>CAKJTW010000014.1:27500000-30000000 GCA_917880005.1 Nanger dama | reverse complement strand
TGGGCTGGGAGAGACTGGAGACAAGGAGAGAGGAGTCTGTTGCAGAAATGCAGGCAAGAGTTGATGATGTCCTGAATTTAAGCACTGGCACTAAGAATGAGGGTGGGGTGAATCTGAGAGATGGAGAAAGAAGGTAGACTCAGCAGGACTCTGTGATTGATTGGCTGTGGGGGAGAGAAGGAGCGGGTGGCATCAGCCAGGGAGGACATGGGGATTTCTGCGAGGGTGAAGGATAGGGCTGCTAGGCAACAGGCTTGGCAGGGTGGAGCCCTTCTCTGGCCCCAGGAGGCTGCAAACACGTGCTCTGGTCTCCAGCAGTGGAGCAGATGCAGCCTCCAGTTCTGGCTCTGGGCTAGAGGGGAGGGGGCAGCCCCGTAGGAGAGGAGGGGAGAACTACCTGGTGGGCTCATCAAAGAACATGACCGGTGGGTTGTTGACCAGCTCCAAGGCAATGGCCAGGCGCTTCTTCTGCCCCCCAGAGAGCAGGGCTGTCCTCGTGTGGGAGCAGGACAGCAGGCCGAGCGCTGTCAGGATCTCCGTCACCTGGCCCAGCCCCCGATCCAGCCCAGGTCAGCTTCAGGGTCTCTGCTTCCCCCAGCACCACCTCGATGTATTTATTTATTCAAAATATTTTTTAATTGTTTTATTTTTTTGGCCACTCAGCACGGCATGTGGGATCTTAGTTCCCTGACCAGGGATGGAACCTGGGACCCCTGCAAGGGATGTGTGGAGTCTTAATCACTTGGCCACCAGGCAAGCCCCACCACCCCAATTTAAATAAGCATCTCCCTTAAACCCAGCATCCCAGCCTTGGCCACCCCTCGCCTCCCACCCAAATCCAGGGCATCCCAGATCTCAGGGCCTAGAAAGGGCAGCCGCCTTGTTTCCCCACCCCCACACCCTGCCCTGACTCACCAGCTCCTTCTTCACCTCCTGCTTCTCATTCAGTTTCAGATTAGCAGAGACCTGGAGCCCAGAGAGAGGGCGGATCAGATACACGTGGGGGCAGCAGGGCCTTGACCCCTTGGCCAGTGGAAAGGGTGGGGTCGGCAGGCGCCTGGGGGACTGGGAGGAGGCAGTGGCTGCCCAGCTCTCACCATCATGGCTTCCAGCACCGTGAGGTGCGGCAGTAGGATGTCTTCCTGCATGATGTAACAGGACATCTTGCGGAAGGTCCTCAGTTCCCGCGGCTTCCCGTTGACCAGGATCTGCCCCTTCATTCCAGACCCCCTGCAGGAATGCCGTCAGTTAGGGATGGAGGTCAGGGAACCTCTACCGTGCTGCCCAGGGCACCTCTCTTCCTGGGCCCTGCCCCCACTCTACCCCAGCCTTGTCCTTACCTGTATCCTGCCAAGAGATTCATGAGCGTGGACTTGCCAGACCCCGAGGGGCCCATGATGCCAATCATCTCCCGGCAGCAGAATTTACCTGATAGGCACTTAAGGAGGGTCTTATAACCTGCAATGTGGGAGGGAGGGGAGGAACTTTTGAGCAGCGCTTCAATGAACAGAGACACCTCAAACGCTTAGGAGCCATGGCTATCAGTGAACTAGGCAGTCTCTACTCACTGTGACTCTGTTAGGATGGCAGAGTGACCCTCAGAGCCCCAATGCTGACCTGTACCCTCTCATTCTGTCCCCCAGAAGCAACCACCACTAATGTCAATGTACCCGAAGTGACAGTGCTCTTCTGAAAGCCATGGGAAAACCCCCACAGCTGATGGATGGGTATGGAGAGGGGACCCAACAGAAGACCCTATTTCTCTTGTACAAACTCGGCGGTCACTCTCTTCTTACCCGCTCCAGGAAGGCTTTTCCAATTTTCCAGTCTGAGCTAGCTAACTGTCCTTTATTCCCACAGCACTTCTCATATGCCAGCATGTTTGTTACTTGAGGTGCCTGCCCCCTCAGCCCCCTCCCCCAGCCTCTTAGTCAGTGAGCTCCTTGGGGACAGGGTCTGTGTGTGACTCATCTTTGTAACCTTAGCAGATTGGCTGGCATGTACTAGATGCTCAATAAGTGTTTGTTCTGAATGTGTGTTCTCAGAGCCTTGGCCTCCTTCAAAAGTCTTTCATCAGCGTGCTCTGTCTCCCCCACCAGGCTTATCTCTACAGCCCCTAATGTGGCCCAGTAAAATCTCACCTTTCACTCCCTGGAAGGCAGCATATGCATTAAGAGTACACTTTTGGAATCAGTTGGATCTGCATGCAAATTCTGACTCCACACTCACCAGCTAGCTGTGTGACCTGTGGCAAGTTGCTTAACCTCTCTGAGCTCCAGGTGCCTCATTTGTAAGGTGCCTCCTTGTAAGATAGACAGTATCTATCTCATTGGGTTGCTATAAAGGTTCAATGAGATAATATATGTAAAGTAGGGCTTCCCTGGTGGCTTAGTGGTAAAGAATCGTCCAGTGCAGGAGAAATGGGTTCGATTCCTGTACTGGGAGGATCCCACATGCCACGGAACGACTAAGCCTGTGCACCACAACTACTGAGCCCATGTGCCACAGTTACTGAAGCTGTGCACCCTGGAGCCTGTGCTCGGCAACAGGAGAGGCTTCCGTAGTGAGAGGCCCTCGCACGGCAACTGCAGAGCGGCCCCTGCTCACCATGACTACAGAAAAGCCCGCACAGCAACCAAGACCCAGCACAGCCATAAATAAAGAAATAAATATATATATATAGGTATGTATGTAAAGTCTATGACACAGTGCTTGGTACATAGAGCACATTAAAAGCAAGTGACATTTTAACGTTAATTCCATGTGACAATGCTTATTGATATACACTACATTCCAAACTCAGTATCAGACACTCAATCAAAAAACAAAACAAAACAAAATGAGGGAGATCAAGACAGTGATAGTCTAGGTAAAGAGATGGACAAGAAGACATATATGGGGACCTCCCTGGTGATCCTGTGGCCAAGACTCTGCACTCCCAATACAGGGGGCCCAGTTTCAATCCCTGGTCAGGGAACTAGATCCCCCATGTCCCAACCAAGAGTTTGCATGCCACAAACAAAGATCCCACATGCCACAACGGAGACTGCAGATAGTACATGTGGCAACTGAGACCCAGTACAGTCACATAAATAACAAGTAATTTTTTTAAAAAGAAATCATCTATAGATCTGAAGAAAGATAAAGGGTTATCATAGAAGCATAAGTCTTGTGCAATGAGAATTTAGAAAATAGAACTGATGAGGGTAGAGGGGCAAGGGGAAATTCAGGAATGGCTTCATGGAAGAGGTGGCATTTGAGCTAAGTGTTGAAGAATGAGCAGCATTTCAAAATGGAAAAGGAAGGCACAGGCTCTCCAGGCTTTGGGAGGAAAATGCTGCTGTATAACAACATATATGTAATACAATCCAGGGAGCAGAGGGCAGAGATTCCACAGTCAACTGCCGAGACAAGGAGGTGGAGAGGAAAGATGAAGTCAAGGAGGCTGGCCTTGCCTGCCCTGCTTACAGTCCTGCCTCAGTGAGGTTGGAAACACCAATCCCTACCAGCCAACATTCACTACCACTCTCTTCCATCCCCTATGGAGCCCAATTCCCTCCATTCTACCTCCTTAGCAGTGAAAGGATGTGATCTTTCACCCTCTCTCCACAGCACCCAGCTGTCCTTCTGGATACATTCCATCAGACAGGGGATCCTCTGGTGCTCACTATGAGATCCTGATCATACTAACTGCCTGGATAGTGCTTTCTGGTTTACAAAGCTCATTGCCTCAATCACTGCTATTGCAACACGGATGAGGCAGCTAGGGCCCAGAGACATCCAGTGACACCCAAGGTCACACAGCAAGTTCTTTACTTGGAGAAGGGACGTCATGAATTCCAACCCTCTGCTTCAGTCACTGTCACCATCAATCAGAGAGACATGTGGCTGTGCACACCAGCATATGCCTCTCAGAGCTACTCACAAGAAGTGATTTCTTTTGCAGGGGAAACAATTGGCAATGATAAACCTTCCCCTCATTTAATCACCACTAAGCATGTGATTGAACTCTGATGTCGAATTCAGATATTATCTTAACGCTTGCCTTTCACAAAGCATTTTCATGGCTAACGTCTCAGCTGAGCTGCACAAGCCCATGCGGTGAGTATTCTTATCATCCCTATTTATCGGTGAGGAGAGTGACAGCAAAGAGCATAGGCAGTCTGCCCAAGATCACGCAGCTTAGGTGGCTAAGAACCCATGTCTTGGGACTCCTGCTGGACCCCAACTGCTCAACCTGGGAAGGGCCTGCCTCCCAGGCTTTCAGGATGGAGAGCCACCAGAGTTCTAGTTCTGCCTCCATCAGTAACTCTATTTGCAGTTTTATGAAGTCACTTACTCTTTCAGGGCCTCCATTTCCTCATCTGTAATATAAGGATAGTAGTATCTCCCCCAAGGACAAAAAAAGGTTATTATGACTATTAAGTGAGATTAATAATTAATAGAAAAGTATTTTGAATATCAAGAAATGTCATATATAATTAGGAGAGGCAGGTGACAAATTCTGACCTGGGAAAGTCAGAATCTCCTTTTCTCCATGTCCCTTGTTCTTTTTCCTCTTGAAATGAGTGAATGTGCCTGCATGCTCAGTCATGTCCAACTCTTTGTGACCCCATGGACTGTGGCCCACCAGGCTCCTCTGTCCATGGGGATTCTCTAGGCAAGAATACTAGAGTGGGTTGCCATTTCCTTCTCCAGGTGATCTTTCCAACTCAGGGATCAAACCCGTGTCTCCTGTGTCTCCTGCATCGAGAGGCAGACTCTTTACCACTGCCTCTAATCGCTCTCTGTCCTCCAAAGAAAGGGACAGGGATTCACATGAGAAAAGCAGGCAGAGAGAGGAGTACAGAGAGCAGAGAGAGGGACAAGGGATGCAAAAGATGGCAGAATGGCCAGCAGAACAGAATGGGGCTGGCAAGGGCAAAGGAGGGCAGGACCTGGTCGGGGTGTCCATTTGTTGAGTTAAAGCCACCAAAGAGCTGGCCTATCTAGACACTTCTTTGGCATTTTCATTTCTCCTAAAACTGAAAGTGTTAGTTGCTTAGTCATGTCCAACTCTTTGGGGTCCCATGGACTGTACCACTAACACTCCTCTGTCCATGGAACTCTCCAGTCCAGAATACTGAAGTAAGTAGCCGTTCCCTTCTCCAGGGGATCTTCCTAACTCAGAGATCGAACCCCGGTCTCCTGCATTGCAGGTAGATTCTTTACCATCTGAGCCACCAGGGAGGTCCTAAAAGCTGAGGGTTAAGGAAATAACAGGTACCTCCTGATTGTGCCCAAAACAGGCCTCAGGACCAAGGGCACTAAGCAGAGAGCCCAGATATCTCATATTCTAGTGACTCAGACCCTGTGATCTTTTGGTCGATCATGGGAGTGAGGGTAGGGAGTACAGAGAGAATACAGGATCAGCTCTGCCCAGAAGCACCCCAAACATTTCTTAAACCTCAGAGAAGAATGTCTCAGCTCCTGATCCACACCCAGGCTCTGGGGAAACCCCAGCTTCTCTATTCCCAGCTCAACCTGCCCAGGGAAGGGGGAAGGGGTGAGGAGCAAAAGAGGGGAGATGGTGAGGATTCAGAGAATTTGGAGCCTCAGGCAATTCCCTTACCCACTTGTCCTAAAGAGAGAAGCAGTGGAGATGGGAATGCTTAACAGGGAAGATAAGAGAGAGAAAAGAGCACTGCAAGAAAAGCTGGGAAACTTGGCTTCTGGTCCTCACACTGCCACTTCTTAGCTGTGTGACATCGGTCGAGTTACTCAACTTCTTTGGGCCTCAGTTTTCATATTAGCAACATAGAAAGAGCTTCCCAGGTGGCTCAGAAGTAAGGGAATCCACCTGCAAAGCAGGAGACCCAGGTTCTATTCTTGAGTCGGGCAAATGTGGAGAAAGAAATTGCAACCCAGTCCAATTTGCCTTGGAAATACCATGGACAGAGGAACCTGGACGGCTACAGTCCATGGGGTTTCAAAAGAGTCGAACAAGACTTAGTAACTAAACAACAAGATGTCACCTATCCTACCAACCCTTCACCCTCCCTGCTTTGGAGAACTTTGGCAAGAATGAAGTAAGAAGACAGGAATGAGAACATCTTTTAAAATTAGCAGTGCTCCATAGGGCCAAGGATTTTTGCTAATCACTGAGGACAACTGCTGCCATACAGCCCAGACTTTCTCATATCCACCCTAGAAGGTAGGAGCTCTACCTGAAACAAAGAAGGACAACTCCTCAAGGACCAGAAGCAATAGCATCAACTTAGAAGAGGAAATAACCATCGAACCTAGTGTCCCCTGGTGCTTACAGGTGTGAAGGGAGCTCAGACCCTGGCACCTCAGCTGTCTGCAGAGTAAATGAGAGGCTGAGATTTTAGAGGACTGGCTCCTGCAGGATTTGTAGAACAGGGTACGAACCCAGGCCTCCTGTTCCAGAAGAGGCAAATCGTGGAGGCCCACAGTTCCCCACCAGACTGCTCCCTTACCCCGTTTGCGCCAGCACGGCCCCTCCCTCACGGAATAGGACAGCTCCAGGAACTCAATGTCCACCGCTGAGCGCTTGGGAGGTGGGAGAAGCGCTGGGCTTCGGTGATGTGGTTCTCCACCTTCTTCAGGTGCGTGGTCAGCACAGGGGGCTCCGCCCCATCTTCCAGCGCCACGGCCATGGCCACAGCTCCAGGTCGTAGTCCACAGACCACGGCCTCCAGAGTCTTCTCTGCCATCACGCCAAGTCCGGCCTGAAGGGAGAGGCCCTGCTCAGTTTGGGGCAGACCTCCATCCCTGGCTCGGAGCTCCCTTGCTTTCTCGTGTGCCCTCGCCTCCCCGCCTCCTTCTCAGGGTAGATCGGCTACCGGAAGCGCCCATGTCGCCCCCTCCAGAGCATCTGCCCTCCACCGACCACCACTCCTAGCGCAGCTACGTTCAGTCCCCACCTCTCCTCGGTCCCAGGCAACCCCAGCCCCAGTCGGGCCCTCGAAGCCCGCGCCCGCTCCCTCTTCCCGCAGAGGCTCTAATCTCCTTACCCTGCAGGCCAGCAGTCTCTGGGGACTGGATGGGGCGCGGCGGGGGTGGGGGTGGGGGTGGGGACCGGGGGTGCAGCAGCCTCTTCCTGCTAGGAAATCAGGGTAGCAGGGTGACTGCAGGATGGACCAGGCAACGGCGGAGGAAGGGGAGGCTCTGGGCCTCCCGCTGCGCCTTCCTCCCCCATCTCTAGGCGAGGTGCCCTGGATCCGCGCGCCCTGGACTCTCGCCTCAAACAGGGTCACCACCCGGACTCAAAGCCCACACTGCCAACTAAACGCCGCATTGGGGGTCATTCCCCTCCCATCTTCCGCAAGCCTGGTCACCTTGAGGTGCCTTGGGCTGGTGCAGAGCTGAGATGATGAGCGCTGCCACGGGCTGAGGATGGAGACTCTAGGTCCTCCTTACCTGCCTCTGGCTGCGGCACTGGGCCCGGTGTCCCGGCTCCCGAACCCGGCGGCCGGGCCGGGGCGGGGCCGGGGCGGGGCAGGCGACAGGGGAGGGCCTCGAGCCTCAGGTCAGAAAAGAGATGACAAGTCTGCGGAGGGGCGACTGGGGCGTGCCCCTACCCTTCTCGGTCGTGCACACCCGGTTCCCTAAGCCCGATCTTTGGTGCCTTGTCCTTCCGAACCCGCCGGGCAACTGCGCTCTTGTCCAAGCTGCTGCCAGCCGGTCCTGCGGTTCTTAAAGGCCCACGCCTCCCCGCAGCCCGCGGGAAGCGAGGATGGCGAAGGGGAGAGAAGCGCCGGCTACGCGGGGTGCGGAAGAGAGTGCAAGTGTGGACCCAGGACTGGAGATTGGTGGCAAGAGGCCGACTCCGAGGCGGTGAAGGGAGCTGAAGTCGCTCAGTGGAGACAGGTCCCTGAATTTCAGACTATACAATGGTGGTGGGGGAGGGTTGGAGGGTGCAGATTCCGTCACTCTATCTGCACGACCACCCCACCCCCATCAGCTTCCCTCAGTGCTGGCCCTTGAGCTCAGCATCCCCTAGGAATTCCCAAGCAAGAGTCTTGGGACATCCTCCCCACCTCCCCTTTCCTTCTCTGAGGACCAGGAGACCAGTCAAAAGGGACAGAACTGCTTTTGGAGAATTCAGAGGCAGCTCCAAGGTTAAACCGGTACCCAGAGCACAGCCTGCTTCGGCTGATGGCCATTTAGTCACTAAGTCATCCAGTCTTTGCAACCCGGTGGACTGCAACCGGTCAGGCTCCTCTGTCCATGGGACACCCTCACCCCCACCCCAAGCAAGAATCCTGGAGTGGGTTGCCATTTCCTTCTCCTTTCTCTGTAGAAATCTCAGTTCTCCCAGGCAAATTCAGGCCTTTAAGACAGACAACGCCTGATGCTGGAGGTATGTGTGTGCCAGGGCGTAGAGCAGAACCCCTGTGTTTGGCGTCTTCTCACACACATGTGCATCCTCACCCTCACCCTACAAGCCTTTAAGACCCCAGGGGCTTCCCCTGCCCTGTGCCTTTCTCAGGCATCTCCTCCTGGCCCCAGCCTGCCCCAGCCCCAGTCTTCAAGGGGTAAGTAGGCTAGCCAGCTGAGACACGTGACCTGAGCTTTGAAGTTCCCACCTGTCACATAGCAAAGATGGATGGTTGGGGAGGCTGTTGCCACTGCTGAGGCTTCTCCTTACCACAGCAGAGGTTACTAGCAGTCAAACCTCTGCTCGGCAGGTCGCATCCCCATCCCCCAGCCTCTCTGCAGCCTGGAGTCTGGCGGCCTCTTCAGGACATCTCCAGGCCCTGCCCTGTGACTTAGAGTGCCGGAGTCCAGCTCCAGAAGCCAGGGATTCAACCTGAAGAGATGAACGGTGTCAGCGAGTAATGAGACAGCCTCTCAGTTTTCTTGGACTGCCTATTTATTTCAAGTTTAAGATTTTCTTTTATACTTTTACAAAAGCATTAGGTCAGAGGTTTGATATTTTCAGTTCCCCCTCACCCAGATTTATATGTCCATAAATTATTGTTGCTCTTCAAACAGAGTTCCTGCTTCAGTGATTCTCTCGGAATCAGCCTTCTCTCATCTATTATCTACCTCCTCTAATGTGTCCTGTAGTTAACTTGTGATTTACATTGTAACTCATGCTACATTCCTCAGTTTACTACTTATCTTCCTAAATCCTGTTTGCCCCTAGTATCCTAAGCTCACTATCTCTTAAAAGGCTTCTAGCTATAGTGTCTCCAAAATTTCCTAACTTCTATAAGCTATAGTAAAATATGCTAACTTTACAACATGCCTTAAATCTTTAATTTCTAACTGTTTTAATTATTTCTAAGCCCTAAATTCAGTAAACTCCTTTGCCATAAGCATTCTCTTCACAAATAGGCTTCATATAGCAATCCTTCCCATGGCCTCAAGCTACAGACTATGTGCTCATCCTGAAACACTCTTTTGTAAAAGTCCATGATCAAATGTCAGTGATTAACTTTATGAATTATTTTCTGAGCACAGCTGCAGAAGGCTTTGTGCTTCTCATGCTCCTCTCAAGAACAATAAGCACCTTAATATTCCTTTTCAGTCAACTCAGCTGAGGAGAGGAAAAAACAAGTCAGAATTACAAGGCCTAACTCCTTCATCCCGGGTCCATGCCTGTGGAATGAGGGGAGGGGTCTGGGGCCATGCCTCCATTTGGTCAGTAATGCCAACGCGGCTCCTGACATTAGAGTTGCAAACAGATTTCAGGTCCAGTCCTCTCTACCTTCCTCTGATCCCATGCCCCACATCACCACTGTTCCTCAGGACCCTCTATTCTCCAAGGTAACCTTCAGTCCTCTACTATAGGCTACTCCTCGCCCCCCCTCCGCCCCTGCAAATAGTTGCATTATCTCATTTAATTCTCACAGTATCCCTACAAGCAGGTGTTACAACAACTCTTTACAGATAAAGAAGATGAGGCATAAGTTTCTGAGGTTTCTGAGGTTAAGCCATGTGCCAAGAAGACATATCTAACTGGCAGCAGAAAAGGGCTTAAACCCTAAAGCCCTCACTTTTACCCACTCTGCTGTGAAGCCCCTGGAAACCCTGTTCCAGGACTGTCTCCCTCCACTCTCTGGACAGGCTGTTCATAACCTTCACAGCTTAAGGACATTCTCCTCCATTCCATGGCATATAACCTGACAATTTTCAGGAAAACTTCCTCCCCTTCTTAGGAATGCTCTGTCCCCGTTCCTCAGGTCAGACATCCTTATCCTCAGAGATCAACATTCCTAAGTCTTCTACCAGCTTTCCACCCTATGTGATTCACATCCCCAGCCCCAGAGCAGTGGTCCCCAGCTTTGGTTGAGACTAGGCATCACTTGGAGATTTTCAAAAGATGCTTAGATAACATTCTAAAGCAGTTCATGCTGATCCTTAAGGTTGGATCCAGGTATTAGTATTTTTAAATGCTCCTCCAGCTGATCCCACTGAGCAGGCCAAGTTGAGAGCCACTACCCTAGATGAAGCTTCCAATTCCCTGGGTTAGAACACCTGTCATGTGCCTACAGAGGGTAAAGCATCTGCCTGCAATGCAGGAGACCTGGGTTCGATCCTTGGGTAGGGAAGATGCCCTGGAGAAGGAAGA
The DNA here is from genome assembly GCA_917880005.1 of Nanger dama. Classification (NCBI taxonomy): domain Eukaryota; kingdom Metazoa; phylum Chordata; class Mammalia; order Artiodactyla; family Bovidae; genus Nanger; species Nanger dama. The sequence goes on along the minus strand of CAKJTW010000014.1, from coordinate 29,989,418 downwards.
GGCACCCCACTCCAATACTCTTGCCTGGAAAATCCCATAGACTGAGAAGCCTGGTGGGCTACAGTCCATCGGATCACAAAGAGTCGGACACGGCTGAGCGACTTCACTTTCATGTGCCTGCTACAGGCAGTCTCTTCCCTGGGACATTCTCTAGGACACAGGACACCCTCTCCCCATTTTGTGAACACTTCTTCCATGTCCTGAATTTGGAGTTGGAAGACGTGCATTCTACCTTTGGTGCTCTCACTAATTCTGTACTGAAGCAAATTTCTCTACCTCTCTAAGCATCATTCAAGTTGTGGGGATGATAAAATCCTGCATATCTACCTCAGAAGGTTCTTATGAGATTCAAGTGTTCAAGTGCCTAGACTGGTGATTTTTCATTCTCAAAAACAGATCATGCATCCTTACTCTCTAAGTCTTACTTTCTAAGTCAGACTTACCATGGTTCAAAGTCATTTCACTTTCCCCAGAAGACTCTCTCGTTTCCTTGGCAAAGGAGAGGGAACTACATTTTTTGAATGTCTTCTATGTGCTCGGCTCTCATCTTAGAGATATGAGCTCTGAAGAAGGAGCTAGGTCTCTCTCTTTCTCCCCTGAATTCCCAGAACTTGTACACAGAAAACCCACTCTATAGCTATCTGTTGACTAAACAGTCTAACCAGTCCTCACAACTTTAGAGGCCAGTATTTGTTACTGTGATTGTTTTATTTGGCTCCACCAGGTTTTAGCTCTGACCGGCAGGATCTTCAATCTTCATTGTGACAGGCGGGGTATTTAGTTGCTGCCTGCAGGATGTATGGTTCTTTCTTTGTTTTTTTTTTTAGTTGCAGCACACGAACTCTTAGTTGTGGCATGTGGGATCTAGCTCCCTGACCAGGGATTGAACCTGGGACTCATGCACTGGGAATGTGGAGTCTTAGTCACTGGACTACTAAGGCCAGTTATTATCCTCTCATGTTTCAGATGAAGAAACTGAAGGTAAGAAATAGTGTGAGGTCATACAACTCATGTGGTGGATCCAGGGATCCAAATCCAAAACTACACATTCTAAACCATGACTTGATCTACAATGCCAAGCTTCCTCAGTCCCTGGTAGTGTCAGCTTCCCATTTTATGAAACAGATCCATCTCCTAAACAGGCTTTTTCCCCTTCTAGGATACAAAAGTTTTCCAATCTTCTAGAAGCTGCTAAGGTAGACCCTTCTCATTCTGGGAGATACCTCCAACTCCCACCATATACCTTCCCAGACAGGACTTTTGATTCCACAGTACGCACACCGCTAACTCCGGGAAGAGGCCTTGTAACTCAAGAATAGTGGTTCTCAAGCTTAGCAAACATGAGTATCCTCTGGAGGGGTCCTTACAACACAGATCACAGTCCCTGACCCCCCAGAGTTTCTGATTCAACATCTAGGGTGGGGGCAGAGAATCTGCATCTCTAATAAGTTCCCAGGTGATGCTGATGTTGCTAGTCTGGGAGTACATTTTGATTTCTCTTCCCCCAAATAAACTTCCAGTCTCCTACCCTGGACTTTTCCTCAGTGCTTCAATGAACCCTTCCCCTTTCCTCAAATAGACCTCCTCCGTTCCCTGCCATTAATCCTCTTCTGTCTCTAAGATCCTCCCCAGTTCCCATTCCAGAACCTCCCCCTCCCATCACCACCAAGACAGCCTCCATCGAGGACAGGCTCCCTGGACCCAGATAGGTAAGTGTTGATGGTAATTGGCTTATGAGGAGCAAGGCAGAAGCAGAAAATTCTTGTCTCAGCTTAGTGCCAGGAAGTAATCAAGCAGACATAGGGTGCTCTGGGCATGGATTTGTAGGAGAAGCGGTTGATAAGGAGATTTATGGATCTATTGGGAAAAGGGAAGGGTATCAGGATCCTATGGGAGCTGGGCAGAAATTGGACTGACTTTGAAACTGACTCGGTTTTGCTTCCACCACCCCAGGTTTCTTGTCCACCAGGACAGCCTCTCATCTTTGGATAGATTATTATCAAGTGTATTTGCAATGGAAGGACCCTCTGCGGTCTACTTGGGGAAATGGAAGAGAGTGGTGGATGAAGAGGGAGGTGTTGGAGGTGGGTAGTAAAAACGAGTATAGGCACCTGAGTCCAGGCAGTGGAGTGGTATCTACAAGGAGTCCCTGATGTTATTTTAACATAAAATAAAAAAACTTTATTGTTAGGACTTCCCCGGTGGTTCAGTAGACAAGAATCTGCCTGCCAATGCAGGGAATATGGGTTCAATCCCAGGTCCATAAAGATTCCACACACCATAGAACAACTAAGCTCATGCACCACAACTACTGAGTCCAGAGCCGAAACTATAGAGCCCAAGTGCTGCAGCTACTGAAGCCCGCATGCTCTGCGACACGCAGCCGCAACTACCGAGGCTACGTGCCTCGCCCCAGCACCTTAGAGCCCACAAGGCACAACTACTGAGCCTGAGCACTGCAGCTACTGAAGCCAGCCTGCCTGGAGTCAACAAGACAAGCCGCTGCAATGAGAAGCCCACACACAGCAACGAAGACCCAGTGCAGCCAAAACTCAAACAACATTCAAAACTTTGTTTAAAAATATAGGAATACAACATATATAACAAAATCAAGCAATACTGAAGTATATTTTTAAAGTGTGTGGAGAAGGAAATGGCAACCCACTCCAGCACACTTGCCTGGGAGATCCCCTGGACAGAGGAGCCTGGTAGGCTACAGTCCATGGGGTTGCAAAGAGTCGGACACATCTGAGCGACTTCAGTTTCAGTTTACTGCCAGACATACTGTGTAATAGAGAGTAATGCAGTTGTGAATAGCTTAAGTGTGCTTAAGGGTCAGAGGCATGAAATCTGAACAGCTTTTCCTACATCATAACAATTGCTTATGTGTAAGTCCCATTCAGTTCAGTTCAGTTCAGTCGCTTAGTCGTGTCTGACTCTTTGCGACCCCATGAATCGCAGCATGCCTGGCCTCCCTGTCCATCACCAGCTCCCGGAGTTCACTCAGACTCATGTCCATCGAGTCAGTGATGCCATCCAGCCATCTCATCTCGGTCGTCCCCTTCTCCTCCTGCCCCCAATCCCTCCCAGCATCACTGTCTTTTCCAATGAGTCAGCTGTTCGCATGAGGTGGCCAAAGTACTGGAGTTTTCAGCTTCAGCATCATTCCCTCCAGAGAAATCCCAGGGCTGATCTCCTTCAGAATGGACTGGTTAGATCTCCTTGCAGTCCAAGGGACTCTCAAGAGTCTTCTCCAACACCACAGTTCAAAGGCATCAATTCTTCAGCGCTCAGCCTTCTTTACAGTTCAACTCTCACATCCATACATGACCACAGGAAAAACCATAGCCTTGACTAGGAGGAGCTTTGTTGGCAAAGTAATGTCTCTGCTTTTGAATATACTATCTAGGTTGGTCATAACTTTTCTTCCAGGGAGTAAGCGTCTTTTAATTTCATGGCTGCAGTCACCATCTGCAGTGATTTTGGAGCCCCCAAAATAAAGTCTGACACTGTTTCCCCATCTATTTCCCATGAAGTGATGGGACCGGATGCCATGATCTTCGTTTTCTGAATGTTGAGCTTTAAGCCAACTTTTTCAGTCTCCACTTTCACTTTCATCAGGAGGCTTTTTAGTTCCTCTTCACTTTCTGCCATAAGGGTGGTGTCATCTGCATACCTGCGGTTATTGATATTTCTCCCGCAATCTTGATTCCAGCTTGTGTTTCTTCCAGTCCAGCGTTTCTCATGATGTACTCTGCATATAAGTTAAATAAGCAGGGTGACGATATACAGCCTTGACGTACTCCTTTTCCTGTTTGGAACCAGTCTGTTGTTCTGTGTCCCATTAGAAGAACCAAAAACCAAGATACTGGGCTTCAACGTAAAAAAATAAAAAATAAATAAAGTGTGATATTTCTCTTTCCATCTCTTACCTGTGATGTACTGCCATTTTCTTTTGATAAGAAGAAAATGAGGGGTTCTTCAAAGGTGTAGAATGCCAAGGTTCTCTGCCCAAGTCATTGTCTCTCGTTCCTTGAGAATCCACACACCTCTGCCTCTGTCTCAGCTTGCCATCTTTCTTTTCCTAGAACCTGAACTCCCACCACACCCCTTTGTACCCTTTGCATGGAACCAGCCTGAGACCAGGTGTCTGCCCAGATTTTCTCTGTGCCCTTTTCTCCTGCTCCTAACACGGATTACTAACTGGAGGGTGAGAAGAAAGGCTACAGCTAATAGGTGTTCAAAATGCTTTATTTCCCTTGGTCTCCGCTATTCCGATGACCTCTGTCTCCACTCAGCAGCCTGCTTCCTTGTGGACACGCTCTGGACTCTTAATAGCTCCATTTTAAAATGTCCCTTTTCACACACACATACACACACAACCCAATCAAAAAAATGGAAAGAAGACCAAATAGACATTTCTCCAAGGAAGAAATACAGATGGCTGATAGGCACAAGAAAGATGCTCGCCATTGCTAATTATTAGAGAAATGTAAATCAAAACTAATGCCACTATGAGGTACCACCTCAGCCAGTCAAAATAGCCATGATTTTAAAAGTCTACAAATAACAAATGCTGGAGAGGGTGTGGAGTAAAGGGAACCCTCCTAGAGTGTTGGTGGGAATGTAAATTGGTACAGCCACTATGGTAAATAGTATGGAGGTTCCTTAAAAACTAAAAATAGAGCTACCACACAATCCTGCAATCCTACTCCTGGGCATATATCTGGAGAAAACTATAATTCAAAAAGGTATTTGTACCCCAGTGTTCATAGCAGCACTATTCACAATAGTCAAGATATGGAAACATCCTAAATGTCCACTGACAGATGAGTGGATGAACAAGATATGGTACCTACATACAATGTAATTCTGCTTAGTCATTCTAAAATTTTAAAAAAAAAAGCCATTTGCAGCAACATGGATGGACTTAGAAATTATCACACTAAGTGACATGAGTCAGAAAGAGAAAGACAAATTCCATATGATACCACATATATGTGGACACATATATGACACAGATGAACTTATCCACAAAACAGAAACAGACTCAAAGCTATAGAGAACAGACTTGCGGTTGCCAAAGGAAAGGGAGATTGAGGGAGGGATAGAGTGGTAGAGGATGGAAAACTATTATATATAAAGTGGATGAACAATAAGGTCCTACTGTATAACACAGGAAACTATTAAAATATTCAATAGCTTGTGATAAACCATCTAGTCAAGGGTATGGTTTTTCCAGTAGTCATGTATGGATGTGAGAGTTGGACTATAAAGAAAGCTGAGCACCAAAGAATTGATGCTTTTGGACTATGGTGATGGAGAAGACTCTTGAGAGTCCCTTGGACTGCAAGAAGATCCAACCAGTCAGTCCATCCTAAAGGAGACCAGTCCTGGGTGTTCATTGGAAGGACTCATATTGAAGCTGAAACTCCAATACTTTGGCCACCTGATGCGAAGAACTGACTCACTGGAAAAGACACTGATGCTGGGAAAGACTGAGGGCAGGAGGAGAAGAGGACAACAGAGGATGAGATGGTTGGATAGCATCATCGACTCGATGGACATGGGCTTGGGTGGTCTCCAGGAGTCGGTGATGGACAGGGAGGCCTGGTGTGCTGCGGTTCATGGGATCGCAAAGAGTCGGACATGACTGAGCGACTGAACTAAACTAAACTGTGATAAGCCATAACGGAAAAGAATCTGAAAAGAATGTATATATATATATATGTATATATAACTGAAACACTTTGCTATAAAGCAGAAATTAACACAACATTGTAAGTTAACTGTACCTCAGTTTTAAAAAAAAAAACCTTAAAAATATCCCTTTGTTCTGACCACCTTTCCCTCCTGCCCTCTAATCTTCAAAGGTTCACTTTATTTGACTCTAACTAGCCTCTGAGGGCCTCCGTGTCCAGTTCTGATGTCACTATCCATCTCTGGGTGCTCTAATTACCTTGCTCCTTGACCCTAGGCAATTCATGTCTAGGCTGGAAGATAATGGTTGAGACCAATCCAGTTCTCTTTCTTCTTCTTTTGCTCCAGGAGTGATGATACCGGCTTCGAAAAGGTGTCTGTGTTGAACTTGCCTCTGCCTGTTCTTAGATTTCAGCTTTGCTGACTTGTCAGGTGATCTATCCCACTCCTATATCTATTGATGGTATTTCTAAAACTTGACAATTCTTATAAAGAAACTTAATCCAGCAGGTTATCCCTCAGTCACATTAATCCCCACTCTATCAAGAAAACAGAGACCTCCAGGCATGAAATGCCCCTTGCACCTTATACCTCCTACAAACTAAATCCATGTCCTCTCTAATTCTGTCTTCCCAGTACTTTAAAGAAGGGGTGTCTCCAGTCCTTTCTAAGCTTCTTCTCTCTACTTGTCCTCCATACTCCTTTCCCAGACAAGAAATTCAGCTATTTAGCATGCTAGGAAAAGTTTTCCTAGCCTCCCTCTCAGCCTCAGCCTCCTCTGCCACTGTACATGAAATGAGTATGCTCCTCATTCTCCAGATGCACCGTAGTATTCCTGATCTTGCTCACATTCATTCATTCACTGAAAGTCTATATCCTATCCCCTACATCACAATCTGACAGAAATGACTTTGTTCCCCATGACTAATCCTCCTTCTTCTCATTTTTGAGAAATATTTCTCTTTTCTACTGGTTCAGTTCTTCCTTGCTCTTGTCTGAGGTTAGGGACTTGTTCCAAAGAAGAGAAAAGAAGCATTAGCCTCCACCCTCTTGGACCACCTGCCCTCTCTTCCTACCTTTACCCCTTTGTGAAGAGTAAGACAGGTGTCTCCTTAATCTTCAGGCACCATGATCTGACTCTAGATGAAACTCTAATCAAATTAGTATTGGCAGCCTGCTCCCTCCAGAGATGTGCTCTCACACACCCCCAGCCTCTGATATCTTCCACAGGCATCTGACTGCTTAGACTCAATACTCCGTCTCTCCAGTTTAGCACTTTCTAACCCAGGCACACAGAGCCCTGGATCCCCTCCTCCTTGCTAGAATCATACAGTATCAGGTCAAAATGTTTTCTGCTGTCCCCATGGTCCAGACAGCAACGGGATTTGGTGTGGGTGTGACCCATACGACTGGTAGGCAAGGCCCTTTTCCCGGGCTGCTGTCCTGGCCCTGAAAGCTCTGCTCAGCTGAGGAATGAATGTCATCAGTAAATGCTGGAGTAACCACTCAAGGGGCAGCCCACACCATTGCTTAGAACACCAGCAAAACATGGGCACCAAAAAATGAAAGAAAAAAAATTGATGCCAGAATTTGACAGGTTATAAATATATGTTTGTGAAAGCATAATCATACTGTTCTTCCTTATATTTGCTTCCCAGTTTAATATTTTCATTTCGAATTATACACAAGAATGGGGCTCCTGGGGTGCCACACTCTCATCAGGGCTGAGAGGTTTTAGTCTTCATCTGGTCTTTTTTTTTTTTGGAGAAGGCAATGGCAGTACTCTTGCCTGGCAAATCCCATGGATGGAGGAGCCTAGTGGGCTACAGTTCATGGGGTCGCTAAGAGTCGGACATGACTGAGAGACTTCACTTTCACTTTTCACTTTCACACATTGGAGAAGGAAACCGCAACCCACTCCAGTGTTCTTGCCTGGAGAATCCCAGGAACAGCGGAGCCTGGTGGGCTGCCATCTATGGGGTCGCACAGAGTCAGACACAACTGAAGCAACTTAGCAGCAGCAGCAGCAGGTCTTTTTTAAATAATTTAAAAACTTAATTATTTATTTATTTGGCTGTGCCAGGTCTTACTTGTGGCACTTGGGATCTTTGATTGCAGCATACGGAATTTTTAGTTGCAGCATCTGAACACTTAGTTGAGCCATGTGGGATCTAGTACCCTGACCAGGGATGAAACTCAGGTCCACCGCATCAAGAGCACAGAGTCTTAGCCAGTCCTCGTCTCTATCTGGTCTTGATTAGGAGAAAGGTCTCTAACTGACATTTGTTTGGGGGTTTGCCTTTGGCCCTGTTAACATGCCACTTTGAGACAGTTGTCAAATGAATCTAACAAGTCAAAATTTAATGAGGATAAACACGAGGGCCTGCTGTTAGGCCCAAGATCACCACTGCAGACATCCAAAGTGAAGAAGCGTGGTTTGGGCAATAACAACACATATAAAGGCTTAGGGATGTCAGAGGGCAGTGGCTTCATAATACACTGAGAACGTGGTATAACTACCAAAGCCATAGGCCCCGAGGACGTGGGGATGGAACAGGGACCCCTGACCGCACAACACAAGGAAGTTTAGAAGAAGCTGAGGGGGCTTAGTACAAAGAACTTCTGTTGCTTCAGCTATCTGAAGGCCTAGTGGGGGAACCAGAATTATACTTGTTTAGTGGAGGGAGAGGGTGTGGGGTAGCCAAATTAACACAGGATCCTAGCGGAGTGAGCCTGGAGGTGCAGTAGCTTTGCTTACGGAGTCTTCACTCGCTTTTCCTCTCTCCTCTGGGTTGCTGGTTTTAAAAATTACCTTTTCAATGCCTTCTTTATAAAGTTATTTTTTTATTGAACTATAGCCAATGTGCAGTATAATATGTTATAGGTATATAATATAGTAATTCACAATTTTTAAAGTTATACTCCATTTGTAGTTAGTATAAAATATTGGCTATATTCCCTGTGTTACACAGTATATCCTTGTAGCTTATTTTTCCTTGGCTGTGCCACTTGTGGGATCTTAGTTCCCTGGTCGGGGATTGAACCCAAGGCCTCAGCAGTGGAAGCACAGAATCCTAACCACAAGAACCACCAGAGAATTTCTTCTCATGGCTTATTTCATATACTATAGTTTGTAATTCTTTTCTTAAAATATTTTTATTTGTTTTTGGCTGTGTCCAGTCTTAATTGGGGCAGGTGGGATCTTCCTTGCAGCGTGCGTGAATTTTTCATTGTAGCTGGCAGGCTCTGTAGTTGCCACACGTGGAACTTAGTTGCTCTGTAGCATATGAGATTATAGTTCTCAGACCAGAAATCAAATGCACGTCCCCTCCATTGGAAGGCAGATTCTTAACCACTGGACCTCCAGGGAAGTCTCTTCTTAATCCCCTACCCCTATCTTGTCCCTTCGCACTGTCCTCTCCCGACTAGTAACCACTCGTTCTTTCTCTGTATCTGTGAATCTTCTTTTCACTAGCTTGTTAGTTTTTTTAGATTCTACAAATAAGTGATATCATACAGTATTTATCTTTCTCTGGTTTACTTCACTTGGTACAATTTCCTTCAAGTCTATCCATATTGTTGCAAACGGCAAAATTTCATTTTTACTGACTGAGTAGTATTCCTGTATATATATGTATGAAGATCATGGCATCTGGTCCCATCACTTCATGGGAAATAGATGGGGAAACAATGGAAACAGTGTTTATGACTTTATTTTTGGGGCTCCAAAATCACTGCAGATGGTGACTGCAGCCATGAAATTAAAAGACGCTTACTCCTTGGAAGAAAAGTTATGACCAACCCAGACAGCATATTCAAAAGCAGAGACATTACTTTGCCAACAAAGGTCCGTCTAGCCAAGGCTATGGTTTTCCCTGTGGTCGTGAATGGATGTGAGAGTTGGACTGTGAAGAAAGCTGAGCGCCGAAGAACTAATGCTTTTGAACTGTGGTGTTGGAGAAGACTCTTGAGAGTCCCTTGGACTGCAAGGAGATCCAACCAGTTCATCCTAAAGGAGATCAGTCCTGGGAGTTCATTGGAAGGACTGATGCTGAAGCTGAAACTCCAGTACTTTGGCCACCTCATGCGAGGAGCTGACTCATTGGAAAAGACTCTGATGCTGGGAGGGATTAGGGGCAGGAGGAGAAGGGGACGACCGAGGAGGAGATGGCTGGATGGCATCACTGACTCGATGGACGTGAGTCTGAGTGAACTCCGGGAGTTGGTGATGGACAAGGAGGCCTGGCGTGCTGTGATTCATGGGGTCGCGAAGAGTCGGACACGACTGAGCGACTGAACAGAACTGAACTGGACATACATACTCCATCATCTTTATTCATTCATCTACTGATGGACATTTAGGTTGCTTCCATATATGGGCAATGGTAAATAGTGCTGCTGTGACAACTGGGGTGCATGTATTTTTTGAATTCATGTTTTTGGGTTTTTCGGATATACATTCAGGTAGAATTGCTGGTTCACAGAAGGCAATGGCACCCCACTCCAAGTACTCTTGCCTGGAAAATCCAATGGATGGAGGAGCCTGGTGCTGCAGTCCCTGGGGTCGCTGCGAGTTGGACACGACTGAGCGGCTTCACTTTCACTTTCATCATTGGAGAAGGAAATGGCAACTCATTCCAGTATTCTTGCCTGGAGAATCCCTGGGACAGGGGAGCCTAGTGGGCTGCCATCTATGGGATTGCGCAGAGTCAGACATGACTGAAGTGACTTAGCAGCAGCAGCAGCAGAATTGCTGGATGGTATGGTGGGTCTACTTACAGTTTTTTGAGAAACCTCCATACTGCTTTCCACAGCGGCTGCACTGATTTACATTCCCACCAAGAGTGAACTGTTTCTCCACATCCTCACCAACATGTTATTTGTGTTCTTTTTTGATAATAGCCTTTCTGATAGGTGTGAGATGATATCTCATTGTGGTTTTGGTTTGCATTTCTCTGATGATTAGCAATGTTGAGCATCTTTTCATATGCCTGTTGGCTATTGTTTTGCTGAAAGTTCTGTTTTGTTTCCGGTTCAGAGGATTCCTTAACAAAAGTAATCACTCATTATACACAAATAAAAAATTTTAATATTTAATAGAGAAGTATCTAACTTACTTTCAACATACAACCATTAAAAGAAAAGAGAAGTAGAAACAGTAGAGGAGAGTAACAGCACATACATCATTGAACTGGACTAACATCCAAACAGCACTGGGATGTGTAACAGCAATCTGGAGTCCCAACTGAGAAAAGGTCCCAGGCGGTGGCATCCACCCACGGGCAAGACTTCAAATTGCAATTCTGGGGACTCCCTGTTATAATCCCAAGCTTCAAATTGACATCGTCATGTTTACAAAAAAAATGCAGCTCTAGTTTTTAACCTTTCTACAAAGCTATTTATCTTGTAAATTATGAAATTTTTCAGGTCCTGGGGAGTTGGCCAGATTCTCAGGGCTCAAGAGAATTTCAAGATTCAATCTCTATCTTATCTATAGTGTCACTCACCTTACTGGTACTAGTGCATTCACAAGCAGGAACGTCATAGACAAGGGAGGTCAAATCAGTGTTAAGGCAGGTCATAAGCACAGTCAGAGGCCTGCTCTGCTTTCTCGTCTTTGAAACCTGAACAAGACTTCCTCCATCTTAATTTCCCTAACAGTTATCTGCATGTCCTCTTTGGAAAAATATCTATTCAGTTCTGCCCAATTTCTAAATTTTTTCGAGCTGCATGAGTTGTTTTATATATTTTGGATACTCTTTGAGTCTCATTTGCAAATATTTTCTTTCCCTCTATAGGTTGTCTTTTCACTTTGTTTACAATTTTTCTATGCAGAAGCTTCTTAAAATTGGGTCCCATTTGTTTAGTTTTGTTTCCTATACTTTAGGAGACAGATCCAAAAATACGTTGCCACAATTTATGTCAGAGTGTTCTGCTTGTTTTCCTGTAGCAATTTTATGGTTTCTGGTCTTACATTTAGGTCTTTAACCCATTTTGAGTTTATTTTTGTATATGGTGAACACATTGGTGTTTCTTGAGGGGGCTCTTGCAAAGGCAAATGAACATCTACACTGATTTGACCTTAAAGCCCTCAGGATTTCTGCCTGAATTCCTGCAGCAACCCCTTAACTTCGGTCGGCCTGCTCTCTTTCCCCATCATGGCCAGAATCATCATTCTAAATCTTGATGCAGTCCTTCTGGGTGGCTTTGCATTCTTTCCCAGTCTTTTCGCTCTCCACAGCCTACAGTCCTCAGTGCTTGAGACCATAAAGTTCCTCTTTAAATTTCAGACCTAATGTCTTCTGCCTGGAATAACCTGCCACCCCTTTGTAGATGGTAGCTCTATGCGTTTCTTTGCCAAGCCCTTCCTGAGCCCTTGCCCAAGTAATACTGTCAGCTCCTTCTTTGAGTCTCCTCAATGAACCCTGACCAGACACTCACTTAGGTCTTTCCTCACCTCTGTATGGCAAGTCCTTCCAGGGCAGGTCCTGCCTGCGTTTATCCATCTATCCATCTTTGTATCTTTAGCAGCCGTCATAATGCCTGAAGTCACAGAGGAAGAACTCTGTAAATAGCTGATGGAATTAACTGACTTTTCTTCCTGAATTCTTTCAGCAGCAGGCACACAGAAAAGTACGTTTTTGTATTAAGAATTATATTTACTTTTTGAAGGGGGGGATAGCTTCCTTCCCATCCAAGACCTCTGAGACTATTTCCTTGATCTCTTGAGAGTGGCAGAGACTCTTAGGAGTGGACACAGAATGCTAAGATGTGACTGCTGCTCCTGCTAAGTCGCTTCAGTCATGTCCAACTCTGTGTGACCCCATAGACGGCAGCCCACCAGGCTCCCCATCCCTGGGATTCTCCAGGCAAGAACACTGGAGTGGGTTGCCATTTCCTTCTTCAATGCATGAAAGTGAAGTCGCTCAGTCGTGTCTGACTCCTGGTGACCCCATGGACTGCAGCCTACCAGGCTTCTCCATCCATGGGATTTGCCAGGCAAGAGTACTGAAGTGGGGTGCCATTGCCTTTTCCGAAGATGTGACTAGACAGGCCTTAAAAAATGGTTCATATTTTGAAAGTTTCCAACCCCTTTAAGAATCTACTGAAAAAACAGACCCTTTTCTTCAGGAAAACACACCTTCAGATACATACCTTTCTAACTTGGTTCTGGGACTCCAAGTGCCTGTTCTTCCCTAGGGCAGTTCACACCCACTCCCCATCCCACCCGCAGAGCCACCTCTGTAGAACCCCTACCCCGGAAGCGCCAGGCTCTACCCAGCACCAGAGCCCCGAGAACGGTCGAGGTAGGGTGCTCCGTCTCCCTGGTGCGCTCCACTGTCCATTCCAGTGTTCTACTGCCCACTGCTGGCCTATGCCTGGGACCTCCATCTCGGTAGATGTTCCGAGAGGATATGGAGAATTTCTCCAAAGGTGGGGTGAGTCCCGGGAGGGAGGCAGGGAACAAGAGGACAGTTAAAAACAAAACAAACCCCAGTCACTAAAAAGGGAAACAAGCCTAATTATTTGGCTCCACTTCTGGGCAGCAGCATCTCCTCATTGCCTAGTTAATCTACCAAATATAAGGAAGAAGAAATGAGTTAACAGCCCACACGTTTCTTTTATTACCAAAAACAATTGTTATGCACAAACTCAGTGCCTCTAATCCCATCCCTGAGGATAACCATGAAAGTCCTTGGGGCTATAAGAGGAACCATTCAGAGGGAAATGCCTTGGCTGGTTTTGAGGAAAGGGCCCTTGGAGGGATCGGTTAATTGGCATCCCTGGGTCCAAGGACCCCTACAGATAAGAATGGATGTGAGCTGACTATGGATTTTCATCCCTGTTCTAGCATGTCTAGGGGATTAGGGTTTTAAGCCTGACACTAGCCCTCTCTACAGGAACACACACACAACCAGGGTGGCCTCCCCCTCAAAGAATCAAAACTCTTCAAGATCACCAAAGAATGTGGACTGGCTGAAAAAGGACGTCCCTCAGCCTGCTGAGTGATGCAAGCTGGCTCCAGAGTGGACCACGCTACTCTCAGCATCACTCCTAAAGGCATCTGTTGACAGGGGCTGCCCACTAGGGGCGCTGCCACCAGCCTGGCTCAGACTCCAGGGCTTGGAGGTAACAAGGGCCGGGGCCTGCAGCCTTCACACCATCTGGACTTCTGGCTCTTCAGCTGCTCCCTGAAGCTCTCCTACGACGGCCCCCAAGGGGGCTCAGAGGTGGGTGGGGGGCTCTCCTGGGGCTTCGAACAGCACGTAATAGACGACCTCCCGCTCGCCCCTGGGCATTGGTCTGGTTCACCACGTGGATGATAGGGCTGGACGTGTCCTGAGAGGCCGGGAGGGCTATGCCCTCACCGCCCCCACCTTCCTCTTCAGCTTCCTCCTGGGATCCTGGCTCCCCGGGCACTGTTTCCAGAATGATGTCCTGCAGGCTGCTCTCATTCAGGGATGTTCCCAGGCCCGATCCCTCTTGCGGCTGCCGCAGCAGTTGCTGGGTCAGCTCTACACTCTCATAGCGAACTAGCTGCAGCCTCATGTAGCCATCCTCATGTTCCTTGTACCTGGTGGAGGAGGAGCACGGAGGGTACAGCAAGCAGGGGCGGGGCGCACAGTGGGGACAGGGGGCAGACATAGGCTGTAGACTGGCAAGGTAAGGGACAATAGGAGGGAAGAAGCCCTGGGATTCTAAGTGATGGGTGTTAAAGACAAAAAAAAAGTCTTTATTGTATAATATTTAGAAAAAAGGCAAGAAAGCTCATTACTCAGAAAGGAAAGAGTGGGACTTCCTTGGTGGTCCAGTGGTTAAGAACCTACCTTCTAATGCAGGGGATGGGGGTTCAATCCCTGGTGGTGGAACCAAGAACCCATATGCCACAGGGCAACTAAGCCTATGCGCCTCAACTAGAGGGCCCACATGTCACAACTAGAGAGAAGCCTGCACTTCTCTCTAGAAGCCTTCACAGTAGGGCTGCAATGAAGATCATGTGTGCTGCAACTAAGACCTGATGCAGCCAATATTAAAAAAAAAAAAAGGAAAGGAAAGGGAGGGGAGGGAAGAGAGAGGAACTGTGTTGGACAGTAGGGCTGTCAAAGGATTTATAGAAGGTCATGAAGCTACTGATTAGGACCCTTGGCTCTGGGCTCTGGTTCTGGCTGCAGGGCTTTTGGGATCATTTATTGGGTTTGGTATTGTTCCCTGGATTCAAAAATTAGAAAAATACTCTTTGCACCACCAATATTTTGGAGGTTCCTTGAGCCTAAATGGAGATAGTGGACATCAAAGCACCATCAAATTCAAGGTTTTTAAACTGCTGAAAAGTATGAAGAAAAAAATGCAGAAATCCAGGTATGGGGGAGGTTGAGAGACATACCGAAAGCGGGGGTGCCCTGAGGGCCACTTGAACTGGTGCTTCTTGCGAAGGTGCACAGTGAGGTTGTTGCCCCTTGTGAAGCATTTGTCACACACGTGGCATCTGTACCTTGGCTCTGAGTCTCCCTGGTGGGGGAGGAGAGTGAGGCCAGCTTCTCCCTGCCCCAGGTACCCCCACCCTTCTGCCGGCCCCTCCCTACCATCAGCCCCACTCACTTCATGCACTTTTCGGTAATGCGACTTGATAGAGTAGAGTGACCGGGCACTAAAGGTACAGTTCTCAAAATCACAACTGTAGGCTGGCTCCTTGCTATGGGTATCTAGGTGCTTCCGGAGGTCGATCAGATTCTTGCAGCTGCCAAGAAAGGTCAGGAGGGATCAGAAAGCATGGGGGATCCTGGAACCCAGGTTTTGTGATTTCCCACCCTGTTTCCTCTTACCTGTAGTCGCAACAGTCACATTTAAAGGGACGGGCCTCGCTGTGGCGGAAGCGCATGTGGTTTCGGAGGGAGGAGGGCAGCGGGCAAGTCATGTCACACAGAGGGCACTTGTAGTGGTTCACTGAGGGGCAGAGAGGAGGCTGTGGCCGCAAAGCTCGCGGAAGCCTGGAGGGCAGACCCGGAGGATGGTGTTGGCAGGCTACTCACCATGGTTGCGCATGTGGTCCCGCAGCAGCCGCTCTGTGGCAAATCTCTTGGAACAGTGAGAGCACTGGAAGTGCTGCTCTGCAGGGGGTTAGGCAGAAGTCAGGTGGAGCACAGGTGGTGGCAGAGAGGAGGAGAGCATGCTGGGAGAGGGGAACCCCCAGGCAGAGGGAAACCACCCAAGAAGAGGGGAGCTTGAGGAACTATGGATGGACCTAGAATCATGGAAAGAGCATGGGACTTGGAGTAGAGAACCTGAATTAGAATTCGAGCTTGCCCACTTACTAGCAGTGTGATCTCAGGTAAGTGATTTAACCTGAGCCTCAGTTTTCTCATCTGCAAAAACGGGGGATAAGAGACCTACCTCATAGGACCCCTGTGAGGATTCACTGAGATAAGAGCTGTAGCACAGAGTAAGCATGGAGTGACAATATCTAATGAGTCCCCATCAGCAGAGACTGTGCCAGGTGACTGAGCCCTCAAGATAGATATAGCTAAGCTGCAGATACCTTCAGGGGGCCCCTCTCCTGAGAACGTGCCCCCAGCCACCACCCCAAGTAGGACAGCCTGCACCTATGCCCCTTCTTCAACTGCTTACGATCCAACGAGGACTGGCGACGGATATGATCTAAGAACTTAGTGTTGTTGGCAAACATGCCCCCACAGGTGGGACAGGCCACCACCTTCTCCTGGGTATGGCTGCGGAGGTGCTCTCGAAGCTTAAAGCGGTCCTTGAAGGTGCAGGTACAGCCTGGGAAGGAAGGCCTGGTCAGGTCCAGCCACAAACCCCGAGTAGGGCCTGGTACCCCCGAGTCTCTCCAGCCAGCAGCCAACCCTGCCCTGCAGGTCTGGTCCTGCCCCTAGCTGCCCTGGTCCCTTAGCAACCCCAAAGTTTCTTTAGAAGCCAGAAATTAAGGAGTGAGCCTACCTTTCCAGCCACAGAGCACCACGTTGTTGTCCTTGCCGACTACTTGGTATTCACAGCACAGGCTGTGCGCTTCCACGTGCCGGTAGAACCACTCGGGATTGTCGAAGGAGTTCTGTGCCAGGAGCAACTTGTGGTAAGGACTGAGGGTGGGTGGAGGGACTCCTACTCCCAGGTGTCCAGAGGGGGGCTTCTTGGCTCTCTCCCAAATTAATTGGTGGGGATAGCAAAGTCTGAGCAAGGGGCTACCCAGAAATGAAGGAAAGGCACTAGCAGGAACTTCAGGAACATAGCATATCCCAGGAAGGATTAAGGAGTCTTGAGTTAAGATCCCCAACCCCTCTCCATCCCTAATCCTGGCTCTGTCTGCTGACCTCACAGTGCTCCCACAGACACAGGAAGTGGTCGGGGATGTCAGGGATGAGGTTGCGGCTCTGGAAGTCCAGGATACAGGGGCTGAGGTCAGCCTGGCTCTGCAGGGCCTGCAGTCCCCACTGTTTCAGCTTGGTGTGGTAGCAGTGGAAGTAGACGTGGCGGATGAGATCAGCAGAATTGTCCGGAGAACAGAAGCCACACTCCCGCCACAAGCAGGAGAATTCTTCCTCTGCAAAAAGGGGTTTAGAAGGAAGCGACTGCTACCTTTCCAAAGCTCTCCTTCCACTTAGCAGCAAGGGACCAGGCTGGGATGACCTGGTATACCAGGAGTTCATCTAGCAAATGTTAGCATTTAATGACTACTAATTGAGTGCCAGGCACTGGGAATACAACAACGAGTACAAAAAGAGTCCCAGTCCTTACCCTTGCACAGCTTTCAGTCAGGAAGAAAAACACATCAAAATAATTACGTGCATAAATATAAAACTACAATCAGGTGGAGAGGCAGCATGGTCTAGGCAGGGAGACAGTGTGTCCACAGCCCAGTGTCAGTGACTCAGACACAGCAGATGTGGCTGGCATTTGCTACTGTGGCTTGGAGTTTCTGCTGTTCCCTGAGGAACCTGGGATGCCTCCCACTCCTTCGTGTCAAACCATAGGTCTTTCTTTCCCAATATTCTGCCCAAGATCAGCCTTCTCCAGGAAGGCCTATCAGCTATTCCTGTCTATTTCCTAACTCTCTAAGCACCAAATTTTCAGTGCTCTATAGAAGTTTACTTGTTTTGAAAAGTAGGTACTTTTAAAAAGTATAATAATCACCTAATTCCCCTTCTGTATAAATATTACTTGACTTTTGAAGCTATTAGTTATAGGTTAGTCACTAGATTCAAACAGAATTTGAGGTGGGGGAAGGAAAGCTGTCTCTATAACTTCTGTAGAAGTTTTTTTCAAACTGTGTTATGACTCATTAGTGGGTAGTGAAATCAATTTAGAGGATTGCAAATCACAATTTCTTTTTAATTAAGGAGAATAAAATAGAACAATTCAGAGAGAATTTAATCAAGGCAAGGATTGTTTTTAGTATTTCTTAACTTCTCTATATAGGGTTGTGACATAATAATGCATTCCTAACTGGTGGTCACAGTAAAAAATAAATACATAAAAACACTGCCAGAGAGTGAAGAAAGCAGACTACCGAGAGGGTAACAGGCAGGAAGGCAAGGGGCCTCCAAATGGAGGACACAGCCTGTAAGTGTCAGACAGTTTTCTCTCTCTTAAGCGGCAGGAGGAAACAAACTAGCGATATTTTTTTCCTTCTGTATACAAATTTAAAAGGAGGTTTCTCTTAAAATTCTGTGTTGCCATAATGACACCAGGTTTCACCCGGAAGTTAACCAACTCCTTTTTCTTATGGAAATGTTTATCTTAAGCTATGCTAATGTACTATGCATTTACCCCAAACTCTTCAAGTCGGTTCAGCCTTTTGGGCCTAGAACCTATTGATAAACCAGTATGTTATACTCCGATATTGTTCCTCTAGTCTATGTAAATGAAACTATCTGTATGGTGATCTGCCCTTCTTCAAGATTCAAGTTAATCATTTTATGGCCCAAGATAAACCATTTGGTGCCAAGATTATTCCAAAATACATTTTATGGGTGAGGGGCCTGGTGCCATTCTGAGTTTTGAGACATTCCTTTCTTTCATTAATAGGCTGCTTGTGACTATATAACATCCAGCTGAAGACTAGCAGTGGGGTACTCTTTCTGTCCCCTTCTGATGCCTATGTAAGAAGCTTTCTCTATCTCCTTTATACTTTAATAAAACTTTATTACACAAAAGCTCTGAGCGATCAAGCCTCGTCTCTGGCCCCAGATTGAATTCTTCTCCTCCGGCGGCCAAGCATCCCGGCATCGTGATTCAACAACCTTTCACTACCAACAGCTTGTACAATATGATCCTTTAAAAAAAATAAAATCCTATCTAATTTATATATATACATGCAGAGAGAGGTCAAAAAGAATGTTCACTAAGGTACTGTCAGTTAATTGACTTTTAATGGCAAGAGGAAAGGTTCATTCCACATATCCTTGCTGAATGAGTTTTCCAGAATGAGTCTACAATGTTTTTATAAACAAATAAAAAAAGCACAATTAGGAAAATAAACCACCACTCTCACTGGCTGCCTTCTCCCTCTGTGGCAAGGAGAGTCAGATTTTCCACCATCCCTTGAACTCTTTCCCCTTCCTGTGTCCTGCTTCCTTACCAAGCAGGTCCTCCTCCTCTTCCTCTTCCTCCCCGGAGCCCTGTAGGTGCTGCTGCAGGTGCTGAGTGACATGCTCGCAGAACTCCTCCATGGCCGAGCACACAAAGGAACAGGACCCCCACTCACACTGCAGCCCCAGGTTCTCCTTTCGGGGAACTTTCCCAGGCGGCGGCATGGCGTTCACCCTAGAGAAGGAAGAAATCAGCACCTGTAAGGATTCCACCCAAGGGCTGCTGGGGGTTAACACGGGACAGCCAGCCAGCCTAGAGCCAAGAGATGTTTTTCAGTGACCTATGTGAAACGCTGTGCTTTTTCAGTAAGGACAGAGTAGCAGTTCTTCAAACCCCTGGAAGCTGTTTGGTGTTCTTGGGAATGGAGAATACAAACTGACATTATTGAGCATGTGCCAGGCTCTGAGCTAAGAACTTTAACAGACACTTTTTCAAGCAGCTTCAGAGCAACCCATCAAGAAGGAATTACTCCTACAAAAGGCAGAACAATGCTCAGGTTCAAAAGATGGCTTTGAAGACCCAGAGCTCAGATTCAGACTCCTTTGTCCACCACCTACTTAGCTGTGTGACCTTGGCCAAGTAAGTTTAACCCTTCTATTCCTGAACACCCTTATTTTCAGAATGGGGATAACAAACCCTTCTGCTTTTAATCTGCTATACGCCAAGCATCTACTAAGTACACTGTGTCATCTAATTACCAACACCATCCTATGAGGGAAGTACTGGTTTTAATTTCATTTGTAGATAAGAGCATAAGGGCTGGAGAGGTTAACTGGTTTGCTCAAGATCACACACCAGGGGTAGGGTTAGGTCAGGCTGACTCCACAGTCCACATTTTTCCTATGCACACAGATGAGCCTAGAAGCTCCTTATTTCTCACTGGATCACATCCTAAGTACTCCATTAGACTTATGAAGTGCCACATATACTCCTTTCACCTAACCTATCTGGTGCTTTACTTCACCATTGCCCTAATATCCTCTGAACAAAAATGTCAATTCTATTTCACATAAGAGGCAGTGTCTGTCCAGTTTATACTGGGTATACAAAGTGTTAGGCACACTTAGGCAGGTAATAAACATTCGCTGAAGAAAGCTAAATAAAAACAAAAGGTTCTCAACCTTTAATATGCACACAAATGCAGAGGTTTCCAGCTCCTGCCCTAGTGATTCAGATTTGCGAAGGCTGGGGTTAGGCCTAGAAATCTGCCCTTTAACTCAGCAGCCCAGTTGGGATGGGGCCTCCAGAAGCAGAGTCTGAGGAACAATAAAAGGATAGTTTCCCTCATTAAGACAGAACACAGAATGACAGGTGACACTGCATGCAAAAATCTCTGGGGGAAGAAAAGATACTAAGAGGCCCTGACTCACCAACTCTCACTGTGGTACCCAGGAAAGGAGTGCAGTATTGCTCCTTCTGGCCTTTCAGAGAGAGGTGGGAACTCTGAGAAAGAACTTTAGTACACAATGAAAGGGGAAAACCCTAGAAAATACAAAATGCATAAAATCTTTCATACTTAACAAGTATAAGGACCTACTATATCTAACTGGTTACCAAAGGAACCCTTCCCCTTTTTTTGTCCACACCTCATGGCATGTGGGATCTTAGCTCTCTGACCAGGGACTAAAAAGGTAACCCCTGCCTTGGAAGCATAAAGTCTTAACCACTGGACAACCAAAGAAGTACCAAAAACCCCTTTTTAAGGACGCCTTAAAGAAATGGCAACCTATTCCAGTATTCTTGCCTGGAAAATTCCACAGACAGAGGAGCCTGGTACGCTACAGTCCATGGGGTCTCAAAGAATTGGACATGACTGAGCAACTAAGCACAGCACACAGCAGCACAGAGGGTATAAGAAACCTGGGCTTCTCTGGTGGCTCAGTGGTACAGAATCCACCTAGCAATGCAGAAGATGCAGGTTTGATCTCCAGGTTGGGAAGATCCCCTGGAAAAGGAAATGGCAACCCACTTCAGTATTCTTGCCTAGAAGATTCCATGGTCAGAGGAGACTGGAGAGCTACAGTCCATAGGGTGGCAAAGAGTCAGACACGACTAAGCATGCATGCAAGCATATGCCAAGCACTGTTCTAAGTGTCTTATATTTATAAAAACTCATTAGTACAACAATCCTATTGAAGTAGGCAGCCTGATTATCCCACTTTACAGATGAGGAAATGGCCCAGATAGGTTAAGTAATTTACCCAAGATCACAAAGCTAGGAAGTGATGGAAACAGAATTCAAAGCCAGGGAGCATGGCTCTGTTCTCCTCCTCCATCTGCCTGTCTTATCTTTTTATGTTTGATTCCCTCCTCACCAAAGACATCATATCCATATACACAATACCCAAAGCATGCTTTATTGAGTAGCTATTTTGTAAGTTTCCTCCAATAAGCTGTGAGCTCCTAGAAAGCCTGCTCTGTGCTCTCTTCAGTTCTAACTGCAGAGCCAGCACACACCTACTAAGAGCTCTTTTAATGTTCAAATAAATCTGTAACATTATTTTACTTTTGGACAAATCACCTAGCTTCTCTGAACCTGTTTCCTTAAATGTAAAACAGGATATTAATATCACAGCAGTGGATGAGGGAATCGACTGATATGATTAGAAAGCTCCAACATTTACTAGTCCTGTGATCTTAGGCAAGTTACTTAAGCCCGGGTTTCCCATGTATTATTAATACGGGAATAATCATGCCTGTTTCACTGAACTGATTTATGGATTAAAATATTTAAAACACATAATGGATATTAAAATGCTTAGCCTAACTCAACAAGTGTTGGCTCTTCATATCCTTGCTTCTAAGAATTAGACGATCTACGAACGAATGCTACAAAAAGATCAACAAAAGGAAAACCCGAAGGATTCCTAACCCTTCCTTTCATAGGGCATCATGGTAAGAAGCAACGAGCAAATACTTGAGTATAAATTGCAACGCAAGGCACCGAGAATGAACCCTGAATGGTATGCAAGAAAAGAGGGACCAAGGTCTGGAACCTTCTAAGGACTCACAATTTAGCCAAGAGATAAGATTCTGACGTGTTTAAACAACCATCAAAACAAAGCGCCAGTTGAGGGGAGCTGGACAGGGAGCTGGACAGGCGGCAGGCTAAGCAGGAAATGTTGCCCTTAGCGGTGGGGACTGGGCCCCTGGAGCACAGGTACAATTCGGAGAGAAGGAAGGAGACCATTCGCGGGGGAAACCTCTCCCTCTCAGCCCCGCTGGCTTCCCCTTAAGGCGTGGCGGCGATCGTGCTTAGCTGCAAGGAAGCCCCAGACTGGAAAGTAAGTCGAGGTTGGGGGCTGGGGGCGCTGCAGGCGCCAGGCAGAATAGTGTGGCCGAGCAGCAAGAAAGCGCCTCGCCGAAGCGACCGGAAAAGTGCCTGGCTTCGGGAGCCGGCCCAAAGGACAGACCGATGCTACCCCGCCATCCCCGGCATCCCCTGCTTACCTCCCGTCAGTCAGCTCCCGGGTCTCTCCAGCTCCCCTCCCACCTCGCACCGTCTCCGGGAGGGAGCTCGAGTGACGGCCAACGACAGCCAATCGTCGCTCTCAAGTCCCTCTAACAGCCAATCGCCGCTGCGACTGACGGAACCCGTGCGCGACCAAAACACGGAAGGGGCGGGAGTGAGCGGCAGCGGGCCGCGCGGGAAGGTAGCGCTGTGGACGCCGCGGATCCGCAGGCTAAGGGCAGGCAGGCTTCCCTAGGGCCCGAATTTCCCCGACTGCGCAGGCTCGGTGCACGGCACCCACTGGGCATGCGCCGAGCTCGGCTGTGAGCCGAGAGGGGTCTCCCTCCTCTTGCTGGTTACAGCTCCAGCTGGCCGCGTGGGCGTTGAGACAGAGGAAGAGGCGGAAGAGGTGGAAGAAGCGTCGGAGGCTCGGTGCCCAGAACAACGAACCCTGCTCGGCCCAAACTGGGGGTCCTGCAACTTCTTAATCTTCCTGTTTCTTAAATATCAGTATTCCTTATGCCATCTTCTCTTCCTCCCACAACCCTGCCTCCTTTGTTACCAGTCTCAGTGAACGACTCCTGAAACCTGGCAGTCATGTCTGATTCCTCCCTCACACGTCATATCCATTCCACTGCCAAGTCCTATAAATTCTGCCCTCTTAACACAGGATCTCTCAAATTTCCCCCACCACCATCCCTTCTTGAGCTTCGCAGTCCCATCTCTTGACCATTAGCTACGTCCATCCCGGATGTCTACACTGACCCAACTGGTTCCCTGCGGTCAATCCTGCTTCCCTGCAAACCATTCTCGACGGAGCTCTCAAAGTGATCTTTGCAGAGAGCAAATCTGATCAAACCATCACGCTGCTTTAAACGCTCAAAGCC
Source organism: Nanger dama (assembly GCA_917880005.1). Taxonomy (NCBI): domain Eukaryota; kingdom Metazoa; phylum Chordata; class Mammalia; order Artiodactyla; family Bovidae; genus Nanger; species Nanger dama. Next base: position 29,965,775 of record CAKJTW010000014.1, on the reverse strand, counting down.
CCAAACCATACGAGGCTCTCTGGACCCTTCAGCATCTGGATCCTGCATACTTCTCTCCATCGTATCTTGAGTGCTTCTCGACCTCACTGTCTGCTCCCCAGCCCCGCACTTCTTTAAGCTTCCCCACCACACCTAGCCGCCTTTCTTCTGCTGCCTTGTACTTAATGTTTCCTCTGCCTGGAACAATCTTCTGAAACTGATGGGAACTGATTCCTACTCATTCTTCTGGTCTCAAAGAAGAAGCTTTTTTTTCCCCCTGGAAGTCTTCCTGGACATCCGTTTTCTGTGTTTCCCTATTACAGCTCTATCACACTTCCCAGGTGGCGCTACTGGTAAAGAATCCTCCTGCCAATGCAGGAGAGGGAAGAGAGGAGGGTTGGATCCCTGGATGGGGAAGATCCCCTGGAGGAGAAAGTGGCAACACACTCCAGTATTCTTGCCTGGAAAAATTTCCTGGACAGAGGAGCCTGGCAGGCTACAGTTCATGGGGCCACAAACAGTCAGACATGACTGAGCGCTGTATTGTATTTGCCTGTTTAACTTGTCTGCATTCTGCACTGGCTCACTCACTTCAGTGAGGGAGTACAGGGAGTGTGTGTATGCGTGTGACTTTCTACAGCCCCATTGCTTAGCCTAGTAACTGAAACTCAGTAAGCATCCAAGACATATTTGTTTAAAAATTATGTACCTTGCTGCTGCTAACTCGGTTCAGTCGTGTCCGACTCTGCGACCCCAGAGACGGCAGCACACCAGGCTCCCCTGTCCCTGGGATTTTCCAGGCAAGAACACTGGAGTGGGTTGCCATTTCTTCATTAGGATTGATACTATGTTATATTTTCTAGCCTAAATATAAGCCTTTATAGTTTACAAAATCAGAAAACCCGTTAAATGTTCAATATAAATAAAATGAACTTAAAGATGCCATTAAAAAATAGAAGTCACAAGAAAATCAGAAATTTGTGCATGAAATTTTTACCAACAGTGATTAACTTTTGTCCCTATTTTAAGTTAAAATATAATTCGAGTAACAAAAATGTTTTATCAACTTTACCCATTCAAAAGCACATAGCTTTAGTAATACTTCAGAAATTGCCAACCATATTTTAATTCAGAATTAAACCACCATAGATGGCTCTTGGCTTTAATTTAGCAATTCCTGAAGAAAAATTCATTCACAGAGCTGTGTAGACTCAATTTTTACAGAAAAATTTCAGGATATTTCTGAAATGCACACGTTTCCAAAACTTGAGACAGTGCTTTACTGTCTAGTATAGTTTACTTCCATCTCAATCTGCTTCTCTTGAAAACAGGCCACAACTTTGGCTGGATAATTCAAGACACATCCTGAGATTTGTTCTTTAAAAGCTGCCACAAAACCTTGAAGCATAATTCATACTTATCAAAAACTCTGGATCTCTCCTGAAAGTAGAAAATGGATAAGCTGAATTATGTTTTGTGTTTCCTCTGCTTTCATTTTTTAAATCTCTATGTTTGAAAAGTGATGAGACTCTTCTTCACTACAAAATAGGTGACTGCACCGGGCAGCTCAGCACTGGAAACTAAGTTTTCCAGTCATCAACAACTCAATCCGCAGATCCAGGAGGAACCTGAATACCTGGCCTCTCATAAAAAAAAAAATTTCTTCTGAAATTCTGAGTTCAGTGTGTTGGCTCTCTTGTCATGTTGGTAAACAAACTGCTCCTCCGTGAACAAATAAGAGTTTCATTTCTTAGATCAGGAGAAGGAGTTTGACAAATCTCTTTGAGTTTTGATGACTAGAATTTGGCATATCTCTCATACAAATTGGGCTTCCCTGGTAGCTCAGCTGGTTAAAAATCTGCCTGAAATGCAGGAAACCCTGGGTCGGAAAGATCCACTGGAGAGGGATAGGCTACCCACTCTAGTATTCTGGGGCTTCCCTGGTGGTTCAGTTGGTAAAGAATCCACCTGCAATAGGGGAAACTTGGGTTTGATCCCTGGGTTGGAAAGATCCCTTGAAGAAGGAAACAGCTATACAGTATTCTGGCTGGAAAACCCCATAGACTGTATAGTCCAGTCAGTCAGTTCAGTCGCTCAGTCGTATCCAACTCTTTGCAACCCCATGGACTGCACCATGCCAGGCTTCCCTGTCCATCACCAACTCCCGGAGCTTATTCAAATTCATGTCCATCGAGTTGGTGATGCCATTCAACCATCTCATCCTCTGTCATCCCTTCTCCTCCTGCCTTCAATCTTTCCCAGCATCAGGGGCTTTTTTTCAGTTTCAGCATCAGTCCTTCCAATGAATATTCAGGACTGATTTCCTTCAGGATTGACTGGTTGGATCTCCTTGCAATCCAAGGGACTCTCAAGAGTCTTCTCCAACACCACAGTTCAAAAGCATCAATTCTTCCATGCTCAGCTTTCTTTATAGTCCAACTCTCACATCCATACATGACTCCTGGAAAATCCATAGCTTTGACTAGGTGGACCTTTGTCAGCAAAGTAATATCTCTGCTTTTTAATATGCTGTCTAGGTTGGTCACAGCTTTTCTTCCAAGGAGCAAGTGTCTTTTGATTTCATGGTTGCAGGCACCACCTGTAGTTATGTTGGAGCCCAAGAAAATAAAGTATATTCCACTGGGTAACAAAGAGTTGGACACGACTGAGCAACTTTCACTTTCACTCTGTACAAATGAACCAAATATCCATATTCTGCTACCCTTTCAAAATGTTCCATATTCTCTGGCTAGTATGGACAGGAACGTGGGGGAATATTAACAACTCCAAGCTGACTCACCAAAATCAGGTACCCTTAAAGCCCCTGTGATATAGGTTAGTCAGAATGTCAAGGCTGGAGTGACCTGGAAGATTATCTCGGCCACTCTTCATTTTAGAGATGAGGAAGCTGAGGTCCAGAAAGGAGAAGTGGACTTCTCAAGGTCACTTGCAGGGTCTGTGGTAAACCCAGGTTTTCTGTCCCTGGTTCAGTGTTCTGTCTGACACCCTGCAGCAGCTTATTTGCTTCAAGTCCTGAGGAAGGTCTGGGAGAACAGGAATCAGGATCCTCGAATTTACTAGTGTCATAATCCCCTGAAACTTGCCCTCATTTAGGAGTGAAAGACTTTTTATTATGAAACCCTTACGAGACTTCCCCCTTCCAATCTGTCTCTTCTGAGGCAACAGCTCAGCCTTATTCAGTGCTGACTGTATGCCAGCTGAGTTCTAAGCACTTTACTTATTTACTTCTCACCCACACCAAACGATAGTTACTATTAATCACAGTCCCCACTCTACAGATGAGAAAACTGAGGCACTCTGAGGTTACATAATTTCCCCAAGGTCACGCAGATAATTGTGTGGAACTGGGACTCAGATCCAGGCTAGATCCAGAGCCTCTACTCCAGACTCTCCTATATTCTAGGAGGAGCAGCCTGTTCAAGGAAGGGGAATGAAGATGCCTGTAGTAGCTGAAAGGCTTTATTTCTTCCTGATTGAAATTATCACTACAACTTGAATTTTCAAAGACACTGTGCTCCCATTCTCTCTCCACATGTCCCTCCCTCTGTGCAAGAACTTCACAGACCCAATGTATGTGTCACCTACCTCACCTGGGTCCCTGTCTCTGATCCTCCCACTCAACTGACACCACAGCCTCCTACCCATTTGCCTTTCAAAGGATGACCATTTATTCAGTTTATAAACTCCAGTTTGACTTTAATAAATTAAATTCCAAGCCATCACACAGCAATGGACATCATCTCCCACTATACAGAGGGGCAACCCTACTCTTGCTCCATCATCACACAGTCTGTAAATAAAACTCCTAAAGCCATCTCTCTGGGGAAGGCTTCCCAGCAGGCTCCTGGCTCCCTCCTTCCAACAGAGCCACTGCTCACAGAGAAGGCATCAAGTACAAAAAGGGTAATAAAGGGGGAGGGAGGGATGAGGAGCAGAAGGGGAGGCAGGGAGTGGGGAGTACCTGCCCCCATCCCGGGCACCAGCCCGGCATTCTATGAGCTGCCAATGTCCTCAGAGGCAGACACTGGTGCTGCTGGGGGTGGGGACCTGAGGGAGGTGTGGGAGCCCCATCCCAAAGGGGAATTGCCAACCCTCCTGGGACAGGAGAGAAGGGTCACCTGGGAGAGATGCCCTCTATCCACTGTTCATTGAGGGGCCGGGACCACACGTATAAATAGAAAAGAGAATAAATAAGGGAGAAAGGATCATCTGAGGAGCTGAGCACCCTGGGACTCCTCTGAGGGGGTGGGTGTCAACAGCAGGCAAACGGGTCTGAGGAATGCCCACAGGTGTCAGGACAGAGCCTCCTCTTGCTCCCAGCCACCCACTCCCTCTTCTATGTCCTTGGCAACGGGTGTCCACTTCTCACACGCTTCCCGTTGCAAGTACCCTTCCAGCTGGCCCCACAGCCCAGGGTGGATAGGGCTTCCTGGAACTCGGGGGCTTCCCTGGCCCAGGCTGTTGGGAATCCAGGGAGGGGAATGGAAGGGAATGTGGGGAAAGGGCTGAGAGGACTCTGGCTCTCTCCTAGCTCAGAGGGTGAACAGGGCCCTCAGAGCTGAGGGCTGGGGTTGCCATTGGCTTTGGGTTTAGATTTGAAGGAAAAGCGCTTGATAAGACGCCGAGAAAAGCTGCCAGCCTTCTTTCGGACGCTGGGTGTGGTCGCCGTGTTGGAGAGGTCATCGTGTGATTGGCTCAGGCCAGCTTCCTTCTGACGTGGCCTCCGGCGGAAGATGAGCTTCGTGCCGCTGCGCAGGAAGCTCACTGTGGGGGAGAGGGGAGGCTGAGGGGCGAGGTGGGGGAGCAGAGCCTGGAAGAGCATGAAGGGGTCCAAGGCATGGAACAGAAAAAACATGCCCTTCCTGCGAAACACATGGCGGCGCTCGTGGGGAGAAATGTGCACTCCCGAGGAGGAATGTCCCAGGGCTGGCTACTCTGTGAGGACAGACTGACAGTTGGGCTTCTTCACTATAGAAAGAAAAAGCTGAGCAGAGGTGTTCCTAAAAGCCTATAAAATCACAAAGGGACAAAGTGGGTTGACCTTGATTGTTGACTAGATTCCAAGATGTGAGCAAAGAGCGGTATGTCTGGAAAACTTTAAAGAGGTAAATTCAAGACCAATATAATGAGGAAGGTGCTTACACAGCAGGCTTTGGACTTAGGACCCTCATTATCCCAAGAAGTGATGCAGGCTTAGATCATAAATAGCTAAAGACATGAGTCATAAATGGTTAAAATAGTTAAAGACACATTGGCAGAGGGAGGAGGATATTTGGGGCAAGTCCTACAACCTTATAAATCAGAAATACCACAGGTATGCACTGGCTGTGTCACTGTACAGTGACGCTCCTAGGGTTGGCCTAGGGAAGGATTTCTTATAGCGGAGAGAGTACAGAATGAAAGGAAAGAGAGAAGAAAATAAGGGAAGGAAGATATGCCCTTAGATCCAGGAAGAGAGAAAAACAGAGGTTTTTTAAAAAAGGGGAAATACTTTTGCGTCTCTTCTTATTATCCACGCCTGTAAGATCCAAGCCAAGACCCAAGGTAGCAAGACCCCAGTCTTTACTCTGGCGTGGCTGAAACAGGCTGGGAACTCTGATGATCCCTTGGAAGAGGAAGGAGGAGACTGGCCTGAGGCTCCCATGTCCCTAAGTGTCCAGTGGGACCCAGGTGATGAAACTGGGCATCAAAGAGGGGTGGGGGTGGAACAATGGTAGCACAATAGTTAAGAATTCGCTTGCCAATGCAAGGGACATGAGTTTGATCCCTGGTTGAGGAAGATTCCACATGCCTTGGAGCAACTAAGCCTGTGTACCACAACCACTGAGCTGGAGCTCTAGCGCCTGGGAGCCACAGCTACTGAAGCCTGCACGCCTAGAGCCTGTGCTCCACAACAAGAGAAGCCAGCACAATGAGAAGGCCACACATTGCAACAAGGAGTAGCCTCCACTCTCTGAAACTAGAGAAAGCCTGCGCGCAGCAACCAAGACCCAGCATAACCCCACAATAAATAAGTACATTTTTTTAAAAAAGGAGGGGGCTGCCAATATCACCCCACCTTTGTGATCCTTGAGACTGCGGGTTTCCAGGGCACCAGTAGACCCTGTTTCCGACTCAACATCATCCACGGAGGGCCTCTCAGAAATGTCCGAACGTGTTGTCTCATCTGCTTCCTGGACACTCGTGGGACTGGAGAGGGCATCTACGGGTCCTGGGGACATGGCTGGGGGTCTGAGGGAGGTGAGGAGGGACCTCTGCTGGGCCCTGCATCATCCTGTATTGAGGCGTCCAAGGATGCCGCATAGCCCAGGGACAGTGCCAACTCATCCTGAGCGATGGGCACCTGGCAGGAAGGACAAGTTTTAACGGGCAACAGTGACCCATGAGGGCTTTCTCCCGAGCCCACCTCCTTTCCCCAGAGCCCTGTTACCTTGGAAACACCCGAGATGATAAGTGTGCTACGCTTGGTGGGTGTCTTCTTGGCTGCCCGCCCACTGGGTTCAGTCAGCTGGCGAATGGCTGTCTCTGCTACAGGGTCCAGGCCGTTGGAAAGGTGGCTCTCCCCTGCTGGATGACGGATACAGAAGACGGGCAACCTGACTCCTTCCCAGCTCCTTCTTGGACTTGAACTCCTGTGCCCCACCCAAAGTGGTTTTTGACTCCGGGACTCCGGTGTCAACCACCACTCACACTTCCCAATTCCCTACTCACGGCTGCTGCTGTGGGACGTGCTGCTGGGGCCACCACTCTCACTCAGCACCGTCGTCGTCTTCTCGGTCACCTCAACCTTGGACGGGGAGCGGGAGGGGGAGTCTGGTGGGTGGGGGAGGGTCAGTGAGCTGGGAGGTGCTTTAGAGTGGCCCCCACCCCCTACTGTATTTATTGAGAGGCAGACTTTGGCTGACTCATGACTAAGGCATGATTAATTACAGGGGTGACTAAGAAGATGCCATGGGGACAAAACAATACCACAGGAACCAATAGGAGTGTGGGAAAGAGCCAGGGGCCCCACCAAGGGCATGAAAATACTGAGAGTGTGCAGAGATGGCATCGGGGTCCAGTGGAAGTAGGGGAAATGCCATGGGGCCCATAGAGCTGGGAGAAATGTCGTGGAGAGGCCCTGGAGTAGGAGAATTGCCACTGAGGTTGCTGGGTTTGTTGGAGGGTCCCAAGGGCTGCTAGAGGTTGAGGGGGTGAGGGAGGGGCAATTAGATAGCTGGGGCCGGGAAAAGGGAAGATAGATGTGTGAAAAGACAGAGGGGAACTTGGGGAGGTGGAAGTACGAGTATGTCATGGGGGCTGGTAGGTCCAGGCTTAAAGGGGAGAGGGCTGGTTAGGGAAACAGACAGATGTACAGGAAAGTTTAGGGCTTCCCTCGTAGCTCAGATGGTAAAACATCTGCCTGCAATGCGGGAGACCTGGGTTCTATCCCTGGGTCAGGAAGATCCCCTGGAGAAGGAAATGGCAACCCACTCCAGTATTCTTGCCTGGAAAATTCCATGGACTGAGGAGCCTGTAGGCTACAGTCCATGGGGTGGCAAAGAGTCAGACACGACTGAGCGACTTAACTTTCACTTTCAAGGGAAAGTTTGAGAGAGGCACAGGCGATATGGAAGATGTGGTCAGAAAACAGGAGGAGTTGGAATTAGGGCTTTCTTTGCCCCCTCCCTGTCCTGCCACGGATCTGCAGTCCAGGGCCCCGGCTAGAGCTGGACTCCCAGGCTCCTCCTCTTTACCTAGTTTGCCATCTACCCGGGGCCGGGACTGGACGGTGGTGACTGTGGTGACAATGGTGCCATCTGGCATAATGGTCCGGTCCAGCTCAATCTTCTTGGTAGGTGTGATGCTGGGGCGTGGTGTCGAGGGGGGAAGTGCCCAGGTTCCGGGGGAGCCCTCCTCATACTGAAGCTGCCAAGGCGGAAAAGGAAAAGCCAGGGCCTCAGGACTGGCCTTCCCCCGGGTCTTCCCGCCTCCCCACTGGGGGCAGCTTCTCACCTCGATTGCCATGGTGGCTGCCTGCCCCAGGGCTTTCCCGGGCCCAGGGGTGAGTGGGCACACCTGTCTTCGGGACAGTGGTCTGGAAGGGGAGGCCACAGACAGTGTGGCCTGGCCCAAGAGTTCAGCTGGGGAAAGGGGTGGCACTGTGAGTTGGGTCCATGACCAGGCAGCCCCACTCAGCACCCACCCAGAGGTGCTCCTTCCTGCCCCATACTCACTGTCTCCACAGCTGCTACTCCTCAGCACTTTGAGGATCAGCTCCCGGCTCTGGGGGCCCAGATCCCTGTGGCCAACAAGAAGTGGGGCAGGGAGGGGGAAGATTAGCAAACTGAATCCACCCTTGAATTGATCAGGCCAGAGGCAGAGAGTGCATGCATGTATGCTCAGCTGTGTTTGACTCTTTGTGACCCTATGGAGTAAAGCCCACCAGGCTCCCTCTGTCCATGGGATTTCCCAGGCAAGAAAACCAGTGAGTTGCCATTCCCTCCTCCAGGGGAGCTTCAAACCTAGGGATCAAACCTGCATCTCCTGCATTGGCAGGCAGATTCTTTACCACTGAACCACCTGGGAAGCCCAGAGGCAGAGAGAGATGGATGTAAATAAGATGGAACAAGTGCTCCAATATGCTTCCAAATATAGACACTTCCTTAGGAAATGGGACGGGGCTGAGCAGGGACCGTACTCCTCAGCTGGGCAATCAGAAATTCCAGGTTCCTGCCTTTCCAGTCTCTATGTTGAATCACTCTCTTTTTCTTTTACTCAAGTTGTTCCCTCTGCCGTGAACTCTAGGTCTCTCACACTCTGTTGAAATCCTACTTTTGTTCAAAGGTGTGGTTTAAATGCCACTTCCTCCATGAAGCTACTCTGATCTTTATTTTTGTGGAATTAAGCTCCCTCACCTAAGCACGACCGTGGCACTTTTTATAACCTGGACTGGAGCACTTATACCATCTTCTTGACGTACATCTGTCTCTGCTTTGAGCTGGTGATCAACTCAGGGCTGAGGTAGGTGCATCTTGATCATGTCTAGCCCTTGGGACTAGGCCAGGGCCTGGCATACAGTAGAGGCTCACAGCAAAATTAAGAGCTGAAAACAGCTGATTCATGTCAGGGCTCTGCTGGAAGGACTTGATCTCAGTCCACCCATGGGAGCAGGGGTGGGGGGCTGGGGAGTCACTCCTTACAATGTCAAGTCCTCGCTCCACTCCACCTCAGACCCAGCCCTCATGGGCTTGGTCCACTTCTGTTGCATGGGGTTGTCGAGCTCAGCTACACAGCACACTTCCCCAGTGCCTGTGAGGAACCAGAAACATAAAAATGCTCACATCCAAGCTGAGAGGCCATTGAGTAGTAGAGAGGTCATACCCTGGGCAGAGGGGCCAGGAATGCCTGCAGCCATAGCCTTGGTAGCCCACCAGAAGCTTCTGGCTCTCACCTTCCAGCTCACCTCCCAGGTGAGATGCTCGAAGCTGCCTTAGGAATAACCGGATAGGTCTGGGGATTGATGGCTGGGCCTGGGGCGCCATGGGTGGCTTCTCACTGGGAACCTAAGAGCAGGAGGAGGTAAAAAGAGCTGCAAGAATCCCAACACAGTACACTGGAGACAACATGCACGTAAACTATTTGCTTTGAGTGCCTACTCACCAGGCCCCCAGGGGCAGAGCAAGCCCTGAGGTTGACCATCATAGCTGGCTGGGTGCTGACTATGGCATCCTCAATCAGCTCCTCAATAGTAGAGAGCTCTACTTGCTCCTCACCTCTCTGCGGGGAGAGGAACAAGGAGGTGAGGCCCTCAGCTCTGCCTCCCCCTCCCTGTTCTGTCTCTTCTCTCCAGCCCTTCCCCCCTTACCTCCCTGGCCTGCAGCTTGGGAAGCACCGTCAGGCTGAGATCTGGGCGATCAGTGAAGGCCCAAGATACCAGCAGGCCTTCGCCAAGGATTTCCTCCAGGTTGACTTCCAACTGGCGACAAAGGACAAAGGGACTGGGTTGACTTGCCCGACTCCTCCAACCCCCTAGGGACCTCTCTTCCCAAATTCCACCTTAGAGAGGAACCAAACCGAAAAGGCAGAGGCAACTGAACCTCCCGCCCCCTGCCCAATTCCGTTTCCCACACCCCCTCCACCTGTGTTGGTGGCAGTGTCAGAGTGACGTGGTAGGTCTCCATGGAGACAGCAGCGGGGGACTGCTGGGTCACAGAGACTGGGAACATCACCTCCTCAGCAGAGAGCTGGCAGTGCAGCACCTGAGGCAGCCAAGGCACGGAGGCAAAGAGGGTCAGGCATGGAGGAAGATGCTCAACTCGGCCCTGCCCTGTCCTGCCTGGGAGTAGGTCAGCAGACCCCTCTCCAGTTTCCCTTGGGAATCACCTTTGGGGGTCCAACTCTTTGCAACTCCTTTGTGACCCCAAGGACTGTAACCTGCCAAGCCCCTCTGTCCATAGCACTTCCCAGGAAAGAATACTAGAGTGGTTTGCCATTTCCTCCTCTGAGGGGATCTTTCCAACCCAGGGATCAAACCTGAGTCTCCTGCATTACAGGCATATTCTTTACCACTGAGCCACCAGGGAAGCCCTTGGAGTGGTCATAAATCCATAAAAGAATGATAAAATTCAGACTTCTCCAGAAAAATGCAGATATGCACACAAGTACTACATTTTGCCTGTAACTTCAATGGGATTCTCCGACCTCCTGAAGCCAATTCTGGGATTCCTAAGGCATTCACAGACTTCAAGTTAGAACTCTCAAAGTAAAGGGAACTCAGGATCTGCCCCCCACCCCAGTCTTAAAGAAGGCAGTACCCATCAGACCCTTACCATGGTGCGCTCTGATTGGTCTATGCAGGTCACATGACTGATGCTGGCTTTGGGTGGGAGTTGGGGCACCTCCTCAAAGGCGATTTGGATGGAGCTCTGGGGGAGTAATGTGGGCATAGGGTCAGGTCTCTGGAGCTGCCCCCGCAAGGCTGACCTACTCAGTTGCTGGCTAGGCCCTGGCACTGCAGACGCCTCAGCTGCAGGCTGGCTTCTGGCCCCTCCTTGGCTCAGGGCTTTAGGACAGGAAGTGTTTCTTTTAATCACACCTCTTCAAGGGTTTGCAGGTGTGAGGCAGACCTGGGGAGCTAGACCACCTCAGAGACCAGATCACCTTGAGCTGAAGATCCTAGATTCCTCCTTGAATGCCAGGAGCCTTCCTCCTCCCCCCACCTTCTTCCCTACCCCTGAAGAAAGGTGTGCATAGGAAAAAAATAATTAAGGTGTTGGTGCCACCTATATATCCTAGCTGGGTAGGAAAAGACATGGCTGAGCCAAGGGTGAAAGCAGTAGAGCCACTTATTCAAGACAAGAACTAAGCCTTCTTCCAGCTAAATGGGATGTGGAGGCACAGGAGTATGACTCTACCCATATTCTTGGAGATGAAGGCTAGCTCAGCATGGGGGAACTGTACCAGAGGAACTGGGAAGAAAAGCAAGCTCAGAGGGCTCAGCGGTCAGGGACCTGGCTAATTCCTCAAGGCAGAGAGCAAGGTGGCATTAGGGAGCAGAAAGCTGCTTAGCTTAGGTGTTGTAAGAGCTTCCTAATTCTTCCACAGCAGTGGAAGCAAGCTGCTGCAGCCCCATCCAGGGAGCAGCATGGGGAGAACTGAAGAGGGGGCACAGACAGAAACAAATCCACAGGGCTCATTTGCCTGGCAAACTGGGGAAAGCCAACTTCTCTGCTACTGTAGCAGTCTTGTCCGAAGGTCAGGCCAAGGGAGATGAATGGTTAGAACCTCAATCTTCCCACCCCCTCCAAGGGAGGCTAATGTCCAGCTGAGTCAGCTGTCTTGGGGAGTCAGTCCTGACAGAGGAACAAGGTACAGGGAGAGCTGGGTGGAAGACTGAGTTCATGGTGCAGACTGACAGATGCCATCTGGCTTTCTGGTCAGCTGGGTGAAGGAGGAAGAGCAATTTCTTGTGTGTCTACTTCTGTTTCCAGGCATCTGGGCAGCTAGTTGAGTGAAGCCCTCCAACTAGTGGTGGCTGGAAATGGAAAACCCTCTGAGCGAGGCGGTTCATAGGCTGTGAAGGCCAAGATGAGTGGGGAACCCCAAGACAAGGAGGTCTCACTTCCCACTCCCACCTCAGTCTTATGACCATGCTTCCTGCCCCACTTCCTAGGAGGCCAGCTGCTGGTGGCGCAATGGGAGGAAGTAGGCTGGGCTGGTTTGTGACTGACCCTCAAGGGACTGCTCTAGGCTCATATGCTGGGAGGGCCATGGATTGTCAGTCTCCTTTCCACTTGAACACCTTTCCTTCCACACAGACATGGCAGGGAGCATGAAGAAGGATGTTTTAGACTGGAGCAGTGAAATAACTGAGGGATGGGTTGGGGGTGGGATTCAGGCTTCTCGGGGACCTGCCTGGTCACACCAGGGATCTGGGGCATGAAGTGATGACTGGGTGTGGTGGCAAGAGGACCAGGCAGATTCTTTCACAGGTGCACCTGTCTCTTTTCTACGCCTGCCAGCCCTGCTCTCCCCCACTGCCCCCCACCCCCAGCACACAACCAGCACCTAGGCTAGGCGGAAGTGCCCTGGGGCACAGGGATTAGTGTTGCTATGAGAACAGCAAGTTGTGCACCGGTTTGGAGCCAGAGTACCTAGACCACAGGAATAAAAATTTGGGATATAGCTGGATTTCCACAATGCCCAGTCACCCCTGCACCCTTCTCTCTGACCCCAGAGGGGAAGAGATGCCATGGGGTTCCTCAGTTGATCCCCACCCCCATACGATCCTCCTGGCCTGAGCAGTCCTTCCTCTAAAACAAAAAAAAAAAGGCAGAGTGGGGGGACCATCTAGGTCCTGTCCAACTCACCCCATCCCTGCAGGCCTGCTCGTTCAGCGCTCGCACCCAAGCCCGCTGCCAGTTCTCCCGGAAAGACTTGAAGGCGAAGAGAGATGCCAGAAGGCCCCGGACGCCTGGCTCCTCGGGTGCGCCGGCCCGAGTCGCCCTTAGCCTCAGCAGCGAGCGCCACACGCCCAGCTCCCGCAGGGAGACGGCGGGCTCGGCAGCGAAGGCGGGTCCCTGGCCCCGGCCCCCGCGGGGCCCGCGCCAGCCACAAGCCCCGGGCATACTGCAGCAGCCAGCCCAACACCGTGAGCAGTGAGGCGGCGAAGAGGATCAGCAGGGCTGCCCAGCCCACGTCCCGCTGCCCCCAACCCGGATCCATGCTCCGCGCGGGTTCCGGTCCCGGTTCCAGCTCAGGCTCAGCCGCTGCCCCGGGGGAGCATGGCCCGGGCGGGCCGCGGGGCGGGGGCGGGCTCCCCGGGGCTGGGCGCGCGGGACTGGGGGCTCTCCGGGGCTGGGTGCCCGGGACTAGGGGGTGCCACAGATCGAGAAGAGGAGGTTCCTGGGGGTCGCGACGCCGGGGTCCCTCTCTCCGTAGTCCGGGGCCCTCCTCGGTTGATCCGCCAGTGCGACCCGGGTTAGTCGCCGGCCAGCGCCCGACTCCTCCCACGGCGGGGGCCCCGCCGGACCCGGGCGGAGACTCGTCTGCAGAGACGCTGTGGCTCACGGGCCGGGCACCGGCTCCCGGAGGGTTGCGTGCGCAGAGCTGACACTGACAACACGGCCGGCCCCCCCCGCCCCCACCCTGCCTTAAAGGAGCCGCACCCGCGGGGCGGGGCCTAGGGAGCCGGGAACTCCAGCTCTGGAAGACGGTGGGAGGAGGACCGGAACCGAGAGGAGGTTCCTAGGTGGGAAATAGGCGGGATCTTTAACTATCCCGCCCCATCCTGGAATCGAGGGTACTCCTGCTCCCCTGAGCTCAAGGTAAGAGTAAGCAAGAGTAACTGCACTCACACAGATGCCGCCTCTGCTTTCCCCTACGCTCCTTAGCTTTCCTTAGTTTGGACGCATGTGGGGTTAAAAGGAGGTACCCCCTGTGGATAGCATCAACCCCTTATCCCAACACTCCCAGGTTCCTCAGCTTCTTGGTTCCTAGCCGAAACTAGGCTCTGGGTGTGTAGCTGCAGAGCATCTGTCCTAGACAGAAGTGCCTGGCAGAGGTCCAGCTGATACCCACCTGAGAGAGGTTGAGAACATGGAATATTGACCCCCTCATCCTAAGAGACAGCCTATCAACCTCCTTGCTTCTGTGGGTTTGTTCTGGAGATAACTTCCCAAGCCTGAGGCTGCTTCTGTTTTTAAACATAATGTATTTCCATAGTAACAGCTTCTGCCTAAGGAGCACGTGTAGAGGGGTTGGTAATGAGAAGGGAGCTGGCACTGCAGCACTGGACTATCAATAGATTCAGCCAGAGGACTGAAATATGTGATATCTCAGCACACATCCAAAAATGTTATAGGTACACTCTGGCCTCAGAATCCATCCCTTTTCCTAGATGTAAGGGGATGGATTCCATTCCTATAGGACAGAGGCTTGTCATTGCTTTCTGGAGGCAGGGGAAGGAAAATTCTACAAAAAGATTCAGAGGAATCTCCATTCCCCAAGAGGCCCTTTTTCTCTGCATATATATGGCAGGCCTTCCTTAGAGAGGTAAACAGGAAAGTGTTAAGTATCTCTCTCCCAAATCCAGTCATTAGTCTGAGCAATGAGCACATGGAAGTAAACTATGTCCTCTTAAAGTGTGGGGCTGCAGAGCTAAGCAGAACCTGCCAGGTTAGCAACAGGGTGCCTGAACCATGGGAGGTATAGGAAAGCCTGGGGCATCCCCAGATTTCACTCTAAGGAATGGGGTGTGGGTGACCTTGCTGTGGCCCTGCCCATGCATCATCACTGGATCCCTCAAACCATAGGTTTCCCTTGTAGCTCAGTTGGTAAAGAATGTGCCTACAATGCAGGAGACCGGGGTTCGATTCCTGCGTCAGGAAGATCCCCTGGAGAAGGAAATGGAAACCCATTCCAATATTCTTGCTTGGAGAATCCCATGGACAGAGGAGCCTGACAGGCTATAGTCAGTTGATCGGATCGCAAGAGTCAGATGTGACTTAGCAACAAAACCACAAACTACAGAAGTCCTAGAGTGTGGATTTTAGAGGGCAAAAAAAGTGGGGACCCTGTATTAACTCATCTCTCTTCCTGCATATTCAGTCAAGATACTTTAATATAATGAAGTCAACTCCTTCAGGAAAACAATCATGTTTATTTCAGTTTGTGTCCCTACAGTACTTTCCCAAGCACAAATTCTTTGTAATTTTAAGAAGTCTAGCAGAGGGACTTCCCTGGTGGTCCAGTGGCTGGGACTCTCTGTGCTCCCAATGCAGGACCCTCGAGTTTGGTACCTAGTCAGAGAATTGGATCCACAAACTCCTAGTGCCACAACTAGGAGTTTGCATGTCACAACAAAGATCGAAGGTCCTGCATGACGTGGCTGGGACCCAGCACAGCCAAATAAATAAATATAAAGAAGCCTAACAGAAAATATTTCAGTATACATGTAAACACTGAGATTTTCTATATTGTTTCCATCTTTTGAAAATCTATTTGTATCATCCAAGTGGAATGGGAGATCTTGGGGCTTGCTGATAAAGGAAAGGCAGGAAGAAGTGGAAAAAAGTAACTCAGCTGCCTGGAAAAAGCCACAGATATGGTCCTATAAATGTCATAGATCCAAACCCTCCAAAGCTGTCTCATAATAACTTGTTCAGCACTGTGAAACATTTCTAGGACAGTCTTTTCAGGCAATCGGACTTAATAATGCATTGGCTTTGCTTACTGGAAGGAACTTAGGGCTCCCTAGCAGGAGATGTGTATCTCAGACCTTGCCTGCTCAGCCCAAGAAACCAGCTGAAACCACTGACAACCCACCTGATCCATGGATCCTAGGATGAGCATCAGCATATAGGCAGATGCTTTGAACTTGTATCAGGACAGGCACAAAATTTCAAGTGTGCCCAGTCATGTGTTTGCTTCTCCTTGTGAGTCTGATAATCAATTGGGCATTTACCATCATGGGAACAAAAATATTCTGATAACAAGTATCCAAGTAACCATGTTCTGATAGTAACATGTATGCATGTTACTATCCATGAATCCCCAGTGTCCTGTTTTTGAACAAGTCCCCTACCCTCTTCCAGTGGGGGTTGTTGTGGAGGGCTAACGATCTCTGGAGAAGAAAGAGACAAAGGTTCCCAATGTCAAGATGGGAAGATTTATTAGGATTGGCCTCCTAATAAAACAGGAAATAGATACAGACTATTCCTCAGACCTCCAGGGAGTCTCAGCCTGCTCCTGATCAACCAGATATCTGAATGCTACCTCCTCTGGGGCTCTCACAAGCTCCTCCTTTCCACCTGCTCCTGGTGTCTCACTTTCCCTGTTTGAAAGGCCCTTCCACTCTTGTCACATACTGAAATCTTTGGAGATATTACTCTTCCTCAAGGTCCTCTCACTTCCCCTGGTCACAACTAATTGTTCTCTCCTATTGCCCTCTGTACCTCTTTCAGATGGAGACTCATTATATGTATTGATGCCTTCTATACACATATCTGTGTGCTTAGCCCCAGGGGGACACCCTGTGGAACAGAAAACACTTTGCCTCTAGGGAATTACAGATGCACACTCATGTACGCATGTGCAGCTGCACACTCACACACAGAAAAACAATACCAGTGGGATGATAAGTACTGAAAAACTGGTGGAATCCAACTATCAAGTAATTATTGGCTTGATATATATAAGCCGTATATATGGCTTTATGTTGTTAATTAGAGCCACCTTCAAGTAGAAAGGGCATTTGAGAGACAAGAGGGACTACCTTTGGCCTAAAAAGAGTCAACCTCACTCCAACTCTTATTCAAAAGAACGAAGAAACTATCAGCATACTTGAGTTCTCTCCTCAACTTCCTCGTGATTTCTTCCCTGAGGACCGGAAATCATTTGCCACCTAAGAGCCTGTGAATGCGTGAACAAGGGAAACAGGTGCCAAGCAAAAGGCATCTGACCTGTAGGGAGAAACCTGCCTGGGAATTCCTCAGGTTTACAAGAAGCCAGCCACTTTGGGGTCTGGTTCTCCTACTTTGTTCTTTCAAAAGCCTCGGCCTCACCTCCTCTGACTGGAAGGCTGCCAGTCTAATGATCCGTACGAAGCAAAGTCAAGTACTGGGTTAAATCCAAGACCTGAGAGCACTCCCAGCCCCATCAGTTCTGAAGTGCGCCGCTATGTTGCCCGGCAACTAACTGCTACTGCGGGGGTAGAAGGTGGGTGGGATGATGAAGGAAAAGTACCTGAATCAAGGACACCGGAAAACATGAAGTGGGAGGGGTTTTTCAAGTGTCGGCGCTTAAAATTTACATCTTCCAAACTGTAGCTGAGTTTCGGGGAACTGAGTTGTTTACCTTGGCTTCCTTGTCAACGTTGACTACCTTGGCAACAGGTTTTCTACAAGGAGTAGGTGCTGCTCCACACCCTTATCCCGCCCTCCCCCTGACCGCCCGCCCCCCCGCTTCCTGTAGCCATCTTCCCGGTTCCAGAGGCGTCCCAGAGTAAACGCCAGGCATTGGCTCTTTTAGCGTGACCAGCAGAGGCCGACGGAGCTAAACCTGACGTGGAACCAAAAATAAGCCGCACCAGACACGTGGTACAAGGAGGCGTTCATCTTGGAACCGGGCAAGGAGTTTTTCCGCTTTGGGCTGTACATCTTTAAAATGATGTTGCGAAAGAATCTGCTTTTGTTTGTCCTTCTTTAATTGCTTTTCCAGATCCCTGGTGATGATTCATCTCTCGAATAAAGGGTTTGGTTTAAAAATCACACTTTTGTCCCCACTATTATGCCCGTATTAAAAATGGCCGCCTCCTTCCAGTGACAGTTGCTCTGCGAACTAGATCCGGGCGGAAACAGTGGGTAAGCAGAGGCAGAGGGGTAGAGCCAAGGTTGCTTCATAGAGGCTCGCGGGAGTCCCGAAGGCGGCTCAGGTCAGAGTTGTTGGGTTTTCCTCAGGCTGCTGTAGGAAGAACCAGCCTGTGGGGAGCGGGTACATCTTACTGCTGGAGCTTGCCCATTAGCTAAGAAGGCGGCCGAGTGGGCCCCCTGGCAGGTCACCATGTGGGCCTTCCCGCAGTTGCCTATGCCGCTGTTGGTGAATTTGATCGGCTCGCTGATGGGATTTGTGGCCACACTCACCCTTATCCCTGCTTTCCGAGGCCACTTCATCGCCGCGCGCCTCTGTGGCCAGGATCTCAACAAATCCAGCCGGCAGCAAATGTGAGGGGCCGGGCAGGGAGAGGGGGAAGGGGGTGGGCAGAGGCGGGGACTGGAATGCTTGACTGCGCGCTAGACAAAGCGCTAACCTAGCAGCCAGCCCGGGATTCTGGGAGGTGGAGGGCAGATCTGGTTAGTACTGGGGAATGGATGGAGGCGGAAAGGTGGGACCCTTGGTTGTATCTGGGATTCCAGTGGTGGTGCCCTTCCCCACCAAGTTAGGTGACGGTACTGCTTGCATTAGTGAGTGACCACGCCCCCTATCCTCTTTTCCCCTCTTCACCTGACTTGCTGCTGGGCCACAGCCCAGAGTCCCAGGGAGTGATCAGCGGTGCTGTTTTCCTTATCATACTCTTCTGCTTCATCCCTTTTCCTTTCCTGAACTGCTTTGTGGAGCAGCAGTGTAAAGCCTTCCCCCACCATGAAGTAAGTGGGTTAGTGCGGGCGGCTGCCTGGGGCTAGGGCTAGGAGTTAATGAAGTTATTTGGGTTTGCGGGGAGGAGCTGAGAACGGACGAAAAGACGGGGTCTTGAAAGGAACGGTGAAGTGGGAGTAGGCTGGAGCCATGACATGCCCGAGCCTCCCCCAGTTTGTGGCCCTGATAGGTGCGCTCCTTGCCATCTGCTGCATGATTTTCCTGGGCTTCGCGGATGATGTACTGAATTTGCGCTGGCGCCATAAGCTGCTGCTGCCCACAGCTGCCTCACTACCTCTCCTCATGGTCTACTTCACCAACTTTGGCAACACGACCATTGTGGTACCCAAGCCCTTACGCCCAATCCTTGGCCTGCATCTGGACTTGGGTGAGTAGCACTGCCACTTCTGCCCCTATGACTCCTACTTCTTGGCACCCTTCCCCCCGCCCCCCGAGATATCTGGCCGAGCATCCTTCCTGGTACTCTACATTCTCCCTCCTGTCCCGCGCCCCCCCGCGTCTTCTTAGATCCTTTTGTTGACCTTTCATTCCACACTCGTCCTCACCACTTTTGTCAGAGAAATATCCTTAAATCCTCATTCCACAGGCGGCATTACTTTTCTTACTGTCTTCTTCCCGCAGGGATCCTGTACTATGTCTACATGGGGCTGCTGGCAGTGTTCTGTACCAATGCCATTAATATTCTAGCAGGAATTAATGGCCTTGAGGCTGGCCAGTCACTCGTCATTTCTGCTTCCATCATTGTCTTCAACTTGGTGGAGTTGGATGGTAGGTGGGATTGGAATAGGGAGAGAAGTCTGAGTGTTAAGGAAGTGGCCTGATCGCTGGCTTTGAATTCAGAAAAAATGTGATATGTGAGTAATTATGGAAAATAAGGGGAGCTATTTACTTATTAATAGTAAATTACAAATAGTAACTAAGATTTGTTAAATGTGAGAAAGAAAGCCCTAGCATTTATAAAGGGTTTGTCACTAATAGGTAGGCCATAGCCTCCTCCCATTGAACATAAACAATTTTATAAAACTCCAGATCAGATAGGGTAACTCTATTTGTGACCAGAACTAGACCCCCTCTATAACTGTGTCTGAGAATAGACAAAACCACAAGAACACAGTACATCTCACAATGACCAAGATCCCCTGCTGGCTAAAATGAATGGTTGCTGCTTCCTTCTGATAACAATTCAGTTCTCACTTCTTGGATAAAAATTATTAAGCTTCTCAATCATGGCACTAACCTTGCTGACAGTACCCAGTCCAGGGCAAAACTCTGTTTCCTTGCATCCTCTGTAGAATTACTTAAAACAAATCTTATAACAAGTCCTCCTAACACCTCCTTACTGAGGCATCACCTTGCTGACAGTACCCAGTCCAGGGCAAAACTCTGTTTCCTTGCATCCTCTGTAGAATTACTTAAAACAAATCTTATAACAAGTCCTCCTAACACCTCCTTACTGAGGCATCCTAAGGTTCCCTACAGTGTGCAGGTTCCAAATTGTCCCTTGTTACACCCCAGTAAACCTAGCTTTGTAAACCATGCCTTTCCAGGCATGTTTCTAGTGGTCTTTGGCTGAAGGACCTCCATAAGGGCTTATTAAAGTTAAGCACTTTAAAAATGAAATCTCACTTTAAATTCTGTAGCAGCTCTATGTGGCAGGTATTTTTTATCAACTTTTTCACAGATAAGAAACTGAGACTCGGAGAGGTTAAACGTGTCATGATAGGTTAAATGTGTCATGATCAAGGTCTCTCAGGAAGTAAAGCTGATATTCAAACCAGGGTGTGAATGGTCTGAACCAAATGTAAGACAGTAACTAGTTTAGGAGGGGTTCATGAAAGAGGTGAAGTGTTGGAAATTGCCTGGGTGATATAAAAGGGGTAGTGAGTCCTTGAGACTTTAGAGAGGTGGACTGTATAGCTTGGGAAAGAACTTAGAGACAGAGGAAAATAGGACCATGTTGTGCAGGGGAAGTGGACATCAACTTTTCCTTCTTTCTTTTTCCCCTTCTTCCAAAGGTGATTATCGAGATGATCACATCTTTTCCCTCTACTTCATGATACCCTTTTTTTCACCACATTGGGACTGCTCTACCATAACTGGTAAGTAGGCCTGTGGACGGGGGGACAGCTCTTTGGACATGTGGCAGGTATTGTCCTGATTGTGACCCATCTCCTGATACAGAGGCTAAACCTGCACATCTCTGTATTGTTCTCTGGGTCTTTAGTTGGTTATATTCTTAAGTCTTGGGCTTCCCCAGTGGCTCAGTGCTAAAGAATCCACCTTCAATATAGGAGACCTGGTTCAATCCCTGGGATAGGAGATTCTCTCAAGCAGGACATGGCAACCCACCCCAGTATTCTTCCCTGGGAAATCCTATGGCAGGCTACAGTTCATGGGGTCACAAAGAGACATGACTGAGGGACTTGGCATGCACACATTCGTAAATCAGTCACTGGGGCAGATGCTGTGGAGCCCTCAGGAATAGAAGGAATCAGGGCCTTGGTTCCTGGAGAGTTGCTGGGAGAGCAGGAACCCTCTCTGAGCCAGATCTAGCCAGGGCTAGCCCAGTGCCCAGGATGTGTAATGTGAGATAAAGGATTGCTAACACCTCTTGCTGCTGGCTCAGATCCTCTCCCCCACGCAGGTACCCATCACGGGTGTTTGTGGGAGATACCTTCTGTTACTTTGCTGGCATGACCTTTGCCGTGGTGGGCATCTTGGGACACTTCAGCAAGACCATGCTCCTCTTCTTCATGCCCCAGGTGTTCAACTTCCTCTACTCACTGCCTCAGCTCCTGCATATCATCCCCTGTCCTCGCCACCGTATGCCCAGGTAGCTTTGGGGCTTGAAAGGGCCATCATAGCTTTGTCATTTGGGATGCCTTAGACATTTGCTGTGCAAAGGGAATGGGCCCAAAGAAGGGCTTTCTCCACATAGTTAGCCCTTTATACATTACAGAGCACATTTAGTTACATGATCTCATTTAATGTTCACAGCAGCACTGATCACACATAAGTATGCAGCAGAACCAGAAATAGATCTCAGGGTGGTTTGACTCTACATTCAGTGCTCTTTCTATGAATTAACCACAGTGAGGAGAGTTCTTTGTGTAGTGGCCCAGTCACATGAAGCTCTCTTCCCCTGCAGACTCAATACCAAGACAGGCAAACTGGAGATGAGCTATTCCAAGTTCAAGACCAAGAGCCTCTCTTTCTTGGGCACCTTTATTCTAAAGGTAACAGGGTAACAAGGAGGTAAGGCTCTAGGCTGCCATTCTGAATTCAGGGAATGGGAAAACCTAGGCCTACATCAGACCCGAGGGGAGTTTGCAAGCATTCAGCAGATCCCATTCCTGAAGCATAAGTATTAGCAAAAGTTCTCTCCGCTTTTGGCCTCTCCAGGTAGCAGAGAACCTTGGGCTACTGACAGTGCGCCACAGTGAGAATGAGGACGGTGCCTTCACGGAATGTAACAACATGACCCTCATCAACTTGCTACTTAAAGTCTTTGGACCCATGCATGAGAGAAACCTCACCCTCTTCCTGCTGCTGCTACAGGTGCAATGCTATTGGGGTTGTGGTTTACACTTCCTTGTCTCCCTTTCTCCAGGGTTCTTACTATAGTTCGTTTCTCCTTGCAGGTCGTGGGTAGTGCAGTCACCTTCTCCATTCGGTACCAGCTTGTCCGACTCTTCTATGATGTCTGAGCCCCCTGATCCGTTGCCCTTTGCTTCACAGACTCCGGGGTTCCTGACTCAGGCCAACAATTAATGGACCAAGACTGCCAACTGGCCCAGGCCTCTCCCACCTTTCATTTTCCTCCAGAGTTTGTTCTCAGCATTTCCTTTTCCCTTGATTATTGACACGTGGGCCTGTCTTGCTAATGACTGGTGATTGGACTTTGCCTATGGCTTTCTTCAGCCTGCCACTCTCCCTCTCCATCCCATCTTTGCTGCCTCCTAAGTTGAGGTACTGTAGCTTTTATGCAATTGCCCACAACTCTGACAACTGAAGGAAAATGCTGGACTTGGGGACAGAACCCTGGATTGGGATAGGGACACAGGTTCAAAGGTGACTTGACATTTGACTATAAATTAAGTATTCTGATGATTAAGAGCAGACCGGGGGCCAGGTGCTCCCAGTGGTGATAATAAAGTATTGTCTTTTTCTTGTTCCTATAGGTATATTTCCTATGTGGGCATTGTAGGGTGGATGGGGAAGGTTGAAGGAGGTATTTCCTCGGAGAGGATGCCTATCTCTGTCCCATCCTTGTTTCTTTCTTTTTTTTAAGCACATCAGGCACCTCCCTAGCAAGAAGTGATCAGAAAGAACAGACCAGACAGAACATGTTGAATAAATGTGAAATCCTGCTGCTCGGGTGGCATAAAGGGCGTTATGTGTTCTCTGGGGTAGGGTTGGACTTTCAGTGGGGTCTCATTCCTTCCCTTTTTCACTCTTCTTTTGCCAGGTAGGAGGAGGGAGTGACCAGACCTAGGACGGGAGGCAGAGGTAGTCGTGGTGTTGACTCTTCCTTTAAAAATCCTAGGCCTGCCTTGCGCAGACTTCCCAGACGCTCTTGAGGTGGCTTCCGATTCTACCCTTGTCTTCCGGTTCTGGTCTCGGGCTGTAGCGTTTAAATCTGGCGCGCTTCACTTGGATTGGCTACAGCCGAGACTGGCTGGCTGTCGGGTAGTCTCTGCGCCTCCTCCCCTTGTTCCCCGGGCAAAGGGTTTTCAAATTCGACCAATCGGCGGACGCGTTCCCTCAGCTGAGGCGCGTCACCGAAGAGTTAACCTCAGCCAACCAGAGGCGGGTATTCGAGAAAAGAGCCAATCAGAAGGGCGCGGGGGTGTGCCCTGAGGGGCTTATAAGGGCAGCCCCTGGGCGCGCGCGGAAGCGTTAGACTGCGGCGGGTGGCTGTTTCTGTATTTTGTTAGCCGGCCTTCTCACCGCTCCTCTACCTCATACAGCATGTCTGGCCGCGGCAAGACCGGCGGCAAGGCCCGCGCCAAGGCCAAGTCGCGCTCGTCGCGAGCAGGCCTTCAGTTTCCCGTGGGCCGCGTGCACCGGCTGCTTCGGAAGGGCCACTACGCCGAGAGGGTGGGCGCCGGCGCGCCGGTCTACCTGGCGGCGGTACTCGAGTACCTCACCGCTGAGATCCTGAGCTGGCGGGCAACGCGGCTCGCGACAACAAGAAGACCCGGATAATCCCCCGCCACCTGCAGCTGGCCATCCGCAACGACGAGGAGCTCAACAAGCTGCTGGGCGGTGTGACGATCGCCCAGGGAGGCGTCCTGCCCAACATCCAGGCCGTGCTGCTGCCTAAGAAGACCAGCGCCACCGTGGGGCCGAAGGCGCCAGCGGGCGGCAAGAAGGCCACCCAGGCCTCTCAGGAGTACTGAGGACGCCCGTGCCGCCACCGCCCAGCCCTCCCCTCTACACCACAAAGGCCCTTTTAAGGGCCACCACAGCACTCACAGAAAGAGCTGGGCGACTTCGGGCTCCGGGCCGGGCGGCCGCGCGCTCTCCTCTTCCCGGCCCGCCCCCTCCCCCCCCGCGGCTGGCTCCCGCCGAAGCCCGGCGGAGGGCGTGCGTTCGAACGCCGCTCGGCCCAGGGAGCGAGCTCGTGACTCGGCCGGCTTGGCCCCAGAATGCCGATGGGCTGCGGGGAGGCCGCGGCACCTTCCGGAAAGCAGGGCCGGGGAGTGCGGGGGAGGAAGGTGAGTCGGTGCGGACGGTCGCCGGCGAGGCCGTGCGCTCTGCTACAGCTCGGTGCTTAGGGCAGGACTCGATTGCCGCCGCCGGCGGAGTCAATCGGTTGCTTCATTTCGTCCCAGGACCCCTTTTGTTGCCGGATCTCGGGCCTCGCACGTCCGCGTTCCCTCCATCTTCATTCGCAGGCCTGTCCGCGTCCTGGAAGAAACCCTTCGCGGCGTGACCGTCTCCAACAGTAGCCGGTCCTGGCGGCGTGGGGTCTGCGGGAGCCCTGCCCCCGGGCTCGCCCCCTCCCCGCTCCCTTCTCGTCGGGTCCATTCCGCCTGCCAAGCTCCTAGATACCAGCACAAGTCCGTTAATCCCCGTCTGGACTGAGTCGCCTTTGGCTTCGGAACTGGAATTTTGCAGCTAACCGATCCAAAACTAGTACTTTAGGTATTGGGGGAGTTTCAGATGGACTAATTTTATTAAAGGGTTGTTTTTTCCTAAAGAAAAGTGAGGCGTCTTCATTTTGCGAAAGGGTTGTCGAGTAGACTCTATAGACACCTAAAGGTATTGGGGGAAGGGAACCTATATAAGGCTTTACT
The DNA here is from genome assembly GCA_917880005.1 of Nanger dama. Taxonomy (NCBI): domain Eukaryota; kingdom Metazoa; phylum Chordata; class Mammalia; order Artiodactyla; family Bovidae; genus Nanger; species Nanger dama. The sequence continues at coordinate 29,940,837 of CAKJTW010000014.1, read as the reverse complement.
GTTAACTAGAGCGACAAATTTTAGATTATTAAGATGATGGCTTTATTGGCGTTCCCTGGGAGACACTCGATTCTCTCAAAATATGGGAACTACTGACAGAAGGCGTTTTTCAGGAGAACTTTGAAAGAGTCCTAGCCTCAGAGATCAGGCATAAATAGTTTTGAGTTTGTCCTTCCTTTTCTGCAGCTCCACCGAAAACAAAACCACCTTTAAATTTGGTTTATTAGTAGAACTGGTTACATTCAAAGGCTGTGGCTTATTTTATTTTTTTCGGTAGAGAGGAAGCCCCCACCTACTTGGGAGGCAAGGCCCCTCGGTGAGACAAATCTCTGGAAGTCTCTGCCCCTGCAGTTCAATCCTGTGGGGTTAGCCACTCCTCAGGTAGCAGAGGGCTGGGATGTAGGCACTGGGCACCAGCAAGGCAGGCACCTGTACCCCACAGACCAATTAGTGGGCTTCATTGAGCTGCCGTGCAACATCCAAGATGTTCTTGGCTCCTTTGTTCAGCAACAAGGTGGCCAGACTGATGCCCAGGTTCTCAGCAGCCAGCTGGGGTTGTCGTGGAATGTTCCGGGCAGTGATGCCCACCAGCTGTGGATCATCTTCAGGGCCATCTTCATGCTGGACAAGGGAAGAAGGGTTGGATTTGGTGAGAGGGAAAAGGGAGGTAACAAAGATGTGTTTTCCTCCCCCTGCAGTCTTGGCACCTGGACAGGGACATGGATGGTGGTTTGCATGGTGTCTTGCATGGTCTCTGCGCCATTCAGACTCCAGACTCCTCCAGTCAGGTACAGCTGGGAAAGAAAATGGCTGCCTCAGTAAACTGTAAGAGAACTACTTAGAAATCTGTGCTCTTCATGCTGGTGGATACACAGGGTAAATGCCAGAGTTCCTTCCCTGCCCTCCCACCCATCTTCCCCTGCTTACTTGCCCATCCTTAATAGCTGTATGCACTGCCACTGGCACACTGCAGCCTCCTTCCTGCAACAAGTTCTCCCTGTTAGCTTAAGACCCTTATAACCACCCTGTAACCAGAGCCCACAGAGACAGACAGACCCCCACCAAGGACATAATGGAAAATGAGGCAGGGGCCCAGACCTGGGTCCTCTCCATTCTTAATGAGTTAGGACTAAATACACAGCAGGAGAAATCTCCCCATTACCCTTCCTTATATCCACCCCCAACAGGAGCACAGGTCCTACCAGGTGCCTCAGGAAGGATCGTTCAGCAATGCAGCGAAGTAGAGTCTCAGGATCGTGCAACACACCCACCAAATCTAAGATGTCCTGGTCTTTGGCTCGAACTTCCACACCCAGAGCCCCCTGATGGGAAAATAGCCTAAGATAGCAGTACCAATCTTTCCCCAGCCAATGGAGCTAAGGGACAGTACTTGGCTGAAAACAAAAGGAGGAGACACAATACATGGCTTCCCTGGTCAAGCATACCTGACCCACAGCATACATGCACTCCTCAGGGTGCAGGATCTGTGGAGGCAGAAGAGGCAGTCAGAAAGATGGAGGTAGGGGTGCCCAGAAGCACACAGCACTGAGTTGGGGTTTCCCTACCTACAGAATGCCTGGATAAGCAAAAGTGGGAGTCCATCCTCTGATCCCTAACCTTCTAACCTGGGTCTCATTTCCAGTTTGCACTGGCTAGAGATGGGTATTAAGAAAGAATATAGGCAGGAAGGAGATGAAGATGACTAGAGAGGAGAGAGGGAACCTACCTGCCCCACCCGGTTCTGCCAGCCCATGCGCTGCAGGCCAGCTGCGGCCAGGATGATGGCACTGAACTCCTGTAGCTCATCCAGCTTCCGCAGCCGCGTGTTGAGATTTCCCCGCTGTGGAGAGACACTAAGGACCACAAGCTTTGGGCAGGCTGGAGCCTGATGCTGCTTCCTCTGCCTGAGTCTTTCTAGCTGCTAACTTCTCACCTTTTGAGTTCTCAGCTTGGTGACAACTGCTAACACTTACTCATACTTGCTATATGCCACACACTGTCCTGAAGTGCTTATGGACATCAATTCACTGAGTTTTCACCACAACCCTAGGGTGAAAAGAGTAGGCAGTAGTATTACATCTCCATTTTACAGATGAGGAAATGATACAGAGGTTTTAAGTTATTATATTTAACCTTACTCAAGGTTGCAACACCTCTAAGAAGCCTTCCTTGACCCTCAAGTCTGTGTTTAGATGTTCCAGCCAGAAGCCTCCAGAGAATTCTCTACTTTCTACATGGAAGGACTTAGCAAATATTACTTTGAAAATCAGCTTTACAAACATAACTGTAAAAATCAAAACAATATGATGGAATATAAAATAAAAATGGATTTATGGTTACCAAAGGGGAAAGTAGTGGGGTAGGGATAAATCAGGAGTTTGAGATAAGCTGATACAAACTACTACATAGAAAACAGATAAACAACAAGGTCCCATGGTGTAGCACAGGGAACTACGTCCAATATCTTGTAATAAACCACAATGGAAAATAATATGAAAAGGAATATGTATATATATGTATAACTGAATCACCAAATCACCAGAAATTAACACAACATTGTAAATCAACTATACATCAATTTAAAAGTTTAATTAAAATGGAAGCAACTGCCAATCCCACTGCCTCCATGTAATCATTATTCAGCATCACTCTGTATTGTCAATGCCTGGTTGTCTGTCTCCAGAACTAAAATGTAAACTATGTTAGAAGGGACAATGGTGATCTTGCTCACCATATCCCCAGCACCAGGCACTTGCTTGGGGCTAAGAAAACATGAAAGGATTATGAATGGATGGATGGATAGATAGGTGGGTGGATGAATGGGAGGACATGCAGTCCACTTCCTCTGGAAGTCCTTCCCCCTCACAACTCCCGGGGCCCTCTGGACTTTGTCTTCCTCCTTGGCTGCTGCCTCCTCCCTTCTCTGAAAGGATACAATATTCCTGAACTCCAGATGTGGGAACTTTCTCTGCAGCTGGGCTGCTCTCCGCAGCGAGCTAGTTCCTACCACACTGTGCAGAGAGATGGGTTTAAAATGAGATTTTACTCTAAGCAGGAACTGTTCTGAAATCTCCTCCTTCCACCCCTCCATCTGCTGTACGTATCCCAAGATGCCTGTCCACTTACCTCTTCTCTGGCAAAGTTTCTAGAGTCTTCCCAACAAATTTTGGGTGAAAGACAACAGCATCATAGGGGCTCTCCCGCCTGGAGATGGAGAGGTGATAGAATGAGGGAGAGATCTCAGTTCGAGTCATTTCCAGTCTTTCTCAATAGTCAACTAACTAGCATTTTCTGAGTTTTCTTCCATGCACGACATTCCTCAGGTTAGGGAGACAGCCTAGACAGAAGGGCAAGTCCCAAAGGGAAAAGTCAAGGTTAATGTGATTTCCCTGACTGGCAAAGCTCTTACTTGCAGACAGCTCCAATGGTGAAGCCAGGAGGAAGCACTGTGGGCAGGTCCTTCAGTGAGTGAACAACCAGGTCCACTCTAAGGAGATGGAGAGAGACAAGAAGAAAGGGTCTGAGCAGCAGGCCCCAGCCCTTCTCCACCCACTCCTGCCTGTATGTCACTGGTGGAGCCTAGAGCAGTTCAGGAAACGGGTGTTTCTGAGAACTTGGGTCCCTGAGACTTGCTCCCCCTCTTCTCTTCCCTCTCACCCCCTCCCTCAGCCAGTCCAGCACCCTAGGCAGCCAGATGGCTCAGACCCAGGACTCTCTCCTTTCCTGAGGCCTGAAAAACTCACATATGAGCCCCTCCCTAGCCTATCCAAGCGTTTAAATCTAACAGTCTAGCTGACACCCAGATGTGATGTGCACTGGGGTCCTAGTGAGAACTTGGGAGGGCTTCATGCTCCCAATTTCACTTACTCATTCCTCTCCAAGGCATGCTCCAGCTCCTTGGTAAACAGGCTCTTCTCTCCAATCTGTCAGACAAGAAAGAACTTCAAGGTGAATCTTTGGGGGAAAGGAAAGAGGACCAGGGAGGAAAGGGTTGGATGAAAAATGGTGTTACCTTAGAGAGCGCAGTATCAAGAATCTTGTCCCCCGTGGTGGACATAGCAACTGAAGAGAAAGTCAACCAATTAGATGCTCATGGAACAGCATTTATTGAGCCCCTCCTAAGCCCAACACTTGTGCTAAGATTGGCAGTGGATACTAAGGCAGAAAAGCGCCAGATCCTATCCCCTGAGAAAGTACAATCTAAGAGGAAGACCAGACGCAATCATAAAAAGACCCAAAGCAGAAGATGTTAAAATGCTAGGCTAGCCCTGGTAAGCTCAAAGCTGGAGGTGTTCAGAGGAGGAATGGGCCCTCCAAACTAGGGATAGCCAAGAACTCTGAGAGGCAATGGGACCAGGCTCTGGTCAAAGAAAGCCCCCTCCAGGGGGGGGTAAAAGCTTCCAAACAGCTCCCATTCTTGTCCAGAAAACTCACTTATTTCAAACTGCAGTCCTGGGTATAAAGCTTTCAGCGTTGCCACCACACTGTCCGTCTGTATGCGAGCCAGCTGGGGGAGAAATTTAGGTTAGCCCTGTAGTCTGGCCACTGCCACAGGCTCAAATCCTCACAGGGTCATGGAGATCCTGAAGGGACTGGAATTCAGAGAGGGCATTGAAAGGCTACCTAGGAAGGGGAGGGGTCTGGACTGTGAGGCCTCTGTACCCCCAATAACTTCCCTGGCCTAGGGACTATCTCTTCACAGAATGCCATCTGTCATTCTGCATGGGATTTAATGCTCAGTCACCCCATTTCCACCATCCCTAGGCTGCTGAGAACCCTCTGGGGCCCCCAACTTATAATACTATGAACACAGAACTCTTCTGACAAACCTCCTCCACCCTGGTACCTGCACTAACCTGGCTCTTGCGGGTACCCACTCGAATCACTCTCATCTTTGGGGTGTCTTCTTCCTGCAAAAAAATCCCCAGGTTACAGTCCCCACTGCTGTTCAAGGTCCTCAAAACCTTGTCCAAGAACCAGACTCACTGGCTTGGAATAAAGGAACCTCAGCCCCTTCCCTGTGGCCACGTGAGTCTCAGAGTGGGGCAAGACTCTCCAAGACAGTCCCTTTACCTTCCCTAATACCTTCTGCCTCCTCACGGATCCAGAGAAGCAGAGACCAGAGAGAAGCGACAGTAGGACCTGCTGTTGCTGTAATGACAAGGACACTAAGCCCTGAAGCTCATCTAAGCAAAGGCACCAGGAATGCTGAACTCACCCAGGTGGATAGAGAGATAAGGCCCATCAGCCTGGCCCCAGAGAGGGCGGGCCTGCAGCAGGCAGGGGCAGGGCAGCTGGGGGCCACACAGGGGAACTTGCGCTGAGTCACTGAGGCAAGTTCAGCATCCCCAACAGAGCAGCACTCAAGAAAGCTTCAGTGCTACCTAGACCTACCCCACAGCTGCCACACTATGGATCCTGTAATCTGGTTGGCGTGCACATGTAAAGGACTGGGGCCAATAGATCTGACATATAGTCCTGCTCATCTTCTTGGCAGGGTGATCTTAAATTCACCATCTTGTTTTTCATCTATGAAGTTATTTGTTCATCTATAAAATGAAGTTTGCAGTCAAGTATCTTCTGCTTTTGATATTCTATAACACTAAGAGGATAAGCTGTCTAACGTCCCTTCACCTAGAATGTGGCCTCTAATTTAACCAAGAAGGAAATATTAGGATGTCATAGACCAAGCCAAGAACTCAGTGGGACATACCTCTTTCTCTTGTCAGTGTATCTTGGACAAACGTATTCAGTGCCAACCAGGGAGAACGGAGTTCTCCAGTCTGAGGTCCTATTTCTTTCCAGATCAGACAACAGTCCCTACAGACACTATCAACTTTCCCTATTCTGGAATCTTTATACTATGGAGTTCTTCTGCAGCCAGGTATCTGGGGCCTCTGTCACTAGAAGAGGTAACAACTAGTTGCTCTCAGACTCTAGTCTGCTCCACAGCTATCACTTCTCCAATAAATAAATCCTAGGGTACCCTGAGCAAATTAGACTAAGCTCGAAATGCCAAACATGGCCACTAAGGGCCACAAGGAGCCCACAGAAACATCCCATAAACTGCTATGTTCAAACAATCCCTTAATTTTATTGATTCTGCACAGCATATTCAAGTCAAACTCTTCCAGTAAAAAGATCCTTATCAAGTACGTATATACTAGAGCTATTGCTATTAATCTTCATAACAACTTAGCAGGTAGAGAGGAACCATATTACAGAAGCAAAGGCTGGCTGTGAAGAGCAAAGCAACTTGGTTAAATCATGGGTGCATGCATGTGCAGGCTCAGTTGTGTCTGACTCTGTGACCCCATGGATTGTAGCCCACCAGGTTCCTCTGTCCATGAAATTTTCCCAGCAAGAATGCTGGAGCAGGTTGCCATTTCCTACTCCAGGCGATCTTCCCGACCCAGGGACCAAACCCGTGTCTCCTGTGTCTCCTGCATTGGCAGGCAGATTCTTTACCACTGAGAGCTGGAATTACATCTTGTTACTCCTAGTCCAGCGCTCAGGTATGTCAAAAATGGCAAAGAATCCCACTCCTTACCAGCAGGTAGTTCAGGAAGAGCTAAACTGCTGCCCCCTCCTTTCTTATCTCAGGCTGACTTTGGCCTCACCAGCTCTGCACTTGTCATCTGCACAAGCCCAAAGCTAGGACCCCAGGCTAAGAATAGGAAGGCTCGAGGGCGCTCCCCACCCACAAAGGTAGTAACTCAACGGTGCCTCAGCTGGGGAATTTTGAGGAGAGAAGGTGCACTTCCAAAACGTTTGTGTGTAGTTCGGAGACTTAGAGGTATGCTCTCCTCTCTCGATCCTAACTGCCTCGGACCTGTCCCGAGTGAAGGGATCCCATGGAATAGCACCCCGTCTTGTGTACATGAATTTTCCTGGGTTGGGTCACTAAATCTAGAGCCGTGGACTCCAGGCCTTATGATACCATTCAGATCCCCGCAGCAACGAGGTTCCCGTTCCAGACAAATATGCTCTTAAGTCTGTCCCCACTGTTCACAGATTCCCCCAGGGCAACACGGATTTTAAGGGCAACCCAGCTACTGGCCCTTTAAAAACTATTCGGGCCAAAGCGGAGGGGAGGGAGGAGACAGATAATCGTCCCGACCAATAGGCGACGGAGAGTGGCAACTTGGGGCCAATCGTTGCACCGCTACTGCGGAACACTGAGGTTGAGAGGGTCACCGGCTCTGGACTCACCGCCGTTGCAGCCGCGTTGCCATTACCAGACATGGCTGTGCTCGGCAGGTAGGCCGGGGGCTGCCGCCAATGTCCTCCGGTGTCGGGGAAGCCGAAGGCCCCTGCCGGCCGGACACTGGGCTCGCGCAGGTCTCCAGCTTCTCCAGCAGCCACACACTCCCGGCTCCGCTAAGGGACTGCGTCACTTCCGGCGCCGCCAGACCGGGCGGGACTTCCCCTGGGCGGGAATTAGAACGATTGCGACAGCGGAGACCTTACCTTGGGTTACCATCGCTACTGATATTGCAACCTTGCTTATTTAACTTAAATGCAGAGTACATCTTGCGAAATCCCGGACTGGATGAAGCACAAGCTGGAATCAAGATGGCCGGGAGAATGATCAATAACCTCAGATATGCAGATAACACCACCCTTGTGGCAGAAAGCAAAGAACTAAAGAGCCTCTTGATGAAAGTGAAACAGGAGAGTGAAAAAGCTGGATTAAAATTCAATATTCAAAAAATTAAGATCATGGCATCCGGTCCCATCACTTCATGGCAAATAGATGGGGAAACAATGGAAACAGTGACAGACTATTTTCTTGGGCTCCAAATCACTGCAGATGATGACTGCAGCCATGAAATTAAAAGATGCTTGCTCCTTGGAAGAAAAGCTATGACAGACCTAGACAGCATATTAAAAAGCAGAGACACTACTTTACTGACAAAGGTCTGTCTAGTCAAAGCTATGGTTTTTCCAGTAATCATGTAAAGATGTGAGAGTGGAACCATAAAGAAAGCTGAGCTCTGAAGAATTGATGCTTTCGAACTGTGGTGTTGGAGAAGACTCTTGAGAGTCCCTGGACTGCAAGGAGATCCAACCAGTCCATCCTAAAGGAACTCAGTCCTGAATATTCATTGCTAGGACTGATGCTGAAGCTGAGGCTCCAATACTTTGGCCACCTAATGCAAAGAACTGAGTCATTGGAAAAGATCCTGATGCTCGGGAAGACTGAAGGAAGAACAGGACGACAGAGAATGAGATGGTTGGATGACATCACCAACTAGATGGACATGAGTTTGAGCAAGCTCTGGGATTTGGTGATGGACAGGGAAACCTGGTGTGCTGTACTCCATGGGGTCGCAGAGTCAGACATGACTGAGCGACTGAACTGAGCACCCCTACTCCCCAAGGCTGGCTCTGGTCTTCATTGTTTGAGACCCAGGCCCAACTGTTCATTTTTACCTAGCCAGGAGTACTGATGTCCTGTGGCTAAAATACACTCCCCAGATTTAGCCACAAAATAAGTTGTTGTCCCTACTGCCCCCAAAAGTAAGTCAATAAGCCAAAAGTGGGAGTCCCCTAGAGGAAAAGGATATTAAGCCCTACTATACAGGGTTGTGGACTTCCCAGGTGGTGCAGTGGTAAAGAACCCACCTGCCAATACAGGAGACACAGGAGATTTGGGTTGGATCCCTGGGTCCAGAAGATCCTCTGGAGGAGGAAATGGCAACCTACTACAGTATTCTTGCCTGGAGAATCCCATGGACAGAGGAGGCTGGTAGGCTACAGTCCAGGGCGTCTCAAAGAGTCCAACATGACTGAGCACCCATACACCTATGTAGGGTTGGAAGTAAGGCTACTTGAGCAATTTACCATGCCCCCAGGCTGGATTCAAAGTCTACAAATGAAAAGGGCCTGCTCTTGAAGGTTAATCATCCAGAATTCTACAGCTTTATCTCCTTAGTTGTGTCACAAGCAATTAGTGCAGCTTATGCAGTGCTTCTGCTACAACCCTGAAGTAGGCAACATTTTTATTTCTATTTATTTTAAAAATGTTTTATTTTTGGCAGGGGTGGGTCTTCATTGCTGTGTGGGGTTTTCTCTAGTTGCAGTGAGCCAGGGCATTTCTGTTTTTAAAATGAGTCAAAACTGGCTCAGAGATCAAAGGTCATGCCTAAAGACAAATAACTGTGAAAAGGGAGTGCCAAGACATTATTAGTGTTAGCCAAGAAAGGACTAGTTAGTAACGCTTTACCCATTAACAGCGCTGATAACCGTGTATTAACCACTTCCACACATCTGGACACCTGTCATCCATACCAGCCCCTGAGGGCTAAAAGTGTCCAAACTTGACTTACCTGTGTGTGTTTCAAAAGCACCTAGTATTTGACAGAGATGTTTTGCAGCTGAACTTTAAGAGATATGGGGTCATCAATAGCCCCAAAGCAGATGAGACCTGGTGGTGTCCTAAAGCTACCTTTTCTTCATCACATGCCCAAGGGGGCTATCTGTACACTACTAGGCACAATTCCTGCTGTGTGCAAAGAAGCATGGAAGACTGTCATGCCCAGGCTGCCCCCCAAAATCTCTGCCCCTTTCCTAGTCTGACCTGAATGCCTGCTATCTTTTGAATTCCCTTACTCCCCTCCTTGCAGGGATGTGTCTTTAGAGCATGTACTCTCTCTTCTCCATTCCTTCATCAGTGAATAAAGTTTCTGCTCTGCTATACCAAACTTGATTTCTACTGGCATTTGCAACTTCAAGCAAAGGATCCATTGAGGAGTTACCAACCTGCTGGGGACCAATAACACACCCATTGACTGGCTCCTTAAAGCTTCATAACCACCATACCAGAAAGATGTTGTAATACCTTACACAAAGACGAAGACCTGAGGTTCAGAGAAGGTTCAGAATTGCCCTAAGTGAAACTAGGATTCAAGCTCTGGACAGCTGATCCAAAGTCTGTATTCTCAGCTGCTACCAATGTAGTGCACTTCACCTTTTCTAAATACTGCCTAAACCACAATGTCCAAATTACTTCTTTTAAGCAAACAGACCCATAGCAGTAATTTTCCAACGGGCAGTGTAACCCAAATGACACACAGACACCTATAACAACACTAACTTCAGCTGACAACTTTCAAGAGAAAAAAAATGTTTCATAAAGGCCCTTTTATCCTGCTTATCATCTGGTACTGAATATAGCAAGACACCAACCCACCCATTAAGAAGCTTCAGTCCAAGGCCCCTCACCAGAATCTGCCTCCTGCCTGAATACCTAGTCCACCCAAGAACCACAGAGACCAGCCACACTACAGAGCAGCCATAGTCCAGGCTGCTCTTGGGTCTCAGGCCTTAGCCTTTGCAGACGTTCTTCAGTAAACTGAACTGTGCTAAATGCCAGAGGCCCCACTTGTTAGTGGCGTGAAGTCTCCTTAACATCATCTTTAAGGAACTCTATAGGAAGAGAAAGGACACTCTAGGAGAGCAGAGGGAAAGAAATACATTTTGCAGTTAAGAATCACCAGGAAGTCTCCACAGTAAATCCTTCAACCATGCAATCATTATATGCTTTATTTATAGACTCTGGGAGCCAGGACCCAAGCACAGCCTGGTGCTCTTGGATACAGAATAAAGCAGCTATTGTCCAGACTCTGAGGTTACTGAGGTACCCTCCCCCACTGGTCTGGAATGATCTACACTGCTCAGAAAGGCAACAGGAGGAATGGTGGATTGGCCAGCCAAAGGAGGAGTCAGGAAAAGAAAGTCCCCTTAAGTCCTGAGGGCAATGGCATCAGATGAGAGGGGGTTCCTAGGCAGGTCTCCCCGACTCCTATGCAACAGCCCTGTCTCTGCCCCTGTGTCCCTGCCGCTGGGCCTCTACCATCACACCCCTTCCCACTAGCCGCTTAAGTGCCCCTCCTGGCGTGCATGAGCAGGTCCCGTTGCAGCCCGGCCTCCAGGCTCGCAGTCAGTCGGGCTGTGGGCGGGTCGGTCAGCAGAGTCAATTTGTTGAAAACACCTCGGCCAAAGTAGTCAGCAATCACAGAGAAGCTGTCGTTGGAGCACTTGAGCTGAGGAAAGAGAAAAGGTCGAAATCAGAACTCAGAGGCGGAGCCCTCCAGCACTCTCCGCCTCCCAGTGGGTGGGGCAGCCATGTGGCCACGCCTCCCTCCCCCACCTGGTGCTGAAACTGATCATGGAGATCTCGCTTCTGTTCCTGGGCCCGGATCATATCCATGACCTTGCGGTTTTCAGGGAGGCAGGTGGGGCAGTCAGCGTCACTTTCCGAATAACTCTCAAAGCAGTGTTGGTGGAAGGAGTGGCCGCAGAGAAAGTGGACTGAGGGCAGCTCCAAGGCACTGTTACAGATGCTGCACTTGGTCTTCTGGAAAATCTTTGGACTACAGGCAAGGGAGACCAGAAGAGTGGCAAAGAAGGAGGGCAGGGCCAGGAGCCATGTGGAAAGAGGAGACAGCTCGACGAAACAAGGAGATGTCCCCATTAAAGAACAACAAGGGACTCCCTTGAAGGTCTAGTGGTTAAGAATCTCCTTGCTAATGCAGGGGACACAGGTTCAATCCATAGTCTGGGGCAACTAACCCTGTGCCCTCCAATTACTGAGCCCATGCTCTAGAGCCCACGAGCTGCCAACTACAGAAGCCCACACACCCTAAAGTCCATTCTCATCAACAAGAGGTAACACCACAATGAGAAGCTCAAGCCCTGCAACTAGAGTAGCCCCTGCTCACCACAACTAGAGAAAGTCAGGTGCAGCAACAAAGACCCAGAGCAGCTATAAATGAATGAATGAATAGGAACTACAAGCCCCTGCTCTTCCTACCACCTAAAGGAGGTCACAGGAGGACCCCCCCATGCTGGGCCTTCCGGGATTCTCAGCACACCCCCAGGATGTCCATCCAATCCATGGGGGAATTGCTAACTCTCTTTCACTTTCCACTATTGCCACTAAATTCTCTTTCAGGTCTTAATCGCATATGACCCTTTCCCCCTTTCAACGAGACCTTTCCTGGCCACTTTATCAATTACAACACACCTAAACCCCCTCACCCTATTCCTCTTCCTCAGTTTTCTCCTTAGAACTTAGCACCATCGAACACACTACAATAGTTTGCTTATTTAACACATTTACTGTCTGTCTGTACCTCCACAACATAAGCTCTGAGAAGGCAGGGCTTTTTCTATGTGTTAAGAATGGGGCTTGGGACAAAACGGACTCAGTAAATATTGATGGAATGAAGAAACTGGACACGACTTAGTGACTAAATAACAATAACAAATATTTTATAAAGCTAATGGCAAAGTTAAGGGTTAATGTCTACTATAGATACTTGTAAACTGTCCCCTTTTTTGTCAGCATTTTTTTACTTCCAAGGGCTTCCCACCACAACTTAGATGTGTGTTTAGGAAAGGTAAAATACAGGCACATCTAGAGAGAAAAGTACCTGCTACAAGATAACAAAACCCAATAAGTCATGTTCTATGTAATGAATCATTCTTTGAAATTCCCCCATTAAAACAGATCTTCAAGAATGAAATGTTGAAACTCACTCCATATAATCCTTTGTATGTAAAAAATGACACCCTGTGAAGAACAAGCTTATCCCTGGATACCTCTACACTCCTGTATGCCAAGTACCTTGCCTTCAGCTCCTGGATCTCCTGGCGGATGCGGGTGGTCTCCTCTCGGTAGCGCCGCACCCGGAGCTCGTCCTGGGCAATCTGCTGGCTCTGTTTCTGCAGTTTTTGGACCAGGTAGTCCCGGATGACAGACAGGGTGGCCGTGGAGTTATGGGCCAGGGTCTGAACCACTGAGATGGGAGGAAGCAAAACCATGAAGCATGCAGCTTTCTGGACAGAGCTGAAGGACCCCTGCCCCAGAGCCTGACCGCCAGCAGCCTGCACCCACTTAGCCACCCAGCCCAGCCCCCCGGAATACCTAGAAGGGGTGGCATAAGGTTCTTGCTCTCGATGTGCTTGAGCACAGCCGCCACATACTCTTTGCAGTCCTCCTCCTTGCGGGCAAAGTAGCTGAGCGCCTGCTCCCACAGGGAGGGCTCCTGCTCCCCATGGCGCTCGCACACGGCAACCACCTGCCGGTACTGCTCGTGCTGCATGTGGTAGTGCATGATCTGCTGGAACCTGCGGCCAGGCGGGCTGTGCGTCAGTGGCCGACCCTCACTCAGGCGAGTGACTCAGCTCTGCCCCCTCCCGAGGAGCCCCTGACTCTTACAGTTTGCCCTGCTCATAGAGGTAAAGGACTCCATCCTGGAAGTCGTGCATCTGGCAGAGGACCAGGGCCTTGTCAAAGACATCACAGAAGCGGCCACTCTTCAGTAGGGAGATGGCCTCTGCGTGAAGCTTCTCTTTGACCTAGAAAAGGAGGGTGGAGCTGCCGGACATTAGGGAAAAAGTGACCCCTCAGCAAGTCAACTACTCTTCCCCTCACTCCAATTTCCTCTTTTTCTCCCCCAGTATTTATTTATTTAGGCTGTGCTGGCTCTTAGTTATGGCATGTGGGACCTAGTTCCCTGACTAGGTTTGAACCCAGGCCCCCACATTGGGAGTGAAGAGTCTTAGCCTGCCTAAAACTCTGGTTTTAGACCAGCAGTGAAAGTCACTCAGGGTTGTTTGACTCTTTGCAAGGAAGTCTTCAATTTCCTTTTCATGGGGAACCATTTAGCCCCTCAGGGTGAGGTGTTATTGATCTAAAGCGAGCAAGTGGCAACCAGAGAAGAAATGAAGTGCTGTCTTTTTCTCAACACCTCTGGTGGCTCTGCCAGGCCTCACCTGCGGATCCTCCCTCGTGGGCCCAGTTCTGGAGTCGCAGCTCAAGCAGCGTGTCATAGATACCCTGTGGGGAGTCAGGCTGCACCTCGCTCATGTGCTCTAGGAACGCTTTCAGCTCTCGAGGGTTGTTGGCAAAGATGGGGATGAACTCCTCCGAGTTGGCCTAGGATGGCAAGGGATGAGAGAGGAGGCCAAGTGAGTGGGCCTGCTACCCATGCCCCTGAGATGACCCCCATATGTTCAAAAGCCATTCTCCCTGAGGCCTCACCCTGCAGCCTGGAGCCTCCCTATCACCTCGGCCTTCAAGGCTAGGCTGATAGTCGGTACAGAGTCCCTTCAGCAGCTGGGTCGTCTGCTCTGGTATATGGTGCATGAGGATCTTGCCATAGCGTTTCATGTTGCTCTCAGCCTGCTCAAAAGGCAGCTTGCCAATATACCGGAGGGCTTCCTGATAATTCTGTGGGGACAAAAAGGGCAGCGGAATTGCAAGCTCCTGCCTCACCCATCAAGACACACTTTATTTTTATTACTATTTTCTTTTGGGGGCTCCCTGCATGGATTCTCCAGTTGTGCTGCATGTGGGCTCAGTGGCCCCACAGCATGTGGGATCTTAGTTCCCTGACCAAGGACTGAACCCATGTTCACTGCACTGGAAGGCAGACTCTTTACCACTGGACCCCAGGGAAGTCCCAGGAGGTACTTTCAGCATCCCAGGGATATCCCAGAAAAAGAACACAGCCTGCCCGGGTCAGGAGGCTCACCTACCTTGATGTCCTCTAGCTGGATTTTCAAGTACCACTCATGATGAGCATGGTTCTCAGCCAAATAGAGGGCATGAGAATAGTAGCCAGCCTGTCGGAGGACCTTGATGGCTGTCTCCACATCAAAGTGGACTTCACTCTCACTCTTTGTCTGTCAGGAAGACATCAGACAAAACCATTCACAGGTTGTGGCTGGGCAAGGGAAAGGAAATATGCATCTCATCCTAAGACCAGATTCTTAAGGTAATAGTAAGGTGGATTTTTTTTTTTGGCCACACCGAGTAGCATGTGGAAACTTAGCTGCCCCACACCAGGGAGTGAACCCCGTGCCGCGCCTGCAGTGGAAGCAAAGTCTTAATCACTGGACTGCCAGGGAAGTCTCAAAGATGATTCTTTTAAAAGATAGTTATCCTGCCTCTCCGTAAGTGTTTCTCTGCCTCTACTGTTAGAGGGATGCCTCTGGGGACACTGGGCTTTCCAGGGTTTAGATAATACGAGAAGTTCTGGCATCAAGAAACAAGAGCAGGGGAATTCCCTGGAGGTCCGGTGGGACCTTCACTGCTGGGTCCCAGGTTCGATCCCTGGTCGGGGAATGAAGATCCCACAAGCCGCACAGCACAGCAAAAAAAGGGGAAAAAAGGGAAAAAAAGAGGGGAGACAGGAGAGAACTCACAGAAAAGGCTATTTCTCTTCCTTGCCTACAGACCAGAGGACCAGAGGATTCTGGTCCCTAAATACAGGCAGTCTTCCCTCTCCCTGCAGTCCTGGTGAAGCCCCTCAAGGAACCCTCTGCCAGCACCACCCTGCACCTTGATGAACTCCTCCAGCTTCGAGCTGTCCTTGAGCTTGGTGTAGCAGTTGAGCAGCAGGGTGGTGTGGTCGGCATTGGCCAAGGACTGCCGGTGCAGGGTCTGCAGGTAGGCTGTCAGGTTATGGATGCGCTGGGCATCGAGGAACTTGCGGATCACGTACGATGGCTCCAACTTTCCAATGGTTCTAGGGAGACACAGGTGTCAAACAGCATCAGGAACATCATACTTCTCAAACTTTCATGTGTGTAGGAATCCCTTGCAGGTTTCAAAATGCAAATTCTGTTTCAGCAGGTCTGGGGTGAGGCATGAGATCCTGCAATTCTCACAAGATCCCAGGTGGTATCGAAGCTACTAGACTGGGGACCACAGGAGCATCAAGGCTCCAGAATACTGGTTTTTAGACTTGACTGAAAACAGGAATTCTAGAGAGGTTGGCAAAGAAGCTAGACAGGATTTTAGAACTCTTCACTAAGTCAGAAAACTAATTAGTACCAAGGAAAGAAACTGTGGGAACAAGAGATGAATACCCTTTCCCCTTTAAAGAATTTGATCAAAATAAGTATTAACAAAGGGCAAGCTAACATTTAAAATAACAGGTACTTTTCAGCTCAACTTCCTTGAGAGCTTTCCTGGTAGCTCAGACAGTCAAGAATCCGCCCACAATGCAGGAGATCTGGTTTCAATCCCTGGGCTGGGAAGACCTCCTGGAGAAGGCTACCCACTCCAGTATTCTTGCTTGAAGAACTCCTTGGACAGAGGAGCTTGGTGGGCTCTAGTCCATGGGGTCGCAAAGAATCAAACACAACTAGTGACTAGCACTTTCACTTATCATCAGCTCAACTGCACACTGATCATGTAGCATCTGACCCTAAATATTCTCTTTCCAATAAGGTATACTGTCTCCTCATTTGGCATTGCAATTTATGTAGGGAAAAAGGACAGTTCATGATGGAGTCCACTGCCTGCCCCAGTCCCCAAGTGCAGGTTCCAGCCTAGCTGGCTCTCTGTTCCTGCATTCACAGGTATATCCTAAAGCGCCTCTAGACTGACCGGATATACTGCTGGACAGCTCCATCATGGTTGCCCTTGCTGTAGAGATGGTCCCCATACTGCATAAAGATCTGAGCCAACCCATCGCTGTCTAGATGCTGGCTCTTGGCAAGGTTAATCGCCATCTCAAATAGGTTCTTCTTAAACAGCATCTGGAAAGGAATAGAGATTAGAAAACTGGAAGAAGCAGGCCTGAGAAGATACCTTCCCAGAATTCATCCACAACACACAAGCCAGATGGTTATGAAATTCCAATCAGCCTAGATCTTAGGGTGAAACCCCCAGACACACCAAGACTAACATCAGCTCACCTCACTAAGTTCTCTGCAGGTAGGCAGAGTAGACCCTGAGAATGGGCTCAGGCCCCCAGCCACTGCTTCCCTCTAAGGCCACATCCCAGGCCACTGACCTTGGAATCTTACCCTAAAGAGGCTGAGTAAGGCTGTGACCTAAAGGGAAGGAAACACCCTGGCCAAGGAGACTTGGGGAGTCTGTTCCTAGAGCCGTGTCTGGGTGCCCATAGCCAGCTCTGGGAACCTGGTGGCCTTGCCTCCAGTTTGGTCTGTGTGTCCTTCTCCTGCAGTGCGTGGACCCGCCCATCCCGCGTCAGCACGTACAGGGAGCCCCACTCAGCAAGCACATCCACTACATCTTCAAAGACGGCGCTATAGGCTATGAACTTGTTGCACAGGTCATAGATGTTGAGAATCTGTTTGTCAGAGCTCTGGGAGTCCCGGCTGGTAAACTCTGACCTGTGTGGGAAAGAAAAAGCACCGGATATTTATCTGTACCATCTCAGTCTCAGCTCCCTTCTATTTCCTTTCCCCTGACAACTCTGGTGCTACCTATTCCTCCCAGAACAAATCACTGCTAGCAGCTCATTCTGCAATGCGCAGCGTGGTGCTAGCAGTTGTAGGAAGAGTTATGTGTAGACCTGGTCTTACCTTTAAGGATCCTATAATTAATACAGGCAACAGACTGAAAACTTAAGTACATTCCAACATCCAAGATTCAACAAATAATTAATGCCTGGTATATGTAGTCCACTAGGCCTGGTACTGAATGAAAACTAGTATCTGACAAGGATCACCTGCATCATGCTGAAGATTCTGTCCCACTTTCTGATGACTCGGGAAAAAAAAAAACAAAAAACCACCCTGTGTTGCATCTCCCAGCACTTTCCAATCTCTCCACTACTCAATCCCTTGTTCCCCTACCCAATTCATTTCACCCGAGTAACTAAAAACCCAATGTCAGGTCCCAAATTCCTGGAGCATTCTAATGCAAAAGGATTGCTTAGCAAATGTCTGCAGCAAAAGCACATTTTTCAGAAAAAAAAAGTTATAACTGAGCCTAGGTGTAAACACCTGTACAAAAAGTACGAAGTAGGGGGTTGACAGGATATAGGCATTAGGAGTTTGAAATCAGGTTAATTCTAAGAACAACCCCAGCCCACTCCCTTTTGCTTCTCTGTAGAATCCTTACTTGGGAGAAACCTTCCGGTCACGGGAGACAATGACAAGATAGCCTCTAAACCAGTGAGCGATGAGTTTATGGCCCTCAAAGGCAAAGCAGGGCCCACGTTCATCAGGCTGGTACAGATAGACACATTCATCCCCTGCCACTATGAACTGCAGGTCCTGAGAAGGGTCGCTGAGGGCTGAACAGCGCAGGCCACAACCATGGGTGTCCAATTCCACACGAGGATAGTCCTTTCCAGAAACTATGTAGGACTGTGAGAAGTAAGAGAGGGGTTAACAGGCTGCCTCTGAGGAGGTAGCATCTAAATGTTCCCAAAGGTATCCCCACCTCCACACTGGTTCTCTTAATTCTTTGCACCCAAGACTACCTGGATGTTTGCCTTTCCCTTAAATGGGCCACTACCATCAGCCATCTACTAAATATATAAGCAGAACCCACATTTTCTTCCTCTGAATACACTATCACTACTTACTACAGATATTCGGCAAGTAAGAGAATTTTACTGCTTTATCAGAAAACTCTGGCTGAAAAGAAAACAAAACTATTGGTGTGAGTAAGCTGTTATACTAGAAGCATAAGAACCAAAGTAGTAACTTGGCCAGTGTCACTTAACAAGCCTGTCTGAAGAAAAACTTATGTCTTCTGCTACAAGCTCAAGAGTTCTCTTCCTAGCTCTAACTCTTCCCAGTCTCCTAAGCAAAGAAATAAAATATTAAGTTCGGCAAATGATTCAAGGCCGTACGATTAAAAATATAAGAACCTCTTTTGTCAGTTCCTTACCCTAGCCCACCGAGCAATTAAAAAAACCTTTCTACTTGCCCCAACAGTCATACCAGGAGGCACTGGTCATACCTGAACATTCTCAGTTGTCACAACAAACAAGTGAGTGGTCTTTCCCGCTTGGCGAAAGGCCAGTCCTGTAACAGGATAGTTGCCCTTGTGCAAAATCTGGGTCTTGCTATGTCGGTCCCGAGTGATGTCCCCTTTGTTCAATGTAACACTGCCATCTGTGAAACCTGCAGGAGAGCAAGGAACAATATTTTATTGAGGCTGAAAAGGCACGGAAGCAGAAAAAAAACCTTTAGGAGGCACTTTTAGAAGTGACTATCTTTCTCCCTCATACCCAACCTCTCCAGTGGTTACCATGAGGATCAGGACTCATGGACTCATTTTCAAAGAACAAAATGAAATGCTTTCCCATCCCAAACTTTAAAATCTCAAAAGTCCTCACTTCAGTACAAAATGGTCTAATGAAAACAGTGAAAATGAGCTGGAGAAGCAACTCTGAAGGAAATCGATAAAGAATCATGGGGTGTTAGTTTCACCTTCTTTCTTCTTACCAATGGCCATAAAGTTGAGATTTTCATGGACAGTCAAACAAGATACAACAGTCGGTTCTGTTCCTGGGATGGCAGGGAAGATTCGAGTGCAGAGTGGATTGCCACCATCTCTCTTCTCCAGGTTCCAGATCTTCACCTGGGGACAGATCTCAGATGTGTGAATGCTAGTCACCCTCCAACAAATAATCATTCCCAGGCCTCTGGGTCTTTCCTGCTTCCTTTCTAGGACTCACCAGGGGGTTGATGCCCTCTTCATCCTCACCAACAGAGGCCAGAATATTGTGCTGCTTCAGTTGGTACAGGTGTGTCACCCGTAGTTTGTAGGCTTGGAAACCTGTAAGCTGTAGGGAGCGGGGCAAGAACCAGATCTGGCCTTCCATATGTGTAGAGCAGTCAAGGAGCCTCCTTTCCAAGAGATTCTTACATTTAGGCCAGAACGCAAATAACAACTACTCCCAGGGCTTCCCTGGTGGCTCAGATGGTAAAGAATCCACCTGCAATTCGGGAGACCTGGGTTCGATCCCTGGGTTGGGAAGATCCCCTAGAGGAGGGCATGGCAACCCACTCCAGTATTCTTGCCTGGAGAATCGCCATGGACAGAGGAGCCTGGTGGACTAGAGTAAATGGGGTCCCAAAGAGTCAGACACGACCGAGCACAGCACAGCACCACAGTGGTTCAGCTAGTAAACAACCCACCTGCCAATGCAGGAGATGCAAGAGACGGGGGTTTAAACCCTGGGTCAGGAAGGTGCCCTGGAGAAGGAAATGAGCAACCCACTCCAGTATTCTTGCCTGGGAAATTCCAGGGACAGAGAAGCCTGCATGGGCTGCAGCTCATGGAGTTGCAAAGAACTGGGTATGACTAAGCACACATGCACAATAAAAAACAAAATCTATACAACTGTTTAAATTTTTCAAGGGTTTTTCCACATATCATCTCTGGAAACTCTCCATTTTCAAAATAGTAGTAAGGCCAGAGTTTAGGGGGCAGCATTATACAAAACAAAGCAAAAAAATTGTGGTTTCATTTAACTCTTACCCCACAATATGGGCTGGGGCGATGACACCTTACAAATTCATCTTTCAAAATCAACTTGCATCTGTTCTTTTGCTCGACCTTAAAAACAAAAACCTTGCCCAACTGTTATTTTACGCCCCTTTTGCAGATAGGGAAATTGAAGTCCAGAGAGGTTAAACGACTTGCCCAGGATTATTCACTCATTTGGCAACAAGTTAAAGAGAACGGACTTCCTCCTTTCTTCCCTCAGACCACAGAAGGAACACCGAGCGTCTATCTAAAGGAAACTGGCACGTAACACGGACCCTTCTGACGGACAGATTTCACCTCAGCTGGATCTCTTCAGGGATTCGAGGGAACGGACAGCTCCAGAAGAAGGATATCTCCAAAGACTAGGCTCCCTCTGCCTGAGTCGCAGACTGTGATGCCAGGAGGGAGGCAAAGGAACTTGGAAGCAGCGGGTCCAGAGGCAGGCGCGGCCCCGGGAGCAGCCCCATCATTGCCCTGTGGCTCCTTCACCAGCTCCTTGTCGAAGAAAAACGAAGCGCCGCCACTGCAGGTAGGTCGCCATCTTGGCCGAAGGTCCCCGCCTCCAGGGAAGAGGTCACATGACAGGAGCCGGCGTATCACATGACCCGCTGACGTCCTGGGGTCTGGGTGCACCTGCGCTGTGCTCTTGAAGTGACGGTTTCCCGCTGTTGGGACAGTGGGCGCGGCCGCTTGAGGCAGGGTTCACCACCCGCAGCTCGCTCCGCAGTTTTCGGTTTTGCCGGCTCTGTAAGTGCCTTGGCTGAAATGCTTCTTAAGAGCTAGACTTTCAACTCTTTGGGCATCAGTTTCCTCTTTAATTAAATTGACGGGCAGTGATGGATGAAGATGAGGGATGACACGCGGTTTGTGTACTGTAACCCGCTGTGCCTAGGTGAATTACCTTCTGCATCACAGGACTGTTTTGAGGCCTAAGTGAATCGGTGTATATGAAACTGGTTTTTCAGCTGTAGGAAAGGAGAAATAATATTAGAGGTTTGTGTCTGCAACCAGGTACAGATTGTAACTACAGTCAGTGTGGTTTTGGGTCCCTCTGTCAGAGGCATGGTGTTTATTGGGCACCTAAAACATGTTTCTTAAGGAAGCTGGGAAATAATTCTGGGGCACAAATTCCAATAACCTGGCCTTTCTCTCCTTGCCATAATGACAGGGTGTAAGCAGAGTATAGCAAAGAGCCTTGAAGCCGCGGCACTGGGCAGGTGACAAGGGTCCCAACTTGGGCTAAACCAGCTGTCTGTGTGGAAAACTGCAAGTGTACTTGTTTTTGCGCCACTGGAAGCTACAAATGGGAATGACACAGTCATTTGAGACAGTATGCAATATGAAAAAGTGGCCATATGATTAGTATTTGTGAAGTTTATTTTTGCATCCCTGTCCCCCACAGCCTATTTTCAGAACATGCTAGGCTTTATTCCCTCCCCCAGATTCTCAGCAAGCAGGGCCTGTGTGTTGCTTACCAAGAACCAGGTCTAACAGCCTAGTAGATGCTCCAAGTGGATTGAAGCAACGAATGTGGATGATTTTCCTCTTACCCTCTCCTTGATCTAGTTGATGGAAAAAGTTGTATCTATTTGTTTAAAGAAATAAATGAGGGGAGGGCACACAGATTTCCTGATTTACAGCCCAGATTTCTTTCTTCTTTGTCACGCAGGTATTAGTACCATTTTGAATCTCAGTCTCTGAGCAGAAGCACAAATAGGGTCTAGATGGGACCCGATTTCACCTTTGAGTTATGTCCGTTATTAAGGCTATGGATAATACTTGTTAAAGAAAGCAAAGTGAAAGCGAAGAGAGACGTGAACAGCAGAATGACATCTTTGTTGTAGTGTTTGCTCCCCTACTGTCCAGTGGTAGAGGCTCTGATGTCTAAGCCACTGGATCTTCTGATGGTACATGAGCAGAGACTGGCCCTCCAGAGGACCCACGCACCTCTTCAGACTTGCTGCCTTCCTTCCTTTCCTCTTTTTGACAAATATGTCCTTGGTATTCCTGAAATTGTACTAAATGCCCAGCATATATACATGAAATAGACATGGCGCCTGCTCTTCAGGGAGCTTGACCACCACCATAGGAAACAGACATAAAAAGACTGACAGTAATGAGCCTCTAATTTCTTTTTCTTAAATTGAAGTAAGTTGATTTAAAAATAAATAAATTGAAGTAAGTTGACTTACATTGTTTCAGGTGTACATCAAGGTAATTCAGTCATATATATATACGTGTGTGTGTGTGTGTGTATATATATATATATATATATATATATATATATATATATACACACACGCATGTGAAGTTGCTCAGTCGTGTCCGACTCTTTGCAACCCCCTGGACTGTAGCCTATCAGGCTCCTCCATCCATGGGATTTTCCAGGCAAGAATGCTGGAGTGGATTGCCATTTCCTTCTCCAGGGGATCTTTCCGACCTAGGGATAGAACCAGGGTCTCCCACATTGCAGGCAGACGCTTTACCATCTGGAGCTACCAGGGAAGCCCATACACACACACACACACACACACACACACACTGATAACACACTACTGTATAAAATAGATAAACAGCAAGAATCTACTGTATAGCACAGGAACTATACTCAATACCTTGTAATAACCTATAATGGAAAATAATCTGAAAAAGAATATTTATATGTGTATGTGTGTGTGTACACATTGTTTTCAGGTTATTTTCCATTATAGGTTATTACAAGGTATTGAGTAGAGTTCCCTGTGCTATACAGTAGGTTCTTGCTGTTTATCTATTTTTATACAGTAGTGTGTATCTGTTAACTCCAAATTCCCAATTTATCCCTCCCTTCCTTTCCTGTTTGGTAACCGTAAGTTTGTTTTCTATGTCTGTAGTCTATTCCTGCTTTTTAAATAAGTTCATTTGTTCGTACTGTTTTAGATTTAACATATAAGTGATGTCATATGATACTCATCTTTAACTTACTTCATTTAGCATTATGATCCATCTATGTTTCTGCAAAGGGCATTATTTCATTCTTTTTATGGCTGATATTAATATATACCACATCTTTATCCATTCGTCTGTCAGTGGACATTTAGGTTGCTTCCATGTCTTACTATTGTGAATTGTACTGCTATGAATATTGGGGTACATGTGTCTTTTCAAATTAGAGTTTTCATCTTTTCCGGATACCAGCCCTAAACTTCATGCAGCGAATTATACCTAATGAGGTGCTTCCACCCTTCATTGACTCTTCATAGCAACCACCTGCAGAGGTGTCATTATCTCTGATGAGAGACAGAGTCTCAGAGAGGTTCAGGTGATTCTCCTGCGCAAAAACATCAAAGTCTTTTGGAAATAAAACGAATTCTTCAGTTCTCTAACCTTTAATTAAATAACTTGCCGGGGGTGTGAAGCTAGGCTACACTTGTCAGAACAATCACCAGGATTTGTCTTTTAGGTATGCTTGTCTGAATACAGGCACTTCAGTGTAGTGAGGATGTAAGAAGGCAAACTACACAGAAAGTGATTGTGTGTACAAAATCACTTCCAGTTCTGCACACTGAGAACTGGAGTTCTGAAGGGACTAAAGGTAAAGAAGCAACTCGAGTCTTTAGCTTGAAATTAAAGAGATCATGACTCAGAATCAAGAATTACCTAGCAATGCCCTCTCTTTTGCTCTGCAGCAAACTGCTGCCCATGATGTAAAACAGTCATATCTACTACAGCAGAATAGGAACACTTCTTGTTCCAGCTGCAAATTTTTATTTTCTGTCATCCACCGCCCCCCCGCCCCCCACCCAATCTGGCTCTCTGAGTAGAAACTATTTTCTTAACTACTGAAAAATCTGTTTTTTTGTTGTTTTTTTTCCTTGGCCCCTAAAAAGGCTAGCAGCAGTTTCCACTTTGGGAACAAAAAGGTCAACCTAATAAACTCAGAGGTCTTACAGTATTAAGAGAGCGCAGGGCTTCAAGGCAACCATGAAACAGGAGAAAGGAGCAAGTAACTGATTATTGATTGTGAAAATCTGGCCTGCAAGAGGGAACTTCGTCATGAATTTGGTAAAGCACTTAACCAAGCTTTTAGCACTGCAATAGTGCATATCTTTTATTTCTCTAGACTGAAGAAAAAAAAAAAGCTAACTAATGTATATTTGGTGGTTAGGATTCCCTAGCACTGTGTGAAGTACTTTACCCCCTTTAATTTTGACACCAACCCTGTGATGCTGAAAGCTCAGCTTCTCTGCACACAGGTGCTGAATCAAATCTCAAGAGTTTTGAGTGAAGTGGAAAAGGATAGCTTTATTCGTTTGCCAAGTAAAGGGGGGCCACAGTGGGCTAATGCCCTCAAAGTTGTGTGTCTTCACTTGGAGAAGATAGTGAGTTTTGTAGTAATTGTTCAAAGAGGGTGTGATCAGCTTGTGGACATTCTTCTGATAGGTTCATGGTGATGCAAGTAGGAATTAGCACAATTAACCTTCAGGTCAACTAATCTGAGGTCTACATGCCTGTGGGCAGTATACCATCATTAACCATGTCAACTTCTCTCACCTGGAAGGGGTTTCAGTATCTGCAAAATAACTCAAAGATATTGTTGTGTGTTTCCATTGATGGGGAAACAGGACCTTGCCCCAAGACTGCTCTTGACTGTTTGTTTTTCCCTGGTCTCGCATCCCCTCCCTTCCCTAGTTAACAACTGCTTAAATCTGCCTACTGGAACTCAGGGGAAGTGATGGAGGCTGAATGAAGGCTGTTTCCTACAATCAAAGAAATGGGGACACAAAGCCCTTGTGCCCAGGAGCCCCACAGGCCCTTTTTGGTAATGACCTGTGAGGCATGTACCTGCATGCCTCTTTGAAAGATGTTGAAACTGAGGTTTCAGCTGAGCTACACAACAGACATTTATTCTGTAATTCTAAAAATATTGCTATAAAAGTAGGAAAAAAAAACTTAACTGTGGTGCTTCTCCTGCCTAAAGTTACAGTAAATAAACCATCAAGTCTTTTGTGTGATACATACAAAATAATTTCTGAAATTATTATTGAAGTGTAACATGCAAACAGATTAAGTGTACATACTACAATCCATTGAATTTTCACAAAAGCCATTGCAACCAGCATCCCCAAAGCCAGCCTTATGCCCTCTTCTTACTGTGAAAGGGTAAGTACCATCCCAGCTTCTAAGACTAGAATTTAATTTTGCCTGTTTTTAAACTTTATCCAAGTGAAGTCATAAACTGTGTGCTCTCTGGTTTCTGTCTGCTTGCACTGAATACTGTGTGGGACTTATTTAAGCAGTTGAATGTAAGAGACCAATTGCTCTGTAGAATTCCATTGTGTGAATCTACCACTATTTACTTGATCCAACTTTTTTTTTTAACAACTTCATGTGGCACTCAGGATGTTAGTTCCCCCAAGGGATCGAACATGTGGCCCCACCAGTGACAGCACCAAGGCCTTACCCACTGGACTGCCAGGGAATTCCCTACCTATACAGTTATTGCTGAGCATTGGAGCAGTATTCCATTTCAGTGCATTTTGAATTAAGCTATTACAAAGTCTCAGTGAACAAAGTCTCTTCGTGAATATGTTCAAATAGATATATACCTAAGAATGGGG
This sequence comes from Nanger dama, assembly GCA_917880005.1. Taxonomy (NCBI): domain Eukaryota; kingdom Metazoa; phylum Chordata; class Mammalia; order Artiodactyla; family Bovidae; genus Nanger; species Nanger dama. The sequence goes on along the minus strand of CAKJTW010000014.1, from coordinate 29,914,959 downwards.
TAACTGGGTGACAACACTTTTTAAATTCTCCTGGACCAGGATGTTCACCATAATTGACATTGGCCTCAGCCCATGACATGGTTATATAATGTATGCATGGTTTATAATGTATGCATGGTTTATAATGTATGCATGTGCTCTGACGTAGGTGTTCATTTTATTCATGTTCTGTGAGATGGCAGCTTTCTCCCTTGGGCTTCTGCACAGTGTAGGGGAGGGGAGGTCGACCTCAAACGTTATTACAGGCTGTTCTGGAGCAGAACTAGTGGATTCAGCTGTCTCGTGCTGTGCTTAGTCACTCAGCCATGTCCAACTCTTTACGACCCAGTGGACTATAGCCCGCCAGGCTCCTCTGTCTATGGGGATTTTCCAGGCAAGAATACTGGAGTGGATTGTCACGCCCTCCTTCAGGAGATCTTCCCAACCCAGGGATCGAACCTAGGTCTCCTGCATTGCAGGCGGATGCTTTACGGTCTGAGCCACCAGGGAAGCAGCTGTCTTGTTTCATCTAAGTCAGATGTTCTACATTAAAATTTTCCTACTGTTTTACACCTTGCTCTTGTGAAACTCCCATCTGGTCAGAGAACAAAACAGGTGACTCCCCAGAGCAATTGCACCTGCTGCCCCCCAGGGGGACAGAGACCCAGGTTGAGAAGCATAGCTGCTGCAGACTACTCCCACCAAGGATATTCTGGGAGTGGGAGCTCACATAAGGAGCAGGGCAGACTGACTTTCTTACTCTCCCAGTAAAGCCATTCAATGATCACAAAAATCTGTGGAAAATTCTTAAACAAATGGGAATACCAGACCACCTTACCTGCCTTCTGAGAAATCTGTATGCAGTTAGAACCAGATATGAAACAATGGATTAGTTCCAAATTGGGAAAGGAGTACATCAAGGCTGTATATTGTCACCTTGCTTAACTTATATGCAGAGCACATCATGCGAAATGCCAGGCTGGATGAAGCACAAGATGGAATCAAGATTGTTGGGAGAAAGAAGTAAAATAAAATGAAAGTTGCTCAGTCATGTCCAACTTTTGTGACCCCCTGGTCTATACAGTCCATGGAATTCTCCAGGCCAGAATACTGAAGTGGGCAGCTTTTCCCTTCTCCAGGGGATCTTCCCAACCCAGGGATCGAACCTAGGTCTCCTGCATTGCAGGTTGATTCTTTACCAGCTGAGCTACAAGGTAAGCCCACCCAGAGAGATATCAATAAATTCAGATATGCAGATGATACCACTGTTATGGCAGAAAGCAAAGAACTGAAGAACCTCTTTATGAGAGTGAAAAAACTGGCTTAAAGTTCAGCATTCAAAAAAACTTGAGATCATGGCATCTGGTCCCATCACTTCATGGCAAATAGATGGGGTAACAATGGAAACAGAGGTAGACTTTATTTTGGGGGACTCCAAAATCACTGCAGATGGTGACTGCAGCCATGAAATTAAAAGATGTTTGCTCCTTGGAAGACAAGTTATGACCAACCTAGACAGCATATTAAAAAGCAGAGACATTACTCTGCCAACAAAGATCCATCTAGTCAAAGCTATGGTTCTTCTGGTAGATATGAGAGTTGGACTATAAAAGAAAGCTAACCGCTGAAGAATTGATGCTTTTGAACTGTGGTTTGGAGAAGACTCTTGAGAGTCCCTTGGACTGCAAAGAGATCCAACCACTCAATCCTATGGGAAGTTTGTTCTGAATATTCATTGGAAAGACTGATGCTCCAGCTGAAGCTCCAGCACTTTGGCCACATGATGTGAAGAACTGACTCACTGGAAAAGACCCTGATGCTGGGAAACTTTGAAGGCAGGAGAGGGGACAACAGAGGATGAAATGGTTGGATGGCATCACCTACTCAATGGACGAGTTTGAGCAAGCTCCGGGAATTGGTGATTGACACGGAAGCCTGGCATGCTGCGGTCTGTGGGATTGCAAAGAGTTGGACACGACTGAGCAACTGAACTGAAAGTCATTCAATAGGTTTTTAATAATTGTACAAAACTGTGAACATACTTGTTTCCCAACAGATTGACCTCTGAAGGAAAGGACAGGTCATCCCCATCTCTGGAATCCCAACACTTAGCACAATGCTTGCATGCAACACAGGGCCAATAAATGTTAAAGTGCATATTCTGTTTGAAAGGATCTACCCTACTGAATTGGAGAAGGAAATGGCAGCCCATCCCAGTACTGTTACCTGGAAAATCCCATGGACGGAGGAGCCTGGTAGGCTGCAGTCCATGGGGTCACAAAGAGTCGGAGGACACAACTGAGCGACTTCATTTTCACCCCACTGAATAGGTGGTCAAAAGTAGAGTCAGTTATTGAGAAACAAAATCTTGGGGACTTTGCTGGTAGCCCAGTGGTTAGGAATCTGCCTTCCAATGCAGGGGACACAGGTTCAGTCCCTGCTTGGGGAACTAAGTCCCACATGCCACTGAGCAACTAAGCTTGCGCACCACAACAGGCTTAGAAAATAAGCAAAATCTTTCTCTGTGGCATTGAAATGACAACTTCCATGTTCATCAGTATGACTAAACAACTCCCATGCTATGGAATGTTCTATAACAGTAAACAAGGTGAATCTGTATGCTGGTATGGAAAATACACCATGATTTATTTTAACAAAAGAAAAAAGTTACAAACAAACTAACTGTATAACATTTTATCATTTAAAAAAGCAGCTACATATTTCAAGAGGCATACATGTATGTAAATAGAGGAAAAGGCCTAGAATATTACACATCTAATGACAGCAGATAACTCGAGAGATTGTGGATATTATCAAAGAGATTTAACTTTATCTGGCATATTAGAACTTTTACAAGATTACATTTGTATATTTGTGTAATTAAACTGTGTTAGTTTCAAGCGAATTTCTATTTCTACAGATTTCTCTACTACCTGAAGACTGAACTATTCTAAAAGGAAGGAAAATAGACCTCCCCTTGATACTGCCAGTAGGTTGATCTTCTAAGCATAGACACCAGACTCAAATCTGAACCCAGCTGGATCTGTTTACTTTAATCATTGCTTTTCGTCACTAAAAGGATGCTGTCTACAACTGTACATATATATAATGACCTGGCTAGGGGAACCTGCCCCCTGCCTGAATGTTAAAGTGCCTTTATTCAGCTCCTAGGGATACACTAACCCTGCCCAACCGTGAATGGTTACAGAAAAGAAGAAATTAACACATCCCTTCCCTGATGCTTATTTTGCAGGATTTATGGCCTTTTTACTTTACTTCCACACCACCTCCTCCGCTCTGTTCTATAAAAGAAACTGACATCCAGACCCCAATCAGATGGTACTCTAGGGTGCAAGCCTGCCATCTTCCTGGTTGCCAGGTTTTCCGAATAGTCTCTAGTCTTTGCCTCAACACTTTGTCGTCAACTATTGGCTAGTAGACAGAGTTTGGATTCTGTAACAGCCCTAAGCATTATTTTAAAATGTAGGGAAAGAACCAGATAAGATTTCCTTAGCCAAGCCTGGGCTGTCATAGCCAGGGCCTTCACAAGAACCTTCTGCAACGATTTCATGAGAGGAAGCAGTCATACCATATTTAAGAAAAGTGCGCTGATGTCAATAAAACTGGAAAAAGAAAGTGTGCTCTCTCAGGACCATGCAGATTTCTGTGGGCTTGTGAAGTACAGAGAGGGGAGTTAAAGAGTGCCAGAAACCTTTCCGAGGTGCTTTAATTCAGAAAGTGCACAGGCATAATGGAAGAGAAATAAGAGGTGGTGCATCTGTGCTTAACCAAAGAACAGCCTCACAAAAGCGGCTTTTGTGTCAGGGATTTGCAGTTCGGAATGTTCTTTCTCAAATTGGAGTCAAGAGTCCAGGCCAACTTCTGCCACTAATGGAAGCGTTACCTCCGACTCATCAGCGAACATCTCTCTTGGTGGCTTTAGTTTCCGCAAAGAAAGAAAGCGGGGGTTAAGGTGGACTAAGCAGTCGTTCTCGGATTTCCAGCCAAAGCCTAGGGCAGTTCAATACCGACCAGCAAGCTAGCACCTCTTCCGCGTGGTTGCCTCGGGGATACAAGGATGCCTACTCCTCGGACGGGGCTCCTAGATGACCAGAAGAGGCCCGAGTGCTGGACTACCCGTTTGCCGACTCGCTCCGGGCACCGACCACTCCAGACACGAGCAATCAGACCTTCAGCGCCGCGGCCGGAAAGGTCCCTCGAGCGCACCGGGATGAACGCTGGGCCGCGCGTGACGTGGACCAATCGGCGGCCGGGATCGGCGGTTTTCTTCCAACTGATTGACTGGCCTCTCCTTCGCCTTCGAGGCGGCGGCCGGAGACGGAGGAGGGGGTGGGCCCAGGACGTGGCCCAATGGGGACGCGCGCCGCGGCGGTAGGGGGCGGGGCCAGGCCCGCGGCGCAGGGCCGGGCGGCGGAGGCTCCAATGAGCGCACGCCGCGTCCGGGGCCGGCTGGTGCGCGAGACGCCGCTGAGAGGTTGGTGGCTAATGTAACAGTTTGCAAGCAGAGGGGAGTTGTGGAGGGCGCGGGTTTGGGGGGCGCGCTGCTGGCCTCGTGGGTTTGTTCGGAGCTGCGTTTGTCCCAGAGCTGGGGCCACTGGAGCGGAGGCAAGAGGTAGCGGGGGTGGGGATGGCGATGGAAACCGGCCACCCCTTAGAGGAGGCAACGTGCTAGCTCCGGGGGCGGGTCAGTAGGGGAGTGAGGGCCGCACGGATGCCGGTGCGCTTGGCCCCGCAGCTCGGTCTCCGGGGTGCTCTCATGCCTTAGAGGTGGGCTGGGACCCGTTTCCGGGAGTGGGAGCCGCCGTCTTTGGCAGGTGAGGCTTAGGTGAATTCGGAATACTCGCTGTCTTCTCGGCGCGGATCCTTACCATTCCAGCCACAGCGGCTGTGTGTAGGCAGCGGAGCCGGGATGGGATGGAGAAGGGGAGCGGGCGGGACAACCCGAAGGGATGCTGAGGACGAGGCGTTGCCCTTCTTCCATCCCTGCCTCCTCCAGCGTCACTGTCTCTCAGTTCCTGTCCAGGCCCGGCCAGGCTTTCCCCGCCAGCGGGGAGCTTCAGGGGTAGGGAGGTAGTCTAGTCCTGAGCGGGGATCCCTGGCGGCACCCCAGGTGTGTGACAGCAGGGACAGAGCTGCCTGTGCAGTGGGCGGAAGGCCTTGGTCTCCGTCCTCCTGGCCTGTTACCATCACTGTTTAGGGATGTGGTGGCCAAAGGCTTGGATCCCCGGTGGTTCACCTAGGTCTTCCTGTGGTCGCTTCTGAAGATGGTGAGAGTGCTTGGTTCTCATTAGAAGGGAGGGGAGGGGATGTAGCCTGTCCTGCCCTGGATGAGGATGGAGTAGGTATGAATTTTAAAGCTTCTCTGTTCTGGATGAGGTTCTGCCTCCTTCACTCAGGGAATCCAGTTACAAGTGTTGTTTTTCTCCTCTCCTAGGGATACAATGGCAGCCACAGTCAGAAGGCAGAGGCCGAGGAGGCTAGCCTGTTGGGCCTTGATAACTGTGCTCTTGGCAGACCTGTTGGCATTGAGTGGTATGTACCCCAGCAGAGGCGTCAAAAGAAATATAAATGAGTGAATGATGGATGATATGTGGTGGGCAGGGGTAATGGGCTGGTAAATGGGAAACCTTTCGGCTCTTAGGTTGCCAGACTCAGACGTTTTTCTTTGTTTGTTGCTGTCTTACCTTCCCCAAGCGGTATGCTTTGATTAGTGGGGCCTCAGGAAGGCGGGGAAAGAGGGTCTAATTGACAGATCTGTTTCCCCTTCAGACACACTGGCAGTGATGTCTGTGGACCTGGGCAGCGAGTCTATGAAGGTGGCCATCGTCAAACCTGGAGTACCCATGGAGATTGTCTTGAACAAGTGAGGGCGGCCCCAGGGTCAGGTGGGGAAAAGAGGGTCCGCACCCCAGGCCTAAGTGTGTTCTTGGTAGTGGCCTCAACAGACTTTGTGTCTGCATAATTGTGGGGTGTTGTATGTATGTGGGGGTGTTGAGGCTCCTGAGAACACGCCATGCCATAGGCACATGGCCCCAGTGTGTCTTTTCCTCAGGGAGTCCCGAAGGAAAACCCCAGTGACTGTGACCCTGAAAGAAAATGAACGATTCTTTGGCGACAGTGCGGCCAGCATGGTGAGCTCGCAGCCCACCCCCTTCCCAGAAGCAGTGGGCAGAGGAGAGGTGATGGTAGACTCCAGAGTCTGCTCCCTGATTGATCTCCAAGGTAGACAGGTGATGGCAGGTTTGGGAGTCTTAACACTCTGCTCTTTCTTTACCTCTTCTCAGGCCATCAAGAACCCAAAGGCAACGTTGCGTTACTTCCAGCACCTCCTGGGGAAGCAGGAGAATAACCCCCATGTAGCCCTTTACAAAGCTCAGTTTCCCCGAGCATGAGCTGGGCTTCGACTCGCAAAGGCAGACTGTGTACTTCCAAATCAGCCCGTGAGTGCCCAGCTGGGGAAGGTGGGCTCAGGGGACCTGGTGAGATACCCGTCAACATGTGTTCACCACTATCCTTGCGTGGATGCTGGGCTTTCCTCTCCGCTAACCATCCCCTCCTCCAGGCAGCTGCAGTTCTCACCAGAGGAGGTCCTCAGCATGCTTCTCAACTACTCCCGGTCTCTGGCTGAAGATTTTGCAGGTGGGTGGCCAAGGTGGAGCCAGTGGCAGCCACGTTCCCTGGAGACTCAAATGAAGGCAGGTCTGAGTCCCCAGGAACACTTAGTAACATCTGATGACATTTTTGGTTGTCACAGCTAGGAACTGCAGCCACTGCCATCTATCGAGTAGAAGCCAGGGGTGCTGCCAGACGTCCTAGACTGCACACCTCTGCCACCCAAAACAAAGGATTATCTGGCCCAGGGACTTTCCCGGTGGTTTAGTGTTTAAAAACCTGAGCTTCCATTGCAGGGGACACAGATTCAATCCCTGGTTGGGGAATGAAGATCCCACGTGCTATGTGGTGCAGCCGAGAAAAAAAAATACTATCTAGCCCAAAATGTCAGCTGTGCTGAGACTGAGAAACCCCCATCGAAGGTGTGGAGCTGGTGGGAACCCTGTTCTGTTGTCCCCTGTAGAGCAGCCCATCAAGGATGCCGTGATCACTGTGCCAGCCTTCTTCAATCAGGCTGAGCGCCGAGCTGTGCTGCAGGCTGCGCGAATGGCTGGCCTCAAGGTGCTGCAGCTCATCAATGACAACACCGCCACTGCCCTCAGCTACGGTGTCTTCCGCAGGAAGGACATCAACAGCACTGCCCAGGTGAGCCAGGGAGGAGCTGCCAACTGGCCTGGCAGGGTGGCTGAGTCTGATGATGGAAGCCACTTGGCTTGATTTGCATCTTATTTGCATTCTGGCCCTTGACAAATGTGGCAACAGCCCCCTCTCAGCTCCTTTTGGAGCTGTTTGGCTTTCATTCAGTGCAGCCCTTTGGAGGCAGGCACCCTGGAGTTGTGTTAGGTTCTTGTGACAGTGGCCTTGATGTCTCTGCAGAATATCATGTTCTACGACATGGGCTCAGGCAGCACTGTGTGCACCATCGTAACCTACCAGACAGTGAAGACTAAGGATGCGGGGATGCAGCCACAGCTACAGATCCGGGCGTGGGGTAAGTGGGTACTGCGAGGCGGGCTGCTTGCTGAGCTACCTTTGGGTCTGGGTTTCTTCTTGGAGGGTCAGCTGCCTCACTTTCCTGCTCGCTGCAGGAGTACTCTCCTGGCTAAAGCATCAGTCTTTGTAGGATACCTCTCCCAAAGAGCATGAGGTAGATGGAGATACGGAGAGACAGTTTGGGAAGGTTGAGGGCAGTGAATGTCCCAAGCTGCTTCTGAGGAAATCCATCAGGCCATAGGCCTTATGAGGAGTGAGCTTCAACTATGTCTTTGTTCTTGGCATCTTTGGTTTCCTTACTGCTGATGTGATGTTATTTCGTGAACCCATTCTTTTCTGTCCACCTTTTCCGCTTCCACATGAGTCTGAACTGCTGCCACCTCTCACCTGCAGAATAGCATATCTCACTGCTGCCGATGTGGCCTCCTTCCAGTTCTTTTTCCACATTTCAGCCAGAGGGTTCTTTTCAAACCTTGTCTGTATCTCATTTCTTTAGAAACCCTTCAGTGGCTCCACACTTTTGTCTTGGCTTATAAAGCCACCTGTATGTGCCCTGATAACTCCAGCTTGGCTCTGACCCTGAGCTCCAGCCGTCTTTGCCCTCCATTAAATTTACACACTCTTGTTCTCTAACACCTCACCGTCTGCCTAGAATGTTCTTTCCTCTCTTCTTCACCTCGTTAACTCCAACTCATCTTCAAGTTTCAACTCCAGCATCACTTTTTCACCGAACTTTCTCAGACATCTCTAAATAGCTGAAATTTCACTTACGTATGTTCCAGTCGCATCATCTGTCTCTCTATTATAACACAGAGGATTACTAAAATTTCCCAGTGGTTGATTGCTCGGTTATAAACTGTTATAGCAGCAATCCTGTCTTTTTTTTTCCTTCTTACAGTTGTATTTCCAGAGACAAATACGTAATTTGATGCGTAGTAGTTACAGTTGAATAAACGGCCAGATGGACTGTTGCTGAGAGGTGTTAGCCGTGTGGGTGAGAGCCAGGTTCCTGTGTGGATGAAGGGACCCCGTGTGTTCCTCACACTTGTCCCTCTTCCCTTTCCTGCACAGGTTTGACCGTACCCTGGGGGGCCTGGAGATGGAGCTCCGCCTGCGTGAGCACCTGGCCGGGCTTTTCAACGAGCAGCGCAAGGGTCAGAGAGCAAAGGACGTGCGAGAGAACCCTCGTGCCATGGCCAAGCTGCTGCGTGAGGCCAATCGACTGAAGACTGTTCTGAGCGCCAATGCCGACCATGTGGCCCAGGTGCTCACACGTGGCTGCTTGAGGGCAAAGATTCCCTGCCCACCTCCCCCAGAGGGTGGAGGACCCTGCCACCCTAGCTCAGTTTTGAGGTGGCCCCTCCCTTGTCCCCGTGCTTCCTGCCTGCCTCCCAGCATCCTGTTCCCTTGGCATCTCACCCACCCACCCAGAGAGCAGCACCCGGGTGAGTGCTCTCACCTTCCTGTTCCTTTCCCAGATCGAGGGCCTGATGGATGATGTGGATTTCAAGGCAAAGGTGACTCGAGCAGAGTTTGAAGAATTGTGTGCCGACTTGTTTGAGCGGGTCCCTGGGCCCGTGCAGCAGGCGCTGCAGAGTGCAGAGATGAAACTGGTGAGGCAGGGTCATCGAGGTGGGCGTGGCAGGGAGACAGATGGGACGGAAAGTGAAGAGGTGGCAGGGAGGAGGGAAGAAGTCAGAGAAGAGTCTGTGCTGAGGAGGAGGGTGACCTCGGAGCTGACCCATCCCCTGCTTTCCCTCCTGCAGGATGAGATCGAGCAGGTGATCCTGGTGGGCGGGGCCACTCGCGTCCCCAAAGTGCAGGAGGTGCTGCTGAAGGCTGTGGGCAAGTGAGTGTGGGGCCTGAGCAGCAGGAGGGCTGAGGGGAGGGGGGCCAGGCCAGGCTGCAGATGGATGGTCCTGAGCCTTGGGACGTTCACAGGGAAGAGCTGGGGAAGAACATCAACGCCGATGAAGCCGCCGCCATGGGGGCTGTGTACCAGGCGGCCGCGCTCAGTAAGGCCTTCAAGGTGAAGCCTTTTGTCGTCCGGGATGCGGTGATCTACCCCATCCTGGTAAGTCTGTGTGCTGGGGTGGAAGGCTCCTCATACCTCTCCCAGGGCCATCTCCACTGTCTGCTCGAGCCTGTCCCTCTGTCTTCCTGCCATCGGCATTCCCTGTCCCAGACCCTGCTCTGCTTCTCCACTGGGCCTCCCTTCTCCTGCCATGTAGGTGGAGTTCACGAGGGAGGTGGAGGAGGAGACTGGGGTCCGCAGCCTGAAGCACAATAAGCGCGTCCTCTTCTCGCGCATGGGACCCTACCCTCAACGCAAAGTCATCACCTTTAACCGCTACAGTCATGACTTCAACTTCCACATCAACTACGGTGACCTGGGATTCCTGGGGCCTGAGGATCTTCGGTGAGGGGGTGGGGCCAGATGGGGACTCCAGGGAGGGAGGAGTGGGCTCTGCGGGTGACACAGGAGAAGCAGCCTGTGGGCTTGGTCTTGGGTTTGGGCTGAGCTTCTCCTCTGGGAGGTGCTTCCATCCCGAGGGTGTCCTGGGGGAGGGCCCCATGTCTCATACCCGGAGGCTGTGTAGACTAGAGCTTGAAGGCAGGCTTGTAGGAGCCTCCCCTGAATGGCTTTCTCCTCCCCACCCAGGGTATTTGGCTCCCAGAATCTGACCACAGTGAAGCTAAAAGGTGTGGGTGAAAGCTTCAAGAAGTATCCCGACTACGAGTCCAAGGGCATCAAGGCTCACTTCAACCTGGACGAGAGTGGCGTGCTCAGCCTGGATAGGGTGAGAGCAGGAGGCCCCGTGTGCCAGGCGAGGCCCAGGTGCCACCAGCCTCTTCCACAGCAGCTCCTTGTAATATTCACACATGGTCAATAAAAGGGGTTTGGGAGTTGGATAAATCTTGAGCTAAACAAGGAATCTGGTGTGGGCCATCTCAGAGCCTGTGAGTGCTCACGGACGTTGTAATTTTCAGGGTCTAGGATGGCTGAGAAACCTGCTTATTAACAACAGTTCATGGGATTTATATCTTTTAGAACATACTGTGGGCAACCATGGCCCATTCTGTTGAGTGGAGGAGTGTGAGGGTGAGGAGGGGGAAGCTCCAGTCTCCTCCTCAAAGGGTTTGTAATCCACTGGGGTGGAGGAGACTCCATCCAGGAGCCCTTGGAGGAGGCAGGGGAGAGGACAGGCTAGCACAGCTGGAAGTCACGTGGTTGTGCCTAAACAGGAACTCACCAGGCAGGATGTTTGTGGAGAAAAGGTGGGTTAGCATGTGCTTGTCTTCACCTCAGATCCCTGTTTTCAGGTGGAGTCTGTGTTTGAGACACTGCTGGAGGACAGCCCAGAAGAGGAATCTACTCTAACCAGTAAGATGAGCAAGTGCACGTGTGTGAGAGAGTGTCCTTGTGTGCCTTCCAGGGAGGTGGGCAAGCCTTGCCCTTAGGGTTGGGGTTGGAGTCACTTCTGTGGTGCTTTTTAAGTCTTTGGGTTTTCTTCTTTCTAGAACTTGGCAACACCATCTCCAGCCTGTTTGGAGGTGGTAGCACACCAGATACTAAAGAAAATGGTACTGACACAGTCCAGGTAAGGCCAGGATGGAGTCAGGGGAGCACGGAGGACAGTGCATGGGACCAGGCGGCAGCAGCAGAGACTGGGGGTTGGGTGTCGATCCCAGCTTCTCAGGATGTGATAGGCCCCGCCTCCTCTTAGCCTGTGGAGAAGGGTATGGTAACCCACTCTAGTATTCTTGCCTGAAGAATTCCATGGACAGAGGAACCTGGTTTTATAGTCCATGGGGTTGCAAAGAGTTGGACACGACTGAGACTTTCTTTCTTTCTTTCCTCTTAGCCCAAGCTGGGTTCACCACAACCTTCTCTGGACTCTGAGCCATCCCAAGGCTCACCGTCACCTTCAGACACTTTTCCTTTCTCCAGCTAGACTGCCTCAGTCCAGACGCCCATTGCCCATTTCCACACAGTGGTTGTCTGTCTCCCCATGCTGTGTCATAGGCAGTGAGCCCTTCAAAGCGGAGCCAGTCCTGATCCACGGGCCCTGCTGATGACTCCTCAGAGGGTGTGTCTGCTTGTTTCCAGGAGGAGGAGGAAGGGCCTGTTGAGGGGAGCAAGGACGAGCCTGGAGAGCAAGCGGAGCTCAAGGAGGAAGCTAAGGCCCCAGCGGAGGACACCTCTTCGCCCCCACCCTCTGAGGCTAAGGGGGCTGCAGCCCCTGAGGGAGAAAAGGCCACAGAGAAAGACAGCGGGGACAAGCCCGAGGCCCAGGTGAGCTCTCGGCAGAGTGAAGTCGGCCTGGACCCTGAGGCTGACGGGACAGGCGCCTGCCGTGCTTCCTGTCCCCAGAGCCATCCCTGCCTGTGGAGGTCAGGAGGGCTGATGCTTTCCCTGACGCCCTCGTCTCTTCCCCACAGAAGCCAAGCGAGAAGGGGGAGACGGGGTCTGAGGGTCCCCTTCCAGCCCCGGAGGAAGAAAAGAAGCAGAAACCAGCCCGGAAGCAGAGGATGGTGGAGGAGATAGGGGTGGAGTTGGTCGTCCTGGACCTGCCTGACTTGTCCGAGGACCAGCTAGCCCGATCGGCCCAGAAGTGAGTAAAAGCTGGGAGCGTGCAGACGGTGGGCACGGTGTAGAGCGGCACCCTCACGCCTGCTGCCCCTCGGCCACAGACTCCAGGACCTGACACTCCGGGATCTTCAGAAACAGGAACGGGAGAAAGCAGCCAACAGCTTGGAAGCCTTCATCTTTGAGACCCAGGTTGGTGGGCTGGGACACAGGCCTGCCTCAGGACAAGGGACGGAGTTGGGGAGGAGGGTCCTGCCCCAAGAGCCTTGCCCCAAGGGCCTGTTGCACGCTTACGCTCTGGTGCACCTCCCCAGGACAAGCTGTACCAGCCCGAGTACCAGGAAGTGTCGACCGAGGAGCAGCGTGAGGACATCTCTGGGAAGCTCAGTGCCACGTCCACTTGGCTGGAGGATGAGGGCTTTGGGGCCACCACAGCGGTGAGAGGGCTCCCAGGACGTGGTGGGCAGGATGGGGAAAGGAAAGAGAGCTGGGGTGTGAGGTCATAAAGAAGGATGCAAGGCTGTCATCCCCTAACCCCTCTGCCCTCTCCCACCTCCACGTCTGTCAGATGTTGAAGGAGAAGCTGGCTGAGCTACGGAAGCTGTGCCATGGGCTGTTTTTTCGGGTGGAAGAGCGCAAGAAGTGGCCCGAACGGCTGTCTGCCCTGGATAATCTCCTCAATCATTCCAGCATATTCCTCAAGTGAGCGGCCCCTCTGCTCTTCTTTTCCACTCAGTCCCACCCCGTCCCTCCTGGGCTGACTATCTCCTCTCTGACTCAGGGGGCCCGCCTCATCCCAGAGATGGACCAGATCTTCACTGAAGTGGAGATGACAACGTTAGAGAAAATCATCAATGAGACCTGGGTAATCCCCATATAAATACTTAATTGGAGGCTTACCTGGCAAGGTGGGCTGGCCTTGGCAGTGGGGGAGATGCAGAGAAATGGAGACTCAGCAGTCGTTGCCTCCTGGCTTGGCAGCTCATTTGAAAGGCAAAAGATGGCTGCATTTGAGATCACGTCTGATCAGTCCCAGACCAGGTCATAGGCATGAGTCATTGATTAGAGGAGTAGTGGAGCCTATCCCCGCAGGGTCAGAGAGAGCTACTCTGAGGAGCTGGGGCTTGAACTGCATGCGGAAATTGGGGCAGGGTTTGGGGAGGTGAGAATGACTTGTGAGATGCAGAAGCTGTTCTGGATGTGGGGTCTGTTTGTTGAACCAGAGCACCAAAGCAGTTGAAATAAGGAGGAAAATAAGAGGTTCAACTCTGGTTAGTCCGTAGAAATAAGATGGAAGCCAGAAATACGCAGTTTGGCAGTCCCTTATGGAGAGCCTCAAAGGCCATCCTGAGGTATCTGTTTGCTTCTGGGGCTGACAGTGATGGGCAGTTATTTGAGGTCTGAGGGGAAGAGCCAGAGGTTGGTTGGGGTGTGTTTCGTCCGGGACAGAGGCATCTGCTGGCTCCGAGCCTGTCCTGACCTCACCCACAGGCCTGGAAGAACGCAACCGTGGCCGAGCAGGCCAAGCTTCCCGCCACAGAGAAGCCCGTGTTGCTCTCGAAAGACATCGAGGCCAAGATGGCGGCCCTGGACCGCGAGGTGCAGTATCTGCTCAATAAGGCGAAGATTCGCCAAGCCCGGCCCCGGCCCCGGGACAAGAACGGGACCCGGGCAGAGGCTCCCCTCAATGCCAGCGCCAGTGACCAGAGTGAGAAGGTCATCCCTCCACCAGGTGAGGCCAGGGGACTGATTCAGGCACCACTGGGCAGGAGGAAGCTTTCCCTTCCCTCTGGGGACTACCTTTTCCTCCTGGTTTCCCTCCAGGCCAGACTGAAGACACGAAGCCCATCCCAGAACCTGAGAAAGAGACTGGTGAGCTGGGAAAGCGGATGGGGAACATGGACATCACTTAGCCCTAGGGGTTGGCAGACTAGCAGGACAGCCTCTCTCTGGACAGCCCTGGAGCTTTGAATAGCCTTTACATCTTGTAGATGGTTATTTCCAAAAACAGAATAGACCAAGTGTGGCCCACAGATCCTAAAATACTGATAATTCACTGTCTGGCTCTTGTCGGAAAAAGTTTGCCAACCCCTGCATTAGCCCCATCCTCCCTCTTGCAGACACTAACCTGTTCTTTCCGCAAAGCAGGACCTGAAGCAGCAGACTCTGAGCCTCTGGAGTTAGGGGGTCCTGCAGCAGGTGAGGGTGGAGGTGGCGGGCTGTGCTGGGGGGCATTGTCTGCCCTGATCTGGGCCTGTTCTCTCCATCTCACCTCCCTCCATCCTTTGCTCTCTTCCCCCAATTCCTCCCAGAATCCGAACAGAAGGAACACCCAGAACAGCCGACAGGACAGAAGGGAACTTTGAAGAATGATGAACTATAACCTCGCAGTTCCCCACTCATCCCTGCCCCCTTCTCTCACCACCTCTATTTATTAAACACCAAGGACTGGGGGAGGGTTGGTTCCCTGTCACCCCAGAGGCTTCAGTTCCTCTTCTCTCACCTGCGACTGGAGGTGCGGAGAAGGGGATGGAAGGGACGGCTTACTGGTTCCTTCTGGAATAGTTCTGTGGTTCAAATCGAAATCGTTCTGTTCCCCAACCCCACCTGCTGGTTCCCTACCCATCCAGGTCCTAGTTTGGGAAAAATCACTATTATGTCTTAATTCTTCGCCTGCGGGTAGGTGAGAGTGTGGTCATCAGTGGTTGGCTGACAGGCCTGCTAGTGGGAAGGGTGTCCTGGGTGGTTAGAGGGTCTCCAGGCTTTTCTGGTTGTCCTTCCCTCCCTTTTCCACCACGAGATCTATGCCACACAGGCCAGTGTCTGAAGAACCTGGCTTTCCCAGTTTGGTTTCTGAGTTCCTGTCTGTACTTTTGCCTCCTCCAAGGTTTTTCCCCTAAAAATCCCCGTTCCCATGCCTCCCCACTGTGGGTCTCCTTGCCTTCCTCTTGCAAGTTGGACAGTCCTCTGCCTCTTGGCCAGAGCCCGTCCATCTGGACTGCCTAAGTCAC
The DNA here is from genome assembly GCA_917880005.1 of Nanger dama. Taxonomy (NCBI): domain Eukaryota; kingdom Metazoa; phylum Chordata; class Mammalia; order Artiodactyla; family Bovidae; genus Nanger; species Nanger dama. Next base: position 29,899,752 of record CAKJTW010000014.1, on the reverse strand, counting down.
TCGAGATCGACCCCCACCCACACGTACAACCCCAGTGGCCAGAGTAGGCAGGGAGAGAGTGAAGAAGAGAATCCAGCCACCTCTCAAGGGAGTGAGATGTGTAAGAGCACTGTAGCTCCCCAACCTGTGGACTCTGGGCCAGGAAAGGCGTGTAAGTGGCTGGCGCAGGGTGCCAGCATTCTGCAAGCAGCTGTTGAAATCTGCATCTTCCCGGTAGCCCTCTGTCCTCTCAGAGCCTTTCCCTCACCCCCCGGCCCCCTGGGCTGACCAAAATGTGCTTTCTACTGTGAGACCCTTGTCCCAAGACCCTGGGGGCAGGAGAGAGTGTGGCGTGAATGTAGAACTGCCATCTCGCTCTCTTGGAGGCAGGCCTTGTGGGCAAAGGAAGAGGGTACAGGCTGGCCTTTCTGTAGTGCATTGCTCTGCTGGGATGGGGGCCCTTTACTCACCACGTGGATGTCGGGCAGCCCACCCCCAGGGTCCCATCTGTAGCAGGAGCCAGGGCTGCTACCCCCACTCCCAGGGCATGGGGAGCCTGGTTGTATCTGTCTCTTGTCTTTTTTTTCTTTTTCTCTCTCTTTTTTTTTTGCCACATTGGCAGAAATGTGCCCTAAGGGTCCTATCCTGTCCTTTATGTTTGAATTGTTTCACTAGCAGTTGAGGCTGGTTGGACAGATTTGAGTCAAATTGTACTTTGCTCCATTGTTAATTGAGAAACTGTTTCAATAAAATATTCTTTTCTACAGTTTTTGTGGTGTGATTTTTTTTTAATGTGTTTATTTCTAGGACTTCCCTGGTAGTCCAGTGGTTAAGATTCTGCTTCCTGTGCTGGGGGCATGGGTTCAGTGCCTAGTTGGGCAAGTTCCACATGCCACATGGGATGGCCAAGAGATAATAAGCATATAAATAATGCATGTTTATTATGGCAAATTTAGAAGGTAAAAATTTGAATACAAAATTACCTATAATACTACCACCAAAACATCGTTAACATTTTGAACTTAGTTGAGATTCATGCATGTAATTTTTCTTCATGAAAACAAAATTGTTTTATTTTTCCTCTGACATTTGGACCAGGTATTTTTACGTAATATTTGAGGTATTTTTAGACAATAACCATTTTTAAGGTAACAGTCTCATTTTACAAATAAATAGCAGCAGTTCAAAGAGGTTGAAAGGTCCAAGGAATCAGAGGTATTGAGAGGCTCAGCTAAGTTTGAATGTAATGCTGACCTTATAACCCTTCTCTTGCTATCCTGACACAGGAATGTGTTGCTACAGCCTCATCATATGTAGAACAGTTGATTTGGTGGTTCATTGGTTGCGATGAAGCCATGTTTCTTCAAAGGAAAGTCATTGTAGTCAATCATTTATGTGTCTAAGCAGTTGAGTAAGAAATGACCATGAAGGTTGTGTTTTTCTATAAAGCTTGAACAAGTCAGACAAGTTTTGAGCCTGAAGCTTTTTTTTTCCCCCCAACAGATTTTTAAGGGCAGATAGGTTCACAGCAAAATTAAGCAGAAAGTACACAGAGTTCCCATATAACCTCTGGCGCCATACATGCATAGCCAACCCCAGTATCAACATCCCACACTGGAGCAGGTGTTTTGTTAGGCTCTATGAACTATTATAACTATTACGATCTGTGATCTATCACATTGCATCACTGCATATAGAGTACTCACCAACCTGAAAATCCTCTGTGCCCTGAAGATTCATCCCTCCCTCCTTTTTATAACTCCTGGCAACCACAGATCTTTTTACTGTTTCCATAGTTTTGCCCTTTCCAAAATGTCATGTAGTTGGGATTCCTACAGTATTGGAATCCCAATACTATTGCTGGGAAAACAACAATAGTGTTTTCAGGTTGCTTCCTTTCACTTAGTAATATGCATTAAGGTTCCTCATTGTCTTTTTGTGGCTTGACAGTGTCTTTTTAGCACTGACTAGTATTGCATTGTTCAGATGTATCATAATTTAAACATTCACTTACTACAGACATCTGGGTTGCTTTTTCAAATTTTGGCAATTATGAATAAAGCTGCTTTAAACATCTGTGTTCAGGTTTTAAGTTTTCCGTTCATTTGAGTATGTAATTATGTATATATTTAAAGTTAACATCATAACCATGTTATTAGCAATTTGTAATATATTCTTATTTTTTAATAATTTTATTTACTTATTTCTGGCTGCACTGGATTTTAGTTGCTCTGTGTGGACTTTCTCTAGTTGCAGCAAGCGGGACCTTTGTTGCAGTGTGCAAGCTTCCCATTGTGGCTTCTCTTGTGGAGCACAGGCTCTGGGTACATGGGTTTCAGTAGTTGCTGTACATGGGTTCCATAGTTGTGGCAAATAGGCTTAGTTGCTCTGCAGCAAGTGAAATCTTAGACCAGGGATGAAACATGTGTCCCTCTAGTTGGCAGGTGGATTCTTATCCTCTGTGCCACCAGGCAAGTCCAGTTCTCAGTTTTTAAATAGCCATTTTTCTGATAGTTTCCATCATCAGGTGGGCATCAGTAACAACTTTGCAGTCCACTGACTAGATATACCATGGTTTATGTAATCTTTTCCTCTATTATTGCACACCTAGAGTGTTTCTGCTTTTCAGGATTAATTACAGACAACAGGATTCAGACATAAGGCTGTATTCATGATCTCTTAGGTTACATTAAAAGGCAGGGATATTTAAGGCAGTGGTTATCAGGAGTTGGGCCAGGGGGCAGTTGGTAATGTCTGAAGGTACTTTGGGCTGTTGTAACTGGGGAGAGGAGCGAGGATTTCTAATGAAAAGATGTCAAGGATGCTGCTAAAACGTCCTGCAATGCACAGAACAGCCCCCCATTACAAAGAATTATCCAGCCCTGGGGAATTCTCTGGTGGTCCAGCACTAAAGAATCCACCATGCAATGCAGGGGACACATGCCTGTAAGGGAACTAAAATCGCACAGGCCTCAGAGCAACTAAGCCTGTACACTGCAGGCACAGAGTCCGTGCCCTTCGTGGGAAGACCCCAAGCGCTGAAACTAAGGCCAGATGCCGCCAAATAAATAAACGGAAAAGAAAGAATTTCCCAGCCCGAAAAGTCAACAAGGGGCTCCCAGGTAGCTCAGTGGTAAAGAATCAGCTTGCCAGTGCAGAAGACGCAGATTCAATCCCTGGGTTGGGAAGATTCCCTGGAGGAGAAAATGGCAATCCACTCCAGTATTCTTGCCTGGAGAATCCCATGGACCAAGGAACCTAGTGGGTTCCCCAAAAGTGAGACATGTCTCAGTGACTGAGCGCACATGCATGCAAATGTCAATAGTGCTGACACTGAGCAGCCCTGATGTAAATTCTCATAGTATTTTCTTTCAATTCTTTGCTAATGTGTGTGGGAAGCAGCACTGTTCACTGATTAAGAAAATGGGTTCTTGGAACTGGGCTCCTGGCTATTCCTGAGACAAATCTTTCAGCTTGGGTATTTCTTACCTTTTTAAATGAAGATGAGACCCAAGCTTGAATGATTTCTAAAAACCAACACTGCATTCAGTTCAGTTCAGTTCAGTTCAGTTCAGTTGCTCAGTCGTGTCTCTTTGTGACCCCATGAACCGCAGCACACCAGACCTCCCTGTCCATCACCAACTCCCGGAGTCCACCCAGACCCATGTTCATTGAGTCGATGATGCCATCCAACCATCTCATCCTCTGTCATCCCCTTCTCCTGCCCTCAATCTTTCCCAGCATCAGGGTCTTTTCTAATGAGGCAGCTCTTCACATCAGGTGGCCAAAGTATTGGAATTTCAGCCTCAACATCAGTCCTTCCAATGAACACCTAGTACTGGTCTCCTTTAGAATGGACTGGTTGGATTTCCTTGCAGTTCAAGGGACTCTCAAGAGTCTTTAACACCACAGTTCAAGAGCATCAATTCTTTGGCACTCAGCTTTCTTCACAGTCCTACTCTCACATTCATACGTGGCCACTAGAAAAACCATAGCCTTGACTAGACGGACCTTAGTCGGCAAAGTAATGTCCCTGCTTTTTAATATGCCATCTAGGTTGGTCGTAACTTTCCTTCCAAGGAGTAAGCGTCTTTTAATTTCATTTCTGCAATCGCCATCTGCAGTGATTTTGGAGCCCAGAAAAATAAAGTCAGCCACTGTTTCCACTGTTTCCCCATCTATTTGCCATGAGGTGATGGGACCAGATGCCATGATCTTAGTTTTCTGAATGTTGAGCTTTAAGCTAACTTTTTCACTCTCCTTTTTCACTTTCATCAAGAGGCTTTTTAGTTCCTCTTCACTTTCTGCCATAAGGGTGGTGTCATCTGCATATCTGAGGTTATTGATATTTCTCCCAGCAATCTTGATTCCAGCTTGTGCTTCTTCCAGCCCAGCGTTTCTCATAATGTACTCTGCATATAAGCAGGGTGACAATATACAGCCTTGACGTACTCCTTTTCCTATTTGAAACCAGTCTGTTGTTTCATGTCCAGTTCTAACTGTTACTTCCTGACCTGCATACAGGTTTCTCAAGAGGCAGGTCAGGTGGTCTGGTATTCCTATCTCTTTCAGAATTGTCCACAGTTTATTGTGATTCATATAGTCAAAGGCCTTGGCATAGTCAATAAAGCAGAAATAGATGTTTTTCTGGAACTCTCTTGCTTTTTCCATGATCCAGCGCATGTTGGCAGTTTGATCTCTGGTTCCTCTGCCTTTTCTAAAACCAGCTTGAACATCTGGAAGTTCACAGTTCACGTATTGCTGAAACTTGGCTTGGAGAATTTTGAGCATTACTTTACTAGCGTGTGAGATGAGTACAATTGTGCGGTAGTTTGAGCATTCTTTGACATTGGAATGAAAACTGACCTTTTCCAGTCCTGTGGCCACTGCTGAGTCTTCCAAATTTGCTGGCATATTGAGTGCAGCAGTTTCACAGCATCATCTTTCAGGATTTGAAACAGCTCAATTGGAATTCCATCACCTCCACTAGCTTTGTTCGTAGTGATGCTTCCTAAGGCCCTTTTGACTTCACATTCCAGGATGTCTGGCTTTAGGTGAGTGATCACACCATCGTGATTATCTGGATCGTGAAGATCTTTTTTGTACAGTTCTTCTGTGTAGTCTTGCCACCTTTTCTTAATATCTTCTGCTTCTGTTAGGTCCATACCATTTCTGTCCTTTATTGAGCTCATCTTTGCATGAAATGTTCCCTTGGTATCTCTAATTTTCTTGAAGAGATCTCTAGTCTTTCTCATTCTATTGTTTTCCTCTATTTCTTTGCATTGATCGCTGAGGAAGGCTTTTTATCTCTCCTTGCTATTCTTTGGAACTCTGCATTCAAACGTGTATATCTTTCCTTTTCTCCTTTGCTTTTTGCTTCCTGTCTTTTCACGGCTGTTTGTAAGGCTTCCTCGGACAGCCGTTTTGCTTTTTTGCATTTCTTTTTCTTGGGGATGGTCTTGATTCCTGTCTCCTGTACAATGTCACGAACCTCCATCCATAGTTCATCAGGCACTCTATCAGATCTACTCCCTTAAATCTATTTCTCACTTCCACTGTATAGTCATAAGGGATTTGATTTAGGTCATACCTGAATGGTCTAGTGGTTTTCTCCACTTTCTTCAGTTTCAGTCTGAATTTGGCAAACACCGCATTAATACTATAATTTTGCCAACCTGATAGATGAAAAGTGGCATCAATTTTATTTCATGATTGAGGCTGAGCATCTAATTGAAGAACCATTTATATTCCTCTTCTTAGTGACATTTGTTCTCTAACATTTGTGCATTTTCCCATTAGGTTGTTGGTCTTAACGATTTTTAAGAATTCTCTATGTATTAAAAATCAGTCCCTTGTCCACCACTTGTAAATGTAATGACTTCCCTGGTGATCCAGTGGCTAACACTGCCCTTCCAATGAAGGGGTCCTGGGTTTGATCCCTGGTCAGGGAACTAGATCCCACATGCCACAGCTAGAGATCCTGGGTGCTGCAACTAAGACCCGGTGCAGCCAAATAAATAAATACAGAAATATTTTTTAAAACCTACAATAATCAAACCTGTACATTACTGGCATATAAGAAACATTATTATTAGCCAGTTACTAAGAATTCTGAAACAAAAATACAGGTGAAAACAACATGGGGATGGTAAGCAGAGGAATTAAGAAGAAGGAATTTGTTAAGAGGATGATATCAATTTTGAACAGCTTAAGGCACTGATGGAAAAATCAGCATGACTATGGGTCTTAATAATTGATGATATGCTTACAAAAGACTCACTTTAAAGAGACAAACAGGTTGAAAATAAAAATACAGAAAATGACATTTCATGCAAATAGTAACCGAAAGAGAGCTGGATTATTTTATTATTTTTTATTATTATTATTAAATACCAATTTAAACTTTAAAACAGACATTAAAGGGGACTTCCCTGGTGGTTCAATGGCTAAGAATCTCCCTTGCAATGCAGGGGATGTGAGTTCCATTCCTGATCCAGAAAGAGCCTGTGTGCCAGCAGAGAAACTAAGCCCATGTGCCACTCTGTACGACCACGAGAGATCCCACATAATGCAGCGGAGAGCCCCTGTGCCCCAACTAAGACCAGATGCAGCCAAATAAATAAACAGTAAAAATAAAATTAAACAAAAATAGACATTACAGGACTTCCCTGCAGGTCCAGTGGCTAAGACTCTGTGCCCCTAATGCAGGGGGTCCAGGGTTGGGGAACTATATCCTACATGCTGCAAATAAGAGCTGGTGCGGCCAAATAAATAAATACATTAAGAAATGAAACAGTGAATTTTGTGCTATATGAATTATATCTGAATTTTTAAAATATGTGTAATTAGTGTTATTATTTTTAAATTTGCTCTATGTTAGCAGTCATATTATAAAAATTGTATAAAGAGAAAATTTTGTAGGGAAGAGTAGTGACATTTCTATTTTTCTTGATCAGTATCTTCAGAGTATTCTCTGTTTTTAGTTTTTCAAAGAGTCTAGCTTTGAGACACTGTATTATAGTTTGTTTTTTGTTTTGTTAATTTCTGCTGTTATTGCTGATTCCTTTTATTTTCTTTGAATTTATTTTATTTAAAAACAGTTTTAGGGCTTCCCTAGTGGCTCAGTGGTAGCAGAATCCACCTGCCAATGCAGGAGACATGAGTTTGATCCCTGGTCCAGGAAGATCCCACCTGCCACAGAGCAAGTAAGCCCGTGTGCCACAACTACTGATCCCGTGCTCTAGAGCCCGGGAACTGAAACTACGAAGCCCGTGTGCCATAGCTACTGAAGCCTGCACGCTCAGAGCCTGTGTTAGGCAAGAGAAGCTACATCAACGAGAAGCACGTTCCCTGCAACAAAGGGCAAACTTCGCTCATCGCAGCTAGAGAAAGCCCTTGCAAAGCAATGAAGACCCAGTGCAGCCAAAAATAAAATAAATAAATAATAAATATATATATATAGTTTTTTTAAAAAAAGAACTGTAGATAATTTGAGGCTTTTGACGATGTTATTTTCCTTCAGAGAGAAATTGCTTTTGGATATTGTAGGTAGTGTAGGGGAAAATCGCCTATTTTTTTTCCTAAAATTGTATTCCCCAGTTTTATTGAAGTATATCTGTCAAATAAAATTGTATTACATATAAACTGTATTACAAATAAAAGTATCATATTATTTCAAGTGTAAAAGTGATGATTTGATATATGTACGTATTATGAAATGATTCCCAAATTAAGTTAATTAAGATCTACTCTCTTAGCAAGTTTCAATTACAAAACACAGTGTTATTAACTATAGTCACTATGCAGTACATCATTAGATTCTCAGAACTTGTTCACTTTATATCCTTTGACCATCCTCTCCCCATTTCCCCCGCCTCGTAGCCTCTGACAGCCACCACTCTGAGTTCAACCTTATCCTTTTGGGCTGTGCCAGGTCTTAACTGCACCATTCAGATGCTCTAGTTGTGGTGCTTGGGCTTAGTTGCCCTGCAGCATGTGGGATCTTCGTTCCCCAACCAGGGATTGAACCCTAGTCTCCTGCTTTGGAAGATGGTTTCTTAACCACTGGACCGCCAGAGAACTCACCTTTGTCCATTTTTAAATTGGGATATTTGAGGGGGTTTTGCTATTGACTTGGAAACGTTTCCTTATATATTTTGAAGGTTAATCCTTATTGGTTTGCAAATATTTTCTCTCATTCTGTACACTGTCTTTTCTTTTTGTTGTTGTTGTTGTTGTTTCCTTTGCCGTGTAGAAGCTTTTAGTTTGATGTAAGGTCCGTCTAGTCAAGGCTATCGTTTTCCCAGTAGTCATGTATGGATGTGAGAGTTGGACTGTGAAGAAGGCTGAGCACTGAAGAATTGATGCTTTTGAACTGTGGTGTTGGAGAAGACTCTTGAGAGTCCCTTGGACTGCAAGGAGATCCAACCAATCCATTCTAAAGGAGATCAGTCCTGGGATTGCTTTGGAAGGACTGATGCTAAAGCTTAAACTCTAGTACTTTGGCCACCTCATGCAAAGAGTTGACTCATTGGAAAATACTCTAATGCTGGGAAGGATTGGGGGCAGGAGGAGAAGGGGATGACAGAGGATGAGATGATTGGATGGCATTACTAACTCGATGGACATGAGTTTAAGTGAACTCCAGGAGTTGGTGATGGACAGGGAGGCCTGGCATGCTGCGATTCATGGGGTCTCAAAGAATCAGACACGACTGAGCGACTGAACTAAGCTGAAATGAATCTCATTTGTTTATTTTTGCTTCAGTTGCCTGTGTTTTTGGTGTCAAATGAAAAGGGGAAACAAAAAACAAAAAACATTGCCACGACCAATGTCAAGAAGCTTTTCCGTGTTTTGTTCTAGAAGTACTATAGCTTCAGCTCTTATGCTTAATTCTTTAATCCTTTTTGAGTGGACTTTTGTGTATGGTGTAAGATAGAAGTCCAATTTTAATTTTTTGTATGTGGATATCTCATTTCCCAAATGCCATTTATTGAGGAGCTTTCTCCCATTGTGTATTCTTGACACCTTCATCAAAAATCAGTTGACTGTTTGTATGCATGTGTGCTCAGTCATGTCAGTTGTGTCCGACTCTTTGTGACTCCATGGAGTGTAGCCCGCCAAACTCCTCTGTCCATGGGATTCTCCAGGCAAGAATATTGGATTGGTTGCCAAGATCCTCCAGGGGATCTTCCTGATCCAAGGATCGAACCCAAGTCTCCTGTGTCTCCTGCATTGCAGGCAGATTCTTTATTGCTGAGCCACCAGAGAAACCCCAGTTGACTGCATATATGTGGGTTAATTTCTGGGTTCTCTATACTGTTTCATTGATTTATGTGTCTATTTTTAATGACAGTATCATACAGTCTGATTATCCTAGCTTTGTAATACAATTTAAAATCAGAAAGTATGATACTTCCAGACTTGCTCTTCTTGCTCAAGACTCTTTTAGCTACTTGGGATCTTTTGTGGTTCCATATGAATTTTGGAATTGTTTTTCTATTTCTGTTTCTATAATGCCATTGGAATTTTTATAGGGATTGCACTGAATTTGCAGCTAGCTTTGGGTAATATGAACATTTCAAGCATTATTAATTCTTTCCATCCATGGACACAGAATATCTTCCCATTTGTGTCCTCAATGTTTTTTAAAAATGTTTTATAGTTTTCAGTATACAGATATTTCACCTCCTCAGTTAAATTTATACCTAAGTATTGTATTCTTTTGATGCTAATGGGATTGTTCATCTCTTTTTAGCCTTAAAAAAAGTTGTTTTTGACTGGGTTGGGTCTTTGTGCTATGCATGGGCTTTCTCCAGCTGCAGTGAGTGGAGGCTACTAGCTGTGTTGTACAGGCTTCTCATTGAAGTGGCTTCTCTTGTTGTGGAGCACAGGCTCTAGAAGAAGTGGGTTTTGTAGTTGTGTCATCAGGTTTAGTTGCGTTGTGGCAGGTGGAATCTTCCCAGACCAGGGATCAAACCTGTGTCCCCTGCAGTTGAGGGCAGATTCCTAACCACTGGTCCACGAGAAAGAAAGTGAAGTCGCTCAGTTGTGTCCCATTCTTTGCAACCCCATGGACTGTAGCCCACCAGGCTCCGCTGTCCATGGGATTCTCCAGGCAGAATACTGGAGTAGGTTGCCATTTCCTACTCCAGGGGATCTTTCCCAACCCAGAAATTGAGCCTGGGTCTCCAGAATTGCAGGCAGATTCTTTACCCTCTAAGCCACGAGGGGATGTCCTTAATTTCTTTTTGGAGCCCATCCAGCAGTCAGGCAGATCTGCCTCTTGCTTCAACAGTAGTTGGTCAGAACAGAGCTGGGGCTTTCCTTCCAGCCTTTGACCATCCTGTAACCTCCTCTCCAGTCACCACCTCCAGGACTATCTTCTCGGCCACCCCCTACCTCCAGGACCAGCCAACAGGGTTTTGTGTGGTGGCTCCTTACTGTCATCAGCCATGAGCTCCCAGATTTGTCAGACTTATTCCACTGACATGGAGACTGCGGCCCACCATCCAGTCAACCAGCATCTGGGAGTCTCTGGCCTTCTGCACTTACCTCTCTGGGCTTCTACTTTAACTGCAACAACATGGCTCTGGAGGATGTGGGCTGCTTCTTTCTGCCAGTTGGTCAGAACTGTGAGGGCTCCAAGCATCTTTAGAAGATCAAAACCAGTTCTCCTGCTCTGACCTCTTCCAGGACTCAGAGAAGTTGGCCCAGTAGGGGTGAGGCAAGACCTGGAGGCTATGGAAACCACCATGGCCCTGGAGAAGACCCTGAACCAGGCTCTTCTGCATTTGTGTGCCCTGGGTTCCACCCACACATACCTGGATGACAGCTTCCTAGAGGTGAGACAGGCTGGGACTCAGGACTGGGACCCTTGAGTGCAGTGCTTGCACCTGCTGCTGCTAAGTCACATCAGTCGTGTCCGACTCTGTGTGACCCCATAGACGGCAGCCCATCAGGCTCCCCTGTCCCCGGGATTCTCCAGGCAAGAACGCTGGAGTGGGTTGCCATTTCCTTCCCCAATGCAGGAAAGTGAAAAGAAAAAGTGAAGTCTCTCAGTCATGTCTGACTCTTTGTGACCCCATGGACTGCAGCCTCCCAGGCTCCTCCGCCCATGGGATTTTCCAGGCAAGAGTACTGGAGTGGGGTGCCATTGCCTTCTCCTGGACAACTGAATATATCTGCGGCAACAGAATACAAAGAAACTATAAGGGACTAAAAGCAACTCCATAGATGCACAATTGGGGCAAATTAGGAACAAGATACAAAAGATCAAAACCCAACTGCCACTTCTGAGATGTCAGACCTTGCACACAGCATAACCAAGGGGTTGGGCAGATCACCCAAGCCACCCCTCCACCGGACCCAGGGGACCCACCCTCCCCTCCCCCATATATATTTTTTTATGGCCAAATGGCAAATGCATTGGATCCTGGTTTCAGATTTTTTTAATTTTTATTTTTATTTATTTATGTATTTTTGGCTGTGTTGGATCTTCATTGCTTCTCGGAGTTTTCTGTGGCTGTGTGCAGGTTCTCACTGCAGTGGCTTCTCTTGTTTTGGAGTGCTGACTCTAGGGCACTCAGGCTTCAGTAGCTGCAGCATGTGGGCTCAGTAGTTGTGGTGCATGAGCCTAGTTGCTCAGCAGCATGTGGAATAGAACCCATGTCTCCTTCACGGACAGACGGATTCTTTACCACTGAGCTACCAGGGAAGCCCTCCCCTCCCCTATTTAAGGGACCAGCTTACACCTCCTGCCCGCCTCCCTCCACCCTGACCCCACCACAGGGAGTGAGCAAGGGCACTGGTTACTTGTTCTCGCTCCCTCCTGCTGTAGTCCCAAAAAGCCTTGCTGAATTTTTTTCCTGGCCTCTTATCAATTTCTACTGATTAAAGATTTCACGAACTCTGGTCTGTAACAGAGAAAGAGGTGAAAGTCATCAGGAAGACGGTGGCCACATGACTAATCTCAGCAAGGTTGGCAGCCCCTGCGCTGAGATGGGCAGAGAATCCTTTCCAAAGGTCCTGTGAGTAGCCCCCAAAGCTCAGTAGCCTTTGAGGGGCTCCTCTGCATCTCCCCAATATAAGGGCTTCTGCTTGAGCCTCTCCCTGAAACCTCCAGACAGATTTTTAACCACCCTGGAGCCCGCCAAATGGAAACAATAAAAGCTTTTTTTTTATTATTATTCTTTATTGAATTTGTTACAATTTTGCTTCTGTTGTTTCATGTTCTGTTCTTTTGGCCAGGAGGCATGTGGGATCTTGCCTACCAAAGCAGGGATCGAACTCGCACCCCTTGCATTGGAAGGTGAAGTCTTAACCACTGGACCAGCAGGGAAGTCCCACAATAAAGCTTTTTGAAGAAAATAAAACCTCTTTCCAGATAATTCTTGTTAGTGTATAGAAACTGGCTTTGAGTATTAATTTCATATCCTGCAACTTTACAGAATTCATTGAGATAACAGATTTGGGGTTTTTGGTGGAGTCTTTAGAATTTTCTATGAAACCATGTCACTTGAAAACAGATCATTTTAAAGGTAGAGGAAGATCATAATGCAATGATATCAGGACCATTTTACCTTCTTTTCTTTTTCTATTTTTTAAGCATGTATTTCACTCTCACATGTGAAACAGACTGAGTAAAAATATGTGATGTAAACATCAGGTTTTTATTTCTTTCTACATGCCAAAGACAAGTAGAAAATAACACAAATTATCCTTTCTAGCCGATAAAATTCCTATGAAAGTAATGATAAGTTCAGCTGTCAAAGCTAAATAAAATTGTCTCTAAATATAGTAGCAACCCAAATGTGGTGAGGCCAAGAAACATCACAGCCACAAAACTAAGGTTAACTGAGGAAATGGCTTGTTCATTTTGCCTTCTTAGAAATGATCCAAAAAACTGATAAGAACAGATACTACACTTGATCTTAGTCGAAAGACTTTACACTAACATATGTAAAATAGATAGCCAGTGGGAATTTGCTGTAGGACTCAGAAACTGGAACCTGGGCTCTGTGACAACCTAGAGGGGTGGGATAGGGTGGGAGGTGCAAGGGAGGCTCAAAAGGTAGGAGACATATGTATAGCTATGGCTGATCCATGGTGATGTATAGCAGAAACCAACACAATATTGTAATTATCCTTCAATTGAAAATAAATAAATAAAAGAGATTTTAAAATAAGTTAAATTTGGAACAGAAAAAAAAAAAAATGCTTGCCATACCGGGATATCCTTACCTTCTGCAGAGAGGCTAGGGCAAAGTGCTGGGGTTGGACAGTGTCATCCACTGCACAGAGAGGGAGTTCTACTAGAGGACGGCCAGGCTGCCCTTCTGCAGCCGCCCCAGCCCACGCCAGCTGCCCTGCTCCTGCCAAGATTTAGTGCTGAGCCCAGTGATTGGAAACCCACCCGCAATGTCCCACAGAGCAGTGCTGGAGGTCCAGGTGTGCCCAGTGCTCCGTTCAGGTGTTTTCTTAACTGCTGGTAGAGAAAGTTCTAGCAAGGACACGGGGAGTAGGAGGGGAGTCGCCCCCAAATGAAAACCAAAACTTATCGAGGGACTCCAAAAAGCTGCTATGTATGTGGATTATCTCTTTCTGTATTTTTCATATTACAAGATTAAAACAGAGACAATTCAATGACTATTTACTTATGAATACATTTTAAATAACAGTAGGGCTTTCCTGGTGCTCCAGAGCTTAGGAACCGCCTTGCAGGGGACACGGGTTCCATTCTGCTCCAGGAGGATCCCACATGCTGCAGGGGGAACTAAGCCTGGGCATCACAAGTGCTGAAGTCAGTGTCCTCTAGGGCCGGTGCTCCCCACAAGTGAAGCCGCCACGGTGAGAAGCCTAGGCACCAGGCACCGCAGCTGGAGAGCTGGCCCCGCTAGCCACAACCAGAGAAAGCCCATGAGCCCCAGTGACAACCCAGCACAGTCAATAATACATGACGTGAAGTGAAGTGAAGTCGCTCAGTCGTGCCCGACTCTTTGCGACCCCATGGACAGCAGCCTGCACCAATAATACATATATATTATTAAACAATAAATATTATATAAATTTATATTAAAATAACACTAGTAAACCTACTACCACAGGTCAATGTAAATAACATATTATTATGAAAAACAATTATATTTTCAGAATTGTGAAGGAATTCCCTGGTGAATCAGTGGTTAGAAAATTGTGCTTTCACTGCTGAGGACCCAAGTTTCAACTCCTAGTTGGGAAACTAAAAAAAAAAAAGGAAGAAAGAATTTTGAGAACAGCAAGGTTGTTCTGCACCATGTTTGTGAATCTCTTTGATGTGTGGTTTGAAATCCTCACACCTGCTTCAGCATTCAACTGCCACCCCTGCAATTTTGGTTGAAATATAGGAAGACCCTCCAGCCTCATACAGATACGTAGCTGGAAAAGGAGAAGTTGTTTAATAATAGCCTTTCCAGACAATTGTGAATATTCTTTTTTTGGTCTACACTAAATTAGACAAGTAGCAGTTTCTTAAAGATTAGTTGCAATGTGAAATCAGAAACCAGCTCAGGAACTTTTCATATCTTATCCAGTTAAAAACCTACTGACCTATTTTGCACTTTGAAGGGATGTTTTTACCCCTGCATGATTTTTTTTTAATATCATGCATTGGTAATTTGGAAAGTGTTGGTTCACTGAATTACACAGATCTTCAAATGCTAGCGCATTTCATGAAATGATACCAAAAATGATTCTGATAATACACCACCGACCTTATCAGAAACATGTTAAGATGGTGGGAAGTTGTCAAGCTCAAGCTTTATTGTTGGCTACAAATACTATCAGTTGTTTTCCTTGAAGTGATGATAGCTTACAGTGAACAGTGTCGGATTCGTGATCTCCTGGAGAAGAAGATTTAGCTTTGGGACTAGGGACCAGGCTTGATCACTCAAGAGCTTTTGTGTAGCAGAGTTTTATTAAAGTATGAAAAGGGGAGAAAACTTCTGACATAGACATCAGAAGGGGAATGGAGAGTGCCCCCTGCTAGTCTTTAGCAAGGGAATTAATACTTTATAAATTAGTTATTACAATAAATCAAAAGAATGTCTCAAGGTTGTAAAAATTTTACCAGATTCACTCCCACGATTTACATTTTAGGATAACAGGATTAGAATTTAAAAATTGAAAGGTCCTATCAGACCCACTCCCATAATCAGCTCAGATCAGTCGCTCAGTCGTGTCCAACTATTTGCAACCCCAGGGATGGCAGCACGCCAGGCCTCCCTGTCCATCACCAACTCCTGGAGTTCACTCAGACTCACGTCCATCGAGTCAGTGATGCCATCCTGCCATCTCATCCTCTGTCATCCCCTTCTCCTCCCACCCCCAACCCCTCCCAGCATCAGAGTCTTTTCCAATGAGTCAACTCTTCGCATAAGGTGGCCAAAGTACTGGAGTTTCAGCTTTAGCATCATTCCTTCCAATGAACACCCAGGACTGATCTCCTTTAGAATGGACTGGTTGGACCTCCTTGCAGTCCAAGGGAATCTCAAGAGTCTTCTCCAACACCACAGTTCAAAAGCATCAATTCTTCGGCACTCAGCTTTCTTCACAGTCCAACTCTCACATACATGACTACTGGAAAAACCATAGCCTTGACTAGATGGACCTTTGTTGGCAAAGTAATGTCTCTGCTTTTCAATATGCTATCTAGGTTGGTCATAACCTTCCTTCCAAGGAGTAAGCATCTTTTAATTTCATGGCTGCAGTCACCAGCTGCAGTGATTTTGGAGCCCCCAAAATAAAGTCTGACACTGTTCCTGCTGTTTCCAACAGCAGAAACAGTGGAAAATATCAGGATTAGTCAGAAGTTTTTCAGGAAGGAGAAACTGTCCTCAAGCAGAATACACTGTTGTTATATAATCCCTAGTACAGAGTTTAAACTGAATTGTTTGTTGTGTAATCATCAGTTCCGGGCTTAAAGAAAAAAAAAAAAGTTTTTTGTGACTAAGACTAAGGAATGTAGAGGGAAAAAAAAAAAGAGTTTGTCCTTTCCTCCTCCTTGAAAATCCCAGACTCCGTTCTCCTCAGGGACCCCTGGACTTCTTATCAACCTGCCTAGGAATTGACTCTCTCAGTGACAGTGTGTTACTTTGTTCATCTTGGAGAAAATGTCTGCCAAATGCCCAAAGTCTAGATAACCGTAGCTCCTCTTGCACTTGTTCTTTCAGGTAAAAAGCATGTTTCTTTGAATAAGAGGCTAATTCAGCCCACAACTCAAACAACTGCAAAGAAATGCGCCAAGGAAATGCATCTTTGGACAACCATGGTACTTCCAGAGGCAGAAGTGTTTTAGGCATACTTCACATTTCATCACACAAAACATTAAAAATATGTGTATTCAAGAGTTCAAAATTAATAAAATTAATGAGTTTTCCTGCTTCATCGAGGACAGTCTGAAGTGAAACTGACTTTTGTCTCTTTTCTTTTTTTTTAACTTTGTGCAGTGGTGAAGAAAACAGTGATTACTAGTGTGGTTTGATGTCACTGCCTGATTTATGCCAAGGGGGCAGCAGCTTAATTTTCCATTGCTTTTGTACCATCAGTACAGATATTAATATGGTTTAAAAAAGGGCAAATTACATCTCATTATTATTATAAAGATGGTTTTGACCTCTCTACCCCCAAAGACCTTGAAGAGTCCAAAGGTAATACTTTGAAAAACACTGTCTTAGTCCAACCAGGATTTGAGCTGATTTGACAGGACTTTAATTTTTAATTAATTATTAATCTATGTTTATTAAATTGATAATTTACTTTTTAATTTTTTAATTTGGCCATGGCAGGTGGCTTGCAGGATATCAGCTCCTGTGACCAGGGATTAAACCCTGGCCATGGCAATGAAAGCTCAGAATCCTAACCACTGGGCCAGCAGGGAACCCCCAATTATACTGTTGTCTTTGTGAAGGTTGTGGTATTTCATGTTGATCCTTATTCCCAGAATGCGATCCATCAGGTGCCCCAGGTTGATGCCTGGGCAGGTTTTTCAGGCTGCCTTCTCCTTGATGGCCTTGAACTTCAATTCTTGTCCCCCAAATCTTCGACTTTCAAGAGCAGGGATGAGCTTCCCTCCCTCTCCACACTTTCTCTTGGATTGCAAAAGCCTTTGTGAGACAAACAGCACCAAATGTTGGGTTAACTTCTTGGGCTTCTCTTCACTCTGGGATCTTGACCTCTGTGGCAGATAGATTAGAAGAAATTACTCTAATTCTCCATCTACAACTTTTCATTTATTTCTTTGGCTGCGTCGGTTATTTAGCTGTGGCATGTGGGATCTTCGTTGCTGCACGTGGCATCTTTGGTCGCAGTGCACAGACTCTCTAGTGGTGGCACAGGGGCTCCAGAGCAGATGGGTTCAGTAGCTTCGAGGCATGTGGGATCTTTGTTCTCTGACCAGGGGATCAAACCCTGCTCCCCTGCACTTCAAGGCGGATTCTAACCACTGGAACACTGAGGAAGTCCCTATCTACAACTTTTGCAATGTGATTTTGCAACTCCTTTCATCAAGAGGTGGAGACTTTCTTTATCCTTTGAATTTTGGGTGGTGTTATTGTCTGCTTTGGCCAATAGAAGATGACATAAGCAATATTGTGCCATTTCTAGAACTAAGCCTCCTTAAGAGGCTGGGATGCTTCAGTTCAGCCTCAGACTCCTGCTGCAAGAATTGCCATGAAAACAAACCAAAGCTACTCTGCTGGGATATGCAAGACCACGTGGAAGAGAAAGAGACTGTCTCACCTGAGTCCATTTTAAGTCAACCAGACACCAGCCAAGTCACCTCCTGACTGCAGACATGTCCCCTGAGCCTAACCTGGATCAGCAGAACTGGACTTGTGAGCCATAATAAAATTCTTATTATTGTTTTGAACAACTAAGTTTGGGGGTGATTTTGTTCTATAATAATAGCTAACTGCAAAAGCTAATTGATACCTTGCCCCTTTGGTAGCTCTCTGAGACCTTCAAATACCTATTAATATTTTATATTTTGAGCAGCTTTTCTTTTTGTTATTGGTGGGAAGATTGGTCTGAAATAAGCTAGTCTAACATTACTCAAAGCAAAACATCCTTGATGACTTCTTGCTTTTCCTCATACTTTCATGAGTCTGCTTTATCTTTTTTAGAATATTTAATATGCTGATTTTAGCTTCTTGGACCACCAGTCTGCCTTGTCTCTTATGTGCATGCTAAGCTCCTTCAGTCGTGTCGGACTCTTTGTGACCCTATGGACTGTAGCCCACCAGGCTCCTCTGTCCATGGGATTCACCAGGCAATAATACTGGAGTGGGTTGTCTCTTATAGGCTGTTCAATTTATCTTATTTATTTTTGAAGTCTTTACTGAATTTGTTACAATATTGCCTCTGTTTTACGGTTTTTTTTTTTGGCCCGGAGGCATGTGGGATCTTAGCTCCCCAATCAGGGATCCAACCCACACCTGTACCACCCTTATTGGAAAGGAAAGTCTTAACCACGGGTCCACCAGGAAAGTCCCTCAATCTGCTTTATCTGTGTTTTTGTATTTATTTGCTTTATTTCTTTTTGGCTGTGCTAGGTCTTCACTGCTGCACAGGCTTTTCTCCCAGTTTCAGTAAGCGGGTGCTGCTCCCTAGTTGCAGTGTGTGGGCTTCTCATTGCGGTGCTTCTTGTTGCAGAGCACAGGCTCTAGAGCACAGGCTCAACAACTGCACACGGGCTTAGTTGCTCCACAGCGTGTGGGATCCTCCTGGATCAGGGATTGACCTTGTGTCTCCTGCTTTGACAGGTGGATTCTTTACCACTGAGCCACCAGGGAGGCCTTGTTTTACCTAAATTAGAAAAGAATAATTTATCCTTATGGTGGTTTCTTCCCTAGATTTTGCCCCCTTGAACTCATATTCCCTAGGGATATTTGCTACTTTGGTGCATGACTCGTGAGAAAGGGCAAGCATTTTGGTTGCTAGCACAGGCCCCTCCTGGTGAAGCAGGCTTGTATTCGGAGAAGGGTATGAGATGTGAAGGAGAGACGTTAAAATTATCTAGGGCAGTACAACTGCCTTTTGATGAATTTTTTTCCTCACTTAGAATCATTTTGTTATTCAGATTTTGAGGTGGTGAATTAAATGCTGTTGCTCCTGCTGCTAAGTCGTTTCAGTCGTGTACGACTCTCTGTGACCCCCGAGACAGCAGCCCACGAGGCTCCCTCATCCCTGGGATTCTCCAGGCAAGAACACTGGAGTGGATTGCCATTTCCTTCTCCGGGCATCTTCCTGATCCACGGATTGAAACAGAGTCTCCTGCATTGCAGGCAGATTCTTTACCATCTGAGCTATAGGGAAGTCCATTTCTTCAATGGCACTGTTTATCTGGGATTTATTCTGTGTGGGGTTTGCAACAGATATCTAAATGGATTTTTTTTCCTAAATAACTAAACAATAGTCTTACACCATTAATTAATTAATTACCTCCCCCAATTGATTTATCATGGTTTAAATTATACATGTGAAGGCTGCTAGTACATCTTGTTCCTTTTTACTGTCTGGCTAGTGACTTCCTTGGTGGCCCAGTGGTTAAGAATCCGCCTTCCAATGCAGAGGATGCTGGTTCAAACCCTGGTGGAGGAACTAAGATCCCACATGCCACGGGGCAGCTAAGCCAGAGTGCCGCAACTACTGAGCCCACAAGTAGGGAGAAGCCCCTGCACTGCAGTGAAGATTGCTGCATACCACAACTAGGAACTGGCACAGCCAAATTAAAAAAAAAAAAAGGCCTGGCTATGCTCTACACCACATAATTACCATATCCTTATAATTGCTAATGTTTGGCAGTAGAAATTCTCTTTACTCTTTTTAATTTGTCGAGTTTCTTACTCCGATTTTTATTCTCCCAGATGATCTCTAAAATAATTTTGCCCAGTTTCCAAGAAGTTTTATTGGGCATTTTGATTGGATTGAAATTACTTTTAAAACCTCAAATGAAGGGGATTCTCTGATTGTGTAGCGGTTGGGACTTTGTACTATCACTACTTGCATTCAACCCCTGGTCAGGGAACTAAGATCTTGCAAGCAGCATGGCCCCCCAAAGGAAACAAACAAACAAACAAACCTCCAAATGAATATAGAAAGGATTGATATGTTTGCTGTATCAAAATCACAGGTTATTTTTCAGGCATATAGTATGATTTGCACTTATTCACACCAGGTTTTATTATCTAGAGTTGGACTGTGAAGAAAGCTGAGCACCGAAGAATTGATGCTTTTGAGCTGTGGTGTTGAAGAAGACTCTTGGGATTCCCTTGGACTGCAAGGAGATCCAACCAGTCCATTCTAAAGGAGATCAGTCCTGGGTGTTCTTTGGAAGGACTGATGCTAAAGCTGAAACTCTAATACTTTGGCCACCTCATGCGAAGAGTTGACTCATTGAAAAAGACTAATGCTGGGAGGGGTTGGGGGTGGGAGGGAGAAGAGGATGACAGAGGATGAGATGGCTGGGTGGCATCACTGACTCGATGGACGTGAGTCTGAGTGAACTCCAGGAGTTGGTGATGGACAGGGAGGCCTGGTGTGCTGCGATTCATGGGTCGCAAAGAGTCGGACACGACTGAGCAACTGAACTGAACTAAACTGAAAACCTGCTTACTTCGGGGGACGTCATCTTCTTATTTCCTTTCCTGACTTTTCTTGGGCTTCTCTTGTTGCAGAGCATGGGCTCTAGAGTACACAAGCTCAGTAGCTGTGGCGCTTGGGCTGAGTTACCTCTTGGCATGCGCAGTCTTAGTTCCCCCATCAGAACTCCAACCCACATCTCCTGCATTAACAAGGAGGATTCTTAACTACTGGACCACCAGGGACTCCCCACAAGCTGATTCTTAGTTTTTGGGTTTCTCTCCACTCAGCTCAAAATCCTTAACTCTATAGAACATGTTTATGTTATAATAGGAAAAAAATCAAGATATAAAAGTATTTAGATGGTATGAGCAACTGTTCATCTAGCAATTTACAGATTATGACAGTAGTGTTTTGTATCAAATACTATCTGGGCACTGTGGTGAAGGGGCCATCATCCATACTCAGGGAATTTATGTAGTTGGGGAGGCTAACAAGTAAATGGGCAATTTCAACTCAATAGGGAAAATTATAGGATTATATTTATATATGCTAAAGTATACATATGTATGTATATAGAAAAGAATAAAAACAGAAACACTCAATTTTACATGACAGTCATTAGCTGGTGTTTAAAACTTCTTTTGGTGTTTTCCAAATTTGCCCTAAAGATAATGTATAACATGAAAAAAATTGAAAAGTTAAAAGAAATGGGGCTCCCTCTGGCCAAATGTGGGACAATTTTAGCATTAATAAAAATAATGGTGGACTTCCCCAGTGGCTCAGCAGTAAAGAATCCACCTACAGTGCGGGAGTCATAGGAAACATGGGTTCGATCCCTGGGTTGGGAAGATCCCCTGCAGGAGGTTATGACAACCCACTCCAGTATTCTTGCCTGGAGAATCCCATGGACAGAGGAGCCTGGCGGGCTACAGTCCATGGGGTCCCAAAGAGTCAGATACGACTGAAGTGTCTTGGCACCACATGGCATGACATAGATAATGGTAGCATGGAATATAATACAGCAAATACAAAAACCCGGGAATCCACATTGATCCTAATCTTTTCAAGGTTGGAGGAGGGGGACAAGGTCTCTACAGGAGATTGCTGCTGCTGATGCTAAGTCGCTTCAGTCATGTCCGACTCTTCGCGACCCCATAGATGGCAGCCCACCAGGCTCCCCCTGTCCCTGGGATTCTCCAGGCAAGAACACTGGAGTGGGAACTAACTCATAAATACAAAAAGAATGATAGAATGAGAAAACCTCCAATTTGCAAACATCCATGTTAATAAATGATTCAGACAAGAATCATCAATGGATACTGAAACCACGAGGTGAAAAATTGTTGAAACAGGAGGATATATCTATAGGATCAAAGTATGGTCCCATAGATGACTAATTACAAAGAGGAAAAACTTCCTACAGTATAGAAATCAGGTGGGTGTCATTTTAATTATAAGTGATCAAATTTATCACCTGCCTCCTGATGTGTGGTCCACTGAGGACACATCACCATCTATACAGTCCTTCTGCCAAAATTATTTAACATGATCCGTATTGGAAAAACAAGCAGACGAATTCATAAGAGGGACATTCTTGCAAAACAACTGACCTAGACTTTTGAAAAATATTAAAGTCATGAAAATTTCTTTTTCTTTTTTTAAAAACATGTTTATTATATCTCCTTTTAGAAGTGGCATCTACATGCTCAACCTAAACTCAAATGGACTGAAATAGGTAATAAAATGTTTTGAAACATTGATTTTGCATGCTTGCTTAGTCTGACTCTTTGTGATGCCATGGCCTGCAGCCCACTAGGCTTCTCTGTCCACGGAATTTTCCAAGCAAGAATACCAGAGTGGGTTGCCATTTCCTACTCCATCTTTCTTTCTTTCTCTTCCTTTTCTTTCTTTAATGGGAAACTGATTTCTTTTTATTTAGGCCTTGCTGCTGCTAAGTCACTTCAGTCATGTCCGACTCTGTGCGACCCCATAGACGGCAGCCCACCAGGCTCCCCCGTCCCTGGGATTCTTCAGGCAAGAACACTGGAGTGGGTTGCCATTTCCTTCTCCAATGCATGAAAGTAAAACCTGAAAGGGAAGTTGCTCAGTAGTGTCTGACTCTTAGCGACCCCACAGTCTGCAGCCTACCAGGCTCCTCCGCCCATAGGATTTTCCAGGCAAGAGTGCTGGAGTGGGGTGCCATTGCCTTCTCCAATCAGGCCTTAGGAATAAAATTAAATTTGGTCACTAATATTACTTTTTTAAATATCTAGTTTTGGACTGCAGCACGCCAAGATTCCCTGTCCTTCACTATTTCCCAGAGTTTGCTTAAACTCATGTCCACTGAATCAGTGATGCCATCCAACCACGTTATCCTCTGTCAACCCTTCTCCTTCTGCCTTCAATCTTTCCAAGCATCAGTCTTATCCAGCGAGTCGGCTCTTCACATCAGGTGGCCAAAGTATTGGAGCTTCAGCTACAGCATCAGTCCTTCCAATGAATATGCAGGATTGATTTCCTTTAGAATTGACTCATTTGATCTCTTGCTGTCTAAGGGGATCTAGGGTGGAGTAAAATAGAATACTGGCCCACATAGTTAATGTGCATAGGAAAGAAATGATTTCCATAAGCCCAGACTCTTACAACTTCCCATACATAGGGAAGTGCTAAATTCATTAACTTGAGATATCTGTTTTTCCTTTAACAGTAATCTTTTGATGTTCTGCACTACCTGTTTTTATTGCAAAGAACTCCTATATAGCCTGACTCCTTCTTCATCTCTTTGGGGCAGTCTCTCAATGCTATCTCTGAGAGACTGTCTTCCAGGATTAAGTCTTCAGCAAAGCTGGCCAAATGAAACACAATTCTCAGCTTTTAGGTTGTGCCTTTTTTTTCAGTCGACATATTCAATCTTTTGCCAGCATTAATTTAGACTGTTATTAGTTGCAGAAACATCCATGATGAATAATTCTACTATAACAAAATATTAAAAAGAATATTTATCATGAAGACATCACAGTATCAGATAAACATTTAAAAATAATTTATTTTATTTTTATTTTATTTATTATAAAAATAATTTATTTTATTTGGTTTCTCCAGGTCTTTATTGCGGTATGTGAAATCTAGTTTCCTAATCAGGGATTGATCAGGAACCCAGGCCTCCTGCACTGGGAGCTCAGACTCTCAGCCACTGGACCCCAGGGAAGTCCCAGATGAACTTTTATAAGAGAAAAGTATGAAGGAACAAAAAATATAAAACAGCTTCTACAAACAAAAAATTAGTGTCTTCCCCCAAACTCCATAACTCTATTTGAAGGGGTAGAAAAGTGCGATTGATGATGCTAATAAGAAAGGAAATTGAGTATTGTACTTATTTCTTATTTTGTGAAATGCTTACTCTTTACAACAGTGTTTACAGTCACACTCATAACAGTGTGACCCATGGCATCTGAAAGAAAAGTCTTTATAATTAAAAGGACTTTTAAAATTATAATACAAAGCTCTGTGCTTTTTGAGCAGTCTTCCACTGTGCATTGTAATGGTAAGGCTTACTCTTATTTATTTTAAAAAAAACTCATTTATTTTCACTGGATCTTTGGGCTTCCCTGGTGGCTCAGTTGGTAAGGAATTCAACTGCAGTGCAGGAGACCCGGTTTGATTCCTAGGTCAGGAAGATCCCCTGGAGAGGGAATAGACTACCCACTCCAGTATTCTTGGGTTTCCCTTGTGGCTCAGCTGGTAAAGAATTCGCCTGCAATCCAGGAGACCTGGGTTCAATCCCTCGGTTAGGAAAATCCTCTGGAGAAGAGAAAGGCTACCCACTCCAGTATTCTGGCCTGGAGAATTCCATGGACCGTATAGGCTATGGGGTTGCAAAGAGTCGGACACGACTGAGCACCTTTCACTTTCTGGATCTTTGTTGCTGCACTCGGTGCTTTCTCTAGTTGCAGTGCGCATGCTTCTCAGTGCAGTGCCTTCTCTTACGCGAGGGGCCTTAGTGCTTGCAGGCTTCCGTAGTTTTGGAGCATGAGCCTAGTTGCCTCTCAGTACGTGGAATCCTCCCCAACTAGGACATGAACCTGTGTCCTCTGCATTGGCAGGCAGACTCTACCAGTGGACCAACAGGGAAGTCCTACTTTTAATACAAAGACTAAGTGTTTGGGAGTTTTGAATGACCGAATTTAACAAACATCATTTTATAGTTGCTTTAAGCATCTCTTTTGTTTTGAGGATTCTTCATTTCATTGAGGCTATCAGTAGCTTGGAGTTCTTCACCACATTCTTGTTTCTCTGACTGTGAGTCACTTTCAGAATCATCTGGACTTTCAGAGTCAGGAGAATCCTCCTCCTCCTCCTCACCATCATTATCTCTAACCATACTGCCTTCTCCATCATGATTTTCTACTTCACTGTGGAAGACAAGTCCACAATGTTGTTGATATCTTCCAGATAATTTACTGTCCATACTTCGCTAATACTAAGACTCCAGTCAGTCAGTTGAGTTGCTCAGTCATGTCCAAATCTCTGCGACCCCATGGACTGCAGCACGCCAGGCTTTCCTGTCCATTACCAACTCCTGGAGTTTGGTCAAACTCATGTCCATCGAATCAGTGATGCCATCCAACCATCTCATCCTCTGTCATCCCCTTTTCCTCCTGCTTTCAATCTTTCCCAGCATCAGAGTCTTTTCCAATAAGTCAGTTCTTTGCATCAGGTGGCCAAAGTACTGGAGTTTCAGCTTCAGCATCAGTCCTTCCAATGAATATTCAGGACTGATTTCCTTTAGGATGGACTGGTTTGACCTCCTTGCTGTCCAAGGGGCTCTCAAGAGTCTTCTCCAACACCACAGTTCGAAAGCATTAATTCTTCGGTACTCAATTTTTTTTTATGGTCCAACCCTTATATCCATACATGACTACTGGAAAAACCATAGCTTTGACTAGATGGACCTTTACTGGCAAAGTAATGTCTCTGCTTTTTAATATGCTGTCTAGGTTGGTCATAGCTTTTCTTCCAAGGAGCAAGCATCTTTTAATTTCATGGTTGCAGTCACCATCTGCAGTGATTTTGGAGCCCCCCAAGATGAAGTCTGTCACTGTTTCCACTGTTTCCCCATCTATTTGCCATGGACTGATGGGACCGGATGCCATGATCTTAGTTTTCTGAAGGTTGAGTTTTAAGCCAGTTTTTCACTCTCCTCTTTCACTTTCATCAAGAGGCTGTTTAGTTCCTCTTCGTTTTCTGCCATAAGGGTGGTATCACCTGCATATCTGAGACTGCTGATATTTCTCCCAGCAATATTGACTTCGCTTGTGCTTCATCCAGTCTGGAATTTTGCATGATGTACTCTGCCTTGACATACTCCTTTCCCAACCTGGAACCATTTCATTGTTCCATGTCCAGTTCTAACTATTGCTTCTTGACCTGCATATAGACTTTCAGGAGGCAGGTCAGGTGGTCGGCTATTCCCATCTCTTGAAGAATTTTCCACAGTTTATTATGATTCACACAGACAAAGGCTTTAGCGCAGTCAATGAAGTAGATGTTTTTCTGGAATTCTTTTGCTTTTTCAATGATCCAGTGGATGTTGGCAATTTGATCTCTGGTTCCTCTGCCTTTTCTAAATCCAGCTTGAACATTTGGAAGTTCTCGGTTCACATACCGTTGAAACCTGGCTTGGAGAATTTTGAGCATTATTTTGCTAGCAGTGAGATGAGTGCAACTGGGTGGTAATTTGAATATTCTTTGGCATTGCCTTTCTTTGGGACTGGAATGAAAACTGACCTTTTCCAGTCTTGTGGGCACTGCAGAATTTTCCAAATTTGCTGGCATATTGAGTGCAGCACTTTCACAGCATCATCTTTTAGGATTTGAAATAGCTCAACTGGAATTCCATCACCTCCACTAGCTTTGTTCATAGTGATGCTTCCTAAGGGCCGTTTGACTTCACATTCCAGGACGTCTGGCTCTGGGTGAGTGATCACACTATTATGGTTATCTGGGTCATTAAGATCTTTTTGTACAGTTCTTCTGTGTATTCTTGCCACCTCTTACTATCTTCTGCCTCGGTTGGTCCATACCATTTGTCCTTTATTGTACCCATCTTTGCATGAAATGTTAATTTGGGATCTGTAATTTTCTTTGAAGAGGTCTCTAGTCTTTCCCATTCTATTGTTTTCTTCTATTTCTTTGCATTGATCATTTAGGAAGGCTTTCTTATCTCTCCTTGCTATTGAAAGCTAGTGGAGGTGATGGAATTCCAGTTGAGCTATTTCATATCCTAAAAGATGACGCTGTGACAGTGCTGCACTCAATATGCCAGTAAATTTGGAAAACTCAGCAGAGGCCAAAGAACTGGAAAAGGTCAGTCTTCATTCCAATCGTGAAGAAAGGCAATGCCAAAGAATGCTCAAACTACTGCACAATTGCACTCATCTCACATGCTAGCAAAGAATGCTCAAAATTCTCCAAACTGGCTTCAACAGTATGTGAACCGTGAACTTCCAGATGTTTAAGTTGGATTTAGAAAAGGCAGAGGAACCAGAGATCAAATTGCCAACATCTGTTAGATCATCAAAAAGCAAGACAGTTCCAGAGAAACATCTACTTCTGCTTTATTGACTATGCCAAAGCCTTTGTGCGGATCACAACAAACTGGAAAATTCAAGAGATGGGAATAGCAGACCACCTGACATGCCTCCTGAGAAATCTGTATGCAGGTCAAGAGGCACAGTTAGAACTGGACATGAAACAACAGACTGGTTCCAAATCGGGAAAGGAGTATGTCAAGGTTGTATATTGTCACCCTGCTTTTTTAACTTATATGCAGAGTACATCATGCAAAATCCCAGCCTGGATGAAGCACAAGCTGGAATCAAGATTGCTAGGAGAAATATCAATAATCTCAGATATGGAGATAACACCACTCTTATGGCAGAAAGAGAAGAACTGAAGAGCCTCTTGATGAAAGTGAAAGACTGGAGTGAAAAGTTGGGTTAAAACTCACCATTCAGGAAACTAAGATCATGGCATCTGGTCCCATCAGTTCATGGCAAATAGATGGGGAAACAGTAACAGACTTCATTTTGGGGGCTCCAAAATCACTGCTGATGGTGACTACAGCCATGAAATTAAAAGATGATTGCTCCTTGGAAGAAAAGCTATGATCAACATAGACAGCATATTAAAAAGCAGAGACATTATTTTGGCAACAAAAGTCCATGTAGTCAAAGCTATGGTTTTTCCAGTAGTCATGTATGGATGTGAGAGTTGGACTGTAAAGAAAGCTGAGTGCTGAAGAATTAATGCTTTCAAACTGTGGTATTGGAGAAGGCCCTTGAAAGCCCCTTGGACAGCAAGGAGATCAAACCAGTCCATCCTAAAGGAAATCAGTCCTGAATATTCATTGGAAGGACTGATGCTGAAGCTGAAACTCCAGTACTTTGGCCACCTAATGCTAAGAACTGACTTATTGGAAAAGACTCTGATGCTGGGAAAGATTGAAAGCAGGAGAAGGGGATGAAAGACGATGAGATGGTTGGATAGCATCACCAATTCAATGGACATGAGTTTGAGTAAACTCTGAGAGTTGGTGATGGACAGGGAGGCCTGGCGTGCTCCAGTCCATAGGGTTGAAAAGAGTCAGACATGTTAAAAAGGCTCTAAAAGACATCTTTGGAAAAATTGGAGACATTTAAATATGGATTATATATTAACAGAAACTTTTTTTTAATGTGAGAATTGTAGTTAGTTATATAGGAGAATGCCCTTGTTCTTAGGGCAATACAGGCTAAAATATAGAGGGGTGAAGGTTCACAATGCCTTCAACTAACTTACAAATAATTCAACAACAAACACATGTATACTTATACAGAGATTTTCAAAACATAGCAAAAATTTAACATTTGAGAGGTGAAGGGTATTCTTGCAATTTTTCTATTGGTTTGAACATTTCCAAAATAAAGTGATATAAGAGTTAACTTAATCTAAACAGTAGTTACAAGGGCATTACGTATGTTTTTAAAAACAAAACATTGAGCTGTACACTTAAGATTTGCACTGTTTTTTTGTTTTCATACCTTTTGTATTTTATACCTTAACAATAAGTGAGAGGGGAACAATGGCTCCCTGTCTGCTAGGTGAAGTGCGGATTCTGATATGGCTTGGTTTTGGAGAGAATCATCTTCCTGGCCCTGGGCTCTACCTCATGAAAGCACAGTGCCTGATACACACTAGGCTCTGGCTCAGTAGATATCTGTTCCATTAATCAAGTTCATCCACCAATTGTCTTATCTTATCTTGCCTCTCCTCCACCTCCTCCCTTTCCTAATCATTTTTCTGCTGTTAAAAACAAAGTTCAACTGAGTAAATTCTAAAGATCTTATTAACTTCATCCAACAATTTATAAATCAGGACACATCCAATATAGCATTTAGAAAGGCACTCTGAGGAGCTGTAAAAATGAAAGGCTTTTATAGGTAGAAGGAACAAGAAATTAAACTAGGCAAAAAGCAGATTGGTTATTACCAGGTTACTTTCCTTTAGGGAATGGTAGAGGATCTATTTGCTTTTGAACTGTGGTGTTGGAGAAGACTCTTGAGAGTCCCTTGGACTGCAAGGAGATCCAACCAGTCCATTCTGAAGGAGATCAGCCCTGGGATTTCTTTGGAAGGAGTGATGCTAAAGCTGAAACTTCAGTACTTTGGCCACCTCATGTGAAGAGTTGACTCATTGGAAAAGACTCTGATGCTGGGAGGGATTGGGGGCAGGAGGAGAAGGGGACGACAAAGGATGAGATGGCTGGATGGCATCACGGACTCAATGGATGTGAGTCTGAGTGAACTCCGAGAGATGGTGATGAACAGGGAGGCCTGGTGTGCTGCGATTCATGGGGTCGCAAAGAGTCGGACACGACTGAGCAACTGAACTGAACTGAACTGAGAGGATCTATCAGGTAGATGACATAACTAGTACTGATCAGGCAACTCCTGATTGACTTATTTAAGATCCCATTTCTGGGAGAGGCAAAACTGCAATGAAGTCTCCTTTGGTGATGTGGGGCTTAGCATAAGCAACTCAATTTTTAACATCACTCTAAAAGAGCTTTACTCTTGGGACTTCCCTAGTGGTCCTGTGGTTAAGAATCCACCTGCCAGTGCAGGGGACACGGATTCGACCCCTGGTCCAGGAGGATCCCACATGTCATGGAGCAACCTGTGTGCACCACAACTACTGAACCTATGCACCCTAGAGCCCATGCTTAGCAACAAGCAAAGCCACCGCAATGAAAAGCAGGCACACCAAAATGAGAGAGTAGACCCCACTCACAACTAGAGAAAGCCCACACAGCAACTGAAGACCCAGATCAGCCAAAAAATAGATAACTGATTAAAAAACAAAACAAAACACAGCTTTACTCTCAACTTTGAAGCACTTAAAATAATTTCAGCAATTCTTTTATATTCTCGGTGAAAGCAATTATCTAAATTTTTGGAGCTCTAAATCTGTTCAACCTTCACAATCACCCTGTGAGGCTGGTAAGAAACGGGCTCATACAGATTATTAATTACCCAGGGACACGCTGATCCATGGGTCCGGAATTCGAGTTTAAGAGTTACTCAGGGTCCACACTGTAAACACTCCAGCTATTTTAACTATGTCCCCAACAGTCTGACCACAAGAGAAATCTTCAAATTGTGCTTACTGAGGCCTGCACTAATTTCTTACAGAAAACACAAGACATCTCCTAGACTGTGAGAACAGTGACTGGTAGCCAGAGGCACTTAACTAAAAATGGTTTCTCGAAGCCAATCAATTAAGAAGGAACATATGACTCCAGCCCCTAAGCGGCGCTGTCCTCATCCGAGGACCAGGGTGTCCCGCAAGATTAAACCTAAACCGTTAGAGCAGGATCGACTCTCAGGACTGCAAGTCGCAGGCGGAGGCCCCGCCCCATTCAGAGCGCGGGCGCATGCGCATGCGCCCGACAGGCCCGGCCGGCCCCGCCCCTTGCTACTCCGGCTCCCACCTCTGTTCAGGTAGGGGGCGGTGTGCGGGGGAGGGGCGTCTCCTGAGGGCGGGGCTGGAGCGCGAGTCTCAGGTGTTGCGGCTCTTTTGTCGGAGGCCGAGCTTTCTACCCCACCCGGAGCTGTTTCTGCGGCTGCCGGTTCAGGGGTGGGGGCACTCGCTGTGTCGAGGGGCCGCCAAAGCGCTGTCTGGGACCAGTCCGTGTCGGCTCCTTTGTGTTACACGAGTCCTGGGGTCTCCGCACCACTCCAGCCCCTGCACTCGGGCCCTCGTCCATTCCCAGCCGGAGTCGGGTATCCTGGGTAGCTTGAGGACACGGGGGCTGGGCAGGTGCCGAGAGCACGCCGCCTGGCTCCCTCCTTCCCCTTCTTACCGCTCGGTTCCACGGCCGCCGAAGCGAGGGGCCTCTGGGGCCTCCGAGCGGCCAACTGCTCCGCTTGCGCCCACGCCTTCTACTCCGGTTGCTTTTCCCACCGAGCCGAAAAGCCGGGACGTATTGCTGGGGCCCTGGGAAGCGGGGCGCTTGGGCACTGCGCCGGGAGTCCGCCGCTGCACCTTCACCCCCACGGGCTGCCCGGTCACGGTCCCTGAAGCCCCAGCCTGCCAGACCGGAGCCCATACTGACGTCAAGGGTAAAGGCGATCAGACCTCAGCCCCTAGCGGAGCTTTCGATGTGACACTGTGTCTTGAGCTAGGGAGTTTCTCCTTCCTCCCCTTGCTTACAGTTCTGCAACTATCAGTAATAAACAGTTACACCCCACCGTGTGCCAAGAAGCATCGGGAGTAAAGGGCTTGGAAGTCAGCTCTGGAAGACTTGGAAGAGAGGTTGTTTGGAGTTCGTGTCTGATTGAATGTGTATGTGTAGAAACTAACCCAGCACCTAGTGCAGTGCCTCGCAACCAGTAATCCCTCAATAAACTTTCCCTGAATGAATGAGGTAAGTGGCTGAGGAAGCCGGATGGATCATCCCACTCCTGCCTCCCTGGGTGCAAGGAGACAAAAGTAATTAGACTAAGTCTTTAATCACCGCTGGTCTCATAGGCTCGCGGAGGCGGAAGCACCGTGAAAGAAATCCTGGGGACACCGGGTGCTGGCCCAGGTCAGGGACACTGCCTTCCCTCCCGAACCCCTTCCAGTCCCCACAGCTTGGGCGTCAGTAATCTATTTTCTTGTCTCCTTCAGGACACTGGGTTCCCTAGGAGCCGCCCCAGGCTTAATGATTGTCCAGAAGGAGGCTATAAAGGGAGCCTGAGAGGCTGGGTGGAGGAGGGAGCAGAAAAAGCCTAACTCAGCAGACCTGGCACTGAAAGCCCGCCAGCCCCAGCCGTGGTCAGAGACTTTGTGTCCCAGCCAGTAGGGCCTGCGCCTTGCCACCATGGCAGCCCGAGGCTATGGCTATTACCGAAGCGTGATCTTCTCGTCCATGTTTGGAGGCTACAGCCTGTACTACTTCAACCGCAAGACCTTCTCCTTTGTCATGCCATCGTTGGTGGAGGAGATCCCTCTGGACAAAGATGACTTGGGTGAGTCCTGGCAGTGCAGGGTGGTGGGCCGAGGAACACAGGACCAACAGGACAAGCTGAGTGTCTGTGCAGTGTGGTGGGTATAGGCACGGAATGTGTGGACTGTGCACAGCTGAGGCCAAGGGTCAGTGCATGTGCAGGATGAGGAAGCTCTGAGATCCATGTCAGTGGGCACAGGTAAAGGACAGTGGGTATGGTCTATGCATGTCTGATGGCTGCGTTTCTGATGTGTGTGCATGTGTGCCTGTGACCAACAGGTGTCCCAGAGACACTGTGTTAGGGGGATTCTTAGCAGTTTCTGCATCTCTGTGGGTGCAGGCTTAGACCACAGGGTGAGTGCTGGCTGCTGACACTGAGCACTGTGAGCAACTGTGGGAGTTGGCACAGTGACTCCATGTGGTCTAGCAGGCTATCCCTTCGGGAGGAATAAGGTCCTTGATTCCAATTATAAGCCTTTGCCCCATGTTCAGAGATGGGGCAACAGAACTGCCACAGGCCCTGAGGGGGAAATCAGTATATGAGAATCACAGGGAGGAGGGCTGTCCTGACACCTGACAGCTGCTGCTAGAACTCTCCAAGAGGCTGAAAAGTCATGGGTCAGCCTGGGGCTAATGCTAATGGATAGATAGAACAGCCTGGCACCATGAATGTCAGGAATCCTTCCTCTTGGAAGGAAGCTGTCTCACCCTGCCTGGCTCCTCTGCACACCTGACCCTATGACTTCCTCCACCCTCCTGTGCCTTTGCCCCATCCCTAACCCCCCAGGTGTCCTGCTCCCTGCTCTCCTCCTCCGCAGGGCTCATCACCAGCAGCCAGTCCGCTGCCTACGCCATCAGCAAGTTTGTGAGTGGGGTGCTTTCTGACCAGATGAGTGCTCGTTGGCTCTTCTCTTCTGGGCTCCTCCTGGTTGGCCTGGTCAACGTAGTCTTTTCCTGGAGCTCCGCAGTGCCTGTCTTTGCTGCTCTCTGGTTCCTCAATGGCCTGGCACAGGGGCTGGGCTGGCCCCCATGTGGCAAGGTCCTGCGGAAGGTGAGTGTCTGCTTCCGAGGAGCCGGTTCAGATTGGCAGAGAGGACACCTAAAGACCACATGGGCACGCTGGCACCTCCACCCCAGAGCAGGTTCCTCAGGAGTTTCAGCCCAGCTCCTGTTGCTTGTCAAGATATTTTAGGAGGCCAAACGTGGTGGGATCAGGTGGCAGATGAGGGAATTGGCCTTGCCAAGTAGAAGCACCCTCTCCCTCCTTCCTGTAACGTGAGCTCCTGGATCTGTCCCACCTGACCCCATCTTCCAAATGGACTGGGGTCTGGGCACCTACTCTGTTCCTCTCTGCCCCACAGTGGTTTGAGCCATCTCAGTTCGGCACTTGGTGGGCCATCCTATCAACCAGCATGAACCTGGCTGGAGGGCTGGGCCCCATCCTGGCAACCATCCTCGCCCGGAGTTACAGCTGGCGCACCACGCTGGCCCTGTCTGGGGCACTGTGTGTAGCTGTCTCTTTCCTCTGTCTCCTGCTCATCCGCAATGAACCTGCAGATGTTGGCCTCCAAAACCTGGACCCCACCCCCTCCAAGGGCAAGAAGGGCGAGTACCCACCAAAGCCAACCTCTGGGAACCTTTATCATTCATCTGGCATATTCTCACTGAAGATGGCTGTATGCTTGGCCCTGTGCTAGCCAATGGATGTCAGGGGAGGGATGGTGATGGAGTGAGTGGGGAGTAAATAAAACTCTATCCTGAGACAGCAGTACCAGCCAAGTGGCAGAGCCAACAAATGCTATGACTCATGTTATAGCCTGGTCCTTCCTTATAACAAAACCAGTTCCTTGTGTGGACAGCATCCTAAGCTTAAGTGTCTTGGGTACCTCCTCCACCCTCACTGGTTCTCACATTCTCATTCACTGGTTGAGACTTGCAGTGGAGGGGAGAGGGCAGAAAGGAAGGTGAGGGGGGTACCTTTGTGCTGATCCTTGTCTACGTGGATGGACTCTGTCCCTGTGGCTAGTTAATGAGTGGTGGGGGCTTGAGGTGGGCAGGGCTGCTGGAGCAGAGTCTGAGGCCTGGCCTCCTCCCACCCCCAGGCTCCTCGAAGGAGGAGAGTACCTTACAGGAGCTGCTGCGGACCCCTTACCTGTGGGTGCTCTCCACTGGCTACCTTGTGGTGTTTGGAGTAAAGACGTGCTGTACTGACTGGGGCCAGTTCTTCCTCATCCAGGAGAGAGGACAGTCTGCCCTCGTGGGTGAGATGAGCGCTGGGATGGGGCAGGCCTACGGAGCAGGAGCCAATGCAGCAGATGGGAGATTCAGGCCCCGTTCCCTTTATCCCCCCTCCTCTTTCCTGAGGCCAGACACTACTCAGGCAGCTGCAGTCAGTCACTCTTGGGGACCCTGTGCCTCTCTGGGTTAAAGCCGGTCTGGGCCAACCCCAAGGTGTAACACCCTTCCACCCTTCCTTTCCCTCTTCCCACTGCAACTCCTCACTGCAGGTAGCTCCTACATGAGTGCCCTGGAGGTTGGGGGCCTTGCAGGCAGCATCGCAGCTGGCTACCTGTCAGACCGGGCCATGGCCAAGGTGAGTGGGCAGAAGGGACAGGAAGGAGGGTCCCTTTAAATCTTCCCAGCCTGACTGGGACACCAGAAATGGGAGCCGTGGGGCACATGCAGCTTGGCACGTGCTGGTTTA
Organism: Nanger dama; assembly: GCA_917880005.1. Classification (NCBI taxonomy): domain Eukaryota; kingdom Metazoa; phylum Chordata; class Mammalia; order Artiodactyla; family Bovidae; genus Nanger; species Nanger dama. The sequence goes on along the minus strand of CAKJTW010000014.1, from coordinate 29,864,920 downwards.
GGCTGGCTGAGGTGGGAATGTTTCCAGGACATTTTTCTTCGTTAAGAATGTGGAGATGAAGCTAACTGATGTCAAGGAGAGCCAGCATTTCTCTCCACCTAGCTTCTCCACAGCCCCAGGAAAACTGGGTGCACCCTGCCAGCCCATGTCCTCGAGCCTGCCCCAGGTGGAGGAAGGGATGTTGTGGAGTTTGGCCTCAGAACATAATAAGCAGGTCCCAGGGCCTCCCAGAGCTGCCCAGGGCCAAGAACTGCAGTGGGATTGCCAAAGACCAGTCAGCAGAGGCCTGCTGTGTCAGAGTCCAGGGTGGGGGTTCTCTGCTGCTCCTGGGGCCTGACGTTGCCAGGACTGTGCCCACAGGCAGGGCTGTCCATCTACGGGAATCCCCGCCATGGCCTGCTGCTGTTCATGATGGCTGGCATGACCGGCGTCCATGTACCTCTTCCGAGTCACTGTGACCAGTGACTCCCCAAGGTAAATAAAGAGGGCCTGGCTCACAGAAGGGACAAGGATGAGAAAGCAAGGGCCACTGTCTCCCTCTCCCTGGCCTTTCTCAGACTGTCCTTTTCAACTGTTCATACCTCAGTCCCCCTCTTCTGTGCTCTAGTGCCCCTCCTTGACTCTGGGCCTGGTTTCTTCTCCTCTCTGTGCTACTCTAGGATATTGCTTTCTGGACTCCGGCTCTTCACCCTCTTGCTGAGCTCACAGGCTTTACAGAGAATGAGGTGCTCCATCTTTATTTCTGGTTTCCCTCTTATCCTACCTCGCTTTGCCTTGTCCCTAGCCAATCTGGCTTGCACAAATCTCGAGGGGACAGCATCTAACTCAAGAAGGATGGCTTCTGTACCTCCCTCACCTACCCACACAGGACCCTAGGTTGTTTCATTGTGGCCCCTGCTCCTCCAGTCCTGCAGTCAGTTGTACTGGGAAGTGGTCTGTGTGTGGGAGCCACTCTCTCCTTGTTACAACTGTTTGTTCCTGGGCCAAGCACTCTCTCCTGTGGCAGGGGTAGGTAGGTAGCAGTCTTTCTCAGACTCTAACTGCCACCCTGCACTGCCCTTACAGCTCTGGATCCTGGTGTTGGGAGCTGTGTTTGGTTTCTCCTCTTATGGTCCCATTGCCTTGTTTGGAGTTATAGCTAATGAGTGCGCCCCTCCCAACTTGTGTGGTACCTCCCATGCCATTGTGGGACTCATGGCCAATGGTAAGTGATACCCCTACTGATGCCTTGCACTCCAGCCAGTGAGGGGCTGGATTAAGCCCCTCTGGCTCCAGCCTTACAGTGACACGGGCTCTTCTCCTCCTCCCTGACAGTGGGCGGCTTTCTGGCTGGGTTGCCCTTCAGTACTATTGCCAAACATTACAGTTGGAGCACAGCCTTCTGGGTGGCTGAGGTGATCTGTGCCGCCAGCACAGGTGCCTTCTTCCTTCTACGAAACATCCGCACCAAGATGGGCCGAGTGCCCAAGAAGGCTGAGTGAAGACAGCGCAGGCTCGGCGCATCCTGTCCTACTTGGGGCCTTTCCCCTTCGTGGGGTTAAGGAGGAAAAGGAGGGAGGGGGCCATCTTGACTAACACCTTTGACTTTCCCTTTCTGCTCCTTTTTCCTTATCTACGTGGCACTAGAAGTTATCAGTAGTTCATGAGGTCCCAGCTCATCTCATATCTATTTAAAGGACAACCTTTGTTCTTGGACTCCATTAGCTCCTATTTCCTGCCTTCAAATAGGAAGCCCCTGCACTTAGGGTGTCTCCTATACCCTTCTCCCTCTCCTGAACCCCATCCTGTCTCCATCTCACTCTCCTCACCTGAGGTGAGGCATCTCCTGCCTGCAGCAGCTGGGCAGCCATGGCCCAAGACTTCTGCCAGAAGGCCTCAGCAGGAGGCCAATACCTTGGACTCCAAGGCCAAAGGGTCACTCTCACCAATACAAAGGGTACAATAGGTGGGAGGGTAGAAAGATTTGTTATAGAGAATTAAAACTAGATTTGATACTAACCTTGTCAGTGAATCATTCTTTCAAAAGGTATAATACAAGTCAGAGATAGCTTTCCTTTGGGAAACAGTCCCTTAATACCTGCGTTCTCTACCCCAAGAGAGAATTCATTCCTCTGGAATGAGAAAGCTGAAGGGTAAATGGACTCCTTTAAGCTCCTGCTTCTTCTGCCTTCAACTTCATACTGCAGAATTCAATGAACATTTTAGAGATGATGCTACTGGGTGTCAGGCAGTTTAAATGACTTGCTGGAAGGAGGCAACAGTATAGTCAGAAAGTCTAGGTTCAAGGTCTGCTGGTAACTAGCTTTGAGACTTCAAAGCAGAGAATTTGTACTTTGCTAAATCTCATCTGTAACACAAACAGGATGAACATCCTGAGCTAAGGGAGAGGATGAAGTGAGATAAAGCAGTAAAACCTGGCTGTGAGCCCTTGATAAATGTTCAATCCTTTTCATTATCATCATCACCACACCACCCAGGAAGCCAGTGGCAATCCATGACTCCTGCTTCAGTCTCATGTTCATTCATTCACTTAATGAATATATATTTGTTTTGTTTTCTACTGGAACACAGTATCTCAGCTTCCTTGAATTCCCTTATCATTCCTGTTTCCCCTTCTGAGGCTTTCTCCCCCAAACCATTAATTAGGATAGCAAACACTGAACTCAAAGGAATGTTTATTACAACATTTATGGGCCTACCTCCTATAAATAATTTGTATAGAGTTGGGAAGTAGGACCATGATAGATATAGGAGGAAAGAGAGAATGGTATTAAGGCTTGGGATCAGAACATGTCATCAGGCTCAGCATCCTCCCTTTTTCAAGTACAATAACAATGCTGCCGGGATCTCCATCAAAGTGGAAACCGCAGGATTCCTGCTGTAGAATCGCTTAAGAATTTGGTGGGGTCCACTGCAGGTTCAGCCTAAGACCCAGGTCCAAAGGTTCCAGCCTTCTCTGCCACCTCCAGGGCTAACTTCAGGTTCTGGTCAAACAGTTCACACCTAGGCCAGGCCCAGGAGGCACAAGTAAGGACAAAGTGTTAGGCCTGGCTCTCTCCCCCACCTGGGAGCCGATTGCAAGGCAGAGCCAGTGGAAACTCTGCTTGAAGGCCATGAACCTTAAGGAAAGTCCTTGCTTTCTCAAAGAATAAGTGAAAGGCTAGTTACTTTTGTTTTATTTTTAAATAATTCTAGTACACTTCAGAATGACATTGGAGAAGAAAATACAGGGAGAGGAAACAAGGAGGCTTGACCAGAATCTACAGACTGGGACCGCTTACCTGATGGGCATTTCCAGGGAGTAAAATGGATTCTTCAGGGCAAAATCTGAATAAATCTCATAAATTTTTCGGAGAAGAGAATCTATCCCAGCCTGCCTAGGATCCGCCAGCACCACAAATTTTATCCCTGGAGAGGAACCAAGAATGATTACCAAAGGGTAGAGAATCAGCAAATAATATTGTCCTGTTTGTACAGCACTTTATATGCTCATTTTTCCTTTATCCTTATTGCCTCATAAAGCATGAAAAGCAAGATTTTGAATCTACAGGTGAGAGCAGAGAAGCAAATGACTTTATAGCACCACCTAGCTGATTGAGTGACTAGGCTTTGGGTTCTAGCTCTGGCCTGGGTGCCCCTCAGCAGAAAGCACCAGGCAGGGAACAAACTCAGGCAGTTTTCAGTGCTCTGCCTTCACGAAGTGAGGACATGCCACTCAGGATCCAAAGGCCATTTTCAACTGGCATTCCAGTTTCATTTTGCAACAACACTTACACCTTCCAAAATGTGTGCAACATGAGAGGACACTAAGGTGAGTTTATGTGCACACAGGATGACGAGGGCTGAGCATGGACAAAGCTGGCGTCAAGATTAAATATTGGCTTTAGATTCACAAAACAAATAACTGTGCACTTGTCCCAGAAAAGGTTAACCACCACCCCCTTGCTTACCAGAGCCAACTTTGGTCAATGCCTTCCTCCAACCAGACCCATCGCATGCCTTTGGCCTGTCTGGAAGCGCGTACCTGTCAGTGTCTGGAAGCAGTGCAGTTTGAATGTATCTGTCTCCAGCATCTCAATGCCTGAGCTGCCCTGTTCAGGAGACAGCTGGGAGCCGATTGCGAACAGCCTATTTGCAAGAAAGAAGAAAGGCAAAGTTGGGAATGCACCTCATTGCTATAAGGGAGGAGTGCTTCTCAAACTTTTCCACCAAGGTGACCCTTATCTTCTGAATACTTAAATTACAGCTTGAAATTAGAAGCAGTAGTATCAAAATTTCATAAGAATCCATTTGAAATCTGCATGAATTTTACTTTCACACCTTGCTACAAAACATAGTACGTTGAAAACTTTGGGTAAAATGAACACTCTGGGATTACATGCCATGTTTACCCACCAGATGACTATGCATATCCAACCCATCTTATAATACAACTGACAGCAGGAAAGGATCTTAAAGATCATTTAATCACCTTACTTTGAAGATGAACACATTAAAACTCTGGAAAGAGAAAGTGACTTAGGCAAACAAAATCACACCACTGCCAGCATTACCTAAAGCCTAGTCATACTGGATCAATTCTTTACATGACAGAGAACTGACGATTTAGGAGGAGGCAGAGAAGGTTGATGGGACCCTACATTCACACCAAGAATAGAAGACATTGGAAGTGGACAACTTGCCCAAAACCCTTGACACGACCTGTACGATCATTTATAATATTTTCTTGACTTCTTGAACCTTGGCATACTAATCAAATGTTTTTCTATCATAGGCATGATGTTATGCTAGTTAAATCCAATTGTTGGGTTTGTGACCAATTACCTATGTCTAGTAGTTCTGGGTTACCTTGGTGGATTTCTCCCCTCAAATGCTCTAACTGGCTGGCCCTGAGAAAATTTAAAGAAAAATTATAGTTATGTTCAGGTCACTCTTGGTATGACTAAATGGAGTCCCCTAACCTGGCCAATTGATAAGGATTGCTCTGACCCCGGTCATAAATATGCATTTTCTTCTATTACTCAAGCTCAGTCAGAAAAACAAGCAAAGGTTTAGCCAAGGAATAAAATCTCCCACAATTATGGAATGGATTTATGTAGATGGGGCGTCCCTGGTGGCTCAAATAAATCGTAAAGAATCCCTTTGCAATGCAGGAGACCCAGGTTCCATCCTTGAGTGGGGAAGATCCCTGGATTAGAGAATGGCTACCCATTCCAATATTCTTGTCTGGAGAACTCCACGGACAGAGGAGTCTGGTGGGCTACAGCCCATGGCGGTGTGTGTGGGGGGGTCACAAAGAGTGGGACACAGCTGAGGGACTGTGTTACTCTTTAGAGAAAGGTAAGCACCGCCAGTCAGCAAGTCTCTGAGCGCAGAACTACACTAATCCAGTCAGCCTATGAGCCAAGAGTAGACGGACAGAATCTAGGAAGAGTTGTGGGACTTACGAGTGGAACATCGAGGCCAGCATGAGCTTCTCATTGGAGGTGAGGCGAGGCCGGCCGAATCGAATGGACACAGGGTAGTTAGCAGGGTTGCCCAGGTACTCCAGCACCTCTTTCCCATCGGCCGTATACTTGCCATTCACGTCCACACCATTGATAGCCAGCACTGCGTGGCCCACTGCAATGGCGAAGCTAACCGTCAACCAAGGCCCAGACTGCGGATCCCGCCAACAGTACAAATGACCCGGCCCCCAACTTCATCCGCCACCCAGCCCGGAGATAGCAGCCCACCAAGGCAGCACCTGGCCCCGCCTCCCCACCCCACCACCTCCCCTCGCGCCCCGGGACCGAGCCTAACCCACCCCGGATGCCGTCTCGCTGGCCGAAAGCTACCAGCACACGCTCGTCGTGCAGCTTAAGCAGCAGATCCAACGGGTAACTGAAAGTTTTCTCAGCCTCGGCCCGTGGGGCATAGCTGTCCAACTGGTAAATAAGGCCGCCAGCTTTGTTCACCACATAAACACTGAAAATTGCCATAGCTGCCGCCGAGGCTGCCGGACTAGGATACGGCCTCTTCCTCCCGGCCCCGCCCCGGAAGCGCAACACGGGGCCCGCCCTCGGGGCTCCAGGCCTCGCTTCCCTTCCCGCTGAGACGCTTAGTGCGCCTGAGTGTCACTAACACATGGACTTTAGTTGCCAGGACCTATAAAATTGTTCTCCTTTCCTTTTTACCGGATCTTAGCGCCAGGAAAGTGTAAAACGTGACTGCCTTTCAACTGGCCGCAGATTCGAAAAGCCAGGGATAACGCCGAGAGTGTGACATTGCGGAGGCGGACGCTGCTTCCGGCAGCTAGTTCCGGGCCTGATCCCGACCTGCACCTCCCGACTTCCTTCGTGCGGCTCCGCCCCTTGTCCCGGAAGCAATCGTTGAGGCCGGAGGTTTCTGGGCTTGTTCACGGAACGCATTTCCTTTTTGTCCGACATCTTAGCGAGGCAGCAGTGGTTGCAGCTGGTCTCCGGGTTTCGCTATGGTGAGCTTGGTGTAGGGGAAGCTGGCGTGGTTCTGGGAGCGGGCGGTGCCGGCGCGCGTTTGGGGCAGCATCGGAGAAGGCTCACATAACTGCCGGGCCACGTGTGGAGATGGGAGGGCTGTAGCTTGCCCCATGTGCTCCGGTAGTGGAGTCGAGACAGGGTGGGGGGCGAAGGAGTAGCGGGAGCGTGGAGGGCTGCCTTGTGACCTGGCCGCATTCCGGCTTTTCTCTTACAGCCGCCCAAGGACGACAAGAAGAAGAAAGATGCCGGAAAGTCGGCCAAGAAAGACAAAGATCCAGTGAACAAATCTGGGGGCAAGGCCAAAAAGAAGGTAGGAGTATAGCTCCTCAAACGGTGAGGGATGTTGGGGACGTCTGGTCTCATTTCCCTATACTGTAGCAAATGGCTTGTAAGGTTGTGGGGTTTAGAGTTAGGTTATTAAGAGTTTATACTCACATCACCGTTTTGGTTTTGACTCATATAAAGAACGGGGGTGTATATGCTACTCGAGAATGAAAGTGTGTACTGAACTACTTTAACTGGGTTAGTGGGCTCAGCCAATATCCAAAAGCCTCAAAGATAGTTTATTTTCCCCCAACGTAGTGTCTTCAATGTCCCTTCAGCAGTAACCAAAGTCTCTTTTACTTTGAACTTGTCTCTAATTATTTCAACTTTAATTTGCTGAGTGTTTGCAGGATCTTAGGTTTCTGCAGCCCAAGGGATAGACCCACTCTTGTACAGCTCTGCAATCGTGTGACAATTCTTTGAGTCAAGTTGTTCCAGAGAAGGGAAATACTGGTTTTTTAGAGAGCACTGATTTTTTTTTTTTTCTTCTTTTTTTGGTGAGCAGAAGTGGTCCAAAGGCAAAGTTCGGGACAAGCTCAATAACCTAGTCTTGTTTGACAAAGCAACGTATGACAAACTCTGTAAAGAAGTTCCCAACTATAAGCTTATAACTCCAGCTGTGGTCTCTGAGAGACTGAAGATTCGTGGTTCCCTGGCCAGAGCAGCCCTTCAGGAACTCCTTAGTAAAGGTGAGAGGATGGTGTGTTGTACTGGTTTGTATGCGTTTGCACCTTAGTTTGGGCTGACCATGTTAGCCATTTTAAATGCAGTAGGTGGACTTCCCTGGTGGCGCAGACGGTAAAGCATCTGTCTACAATGCGGGAGACCTGGGTTCTATCCCTGGGTGGGGAAGATACCCTGGAGAAGGAAATGGCAGTCCACTCCAGTACTATTGCCTGGAAAATCCCATGGACAGAGAAGCCTGGTAGGCTACAGTCCATGGAGTTGCAGAGAGTTGGACACGACCGAGTGACTTCACTTCAGGTGGAGGTTAGCAATACAATTCTAACGTGTAGTCTAGGCTATCGGTAGTGCCTAACAGTGGAAACAGTGATTTTCAGATTACAGTAAAGTGTTGTAGCCATCCCAAAAGTAGGTAACTCACCCCTTAAAACAAAGTAGTCCCTTCTTTTTAAGGGGTGAGTCAGATTAGATTATCACCAAGAAATGTAGGCATGTCTCCTAAGAAAGAAAGTGAAGTCCTCAGTCGTGTCCAACTCTGCGACCCCATGGACTGTAGCCCATCAGGCTCCTTTGTCCATGGGATTCTCCAGGCAAGAATACTGGAGTGGGTTGCCATTTCCTTCTCCAGGGGATCTTCCCGACACAGGGATTGAAGCCAGGTCTCCCGCATTGCAGGCAGTCTAACCTCTGAGCCACCAGAGAAACCCCATGTCTCCTAAAGTCATGTTTAAATTAAGCATTTCTAGTTTGTTGAGTTTTTATAGTACTATTATGTGAAATTTTTATCCTCTCTTCCTAGGACTTATTAAACTGGTTTCAAAGCACAGAGCTCAAGTGATTTACACCAGAAACACCAAGGGTGGGGATGCCCCAGCTGCTGGTGAAGATGCATGAACAGGTGAGCTGGTGAAGAATCGTGAACCTGGGGCTCCTATACGAAGTACACATCCCCTTCACAAGGGTCTATAGTTCTGATTTGATTTTTTTTTTTTTAAACAGGTCCCACTAGCTGTACATTTTGAAAAATAAAACTTTATTAAATCAAATAAGTGGGTTTGTCTGGTTCCTAAGAAAGGGAGTTACAGAATAATAGCTTATAACAGATTTGTTGCCTTGGCTTTGAGCCTTATGGTGGTTGGAAGTACATCAGGAAGCCATTAGCGTTTTTCCTTTATGTGACTGCTGTTTGTTTCTTGCTGCAGCTTCCGTTTTGAATTGATGCCTGAAAAGAAATGAAAGCTTAGTAGCACAAAGAGTGAGATCTCCACGGGGAGGCGCAGGTTGAGGTCCTGACACTGGGCTGGTACCTGGATTGCCAGCGGCGTCCATTATTCCAGACCCGGCCAAAGACGGCAGCCAGCCGGCACTGGTGCTGGAGCTGTGGTCAAAGTTGGCCCCAACTCTGTCTGGTGGGAGTTTCTTCAGTTTCTCTTTTTCCTCTACAATGAGCAGTTTTCTTTGAGTAGGAAGACTTACAGAGTAGGAAGCCTCCATCACCATTGCTGTATTAACTTACTTTCTTTAAGAAACTCTTCATAGGAGGGTCCTATTTGTTGGTTCACAGAACTACAGTCCTCATCTTGGACCATCCAGGGGGTGTGGCACCTGGAAAAGGAAGACCCTTTAAGCAGAAATGAAAACACTTGAGTTCTGGACCATGGGAATTAGAGGGGCTTAAGCTTATTGGAGGGATGACATAACAAACTGCACATTTATAGTGTACAGTTTGAAATGTTTGGGGTAAAACCACACTATCCTTGTGCCCCTTTAAATTATTTTTTAGTGCACCTCCTTTATACTTTCCCAGGCAACCACTGATGTGTGTTCTGTTGCTATAGTTTGCCTCTTCTATAATTTTGCATAAATGGAATATAATATGTACTCTTGTTTACCTTTTAGCGTAGGTACTCTGAGATTGTGGGTTGCAGATGTCAGTCATTCCTTCCTTGTTGAGTATTTGAATTGTTCAGATTAGTTGGGGCACATTTTGATTTTTTCAACTTTTAAAGAAACTGCTAAATTCTTCCCAAGTAGTTATGCCATTTTGCACTCAAATCAGCAGTCTATAAGAGTTTTGGTGCTGCTAAGTCGCTTCAGTCGTGTCCAATTCTGCGACCCCATAGATGGCAGCCCACCAGGCTCCCTGTCCCTGGGATTCTCCAGGCAAGAACACTGGAGTGGGTTGCCATTTCCTTCTCCAGTGCATGAAAGTGAAGTCAGCTGTGTCTGACCCTCAGCGACCCCACGGACTGCAGCCTACCAGGCTCCTCCGTCCATGGGATTTTCCAGGCAAGAGTACTGGAGTAGGGTGCCATTGCCTTCTCCAAAGAGTTCTGCATACATACATTTTTTTTTGCTGTGTGACACGGTCAACTTGTTCCCTGTCCAGGGATCAAACCTACACCCTGTGCATTGAATGCAGAGCCTTAACCACTGAAGCATCAGATAAGTCCATAGTTTTAGCTATTTTGATGACCATCTTTTTATATGCCTTTATTGAGTTTTGTGTTACGCTTAAGTTGCTTGAGTTGTGTCTGACTCTGGCCTGTAGCTCACTGGGCTCTTCTGTCCATGAGGTTTTCCAGGCAAGAATACTGCAGTGAGCTGCCATGACCCTTGCGGGGATCTTCCCAACCCAGGGATCAAACCCATCTCTTAAATCTCCTGCACTGGCACACAGGTTCTTTACCACTAGTGCCACCTGGGAAGCTATTGAGTTTTGAGGGGTCTTCATATATTGAAGATACAAGTTCTTCATCAGATGCTTTTCTTTTTTGAAAAACATGTTTATTAAGCTAAAGTTTTGCGGTGGTCCATTTTTCAAGCAAAATATTTTTTCCCTTAGTCAAAACACAAAGAGGCTGTCTGGCTGTGGCAGGTCTAATGCAATGGTGGGCTTTATGTAAGGTACAGAGACTCTGACCCTCAACTGCAAGTAGTTTTAGATATTAAATACAGTTCCCTGTGCTATATAGTGGGACCCTATTTAGTTGATACCCTTATTTTTATTTTCTTCTCCACAACCGCATGTATTATTGCTATAAAAGAATTATCCTTATAGTTCTTGTTTATCTTTAATATAAAAATATTAAGTAGTATTTTAAAAAATACAGAGGTTGAACAAAAGCCCACGTAAGAATTACCATGTCCCAACATTTACTAACTTTAAAACACCTTAGATATGAAAGTTAAAAAAATCTGGTAAGCAGGTAAACGTATGTCTGTTACTTTCCTGAGTCAGATGCATTTGACATACGTGTCGGGACCCTCCTCCTACCAGTGAAAGACCTACAACTCAAAAAGAAAAACCTCTTACAGTTTGAGAAACATTGCCATGGGCCTTACCTGAGTGTATGTTACCAATTCCTGGTGTATCCTGTAGTGGAAAATGGGGGAAAAATTATAAGAAAGCCAAGAGATGACAAGGATACTCAGCCTAGAGGAAGAAACTGTACAGGAGGTGGATGGAACCACTGCCATATTGCTAACGCTGCACTGGGTTCATGTTAAATCTCACAGAGCGTAGTAAATCATTGAAAGACAGTCTTGTCCCCACCAGACTCAAGGGCTCAGGCTGGAGATGTCCAAAAATAAAGGGCCTACTACATGGTAGGTAAACAAAACCCCTTCCTCACAGAGCATACATATTACTGGGGAAGAGAACTAAGTATGAATTACACAAATTACATTCACAGATTTTTACATGGTATGACATACATTTAAAGTTTTCCATGAAAAAGTGACATCTGAGCTGAAGGGGAAGGTTAGGGTAAGTAGAGGAGTGAAAGAAGACATGTTATTTAAGACGGTGGGAGGGAAGTTAAAAGGGAGGGGACATAGTTACGGCTGTTTCACAATGTATGGCAGGAACCAACACTATTACAAAGCAATCATCCTTCAATTAAAAGAGCAATTACATGTTCAAAACTAAAGAGCACAGTAGGAGGCTGGAGGATAGGATGTAAGATAGCAGGTGATGGATGAGGTTATTTCTTGTGTTTGGCACAAGATTGCAGGAGGAGTAGAGATTGATTGTCCCAAGGTGAAATAGAGGCCAAATTCAGGAGACAAGGCATACTGAGGGAATGTGAGATGAAAAAAAGGAGGTGGGTATAGTCATTGAGGGAATGTGAGAGATGAAAAAAAGGAGGTGATAACCTGTCTGTAGTTACTAGAAAGAGGAGTGTGGGGGTTAGGTGCCTGTGGGGTATCTGTAAGTGTCCCTCTGTTGAGCTGGAATTGGATTCTGCATGGGACGATGTAGGAGTTGGTGCTCCTATGTGACAGTGGGGGTAGTGTGGACACCATGGAGGCTGAGGAATGCGCACATGATGCTGTGGAACAGGGCAGCCAGAGGGAAAAGCCTGCAAATACAGGAATGGCCAGAATACACAGAAAAGGCAGGGGAGACGGGTGTCGTGGGAACTGAGGGGGCACTAGCCATTTCCCATTGTACCTGATGGCCAATGAATGTCAGAGGCTGTCCTGTCTCCATCCAGTCAAGCTCTGGGGCTGGTGGCAGGTCCAAGTATGAGGGCTGCTGTGCGGTGGAGGCTACTTGGCTGAAAAAGACAAACAGGAGCCAGGCTGGCAGACAAGGTCCTTTAGCCATGAGGACAACAAGAATGAGATTTGTTTCCATGTCCTGATCAAAGTTACAGAACGTTCTGAGATAATCAGAATGTCCAGTAAGAGGTTTCCTAACAGTCTTTTACCTGTTTGTCCCTTTCCAGCTTCCAGGTGCTGAAGAGCCCTCTTCTGGGTCTGGCACTGTCTGAGGCTGAGTTTGATTCAGGAAAAATAAATGTGTCTAGAATGCTTAAGAATTTGCCTAGGCCATGCTCCCCACCTCTTAAACAAATTGACAGAGACCTCCCTCCCTCCCTCCCAGCCCTGCCCACATTTTCTCCACTGATAAGGCCTGCCCCCTGGTGGGCAGGGAAGGGAATTCAAGACAAGCAGATGGAGTCCATTAATTTTTCGTCAGAAGAGCTGGTAGGTGAAATGCTGGACCAGGAATCAGTGGATTTGGATACTGCTCTGGCTCCTCCGAGGGAAACCAACCTCTAAGACAGACCGAACCATCTCCTGCCGGCTTTGCTCCACCTCTCGGATCTGAGCTGCCATCTGTGGGAGAGGGGTGACTTAGACAGGTACCAGAAGGTGGGACTGGGTCCTTCAGAGGCCTTTTCTTTAACTCACCTCTTTAATCACTTCATCCTCTTTTTCCTCATAGGAATCCAGACTTTTCACCATGGATTTCTTGAATCTAAAAAGGAAAGGGGCAAGTCACCCCAGAATCCCAGTCCCTGCCAGTTGTGAAAAGATCCTCAGTAGATAAATTTTCTCTAGATTCTGAATAGTGTCAGACTCCCAGAAACCAAATCTCAGTAGTACAATGAACACTCATGTACCTCTTAACATTCTGCCATACTGGCTCCAGTTCTCTTTTCCTTTCTCCCAAGAACATGAGACTAATTAAATTTTTCAGTATGCATTTCCAGGGAAAAGGAACAGCCTATGAAACCATTACCATACTTAAAAATCATTTACCCTTTCTGATGTCTAAATTGTCCCATATCTGGGATAGTATGTTTGCAGTAGTTTTTATTCTACAATATACACAAAGGTATCTGAATAATATCAGTACTACTATCAAGGAGACTACTAAGCAAAGCTCAAGATTTCTTTGCAGTTCTTTAGTCCTTAGAAAATATCCTTCTAAGGGTGTACAGATTTTTGTTTTCAAATGTTACTTGAATTCTGGGCTTCCCTGGTGGTCCGGTGGTTAAGAATCCATCTTGTAATGCAGGAGACACCAGTTCAATCCCTGGTCCTGGAAGATCCCATATGATGCAAGCCAACTAAGCTCGTGTCCCGCAACTACTGAACCAGCACTGTGAAGCCTGTAAGCTGCAACTAGGGAGTAGCCCCCACTCTCCACAACTAGAGAAAGCGCATACGCAGCAACCAAGACCCAGAGCAGCCCCCCAAAAATTTTTTTAAGATGTTAAATTCTTATTCTTTTGTCATTGTTATCAATTTAATAGTTATACAATAATTTGTCTTTGCCTAATTTTAATATGTAAAACATTTATATAGGGAATGGCTCTACCACTGTGCCCTGGCAGTCCTGACAGGCAAAGCCTTGAACTGCAACTTATCAAAGTCTTGGCAGAGGGTTTGCATGATCTTCCTGGAACACAAGAGGACAGGAGGTCTGAAAGGAACTGCTAGGAGGCCATTTCCTATTCATCTCCTTATCTCTCATGGGAGGCCGTTATGAAACAGTTTTTCATTAATTCCCATTTCTGATGGGGTAGGGAGCTTTCTGCTCTCAGATTAGAGCTGCAGATATAAAGCCTGTAGCTTCAGTCTAGTCTTGGCTCCCCAACAACAGTATCCCACAATTCATGCTACATTCACCCAGCCCTATTTGTATCACTATGGTTTTTTTTGGTGTGTGGGACAACCTGGGAAGCTGGCACTTTGGGCTTACTCTTTGGGCTTACTCTTATGTAAGTAATAAGCTGCCTGAATCTAAAAGTGGCTCATTTGTATCTTTACGGATCAAATCAGTCAAGCCTGGCCTGGCCTTGTCTTGTGTGAGCTTGAAATTATAAAGTTTAAAAATCAAAACTATATTTAAATAAAAAGTTTAGAGAAACGAAGCGCCAGTCTATGTTCAATACAGGATATAGGATGCTTGGGGCTGGTGCACGGGATGATCCAGAGAGATGATGTGGGGTGGGAGGTGGGAGGGGGCTTCAGCATTGGGAGATCGTGTACACCTGTGGCTGATTCATGTCAATGTATGGCAAAACCAATACAGTATTGTAATGTAGAATAAAGTAAAAATAAAATTAAAAAAAAAGTTTAGAGAGTCCATCCATATAATTCTCAATTATAATCTGCTAACTACCCTTTTTATTCATCCACCAAAAATTCTATAGAGCTGGGTCAGACTGTGACAAGTAAGCGGCCTGTTTCTTTTTTATTTTTTTAAATTTTTTATGTGGACCACTTTTTTAAAAAGTCTTTGTTACAGTATTATTTCTGTTTTGGCCGCAAAGCATGTGAGATCTTAGATCCCAACCAGGGATTGAACGGGAATCCCCTGCATTGGAGTGCAGTCTTAACCACTGAACCACCAGGGACGTCCCTGGCCTCAGTTTCTTATCTCCTCCTGGTCTGAACCGGAAGTCAAGGTGATGGGATTTAAGTACTTCTTGAAGGTGAAGTTGAAGGTGAAGTCATTTAGTCGTGTATTACTCTTTGCGACCCCATGGACCGTAGCCTATAAGGCTCCTCTGTCCATGGGATTTTCCAGGCAATAGATTGCCATTTCCTTCTTCCAGGGATCTTCCCAACCCAGGGATTGAACCTAGGTCTCCCTCATTGTAGACAGACGCTTTTACCGTCTGAGCCACCAGGGAAGTCCTTCTTAATTCCTCATTATTCTCCACACTGAGTAGAAAGGAATGATAAACACTATGTATTTTCTTAACTTTCGCTTTGGGATCCCCCTTGGGTTCCACTCTCCATAATCTCAAAACAGTCCCAATAAAAGTGGTGATGTGAGGCTGCCTGAGTCCTCCTTCTGAGGCAGTCATAACTCACCCCCTCTGTGCTGCCAAGCTTCCTGCACTCCAGGTAGTTGGGGCCCTCCAAGGCCAGTTAAAACTATTAAAAGTGAGCATCAGTTTTCTGTACTCTATAAAAAACATCTTTTATTTCTAAAGAAACTTACTAGTCTGCCACATATTTAAATAGTTGACTATGGTCAGCTTTTATTATACACTTCTCTATTTGCTAAATACATTGTAAATCCCACCCCCAACTAGATTATAACCTTTCAAGGACTCTGTCATATTTCATTTGTGTTCAACATGATGCCTAGACTAATGAGCGCTACAAAGACAATGGTCACTAATGAAGTCCTTTCTAAATCGTCTAATTAGTAGAGGAAGCTCCTGACACAGATGCAAAGAATCCACACTCTGCTACCTCATCATGTGAAGGAATGACTTACCGTGCAAAGTCCTGGGGGAGATCAAAAACTTCTCTTTCATCTGGAACTCAGCCTTGTTTTCCCACCAGAATTTGTTGGTTGCTTTCTTGTGCTCTGGACTGAGAATGGAAAGGACAAGTAATCTCAGTGATAGATTACAGAATATTACATGGCATTTGATAATGCCAACTGACACCTGGGTCTCTGGGCAAGGCTGAGAGAATACTAACAGTAGTTTCCTCAAGATCTCCAGTTTCCCCCTTCCAATAAAAACGTGACAATCTGAGAGGAAGTGATGGGAAGGAGTCTTGATTGAGCCAGTTTGTCCAATCAAGGCCACCCCCCAGGACTGGGGCCACTGGGACCATAAGGCCGCTACCCTCAGGGTTGGCCATGCCTACAAGATGACTGAATCATCCAATCTGATCAAATCACAAAAACGTTCTTCCTCTCACCCACTCTAAACCCT
This sequence comes from Nanger dama, assembly GCA_917880005.1. Classification (NCBI taxonomy): domain Eukaryota; kingdom Metazoa; phylum Chordata; class Mammalia; order Artiodactyla; family Bovidae; genus Nanger; species Nanger dama. The sequence goes on along the minus strand of CAKJTW010000014.1, from coordinate 29,848,935 downwards.
CCCTCCATTCATTTACAGATTAATGTAAACCTATTATACAACCGCTGTATTATACAGCTACCGCTGTATTATACAGCAACCGCTGTATTATACAGCTACCGCTGTATGCGGTTCCGGGCCCGGCGCTCACCTGGCCAGATGCTCCAGCAGCCCCCCGTGCAAAACAGTCAGGTTTCCGTGGCTCAGGTGTTTCCGCACCTCACAGCCGCAGCACAGGCACCAGCACCATCGCTCGTGCTCGGGCACGTAACGCTCCACCTGAGCGGCGCGGACGGCCTTGCGGGCGGCCTCCACCTGCGGCGGAGAGGATGCCAAGGCGGGCAGGCTAAGCAGGACCCCGGCGGGATCCGCAGATCCCACCCCCTCAGGCCTTCACAGCCTCGCCCAGGCCGTCCATGGTCCCCTCCAACCTCCCGTCCGTACCTGCGGCAGGAGCCGCTCCAAAGCCGCCTTCAGCTGCCGCTGGTGCTTGCGACTGTAGACGTGCCCACGACCGCAGAAGAAAGTCTGGCGGCAAAGAGGACAACGCTGCGCCGGCGCCATCTGCCCAGGACTGGGAAGCCGCGACGCAAAGCTTCTCCTTCTCGGCCCCGTGACCTCTGACCTCTGGGGGCGGGGAGAACCCCGGAGCCCCGCGGCCCCCAGCGGCCCCCAGCGGCTGGTAGGCGCCACTGCAAGTCCTTTCGCGGCTGCGCACGTTTTTCTCCCGGCTCCTCCCTGTGCGCAAGCATCGCCAAATGCTATCTGGCTGGAAAGGTGAAAGGAAAGAGCGCCCGCAAGTTAAGGGAGACCGCACACGTATCGGGAACACTGACAAGGGCCCGTAAGTGAAAGTGAAGTCGCTCAGTCGTGTCCGACTCTTTGCGACCCGTGGACTGTAGCCCACCAAGTTCCTCCGTCCATGGGATTCTCCAGGCAAGAATACTGGAGTGGGTTGCCATTTCCTTCTCTAGCGGATCTTCCTGACCCAGGGATCGAACCCAGGTCTCCCACATTGCAGGCAGACGCTTTAACCTCTGCGCCACCAGGGAAGCCACATACCATGTAACAAATCGTAACTCGTATTTATAGGGTGCTCAGTATGTGTCCAGAGTTTGACACGTACTCTGTGATCACAATAACTCTCTCTGCATGCGTGCTGAAGTCGCTTCAGTCGTGTCCGACTCTTGTGATCCCAAGGACTATAGCCCACCAGGCTCCTCTGTCCATGGAATTTCCTAGGCAAGAATACTGGCGTGGGTTACCATTCCCTTCTCCAGGGTATCTTCCTGACACAGGGTCGAACCCGGGTCTTCCTCGTTGCCGGCGGATTCTTTACCATCTGAGCCACCAGTGACCAGTTGGGAGCACAAGGTGGATGGCCTAATCTAATACCTAGTTACTCACACCCATGCCACCACAGAGGCGATCTGAACGCTGCCCCTGTAGGGCTGTAAAGGGAAAGCTATAAGGGGTTCAGAATCATTGCTGACATCTTTAATCTATAAACGTGCTAAACTAGTGGAACTTTATTCTTCACAAGCCACTCACTTCTCCTAGAGTCAACAGCCTTCCTATCTGTCTAGCTCCCTTAAGAACTCATAGGGTTGAAATCCCCAGACTGTGATTGTGATCTGCACCCTAGAGCTCCCTGCAAAGTATCTGAGGCCTGGCCCAGACTCTACTTGCAGGACTTGCAAACAGAGCTGTCACTGGGTCCCCAGCTTCCCTGACTGTGTGTTACCTGTACTGGTGCATTAACCTGGATGGGTTACAATGTCTGTGGGTGTATACAGTCAACTCTACATAATTCAGACCCAGGAAGTAGGCAGACGCCCCTTCAGAGCTTGACTTCCTGTTGGAGCTTCCCCTTAGACTCAGGCCTTCACTAGATGTGATCCATTTTGATGACCCTTGCAGTTCTCAATTCCTTGACCTCTCATCACTCCCCTGGCAGGGGTGATCCCAGACTTTTTCACCAAAAACTGCACCTTCTCTGACTTCAAACTCTGAAGTTCTTCTCTGACCACCGTCTTCCACCCTCCCTTGTGGCCCTACCTTCCAGCTAGTCTTTAACTGCAAGGATGAATATAAGCACTCTTATCAGTTCACTGAGAAAATTATTCAGCATTTGCCAGCTGCTAAATACTTTGCTCCTTTAAAGATTGGCCTCCAGGTCAGCAGCATCAGCATCTGGGAACTCGTTAGAAATGCAAACGCTTGGGCCCCACCCAGACCTACTGAATTGGAAACTCTGGAGTGAGGTGAGGTGAGGTGAAGTCGCTAAGTCGTGTCCAACTCTTTGCAACCCGGTGGACTGTAACCTATTAGGCTTCTCCGTCCATGGGATTCTCCAGGCAAGAATACTGGAGTGGATTGCCATTTCCTTCTCCAGGGGATCTTCCCAACCCAGGTATCGAACCCGGGTCTCCCGCACTGGAGGCAGACGCTTTAACTTCTGAGCCACCAGGGAAGCCCAAACTCTGGAGTAAGGCCCAGCAATCTGTGGTTTAATGAGCCCTTCAGGTGTTTCTAATGCCCAGTCAAGAATTGCTGGTCTAGGACTTCCCTGATGGTACAGTGGATAGGAATCTGCCTGCCATTGCAGGGGACATGGGTTCGATCCCTGGTCTGGGAAGATTCCATGTGTCTTGGAGCAACTAAGCTGGTGTGTCACAAGTACTGAGCCCACGTGCCAAGAGCTGGTGCTCCACAGCAAAAGAAGCCACTGCAGCGAGAAGCCCATGTACAACTGGGGAGTAGCCCCCGCTCACTGCAGCTAGAGAAAGTCTGCATGCAGCAAGAAAGATCCAGCACAACCAAAAATAAATAATAAAAAACAATAAAAACCTATCTCTGCTAAAAAAAAAAAAAGAAAGAAAGAATCACTGGTCTAGGTCTTAGGTCCTCTTGGCTTTGCTTTACCCACTGGAACCCAGAAATATTTTCACCACACTCTCATGGCAACCTATCACTTCACTTGACTTACCAAGACCTCTCATTCTGTCACACCCCAGCCGTCAACCCAGCTACCTCATCTGTCTCCCGTCATTTGTTCCAAAACTGCATTAGGTAGTCTACACCGTCTGCTTCAAATTCTAACTTCGCAGCCCTCTGCAGTTTGGCTTTTGAAACTGTTTCCCCTAAAGTCCTCCACCACTATTTATTGAGCTGCCATTTGAACTAGATTGTGTGAAATGGAACTCACCATCTTCCTCCTCAGATCATTGTTTTCATCCTCCCAGGAAATAATACCAAATGGAGTTTTGGAGTGAGTTATCTTTGACCTTCCTTTAGTCCCCACATCCACCCTGCACAAGTTGTCTTATTGGATTTCTGAGATGTTTAAAAGCTGTTCTCTACCTTTTACACTCACAGAGCACACTTTATTTCAATTTCCTTCCTTTCTTGATTCATGCAAAATCTTTCTGACTGGTTTCCAAGTGTCTGGTGTACTTCACCTCCATCCATCCTCCAGACTCTGGTCTGAAGGTAGTCTCTAAAATGACTTTCCTGATTAATGTCTAAATGCCTTCAGGAAGTATCTAAGTTTTGCAGCAAGAATTTTACACTAGGTTTCCTAACCTCCTTTTCAGTCTTATAACCCACACTCCCCTCCCCTTCTCCAGGCAATATTCCTACAGTTCCACAGCTTCTTTGCACTTTAGCATCTCCAGCCCTTGGTTCCCCAGCCTAGAATTTACTTTCCAGCTCTGCCTGACAAATTCTATTACATATAATAGAAATATGAAACTGCTGTGAAATATGAACTAGAATGGAATTTCCCTAAGGCTGGTGATTTTGTCTGGAACATAGTAATATGTCAGTCTATTTATAAACTCTTGGATCAATTCATGATTGAATGAATGAAATGTCACCCCTTTTGTGAAGCCTACCAGAGTGGATCCTGCAGGATTAATTTTTCAATTCCAAGATCCTTTGCTCATCTTCGTCAGTTGAAAATCTAACAGTTGAAAGATCAAGTGTAGGGACTGTGTCCTGGTCATACCTGACTTGGTAGAACTAGCAGAAAGGAGTCTTCAATGCGTGTTTGTCAAATTAAGTTAAAATCATCAAAACTTGAGGAACCTTTGTGTTGACATGCCCACGGGATGGTAATCTGTTGCTGGGAAGAGCCTCAGAAACATGCAGCTAACAGCCTCCTAATTATGTTGCAGAAAGAGGGACCTATTCCAGGGCCTGAGAGTGGCCTCTTTTCTAACATTCAGAAATGAATTGTCCAAGGAAATACACCTGCTGACAAAGCAAGAGACTGTATTGGGAAGGGACAGCTGGGCAGAGAGCAGGAGGGAAGGGACTCCAGAACTACTCTGCCACTGGGCTCACAGTCCCAGCTTTTATGTTGCTAGCGCTAAGTTGCTTCAGTCACGTCCAGCTCTGCTATTCTATGGGCTGTGGCCTGCCAGGCTCCTCTGTCCATGGGATTCTCCAGGCAAGAGTACTGGAGTGGGTTGCTATGCCCTCCTCCAGGGGATCTTCCTGACCCAGGGATTCAACCCATGCCTCTTAAGTCTCCTGAGATGGCATGTGGGTTTTTACTACTAGCACTTATGGTCATAGAATTAATTTCCAGGTTGTCTCTGGCCAGTCATCTTGCTTGGCCCATATTTGATCTCAGGGTCCTTTCTAGTGGCCCACGCATCTCTCAGCCAACATGGATTCCAGTGTGAAGGATTGTGGGAGGTTGGTAGGACAATATTACGGCATCTCCTCTCTTTTGACCCCTCCCAAACTCTCCCCGTTTTTGGTGGCAGCGCCATATTCCTCACTGGGACCTCCTGTTGTGAGATAACTTAAGCAAGTGGTCATCATTGTGCCTGGCCAAGGTGGGCAGTTTCAGTCAGTGCTTCCCTAACAATTAATAGTATCAAACTACAAAACAGCCTAGTGGATAAGTTTAAAATTCTAAAAAGTAATTTATTAGAAAAAAAAAAAAAAACTGTACCACGGTTATAATAAAAAGATTGGCCTCCATCTCTTTGCTACCTGCCAGTCCCCAAAGATGACTATTACTGTTTGATATCTATTTTCTTCAAGGCACTTTCTGCTTCAACAACATATGTGTATCTATATAAACATAGTTTCTGTCACATTTGGAATCATATTGAACATACTGTTCTGCTGTTTTTTTCACCCTAAAAATGCATTGTGGATATCTTTCTATATCAGTACATTGAGTGTGATTTAAGTACTGTCTATATGTCCGTCTGTCAAATGTGTTTACATCTTCAGCTCAGGCTTATCTTCAGAACTCCAGACTTAAAATTATCATCTTGGCATAACCACTGTGATGTCTCAGATTCTAAGCACAAAACTGCTCACACCTGCTACTCATTTACCCAATCTCTCAAACAAAAAAACCTCAGAGTCACTCTTTTCTTCTGCATCTAATCAATCGTGTTGACTTGTTGATTCTGTCTCCACCCTACAGCATCAAACTGGGCTGCTTCTCCCCCTTTCTACTGCCATCTGGATTCTGCAGTCATCTCCCCACAGGTTTCCTGCTTCCACTTTTGCCTCTACAAGCCACCTTCAGTGAATAGCTAAGCATCATTTAAAAATAAAAGGGAATTATGTCAGTTACTTCAATTACTTTCCACTAGGGAAAAAACCAAAACCTCTCAACTTCTTATCATAGCTTAGAAGGGTCTGGTCTCTGCCTCCCTTCCCAACATCACCTTGGTTACCATACTGTAGCCCATCCCCATTCTCTCAATAGGCCAAGGTGAGGAGGTTCCTACCTCCTGAGCTTTGTCTATTCTGTTCCCTCTGCTAGAACACTTTTCCTTACCATGCTTCAGCCTGGCTACTCATTAAACAGGTCTCAGTTAAAATACCTTTCTTAGAAAGGCCTTCTCTGACTTCCTCTCCAATTAGGGTTGAGTATCCATATTGTCTCTCTCACAATAACCTAAGTCTACCTTATTAAGATTTATCATCGTTGTACATTATTAGGGTGTCTGTTTAATATCCTTTGAAACTGTGAGGGAGGTAGCTATCTGTGAGGGAGGAGTCATTTTGTGTTTCACTCTATCTGTAGCAGCTGGCACAGGGCCTGGCATAATGAAAGCTCAAAATGAATAGTTGAATGAACAAAAGAGAGGAGGTAGGTGTAGGAATAGTCTATTAGAGAACAAATGAGCAAAGGCAGATTTTTTTTCTGAGTTCCTTTTCCCACAAAGGCTATATTGCTGTGTTCTTTCCTTCTGATCTGTTGCCTTTGGGGGATCCACTTGTGGCTTAACAAACATCAACAAGAATGTGGACAGGGATAAAGATGTGTACATAGTACAGGTGAGGCAAGCTAAGGCCAGATCAGCTGAAACCAGAGCTTAGGATTCAGGACCCTCTTCTTCCTGGGACCTGTATAGATAAGAGCGGTCGGTAAGGGGACTCTGGCTGCAGCATGTTGGGTGAGCAGAGAGCGGATGACACTAATGACCTGGCCCTCCACCCCCTCCTCTGGTGGATGCCACATTAAAAAAAAAAAAAAAAAAAAAGAAAAAAACCCAGCATCCAGATAGTCCAGAGAAAAATCACTCCAGGTGGGCCAGGGAAAGGCAGTTCTTTTTCAAAGAATATTCTTGGTGGCTTCCCTGGTAGCTCAGTGGTAAAGAATCCACCTGCCAATACAGGAGACACAGGTTCAATCCGTGGTCTGGGAAGATCCCACATGCTGTGGAGCAACTAAACCTGTGTGCCACAACTATTAAACCTGTGCTCTAGAGCCCGGGAGAGGCAACTACTGAGCCCAGGCACTGTAACTACAGAGGCCTGAGCCATACAGCCCATGCTCTGCAACAAGAGAAGCCAGCACAATGAGAAGCCCCTGCTCTGCAACTACAGAAAAGCCCCCACACTAATGAAGGCCCAGCACAGCCAAAAACTTTTCTTTTTAAGGAGGGGTATACTTGTTTTGTTTTTCCCCAGTGGCTGGAGACTATTTTGGCCGTGCATGCAGGATCTTAATCCTTCAACCAAGGATTGAACCTGTGCCCCCTGCACTGAGAGCAGAGTCTTAACCACTGGTCCACCAGGGAGGTCTAAGAAAGGCAGTTCTTGACTTGCTCCAGCCGGGAATCTGCATGAGTCTGTCATCTCTTTCTTGGCACCAGTCACTTTCTCTTCCCTGATTGACCCCGCCTCCTCTACTGCATGCCCAAAGCATCCTGACCCCTCACCCAGCAGGGCAGGGCTGCCTTTAAGCACATCTGGAGGAGAACTAGCTGTTTTCCAGACCTGGAAAAAAAAACAAAACCCTGTGCTCATGTCTTCTGTGAGAAGTCTTCCCCAGTTCCTTTCAAGCCACTTGCTTTCTTCTCTGTGCTTCCAGAGAACATGGACTCTGTTGAGAGAAGTTACTAGTGACAAGTAATAGCAAACAGCATTCTTACTACCTAACGGGCCCCATGCTAGGCTCTGGAGTTTGGACATGAAAGGGACTTATTCCATTGTATTTTCCTCAGTGGTTGCCAAGGTCACCGAGGGTGAGCACCTCTGGGATAAGGGACTATATCTTATACATTCCTTGGTTTGGTGGTTTTCTATTTCATTAACCTTAACACCCTAGAATGGAGCAAATACTCTAAGACCATCTTTATTGCTACACATGGGCTTTCTCTTTCTCTAGCTGCAGCGAGCAGGGCTCCTCGTCACTGGCTTCTCTTGCTCAGCACAGGCTCTAGGGCAAGGGGCTTTCAGCTGTTGTGGTACATGGGCTTAGCTGCCCCATGGCACAGGGGATCTTCCTGGACTAGGGGTCAAACCCGTGTCCCCTGCATTGGCGGGTGGTTTCTTAACCACTGGACCAGCAGGGAAGTCCCGTACAACCATCTCCACCACCCTGAAGTGAACCTTGCTGACAAAATAACCTACCTATACATATCATTAAAAACAAAGAAACTGGAGGACTTGCCTGGTGGTTCGAAGGTTAAGAATATGCTTGCCAAGCAGGGGACTTGGGTTCAATCCCTGATCCTAGAAGATCCCACATGATGAAGAACAACTAAGCCCATGCATCCTAACTATTGAGCTCTCAGCTACTGAAACTTGTATGCCCTAGAGCCCAAGCTCTGCAACAAGAGAAGCCACCACAATGAGAAGCCCACACCCCGCAATGAAGAGTAGCCCTCGCTTGCTGCAACTAGAGAAAGCCCATGCACAGCAACAAAGACCTAGTATAGCCAAAAATAAATAATAAAATTTAAAAAAATAAACTGTAATGCTCTGTAAACTGTAATATAACAAAAAATAAAGGGAAAGAAATTTATAATGAGTATATTGGATGACAGTATAATGGATAAACTATATTTGAAAACATGAAACAGTTGAACATTTGCACATTCTTACAGTAAATAGCTGAAATTTAAGAGATGTCATTCAGATGATTATTGAAAATCCGTTTCCTTTATACTGGCTACCTTGACACCACCACGTATTTATACATGTAGAATCCTTGTGGTCACAACAGATACAAACACAGGCCAAACACAGGGATGTGGTACTGGTGACTTAAATACCAGAGCAGCTTTGCTGTCAGTGATTTCCCAAAATGGCAAACACTTGGTAAACTTCCAAACGAAAAAGGACAGTCTCCTTCATTTTACATAAGAGTTGCATTCCTGGAAGTCAGTGTCTAATAAAACAATACAACACATAGTTTCTGCTTAGATGTAAAACTGGGTTAGGTTCTTGGCTCAGCTCATTCACTATCAATGGCCTTAGGTATAAGGGTCAGCTCTTCAAGATGAGACACTATCTCCCACACTGACATTGGACACTCCTGGGCCTGCCAATCCCCCAAATCACTGCATAACCACAGTGCTCCCCAGGGTCAGTGAGAGCCCCTGGCCTAGCACTACTTTTCATGCATGTTCCAGAAGGAAGGCAAAGCTGCAACGGGTCAAGAAGAGACAGCTCTGGTGATAGACTGGTGACCAGGGCGAGGCTTCATTTCTGTTACAAAAATGTGCAAACCACACAGGAACTGGGGCCTTTCTTTCAAGGCAGAGATTTTGGTCAGGTGGGATACTGCTTGTACTTTTTAAGAATAATACTTTTCAGAGACCAGGGAGGAAGCAGTCTGATTTTATAGTGATACAGACTACAAGGGATTAAGAGCTGAATAAATGGACAGAAAATGAAGGCAACTCCTTAAATATAATGACCATCACACGCAGTGACCTGAGGAGAATAACAGTGCACGTGTGCTCAGCCACTTCAGTAGTGTCAGACTCCCTCCGATGCCACGGACTGTATAGCCCGCCAGGCTCCTCTGTCCATGGGATTCTCCAGGCAGGAATACTGAAGTGGGTTGCCATGCCCTCCTCCAGGGGATTTTCCCAACCCAGAGATCAAATCTGCGTTTTACAGCTCCTGCGTTGGAAAGCTGGTTCTTTACCATTAGTGCCACCTGGGAGATTAACAGTACCTACTCTTTAAGGCTTTTAATCCAGGTTTACTTGTATGGATTAACCCTGCAAACGCACATAAAATGATGTCTGGTCCAATTGTAAGCACTCAGTGTTAATGTTAATAAGCCAGACATGGAAGCATATACTTTCCATTGTCCTATTTAGTTTCCAAATCAAAACCTGTGTGTACTTCTATTATCCCTGATTTGCATGCAAAAAAAATGGAAGTTTAGAAGTGTTACAAAAACTTGTGCTAAAAAGATACCGTGAGAGAGGACAGGTGATCTGCGGAGAGAGCTGAGCTGGGAGTCAGAGATGGAGAACAAGACTGTTGCTGGAACAGCAAGGTCCCAGTTCCCACTGAGAGTTGCCAAGCGCTGAAAGTAGATATAGGCTGTTACTAGCACACCAGCCTACTGGAGCAGGGAGGGTGTCCTAACTAGACATCACAATAAGCAATAAAATAGCTACCCTTTATTTAGAACTGAGTTTCAGTTTCAGTAGGAAGCACTCTACTCCATCCTTGTCGATCTCCACACTGGTACAGTGCTAAGAAAGCCATCATTAACTCATTTTCCTCATCAAGACACTGAGAAAGTGGCTGCCTGAGGCACTTTCCTCTACAATGAGGATGCAGGAGAAGCAAGTGGCTACAGAAGAGCTGAGAAACAGGAAGGTGAGCAGGAAGGAAAGGAGAAGTGAGACTATCCTTGCCCGGGAGCTGTCCGGACAAGGGGCGCCCTTCCTAAGACTCAAGCACCACCCACTGCCACCTCTGGGGAGGAGTGATACCCAGTCCCCTGGAATCATGTCTGAGGCTGGAGCCATACTTCTGCGCAGGCCAGCTTCGGGGTAAGGGGAGCAGCAGCAGGACAGGTATTTCAGCCCCATGGGAAACCCAGAATGATCTTTGAGCACTGTGGGGAACACCTGCGGCATCCTGACACAGCTCTGAATCTTGTTCCCTTCTTATCCATCCCGCTGGCTTCTCTCCCTATTGCTCAGGTCTGAGGGTGGCAGCTGGGCTTGCCCCTGGACGCAGTCTCTTGCAATCCAGAAAGCCACCTCAGCCCAGCTGAGATCTATAACCTCTGGGGACCCTGAATCCCCACGTGCTCTGGCTTCTACTGAACCCCTGAGGCATGAAAGGGCCATGCCCCTCAGCTCCGAGTTCCCCTCCCTCCCTCCTAATGCTGAAGTGGGAGAAATGAGACTTGACCCCAGCTACTCCTTTTCTCAAGAAACTGTTTTCCTTTGGGACTTCCCTGGTGGTCAAGAATCCATCTGCCAATGCACGGGACACAGATTCAATCCCTGGTCTTGGAGGATCCCACACGCCACAGGACAACTAAGCCCATGTACCATAAAGACTGAGGCTGTACCCTACAGCCTGGAAGCCACAACTACTTAAGCCCACCCACCATAGAGCCAGTGTTCTGCAACGAGAGGCTACCACCATGAGAAGCCAAGCACCGCAAACTAACAGTGATAGTGAAAGTTGCTCAGTCATGTCCGACTCTGTGAGAGTCCTCTGTCCATAGAATTCTCCAGGCCAGAATACTAGAGTGGGTAGCTGTTCCCTTCTCCAGGGGATCTTCCTGACCCAGGAATCAAACTGGGGTCTCCTGCATTGCAGGCAGATTCTTTTACCAGCCTAACTACCAGCCCTTCCTTACTTGCCACAACTAGAGAAAGCCCAAGCACAGCAATGAAGACACAGCACAGCCAAAAATAGTTTTCCAAAAGAAATTCTTCCTTCTCACCTTCCTCATTGCTCCCTCATGGCCTCCCAGAAGGCATTCCCTTCAACTATTCCATAAACGATACATTTCCCCAGGCCTCTCCTCACTGTGCCCAGAGGATTACATCCACTCCTGTGAGCGAGTGGTGATCTAGGGGGCTTTGCAGGGCTGGCTGCTTTATGCTAGCCATCTCCCAAGAAAAAGAGATCTCGAACAAGGTTGAGTATTTTCTTCCGTTGAGAAAAGAAGAGTATGGGCTCCCTTTGCTGCACACCAGGCAACTGGCCCATTGCCTCTGGAGCACCCAACAGCTCTGAGGGCAACCCATGTCCAACCTCAGAGCTGACCTGCACCTCCCGTGCTACCTCATCCTCAGACCACACACACACACCAGGCTGCTGCACATTCTTTAATAAGGCATGGGCTGATGGCTGGGTCTTGGAACTAAAGGTCAAAGAGTGAGGACATCACATCTGAAAGGAAAGAAGAAAGTCAAAGGGATCTGTCTGCCCCCTGCTGCTCCTCTTCCCTAAGGCTGGACTGCTCTCTTACGGCAGATGACGTACTTCTCTCTCAAGCTCAAATGCCACCTGGTCTCCAGGAGAGGAAAAAGCCCCCTTTTGCAGAGAATCTCCCATACCATGTTTCTCACATCGTGTGGTCACCACTTCTCCAGGCTGCGGGGCTGTGAGCAGTGCCAGCTGTTTCTGCCTCGGCTCCCAATACCTCATGTGCCATGCTTGGGTATGTGAGGACCCCTCAGGCAGGCACCACCCAGCATCTCAGAACACCTCTGGCTTCTCCCCTTCCTCCAGAACCTGCCCCCCTCCACCTTGGTGTGACCCTGGCTCCTTCCATGCACACCCGGCCTCTGGTCAGGATCTTCAGGTCCCCTCCCCTGGGCCTCGCGTGTGACAAGGCCTCACACCTGGCTGGCTCATGCACTGTCGGATCCTTTCCAGCCGAGTGGAGGCCAAGGCACGGGCCTCTTCTGCAAAGCGGCGGTGTCCCTCGTCAGTCAACTTCCAGAGGCAGGATCGGGGCCGTGAGCTGGCCCCATCCTGCATGCTGACCGGCACCTTCTCGAAGCTGTCTCGGAAACAGAGATTGTGACGCACAGTATTCTTCCAGCCTTCAGGAGCCGTCCGGAAAAGGGGAAATGTTGTCTGCGGACATGGAGGAATGGTCAGGAGAGGGGTGGTCTTCCTGGGAGATGCCTCTCCTGGAGAACAGTCTCACCCAGGGGCCAGGAGCCCTCAGCCCTCCTCTCAAGGTGGTGAAGCAGAAGCTGGCCCACGAGGCACTGTGCTGACTAGGCCTGTGGCTGTGCAGCTGGTACAAAGCCTCACCCACTGCCCCTACACTCCCAGGCTCACTTTCCTTCCTCCCTCCCTCCAAGGGCTCAGGACTGACAACTGAACAGGGGGTGAAATCAGGCCAACAGCTTGTCAGAGGAATCCTGGTCAAGGAGAACACCTCTTGAAAATTAATATTCTGTGACTGACTCTTCTAACAGAGGGGAAAGGTCCGAAAAACTCCTCATACTCATGGGTACCTGACTGTCAGAAAGCAATGTAAATCCTTTCTCAGCTCGGCTTCCCTGGGTCCCTAGGGGACAGGCCGGGCCAGATTAGTTTAGTCCAAAGGAAAACGTGAGAAACTGCTGGGGGATCTTGAGAGGGAAGATGAGAGAATTTATGACCCAGGTGAAAACATGTTTTGAAGAACTAAGATAGGGACTTCCCTGGTGGTCCAGTGGTTAAGATTTCACCTTTCAATGCAAGCGGAGCAGGTTTGATCCCTGGTCAGGGAGCTAAGAGCCCACATTCCTCATGGTCAAAAATCAAAAACATAAAACAGAAACAATATTGTAACAAAAACTTAAAAAAAAAAAGAACTAAGCTATAAAAAGGTTGGAGTCTCTTAGATGTGGGCGGTGGTGGTAGCTATCCTGTCTATGTGAGGTGAGGACACATATTCGGGGACAACCTGGAACCAGAGGCTGGGGACGGAGAAGGACCCTCTGGGATACATGTAGGGGAGCTGAGGCAGCAGCCCAGGGCCCCCAGCCAACTGGAAGGTATCAGAGCAGGGCCCTGCCCCTCCCTTCGCCCTCCTCACAGGGCCCCTGGCACATACCGAGTGAAACTGTAGATCTGTTGCACGTTGAGGCCACAGGGGGCACTGTTTCTTAATGCCAGTGCAATTAGGTGGAAGTAATTGAGAGGGGGCCGGGACCAGAGCCTCCCCTCCTGGCTGTTGGCTTGCCGAAGCCTCCGACTCTGGAGGGGGCCGGTTTGTGAGAGGACGGGAGAGCCACAGAGGAGCGGTCATCCTGGTCCTCGGCCTCCTTCTCTTCTGTGAGCTGGAGGAGCACAGAGTAGGAACTGGTCCTGACTCCATGGTCTCTACTCCAGGGGTGCAGTGGCAGGAAGGGGTGGTGGGCCAGGGCCACCATCTGGGCTTCTCCCCAACCCAGAAGACGGGGGGCACAGCTAATTTCTGAACCCATTAACCCTTAGTCAGTCCTAAGAAAACAGAGGCCTCTGCTGCGTCATCCCTGGGCCCACCGCCTGCCTAGAGCCCACCCCAGAAATCCCTACCTCCCAGTTGCTGGGGGAGGCGGCAAACCGCTTCCAAGGGGAAGACTGGTCTCCAGGGGGTGACAGCGACTCCACCTCTGTGGCCTCTGGACATTTGTCAAAGTCTTCTTTTGGGACTGGCTGAGAGGAGGGAGCTGTGGTTGTCAGATTCTTCCCCTTACTGGGTTCTGGGATCTCCAGCTTTCCAGGGGAGAACACGATGTTGGGGTCTACCCACATCCACAGGCTGGGCTCAAAATCTGGACCTGCAGTAGACAAAAAGGAGACTGTGACCCATAGCTCAAGGACTTTGGGTGTCCCACCCAGGCCACAGGACCATGTCACTTCCCTTCACTCACCATCTTTATCAGGGTTGGGTTTTTTTCCCAGAGGTAGCATTGATGGCTCAACTATTTGGAGTTTATACCTGGCAACTGGCAAAAAGAAAGAGAGTCAAAACATCCTAGGATTTCCATTGTGGCCCCAGGGTCCTGGGCCTTGAAGCCTCCCTGGGAGATGGCTATGGGCCCTGCCTGGGAGGTGATGTCTTATTCTATGGGTTTCCCCTTACCTCTCTGACCTTCTCATTATCCTCTGCATTCTTCCCTTCTCACCCCACATTAGGTCCTTGAACCATCTCATTAATGCCTGTTACTTCAGTCAGTCACCATCTATAAACTCAGAGCTTCCATATCTTTATTTCTAGCTTAGACTTCTCTGCTAGCCCTTAAGTATAACTGTCTATGGGATAACCCACAAGCACTTTAACCAGGCAGGCTACAGTCAACCAGGTCAAAAAGTCAGATACAATTTAGTGACTAAACAACAATACATACATATGTATTCTTTTTCAGATTCTTTTCCATTATAGGTTATTACAAGATACTGAATATAATTCCCTGTGCTGTACAGTAGGTCCTTGTTGGTTATCTTTTTATATATAGTAATATGTATCTGTGGTTCCAAACAGGAAAAGGAGTATGTCAAGGCTGTATTTTGTCACCCTGCTTATTTAACTTCTATGCAGAGTACACCATGAGAAACTGGAAGAAACACAAGCTGGAATCAAGATTGCGGGAGAAATATCAATAACCTCAGATATGCAGATGACACCACCCTTATGGCAGAAAGTGAAGAGGAGCTAAAAAGCCTCTTGATGAAAGTGAAAGAGGAGAGTGAAAAAGTGGGCTTAAAGCTCAACATTCAGAAAACGAAGATCATGGCATCCGGTCCCATCACTTCGTGGGAAATAGATGGGGAAACAGTGTAAACAGTGTCAGACTTTATTTTGGGGGGCTCCAAAATCACTGCAGATGGTGATTGCAGCCATGAAATTAAAAGACACTTACTCCTTGGAAGAAAAGCTATGACCAACCTAGAGAGCATATTCAAAAGCAGAGATATTACTTTGCCGACTAAGGTCCATCAGTCAAGGCTGTGTTTTTTCCAGTGGTCATATAAGGATGTGAGAGTTGGACTGTGAAGAAGGCTGAGCACCAAAGAATTGATGCTTCTGAACTGTGGTGTTGGAGAAGACTCTTTGAGAATCCCTTGGATTGCAAGGAGATCCAACCAGTCCATTCTGAAGGAGATCAGCCCTGGGATTTCTTTGGAAGGAATGATGCTAAAGCTGAAACTCCAGTACTTTGGCCACCTCATGCGAAGAGTTGACTCATTGGAAAAGGCTCTGATGCTGGGAGGAATTGGGGGCAGGAGGAGAAGGGGATGACTGAGGATGAGATGGCTGGATGGCATCACGGACTCAATGGACGTGAGTCTGAGTGAACTCCAGGAGTTGGTGATGGACAGGGAGGCCTGGAGTGCTGCGATTCATGGGGTCGCAAAGAGTCGGACACGACTGATCAACTGAACTGAACTGAATATGTATCTGTTAGTCCCAAACTCCTAATTTATCCCTCCCCTAACTTCCCTTTTGGTAACCATAGCTTGTTTTCTGTGTGGGTGGAAATCATTCTTGTCTCCTCTTTCCTATAGAGCCATGCCCAATCAATCACCAAGATCTACCATCCCAGTCCAAGCCTGTAACCTAAAAGTTCTGTTTACCTTTTCTTTAACTTATCATATTGCAGTTTTGAGCCAACTCATTGGAAAAGCCCCTGATGCTGGGAAAGATTGAGGGCATAAGGAGAAGGGGGCGACAGAAGATGAGATGGTTGGATGGTATCATCCACTCAATGGACAGGAGTTTGAGCAAACTCCAGGAGATAAAGACAAGGAAGCCTGGTATGCTGCAGTCCAGGGGCGGTAAAGAGTCAGACACAACTGAGCAACTGAACAACAATTGCAGTTTTGAGTGATCTAAAATGTTAATCCAATTTTGCCACCCTTCACTGTAAACCTTTGGATGGCTTTCCACTGACACTGGGCCAAATCTAAATTCCTTAAGATAGTCTATAAGGCCCTGGCTCCAGGCCCCCTCAGTCGTGTCTGACTCTTTGTGACCTCATAGACTGTAGCCTATCAGGCTCCTCTGTCCATGGGATTTCCCAGGCAATAGTACTAGAGTAGGTTGCCATTTCCTTCTCGGAGGGGATCTTCCCAGCCCAGGGCTCAAACCCAGGTCTCCAGCATTGTAGACAGACGCTTTACTGTCTGAGCCACCAGGGAAGTCTAAGTCTATAAGGCCCTGGCTCCAGGCTCTCCACCCATCTCCAACAGACCTTATCTAGGAAGATCCTAGGTCTTCCCATAAGCTGTTCCCTTTCCTGGAAACCCTCTTCCTACTTACCTCATTAATTGCTACTCACCCATCAAGTCTGTTTAAACATCTTTCTAAAGCAGCCTTCTCTGACTATCTGTCCAAACACTCACATCGTACACATTTTATTCTAATTGCTTGCTTAGAGTCTGTCTCTAGGTCTGTTTCCCTCACTGCCTGGGACATAGGAAGAGCTCAATTTAAATTAATGAATGGATACATGGTAGGCTCAGAGTAAATCAGGTATATATTAGAGCTAGCTGCGTGGTATGAATCTGGCTTCTGGTCCAGTTAGGGGAACTGATTTTGTCTCCCTCATTGTCCCCATGAGTGTCATATTACAGAAGAATCGAGGTCTTTGTTTGGAAAATGATGATATACTTATTGGAAAGCTCACTCTAGAAAGGAAAAAGTAGTAAGAGATACAATAAAAAGGCAAAACTATAATCATTTACAGGGGAAAAAATAGATTAGCATAGAAAACCATATAAAATTGATATAGTAATAAAAGTTATTAGAACTAATAAGAGTCCAGCAGGTTTGATAGATATAAGAGCAACATACTAATCACCACTGTTCCTCTATACCAGCTTTAAGAAACTGGAATAAAATTTTTTCCAAAAAGATGCTGTTTACAATAGCAATCAAAGTTATAATGTGGACCTTTATGTGAAAAAAATGTAATTACTATTTGAAGACCTACAATAAAACCAAGACATATAATACATATTATAAAGATGCCAATCGGCTTCCCAGGTGGCATAGTGCCAAGAACCCATCTGCCAGTGCAGGAGATGAGAGTTCAATCCCTGCGTTGGTAAGATAACCCATTCCAGTATTCTTGCCTGGGAAGTCTCATGGACAGAGGAGTCAGTCCATGGGGTCACAAAAGAGTCAGACACTATTTTAGCAACTAAAACAATGATAAAGCTGCCAATTATTCTCAAATTAATCTAGGCATTTAATGCAGATATTATAACACATAAGTTAGAAGGGTCTGCACAGTAAAACTCACAAGGGGAAAAAAAGCAATAGATAAGAAACCAGAAAAAAAAATCATCTCCAAAACTCAATTCTCTGACAGACAACTCCTACAAATCAAAAAATAAAAGGCTAAGACAAACCAGTTTGTGGGTAAAAGATACAAATCAGTATTCAGAAGGAGGGGATACCTGAAGATGCTCAACCTCACTAATCAGAGGAACACAATAAAAGAATGAGATAATACTTTACATGGAACTGACAAGAATTATAAAGACAGGCAAAAAAAAAAAAAAAAAGCATTGGCAAAGATACAGTGAAACCAGATCCTTTATTACACTGCAGATCTGAATAGCAACTGGTACAGGTGAAGAATAATCAAGCAGCACTATAGATTACTGTCTGCCCCTGGTTGTGTTTATTCTAGTTAACAGAGGAATTTATACACTAATCTTCATTGCTGCCATCATTTACCAAACTCTTGTCCACTCATTTAGAGGAATTTAGTTCCTGGCTCACAGTCACTAATGCTACTCCTGCCTTAAATCTTGGCTATTTCAATTGATACATAGAGGATTCTCCAAAGACCCTGGCCTCAAAGTTTTTGAATTCTGCTCCCCAAATTTTGCCTTCCATCCTAATATAAACAGTCCTTCTCACTGTAATAACCTGAACTAGTAACTGCAACCTCTCCATAAACTCATTGCTGCACCTTGTAGAAGTGTTGCATCACCTCCCCTTTCCAGCCATCTTCTCCAGCCCAACCATCTTTTGATACCAGTGATAACACCAATCCATTGATCTATGGCTTTAGAGCACTGGTTTGAACGAGCTGGATTTAATCAGGGTCGTGGTCTGGCGTAGCAAGTGTTCCAGAGCCAAAGGAGTTGACGGTGTATGCAAGAGAGTGATTGTGTTTGACTGCGGGATTCCAGGTTAAAGAGAGGACTTCCTCTCTAACTCCACTCTTTGACAGCAAGAAAAATGGTGACAGGATCAACAGACTGGTAATCTCAGCGGATCAAAGGACAAGGTCTCTGTCCCTTCTGTCCTTGCTCTGACACAGGCGGCTCTGTGCCTCCTCAAGCATACACAATGTACCTTTTTTTTTGGTGGGGGAGCTCTTGGAGGTTTGTGGGATCTGTTTCCTGACCAGTGAGCAAACTCGGCCCTGGCAGTGAAAGAGCCAAGTCCAAAAACTGGACTGCCAGGGAATTCCCGTCTCCTCTCTTTCCTGATGCTGGGAAAGATTGAAGGCAGGAGGAAAAGGGGGAGACAGAGGATGCGATGGTTGGATGGCATCACCAACTCAATGGACATGAGTTTGAGCAAACTCCGGGAGATAGTAAAAGGACAGAGGAGCCTCATGTGCTGCAGTCCATGGGATGGCAAAGAGTTGGACATGATTTAGCAGCTGAACAGCAAGAGCAACAACAACTCTTCTGTTACTAATTTCTGTCTCTGGACCATATCAGCATTCAAATATGCTGTTAATTCTCTGATCTTATTAAAAAGAACTTGTTGGGACTTCCCTGGTGGTCCAGTGGTCACTCTCTCAATGCAAGCGGCTGGGTTTGATCCTTGGTCAGAGAACCAGATCCTGAATGCTGCAACTAAAGAACCTGCAAGTGTCAACAAAGGCCAAAGATCTCACAAACTGCAACTAAGACCCAGTGAAGTCAAATAAATAAATACGATTATTAACAAACAAAAACTTTTGTTCCTACTTTCTGTGCAGGCCACTACTCCATATTTTTGCTTGCTTTCGAGGCAGAACTCCTTGAAAAAATTGCCTGTACTTTCTGTCTTCACTTCCCTCCCTTCCACTCTTATATCCTTGGCAATCAGACTCCTCCACCACTCCCCCAAAACCACTAGCTTAAGGTTGCACTCCACCAAAACCATATAATCAAGACTCTGCTTTGATAACTCCAAGTCAGCCCATCCCTGATCTCTCCTGTAACCACTCCTTTGAAACACTTTCTTCACTTGGTTTCCAGGAAAAGACAATCTCAGCTTTGATTCTCAATGGTCATTTCCTCAGTTTTTGTTGGTTATCTCTCTTCTCTCCAGTCTCTTTAGAATGGAATGCCCCTAGGGCTCACTCTATTTTTTCCCCTTTAAATGCCAACAAGTGTAACAAAGACTTTCACAATTCCTATCTCTCTCCACAATTAAAACATATCTACCAGCTTACTCAGCATTTCTACTTGGATATCTAAGAAATATCTCAACCTTGGCATGTAAAGAACAGAATTCCTGATTTTCCTCCCCCAGATCTTCCACATCTCCATACAAGACAACTCCATCCTTGAACCTGGTCAGCCAAAAAGCTCTTGAGGAGTCATCCTCTAATCTTTTTTTTTTTTTACACAATACATCCAATCCATCAAGAGAATCCAGCTGGTTCCTTCTCACCACATCCTCCACCACCACCCTGGAGGTCCAGTCCACCATCAGCTCTTGTCTGGATTACTACTATAGCCTCCTAAATAGTTTCCTGGTTCCGTCTCTCTACACTTCAACCAGCAGCCACAATCTTTTAAGACTATAGATCATTCAGGATACGCTGTGTAATTTGCAAGTGAAAGTGAAGTCGCTCAGTCATGTCTCATGACTCTTCGCAACCCCATGGACTGTAGCCTACCAGGCTCCTCCATGGGATTTTCCAGGCAAGAATACTGGAGTGGGTTACCATTTCCTTCTCCAGGAGATCTTCACAACCCAGGGTTTGAACCCGGGTTTCCTGCATTGTGGGTAGATGCTTTACCATCTGAGCCACCAGGAAGTCAAATGTGAGGTTCCTTGTTCAAAAATTATTAAAAATCTTGACAGTGATAGAAGGACATTAAACCCAGTATAAACACCCTATGTAATGGCATAGGTCACTCACTATATTGGCAATCAGGTCACTCTACTGTTCTAAACCTTTCAACCGTACTAAATCTTACTGCTGCTACTGCTAAGTCGCTTCAGTTGTGTCTGACTCTGTGCAACCCTATTGATGGCAGCCCACCAGTCTCCCCTGTCCCTGGGATTCTCCAGGCAAGAACACTGGAGTGGGTTGCCATTTCCTTCTCAGGAAGGAAGGAAAGATTACTGAGTTAACCTTAAGGCCCTGAGAGGGAAGAGGGCTCTTCCTGACCTCTGCTCCACGCTCCACACCCTCTGAACTCTTCTATTTACTTTGATCCAGCCTCACTAGCCTCTTTACGAGTTCCTCAAACACTCCAGGCATATTTCTTTCTGAGGGCTTTTTACACGAGGTATTTCTTCTGCTTGAGAAACTTTTCCTCTAAGTATGGTCTAGCTCACCATCTCACCTTCAGCTGTGCTCAAATATGTTCCTGGGACTACCCTGGTGGTCCAGTGGTGGTCCATTGGCTAACACTCGATGCTCCCCACACAAGGGACCCCAGTTCAATCTCTGGTCAGGGAACTATATCCCATATGCCGAGACTAATATATATAATATACATATATACACATACACACACACGTGTGTGTGTGTGTATATACATATTAATATAAACTGCCTGTGTGGCCCCAGTAGAATATCAGCTCCATAAGGAGTTGTCTCTTTTGCTCATGGTGTATCAAGAGTGTCCAGAATAGTGACTGGGAAAATTGGAGGTGCTCAATTAATATTTCTTTTTTTTGGCCATGCCTTGTGGCATGCAGGATCTTAGTAGCCAGGGATTGAACTTGGGCCCCCTGTATTGTGGAATCTTAATCACTGGACCACCAGAGAAGTCACTTGATAAGTAAATATTTCTTGAATCAAGACACAGGAATGTTCAGCATTACTCATGGTAACAAGGAGTTCCAATGGAGTTTGTGTATCTGTCAGTAAGGAAAATTAAAATACAAAAAGATAATATATGCAGATGATAGAATATCACACAGCTATCAGAAATGATGAATCAGATCTTCATTTAGCAACCCCAAATTACTCTCAAAAACAATGTGAATGGGGAAGTGTAAGACCTCACGGCCTTTTCTGGGAGCGTCGCCACAAAGACCACAGTGACTCGGATTCGATGCAATCAGCAGGAGGATTTATTTAGCCAGCGCTGGGGTTCCTCCCGTTTCCAGGAGTGAACCCGGAACACTCACCGGGGATTTTTATACAGAAAGATCAAAGACAACTGGGAATGAGTCGGATGTAGGGACAATGTGATAGGGGTCTTAGGTGAAGTGGAGCATTTGATTGGTGGGGATGATTTACAGGTAATTAGTTGAAACGGTTGGCTGATCACCCTGCGGCATTTGGTACGGGGAAATGCATTTTTGAGGAAGGTCAGTTACACAGTGGAAACTAAGTCACAAGTTATCAGTTAAGAATAGGGAGCAGTCAGGGGCTCTGAGTCATCAAGATAAGGGGAAAGCTATGCGGTGCATTCTGCCTTCCAGGTTTAACTCTTAACCTAGGAGTTTTCCAGTGCCCTTTTCAGAAAGCACTAAATGAAGTTACATTTTACAGAAAGACGAATACAATGATTTACAACAAGAGAAATTCATTATCCCAAAAGCCTTGTTTGCTAACATCAAAACTACTATAATTCCTCAATCTAAAAGTTCTTCATTCCCCTCTTCTTCTTGTTCATGATTTCAATCTTGAAATCATAGAGTGAGCGGCTTTCAAGATTTAGCCCGTCTAGACGATTTTCTCGCAGCTCCCTCTTCTCTATCTTTTAGGCGCTCTAAAGATGGTGATGGTGCAGCATGTTACGGTAGACAAGCACCTTTATATGCAGAAATTCTTTACAATGCCTTTAATAAGGCATGGTGCTAGGCACATCAGGGCAAGGATAGCGACTAACACGATGCCTACAGCCGCCATGCTCTGCCACAAAGAATGAAGACTGGGAAGGTTAGAAAACAAATTTTTCACAAAATCTTCAGCAGTTTGAACAACATCTAAGCGGCCAGGCGCGTTTTCTATATCTAATATTTCATTGTGTAACTGCAGTAAATCAAGAGAAATATTAGAATTATACCATATGCCTTGTAAATGTCTTTTGATCTTTTCCCACGGGAAGTCAGATATATTATAAGGCTTTTTTTTTTTAACACAGATCCACTTGTGATTAACATGACATTGAATTTTCATTCTGAGTCCTAGCTTTGGACCTCTTCTCCTAAGACCCTGAGGGTATCATACAGAGCAGACAGCTTATTTTCTATTTTTTATCAATATCCTCTTGTGTTCCCATAACCCTTGTGACATTATAAGACAGAGAATCAACAACCTTGGCATCTTGCACGGACTGAGCAAGGGAAGCAGAGGCAGTAACAGCGGTCGCTATTAAGGTGATCAACGATATCACACCCAGAACAATTAATCCCAGGCCTCTTTTGGGCGGCCGGGCGGCGTTGTGTGTTGTAGTAATTGCAATGCCGTTTCATCATACCAATCTTCTTCTATTTTGACGGGGAGCATAACAAAAGCGGGTTGTTTTACCACCAATATCTGCTCTCCGACGCTCATGCCTCTGATACAATTAGTGAGAGTGCAATTAAAACAAGACATATGGTAAACATTCTGGGTGACATTAACAGAAACATTTTCAACCAAAATCATAAAGGGGTAAGGCACACATGATCTAGGATATCTAAATCCAGTAATCCCTATTATCCCAGTGGCCTCATAATACGGCGGAGGGACGGTGTAACAGGCCAGCGATTTTGTAACCTCCGGGTTGGTGTCATTTAAGACTCGGTAGGCACTGTCTACAGAGCCAATTAAAACTTTGACAGACAACATAGACCCTGCCCGCATCTCTTCCGCCAGGCGCCATCTTAGGTTTTCGACCGCGAGCTAGCCCCTTTGTTTTTAAGGTTTCTCATTTAGGGCCCCACATATCCCCCTTTTTTATATATTTTATTTAAGCCCTCGAGACATTTGTATTGCTGTTCTGTAGAGCGGCATAGAGCTGTGGCGGCCAACCTCCAGCCTCGCCAGCCCCTCTCGCGGCTGTGCCTGTCTTAGGTTGCCCTCCTCTGAGAGTCTTACCCGTCGTTGGCTATCCAGCCACCTCTTGGGGGCTAGGCGGAATCTCTCTAGATGATGAGCATCTAGAACTCTTATTTTATTTATCTGTCTCGGTTAATCTCTTGAAGGGCTAAATTAATCCAGGGGTTTTGTGGGTCCCCAACGTGGGGCTCCTCTTTCATGACCTGGGCAAGCATAACCTTTTTTTTTTTTTTTAAACACTACAACAAGCAGAATAACAAAAACAAGCAAATAGAAGGCATTTTAAACCAGGTGAATCGAGTTTGTATCCAGTCCCATAGATACATTGCTCCCTTTTTACCTGTTAAGAGTCTCATTTAACATTGGAAAAGCTGTCAGACAAAAGCTGGAGTATCTCATGTCGCAGTCTATGAGTGCCAGAACACAATGCCTCGATCGCTCTGGCATGGGGCGTGGAGATCAGCTGTTATTGGAGTCCCATCTGCAGATCTCAGATATTCAAGCTGGTTTGAAATCCCTGAGCAGAGGCAGTGGGGGTTGTGGGCAGAACTGTAGGGTCCTTTCCACCTGGGCTCTAGGTTGTTCTGCCGTGCCGGCGAGCGTGACGGAGTCCCCCACCTGGAACGGTGGGCCTCCTCTGGGGTACCGGGTTGGTAGGCGCAGCGCTGAGTCCACCTCTTTCTGACCAGCTGGGTCCCTTCAGCCTTGGCCCGTCTTGTTTCGGCCGGCATTTACCTCTTGGCAGGTCTGCAGTTCGGACCACTTGCTCGCCAATTTAAAGGTCCTGGCACCTCATTCCTTCTTCAAGAAACTGCTTCCGTCCGTATACCATGTCACCTCGGCATCCTGGCGGCTGGTCGGAGTCATGGCGAACTCCATGTACTCCCGCCAGAATTTCTTGACAGTCGTGGGTCACCTCGGACTGGCTGGGGGTCCGGCAGCAGCGTGGCAGGGGTTGAGTCCGGTGGCCGGCGTGAACCTGATTCGCTCAGAGTTTAGGAGCAGCGTCTAATAGTGGGTTATCCTGGCGTTAGTTAGCCATCTCTCGGGGGGTTGGCGAATCACACTTTCTAAAGCGTGGGCGCAGTGGCAATTGTTCTGCCCCAGTGTCAGCTTGTCTGCATCTCTTTACTAGGACTGCCACGGCAGCCACTATCGCAACATTCGGCCAGCCAGCAGCCACGGGGTCCAGTTTCTTTGACAGATATGCCACCGGCCGATTCCATGGTCCCAGCTTTTGGGTGAGGACCCCTTTGGCGATGCCATTATTTTCAGCCACATAGAGATGGAACGGCTTGTCCACATCTGGAAGTCCTAGGGCAGGGCTGACACAGGCGCGCTTAATGTTGTCAAAGCCTTTTGCTCGCTCTTTCCCCAGGCGAAGGGTGTACTGCCCTTTGTCAGGGGGTACAGGGAGCGGCCATCTCTGCGAACCCGGTCCGGCCTGCAGAACCCTGCAGTGCCCAGACTCCCTAACCTGTCGGGAGTTTTCGGGGCCGGTATTCTGGCCACGCCTCCTTTCTGGCCTCCGAGGCCATCGCTTCCCATCTCTGAGTTGGTACCCCAGGTACTAACCTGTTGCCGGCAGTTTGGGCCTTTTTGGCAGGCACGGTAGCCGGGGTGCCAAGTTCGGTCAGTAGGTCTCAGTCCCTTCCTGCACTCCTCTGCGGTATCTGCGGCAGAGCAAGTCATCTACATTTGGAGCAGAGTTACCTGGGGGTTTGTGGCGCGGAGTGCGCGGGGTCCTGGTGGAGGGCTTCGTCAAACATTGTTGGCGAGTTCTTGAATCCTTGCGGCAGCCTGGTCCACGTTAGCTGTCCGGAGAGTCCTGTGGGGGTCTTTCCACTCAAAAGCAAAAATAGGCTGGCTAGCGGGGCTGGTCGTGGCAGAGAGGCATCTTTCAGGTCCAAGACAGTGTACCACTTCCGGCTGGGGGGGGTGCTCAGCAGGTTGTGGGGTTGGGCACTGTTGGGTGTAGGTCGGATACCCGCTTGTTGACTTCTCTCAGGTCCTGTACAGGCCGGTATTCGCCCGTTCAGGCTTCCGGACTGGAAGCATGGGGTGTTCAGGCCGATTGGCACTTTATCAAAATTCCCAGATCAAGAACCTTTGAATATGTGGGCGGATCCCATCTCGAGCCTCTTTACTCATCGGGTACTGGCGGACTGAGATGGGAGTGGCAGAGGCCTTGATTTCTACCACCACTGGGGGCTGGTGGACGGCCATTCCCATGCCCGAGACTTCAGCCCAGGCTGGGGGTCTTAGTCATCCAGTCCTGCATATTCATGGTCTCAGGGAAGGGCTCTCGTATAGCCTGTATTCATCTTCTAGCCTCAGGGTCAAAACCTGCAACGGCCTTCCTTCCCCGTCTGTCACCGTGGTGCCCTCGGTGTGAGTGGATCTGAGCCCCACTTTCGTGAGAAGTCCCGTCCCAGCAAGGGGTGGGCATTCAGGGATCACAAGGAACGAGTGGGATACCCGGCCCACGCCGGTCCACTGTTCTTCGGGTAGTCCATGGGTATTGTCGACCCCTGTAGCGCCCTGTACCCATGCCTTTTTGTGGACAATGTCCCTCCGGTTGTTGGGACGGAGTGTTGGGCTCCTGTGTCTACCAGAACTGTACAGGCTTCCCCTCCACCTTTAGAGTTACCCTAGGCTCGGGGGGGGTCCCGTCCCCTAATCTTCCTCTTCTATGGCCGGTTTTGTTGGGGGTGGCGGCCTTCCCTCTTTTCTGGGGCAGTCTTTGAGCAATGCCCCTTCTCTTTACAGTACGCACACTGATTTTTGTCTAGTGGTGGTTTGGTTCCTGTCCTGCTTTACTGCGGTCTCTTGGCCCAGTTCTATCATCTCTCTTTCCTTCTTTAATCACTGTAGTCAGAATTTTTGCCAAGTCTTTTGCCTGTCTTTTCTCTCTCTCTCTCTCTCTCGTTCATCCTGCTCCCGGATCCTTCTTTCCTCCTTTTCCTCTTCTGTTTCCCTCTTATTGAACACCTTGTCTGCTTCTCTGATCAAATCTTGAAGGGAGAATCCCTGTAACCCATCTAGTCTCTGTAACTTTCTCTTAATATCTAGAGCTGACTGATCAATAAAAGCCATGGCCACTGTAGCCCCATGTTCCTCAGATGTGGGATCATAGGGAGTAAATCTCTTGAATGCCTCCATCAATCTGTCTAGGAATACAGTAGGTGACTCAGTAGGCCCTTGAGTCACTTCCCTTACCTTAGCCAAATTAGTGGGGCGCCTTGCTGCCCCTTGGAGACCCGCCACCAGAGCCTGCGATAGACCCTCGGTGCTCCCTACCTCCGAATTGTAGTCCCAGTCAGGTCCCGGGACCACATCTATTTCATTGGAGCGCTGTGGGCGCCGTCATCTCCTGCACATTTTTGCGAGCCTCCAGTACTCCTGTCTTTCTTCTGTGTGAGCAAGGTCTGCAACATTGCTGACAATCATCCCAAGTGGGCTGTGTGAGAAAACAAGAGATTCTATTAAGGAGGTTAGGCCTGGGGGTTATCAGAAAAGGGGGTTGTTATTTTCCAGTTGTAAAGATCCGAGGCAGAGAATGGCCAATATTGGAGTGGCCGCCCCACGGTCTCGGGGCCCTTCTCCCGCGTGGTCCGGGTGCGCTCCGGCCCGCTTCCTGCCCGGCCCTTTCTCCCCTTCTTTGGCTGCTCGGCGGGCGGTCGCTTGCCCTCTGGGTGCCGGTGGGCCTGTCGGCGGGGGGAGAGATCGGTAGTCGTTTCTCTGTATTTCTTGCGGGAGCCTTGTCTCTCCTCCTTGCCGTGGTTTTGGGCAAAGATCTCTGCGCGGCTCCCCTTCCTGTGGGGAAAACGAAGGTCACCCACCCGGTGCCCAGTCTTCCCAGCCGTAATTATGGCCCTGGT
The DNA here is from genome assembly GCA_917880005.1 of Nanger dama. NCBI lineage: Eukaryota > Metazoa > Chordata > Mammalia > Artiodactyla > Bovidae > Nanger > Nanger dama. The sequence goes on along the minus strand of CAKJTW010000014.1, from coordinate 29,821,640 downwards.
CCGGGTGCTCGTAGCGGGTGAAATTACAGTTTTAACCTGTTTGACTTGTTCTGAAGAGAATGACCCTTCTGCGGCCAGCCGGTATTGAACTGGGCCAATCTACGGCGCATAAACTCTGCCATTTTCCTTTTTTCACTGTCATGGAAAGATCATGGGCCCGATTTTTTACTTCTGTCCAATGATCTACCGTCAGAGACACGGGGTTGTCACAGTCTGTCCCATCGTCAGTTTGTCACAAAATGAACACTCAACTAGTACTAAGTAAGACGAATAATGCGGAGAAATCAGTAAAGCGGCTGCTGTAGCTTTGCCCTCGGCAGTCTTAGCAGATGAGCTTCCTAGCTCCACAGACACAGGATTCAGACGGGAGAAGGATCTCACGCCCCCACCCCGGCGCGTCCGGCGTCCCTGGCCCGCCCGATCGGCGGGGGGCCCCCCCGCCCCGGTCGGCTTCCGGCGTCCCTGGCCCGCCCAGATCAGGCGGAGGGGAATCTCCGCCCCGCCTCCCGGTTGGCGTCGGCGTCCCTGGCCCGCCCAGATACGGCGGCCCTCGATCGACAGACAGAGCGCGGGCCGTCTTTGTTCGCGCCGAAAGAAACCGGGAGGAAAGTGAGATAAGATGACTGAGGATAGCCACCGAAAATCCTGCCGGGAATGGTGGCGGCCAGAGAGGTGGACTTCGGCGTGCTTTGAGTTCCTCGTGTGCCTTGCCGTTGCCGGAGTTGTCTGCTGGGGCGGGCGCCCTAGCGGCTTCTGGCCTTCCGCGCCCCCTTATCCTGCCGGGTCTTCGGGCAGGCGCCTAATGGCTTTTAGTGCCTGCCCGTGCCCACAAAAGGTAATATTAGGCCAGATCCTCACAAGAAAGACAGGGAGTTTCCCCGCCGGCATAGTTACTGGGGCTCACCTGTCGTAAGGCCTTCAAGTCCACCAGGGAGTGCCCTGCCGGACAATCGTTGCCCCCCCCCCCCGTCCTACTTCCAGGATTAAGCACGCGGAAAAGTGAGACAATACAGATTTAACACAGAGCAGACTAGTCCGGCCTTTACAGACGTCCGGAGACACAGATTGCCGAGCTCCTCCAATTCAAAGCCAAAGGGTCTGAGTGAGCGAGGCGTCCCGGCGGCCCCCAAAGTAAGACCTCCGGCCTTTTCCGGGAGCGCGCCACAAGACCACAGTGACTCGAATTCATGCATCAGCAGGTTTATTTAGCCGCGCCTGGGGTTCCCCCGTTTCCGGAGTGAACCCGGACCCCCGAAGGGATTTTTATACAGAAAGATCAAGACACTGGGAATGAGATCGGATGTGGGAACAATGTGATAAGGGGGTCTTGGATGAAGTGGGACTTTGATTGGTGGGGTTTTACAGGTAATTGTTGACGTTGGCTGTCCCCTCCATTTGGTCGGGAATGCATTTTTGAGGAAAGGTCAGTTACACGTGGAAACTAAGTCACAGTTATCGTTGAATAGGGAGCAGTCGGAGGCTCTGGTCACAGATAGGGGCTTGCGGTGCATTCTGCCTTCCAGGTTTAACTCTTAACCTAGGAGTTTTCCGTGCCCTTTTCAGAAAGCACTAAATGAAGTTACATTTTACAGAAAGCGAATACAATGATTTACAACAAAGAGAATTCATTATCCCAAAAGCCTTGTTTTGCTACATCAAAACTACTATATTCCTCAACTAAGTTCTCGAAGCAAAGATTATTATGTACAGTAAGGTTACCTATAAAAGCAAAATAAATGTATCTTTGAAAACTGTTTAGCATTATCTATAAAGACATTAAATGGATTGGAAGTGTGGAAAGTGAGGAAAGAGGGTGGGGACTGAAGGAAGAAAATGAGTTAATCCAACTACTTTGCCCTAACAGCTGGCAATCATATATCAAGAATGTAGTAAGCAATTACCTCAACTCTCAACACCTGAGAACCAAACTAAAAAAATTTTTTTAAAGACAACTGTCAACTATCCATACAGCAAATATTGAGCGGCTCTAGGTGTCAGACAGTGTATTAGGGGATACGGCCACAGACAAAATTGATTTTAAAAATCTTTTTAAAGAGAAAGATGATGGAAGATCAGTAGTGTGCCCAAACGGCCTGGGCGGCACGGAGAAAAGGCTGAAAAGAGACCTAGAAAGTTTTGCGACGGCGCCCGTGAACGAGGGTGGAAAGGCAGTGTTCAGGCAGGCCCCTACCTTCCGTGGGCTCCCAGTCGAGGGAAAAGTAGGGGCGGGGTAGGGGCGCAGCAAAGGGGGCGAGGAGTCCAGAATCGCAGCATCGTAACGGGGCTCGTGAGGGCGGGCGGGGAGGCGGCCAGAGAGCCCGAGCCTCCGGCCTGGCGCGCCCACGAGCGCCCCCTCAGCCGGCGCGGCGCGCCCCTGCCCCACGCCCCCCGTCCAGGACACTCACGGTTCTGTTCGGCTAAGGGCAGGTGCGACGTGGCGGAGGCCAGGAAGGACTCGTTCCCCATGTCCCAGTCCAGCAGCCCCGGGACCTGGCCATGGAGGCTGGCCCAGAAGTCGACGCGCTGCAGTTTCAGGTCCACGGTTAGGGAGAGGAGGGCCAGCCAGCACCGGGTGGGAGAGTCGGGAGAGACTGAGGCTGAGGCCTGCGAGGCACGTTCTTAAATCCCCTGGCGCTGATTGACTTGAGTGGATCCCGCTCAGGTGTGCCTCATTTGACACCCTCGACCTCTCGGGCCTACGCTGAGCGGGCCCCCCACCCCCCCCGCCTTTTCCACAACCCCTCACGCTTTCACTTTGGGGTTTGGGGACCTTGGGGATTCAGAAGGGAGGGATCCCAGGCTCTCTTTCCCCTCTACATTTACCCCAAGCTCTTTTTGTATTTGGTAAATCAGTCTACCAATCAAGAATAATCCTGTGATGGTATTAGTAGCTACTTTCTAGAAGTTTGGAGGATTTCATAGTTTATCCAAGATCGCAGCTGTAAGTGTAAAGTGGAGATTGAATTAAATGGTGGTTTTTATTATTTTATGTCATTTTTTTGGAATGGTGATTCTTAAATTTTGTTTTTCATACTTTCAAATTTACAGAAAAGTCCCAAGACTGCTATAAAAAATTCCAGTATACCCAAGTCCTCTAACCAATTATACCAATTATTAATGTTTTATCACATTTTTGTTTTTCTCTCAGTGTAAGACATACATTATCTTTTCTGAACTACTCAAGAATAATTTGTTGACATCATGCCCCTTTACCCATAAATACTTCAGTGTGTATTTCCTGAAAACCAAACTATTGGTTTACATAACCAGAAAATCAGAAATGAGAAAATTAAAAAACCTAACGAGGATTCAATGAAAGTGAAAGTGGCTCAATGGTGTCTGATTCTCTTTTTGTTTTGTTTTGATAGGTAAGAAGTAGATTTATTCAGATTCAGAGAGAAGCACACAGAGTGTGGGCCATCGCAGAGAGCAAGTGCAGCTGTGTGACCCAGGCCAGAATACTGGAGTGGGTAGCATTCTCTTCTCCAGGGGATCTTCCCAACCCAGGGATCAAACCCAGGTCTTCCGCATTGCAGGCAGATTCTTTACCAGCTGAGCTACCAAAGAAGCCCTTATGGATTCAATACTGTATTTAAAATTAGATCCTATTCAAATTTCACCAATTGCTCCAATAATATCTTTATATGACTTTGCTTTATTATCTAGAATCCAATTCAGGATCATGCAAGGCATTTAATTTTTATGTCTCTTTAGCCTCTAATCTGGAGCAATTTTTCAGACTTAAATCTTTCATAACATTGGCATTTTGAAGAGTACAGGCCATTTATTCTGTAGAATGTCTTTTAGTTTAGGTTCCTGTTTCCTCCTAACTAGATTATGTAATTTTGGCAAGAATGTCAGAGAAGAGATGCTGTTTCCTTATTAGTACATCACATCAAGAGACCCCTGATGTCAGTTTGTCTCATAATTAGTGGTATCCATTATGTTTTTCAACTGTGAAGGTACCTTTTTTTTTCTCTCTCTTTGTAATTAGTAAGCAATTTGTGGGGAGATATATTAAAGTGATCTAAAATCTTGTTTCTCATCAAGTTTGTACCCACTAATTCCAGTGTCCATTTATTATTCTTGCCTAAATCAATCATTACTATGATGGGTGTGAAATGATGATTTTATTTTATTTTATTTTAACTGCACCTCCAGTGTTGTGGGACTTTAGTTCCCTGACCATGAAAGTGAAAGCACTGAGTCCTCACTTCCAGACTGCCAGGGAGTTCCCCGAGTTTTCTAAATCTGTCATTCTATCTCCATTTATTTTAGTTGGCATTCTTTTGTTTCCCGGGGTGGTGAAATGATAAAGAATCCACCTACCAATGCAGGAGGTACAGGTTCAATCCTTGGACCAGGAAGATCCCCTGGAGAAGGAAACAGCAACCCACTCCAGTATTCTTGCCTAGGAAATTTCATGGACAGAGAGGAACCAGAGCAGGCTACAGTTCATGCGGTTACAAAAGAGTCAGACAGGACTAAGCACAGCACAGCACATTGTTTTGTAAAGAAGAACTTTTCTTTATCACATATTTGTTTGTTATCAATATGGACTCAAAGGATTGATTCTTATGTTACAGAAGTGAAAAGTGAAAGTGAAGTCGCTCAGTTTCGTCCGACTCTTTGCAGCCCCATGGACTGTAACCTACCAGGCTCCTCCATCCATGAGATTTTCCAGGCAAGAATACTGGAGTGGGTTGCCATTTCCTTCCCCAGAGGATCTTCCCAACCCAGGGATCGAACCTGGGTCTCCTGCACTGTAGGCAGACACTTTACCATCTGAGCCACCAGGGAAATTTTATGTTACAGAATAGATTATAATTCAGTACTGTATTTGTTTTATCCTTAAATTATTCATATTTGGCCAGAGGGTGAGGCAGCCCCCTCTGGTTCCTTTGTGCATTCTGGGTTTTCCTGTCAGAGCCCATCCACCCTGTACTGTGTTGCCAATTGCTTGCCTACTAGACTGGAAACTTTGAGAGTAGTACCTGACATGTAGGAGACCCTCAATAAATGTTGTTTTAACTATGGTGAAAACAACAACTTCCTTTTAAAAAATTTACTGGCACCCTACCTTTAATATCAATAATAACAGTAACTGTATGATAATCTCCCTAGTTATAAAAATAATACATGTCTGATACAGAAAACTTGGAAATATAGAAAGCACAAAGAAAAAGAAAAGAAAACAAAAATCATTCTTATTATCCACCAGAGATAATAATTAATTACATTCTGATGTATGTGTGTTTCATTTTCTTTTATATAAAAAGTTATTGTAATGCATCTACCCTTTTATAGCCCCTTTTGAATTATATCATTTGAAAATGTTAATATCATGTAAATCATATCTCATCTCTGATGAGGTTAACACCCAGAATGTATAAAGAAATCCCACATATCATCAAAAAATCCAAAAACCCAGTTTAAAAATGGGCAAAGGACTTGAATAGACATTTCTCCAGAGAAGAAATACAGATGTCCAATAAGCACATGAAAAGATGTGCTTTCATATCACTAACAGTAGAGAAATGCAAATAAAAACCACAATGAGATACTACTTCATATCCATTGGAATGGCTATTATAAAAATAAACAAAGAAAATACAGGAAATAACAAGTGTTGACTAGGATGTGGAAAAATTGGAATCCTTGTGAATTACTGGTGGGAAAGTAAAATGGTGCAGGCTCTCAAAAAAAAGAGAAAAAATAAAAGAATTACTGTATGATCTAACTGTCTCATTTCTTGGTTAATACCCTGAAGAACTGGAATCAGAGGTTTGGATAGATATATGTTTATACCCATGTTCAGGACTGCCTATTCACAGTATCTAAAATGTGGAAACAGGGACTTTCATGGTGAGAATCTGCCTTGCAATGTAGGGGACTTGGGTTGGATCCCTAGTTGGGAACCTAAGATCCCACATCCCTGGGACAACTAGAGAGAAACCCACATGCCTCCATGAAGAGCTCACAAAGATCCCCTGTGCCGCAACTAAGACCCAAGGCAGCCAAATAAATATATTTTAAAGATGTTTAAAATCGTAAATTTTAAGTTTGTATTGTGTGCTTTGTCACTCAGTTGTGTCTGACTCTTTGCCACCCCATGGACTGACTGTAGCACCACAGGCTCCTTTGTTTACGGGGATTCTCCAGGCAAGAATTCTGGAGTAGGTTGCCACTTCCTTCTCCAGGGGATCTTCCTGACCTAGAGATTAAACCTGCATTGGCAGGCAGATTCTTTACCACTGAGTCACCAGGGAAGCAAAGAATGAATGTGCTGTGCTGTACTTAGTCGCTCGGTCATGTCAGACTCCTGCAACTCCATGGACTAGAGCCTACCAGGCTCCTCTGTCCATGGGGATTCTCTAGGAAAGAATACTGGAGTGGATTGTCTTGCGCTCCTCCAGGGCATCTTCCCTACCCAGGGATCAAACCCAGGTCTCTCGCATTGCAGGCAAATTCTTTACTATATGAACCACCAGGGAAGCCCTTTATGTTTGTATTATCATGATTTTCAGTTCGGTTCAATTGCTCAGTCACGTCCGATTCTTTGTGACTCCATGATTTGCAGCACGCCAGGCCTCCCTGTCCATCACCAACTCCCGGAGTTCACCAAAACCCATGTGCATCAAGTCTGTGATGCCATTTAGCCATCTCATCTCTGTTGTCCCCTTCTCCTTCCCCAATCCCTCCCAGCATCAGAGTCTTTTCCAATGAGTCAACTCTTTGCATGAGGTGGCCAAAGTACTGGAGTTTCAGCTTGAGCATCAGTCCTTCCAAAGAATACCAAGGACTGATCTCCTTTAGGATGGACTGGTTGGATCTCCTTGTAGTCCAAGGGACTCTCAAGAATCTTCTCCAACACCACAGTTCAAAAGCATACATTCTTCAGCCCTCAGCCTTCTTCACAGTCCAACTCTCACATCCATACATGACCACTGGAAAAACCATAGCCTTGACTAGACGGACCTTTGTTGGCAAAGTAATATCTCTGCTTTTGAATATGCTATCTAGGTTGGTCATAACTTTCCTTCCAAGGAGTAAGCGTCTTTTAATTTCATGGCTGCAATCACCATCTGCAGTGATTTTGGAGCCCCCAAAATAAAGTCTAACACTGTTTCCACTGTTTCTCTATCTATTTCCTATGAAGTGATGAGACCAGATGCCATGATCTTCGTTTTCTGAATGTTGAGCTTTAAGCTAACTTTTTCACTCTCCTCTTTCACTTTCATCAAGAGGCTTTTTAGTTCCTTTTCACTTTCTGCCATAAGGGTGGTATCATCTGCATATCTGAGGTTATTGATATTTCTCCTGGCAATCTTGATTCCAGCTTGTGCTTCTTCCAGCCCAGCATTTCTCATGATGTACTCTGCATATAAGTTAAATAAGCAGGGTGACAACATACTCCTTTTCCTATTTGGGACCAGTCTGTTGTTCCATGTCCAGTTCTTCCTGACCTGCATATAGGTTTCTCAAGAGGCAGGTCAGGTGGTCTGGTATTCCCATCTCTTGAAGAATTTTCTACAGTTTATTGTGATTCACACAATCAAAGGCTTTGGCATAGTCAATAAAGCAGAAATAGATGTTTTTCTGGAACTCTCTTGCTTTTTCCATGGTCCCTCAGATGTTGGCAATTTGATCTCTGGTTCCTCTGCCTTTTCTAAAACCAGCTTGAACATCTAGAAGTTCATGGTTCATGTATTGCTAATGCCTGGCTTGGAGAATTTTGAGCATTACTTTACTAGCGTGTGCTGCTGCTGCTGCTAAGTCGCTTCAGTCGTGTCCGACTCTGCGACCCCATAGATGGCAGCCCACCAGGCTTCCCCGTCCCTGAGATTCTCCAGGCAAGAATACTGGAGTGGGTTGCCATGTCCTTCTCCAATGCATGAAAGTAAAAAGTGAAAGTGAAGTTGCTCAGTTGTGTCCGACTCTAGCAACCCCATGGACTGCAGCCTACAAGGCTCCTTCATCCATGGGATTTTCCAGGCAAGAGTACTCGAGTGGGGTGCCATTGCCTTCTCCATACTAGCGTGTGAGATGAGTGCAATTGTGCATAGTTTGAGCATTCTTTGGCATTGCCTTTCTTTGGGATTGGAATGAAAACTGACCTTTTCCAGTCCTGTGGCCACTGCTGAGTTTTCCAAATTTGCTGGCATATTGAGTGCAGAACTTTCACAGCATCATCGTTCAGGATTTGAAATAGCTCAACTATTTCAATTCCAGCTCAACTGGAATTCCATCACCTCCACTAGCTTTGTTCGTAGTGATGCTTTCTAAGGCCCATTTGACTTCACATTCCAGGATGTCTGGCTTTAGGTGAGTGATCACACCATCATGATTATCTGGGTTGTGAAGATCTTTTTGTACAGTTCTTCTGTGTATTCTTGCCACTTTTTCTTAATATCTTCTGCTTCTGTTAGATCCATACCATTTCTGTCCTTTATTGAACCCATCTCTGCATGAAATGTTCCCTTGGTATCTCTAATTTTCTTGAAGAGATCTCTAGTCTTTCCTATTCTGTTGTTTTTCTCTATTTCTTTGCATTGATTGCTGAGGAAGGCTTTCTTATCTCTCTTTGCTATTCTTTGGAACTCTGCATTCAAATGGGAATATCTCTCCTTTTCCCCTTTGCTTTTTGCTTCTCTTCTTTTCACAGCTATTTGTAAGGCCTCCTCAGATAGCCATTTTGCTTTTTTGCATTTGTTTTCCATGGGGATGGTCTTGATCCTTATCTCCTGTACAGTGTCATGAACCTCTGTCCATAGTTCATCAGGTACTCTGTCTATCAGATCTAGTCCCTTAAATCTATTTCTCACTTCCATTGTATAATCATAAGGGATTTGATTTAGGTCATACCTGATAGCATATTGAAAAGAAGAGACATTACTTTGCCAACAAAGGTCCGTCTAGTCAAGGCTATAGTTTCTCCAGTGGTCATGTATGGATGTGAGAGTTGGACTGTGAGGAAAGCTGAGTGCCGAAGAATTGATGTTTTTGAACTGTGGTGTTGGAGAAGATTCTTGAGAGTCCCTTGGACTGCAAGGAGATCCAACCAGTCCATTCTAGAGGAGATCAGCCCTGGGTGTTCTTTGGAAGGACTGATGCTAAAGCTGAAACTCCAGTACTTTGGCCACCTCATGCGAAGAGTTGACTCATTGGAAAAGACTCTGATGCTGGGAGGGATTGGGGGCAAGTGGAAAAGGGGATGACCAAGGATGACATGGCTGGATGGCATCATCAACTCAATGGACGTGAGTCTGAGTGAACTCCGGGAGTTGGTAATAGACAGGGAGGCCTGGCATGCTGCGATGCATGGGGTCGCAAAGAGTCGGACACGACTGAGCGACTGAACTGAACTGAACTGAACTGAATGGTCTAGTGGTTTTCCCTACTTTCTTCAATTTAAGTCTGAATTTGGCAATAAGGAGTTCATGATCTGAGCCACAGTCAGCTCCTGGTCTTATTTTTGCTGACTGTATAGAGCTTCTCCATCTTTGGCTGCAAAGAATATTATCAATCTGATTTCGATGTTGACCATCTGGTGATGTCCATGTGTATGGTGATGACCATGATGATGGTGATGACCATGATTTTAAAAATGTTTATATCATCCCCCTAATGAAGTCCAACTCTTTGGGACCCCGTGGACTGTAGCCCAGCAGGCTCCTCTCTCCATTGGATTCTCCAGGCAAGGATACTGGAGTGGATTGCCATTTCCTTCCCCAGGGAATCTTCCCAACCCAGGGATTGAACCCGGGTCTGCTGCATTGCAGGCAGACACTTCATCCTCTGAGCCACCAGGGAAGCATCTCCCTACCCACATCCATTTGACAGAACTCTAGAAACAGAGCGCAGGCAGGAGGGAAACTGAAAATTAATAAATAAATAATGTTCGGTTCAGTTCAGTTGCTCAGTCGTGTCCGACTCTCTGTTACCCCATGAACTGCAGCACGCCAGGCCTCCCTGTCCATCACCAACTCCCGGAGTTCACTCAGATTCACGTTCATCGAATCAGTGATGCCATCCAGCCATCTCATCCTCTGTTCCCTTCTCCTCCTGCCCCCAGTCCCTCCCAGCATCAGAGTCTTTTCCAATGAGTCAACTCTTCTCATGAGGTGGCCAAAGTACTGGAGTTTTAGCTTTAGCATCATTCCTTCCAAAGAAATCCCAGGGTTGATCTCCTTCAGAATAGACTGGTTGGATCTCCTTGCAGTCCAAGGGACTCTCAAGAGTCTTCTCCACCACCACAGTTCAAAAGCATCGATTCTTCAGCATTCAGCTTTCCTCACAGTCCAACTCTCACATCCATACATGACCACTGGAAAAACCATAGCCTTGACTAGACGGACCTTAGTCGGCAAAGTAATGTCTCTGCTTTTGAATATGCTCTCTAGGTTGGTCATAACTTTTCTTCCAAGGAGTAAGTGTCTTTTAATTTCATGGCTGCAATCACCATCTGCAGTGATTTTGGAGCCCCAAAAATAAAATCCGACCCTGTTTCCACTGTTTCCCCATCTATTTCCCATGAAATGATGGGACCGGATGCCATGATCTTCGTTTTCTGAATGTTGAGCTTTAAGCTAACTTTTTCACTCTCCTTTCACTTTCATCAAGAGGCTTTTAGTTCCTCTTCACTTTCTGCCATAAGGGTAGTGTCATCTGCATATCCGAGGTTATTGGTATTTCTCCTGGCAATCTTGATTCCAGCTTGTGTTTATTCCAGACCAGCGTTTCTCGTGATGTACTCTGCATAGAAGTTAAATAAGCAGGGTGACAACATACAGCCTTAACGTACTCCTTTTCCTATTTGGAACCAGTCTGTTGTTCCATGTCCAGTTCTAACTGTTGCTTCCTGACCTGCATACAGATTTCTCAAGAGGCAGGTCAGGAGGTCTGGTATTCCCATCTCTTTCAGAATTTTCCACAGTTTATTGTGATCCACACAGTCAAAGGCTTTGGCATAGTCAATAAAGCAGAAATAGATGTTTTTCTGGAATTCTCTTGCTGCTTTCATGATCCAGCGGATGTTGGCAATTTGATCTCTGGTTCCTCTGCCTTTTCTAAAACCAGCTTGAACATCAGGAAGTTCACGGTTCACCTATTGCTGAAGCCTGGCTTGGAGAATTTTGAGCATTACTTTACTAGCATGTGAGATGAGTACAATTGTGCGGTAGTTTGAGCATTCTTTGGGATTGGAATGAAAACTGACCTTTTCCAGTCCTGTGGCCACTGCTGAGTTATTTCCAAACTTTGCTGCATGTTAGAATCCCCTGGGGATCTTCAAAAGTACTAATGCCTGATTCCCACCCCCAGTCATTCTGATTCTGGTGTAGGATATGGCCTGAGTGTTGGGATTTTTAAGTCTCCTGGATGATTCTAATATGTGGCACAGTTTGGCTCCTTGTCTGGTGCTCTTGTTTTTGTTGCTGAGTTGCTAAATCATGTTCAACTCTTTTGGGACCCCATGGATTGTGGCCTGCCAGGCTCCTCCGTCCATGGGATTTCCCAGGAAAGAATACTGGAGCGGGTTGTCATTTCCTTCTCCAGGGGATCTTCCCAACCCAGGGTCTCCTGCTTGACAGGCAGATTCTTTACCACCATTTTTCACCTGATACGAAGGGCCAACTCAGAAAACACCCTGAAAGACTGAAGAAAGATTGAAGTCGAAAGGAGAAGAGGGCAGAGAAGGGGGTAGCAGAGGATGAGATGGTTAGACAGCCTCACAGACTCAATGGACCTGAATTTGAGGAAACTCCAGGAGATAGAGGAGCCTGGTATGCTGCACTTCATGGAGTTGCAAAGAGTCAACAAGACTTAGCTACTGAACAACAAGGACAGCTGATGCTCTTCCCACAATACAAGAAGAGTGGGCACCATACCTCCCTTGGCTGGTACAGTTAGGATGGGAAGAAGGGCCTGATGGATTCTCCCAGACCCTCCTTCCTGACTTCAGGCCTCAGGGAAGCTGGACCCACCCAAACTAAGAAGGGTCCCGTGTTCACCTCCTGTCATCTATCATGACACTTATTGCAATTTCATTTACCTGTTCACACTTTGGGGAATCTCTCTTCCCCTAAATTCTCCATAAGTTCCATGAGGGAGGAAGAGTGTCTTTTCACAGTTTATTTCTAGCACCTGGCACACAATAAATGCTAAGTTAGTGTTTGTGGAATTCATAAATACTGTTGTTCTTCTCTTCCATTGCCTCCCTCTCCAGGATCTTCTAGCTCTGTGTCATTTATTATTGTGTTTTCAGAATTTGGGGCACTTTTCCTAGCCCCCACCTTCTCTCCAGGGGCTTGCTGACTCATCCATTTGCTCACTTGTGCTACAATATATATTAAATATCCACCATGTCCCAGGCACCACAAAGGTACTATAGGCCCTTGGGAGCAAAGAGACGGCTCTCAGGGAACATAAAGTCTGGAGGGAAGACCACTGAATAATCACACAAACATAGTAATAAAGATAGTAATGCCATGAAAGATAAATGGGAGAGCCCAACCTAATGGTGGGGGGTGGGGTGGAGGTCAGAGAAGGCTTCCCTGAAGAAGCTGGGTTAACTATGCAGATAGAATGGAACTGGGGGTGGGGGGTGGTCTTAAAAGCAGTGTAGGCCTAAGGAAGGGGCTTCTGTGTGGCTCAGATGGTAAAGAGTCTGCCTGCAATGTGGGGAGACCCAAGTCTTCCCTGGATTGAGAAGACCCCCTGGAGTAGGAAATGGCAACCCGCCCCAGTATTCTTGCCTGGACAATCCATGGACAGAGGAACCTGGTGGGTTACAGTCCATGGGGTCGCAAAGAGTCAGACCCAAGCGACTTAGCACACACACAGGCTTAAAGAAGAGCCTGTACAAAGGCCTCGGGGCAAGAGGGAATGCAGGACATTAGAAGGGATATAGTGAGAGCTGAGGGGTAGTTAGGGGACAGACCCAGGGCTGGCCTTGAAAGTCACCACAAAAATTTTGGTCTTTACCCTAAGAGTAAGGCAAAGATCACTGACCCTTAGAAGGAATAACATATTGGAGAAAACACAAGTGAGCACTCCCACTCTGTCCTCTTGGTTACTCACAGGACCACTTTTACTCCCTCTGGCGGGGAGTTCCACTTCTCTCTTCTCCTAGTGCCCTTTAGCCTGTTCTTCACTCCCCCAGTAACTGTAACCTCTCTTCCCCCACTCCCTGCCCATCCCCAGCACCCTGTCCTTGGGTCTCACTCTGGTAGCCTTCTGGCTTTTTCCCTTTGCTATGCTGGTTATTCATCATGATGAAGAATGCCAGGGCTTTCTCTAGCTGCAGAGCACAGGCTCTAGAGTGCTTGGGCTCAGTACTTATGGTGCTTGGATTTCTCTAGTTGTGGGATCTTAGTCCCCCAGGGATCGAACCAGCACCCCCTGCATTGGAAGGCAGATTCTTAACCACTGGGCCACCAGGGAAGTCCTGGCCCTCTGAGTTGTTTTTTGGTCAGAGCCTCTCTTTCTGCAGCACTTCTTGCTCTCCCAGCTTCCAGAAAGGCCCTCAGGCTTCTGGGTCCCATGTGGTGGACCAGCCTCGGCTTCACTCCCACCCCAGGGCCCTTGGATGGTGTAAAACCCACAGTCCAGGTGTGGGTCTGAGAACTCTGACTCTTGGATTATCTCATCCACACCTTCCTGCTTCCTGGGAAAAGTAACTTTGGGGTTCCAGGGCAGAGAGAGGACTAGGAGCAGCCGCAGCCTGGATATAGATTCTGTATGTTTGCCCAGAGTGAAAGTTAAGTGAAAGTCGCTCAGTCGTGTTTAACTCTTTACGACCCTATGGACTATACAGTCCATGGAATTATCCTGGCCAGGATACTGGAGTGGATAACTGTTCCCTTCTCCAGGGGATCTTCCCAACTCAGGGATCGAACCCAGGTTTCCCTCATTGTGGATGAATTCTTTAACAGCTGAGCCACCAGGGAAGCCCAAAGTGGAGCCCATTGAAGAGAAATACACACAGCAACGTGGCATCAGGCTTTATTGTAGGGACTAAATTCAATGAGGGAGGGAAAAATTCCTGTCTGTCAGGGGTAGAGCGGTTAAAGAGGTGAAATGGGAGAAAACCCAGTTCTGACAGGGGTGGGGTGAGGGCAGGAATAGGGAGTGTTGGGCCAAGGGGACACCTTAGGGGATGAGGGGGTACGGAGGGAGGAGAGGGCTGTAGTTGAGGGAGGGGAGGGGATGGCTCTGAAGGATCCCAGGCCTGGTGCCTGTGGCCTGGGAGCAGGCCATCTTCTCAGCAGTGGAGACAAGAGAAGACACAGAGCCCCGGGCTGAGAACACGGACCGTGCCTTGGACTTGCTGCCTGCTCCCGGGCTGTCCTCCTCACTTTCGGGCGCCCAGTGCTAGGGCAATGATCAAGCCCAGAACCAGCAGGAACATGGCGACCGAGAGCAGCACCGTGATGACCACCATGCCCCCTGTCCGGGCCATTGCCAGCCCAATGGATTCCGCCTTCCTTCCTGTCAGAAAAGAGGATGGAGGCAGCTCTAGGCAGGAAGGGCCCCCACCCTGCCCAAGGCTCCCAGCCCGGGCCCTCATCCATTCATCCAGCCAGCCATCCCCTCATCCATGTATTCATCCAACCAGCCAACGAATCATCAGATAAACATTTATGAAGCATCTCCTGTGTGAGGCACTGAGGATTCAGAAATTAATCAGACACAGTCACTACCCACAAAGTTTAGCAGTGCGGGGAAATGTGTCAGCAGCCACTTAAAATGCCGAGGGCTCTGTGTGAGGATAGAGGAAGGCAGAGAAGCTAAGGGAGGATAGGAAGGGGCAGATGGGGGATGGGCGAGAGGGGCCAGGGAAGGCTCTGGGGCCCTGAGACGTTACTCACGAGGAAGTGTGGACATCGGGATTTCTCTGCTGGACTCGGTGGACGCCCCCTTTGTCACGAGGTAGGAAACGCTTTTGTGGTGAGGTTCGGGAGAGGACAGAATCCTCGGTCAGTGTCCAGGACTTAGAGTATGAGGGAGGCCTGGCCTCCCCCTCCATGGCTGTGCCCAGGAGAGGCCTGTTCTGTGAGCTGTGCCCCGACTCTTTCCCCGACACTCACCACATCCCACCACCACTGCCACCAAAGTCGGGGCCCAGCCCCTCTTCCCATAGCCCTTCCCACCCGTGCCCCAGGCCCAGGCCTGGTACTTACTAGTATTTGGTTCCTGGTGCCAGGTTTGTCACCTGGTACGCGCTGAGCCGGGTGACTGTGAAGCCAGACCCACTGTCCACCACGCTCACCAGCTCCCTGCGTCCGCGGCACGGAGGCACCACGAAGCTAGATCTCACCACTGGGCAGGAAATCGGTGATGAAAGGCAGGGTCAAGCCTCGAGAGGCCCCAAGGAGCAGGGCAGTATTTAGAGTATGGATGGTGGGAAAAGGGGGTCAGTAGGAAGGGAGAGTGGGAGGAGGGATGCCTGGGTATCCTGGGAAGGGATCTATGGGGACCAGGGGCTGCTGGGAGCGAGAAGCAGACCTTTGCTGTCATTGGCCCTCCGGACAGTCAGTGTGGCGTTGCCCCCTGTGAGGTGACACGGGGGCAAGGCAACTAGCAGGCTTTCCGTCATCACTGGGGACAGCAGACCAGAGAGGCTTGAGATGTTGAAGTCAGCTAGGGGGCCAAGAAGGAGTTCAGGGGAGGATCAATCCCTTTCTCGCCAACAGATCGGCCTCCCTACTCCACCCCTGGGGGTCCTCTCTAAGGAGGAAGAATCCTTTCCACTCTAGTCTGTTTGCAGAACACGAGTCTTTGCCCGTATGACCACCAGGTGGCAGACTTGCGCTTCAGAAGCTGGGTACTCCTCCAAGCCTCCAGATGCAGAGGTGCTAGGAGGGGGCAGCTCCCAACTCCACCACTGTCCAAAGCCTTGGTCTCTTCCCCACTCCTGCCTGCCTCCTGGATCTGGAAGGGGACAGGCGTGTGCCCTGGGCCCAGTAACTGATGCCTGGTCACCGCCATCACCAGTTCCCCAGCCCCAACTGGCCAGACCAGCCCCTTCTTTGACAGCCCTGGAAGGAACAGTGCATCCTCTCCAGAACCCCCCTTCCAAGCCCCTCCCGACCCCGGCCAGAGATGGCAGAGACCTGCAGCCCCGGGGGCCAGGACAGCCAGCAGAATCAGGATCCAAGACGAGGTCCGCACAGGCCGCGGAGATGCCATCGCTGGGCTGGGAGCTGGGGTGGGTGCTGGAGGGCTGTGACTGCCAAGGCAACTGAAGCCTTGCACCGGGGGCTGTCTGATTTTGTCTTGGGGGGTGGGAGGAGCTCAAGGGGAATCCTGCCCAACCTGCCCCTTGGGTACCAACAGCCTCAGGGGAGGCCCCCAGACAGGTTTTTCAGGATGAGGAGCTAGCCCTCAGGCCAGGAGGGGGAGGGCCTGGCTGGATCTCAGTGGCTTAGTCACTGCAGAGGGGCAGGGGAGCTGAGGTGGGGGTGGAAAATCCTTCTTCTGAGTGCTCCCGCCTGCATGAGCATCTGGAGCCCGGCCTGTAGAGGACCACCCCCCATGTAGTGAGGGTCTTCCCAGGAGGATGGCAAGAACTGTTTGCCCTGGTGTGTGGGGAGAGGGGAGTCACCCTGAGGGGCTCCTGAAAGGGCCTTGGCTGGGCAGGAATGGGGAGAGAAACAGAGAAACCAGCAGGACAGGGTCGGGGCATCAGAGCCCAGGGCCCCAGTTCTTGACATCCACTGAGGCCCAGGCACTGAACTCTGGGAGAGGCAGAGGAGTATGGATGCCAGGAAGCAAGCAGGGCTTCCCATTCCTCTGGAGAGTGGGCCAAGGATGCCATGGAGGCCTTCCAGAGATGGGAGAGGTGGGCACTGACCTGCCCCGTGGGGGTGGGAGAGACCCACCTTCAGCTTTGGTCAAATGACATTTGCGGAACTGTTTGAGAATAAAGCGGAGTGAGAGAGGGAGGGAGAAAATCAAAGAGAGACACAACTTCTCCAAAGGCCCTCCCACTGCTGTGCTCGGTTAGAGGTTAGCGCACCAAGAGACAGGAGAAAGCACCTCTCCTGCAGGCGCTTTGGTCGCTCTACACTCAGGCTCACCGCCAGCCCAGGCGGTGGACGTTATTGGCTCCCTTCGTGGATGTGGAAACTGAGACTCAGAGCCGCTTGTGGAACGTGGAATACTTTGTCAGGAGAGGTCGTAGACCTCCGCAGAGAGTGTTTATGTGTGTCTTTCTGCTCGTGGAGCCACTCTGGCTCCTCCAGTCCCAGAAGGGGGGCCAGGGTCCCACCAGGGAAGTGAGGGGCTGGGTGAGGGTGTGTCTATACCCCCACAGTGAGGTCAGCTTCCGTCCTGGGGCTTGAGCAGGGGATGAAAATAAAGACAGGACTCCTGGACCAAAGCGGAGAGTGGGAGGGCCTCAGACCAGCGCTTCTCCAAATTGAATGTGCTTGTGAATCACCGGGGATCTTGTTAAGATGCAGTATCTGATTCAGTGGGTCTGAGGTGAAGCCTGAAATTCTGCATTTCTAACGAGCTTCCAGGTAAGATTGACTGATGCTAGCCTGGGAGGCACACACTCGAGTCACCAGATGCTCAGTATGGCCTCCCTCTCCCCTCCGCAGCACACACACACTCTGGATCCTCTGCTGGAGGTCAGGGTTGGGTGTTTTCCCCTGTCTCCCAGGACAGGCTGCCTTTGGGTGAAGAAATGAATTCTGTTTTCCCTGTGCCTTGGCTTTTGTTCCCTTTTAGATAAGATCTGATCATCATTCTGCAAAATGAAAGAGGATCTTTGGCACACTGTGAACTTTGGAGAGAGGGAACAGACTAAATGGTGGAATTCCAGGGTGAGGGATCTTCTTAGTACTCTTCAAATCCCATCCCCAGCCAGGAGGATGTTTACACTTGGGCTTGGGAGAGATCACTTCCCATCTCAGTCACAAACCAGCAGCAGAAAGGAGAAGAGGATGGGTTTATTGCAGATTGGGTCGTGTTGTGTCCACTCCTAAGCTCCCATCTCCATCTGAAATTATGAGTGGGACAGAGTGGGGTAGGGTAGACAGAGCTCTGACCAGATTTTAAAAGGATAAGAGGGGCCTGTGCCTTTAAACCCTCCTTTCTCTCCCTTCAGTCCTCCCCCCTTCCCCACCCTTGGCCCTCCCCAGGTTTCTGGAGGAGCTGAGAGTTTCGTCTTCTCCCTGCCCTGCCGAGCTGCTCACTGGCTGCTCTAGAGGCTGTGCTTTGGGGTCTCCATGGAAACCATTAGTTGCTAAGCAACTGGAGCATCATCTGTGCTGAGCTCTCGCATCTAATTATCCCATCACAGCCGCGGAGAAGGGTTTGGGGAGCTGAGAGGAGGGGGGGAGGACAAGCACAGGAGCAAGAGGATAACTCTTTTAGCAGAGCAGATTCATTGACAACGCTGAAGTCATTTAAAGCCACAGCACTCTGTTCCTCTGGAGGATTTCCTCATGGCTTGGAGAAATCAAGCCAGGGCCATAAATGCCTGGGGTCTCTCTCTTGGACCCATTCTTTCTAGGCTGTCTCCCTCTTGGTTTCTCGATTCTCAACTCACTCAAGTTTCCTCCCTTGCCTCCTTCCCTTCAAATAGCAAATAGTTATTAAATACCAGTTATGTCCCTAGAACTGTGCTAGGCACCAGGGATATGAGGGTAAGATAAATTTTTGCCTTCAAGGAGTTCCTGATTGTTCTATTCTGCTCCAAAGTCTAGCTCCTGAAACAGACCTACTCTCTAAACTGTGGTCCTTTCTTCCTCTCTTTCTCCCTTCAGTGCTTCCTTCTTCCCTCCCTCCTTCCTTCCTTTCTTTCACTCTTTTTAAATTGAACTATGGTAATTTTGCAACCAAAAGAGCTTGGATCAGAACCCAGGTCTGCCTGATACATTATACTTTTGTTTCTCCTTTGGCAATGCCATTCTTAGTCACTTAGAAGAACATGTCCACTTGGTTCCATGGGCATGTCAACCTCTGATGGCACTACCATGTAACTTTAGGTGAGTCACTGTGAACCTCAATTTTCTCACCTAGGAAATGGAAAGACTCTTTCCTTACCACTTGTCTAGCAACACATGTCCACTTGGTTCCATGGGCATGTCAACCTCTGATGGCACTACCATGTAACTTTAGGTGAGTCACTTTGAACCTCAATTTTCTCACCTAGGAAATGGAAAGACTCTTTCCTTACCACTTGTCTAGCAACATATGGCAGATGCAAAAATGCGTTAAAAATAAAGGTGCAGCAGAAATGTAGAGACCATTATAGTAGCAGACTGGGGGAAACCCTGGCAACTTGGATCTAGAGATCAGATGCAGTGCTCACCAAATGTTGGTCCAGTGATGAATGGTAGAGCATCTATCCTTGAGATATGAGGCTAGAAAAGGCTGTGAGAGTCAGAAAATCTCAGTTGTTCAGAGATAGAATGCAACTGGATGTGTCTTTATTATTTTTTTTCTAATATTGCCCATGACACAACCACTTCTCTCAAATCTTTCAGCTTTCTGACCTTGACCAAGTCAACTACCTAACTACTCTGAGCTGCAGTATTCTCTTCCATAGAAAGGGTATAAAATCTGTCTCATCAGGATACTATGACTATCACTCAAGGTAATTTATTTAAGAGTGTCTAGCACTGTATCTGGTTCAATAAATATTAATTTAAGTAATTTATCTTATCCTCTCTTTTTATTAACCCTTGGTGCAGAAGAAGACTAGAGGATCAGAGGCAGTAAATAACATTCTGAAGGTCTCAGAGTGAGCAAAAAATGAGGTGGGATAGAATTCAGAATTTGCTTTTCCAACCATGTCATCGATGTAAGGGTTTCCCAGGTGGCTCAGTGGTGAAGAATCCACCTGCCAATGCAGGAGATGTGGGTTCAGTTCCTGGATCAGGAAGATTCCCTAGAGGAGGAAATGGCAGCCTGCTCCAGTATTCTTGCCTGAGAAATCCCATGGGCAGAGGAGCCTGGAGGGCTACAGTCCATGGGATTGCGAAGAGTTGGACATGATTGAGCGACTGAGCATGCACACACTGATGCAAAGGAGATGGCTGGGCAGGAAAGTAGTCTGGGATCAGGGTGGGGGTGAGTGACTGTGGTGAATCAGCTATAACACACGTGCCGAAGGGGAACCAGGCACAAGGGAACAGCCGCTCACATGCTTATTCATTCAGTAAATATTTGTTCAACAACTTCTCTATGGTGGGTACTACACTAGGTGATGAAATACAGAGATGACAAGACACAACTCCTGCTCTCAAGTTGCTGATTTTTGGAGAGTTGCAGAGTTAGCCTTCCTAAGTGGAAAGGGATATTTCAAAAAAAAGGGGAATAGCACATGAAAAGACTCAAAGATGTGAATTATCCTGACACCTCCTGGAACTGTGAACAATACATCTTGGCTAGCAAGAAGTATTCAAGGATGAACAGTGAGAGCTCTAGCCATCGGTTAGGCCACCAATGGCTTTGGAAGCTATGCTAAGGAGCCTGGCTGTGCTGGATCTTTGTTGCTGCTTGCAGGGTTTCTCTAGTTGCGGCGAGCAGGGGCTCCTCTGCAGATGTGGTGTGCAGGCTTCTCGTTGCAGTGGCTTCTCTTGTGCGGCACAGGTTCTAGAGTGCTTGCTGCTCAGTAGTTGTGGTGCACAGGCTTAGTTGTTCTGTGGCATGGAATCATCTCTGACCAGGGATCAAACCTGTGTCCCCTGCACTGACAGGCAGATTTGTAACCTCTAGACAACCAAGGAAGCCGGGAGCCTGATTTTTTTGCTGAAGAAAACAGGAAGCCTGTGAGGAGTTTTGCTTGTTTAAAGATCTTTCTGGAAACAGCGTGGGGAATGGATTGGCAGCAGGTAAGAGACTGGTTCATTGTGTCAAGGTTGGTCTATGTGGCCAATAGAATAGGACTGAAATGACAGTAGGTCACTCCTGAGGCTACGTCCCAAAAGGCATCGCACCTGCCCCCTTGTTCTCATGGATTGCTCACCCTGGAGGATATGGGTGCACCTCCATGGGGAGGTCCACGTGGCAGGGACCAAGCAATGGCAGCCCACTCCAGTACTCTTGCCTGGAAAATCCCATGGATGGAGGAGACTGGTGCGCTGCAGTCCATGGAGGCGCTAAGAGTCTTCTTAGCGACTTCACTTTCACTTTTCACTTTTATGCACTGGAGAAGGAAATGGCACCCCCACTCCAGTGTTCTTGCCTGGAGAATCTCAGGGATGGAGGAGCCTGGTGGGCTGCCGTCTATGGGGTTGCACAGAGTCGGACACAACTGAAGCGACTTAGCAGCAGCAACAACAGCCAAGATCCAAGGAGGAGCTGAGGCCTCCAACCGACAGCCATGTGAGATAGCCAGCTTGGAGACAGACCCTATGGACCCAGTCAGTCCTTCAGGTGACTGTGGCCCAGGCTGACACCTTCACTGAAACCTCATGAGACAACCGGCTAAGTCTTACTCAGATTCCTGATTCTCAGAGTAAATGTTTGCTTTTATCAGTTCAGTTCAGTCGCTCAGTCGTGTCCAACTCTGCGACCCCATGAATTGCAGCATGCCAGGTTTCCCTGTCCATCACCAACTCCTGGAGTTCACCCAAACTCATGTCCACCCAAATTCAGTCGGTGATGCCACCCAGCCATCTCATCCTCGGTCGTCCCCTTCTCTTCTTGCCCCCAATCCCTCCCAGCATCAGAGTCTTTTCCAATGAGTCAACTCTTCCATGAGGTGGTCAAAGTACTAGAGCTTCAGCTTTAGCATCATTCCTTCCAAAGAACACCCAGGACTGATCTCCTTTAGAATGGACTGGTTGGGTCTCCTTGCAGTCCAAGGGACTCTCAAGAGTCTTCTCCAGCACCACAGTTCAAAAGCATCAATTCTTTGGTGCTCAGCTTTCTTCACAGTCCAACTTTCACATCCATACATACTGGAAAAACCATAGCCTTGACTAGACGGACCTTTGTTGGCAAAGTAATGTCTCTGCTATTGAATATGCTTTCTAGGTTGGTTATAACTTTCCTTCCAAGGAGTAAGCGTCTTTTAATTTCATGGTTGCAGTCACCATCTGCAGTGACTTTGGAGCCCCCAAAATAAAGTCTGACTTTGGAGATTAGCTGCTATGCAAGAATTGATAACATTCTTTCCTGGAGAATTCCATGGACAGAGGAGCCTGCTAGGCTACAGTCCATGGGATCACAGAGTCAGACATTACTAAGCAACTAACGCTTTCACTTTTTTCACCAATATCTTGGGGAAGTCAGATGAAAGCGACGTTTTCATATGAAGTGAAGTGAAGTGAAAGTATTTAAGTCTGGAGCACAGGAGAGAAGTCTGGGATGAAGAAAGGGAAGGTGGACAATGGCTAAAATCATAAATGTAAGGACTTCCCTGGTGGTCCAATGGTTAAGAATCCGTCTTGCAACGCAAGGGATGCTAGTTTGATCCCTGATTCAGGAAGATTCCACATACCAAGGGGCAACTAAGCTCGTGAGCCACAACTACCGAAGCCTACGTGCCCGAGAGCCTGTGCCCTACAACAAGAGAAGCCACCACAATGAGAAGCCCTCGCACTGCAACAAGTAGCCCTGCTGGCCACAACTTGAGAAAGCCCACAACAGCTCCACACAATAAAAAATGAAAAGTTTTTAAAAATCAGAAATGTAGAAGAGTCCTGGAAGACAATGGTGGAAGGGAAGGATAAGAAAGCCAAGTACAGAATACTAGGGAACCCAGTGTCTAAAGGACAGATGGAGTGAGAGGAGCTGATGAAGGAAGAAGGAGGAAGGAGGAAGAAGAACCAGGAGAAAGTGGATGGATGGTTTTGCAAAGGAAGTGTCAGATGGTATGAAGGTCAGGATTGAGTCCAGGACTCAAAAATGTCCCTGGGGGACTTCCCTGGGGGTCCAATGGCTAAGACTCTATGCTCCCAAGGCAGGGGCCCTGGGTTCCATCCCTGGTCAGGGAACTAGATCCTACATACTGCACCTGGAGATCCTGACTGCTACATCTAAAACCCAGCAGATCCAAATAAATAAATATTTTAAAAATCTATTTATTTGGGTCTGCTGGGCCTAACATCTTGAGGGGTGTTGTGTGTCCTTCAGAGTAGGTTCCTCCAGGTGAGCAGGGCAGCAGCCAGATAGCAAGAGTTCAGAGATAACTGGGAGTAGGTGGAGTTAGAACTGGGTAGACCTCTCTGAAGAAATTTGGCTGCAAAGGGAAGGAGACAGATAACCGGAGGGAACTGTGGGTACAAAACAATCTCATCTGTTTTGTTTTTAAAGTTGAAGAGGGAATTCCCTAGCAGCCCAGGGATTAACACCTCATGCTTCCAATACAAGGGGCACAGGTTTGACCCTTGGTTGGGGAAATAAGATCTCACATGATGTGCCGTGCTGTGCCTTGCCATGCAGCCCAAAATTTTTAAATAAAATAGAATAAGCATGTTTAAAACATAAACTAAAGATAAAGAGAACGGAAGGTATAATTTATGAGGAGGTTCCTGGAGGAGGGAGAAGATGGCCCGTGGAAGTGGAGGTATTAGCCTGCGGCGGTAGGGATGACACTTTCCACCAGAGAAGAGAATAGGAGCAATGGCACAGAGAAATCTTATACCTTGGGTGGGGAGCAAGAGTGGAGAGAAATGGGTTGGGAAAGGCTGGGAGATGAAAGAAGAAAGCTAAGGGAGCTCCCTCCTGAATATCTCTGCTTTCCCTGGAAAGTAGAAAGCTCATTGGGGAGGGAGGTTTGGGGCCTGAAGAGCTGTTGTGGGAGAGGAAGACACAGCTACCAAAAACCCTGAGGAAGACTGTGTTTGGAGAAGACGGACAGCTGAGAGTGGGGCCACTGGTCTTCAGGGGCATGGACTGTGTTAGTCAGGGTTCTCCAGAGAAACAGAACCAACAGGATGTGTATATATAGACAGATTTATTTTAAGGAATTTGCTCTTGAAGTTGCGGAGCCTTGGCAAGTTCAAAATCTGATGGGAGAGACGGGCAGGCTGGAGACTCAGGAAAAGAGTTGCAGTTTTGGAGTCCAAAGGCAGTCTGTTGGCAGAATTCCTTCCTCCTAGTGGGGAGAGGGTGGAGGTCATCTTTGCTACATTGGAACCTTCAACCTTCACCCATATTGTGAGAAAATCTACTTTACTCAAAGTCCACTAATTTAAATGTTAATCTCATCCAAAAAACACCATCACAGAAATATCCAGAATAATGGCTTGACCAAATATCTGGGCAACATGGCCCAGCCTGGTTGACATGTACAATTAACCATCATACGGACCTTGACATGTTGGGAGTTTTTCAAATTACTCAGCAGCTGGAATGTAGAAATGATAAAACTGTCTGGTTGTAGTGACTCAGGGTTAGGGTTTTCAAGGCATGGAAAGTTGAGGGTATTGGCAAGAGTGGAGGGATGGAGAAAAGATCTAGGCTGGTTTCGAGATGGAGCAATAGACAGGACAGGAAAGAGGATGGAAGGAGCGGGTGTTCAGTGAGGTCAAGGTAGAACAAGGCATGGGCGAGGCGAAGGGGCAGGGCTTCGTGGACGTGGCAGGAGGTGACGTGGAGCTGAGGCGGGGCTAGGTGGCGGCTGAGGAGACAGAGCCAAGGTCTTCACTGCAGCTGGATGGAATCAAAGTGTTGTGAGGCTGGCAGGGGCTGCAGACCCAGTCTCCAGGGTCCAGGCAGATAACAGAAGTAGTAAAACCAGGTGGGTGAGACTGGGGCCAACAGGAGAGAGTGCAGCAATATGACCTCCGTCTACTGAAAGAGTTGCTCTGGGGAAGGGGGAATGTAGTATGGTCACGCCTCCACACTTTTTCAGGAGAAGCCAGAAATCTGAATTTTTTGTGAAATGATATTTTCAAATTTTAAACTAAATATATATTAGGAAAATGCACTTTGTGAGCCAAACAATATACACCTCTGAGGCCAGCTTTGCCCTGGGGTCCCCAGGTTGTGTCATCTGGGACACAGGATGTTGGGAAGGTATTTGAGGCTGGGGCAGAAAGGCTGGAGGGTGTGGAAGCAACTAGGAGTTCAGTGCAGCCAGTGGGTGGGATCCTAGGCAGGAAGGTTTGCAGTGAGAGGAGTGGGTGCAGAGGTGAAGGAGCAACTGCCCTGCCATTTCCACAGACAGCAGGAGCCTCCGACAGGGTTTGAGCAGGGAAGTTGCATAATTCATGCTAGTTGTAGAAAAATTACTGAGAGAGTAGGTGGAGGCTTGACTGTGGGGTAATTAAGCTTCTCCTTAGGCTGAAGGAGAGCTAATCCATACAAGAAATAATGATGGCCTGAATTAATTTATTCAATAAATGCTTATTAAATGCCTTTGCATCAGTCACTGTGCTAAGTGCTGGACATTCAGAGGTGAACAAGACATTGTTCTCCCTTAAATTATGGTCCAGTGGGAGCTACTGAAGAGGCCACTACTCACTGTATCAGGGTTTTGGTGGAAGATGTAATAACAACAGCTATTATTTATTGAGTGCTTACAACATGCCAGGCACTGTACTAATCCTTTATGTTTATTTTCTTGTTTAATCCTCATGACAACCTCTATTATTATTGTCCTTATTTTATTTTTTATAATAGTTAAAAAATATTTATTTATATGGCTGTGCCTTGTCTTAGTTGCATCATGAGGAATTTTTTATTTGTAGCATGCCAACTCTTAGCTGTGGCATATGAAATCTAGTTCCCCAACCAGGGATCGAACAGGAGCCTCCTGCACTGGGAGTGGGGATTCTTAACCACTGGACCACCAGAGAAGGCTCTCTCCTTATTTTATTAATGAGGAATCTAAGGTCAGAGAACTTAAGTGACTTGTCAGAGAGACACCTCACAGAAGGGGCCTGGGTAGTTCCAAAGGGCTTCCCAGAGAAAGTGGTGATTAAGTGAAGACCTGAAGGTTGAGTAGGAATTAGCAGTGTGAAGGCAGCGGGGGAAGAGTGGAGAGGGGAGATTGTTCTAGGCTTTTAGGGACCAAAGTTAGGGAACGGCCCCATCAGTGGGGGGCAAGGTGGTGGCATGTTAGAGAGGATTTTGAGAGAGTCACTGGAGAAGTTACTGGGACCAGATGAAAAGTTTTGTAAGCCCCATTAAGCAATTTTAGTTTTTAAAATATAATTTATTTTTGGCTATGTTGGGTCTTCATTGTTGCACGTGGGCTCTCTTTAGTTGTGGTGAAGGGGGCTACTCTAGCTGCGGTGCATGAGCTTCTCATTGCGGTGGTTTCTCTTATGGAACTCTGGCCCTAGGGTGCTTGGCTTCAGTAGTCATGGTGCATGGGCTTAGTTGCTCCAAAGTAAGTGGAATCTTCCTGGACCAGAGATTGAACCCATGTTCTCTGCATTGCAGGTGGACTGTCAACTGCTGGACCACCAGGAAAGTTCTAAGCAATTTTAATTTTTATCCTAAGGCAAAAAGGAAGCCCTTGAAAGGTTTTAAACTGCAGAGCGTCATGATCAGATCTGTATCTTATAAAGATGGCTTTTGCTGCAGGGCAGAGATTTTGTTGGGTGAACAGCTGGGGGATATTTTGGATATCTCTGACATGCTGTGGAGATAAGATTCCAGGCAAAAGATGATAGAAGAAGAGATTTGGGGGTGATGGTTGGTCTGGGAAGGCTGTGGAGAGGGGGTGAAGAGTAGAGTTAATGATGCCTCCCAGGTCCTGGCTAGGGCAGCTGGGTGGAGGATGGCAACATCACTAGCTGGGCATGCGTTGGGATCAGAGGGGCAGATTTGTGGAAAGGGGGAGGAGATCATTGAACTTGCTGAGGTGAGGTGCTGGTGGACACTCAGGTGGAGGTGTATGGAAGGTAGGCGGGTGCATTTTCTGGAGCCCCAAGGGTTGTCGGCTCAGGTGTGATAGCTGCAATCTTGGAGAGAAGGATGTGCCAAGTAAAAGGACAAGGTCAAAGAGAGAAACTAGGGAACACCAATACTATGGGCAGAGGAACAGAGAAGCCTGCAAAGGAGATTGAGTGCATGCGTGCTCCATACCTTCAATCGTGTCCGACTCTTTGCAACCCTGTGGACTGTAGCCCGCCAGGCTCCTCTGTCCATGGGATTGTCCAGGCAAGAATACTGGAGTGGGTTGCCACTTCCTTCCTCGGGGAATCTTCCTGACCCAGGGACTGAACCCGAGTCTCTTTTGTCTCTCGCATTGGCAGGAGGATTCTTTACCTTTGGCACCAACTGAGGAGACTGAGAAGCTTCTCAAAAGGAAAAGAGAAGAGCCAGGAGAGGTATCCCAGGCACAGAAAGGAGAACACTCCTGGGAGGCAAGTTCCCCATCTAGTTGGTGCTCAGCAAATAAAGAGCCATGATGTGTGCTCTTTGCATGTGGCAAGTAGGAGTCTTGGGGGACTCTTGAGTGAGGGGGACTAGAGGGACTCTTGAGTGAGGGGGACTGGGCTGGGCATGAGGGTGTTGAAGGCTGGCAGGTCTGGGAGGAGTTCGGTCTGAGGCTCGTTGAAGGGTTGGTTGACCAGTCTGGAGATGGCAGGTGTGAAGGAGGACACCAAAGAGGCTCTTTTTCTCACCCCCACCTTCCTGCAGTCCAGACCCTTTTGGGTCTGGAAACTATGATGGGAACAGGGAAGGAGGGTCAGGAGGGCCATCCTGGATGTTGGTGGCTTGTGGAAGAGATGGTGTTAAATGAAGCAACAGAAATGGGTTGATCTAGATCAGCTTTCCCTCAGGCCTCAGGAAGAAGGAGGTTTACCTCCGTTCCCCAACCCCGCCCTCACCCCCCGCCCCCTCCTCAACCTTCTCTACAGGGGGTGGGGGGCAGGGACCTGGGATCTCCAGCTCAGAGACAAGCTGGAGCCATTACAGGCACGCACACACACACACACACACACACACACACACACACACACACACACACACACACTTCCTGGTTAGGGTGTGGCTCAAGCCAGCCCCAAAAGAGAGTTGTTTCCAGGTAGCCAGGTGGGCCAGAGGGCCAGAATCCCCTTGAATCCCAGGGCATCCTCCTGAGGGGGAGGGGTGGTCTTGGCAGAACTGCCCAGGCCACAGCCCCAGACTTGGCCTTCTCCCACCTCCCCAGGCCCTGTTTAATATGCGCATCAGCTACGGTGCCCTTTGCAAAACTGTTATTTGTACAGTAGCCCGACGGAGGGGGGAGGGAAGCCGCGCCCCACTTCGCCCCCTCCAGGCACTTCACTTGCAGGGACCTGCAGTCAAATACCAGCCCCCGGTCCCTCTGGCTCACTAGCTCAGAGGCTTGCAAACCGAGACCGCCGGTTCCCCGGCTCCCCACGTGGCCGCGCTGGAGTTCCTTCGCAGCACTGCCGGAAATGGTCTGGCCTCTGCGCTTCCCCCACTCCCACGGTCCTCCCCACCTCAGCCCTTCCTCCCCACTCCCGCAGCCCTGAGCTCAGAGCGCTCCGGCGCCTCCCACTGAGCCCAGAGTGTGGCTGCTGTGGTGTATTTTCCTCCTGTTTTCCCGCTTCTATCTCTCAGAACGGAATGAGAGCCCGTAACTCATCTACCCCTCCCCTCCTCACCCCCAACAGCGCCCATCTCTGCCATGTCCAGTCCCAAGAGGGTGCAGGAAAAGCCAGGGACTGCGACACAGGTTCTGCAAGGTAGGCAGAGGGTAGGAAGGGAGGAAATGGCTTTGGAGGAGATGGGCCCCACTGCGCCCCACTCTGGCTGCTGCTTGCCAGCTTGGGGCCTTGTTCGATGTTTCCTGCCTACCAGTGGAGGTGATCAAATCTGCTTCCAAGGGCAGTGCTGCAGACGGAATGAAACAACGCAGAGGTGCCCAACACAGTGTTTGGCACATAGTAGGTGCTTAAAACAAGTTCCTTCCTCTCCACTGATGAAGAGGCAGAATGACAGAAACTAGGGTCTATGGAGAGAACTCTCCAAGAGCCTAGGAAGCCCAGGGTAGGGGGGCGCCTGGGGCCCTCCTTCGTTGCTTACTCCCCACTGGCCTTCCCACTGGCCCTGCAGAACCTCTGAGAAGGGCATTCCTATGGGTTAAGGAAGTCTGGTGGGGAGGGCCTGAGGTGGGGACACTGCCTCTGGGTCTTGAGCAACCCTCCCTCTCCACTCCCCCAACTCATGATCCGATTTCTATTCCTACTCCCTCCTCTGGACCCGTCACCATGACAACAGTTTTCTCAGTTGCACTTCATCAGTTTCTCGGCAAATCTTTTTTTCTGCCCCCTCCTTGAGTCTCGTTTTCCCTTCTATCAGTCTGCCTTTTTCTGTACCCATGGTGCTCACCTTTCCCCACTCCCCCCACCTCCTTCCCCCACCCCCACGCCTTCAGCTTTTCTGTTTCTCTCTTGTAGCTCACTTTGTCCCTGCCTACCCCTATCTCTACACCTTCCCCTTCGTCTTTTCCTTCTCAAGTCCAGGATTGTAGCAACAAGCTGGAGTCTATTGGGTGGACAAGAGCTTGAATTCCTTCTGACATCAGGGTAGAAAAGCAGAGAGTTGTGGAGGGACACAGTTTGGATTTCAGTGGGCTCTGGACAGAGGTCAGTGATGTGAAGGTGGATGGAAGGTCTCCTCTCTATTCAGTTCTGACCAGGGAGCAGCAAATTGGAGTTGGGGCACGGGATCAAACAGTTTCTTCAGTCCCAAACAGAATCAGTGTGGCTCTGGGAGGTCCCGCATGGCACAGTCCTTGCTTCACTTCCCAACTCACCCTCAGAGACCTCACGCCATGCCTACAACACCCACTGGCATGGGGTGTGTCCCAAATACATGAATCTGGCTCTGACTTCTCTCCAGGCTTTACTCAAGTCTCTTACTTCCTTGGGGTCAGAACCAGGGTATACTTCTCATCATGCTTGATTCAACAACTCTAACCATGAACCTGTCTTCTGAACACCATCACCCCTCCTTACAGTACTTCCTCATCACCACCCAGTGTAAAAACATTGGTGCTGCCTGTGAGTCCTCTCTCTCTGTCATCCTCCATATGTAGCTAGAGTTCAAGAGGTATCAATTCTTTGTAAGAGGAGAATCTGCTTCTATCCCTGTACCCTTTCATCTAGATGACCTGAGACCAAGTGCCCAGTGAGTCACTTGGGGCTCTCCCTATAGCCTCATTCTCTCCTGGGCCTCCTAGAAAGTCTCCTCTCAGAAACCAAACCCATCTGAAACATGACTTTCTTCTCTCCTTTTGTTTTCTACCTGATTTATTGAGTGTGCGTGCTCATTTATGTCTGACTCTTTGCGACCTCACGGACTGTAGCCTGCCAGGCTCCTCTGTCCATAGGATTTCCCAGCAAGAATACTGGAATGGATTGCCATTTTCTCTTCTAGGGGATCTTCCCTACCTAGGGACCAAACCAACGTCTCCTACATTGTCAGGTGAATTCTTTACCACTGAGCCATCTAGGAAGCCTAGATTTATTACACACCCAATATGTATTAGGCTCTTTATATATGTCATTTAATCTTCACCCCAATCTATAAAGTAGGTATCATTTTACAGAAGAAGGAATTGATGTTCAGAGTGGTTAATTTGTCCAAGTTCTACAGCTAGTAAGCAATAAGGCTAGGACTCAAGTCCAGATCTGTGGAGTTCCACAGTTAGTGTTTTATTCTGTTGCTACACCTAGAGTCTGCTTCCAGGTGACTCTTCTACTCAAAAACTCTGTTCTGTTTCTGAGCCTTCTGACTTTCTTAATCTTCTGTTAGGCTTGTGAGGTTCATTATGATCTGACCCATTCCACCTACAAGACCCTGGATCTTGCTACTTCTCAGTATGACATGGACTGGTATCAACCAGGAACATTTGTTTGCTTTAGGACTTGCCTTCATCTCTGTCCTATTAAATATTTTTAGATAGTGTATATGAAAATATAGTATCACATTTCACAGAGATAAACCTCAAGGTATAGTAAATGCTTTGAAAGACACGCTAAGGATCCAAATATCATCTCCATGCGTAGAATGGTAGGAAGACCTAACAAGATGAAATGATCAGAGATCTGTGTAAAATCTCAGCAACATACACAGACTACACATGTCTTAGAGGCAGTTCAGGTAAAACAGAATCAGGGGGCTTAGTAAATTCAATCCGAGTCATCAGCGTAACATGGTCTCCAAAAGTGAATCCAAGTTTAAGCCATATTAATAGAGGTATAGTTTTTGGAATAAAGGAGAGGATTAATAGTCCTGCTTTACTTTAAGCTGGCCAGGTGTCATTGTGGGCATAACATTAGTGAACTGGGAATGTTTAGGCCAGAGAAAAGAAGAGTCTGAAATTATTAAAGCTTAGATATATGAAGGGCCAGGAGGTAATTCATGGACTAACGAATAGAGACCACTAGGAGATAGAATTCAGCTCAAAGGAAGGAAAAACAGATGTTCGTAAGTGGAATGAACTATCCCATTACTGGAGATATTCATCAAGATGCTGATACACTGCTTGCTTCCGATGTTAACAGAGAGTTGAGAATCAGAAAGAATTAGAGCTAGGTAGTTGGTCTTTGTGGAGAAGGAAATGGCACCCCACTCCAGTACTCTTGCCTGGAAAATCCTATGGATGGAGGAGCCTGGTGGGCTGCAGTCCATGGGGTCGCTAAGAGTTGGACACGACTGAGCGACTTCACTTTCACTTTTCACTTTCATGCATTGGAGAAGGAAATGGCAACCCACTCCAGTGTTCTTGCCTGGAGAATCCCAGGGACAGTGGGCTGCTGTCTATGGGGTTGCACAGAGTCGGACACAACTGAAGCGACTTAGCAGCAGTAGCAGTTGATCTTTGAGACCCCTTCCAACTAGGATCTGTGATTCCTTCTGCTTCGGCTCCATCTGCGCCCCTCACTGAGGCCTCTGTGCTCCCCTGTTCCTGAGGTCAGTTTCCTGTTGCTCTTCCACGTCAACCAAAGGATGCAACCTGCACTGGTTGCATCAACCCCACACCTTTAATGATTTAGCATCTTTTATTGTTCTTTAGTTGTCCCCATTTTATAAGCTCCTTTAGGGCAGGTGCCTTTATTATCCGTTACAGGGTAAAAACTTATTAACCAATGACTGTTCTCAGACTCCCTCTGCCCTGCAGCCCCTCACCCCCGAGATAATTTTATCCCTCACTTGTTGGAAATCTTGTCGTGGCCTGCTCAGGGCTTTTGTAACATAGAGCTGGGAGAATAGGAGGTGATAGATAAGACTAGAGAGATAGGAGACAGGTAACTTTCTTGTGGGTTAGGGAGAATCTGGGTAATGGGTGAAGGAAAAAAGAAAATAATGAAACCTGAGAGGCTAAGCTACTCTAGGAAAAAGTAAAAAGAAGGTGACTGGCGAAAGAGACAGAAAACCTTTTTGAATACAAAGAACAGAGAGAGGCAGAGAAGAGGGCTGATTTAGGATTTGCAGAGAGCAATTTAACTGTTGCAAGGCTTAGCAGAATAGAAGAGGAAGGAGAATTTGAACAAGACGTGCTGTAGGTTAAGAACTGGATCACCTTCAAGAGATAAAAGTAAATAATGCTCTGTGGTTACCTGAATGGGAAGGAAGTCCAAAAGGAGGGGCTATTTGTACACATATAGCTGATTCACTTTGCTGTGGAGTGCTGTGCTAAGTTGCTTCAGTCCTGTAGACTCTCTGTGACCACCGTGGACTATAGCCCTGCAGGCTCCTCTGTCCAAGGGATTCTCCAGGCAAGAACATTGGAGTGGATTGCCATGCCCTTCTCCAGGGGATCTTCCTGGCCCAGGGATCAAACTGGAGTCTTTTACACCTAACCTGCATTGGCAGGTGGGTTCTTTACCAGTAATGCCACAGTAGAAACTAAAAGAACATTGTAAAGCAACTATAGTCCAATAAAAATTTAAAAAAAGAGAGATACAAGTAAAAATTGTGATTCCTTTTCAAAATTATTCTTGTTGTTTGGGGACCCCAGAATATGCTCAGGCTACACATTTGTCACTTTCATACAACCTGGCATGGTATCGAGGTATCAGTAGTCCTGGGGTTATGGGGTCCTGCAAAAAGGCAGAAAGTGAAGTGAAAGTGTTAGTTGCTCAGTTGTGTCTGACTCTTTGAGACCCATGGACTGTAGCCTGCCAGGCTCCTCCATCCATGGGATTTTTCCAGGCAAAATACTGGAGTGGATTGCCATTTCCTTCTCCAGGGGATCTCCTTGACCCAGGGATTTAACCCAGGTCTCCTGCATTGCAGGCAGACTCTTTACTGTCTGAGCCACTGGGGAAGCCCCAAAAGGCAGAAAGGTTAAGCGTTTACCCTACTTCAGAGTTATAGCAACTATCCTAATCTGAGATTTCAAGTTACAAATGCTCCAGAAGTTAGAATTTGCTATAGGTGTCAACAGATGGTGAAAACGAGGCCAGGGAAGTTAATCAACTTGCTCAGAGTCGTTTTAGGCCTGGGAATATGTCTGGCCCAAGGCTCTGTCCTCAGTCCTGGGATGCCTTTTAGACTGAGTCAGAGACCTACGTGCATGTAAATAGGGTCATGATGAGAGAGGAAAGGGCGGCTGGGAGACTGGGAGTTCTGAGCACCCCTCGCTCTGTTCAGAGCCATGTACCAGGCTCTGGGGGACGTCCAGATATGGAGGCCAACCCTGCCTTCCCAGATCTTATGGCCTCACAGGGAAATGAGCCAGACGCAGGAAGAAGTCCAGTGGAAAGTTGGAAGCAAGTGCTGCAGTGGTGTCGTGGAAAGAGTCTGGACTGGGAGTGAGGAGACCTGGGCACCCCTTCCAGCTGTCACTCACCAGCCATGTGATTTCAGGCCTGTCCTTTTACCACCCTCTGCCTCAGTTTCCTTACCTCTGAACATCCTGTCTCTTCAAAATAAAAGCTCTATGGTGCTACATGGGCTTCCCTGGTGGCTCAGATGGTAAAGAATCTGCCTGCAGTGCAGGAGACATAGAAGATGCAGGTTCCATCCCTGGGGCAAGAAGATCCCCTGGACAAGGGAATGGCCATCCACTCCAGTATTCTTGCCTGGAGAATCCCCATGGACAGAGGAACCTGCAGTCCGTGGGATCACAAAGACTTGGACATGGCTGAGTGAGGAAAGAGCACATTAATGCAGCTGCATTATATTGATATTTAGGGGTGCTGTCCCCCAGGGCTCACCCCTCCTAGCACAACCTCAGAAAGGCTCTTGCTTTGAGTTGATGACAAGAATTAAATGTTCCCAGGACTCACAACTGCCAGGCAACCTGGGAGGTGAGGAGAAGAAGGTGACTCAAGTGGCTTTCTCTAGGCCCTGCCTCCGCCAGCCTTTCCTAGGCTTCTGAACTCTGCCTTCTATTCCCAAGCTAGCCAGAGCCACGTGATTGTTCTTCTCTGAACAAACTAAGCCTGCTATTTAACTGCTATCTTCCTGATTAAAAAGAGCCTGGAGATAAGCGCATCCAACTCCCTTGTTTTTTGAAGAAACTAAGGTCCAGAGATGAGGCTGACTAGTCCAAGGTCATATGCTCTTGGCTTTCTGGCTAGTCTCCTTTGTTTTGGAACTTGGAGAACTTAACAGAAATGGGTTGTTGGGGAACGCAGCCTTGGCGATCTCTTTAAAAAAATTATTTTTAAATTTCATTTTTATTTTTATCTGGCCTGTGTCTTTGCCACTGCACATGTTGGCTGGTGAGCAGGGGCTACTCTAGTTTGCGGTGGGCAGGCTTCCCTTGTTTCAGAGCAAGGGCTCGAGAGCACTGGCTCAGTAGTTGTGGTGCACGGGCTTAGTTATTCCGTTGCATGTAGTATCTTCCCAGACCAGGGATAGACAAGCAATAAAACCCTTGTGCCCTGCCTTGGCCTTCAGATTCTTAACCCCTGGACCACCAGGGAAGTCCTCAATAGATATTTTTGAACAAATAAGTAGATGTCAGAGGATTCCTGGAGGAGTCAGGTATCATAGCCTCCAAGTAGGACAGGATTGTCCTTGGTTGGGTGAACTGCTTATGGGAAAGGAAGTCTTAGGTAGAAGATAATGGGAAATGGGGAAGGGAAGGAAGTGGGGCAATTAGGGGGAAAAAGGAGAAAGGAACCCTTGAAGGTCACAGCCTTCACTAACCTGGGAGGGTTTCTGGGTAGAGGGGAGGAACGGTGTTAGCCCTCCCTCCGATAGGAAGAAATGGTTGTGAGCACCTCGAATCCATCAAGAGGCCTCCTTTATAGGGGAGAAATCTGAAGGCAACTGAGCTTGAGTGGAGGGGACACTGCTGGGGGATCATGTAGCTGATAGGAGTGTTGAAGCCTGGCTAGAGGTCTGCTTTTGCTGCTGAGGTCTGGAGGGAAGCAGACTGCAGGGAGTTCTGGGAAGGCCTGGGGCATAGAAAAGAAGATGAGGGACAGCTTCCCTTTACTGCCCCCCTTCATGAGGTTGAGACTCTGGCAGGATAGGGTGTCTTCTATTTTTCCTATCCTCCTCCAGGTGTCTGGGCACCTGGGACCCACAAGTAGAGTCCCTAGGGCAAACATCTGGAAGTGACTGAGGCAGCCTGATAAGTGAGGATGGCATAGCAGAGATTGCAGAAGCTGCACCAGCTTCCCCAGAGGATCCTCTGTCTCTCCGAAGGTGCTGCTTCTGCAGGAGTACTCGAGCAGTCTCCAAAGTTTTCCTTCCACCAATCCCCCACCTGAGCGCATCCTTTGCCAGAGACTGCTAAGCCAGGTCTAGCCACCAGGGGGCAAAAGAGCAGCCCTGAGGCCAGCGTCCCTCCGCGTCCCCACCCGCACACCTGAAGGCCAAGATGGGCGGTGCCTCACCTGGCTCTCACAGGGCGCCTGGGAGCTCCGTTAACCCCTTCCTGCCTAGACTGAGGCACTGCCTTCAGGCAGAGTCTTCCGTGGCAGAATTGGGCGCGCAAATCTGACGGCGGAGGAAGTGCTGCTTAGGAGAGGGGCTAGGGTGGAAGTGAAGTCAGGGTTTCCGGCTCCTCGGGCTCTTGTCCTCGCTGGAGCTGGGGGAGGCTAGCATTCCCCGCCTCGGTTAGGTAGCTACTCCCGCAGATGGGTGAAGGCGCCCTCTAGAATCCAAAGAGGCCCCGGGCTGCGGTCACCTGCGCGGGGCCTCGCGGGCGGGATGAGGAGAACGCCGAGGCCGCCACGGCACCCAAACTTCCGGGTTCCCTGCTGCCTTGTATCTATCTGTCAGGGCTCTTGTCGGCAATTAGTTGGGGTGGCGGCGGGAGGGCGGCCAAAGGGGAGGAGGAAGAGGCACCGAGGTGGCGGGGGAGGTTAAGACAGTTAAGATTTGGCAGGAGAGCGTGCTGGGTTACGCAGCTCTCAGGTGGCGGTTTTTGTGGGTCGCTTTTCGAGGACTAGGCAGCTTTCCAGGGCTCTGACAAGACCGAGTTCCAGAGACTGCGTTCTGGGCCACAAGGTGTTAAGCCGTGGGTGAGAGTGGGGTCTGGAGTCCCTCCCTCTTGCCCTCCCTCACAAGCGTCACCACCTAGGAGTCCACCGGGCTGGCGCTCAAGGAGTTAAGTCTGCCCGCAATCTGCAAAGACTGGAGCCGGGGAGGGGGGAGGAAGGGGGGAAGGAGGGGATAGAGGACAAGGGTAAGCAGACTGCAGGGAGACAGCGCCAGGAACCCCCTCCCCAGGGACCTGGCCCCTGGGCCCCCAGCCCCAAAAGAGGCCCTGCCCTCCCTGGGGTCGTGCTCTCTCCCCCGCCGCCCTGCCTCCGCCCTCCAGCTTTGTGTCCCCAGGAGGGTGGGCTGCAGAATTTCCAGCCAAGCCTTGGCTGCCTGCTCAGTTTTTCCAAACCCTCCAGTCGGGGAAGGCGAGAGCCCTGTCAGGATAAGAGTCCCTCCCCCACTGCCCCCTGCCGGCCCCCTTTCCCAGCCTCCCTCTTCCTGACCCCCGCACATTTTCCAAACTCCTTCCCCAATCCGACCCTGGTCCCTATGCCCCCAATCCCCACCTCTATAGGCTCCCAAGTTCCAAGTTCAGGTTGGAAGGGGCCAAGTGGGTCCCACAACTCTGGAGAGGCGCTGGTAACACCGTACTCCTCAGGCCAACCCTGAGACCTGCTGGGCGCCCGCCGGACTCCCAGCCTGGCGCCCGCCCCATCCCAGGACGTGGCCCCAAAGGCTACCAGGGCGGATGGCCCAGGGGTCTCCCGCCCCGGAGTGGAGGCGGTGCCGGGGGCGCCGGTCGAGCTGGGCGGCGGGCCCTGTGCTGCTGGTGCCAGGCCCTGCCAGGGGCAGGCTTCGAGGAGGGGCAAAGTGTTCCGAGCTCTGGCACGGCTCTGTCCAGCAGGTCTATTATATAATAATCACCATCTATCAGGAAGCCAGGCAGCTGGAGTGAGTGGAGAAGCCAGGATGCCCAGATCCGCTCCTTCTCCAGGGCTCAGGAAGGTGTCTTCATCAAGGTGGGGGGTGTGGCTGCAGCCCAGAGG
Organism: Nanger dama; assembly: GCA_917880005.1. NCBI lineage: Eukaryota > Metazoa > Chordata > Mammalia > Artiodactyla > Bovidae > Nanger > Nanger dama. Next base: position 29,784,267 of record CAKJTW010000014.1, on the reverse strand, counting down.
TGAAACCAAGTTGGGGGGCTAGGGGCAAGTGAGGGGTGCTGGGCAGTCTGAAGGCAGCCCCCACAAGCCCCGCCCCAGAAAGCTGACGGACAGTGCCCTGAGCCAATGATTGAAGTCACTGTGGGGGTTCAAAGTTAACCCTTTCTTGGATTTTTTTTTTTTGGTCGCTTAGGGGATAGAGTCCCTTGCCAGGAAGTATTCCCTAGTTCAGAATTTCTCCCACCTGCCCAAGATCGGCGATGAGTAACAGCTGGAGGGTCCTTTCGTCCTCGTCATCCCAGGTAGAAATCTCAGATAGTCAATAGCCCTAACACCGCTCACCCCCTACCCCCACCCCAAAAGTTAACTGCATTACAAAATGCGGTTGTGAATACACGTTGTGGTTCCAGAAACAGAACCGCCTAACTCTGGCTCTCCCACACTGCACCACGAACAGGTACTCCCACACAACAATACCCATGCCCGAACCTCTACCGACACTCGCTGACACACCTGTGACACGCCTCGTGACACAGTGACACAGAGATATGGGGAAACACACGGTGATTCCCCGAACTCGCCAGTAGAGGGAGCCACTCTATTCCAGCAATGGGCCACGGGCCTCTTTCCTCTCCTCCTCGCTCACCCAGGGTTCCACCCAGAACTCTTGGCTGCCCAGAGCTGGGGCTCCGCATCCCAACCTGGAACCTACACTGGGGCAATGAGTCACAGCCCCACCCAAGGGCGTGCTCTACATGGCACCTCCACAGAACATGCCAAATGCACTGGAACTTACAGTGTGCCACAGTTAACTGACCCCTTGCAACGTTGCCATCACTCCTTGCTACAAACATTGTTTTCTGGACCTGCTATGAACCCGCATGGTGCCAAACAGACAGGCCCATGTGTCTTGTCACGTATGTAAATGGGAAACTGACCCAAGTGACTGAATGGACCCTTCCTTCTAACAAGCAAATCCTCTGAGACATAACCCTCTTGTCTTGTGACTCATCTTATATATACCCTCAGGACCTAGAGAGGGGAGAGGAGATGAAACCCTACTTCTATGGGTCAGGTACCATCCTAGGCTCTGACATCTTTTATACCTGAGCTGAGCCTCTCCTGGCTTTGGTTTTCTTTTCGTTTAAGTGAGAATAATACCTACCTCATAGAGCTGTGATGATTCAATCCCTGACCCAGCTTGATTTTAGCATAGCAGATAATAGACACTTGTCAAAGTTTTGTTGATTGGCTCAAAGCAGGATCAAGAGATAATGTGTATGAAAATGCTTTCTAAATGTCAATGTTAGGCACCCACAGCGAGTGATATCTTCTCTCAGGGTTTCTCCCTCTTTTCTACCTGGGCCTCCCCAGACCTTGCTCAGCACTCAACTCCAGGTAATCAACCCATCAAGTGAGTATTTCAGTCAGTTCAGTTCACTTCAGTCAGTCATGTCCGACTCTTTGTGACCCCATGAATTGCAGCATGCCAGGCCTCCCTGTCCATTACCAACTCCTGGAGTTCACCCAAACTCATGTCGGTGATGCCATCCAGCCATCTCATCCTCTGTCGTCCCCTTCTCCTCCTGCCCCCAATCCCTCCCAGCATCAGAGTCTTTTCCAATGAGTCAGTTCTTCCATGAGGTGGCCAAAGTACTGGAGTTTCAGCTTTAGCATCAGTCCTTCCAATGAACACCCAGGACTGATCTCCTTTAGGATGGACTGGTTGGATCTCCTTGCAGTCCAAGGGACTCTCAAGAGTCTTCTCCAGCACCACAGTTCAAAAGCATCAATTCTTCAGCGCTCAGCTTTCTTCACAGTCCAACTCTCACATCTATACATGACCACAGGAAAAACCATAGTCTTGACTACACGGACCTTTGTTGGCTAGGTTGGTCATGCTATCCAGGTTGGTCATAACTTTCCTTCCAGAAGTAAACGCCTTTTAATTTCATGGCTGCAATCACCATCTGTGGTGATTCTGGAGCCCCCAAATAAAGTCTGACACTGTTTCCACTGTTTCCCCATCTATTTCCCATGAAGTGATGGGACCAGATGCCATGATCTTCGTTTTCTGAATGTTGAGCTTTAAGCTAACTTTTTCACTCTCCTCTTTCACTTTCATCAAGAGGCTTTTTAGTTCCTCTTCACTTTCTGCCATAAGGGTGGTGTCATCTGCGTTTCTGAGGTTATTGATATTTCTCCCGGCAATCTTGATTCCAGCTTGTGTTTCTTCCAGCCCAGTGCTTCTCATGACGTACTCCGCATATAAGTTAAATAAGCAGGGTGACAATATACAGCCTTGACGTACTCCTTTTCCTATTTGGGACCAGTCTGTTGTTCCATGTCCAGTTCTAACTGTTGCTTCCTGACCTGCATATAGGTTTTTCCTGGATCCCTATTATGAACCCAGCACTTGAATGCTTATTATGTAGAGGCATAGAAGGCATGGTCTGGGCCCTCAAGAATCTTTTGGGGCAACTAGACATGCACACAGGAGAGTGAAGATAAAACATGCAAGTAGGTACTCAGTTGGGTGACATAGATGTAATAGGTGGTCAAAAGAGTAGGAGGTCAGGGGCAGGGGAGAGCTCAGAGGAATCAAATTGCATCAGCAAAGGGGCTTGCTAGTGTCCTTCCTTCCTGAAGTGTCCATGCTTATCCCTTCTTGGTATTAATTCTGGGTGCTTGGGGACAGTGGGATCCAGGGAAAGTGCCCTGGGATAAAGAGACCCAAACTCTAGTCCTTGGCTTGCCACTTTCTTATCAGACTAACCCTGAGGAAGTCCTTAACTAATACAAGCCTTGGTGTCCTCATCAGTGTCTTGGGGCCATAACATTTCTCATAGGTTTGTGGCAAACATTGATATAGCATATGTGAAATGCTTTTTAAAGCCCTTTACTTCTTTTTCATTGGATCTATTCTCCTGTAGGGTCTTGGGTGTTTTTGCGTAGCACTTTGAGACTGGGATAGAATTCTTTTGGGAAAACAAAGGTTTCATTTTCACAAACACTTTTTAATATCCACATTGCACTCTACTGGGAGGATTCAGATGAAAAAAATTTTTTTTTCAGATGAAAAATTAAGTCCACATCCTCAAAGACCTCATGGTCTACTAGGAAAGAGCGATGAATCAAGTGAATAAAGTGAATAAAGAGATGTTCAGCGCATAATGAATGTGGGTGGGTACGATGAAGAGGGACCTAGTGGAGTGCGTGCGTGTGTGTGTGTGTGTGTGTGTGTGTGTGTGTGTGTGTGTGTGTGTGTGTTATGGGGTGGGGAGGTCTAGGCAACTCCCACCGCTTCCAATCAGTGTAGATAGGCAGGTAGGCTTGTCAAACCTCTCCCCAGCCTGAGATGTTGTTAGCACGTCTCCTGCCCGGTCCTTGGGAATGGGGTGGAGGGAGGGGATAGAAGCCCCCACCCCGCCCCCGGCCAACCAGCCTCCCGCTAGCCGGCCGGGCGCCTTACCGAGTCAGACCACTGGGAGGCTGGGGGAGCCGAGTTGGGCGAGGAGGCGAGCGAGATGGGGGAGCTCTTATTTTGACAGGGGCCTCTCCGGGCTCTGGTATGAAGGCAGAAGGAGGCAGCCAGAGAGCCCCGATGCTTATTCAGGCTGGGGAGCGGAGCCGAGTGGAGGGGGCGAGCGAGGCTCCGGCTGCGCAGGGGAGCCCGGGGAGGCGGCGGCGAGCGGCGGAGCCAGTGGCCGGACATGCCCCGGACTCGGGGCCGCTGCACCACCGCCGCCGCCCGGAGCCAGCCGGCCGGACACCCGCACGCCTGGGTCCCCCGGCGCCGCGCCGCCCGGGGCTGCGACCCGGACCCTCCGCGTCCGACCAACAATAAGCGCCCAGACAGACCCCTCCCCCGCCCCGCGCCCGCCTTCCCCGCGGGCCTCGGGGAAAGTGAAAGGAGGAGGCGAAGGAAGGAAGGAAGGAAGGAAGGAAGGGAGGAGGAGCAGGAGCCGGAGCCGTGAGGTTGGGGCCGAGACCCCAGCCCCGAGCCCCGAGCCGGGCGGTTGCGCGCGCTCTCCCGCCGCTGCCCGGCACCCACGACCATGCTCCGCGGTTGGGAGGCAGGAACCCAGGCTCCCAGCGACCCTCGGATACCCACTCCCGGGCCAGGCTGGTATTGAGATCAAGGCGGCCAGGATCAAAGATCACCACCTGCCCGCCTTCCTCCGGCACCTCCAACTGGCGAGCAGGAGGACCCCAATCCACCCACCGACCCTGACCTGGTCATGGCGTCCAACTCCGGCCTGGCGTGAGGACCCCCGACCCGCGCGAGGTGAGGAGGGGGCTGGGACCGAGGGGGAAAAGTCATGCCAGGCCATCTGAGGCGCGAGGAGGGGAGATCCAGTTCGAACTGGGGAGGGGGGACACAGTTTGATTGTCTCTGGCCCTCTGGCACGCACCCTCAAGCTGTATAAGGGGTAGGAGACGCCCCCAGGGTTAGCGGAGGCTACTCTTGGGCCCCCAGTCAGGTTGGCAGCCCCAGAGCACAGCGGGGGAGGGCTCAGGGGCAGCCAGGGGACCCTGCCACCCTAGCGCAGAGAACAAGGCCGGCCTTGGGCCAGCTGGAGCAGCAACCCTGCCCTGGGGGCTTCTGGGAGATGTAGTCCCCCTCCCAGGCTCACCAACCCCTTGGGTCTCAGCCCCCAGCACTCCTCTCCTGGCTGATAGGAGCCTCCCGGAAGGAGGTACACTGGGATTGGAGATTGCTGGGGGTCCACCTCTGCCCCCAAGCACTGTCTAGGAGCAGCAGGGGCTGTGACTAGAGAAGTCTCCTCGAAGACTTGAGTGGTGTGGGCTTGGTTGGGGGTGGGGCAGTCACACAGTTCCTTGGAGGTGTCTCTGCACAGGCTCAGAGGAGATGGCCCCTGCCTTGGTCCTGAGAGCTCTTGGGAGAATAACGTGAGGAAGAGAAGGAGGCTTAGGGCTTCTTGCTTGGCTGGAGTATGCCCTGTTCCAGGGCTGTTGGAATTTGGTTTCAGGGGACACCGAGGTCCTCTTAGGAGCTGAGAGGGAGGGTGTCCCTGATGGTCAGGGAGTTGGGAGGGTGTCTCTCTGGAGCAGGGAAGCCAGGATCAGCTTCTATCTGTCTGTCCAGCTTCCTTCCTTCCGGGTTTTTCTGACACCCCCTCCTCCCTCCTCCTTCTGTCTGTCTGCTGCTTGGGGTGTGGGTCTGTGTCTGTGTCTGAGGGGCCTCTGCTGCAGGGAGGAAAAGTGTTATTCTGAGAGAGGTGAGAGGGGCATGTGATTGAGCCCTGGGAAAGGGGCTTGGAGGCCCCCTTGCTCTTTGGCCTTGGTTTCCTGTTTTACCTAGGAAAGCTGTCTTTACACAGTGTCTGCTGTAACCCTGCTGATGCCTCTGGAGGAGGGCAGGTCTCTGAATAAGGCCTGCAGGGTGGGTGGGCTTCCACTCCCCTTGCTCTCCCCCCGTCCTCAGCCTCTCCAAGGATCAGCCACTTCTTCTGGGCTGGGGCTGCCTGGCTTGTCTGCTGCCCCCCAGCACTGGCTTGGCTGCCTTCTCTAGGTCAGGACCATGATTTCATGGCCCCAGGGGAAGAGCATGTTCAGGCCCTGTCTTTCTGGTATCAGCTCTGAGGCGCCTGCTGATAGAAGCCTCAGGACAGAGTAAGAATGGGAGAGAAAGGTAAGGAGCAGGGAGGTCTGGTATCAGGACAGAAGGTGCTGCCCTCCCTCAGCTGATCAGGCTCCTTGGCCTTAGAGCACCAGGCCTGGAAGATCAGCCTTCTGGCCACTTCCCCCTGGAGGTTCTCTGCTAACCTGTGTTGCTTCAGATTGGGGTGGAGCAGGGGCTAATGTTGGGGAGAATTCTCTCCTGAAGGAGAGAATATATATAGTCTTGGATCCAGAGTAATCCCTGTGCTTGGGCTAGCAGGGCCCTCACGCTGGACATGGCTTCTGGAGGGGCCATATGGAGACTCACAGTGAGTCTCCAGGTACTGATATTGAGGGTCCAGGTGGGAAGAGAAGACAGAATCCGGGAGAGGGACTAGTGTTTGTGATCACAACAGTGATGATGTGGTACCTAATGAACTTGCATTTTGAGTCTGTGTTGGGCACTCATGCTTTCTTTGGATGGTTTCTGCCTCCCAACTTCTGGGTACGTGAGTTAAACAGGAGCCCTGGGCTGGGGACTCAGCTTCCATGAACAGGCAGGGCAATAGCCTTCTGGGCACAGGCCTAGTGGGTGGCAGTGTCGACTCAGCAAGGGCTGGAATGCCTGGCACCTGCTTTAGATTAAAGGAGATGCCTGCAAAGGGGGCTGCCTGCCTGCAGGGGAGGGGGCTGGGATGGAGCTCCGTGGAGCCCAGGAGTGGGGTGGAAGGAAAGCACCAGGGTTGCAGGCAGCTCTGGCAGGAGTGGAGGGAGCCACCCAGAACAGCAGCCCACCTCCAGGGAGTCCAAGGCAGGGAACTGGGGGCCCTCCACACGGTCTCTGGCGCCACAGGCTGCCACTCTGTCCCAGCGCCCTGGGGGGGGCAGCTGTGGGGAGCCAGGGTATCGGGGTGTCCAGTCTGCCCAGGACTGGAAGAGGCTTCCAAGGAGGTGGGGTTGCTTTGGGGTTCTCCTTGGCCTGATGCCACGTTGACTCTTCTGGGGGCTCCTGGGTTGCTGGTAGTGAGGCACCCCAAGAGCCTGGGCACCGAGGGGTGCTGGAAAACAGCACCCCTTCTCGGTGCCAGGAGCCCTGGGCTCTGCTAGGTTGCCGACTTAGGGGGAGGGGGCAGAGGGGATGACACCGTGGGAAAGTGGGCAGCCGTGGGAGCCAAGCGGGTACAGGCTGGGTGCCGCGGGCAGGGAGGCTCTGCCAGGCCTGCTCTCCCTGGGGTGGGGCTGGTTGTTCCAGGGACTGGCTCAACCTGTTGAGCGCCTGGCTGCTCTAACCTGACATCTGTGTCCCTGGCTGCCAGCCCCACTGGCTGCCCACCCGCAGCCACACTGTGGGGGGCTGCCCCCGAGGATCTGGGGCCAGAAGGCTCTGACAGGCCAAAGGGCCAGTCGAGGCTCCTCCAGAGGCTCTTCCAGGGTGTGCCGAGTTTCCCCAGGTTCTACCCTTTAACTCCCAGAGCCAGGGCTGAAGCCAGTTGGAGGGCCGGGTAGCCAGAGGCTAGGAGCAAAGGGGCGAGGTGAAGAAAGCCACAGCGCTGGATCCGCTGCCGGTCACTCGGGCCGCCCTGAAGGCAGCCTGGAGTTACCGCCTGGAATTTCCTCCGCTGGGTGCCAGGGCCGGGCCTCCAGAGCCCCACCTCCAGCCTGGCCTGACCTCCCCTCCTGGGGAGAGACTTTCCCTGGGGCTTGGGGGAGGGGCGGTAAGGACATTCTGGTGCCCTGGGAGGAGAGGGGTGACTTCCTGGGTGTGGGGGTCTGTAGTACTGTGTCAGCCTCCTAAGTAAGGGCTGGCCCTCCCCATGGAGAGGGGGAAGCTCCGGGTTCCCTGGGAGATGTCCCCCACCCTGCCCTGAGTGTGTGTGTTGGGGGCACCCCGGGTCCCAGGGAGGGTCCCTGACCCGCTGCAGGCCCTTGCTGTCCTCCCACACCCTCTGCCCCATAGCTTGAGGCCTGCCTCGGGGCTCTGCTAGCCGGCAGCCAAAGGGAACCAGCTGCCACTCTCCAGGGGAGAAGGTGACCACCACCGCCCCCAGGTAGGGGAGGGGCCAGGCAGTCTCCCCGTCTGCCTTCCTACTTCTTCAGTCCGCCTTCCTACTTCTCCAGTCCTCGGCTGGAGCAGAGGCCTCCCCCTCCTCCGCCTCCTTTCCACCCTGGGCCCTCCCTGCTGGGCCCTGGCCACCTGCCCCTCCTAACCTTGATGTCCCCGGGGGCCGGGATGCCCTCTGTCCAAGTCCCTCCTCCCACAGGCTGGTGGCCCTGTGCTGGCCTGTCTTCCCCTCCCCCGCCCCCCCCCCCACCCCCAGCCTCAACTGGGAATGGCCCTGAATCCAGCATTTCCAGCATTTCGAAACCAGGATTGTTTTGAAATCCCTGAGCACTTCTCCACCCTCCTCTGACTCCCCTCCTCCCCACTAGCCCAGAATTTAGTGCTCTAATCTGGCTTCATGCTGTGCATTGCCTGGGTGTGTGAGTGTGAGAAAGAGAGTTTGTGCTAGCACAGGGCCGTGTGCATACTACTCAGTGTCTGTGTGTGTGCGTGTGTAAATTCCAATGTGGGTCTACCTTCTGTCAGCAGTTCTGTGTGACCGGCCCGGCCGACGTCATTTGTGTTTCCTGGGCCTCCTTGGGCTTTCTCTATCAGTGTGGGCACCTCTGTGGGTCTGAAGGAGTCAGTTTTGGAAAGTTTGTGTTATTTTAAAGAGGTATCTTGGATGTGTGTGTTTGGGGGTTGTGTCTGTTTCTCTCTCAGGTACACGTGTCTGAGAGTATCTGAGAAGTGTGTGTGCCCAGGGTTGTGTCTTTGATGCATGTGTGTGTGCACGCGCGCACACTCCATGCACTCTGTTCCCGCCTCTTTCCTCCTCCCTCGGAACACGTCTGGGGGTGTAGCCACAGGTCTCCCCATGGCTCCCTGGGACATGAAGTCCTCTGTCCTTTGAAAGGGAGGTTTCCTGGAGGGAGGCCAAGGCTTCTGGCAGTTCTGTGGTCCTTGGAGAGAAAGTGCAAAGTGGGGAGACTTTGGGATAAACTGTCCCCAGGGCTAGACTCTCCTCCTCTGCCCTCCCCAGACACGCCGCATCTCAAGGGGTCTGCTGCTCCCAGTCCATCCTCTTCTTGTCCTGGTGCTGTCGTGGGGGCTGTGACAGGGAGGCCCAGTGCTCTTCAGAAAGGGATGGGGGAAGGGACTTAACCCCCCACCCCCACCTTTGGGGTGGCTTGCTTCATTGGAGGCAAGAAACAGTCAGCCTCACCAGGGAGCTTTCAGAAAAGTTGACTTTGCTAGTTAGGGGCAGACAGCAAAACAAAACAAGACACTCATGTTTCCAGCCTGAGCAGAAGACAGAGGGGCCTGGTCTCTTGGGGGGTTATACCACCCCAAAAATATGAAGCATTGGCTGTGGGGCCAGCTGCCATTGTAGCCTTGACCCTGAGAAGTCCTTCTTGTTCTACAGTCCTTTATCATGTTCTACGGGATGAGGGGTTGTTAGGGGGAACTTTCTTTTTTTTTGCCAAAGCTAAAATTGTGATGGTCATGTCTACACGGGATACAGGCACTTGGAACCCTGATGCCTCGCTATGACTGTTTCCCATCCTGGGACCTCAGGCTATAATTGACGACTTTCTTCTAGAAGCACTTGTAGCAAATCAGTGAAGAAGAAGGGGGCTGGGGCAGGGGCTGGTTGTTGCAGTCTAGAGCCTATGGAGACAGCAGCAGAGGTGGGCAGAGAGAGAGCTGTCTCCTTCTAGCCCCGCTTCCCATGGCCTCTGGTCCCAGGACACGGTGGGAGGAGGGGGAGGGGTAAAGGCACAGGTTGGTACAGTGCTCAGTGACCCAGCAGGAGGAGGGCCTTGGCATGAATCTTCAGTTTGTTTCTCAATCTCTGTCTCTGAGACCTGCGCACGCACGTCACTGCAGACACCTTCAGGAGATGAGCCCAGAAAAGTCACCCAGGTGATGGTAGGACAGGGTGGTACCAGATGGGGACAGGTGGTACCATGTTCTGGCAGGCATGCTATGCTTGCCCTCTAGAATGGGCAGTTGGACCCAGCAGGAGGTCCCCTCTCCAATTCCCCTGTCCTGGGCCTGGGCACACCACAGGCTGGAGAGGGTTAAGTCTGGTTGGCAGGGACAGCGCCCCCCCCCACCCCAGTGCAGTGAGAGAGAGAGGGAGGGGTAGTTAGCAGCTTGCTCTAGTTGGCTTCTCTCCCAGAATTCTTCGGAAAAGAACTCCCTTTGACCCCCAGTACAAACTGAGCCGAGCCACCAGCCTCCCTCCCGCTCGCCTGCCTGTGGGAGCTTCACCCAGCCCCCTCCTACTGAACTGCTAAGCCTGATTCTCTCCCTCCAGGCCCTCCCAGCTAGGCCCAGTCCTCAGGACTCGAGTCTTCCGGGGACAAGGGAGACCACACAGGGACAGAGAACCCACGCTATTCTTTTCCCTGACACAGGATAACCCCGGGGTGGTGGGTGCTGGAAGCTGGGGTCCTCAGGCCAGGACGCGAGAGTCCAGCCCACCCCACCCCCGACCCTGGGGCTGGAGCCCTAAGGCATCTCCAGGGCCTTCTCCTTTCCTGCTTCCAGGGGAGGGAGGGGGAGCTGTGCGGTGGGGCGGCTGGGTCAGGCCTGGCTCCCGGCCAATCCACAGAAGTCGTGGAGGGGGGTGGTGTCCGAGTAGCTCAGGGACTTCCTGGAGCTACAAGCCTGTCTGTGTACATGCTTAGTGGTGTGCGTGCTGGGGGTGGGGCTGGGGTTCTGGGAGGAGCAGGGGTAGAGATTGCTGGCCTGGGGCTTCGAGCTGTGACCCTCTCTCCACAGGGAGCCCCAGCCCCGGTCACACCCTTGAGCCCGAGCCCGACACGCGTTATCCCGAGGTGAGAGGTCTGTGTGCCTGTGTGTGTCCCCACACCCTCCGCGCTCAGCTCTGCCTGCCTCTGCCGGAGCCTCCTGCTTGGCTTTTTGTCTTGGGCGCCCTCCTCCTGGCTCTCTGCCCCTACTTCTCCTTTCATTCTCCTCCCCCAGAGGAGGGGTTGCTGACAGCTTACAACCTGGGACCCAGTGGGGCTGGGGGCGGGGCCCGGGCAGGAAGGGTTAAAGCACCGAAGCCGCAGCTCCAGTGAAAGTCCCAGCCGGGGTGGGTGGTGGGAACCCCAGCCCAGTCACCCCTGGAGGGCAAGGTATGGTATCCTTCCTGGTCATCCCAAGGGCCTGCTACCCCCTGCCTGCTGGCTTTGGCCTGAGCTGGCTGAGTCAAAGCCAGGATGGCCACCAGCCACGGTAATGGGGTTTCTGCCCAGGCCCCTAGACACACACACACACACACACACACACACACACACACACACACACACACGCACGCACGCACGCACGCACGCACGCACACTTTCTCCTTACTGCCACCCCACCCCCCTCCTTCCCTCCTCCTTCCCTCCCTCCCTTCCTTCCTTACTTAGCAACAACTCCCTGAATTCACAACAAACACGCCTGTAGGATCCCAGACTAGGGAAAGCTGGAGAAAGTACAGGACTAGGAGGAGGCACTTCTAGACTGTCCTCAGGAGGGAAGAGCTTCGAATCCCCCCCACCCTCCCTGTTGGAGGCAGCCACCCCCCAGGGACTGGGAGGAAAGTGGTCCTGCTTCCAATCGGGCAATGAAAACACTGGGGGGCAGCCGCCAGGTGTGGCCGAGAGGTTGGGGGGCAGGGCTGGGACTCCACCCATCACTAGTGGAGTCCCACTTGACTTTTGACCCCCCACCTGCAAAGTAGGAGGGGCCGCAGACTCCTGCCTCTGGGCCTCTCAGCAGGGGCCTGTGCTATTGTCATGGTAACTTGCCGGGTTCCCTCCCCAGACTCTTAGGGACCTAGATGGGTGACAGGTGGGCGGGGCTGGGGTGGCCCAAGAACTTTACTCTCAGAGCCCCAGTGGGCCAGGCACCTGTGTTGAGGGGGCGGGGAGTTGTGGCCTCTCTTTGATCTTGTCCCTGGGTAGGAACTGTGGCCTCTGGCTAGGACCTGGTGTGCATCAGGTTTGGAGGAGTCTGGAATGAGGGAGTGAGGCACCATTCTTTCATCACAGCACAGAGGGCTGCTGCCAGGGTGAACTTGTATTGTGAAATGGTTAAGAGCAAATGGCTGGAGTATCTGGGTGCAAATCCTGACTCTTCTAAGTTTGCACTGTCTGCCTTAGGCAGTGTCCCTGTGTCTCGGTTTTCTTATCTGTAAAGTGGGGATAAGAGACTTTTCTTGTAGAGTACTAAATTAGAGAAATAAATTAGATAATGCCTGTGATTAGCAGCTTGATGTTACAGAGTAAATGCTCAATAAATATTAGAGATTTTCCTAATTATTATTAGTCATAGGAACTCCTGATCCTCCCAGAGGCTTTAGCAGGGGGAGATGGGCGTGGGGAAGAAACAGCCTTTCCAATGCTTGAGACTCCTAGATTCTAATACCCTTCCAGACCCACCTTCTTGCTGCCTCAGTTTCCCCACTGCTGGTGCTGGCAGGCATCATGATTGCAAGTTTGGGGAATAACTGTGGGCCTAGAGAAGGGTCTTAGGGCCTGCCTGCCCCGCCATGGCCCAGCACTTCTCAGGGCTGAACCCCTCCTCCCCCAGGCTACTAGCTCAGATCAGCTTCAACACCCCTCCTGCCATCCCATCTCCTGCTGCTCTGTTTCCTTTACCAGGCTGAACAGCCATTAAGACACTCTGTCCTTCAGTGGCTTAAATGGCTGCCTCCTCTCTTTCCTGGCCTAAGGGGTCTGGGACCTTCCTCAGGGAGAAGAGTAGCAGGGAGGAGCTGTGACATGGATGCCAGCTGTCAGGCCTACCTTGGGGCCCAGGGTCTACTGGATTCCCTGTGCCCTACCTGGGCATTTTCCTGAGTGTGGGAGGGCAATGCCAAGGTCTATGATATGTGTAGAAGCCCAGATGGGCAGGCCCAGCACCTGCCGCACACAGATGGGCAGGAAGTCCATCCTGAAGCCCAGAGGAGAGCTGGGGTCATATCGGCATCCAGAGGACACCCCCGGAACCCTTTCCTCTGCTGCATGGGTGCATGTGGGCAGGGCTGAGAAACGTTCTGTTTTGACCCTGTGTGCCCTGGGGCAGGCCAGGGGAGAATGCTGAGTGACTCTGGGTGACCAAGGCTCCCAAAGGCCCTGGGATGACAGCAGGATGATGGACGGGCTAAGGCTTGGGAATTTCTGGGTGAGGATCCCAGGATGGGGTAGCAGGCATGCCCACCAGGAGGAAAACTCTGCAGACAGGTGGTTTGGTCTTCTCGGGAGTAAGAGTGATCAGATGTGGCAGAGTGCCTGGGATTCCAGGACTCCTAGGGGCCTTCTCTAGCCTGGTACTAAGCAGGGTAGGCTGGAGCCTCTGGCTCTACTCACCACTTCTTTCTGGGAACAGAGGGATCTCCTCCCTTCCATGGGCCTGGGAGTGAGGCATCAGTGTTGGCCTGAGCCATGCCTGACTGCTGGGCCGGCCATGCCGCCTTTGCCCAGCCCCTGGGGCCTGTTCCTTGGGCAGGCTGGGGCTATTTTTGGGATCGGGCTGGGGCTCTGGGGCTGGTTTCAGATGTTCCAATGTGAACAGGAGAAAATGGGAACAGATGGCTGGAGGGTTCCAATCAGTGGGTCCTGCTGGGAGCAGGTTATTTTTAGGGCCTTGTTAACCCTTTGGGGGCTATGGAGCCACCCCAAGAGGGATAGCCCTCTCTAGCTGAGAAGAGGATAGGTCTTCTCTCTAGACCTCTACTTTCAGAACTGCATGTCCCAGTTGCTCTTCTTACCTTCTCAGACCCTCCACTCTTTAAGAGGCCCATGGCAACAAAGTAGGCTCCTGCTTCCTCCCAGCCTAGACCCTGCAGGGAGACTGCCAAGGGGTGGGGGTGGCTGGTGGAGGGGATGTGGCCACTGTTGAAACTCCCTTGCTTTTCTCCTGCTGTCTCCTGAGACAGCCTTATGGCTAAGAGAGTGGATAACTGCTTTCTGGATTCATGCTCTGGGTTTGAATGTTGATAAACCCAGTGAGGCCCAGAGGAGTCCTCGGCGAGGGACCTGCCCTCTGTGAGGACAGAGGAGGAGCCAAGTTTTTGTACTTGATACCACTGAGATGATGCCTGTGGGTCCGATGTCTTGAAAGTCACTCAGTCATGTCTGACTGTTTGTGACCCTATCAACTATAGCCTGCCAGGCTCCTCTGTTCATGGAGTTCTCCAGGCAAGAATACTGAAGTGGTAATCATTCCCTTCTGCGGGGATCATCCTAACCCAAGGATCAAGCCCAGGTCTCCTGCATTGCAGGCAGATCCTTTATCGACTGAGCTATCAAGAGCAAATCTCTCGACAGTGCCCATCTTTACCAAATGCCCATGGATTTGGGTGCCATGTAGGGGGTAAATAAGGGGGCATCATGGCCCAAGGTGGTTTGTTGAGGGCTATGTCACAGGCATTCTGTTGGCTAGTTTTGCTATTAGCATCTATCTCACTTGATATATTGATCCTCATTTTGCAGATGAGGAAACTGAGGCTCTAAGGGAAGGGGCGGATAAAGTCCTGTCATTCAGAGGGGGTGGGATGTGATTGGCAACCTTGTCAGCCTGACTGCAAACCCACCGCTCATTCCACTGCCTCACTCATCTGCCTGCCGTGTCCTAGCCCCAGAGGGCGGCTAGGCTGCCAGGGCTGGGCCTCCTCGGACAGCAGGTCTGAAATGAGCGTAGGAACTGAGGCCTGGGGGCAGGGGACCCTGCCTGTCACCACTCTCACGATTCCCTAAGCCCTTCTGGGATGAGGGTGCCAGGACTGACACCAGAAACCCCATTTGGCCTTCCTGTCTTCCCTGCAGGAGGATCACAGGCACACATCCTGTCTCGTCAGCCCCCCACCCCCCACCCTGTCCTGGCCCACAGGCCCCTGCTTCCTGTAGGGTCATGGCAGTCTGGATGGCAACGTGGGCAGAGCTGGAGGGCTCTCCAGGTGCTGCTGGTGCCAGGAGTCTGGGCCCGGCCGGCCGGCGAGGTGAGGGCTGGGAGGATGTCTCTGTCGCTGGCAGCACCTGGGGGAGAGAGCCGGCGGGCAGCACCTGAGGGAGAGAGCCGGCGCAGGCGGGCTCTGGGTGAGGTCCCGCCCCTGGTGCGCTGCCTGTGCCAGCAGTCTGCCCGCACTCCGCAGCTCCCACAATGGCCCCATTGTTCCCAGCCGCCAGGCAGTTTGGAGGAGGTTCCTGGGCCACCCCTAATCCCCCCCAAAAAAGGGTCTGATTAACCCCTTGGAGGATAGAGGCCAGGTGAGGTTCCCCAGGGAGCTACCCTGTCCATTCCTCTCTTCTGGGGATCCAGGCTAGGGATGCCACCTCCTACCACGTGTCCGCAGCAACTGGGCAACTGGAGAGCCCCGGGGTCCCCCACAGGGGAAGGAGTAGCCCCTAGACCCTCTCCCACCACTACGGTGGTGCAGGTGCCAGGGGGCAGGAAGTGCCAGAGGGGTGGCAGGCGGAGACCAGATATATTTGGGCTGGTGGGGCTAATTCCAGCCACCACCTCCTGCCCTACTGGCTCCTGAGCGCCTTTCCTTCCTGTGAAACCAGAGCTGGGTTGGGCCTAGCTCAGGATTTCGGTGGATTTAAAGAGGCAGCACCCTCCCTGGCAGCCCGGCTTCCTCTCCCCCTCCCCACGTGGGGTCTGGGGCTGAGAGAAGGCTGGAGAGCCTCTGCCCCTCCCTTGCCCCGGGCTAACCCCTGGCCCTTGCCCCCGCTGGGGTACCAGGCTTTTGGCACTCCTTTCTCCCAGAGCTTTGAGCGGGTGGGGTGGGCGGGGGTGGGCTGTGGTTTCCTGTGTTGGCTGTTTGTGCCTGGCCCAGAGTGCCCGCCGCCTGCCTGGGCTTCCTGCCCTGTCTTGTTTCCTTGTGCCCCCCACCTCCTCCCCCGCCTCCCCCTGAGGGGAGGGAGCAGCCAGGGATTGGGCAGTAGCCTTTGGGGGCACCCCACTGCCAGGCTATGGCTGCTTCTTGAGGCCTAGCCACAGGGGCCTTGGCTGCGGGAGCCAAGTGTGGCGACCTCCAGCTTGTCTAGGCAATGCTGCTTAGCCTGGTGGTCCCCACAAGGGCAGAATCCATCCCTCACCCCTGAAGCACCCTTCAAAGACCCCAGACTGGAGGGTCTGGGGCCAGGAATTTCCATGTCCCAGCAGGGGTTGCCAGACATCACCCTGGGGCTGCAGGTGGGGTGGGGCTGGAAACTCCCAGACAAAAATGGTTGATTTGCATGGTCTCCTTTGGCAGGAGGTGGGGGGAAGTGGGGAGAGCTGCTAGGAACCAGGGTGAGGGGAAGGCCCCCCAACCCTGGAAGTCCCCACACAGAGGGTCCCCAGCAACACCTTGGTTCTTGAGCAGATTTCCTGCTGGGCAAGGAATCCTTGACCTCCCCACCCCGCTGAGTCACCACCTCAGGAAGAGGAAGTGACCTGAGTGATAGAGGAGAGCTTCTAGGGACCCTGGAGAAAGGGGACTCAGGACCTCGTTGTCTTGGGGGCTGCCTCTCCCTAGGTCAGTGGCCGAGGATCCCACCCCTAATACTCCCAGCAGGTCTCTGTTCTTTCAGCCACACAGGGTTCCTAGCTGCCCATTTCCTTTCTAGGGGGTGTCTGCCCACTGCCTATGGAAGCATGGACCCTCCAAGCAGTGTTCTCAGTGCCCCTTTGCGTGTGGTTTTGAGCTGGGCTTTGAGACTGGTGTGCTGGTAGGCAAATCAAGCAGAGGCTCCCAAGCTGGGAGCCGCTGAACAGAGGCAAGTGGCCATGCTGTGTGCTATACCTGCAGCGATTCTGTGCTGAGCAGGGAGCTGGCCTGTCCCACCTGGAGGCCCTGGGCATCCATCAAAGCCTTCCTGGTCTTCCTCCCCCAGCTGAGGTCAGGTCCACTTTGACCATTAGGTCACTGCTTCTCCCCTGCACCCGCCCCTGCCTGCCCCCCCAACGTTGCACCAGGAGGGCAAGATCTCAGGCAGGCTTTGTCTCAGCAGCCTCCTGGGCTCCATTCTCATGGGTCTGCACCTGGCCTTTCACTCAGGTGACTGGCACCTGCTCCCTGTTTGTGAGCATGCCACTGCTCCCCACCCCACCCCATCCCCTAAGAGGAGTCCAGGTCTGTGTTACAGAGCTGCATCCCCTTCACCCATCTCAGGGGGCTCCTGGCCTGGTGCCAAGAAGCCCCCCTCACTTTGTTTGTTCCTGCCTCCATCGCCAGGGCTTTCCAGGTCTCTTCCGGGGACTCTAAGTACATAGAGAAGGAGGGTCTCTGTGATCTGGGGCGGGCTGCTGAGGGGCAAAAGGGGGGAGGTGCGAGATGGGAAAGTCCTGACTCATCTGTACTTGACTCAGCTCGTCCTGCTGGGTGGGATCGAGGGGGTGGAGTCCTAGAGGGGAGGACAACTCGAAGATTCTTCTGGAGAGGAGCCTTGGCCCCATTGGGTACCCTGGACAGGATGAATTTTCTAACAGCCCCTTCCCAAGTTACTAAATGCCCCCAAATTTGAAGCTGTAAACAGAGAAAAGTGGGTAGCCTTTGCCCTGCTGGAAGCCCATGTCTGATGCAGGCACAGACAAGGCGTCATGACTGGAGGGGAGGACACTGCGGTGTAGGGGAAACACCGGGGAACAGGGGTCTTGGTAGGCCCCTGTAATGGCCTTGCGACCCGGGGGCCTCTGACTTCCTTCTCCCAGATCTCAGTTTCCTCATTGTGAAATGGGGATATACTGCCGTGGCAGGTGGTGGGTAGTTTTGAGGATCAGCAAGGTGGGGAAAGGGGAAGCCTGGGACACATGTCAGTCATGGGCCTGTCCCTAAGCCCAGGTGCCCTCTGGCTCGCCCCCACCTCACCTCTCCCCCGACGTGATGCAAGCCTGGGGACTGGCTACCGGCTGCTGTTCAGCCAGGCCTGGAACCGGAAGACTCTTCCGCTGAGAAGGCCAATGTGCCCTGGGGTTAAGTTAGGGTGAGACTCCCACAGGGTCCCTGGTGTGGCCCCCTCGCAGCCCCCCCAGGTCCCAGCCTGGCCTGCAGCAGCCCGCCAGGGAATGTGCCCCGGTGTCTGGCTGGGCCTGTCTCTGGGACGGAGCTCCAGGCCCAAGGCTCCTCCCCCCCCCCACCCCCTTCCTGGGATCTGCGGGAGGGGCGGGGGACAGAACCGGGGGCAGTCGGGTGAGGCTTCCGTGTTTGTGTAAGTCTGTTGGTTGGTGTATCTCTGGCCCCGTGTGTGTTTCTTTGTCACTACCGGGCTCAGCTTTCTATGGCTCCCTTGTTGTCGGGCCTCAGTCTTTTCATCTGTTCAATGAGTCGACGCGCCCCCTCTCTGCCTCCTGGCCGCCTCTGGAAACGTGCGCCCCCGGCTATTTCTGCGCTCCTGCTTCGGCCAGCGCCTCCTAGTCGTCCCGCACACCTCCGCGGGCCGGCGTTTGAGCGCGCCTCTAGTTTTCTGGGCTCCGTGCGTGTCTTTGTCTCCCCGTCCAACGTGTGAGCTGCGAATGTGCGTGTGTGAGTCCAGAGTTCGGGTGCTGGTGGGTCCCCGGGGCTCCTGCCTGGCGGCGCCCGGCGCAGACCTGAACCTGGGCCCCGCCGCGGCGCGCGCCCAGCCCCTCGCCGCACTTGGCCGTGGGTCTGTCTGTCGGGGCAGCGCGTGCGGGGCCGGGAGAGGCACGCTGCAGCCCTGCCCGTGGCCCGCTCCCCGGCTCGCTGGCTCTGTCGCTCGCTCGCTCTGCCTCTGCGCTCTGGCTCTGCCGGAGGGGGCGGGGTGGGATGCCGGGGCGGGGGGAGGGGAGGCTCCTGCATTCTTGCGGTCGGGGAGGAATCTGAGCCAGCGTTACTGGTCTCCCGAAGAGCCCAGCTGCAGCCCCGAGGCCCCGCCAGGCCTCTCGCTGCCCGCCTGGGCCTGCTGGGATGGGCACAGGCTAGGCCTCGAGCTGGAGGCGGGGCATCGCCCCCACCTTCAGCCCCCTTCCCGCCCCGGCGCCCCGGGGCAGGGCTCAGCGCTGGGGCGGGGCGCCAAGGGTTCCCCCCGCCCCCTCCCCCGGGTGAGGGGGCGTGCCTGGGGGCGGGTGTACCCCCCCACCCCGAGGGCCTGACAGACCTCTCAGCCGCCCCACGCGGGCACCTTTGGCAACCTACCTTTTTAGTGAATTCTGCCTCTGCGGCCCCGGGGGCCTTGCCTAGAGACTGCAAGCTCCCTGAGGGTAAGGTGCGGGAGGGATGGATTCAGACCCCGGCCTGGAATCCTTCCCGGCCGTTCCCACCCTACCCTGTCCAGTACCCTAGTCCCAGGGCTGCTGGGTCCTCCCGTCTCCCTCCCTCCTCGCACCCCCTCCCAAGTCACAAGTTTTCTCTTTGGGGCTTGTTGCTGCAGTCCCTGCTCCAGTACCGAGTACCTGGCTGGGCCCTGGGCACGCACAGGGGCCGTAGCCCCACTGTGTGTGGGAGCCATGAGGATCCTGGCTAACAAGACAAGGTGTGTGGGTGTCGTGGAGGGCGGGATGTGTGTGTGGGAGTGAGGGGAAGGGATGGGCCCAGTGCTGACGGGGCTGGAACCGTGCAGGCTTGGAGACCAAGCCCCCTCCACCCCGGTACCTGGCTCCCGGCCACCGGTGGGCTAAAGGGGGTCAGAATCGGAAGGCCTGCCCTCAGGCAGGAGCCCACAGCTTTAGCGCCTGAGCCCAGGGGACAGAAGGGAATGGCAAATGGCTAAGCCTGCTGTTCTAGTCCCTTCCAGTCCTTTCCTCTTAAAAACCGTTCGAGCAGACCCCCCGGCGGCCCCGCTGTTGGGTCCGCTGGCGCCCTCTGGCCTCGGTCTAGCTGGGGGTGGGAACTGGAGGGGCGGGTGCCTGCCTCCCTCCCCTTCCCCGGGAGAAGCCGGCAGACAGGGCCAGGCGGCAGCAGCAGGACAGCAGAGCTGAAATAAATCTGAGCTGGTGTGGAATGAGGGGGATAAATATCCTCTCCCGTGATGTGATCTTTCCAGCGGCTATTAATAGGTCTCCGGGGGAGGGGGGAGGCGGTGGGGGGAGCGGGCTGGAGCTTAAGGGCCCGCAGCCTAGGCTGCAGGAATCCTTGGCTTCAGTCTTCTCCACGCACCAGTCCCCTCCCCCTTTCCTCTTGCTCCTGCCTGCCGGCCAGACCTACTGGTGCACCCTCTAAAGGCATTCGCCTCCTGCCCTGGGGAGCTGTCTGGACCAATGGGCCCACGCAGTCTGGTGTGCTTTCTCCCACTTCCCCAAGGGGAATGGGGCTGGGCCAGGGGCAGTGATTCCCAGGTCCTGGTTTCCTTCCCTGCTGGTGTTGGGACACATGGAAGTTGAGGTTGGGGGCCCTAGGAAGGAGTGTGAAGACAGCAAACCCTTGAAGAGAGAATGCTTAAGGGTTGGCCAGGTGCTAGTGGAGGGGGTTGCCATGGAGGCTTGCAGTCTGAAGGATGCTGGGGCTTAGGGGCCGGGTTGGATTCTGCCAACATAAGGCCTGGGTTTTCATCTGGGAACTGGAGGGTGGAGGAGGTTGCCCCGTCTTCATTCCCCAAGTGGAGAAGGGCATCAGCCCTTGTTTGAGGAGCCATGGAGGGAGAGAAGGGATAGCTGGTGGTCCTAAGACGCCACTCAGCTCCAACCTCCCCAACCATTAGGTGAGGCAGGATGGGGTGATGAAAATCCAGGCCTGCTACACCCCTGGCACTGCGATTAACTTTTCATGTCTCTTCACCTCCCAGGTTACCCCACCCCAGGAGGAGAGAAGCTCCAGGGAGCCCGCCGCTGTCCCCCGCGGCCACTGCCCCCCTGCCCCAGCCAAGCCAATGCACCCAGAAAATAAGTTGACCAATCATGGCAAGACAGGGAATGGCGGGGCCCAATCTCAGCACCAGAATGTGAACCAAGGACCCACCTGCAACCTGGGCTCGAAGGGCGTGGGGGCGGGGAACCATGGGGCCAAGGCCAACCAGATCTCACCTAGCAACTCAAGTCTGAAGAACCCCCAGGCAGGGGTACCCCCTTTCAGCTCGCTCAAGGGCAAGGTGAAGAGGGAGCGGAGCGTGTCTGTGGACTCCGGAGAGCAGCGAGAGGCTGGGACCCCATCCCTGGATTCAGAGGCCAAAGGTACTCCTTTTCTGCACCCCTGGCCTAATCCTCACTTGCCATTCCTCTCCAGCATTTATGCAGGGGCAGCCTCTTTCTCTACCCGTACCAACCCCTTCCATTATACCCACCCATCTGCCCATTCTCAGGACTGGGTGGAGATGTCTCATCCTTAGAGCCACACAGAGTGATGGGGCCTCCCGTCGGTCAGTGTTGGTCAGCCTCAGGCTTCTCCTGCTTTCCCACCAGAGCCCCCAGAGGGGGAACAGGAGGTGCTCTGGGGTGAGGTGCAGACCAACACACCTCCCAGGGAACCTCCTGATGTCCCAGCTGGTGGGAGCAGGCACTGGGGCCTGGAAGAGTAGCAGCAGCTTCCCCCTCCCCTCCCCCAGCCCTAATTAGAACCAGTTGTGGTTGGGGATTACTTTGGGCTTGGTGCTGGGTGGGGAGGGGGAGACAGGCAGCAGGGCTGTAGAGAGAAATCAGAAACAAATGGTGTTGTGGTGGGGGCCAAGGGCTGGCAAAGTGCCCACTGTGGCCTGGGCAGTGCCCACTGGGCACTGGGGCATCTGGGGGAATGGGCTTGGGAGGCCCCAGCCCCAGGTGTGGGAGGACGGGCCCTCCCGGGTACTCACTCACTCACTCACTCTGACCCCTGCCTGCCTGCCTGGGCAGAGGTGGCACCCCGGAGTAAGCGGCGCTGTGTGCTGGAGCGGAAGCAGCCATACAGCGGGGACGAATGGTGCTCAGGCCCAGACAGCGAGGAGGACGACAAGCCCCTTGGGGCCGCCCATAGTGAGTGCCCATGCTGCCAGGATGCTGTGGCCCATGGTGTCCCTGGGGAACAGTTGCCCTGAGGGAGCCTCCTCTCTTCACCTAGGGCTTTCGAGGGCTCCTCTCCCATCTCCCATCTCTGACTCAGTCCCTCCCAGCACTGACAGCTCAATCCCTGCTATCCAGGTGCTCAGTATCCTCCTATCCTTAGGGACCTGGGTGGGGTAGGTGGAACCTTAGGTGGCTTCTCCAGCCACACTGGGAGGCCTCCTCCCATGAATTCCTGTCCTCTGCTGCCACCTACTGGTCAGTAGAGGGAGGGCAGTGAGGGTTCAGCATCCTTGGGAGCTGGACAGCTGGCTGGACCCTGCAAAACTGCTGAAGAAGCCTGGGTGTGAGCTGACATTGTGTCTCTGGCGCCCTTCCCTAACCTCTAATTGACGTCTGGAGCGCATCACCAAGACGAGAGAATGTGGGTGGGCGCCCACCTCTCATTCTTGCACAGATCAGCATATACTCGGGCCTTGCACAAGTGATGGGGGAGAACCAGAAATACTCCTGCCCTTGGGAAGCCTGTACATGTTGATCTGATGCTTTTCCTCCAAGCTTGCAGCTATGTGTGGGGAGAAACAACTCAGTGCCTTAAGAAACTGGTCAGAGAATGTTACACTGTGAACTTTTCCAAGGCTAGGACTATAGAAAGGAAGAAGAGAAATTATGTGGGACACTTTGCTACTTTGTTTTATTTAATTCTAGTAACAGGGCTGTGAGGTAGGTGTTATTAGGAAGCAAAAGAGGAGACAGACTTAGCAGATGTTTTTAGAAGGAGCAGATCATGTCTCTGGAGATGGTGTTTGGGATCAGACATAGCCTGTGCAGCTGGCCGGCACTTTAAACATCACCTGGTCCCAGCATCCCCGACCCCCAAGGGGACTGACTGGTGGTTCACAAACCCTGGCCAAAGCCTTCAGTGGTAGATGGGGGTAGACACTGCTTCCCAGTACAGACCCTCATCAGTTCACTTTACAACAACTAGACTGTACCATCGTAGAAGCATGAAGATACAGAGAAATCAAAGAAGTTACTAATAACCCATACCGAGTACCAAGGCAATCAGTTACTATTTTAGTTATACTGACATTAGATTCTTGAAGAGTTCTTAACAGTGGGGCAGTATAATGTAGAAGTTAAGAGCACAGACTCTGCAGTCAGACCATCCTTGGTTTATATCCTGGATCTTCTTCTTATCATTTGTATAAGTTTGGGAAAGGGCTTCAGTTTCCTCATCTATAAAAATTATATTTCCCTTTTAAGGTTGTTATGAGGAGTCAATGAGCTGATACATGCAACACACTTAAAACAGTGTTAGCTTTTTGTTGATATCATTGTATTAGAAGTTTTCATGTTGAAATAAAGCCCGGAGACTTCCCTGCTGGTCCAGTGATTGCCAGTGGTTAGGACTCTGCACTTCCAATGCTGGAGGTACAGGTTTGATCCCTGGTCAGGAAACTAAGATCCCACATGCTATGTGGCGCAGCTGGAAAAACAAAGAAAGAATAAAACAAAGCCTGCCTCTCTCCCTGTAGCTTTTCCCCAGGAGGCCTAGTTCTGTGTGTTGAATATGCACCGTCCTCTTCTCCAGGGCAGTCCTCACACACTGAGGTTGGCTCTCAAGCTCCCCATCCCCCAAACTTTTGGTTCTATGTAAAACTGGAGGGACAGGGTCCAGATCAAAGTCGTTATGAGGTAGGAGAGTCAGAGCAGATTTCTGCAAGGAGAGGAGCCTGCCCCTAAGCCGTGGGAAAGTGGTTACTTCCCCGGTTCAAGGGAGTCCTCTTGGAATAGTAAGTCCTGGCATTGTCTGCGGGCCACACGTTGACTGGTGGCAAAGGGCCCACCCACTCACTAGACCCAGTAATGACCAATTGAAGTGAAAGTCTCTCAGTTGTGTCTGACTCTTTGTGACCCCATGGACTATACAGTCCATGGAATTCTCCAGGCCAGAATACTGGAATGGGTGGCCTTTCCCTTCTCCAGGGGATCTTCCCAACCCAGGGATCAAACCCAAGTCTCCCACATTGCAGGCAGATTCTTTACCAGCTGAGCTACAAGGGAAGCAGAAATGACCAAGTGTAGATATCTTTTCTAGGCTAGGACTTACTGTCAAGCTGGTGACTGTGGACGAAAACCTCCATCAGTGCTATGGGTGATGGAGTCTACCCTGGGGAATGAACCCAGTGTGCTAGGCCTTTGTAACTCTCTGTTCTCCAGTTTTTTTTTAGTTGTGACACAGTTGTGAATTTGCTGTAAAAATAGATTTCTTTGACCAGCCCCCCCACTCCTGCCAGACTAGAGTTTAGTGTTTCTATTTTACAGATGAAGGAATGATGCCTTGAGGAAGTATCTTGTTGATACGGTTGCCGGTCAGTTAGTGGTAAGGCTAGAATGAACGCCATTCAGCTTTTGGACCATCAGTTGTACAAGCTCATTGCCTGCTTCCCGCATCTGGCCAGTGAGCGTGCATACATACACACAGCCGCTGCACAGCCCACAGTGAGGGGCTGGGCCGGGCCAAGTGCAGGGCTCTGCGCTGCCTGCCTGTCACCTTGGGGAGTAGTGCCATCCTTCCGAGGCTGTTTCCTCCTCTCTCGAGTGGAGTGCACCAACTCCTTCCTCCCAGGGTGTGGTAAGGTAGAGTCACTTCCAGAGGCGTAGTCAGGGCGCCAGGCACATGGGAGCCTGTTGGTTTCCATCTCCTCTCTACGTGGTCCACACAAGTGCCGTCCTTGTCCAAGGCTGGGCTCGGGCAAGTCTCTGGAAGCTAGACTAGAGAAAATGCCAGACTGTGGCACCAGATGACCCTGTGGGCATGAGCCTCTCTATCCCTGGGCATCTCTGGGATGGGACGGTAGGGCATGGACTCCCCTCTGGCTCTCCTCTCTAAACCTGGGCCTCTTTCCCTTTCCTCTCTTGTGCAGATTGTAATGTAGCAGACCCAGCCATGGCGGCCCCACAGCTGGGTCCCGGCCAAGCCCCCCAACTACCCCTCAGTGAAAGCAGCGCACCAGGCCCTCCGCATGGGCCCCCCGCCCGGCCTCCGGCCTGACGCCCCCGGGGCGGAGGCGGGGGGTGTCCCTGGAAAGCCCCCCTCCCAGTTTGTGTATGTCTTCACCACCCACTTGGCCAACACGTAAGTGTCCCCTGCCATGGTTTGCCCAGCACCCCTCAGCCTGGGGTCCTGACTGCCTGCAGGGGGCCAGGGGTGGGGTGGGTAAGGTGGAGGGCTCCCTCCTGTCCGTCGTTCTGAGCTGGCTGTGCCCGACCCTCCTGTGCAGGGCTGCGGAGGCTGTGCTACAGGGCCGAGCCGACTCCATCCTCACCTACCACCAGCAGAACGTGCCGCGGGCCAAGCTGGACCAGGTGAGTGTGTCGCCTGATGGGCACGGGGCTCCATGAGCAGTGGACTGGCCACTGCATCCATTGGCCCATCTCATGGGTCTGTCTTTGTCCTCTTGCAGGCCCCCAAAGTGCCACCCACCCCGGAACCACTACCCCTGAGCACGCCGTCAGCAGGCACCCCTCAGTCCCAGCCTCCTCCTCTGCCACCACCTCCACCCCCAGCTCCGGGCAGCGCCCCCTGCTCTGCCTTCTGAGGGGCCTCCTGAGGACACCAATCAGGACCTGACGCCCAACTCGGTGGGAGCTGCCAGCACAGGTGGTGGAACTGGGGGACCCACCCCAATACCCCTACAGCCTCCACCACCAACAACCCGCTGCCTCCTGGAGGAGACCCCAGCAGCGCCCCCGGCCCTGCCCTGCTCGGGAGGCCCCCCACCGGAAATGGGCAGCGGAGCCTGGTGGGCTCAGAGGGCCTGTCCAAGGAGCAGCTGGAGCACCGGGAGCGCTCCCTCCAGACGCTTCGAGACATTGAGCGGCTGCTGCTCCGCAGTGGGGAGACTGAGCCCTTCCTCAAGGGGCCCCCTGGAGGAGCAGGCGAGGCAGGACCACCAGCACCAGCCCCTCCCGCTCCCCAGCAGCCACCCACGGGCCCGCCCAGTGGGCTGAAGAAATACGAGGAGCCCTTGCAGTCCATGATTTCACAGACTCAGAGCCTCGGGGGTCCCCCGCTGGAGCATGAAGTGCCGGGGCACCCCTCAGGTGGGGACGTAGGGCAGATGAACGTGATGATGCAGAGGCTGGGCCAGGACAGCCTGACCCCCGAACAGGTGGCCTGGCGCAAGCTGCAGGAAGAGTACTACGAGGAGAAACGGAGGAAGGAGGAGCAGATTGGGCTGCATGGGGGCCGCTCGCTGCAGGACATGATGGGCATGGGGGCATGATGGTGAGGGGGCCGCCACCCCCCTACCACAGCAAGCCAGGGGATCAGTGGCCCCCTGGGATGGGCGCCCAGCTGCGGGGGCCCATGGACGTCCAAGATCCCATGCAGGTCCGGGCCGGACCCCCCTTCCCCGGCCCCCCGTTTCCCAGGCAACCAGATGCAGCGGGTGCCGGGGTTTGGGGGCATGCAGGGTATGCCCATGGAGGTACCCATGAATGCCATGCAGAGGCCTGTGAGGCCAGGCATGGGCTGGACCGAAGACTTGCCCCCTATGGGGGGCCCAGCAATTTGCCCAGAATGCTGTGCCCTACCCAGGTGGGCAGGGTGAAGCGGAGCGATTTATGACCCCTCGGGTTCGTGAGGAGCTGCTGCGGCACCAGCTGCTGGAGAAGCGGTCGATGGGCATGCAGCGGCCCCTGGGCATGGCCGGCAGCGGCATGGGGCAGGGCATGGAGGTGGAGCGGATGATGCAGGCACACCGGCAGATGGATCCGGCCATGTTTCCTGGGCAAATGGCTGGTGGTGAGGGCCTGGCGGGCACTCCCATGGGCATGGAGTTTGCCGGAGGTCGGGGCCTCCTGAGCCCCCCATGGGGCAGTCTGGGCTAAGGGAGGTGGACCCTCCCATGGGGCCCGGCAACCTCAACATGAACATGAACGTGAACATGAACATGAACATGAACCTGAACGTGCAGATGACCCCGCAGCAGCAGATGCTAATGTCACAGAAGATGCGGGGCCCTGGGGACATGATGGGGCCGCAGGGCCTCAGTCCCGAGGAGATGGCCCGGGTGCGGGCCCAGAACAGTGGTGGAATGATGGGAGGCCCGCAGAAGATGCTTATGCCCTCGCAGTTTCCTAGCCAAGGCCAGCAGGGGTTCTCCGGGGGCCAGGGACCGTACCAAGCCATGCCCCAGGACATGGGCAACACTCAAGACATGTTTAGCCCTGACCAGAGCTCAATGCCCATGGGAAACGTGGGTACCACCCGGCTTAGTCACATGCCCCTGCCTCCTGCGTCCAATCCTCCGGGCTCTGTGCATTCAGCCCCGAACCGGGGGCTGGGCAGACGGCCTTCAGACCTCACCATCAGTATTAATCAGATGGGCTCGCCAGGCATGGGACACCTGAAATCGCCCACTCTCAGCCAGGTACACTCACCCATGGTCACCTCGCCCTCCACCAACCTCAAGTCACCCCAGACTCCCTCACAGATGGTGCCCTTGCCTTCGGCCAACCCTCCAGGACCTCTCAAGTCACCCCAGGTCCTCAGCTCCTCCCTCAGCGTCCGTTCGCCCCACCGGCTCGCCCAGCAGGCTCAAGTCTCCCTCCATGGCGGTGCCTTCTCCAGGCTGGGTCGCCTCACCCAAGACAGCCATGCCTAGCCCTGGAGTTCCCCAGAATAAGCAGCCGCCTCTGAACATGAGCTCTTCCACCACCCTGGGCAACATGGAACAGAGTGAGTCAGTGGGGCTGGGCAGGTGGGCCCTGGACTCGCCTCCCGGGTGGGTGTGTGTGTGTTAAGGGGTCTGTGCCGGGGCCCAGAGGCAGGACGGCTTTGCTGGAGGAGCAGCCAGTGGCCCCCATGTGTGAGCTTCCATGGGGAACACCATGTTCATCAAGCAGGGATTTCGAGGGGGTTTGTCATATTTAGGATCTCCTTTCTGTTCAGGGCCCTGAGGCTACAGGAGCAGCCTGGAGATGGGTGGGCTGTAGTGATCATGGGGGAACCTGAATTGACGGGCCATCTGTGCCTGGGAGACAGGTGGACGTTTGGGAGCTGACCTCTTTACAGCCCCAGTGTGAGCAGCCAAATTCACCCCGGCCTCCCCAGTCACCCCCGCCGTTCTCTCTGTCTCCCCACTTCTGTAGGTGCCCTCCCGCCCAGCGGCCCCGGAGCAGCTCCTCAGCACCTCCTGCCAACCCCCCAGCAGCCTCGTGAACCCCAGCCTGCCATTCACTTCCTCCCCAGACCCCACGCCCTCCCAGAACCCTCTGTCTCTGATGATGTCCCAGATGTCCAAGTATGCCATGCCCAGCTCCACCCCCGCTCTACCACAATGCCATCAAGACCATCGCCACCTCAGACGACGAACTGCTGCCCGACCGGCCCCTGCTGCCCCCACCAGCACCACCGCAGGGCTCTGGGCCAGGTGCGAGGACAGGGAGGGGGTCCCCGGGAGAAGAGCCCACATGGGCTCTGGGAGGACGAACAGTGGCCGTGGCTAGTGAGCCCCCCTGCGGTCATGCTGACTTTTTGTGCTTCCGTCTATGGGGTCGCACAGAGTCGGACACGACTGAAGCGGCTTAGCAGCAGCAGCAGCAAGGGGCCCTGGGTGTCGGGGGGTTGTGATGTCTTGGGACACAGTTCCCTCAGTGAAACCAAGCCTGGATCAGTGGAGTGGTCTTTCCAACATCTACTGATGTGTCCATGGGTAATGGGGCCAGAGCTTGGGTCTCTTGGCTTCTCACCTAAATGCCTCGAGTCCCTGCCCTCGCAGCTAGGGGCAGGCCAGTGGTGAAAGCCGTCACCCTTGGCACCAGCCTGGCTGGGCCTTGGAGAAAGGACTGAGTTCTGCAACCTGCCCCAGCTGGGTGCACACGGTTCCTGACCCCCATTTCTCTTTCCCCGCAGGGATCAGCAATAACCAGCCCAACCAGATGCACCTGAACTCAGCTGCTGCCCAGAGCCCCATGAGCATGAACCTGCCAGGCCAGCAGCCCCTGTCCCATGAACCCCCAGCTGCCATGCTGCCCTCCCCCACCCCTCTGAGCTCCAACATTCCACTGCACCCCAATGCACAGGGGACAGGAGGGCCCCCCTCAGAACTCGATGATGATGGCTCCAGGGGGCCCAGACTCCCTGAGTGCCCCCTGTGGCCCAGTGCCCAGCTCCTCCCAGATGATGCCCTTCCCCCCTCGGCTGCAGCAGCCCCATGGTGCCATGGCCCCCGGTGGGGGCGGGGCGGGGGCCCTGGCCTGCAGCAGCACTACCCCTCAGGCATGGCCCTGCCCCCAGAGGACCTGCCCAGCCAGCCGCCAGGCCCCATGCCCCCTCAGCAGCACCTGATGGGCAAAAGCATGGCCGGCCGCATGGGCGACGCGTACCCCCCGGGCGTGCTCCCCGGGGGTGGCATCAGTGCTGAATGACCCCGAGCTGAGCGAGGTGATCCGGCCCACCCCGACGGGGATCCCCGAGTTCGACTTGTCCAGGATCATCCCCTCGGAGAAGCCAAGCAGCACCCTCCAGTACTTCCCCAAGAGCGAGAGCCACCCCCCCAAGGCCCAGCCGCCCAATCTGCATCTCATGAACCTGCAGAACATGATGGCGGAGCAGACCCCCTCCCGGCCCCCCAACCTCCCGGGCCAGCAGGGCGTCCAGCGGGGGCTCAACATGTCCATGTGCCACCCCGGACAGATGTCCTTGCTGGGCAGGACAGGCGTGCCCCCGCAGCAGGGCATGGTGCCCCACGGCCTGCACCAGGGAGTCATGTCCCCCCCGCAGGGCCTCATGACCCAGCAGAATTTCATGCTGATGAAGCAGCGGGGCGTGGGGGTGAGGTCTACAGCCAGCCCCCCACATGCTCTCCCCGCAGGGGCTCCCTCCTGGGCCCCCCACCCCAGCAGAACCTCATGGTGTCCCACCCCCTGCGGCAGCGCAGTGTGTCTCTGGACAGCCAGATGGGCTACCTCCCGGCCCCGGGTGGCATGGCCAACCTGCCCTTCTAGCGGGCCCGGCAAGGGGCTGGAGCTGGGGCCATGTTGCAAATATGATAACCTTAAAAAAGTTTCTTCCCCTCCAGTGTTGGGATGGCCTGGGTCAAGGGGTGGGGTGGAGGGGCTTGTGTGGGGAGCGGCATTTGTGGAAACCAGATGTGCTGGCAGCTTAGGGAGAAGTGGCAGAGTGGGGTGGGGGATTGGGGGTGGGTTTGGTTCCATTTTGGCTGCCAGGACCGTCGCTCCCCTTCTCCTCCTGAGTCCTATGGAGCCTCTCCTGTTTCTCTGCACCCACCCTCTTCAGCTTTGCTGTCCGAGTCCTGTGTCCCTCTATCCCTATATCGAATCCTTGGCCGGATTGGAAGGAGAGAAGTCTCCCCGTCCTCTGTCTCCCCGTCCCACTGCTCTCTCCTCTTGGAGCTTCACTTTCCTCCTCTTGGTTTCTCTGCCCCCCCTCCACCCCATTTTTTCCCTTCTGTCTTCTCCTGCCTCAGTTCCTCTCCCTGCTGTGGCTGACCCCTCTCCCACCCCAACCTGCAGGCGGCTGGCCAGGTGGGCAGGTGCCAGCTGTAGCTGTAAATAGAGCGCTACGCTTTTGTGCCGGTTTGTGCGTGTGCTGTATTTCTGTGTTTGATAGAAGTCACTCAGAAAAAAAAAAGGATAAAAGAAACCCTCCCCGCGCCCCCCACCCCCACTCCTTCAAATGATTGCCCCTTCCATTTCCCCTGGACCCAGGGGCAGACAGTCTGACACACCTACCCGCTGCAGGGCAGTGTCTGGGTCCAGAAAGGATACCATTCCCTTGCCCTCCTCCAGCAGTGAAATGACATAGCTACTACCCCCACACCTAAACTGAGGTCAGACCACCTTAGGCTTCCACCTGGTGGGCCCCAGCAGGGCTGAGGCCTCCCAGGGCGGCAGCCTGTCTGCTGCTGAGCGATTCAGGAGTGCGCGTGGAAGTGCACGCGTGTCTGCCCCACACAGGCGACACGGGGGCCCTGGCTTCCCAGCTGTGGATGTCTGGTGTCCCCTGCTGCTACATCTTAAGCCAGAACTTGAAGTCCTTGGTCCCCAGTCTGGGCTAAAGGAAAGAAGGACGAGGCAGAGGCCGAACGGGCGCCCCCCCGGCATGGAGGGGGCCGCAGGATCCCCTGCCTGCTGCAGTGGCTCCGGGCCAGGTAGCCCCCAGGGCCCCGACTCTTTCCCCAGGCTGCCACCTACTTCCTATCACCAGAGGAGGAAGGAAAAGGGTTAGGCCCAGTCAGTCTGTCTGCCTCCACCTGCTGAGGACAGAATAGAGAAAGTGTTTGGCTCGGAGCAGGGTTGCGTCCTCTGCATCTCTCTGCCTCCGCGGTTCACTGGCACGGTCCCTCTGCCCAGAGCTCGGGGCTCCCTGCCCACCCAGGCACAGCCACTGCCCCCGGCCCTTTCCCAGAAGAGCTCCCCTCCTCCCCTGGTCAGAGCTGAAGCCATACACGGTTGGGTGTTTTGCCCCCCCTTGGCCCCAGGAGTAAAACACTTCTCCTTTTCTCACTTCCTTTCCTGCCTTGTGAGGTGGCGGGGCAGTTCCCTGGCTGAGGCCTTCCGTGCCCGCCTCCAGGACCCAGGCCCATTCCTCAGCGAGGGGTCTTCCGCCGTGGCCCGTCCCTGGCCTTCCTGACCTGCGGGGGCCTGGGCTCCCATTGGCAGCTGTGATACAAAGGGAATTTGTCCTCGCTTCTCCCAGTCTGGTGCTGTCCTCAGTCCCCCGTCGGCCAGGTCAAGCGCTTTCTCCAGGGCTGGCTGTGGGCTCCTGCCTCCCCCAGCCCCCTCCCAGGGGGCCAGGGCCTGGGGCTCTGGGTTCAGGGGTCACCTGCCCTCCGCCCCGCTAGACGTGTTCCCACCCTGTGTCCAACCTGGGCCCCGTGCCCTTGAGCCTCCCACCCCTGACCCAAGACTCCCCAAGCCGACTCTTAAGTGTTTCCTGCCCAGAGGAGAGACGGGTCAAACTGAAAAGGGCCTGACGCCCTTCCCCTGCCCCTCTCGTCCCACCTCTGCCACCAGACTAGCTTTCCAAGGTGAACTCCACAGGCCAGCTCCCCTCCATCCGTGGCCACACCCCCAGCCATTTTGTACCATTATATAAATATATATATATAAATATAAATATATAAATACAATATGTGAAGACATCTTCGTTTTTATTTTGAGACAATTTTTAGGCTTGTTCCGGGGCTCTCTGTGCTGCCTGTACTGTATTGACCTGTTTTATAGGTGCCTTTTTATTAAAAAGACAAAATTAAACATCTAGTTTCTTGCTTTCTTCTTTCATGTCTGGCTCCTCCACTGCCCAGCTTACTACTGGAGGCTGGGAGGAACAGGGGACCCTAGGGTTCTCCAGTGTTCTACGGTGAAGACAAGAGTCCCCTGGGTCATAGATCTAAAATTGCCTGCAGAGAGGCCTCTTAAGGACCTCCACTGACGGGCTTGAGTGGGCCT
This sequence comes from Nanger dama, assembly GCA_917880005.1. Classification (NCBI taxonomy): domain Eukaryota; kingdom Metazoa; phylum Chordata; class Mammalia; order Artiodactyla; family Bovidae; genus Nanger; species Nanger dama. The sequence continues at coordinate 29,752,226 of CAKJTW010000014.1, read as the reverse complement.
GAGCAACCAACATGTGCCCTCGGCAAGTGCAGGAATCCCATTCTGATCAGACCAGAGGCCAGGGTGGCAGGCGAAGGGGCAGGGGCAGGACTGGCACAGAGCCGCTTCCTCCGGTTCCATTTGAGTAGTACCCTCTGGGGGCAGGGCTCAGCTTCCTGGAGCCTGGGAACTTCCTTGCCCAGGCCTGCTTGTCACACTGCCCAGCCCAACGGGGTGCTCCTCGGCTCTCACTGAGGCCCAGAAAGATGGCCCGGCCTGCAGGCAGGGGGCTGGATGAGATGACCCCCAGGGACCCTTTAGATCTGTCTCTCCTCAGGAGGTCTCTCTCTGCACTGACTCTTGGCTAAGAGCCCCCTCTGCTGTGGTTGGATTCTCTGCAGCTCCAGGGGTTTCCCTGGCAGTGTAGTTTGCGGGGAGAGGGGTCGGGGGAACACATCTATCTCCTTCCCTGTCAGCTCCCAGACCCACCAGGGCCCTGGACCACACTGGGAGCTCTCTGACCTGGGCAGAGAAGATAGCTGGCTTTGGTGAATACGTTTGCCTCCTTGGAGATGAGGAAGGAGAATCTTTCCTTTCCTTGGTTGGGTTCCTCTCGTCTGCCCTTACATCTTCTCTAGGACACTGACTTGTCTCTGAGGGTGCCTGGAGTCTGCCCTGTCGGTAGACCTCCCAAGGCCCAGTGATGTGGGGCTGGCCCAGCGCCATTTTCAGCAGAGCCAGGCAGCAACATGGACTGGGTCAGCCTGAGCTTTCTGCCTGGTCAGAACTCTGCAGGGCTGGTGACCTGAAAGAATGTCTGGGCTTCTTAGTCACTGAGACATGTCAAGGCCACACACGCTCTGTTGCCAGCTGACCTTTCTTTGGCTTTAACCTCCAACCAAGCCCTGGTGCTCAGCTTCTAGTTTCTTTTGGCAGGTGAGGTGGGAGGAGATGTGGGTGGTTCTGGAGGTATGTGGTCCATAAGATGACAGACTATATTCTGGAAGGGGAATGACTCTCTATCAGCAGGGGCAGAAGTAAAATTTGTTCCTCGAGCTCTGGATGGTTTGGATGAGAGAAGGCAAGTGTGGTTCTCTCAGCCTGAGGGCACAGGTATCCTTGGCTCTGCCTTTGGGATGCTGTCCCCTCCCTGGACTCCAGCCTAGATGTGGGGCTGGGAGAAGAGCCGGCAAGGATGTCCTAGAAGGAGGGGTTGGTTCCTCCAGCTGCCCCGTATGAGGATACTGGCCAAGGCAAGCTCTTAGGATCCCGGCTCCTGCAATGCCAGCATCACTGCCTGCCCCAAAGAAAGCTGAAACAAAGGGGAGGGGGCTGGGACCTAGAAGGTGGTGAGGGAGGTGGCATTCTCTGACTCTGAGAGGCTGCTCTTGCGCCAGCTGGGGAAGAACTGGCAGAGGGAGGCAGGGCCGGTGCAGCCCAGCTTGGTCAGGAGCCGTGACAGGTCACTGCGGAATTTCACACCAGCGAAGGTGTAGAGCATGGGATTGAGGCAGCAGTGGGCCAGGCCCAGAAACTCGCTCATGGTGATGGCCACGGAGAGATAGCTGTCCAGCTCACAGCTGCTGCCCAGCATCTTCAGCCTCGCTAGGGTGTCCAGGAAGATAACGATTTGGTAGGGTGACCAGCAGAGAAAGAAGACACTTGTCACCAGGATGGCCACTCTGACCGCCTTCTGCCGCTGAGGGCGCCGCTGGGCCTGGCACAGCCTATGTACCACCCCCGACGTAGCACCAAGCCATCACCAGCATCGGCAGCAGGAATCCTCCGATGTGGTAGAGAAAGCGAGAGGTGAACCAGGCGTTGGTTTCGGCTTGGTTCTCCTGGGAGAAGGTGCAGTGTGGCAGGGAGTCATTGTAATGGGGTTCACTGACCTTAGCGAAGAGGATCTCCGGCAAGGCAAAGAAGCAGCCAGCCAGCCAGATGGTTGCACAGGTGATATGAATGGAGAGGAGACGGCGGTGGCGATAGGCGTGGACGGCGTGGACGATGGCCAGGTAGCGGTCCACAGCGATGCAGGCCAGGAGCAGGCTGCTGCAGTAGAAGTTGATCTTGTGCAGAGAAATCACGGTTTTGCAGAGGAAGGTGCCCAGGACCCAGCCCACAGAGCTCTCGGCCACGGCAAAGGGCAGGATGAAGACCAGGAGGAGGTCCGCCACCGCCAGGTGAAACAGGAAGGTCTCAGTGGAGCTGCGCGTCTGCCGGTGCCGCTCCAGGATCACCAGGACCAGAATGTTGCCCATCATACCAAGGAGGAAGATGAGGCCATAGGCCACGGGCATGAACACGGCCTTGAAGGAAGTCAGCAGAGGCCCCTCGACGGTGAGGCAGAGATGGTTTTCCTTTATGGGGGTCTCCGTACTGTCATTGTAGCTCCCTAATTCCTTGTACTTCAAGGACAAGGAGACAGGAGAGCAGAAACTGAGAACCAGTCTTTCCTCTCGGAGAGGGATCCTGACTCCCTGGCAGAGTTATCCTGTTCCCCTCCCCCAACCCTGCAAGCTAACTGCTTTTGTCCCTGCGCCCCCAAGCCGCCCACAGATCAAATCCCAGTTTCCCTTCATGTTCCTCCAACAAATCACTTTGCCTTTTCCAACTTCAGTTTTCGTCTGTAAAACAAAGACTAAAGGAGGGAACGTGGCATGGGAATATGAACTCTGGAGGGCTGTGCACCTGTAAGTCATTTCTCATCTCTGAGTCCTCAGGTGTGGAAGGCTGCAGGCTCGCGGGGCTGGGATCAGGACTTCCATCTGGGGAGTGAATCTGGTTGGGATAAGGAGTTCCAGTTCTGGACAGGACGAGGGCACTAAAGCCTGCGTGCATGTGTGCTCAGTTCCTCAGTCGTGAGTGACTCTTTGTGACCCCGTGGACTGTAGCCTAACAGGCTCCTCTGTCCACGGGATTTCCCAGGCAAGAATGCTGGAGTAGGTTGCCATTTCCTTCTCCAAGGGATCTTCCTGACCCAGGGATGGACCCTGCATCTCCTGTGGCTCCTGCTTTGGCAGGTGAGTTCTTTACACTGAGCCACCTGGGAAGCCCTACTAAAGCCCAGGATCCTGCTGGAGGGCTGGATGCAGATATGGGCTGTTGGCTTCCCTCGCTTTGTCCCCTTCTTCCTGAATGCCTTCCTTATAACTGAAATTGTTGTGAGAGCCTCTTGTTTTGTTTAATATGCACAACAAGCTCAGGTATGTAATATCTCTGTTTCACCGATGTCTTGCTAGAGAGCAGCCCTGCTTGAACCCATGTTGATGTAACTTCCACCAATACGCGGCGCTGCCTGGGCTGCCCTGCCTGCTGCTCCCCGTCACTGCACACTCCTTGCTCTGCGCCCTTCCCACTTCGGAAGCAGAGGGCCCAGAGGCAGAGGAGAGCGATAGGTGGAAGAAAGGGAGGCATGGGGGTGGGGGTGGGGTGGGGTGTGGGTGGATACCTGCGGCAGGGGTGATGGTGGAGGGGGCTGTGGAGGGCTCCAAGAGAAGGGCATGTGCCCACTCTGTTTCCGGAAGCTCACTCCTCCCCACCTCCCCCACCTCTGCCAGCACTCAGGTTGTTTACTGAGCAAACCGCAAAGGAAGGCAGGGTGCCTGTTTTCATACCTTTCACTCACAGCTGTGCCCCTGCACCTGCTCCTCACTTCCCAGCTCTGTTCTTCCCACCCCCTGCCTAACCAGACCCCCCTCCACGGCATTTCAAAACCACTTATAACCAACTTATGTGGGCTCAAAAAGACATTTCTAGAAACGATGAACCCCTGGGAGAGAGAAGATGGGAGCAGGGACTCAGCACCCAGGCTCTGGGTGCCCTCCTTCCTGGAGAGTGAGGGTCCCCCACAAGTGGGGGTGGCTGCACTGCTAACCAGGACCCCAGCTGGGGGTCATCCACTCGCTCTCAATGGTGGGAGGACCCATTCCCCAGCCTGGGTCTTTCCTTCTGGTTCCTGGGGCAGGTGGTTCTGGAAGAAAGGGTTGGGGGATACATAAGTTTAGCGGCAGAGCCATAGGCTCGCCCAGACCTCAGCATCCTCTACCAAAGCTCTAACCCTTCTTCATGCTCATGCTCAGGTCTACTGTCTCCCCACAGTCCCATTTCCACTAACTTCTCCACTCTTGTCCAGCTCCTACACAGAGGGCAGGATGAATTTTCCAACCCATGAACCTCATTACATCAGTGTCCTGCTTAAAATCTTTTACTGTTCCCTGTTACCTCTAAGCAGTGATTTTATCTTTTTTTTTTTTTCCAGTTTCATACTTTAAAAATTTATTGGAGTATAGTTGCTTTAAAATGTGTTAGTCTTATTTAATAGCAAAGCAAATTGTAAGAAAAAGTCATGCTTGGGATCAAGTTCATTGATAGAAGTTTGGAAGATGCCAACCTCTGAGCATTCACAGAGCAGACAACGCAGGACTGAAAACCAGATGAGGTTGATCTGTATGTTCTCTTAGGGAGAGGTGTTTACCTTACATCACTCAATTTCAGAACTAATTGGAGGGCATTCCGTAGAGGATGAGTCCATGAGGTTTTTTGCAGGTTTTACCAGGGATGGGGTGGAGGGCAAGGAGAGAGTCTCCTTGAAACCAGGACAACTTTGTCTCATGTAGTGTTTCACATGCTAGATTTTATTTAAGAATATGCTTCTGCTTTCATTCAAAAGCCATAAGCTTGTAGTGCCAGTGTGCCAAGTCACTTTAGTCATGTCTGACTCTTTGTGACCCTCTGGATGGTAGCCTGCCAGGCTTCTCTGTCCCCGGGATTCTCCAGGCAAGAATACTGGAGTGGATTGCCATGCCCTTCTCCAAGGGATCTTCTCCACCCAGGGATCGAACCCTCGTCTAGTGTCTTCTGTATTGGCAGGTGGGTTCTTTACTGCTAGTGGCAAGTGGGAAGTAGGGTGAGGTCTAAACTCCCCTGCAGGACCTTTACATTGTTGCAAAATGTATATTTCCCTGACCTTTCAAACCTTATCTCTTCCTCTCCTTCAGGTTCATCATCCTCCTGAGTGCCTGCCCCCATCACACTCCAATATAGTTCTGTCCCTAAAATTCTTCCTTTTGCTGAGGAGTCCTTTCCTGCAAAAGCTTACCTGTTCCTACGCTTTTCTCAATGCCCCACTCAATCCCATCTTCCTATGTCCTTCCTATCTCTTCTGTTTGAAATTATTGGGTTGGCTTGAAAGTTTGTTCAGGTTTTTCTGTACTCTCTTATGGGAAAAGCTGAACAAACTTGTGGGCCATCCCAGTATATTCTCTCTTCTTTTGTCATAAGTGCCTTTATTATATCACTCAGGGCCAGGATGTCCACGGCCTCAGTACAGGGCGAGCTCCTGGAGGCAGTCCTTCTGTGTCCCCCTTACAAGGCCATGTATTCTGCACATGCCGGATGGGCTTCAGAGAGCAGTTTTGAAAGAAGACCAGGGACCCTCATATTCCAGGACTTCAAGGCAGTTCCTCTCTGTGCCCCAGCAAAGACTCAGATACTCCTCCTTACCCTTCTTCAGGTCTTGCCTCCTTTCAAAGTTCTTGACAGCCTCAAGCCTATCGAGTTCTCTATCCATACTGGGAGCTATTTCCAACATCGTCATTGAATACAACCCTTTGATTCATCCTGGAATTCAGCAGGAGTTAAGGAGAAAGCAGTGAGATGAGCTGTCTTCATGCAGAACAAAGCAATGGAGACAGAAGCAGAGGTGCAGGGCTTGGCAGTCAGTGGGACTGGGCTGGACTCCATCTACCTCGTGATGGGAGTCTGGCAGTCCCACTGCTCAGCGGAAGGCTTCAGTGCAGCTAGCCTACCTGGCCCAGGACCACACAAGACCTGCTGGCTAAAGCATCTAGGTTGATGGGTTAAAGTCAACATAGAGAGACATGTCCCTTGGACCCCAGAGCCCCCATCTCCTGAACCAGGTTTAGAGAAGGATGGCTGGGGTGGGGGGTTGGAGGGGGCTTCCCAGGTGGTGGTAGTGGTAAAGAATCTGCCTGCCAGTGCAGGAGACATAAGAGACCTGGATTTGATCCCCTGGAGGAGGGCATGGCAACCCACTCCAGTATCCTTGCCTGGAGAATCCCATGGACAGAGGAGCCTGGTGGGCTTCAGCCCATGGGGTCACGCAGGGTCCTACTGAAGTGACTTAGCATGGGGTGGAGGAGTTAGGGGGTGGGGGACTGTCTCTTCCTTCTTGCCAAGAGGCGGTTGTTCAGCAGAACGCTCAGGCAGAGAGGAGAAGATGGAGGAAGCTGGTTTGAGGAGTACTGAGAGGCTGCGATACCGCTCAGGAGGAGGTGTCAAACAGATGGTTTTGGGGGCTTGGGAGTGGCACGTGTTAAACCATTTCCCACAGCCAGGGGATCCGGCACCCTCACCCTTCCCCAAATCATGGAGAGAAGTAATCGGACAAGGCTGATCTGGCCCAGAGGGAAATCAGAAATCGGGAATCCTGAATGTCATGGGCATGGGGCACGGAAGGGCCCCTCAAGACTCACACCCAGAGGGAGTTCATTGTGGGTGATATGGCCTCATTCTTTCCTCTGACAAGTTTCAGGAACCCACGGCTCTCAGGCACGTACCCTCTGACAGCAGTGTGTACCCTGAATAGCCTCAACCATGTGCCAGGTGAGGCCATGAGAGCATGTAGCATGAGCAGGTACCCAGTGGACAGCAGCCTAACAAAGGCTGGGGACCGGGCCTCAAAGGAGGCAAGAAAACACAGTGACAGGGATGAAGCTAAGCCAAGAGCCAGGAATCTAGGTAGAAAATGGCTATGACCACTGGGGAGGGGCAGGAGTGGGGGCTAGAACATTCTGGGTCCTGGTATTGAGGTGCCAGGAGAAGGGAGGGACGGGACCGCAGTGCTTGGGTTGCAGACTTGTCTGGTGGCCCAGTGGTTAAGCATCCACCTGCCAGTGCAGGGGAAACGGGTTCAGTCTCTGGTCCCGGAAGATCCCACAGGCTGCAGGGCAGTTAAACCCGTGGGCCACAACTACTGAGCCCACGAGCCACAACTGCTGAAGCTCAAGGGCCCTAGAGCCCGTGCTCTGCAATAAGAGAAGCCACCGCAATGAGAAGTCCTCACGCCTCAACTATAGAGTAGCCCCCACTTACTGCAACTAGAGAAAGCCCATGCAGCAGTGAAGACCCAGCACAATAAAAAATGAATCAATACAAAATTTTTTTTAAATGCTTGGGATTGCAAACGTTACTCTTCCTCCCCTGCTCCCCCTTCTTTCCTTCCTCTGAATCCCCTGTAGGACCCAGGCCTCTCCCTGGATAATTAAGGCCCCCAGGCCCCATCTGACTTCTTTAAATAATGAGGCTACCTTGCTGCCCTGCTCTAGCCTGTGTGAAGCTCACAAACGTTTGCTGACAGGTCTCTGTGTCAGCAGGTGGGCAGGGGGTGTCTCGGATCCTCCCCAGGGTCTGCCCTGGATCCTTTCCTTGTTTTCACTCTCAGCCCTGTCCTGGGTGACACAGCTGTGGGACATTTTCAGATGATGCAGAGTTCTCTACAACCCAGAATTACAGGCCCAAACTGACCAGATGGAATTGATCGGGAAAAATGTAGAGACCGAGATGGGGTTTCAAACTTTAACTCTTCAGGGACAGATGAGGGAAGACCTGACTTAACTGTTTATGAGAAAAAAAGACCCGAGAGTTTGTTGATAGCAAGCTTTAGATGAGTCAACAGAGTGACGTGGCTGCCAGGAGGGCTCCGTTACCTTATCTAGGTGAACAGAAACCTGTAGGTGGGCAGCTGCCACCAACCCAGTTCCTTTGGGCTGGACCAGGGTGACCAGTGGTTAAGGGTCCGGAAATCCCCACCCTGGGAGGAAGCTTCCAGGCCACTGGCTGTGGCATCCAGGGAAGAGAAGACTTGAGTCAAAGACAGCCGGCTCCTTCAAGGACTGTAAAGAGCCCCCGTGGCGAGAGGGTAGGATGGATTATTGTGTGAGGTTCTAGAGGGTAGATCAGGAGGAACGGGCTGGGGTTGGGGTCAGGGGTGTTTCGGTCAAAGGAGAAAGAAAACTTTTAACAGGTTCTAGTTATCCAACAATGGGTTGGGGCACTTGGGAGGGAGAGGAATATTTGAGGCCAAGTGTGTGGAAGGCATTTCTGCCCTGGAAAGGAAGCTGGGCGCTGCTCTCAGATGCACCTTGCTCACAGCTCCCAGACACTCCACATCTCGGGTTGCCCTGCCCTGCCCTGTGCTGGTTCTCAGCCTTATCTTCATTTGCTTGGGATTGCTTCTCCAGGCTGTCTGTCCTGCAGGGAGGGAATGGCTCAGCCTAACTTTGCTTCTCAGCCCCCAGGAAGGGGGCAGGGCTGCTGAGAGCTTGCCTCGTCCTGGCCCAAGCCCAGGGCTCCAGGGGCCTGAGTCATACAGACTGCAGGAAGCGAAGGGAGCACACACAGGCTCCATCTCCTTTTATGTCCCTGGCTGGACATTCCCAATCTAGAGTCAGGAGCCGTGATCGGGGCCAGCCAGGGCGTCTCTTATTCTGGCTTTCAGTGGCTTGAGGGATGCTGGGGGTGGGGGGAGTGTCTTGAAGAAGGAGGCTGGGCTGAGGGGCAAGGGTGGAGGTCTGTACCCCTCTCTTCCTTTAGAGGGCCCACACTCCCTAAAGACCATCTGAGACTCTGGCTTGCCATTTGTCACATCTCCCCCACTCTTTCCCCACCCCCAGCCTTCAAGAGTGACCTGCCAGGCTACTCTTCCATCTCCACCCGAGGGTTTTGGCCATGAGGAACAAGATACTACTCTGGGTGTGGTTCTGGGTGGAGACTTTAAGCTACCCCTACCTCTGCACTGAGTCTCTAGGCTTCAGTGGGTCCCCCTTGGTACCACAAATCAATTACACTTTGGGGACAGAGCCACACTGTCCAAGGGACAGGTGGACATGTCACTTGGGTGTGTATGATATCACATCCCGAATTAGTACTGACTGGAAACATTTTGTCCCATCCTCCTGAAAGAAGACTCATTCTTATGTCCTGATTGTCAGCGTGAGTTCAGGGCCACTTTTTCAGCCAGTCTGCCAGAGGAGTGGATCAGCCACAGTCTGCTTTGTCACTGAAGGCGAGAATTCCTGATGGAGACTGTGGTCTGTGTGCCTGGGTCCAGGCTGGCCCTGGGTCTCCCCTTATCGGATCCTAGCAATCACCCCCAGGTGAGGCCCCTTCCACTGGGGTTCCTCTGGGAATTTCTGATTGGTTTGGGAGGGGGGTGAGCCTCCCCTCCCCCAAGGTAAACCCCAGAAACAGCCTGAGCTGGTTTTGGTTCCTCTTCTTGACACCTCCTTGATGAAATGGGACAGTGCGTGTGAACGGCCTTTGCATCCTGTGATGCTCTGATCACGCTGAAGTCATAGTTTGTGGGGGTCATCCCTGGGGAGGGGTCGGGGAATCCAGGCCCTGGGGCTGGGCCAGACTCCCCCTACTCTATGGTTGGTGTGCAGGGTGGGACTGGAGATGCAGCTTATGACCGGTCCCTGGAGGTACCTCAGGTCCTAGTTCTGTCTAGAGGAGGCTCCGTGCTTTCAGGTCCAGCTTCCTGTGGACAGAGGCTTTTCCTGGTCTGCCTAGATCTGCCTTCCCAGCAGGATGGGTCCCTGGCATGCCCACCCCAGGGACCTGGCTACTTGTTTCTGGCACCTAGCCGTCTAGATGTCTTCTGTTTGGATCCTCCATTCATGGCAGTTAGTAATCCATCTCAAGAAAATGGACATTTAAAACAGTTGATAGATGTTTAAAATAGATGCAAGACGAGGGAGGTAAGACAGGATGGCCAACACTTGGTTTATGGCCAAGAGCCCCGCTCCCTGCACCGATCTTAACCTAGCATTGGAGTCTAGAACTCAGTGTCTCAGTGTTCTGGGAAGCTGAACTGATACTTGATTTGGACAAGGAGAAGGAAGGGAACAGGAAACAGAACAGAAGCCAGACTAACTCCAGACAGAGATGGGGGAGCTGAGACCCCTGGCAGAATAGCATGAATCAGCACACACTTGGTGAGAAGGAGGTGCATGCAAGCCTCTTCTGCCACCCCTGCCGTCCCCAGGGCCCCTGTGCGGGGAGATGCTGTGGGGGAGGCTGTCGAAACTGCTCGAGGTCCTGCTGTGAGGGGATGGGGGTGGAGAGAGGGTCTGTGCTTCTGAGGAGACAACAGCCCTAAGAGAGACTATATAGGAGGTGAGCATAGGTGGGATGAAGCAGTAAGAGCTAGTTAAAGATGAGTCCAGGGCCTGGGCGGTCCTGGGATTCCTGGCTCCTGGTCTGACTCTGATGCGGATGGGGTGGTTCAGGCCCACTGGGTTCCCTGGCCTGAGACCACCCAATTGAGGTATGACATGAAGTGAGTCACCAGTTTCTCTCCCTGGCCTGTGGGTTTTCTTTGGTATGTGGGACGTGCCCCATTGTCCCCCTGCCCCCTGCCACCACCTGTCTCTAGTAGGTCACGCAGTGGAGTGAGGCATGCTGTTAGGGGAACTCTTGAGGTTTCTCAGAAGCCAGAACCAGCCAGGTCTTGAGCTGGTTACTGTGATATCCAACTGGGTCAGGGCTCGTGGTCAGCTTGAAGCTGCAGGCAAAGGAAGATGCCCTGTAACCTAATCAGGGAAGGCCAGGGGCCAGGGCTGGGGGCCAGGGCGAGAGCATGTTGCCTTGTCAGGGCTGTGGGGTTTTAGCCTGATTGGACTCAGGGCCAGCTTTATGGGTGTGCTACCAGGACAGTCACGCAGCACCCAGCACTTAGAAGAGCCCCATGCTTGGCTTGGTGCTCTGTTGTCACTGTCTTGAAATTCTTTTTTTTTTTTTTAATTTTATTTTTTGTCTTAAAATTCTTAATAGGATCCCTACACATTTAGGTTGCATCAGGTCTCTTAATAGGAGACCTACATGTTCGGGTTGCATCGGGTCCCACAAATTAAGCAGCAGGTCTGATCAGACTGATGGTACTGACTCTGCTTTTATCTGGGGGTTAGGATCTGAGAAGCCAGACTTTTGGTAATTAGCCTTCCCCTCACCTCCCCATGTTCTACGTATACTTCCAAGTCTTGGTGTCTAGGTGAGTGAGAGGCAGAACTTTCCAAGCAAGTGTGGGAACATGGTTGATGGAGTTTCAGTATAGACTCCAATCAGGGGAGCGAAAGGAGTCAGGGAATCATCTCAGGGTGAGTTTAGGGCCAGGAGAGCTGATGGGTAGAGGAGAAAGGGTTTGGACCTTTCATGATCCAATCCAGACTGAGTGAGAAAGTCTTCCCCTAGAAGTATCCTTGGCCATGAGGGAAAGGGAGAAAAGGCCACAAGGAAGTTTTCCAAAAGATCTTTACAAACCATCCTCTACTGCCCTCACACAGGCACCTCCAGTCTCTGGTTGAGTGGTCCCCTACATACATCTTTCAGGGATCCAGTGATGACAAAGCCAACTGGGCTCCTCTGCTTCACAGGACAGGCATGGTTGGGTGGCAGAGAGTGATGCTGGGGACTGTATTTTTCAGCCCACCCAAGAATACCTTGTTTCTAGAGAGCCCAGTCTTCAAAGGGAGATACCACAACATATTCTAAGACATTTCTAGGATTAACACAAGATTCTTCCATGCACTTGATATTAGCTCAGCACCACCTGTCCCAGCCCACTGGGGTCCTCTCCTTTGCCAACCATCTCCTCAGTTTAAGCACATAATCCTTGTCTACAAGCTCCCAGTGAGTCATTTTTACTTCTTAGCTAGCCCATAAGCTATTTAAGGGCCAACACCAGGTTTTCAACTTCTCTCCCCAAGAGAGAGTGTCGTGCCCCATGACAGTCATATAGCAAGAGATGACTAAATATACACTGATCGGTCAGCTAGTAGTGCCAGCCTCTGGACATGAAGAAAGCCCCAGTGTACTTTCCCACGTGCCCCTTATTCCAGTCCTAAGAGATGAGGAAAGGAGATCCTATTGAAGAGTTGAGAGGCAAAGTGACTTGTTCTAGGTCCCAGAACACACCAGGGACGATGCAAGACCTAAACCCATCCTTCCAGTCCCCTCTAAATAAAGGATGTCTATGTAAAGCATCAGCTCTGCTGCATCCATGGAATGAGAAATCAAACCTTAAAAGTCAGGGGCCAGGGAACCTGTCTAGAGCCTGCCGATCTGCTGTGGGAAGGGACTATCCTGTCTTCCCTTGGGCCCCGGGCCCAGGATATTTCGAATTTCCGGGCAAGCTGTCTGTACTTACCAGGTCCTCCAGGTTGTAGTTCATGAGGTCCATGTCCAGAGTGAGGGGGGTAGTTCATGGTTGTAGCAGTATGTCAGCCGACTGGCCACTGTCTGATTTTGAGAGCTTCTCCCGCTCGGTGCCTATAGCGAGGTGGCAGCCGTCAGCTGCAAATTTAAACAAATGAACTGCACGCTGTCTCCTGGGGCTGCGTAGGGCCCAAGGCCTGTCTCACAACTCATCACTTTTTTTTTCCACTGGGTCTTTTCTGTTTTTTTTGAAGAAAAAGGGAAAATCCCCACAGCATCAGTGCTAGTCAAACATTTCAGCTTCTTTCCTGGCAATAGTTATCTCAGGTGGGGCTTATGACTGGTCTGAAGGCTGCCCCTCACCTCTCATCCCTGTATCTCCACCAGCCTCCCAACAGGGAGTTAGTTACGCCTTGTAATGAGAACAACCACACCGGTTGGTCCGGGGTGCTTCGTGGGAAACTCCACGTAGAAAGGGAAGAGGAGGCGAGCTCTTGCAGGCCCCCTCCTCCAAGCTGCCTCCCAGCCCTAATCTTTTCTCACCACTATGGCAACCCAGCCTCCAGTGTGCCTGGGACCGAAAGTCCCTGGGCCTGGGAAACTCCTCAGTCCAAGGCAGACTGGGACACCCTATTTGCCATCATCCTTTTGTCCAGGCAGGGGCAAAACCCCTTCCCTTTCCATCTCAGTTCAAAAGAGATAGGTTAGAAATTTTCAAAGGGAACAACACTAAAATATTACTGGCAGACAAAAATGAAATTACCCGAATCACCAAGCGCAAAAACAGCCACAAAAGAGTCATTTTCTGACTCAAAAATAATGATGTTCCAGCTATAAATGAACTTGGTTGGCACATAAATGATAAAAGTCATAGACTTCCCAACTAGAGTAGACTTGTACACAGGAGGACCCTGAGGCTCGGAAAGGCAGAGACCAGTGGCAGAGCTACAATTTGAAGTCCAGGCTTCCTGACTCCATATTCAGTATTTTCTCTAATGCACCAGGCTCCTGCTCTTACAGGCTTGTCAGAACCCTTTTCCTTTCCTTCAACTCTGCCCTGAGTTGAAAGGTAGTTGAAGGGTTCTGTAGATCCCTACCTTTAAGAAGCTCCTTTGTAGACTTGGATCAGCTTCTCCACAGGCTCACCTCTGTGCTTTTTCTTCCAGGAAAGGTCCACAATGATACAGAATCAGTGAGAACACACACAGAGGCATCAACACACGACGTGCTCTTTCTGGCCCCACCTTGTCCTCCCCTCCCTTCCAGCCAAATTGCCATTTGCTGGGATTCTACTTGTTCTAGGGCCCTCCTTCTCTTTTCTTCCATATTCATCTTCCCCTTTTCTGTCCCCCACACCATCCCCAACAGATACATCTTTCTCGGAATTCAACAACCTGAGGAGTTTTCAGCCTCTCTATTTAATGTTGAGGTCTCTCTTTCCTCAATCTCCATTCAGTGCCTTCAGTAACAGCTTTTGAAAGAGGAAGAATTTCAGGACAAGGGGCCAGAGTTCCTCTTCTGCATTTCCGTTCCTGAAACCATTAGGAGGAGGTTGCTCTGGTGTTCCCTGTGTACTCTTCATTCTTCCAGCCCCCCATCGCAATATCTCTATCCCTCCAGGCCATTGATATATTCCATTTAGCTTGTGCTACTCTAAGGAAACTGATTGGAATCTCCCTGGTGGCTCAGTTGGTAAAGAATCTGCCTGCAGTGTGGGAGACCCATTTCAATCCCTGGGCCAGGGAGACCCCCTGCAGAAGGAATTGGCAACCTACCCCAGTATTCTTGCTTGGAGAATCCCATGGTCACAGGAGACTGGTGGGCTACAGTCCACGGGGTTGCAAAGAGTCAGACACAACTGAGAGACTAACATACACACATGTACAGAATCATGTAGGACTAGGAAGGGAATTTGGAAGCTCAACCATTCCATTCTTATTCTCCCCTCCCCACCCCCAGCAAATTCACGTTCCCTGTCACTACGTCTTCATCAGATGGTCACCCAATATTAGTCAAACATCAACAAGGGTGAGAAGTTTGGTCCTTACAAGAGATCATGTTTTAATACAGGATAACATAATCAATCTGTTCTTTGACCTCTGTGTGATTTCTGGTTAATGGTCTTGATACAATCTCACTAGGACAAAATACAGGAAGATAAGTTTCCTTGTGCCATACTTACATAACTGCAATTAAAATGGCCTTTCTAGGGGGCTCCCATTCCCCTTGACAAAATGCTTAACAAATTTCATTTCAGTGGTTTTAGTCTGTCATCTTGAGCTTCCCTGTTGGCTCAGCACTAAAGAATTCATCTGCAAAGCAGGAGTTGCAGGAGATGCAGTTTTGATCCCTGGGTCAGGAAGCTCCCCTGGAGAAGGGCATGGCAACCCACTCTGGCATTGTTGCCTGGAGAATCCCACAGATGAGGAGCCTGGCGGGCCCCAATCCATAGGGTCACAAACAGTTGGACACAACTGAAGTGACTCAGCACGCACACACAGTCCATCATCTCAGCTTATGAAGGGAAACTTGAAATCCTGATTCAGTTCCTTGTTGATAGGATGCTGACTTAGATAAGCCTGCTATCCTTGGGCCTATCCGAGTCCTGATGGGAAATATTGACAAATGCCAAAAACAGAACCCTGCTTCATGCCATTAGAGACCCACCATTCTCAAAAGTCAGGGAAGATTTCATGGATGAAAAAGGACATGAGCTAGACTCTAGAGGGTTGGACAGAGTAACCTGATGTACCTGGAGGGGAGGGTGTAAGGTAGGGGACGTGGGAGATGATGAGGACCACATGAAGAAGTGTGTGGAAATAATTACTCAAGATGCAATGGGTGTGGTTATGGTGGTGGTGACGACGATGATGGTATGGTGGGGGGTGGGTGTGGGGGACGGCAGCAGCAAGAAGATGGAGGAGGTTGGAGTGTACACTGGACAAGGTAGTGGCCTTCTCCTCGCTTATTCTTCCCATGGCTTTCCATTCACTTTGTTGCATGGAAGGCTCAAAAGAGGGGTTTGGTAAGAGGTTTAGGATGGCTCCTCAGATGTGGTGGCAGGCTATGGCTGTGGTTGCCCCATGATGCTGTGGGCAGTAACGCATCTAACTTCTCAGTGACTGACCTGGGTTTTACGGAGAAGGGAAGCCTGTGTCTGTTTCCTGAACTCCTCTTCAGTCCCTTAACTTACTGTGCATCTTGGGCAATTCAGATGGCCCTTCCCATCTCTCCAGATGCTGGAGATACTGCAAGTGCCCAGGGCCCACTTGTCCCAGTCACTGACCTTTGATGGTCAGCTGGGTTTGCCCTAAATGAATAAATACCTGCTGACTATGAGTTCTAATGTTACCTTAGAAGATTCAGAGAGTAACTGCCTCTAGGAGAAAAGATGATCTTCAAACAGATAAAGTCAGACTAAGCCCCTAGAATAGAGAGGGCAGTGCCTAGCCTGGGAGTCCTTGATTTTAAAGAGGAGATGGCAGGAGTTCCACTGGTGTGTGAGGGAGACATTTCCAGATAAAGCAGCCCAGACTTCATTTCAGCATGCGGCTTGCTTATATTTCTCGCATATGGGATCCCAGTCCCCACCCATGGGTAGTCTACCCAAGGCAGTTTTTATTTCCAGGCTTCTCAACAAAACAACCACTGATGATTCTGACAAGAGTAGAATTGTGTCTGCCTTAGGCAAGGTGGTGGCTTAATATCAGCTCAGGTGGATTTTTCTCAGTGATTTTTGCTTCACAGTTCATGGATTAATTGCTTCTCTTTATTTCAGATAGTAGACTCCATCACTTGTCTTGGAGTTCATTTCCTATATTCCACAGAAAAGTTAAGTTGTGCAGCAGAGTGTCTGAGGGGCAAGGAATGGGTTGGGGTTTTCCTCTATTCTTTCACTACCCTGGGATGCTGGCTCTGTCTGACCTGGACTGAGATGTTGTTCTCTTCTTTCTCTGGGTCTCCCCCACTGTTCAGAACAAAGTTCCACAGGTCCCCACCTAGCGAATCAGCCCAAGGAAGTGTTGGGTATCTGTCTAGGATAGGACAGTAACTTTTGTCCAGTATTTACCAATCTACAAAGTTGCACAATTTTAATAATCTTTATCCTTACTTTCACATTTAACTCTGTTTAATCCTCAAAACTCATTGTGCAGGTATTGGCATCTCCTGTGGCCACATTTTATTTGGGGGAGGTAGGAGGAGACAGACCCCCAGTCCCTCCCCTCACGAGTACAGGAAGAGTAATGTCTGAAACCAAACCCGGGGCTCTCTCCACCAGACCACACGACCTTCTCGCAGAGATTCAGTTTTGCAAATGACAGGCACTTACCTGGCCATCTGAGGGGAAAATTCTGCCTAAATTTATGGGCTGTTTACCAGGTACTTACTGTCTGCCATGAACTGCTAAGCTCTTCGCACACATCATTTCCTATGGTCCTCTGAACAGTCTTTATGTGTTAGGTATTTTTTATCACGTTATCACACATGTGGAAACTGAGCTTCAGGCAGTAGTGGGAAGTAGTTGTGAGTGTTAACAGCTCACTCAGTCACCAGTGACCCAAAAGCACAATAAAAATCAACACAGGAAGTGGGGTGGTGAAGGTTCTCAGTGTTGGAGCCAGCACCCACGCATAGCTCCTCTCTCATTAGGTAACAGGTAGGAGTCCTGCGGGGGAGGAAATGAGCTGCAGGTGCTGGGGAGGTACATCAAGGTTGCCTCAAGGTTATAGGGCCTTGAGCGTGTCTGGGAAACTTCGGTCTGGGGCGGGCTCTGTGGCCAGGGTTAGAGAGGGAGTCAGGTGCCTGGATCAGGTGCTTGCATGCTGAGCACGGCTGAGCCCCATCCAGAGGGTTGATGTGAAGATGGAGGGAGGTAGGATTCAGGCTCTGCGCTGGGAGCACCTTGTCCAGCATGCACCCAAGTCTGCACACTCATCTACATGTGTAACTTACATTTTCAAAGCAACATACATGCATGCATTTGAATCCAGTGCAGGCCAAGTCCAGCAGTGTGGAAGGCACACAGTGTAGGAAGTATATCCCCAGTATTCCTTTACACGTCCTGTGTGTGAACGTGCCATGTAGACTGTGGAAAGGAAGCCAGGTTTTGTAGCAAAAGGCCTGGACTGGAGGCCCAGCATTTCTGTTTTCCAACAAGGCTGCTTTTAGACCAGACCTGCCTAGATATTCCAAGACGCATAAAATACAGGAATGCTGAACAGGGCATCCTTAGGAAAGTGGTTCTCAAACATTCTGCCTCAGAGTCACCAGGAAGGCTTGTTAAAAAGATGTCTGGGCCCTCCCTCAGGTTTTCTGATTCCTGAAGTCTGGGATGGGACCTGGGAATTCGAATTCTTAACAAGTGACCAGGTGATGTTGAAGTTGCCGGCCTGGGAGCCACACTTTGAGAACCGCTGGCCTAGGCTCCACAGCACTGGCACCCAGAGATGGCTGGCCCTGACCCAGCCCAACCCCCCCAGCGCGGCTCTCAGCCTCTCCACACAAACACTGCCGTGGCTGAGGCTTCTCTAGAACAGCTCACCGCACACAGTAGGAACCACAACCCACAGATGGCTTCCCCCAGAGCACTGGCTTCCCTGGGCCCCAGGCTGGCACTGCTGAAATTTAGGTCATGGCTCCCATCTCTGGCCTCTCTCGTGTCCTTCTCAGCCTCCACAAGAACTTGCGAAGCTTAAGTCCTTCTGGTAACCCTTCAGCACACTGTGTAACCCAGTCACTTTGACCATGGCCCATCGTATGAAATATGTCTTATATCACAGACTTGTTGGCATGTGTACCCGCACACACATGTTTTCCCCAATACTGCTTATTCTTTACTTATTCTTAGTGTGACATACTCATGTCTTCTACCCTTCCTTTCTTCCTCCCTACCTCCCTCTGGGTCTCTTGCCTCTGTCTCTGCTTCTCTCTCCAGTCTGTTAGTCTATATCTCTCCTTGTTCCTTTTTTTTCCTTCAGTGGAACTCACTCCACCAAATTGCTTTAATGGATACACAAGTTAAGCACAATCCCTGGGTATAGAAATTACAAATACAATTTCTCTGTGCCTAACTTCCTAATCTATACGCTTATAAAGTGCCTGCACTGTCAGTCTTGCTACGGTTTATCTTGAATGATATCATATATGTAAAATGTCTTTTTTTTCCAAATAGAAATCCTGCATAGGTACAAACTGCTGTTAACACATTCTCTGACTTCCCTGGTGGTCCAGCGGCTAAGACTGTGCTTCCAAAGTAGATGGGGCTGGATTTGATCCCTGGTCAGGGAACCAGATCTCACATACTGCAACTAAGAGTTTGTGCACTGCAATTAAGACCTGGCTCAGCCAACACACACACACACACACACACACACACACACTTGTCAAAGGGGCTTGGAAAGGAAGGAAGTTTAGGCAGGACTTTGAGGGAAGGGAATAGGGAATGCTTGAGCCCCAGCAGTGGTCTGCAGGTAGGCAGAAGCATATCTTGGGGAGAGGATGGTGGGCAGCTGGTCTGGACTGGAGCTGAGGAAGATGTGTGAGAAGGACAAGAGGCTGGGAAGGTAGGTTCTGAGGGGGCACAGGGAGCCTCCTCTCTAGGCATTGGGATCACAGATGGAGAAACTGGGAAACGTGATAGCTTCTTCAACAACAGAACTTCACAACAAGATGGAACTTAAGGAGGTTTGTTCATTTCAACTTCCAAAACACACTTAATCGTCTATTACATGCCAAGGGGAAGCAGTGAGCAAGACAGGCCAGCCTCCCAGGTGTCTCTCGGGACGATGGGTAATGGATGCTCAAATCATTATTCTCTAGGCTTGCACTGCATCCGATACTGGGATAATAAAAGAAACCACCCTCAACATGATTTCTGCCCATTGCACACTTAACTTACACTCTGGAGAGGTCAGCCGTCAACAAGCCAACAATTTGCTAGTAGTTATGGTATCTTATAAGAGTCTGTAAGTGCTCTGAAGGAAAGGAACAAGATTCCCAGAAAGAGAACAATAATGTGAACTCAGTCTCTGCAAACTAATAATGGCAATCAGAATACCCCCAGATTAATTTACAGTTTATGAAGTCCTTTCCCATACTTTGTCTCAGAAGGACCGCATCTCAAGCCTGTGGAGAAACCAGCCAGGAGTTCTTCAACTCTTTTTTAAATTACTTTGTAATTATTTATTTTACTTTTATTTTTAAATTAATTTTTATTGGAGTATAGTTGCTTTACGATGTTGTTTTAGTATTTACTGTATGGCAAGTGAATCAGCTATGGTGGTGGTGGTTGATTTAGTTGCTAAGTCATGTCCGACTCTTGTGACCCCCCATGGACTGTAGCCTGCCAGGCTCCTCTATCCATGGGATTTCCCAGGGAAGAATACTGGAGTGTGTTGCCATTTTCCCCTCCATTTCCCCCTTCCTGACTCAAGGATTGAACCGGTGTCTCCCGCATTGCAGGCACATTCTTTTACCCCTGAACCACCAGGGAGGACCAAGTGAATCAGCTATGCGTATACATATATCCCCTCTTTTTTGGATCTCCTTTTTGCATTTAGGTCACCACAGAGCACTGAGTAGAGTTCCCTGAGCCATACAGTAGGTTCTCATTAGTTATCTAATTATACATAGTGTCAACAGTATATTTATGTCCTGAGAAACCCAGACTCAGCCAGTCTCATGAGTTGCTTGAGTCTATTCAGTAGGAAAGGAAGCCCAGTCAGTTCTTGTGACTCCAGACCCAGTGCTCTGCCCTCCCGGGAGCAAGAGATGAACCGCCCCCAGGGAAGCAGTTAGCCTGCTTGTTCTAGAGATGAAAAGTGGCAAAAGTTCATTTTCCCCACCTGCACGTCCTCAGAGCCTCTACAGTGAGGCTGGAGCAAGGAACTGTGGTCAGTAAGGGGGTAGATGAGGGGCCTGGCCTGGGATGGCCCAGAATAGGGCAGGCAGGACAGAGCAGACTTGAAAGGCAAAGGCAGGAAACAAGAAGCAGGACCCTGAGCAGGCATCGTCAAAGGCATCCACATCACACCTTCTCTGTCTCCGTCTCCGGCAGTGAAAGTGAACTGGGCCGAGGCGGAGGTGATGGGCCAACGAAACTCACCGCCGCGTTCACCTCCGAGACTGGGGACACGGTGAGGCAGGCCCACCTGCCGTATCAGCACCTTGATCGCGGAGCTCATCAGAGAGAGGTTTCCAAATGACTCGGCCCTGCTGCCCCAGGAAGGAAGCCTTCTGGGCTTCTGTGTGGGGGCTGCTGGGTGTGGGCCAGGCACTTAAAAGAGAGTAAACGATGACACAGCAGCGGGGGACAGGGCTGCTGACACTGTGGTTCCAGCTGCTGAGGAGGAGGCTGGGAGAGGCCAAGATGGGGCAGACACCTGGCCTTACCCATCAAAGGGGGATGCTGGGAAAATCCCGTAATGGCTCCCTGTCAGCAAGAAAACAAGCACCAGGTTCTGTGATTTGGCATTTTTGGTCTCTGTAATCTGGCCCAAATGTACTATTTTTCAGGTAGTAAATATTTAGAGAATGTCCATAGTCTATTTCTTTATTTCTAGAGGTGGGCGCATGCCACATGGCATGTGGGATTTGGTTTCCTACCAGAGATAAAATCCACACCCTCTGCATTGGAAGCACAGATTCTTAACCATTGGACCACCAGGGAAGTCCCTCCACTGTCTATTTCTAGAACTCGAGCCTGCTATTATTCCCCTTCAGGCACATCATCTTCCAAACACACAGACTTCTATAGTTTTTCCCTTCCTTTCTCCATCCCTTCCTGCCTTTTACTGAATGTGTCTCCTTTAATCTCAGAACTCCTTCCCCCATATCTCTGCTGGACCCAAAACTGAATATCCTCAAGGCCCATCTCAGTGCCCCTTCTCTGCAAAGATTCTCCTAAATCAGAGTAATTTTTTCCTCCTTGAGCTTGATCTAGCACTTTATCTACATTTCTCACTTTTCACCTGGCATCATAATTATTTATGTATACTCTTCTATTAGGCTATGAGAGTTTTTGGTGACCAAGTCTTTTATGAGCCATTTCCCACTTCCCCAAAGGGCTTTGCACCCAGTATGCGCAATAATTGTCTGATTCACTGACTCACTGAATGAAGGAATGAAGAGGGGAATGAGAGTGGAGCCAGTGAAGGAGAGGTGGGAAGTCTGGGTAGGGGCGGGGGGATTGGCTTTCCCTGAGTCTTTCTGTGGACTGAGCCTGCAGTGTTTATCCTGGGACTGCCAGCAAGGTCAGGAGAAAGAACACAGACTCAGTAGCTGTGTGACCTTAGGAAAGTCTCTGTCTTCTTCCCCTTGTACAAGGGATCTTACGTGCGTAGTCACTCAGTTGTGGACTCTGCGACCCCATCGACTGTAGCCTGCCATGTTCCTCTGTCCATGGGATTCTGGCCTCTGTTCAGGTCAGAATACTGGAGTGTGTTGCTATGTCCTTCTCTAGGGGATCTTCCCGACCCAGGGATCAAACCCATATCTTCTGAGTCTCCCACATTGCAGGTGAATTCTTTACCTGCTGAGCCCAAGTGATCTAACATCTACCTCAAAATTTTATTGTGAGGATAAATATATGATCAATACAGGAAAACAGTAGTGTTCAATAAAGTCATTGACCACTTAGCCAAGTGAGAGTGACTTTTAACTGCTTTTTTTAGGTGGGGTGGGGCCCTTGCCTTATTCCTCTTTGTAGCAGAGACATCCGCACAAGGGTCCTGCTAGATTATGACCTAGCACAGTGCCAGGAACACAAAGCAGTGGAGTCTGTATTCCACAGAGGTTTGATGAATGATGGATGAACACATGCATGATAATTGAGTCAATAGCCTCTGGAATCTAGAATTCTACTTCTAGAAACTAAAGGAATGTAAGCTGTTGCTATTACAGTTGTTCAGCTTCAGGCAGAGAAATTATTTTCCTAAGTGGTTGATCCAGCCCTGTGATCTTCCAGGGCTTCTGGCTAGATGTGGAGGGGAGGCTGGAGGCAGCAGTGGAAGAGAGGCTCAGCTTGTGCAGAGGGGCAGTTACCCTGTGCTTGACGGCTGAGCCAGAAAAGAAACAATGCTTTTGTCCTTATCAGGTTTAGGGTGGGGAAGAGAAAGCCACAAGTCACTGAGTCTTATGAATCAGTGCAGTGCCCAGAAAATGGACATTGGCCAAGGCTGCACAGCTGTAGAATTCTCTGTCCTGGAGATTGGCCAGGAGGCTGAGCCCTGGTCAGCAGCAAAGAGAGGGCTCCTCAGGCTGAGCAGTGGGGAAACACAATGGCTGGGGAGGTGCCTGGGGATAGGGCAGAAGGAGCCCAAACTGGCCTTGACAACTTCCATGTGAAACTGGAGGGAAGGGGGCAGGGTGCGACCTTTAAAAGAATATCCTAGCCACCAGTTCGGTTCAGTTCAGTTGTTCAGTTGTGTCTGACTCTTTGCGACCACATGAATTGCAGCACGCCAGGCCTCCCTGTCCATCACCAACTCCCGGAGTTCACTCAGATTCACGTCCATCAAGTCAGTGATGCCATCCAGCCATCTCATCCTCTGTTGTCCCCTTCTCCTCCTGCCTCCAATCCCTCCCAGCATCAGAGTCTTTTCCAATGAGTCAACTCTTCGCATGAGGTGGCCAAAGTACTGGAGTTTCAGCTTAAGCATCATTCCTTCCAAAGAACACCTAGGACTGACCTCCTTCAGAATGGACTGGTTGGATCTCCTTGCAGTCCAAGGGACTCTCAAGAGTCTTCTCCAACACCACAGTTCAAACACATCAATTCTTCGGCACTCAGCTTTCTTCACAGTCCAACTCTCACATCCATACATGACTATGGAAAAACTATAGCCTTGACTAAACGGACCTTTGTTGGCAAAGTAATAGGACATGACAAAAACTGGTTAGAATCAACTGGGCCCAAGATGGCGGAAGATTTGCCTTCCAGTGGACCTTGTTGTTGTTGTTGTTTGGTCCCTAAGTTCTGTCTGACTCTTTGCGACCCCAGAAACTGCAGCACCCCAGGCTTCCTTCTCCTTCACTGTATCCTAGAATTTGCTCAAATTCTTGTCCATTGAGTCAGTGATGCTATCCAACCATCTCATCCCTTTTCCTCCTGTCCTCAATCTTTCCCAGCATCAGGGGCTTTTCCTGATCAGAGTCAGCTCTTTGCATCTGGTGGCCAAAGTATTAGAGCTTCAGCTTCAGCATCAGTCCTTCCAGTGAATATTCAGGGTTCATTTCCTTTAGGATTGACTGGTTTGATCTCTATGCTGTCCAAGGGACTCTCAAGAGTTTTCTCTAGCACCACAACTCAAAAGCATCAATTCATCAAAGAAAGCACTCAGCCTTCTTTAGGGTCCATCTCTCACATCCATAATCTTGAGCCTCTTTATATCCTCACTGTAATACATGAGCATCTGAATGACCCACCCACAGGTGACAGTCCTGAGCTAACCATAAAAGGCCAAAAAGTGGGTGGTGGCCCAATTCTGCAAATCCCCACCCCTTCCCCCCAAATAGCTGGACTACTCCTCCCACTCATTAGCCTATGAAATTACCCACCTGTATAAAAACTGACAACCCCATACCCTGGTACCTCTCACCCACACTCTGTGGAGTCTTTCTAAATAAATACACTTCTTGCCTATCAGTCTCTCACTGCATTTTTTCTGTAATGAGACATCAAGAACCTGAGCTTTGTTAAGTCCTGAGACCAGGTGAGTGATTGTAATTAGAAGATCACAGGTTCAAGTCCCAGTCTGGGTTCCGTGGTTTCACATGCGCCCAGTTCCTCCTGTGAGATGGGCCGAGTTTGGAACACATCACAGAAGGTTCTCAGACCGGCGGCACAGGAGGCTGCTGAGGGTCTCCTTCCTGTAATCTGAGACTAGGGCATCGGGATGTGGCACATGGGGGTGTGCCCTGGAGTGAAACCTGCCTTGCTGCTGGCCAGAGGTCGCTGAGCTGCTGGCCAGAGGACCCTTGTGAAACCGTATGGCCTCACACTGTGACTCAAATCCAAGCACACCTCAGATGGGACTTGAACCCAGCCAAAACTCAGAATGGAACTGGAACTCCCGGGCTGGGACTCGAACCCACTGTCTTTTAACTGAAATTGCCCTCCTGGTTACGGGACTTAAAAGGGAGTTTTGTTTCGTATTGGAGTCTCCCCTATGGACCAGACTTTTTTTTTTCTAAACAGGCTTCTTCCAGGCTTATTTTTAAAATTTAATTATACAGTATATGAACACTGTAGATACAGTTATTTTACAGTTATTTTTACAAATGATTTACAGAAAAAGCCCTATGATCAAGACCAACAATGTGCTTTCCCTTCTCTCCAGACCTATTCCAGGTACTGCCGAAAAGATAAGGTAAGCTTCGCTTCATTTTTCTTTAAAGGATGTCAAGTTGTTCCTATTTCAGTAAGTCAAACTTTTGTTTTAGAGACAATTTTAAATGAAATTGGAAAATAGCAAGAAATCCCTTGTAATGTTACAATGAAAACTAATGCAACTTTTTCTTCTACATATCTTGCAAATTTGTAATCATAGTATCTGTGTGATTTTGTAGCCTTTTCATTTAGCACGCTCTAATAAGCATTGTTTGTAGATTTTTAGCAAGAAATGTCAATGCTTAAAATTGTTCTTTTCAGACTCTTACTGTTTCCAAAATGATAAAAGAATAACTAGAGTGACTAGACATTAACTAAATGTATTCATAATTATTATCAGGAGTGTATTCAGTACTGTATGCCAGGTTTTGTTTTAGGATGTAGCATTGAACAAAATAGACAAGGATCCCAGTCTTCACAGAGCTTACTTTCTAAAGGTGAAAGGCAGAAAATAGGCAAAATAAATAAGAAAATTAGATAGTGCATTAGATAAATAGTTTGTGAGAAGGACACATGTACTATTAAAAAGGTAAAGCTGGAAAGGAAGACAGGGAGGGCTGGAGCTGCCAGGAAATATGTAACATTTAGAAGGGGACTTTTGGGTGAAGATTTGAAGGTTACAAGAGTGAGCCAAGAGGATAACTTGGGGTAAAAATGTTCCAGGCCCCTGCTAGCAAATACAAAGATTCGGGGTGTGGGAACATGTAAAAGGCTGGTCTGACTGCAACAAAGTGAGCAAAATGTAAAGAAGATAACAACAGAGATAGTGGGACCAGATTGTATACAACTTCATAGGTCCTACAAGGACTTTGAGTCTGACTCTAAGCAGGGAGTCTACAGCCATACCGCCCTGAACGTGCCTGATCTCGTCTGGGGTGGGACCTGCTTAGTACTTTTGGAGGCTTCCCTGGTGGCTCAGATAGTAAAGAATCTGCCTGCAGTGCAGGAGACCTGGGTTTGATCCCTGGGTCAGGAAGATCCTCTGGAGAAGGGAATAGTTACACACTCTAGTACTCTTGCCTGGAGAATTCCACCGACAAAAGCAGGCTACGATCCATGGGGTTTCAAAGAGGCTGACATGACTGAGCAACTAACACTTTCACTTTTCACTGAACTGGGAAGTACTGGAGAGTTTGGGGCAGAAGAGTATCATAATATGACCTTTATGCTGCTGCTGCTAAGTTGCTTCAGTCGTGTCCAACTGTGTGACCCCATAGACTGCGGCCCACTAGGCTCCACCGTGCCTGGGATTCTCTAGGCAAGAAAATAGGCTTACTCTGGGTGCTCTGTTAAGAATAGACTCGGAGGGACTTCCCTGGTGGCGTAGTGGATAAGAATCCACCTGCCAATGCAGGGGACGTGGGTTTGATCCCTGGTCAAGGAAGGTCCCACATGCTGCAGAGCAGCTAAGTCCCTGCACCACAACCACTGAGCCCAAGCTCCAGAACCCACAAGCAGCAACTACTGAGTCCACGTGCCTAGAGCCTGTGCTCCACAGCAAGAGAAGCTATTGCAGTAAGAAGCCAGCACACCACACCTAGAGGAAGCCCGTGTGCAGCAATGAGAACCTAGCACACCAAAAATAAAATTTAAAAAAAAAGGTTTTTTTTTAAGTAGACTTGGGGATAAAACAACAACAACAAAAAAATAGGTGTGAGGAGAATAAAAATGAAAGCAGGGACACCAAGAACTATTTTATTAGTCCAGGTAAGAGGTGACAGTGACATGAACCAGTGTGGTTACAGTGAAGGTGGTGAGAAGTGATCAGACTCCAGGTGTATTTTGAAGGAAAGGCTGATGTAACTTGCTAATGGGTGACTCAAAGGGCTTTGGCCTGAGCAGGTAGCAGTGTGGAGTTGCCATTAGCTGAGACAGAGAAAACCTGGGAAAAAGCAGGTTTAGGGAGGGAGATGAAGAGTTCAGTGTGGGTCATGTGAGGCTTAAGATACCTATTAGATGTCCAACAGTAGTCCATCAGGCAGCTGAGTATTGAAATGTAGAGATCAGAGGAGAGGAAGGAACTCAAGATGTAAATTTGGAAGGAAGTATTTAAAGCAGAGGTAGTGAGTGTAGGCAGAAGAGATGAATGATTCTGGCCTAAGGCACACGGTTCGGAGGTCGGGGAAATGCATTCATTTAACCTTCACTACAAAATCCTCTGAGGAAATTACTATGATTGTCACTATTTTGTTGTTGTTGTTTAGTCGCTCAGTTGTGTCCGAAATTTTGTGGCCCCATGGACTGTAGGCTCCTCTGTCCATGGGATTTCCCAGGCAAGAATACTGGAGTGGGTTGCCATTTCGTTCTCCAGGGGATCTTCCTGACCCAGGGACTGAACCCGCAACTCCTATGTCTCCTGCACTGCAGATAGATTCTTTACCGCTGAGCCAGCAAGGAAGCTCTGTCATCATTTTGCAAGTGATGAAATTCAGGCATAAAGAGATGAAACAACTTGGCAAAAGTCACATAGCCAATAAGCAGCAGTACTGGGATTTGAACAAACCAGTCTGATTCTAAGTACCATGCACTTAACCTCTAGGTTATGTGGCTGGGTTCTAGTCAGGAGCACGGGTGGAGAAATTGAGCCCTGGGCTAAGTAGTTTGCTAATTGGTGACAGAGCTGGGATAGGAAATCTCTCACTGACTCTCTACTTTGAGAGATCTCTGCTTTTTAAAAATCATTCTGCCGTGGTGGTGGTTTAGTTGCTAAGTTGTGTCTAATTCTTGCAACTCCATGGACTGTAACCCACCAGGCTCCTCTGTCCCTGGGATTTCCCAGGCAGGAATACTGGAATGGGTTGTTGTTTCCTCCCCCAGGGAATCTTCCCAACCCAGGAATCGAACCAGGGTCTCCTGCATTACAGGCAGATTCTTCACTGATCAAGCTACAAGGCAAACCCCAACATCTCTCAAGTTAAAGCCCTTAAAGAACGGGCTTTCCTCCTCTCACACAAACGTTTTTGACTTGTCACCGTGCTTGGAAAAATGGGATGCCAGGTCCTAGCTGCCAAGGCAGCCTCGACCCTGCGACCCTCCCCTCCCCTCTCTCCCGATCAGGAAGCCCATGTTGGATATGGTTCCAGCTTCCTGAAGTTCAGGTCTTCAGGTGATGCCTACAGAATGGTTCTGTGCGGCTATTAGCAAGTTGCTTCCCTTCCCAGCCTCAGTTTCCTCTTCAGTAAAACAAGAGGATTGGGTCAGGACAGTGTTTCCCAAGCTGGCTCCATACTTGATTCACCCACCTGGGGACTGATCAGAGTCTGTATTGCCCACAACAGACCTATTGAATAAGACTATGCTGGGCAAGGCCCAGCCAGGAACTTGATGGTTCTGACACATCTCTGGTTAGGATGCCTTGGGTGAGATGATCTTGAAGGCTTCTCAGCTCTGTGTGCTGATCTTGGATTGAGCTTCTCTGATATCTCTCAGGCCAAGAGTAAGGTGGGCCTCTGAATAGAGGTCAAGAACTTGAGTTCTTATGCTAGTCAGGCCCATAATTCAGCTCAAACAGGACTGCCCTCTGGACCTCAGTTTCCCCAACAGTAAGAATAGTTTATTGAGGGTGGGGCATAGGACTGCCCCAGAGTCATTCACCCAGCAAGTATTCATTGAGCACCTACTGGACACTCTACCAAGCTCTACAATTTGCTGGGTCTGAGTCTAAATCACATGGAAGGGTAATATCACAAGAGGTGTGGGTGGGAGGGTGGCTGATGCCAGGCAACTGGTCCCAGTTACCTAGACTTCCAGGCATGGATGCCATACATCCTTTTTTAGCTTAAGTGTGATGGTTCCCTCTCCCTAGACCCTTTTCCTGACCCTGGCAGCTCCAGTTGGTCTCCACAGCAACAAGCAAGCCTGCCGGACTCTGGGAGGGAAGAATATGTAAAACTGGTCAAATAAAAAATCATTAGCTCTTCTAGAGAATCACAGTAACAGGTTCTAAAATATTAGATTAAATAATCCTACCCCAAATAGAACAACCACAATCTCAGTGATCAGCGTGCGGGCCCCAGCACCATAGCAGCATTACCCCAGAGCTTGCTAGAAATGCAGAGTCCTAGGCTCTGGCCTGGGCCTGCTGACTCAGAGTCTGCTTTTCAAGATTCCCAGGTGATGGTATGCACATCAGAGTTTGAGAAGCACTAAACTAAAAAATAAAATCGCCTCAGAAAACCCCCTGACAAGAAATATGTGCGAGACCAGCATGAAGATAAGCACGTGACTTCCCTGACAGACAGCACGTAGCACATTCCTGGATGGGGCGACACAGCAGTGTGAAGACGTCTGTTTTCACCACTGCAGAATGTGTCAAAGTGATTTGTGAAACTCATCTGAAAGAATAAAGGGCCAAGAATAGAATTTTTTTTTTTTAAGAAAATAAAAATAATGAGTTGAGATTTGCCCTGTCAGAGAGAAATGGGTGATAAGTAAGAATTCAGGTTCTGGAGGAAGCAGACCAGGCATTGAATCTGGCTCTACCACTTCCTTGAGTTTCCTTCCTTGAGCAAACTTCAGGAGCTAGTGGAGGACAGAGAAGCCTGGCATGCTGCAGTACATGAGGCTGCAAAGGTCAGACACAACTTAGTGACTGAACAACAACGTCTACCACTTCCTGGACATGTCCCTGTTGTGGCATGGTGTTCCGCCAAAATTCACATGTCGGAGCCTTAACCCCCAGTGTGACTGCACCCAGAGAGATCTGTCTGTATCCCTCCATGCCTGAGAATGAAGGAGGGGCCGTGAGAGAACACAGCAAGAAGCAGGTCATCAGCAAGCCAGGGGAGAGCCCTCACCAGAAACCAAACTGTGTCAGAACCTGGATCTTAGACTCTCCAGCTTCAAGAACTGTGAGAAAATTAACTTCTGTTGCTTAAGCCACACAAACTGCAGTGCTTTGTTGTAGCAGCCTGAATGGACTAATATAGTCCCCTTTGGAAAGATTTCTAACATCTTGTAGCCTCAATGTCCTTATCTAGGAGAGTGGGGAGAAGAATACCATTTAGAGTATTGTTTTTGTTTTTTTAACTTTTTATTTTATCTTGGAGCTTCCCAGGTGTCACAGTGGTAAAGAATTCGCCTGCCAACGCAGGAGACGCAAGAGACATGGGTGTGCTCCCTGGATCTGAAAGATCCCCTGGAGAAGGAAATGGCAACCTACTCCAGTATTCTTGCCTGGGAAATCCCATGGACAGAGGAGCCTGGAAAGCTACAGTCCACGGGGTTGCAAAGAGTCTGGCATGACTGAGCACACAAATAGCCAGTTAACAATGTTGTGATAGTTTCAGGTAGACAGCAAAGGGACTCAGCCATACACAATACAGGTATCCATTCTCCACAAACTTATAATATTGAGTATCAGCTGGATGCAAACACTTAGCACAATGCTTAGTCCTTAACAGCTGTTCAGTGAACAAGTACAGTGATAACAACTGTGCCACTGGAGCAAGAACTCAGAGAAAGACCAATGGAACATTTCAGTTCAGTTCAGTCTATCCTATTAGAAAGAAAATTCTTGTTCCTACCCAGTAAGCTGACCTCACAATGCTTATGAGTAGCCATCAACAGTCTGAAGAATACTACCTTGTAAGATTAATTTCCAGTTTGAAAAAGGAAAAGAAATTATAGCTAAATTATATAAAGTTTTGAAGTGATAAAGGACTTGAGAATTAAAAATGGTGAGATAGGGACTTCCCTGGTGGTCCAGAGGCTAAGACTCCAACCTCCCAATAAATGGGGCCCAGGTTGGATCCTTGGTCAGGGAACTAGATCCCACATGCCACAACTAAGACCCAGTGCAGCCAAATATATAAACATAAATATTGGAAAAAAGATATAACAAGGGCTTCCCTGGTGGCTCCGGGGAAAGAATCCACCTGCCAACGCAGGAGACACGCATTCAACCCCCGGGTCAGAAAGATCCCAAATGTCTCGGAGCAACTACGCCCGTGCGCCTTAACTGTTGAGCCTGTGCTCCAGAGCCTCTGCTCTGCAACAAGAGAAGTCACCACAGAGAGAAGCTCGTACACTCTGATGAAGAGTAGCCCCTATTTGCTGCAACTACAGAAAAGCCCATGCAGCAATCAAGACCCAGCATGGCCAAAAATAAATAAATTATTAAAAAAGAAAAATGATGTAATGAACTTACAGTAGGTCCTTGGTTATCCATTTTAAATATAACAGTGTGTACATGACAATCCCAAACTCCCTAACTATCCCTCCCTCACCCTGGGCAACCATAAATTTGTTCTCTAAGTCTTTGAATCTCTTTCTGTTTGTAAGTAAGTTCATTTGTATCATTTCTTTTTAGATTTCACACCTAAGGGATGTTATAATATATTTCTCCTTCTCTCACTGTAAACCCTTTTTTTTTAGAAGAAAAATGATGGGGAAAATGTCATAGAGGCAAATGTTAACAGGTTTGACCATTTAAGCCTTTTAAAACATCCGTCAGAGGGACTTCGTGGGGAAGAGGCAGCTGTGACTGAAACAGGACATGTCTGTGACGGGAGGGAAAGAGGCCACTCAGTCTTGACACTGCCTTCTTCCTCCAGCTCACCTGCCTCTGAGCATCACCAAGGCGTTTGGATTCGGCCTCCGTCTGTGGCCTCATCTCCCTCCCCGCAGTCTCATCTTACTCCCGCCACCATTATCTCTCACCCGAGCTGCTGCCTCCACCTCCTAACTGGTCTCCCCACTTCCACTCTGCACCTCACAATCCTTTCTCCTCACAGCAGTGAGAGTGAGACTTTTAAAGTGTAAGTGAAGTCTCGCCTTTCTTAATGCTCCTTATGTACAATCCAAACTCCTGGATGTGGCCTGGCCCCTGCCCACCTCCCGCCTCATCCTCAGGCCCGCCCCATTCTACCCCTGCACACTCCCCTCTCAGCTCTGGCCTGTCCTCAGTTCCATCCAAACTCAGTACTCTTCCCTCTGCTCCCTTCTCCCCTGGTTTCTCATCCCGTGTTCCTCAGCCTGGGTCACCTGCACCCAAACCCAAGCAGCTCCCTCTCTCACAGTGTGTTTTTCCCCCGAATGTATAAATATTTGCTATTTGTTTCCTCCTTTCTTTACTGCTCAACTCCCCTGCATAGTCTAAGCTCCTTGAGAGCAGGGACCACTCAGTCTTCCTGTCTACAGCAGCTCTGATACACAGCAGTGTCCAGCCTGTAGTAAACGGTCAAGAAACAGTCACTGAGTGTAATGCGTGCTAAGGCAAGAGCAAGGGGGCCTCCAACTTTGGGCCTGCACTTTAGAGGCCCCTGCTGTGGCCCTCCCATACTCTGCCCCTTCCTATAGGAAGCAGAGAATATGTGTCCACCAGGCTTCTCCCCTCAAGTCCATGCACCTGGGACCCTAGAATCCCTTTTGCAATGCCCCTCACCCTCTTCCATGGCCTTCAAGGGCCTCTTTCCTGGGCCCATCATCCCAAGGACAGGTTGGCTCATCTATGCATGCATCCGTAGGCCTGAAGTTTGGGTGTGTAGTGGAACCTGGATGTGCTCGCTGAGGCGGTCACAAGCATGCCCCTGAGAGTCTGTGCGGGACGGGGTGGAGGTGCGGGGTCAGAAGAGGGGGAGGCCAGCCCTGCCTCCACCTCTGCATTCTGGAGAGAAGCTCTAAGGAGTCCAGGAATTCTAAATGAGAGCCAGGACCTCCTGGTTGTTCTGAAGGTATATTTCTCAAGGTAGGAGGATAGTCTATATGTATGTACATAGATATTTAAGGGTATTTTATTGAAGTATAGTTCACTTACAATGTTGTTTCTGCCATTCTGAAGGAGATCAACCCTGGGATTTCTTTGGAAGGAATGATGCTAAAGCTGAAGCTCCAGTACTTTGGCCACCTCATGCGAAGAGTTGACTCATTGGAAAAGACTTTGATGCTGGGAGGGATTGGGGGCAGAAGGAGAAGGGGACAACAGAAGATGAGATGGCTGGATGGCATTACTGACTCGATGGACACGAGTCTGAGTGAACTCCGGGAGTTGGTGATACACAGGGAGGCCTGGCGTGCTGCGATTCATGGTGTCGCAAAGAGTCGGACACGACTGAGTGACTGAACTGAACTGAACTAAACTCTGCTATATAGCAAAGTGATCCACACATACACACACAGATATAAATATATATATATACTTTTGTTTATTTATTTATTTTTAATAGAAGGATAATTGTTTTACAGTACTGTGTTGGTTTCTGCCAAACATCAGCATGAATCAGCCATAAGTATGCATATTCTTTTTCATGTTCTTTTCCATTATGGTTTATCATGGGATATTGAATATAGTTCCCTGTGCTATACATGAGGACCTTGTTGTTTATTCATTCTATATATAATAGTTTGCACCTACTAACCTCAGACTCCCAAACCATCACTCCCCATGCCCCATCCCTTGGCAATCACGTTTGTTCTCTTTGTCTGTGAGTCTGTTTCTGTTTCATAGATAAGCTCATTTTTGTCAATATTTTAGATTTTACATGTAGGTGATACCATATGTTATTTGTCTTCCTCTTTCTGACTTTCTTCACTTAGTGTGACAATCTCTAGGCACAGAGGATAGACTATATTTTATCTAATAAGTCTCTTAGCTTGACTTATGACTTCTACTTATTTAATTTTCTTTTCAAATGATCATTTTTACTGAAATATAGTTAATTTACAATGTTATTAGTTTTAAGTATACAGAAAAGTGATTCAGTTGTATATATAAAACTGAATATATATATATAAAACTGAATCACTTTTCTGTACACTTGAAACTAATAAAATATTGGAAATTAACTATACTTCAATTAAAAATAAAAATAAAAAATAAAATTATCATAGGAATAATTTGAAAAGAAAATTAAATAAATAAATAAAAGTATATGTGTGTGTGTGTGTATATATATAACTGAAAAGTCTGAAAAGTGTTAGTCACTCAGTTGTGTCTGACTCTGCTACCCCATGGACTGTAGCCTGCCAGGCTCCTCTGTCCATGAGATTCTCCAGTAAAGTATACTGGAGTGTGTAGCCATTCCCTTCTCCAGGGGATCTTCCCAATCCAAGGGTCAAACCCAGGTCTCCCACATTGCAGGCAGATTCTTTGCTGTCTGACCCACCAGGGAAGCCCTATATATAAAACTATATGAAAGTGAAAGTGAAACCATACATATATTACCATATATGTTAAAATAGAATATGTATTATTCTTTTTCAGATTCTTTTCCATTAGAGGTTAATACACAATATTGAATACAGTTCATTTCCCTGTACTGACTGATAATTCAGTTCCCGATATTGACTTATAACTTTTAAATGTTAGAATAGGGTCTATGGACGTCCATTTGCACTCCTGCCCTGGGCCTGGCTGGGTCAGGCACAGGCCTGGCTGAATGAATGGACAGCGGCTTCTTGGGGCTGAGCTCTCCTGCTATGGTTAGGGAGTGTGGACACACACAGACTCAGAGTTGGAGCTCCATTGAAACTTGACTCTCAAATCTCTGATGCCTTGATAGGAGGGGAGGAAATGAAAAACTGTCGTTTCAAAGCTGACGTTAATCCATTTTCACTCTAGGGAAACCGCTTAAGGGGACTTTTAGTTATGCAAATATAGAGCAGAACTACCCCTCTGAAAAGAAGATGCCTCTGGCCCAGTGGCCCAGTGGTCCAATGGCCCAGGAGCACCACTTCTGGTCAGATAGCATTGATGGTCTTTGTTGTAGGCAGAAAAGCATCTCTTCAGATTCTATTTCAAAAAAAATTTTTTTAATATAAAGTGTAATGTATACAATACTATTAAATGAACAATCATGTGCCAGATATTATGATAAGCACTTTCCATGGATTATCTCATTCAGTTTTCATGATACCCAAATATTATCATCTTCATTCTATAAATAGGGAAGCTGAGGTTCATAGCATTTGAGTAAGTAGTGCACAGGTCATGCAATTAGCAAGTGCAAAGCTGGGATTTGAACCTTCATCTGACTCCAGAGACAGAATCACCTCTATCAACCTCTGGAATTGTTAATAATCCTCTACAGTGGAATGCCCAGACTAGAAGGGTGTCCTCAAGACTGATTCAGACAAGCAGAACAAGAGAAGTCATCATTTTCTATGAGGTGAATGCCAACTGGAGTCATCCTCCTGACTTCTAAACTTGTTTCTTGACCCAAGACGGAGAGGGTGGAACCACTTTATAACAAGGGCATAAAGATGCCAGAGGCAGGAAAGAACCAAGGCCCTTTCGCACTCTGGGGCAGGCCAGGAAGAGCAGAGCCCCACCCAGTTGATCAAGCCAAGTTCAGAAGGGTGATGTTGAGGACAGTTTCAAGGTGATGTTGATAGATATAGAGTGTCTCCCAGAAGCAGAGGGCCCACTGGACAGGGGCAAGTGGCCAGAGGGACTGCTGGGGTGATCCATTTCAGCAAGTCAAAAGAAATCTGAAAGCACCTCCCACAAGCAGCCTGAAGCCACCTCCTGGACAGAGCTGCCCCCTTGATGCAGACTGGGGCTGGGCACTGTATTGGAGACCTGTGGGTCCAAAACAGAGGGATGGATGTCCTTATCTTTTGGGTATGGAGGCCCATAGGACTCAAGAGAACTTTTGTTTGTAGATTTGGCATCTTTTACTTTAAGCTTTTCAAACCACATTGTTAGCAGAGCACAAATGCTGCCTGTCTCCTATCCACTCACTTTGCACTTTTGGGGAATCCATGTCGGAGGTTGAGCAAAGAAACTGTAATAACTCCATCCTCTCCCACCCCTCCTCCAAGAAAAGAACCCTGCCTATTTGTTGCAGCTCAATGGTTGCACTTTTATCGATACTGCTTAACATTATGTTGTAAGCTGTTGGTTCATATTTAGCTTGTGGTTGACCTAAACCACTAGATCTTTTTCATACAAACTGCTGTGAGGCCAGTGTTTCCCAGCCTAAGCTTCTAGTATGTGTGCAACTGATCAAAAATAAAGTAAAATGTAAATGCAGGGCATTTCACTTTTTAATTTTACTTGATTCCGGTCAGCTGAACTTCTGTAAATATTTCACTCTGTCACCTTTTATAATAATCCCTTTGCAGCTTTGTATCATCTGTAAAACTGGTGAGCATCAATTACTTTGTAGTTCAGTTCAGAAAATTAATTATAAAACATCATTAATAATTAATAAAAATGATAAATAGGGCAAAACAGAGCCTTGTGGCATAGCATGACATTGGGGGTTCTCATAGTGTGGTCCACAAATCCTGGAGTTTTTGGGACCCTTTCAGAGGATCTGTGAGATCAAAATTATTTTCATAATAATGTTTAAATGTCTTTATCCCTCTCATTCTATCATGAACAAACCTTGAATTTTCCAGAGGTTACATGATATATGATATTGCTCTAGACTATACAGAAGTAGTTATGAGAATCCAGCTGTCTTTCATGATCCAGATATTAAAGAAATTTGCAAAAAAAACCCACTCTTTTTCACTATATATTTTTTTCTTTTTGGAAGATGTAACCATTTTAAATTAAAAGTTTATATAATATAAAATATAAAAATAAGGACCTACTGCATAGCACAGGGAACTATATTCAATATCTTGTAATAACCTGTAATGGAAAAGAATCTGAAAAATAATATGTATATATGTATGTAAATATGTATATAAAATATGTACTGTGGTTCATGGGGTCACAAAGAGTCCAACACGACTGAGTGACTGAACTGAACCGAACTGATGTGTATATATATGTTTGTGTTTATATGTGTGTGTGTGTGTGTATATATATATATATATATATATATAACTGAGTCACTTTACTGTACATCTGAAACTAACACAACATTGTAAATCAACTAAGCTGCTAAGTTGCTTCAGTAATGTCCAATTCTGTGTGACCCCATAGATGGTAGCCCACCAGGCTCCCCCGTCCCTGGGATTCTCCAGGCAAAAATACTGGAGTGGGCTGCCATTTCCTTCTCCAATGCATGAAAGTGAAAAGGAAAGTGAAGTCACTCAGCAGTGTCCCACTCCTAGCTACCCCATGGACCGCAGCCCACCAGGCTCCTCTGTCCATGGGATTTGCCAGGCAAGAGTACTGGAGTGGGTTGCCATTACCTTCTCCATAAATCACCTATACTTCAATAAAAAAAATCAAGTCATGTAGAGCCTGTCCTCTGCAACGAGAGAAGCCACCACAAATAAGAAGCCCACACACCACAACTAGAGAAAGTCTGTGTATAGCAATGAAGACCCAGCACAGCCAAAAAAGTCTAAAAAATTGTTAAAGGTTACATAACATACAATAGATTTATTATTTTTAAAGCAATTAATAAAACATTTAATATATTTTATTAATTTTAATTTCCAATACAATAATTTTCTATTAAGAGATATAATCCACATAAATGAAAGTTCTGAGAGTCCTCAAAAATTTTAAGTGTCAAGGGATCCTAAGACTACAAAGTTCAAGAATCACAATGTTAGAGATATCCTTCCAGGCTGATAGCAAGCCCCTACTCTATGAGTTGTCATAAATAATGTGAAGATTTGCAGAATTTCCCTAGCACTTTTCTTCTAAGGCAGAGGCAGTATAGTCAGGCAGACAATGAAGATTAAAGAGACTGGAGCTTTAATTCTGGCTGTGTCACTAACCAGCTGTGTGATTCTGGGTGCTGTGCTTAGTCACTCAGTCATGTCCAACTCTTTGCAACCCCATGGACTGTAAGCCCACCAAGTTTCTCTGCCCATGGGGAGTCTCCAGGCAAGAATACTGGAGTGGGTTTCCTTCCCCCAGGGGATCTTGGATCTTCCCAACCCAAGGATCAAACTCAGGTCTCCTGCATTGCAGGCAGATTCTTTACCATCTGAGCCACCAGAGAAGCCCATGATTCTTGTTAAATCCCCTCATTTCTCTAGAGAACTGTTTCCACATTTGTAAAATGAGGAGCTTTATGGGATTGACCTTTAGGGTCAGTTTTTGAAAACTAAAGCACTTCAGGAGAAAGGAGGAAGGGACAGGTATTTATTCTTCATTTTACCAATAAGGAAGTTAAGGTCAAAGATGTTAATGAGAAAGAAATGCTCAAGGACATGTCTTGAGCTGCTATCAGATTCAGGATTGAAGTTGGCATCCTTGTCTTCTGGGCTAAGACTTGATGCATTCAATTGGTAATATTAATAATAATAGTATTTGCATGTATATAGCATTATATATAGCATTAAAAACAGAGAAGTCAATGGCACCCCACTCCAGTACTCTTGCCTGGAAAATCCTATGGACAGAGGAGCCTGGTAGGCTGCAGTCCACAGGGTTGCGAAGAGTCGGACACAACTGAGCGACTTCACTTTCCCTTTTCACTTTCATGGACTGGAGAAGGAAATGGCAACCCACTCCAGTGTTCTTGCCTGGAGAATCCCAGGGACAGGGGAGCCTGGTGGGCTGCCGTCTATGGGGTTGCACAGAGTCGGACACGACTGAAGCAACTTAGCAGCAGCAGCAGCAGCAGCAGCAGCATTAAAAATAAATTCATATTCTGAAACAACTCCAAATTTCTAAAAGTTGGATAGACAGAAAGAACTTTATAATTTTCATGACTGTGGGAGCCAGCCTCTGAGGGGCCCTGCAATAATCCTTTCTTCTGGTATTTGTGGGCTTGGGAATCTCCACCCACATTCAATAGTGCTGACCCGTGTGACCAACAGAATATTGGCCAGTAAACTGAAGCAATAGGGTGTGTCATAAAAGACATTACAGCTTCTACCTTGTTCTTTCTTAGATTGCTCTAGGGGTACCTAAGATTGCTCTAGGGAAAGCCAACCCCAGTGTTTTGAGGACACATAAGCATCCCTCTGGAGAGTCACATGTGATGAAGAACTGAGTCATCCTGCCAACAAGCAGCACCAATTTGCATTCGTGTGGAATGCAAAGGAGGTCAGAGGTCTTTGCAGACTAGAAAACGACAAAGGCCGAGCCCTAGGATAGAGCAAGGATGGTATACTGCTGGACCTGCCAGCTAAAAGAAAACTGCATTGGATGGTCTCTTCTAAAAGGTATGGAGTAAAAAGCACCAGTCAAATCAATAGCAAACTAAGTACGATGGGATATGTTGATTTGCTTTAGTGAAGAAATCATACCTAGAACAGCAGTTGTGATTGAGTCATCAAGTTTGGATAATCCATTGTCATTCTCCAAGTTCCATCAGTCTTCGGAGAGACAAACAGGTGATCTGAATGGTGCATAGGTAGGACTAACTACCTCTGTATCTGTCAAGACCTTGTTGGTGACACTGATCTCTTCAGTCCTTCCAGGAATGCAATACTGTTTTCGGTATCCGGTTTTAGGCAGTGTACACAGTTCTAGTGACTCCACTAAGCCTTTTCTTTTCTTTCTAAAAAATATGTATTCATTTGGCTGACCTAGGTTTCAGTTGTGGCACATGGAATCTTTAGGTGCAGCATGTAGGATCTAGTTCCCTGCCCAGGGATGGAACCTGGGCCCCTTGAATTGCAAGCAGGGAGTCTTAGCCACTGGACTACCAGGGAAGCCCAATTGACTTTTTCTGTCATGATAGCTTTTACTTCCTGGGTCAGGGGAATGTCTACCAGTTGCTGATTTTATCTTCTCAGATACCTACTGAGTATATCTAAGCTGCAGTATATATCCATCTATGTATTCTGGAACTGAGGAAAAATAATGGGATGGTTTCTGGGAATCACTGGGCTTGTTGTGATATGAAGCTAAGCCAAAACTCAAGATCATCTGACTTTCCTAAGCCCCTGCTTTGACAGTGAATCACAGTGGCATTTTGAGTCTCCAGGGATTAGTATCAGTTCAGAGCCAATGTTCAGTAATCCTCTAAAAATCTGGTTATCTCCCCTTCCTAATGCACAGTTGCCATGGTAAATGGCTGCAGGTTCCTTCAGGAGAAAGGGTTGGTAGAAGATTTACAGTGTGACTTTTTGGCAATAGAGCAGGGTTCTTCCTCAAGTAGTCTCAGTCTTCCCTTCATTTCAAGAAGTTGGAACCAGCTGCAATCTAAGAACTGGTTGAAGGGCTCTTGCTCTGTTGTTAGAAGTTAGATTTCTGATCACAACTAGAGTATTTCACTCACAGTAACCAAGTAAAACTTCTGCCCCAGGGACATTCTGATCAGTTAGCCGCTGACAAAGCTCTGTAGGCCAAACCACTTTGATGCCTCTTTGGGCTCTCCTGCCCGTTAAAGTAACTACACTAACTTGTCTAGGTTACTAAATGCCTCCACTTTGCTTCTGACACCTGATAGCCTGTCATTCCCACTGAGTTAATTCAGGAAGCCGGTTCTGATGACTGTGTTCCCCACCACCATGCCTGCCTTTAGAGAAAAGCCACTGTAGCACTCTTCAAGGATGCTGGTGTTCTAACCAATGTCTGTCTCAAAACCCTGGTGAAGGGAGTATCTTCTGGATCCTACCCAGGAAGATTGTACATTGGTTTTATGTTATCAACCTATTCTAGTGTTCAGAATACTTTCCTTCTCAATATTGGAATTTCTGACATCTCAGCTTCCTTCAATGAAAGCCCTTTTTGGATTTAATCAAACTATTAGAGCTATTCCCAGCGAGCATGAGCAAATACATTAAATCCAGAATCTCTGTTTAGTGTACTCCTGTAAACATATTCAGCCCAATCCACAATAAATATTCCTTCCTTCCTGACCCAACACCTTTAGGATCCATCCTCACATATTTTCTCTGGCTTTCTGTCCATATATATTGGCATCAGAGGGGGTCTGGATGAAAGGTAAAGAGTATCGTTTGTACTAGTCTTGTAATTTTCAGTAAGGGTGAAATTCTGTCAAAACAAAAAGTGAAACAATATATGAACTGACAGACTTTCAATATTCTTTTAGTGTGTTTGGTGCTTCCTCATGGGTCATGCTGGGGCCAGCTGGCACTTGAATCAGGTCACAGGTCTAACACTGGGCTTAAGTTTCTAGGAAGATGAGTTGCCTGCGAGGAAATGACTTCTGGGGAGATCATTACAGGTTCTTCAGGTAAAAGAAGAGTAACTTCATTTTTACTGCCCAGGGAGGGTCAGCAGAACTTAGAGGTTAAGGACTTTTAGTTTCATCAGAATCTGCCCATGTGTCCCCATTCTAAGATTCAGGATCTCATTCCTTCTCAGTCAATGTCTTATTTTACATGAGACCCTGCTTGGTTATGAATTCAATTTGTATGGAAATTCAGTTCCCTGCCAAGTGAAAACTGAGGGTTTTGTTATCAGAAATCTTGACCCTGAGGCTACAAGAGATAAAAGTTTCCTCCATGGCAGTTAGAGAAACTTTTTGGTCTCTTTCCAAGATTTTGGGCTGGGAATTTAAAGGCCTAGGTTCATTATTTTCTTTCTCTGAATTTTCCAGCACACTTAGAAGCAACCAACAAAGCTCACCGTTTGTACTAAAATGTTCTAGGACTGCAAATAATTTGGTTACTCTAAGGTTTGCCTTCCATAGGCATTTATCACAGTGAGCTTTATCTGCAAGTGGGAATTAAGTGACTGCTTTGCCACTGAATGCCTTGGAACATTGATGGCCCCTTTCCCACTGGCAATAATCATTAATGTGTTTAAATTTCATTAGATTAGAAAACCAACTCCAGATCCCCATCCTTAAGAATCTATTTCCCTGAGACCACAGTCAGAACCAGTAAATGTATCAGTCAGGAAAGCTTCAGTTCAGTTCAGTCGCTCAGTCGTGTCCAGCTCTTCGCGACCCCATGAATTGCAGCACGCCAGGCCTCCCTGTCCATCACCATCTCCCGGAGTTCACTCAGACTCACGTTCATCGAGTCAGTGATGCCATCCAGCCATCTCATCCTCTGTCGTCCCCTTCTCCTCCTGCCCCCAATCCCTCCCAGCATCAGAGTCTTTTCCAATGAGTCAACTCTTCGCATGAGGTGGCCAAAGTACTGGAGTTTCAGCTTTAGCATCATTCCTTCCAAAGAAATCCCAGGGCTGATCTCCTTTAGAATGGACTGGTTGGATCTCCTTGCAGTCCAAGGGACTCTCAAGAGTCTTCTCCAACACCACAGTTCAAACGCATCAATTCTTCAGCGCTCAGCCTTCTTCACAGTCCAACTCTCACATCCATACATCACCACAGGAGAAACAATAGCCTTGACTAGATGGACCTTCATCAGCAAAGTAATGTCTCTGCTTTTGAATATACTATCTAGGTTGGTCATAACTTTTCTTCCAAGGAGTAAGCGTCGTCTAATTTCATGGCTGCAGTCACCATCTGCAGTGATTTTTGGAGCCCCAAAAATAAAGTCAGCCACTGTTTCCACTGTTTCTCCATCTATTTCCCATGAAGTGATGGGATCGGATGCCATGATCTTTGTTTTCTGAATGTTGACCTTTAAGCCCACTTTTTCACTCTCTCGCTTTCATCAAGAGGCTCTTTAGTTCTTCTTCACCTTCTGCCATAGGGGTGGTATCATCTGCATATCTGAGGTTATTGATATTTCTCTCGGCAATCTTGATTCCAGCTTGTGTTTCTTCTAGTCTAGCATTTCTCATGATGTACTCTGCATATAAGTTAAATAAACAGGGTGACAGTATACAGCCTGCAGGAAAGCTTAACCACTGTGAATTATGAAATAAGAAGTTTACTATGGGAGAGACTTCCCTGTTGAGTCAGTGGCTAACATTCGGTGCTCCCAATATAGGGGGTCCTGGGTTTGATCCCTGGCTGGAAACTAGATCCCACATGCTGCAACTACCTGAGTGCCACAAGTCAGAACCTGCATGCTGCAACAAAGATCATAGATTCCATGTGCTGCAACTAAGACCCAGCATGGCCAAATATTAAATATTAAATAAACAAAAGGCACCTCAGCCAATCACAGCACAAGACTGTTAATAAAAGTGTAGTCTTCTATGGGAATTAGAGCTTACACAGTTTTGAAAAGAGCTGGAGAAGTGAAGGCCCAACAGAGAAATCAGAGGATCAGGAAAGGAGTCACAAATATGGGAAACCCAGCACATCTGGCAGACATGGGACACCGATGGGAAAGCTCATGAAAACTGCCACCTCTGCGGGTCTACCAGCAAGTGTCTGGGGGTGGGCCCAGGTCCACTGTTGGTCAGGAGGGTCAACAATTGGGAAGCATTTCAGGACTCTAAGAAGTGCAGAAGGGGACAACAGAGGATGAGATGGTTGGATGGCATCACTGACTCAATGGACATGAGTTTGAGTGAACTCCAGGAGATAGTGAATGACAGGTAAGCCTGGCATG
This sequence comes from Nanger dama, assembly GCA_917880005.1. Classification (NCBI taxonomy): domain Eukaryota; kingdom Metazoa; phylum Chordata; class Mammalia; order Artiodactyla; family Bovidae; genus Nanger; species Nanger dama. The sequence goes on along the minus strand of CAKJTW010000014.1, from coordinate 29,709,373 downwards.
CTGCTGTCCATGGGGCTGCAAAGCATCAGACATGATGCAGCCAACTGAACAACAAAGGAGAGCAAAGCAAGAACAGGCTTGAGCTCATTTTTAACACTTGTTTCTAACAGTCACCACATCTAACCACAATGACCTTCAGAGAATAATACTTGCTGCTTCATTTCTGCCCTCTGAATCTCGTGCCCATCCCTCATTTGACTAATTCTAACCTGAAACCATCCAGGGAACAGGATTCTGGCAAACATGGCTCCAGCTGAAGCAAGTTCTCACAGTGCAAATCACTGCGGTACTGTGCAACGTGTGAGCCTGGATTGGATCCTGGACTGGAGAAAAACAACCCATAACAGACATTTGGGGGACTTCCTGGTGATCCAGTGGTTAAGAATCCGCTTGCCAATGCAGGGGACATGGATTGGATCCCTGGTCCAAATCCAGGAAGATTCCACATGCCTTGGGGGAACTAAGTCTGCTCCCTACAGCTACAGAAGCCTGCACAGGCTAGAGCCCATGCCCCCCAACAGGAGAAGCTGCCACAATGAGAAGCCCAGGCACTGCAACTAGAGAGTAGACCCTGCTCGCTGCAACTAGAGAAAGTCCAAGTGTAGCAGCAAAGACCCAGAGCAGCCAAAACTAAAATAAAAAGACATTTTGGGGATATTGGAACGGTTTCTATATAGGCTAGCTATTAGATGATTAAAAGGGACTAATGGATGTTTTTCTGGCCCTGATGTGCAACTTGTGGGAATTTTAGTTTCCCAACCAGGAATTGAACCTGGAGTTGTGGCAGTGAAAGTCCAGAATTTTAACCACTAGACCACGAGGGAACTCCCATAAAAGAGATAATGTTAATTTTTATGCTTGATCATGGCACTGTGGTTATGTAAGAGAATGTTATTATTAGGAGCTAGCTGCTTAAATATTTAGGTGTAAAGTTTTCAATGGTTTAGCATTTATTTATTACTTATACCTCAGATATGCAGATGACACCACCCTTATGGCAGAAAGTGAAGAGGAACTAAAAGCCTCTTGATGAAAGTGAAAGAGGAGCGTGAAAAACTTGGCTTAAAGGTCAACATTCAGAAAACAAAGATCATGGCATCCGGTCCCCATCACTTCATGGGAAATAGATGGGGAAACAGTGGAAACAGTGTCAGACTTTATTTTTGGGGCTCCAAAATCACGGCAGATGATGACGGCAGCCATGAAATTAAAAGACATTTATTCCTTGGAAGAAAAGTTATGACCAATCTAGATAGAATATTGAAAAGCAGAGACATTACTTTGCCGACTAAGGTCCGTCTAGTCAAGGCTATGGTTTTTCCAGTGGTCATGTATGGATGTGAGAGCTGGGCTATGAAGAAGGCTGAGTGCCAAAGAATTGATGCGTTTGAACTGTGGTGTTGGAGAAGACTCTTGAGAGTCCCTTGGACTGCAAGGAGATCCAACCAGTCCATTCTGAAGAGATCAGCCCTGGGATTTCTTTGGAAAGAATGATGCTAAAGCTGAAACTCCAGTACTTTGGCCACCTCATGCGAAGAGTTAACTCACTGGAAAAGACTCTGATGCTGGGAGGGGTTGGGGGCAGGAGGAGAAGGGGAAGACAGAGGATGAGATGGCTGGATGGCATCACTGACTTGATGGACGTGAGTCTGAGTGAACTCCGGGAGTTGATGATGGACAGGGAGGCCTGGCGTGCTGTGATTCATGGGGTCGCGAAGAGTTGGACACTACTGAGCAACTGAACTGAACTGAATTGAAGTGACTATGGTAGATTGTTAATCATTGCTGAATCTAGGTGGTGGATCTGCAGATGTTTCAACTTTTCTGTGTGTTTGAAATTTTTAATAGTTAAAATATTAAGGAAAAGAAAAGACTGCTGTGGTCATTACTTCCTCTGGAAACCTTTCCTGGCCATCTCCCCTCTTCTCCTCCAAGGTTGTTATATTGTTTCTTTTACTCTGCAAGTATCCCAGATGTAGCATCCAAGCATTTATCACACTGTACTTTAATTTCTTGTTTTCTCATCTCTCTCCTCCTCTAAACTTTGAAGTCTTTAAAAGACACAGGTGAGATTTCCCCGGTGGCCCAGTGGCAAAGACTCCGCTCCCAGTCCAGGGGGCCTGGGTTCCATCCCTGGTCAGTAAACTAGATCCTACATGCTGCAGCTAAAGATCAGACATGCCACAACTAAGACCTGGTGCAGCCAAATAAATAAATATTTTAAAAAGGAAAGAACACAGCTGTTTCTGGTCTTTAACTCTTCTAATGTTTCTTCCTGTTTCTGACACAGAGTAGGTGCTCCCTTAATCTTTATTCACTCAAGAACAGAAGAAGGTCTAACTGAGGAATTCCTTCACAGATACCATCAAATTAAGGTTCAAGTGAGTCTAAGGAAAGCAAGGTTTTGAGTTTAAGATTTTTTTGTTTCAAATTACAAAAGTAATACATGCAAATAAAAATAGAGTAGTAAAGTAAAAACGAAATTATTGTTTCATTCCTGTTTTATACATATACTCCAACCCAGGAGTCAAGAGTCTATCCTTTCAGAACCATTTCTATGCAATTATAAACACCCACCCCCCACCCCACCACCACCCCCCGCTCCCGCAAATGTAACTTACTTTTTTTCTTTAACTTGATGATCCACATCCTTGTATAGATAGATCTACATCATTCTCTACACAGGCTACATTGTATTTCATTTATTCATATGCACTTACTTATATAACAACCACATTTAAATGAGCACGTAGACAGAGGAGCAGTTTCTGCATGAAACCAGTACAGTTGACCACGGGTCCCCAAACTTCAGGATCTAGTGCCTGATGATCTGAGGTGGAGCTGAGGTAATAAAATGCACAATAAATGTTATGCCCTTGAATCCTCCCGAAACCACCCCCCACCCCCCCACCCCCCACCCCACCCCCCGACCCCCCCACCCCCCCACCCCCCGTTCCTGGGAAAATTGTCTCCCATGAAACTGGTCCCTAGTGCCAAAAAATTTGGGGATGGCTGCCCTACAAAAAGGGATTTGGTAACTCCAAGAATCAAAGGAGTAAGAATAGCTCTACATTGAACTATGGGTTCAGAGACAGGGTAAACTGGCTAAGAAGGGACTTTACCAGAGTCTCAGCTTACAGAAAGACTTGGCCTTTTCAAGGAATAAAAGAGAGAGCAAGATGGTAATGATCAAAGTGTGAAACTGAACTGAGCCAACCGACAAATGTAAGCCCCTAATCTGCATCCCTTGACACCTTCCCAGTAAATTAACACAGTCCTTCGCAGACGAAGCTCAGCCACCAGGGAACAAGTGAGAGTGGCCAGTATATGGGCCTGGCTCACCTTGGAGGAGAAAGTCCCCCAGGTTTCCCAGTGACAACGGAAAGTTACTCAAATAAGCGTTGATGGAATCCTACCCGAAGTTTGTTTCCTGGGCCTTTCTGACCTCATCAATTGGGCCCCTCCACTGCTTTCGCTTTCCCTACTTGTTCCTCATGCACAAAAACAAGCTTGTTTTGTCCTGTAGTTCGCCCTCCTCTTTAAGCGTCCTCATGCTCCCTAACTATCCAGTCTTATCTCCCTGTAAATTTCTAATGCCCACCTTTTGTTCCACTTAGACTGTTACATTGTCAACAAAAAGATGCTGGAATGCACTGAGGCTGTTACAATGTGTTGTACCATCTTGGTGGTGTTGACCTAAACCAAAGCACAGCATGATCCCGTTCACATCAATTTACTTACCTTCACTGCCATCTCAAAAGTGTATGTTTGGGGTTCTTTTGCTGCTAACATTCTCTCCAGCAAGAATGCTGACTTTCATTCAATAAAAAATTTTTTTTAATGTTTATTTATTTCCCTGAGCTAGGTCTTAGTTGCGGCACTCAGGATCTTTGATCTTCATTGTGACATTCGGAATCTTTTCTTTTTTAGTTGTGGCATGTAGGATCAGTTCCCTGACCAGGGATCAAATCCAGGCCCTTCCATTGGGAGCTCAGAGTGTTAGCCCTTGGATCATCAGAGAAGTCCCAAGAATGCTGACTTTTAAATACTAAATATTGGTAGCATTATCTCTCAATTTTTAAGATGATTTTTTTTTGGGCATTTATTTTGTGTTAACTTTTTAGAGTGTCATTCAGTGTTTTCCATTATCAAATGTCTGTATCAGATAGAGATCATGTTAACATGTTATTGAAACACATAATCTTGTCACAATATGTTGGTTTGTAATAATAATAAATGTGCATTTATTATTACATTGCTTTTTTGTAGCAAGCCTCTGAAATGTTTAGTATAACTTCAATACAGAGAACTGATTATTATTAAGATCACTCACTGTTATTTAAAACATGTAAATAAAGTGTTATGAAAAATACAGAACAGTTTATAACATCAAGAATTCCTGAGGATTTTTATTTCTTATTTCCAGATCCAGAAGGTTGTAAGTTGATAATCATTTTTGAAGCTGTTCATATCATGAAGGGGTTCATAATACTGTTATATGTTGTCATATGTGTTTAAATTTTTCTGTGCTGCTGCTAAGTCACTTCAGTCATGTCCGACTCTGTGTGACCCCATAGACAGCAGCCCACCAGGCTCCCTCGTCCCTGGGATTCTCCAGGCAAGAACACTGGAGTGGGTTGCCATTTCCTTCTCCAATGCATGAAAGGGAAAAGTGAAAGTGAAGTTGCTCAGTCGTGTCTGACTCTTAGCGACCCCATGGACTGCGGCCCACTAGGCTCCTCCATCCATGGGATTTTCCAGGCAAGAGTGCTGGAGTGGGGGTGCCATTGCCTTCTCCGATAAAAAGTTAAAACAAAATTGGATCATGCTACATTCCTGCCTAAACTTCAAGGACTTTCTAGCGCCTTTAGGACAAAAGCCAAAAGCTTTTAAAGCTTGCATAAATTTGACCCTTTCAGCTCTCTGGCTCCAACTCATCTCATTCTCCCACTACTTTCCAGCAACGGTAGCCTTCTTTCAGTTCCTCAAACTTACCAAATATTTTCCTGACCCAAGATCTTTGTCCTTTCTGTTCACTCAGCTCAGAACACTCTTCCTGGCCCTATTTCCCTGGTTAACTCCGGCATATCTTTAAATATGAGCTCCTGGGCTTCCCTGGTGGCTCAGTGGAAAAGAATCTGCCTGTCAGTGCAGGAGACATGGTCCATGGCTGATGCCACGGAGCAGCTGAGCCCCTGCACCACAACAGCTGAGCCCGTGCTCTAGAGCCTGGGAGCCACGACTGCTGAGGCCCACGTGCCCTAGAGCCCGTGCTCTGCCACAAGGGAGCCACCGTAGTGAGGAGCCCAGGCACCATGGGAGAGTGGCCCCTGCTTGCCACAACTAGAGAAAAGCCCGCACAGCAACAAAGACACAGCACAACCAAAAGAAAATAATAAATAAATGAATAAATAAAATCTCCTGGAGGCTTTACTTGGAGCAACCTCCCCTACCTTGCACCACCAAGTCTAAATGAGGTCACCCTATGATAATCTTACACAATTTCTTCATAGCACTCAACACACTTTGCGTTGAATATGTCTGTTTATTACTTGTTGTTTAAATGGCGATCTCCCACAGTACATAGTAAGAAGAGACAGTATGTCTGTTTTTCTCACCCCTGTTTTGCCTGCACCTAGCATAATGCTTGGTACAAAACAGGCCTACAGAAAATACAAGTTTAAACAATCCCAACTGTGCAAGGGAGGTAGATATATAACATTTAGAAAATAAAGTAAAATTGTTCTTAATGAATATACAACAGCTCTCAGTGATCACCAAGTTTTTGTATTGCTCACAAACATGTTCTAGAATCTCACCCAAGATCAACAGTGAGCTTGCTTTTTGTTGTTTCTGGAGTCTGCCTTTCTTCCCAACAGCTTTAATTAAGCCTAAAACGGATCCTTCAAGGTTGACTGAGAAAAGAAAATAAGCATAGGAGGCCTAAGAGACATAGCAACCAATGGTAATGTGTGGACCTTGTTTCCCTACAATTTGAAGTCTGACTCTTGTCCCAAGATTTAGTTTGGGGTGCAAGTAAAAAGATGATTTTACTATAGATCTTACAGATTTTTAAAAGACAGCAATGGAAATATGAAAAACCTGATTCCAATAAAAATTTGGCAACTTAGATGAGATGGAGACAAATTATAACTGTTAGGTAAAGACGACCAGGACCCCAAAAGAGTGTCTAACAGGCTTTACTGGGGAAGTACTCCCGGGCAGGGTTCCCAGACCCTAAGGAGGCAGGTCCAGGAAGTCCTCCCGCACGGACCATGTTAGAAGTTTGTTTATATATGCACACTGCGAGGGATGGGCAGGGGGTTTGGATAGGCTGCCGGACCGAGGTGTCGCGGGCTGATAGGTCCTTCTACGTGGTGGAGGTGGGGCGGCTTTAGCTGGCGAACTGTGCTGTCACTGGTCCCCAGGGTCCGACCTTACAATAACAACTGACTCAGGAAGAAATCAAGTACTTGAATTGTCCTATATCAATCAAATAACTGAATTTGGAGTGAAAAAAAAGAAATCTTCCCTTAGGCCCAGATAACTTCTTTGTTAACAGAATATCAGTAAATGGAATTCAGCCAGTAAAGAGGATAACACACCATTCCCAAGTTTGGTTTGAAATCAAGATTGGTTTGAAATCAACTAACGTAACTTACTATGTTAATAGAACAAAGGAGAAAAGCCATATGGCTATCTCAATAGAGGCAGAAAAAGCATTTGAACAAATTCAAAATTAATTTATAACAATAGCTACAAAACACCAAGTTTTGTTTTGTTTGTTTGTTTTGTCCAAGATTTACTGTGTATGTAGCCTAACTTTCATGTGATTTCACTGTGCCCTGAGTCTCCCTCTACAGCCAATCTCGAGGGAGTCAACACACAACCTTGAACAGATATTTGTGAGACAGGAGAGAAAGGGACAGGGTGCAACTTTTAAAAGAATGACATAGCCATTGAGGATACAATATAAACTGGTTAGAACCAATGAGGCCCAAGATGGCGGAAGACTCGACTTCCAGTTGCCTGGAGCCTCATTATACATTCACTGTAATATATTACCATATGCTAAAATGCACACCCTTAGGTGCTGTGACAGTTCCAAAGCTGAACATAAAAAGCCAAAAAGTGGGCAGTGGCCCAGTTCCTGGAAATTCCCAATCATTCCCCCAAATAGTTAAAATAATCTTTCCACCTTTTAGCCTATGAAATTACCCAGCCCAGAAAAACTAACCACTCTGGCACCCAGAGACCTCATGCCTTCTGAGTCTGCTGACATTCTGTCTGTGGAGTGTGTGTATCCCTTAATAAACCTGCTTTCATGTTGGTATGGCTTGCTCTTGAATTCTTTCCTGTGTGAAGCTGAGGACCCTTACTTGGCGGCCTACCCCAGGAACTCACCCAAGACCTGGGACATGACCACCATCCTCTTGTGCCCCATTCTCTTGCAACATTTGAGTGCCTAAAACGGGTTAGTTACATTCTAGGAGCCAAGGATACAGATGTGAACCAACAGAAGTCCCTACCTTAAAGAGTTTGGAAATAGGTCTGATTTTATTAAAGGTTCTAGGAGAATTCGCTTTCCTTTCATCCTACCCAAACCACTTCTGAAAAATCAGATCTGTGCCTGTCTTCAAAACTTCTCATTCCATGGGACTGCACCAGTGGTCCAGTGGTTCACACTCCTTGCTTCCAATGCAGTGGGTGCAGTATCCATCCCTGGTCAGAGAACTAAAATCCCACACATTGTGTGGCCAAAAATGAAACAAAACAGAAAGAATCCCCTGAAAGAGCCCCACGATAACATAAATAAAAACCATATTAAAAAAAAAAAACTTCTCTTCCCTCCCCAATTCTCCAGATCTTAGATTATGGGGTAAATGGGCTTTCCAGGTGGCACTAGTGGTAAAGAGCCCACCTATCAATCCAAGAGACATAAGAGACTTGAGTTTGATTCCTTGGTTGGGAAGATCCCTGGAGAAAGGCATGGCAAACCGCTGCAGTGTGCTTGCCTGGAGAATCCTATGGACAGAGGAGCCTGGTGAGTTACAGTCCATGGGGTCGCCGAGTTGGACACGACTGAAGCGGCTTAGCACACACACACATACATGGGCTAAATAGTGACTAGTCCTACAATTTCTTTCAGTGCCCTAGGGGTAATTTATTGGGGTTTGGAGTCTTTAAAACACGAGAAGAGTTTCACTTATTATCTTTCCCATATCTTGGACTTCAATTCACATTTAACTCCGTTATCTTTAGTGGAGCTCTAAATAGGAGATGCACGTTTTTCTGTCTGCCACTTGCAAATCTGCAACTTTATGCCTGAGCACTAGTTAGTGATCCTCTTGTTCTAAATACTTTTAAAAAACAGCTTTATTGAAATATGATTCATATACAACTCAAAGGGTTTTTCTATTTAAAGTATATAACTCAGTATTTCTTAGTATATTCACAGTGATCTAATTTTAGAATGTTTTCCTCTCCCCTTAAAGAAATCCCATACCTATCAGTAATCAGTCCTAAGCACTTTTAAAGTGGCTTTATGACTATCCTTAGCTGGTTTTCTCAGGCCTCATCCTAGGGGTGGTCTTCCTCCCTGGCTTCAGTGTCTCTAGGACTGCACCCGTAACTGATGCATGCTTTCTCTCATATGCATATTTGAACTTGCCCTTCTTCTGTTTTCTTCCCTTAGTATCATAGTGGATGTTTTCTTCACAATATCCAGCCCACCTCCTCCACTTATGCAGCAGCAAACATATGTTGGAATTCCCGCTCCTGGTGAAAAGAGATTCTGACTAACCTGCACTTAAATCTTTACTTCCTCTGTACTTTTCAGTTACATGAGTCAATAAATTTCCTTTATTAAGTCAGTTTGAGTGGGATTTTTAAATAAAACTGATTATGGGATCCTACTTACCTTATTCACATTAGTTTTTAACAGCTTTATTGAGAGAGAATTTTTTAAGATACAATTTATGTACATATGATCCATCCATTTAATGTGTATACACAGATGGATGGTTTTTAGTATAACCGCAAAGTTGTGTGACCATGACTAGCATGAATATTAGAATACTTTCATCACTTTTAATAGAAACCCTGTACGCAGTACCAGCCACTCTCCATTTCTACCTGTGGTGGACTTCTGACTTCCACAGCTACAAGATAATAAGTGGCAGCGATAGAAAATGAATAAGCAAATTAGAAAGAATGACATTTGTAATTTTTCTCTAGAGAAATGTCTATTCAAGTTGTTGCTCATTTTTAACTGGATTATTTATCTTTTTATTGTTGAGTTATAAGAGTTCCTGGCTTCCCTGGTGGCTCAGATGATAGAGTCTGCCTGCAACGTGGGAGACCTAGGTTCAATCCCTGGGTCAGGAAGATACCCTGGAGAAGGAAATGGCAACCCATTCCAGTAGTCTTGCTGGGAAATCCCATGGACAGTGGTGCCTGGTGGGCTACATTCCATGGGGTCGCAAAGAGTCAGACACGACTGAGAGACTAACATTTTATAAGAGTTCGTTATATATTCTGGGTACAAGTTCCTTATCAAATAAATAATGTGTAAATATTCTCTCACATTCTGTAAGTTGTTTTTCACATTCTTGGTCATGTTCTCATCCACAAAATATTTAATTTTGATAAAATCCAATTTATCTATTTTTCTTTTATTGTTTGTGCTTTTGGTGTCATATTTAAGATTTTGTCTAAACTAAAGTCATGAAGATTTACTTCTGTTTTCTCTTAAGACTGTATAGTTTTAGCTCTTACATTTAGATCTATGATCCAGTTAATTTTTTTCGTGTGGTGTAAAAAAGGGGTCCAGCTGCATTCTTTGCATGTAGATATCCAGTTATCCCAGCATTGTTCATTGAAAAGACTATTGTTTCCCCAACTGTGTTGTCTTAGCACCTTGTTGAAAACTGATTGGCCATAATAGGAAGAGTCTATTTCTGGACTCCCAAATCTGTTCCATGTATATGGCTCTCCTTATATCAGCATTACCCAGTCTTTTAAAAATTTTTTAAATTAATTAATTTGGCTGTGTCAGGTCTCGGATGCTGCACGCAGGATCTTCGCTGTGTTAGGTGGGATCGCTTGCTGGGCTCCAGAGCAGGTAAACTCAGTAGTTGTGCCACTTGGGCTTAGTTGCCCCAGGACATGTGAGATCTTAGTTTCTCAACCAGACTGGAGCCAATCAAAAAGAGATTCTACATCCAAAGATATAAAGAAGAAGTCACAACAAGGTGGTAGGAGGGGCATACTTGTGATATAGTAAAACCCATATTCCCAAGGTGGGCAACCCATAAACTCGTGGTGGTTTAGTCGCTTCAGTTGTGTCCAATTGTTGCAATCCCGTGGTCTGTAGCCTGCCAGGCTCCTCTGTCGGTGGGATTCTCCAGGCAAGAATACTGGAATGGGTTGCCATTTCCTTCTCCAGGGGATTTTCCTGACCCAGGGGTTGAACCCAGGTCTCTAGTATTGCAGGCAGATCTTTTACTGACTGAGCTATGATGGAAGCTCAACTGGAAATCGATTATATTGCAGAACTTCTCCCATGGAAATTAGAGTTATGAGCCCCATGTTAGGCTTCCTAGCCTAGGGGTCTGGCATTAGGAGGAAGAGCCCCCAGGGCATTTGGCTTTGAAGGCCAGCAGGACTTGATTGCAGGAGATCCTCAGGCCTAGGGGAAATAGAGAGTCCACTCTTGGAGGGGGCACACAGAGTCTTGCATGCACAGAAACCCAGGGCAAAAGCACTGACCTCACAGGAACCTAGGCCAGGCTGGTCTTGGAGGGTCTCCTGGGGAGGACCTAATTAAACTTAAAAACTTTTGCACAGCAAAGGAAATCATAAAATGAAAAACAACCTACAAAATGGGAGAAAATATTTGCAAATGATACTACCAACAAGAGATTAATTTCCAAATATATGGTTTTTACACTCAATATAAAAAAACCTCAAACAATGCAATCAGAAAATGGGTAGAAGATCTAAATAGGCAGTTCTCCAAAGCAGATATGCAGATGGCCAACAGGAACATAAAAGATGCTAATTATTAAAGAAATGCTAACCAAACTACAATGAGGTATTACCTGTCTCCTGTCAGAATGTCCATCATCAGAAAGTCTACAAATGGGGGTTCCCTGGATGCCTCGTGGTTAGGATTCCAGGCTTTCACTGCCATGGTCTGAGTTCAATTCCTGGTCAGAGGAACTGAGATCCCTCAAGCTGCACGGCCCAGTCTAAAACAAAAAATGCATTCAATCTTTCTCTATGCAAAAAGAAAAGTCTACGAATAATTAATGCTGGGGTAATAAATGTGGAGAGGGTGTGGAGAAAAAGGAACCCTCCTACACTGTTAGTGGGAATGTAAATTGGTGCAGCCACTATGGAGAACACTATGGAGGTTCCTTAAAAAACTAAAAATAGAGCTACCATATGATCCAGGGGTCCTACTCTTGGGCATATATCCAGAGAAAACTGTAATTCAAAAAGATACATGTATTCCTATTTTCATAGCAGCACTATGGCAATGGCACCCCACTCCAGTACTCTTGCCTGGAAAATTCCATGGACGGAGGAGCCTGGTGGGCTGCAGTCCATTGGGTCGCAAAGAGTCGGACGCGACTGAGCAACTTCACTTTCACTTTTCACTTTCATGCATTGGACAAGGAAATGGCAACCCACTCCAGTGTTCTTGCCTGGAGAATCCCAGGGATGGGGGAGCCTGGTGGGCTGCCGTCTATGGGGTCGAACAGAGTCAGACACGACCCACTAAAGCGACTTAGCAGTAGCATACACTATAGCCAAGACTTGGAAACAAGCTAAATGTCTGTCAACAGAAGAATGCATAAAGAAGATGTGGGGGTGTGTGTGTGTGTGTGTGTGTGTGCGCCTATATATATATATAATATTATTTAGCCATAAAAGAATGAAATACTGTCATACTAAGTGAAGTAAACGAGATAGGAAAACACAAATATGATATTGCTTAACATGGAATTAAAAAAAAAAAGACACACATGAACTTATTTACAAAGCAGAAATAGACCCATAGACATAGAAAACAAACTTATGGTTATCAAAGTGGAAGGGGGAGGGGATTAGTTAGGAGGATAGGATTAACACACTACTATATATAAAATAGATAGCCAACAAGGACCTACTGCATAGCATGGGGAACAACACTCAATATTTTGTAATAACCTATAAGGAAAAAGAAACTGAAAAAGAATCTCTATCTACCTGTCTGTTTGAATCATTTTGCTGTACACTTGAAAATAATACATTATAAATCAAAATACTTCAACTGAAAATTTTTCAAAAAAAATCAAAAATTAAAAAAGAAATCAAAGCATTTCCCCAATTTACTAGAAACTATGCAAAGCATCTTTTCTAATGATTGCATTAATGTTCTACTGTGGGAATAAACTGAAATGTATTAAAACAGTTTCATTTTTTGGTACCTAAGATGTTTCTATTTTTTTCAGCCTTGTATATAACACTGAATATTTGTAAATAACTCTTTGTATATATTTTCTATAATTTTTAAGGATAATTTAACAAGAAAATACTTGATATGCATCACCAGATTATTTCTCTAAAAGCAGTATCAATTTGCCTTCCCATCAGCAGGACATAAGAATAGCCTTTGCATTGCATGCTTGCCAGCACTGGATAGTCTTTTTTTTTCTTTTCTTTTTTAACTTTTGCAAGTTTTGATAGATAAAAAATGGTACCTGGTTTCAAAATTTGCATCTCTTTTGTTATTAGTGAAGTTGTACATTTTCCCACGTGTCTTTTAGCCATGCATGTTTCCTCTTTTGTGAACTGTTCAAGTTCATTTACTTTTCAGGTGGGGTCCTTGAGCAATTCTGAACAATTACTTTGGATCCTAGCTTTCCTGTTCCTAACCACCCTCTTAACACACCTGGGTCATTTGCTCAGAATATACAGAAAGCGGCTTTCTAAATAAAGAGGATATTAAATACATAGATATCTAGAAATGGGCTTTTCTTTGTGAAGTGGAGAGATTGAAAAAGTGGGGTCAGAGTACAAATATTCATTTCTGAAAGGGTTATTAGCACTTTCTGAACAGATTCAACAGACTGAAAAGTTGACAAATGTAGCCTAGGGCAAAACACCTCGGTCTTGAGAATTTCCATTCTTAAAAATCTCCAAATTTAAGTTCCCATTGTCTTACATACAACCTTAAATGTAAGTAAAGATCTAAATGTGCGGTAAAGATCTAAATGTGCTTCCCTGGTAGCTCAAAGAATCTACCTGCAGTGCACGAGACCCAGGTTTGATCCCTGGGTCAGGAAGATCTCTTGAGAAGGAAATGGCAACCCACTCCACTTTCTTGCCTGGAAAATTCCATGGACAGAAGAGCCTGGTTGCAAAGGGCTGAGTGACTAACACACACAGAAATATCTAAACGGTTTTGTATTTGGAAAAGATTTGGTATGAGGTGCCCTGCAAAAGTGATGCAGAGTCATTATCTATTTATGCCCAAGGCAGGAAAACAAAAACTAAACACAAACTGTCTTAGGACAGGTATGGTTTAAATATCAATAAGGATGAGCCAGTTGTTAGCTGAGTGAGTTTCCGGCTCAGATCATTGAGAAAATCTGGTTATTTTGTAGGAGGAAATTGAGAATTTCTTGATAAATTTTTGGATATAATAAGCATGTCCTATGGGAGACTGGGATGGGTTAATTAATCTGGATTTCAGCTGGCCTGTGGAAGGCAAAAGAGTATGATCTCAGAGGGCCGTGACATCATCACGTCATCCACCCATGTCTAAATTAGACCAGTCTATTAACATGCAGGAATTCTGGGCCTGAGTGGGAATCCCACAGAAGTCACACTACAACGTGAAGGTTAAGGGGGAATACCAGACCGGAACCTGACATTTCATTCTGCTTCCCTGGCAGGACCTTTTCAAAGAAACAAGAACTGAAATGTAACTTGAGCTGGCATGCAAAGCAGGCCGCTATTTCAGTCTGAATCATGAGTAGGGGCCTCAGTGGGCCATGTGAAACTGAGGGGCAAAAGAAAGCCGAACACCAAGGCAGGAGCTGCACGTGATTAAAAAAATTGAAACGGTCTGGGTGACCGGACAGTTCCAAGCATTAGCACCCTGGGAGCCGGGCCAGGAAGCAGAATTTCATAGCATTTCCTTTCTGGCTAGAATTGTGCACCAGTGGTATTCTCTCTCTCTTCTCTTTCCCAGGATTCCTGCAGTTACGCCCCTGATCTGCCGCAGGACTGCAGGACGGCAGGTCTCTGAGAACTGTCTGGCCATGTACTGCAGTGTTGCCACGTCACCTGGTGCTCTGCCCCTCCCCCTGCCCAGCCCTGGGTCACAGCAGCCTGCGAGGTTGCCAAGGAGCTGGCATCACCCAGATCCAGAGGGCAGACCAGTGGCTGAGGTGGCCAGCCACGTCAGTCATCTGCAACCCGGAGTGTTTATGTTCTCTGCAGTCCAGCGACCCGAGAATCTGTCAGCAGTCCTCATATTTATTCTGCTTTCTTGAGCCTTCAAGAAGTGAAGAGCTGTCATGAAAACAAAGCAAAGAAAGCTCTGATGGGGAAAATGTTCAGGCTGCCTTCTTGAATTACCTTTCCTGCCTTTTTCTGCTAAGTCGTTTTCTTCCCTTCCTCCTGCATGTCTCCCCTGATGGAAAGCCTTCCTTAACTGTGGCTAAGACCTGCTCACTCAGGTTCCTGTTCATCTCTCCTCTGACCATCAAAAAGAGTTTTCATTCAAGGTCAAGTTACCTCCTAACCAGGGAAGATGAAAGAGTGTTTAGAGAAAATAAATGGATTTTACTATTAGCTTAAGTTATCACATATGTCTTCAGTACATAGTAAGCTGGGAAAGACAGAAGGCAAAAGGAGAAGGGTGAGGAGTGCAGAGGATGAGAGGATGAGATGGTTGGATTCAATGGACATGAATTTGAGCAAACTCCAGGACATAGTGGAGGACAGAGGAGCCTGGTGTGCTGGAGTCCACAGAGTTGCAAAAAGTATGACATGACTTAGCAACTGAAAAACAACACATAGTAAGCACCAAATTTATTTAATTTAATTGATAATATCATAGGGCTTCCCAGGTGGTGCTAGTGGTAAAGAACCCACCTGCCAATACAAGAGACATAAGAGAGTCAGGTTCAATCCCGGGTCAGGAAGATCCCCTGGAGGAGGGCATGGCAATCCACTCCAGTGTTCTTGCCTGGAGAATCCATGGGTAGAGAAGCCTACAGTCCATAGGGTCCACGGGCAGGTTACAGTCCACAAGCAAGCCACAGTCCATAGAGTCACAAAGAGTCAGACATGACTGAGGTGACTTAGCACACACATGTACTTGAGAGCAAGGGAATTTTAATTTTTGTATTATCTATGCACACATCATTACTGAAATCCCAGGATCTTTATTTAGACTGACCTAAGTTTAACTCTAGGCTTTACCACTTAGCCCAGTTGTGTCCTGGGCTTCTAGGTAGCTCAGATGGTAAAGAATCTGCCTGCAGTGAAGGAGACCTGGGTTTGATCCCTGGGTCAGGAAGACCCCCTGGAGAAGGAGATGGCAACTCACTCCAGTATTCTTGCCTGGA
This sequence comes from Nanger dama, assembly GCA_917880005.1. NCBI lineage: Eukaryota > Metazoa > Chordata > Mammalia > Artiodactyla > Bovidae > Nanger > Nanger dama. The sequence continues at coordinate 29,693,744 of CAKJTW010000014.1, read as the reverse complement.
GAATTCCATGGACAGAGGATGTGACCTTGGACAATTCATTTCACTTCTCTGAACTGCTTATCACATGAAATGAAGATCCTAATATGCCTCATAAGGCTTTTCAGATGATTATGTACAAGAGCCTCTTGCTCACACTTGTGAACAGTTAAGCAGCAGCTCCGTTACTATGTGTACATGTTATTTCATACCTTCTCTCTGTACACCTCTGCTTCGTGACCATGATCTCTATGAGGGTGGTGCCAGGCTCTACCACCTGAGTTGGTCGTTGTCCAGCTGATTGATCCTACATGTATCATGCCGAGAAAGCTGAGATACAGTCTCATGGTACTTGGGCTACCTTCCCAGGTGTTGCTAATGGTAAAAAAAAAAATCTGTCTGCAATGCAGGAGATGCCAGAGACACAGGTTTGATCCATGGCTCGGGAAGATCCCCTGGAGGAGGAAATGGCAACCCACTCCAGTATTCTTGCCTGGGAAATCCTATGGACAGAGGAGCCTGATGAGCTATAGTCCGTGGAGTTGCAAAGAGTTGGACACAACTGAGCACATACACAGGAGAAAGGCCTGGACCACTGATTTTGAGACACAGGATTAATATCTGCATAGTGAACCAAGCATGCTACGCCAGACCATGAGACATAGTTGTGAAGTTTTAGGAAACTCAATTGTTTAATTATTTGATTATTCACCCACATATTTATTGAACATCTGTTATGTTGGAAAACGAACAAGTTCTCTTTCCACCTAAGCTTAGAGTTTCATTATTTAACCTAAAGAAATAATGGGGCAATTTAACTAATTTTCATTGGCAAGCATTTCAACTATGTAAGGGAACATTGTGGTTTATTAAAATAAACCAGAACCCTTGAAGCTTAGTTCTTGAGAGAAAATATCTAGATAGAATAACTGGCTGACCAGGGTCTTGACTCTGTCCCAGGTTCCCCCTCCTTCAAGTTTCCTTTGTCTTTTTTTAATTGAACTATAGTTGATTTACAATGTCATGTTCGTTTCTGTGCTATCAGTCGGACCTTGTTGTCTATCAGGTTTCCTGTGTCTTTGCTGTTTCCTCTCTAACCCTCTGGCCCAAGCATAGATTATAAATCTTGAGTATTGATGAAATCAGCCAGAGTACTCAACAAAATACTCTATTAAAAAAAGTATGGGAGGGGCTTCCTGATGGCTCAGTGGTTAAGAATCCACCTACCAGTACAGGAAACACAGGTTCAGTCGTGGTCCAGGAAGAACCCACGTGCTGTGGAGCAAATGAGCCCATGTGCCACAGCTACTGAGCCTGTGCTCTAGAGCCAGGGATTTGCAGCTACTGCAGCCTGCTCGCCCTAGAACCCCTGCTCCACAAGAGAAGCTACTGCGATGAGAAGCCACACATTGAAACTAGAGTAGCTCCTGCTCACCACAACGACAGAAAGCCGGCACAGAGCAAAGAAGACCCAGTACCACCAAAAATAAACAAATGGATTGAAAAAGAAAAAAACAATAAAGAACAAAAGGACATTCTTGAAAACAATATGAAGCATCGTTATGACTTCGGACAATTGGTATTTACTAAAGCTGATCACAATCATATACATGCAAAGACTCAGCAGGTTCATTCCTAGGAATGTACCCAATGTGCATTTTTTGTGTATATTTGTTCACTAAAACCATGTATTAGGACGATAATAGCAGTATTATGTGTAATAGCCAAATATTGGAAACAACATAAATGTCCATGAGAAGTAGAATAGGTAATTAGGGTATCTTTACCCAATGGAATACTACACAGAACAACAAACGAACTACAACTCTAGGTACAAAATGTGTGGGTCTCACCAACACAGTGTTGAGGGTTAAGCAGGCACAAAAGAGGATCTGCTGTGCAGTTCTGTCTATCTACATTTCCCAAACAGAGAAATCTGGGGTGTCTGCAATCAAACACTGGAACTAGTGACGACAAAGGGCACAGGTTACTAGCCCTGGAGGGCTAGTAATGCTCTCTCTCACTGATTTAGGTTCTGGTTACAGGGGTGGAAATTCACTGAAGTGAATTCATTCACTCACTTATTACTTCTGCACTTTTCTATATATATAGTATATCTCAATAAAATGATGTTTAGAAAATAGTATACAAGAGTCTGATTTCCTGACCCTTTTCTAGCTAACTCGTGAGCCTGGTCTGAATGATCTGTAACCCACTCAGACTGGGCAAATACCCAGGCACTTTGCATATGTTCCTGTTTCCTCTGTCCCCTGAACACTCACTGGGAGCAGGTGTGTTTTATTTCCCACCACACAAGAGCTAATGTCTAGACGGTTGTGTCACCTTGGTGGCTTAGCTTACTATCCCCCTGGGTCTTCTAGTCAGTTTCTGTTTCCCAAATGAGGGATTTTCCCGACCCCAGAAAATTGGTAGGACTACGGTGAATGATTCAACGAACGTGTGTCTGTGTTCAGTCGCTCAGCTGTGTCCGACTCTTTGGACTGTAATCCACCAGGCCTCACTTCCATGGGATTTTTCAGGCAAGAATACTGGAGTGGTTGCCATTTCCTTCTCCAGGGGATTGTCCCCACCCAGAACCGAACCTGCATCCCCTGTGTCTCCTGCATTGCAGGTGGATTCTTTACCTGTTGAGCCATCAGGGAAGCCTGATTCAATGAATAGGCATATCTTTTGGGTGAGATACCAGTCCCTGTATCTAAGCATGGCTATGCCCCTAATATGGGCTTTCCTAGGCAATGGCACCCCCACTCCAGCACTCTTGCCTGGAAAATCCCATGGACGGAGGAGCCTGGTGGGCCGCAGTCCATGGGGTCGCTAAGAGTCAGACACAACTGAGCGACTTCACTTTCACTTTTCACTTTCATGCATTGGAGAAGGAAATGGCAACCCACTCCAGTGTTCTTGCCTGGAGAATATCCCAGGGATGGGGGAGCCTGGTGGGCTGCCGTCTATGGTGTCACACAGAGTCGGACACGACTGAAGCGACTTAGCAGCAGCAGCAGCAGCAGTGGCTCAGTTGGTAAAGAATCTGCCTGCAATGCAGGAGACCCAGGTTCAGTCTCTGGGTTGGGAAGATCCCCTGGAGAAGGAAATGGCAACCCACTCTAGTACTCTTGCCTGAAGAATTCCATGGACAGAGGAGCAGGGCCGGGATCGAAAAGAGTCAGAAATGACTATGTGACTAACTTTCACTTTTTCATGCCCCTACTATAGACACAATAATAAAGTAATTGTAATAAAATAATTATTGCATTCATGCCATGATTTCTCCCCTTCCTTAGGAAAGAAGCTTTATGAGGCCAGGAATTTTGTTATATTCACTGCCTTATTTTATTATGCTCATGGCTGCTATAGCCCTAGCACACAGAACAGTCCCTGGCACATAATAGGCACTCAATTAAACTGTTTTGGGATTTCCTTGGTGATCCAGTGCCTAAGACTCCCAGTACTGGGGGCCTGGGTTCAATCCTTCCTCAGGGAACTAGATCCCACATGCTGCAACTAAGAGTTTACTTGCTACAACTAAAAAGATCCTGCAAGCTGCAACTAAGACCTGGTGCAGCCAGATAAATAACTAAAAATAAATATTTTTAAAATGTTTTGAATGAAATAATTATTTTCAAAGAAAAGAAGCATACACAGAGGATAAGCATGTGTTCTAGAATTAGACTGCTTAGATTCAAATCCTAGTTCCACAACTTGCCAGCTATGAGATATTGGACAAACTATTTATTCTATTCATGCTTCATTTTTCTCATCTGTCAAATGGAGGAAGTTCTAGTATATCTTTTTCTTAGAGTTACTATGACGTTTAAAGAACACATGTAAATATCATGTATCAAAACAGCTTGGTGACCACTATGCCAAAAGTGGGCTTGTCCTATCTCTTAAAAATGCAAGAAAATCAGAGTATTCTGACCATCTGTGTGGCATACAATAGAATATGTAATAAAAAGAAATTTAATAAAAACAAAATAAATGAAAACACTTAAAAATGTTAAAATTCAAGATCCAAGCAAGATTTTTTTGTAGATACAGACAAGTTTAACCTAAAATTTATATGGAGTCCTAGAGCTAAAGCTGAAGTTGCTCAGTTGTGTCTGACTCTGCAACTTCATGAACTGTAGGCCTCCTCTGTCCAAGGAATTCCCTAGGCAAGAATACTGGAGTGGGCTGCCATTTCCTTCTCCAGGGAATCTTCCCAACCCAGGGATTGACCCCAGGTCTCCCACGCTGCAGGCAGGTTCTTTATCATCTGAGCCACCAAGGAAGCCAGCGTTAAAGCTGAGAGACTGAAAAAACGCAGAACCACCAGGGCACTACTTATTCCTCCTGCTCGGATCCGCTCTTGTGCCAGGTCTAATGAGTCCTGAGTCTGACTTCTTCCTGAGGAGACCAGAGGTCCCATTTGAACAGCCTTCCTACAGCAGTGCCCCAAGCCAGGTGGCCAAGCGAAAGCTGGCAGGACGAGACGTTGCACAGCCGCCAAATTTACCGGTGGTGTGGCTGCCGTAACTGGCGCGGCTGGTTCAGGGGCCGGCTCTGGAACGGTGTTTGGCAGCTTGATCATTGGCTATGCCAGAAACCTGTTTCTGAAGCAGCAGCTCTTCTGTTATGCCATTCTGGGCTTTGCCCTGACTGAGGTTATGGGGTTTTTCTGTTTGAAAAACCCTCCTCATTCTCTTTGACACGTGAGGCTCCATGGAGATTACCTACCCATCCCTGCTTCTACAATTCCATGCCCGGTGCTGGAGAGAGCTAAACGTTAACATTAAATACAATGTTTCTCTAAAGCAAAGAAATAAATAAAATAAAGTTTATATGAGGAGGCCAAGAAGCTAAAACAGTTAAAACAATTTTGAAAGAGTAGGGAGGAATCACCATCTTATGTTAAGGCTTATGGACACATAGCTAAATGGAACAGACCAGAAGACCCAAGAGTAGACCCACACAACTATGCCCAACTGAATTTTCACAAAAGGACAAAACAGTTCAACAGAGAAAGAATGTCCTTTTCAATAAGCGGTGCTGGAGAAATTGAATATCTATAAGCAAAAGAAAGAAAAAGAAGAACCTTGACCTAAATCTCAAATCTTATACAAAAGTTAATTCAAAATTGATCATGAATTTAAATGTAAATATGATATCTGGAAAAGAAAAAACCCTAATTAGAAAAGATACATGGGACTTCCATGATGGCCCAGCAGCTAAGACTCTGCACTCCCAGCGCAGGGGACGTGGGATGGATCCCTGGCCAGGGAACTAGATCCCATATACCACAGCTAAGTTCACAAGCTGCAACTAGAGCCAGCAGCAGCCAAAAAGAAAAAGATACAAGTACCCCAATGTTCATAGCAGCACAGTTTACTATAGCCAAGACATGCAAGTAACCTAAGAGTCCATCAACAAACAAGCAGATAAAGAAGATGTGAAATATACATGTATGTGCTACTCAGCCATAAAAAAGAATGAAATAATGCCATTTGCAACAACATGGATGGTCCTAGAGATTACGATGCTAAGTCAGACAAAAACAAATATATGATAGCACTTACATATGGAATCTAAAAAATTGATAGAAATGAACTTATTTACAAACAGAAACAGATTCAAAGACTTAGCAAGTGAACTTATATTTATCAAAGGGGAAAGTAGAGGGAAGAAGGGAAAAATTAGGAGTTTGGGATTAACAGATACATATTACCATATATGGGCTTCCTAGGTGGCTCAGTGGAAAAGAATCTGCCAGTGAATGCAGGAGATGCAGGTTTGGCTCCTGAGTCAGGAAAATCCCCTGGAGAAGGAAATGGCAACCTACTCCAATGTTCTTGCCTGGGAACTTCCATGGACAGAGGAGCCTGATGGGCTACAGTCCATGGGGTCACAGAGTCAAACCCGATTCACTGACTGAGCAGAGCGCTCCAATGTATAAAATGGATACCAACAAAGATCTACTGTACAGCACAGGGCATTAGAGGTTATGCTTGTAATAGCTTATAATGGAAAATAATTTGAAAAGGAATCTATCTACAGCCATAGGACCCAGCAATCCCACTGCTGGGCCTACACACTGAGGAAACCAGAATTGAAAGAGGCACATGTATCCCAATGTTCATTGCAGCACTGTTTACAATAGCCAGGACATACAAGCAACCTAGATGTCCATCAGCAGGCAAACGGATAAGGAAGTTGTGGTACATATACACAATGGAATATTTCTCAGCTATAAAAAGAACACATTTGAGTCAGTTCTAATGAGGTGGATGAAACTGGAGCCTATTATACAGAGTGAAGTGAGTCAGAAAGAGAAACACTAATACAGTATATTAACACATATATATGGAATTTAGAAAGATGGTAACGACGACCCTATACACAAGGCAGCAAAAGAGACACAGATGTAAAGAACAGACTTTTGGACTATGTGGGAGAAGGTGAGGGTGGGATGATTATAGAGAAGAGTATTGAGACATGTATATCACCATATGTAAAATAGACAACCAGTGCCCAGTTCGATGCGTGAAGCAGGGCACTCAAAGCTGGTGCTCTGGGACAACCCAGAGGGATGGGGGTGGGGAGGGAGGTGGGAGAGGGGTTCAGGATGGAGGGATACAGTGTGCACCTGTGGCTGATGCATGTCGATGTATGGCAAAAACCACCACAATACTGTAAAGTAATTATCCTCCAATTAAAATAAATTAATTTAAAAAGTTAAGTTAAAAAGGAAATCTATCTACCCATCTGAATCATTTTGTTGTACACCTGAAACTAACACAGCATTGCAAGTCAACTATATTTCATTAAAAATTAAAAAACATAAAATATGAAAAAAGTCAATCACTATATGATTCCATTGATAATGACATTCTTGAAGTGACGAAACGGTAGAGAGCGAGAGATGACTGACAGCTGTTGGGTCAGGGATGGTGTGTGTGTGTTGCCCACAAATATGAAGTAAGAGCGCATCTGTTGTGGTGGTAGAACAGTTCTTTATCTTGACTTCGGTGGTGGTTCTATGAATCTACGTGGTTTAAAAATTGCATAGAACTACAAACATGTGAAAGGATGCAATGCATACTAAAAAATGGCAAAAGCTGAATAAGATCCAGAGTCTAGTTTAAAATATTGTTCCATGTCAATTTCCTAATTTCCATATTGTGCTACAATTCTATGAGATATTACCATAGGAGAAGCTGAATGACGAGCAAATAGCACTCTATATTCTACTGCTTCAGCTTTCTGTGAGTCTATAATTCAAAATAAAAAGTATAAAACTTCTCACAGCACATGATACAATAGTAAATGCTTGGTGAACATTAACCATTATTCTCTTCTTAATTATTGCTATTATTATTATAAAAGGAGAATTACTCATTCACTCTTTGGCACAGATTAGGTGATCAGTAAGTATTTGTTGATTAAATGAATGAATGATAGGTATGGAGGAATGATGGAAGAATGATATTAATAGATTTTAAAACTGTGGGCTTCCCTGGTAGTCCAGTGGTTAAGAACCTGCCTGCCAATCCAGGGAACACAGGTTCGATCCCTACTCTAGGAAGATCCCACATATCTCAGGGCAACTAGATCCATGGGCCACAACTACTAAAACCACATGTCCTAGAGCTTGTGCTCCACAAAACAAAAGCTACTGCAATGAGAAGCCCACGCACTGCAACCAAGAGTAGCCACTCCCCACCCCGCCACAATTAAAGAAAGCTCAAGTGCAGCAACGAAGACCCAGTACAACCAAAAATAAATAAATAAGGATGTATTTTTTAAAAAAGATTGGAAGCAGCCTTCAGGGAACTTCTATGCTAAAGGAAGAAACAGACATGAAAATAACTAAACATTTACTTTTAGTTGTGGTTTAGTTGCTAAGTCCTATCTGACTCTTGTGACCCCATGGACTGTAGCCTGTCAGGCTCCTCTGTCCACGGGATTCTCCAGGCAAGAATACTGAAGTGGATTGCCATTTCCTTCTCCAGGGAATCTTCCCAACCCAGGAATCAAACCCAGGTCTCCTGCATTGCAAGAGGATTTTTACTGACTGAACTACGAAGGAAGCCCCTTCATGGAGGTGGTGGCTTTGAACTGAGACTTGGAAAATAAATTGATGGAGAAGAACGATGAAGAATATAATCAGAGATGAGAATATCAAGGAGATGGAGGAGGGTTTCGAATGCATTTAAAGAGTTTAGTCCTATGTTCTGCAGGCAAAGGAAAGCCATTGAACAGTATATGTAAGATAATTCCAGTGTCAGTGTGAAGGACGGATGAGCATGGAAAGAGTGTAGGCCACCTGTAAATATATAGTCCCTTACTAGGAGATCGGGGTTCCCAGGTGGCACAGGAGTAAAACCCATCTCCTGCCAAAGCAGGAGATGCAATTTCGATCCCTGGGTTGGGAAGATCCCCTGGAGAAGGAAATGGCAACCCACTCCAGCATTCTTGCCTAGAAAATTCCATAGACAGAGGAGCCTGTTGGGCTATACATTCCAGGGGGTTTCAAAGAGTTGGACATGACTGAGCTACTGAGCACAGCACTAGGAGATTACAGTTTAACTCTGAGTTGACAAGATATACTTATGCTAACACGTCAGCAGTCACATGTCCAGGACCAACTTTTCTCTGGTCTGGAGAGACTTTTAGAGGACTTTTCCTGACCTGTTACAAGAAGGAAGTTAAAAATATGAAGAGTGTTCCAGTCATCTCCATTTTGAATAATAGCTATTTTTTTAAATTCCAGGACTGAATGGAAATGAAATTAGTATACAAGCCCCTTTCCTCAGGGGTAGTTCTTAACTTCCCCCAAACAAATAGGTATCTTGCAGGAAAAAAATTAAATATGAAATCTGAAAACAAGTGATCTCTGTAAAGCTAACACTAAGAAAATCTGCAACCAATTAAGGATGTTGTGATTTGGGGATTTGCACTTCTCTTTATTTCTCCACCTGGCCTATTTCCTGTTTCTAAGGTACCATGGTTGCCATGGAAACATAAATAAACAAAACTATTTTGCCCTAGTTGGACTGCTGAATTCCACCCTGAGCTTTCTCCCTCATGGCCCCTTCCCATAACTCTGCAGTTAACCATCACCTTTTTCTGCCAACCCACCTATCCCTCGTCTCTTTGCCCCCTTAAATTTCTCTCCTAATCTCCCTCTCCTGGTGTGATAGCACTCTTGAGTGTGTGATAACTATTTGCTTCCCAAGTTATACATTCTTTGTGGAAACTAACCTCTCACCATGGGATTGCCTTCTGCAAAGACTTCCATTTTTTTTGTGGCGCTAAATAGATTAGAATTATGAATACTTTGGGTATTGACACTTTGTTTTCTATTAAAACTGTGTAAGTAAATAGTAATCCATTTTTATAAGAAGATGAACAGCACAGAGGTTCAAGGAATTAGTGATATGTATACAAACTGGTGGGCTTCCCAGTGGTAAAGACTCTACCTGCCAGTGCAGGAGATGCCGGTTTGATCCCTGGGTTAGGAGGATCCACTGGAGTAGGAAATGGCAACCCACTCCATTATTCTTGCCTGAAAACTTCCATAGGCAGAAGAGCCTGGTGGGCTATAGTTCATGGGGCTGCAAAGAGTAGGAGACGCCTGAGCTACTGAGCATGGCAAGGCACGTACAAATTGGTACAAAATAGTGATCCAAAACAATGAATGACCTAGATAAAATTAAGAATTAGAGGAAATGTGGGTGGGTGAGAGGGATGCATTGGCAGATTGGGATTGACATACATACACTGCTGTGGAGGAGAGTGAAAAAGTTGGCTTAAAGCTCAACATTCAGAAAACGAAGATCGTGGCATCTGGTCCCATCACTTCATGGGAAATAGATGGGGAGATAGTGGAAACAGTGTCAGACTATTTTTTTGGGCTCCAAAATCACTGCAGATGGTGATTGCAGCCATGAAATTAAAAGATGATTACTCCTTGGAAGGAAAAGTTATGACCAACCTAGATAGCATATTGAAAAGCAGAGACATTATTTTGCCAACAAAGGTCCATCTGGTCAAGGCTATGGTTTTTCCAGTAGTCATGTCTGGATGTGAGAGTTGGACTGTGAAGAAAGCTGAGCGCCAAAGAATTGATGCTTTTGAACTGTGGTGTTGGAGAAGACTCTTGAGAGTCCCTTGGACTGCAAGGAGGTCCAACCAGTCCATCCTAAAGGAGATCAGTCCTGGGTGTTCATTGGAAGGACTGATGCTAAAGCTGAAACTCTAGTACTTTGGCCACCTGATGCGAAAAGCTGACTCATTGGAAAAGACCCTGATGCTGGGAGGGATTGGGGGCAGGAGAAGAAGGGGACGACAGAGGATGAGATGGCTGGATGGCATCACCAACTCAATGGACATGAGTTTGAGTAAACTCCAGGAGTTGGTGATGGACAAGGAGGCCTGGCATGCTGCGATTCACGGGGTCGCAAAGAGTCAGACACGACTGAGCGACTGAACTGAACTGATGTATAAGATTGGTAACTAATGAGAACAGACTATACAGCACAGGGAACTCTACTCATTGCTCTGTGTTGACCTAAATGGGAAGGAAAGCCAAGGAAGAGGGGATATATGTATCCATGTGGCTGATTCATTTTGCTGTATAGCAGAAACCAACACAACATTGTAAAGCAAAGATACTCCAATTAAAAAAAAGAATTAGAGGAAATGGATTAAGGGGAGCGATGAAAATCTGGAAAGTTCATAAATGAACTATGTATCAACCATTCTTTCTCCTTTCTTCTTCTTCTCCTTCTTCTTCCTAATAAAGTCATAACTTGGGACAAGCTGGGATCACAGACATTACATGATGCATACTGACATTCCTAATGGGTTGACATATAGATCAGCTGGGGAGGAGACCTAACTGAACAGAAGCTCCTAGAATGTCCTGTAGCAACAGGTGAATCTAACGTCAGAGCTGTGTGTGATATGGGAGAAAGGGTGAAACATGTCATCTTCTGTGATAAGCACTGTCGATACGAAAATCCACGAAAAACCTTGTGCTTTGTGCTGCCAGGGGCAGGTCCCACCAACTACACTCTGCTAAAAAGGAAACTGCAAAAGAGAACTCAAAAGATTAAACCCAGATCTCCAGAGAGAGATGTATTTACATACTATATGTAGGTAAAGTGGGTATATTTTTAGCTCAACAGATCTGGCCAAGCAAGCTTAACGTGAAAACATGAGTATTGTCTTATTTCAATAGACCCACCCAATTCAATATTCTGTCTTTGAGAGTGGAAGTGAAAACTTCATTTTTGTGTAGAGTTTATTGTGTAAAAGACTGATTTAGTTCTCATTCTGCACTGCCATGTAATAATAAATCTACACAATCTTCCCCATGATATTAACTTTTCTCTAGGACAGAGTCCCTGTTAAATCACCAGCTATTTGGACACTTCAAGAAAAGTCATTGTAGATGGACAAGTTAAACACATAGGCAAGCACTAATTTTTCAACATACACAAAAATTTGCTAAATTGGTAACAACAGGGTAAAGATTGTAAAGCAATTTGTACACCAAATGTCTCAGAATACTGCACGTCTAAAGTTTTCATGTAGGATTTTAATCATTTTTCTAATCAGTTTTCCTACTATCGGCTCCCACTTCTCTTTGCTCTTAGGGCAGAGCTTATTTATGACAGACTGTCTTCCCTTCTAATACAGTTTCTAATCTACTATCAGCAGATGATAAATGCTACTTACATTTGCACTACACTTTAGCAAAATGCTTATGGGACCTTTGCAGTTGACATCATTGTCTGTCAATAGCGCTAGAGTCGGGCCTGACCAATCAGAATATTCCATCTCCTTCACCAAAGACTGGTTCAAAGATGGACACATGACCCAAACTGGGCCTATCGAATCTGTCCTAGGATTTTTCAGATTGGTCAAGAAAACAGTACTCCTGAGAATTATCTTAATGCTATAAAATCGGGTAAACCTGGAGCTGCCCATGTGTCTTACTGCCAAGATCCTAACATACAGAAAAATAGCTGGGAGATGGAGGGACATAGACCTGACAACAATATCGTCTAAACATCTGAATCCTAGACTTTTGAGCTTACATGAGCTCACTCGACCATACATACCCATTTTTCATTTATCTTTGCTGTGTTTAAACTGGTTTGAGTTGGGCTTCTGAGTTTCTGTCATTTATAATCAAAAGAGTTCTGACAAATACAAACTTCCCATCAATACTTTGAGATAATAGGAATATTATTATTGGTTTTACAGATTGAGAAACTAGTGATTTAGCTCACAAATTAATACACGTCATTGCAACTAGAAAGAGAACTTCAACCTAGATCTCACATTTCTTAATCTAGAGTTCTTTTTTTTTTTTGGTTATATTAAATTCCTAGTAACCAAATGTGTTAAAATTGCATATAAAACAAGGGAAAGTATGCTCTGAGAAAGGGCCCTCAAGTAAGACATCATGGGGTCTAAATAGTCAATGCTTCTGGACAGATTTGCTGCGGCCTGACTCCATCCTCTGCAACTCACAGCTCAGAAACTTCCACCATTCAGTGAAAGAATCCAGTCAGTAGGAGCTCCAGGACTGCCTGGGGGACAGATTTTCAAAAGCAAAGACTCTCAAGGACTTCCCTGGCTGTCCAGTGGTTAAGAATCTGCTCATCAGTGCAGGGGACACAGGTTCAACCCCTGGTCTGGGAAGATCCCACATGCTGAGGGGCAATTAAGTCTATGGGCCACAACTAGAGAGTGGCCCCCCAACTCCTCCCAACTAGAGAAAGGCTGAGAGCAGCAACACAGACCCAGCACAACCAAAAATGAATAAATAAGCAAACATAAAGCCAAAGACAAAACAAATTAAGACTCCCCAAACAAGTTTTCAATAGTTTCACTCTGAACATTTTCCCCCAATGGATAGTCTCTTTTACTTCCTCCCTCCCTTCCCTTCCCTTTCTTTCTCTCTTTCCTTCTTTTTTCTTTCTCCCTCCCTCCTCTTTCTCTCTCTCTGTCCCTTCCTTGCTTCTTCTTTTTTTTTTCCCCCAGCCATGCACACTTGTGGGATCTTAGCTCCCCACCAGGGCTCAAACCTGAGCCCACAGCAATGAAACCACCGAGTCCTCAACACCAGACTGCAAGACAATTCCCTTTCTACTTTTTTGGCTTTCTTTCTATGTTTAAAAATTTTGCAAGACTTACTACAAGAAACAAAAATAGTAGTCTCTTGCTCCCTCCAACCCATTTTCTTGCCTCACTTTTTACTCTTTTAACTGATTCCTTTGTATTTTCCAGCATATTTTGAATAACATGGTTATACTGCTACTTACTGATTTTTCTGTTTTACATATTTTCTACTGGCTTCCCTGTTATGGAAGATGAAGATTTATCTCTCTTTTACACTTATACACCACCACCATTACCACTGGTTTATATGTCCCATTCCTCATTCCCTTATATAGTTATATCATAATTTTGGTTATTTAGACTTATTAAGATTATGAAGTCATTGTCATTGCTGTTTAGTCACTAAGTCATGTGACCCCATGGATTGTAGCCTGCCAGGCTCCTCTGTCTGTGGAATTTTCCAGGCAAGAATACTGAAATGTGTTGCCCAATTTCCTTCTCTCCAGGCGATCTTCCCAACACAGGGATCGAACGTACTTCTCCAGCATTGCAGGCGGATTCTTTACCACTGAGCCACCTGGGAAGCCTTATTAAGTCATTAAAGCTTTGTAAATACTGCTCATAAATGAGTCATATAATGTCATATTAATGTTTCTTTCTTGCAAAACTTTTGCTTCCTGGAAGTTAATAATTATCTTTTCAGTTTATTTGTTTAAATGCTTAGTTTTCTAGGTACATATTAATTCAGCCCCAAACAACACCCCCACTATGAAATCCTCGCTCAATACATTAACTGCTTTGGATGCTTTCGTTTTGGCAACACCTCTCCAGGAGTCACTGGACACACTCCAATCTGGACTGGTTGTTGCGGCCCCAAGTGCACAGTGTCTGCCCAGGACTTCTTTTCACCATCATCCTCAGATTCCCTTCACTTTTTCTGAGCTGTGTCTTTTCAGCCCATGTTTTCCTCCTTGGTTTATTTCTTCATTTTGGTGAAGTGAATCCCTCAATAACTTCCTAAATACAGCCACCATTTCCTGTAGTTGGGAAATTGATTTTTGAAGACTTTGCATGCTTAAAAATGTCTTTGCTTTCCTACATCATGAATAGCTGGGGATTCTAAGCTGTAAGTAACTTTTCCCCAGAATCTTAAAGATATCTCTTCACTGCCTTCGAGTTCTGTGTGGCTGCTAATAGGTCCCAGATCTTTTGGATTCCTAAGTCTTTCTCTATGTTTAATTAGTTTTGTTTCCTGTCCAGGATCTGTTCTTCTCTTTATCCCAGATTTTCTGGTATACCTTGAAGATGTAGTGTTTCTCACTGTGGGTTTGTTTTCACTCACTGTGCTGGCTCTAGGTGGGACATTTCAATGTGGAAAGTAACATCTTTCAATTCTTTAACTGTTCATCTGCTAACTTCCTCCTCTGATTTCTCTGTTCTCTTTCTTGAGTACCTATTATTCAGATGTTGTATCCCCTGGTCTAACCCAATTATTATGGGGCTTGTTTTGTTTTTGCTTTTTAACCCCTTTATTACCTATCTTTATAATTTTTTCTGTGAGATTTCCTCAAATTTGTCTTGCAAGCTTTCTGTTATGTATTTTTTTAAAATTTCTGTTATCAGACAAACACTGTATGATTTTATTTATATGTGGAATCTAAAAAGCAAAACAAATGAACAAACATAACAAACTAGAAACCGTCACAGATAGAATAAACAGGTAGTTGCCAGAGTTGAAGAGGGTAGGGGGAGGAAAGAAATAGCTGAGGGAGATTAGAAGGTACAAACTTCCAGTTGTAAAATAAATGAGTCACAGTCATGAAGTGTGCAGTGTGGGGAATGAAGTCAATAAATGTGCAATATCTTACTATCGTGACGGTTTGTAAGTAGACAAAAAGTTCTGCTATCATTTTTTTTGTGGTTGGCATAAATTTCCTTTAATAATTTCTAAATTTCCAATAGCATTTAATTTTGAGGTTTAACATATCAAGCCAGTATTATGTTTTACAATTTTAGTAATTCTGGATTCCAGGTCATTTAAGATGAAAATAGAAATGCTAAGTTTACTTAAGAAATTTAATTTTCGTCCTCTATAACATCTAAATCTTCATCCTCTTCATCATCATCTTCTGTTTGTTGACCCTCTCTTAGTGGACAGGTCAATACCTGTCCTGTTCCAGATACACACTTAGCTGACAATGATCTCTGAAGAGGTAACTTTGAATTTGCTCTTACAGTATCTAAACGGGATGCATAATCTTGTGGATATAGAGAATGTCAGAAAACCTCTAATCTTCTTCAACAATCTTTTGTATATTTTGGTAGGCAGCAGTGTAGACCTCTAAAGCTTTTCTGTGAAGTAACATTTCGATAGTGATAAATTCTGAAAATACAGTCTTTATATCCTTTATTTTCTGCTTTTCAAAACTGTCAGTAATTTCCTCCAGATGATGAGTTGTTTGGGTCACATCCACTGTCAGTTCAGTTCAGTTCAGTTGCTCAGTTGTGTCCGACTCTGCGACCCCATGCATCGCAGCACACCAGGCCTCCCTGTCCATCACCATCTCCCGGAGTTCACACAAACTCATGTCCATCGAGTCGGTGATGCCATCCAGCCATCTCATCCTCTGTCGTCCCCTTCTTCTCCTGCCCCCAATCCCTCCCAGCATCAGAGTCTTTTCCAATGAGTCAGGTCTTCACATGAGGTGGCCAGAGTATTGGAATTTCAGCTTTAGCATCAGTCCTTCCAATGAACACCCAAGACTGATCTCCTTTAGGATGGGCTGGTTGGACCTCCTTGCAGTCCAAGGGATTCTCAAGAGTCTTCTCCAGCACCACAGTTCAAAAGCATCAATTCTTCGGCACTCAGCTTTCTTCACAGTGCAACTCTGGCATCCATACATGACCACTGGAAAAACCATAGCCTTAACTAAATGGACCTTTGTTGGCAAAGTAATGTCTCTGCTTTTCAATATGCTATCTAGGTTGGTCATATCTTTTCCTTCCAAGGAGTGAGCGTCTTTTAATTTCATGGCTGTGGTCACCATCTGCAGTGATTTTGGAACCCCAAAAATAAAGTCAGCCACTGTTTCCTCATCTATTTCCCATGAAGTGATGAGACTGGATGCCATGATCTTCGTTTTCTGAATGTTGAGCTGTAAGCCAACTTTTTCACTCTCCTCTTTCACTCTCACCAAGAGACTTTTTAATTCCTCTTTACTTTCTACCATAAAGATGGTGTCATCTGCATATCTGAGGTTATTGATATTTCTCCCAGCAATCTTGATTACAGCTTGTGTTTCTTCCAGCCCAACATTCCTCATGATGTACTCTGCATATAAGTTAAATAAGCAGTGTGACAATAACCACTAGACCATTCAGGTATGACCTAAATCAAATCCCTTATGATTATACAGTGGAAGTGAGAAATAGATTTAAGGGCCTAGATCTGATAGATAGAGTGCCTGATGAACTATGGACTGATGTTCATGACATTGTATAGGAGACAGGGATCAAGACCATCCCCATGGAAAAGAAATGCAAAAAGCAAAATGGCTATCTGGGGAGGCCTTACAAATGGCTGTGAAAAGAAGAGAAGCAAAAAGCAAAGGAGAAAAGGAAAGATATAAGCATCTGAATGCAGAGTTCCAAAGAATAGCAAGAAGAGATAAGAAAGCCTTCCTCAGCGATCAATGCAAAGAAATAGAGGAAAACAATAGAATGGGAAAGACTGGAGATCTCTTCAAGAAAATTAGAGATACCAAGGGAACATTTCATGCAGAGATGGGCTCAATAAAGGACAGAAATAGTATGGACCTAACAGAAGCAGAAGATATTAAGAAGAGGTGGCAAGAATACACAGAAGAACTGCACAAAAAGATCTTCAGGACCAAGATAACCACGATGGTGTGATCACTCACCTAGAGCCAGACATCCTGGAATGTGAAGTCAAGTGGGTCTTAGAAAGCATCACTACCAGCAAAGCTAGTGGAGGTGATGGAATTCCAGTTGAGCTCTTTCAAATCCTGAAAGATGATGCTGTGAAAGTGCTTGCACTCAATATGGCAGCAAATTTGGAAAACTCAGCAGTGGCCACAGGACTGGAAAAGGTCAGTTTTCATTCCAGTCCCAAAGAAAGGCAATGCCAAAGAATGCTCAAACTACCCCACAGTTGCACTCATCTCACATGCTAGTAAAGTAAGGCTCAAAATTTTCCAAGCCAGGCTTCAGCAATATGTGAACCGTGAACTTCCAGATGTTCAAGCTGGTTTTAGAAAAGGCAGAGGAACAAGAGATCAAATTGCCAACATCTCTTGGATCATGGAAAAAGCAAGAGAGTTCCAGAAAAACATCTATTTCTGATTTATTGACTATGCCAGAGCTTTTGACTGTGTGGATCACAATAAACTGTGGACAATTCTGAAAGAGATGGGAATACCAGACCACCTGACCTGCCTCTTGAGAAACCTATATGCAGGTCAGAAAGCAAGTTAGAACATCCATTGTAGCTCTTTGTAATTCAGTTTCTGCCTGAGAAATAACATGTCGATTAGATGGGTTTCTCTGATGTGTTCTTACTGAATTAATTGTTTAACTTCTCAGTTCCTTGCTGTTAATGTTGCCATGAGATCATCTCACTTCATTTTTACAGTGGTTCCATAAGCTTTCAAAGGTTCGATTACTTTGGCTTCAAGTCTTTCAACCTCAGCTTGTCAATAATCCTGACGTTTGGCAAAGTCGTCAGCGAAGTTTTTCAGGCCCTGCTTTAAATGCGGGGTCTCAGTAGAGGCATATACGTTGATTTCATTCACCAGGAGGTCTGCTTTGTCTCGCAGTCTGGCAGTTTTCTGCACATAAGCAGCAAAGATTTGGTACAGCTCTCCAAAATGTTTCTCCAAATTTGTGACAGCATCTTGCAGTTGTCTGGTTTGAGTGTCCTGGTTTTCCAAGCTGCATCTCAACATGCCGCCTCACTCACGACTAGAGACTCCGGGCTGGACCCAGTGACAGAGTCTGGGCGCCCGGAATTGTGCCGGGGCACCCATATTTTTAATTTGCAAGAGTTCTTTTTGTTTGTTTCTTTTCATTGTGTCTGCTCTTGTCTCATTAATTTGATAGCTACTTATTTCTCTGAGGATATTAGTGATATATTTTTAATTTAATTTCTCTTTTATTGTAAGAAGAGTCTAAATTTTCAAAAAAAAGACAAGAAAGGGTTGTTTGGTTTTGCTTTTTGGTTGTGTCGTGCAGCATGTGGGAATCTTAGTTCCCCAACCAGGAATCAAACCCATGACCCCTAAGTGGAAGCAAGGAGTCCTAACAACTAGACCACCAAGGAAGTCCCCTCAAGAATAGTTTAACGAAAATTTTCTTAAATCATTTTTAAAGAAAATTTTTCTTAAATCATTTGAGAGTAAATTGCCAACATGGGTAAATTGCCAATGATGGGTGTCATACCCATCATTCCCAGTACTTGAGTATTTCCTCAAACAAGATCTACCTAACAATATCATTAGAATCAACACATTAATACTGATGCATGACTGCCATCTAATCCACAGACCCCAGTTAAATTTCTCCAGGTGTCCCAACGCTGCCTTTTATAACAAAGGATCCAATCCAGGACCATACACTGCACTTACTGTCATGTCTCTTTAGTTTCTTTCCATCTAAAACAATTATTCCACTGTTTCTTTGGCTTTCATGATCTCAACAGTTTTTTACAGGTCACTTACTTCGTAGAATGTCCCTCAGCTGGAATTTCCTCATGACTAAATTCAGGTTATGCTTTTGAGAGCAAGAACATCATGAAGTGATGATGTGTCCTTACTGCCTCCTATCAGGTAACACTGGAGGCCCGCACCTGCGCACTCAGTCCAATCTTTGCAACCTCATGGCCTGCAGCCTGCCAGGCTCCTCTGTCCTTGGGATTTTTCCAGGCTAGGATACTGGAGTGGGTTGCCATTCTCTTCTCCAGGGGATCTTCCTGACCCAGGGATAGAACCCGTGTCTCTTGCATCTCCTGCAGGCAGGTTCTTTACCACTGGTGCCACCAGTACTGGAGGAGGAAATGGCAACCCTGTCCAGTATTCTTGCTGGGAAAAATCCTGTGGACAGAGGAGCTTAGCAGGCTGCAGGCCATGGGGTCACAAAGACTGGACACAACTAACCACACACACACACACATCAATTAATACCCAGGTAATAACCGGTTTCAATGTGTCCCATTACTGAGACTGTTTTGATCACCTGATTAAAGTGGTATCTGCTAGGTTTCTCCATGTGAAGTTACTCTTCTGCCCCATGTAATTTAGTAAACATTTTATGCAGAGGTACTTTGAGACTGTGTATATATCCTGTTCCTCTTCAAACTTTTACTCGTTAGTTTCTTTGGCTTAATGAATTTTTACTATGATGGTTGCCAAATGGTGATTTTTCACTTTATTATTCCTTTTAATTTATTAGTTGTCATTCTAAAAGTAAGGAAAAATTTTCTCTTCTACCCATTCACTTATTTATTCATTTTTATATCAGTATGGACATATAGATTCCTATTTTATTCAATGTATTATAACCTTTGATTGTCATTATTTAATGAGAATCCCTATCAAGCCCCTTTTATGTTCTTTTGCTTTGTCTGCATTATTCTTTAAGAATCTCTTTATTTCTGACACAGAAAGACGGTCCAGGTTTATCTTGTACTTTCCCTATCTCAGCTCTGGAATCAATCATTTCCTCAAGGGTCCCAGGTTTCTTTTAGTTGAGGATGGTATTTAGACACAAGGATTTGGGCAGTAGAGGTGTTAATTGCCATTGGAGTATTGTTGTTTCTGGGCTTCCCAGGTAGTGTTAGTGGTAAAGACCCTGCCTGCCAATGCTGCAGACGTAAGAAACACGCGTTTGATCCCTGGGTCGGGAAGATCCCTTGGAGGAGAGCACGGCAACCCACTCCAGTATTCTTGCCTGGAGAATCTCATGGACAGAGGTCCATAGGGTTGCCAGCCAAAGAGTTGGACACTACTGAAGTGATTTAGCATGCACGCATGCATGCATTGTTGTTTCCAAGCTCTCTCTCAGCAGATAAAGCTAGAAAATATGTGTATCCAGAACTCCACTTGCAGATACTTGCCTTTCCTGGATCCTAGTCATTCTTATTCTACTTAGATACCCATAACCTGTTCGGGGCCACTGTCATATCCAGCCCCCCACTCCATTCACATGCTGTCTTCCCTCCCCTTTGGCTCTAACATATCACACTGGCTATGGACATAACTCCTTACTCTGCTCAAACTCTGATCTCCCAGACTGTATGGCTGCCCCTGCCTCTCCTGGACAAATACTCTCCTTGCCCTGCCCAGGCTCTGACACCAAGCTTGGGCCTATTACCCCTCAATGCTTTGGGCTTCCCAAGTGGTGCTGTTGGTAAAGAATCTGCCTGCCATACAGGAGATGCAAGGGACTTAGGTTTGATCCCTGGGTCGGGAAGATCCCCTGGAGGAGGAAATGGCAGCCCACTCCAGTATTCTTCCCTAGGAAATCCCATGGATGGAAGAAGAACCTGGCGGGCTATAGCCTATGGGATCTCAAACAGTTGGACATGACTTAGCAGCAGCAGCAGCAGCCGTCGCCTCAGTGCTTGATGACCTGTCTGACTCATTCGACCTCTGAAACCCTGGCAGCAGCTGCTGCTCCTGCCATTCCCACTCCCTCTGCAAATATTCTCTTTACCCTACTTGGGCTCAATACCTCTGTGGATTCCTTGTCACTCTACTTAGACTTCAACTGCCTGTACCTGGCTGCCGGTGTCATGACCACTGTCTCCACTGCTCACCCTGCCTTGATACTACCTCTCCCACTCCAGTATCCTTGCCTGGAAAATCCCATGGATGGAGAAGCCTGGTAAGCTACGGTCCATGGGGTCACAAAGAGTCAGACACGACTGAGCGACTTCACTTCACTTCACTTCAACCCCTCATAGATATCTATCTGCTCATACCCATGGCGTTGTGACAAAATTAGTGAAGGGGAATAGAAGAGAGGAAGACAGGAGGCAGGTTTCTACCTAGTCTGTTTTCTGTAAGTAGTTTTTTTCTATTTGTTCTGGTCTCATCTTCATCTAAGAGGACATTCTCACATATCTAGTGATTCTTGGTTGTCTATGTGGGGGTGGGTGGGTGAAGGGGAGTGTTGCTTATCATCTGGGTACTTTACTGATCTTGCAGGTCTATTTCTTTGAGGAACAGCTAAAGGTTGTATCTTTAGGTTTTTGTCTCTTTTACCTGCTCCAGAAACTAGATCTTCAGCTTTCTGTTGGAATGAGGAAAGAGAGGAGAGGTTGCCTAGCCATGTGGGGTCAGTGAGCGATTCTGGATGTCTAACAGCATTTTAACCAGATTCTCAATCCATCTCCTGTTCATAGTCCCTCCTCTCCACAACTTCGAGAGGTACCAATGTCATCAATTCCTGAGCCTTTGCAAGTTGTGAGGTGGAAATCCAAGTTGCTTCTTGGCTTTCTCTGTCAGTGTAGGAAGCCACTTCCCTGGTTCTGCTAATTCAGTCAACGTTCCTCTCCTCTTTTGTTCTCTTTGTCCTTAAGCAATGTTTGGTTTTTTTTTTTTTTCCCCAGTCTCTTTTCTGTCATTTTAGTAGAATTTTGAAAGGAAGTGGAATTACATGCATGTTTAATCTGGCGTTACTTACTGGAACTCCAGTTTGAACTTTCAGGCTTTTAATTTGCCTTCATGACTCAGTATCAAGGTCAAAAGCCCAAATACAATTTTTTTAAAATTGCATCTTCTTTTAAACCCTCATCTTTTTAGTTCTTTGTGTTTCTTCCCATTTGGCTGTTCTTACCATTGACCTATTTGCCATCTCTTTCACTGTCCTATAGAATCCTTATTGCAATAGCAACAATAACAGGAATAAACAAATCTTGATTTCTCCCTATTGACGAATAATTATTTGAGCCAAAGTAAAACTTGGGAACAGCCTCTCAGAAAGTGCTTAGAACAGTTCAGCCCATTAAAGGTCAAAACACAGTTATATCAGTTTTTGAGACAGAGGGCTCTATCATATTAAGTGATGTATTATTGGAAGTTTACACAATCCAGATTATGGGTTGTTGTGGCTATAATATTTAAGTAAGAAGGAAGGATATCTCCTGAGAAGTTGTGACCCTTGATGAGATCAAGAAAGATCTTATCTCCTAAGGAGATCTAGTTAATGTAGATACACAATACATACCAAAGGGAAAGGAGGAAGCTCAAATGGGCAAAGAAAAATTTTTAAATTTTTCTTGTCATGACATAAAATATAAAACTATAAAATTAATCATCCCTTAGCCACAGATCAAATTTTCCCAAGGCCTGGTGATTCTTCTTCCTAAATATATCTAGAACCTACACTTCTCTCCCTCCACACTTGATTCCCACTCAGACCTTCATTTCTCACCTAGACTGCCTTCTGATTTTCCTGACTCTTGCCTAGCTTCACTCCATGCATCTAATTTCTTTTTCTAAAAGACAAATGCGGGGACTTCCCTGGTGATCCAGTGGCTAAGACTCCGTCCTCCCAATACAGGGGCCCCGGATTCTATCCCTGGTCAGGAAACTAGGTTTCACATATCACAACTAAGAGCCCATATATTGCAACCACAGATCCCACATGCCGCAACTAAAACTTGGCACAGCTAAATAAATAATTGAAAAAGAAAAAAAGTGTGATTGTGGCTCTTGCCCAGGTCACAGTTTTAAAATTCAAAGTTGAGTGCTTTCAGGGGAGTGTGCACCCCACCAGTCTTTGTGGGCCCCATTGCTTCCTCTAGGACATTGATTTAGGCCACCTGCCTTCCCCTGAAGGCATTTGAGCTTCTGATTCCCTGCTTAAACGATTTCTCCATTGCCCTCAGGTAAACTACAGACTCCATCTGACCTACAAGACCTGCGTGATCTGGCCCTGCCCACCTCTCTCCAGCTTCATCTTTCCCCATAGCTCTGTTCTCTTGCCAACGGGAACTACTTTTATTTCAAATGTGCCAAACTGTGTCTTGCCTCCAGGCTTTGTGTGTGCACTTCTCATTCTCCCCTCCCCATTCATCTGGCTAATTCTGACTCATATCTCTGTCTCAGTTTAGACTTAATTTCTTTTGGAAAACCCTGCCAATTATGTGCCCCCTCCCACTGACTCTTGCAGGGAACTCTGTCTACTTCCTCTATAATAGCACTTATCAAGCATAATTATAATTACCTGTTTATTGTTTTATTGTTCTATCCCCAGAATGTGTCTCAGTATTTCTACATAGGCTGTTCTGTGCTTAGTCATTCAGTCATGTCCAACTCTTTGGGACTCCATGGACTGTAGTCTGCAAGACTCCCCTGTCCTTGGGGATTCTCCATGGAAGAATACTGGAGTGGGTTGCCCTCCTCTGGGGAATCTTCCCAACCCAGGGATCGAACCCAGGTCTCCTGCATTGCAGGCGGATTCTTTACCACCTGAGCCACCAGAGGAGCCCAAGTTATAAACAATATTTCTGAAATAAAGTTGATCAATTTAATTTAGACCTCTAGGTTTCTGTCTTAGATGAATGACAATACCATTAACCAAGATATACAATACAAGAAGGCCAGGGAGGTTGCAGGGGTTAGACACAGGATAAAAGTCTAGTGATGCAGCCAGGACAGATGTATCTAGTCACTAGATGGGACACAGGCCTGAGGGTTATACAATTGCTGGTTAACAACACACTAAATGCCTGGTGACCTCATGATGGGTGAGATCATCTGCAAAGGAAAAAAGAGAATCAGGAAAAGTGGAATCCTTAGGAGTCAGGTGAGGAAGATATGGAGAAACAGTGATTATTCAACAATATGTAACACTGGAGAGTAACATGTTCCCATGTGTGTTTTATAAATTCCCCCAGGATGTTTGCTGGTATTCTACTGAGAGTGTGAGAGAACAAAGAGAGCTATGGGCAACTGAGTTTGGAAAAATCCTGATCTAAATAAATTTGAACAAATTTCTTCTGTGTAGGATTTTACATTTAATATATTCACATTGTGATTTCCCCGAGGGCCACATATTCATTCGTTCATTCAATTCAACAAACATCTTTTACATGCTAGAATATGGGACTATTCAGTAAAAATCAGATAAGGGTCCCTGCCCTCAAGAACATGCATTTCTCAGAAAAGTCAGATATTAACTAATTAAACAAATTAACTGCAAGTGAGCTAAATGCTACAGAGTTGAAGCACAGAATGCTATAAAGGTGTTTAATAGGAGGAACAGGAACACACTTTTTCATTAGAGCCACTCAAGGGACCAGTGTTCTGTGGAACCAAATTGAGGAAGTGTGGCTGTAGAAAGGTCAAGTAGGCTGAGAAGTGGAGCATATGTCCGTGGATTTAAAAACAAAGAGGTCATTCATGGTACTAGTGAGAGCTGTTTCACAGAGTGGGAGTGGATGAAGTCTAGACAGACAATCCACTCTTTGGTCAAGTAAGGGAAGAAGCAACAGGGCTGCAGCTGCAAGGGGAAGAGAAAGTCAAGGGTAAATCTTTAGCCTTTAGTCTGAGGAGTCTTATACCTATTTGCAAGTTAAAAGAAAAGCTAGACAGTTTGCACTTAAAATAGTGAGGCCACTCATTCATGTATTCACTTGTACATGTTTGGCATATTCTTTGCTCCAGGGACTGTACTAAACACTTGGGATACAGTGGGGAATAAAATATACGTTGTGTTCCATGCTCACCTATATTCTAATAGGGAAAACAAACAGTAAACAAGTAATCATGGTGGACTTCCCTGGCAGTCCACAGGTTAAGACTTCGTGTTTCCACTGCAGGGGGCAAGGGTTCCATCCATGGTCAGGAAACTAAGATCTCACATGCCATGCAGCCAGAAACAAACAAACAAACACCTCCCCAAACCAAGTCATTATGATGAAATATAATAATTAGAACTCTGATAAGAATTATGAAGAAAATAAACAAGATCTTGTGATACAGGACAGGGTGTATGTGTGTTCGGGAGGGTCTTTGAGGAATGACATTTGCTTGAAGAACAAGAAGAAGCCAGCTGTGTAAGGAGAGAGAAGTGCTTCTGTTAGAGAAAACAGTAGGTCTTGAGGTGGGAAAGAGTTTGCTGACGTTAAGAACTTCCAAGGGCCACTGTGGCTGGAGTAGAATGAGCAACAAGGAGAGTCGCAGGAGCTGAAATAGGAAGGATAGGTAGGACCTGGATAATAGAGGCCCTTGCAGACCAGGGAAGGGAAATGGGAGCGTATTCTCAGCATGTTGGGAAGCTATTGACAATGCAAGGTGCTGATGCTGTCATTTACACGAAAAATATCACTGAGGATGTGTGGATAAGACAACAAGGGGCAAGTAGGGAGCCCAGTTTAGGACACAACAGCAGGAAACAGGCCAGTGGGAAACAATTCTGTCTGGTTGATATTGGAGGCAATGGCGTAATAAAGAGCAGACAGATTCAGGAAATATTTTAGAGATTGAACCCATAGGACTTGGCGATGCATTGGATATAAGACATCAGGAAAAGATCTAGGATGAAGAAGTAGAAATTGAGATACTACTATGTAATTCCTTTGGAAGGATTATTTTTGAAAAGGAGACTAAAGGGAACGTACAGTTTAGTTTGCTCAAGAGCCCATTCAGTAAACATTTACTGAGCACCTATCAAATGTCAGGCCTTATGTCAGGTGTTGGACATATAAAGAATGAGGCATAGATAGATCCAGTACTTGTGAATCTACAACCAAGTTATCTCTGATACCAAGAGAAGTGCACAGTAATAGAAATTTGCACAGTGGTGGCATCAAAGTGCAAGTGCTTCACTCTGCCTGGAGCATTAGAAGGAAGGGATGTCAGGGAAGATGTAAGGCTAGATTCTGTGGAAGATGAGTCTAGAGGTAGAGAAGGGAAACTGAGGACTGACCTCTGCAACCTTGAGTTTTTACACAAAGTAGCAAGCAATCAGGCTGCCCCAGTGGCCCAGCAGTAAAGAATCCACCTGCAATGCAGAAAATCCAAGTTTGAAACCTGGGTTGGGAAGATCTTCTGGAGAAAGGCATGGCAACCCACTCCAGTACTCTTGCCTGGAGAATCCTATGGACAGAGGAGCCTTGTAGGTTACACTCCATAGGGTCGCAAAGGACAAAACTGAAACGACTGAGCAGGCACACACAGAGGAAGCAGTCATCTGCTGCCAGTCAGTAACAAGTTAGGAGACTTGAA
Source organism: Nanger dama (assembly GCA_917880005.1). Taxonomy (NCBI): domain Eukaryota; kingdom Metazoa; phylum Chordata; class Mammalia; order Artiodactyla; family Bovidae; genus Nanger; species Nanger dama. The sequence continues at coordinate 29,667,384 of CAKJTW010000014.1, read as the reverse complement.
GGAATGTTACATATCTTGTGTTCCCTGTAGGTGAAGTCACTGGTTTTGCACTTTCAGCAACCAGCACCCTGACCTTAGTCACAGGGCATTTTATGTTCATCCAGAGATAACACTGAGAGCATATCTCCCAAAATGTCATTACTCTGTTATTTATTCAACATTTTTTGTTGTCGTTGTTCAGTTGCTCAGTCGTATCCAACTCTTTGTGACCCCACGGACTGCAACATGCCAGGCTTCCCTGTCCTTCATTATCTTCAGAGCTAGCTCAAACTCATATCAATTGAGTCAGTGATGCCATCCAACCATCTCATCCTCTGCCGTTCCCTTCTCCTAGTCAGCACCCTGGTAGCTCAGACAGTAAAGCATCTGCCTGCAATGCAGGAGACCCAGGTTTGAGGAAGATCCCCTGGAGAAGGAAATGGCAACCCACTCCAGTACTCTTGCGTGGAAAATTCCATGGATAGAGGAGCCTGGTGGGCTACAGTCCATGGGGTCACAAAGAGTTGGACTCGACTGAGCGACTTCACTTTCACTTTCTTCTCCTACCTTCAATCTTTTCCAGCATCAGAGTCTTTTCTAATGAGTCAGCTCTTCACATCAGGTGACCAAAATACTAGAGCTTCAGCTTCATCATCAGTCCTTCCAATAAATATTCAGGGTTGATTTCCTTTAGGATTAACTGGTTTGATGTCCTTGCAGTCCAAGGGACTCTCAAGAGTCTTCTCCAGCACCACAGTTTGAAAGCATCAGTTCTTCAGCGCTCAACCTTCTTTATGGTCCAACTCTCACATCCAGACACGACTACAGGAAAAACCATAGCTTTGACTATACAGAATTTTGTCAGCAAAATTAAAACTGCTTTAATTAAGTTTTAAACTGTATTAAACTGCTTTTTAATACACTGTCTAGGTTTGTCATAGCTTGTCTTCCAAGGAGCAAGAGTCTTTCAATTTCAAGGCTGCAGTCACCATCTGCAGTGATTTTGGAGGCCAAGAAAATAAAGACTCTCACTGTTTCCACTGTTTCCCCATCTATTTCCCATGAAGTGATGGGACTAGATGCCATGATCTTAGTTTTCTGAATGTTGAGTTTTAAGCCAGCTTTTTCACTCTCCTCTTTCACTTTCATCAAGAGGCTCTTTAGTTCCTCTTTGCTTACTACCATAAGGGTGGTGTCATCTGCATATCTGAGGTTGTTGATATTTCTCCTGGCAATCTTGATTCCAGTTTGTGCTTGATCCAGCCTGGGATTTCATATGATGTACTCTGCATATAAGTTAAATAAGCAGAATGACAATATATAGCCTTGACATACTCCTTTCCTAGTTTTGAACCAGTTCGTTGTTCAATGTCCAGTTCTAACTGTTGCTCCTTGAACTACATACAGATTTCTCAAGAAGAAGGTAAGCTGATCTGGTATTCCCATCTCTTTAAGAATTTTCCACAGTTTGTTGGGATCCGTAATGTCAAAGTCTTAAGCCCAGTCAATGAAGCAGATGGTTCTCTGGAATTATTTTTCCATGATCCAACGGATGTTAGCAATTTGATCTCTGGTTCTTCTGCCTTTGCTAAACCCAGCTTGAACATCTGGAAATTCTTTGTTCATGTACAGTTGAAACCTAGCTTGGAGAATTTTGAGCATGACCTTGCTAAGCATGTTAGTTCAGTCCAGTCGCTCAGTCATGTCTGACTCTTTGTGACCCCATGAATCGCAGCACGCCAGGCCTCCCTGTCCATCACCAACTCCCGGAGTTCACTCAGACTCAAGTCCATTGAGTCGGTGATGCCATCCAGCCATCTCATCCTCTGTCGTCCCCTTCTCCTCCTGCCCCCAATCCTTCCCAGCATCAGAGTCTTTTTCAATGAGTCAGCTCTTCCCATGAGGTGGCCAAAGTACTGGAGTTTCAGCTTTAGCATCATTCCTTCCAAAGAAATCCCAGGGCTGATCTCCTTCAGAAGGGACTGGTTGGATCTCCTTGCAGTCCAAGGGACTCTCAAGAGTCTTCTCCAGCACCACAGTTCAAAAGCATCAATTCTTTGGCACTCAGCCTTCTTCACAGTCCAACTCTCACATCCATACATGACCACAGGAAAAACCATAGCCTTGACTAGACGGACCTTAGTCGGCAAAGTAATGTCTCTGCTTTTGAATATACTATCTAGGTTGGTCATAACTTTTCTTCTGAGGAGTAAGCATCTTTTAATTTCATGGCTGCAGTCGCCATCTGCAGTGATTTTGGAGCCGCAAAAAATAAAGTCTGACACTAGATGAATACAATTGTGTGGTAGTTGGAACATTCTTTGGCATTGCCTTTCTTTGGAACTGGAATGAAATCTGACCTTTCTCAGTCTTCTGGCCACTGCTGAGTTTTCCAAATTTGCTGGCATGTAGAGTACAGCACTTTAACAGCATCATTTTTAGGATCTGAAATAGCTTTGTTCATAGTGATGCTTCCTAAGGCCCACTTGACTTCCCACTCCAGGATATCTGGCTCTCGGTGAGTGATTACACCATCGTGGTTATCTGGGTCATTAAGAACTCTTTTGTATAGTTCTGTGTATTCTTGCCATCTCTTCTTAATATCTTCTGCTTCTGTTAGGTCTGTACCGTTTCTGTCCTTTATTGGATATTTCATCTTTGCATGAAATGTTCCCTTGGTATCTCTAATTTTCTTGAAGAGATCTCTAGTCTTTTCCATTCTGTTATTTTCCTCTTTTTTTTTTTTTTTTTGCATTGTTTGATTAACAAGGCTTTCTTATCTCTCCTTGCTATTCTTTAGAACTCTGTAGATGGGTATATCTTTCCTTTTCTCCTTTGTTGTTAGCTTCTCTTCTTTTCTCAGCTATTTTCAAGGCAACAAATAAGTCAACATTTTTAATTGTAACTGAATTTTTTTCCTTCCAGCTTCATTTATAATTATTTATAATTGACATCCAGCACTGAATAAGTTTACGGAATACAGAATGATGATTTGACTTACATACATCATGAAATGTTTAGTGACCATCCATTATTGCATACAGATATAAAATAAAAGAAATAGAAACAGAAATTTTTCTTGTGACGAGAACTCTTAGGATTTTCTCTCTTAACCATTTTCTTATACACTATACAGTTGTGTTGATTATATTCATCATATTGTATACTACATTCCTAGTAATTATTTATGTTATGCATGGAAGTCTATACCTTTTGATTGCCTTCATCCAATTCCTCCTGCCCCAACGTGCCTCTCTGGTAACCACAAATCTGATCTTTTTTCACTATGGGTTTATTTGTTTGTTTTTTAGTTGACTATAGTTAAAGCATCTGTCTACAATGCGGGAGACCCGGGTTCGATCCCTGGGTTGGGAAGATCCCCTGGAGAAGGAAATGGCAATCCACTCCAGGACTATTGCCTGGAAAATCCCATGGACAGAGGAGCCTGGTAGGCTATAGTCCATGGGGTCGCAAAGAGTCAGACACAACTGAGCGACTTCACTTCACATAGTTACTTTATACCCCTGTGTCAGTTTCTGGTGGACAGCAAAGTGAATCAGCTAGATGTATATATATACCCCCTCTTTTTTGGAGTTCTTTCCCATTTAGGTCACTACAAAGTACCAAGTAAAGTTGTTTGTGCTACACAAAAGGTTCTCATTAGCTATCTGCTTTATAGATAGTGGTGTACAGATGTCAATCCTAATTGTTTGTCTGTTTTTGAAGTATAATTGATCTACAAGACTATGTTCATTCTATTACACAGCATAGTTATTTGGTATTTCTACACATTTCAAACTGATCACAATAAGTTTAGTTACCATGTGTCACCTTACAAAGAACACAGTTATCAATTATATTCTCCACACTGAACGTTTCACACTCACAACTCTTTTATTTTGTAACTGGAAGTTTGTACCTCTTAATCTTCCTCACCTATTTCTTTCTTCACATCACCCTTATTCAACAATATTTAATAAACATTTATTGTGGATCTGGCATGAAAGAAAGTGAAGTTGCTCAGTCGTGTCTGACTCTTTGCGATCCCATGGACTGTAGCCCACCAGACTCCTCCATCCATGGAATTTTCTAGGCAAGAGTACTGGAGTGGATTGCCATTTCCTTCTCCAGGGGATCTTCCCGACCCGGGGATCAAACCTGGGTCTCCTGCATAATGGGCAGACACTTTACTGTCTGAGCCACCAGGGAATCTGGTATCTGGCATAGAATAAACAAATGAACAGTGAATAAATGAACAAAAGAATAAATGGTTGAATGAATAAACAGGTAAAGAATTACAGCTGTCACTGACACTAGAAACAAGATTTAACTAAAAATTCGATAGCAATTATATTTTTAGCTACCCCACCTTTAGCATCGAAACCTTTAGCTACCTAGATCACCCACTATAAAAATAGCTATTGTTTACTGAGGCTTGCAGTAAGTTAGGCCTTCTGCTAAGCATTTCATGTGTTATTTCTCATGTACTCTTCTCGCAACCACCCTAGAGGCAGAGGTATCATCCTGATTTTCCAGATGAGAAAACAGGTTTTGGGAGGTTACAAAGCTCAGGAATTTAATCCCAGCTCATACTCCAAGTCAGGTCTCAACACTATACATAGTTTTCATTCTTCCCCTACTTCCAAAAGACAACCATGCTTTTGCATAACTATTACCTGATCTTTTGAACCCATACTCGGAAAATGTCACTGAAATCCTTAGGAATAGGATTTCCTACTTCTCCTATGTTTGTTGGCTGGAAGAACACAAGAGGCATCATCTACAAAGAGGGAAGGTGATCTTCAACCCTGTTGCCTAACTGTTGGGACCTAAACTGATACCTCCTACCATGGTTATCATTTCACTCTTTCCTACAAATTACCAGCCAATGAGTCTGGAGAATCTCAGTGATCAACAAGTTTATAAACATGAACTAGTTTTGCTACGTGGAATAGAGAATTATAAGACAATGATGCTTGTCTTCAAAGAGTTTCCAATCTAGTAAAAGAAATACGACCATACACACACACACACAAAACTCAGTAAAAGCAAACTAGCTAGTATGTAATTGGATACTAAATTATGTGGCACAGCCTGTCAACAAAGAGCTTGGGAGACATGACATTTGCAGTCAACTGGGGCAAAGGAAAGCAACATATATTGATCTTTTTTGTTTTAACCTAACACACTTAGAATGTGTTAGCTATTTTGCTAGACTCTTCACATATGTGATATTTTAATGTATCAGCCAGTCTTATTTAACAAACACTTTCTGAACTTTCTACTGTATTTATACAAAACACTTTACTATGTGTTATTGATGAAAGACATAGGAACGTAACTTGCTTCCTGTCCTCAGAGAGCTTAGAAATAAGACATATGTACAAATGGCTATGAAGGCTTTCCCCGTGGCTCAGCTGTAAAGAATCCACCTGCAGTGCAGGAGCTACAGGTTCTATTCCTGGGTCAGGAAGATCCCCTGGAGGGCATGGCAACCTACTCCAATATTCTAGCCTGGAGAATCCCATGGACAGAGGAGCCTGGTGGGCTACAGTCCACAGCATCACAAAGAATTGGACACAACTGAAGCAACAGCATACGTGCACAAATGGCTACGGTACAAGGCTATAAATAACAGTGGTCATATAATTTATTGTCCAAATTGGAATATTATTGAGAAAAAACAGAAACACTATTAATAATTACTGTGGAGCAATCCAGGCATTAAACACAGGCTACTCTGAACAATCCAGGTTGTATTATCTCAGCAGGGAAAGAGCTTGAAGTGGTGGCCAGCACAAAAGAGCAATTGGGATGAATCAGTGAAACCAGAAATGGGCTGAGTTGGGCTTGCTGCTTGGGAGGGCACAGGCAATAAACAGGCAAACAAAATAATTTTAGGCAGCTTAATGTGGTAAAGAGTGAGGGAGGAGGTTGTTACTTAATCACTGAGTCGTGCTCAACTCTTTTGTGACCCCATGGACTGTAGCCCGCCAAGCTCCTCTGTCCTTGGGATTTCCCAGACAAGAATCCTGGAATGGGTTGCCATTTCCTTCTCCAGGGCATCTTCTTGGCCTAGGGATTGAACCTGTGTCTCTTGCATTGGCAGGTGGATTCTTTATCACTGAGCCACCAGGAAAGCCAGGGTGGGGAAGCAGACTATTTATAAAGGAACGGTCAGTGGAATTCCCTGTCATTCCAGTGATTAGGGCTCTGTGCTTGCATTGCCAAGGGCCTGAGTTCCAATCCTGGTCTCGGGAAACTAAACCCTCTAAGCCTCATGGCACAGACAAAAAAAAAGTCATGTTCATCTCAGAGGCAATAACATTTAAGCTGAAATTTGAAATTTGAATGATGAGAAGAATCGATTAATTGAAAGACAAAAAAAAAATCTCAATTAGAGTCTAACCTCAGCAGTGATCTGCAAGTCAGTAGGACTAGCCTCATATTCTTGAGGTTTAGAGTGAGGAGGTTCCAGAGGCTCCCTATTTAGTATGAAAAGAAAGGAGGAGATTTAAATTTTATTCTGTAGGTAATAGAAAATCACTAAAGAGGCCTGAACAGAACACTAATATAACTGGAAAAATTACCCTGGTGCTAGTGTATAAGATGGGTTAGCAAGGGAAAGAGGTTAAAGCAAGAAATCCGGGTAGCTATTGAAATAATCCAAGCAAGAGAAAAAACTCCTAGATTGGGACAGTGGCAGTAGTAATGGAAGAGGAGAGATGGAAGTGATACCCCAGAGCAAGAACAGGTAGGATTTCATAACTGGATGATGTCAGCCCCGAGGTAAATGCTAGCTTCTCCCTCCTCTCACTCAAGTAATGGAAGTGAGGAAGACTATTTTTGTTTGTTGTTTCAGTTCAGTTCAGTTCAGTTCAGTTGCTCAGTCGTGTCTGACTCTTTGCGACCCCATGAATCGCAGCACGCCAGGCCTCCCTGTCCATCACCATCTCCCGGAATTCACTCAGACTCACGTTCATCAAGTCCGTGACGCCATCCAGCCATCTCATCCTTGGTCATCCCCTTTTCCTCCTTCCCCCAATCCCTCCCAGCATCAGAGTCTTTTCCAATGAGTCAACTCTTCCCATGAGGTGGCCAAAGTACTGGAGTTTCAGCTTTAGCATCATTCCTTCCAAAGAAATCCCAGGGCTGATCTCCTTCAGAAGGGACTGGTTGGATCTCCTTGCAGTCCAAGGGACTCTCAAGAGTCTTCTCCAACACCACAGTTCAAAAGCATCAATTCTTCGGCACTCAGCTTTCTTCACAGTCCAACTCTCACATCCATACATGACCACAGGAAAAACCATAGCCTTGACTAGACGGACCTTAGTTGGCAAAGTAATGTCTTTGCTTTTGAATGTACTATCTAGGTTGCTCATAACTTTTCTTCTAAGGAGTAAGCATCTTTTAATTTCACAGCTGCAGTCACCATCTACAGTGATTTTGGAACCCCAAAAAATAAAGTCTGACACTGTTTCCAGTTTCCCCATCTATTTCCCATGAAGTGATGGGACCAGATGCCATGATCTTCGTTTTCTGAATGTTGACCTTTAAGCCAACTTTTTTGCTTTCCTCTTTCACTTTCATCAAGAGGCTTTTTAGTTCCTCTTCACTTTCTGCCATAAGGGTGGTGTCATCTTCGTATCTGAGGTTATTGATATTTCTCCTGGCAATCTTGATTCCAGCTTGTGTTTCTTCCAGCCCAGTGTTTCTCATTATGTACTCTGCATATAAGTTAAATAAGCAGGGTGACAATATACAGCCTTGACGGACTCTTTTTCCAATTTGGAACCAGTCTGTTGCTCCATGTCCCGTTCTAACTGTTGATTCCTGACCTGCATACAGATTTCTCAAGAGGCAGGTTAGGTGGTTTGTTGTTTAGAATCAAGAAAAATCTGGACAGGAATTCAGGTTCAAGTTAAGAGGAAGAACCATGGTCCCGTGCTTAAAATTGTGCTCCCAAAGCAGGGGGCCTGGGTTTGATCCTTGATCAGGGAACTAGATCCCACATGCTGCAACTAAGAGTCCACATGCTGCAACTAAGACCCAGTGCAGCCAAATAAATAAATTTTTTTTTTAACAAATGAAGGCAGTTACCACTGGTATATTTTATTTTAAAAGGGATAGATGTGAAGGGGGTTTTCCTGGTGGCTTAGTGGTAAAGAATTCACCTAACAATGCAAGAGAGGCAGGTTCAATCTCTGGATCGGGAAGATTCCCTAGAGAAGGACATGGCAACCCACTCCAGTATTCTTGCCTGGGGAATCCCATGGACAAAGGAGCCTGGCGGGCTACAGTCCCTGGGGTCCCAAGAGAGTAGGCTGCAGCTGAGCAACTAAAGAGCAAAAACAACAAAGATGTGACAGTTAAGAGAGTCTAGAGATAGGAGATGTGATACTTTATCCTCCAAGACAGAATCAACAGAAGTCTGTTGTGGGAGGTGGAAAGTTAATGAAGCATCTACAGGACATCTTTGATTTTAAGGTGGGCTTATGCATAGAAGAAAAAGTTTGGAATGCTGCTGTGGGAGAAAATTTGCCCAACAGCAATCCTTGACTGTACATTATACTCTTCCTGGGAACTTTCAAGCAAAAAATTATACTGGATCCCCTGCCCCAAGTGTTCTGATTTACTTCCTCTGAGTGGGACCCAGGCACCCATGTTTTCAAAAGTGCTTGCGTTGACATTAATGATTAGCCCTGGTTGCGAACTGCCAGAGAGAGTTTCTAGGGCCTCAGAAAGGGTTCAGCTGATGTGTGGAAGCAAGAATTTGTTGTTGAGCCAATTAGCTTGGTTTCAGGGCTCTCTCTAGCACTAACACTCCCCGAGCAGAAGCTGTGAAACCAGAGCATGGCTCTTGTTTACTGAGGTTGGTAAGGCACCAAACTGAAGAATAGAGGCTGGGGGAAAAGAACTGATGGGCCCACCACAGACTGCCTAATCTGACAGAAAAAGCTGAGGTTCAGACGAAAGTCGATAACCAATAATAGCAACACCACATACTTGGTTTTTGAGTGCTATCTACCAACTACAAAACTAAAGCAACTTTTACAAATTCTTCGGAAAAGGAAGTGGCAATCCACTCCAGCATGCTTGCCTGGAAAATCCCACGGGCAGAGGAGCCTGGTGGACTACAGTCCGTGGGGTCGCAGAGTGGGACACAGCTAAGCACAGCACGGCACATGCAAATCCTCATTTAGTCTCACACAGCTCTAGGTCCTAGGACTTCCCAGTTGGCTCAGTGGTAAAGAACCTACCTGCCAAAGCAGGAGATGCAAGAGACACGGTTTCAGTCCCTGCATCAGGAAGATCCTCTGGAGTAGAAAATGGCAACCCATTCCATTATTCTTGCCTGGGAAATCCCATGGACTGAGGAGCCTGGTAGGCTACAGTCTATGAGGTCACAAACAGCCAGACTTGACTGAGCACTCACCGCAGCTCTAAGTCCTATTTTCCCCATTTCATAATTGAGGATACTGAAGCTCTGATTGGGGGCAGGAGAAGAAGGGGACAACAGAGGATGAGATGGCTGGATGGCATCACTGACTTGATGGACGTGAATCTGAGTGAACTCCGGGAGCTGATGATGGACAGGGAGGCCTGGCGTGCTGCAATTCATGGGGCTGCAAAGAGTCGGACACGACTGAGCGACTGAACTGAACTGAACTGAAGCTCTGATGTTAAGAAAGTTTCCCAAGTTTATGGAGTTAACAAGTGGCAGAATTGGAATTTGAACCCAGATCTGACTGACTCTAGAACCCCAGCTCTGATTGGGCAAGAAGTAGAAAGTAGGGAAGATAGGAGCCGGTGGGAATCTACTGGTTTGAATGGGCTTGAGATTGGCTCTGAGGAAAAGAGATGAGGGGCTTTCTGAGGGAAACAATGGAAGGTGAGGGAACAGGTCCTGAGGAGACCAGAGTAACAGAGGCATTGGAGAGAGTGGGAAATCAGACTGGAGAGGCACACTGACAGGCCTAATCTTTCGAGAGAATGTAGACGCCATGTGGTGAAAAGGTACTGGGAGATAGTAAGGGATTATTCACCAGGCTTCCCCGGCAGCTCAGTGGTAAAGAATCCACCTGCAATACAGGAGTCGCAGGTTTGATCCCTGGGTCAGGAAGATCCCCTGGAAGAGGGCATGGCAACCCACTCCAGTATTCTTGCCTGGAGAGCTCCGTGGACAGAGGAGCCTGGTGGGCTGCAGCCTATAGAGTTGCAAAGAGTCAGACACTACCGGAGCGACTGGGCATGAACACATGCATGCAAGGGGTTATTCAGGAGGTGGTTGACATGATAAAGAATAACTTTAAAATTCATCAAGCAGGTGAAGAGCTAGGAAGTTCACTGAGGAAACATCTGCACAGAAATACTTTCTATTTCTTTGTTCCCTGTCTTGTCCTAGAAGCAAAGATGTGACTTCACCCACCCATGGTATTCAGGGCTGCAGACTGCCCAGCCCTCAGCCCTAAGCTAGCTTCCCAGGACTCATACCTAAGATCATAGTTCTATTTTCAAGGATCAATAGAAGGCTCTGCAAATGACTAGAGGCAGGAAATCAGGCCCAGGCACTTTGTCGTTTGTAACTACTGCGGCAGAGAAGGTTATTCAGAAATATAATGTTGTTACAAGGTCCTGGGTACAAAGGAGGCACCATGCACATAGCAACAATTCCATGGGATTTCCAGGGTCCCCATCAACATCATCGGTTAGCAACTGCTCCAAGCTAATTCAGAAAGTACCTGAGAATACCAAGGCATCATAGATGGGGACAGTGTAGTTCTTTCTTGATCTGAGTAAACTAAATTAAATTTATACCTAAAGAATCAGTTTCCAGATTTCAGGATCTTTCCAGTCACACATTAGTCTCAAATTAATGAAAGTTAAAGTTGCTGGTGTAAGAAAACTGAAGAGGCGAAACTTACAGCTAGAGTTCTCTTAGTGATGACCAGAACATAAATAATCCTGGGACCTGAGGAGGTCAGAAGACACCTCAGGTGAGTTGAGCTAGCTGGTTGTGGTACCCGGGGAAGGGGGAGATGTTATCTGTCAAAACGAATAAAATTCTGCAGACCAAATGTGGTAGTTTGGGGGAAATGTGTTTAAGGCACTCTCCTTGTTTGCAATACTGCTTTCCTACTTTTCAACTTGAGTTTACTCTGGAAGTGGAACATTTATTCCAACAAAGTGTGTCCGGTGTGCTCGCTCACTGATTAAAAATGTCTGCTTTATAGGCATTAACTTCAGTGTAGTGCTTGCACCAGGGCTTACCTGGTGGCTCAGTGGTAAAGAATCCGCCTGCCAAAGCAGGAGACATGGTTCAATCCCTAGACTGGGAAGATCTCCTGGAGGAGGAAATGGCAAGCCACTCCAGTGTTTTTGCCTGGAAAGTCCCACGGACTGAGGAGCCTGGCCGGCTATAGTCCACGGGGCTGCAAAGAGTTAGACATGAATAAGTACCCATGGCATGCAACTTGCATTTCTCTGAGGCTATCTTTGCTCTCGGTAGGCTGACGTTACCTCATTTTCTTCTGGTGTATAAATAAATAAAAGAGGCAAATTTTACCAGTTCTAAAGTCCAAAGAAAATGGTACTGGGCTCTTTGGGTTCATTAGCCTTGGTTCATTAGTCTTGGTTAGTAATTATTAGATGTTGCTCAAGCAAATCTGGAAAATAACTTTTTGAACTTTCTTTTGGAAAATCAGAACATTTTAATTCAAATCATGAAGGAAGGAAAATGCTGTACTAGAAAGCTTAGCCAGGTGTGATAGAGTCATTTTCTTTAGGCTGTGATGTGGGTGAACCTTTTTTTCTTCTAGGTAATGAATACATTTGCTTATAGTTTGAGTTTTTAAAAAGCCATCATGCTTCCTTAAAAAATCTTACAGAAAGCAAAAGTATGAAACCCATTTTAGCCTGTTGAAAGCATTTGGGTTTTTAGGATAGTATCATAGATGTATATATTCCAGGTTTAAATTATTTAGAATTCTAGGTTCTAAATATTATAAATTACAGTTGAATTTTTTGTTTAGTTATTTTTCAGTAAATAGTCAAGGACAAGATGTGAAGCTGGCAAACAGTATTCGCTGGGAGGGCCCATTACTACGATTGAATTCCAGGTAGTATTTTTCAGTTGGATCTTTCTTATACACACACACATATATCTTGTTGTTTCAAACGGAGATACTGAAAACCTCAATTCTATTTGTGAATCTTTTTCTTTTTAAGATATCTTTCCTACAGACAGATTCTCTAGGAGCCGGCCAACAATCCAGGCCTAACACTTTAGTTTACAGCTTCATAGTTGAAAAAAGTAGGAGGAAGTGAGAGTGACTACAAACGAAATAAAAATGACCAATATATTTTGGGAAACATTTTATGAGGTGACCTCACTGGGGATAGCACACCCTCGGTAAACCATATTTACCACAGATCCCCCAATATATTATACTCAATAAGGCCAAAGGGTTGGATTTATATAATATTTTTAAATATAAATTTCATGTGTGTGAGGTATCATATTTTCTATCATTCTTATTAATGTTTGAATTAGAGAGAAAAAAGGTATTGAGCTACTTGAATAGATCCATCAATCAGTAAACTGAACTGAGAAAAGATCTAAGGTTTCATAATTTAATTCTATACCATCCATACTTCTTACAGAGAACTGAAAAGGGCTGACATAAATAACTCAGATGGAAGGAGATCTTATAAAAACATCTTGCAGAATCTTTAAAGGTGTTAGCCCTGGCAGGATTCCTAGGTGAGAACAGGCAGCTATTTCATATTCTGCTCTTGGTTGCCTTCTCACTTTTGGTTTTCGTCATGACCTCAGCCAGCCCCCTTTGAAGGTAAGAAATTTGTGAATACAAACTCCTTTCCTTTGGCTGGTCTCATTTTTTGAGAGGTCTAGGGAAAGAGACCGGAGTAGGCTGTGGCCTGTTTTAAATCCCCAGGCTCCTCTCTCTCCTACTAACTTCTTGTCCTCCTCCACTTCACATTCCTGCTACATGGCAAGACAGTGGGGCCTCAGACCTCAACATTTTATTAAACAACCACTTAGCCATTCTCTCTCCGGTGTAGACACAAGATGCTGGTTATTTCCTTTAGATGAGTGGGTTTTTTAAAAGCTGGGTGGGCGACCACATGCTACAAATTTAGAATTAAAAAAAAAAACCAAATAACTGTTAAAAGACTGTTTAAAAAAATCTCAAGAACATCCTTTTCACATTTCTTTAACACCGCTTTTTTGGCTGTGTAGAAATAAAAATGACCACCAAATGACAACAAGTTATTTACTCAAAGCTTGCTACAATAAGAGAGCCAGCCACCTTCACTTAGCTTCGGACTCACACGCCGACAGTTAAAAATAAAGGGTCGGGTGGGGATGGGTGAAGGCTTCAGGGTTTGCTGTGATTGGAGGTTAACTCGGGGAAGCTGGAGGCGGGCTAACTAGAAGCGGGGAGTCTAACGTGATTGGTTTAGGGGAACATATTTGGCTTTCTCTAATTGGTCCAGAGTTGGAAACACAGGCAAAAATAAGGGAAGCTGGCAGTCAATGACCGAGTCTGGCTCATTCTGAGCTGATCACTGCAGAGGTCGTGGTTTGGCTTCGCGTGTTGGTTGCAGTAGAGGTTGTGGGTCGGAGTTCTGTTGTCAACCTATGGTCTGGTCATTGCCTGGTATATTGTCTCTCAGTTGAGTGAGACCCAGGTTTTTATTTTTCCTTTAACCTAGCCAACTTGCTAGCTTCCGATTTTTGTTTTACCTGGAACAAGACTGCATTCCTGTTATTTCTGTTAAGGATAAACGGAGACAGAATATGAAAAGTAATTATGGGGACAAATACATAAATATCTTTCTGATGAGGGTCAGGCTGGGGAAAGAATTACGCTTGGTCTTCTAGTTCATTTCCGTACAGAACTCCTATTCCCATCATAACTGACTCTAGCAGCGTTTCCTTCCTTCTGGGGAGGCTCGGCTTCCCTGATTCCCTCTCTTTGAGGATGGCCCTTTAGTGCTGAGAAAGCGAGGATCGCTGCTCTAGTCTCCCACTTCCCTCTCCGAGGCTCGCTTTCTGGGTTCCTGCCCCGGTCGCACCCCAGCTACCCAGCACCCCACCCTGGCCCAACTTTCCCACAGCCTTCTCCACCCCCGCCCCCGCCCGCCCGCGCACAGCGCCCCTGGCCCCCGCCCCGCGGTCTCCCGGGGTTCTCCCTGCCGTACCCGTCCCGGCAGGTCCCCTTCCTGTCCCCACACCCGGGTGCGTGCCGGCGCCTCCGGACCACTGGTTCTGCGCGTTCCTGCATGGAGGCGCGCCCCGCAGGGGCTCGGACGCGGCCCCCTTGGACCTGCAGCAGCCTCCCTGGCCCGCGAGTGATGTCAGGTCAGCTCTCTCGTTCCCGAATCGCTACCTTGGGTCCTTGGTCAGGAATAAGCAGATCTTCCTCGGGTCCCAAGCCCTCGACTTCCACTTTGGGGGTGTACTCTTCCCACCCACCATTCCCGGATCATCTCTCCTTGGCTGTGGAAAAGGCAGTTCTCCTTTCTCTTTGAAGGGATCCATATTTCCCTTTCAACTTCCCCTCCATTTCAGCCCCCCGCAGGCTCCCCGTCGGTGGAAAAACACTGCCCTCCATTTTCTCCTGAGGAAGGCTCCTCGGCCCGGATTTCTCCGGACGCGAAGCAACGGAGGCCGAGGAGCCGCGCCGGGTGCAGCGGCGGCAGCTGGGCGCTCGCCATCTTGCGCGGAGGAGGAGCCGCGGCGGCCGCCATGCGGAGAACGGGTGCGGGGGGGCGGTCGGCGACGGGGGGCGGGGGAGCCGAGTTAGCTCAGTCCGGGCGGCGGCTTCGGCGGCGCCTTGAGAGCGGGCAGCGGCGGAGGTAGGGCTGGGCGGCCGGGGAAGCGAGCGGGCGGGCGAAGGCAGGCCGGCCTGAGCGGCCCCCCGAGCGGGGGGCGGGGCGGGGGCGGGAGGAGGCCGAAGCGAGGGGCCGGGAGGGGGGCGGGCGGAGGTTTCCGAGGAGGAAGGAGCCGCCGCCATTTTGGGAGCTTCGAGTCAACAATAAAGGACCGAGGGTGCCGAGCAGGAGTGGCCTCGGTGGTAGGACTCGGGCCTGAGCCGCGGGGAGTGGGGTGAGGTGGAGGGGTGGCGGTCTGCAGTGTCGCGGGGGCTGCAGGAAGCCCCCAGGCTGGCGTGCGGGGCGCTCGGAGGCGGAGGCCTGAGGCCTGGCCGGGCCTTGGGGAGGAAGGCGGGCGGCGGGCGCCAGCTGTGGGGGGTGGGGACGCCGGGAGGAGTAGCATAGAGCAGTGTTGTGCCCGGCGGGGTCCGGAGGAAGAGCGGGAGAATTCCTCAGAGCAGCTTTGTGGGTGACGAGGGAGGGTGGGACCGTAGGGGGCTGCAAGGACTTAGGGAGATGGTGGAGGTTACAGGGTACGAGGCGGCCCTATAGGGGGCGGCAGGGATATGCTGTAGCGGAGGGCTCAGTTTGGAAGAGGACCGGCTGCTTGACGGAGGGCCTTGCAGGTTGATAATGGGGTGATTATGGAGCCCCCGAATGTCAGAGGAAAGAAGGGGCTGTCTGACTTAAAGATTTCTTTTTGAGGCAGTCCCTATTGTTTCCTAGCTTTGGAGCTGGTTCTCTGCTCTTGTTGCGCAGATGCGACTGCAGGCCCCAACCCTTTTGTGTTTATGAGCTGACTTGAAGTGTGTAGCGGTTTTGGAGGGGGTTATGAAGGGGAGGGAAACAAGAAATTATTTGCTTGCAAATCAAAATCATTAGCTTCTTTCCTTTATCACTCACTCTCCTTTCTCTTTCTCTGTCCCCTTGCCCCTTCAAAATAGAACAGTTACTCCCACTTGCAGACCGAGCTTAGAGAAACTGCGCTGCATTTGCAAACAAAAGGTCTTTTTGGAGATGACGAGACTGTTTTGGGTGTGAAACTGTCAATCGCTAACTACGGTCTGGGAAGTGCTGTAATTAACTCCGCTAGGGTTCCCTCCCAACTAGTCTCTGTTTCGTTCGTATTTTTGAAAATGAAGAAATACAACTTGGAAATCTAAATTGGGAAGGTGTAGGAGGAATATTTCTTTTCCTGAGACGTAAAGCTGCAGTGCAGCTTAATTAAGAGGAGAGCAGTTCTCACATAGTCACATTTTGGCTCTAGGGAGATACCAGGTCATACGTGCATGATGGACAGTAATATTACCATTTAATCTTTAGAAGTTGCCCTCTTCATCCTCTTAGTGTTTTGCAAATAAGTAATCTTCAGGTGTGAAATAGGTGATATCGCTGATCATATATATAAACCTGTCAATACAGAAAACCACCTACTACCTTGAACTGAAATTAGGTGGCTGTTAACTACCCTGCTTAAGAGGTCATTCAGTTTCTGCATGACTTCACAATATACAGCTTTGTGTATGTGATAATCAGGATTTGCTTTTGAGCAACTTTATTTTCAATTTAAAAAAGACATCAAAGAATTTAAAATTTGTGTTGTTTGAGAAGCTTTGATGTATGGCAGAAGGAACAGTAATTAATTAGCTACTGTATTTTCGGTAAGAAATATAAAGGTGTTAACACAACAGAGTAAGCCTTTATTCCTTGCCACCCGCGGAATTTTATTTGGGGAATTTTAAAAATAACTTAATCAGTACTCTGGGTGTCCTAGAAAGTTTGATTAAAGTTAGTAATGTCTTTATTCTTTCACAGATTTGTGGCTTTTTTTTTTAAGCACAGGTAATTTCCTCATTGGAAAAGACCCTAATGCTGGGAAAGATTGAGGGCAGGAGGAGAGGGGGTGACAGAGGGTGAGATGGTTGGATAGCATCACCAATTCAATGGACATGAGTTTGAGCAGACTCTGGGAAATAGTCAAGGACAGGGAAGCCGGGCATGCTGCAGTCCATGGGGTCCCTGGGGTCGCAGAGAGTTGAGAGACACTTTGTGACTGAATAACAATTTCCTTTTTGTGGGGTGTTGGTTGGTGGGTTTTTTTTTTGTTGTTGTTTGTTTGTTTTTTTTGAATTAAAAATTGCTACTTCAAGTTGAGAATATAACACTTTTGAAAGTGTTATATTTTAAAATGTAACAGTTTTGTAGTAGTCAGACTTAAGTAAGATAGCCAAAGGTTTTCTTGGCTGTTTTTTGAACAGAAGATTTTGATGTGTAGACATATTTATGTCCCTTGACTGCTTTAGTTACTGTTTTAAAGGACAAAAACTTAGGGG
This sequence comes from Nanger dama, assembly GCA_917880005.1. Lineage (NCBI taxonomy): Eukaryota > Metazoa > Chordata > Mammalia > Artiodactyla > Bovidae > Nanger > Nanger dama. The sequence continues at coordinate 29,650,174 of CAKJTW010000014.1, read as the reverse complement.
GAAAAGGTAATGTAGTTTTCTTCAGGTTTAACTTCTTTGGTTGAAATTCATAAGGGCGTACATAATGCTTTTCTGAAAGCACAGTGTGAAATCAAGAGCTCAACTCTTCAAGGATTCTCAGTTGTCAGAAATAGAAAAAAAAAATGAATGAATGGTTTTGCCTTCTTCCTTTGTAGATTTACATTAATTAAGTTGTGCCATTCTTCATTGAGTTGTAATGCAATTGAATGTAATGAATCATTGACTTTTAGAGGTGTCAGGGACTTCAGAGAATTCTTCCGGGAGGAAACTGAAGGGAAAAGATTATCATCTGACAGCTAATGCTGATTTAATCACAGTATTGTTCTACCTAATATTTTCTGGGTTGCTTTGAACTGACAGTTTAAATGAGATCTGTCTCAGTGCAGGTTTGGTTTTTGAAGCAATTCATTTTTTCCCCCTCTTTCCTATCCTGGATAGTGATTTGATCTACATGCAGCTGTATCCTTAATTCTTTAAAAGAAGAGAGTGCTTATAAAGGAGTTCTTCAAATGGAAACAACAAAGAGGTGGTTTTTTTTTTTCCTTCAAAATTTACTACGTTTGCTGATTTAACTTTTTTTTTTTGTTTCAGATTGAAGTGAGATTCAGATACATAACTCAACCTTGTTAGAGGGCTTTTTAAAAATAAAGAGTTGATTCGTGCATGAGAGCAAGTTACTGCTGCTTACCGTTCAGAGACTTACAGGTGCTTGCCTGCATTGCAATAAAGGACTCATATATTGAGCAAGACTTATATTTATCTCTTCGTTTTGGAGAGCCTAATAAACTGTTATTACAGTTTCTCTACTGACTTTCAAAAGTTTTGAAGTTTGAAAGAGACATCTTTAAAATTAATACAGCATGAGCACGGCCAGAACAGAGAACCCTGTTATAATGGGTCTGTCCAGTCAAAATGGTCAGCTGAGGGGTCCTGTGAAGCCCAGTGGTGGCCCTGGAGGAGGGGGGCACACAGACTCAGCAACAGATGAACCAGCTGAAAAACACCAACACAATCAATAATGGCACTCAGCAGCAAGCACAGAGTATGACCACCACTATTAAGTAAGTGTTAGAATAATAATCACCCTTGGGGGACCATGAAGGTATATTTTGCTACTTTGTTGTTGACTACTTTATGTATACCATTTTAGTTACCATTTTGATTTGAATAGAGGACAGTTGACTGTTTATGGTCAGTAGGTATTTGTGATAGAAGAATGTCTCTCTGTCATAATTAATTCAGGTTTGTTAAGTAACAAACATAGGCATGGGTAATATATATTACTTCTGCATAGAGTATTTTTTGAAACATTTCTGGCTTTCATAATGAGCTCAGATTCATCTTGTTTTTGCCAGAATGGCTTTTTTCCTAGTGTGATAACTTGACTTTATCCTAATTTAAATGGCAGTTAAAGCCAATCTTAAAGACTTGTCCAGCTTTCTGAACTTCAAAAGTACTCAGAAAATTTATCCATAACTTTTTTTTAGTCTATGGCACTTTGCTTTTCTGTCCTAATTATTTTTAAAATACACTTTCTCCTTTTACACATACACAAAATAACTAGCAGTTTATATGGGAACTCAGGACTTGAAACAGTTTGGAACACATCTCTGAATAGTCCCTGACCTCTTTGAAGACTTTTAAACACAGCCTTATTTTACTATGGAATATTTTTTTTAAAATTTGAAAGCATATAGGCTGTCATCTTGACTGAGTGATTTCACTTTGACTTTTCACTTTCATGCATTGGAGAAGGAAATGGCAACCCACTCCAGTATTCTTGCCTAGAGAATCCCAGGGATGGGGGAGCCTGGTGGGCTGCCATCTGTGGGGTCGCACAGGGTCGGACAGACTGAAGCGACTTAGCAGCAGCAGCAGGCTGTCCTCTTTAAGTGTACACTTTAAAAGTATGTGAATGGTGACTATGATCCCAGAAAATCAGTTTAATAGAAAATTAACAATTAAGAATCTTGACCCATTTGGTATTTGTCTTTGTTAAGAATCTAGCTGTGTAAGTTGATTTAACCTCTAGAAATGTGATAAAACTCAAAAAGTGTGTGTTTTATTACAATCTAAGTCTTTTTCCATGCTTAAAAGAAGTATTTACTAAAGAAAAATGGCCCAAATTTTCAACAGAATTCATTTGGTCACTGGGAGAATTGGCATTGATGCATATTATTATTTTTGAGGTGAATACTTTAATTAGTATAGAAATGAAAAATGTTTTCTAAATTGCAGTTTGTCGGGAGGTGGGAGGGGACTTCAGCATTGGGCGATTGTGTTCACCTATGGCTGATTTGTGTCAATGTATGGCAAAACAAATACAGTATTGTAATTAAAAAATAAATAAATTTAATTAAAAAAATAATAAATTGCAGTTGGTCTTGACAAAATATGAATAGACTAGCAACATTTAGTCTACTTTTAATTTGAAACATAGAGCTGCATTATTCCATTTTGAGAGCATTTTCTGCTTAAAATCTAATTTGAGACTGCAGTGGATTTTGCCCTTTTTTTTTTTCTTTCTTTTCTTAGAGAAATGGGTTTTTCCAGTTCTGTGACTCTTTAAATTTCAGTTGAAATACCATCTCTTCTATGAAGACTCCTAGATCCCATGTCTCAGAGGTGGTTAATACCTGTTTCTGTTAGTTAATCTCTCATTAAAAAAATTTTTAACTTTCTAAGATGATAAAATTTTTTGTGGGAAGATTTTGCGTTGTATCGTCTGCATCTTTATCCACTGTTTAGTGAATTTGACGATGTGACAAGCTGGCCTACTAGGATGTTCAACTGAAAATGCTCAGAAACTTTGGTGTGGTATTATAGACTGGGGTGAAAGGCTTTAGAACTCTTGGATTTGGTGGCAAATAGTTTCCTGTGATAAAGTATCTTGGATTATGTGGGATGAAGCTTTAAGTAAAATACATCTTTATCTTCCTAAATGAATACTCAAGATGTTTGGGGGGCTTTAATTGTGAGCTGTTATCATTAAATCAGTGAAAATTTAAAAGACGGTTGAAAGCATTGTCTGCTTTATTGACAGTCTTTTTTCTGTTAGATGCTTTGGATATTATATTACTTGAAATTTTTACATGACCAAAAAGAAAATTTTTATGTTTTCTTTGTTATTTTCATGGTTTCAAGCATCCCCATTAAAGAAGATAGAGAGATGTTTTTATTAACAGCTAATTTTTCCAAGCACTGTGCTGAGTGCTTTATAGAAGCTATTTTATATAATTTTTATCTCTTTATATATGAGAGAATAGAGATTTAGAAAAGTAACTGTTGCAGGGTCATAGAACTGATATGTAGAAGAGTCAAGGCTTGAACTGAAGTCTGAAACTTTATAGATTCTTTGGTTTTAACTAGTCACCAGGAGCTACAAAATCAGATGCCTATAGGGGACTGCCGGAGAAGGCAGTGCAATGGCAACCCACTCCAGTACTCTTGCCTGGAAAATCCCATGGACAGAGGAGCCTGGCAGTCCATGGGGTTGCTAAGAGTCGGACACGGCTGAGCGACTTCACTTTCACTTTTTACTTTCATGTGTTGGAGAAGGAAATGGCAACCCACTCCAGTGTTCTTGCCTGGAGAATCCCAGGGATGGGGGAGCCTGGTAAGCTGCTGTCTATGGGGTCGCACAGAGTTGGACACGAGATCAACTTAGCAGCAGCAGCAGCATAGGGGACTGCCAGATGAGAGGGGACTTGACCTATTTAAAGGCATCAGGTGCTTGATTTTAAACTCCAGTTACTAACGCCTATCAAACTGTTGCTGTGCAGAAATTTGGAACCAGTGTTACTGCTAAAGCTCCCCCCGCCCCAGGAAAATCCAGAATCAACTTTATACAAAATATCCTAGTTTTTTAATGTTGGCAACTTTAAATGAAGTAGTACTATTTAGGCCAGACAAAACACATGGGTTACCAGTTTGAAAACAGTTGAACTGTATACAACATGCTTCTCTTAAAGAGAGTGGATATCTTTTTTCCTTCCATTCTTGATTTTTAAGTTCTCCCTAGATTGTTGTGCTTTGTAAGAAAGAATATTTTTTCTGGAGTTGTTTATCTCTGTTGTTACCTGTATTCTTAAGTAAATGGCAATATATTAGTGTGCTTTTTAGAAATTATTATCAAAATGAATTACCTTTGTATTTTAGAATAGTAATGGTGTGAACTCTGACACTTCAGTTTTACTGTATTCTCTCTAGACCTGGTGATGACTGGAAAAAGACTTTAAAACTCCTCCAAAGGATCTAAGAATCAAAACTTCGGTAAGTTGGTTGTAACATTCAAGTGGAAAAATGATGTGGAAACTCTTAAAAGTGAAGTAGTTATTTGATGATGACAGTAGGCACTGTATGTTTACTCTTAAGTAAGTTTAAGTGGTTGAAATTGTATAGCTTATATCTGATGAACTGCCAAAAATTTCTGCTATTTGGAGGAATGGTAATAATGTGTATCCATATTAAATATTGTGTTTATACATATGTGTATCTTATCTCACTTGTGGAACACATAGTTTTCATGGCATTTTCTCAAAAGTCTTTTGTTTCTAGAAGCACAGTAAGATTCAGGTTAGGTTTTATCCACATTTTGTGGATGGAAAAACTGAGGTTGAGAGGTTAGTTCTCTTAGCCCAGCAGTGTCAACCAAGGGTGATTTTTGTCCCCTCAGAAGCATTTAGCAATAAGTTATCACAGCTGAGGATATGCTACAGGACAGCCCCCTTAAAACAAACAATATTCTGGCCCAAATGTCAGTGGTGCTGGGCTTGAAAAACTCTGGTTTAGACTAGGATGTTTGTAGGCAGTGCATGGTAGAACTAGGTTTTGACTTTACATCTTGTGGTTTACAGTTCACAGCATGGTAGCATGGTACTTATATAGAAATAACAGTATTCCATCACTCCCTAGAAGAAAATGACCACAGGGTGGCTGGTCTTTCCCCAAAACATAGTTTTTAAATGGCTGATTTGTGTTAGAGTGGCTGTTTTTCAGAAATACTTGAACTGTAGATTCGGACAGAGAACTAATCTGCATATATATTTTTAAATAGGATAAAGAATTAGTCTCTCAGACACTTTCTTAAACATGGTAATTACTAAAGGAACACAATTGTACTTCATGCTTTTGATGTTTGTCTGTTCTTGTTTGACCAGGATGTGACCTCCACAAAAGGAAATGAGTTTGAAGATTACTGTTTGAAACGGGAGTTGCTGATGGGAATTTTGAAATGGGCTGGGAAAAGCCATCTCCTATTCAGGTATATTTCCCCTTCCCATTACCACCTATGTAATGTTATGAATTAAGTGTTGCATACTTTTTGATGGTTTAGTGAACCAGTATTGCTCTCCAGTGTGTGTGCATGTGTATGTATGCTTGTACATGAACACACACTTTCTGAGCCTTAAAAAGGGCTCGAAATCATGGCACTTGGTCTCTAAATGTTTCACTATATATTTCCTAAGAATAGGGATATTCTTTTGAATAAGCATAGTACAATTATGTTCAGTCAGTTTAATGCAGTATTTCTAACTCATCTGTCATTTGTAGTCTGATTTTTAATTGGGTCCCAAATTTTGTCTTAAAGTATTTTTTTTCTTCTGTACAGGACCCATCCTAGGATCCAGATATTACATGTAATTGTTACATCTCTTTTAGTAGTGAGTTTTTCCCTACTCTTTTTTTTTTGGAGGGGGGGATCTTTTATGACATTGACATGTTAAAAATAGAACTCTCTTCTTTTTTATTCTAGTAGAACATTTTTCATTTTGAGTTTGTCTCCTGTTTTCATGTGATTTGATTCAAGTTATGCATTCTTAGCCAGAATACTACAAAAGTCACTTTCAGAGTTACAGTGTTCATTTATTCCAGGGGTGATTTTAATATTGATTACCCTTTCAAAATGGTATCTTGATTTTTATATTACATAATTCTGGCCTTGCCCCCTCCCCTTGAAACTAACCAACAGTCTGTGGGGAGCATTTAAGGCAATGCCGATCTACTATTCATCAAAATTTCCCCTAATTCCTCCTTGATGTATCTGTATACTATCAGTGTAACTTATAAATTCCTTTTTATTAAATGGTATTTTGTGCTTGAATTGTCCCATATTTGGCCAGTGTGAGCTCCTTCAAGCCAGTTCCTTTGTTTTTGTAATGTGCCTCTTTAATTTTTTCCCTCTGATAAACTATTTTGTAAAGCAATTTTAAGTTTATAGCAATTGAGCATAAGAAATTTTTCATAAATCCCTGCTGACGTTCAAGCATAGGTTCCCAGATTATCAGCATTCCCCTCAAGAGCAGTTTTTGTTAAAACTAATGAATGTATGTTGACATTATCACCCAAAGTCCTAGTTTACAATAGGGTTCGTTGTTGATATTGTGCATTCTGTGGGTATAAAGATATGTATCCACCATTATAGTATCATACAGAGTAGTGTCACTGAACTCTGTGCTCTATCTTTTACCTTCCGTTCCCCCTTCATTTTTCTTGAGCCCTTCCTTTTTGGTGGTATATCATGATGCCAAGCTTATCAGTACAGCTACGCTTCCCCTGCCTCAGAATCAGCTGTTTCTCCAAAGAACTCGGATTCCAGTTAGTTGGGAATAGTATTAGAGACCAAAATCTAAACACTAGGTGCACTCTTTCAGTGGAAAAAAACAAGAAATATGTGTATATATACACACATGTATGTAGACCTATATACAAATTTGATGTGTCTTTTGTCTTCACATAAGTTGAAGCTATCAAATCCAAGCTGTACTCAGGACAAACTCTGTGACATCATTGAGCACTTTCTCATTGAACAGGCATGTGTCAAGTGACCTAGAAAGTGTTAGACCCTGAGGGTGTTACAGTGAACAAGATAAATAGGGTTCCTGCACTCAGAATCTGATGGAAAGGACTGCTAATTATACAAGTAATTTCAGTGTGATATAATGGCTATATATATGTAGACATTAGGAGAAATGGAACAACCTGGAAGACATGATCCATGTTCCAGGTGGAGAACTAGAATAGTGATTGGCTAGGAATGAGAATGCCTTTGTGGACAAGCTGGAAGAATTTTGTTGTGGTTGGAAAAAGTATGAAGATAAAGTTATACCTCATTAGGCAGTCTGAGTGCAGAGACCAAAAATGTTTAGGAATTTGCTTTTTTATAATGTAGTTCCTGTTAATCTGTTTTATCTATAGGAATGAAAAGTTTTATGGATACTTTCCTACTGAATCATTCTACTTTGTAACTCTATACTTAGCAAGGTGTGTGGCAGGAAATAGGCCCTCAGTTGCATTGTTTTGATGAAATTATGATTAACAGATGTCTGTAGGTGAACTTGGTCTAGAGAACTGTTTGAGAGTACTAGCTTTGCATTCAGGTTGCCCAGGTTGAATCCAGCTCTGCTGCTTTCCAAGTTGATTATTTGAGATGTCTCTAAGCCTCAACTTTCTAGCTTATAAAGTTGATACAGCGGTGTATACCATAGGGTTGTTGTAAAGATGAAGTGAGGCAACTCATGTTAGTATCCTTAGTACAGTGGCTAGTGATAAATGCTCAATAAATGTTACAGGTTTTTATTTTATGTAGTATTATCAAAAATATGGTTCATTTAGCAGACTTAATTCTTGATAGACCCTTAATGTCTCATGTTTCACACCTTTGTATTAAAATTTTAAATTCACTGTTATTTGCATCCTCAGTTTGATTAGCATATGAGCAAGTAACTCTCCAGCCACTTAACCAGTCTACCATATGGCTTTTTCTGTAAAGTAGAAATGAACTCCCTCACAGGATTTTTTTTTGTGAGGATCAAATGTAATGTACAGACATACCTCATTTTACTGTGCTTTGCTTTATTGTATTTTGTAGATACTGCGTTTGTCTTTTTGTTTTTAAACAAATTGAAGGTTTGTGACAACCCTGTGTTGTCAGATAATGGTTAGTATTTTTAAGTATTTTTAAATTAAGGTACGTATGTTGTTTTTTTTTACACAAGACTATTGCACACTGAATGGACTAGAGTATAGTGTAAGCATAATTTTTGTATGCCCTGGGAAACAAAAATATTTGTGTGGCTCACTTGATTGCAATGATAGAAATGAATCTGTAGTGCTTCAAAGTGTATTTTGAAATAGCAAGCACAGTATGAATCTAAGGTATTATATATACCTGAGACTGCCATTCACATTGACTTTTTCTGTAGTATTGCTTTGTCTGAAAATCCATGGAAAATATAAGATAACATGTTTCTTAGACTTGGTGTAACAAACCATAAATATTAGGATAAATTTAGAGATTCTCTAGTGAAATCCAGCCTCATGACTGGCATTCTTCTACTATTTTTATCTACCTGTTCTCCTTACTTATTTTTATGTCATTGTTTTCTTTTTTCTTCCCACCCCCCAAAAATGTGTCTGTTGTCTTGTATAGTACTTAGTTTTACCGTGTTAATCCAGGCATTTTTTCCCCCTCCAAATATAAAAGCCTCTTGATGGGTGTCACCTCCTTTAGAGATGAAACTTGGTTACACTTTGGCTATGTTATAAGATTACTGGAAAATTAGGCACTTAAAATCTTCTTTTGAGAGGCTATAACTTTACACCGACAAACTGGAACCAGATACACTACAGATTGGTTCCACACATCTTTCTTTGGTACAGCCATCTGTGACTCTAGTTCTAGGTCTGAATGCTATACACAGTAACATAAAAATGCCATTTTAAAGGCATAGCTCTACAGTAACAGAGGCTTTTTTGGTGTACCTAGGAGTCTACTGTTTTATTCTGTTTAACATTGCAAAACCTTATATTAACTTGGAGGTGATGGAAAGATGACAGCTCTTGCTGTTTCCAGACTTTAGGCACAACTTTTGAGGACTTTATAGATAAGAATGTGATGGAGTAGCAGGTAGTTAATTATTGAGAGAAAAACAGAAGTTAACTTCTGTTGGCAACCAAATTTCATATCAAGTTGGGAATCTCGTTATTTTGAGGAATTATTTCATTAGTTCAGTTCAATCGCTCAGTCGTGTCCGACTCTGCGACCCCATGAATCGCAGCACGCCAGGCCTCCCTGTCCATCACCAACTCCCGGAGTTCACTCAGACTCAAGTCCATCGAGTCCGTGATGCCATCCAGCCATCTCATCCTCTGTCGTCCCCTTCTCCTCTTGTCCCCAATCCCTCCCAGCATCAGAGTCTTTTCCAATGAGTCAGCTCTTCCCATGAGGTGGCCAAAGTACTGGAGTTTCAGCTTTAGCATCATTCCTTCCAAAGAAATCCCAGGGCTGATCTCCTTCAGAATGGACTGGTTGGATCTCCTTGCAGTCCAAGGGACTCTCAAGAGTTTTCTTCAACACCCCCGTTCAAAAGCATCAATTCTTTGGCGCTCAGCCTTCTTCACAGTCCAACTCTCACATCCATACATGAACACAGGAAAAACCGTAGCCTTGACTAGACGGACCTTTGTTGGCAAAGTAATGTCTCTGCTTTTGAATATGCTATCTAGGTTGATCATAACTTTTCTTCCAAGGAGTAAGCATCTTTTAGTTTCATGGCAGCAGTCACCATCTGCAGTGATTTTGGAGCCCCCAAAAATAAAGCCTGACACTGTTTCCACTGTTTCTCCATGGAGTGATAGGACCAGATGCCATAATCTTTGTTTTCTGAATGTTGAGCTTTAAGCCGACTTTTTCACTCTCTCTTACTTTCATCATGAGGCTTTTTAGTTCCTCTTCACTTTGTGCCATAAGGGTGATGTCATCTGCATATCTGAGGTTATTGATATTTCTCCCGGCAATCTTGATTCCAGCTTGTGTTTCTTCCAGTCCAGCATTATTTCATTAACCACGTCTAATTAGTCATTTATCAAGTTTACAGTTAAGAATTAGAACATTCTTAATTCTTTTGTAATTCATTCCTCCTGCTAACACGAATTTACTATGGCTAAAAGAATTGTTTTCCTAAATTCTCAAAAATGCATGTCTTCATTGGATACTATGGTAAAACTGGAGTATGTTCCTTAGGCTGGAGATAACTATTTTTGAAAGTACTATCTTCCATCTCCTTTTTTTTGGTAGGGAGCGGTAGATACCTTAATCATAACTGCCTCTACAGTATCCATTTTGTTCTCCCTGAAACTAAGATTTAAGTTCAACTGACTCTAGAAATTAAAAAGCAGTTGGTGTCTCCATTTAGCTGCGGAAATTGGCTAGACTATCCATTGGGGACTGGAGAGAACGCAGTTCCTCAGAAAAAAGTTTAGGATGCTACTAAGAAAGGGAAAATGTTAGTCTTTCAGTCGTGAGAGACCCCATGGACTGTGGCCTGCCAGGTTCCTCTGTCCGTGGAATTCTCCAGGTAAGAACACTGGAGTGGGTAGCCATTCCCTTTTCCAGGGGATCTTCCCAACTCAGGGATCGAAGCCTGGTTTCCAGCACTGCAGGGAGATTCTTTACCATCTGAACCACCAGAGAAGCCCTGAATGCTGAAGCTGCAGCTCCAGTATTTTGGTCATCTGATGTGAACAGCCGACTCATTGGAAAAGTCACTGATGGTGAGAAGGCTTGAAGGCAGAAAGAGAAGGGGGGTGTCAAGAGGACGAGATAGCCGGATGGCATTACTGATGCAATGGACATGAGCTCTGGCAAGCTTAGGGAGATGGTGAGGGATAGGGATGCCTGGTGTGCTGCAGTCAGTGGGGTCATAGAGAGTCGAACAGGACTGGGTGGCTGAACAACAGCAAAGAAAGGGAAATGGATACTAGGGTTATTAAAAGCACAATAAATACATACTGGCTCAGTCCCTACAGTGGACCTGGAACACAGACTTTGGAGAGCTAAAGTGGCAGAGTCAGACATACCTTTAAGTTTGTGGGATTTTTTTTTTTTTATTTTGGGTTTTTGTGTTCTGGTGGTGTTTTGTTTGCTTGTTTTTTGCCTTAGGGTATTGGTCACAGAGATATAGTTTACACATTTTAAGTAATGCAGTTCAGTGTTTTGTTTTGTTTTGTTTTTTTCATTCAGTTGTGCAGCCAATTACTACAGTCGGTTTTAGAACATTTTCACCAAAAAGAAACTTACTTAGTAGTTACCCTTCTCGCTCTAAGCAACCACTAATCTACTTTCTGTCTGTATGGATTGACCTATTCTAGACAATTTCATATAAATGGGATCATAAAATACATGCTCTTTGTGACTCAGCTGTGGCTTTTTGACTTAGCATATTTTAGGATTCATCCATATTGTAGTATGTGTCAGTACTTTATTCCTTTCTATTGCTGAATAATATTCCACTGTATAGCTATACCACATTTGGTTTATCCATTCTTCAGTTGGTAGAGTTGTTTCCACTGTTAGCTATTATGAATAATGCCTTTTGAACACTGATGTATGTAGAATTTTTTGTGGAGGTATTTTCATTTCTCTTGGGTATATACCTAGGAGTAGAATTGCTGGTTCATATGGTAATTTTTTATCGTTTTGAGGAAATGCCAGACTATTTCCCAAAATGGCTATATATTCTACTTTCCAGTTTCTCTTACTTGCAGACCTAAGTTCAAATCCTGATTCTAGCATTTCTTGCTTAGTCACCTTGTGCAAAACAATCTTGAGGATCCATTTTGCCATTTGTAAGACGAAAAGTAACCTAACTTGAAAGGATATAGTTAACATTAAGTATCTAAGTGTAGTACCCTTCACAGTAAGTTTTTAAAATTTTTAGCTTCCTTCCTCCTTTCTCTTCTCCCTGGCAGTTCCCCATGACTTCTCTTGAGTTCCAAAGCTGTCTGAATCTGACTTGAATTTTCTCACTTCGTATTGTTTAATCTTCCTAGCAAACAGTGGTAAGAGACAGTGAATATACTGAATTCTCTGACTGCTAATCATAATAGCCACCATATGAGACAAAGTACAGTGCATCTTAACTTACAGGCTAGCTAGCTTACTTTGTTAAAGTCCTATCCTTAAACAGTTTCTGTTTCGGTAGAACATAAGTTCTGTCAAAGAGCAGAGAACTAAAAGTCAGTGGCCTTTAAGTCATAATGTAAACCCCAAAAAGGAATTAGGATACCCCCAATCTAATTCTGTCCTGTCTTACTTCATTGAGATATCTTATCCTTTTAAAGGACCTGACTCAGGAAGTCACTGAGAGACTAAAGTCTTTTCTGCTGTCAAACTGAGTGGTATACTGGTAACCTGTTTAAAAACCATAACAGAGATTGAACCCATATGATAATTGGCCTTTGGGACAACTGAAGATTAATAGAGCTGACTCAGAGTTATGGCTCAAGGGATAAAGAATCTCCCTGCAAAGCAGGAGCTGTGGGAGACATGGATCCCTGGAGGAGGAAATGGCACCCCACTCCAGTATTCTTGCCTGAAAAATCCTGTGGACAGAGGAGCCTGGCGGGCTACAGTCCACAGTGTCACAAAGAGTCAGACACCACTGAGTAACACATGTGGTCAAGCAAGGAAGGATTTAAGACCAGAGGGTCAAACCAAGGCTTTCTTCTTTGTTCTGCTTTACCCTGCATAATAAGCAGACTGTTTAATGCTGGCTGTCGGAGTAAATTAACTGAGTATTGTCACTGAACTATTTTCACAGTTGTTCTGGCAACAATGTTAGTTTTTCTGATTATATGGAACCCATCTGACCCCTGTGATTGGGGTTCTAAAATAAGTGTCATGGTAGGAAATGAAAGTCATGATGCTTATGACTTGGGTATTTCTCTAGTAATAGTTTTAAATTGCTAGAGATATTTGTTTTGGTCATTAGCTCAAGCATAGAAAGAACTAATTACAGTGATTGTGAATATTTTTCCTAATTTATTTTTCTAATTTTCTAGTTGTAGAAATTACAATTTTTTAGTTTTAGAAATAGAAGTGTTCTGCATCCTCTGTTCATACCTGTTTACCTTTTTAATTTCTCTCTGTATATATGTATTTAATATTTAGTAATTGTTGAGAATCCTTTGGTATTGTCTAGGAAATTTGCCCTAATAAGAAATATTATCTTCTGCAAAACACTCATGTGTGCAAAACACACATGAGTAAGCCAAATTTGAAAATGAGAAGTCAGGGCACATCTCAGGACAGAAGTTGGCTGCAAGACAGACATTGGTCATTATGTAATACAATTTTAAAAAAGATAGGACCCAAGACTAAACTTTTCCAGCTGAGTCCTATTTATGTAGGAATAAAATTGTCCAACCTACAATTTTTCACTGTGGTTAAGTTGGTTTACTAGTCTCAGAATATCATATAGTCCTTCTTTTGAATATTGTTTGTGCTGTTTTTTCTTCCAGTTTTAATTGCGAAATGTCCTTCGCTTATTTTCCCCTATGTGTTTATTGTGTCAGCCCAAGTTCCTCCTCTTTTTCTGTTGTTGATGCTCACACATACAAACTCAAAGGTTATTACTAAATTTAGAATGTATTTTATGAGTAGTTCTGATAAATGTAAGTTGATACTAATGGTGATGTTGACTGGTCCTGCTAATTTATTTGGTCTTTACTTTTGTAAAATACTTCAATACCAAGGAACTTTGTATACTTTCAGTGTGTTTTAGAGAAGAACTTGCCTATGTACTGACTTTATTCACAAGTAATATGCATTGTTTGATCTCTTCTAGGAGGAGAGCATTCCCATTGCTTTATCTGGTAGGGATATTTTAGCTAGAGCAAAAAACGGAACAGGCAAGAGCGGTGCCTACCTCATTCCCTTACTTGAACGGCTAGACCTGAAGAAGGACAATATACAAGGTTGGTTGTTTAAACCATAAATGGTGATTTAAATCTTGGAGCTGTAGAGAAGATATTACCATCTTTTCTCAGTCAGAACTTAAATCATATGAAATTAGTATTTACCCTTTTCACAGCTTATGGCCTGGTTGTCTTGTAAAAATGAGTCCTAACTTTTTAAAAAGAGATTTCTAGTTTTTAAGGTTATTTTGCATATTATACAGTTTCCAGTGAGATAGGCAAAATAAGAATTATTGTCCTGTAGATAGGGAAATTATCTGAAATAGATACTTAAAACTATGAAACTAGAATGTTTCTTGTGATAGCTGTGTCTGCAGAGTTCCTTGTAAAAGCAGGAACTTTTTTCTCTCTGAAGCCTTATGGCTTGGGGATTTTAAACTCTTAAGCAGTAGGGAAGAAAAACATTTCCATAACTGTACCCAGTAGATCTATGTTTTCACCTCTAAAGCTTTTTCTAAAATTTTCAGTTTTTTTCTCCCCATGGTTTCTTAATTATTTCTGCCATCTTCCTATTAAGTTCATATAAGTAGAACTGGGCAGCAGGAGTTTCCTATTTGGGCATTTTGACTAGTAATCTCTTACTAAAATATTAATAAATTTTGACCTAATAATTGCCAACTCAAAGAACTCTTTAAGGCTTTGTAACCAGGAAGAGTAGAAGAATTGTATAGCATTGTTACTGAGGAAAAGTCTAAATCTGGTACACTACAATAGGTTGTTTTTTTGAAATTTATTCATTTGAGTGTCTCAATTAAAAGGGGCAATATTTATATAGCTTCTTAAACTCTTAATATATGGCTTTTTTCCCCCTCTCTCTCTCCTTTTTTCTGCTTGTTGATATTTTCCAGCAATGGTGATTGTTCCCACTAGAGAACTTGCTCTACAGGTCAGTCAAATTTGCATCCAGGTCAGCAAACACATGGGCGGGGCCAAAGTGATGGCAACCACAGGAGGAACCAACTTACGGGATGACATAATGAGGCTTGATGATACAGGTAGGAAATGATTGGGTACAAGCTGGCTTGCTGTCTGTAATTTGACACACAAGTGTTTCCTTTCAGTAATTTATTAAAATTGTTTTTAAAATAGGGAACAAACATTGCAGTAGAAAAATAAATAAAGGAAATGACCATTTCAGTCAAGAAGAAAAAATATTATTTTAGTCATTAAAGGATATTTAACCTTACTAGTAATTTTTTTAATTGCATATAAAAACAGTAAATTGATATTGTACCTATCTGATCGACAAGATTAATTAAGATTGCTGCTGCTGCTGCTGCTAAGTCGCTTCATTCGTGTCCGACTCTGTGAGACCCCATAGACAGCAGCCCACCAGGCTCCCTAGTCCCTGGGATTCTCCAGGCAAGAACACTGGAGTGGGTTGCCATTTCCTTCTGCAATGCGTGAAAGTGAAAAGTGAAAGTGAAGTTGCTCAGTCGTGTCCGACTCTTAGTGACCCCATGGACTGCAGCCTACCAGGCTCCTGAATCCATGGGATTTTCGAGGCAAGAGTACTGGAGTGGGGTGCCATCACCTTCTCTGAATTAAGATTGGAAAGGCTAATTAGTAATCCAAAATCACTGCAGATGGTGACTGCAGCCATGAAATTAAAAGACGCTTACTCCTTAGAAGAAAAGTCATGACCAACCGAGATAGAGTATTGAAAAGCAGAGACGTTAGTTACTTTGCCAACAAAGGTCCGTCTAGTCAAGGCTACGGTTTTTCCTGTGTCCATGTATGGATGTGAGAGTTGGACTGTGAAGAAGGCTGAGCGCCAAAGAATTGATGCTTTTGAACTGTGATGTTGGAGAAGACTCTTGAGAGTCCCTTGGACTGCAAGGAGATCCAACCAGTCCCTTCTGAAGGAGATCAGCCCTGGGATTTCTTTGGAAGGAATGATGCTAAAGCTGAAACTCCAGTACTTTGGCCACCTCATGCGAAGAGTTGACTCATTGGAAAAGACTCTGATGCTGGGAGGGATTGGGGGCAGGAGGAGAAGGAGACGACAGAGGATGAGATGGCTGGATGGCATCACCGACTCGATGGACGTGAGTCTGAGTGAACTCTGGGAGTCGGTGATGGACAGGGAGGCCTGGCGTGCTGCGATTCATGGGGTCGCAAAGAGTTGGGCATGACTGAGCGACTGAACTGAACTGAATATGCATTTGTGAAGAAATTTGTTGTCTTGCAACATAGGGATATAGATTGATACAGTCTCTATGGTGGGCAATTTGGCATTATGTTTCAAAATTATACATGTATGTTTTTAATGATCTTTTTTGAAGAAATAATTGGACAAATGCAAGGTCGTTTACTACAGTGTGGTTTGTAGTACTGAAAAACCAGAACAATATTAGGGAAATTTGGCTAAATATATTGGGGTATAGGACGACTGGAATGCCACATAGCCATTAAAGAGTGCAGCTGATCTGTATTCATTTTCATGAAGAGTTCTCCATGATAACATTATTTAGTGAAAAAAAGAAAACAGCAAGAGTTGAAATCCATTTAAAGTTATACATTGAATTTTAGTCAGGATTTTATATATGATTGTTACTTGATTAGTTTAATTACTATATTCTCTGTACTGCCTTGTTAATTAAAAAAGACCGTCTTACTTGATCCTGTTACAGTCTTCTGCAGACCATTAATCTATTAATAGATTAGAGGCAAGCTGCTGTATCACAAATGAAGTGACTTAGCAGCAGCAGCAGCAGCTAAATCAAAAGTTTGGCATACTTTTGGTTTTCCCTGGGGGTTTCTCTCAGACAAAGAACTATGTTCCTTATTTGGAACAGGTGAATTGGAAAGCTACAGCCCACTGCGTGCAGAGGTGAAACTAACTGGTATTCTCTAGCCAACTGACGATGAGATGGAAATCCATATTCTAAAACACATCTTGGCCTCTTTGTATTATTCCTGCAGCAGTGTTTCTGATAAACTATGTATGTGATAAACCTTTACTGTATCTTTTTGTCCCAACTAAAATTAACAAAAATACATGTTTTCTAATCTTGTGTAGTGCATGTGGTGATAGCTACCCCTGGAAGAATCCTGGATCTTATCAAGAAAGGCGTAGCAAAAGTTGATCATGTCCAGATGATAGTATTGGATGAGGTAACATTTTTCTCATTTGGAAACATACTATTCGGTATTGATTTGGCTTTGTTTATAACTGCCAGTGAATGAAGGATAACCTCTTTGTGTTTAAGACCTTCTAGTAAATTCATTACTCTTGTTGGTTTATCCAAACTAACTTGCTTCTAAAACATGTTTTGCCTTTTAAAAGCAATAGATGATAGGTGTTTATAGGAATAATTCAGCCTTGTGTCTTTTTCTTAGGGAAGTCAGATAGTTTATTTTTATTTTGCACTGAGAAGTCATTGAATAACCTCAAAGCCAAGGCCATTCTACATCTGTCTTCATTCTATGATTCATCTTAAAAAGCACGTTAAAAGGCATCTTAAAACCCCTCATTTAACATATCCAATTTGTTATTGTTTGGTTTTTTTGTCTCTGTTATATGTGTTCTCTCACCAGACTATAAGTGCATTTTGAGAACTTAATCAGCTCTGCATTCTTGGGATCTAGCAAGCAAGTGTTTTATATGTATATGCAATCAGTGTTGATGTTTTGGGTTTTTAATTTTTAATTGAAAGATAATAGCTTTACAGTGTTGTTTCGTTTTTGCTGTACATCAGGCTCCAAGTATGTGTACATTCTCTCCTTGAGCACCCCCACACCCCCCAGTGTTGATGTTTTGAAATGCAGTTATTTCCCTATTTGGTCTGTTTTAAGATAACTGGATCTGTTTCTTCTTGGTCTAATTTGAAACAGGTTTTTATCTTTGAGTAATGAGAGAGCACATTTATTAGTGACTGTGTTAGCGCTAAGTGCTTTACATGTTTTTTCATTGAATTTTTACAACAATACTATCAGGTAGTTAGTTATCCTATAAAGTAATTCCTACAATAAGAAGACATCTTGATTTTTAAATTGTGGAAACTGAAATAGAAGTTAAGAAACCTTCCAACATAGATAATAGCGAAGGAAGCAAGTTTTCTGTTTGTGTGAGGGGGTAAAGTAGAAAAAGCTTTTATTATTTGCCAGGCAAGGGGAAACACACCCTACTTCTGCCTCAAAAAACTGTATCCTTGACAAGTTTTAAACACAAGTAGTTTAATGCTGTAGCCTGTACTTCTAACTTTTATACCATAATGTCTCCTTAATGGAAATCACATTAAAATTTTTTATGAGAATAAGGATTATGTCTGTCTAGGATTTTTTTCCCTTAGATCAGTATTACAGACTTTCCCCTTTTTGTATCACTGAATGTGTCTTGGTGCCTTTGGACTATATGGTGCTTACAGCCAGGAACATTCTGTGAACTCCCTTGCTGGAATGATTCCTTATTAACAAAAAACCTTAGACATGATTTCATTGTGTTTAAGATCATCTTCTCTTTGTACTGCAGGCAGATAAGTTGCTGTCACAGGATTTTGTGCAGATAATGGAGGATATTATTCTCACGCTACCTAAAAACAGACAGATTTTATTATATTCTGCTACTTTCCCTCTTAGTGTACAGAAGTTCATGGTGAGTATAAATCTGTACTTAGAAGCAATACCTTCCTGTTGCCTATGAGTATACCTTTATCCATAATTACATTATATTACTAGTGTATATTTTATGCTGGTTTCAAGTTTTAAGATACAAAAGTATTTTGATTTTTATTTGTTCATTAAGCTGGTATCTGACATATTTTTGATTTTTATTTGTTCATTAAGCTGGTATCTGACATACCCATTGATGCTAGATAAATTGATTACAGCATAATCCTATATTTAAAGTACAAAATAGTAATAACCTAGCTGTATATCTGGACGTTAGATCTCCCTTTTTATGGTAATGACAGATTATATATTTTAGAGAGCTGCACCCCTTCAATTAAGAGTTTATCAGACAGACATGTATGAGGATATATTTTGAGTTAAAGTTTATTTAAAGAAATGAACTCTGCTTTAACTATAAGACTTTTTTTTCCCCCTTCAGAATTCCCATTTGCAGAAACCCTATGAGATTAACCTGATGGAGGAACTAACTTTGAAGGGAGTAACCCAGTACTACGCATATGTAACTGAGCGCCAAAAAGTACACTGCCTCAACACACTTTTCTCCAGGGTGAGCCAGTTAAACTTCAGCTGCTGATGTTATCCATTTCTTAACCTCAGTGAAACAGTTGTATCAGTTTTCTCATCATTTTCAGTGCAGGGAAAAAAAGTCCTTGGTTTTTCCTAAAAGGTAGTTTCAGTTGTTGATCTGAAGCTAATACTATATGATTGACAGGTCATAGGCACTTTTAATTTGATTCTAAAATAATTTGACCTTAATTACAGGTAATCCGATTATTCTCAGTAATTATAATTGTTCTGTTGTAAGTAGATCTGTTTTTGCAAGTTTGCCTACTTGCCAGAATTTTCTTGTTAACCTGAAGTCAGTACTCAGAAGCTCTTTGAAGACATATGTGAAAAATTTGAGACTTCATGCTGTTTATCCCTGCCCTCTTGTTTGAGCTCAGAAATGAACACCCTTTTCACAGTCTAATGCCACATTCCCCACTTTTTGTGTTTTTTTTCTTGATTCCACTGTTTTAAATGGCTCTTAGGGATAGTGCTGACATGTTGTCCAGTGTTCCTAAGAAGAGATGATGTATTAGATAAACTTCATAAAGACCTGAGTTATAGTGCTCTTGGCCATGAGTAAATAAGGTGTCTTTAAAACAGTAACACGTGGAGTGAGTTCCCTGGTGGTCAGGTGGCTGAGACTCCACACTCTCAATACAGGGGATCTGGGTAGATCCCTGGTTAGGGAACTAGGATCCTGCAAGCCATGTGGTGCAGCCTGAAAAACTCAGTAACATGCATAAAACCAGATTATCTGTTGACCCACTGATGAAAAAGTTATGAGTTCCTCACAGGAACCTAACCCTCTATTTCCCCTGGAAGGAGTGGTCATATATTGACTATGCTTAACTGTAACTACTATTAAGTGAGTCGTACTTATAATTTTTATAGTTTTGCATCTCCTGTGTCATGAGATTATTATAACTCTTAGTGTTTTCAACATTTGTTTGCCAGTATTTTATTTTCTTTCTTATGTCTTTTTTTTTTCCTCTCTCTCTCCTGTGCTCAGCTTCAGATAAACCAGTCGATTATTTTCTGTAACTCCTCTCAGAGAGTTGAATTGCTAGCCAAGAAGATTTCCCAACTGGGCTATTCTTGCTTCTATATCCATGCTAAAATGAGGCAGGTGAGTGTAAAACTTGTACTTGCATAGATTTTTTTAAGAGCTTTTTCTGAATATTTCTTGAATTTTGTTTTAATGCTCTTCCAAGTGCCCTGAGTTTAAGAATAAATTACTGTTTAGTAGGCAAAAGACCCTTCATTTTAACTTCTCTGGGGTAAGGTTTCCTAACTATAAACGGGGTAATAGTATGTACCCTTACTTCACAAGGTTTTAGGAAGATTGAGATTGTGTATGAATGAATAGTTTGTCAATTGCCAAGCATAATAGAAATGTGAGATTTTATTCCTTTCCTTCCCTATAATCTTAGATTTGGGCTAGTGTTTAGTACAGTAACCACTAGCAACATTAAACTATTTAAAATTTAGTCTTCAGTCATACTACATTTCAGATGCCACTTTATGTGTGACTATCAGCCACAGTTTTAGAAGGTTTGTAGAAGGTTCTAGTTTATCTGTGTGCCTTCTCAGGTTCATCTTTTTCTCTTTATTGTTTGCTTTTAGAAAAAGGATGGAATCTGTTTCAGAACTTGATTTAACGGAAAATAAATTCAAAACTATCAATATATTGTGTTTGTATGTGCTAACATTGTAAAATATCATGATAGGAAAGCAGTTTCTATAGTCTGACAGGTAAAGAACTTAATCAATCAGCTCACATATGGTTTTCAAAGAAGCTTATTGTCATGGATCAGGTGCCATCATATAGGCACCTAATTTTAAAATTATCACAGGAAATGATGTATAAAATTGAAGAGAATATTTCAGAGTGGAAGAACATTGCATTGAAAAGAAAGACCAGTTTGCCATATGGTAGATTTATTGATTTTGCTTGAGTTAGTGTGTTTTCATTTTTATTTAACTGAAAAGTAGTTATTTTTAGCTTTTGTATATAATAATTGAAAAGATTAGTAGATGTTTCAGTTAAGCTAAACTTTTGGCATCTTTTATTTGAAACGTTTTAGAAGTAAATATGGTGAAAATTGTCACTTAAAACCCACTCCAGCAACAACAAAAAATACCTTTAAGAATTGAGATAATATGAATACATTTATATTTGTTGCTTATTAATTCCCATGGGAGACTTTTTTTTAGATACCTTTTGTTTTTAATGTATATTGAATGTGGCTCCTTTCTCATTCATAAAAACAAATTTGGATATAACGAAACTGCTTGGGTAGGAGAAAAAAATGATGGAAATTTGGAGGCTTGTGTGAGTTGTAATCAAATAAATGCATTGCTTTATTCCTAGGAACATCGAAATCGTGTGTTTCATGATTTTCGAAATGGCTTATGCCGCAATCTTGTTTGCACTGGTAGGTATTTTCTATTCCTTTACCCATTGTTTTGCTTCCTAGTTTTGTTCATTCTCTGTCCTGTCCTGCAGTGAAGCTGCTTACATAGTCAGCTCCCTCTCCTACCATTTCTAGAATTTCTGAAGTTGAGAATGAGCTGTAGGTAACTTTTTTTTGTAGTTAAAACTTTTGAAATTAGGTTCCGTACCTGAAACTGCAAAACACTAATTTTGGCACTCCTACCTAATCTCTGCCTATTAAACCAGTTTTGAAGTTTGTGTAGTTTCTGAATAGTTTTAGCATGTAGGAATGAGTTCTATTTAGCATATGCAGAATGAATTGTGTTAAGAAACTATGTTTTGGAAATTTATTATGGCCTTTCTTTTGCCAGAATCAGACTAGTTTGTGCTCTGGTGTATTTCACAACATAAAGAAAATCAGACTGGTGGTGCATGTGGACAGTTAGATTCAGTAGCCTCCTGTCTGTACACTGGGAATATAGTCTTAGTATTGATACTAGGTTTATAATCTAAACTAGGTTTCTGGATAGAGGGAAGAACCTAGTTTTTGTTTTTTAATTTTTGAGCTGTACACAGAGATAAATACAGAAATGCATGGGTTCTGAGGGCTGACTATAAAGTTATATGCAGACTTTCAGCTGAGACCCTAACTCCTGATTTGTTCAAGGGTCAACTGTACAGACAAGTAGAAAGGTGCCATTTGCCATTAACCATTTCCTTATTTGAGAATGAAAAATACTTTTTTTCCCCTAGAAAGAGTTCGTAGTTCTTACAGAACTCACACATTGTTACAAATTACTGCTGTGGTTACATGGTTTTATTTTAAGCATTAACTTGCTGAGGCTGCCCTCAGATACGTTTTTGAAGTGCCAGTGCTTTCTTCTTTCTCATTTTTCAGAACAGTGGGCAAATACATCATTAAATAAGTACTGAACATTTATGGGTAACATGTATAAATACATACAAAGTACCACCCCTCTCAAGGAGTAGTTGTTTAGTCAGAGACAAAAAGATGACATTAAGAACCTCGGGCTGGGCCTGCAAACTTTTTCTGTAAAGTCCATGTTGTAAATAACTTAGACTTTGCGTATTATGTGGTCTCTGTTACAAGAAACTTGACTCTGCTCTTCTACCTCAGTGGCAGTATATTTAACAAATGGCCATGACTATGTGGCAGTAAAATTTGACAAAAACAGACATTGGGCTAGATCTCCAAGAGAGTAAAGGTAATTTGCAAGTGTGAGGTATATACATTAAATAACCCTAAATTTTCATAGGAGAGGGAAATAACTAGCTGAGGTGATCTGAGAAGATATGAAATTGTAATTTATAGTCTATAGATGAGTTTTAGACTTGGATAAGAAGGAATATTTTGTTAGGGGCCTGGCATAAAAAGTAATCTAGAGATTGCTAAGAAGATAGTTTAAAGAAGTATATATAGTGGGTGAGGTTGGTATAGTCGAAGTTTTGAGATGTGTTACAATCAGAATATAGAGCAGAGGACTTTGAATCTCAATTTTAAATTTTATCTGGAGATAGTTTAAAATAACAAGTTATAAATTCAAACCAGTATATTAGAAATACTTGTCTGACCATCATGGATTATTTTGACGTGTGGAGCTGAGAAGTGCAGGGAAACCTAGTTATTAGCTTATTGAACTTATTGGAGTTGTGTCTGTGTGTATTTGTCAAAGCCTAAATTAGCATAATAATTGTGGGACTGGAAAAAGTAGAAGGGATAGTCTTGCATATTAGTTTACCTCAGACCTGTTATAAATCATTCAGCAGAATGGGATGAAAGAATTCTGAACAGAGTATAAATTACTGCTGGTAAATTGCTTCTTTTTAAAGTATTCTCCCTTATGCAGTGAACTTTAAAAATAATTTATTAACCTTGGATTAAATACTTAAAAATAGAGTGAAGAAAATTATACTTGGGAGCTCATTTTTGAGTGTATAAGCTTTTTCAGTCATCCTTGATTTGCACTGTGTTACCTCAGACCATTTTTTAAAACTTTGATACAACACTGGGAAAAGGTAACTTGTGAACAGAAAGCTGCTTATGGTTAATGTGCATGAGAAATAACGCCAATAATTTACAGATGCTTTTGAATTACTGCATGAAATGAGTGAACCTTAGGTTCCTTTAGAAATAAATGTTAAAGAGTATTATGACACCAAATTGAAGGATATAATGGAGTTTTGTTTTTGTTTTAAAGATTTGTTTACCCGAGGTATTGATATACAAGCTGTGAATGTGGTAATAAACTTTGATTTCCCAAAGCTGGCAGAGACCTATCTCCATCGTATTGGAAGATCAGGTGAGGAAAAGGAAGGAGATGTTCTTTGTGGAAGTTTTTGAGAAGTTTAATCACTAAATTTTGTTCCTTTTGTGAAGTAGAGTGTGGTAGCAATTAAAATAGTGAATTTAAACTTGTTTTTTGATATATCAATTTCTAATTCTTCCAGAACATTTATTTTTTTAAGTTAAAATAACCTGATGCCTAATTTAAGATTTACAAATTAGAACCTCACTTTTGTAACTCTACTGTTTGTATTTTATACTATGTATTTTGGCAACTTTTGACACTGTTACTTTAGGCTGTGAATAATGAGTGGCACTAAATAAAAACATTAATCCTATATGGATTTGCCACTTACAGACTAGTGCTTGTACATTGATTCTCATGTTTAACTCACTAATTAGAATTGTTTTTTGTTAGGTCGCTTTGGTCATCTTGGCTTAGCCATCAACTTGATCACATATGATGATCGCTTCAACCTGAAAAGTATTGAGGAGCAGCTGGGAACAGAAATCAAACCTATCCCGAGCAACATTGACAAGAGCCTGTATGTGGCAGAATACCACAGCGAGCCTGTAGAAGATGAGAAAGCTTAACAAGCATGTGTGCACCTGAGAAAATAGCCAAGTGAGCATAATGTTTAAAGGAAGGAGATTAAGGTCCTCTTTCCCCCAGGGGGAAGGTGATGTCCTACCATATTCAGTTAGCAATAAAAGATGAAATACTTGACAAATGGCAGTAAACAGGAAATATCTCAGTTGAAGTGATCTTATTGGCGAATCCATAAATGCAGTTCTTGAATAACATCTTCCTAAGTAATATATGTGAACAGTACTTAAGACAAATTAAGATTTCTAAAATAATGGAAGCAAAAAAGAATTAGCAGTTTTGAATATGAAAATATTTTTGCTCTTTATCACTCAATCATCTGTTAGCATTCACTCTTAATTTCTAATGGGTACCTTAATAGGTTCATTTATCTGTAAAACCTTATTGCTAAAGGTATAATCAGGTAATGAGGATAACTGTCTTACTTTAAATGGCCACTGGTGTCAAACATGCATCCACCTTTGCATCTTTTGTTGACTATAGGACTCTGGAAGAAATGCTTAAAACAAGGCTTAATTAACATAGGAAAAAACTCTCCAGAACAGCCAATATTCCTGTAAGGAAAATCTGAATTCAGAGATGATAGCTTCCAAATTAGCAATGAACATTTTACCCATTATTTTTAGAGTCTCCAAATTAACTCTTCACTTTAACCTTTTTATCCTAATTTACTTGTCAAACACAAAACTCTTGGACAAAAACTAGCTCGTGTATGCTAGTACACTGACAGGCTATTGAGTTCATATAGGATTAAAAAAACTTTTTAAATTGTCACAGATGACCGCTGCCAGTACTTTTAGGATTTCATTCTGTCTCTGGGATGTCTAGTGGAAATTCCTTAATCCTGAGCTGATTGTATAGTGTGTAAAGAGGCTCAGTAGAAGCTGTTTTGGAGAGCATTTGGGATGGAATTGTGAGCGCCTGCTTCCTGTGTGCTTCACGTGTGCGTGTCCTAGTTTATATTGCTTACCAGCGGTAATTTTGGGTTTCTGTTTTCTGTAGGCTTTGACAAACTATGGAAGGCTCGTTTGGATCTGTGACACATCGATTTTGGGGGAATGCTCTTCTCTTTGTGGGTTTTTCATCTTCTTTTATTTTGGAACTATGAAGACTTGAGAGCTCAGACATTTCGTTTTTTTTTAACTGGTGAAGAGAAAAGCTGAAAAGGAATTTACCTTTTTGTTCCACTTGTTTGCACTGTGTGCTGACTGAACATTAGTTGCACTAACTGCTGGTTTTTTAAAAATTTTTCTGGGGAAGGGGGAACAAAGAAGGAAGAGAAAGAAGGGGAGAAACCCTAAAAGAGAAGAACCTTGATGAACACAAGCTTGTCTATGATTTCAAAATTCTCCAACAGCTGACTCTCGAGTGCATTTCAACTTCTCCCTGGTTACTCATCCGTTTTTAAGCCTGAAGAGCTTATTACTTATTTGTGCGAAGTGCCTTATGCTATGAGACCATTCAGAATATCATCTTTTAGACACAGCCCAAGGAATCAACAATAGTATTCTTTTTCTTTTTTCTTTCTTTTAAAAATTTTTGTCTTTTCATTTTGGTTTCAAGTTGAAGTCTCTCTCTTCCCTTTCTACCCGATACTCAAGCCCAGGGCTGGAAGATGAAACGTATTAGTAATGTTAAACACCATTTTCTTTTTCTTTATGTGGAGGAGTTGATATGCAACTGCAGTTCATCCGCACTGTAAATACATGTATTTAACAAAAAAAAAAACAATCCCAAGTAAAAATTTCTTCTGGGCTGAGTAGATGCAACATCATCGCTCCCAAAGGAAAGAGCAGTCTATCATCGCAGGAGCCATATGACAAGCCTTTTGTGCTCTATAGCAGAACACTAAAGACTGGTTTACATACGCCCTCCATTAGAAGTTATGGCACTTGATGTGTAGACATGTCAGAGCCTTTGACCCTCTTTCCTCTATGGCAGAGCGTGTCCCATAGAAAATTGGGTGTGTATACTTGTATAAACTTTGTAAATAGGTTTTTTTCTGGGTTCATATATATATATATATATATACATATATATATATTTTTTTTTTTGGATGAAGGTTGCTGGGATTAAGGGGATTAGAGTGATTATGGGAGCAGCTAAAGATGAGAGGGGCTCAGTTTTCCGCAACACTAAATCTAAAAAGTATTTTGGCTTCTTACTGTAGAGAGCAGACCTCTACAGGAATCCTACATTGGAAAAGAGACCCAGAAGTCGGGTTCACTGCTACCACACTGTCTCATATAGTACCTTTGGAGTAGGCCTGACAGAGAGAACAAGGAAGCTTCAGAAACCTATAATTCAAGATGTTATTTTTTTGAGACGTTCTCTCTGATACTGTTCCCTGCCAGCCTTTTTAAAAGTTTGAGAAACTTTTCAAGCTCTGCAAAAGGGGACAAAGAATTTTATTTGCCTTGCAGTGTGGGGATATGATTGAGCAGCAGTGTCTTTGAGCAGTATATGTATAAAGCATGGATTTGCATTTCAAATATTAGCCAGTACCAGCTTTGGTAACTTTAGCAGTTCTGGGGCTTACTTTCTGTGGATCACCTCCTGTACTTTTGTGTGTTGCCCTCTGCCCACCTTGATACATAAACTTGCAGGAACGGGCGACCCCTGAGAGCTGTTAACTTTCATGCTACAGAAAGCTGCTTGCCATCCCTTGCTTTGTGACAAGAATTATCTGTCATTTTGCATTGTAAATTGCTGGCAAATGCTTTACAGTCAATAGTGTTGCTTTAAATTGTGCCCCTCCCAACATGCTTGATGTTTGGCCTGATCTCCAGGCAAAAGGAGTGAGATGAATCAATACCAGTGAACTTTTTTTTAATGTTTTTAATTCCCTTTAACCCAGTACACTAGGTCAATCAGGAGGCATCTAGGATTTAAAAAAAAGAAAAAGAAAAAATTTAAAAAAAATTGGTTTCCATTTGTCATTGTCTTTTAAAACCCTGAAATATTCCAGGATATGTCTTAAATAAACTTTCATGCTTAACTCATCTGGATAAAGAAGTCAGTTATTCAAAGTTGCTTTTTGACTCTGCCTAGTTCTAAGCAAAATTATTTGTAATTCCAAAATTCCTTGAAGATCAAAATCCTGCAGATGCCTCCTGATCAGACATAGCCCTAACTCCTTAAAAATTGTAGCAAGAGCTGCACAGTACAAACCCAAAAAGAATAATTCATTTATCTGGTATCCAAGCCACACTGTCTCCAGCCAATGTAGGTTACTAAATGCAAGGCCTAATTAAGAAAGTAACCTTTTCCCAGGGAGGGGTGGGGGGAGGGAACTTAAAAGGCATCAACTTTTGACCAAAAAATCTTGCCCTTGTACTGATGCAGCTCTCCCCCCAATCTCTGGCGAGATAAGAGGGATCATTCATTACAGAAGAAAAACAAGGGAAGTTCATAAACGATTCTGTGTCTCGCTAGAGAGAGTGGGTAACTAAACAGACAGCGCAGTCTCTTGCCATCCTCAGACTGCGCTCTGCCTGGTGCCACGCGCCTGTGGGTCCCTCTAAAAGCACAGACTTTAAATTGAAAGTTTTACTGAAGTACAACCTCTGATGAGGAGTGGCACTTAAAACTATCTGGGACACCACTATTGGACACAGTCTTATTCAGGCTGCTGTCCAGTTTTGGTGCTTGACTCTTGAATGGGAATTGTTAAATGGAAAGATGCTCTATGAACTAGGTCAAAGCCTAGTCTTTTTTTTTTTTTCTCTCAATTCCCCTTAAAATAAGGAGCATGGTTACTATTAGTTGATTTTATTAGTATTGGGTGTTTAAGTAATGGTGATATTTTTCCAGTGGTTCATTTGGATTAAAAACTCCCTTATTTTTAATATTTAAATTACAATCAGCTCCTGGTTTAACCAGTGGTTATATAGGTGTGTAATGAGTTATGGACTGTTACACAGCTTCCTGTCTCTCTCTTCCTTACATTCCGATGGAGAAACCTTGCCTTTTCCCTTAGGAATGGAATGGAATAAATTTATTCTTAAATGATCTTCCATGGAAAGAAGTAAGGGGAGAGAAACCTAAAAATAATCTCTCAATTATTTTCAAGTTGGTCCCAGCATCATCATACAGGTTGGCCCCAAGGGGCGGGGGGAGGGGGAGGCAATTGGTTATCAATATTTGTTTTCAGAATGAGATGGGAGCATCTTTCCTTTGCCTTGTGCTTTGTGTTTGATACCATCATGCTTGGATTAGAACCAGACAACTCAGCACAAAGCCTTGAGTGTACATTGTTGGAACCAAAACATCTCATTCTGATCACTTGGTTTAATTTTTTTATTTTTTATTTTTTAATAGGGTGGGAGGGAGGTTACTTTGCCCCAAAAGGGAGGGTATCTGCACTAAGGATTTAGAAACACTTTGGAAGCTCATGACCTCATCAGAAACTGCCTTTAGTCACACTCCTGACCTTATTATAGATGAGTAACAAAAAGATGAAATAAATTCTTGGGAATTAAGCCATGTTGTTTTTATTTGCTACTTTTTTTCAGCATTCTGTGTATCTTAAGCTGTTGTGGAATCATTTTTCTGCCAAAATACCTTTGTCAAGCCAAAAGTTTTTGGCCTCATGGGAGCTGGGATGTAGTCAGCTTCTTGGTGAACTTTAGTGGACCTTTTGAGCCTGTAGTTGTACATCATACCTTAAGTTTTGCGGGGTTTGTTTTTGTTTTTTTTTAACTTCCAAAGAAAACCCACTTCTTTCTGATCTAAAAACTCATCTTCGGGGTAAAGAGTTAAGTGTCCAAAGGTTCATGAGGTCAGAGGGAGCTAGCCTGGCACCTGGACTGTGCCCCTCCATAGCTGACAGATTTCAACAGAAGTGTATTTAAATTCTCCAGTAGACTGTACTGGGCAGGGCAAGGGAGGGGGTAGGGTTGGGCTATTAAGATACAGGCTACTGTATTTTAACCAGTGGTTGTGGGGGGAGGGGTGCTTGGAGAAAACAAAGTCACTATTCCCTTTTTGAAACAAGATTAAAATGAAGAAAGGTTATTTTTTGTTTAGTAAAAACAGGATAGAATTCCAGTGTCCCTAGCCACAAGGGACCAGTTCCACTGAAAAGTGAACAGTGGGGACTCAATTTTGAAAACATCTGGGGAATGGGAAAATTGGCTTTCTGTTAATTGGCAAATGTTCCAGTGGGTCTGTGTTTTTGTTGGAATGTCTTATGTTGTATGTACACGTATATTGACCAGAGTCTCTGCTGAATTTAAAAGAAAAGATGGTGGATAAAATCTTGATTTGTTAATTTATCTCAATAAAAGCCCACTGGAACTCCAAATATGTGTGTGGTGTGTCTTTAGCAGCAGCTGTTCAATCTTGAAGTCATTTTTAGTTGAATGACTCATTCTGAAAAGCAAGAAGACTCAGCACTACTACTCTGAGCCCAGTTCAATAAAATCTGAGAGCACCTTTGTCCAGCCCTAAGGCTTTCTCACCATTTGCATTTAACTTTTCATAGCCTGAACAGGAAAGGAGAAAGGAGAGAGGTGTTGGTCCACAGTATGTTGGAGAACTGCCAGTAATTACCCCCTAGAATTGTTCAGAACCTGCCCCCAAAAGTAGTGAATGGAATTTGTATTCTGAAAACTAGAAATTCTGATGAAAGAAATCAAAAGACCTAAATAATCGGAGAAAAGCAGACAAAGTTGGACCCAACAACCTCACCCGTACCCAAAAGACTTTGGTGTAACAAGGTATGTGCAAGACTTGTATGCTGAAAACTACAAGGTGCGCTGATGAGAGAAATCAGGCCTGAAGATACAGTCTTCAATCTATGTACTACAGCTCTCTTGTCCATTCTCCAGTTTCATCTATAGGTTCCCTGTATTTCCTGCCAGTCAACCCCAGCAAGCTTTATGACAAAAGCTGATTGTAAAATGCACGTGGAAAGGCAAACTGCAATAACAGCTTTAGAAAAGAACACGTTCAGTTCAGTGGCTTGGTCGTGTCCGACTGTGACATGACAGCACACCAGGCCTCCCTGTCCATCACCAACTCCCAGAGTTCACTCAGACTTGGGTCCATCGAGCTGGTGATGCCATCCAGCCATCTCATCCTCTGTCGTCCCCTTCTGACTCCTGCCCCCAAATCCCTCCTAGCATCAGAGTCTTTTCTAATGAGTCAGCTCTTCGCATAAGATGGTCAAAGTACCGGAGTTTGAGCTTTAGCATCATTCCTTCCTAAGAACACCCAGGACTGATCTTTAGAATGGACTGGTTGGATCTCCTTGCAGTCCAAGGGACTCTCAAGAGTCTTCTCCAACACCACAGTTCAAAAGCATCAATTCTTCGGCGCTCAGCTTTCTTCACAGTCCAAATCTCACATTCATACATGACTACTGGAAAAACCATAGCCTTGACTAGACAGACCTTTGTTGGCAAAGTAACGTCTCTGCTTTTCAATATGTTATCTAGGTTGGTCATAACTTTTCTTCCAAGGAGTAAGCGTCTTTTAATTTCATGGCTGCAATCACCATCTGCAGTGATTTTGGAGCCCCCAAAAATAAAGTCAGCCACTGTTTCTCCATCTATTTCCCATGAAGTGATGGGACCGGATGCCATGATCTTAGTTTTCTGAATGTTGAGCTTTAAGCCAACTTTTACTCTCCTCTTTCATCAAGAGGCTTTTTAGTTCCTCTTCACTTTCTGCCATAAGGATGGTGTCATCTGCATATCTGAGGTTATTGATATTTCTCCTGGCAATCTTGATTCCAGCTTGTGCTTCTTCTAGCTCAGCGTTTCTCATTATGTACTCTGCATATAAGTTAAATAAGCAAGAGGACTCATTTCAGTTCAGTCGCTCAGTCGTGTCCAACTCTGACCCCATGGACTGCAGCATGCCAGGCTTCGCTTGTCCATCACCAACTCCCAGAGCTTACTCAAACTCATGTCAATCAAGTTGGTGATGCCATCCAACCATCTCATCCTCTGTTGTCCCCTTCTCCTCCTCCCCTCAATCTTTCCCAGCATCTTTTACCAGGGCCTTTTCACATGAGTCAGTTCTTCCCATCAGGTGGCCAAAGTATTGGAGTTTCAGCTTCAGCACCAGTCCTTCCAATGAATATTCAGGACTGATTTCCTTTGTGATTGACTAGTTGGTTCTCCTTGCATACCAGACCTAATTTCAAGGAAGTTGTAAATTCAGTTTTTACTACAATACACTGTGAAGAAATGTGAAGGAGACAAGCCACCAGCCTTTTCAGAGAATGGGTATGTACAGTCTAGCCTAAGGTGAGCCACATAAATATTTCCCCTGATTGCTGGCTTGCATTTGGGTTTACTCACCAGAGACTCCCATAGGAAATTAGATGAAAGAGGGAGTTTGTGCTTAGTTGCTCAGTCGTGTCTGACTCTGTGACCCCGTGGACTTATAGCCTGCTCGGCTCCTCTGTCCATAGGGATTCTCCAGGCCAGAATACTGGAGTAGGTTGCCATGCCCTCCTCCAGGGGATCTTCCCAACGCAGGGACTGAACCCAGGTCTCTCACATTGCAGGCAGATTTCCCATCTGAACCACCAGGGAAGCCCAAAGAGGGAGTTTGTATTCTGTTAACTCCTACCCTGTGAGATGCCTCAGGGCTTCCCTGGTGGTAAAGAGTCCTGCTTGCCAATGTAAGAGACAGAAAAGAGTAATTCAATCCCTGGGTCTGGAAGATCCCCTGGAGGAGGACATGGCAACCCACTTCATGGACAGAGGAGCCTGGTGGGCACAGTCCATAGGATCGCAAAGAATTCACACAACTGAAGTAACAGCACGCACACATGCACAAGATGCCTCTAGCCGCTTTGTTCCTCACCTGGAGATCTCTGCAGCTAAGTGTCACTCTGCCTCCATTTTCTGGTCCCCCCCCTTGGTTGATTTTCCCTATACCCACGGCTTCGTAAATAAGCATTGATGAAAATAAATTTTCCTGCTACAAGTGTGCCATCTGTTTCTTCTTGGGACCCAGACAGAATAATTGGTACCAGAAGTGGTCCCAAAAACAGACTCTTAAAATGAGATTCTGGCACTGGGTTATTTATATTTGATGAGCTCCATGATAACCTCCTTAGCAGGGTTGGTGGATGGGCTATTCATGGACCTGGTGGCATCACAGTTCGGATTTTCGTTGGTAGTACCATGGGAATAAGTGCAGGTAAAGGATGAGACAGGAAAATCAAGGGTCTGTGACAATCAGTAATAATACAACCTGCCGACAGGGAGAAAATACTTGCAAATGACGTGACAAGGGATTAATCTCTACAATATACAAATAGCTCATATGACTCAACAACAGAAAAACAAACCAAGTTGAAAAATGGGCAGATGATCTAAGACATTTCTCCAAAGAAAACATACTGATGGCCAAAAAGCACATGAAAAATCCTCAATATTGCTAATTAGAGAAATGCAAATCAAAACTACAATGAGGGTCTCCTCTCTCCAGTCAGAATGGCCATTATCGAAGTTTACCAACACTAAATGCTGAAGAAAGTATGGAGAAAAAGGAACCTTCCTAACACTGTTGATGGGAATCTAAATTGGTGCAGCCACTATGGAAAACAGTATGGAGGTTCCTTTAACAACTAAAAATAGAGTTACCATAGGATCCTGCAATGCTGATCCCGGGCACATAACCAGAGAAAACTGTAATTAGAAAAGATATATGCACCCCAAAGTTCATAGAAACACTATTTACAATAGCTAAGACATGGAAGCAACCTAAATATCCATAAACAGAGGAATGGATAAAGAATATATGGTATGAATGTGTATATGTGTGTGTGTATGTGTGTGTATAAAATAGAATATTAGCCATAAAAATGAAATAATGCCATTTGCAGCAACGTGGATGGACCTGCCAATTACCATACTAAGTGAAGTGAGCCAGAGACATATCCTGTGATAGCACTTACATGTGGAATCTGAAAAAAGAGATACAAATGAACTTATTTATAAAACAGAAATAGATCCACAAATATAAAAATGTATGGTTACCAAAGGGGTAAGAGTGGGGAGGGATAAATTAGAAGGATGGGGTTAACATATACATGCTGCTATATATTAAATAGATTACCAACCAGAGGTCTTAATTCCCAAGAGAGAAATGCTTCCTCCAGAGAACTCATCAGAAGTTCTATTAAACTGGAAATTGAGCCTGCCACACTGGACTTCTGCCTACTTTGCTCTTCTCCTGCTACCCAACCAACAGGCTGCTTTGTGACCCTAATTTGAAAGGGAGAAATTGGGTTGTGATTACACAGAGACAGCAAGGAAGACTTTGTCTGGAATGCAGATCTCCTGGGGCTGCTTTTAATATACCATATGATGTGATAAAAGTTAATGGAAAACTACAACAGTCTAGTGCAGACTGGATTAGTAATAGTCCAGACTCTTCAGAAGGCTTGGGTCATTCCACCAGGCAGTGAATCAAGATTATCCAAGATACTTGCAGAGGACAAAGGACATATGGAATGGGTAGTGGAAGAAGGAAGTTATTGATACCATATGACCACATGACTAGTTGTAGAAATGAAGATTGTAACACTTATGAGTATTTCTTCCTTATTTTATTTTATAATAAAATCTATTAGGTATGTATCAACTAGTTATTTTTTCTCCTCTCATTCTCCTACCATTGAAGATAAGATTTATTAATAGGTGTCAAAAGGCTTTTGACCCACTAGAAAAGGCTTGAACTCGCCTGAAAATATAAAGTGACATACAGGAATTTGTATCCTCTTTGGGGAGAGGGTTAGAATGCTTTTGATTTTCTGCTGGACAGTGGAGTATTTAATCAGATGCATAATTTTGCTAATTTTTTAATTTGGAAGCTAAATATGGTTAATCAGAGAAAGCAAAGGCACCCCACTCCAGTACTCTTGCCTAGAAAATCCCATGGATATCCGGAGGAGCCTGGGAGGCTGCAGTCCATGCTAAGGGTCAGACACAATTGAGCGACTTCCCTTTCACTTTTCACTTTCATGCATTGGAGAAGGAAATGGCAACCCACTCCAGTGTTCTTGCCTGGAGAATCCCAGGGACAGGGGAGCCTGGTGGGCTGCTGTCTGTGGGGTCGCACAGAGTCAGACATGACTGAAGTGACTTAGCAGCAAATATGGTTAATAAAAGTGACTGAATGTCATATTAACATTTGATGGAATGTTGTGGGTTTTTTTTTTTTTAATTTGTCCATGTAGCTAATCTGCAACTACCTTTCCTACAATCTCCTGTCTTGTTAAGTTCTACTTTGGTAGATTTGTGATATACTAACTTGGTTAAGCTCAAAGTAAATTTCCCAGAATTCCCTTCCCTATTTGGCTCAGAATCAGAGCTGGTCAAAAGAAAATTTGCACAATATTTGGAAGGTGAAACTGAAGCAGCAGGAATCACAATCTGAAGGTTATCATGGTCAGAGGTGATGAGAGAGGTGCCAGAAAGTCCCAATTTCCCCTTGCTCTTTATTTTTGCTGCACATTCATGTTCTTGCTTCATGTCCAGCTCTTTTTCCTTATTGGTAGCTCTGCTGATCAATAGCAACACAGATCTATTGCCAGACCACTTGGCTGTGAATGCACTAATTTGTTCACCTAAACTAGTGATTAAGAGAGTCAATTAGTGATTTTCCCCTAGTTTGTTTTTTTTTTTTTTAACATCCTCATTTGGATCATTACTTCCCCAGTCTCTCCTCCAATTATGTAAAACAGTGGCTCTCAAACTTCAGACATCTGAATTACCTGGAGGGCTTATTAAAACCAACTTTCTGAGTCTACCCCCAGAGCTTCTGAGTTTATAGGTCTGTGGTGGGGCCTATATATTTGCATTTCTAACAAGCCTCCAAGTAATGTTGAGGCTTGATGCTGTTGATCCAGGGAACATACACTGGAAACCACTGGAGTAAAGCCTAATTCCTCTAATAAATTCCTCATTCTATAATATCCTTCGTAGTTCCACTTCCTCAATTTAACCCTGGCTAATTAGGGCTCTAGACCCTTGAGAGTCCCTTGGACTGCACGGAGATCCAACCAGTCTATCCTAAAGGAGATCAGTCCTGGGTGTTCTTTGGAAGGGCTGATGCTAAAGCTGAAACTCCAATACTTTGGCCACCTCATGCGAAGAGTTGACTCATTGGAAAAGACTGATGCTGGGAGGGATTGGGGGCAGGAGGAAAGGGGACAACAGAGGATGAGATGGCTGGATGGCATCACCGACTCGATGGACGTGAGTTTGAGTGAACTCCGGGAGTTGGTGATGGACAGGGAGGCCTGGTGTGCTGCGATTCATGGGGTCGCAAAGAGTCAGACAGAATTGAGCGAACTGAGACCATATAAACTTCCTTTGTAGTACCTCAGTCAGTAAAGAACCTGCTTGCAATGCAGGAGACCCAGATTCGATTCCTGGGCTGGGAGGATCCCCTGGAAAAGGAAATGGCAACCCACTCCAGTATCCTTGCCTGGAGAATCCCATGGACAGAGGAACCCGGCAGGCTATAGACAATGGGTTCACAAGAGTTGGATATCACTTAGCAACTAAACCACCAGACCATGTAGGGGAAGAAAAGAAATTAAAGGCTATAAAAATGCAACTGGGGCTTCCCAGGTGGTGCTAGTGGTAAAGAACCCCTTGCCAACGCAGGAGATGGAAAAGATCGGGTTTGATCCCTGGATCAGAAAGATCCCCTGGAGGAGGGCATGGCAACCCACTCTCGGGAAATCCCATGGACAGAGGAGCCTGGTGGGTGACAGTCCATAACGTCTCACAAAGTTGGACACAACTGAGCGAATTAGCACGCACGCATGCAAACACACAAACAGGAACTTGCCAGTGAGGGCAGTAAAAGAGGACTGCCTTCCAAGACTTCCCACCAAGACAGAGTAATGGTGATCAAATCTACTCCCTTTCCTAAAGCAGCCAACAATGGACAATATATGAGGCAATAGTTTAAGACACCAGGCAATGAAAGACAGTGAAACCCAAAGATGGAGGCTCCATAACTATTGAATGAACAAACAGGATTTGCAGATAGATGCTACTTCTGCCCATGGCTGCAAAACCTAGATTTTTCAAATGTCTCCTTTGCATTATTAAGCATCTGACCATATGGCGAAAGGCAGGATGAGCCCTGTGATTATGAACACCCAACTTACTGCCCCGAGAATGCTTTCCAGCTGTGATGCAGGAAAGGGAACCCAAGTGGAACCCAGGAAGCTACATGGGTTGAGAAAACAGAGCTGAGATTCTGAGAAGAGCAAGCAGATGGAGATTACAGGACAAAGTGCCAGAGAGGAGAGGGCTGCAGAGAAAAAGAACTCCAGAGATATGCAGAGGAGCCCTTTGAGTCTTTGGCTGAGCATTGATTTGCCCAAGCATGCCCGGAAAATACTTGAGACCAGAGAAAGAACCACCCAAAAGGATTAGGGGGTACAGTGCCCAGAGCTCACACAGGGTTGGGAATAACCCTAACCTGATTCATGAAGCATTGGGTAGAGTACTGAGAAATGTCTTGCCGTAGTAATGGGGAATCATTAGAGTGCTGATAAGTCCCCACCAAATGCATCTTAAGGGCTCCCCTGGTGGCTCAGTGGTAAAGAACCTGCCTACAATGCAGGGGACAAGGTTCCATCTCTGGGTCAGGAATATCCCCTGGAGGAGGGCCTGGCAACCCACTCTGGTACTCTTGCCTAGAGAATCCCATGGACAGAGGAGCCTGGCAATAGGGTGACTCAGAGTCAGACATGACTGACGCAGCTAAGCAGCAGCAGCAGCAATGCATATTAAAAAGCAAGAACTGAGACTTCCCTGGTGGTCCATGGCTAAGACTTTGCGCTTCCAGCGCAGGGGACCCAGGTTTGATCCTTGGTCAGGGAACTAGATCCCACACGCCACAGTTAAAGATTCTGCATGCAGCAATGAAGCTCAAAGATCACACATGCTACAACTAGAACCCAGCACAGTCAAATAAGTAAATATTAAATTTTTAATTAAAAATAAGATCCCAAAGGATTTAACTTTTTCCAAAATAACTGTTTCCCAGAAAAAAAAAATTCAAGAATATTTATGAGACTATAAAAAAATCCAGCACCCAAACTAAAATTAATAATGCCTGGCAACGAATTAATACCAAGTAAGCATGCAAATCAAAACCACAATAAGATTATCACCTCAAACCTGCCAGAATGGCTATCATCAAAAAGAGGATGAATAGCAGGAGTTGGCAAGCATGTGGAGAAAAGGGAACTTTTGTGCACCATTGGTGGGATTTTAAATTGATGCAGCCACTGTGGAAACAGTATGGCAATTTCCCCCAAAATTAAAATCAGCACTACAATATGATCTAGCAAATTCACTCCTAGGTATTTATTTACCCAAAGAAAACAAAAACACTAATTCAAGATGATATATACACACCAATGTTCATTGCAACATTATTTATAATAACTAAGATAAAGAAGCAATCTGCGTGTCCATCAATAGGTGAATGGATAAACATTTGAAATACACATACACACACAGTGGATTATTACTCAATCAGAAAAAGGACATTTACCATTTGCAACAACATGGATGGATCTAGAGGGTATTAGGGCCTTCCCTGGTGGCTCAGACAGTAAAGAATCTGCCTGCAATACAGGATACCTAGGTTGAATCCCTGGGTTGGAAAGGTCCCTGGAAAAGGGAATGGCTCCAGTATTTTTGCCTGCAGAATTCCATGGATAGAGATATAGTCCAGGGGTCACAGAATTGGACAGGACTGAGTGACTAACACTTTCAGAGGGTATTATGCAAAATGAAATAAATCAGACAGAGAAAGATAAATACTGTTTGTCTCATTTACATGTGGAATCTAAAAAATAGAACAAAATGGAAACAGACTAAGATACAGAGGACAAACGGGCAGGTGCCAGGGGGAAGGCAATGGGGGTAGGGGGTGAAGGGGATTAAGTGATACAAATCCTTACTTACAAAATAAATAAATCATGGGATGGAATACACAACATAAGGAGTATGGTCAGTAATATTGTAATAACACTGTATGGGGACAGATGGTTACTAGCCTCACTGTGGTGATCATTTCCTACTGTAAGCGAATGCCAGAATCATGCAGTATACCTAAAGACTAACAATACTGGACATCAACTATATTTTAATTGAAAAAATTTAAAAACACAAAACAAATTCTAGAAAATGCAAGCTCTTAGGGACAAGAAGCAGATTAGTTGTTGCCTGTTGGGGAAGAGGTGGGAAGGAGGGGAGGATTATAAAGATATACAAGGCAACATTGAGAATGATGGATGTGTTCAGTATTTTGATTGTGATTATGGCTTCACAGGAATATACTTGTTAAAATATTAAATTACAGACTCCAAATATGTGCAGTTTATTGTAGGTCAATTGTGCCTCAGTAAAGCTCTTAAAAAAATAGAGCATGCAGAAAGAAGCAGAAGGCCTTAAGGGAAGAATTGAAGGAGTCATATGTGGTCCTAGGGCACAGAAAACTGAAGACCAAGACCTGGGTTTGACTGCAAGAATTATAGAACCACAGGATCCACTGGAGTGAACAGCCTACCAGCTTTCTCGTGTTAAACAGCACTGATGGGGAGGGAGGAGCCCTCTGAGATGTGGGATGGGGCATTTAGACATACATAAACCAGGCTCCAAAATCACTGCAGATGGTGACTGCAGCCATGAAACACGCTTACTCCTTGAAAGTTATGACCAACCTAGACAGCATATTGAAAAGCATAGACATTACTTTGCCAACAAAGGTCTGTCTAGTCAAGGCTATGGTTTTTCCAATAGTCATGTATGGATGTGAGAGTTGGACTATAAAGAAAGCTGAGCATGAAAGGATGATGGTTTTAAACTGTGGTGTTGGAGAAGACTCTTGAGAGTCCCTTGGACTGCAAGGAGACCCAACCAGTCCATTGGTGTTGGGAGATCAGTCCTGGGTGTTCATTGGTGGGAGATCATTGGTGGGACTGATGTTGAAGCTGAAACTTCAATACTTTGGCCACCTGATGTAGAGAGCTGACTCATTTGAGAAGACTCTGATGCTGGGAAAGATTGAGGGCAGGAGGAGAAGGGGACAACAGAGGATGAGATGGTTGGATGGCATCACCGACTCAATGGACATGGCTTTGGGTGAACTCTGGGAGCTGGTGATGGACAAAGGCCTGGTGTGATGCAGTTCACGGGGTCACAAAGAGTTGGACACAACTGAGCTACTGAACTGAACTGAAACCAGGCTAAAAATTTTGAAACTTCTCCATTCTTTAAGAATGGGCTATATAGTGACTTCCTTTCAAAGAGGACAGTGTGGAAAGGAGAGAAGAAAACAATCACTTGATGGCAGAGAAATCAGACAAACATAACTCAGCCAGGTAATTCAGGTCAAGATTAACAGTAAAGAGCCATGTTGACCATATACCCTTGAAATGATGCAATGCGAACAGCATTTTTCCTCTTCCTCCCCAAAACCCACAATTCCAACATAACTATGAGAAAAACACCAGACACTCCAATTTGAGGGACATTCTAAAAATGTTCCTAGCCAGTACTCACCAGTACTCCTTGAAACTATCAAGGGCATCAAAAACAAGAAAAGTCTGAGAAACTGTCATAGCCAAGAGGAGCCTAAGGAGGTGTGACAACTAAATGAAAGGTAGGATTCTGGAATAAAGAAGTAAGGAAATAAAGCGTAAGTGAAAGACTCAGGAAATCTGAATAAAGCACGGACTTTAGGTACTAATAATATATCAGTGTTGGTTCATCACTTGTGACCAATGTACCAGCAAATGTACATTATTAGTTATATGGGAGGAAGCGGGGGAGTATGCCTGTGTTTTTTAGATAATACAGGTCCTTGCCTTTGTCTGTACTCACCAGCCATCCCTGTGCACTCAGATGAACCACCAGCACGAGGCTGCTGCCTTTAAGCTAGAGAGAGACTCTGAGGTTAAGAGGATATTATGAGTATAATGGAAGAGAAATATGTCTCTCATGGCAGTCAGCTGCCGCAGAGCCCCACGTGCTAGTGGAGAGCCACCTTGGGATTATCCTCACAACTTTCTGCGCCCGTCCTTATTTCTAGACATGTCAGGGCTCAAAGGAGATTTCCTTGGCCTCCTGGTTGACCTGTCTCTTGGGCTCCACATAGCAGGCTTGGAAGCCTTGTATAATAACTGCCCAGACTGGAGACCAAAGAACCCAGAAACAGTGACAGAGACATCAGTGGGTTATTAGATAGGGGATCTTACACTTTTGAAGCAAAGATCCTGGAGTGACACCCACTTTGTGTACAGCAGGTGGGAGCTAGCTGCTGCTGCTGCTGCTGCTGCTGCTACTGCTAAGTCGCTTCAGTCGTGTCTGACTCTGTGAGACCCATAGACAGCAGCCCATCAGGCTCCCTCGTCCCTGGGATTCTCCAGGCAAGAACACTGGAGTGGGTTGCCGTTTCCTTCTCCAATGCATGAAAGTGAAAAGTGAAAGTGAAGTTGCTCAGTCGTGTCCGACTCTTCGTGACCCCATGGACTGCAGCCTCCCAGGCTCCTCCATCCATGGGATTTTCCAGGCAAGAGTACTGGAGTAGGGTGCCATCACCTTCTCCGGGGGAGCTAGCTAGACCTTCACAACTCAGGGGAGACAGAGGCTACCGTTTATAGGGAAATTGCCGTAAAGTTGGCTCATCGTTTACCAGGGAAACCAGCGGCTGGGGCAGGGGGCAAGCATGTTGATAGTTACTGATTAAGCCCTGTAATTAAGAGGATTGGATAGTCATGTGAGTGAAGCAGGGTCTGGTCAAGCAGGAGATGTGCAGACAGCAGGAAAACAGCCATCTTGAGTGGCCTGACCATACATGGCCCTAGATAGTTAAGATGCATAAGGAATAATTTCCATGAACCCAGACTCTTGCATCTTTCCATACAGAGAAAAGCACTATGATCAACTGTTATCTTTAAATGTTTGACTGCATGTTTGTTTGTTTCAGGAAAATCTCCTATATATCCTGCTTCCTCTCTTACCTCTTTGGAGCAGTTCCTCCAAACTATCTGAGAGGCTATGGTCCTCAGCAAGGTCCCCTAGCAAAACACAATTTACAACTTTTAGATTGTACATTTTTCTTCATTTGACGTGATTGTGTTACTTTATAACTATGTTTCTGATAACTTACAGGAGGTTTACACCAACTGCCACTTTGTTTACTGATTGCAGTGAGACTCAGGATTCACTCCTGGTCTCACTCAGCACTCTGGAAGACTCTGCCTTGATAGGATGGTGGAATCCCCTGCTGAGAGATAGCATCCTGCAGGACTGGGGTGCCGTCCTGAGAGATAACAGTATATGCCTAAACTGCTACTAATATATGGGGCCATTTCCCCATAGGCAGGATGCACGGGTCCAAGAACCAAGAGCTGAAGATGAGAATGGCCCCTTTCGGGACTTCCTGGGTGGTCCAGTGGGGTTAAGACTCCACGCTTCTAATGCAGGGGGTTCTAGTTCAACCCCTGGTTGGAGAACTAAGATCTCACATTCCACGAGGCCAAAAAAGGAAAAGAACCTTGTCCAGAAACATCTTGTCAGAGGTTAAGGAGAGTAGAGAATGGAAGGTGTAAGAAGGCAGCTAAGATTACCTTGGTCTTGGGGTCAGCTAGAGATGGTAATGTAGCAGCCACATTTGATGAACTACAACTGTTTCTTTTTCTTACATTATCTGAAGAACACCAGTGCTTTAAGCTGGAAGCATAACTAACTGGCATCACCCCAAGATGATACAGTAGCTGATGGGACTTTATGAGCCCTATGTGTTGGGGGAAACAAAATTTTCCTGTGGACAAAGGTCTAGAGTGGATGTGGAGGGTCAAAGGGGTGGACTGTGCATTTATCTTTTGTTTGCCCCTCCAGACCCCCTCTCACTCCACCCCACATCCCCTTCGCCCTGCCCTCTGACCCAGGAGGCTGATCTGTACGGTACACATCCTGTGTCTTCAGCATCCTGGCAGGGCCCCACAGGAGATCAGAGAGAGAGAGAAAATAGAGTGTGGTCAGGTTACTCATTCCCTCTCCTTGAGCTGGCCGTGTCCCTCAACCAATGACCACGACCTCTCACCAGAGCCTTGGAGAACCCACTCCCAGCCTCATGATGGCCATGCCTGGCTGCTCCTAAACTTGGGTCACTGCCCTATCCTTGTGGTTCCCCAATACCCATGTCTATTTTTGTAAATAAACCCTCCTCAAATTATCCTGTTTTGAATGTGCCATCTGTTTCCTGTTGGGAGACAGACTGATATAGTGGGATTTATGTCACCATTACTCTGCTAACAGTTTTGTGTTTGAATGTCAGCTTGTGGTGTCCCGGCATTTTCTGCCCTTAAATGGGAGCTGCTTTGAACCCCTAGAACTGTCTGAGCCATGGCAGGCAAAAGGGTGAAATAAGACAATGAAATCACCTAACACAGTGCCTGGTGCAGACGCAATAAACGCTAGAAGAATCATCCTCCCCACTGCACCAGACTCTGCACTGCAAACAAAAATAGTGGGGTTTGACATCTTGTGTGTGCCTGTCGTGCATGTCAGTGATTTCAGTAGAGAGGGTTAAACCAGAGAGATTTTGCTCCAAATGACTATTTTATTAAAGTCCTGCTCAATTCTTAAATGTTGATATACCACAAAAGGCAAGGAGGAAACATATCTAATTTAAGATGTTTGGAAATAAACAGAATCGAACTCTAGGCAGGGCTCACCTAGTTGGGGCCAGCAGCAGTGGGTTTCCTGCCAAGTCAATGACACATAAACCCAGGGCCTCTCTACAGCTCTACGCCTAGTTTTGCACTCATAATTTGATTCCTTTTCTTATAGGAGGAGTCCAGATTGTTTAAGCTTAAGGAGTCCAAGTTGTTTAAGGTGCCGTGATACCTGGGGACTCACGCTGCTGGAAAGTTATTACATTTGGGCTCTTCTCTGGGACAGGCAGAATGCGGGAGACTGAGAGGCCAGCTCAGACCCACTGGAAGTCATTCATTCTGGATGAACACAAACAAACCAAGGGCCGCGAGCAGATGTGAGCTGTGCTCAGGGACAGTGGTTCAGCTGCAGCTGTGATAGGAGAGCTCTTGGTCTCAGCTTCACCTACAATCAAGACACCTGAATGAGTG
This sequence comes from Nanger dama, assembly GCA_917880005.1. Taxonomy (NCBI): domain Eukaryota; kingdom Metazoa; phylum Chordata; class Mammalia; order Artiodactyla; family Bovidae; genus Nanger; species Nanger dama. The sequence goes on along the minus strand of CAKJTW010000014.1, from coordinate 29,606,709 downwards.
AGACTGTAGACACAAACTCTTCCCTACCTTCTCGAGGCAGGCTGTGCAACCACAAGCAGACACTTTTCAGAGCATGGGCATTATTCGACTTCCAAGTGAGAATGAGTTCCTCACCATGGCCATCACCACCTCTAACCCATGCCGCTTCACTTTACCGCATGAGAACTCTCCTCTACTACAAGCGGGCTCATTGCCTCCAAAGCCTAACCTTCTGTGAATCCTTTGACCCTGCAATTCCATGTGGAGGAATTTATTCTGAGGAAATAATACTACTGTTTCTAATTAAATCAGTATAAAGGCATTCTCCCTAGCATTGTTTGTAACAGGAAAAATGAATAAACTTCAATGTTTACGTTTATTCAGTGTCTGATGATAAAGCATTGATTAACTCATGGTCCATCCATATAATAGAAAGTGGTGAGGAAGTGTTAATAGAATACATAATGATATGAAACGATAAATACATGGTGGTGGACAGACCCTGGGGGAGACCTCATGAATCCTACCCTGTGACTTCCTGTAGCCAACAAAATGTGACAAAGATGAAGGGGGTTTGCATTTGTAATGTCCTAAATGAGTTAATTTTGAGGTATAGCGTGTGTGTGCATGCTCAGTTGTGTCTGATTCTGCGACCCCATGGACTGTAACCCACCACGCACCTCTGTCCATGGAATTTTCTAGGCAAGCATACTGGAGTAGGTTGCCATTTTCTCCTCTAGGAGATCTTCCCAACCCTGGGATCGAGCTCACGACTCCTGTGTCTCCTGCATTGGCAGGTGAATTCTTTAACGCTGAGCCACCTAGAGTACAGTAAGTTCCCTATATATGAATGAGTTCCTTCCTGAAAGGATGTTTGTAAGTCTAATTTGTTCATAAGGCCAATAAAGTTAGCCTGACATAATTGGCTATATTGTACCATACTGTAATAAGTTTATAATACTTTTCACACAAATAATACATTAAAAACAAACACAAAAAATGAAGAAAACATTTTTAATCTTGCAGTATAGTATCTCGAAAATTTCAGCAGTACCAGCTACATCACTGCTGATGCTGTGCTTGCTTCCAGACATCCTGGGCTTGAAATAAAGATACCGCACTGCTGTACTCTCTGCAGTACTGCACAGTAAAGCATGCAAACGCACAACCACTTGTAGATGTTGCACACACATGATATGGTACCCCAGACATGTGAACTAACATGTGCTTGGACATGTGAATGCATGTTCGCATGTTTGAAAATTCATAACTTGAAGGTTCATAGGTAGGAGACTTACTGTAGTCAAAGGGAAGTTACTGTGGTTGGGTGAGACTGACTTAATCAGTTGAAAGGCTTTGAGCTGAAAGCCTCTGAGAGAGGATCTAAGCTATCTCAAGGTCAGAGACTCTCTCTACTGCTGGTTCTGAAGCTTCCGTATTGTGGCAAGCTGAGTGTCACCCAAACTGATGACCAGCAAAAAACAGACTCTACAAGCATAAAGAGATGAATTCAGCCAACAATCTGAATAAACTGAGAAAGGACTGTTTCTCCACTTGAGCCTCTGTTTAGCTCATAGCCCCTGCCAACACCTGAGCTCGCAACAGATAATGCGGGTAAGCTGTGCCCAAACTTATGACTTATAGAAACTATGATATAATGTGGATTGTTTTAAGCCACTAACTCTGTGGTGGTTTATTACACAGCAGTAGAAAACTAACACACATTATGTGTTGTTACATGAAAAAAAAAGAAAGCACGTTACAATATATATAGCATGATCCCATTTTGATTTAGAAAATGAGATGTTAACATCTGCTTAGGAAAAACCCTGAAAGAACAAATGCCAAAATATTGGCCCAAGATGGTCGTCTTAGAGCATATTTTAATTTTGTTTATTTAAATGCTTCTAAATTTCCCACAATGAACATGTAAGAAGCTATTTTTAAAGAGAAGAGTATCAGTAAATGAGATTAATACTTTTCGTTCAGTTCAGTTCAGTCGCTCAGTCGTGTCTGACTCTTTGTGACCCCATGAATCGCAGCACGCCAGGCCTCCCTGTCCATCACCAACTCCCAGAGTTCACTCAGACTTGCATCCATCGAGTCCGTGATGCCATCCAGCCATCTCATCCTCTGTCGTTCCCTTCTCCTCCTGCCCCCAATCCCTCCCAGCATCAGAGTCTTTTCCAATGAGTCAACTCTTCCCATGAGGTGGCCAAAGTACTGGAGTTTCAGCTTTAGCATCATTCCTTCCAAAGAAATCCCAGGGCTGATCTCCTTCGGAAGGGACTGGTTGGATCTCCTCGCAGTCCAAAGGACTCTCAAGAGTCTTCTCCAACACCACAGTTCAAAAGCATCAATTCTTTGGCGCTCAGCCTTTTCACAGTCCAACTCTCACATCCATACATGACCACTGGAAAAACCATAGCCTTGACTAGACGGACCTTAGTCGGCAAAGTAATGTCTCTGCTTTTGAATATACTGTCTAGGTTGATCATAACTTTTCTTCCAAGGAGTAAGCGTCTTTTAATCTCATGGCTGCAGTCACCGTCTGCAGTGATTTTGGAGCCCCCAAAATGGAGGGGCTTCCTTGGTGGCTAAGACTCTGCGCTGCCGATACAGAAGGCCCTGATTCAGTTCCTGGTCAGGGAACTAGATCCCACGTGCTTTCACATACTGCAACTAAAACTATCCTGCATGCTGCAACCAAACCCGGGGCAGCCAAAAACAAAAAAATTTTTTTAATAAATAAAAATGGAATCCTAGACAATGGAGTTAAAAAGAAAAATCTAGACTTCTGTTTCTGAAAATATAAAAACCCTCCCAAAACGATTGCCTAAAATGTTGGATAAAATGTAACAAAGATCCTTTTTTCTTTACTGAGATAGAGCTGAACTATAGCATTATATTAGTTTCAGGCATACAGCATAATGAATCTATATATATATATACAGAGAGAAACGATCATCAGTGTAAGTCTAGGTAACCCTAGAATCTTCTAGGTAACACATAGATACAATTGTTTTTTTCTTGTGATGAGAGCTTCTAAGATCTACGCTGTTAGCAACTTTCAAATATACAGTATTATAAACTATTGTCACTATACCATACATTACATCTCTATGACTTATCTTACAACTGGGAGTTTGTACTTTTTACTCCTTTCGTTCGTTTTGCCCACTGCCCACCCCCTCACCTGTTAAAACCAACAAGCTATCCTCTGAGTATAAGGAAAAGCTTAGATTTTTTTTCTTCCTGGGTATTTGTCTTCTCTGTGTCTCTTTTACCTTCACAGAAAACACTTCAGTTCTGACACTTCTGGCCACCAAATGTGTGGAGCAAACCTCTATGACACTCAGTTCAGTTCAGTCTCTCAGTTGTGTCCGACTCTTTGAGACCCCATGAATCGCAGCATGCCAAGCCTCCCTGTCCATCACCAACTCCCAGAGTTCACTCAGACTCGCCATCGAGTTGGTGATGCCATCCAGCCATCTCATCCTCTGTCATCCCCTTCTCCTCCTACCTTCAATTCTTCCCAGCATCAAAGTCTTCTAGTGAGTCAACTCTTCGCATGAGGTGGCCAAAGTACTGGAGTTTCAGTTTTAGCATCATTCCTTCCAAAGAACACCCAGGACTGATTTCCTTTAGAATGGACTGGTTGGATCTCCTTGCAGTCCAAAGGACTCTCAAGAGTCTTCTCCAACACCACAGTTCAAAAGCATCCATTCTTCAGCGCTCAGCTTTTGTCCTACAATTTAATTCAGCTCTGACGCTAGCCAGAAATAGCATCAGGTCCCACAGCCTAAGGGCTCAGTTCCACAAGACTGCCCCACCATCACACACACACACACACACACACACACACACACTCTCTCTCTCTCTCTCTCTCTCTCTCTCTTCAGATGCCAGTGCTTCTGACTAACTGGCACTGATCTGAAGTTCAATGATCCCCCTTCTTGGGTTTAATTAATTTGCTAAAGAACCTCCCAATGTGCATATGTTCACCAATTGGAAGCTCTCCAAGTTCTGTATGTACTATTGGGATTTTATGGAGGCATCCTGACATAGGCATGATCAATTATTAACTTCATTTCCAGCCCCTGCCTCCTCTCTGGAAGATGAGGGTGGGGCTGAAAATTCCAAGCTTCTCATCATTGGTTGGTCTTTCTGATGACCAGCCCTGTTCCAGGAGCCTCCAGGAGCCTGTTCGGAGGCACTTCACTAGAATAAAACATGCTTCTAGTTCTCGTATCACTTAGAAAATGATCCTGCAAGGTAGTCAATAATATCCAAGGGCTGTGAAGTAGAAAGACGGAGCTGAGTCCTCACCTAGATCCATAATCCTCAGAGAGTTACAGCCTCAATGAAAGGGGATCTAGGGAAGCAAATCTTCCCTAGCCCAGGAAAATAGCAAAAAGGATGTCTCAGCTTGGGTTCTGGGTAGAAAATGAAATTCTCCTGTTTAGAATTTCTAAACATAGGTCTGTGTTTCCTGTTTGGGGCTTGAGTTGATGCTGCCTTCATGATTATTTAACTAGGATCCAGCAACAAGACAAGAGAATAACATTTAAAAAAAAAAAAAAACCTTTTCATAGTGAGTGACACTGTTGGGATTCCTAAAAGAAGCAGTCATAAAGTAACTCTGGAATATCATGCTCTCAACCCAGATCACATGGAATCCCAAAGGATAAAGCCCCGCTGACCATGAGCTTGCAACCCAGACTTACAAAAAAGAAAGAAAAGACAAAGGAAGAGATGGGCGGGGAGAGGGAGGGAGGAAAAGAGAGAAAGAAAGGAAGGAAAAAGGAAGGAAGGAGAAATAAGCCATCATAATGAAAGACTCAGCAGACTTAACCTCAAAATTAGACTCTCAAGCATCTGAGATGTTCTATGAAGACTAAAGATATTATACAATAGATATCATTAAAGTGTCTAGATGCATGTAAGGCACTGAAAGCATAAGAAAAGAATAAAATACTATGAATAGATGTAAAAGAACCAAATAGAATTTCTAGAAATGAAAAAATAACTGAAATATACAATTCAATAAATAGGCTAAACGCCAGATTCAATACAAATGAAGAGAAAAATAGTGAATTGGGAAAATGGTCTGAGAATATTACCCAGAGGAAGAAGAAGAAATAGAAATTACAAAAAGAGGTTAAATGACGCAAAGGATAAGATGAGAAGGTCTACCATTTGCCTAGCAGGAATTTCAAAAGAGAATGGCCTAGGTGTTATTGAGAGATAACAATTGATAATTTTTCAGAGTTAATGAAACATACGCCTCTTCAGGTTTGGTAAGAATAGTAACACTTCTAAACTATGCTACCTGTGTTTTATCCATCTTTGTTAATGCACTTAAATCTGTTTTGTTTTTTTTTTCCTTTTTGGAACAAGATAAAATAGAAACAGAAATTTTAATTAATTAATTATAAAATAAATTAAATGAAAAGATGAATGTAAAGTTTCACAGAGGAAGGACATCTGGATCAGGCTGGGCTGGGATACTATCAGTGGGTACCATTTCACTTGTAAATGGCATAAAAATCCATTTAAAACTGCCCTAAGGGACTTCCCTGGTGGTCCAGTAGTTAAGAATCTGCCCTGCAATGCAGGGGAGGCGAGTTCGATCCCTGGTAGGGGGAACTAAGATCCCACATGCTGCGGAGCAACTAAGCCCACGCACCACAACTGCCGAGGCAGAGCGCCACACCAGGAGGGTCCAGCCTGTCCGCTCAACGAAGACCCTACAAGGCAACAAAGATCTTGCGTGCTGCAACCGAGCCCTGGTGCAGCTAAATAAATTTTTTTAAACTGTCTTAAGAAACCATGGACGGGGCTTCCCTGGTGGTCCAGTGGTTAAGAATCCACCTTGCGATGCAGGGGCCACCAGTTGGATTCCTGGCCTGCAAAGATCGCACATGACGAGGAGCAACTATTGACAAGGCTGTGCACCAGTCACTGAGCCTGTGCTCTAGAGCCCACAGGCAGCCGTTCCTGAGCCCATGTGCCCCAGAGCCTGTGCTTTGCAACAAGAGAAGCCACCACAGTGAGAAGCCGTCACACCACAACTAGAGAGTAGCCCCTGCTCTCCCCAGCTAGAGGAAGCCTGAGCACGGCAACAAAGACCCAACATAGTCAAAAGTAAACAAATAAACAAAATAATTAAAAATACTTATCAAAAACAAGAAAGAAACAAGGGGCAATGATCGCTAATGTTATTGAAAATATAGTGAGTAGGGTTGCCTTTAGGCATAGCATGATACAGGTTTCAACCCTTCATTCAAGTTTTGCTTTTCCCAAAACCTCAGCTCTGCTCTTCTGCACGCTGGCTTCATTCTCAGGCTCTGTGTCCGAGAAGAGTCTCCCCCATATGAGTATAGAGTCTTCCTCTCTTTTGTTCACAATTTAATTCCCAACACTTAGAATAGTATTTAGCACATAATAGATACTCCAAAAATATTTGTAGGAGGAAGAGGAAGAGAAGGCAGAAGCAGGAATATCAGCATAATTTCTGATAGGAAAGAGAAAAAGGAGACTCTACCAGATATGTTTTAGAGAAAGTGCAGACCAGTGGAGACAAACAGATGATTTTAAATCACCTGACAGATTACCTACACAGGAAAACAATTCATAGCAGCCTTCTCGACAGCAGAACAGAAGACGGAAGTCAGAAGCATGCTACATTCAAAGTGCTGACAAAATCCCAGAACTCACCCTAGAGTTCAAACTCCCCTAAAATGCCACTCAGGAGGGCTCCAGTTGGCTCTTGCTGCATAGCAAACCTCTCCATAACACAGTGGCTTAAGGCAACCTCCCCTGTGTATTCGCTCACGGTTCTGTAATTTGACAGAGGGGGACAGCTCATTTTAGATTCTGTGTGGCGTTGGCTAGGGTGGCCCTTCTGAGACTGGAAGAAACGAGGCAGCTGGACTCACAGGCATGGCCCTCAGCGGAAGGGGGTGGGGAAGGGATGCCCCCTTGCCATCGCTCATCCTGCAGGCTCCCTCTCTCTCTTCAGTGGGGCAACTGTGCTTAGCTTCATGGTGGTTGGACCCCAACAGGGTAAAAGTGGAATCAGTCATTCTTCTTATGACCTAAGCCTGGACCTGGCACAGTGTCACTTTCACAGTCTACTGATCAAAGCAAGTCACACGGCCAGCCCACGTTTAAGGGCAGGGGAAATAAACTCCATCTCCTTGGGAGGAGTGACATGGCCATCACAGAGATGGACAGAACTGTTGGTGGCCACCTTTGCTGACAATCCAACACAAGGAGTGAAAGTGAAATAAAGACCTTTTCAGATGAAGACTGAAAAGACTTCACCATAACATCACCGGGTTAGGGCTGCCAACACATTTATTTTAAGAGAAAGGAAATGGAACTCAGAAGGTGTGAGATGTAAAAAAGCAGTGAAGAACAACAACACAGACCTACAGCTTAGCACAGGGAACTATACTCAGTGTCTTGTAATAACCTGTAACAGAAAAGAATCTGAAAAAGAAAAAAATTTTATATATATTTGTAACTGAATCCCTTCGGTGTACACTTGAAACTAACACATTAAAAATTAACTACACTTTAATTTTTAAAAAAGCAATGAAGAGCAAATACACTCTTGTAAACATGTGGGTAAATGGATATAAGCACCAACTGTGGAAAACTGCAACTGTGATGGCAGTGAGTTGGAGGTGTGAAAACTAAGGCAGACCCACAGTGCTGGATGGTGCTATGGGAGATGGAGGAGGTGATCAATGCATGAAGGAGGTGATCAATGCATGCCCATCAGGGGATGGTCATGTTCCTAATTAACTAGAATCAGTGTACATGTGAAAAGAAGGGGAGAGGAGCCCTAAAGAGTAGGAATGAAACCTACAATTTCCAAGAAAATGAATGAAAAAGGAAGGAATAAAAATAGAAAAAAATAACAAAAGAGGCTCTGATTTCCTGATGGTCCAGTGGTTAAGAATCTGCCTACCAACACAGGGAGCACAGGTTCTATCCCTGGTTGGTGAACTAAGGTCCTGCCTACCGAGTGGTGCAGCCAAAAAATAAAGCAAATTAAAAAATAAAAAAGGCTCACTAGATTCGATTGATATAGGAAACAAGAGAAAAACGAAAAGAAAACTCATGAGAAAATTGAGGAGCACAAAATAAGATGGTAAAAATAAGTCCAAGTAATGACAATACTTAAACTTGTAAGTTAAAGGACACAGATTCTCAGATTAGATCTATGTATTAATATGGCTAAAACTGAGAAACATACAAGCATCAAAGAAAAAGAAAAAAAGCAATGAATTGCTAAATGACACAGTACAATACCCTCCATACATAGTACATAAGATTTTAAAACATGCAAAGCAATAGGGGGTTCCTCAAACGATTAAACACAGAATTACCATATGATCCAACAATTCCATTTTTGTGTATGTCCCCAAAAGAACTGAAAGCAAGTACTTGAACAGATACTTATATGCCTGTATTCAGTTGCATTATTCACAGTTGCCAAAAGGTGGAAACAACCCAAATGTCCATCAACGAATGAATAAACAAAGCTTGGCTGATATATGCAATGGAATTTACTCAGCCTTTAAAAGGAAAGAAATTGACACATGCTACAACATATAGGAACCTTGAAGATGCTATGCTAGGTGAGATAAATCAGACACAAAAGGAAAAATATTATATGATTCTGTTTGTACCAAGAACCATTAATTCATTGTGATAGAAAGTAAAATGATGGTTTCCAGAAGTTGTGGAGGAGGAGAGAATAGGAACTTTATTGACTAATGGACACAGAGTTTCAGTTATGGAAGACTAAGAATTCCTAGAGCTGGACAGTGGTGATGTTATCCAACAATGGGAATGTACTTAGTGCCACTGAACCATGCAATAAATCATGGTGAAAATGTTCAAGGGGAAATTTTATTTTATGTGTTTTACCACAGTGAAAAGTAACATGCAAAGCTAATACTACATGTAGTTTGTCAATACATACAGCAAAAGTATGAAGGCGTGCATGAGAATAGGACACTGCAAAGTCAGAAGAGCAGCGATGACTGGGAGGGTCAGGAATGCAAGCAGGGACCTGTTTCAGCTCTAAAAACAAAGAAGAAAATAAGGCATAATCAGGAGGTAGGCATTTGCGTGTTTCTTGCTATTGCACTCTCAACTTTTCAATACTCTGAGTTTCTTGTAAGCTGAAGTACAGGGTACCAGGTATGCCTGCTAAGGAGGAGTCGTGATTCAGCCCTGTCTGCCCCACAGACCCATCGCCTCTTTGGAGACTCAGACCTAGGAATTAACCCTCCCTCCTCGGGTCCAGAGCAGCCTCCACTGATTTGCCACGTGTAGAGCAGAGCCTGGAACTTTTAAATTGATGTATAACTGATTTGCAACATTGTGCCAATCTCTACTGTACAGCAAATGACTCCTAGACATAGATACATTCCTTTATATTCTTTTCTATAAATCCCAGGAGATTGGCTACTGTTCCCTGTGCTATACAGTAGGATCTTGTTTACTCATTCTAAATGCAATAGTTCGCATCTACCAACCTTAAATTCCCGATCCATCCCTCTCCCTACCCCTCACCCCTTGGCAACCACACATCTGACCTCTATGTCTGTGAGTCTTGTTTGTTTTGTAGACAGGTTCATTTGTGGTATAGTTTAGAATCTACATATAAGTGGTATCATATGGTATTTGGCTTTGTCTTTCTGACTTACTTCACTTACTGTAATGATGTCTGGGTCCATCCATGTTGCTGCAGATGGCATTATTTTGTTCTTTTTATAGCTGGTGGTATTCCACTGTGTGTGTATATATATACCACATCTTCTTTATCCATTCATCAGACATTCAGGTTTTCATAGCTTGGCTATTGTGAATAGTGCTGCTATGAACTTAGGGTGCGTGTATCTTTTTGATTATAGTTTTGTCCAAGTATATGCCCAGGAGTGGGATTGCTGAGTCATATGGTAATTCTATTTTTAGTTTTCTGAGGGCTCACCATACAGTTCTCCATAGTGGCTGCACCAAATTATATTCCCACTGAAGCTGTAGGAGAGTTCCCTTTCTCCAGCCCCCTCCCCAGCATTTGTTACTCATCGACTTTTTCATGAAGGCCATTCTGACCAGTGTGAGATAGCTTTGATTTGCATTTCTCTAATAATTAGTGACTCCAGTGCTTTGGCCACCTCATGCGAAGAGTTGACTCACTGGAAAAGACTCTGATGCTGGGAGGGATTGGGGGCAGGAGGGGAAGGGGACGACCAAGGATGAGATGGCTGGATGGCATCACGGACTCGATGGACGTGAGTCTGAGTGAACTCCGAGAGATGGTAATGAACAGGGAGGCCTGGAGTGCTGCGATTCATGGGGTTGCAAAGAGTCGGACATGACTGAGCGACTGAACTGAACTGAACTGAATAATTAGTGATGTTGAGCATCTTTTCCTGTGCCTAACGGCCATCCACATGTCTTCTTTTGTAGAGCCTGGAATTTTCACTGTCAGAAGATCCATCCAGGCCCATCCTCTCCAGGCTGACCAAACCACATCCTTCTTACAGGAATCTCCAGGAGTGGAGGGGCAGAGAGACAGCCTGAGAAATGCAGCTATTAACAAGCCATGAGCCTGGACTGTGAGTGCCACCGGAGGCCTTCTGTGGGGAATGCTGAAGCCTTCCAGTCCAGGGTCTCCATGGCCCCATGCTGGGCTGCAGGCCGCTGTGGGTGGCTGGCTGTGAGCAGCCTCCCTGCCACTCCTTCACTCTACCCAGATTTCGAGGCCCCCAGAACAGCCCTCTTTTGTTGCCTGGAGATTGGTCTTTGCTTGTCCAGCTGCCCGTTATTCTTGGCACGATGCTCACTCAGCTGGGCACCTGCTGGCCTACTGCCCACTGCAAGTTTGTGTCATACAAGGCTCAGAGCTGAAGGGTCTGGAAGGACAGCCTCATGGGGAGGGAGGGTGGGGGGCTGAGGAACCTTAACCTTCCCTTCCCTTGAGCCCTCGGGGACCCTCATCCACATGGTGTGAAGCCTGCAGGGGGCCTCGAAGAGAACAGTCCCACTCCCACGCCTCCACTGCTGGGATGGACTCAACTAGGGCATCTCCACTCACGAACACAGCAGATGCTGCCCTTGGCTGACTGTCTGTACCTGAAAATCCATCATGTCTGATTTTTACAACACGCCTACAGGAGAGATAATAACGCCACTTCACAAATGAGGACACTGAGGCTCAGAACGGTCACCTGACTTGCCCGTACAGGCGAGCCCATGTGTGACTGAGACCCCCACTCAGAGGCAGACTTGGCTCCATGACCCTGGGGGGCCGGGTGGGGTCGCAGGTCATGGGCCCTGCACGTGCCAGCAGCACGGATGGAGGAAGACATGTGGGCGGCGACAGATGGCGGCAGGAGTCTCAGGGCTGTGCTGGCTGGCGTGTCAGAGGCAAGCTTGCCCTTTTATTTGTTTTTTTAACTACTTCTCACCACAGCAGAAACTGCTGATCTGCAGGTGTGCAGCTATTCTAAGAGAATGAACTGGCTGACCCTCGAGTCCATGGAAGGCTCAGGTCCTGCCCGCTCACCCTGCCCCCTCCCCAGGAGGTGCCCCCTGCTGGCTCTTCAGGCCGCTGCCGGACCGTCCAGCCTGCAGCCACCGCCTACCCTCCCCCTCCTGTCCAAATGGGCCAAATCCAGCTGACTGATGGCCTCTGAAATTTTCAAATGATTTTACTGTGAATTAAGATGCAAAGTGGGAACGTCCATAAAACACAAACGACAGTAAACAGATCACGTAAACCAAACACCTTGTCGTGGGTCATGAAATAGAACATGGCCAGCACCCCCTGAGCTGCAAGCGTCGCTTTCCATCTGCAGTCACACACCACCCTGGCCTCACTGAGGGGAGGCCAGGAGCTGTTGACACGAGTGCCGATGAGGACGCAGGGGGGCCTGGGGTTCGGTTCCAAGCCTGTGCAGACGGTGTGCTGGGACTGGCCCTATTTGGACTGATCTGCCCCTCCACACAGAGCTGGCCTGAGGTTAGACCAGGCAGGCAGCGGCACTGCCACCCTGCCAGGCCAGGAGGGCACTGGGCTAGGAATGAGGGAGAAAGTACTGACTGGAAGGCCTTGGAAGAGGACCTACCAGAGCTGGAATCAGCCAGAAGGGACAGAAATCTGAACACCAGCAGCTTAAACAACTAAGTGTTTTGTGGGTTTTTTTCTCGTCTGAGGGGAGCCCAGGGCTATGAAGGCTTCACGGGTGGCTCAGATGGCACAGAATCTGCCCACTGTGGGGGAGACCTTGGTTTGATTCCTGGGTGGGGAAGGTTCCCTGGAGTAGGAAATGGCAACACACTCCACTATTCTTGCCTGAAGAATGCCATGGACAGAGGAGCCTGGTGGGCTGCAACCGGAGGAGTCTCAAAGAATTGGACACAACTGAGTGACTAAACCACACACACAAGGCTGTGTGACTCACGGCACAACCCAGGGCCCGGGTTCTCCATCTTTCTGCTCTGCCATCTGTAGCCCCTGGTTTTCGGCCTTGTGTTCACTGCCTTGTGGTTGCAAGGTGATTTCTGCAGATCCAAGCACTTCATCTGTGCTCAGGGCAGGAAGGAAGGGGACAGGCAGAGGGCCAAAAGCAAAGCTGGCCGAGCTCTCTCCTCTGAAGGAGGCTCCCAGGAGCCTCTTCCAGTGTCTTTCACTCACATGTGTCAGAACTGGGTCCCCCGTCACCCCTCACTGCAGGGGAGCCTGGGAAGTCAACCTCTTCAAAAAAGCTGGGCACATCGCTACCCTGAGAAGAATACAGAAGGAAACCAGTATTTCTTCCTCAAAGAAATACTCTGAGACCAAGGCAAGGAGAACCCTCCTCCCCATCCCACTCACCCCCTGCCCCTGCCAGTTGCCTTCCAAGAATGGGGGTCGAGCAGCACGTTTACTGCATGAGGGGGCAAGTTTGGGCCAGAGTTGGCTTACTGAGAGGGCTCAGAGCAGCCTGGGCTGCCTCTCGGGGTCCCCCTCTCAGTCCTTTCCCCACATAGCCTGCCACTTCACTGCAAAACCAAAGCTGAATAATATTTTAAAGTCTTATCTTTCCCACCAGTGACGCACCTGCTTGTAAATGTGCTAAGGACTGGATAGACAAGTTAAGTGGTGAGACTTGGCTGAGAACATCTAAGAAGGCCAGAGCACAGAGGGCAGTGAGGATCTGCGTCCCCTGGGCTGAGAGCTGAACCAGATCCAGAAAAAGAATGCACAGAGCATCATGTTTATCGGCCATCCAAAGTCACTCTGTAGATTTTTCCCAAGCGTGACAGTATTACTTTTCCTTTTTGATTTGCAAGAGACTTTTACGTCTTAAGGATCTCAGTCCTTATGTATTAAGAGTATCTTACTATAAAGGGCTTCCCAGGTGGCACAGAGGTAAAGAATCCACTTGCCAATGCAAGAGACACAAGAGATGTGGGTTTGATATCTGGGTCGGGAAGATCTCCTGGAGTAGCAAATGGTGACACACTCCAGTATTCTTGCCAAGAAAATTCCATGGACAGAGGAACCTGGTGGGCTATGGTCCAAGGGGTCACAGAGTCGGACATGAGTGTGCACACACACACACATTACATTACACAGCAAAGGGCAGCACATGACTTGGAGTCAGCATTCAGGCTGACTCATTCAACAGAGGGGCTCTGGACACCGTGGGGAAAAGGGAATCCTATAGTGGGCTCAGGTCTCCTTCTTCCTACTCCTCACTTACACACAGGCTTGCACTTCTAGAGGTACAGTCAGAATTTGGGACATGGAGACACTTAAAAATTGGAATATTTCATGTAAAATATGGATCTCCATCTTATGTTGAGAAATTGGAAGATCTAGCAAACAAGGACCCCACATTCCCTACACTAGCCAGCAGCAGAGACCCCAGTTACACAGGTATGTGTTTCCCGGGACTTCCCTGATGGCCCAGTGGTTAAGAATTCGCCTTGCAATGCAGGGGATACAGGTTCAATTCCTAGTTAGGGAACTAAGATCCCAGCTGCCACAGAGCAGCTAAGCCAGCACGCTGCAACTACTGAGCCTGCTTGCCATAATTAGAGACTCTGGGCGCTACAGTGAAAGACCCTGCATGACTCAAAGATTTCAAGTGCCACCACTAAGACCATCGCAGCCAGAGTAATTAATTAATCAAATTTTTAAATAGGAATGTGCTTTCTGGTCACCCCAGCCCCACCAAGCATCTTGCCCCTTGATAGTTAGGGTTCCTTAGTCTCAACTACATCCCACAGTCGTGTCCTGGAATTTGAGTCTGGAACCCCTTGTGGCTAGCAAAGCCTTCAGGTGATACACAGAATGGCAGAGTGAGCCACTCAGGAGCCCACAGCCTTGAATGGCTTCAATCAGAGGCTCCTGGGGCCCAGTTCTGGTTGAAATTCTCTCTTATGGAGATTTACAAACATTGCTAATACCCTTAATTACAGAGCCTGGGCGGGAGAAAGGATGTGTGGGCTTGAGTGGATCACCTGGGAGCCTGTGAATCTTGCTAATGCTGGGCAGTGGCCCTGGAACTCCAGGCCAGGCAGGGAGACAGCCAGTCCTCTGGGCACTGTGGGGGTCCCTGTTCTCTCGGGAGGGGAAGCCGCCACAGTGGTTGAGGTGAGAACAAGAGACTGGGCACCCTGGGTGGACAAAAGCAGCCACAGACAGCTGCCGCAGGCTGGTGCCAGGCCCAGATGCACCCTCTACACCCTTTCTGCAAAAATTGCTGTCATGTGCAGAAATGCAGAAACGTGCAAAGTCTGAGGGCGCTCAGGAGTGCCCCCACCGCATGTGTGCAGTCTCAGCCCCAGCCCCAACCATGTACATCTTTCAGGCAGCTGAGGATTTTAAAAAAGACGATGTTTTGATCTACAGGTGGCTGTGGTTTGAGCAGGTGGGGGAGGGGACTTGAGGCTCCCTTGTCTCGCTCCAGGCCTGGCTCTGGGAGGAGGGGCAGTGCTGCATTGCGCAGGCTGGTGGCTGAGCTACAAAGAAGCTAGTGCCAGGGTGTTCTGCCCCCTCCTCTCCTCCTACCAGAGTGCAGCCCCTGGCCCCGTCTCAGTGGTGTCCTGCCTGCTCCCATGGTCCTCTGGGGCCTCTCCTGCCCCCAGGTATGGCCCAGAGCAGGGCCTGGCCCAGGAGACATGAGCATCTGGGTCAATGTGATCCAGCCCCCAGAGCACAGATCAACACCCCTTTCCTGGGAGCCCAGGCACACAGTAACACGATCTGAGAGGAGGAGCTAAGTCACCGGTGCTCCTGGAGCCGGGAGGGGCCTGGCACTGGGGCTCTAGGCCCTCCATGCCCAGGCAGGAGACTAGCTCAGCTGTCCTGGGGCCCACGGCCCCAAATCGCCTAGAACTATCAGGTGATCATCTGAGAGGTGGGACTCAGTCTCCCACCCTCCTGCCTAGAGAAGTCCTGACACTCAAACCAGAGTGAAAACACAACAGATTGAGAGGCTGGCCAAGTGGGTCCTCATCTGGGGCCCCGTAAGGGACTTCATAGCAATTTTGAACATAGCTCTTCTCCTGGAGCTCACGGAGATGCTCCTGTTCTTAACCACAAAATCCAGCCCTAGGGACTTCCTTGCTGGTCCAGTGGCTAAGACTGACCCATGCAGGCATCCCAGTACAGGGGGCCCAGGTTCGACCCCTGGCAGGGAACTAGATCCCAAATGCCACAAACAACTAAGAGTTTGCGTGCCCCAATGAAAGATTCCACATGTCACATCTAAGACCCAGCACAGCCAAATAAAAAAAAAACGGTCCAACTCTAAGGCCAAGGTGTCAGTGTGGTCCCTGGACTGGAGCTGGCATGGGCACCATCTCAGCCCAGACGGCCCGTGCCAGCCCCGCCCTGGGAGGTCTCAGGAAGGGGTTGCGGGGGCAGCATGGGGAGGGGGTGCCCACTGCAGGAAGTCAGTTCAGCAGCACGCCCTTTACCTTCTCAGGCACCTCAGAGAGGAGCAGAGCCTCCATCACCCAAGGGGTCCCTCGAGGAGGAGAGCTCAGGCATCACCCATTGCCACCCTCTGTTCTGCATACCCGGGCCATGTCAGGCGCCCACCCCATTCACCAGGTTAACCCCTCATTCACCCCTGCAGTCCCCGGCCATTTGCCACTAGTGGAACTCAACAAAGCGCCCACCGGGCACAATGAAGGGGTGTCTTGAGTAGATCAGCGAGAACTGCTCGGGGTGGCTGAAGACCTCTGGCTTGACCTGAAGTCAGGAGAGAGGACACGGGCACCCTGGGCCCATGTGGAGTGGAGGCTGGAGGCCCTGCAGCCAGGGCTTGGACTCTGGCTCTGGCGCTGCTCAGCCGTGTGGCCTTGGTCCAGGCCTGGGCCGTGGGGAGTCTGGTCTGCTGGCCCCCACGTGGCGGCCTCCTAGAATCCCACCAACAGCAACAGTGTGCAGGAGCCTGGACCCCCCTCAGCCTGGCACCTCAGTGCTCACCACACAGCAGCCAGTATTAGCAGCCAGCTGGTGGGAGTTTCTTCTGGTTCCCAGTGCCCCCTGAATCTCTGTGGCCACCGTGAAGCCAGGCCCAGAGGCTCAGGGCCCCCAGTTCTGGCCCCCAACAGCTTTCTCCAGTGAGGCGGGCGTGGGTGAACGTGCCCAGGGGAGAGCGCGGGAGCGCCAGAGCAGGGCTCGCTGCTCTGCAGCAGGTGTTTCTGCTCATCCCTCCCAGCCCTACACATGGGAGGGGTTTAGTGGGAGAGAGGTCAGCCTGTCAGAGATTTGGAGGGGCAGCAGGGAAGGGGCCAGAGAAGGCAATGGCACCCACTCCAGTACTCTTGCCTGGAAAATCCCATGGACAGAGGAGCCTGGTGGGCTGTAGTCCATGGGGTCACTAAGTCAGACACGACTGAGCGACTCCACTTTCACTTTTCACTTTCATGCACTGGAGAAGGAAATGGCAACCCACTCCAGTGTTCTTGCCTGGAGAATCCCCGGGATGGGGGAGCCTGGTGGGCTGCCGTCCATGGGGTCACACAGAGTCGAACACGACTGAAGCGACTTAGCCGCAGCAGCAGCAGCAGAGGAAGGGGCTGAGGTTTTCCCTTTGGGTGGGGGGCCAGTGAGGAAGCAGCCCAAGCCGGGCACATGGGTGACCCTGGAGCCCCGCTCTGTGCAGTGGGTGCCAGGGCCCTGGGGCTGGGCTGGAGGATAGGAGCTGTGCAGCCTTGGGCAAACGGCTGCCCTCTCTGAGCCTCAGACAAAGGGGAGAAAGTGCGTAACAGACAGTGCTGAGCACAGGCCTGGGCCAGAATCAGAGGGAGCAATTGTGGTTCCTGAGCAGAGGCCTGGCCCCAGGAGCTCAGGCAAGAGGGAGCCCAGCAGGGCGTGAACAGTCACCGTGGGGTGTGAAGGGCAGGACGGGGCAGCTGGGGGTGGAGGATGAGCTTGCTTTGCCTGAGGGAGGCTGGGAGGGCTTCAGGGAGGAGGTGAGGAGTTAGAAGTAGATTGCCCTCCTCCTGTTCTTCGTAGAGAGTTTCTGTAGGGTCTGAGGAGGGGTCTTGGTTACTCCTTCTAAACCCAGTGCCACCAGGAGAATGACTCCCAGGCTGTGAAATACTGAAATTTACAGAAACTGAACTAGGTCACCCTGAAAGCTGTCCTGTGAGACGAGGAGAAAGGAGATTGGTTCAAATAATGGCCTTCAGCGTCAAAAATTTGGAAGTTTACCACACTCCTCTGGGCCGGCTGCTTGTCTGACCCGGACGATGTGGATAAGGCTCTGAAATATCTGGAGGTGAGGAGGCAGCAGGGTGGGGCTGCTACACTGGGGAAGGACCTGTGACCTCTGGTAAGTGGCAGCCACACACCAGGACTCCACCAGTGTCTTAGCCTGCAGGCCCCACTTCGGACACAAGGGGGCGGCTGTGAGCCGAGAAGAGAAGGCCCAAGAGGGGTCACCTGGCTTTAGGAGGGCCCACCTGGCTTTAGGAGGGCCCAGCCTCTTGGCTCCCTGTCCAGCCCCCACCCACAGTCATGATAATGTCTGGAACCTTCTAGGACAGCCGGATCCTCACCTACCAGTATGGAATCCCGGCCTCTCTCCAGAAGACAGGCCAGCAATGGGACATCCCCAATGCCTGGGCACCCCTGCAGGACCTGGTCATCAGAGGTAGGCAGGCAGGGGATGGGGCCCACCCCACCTCAACTCCACGAGGGCAGAGGCTCGGCCTCCCTGGCACTGGGGAGGCGAGAACAAAGGCTGCAGAGGCCCTTCTCTAGCTGCTCTGCTCTCTCAGCCTCTCAGCACAGCTACTATTGCCCCCACCTGTCAGAGGAACCAACACTCCGCTCTCCTTAAGCCTACCTAGATTAAGAGCAGCGTGGCTTCTGGTTCCAGGAAGGAGCTCTTAGCACCTGGGCCTCTTCCAATCCTTGGGAGAATAAGGTTCGGGACTCTGCTATCCCTGGGATGGGGACTCTGGCGATTTAAGGTCCTGCCTGGGAAATGAGATCCCACAAGCTACCTGCCCAGCCAAAAAAAAAAAAAAAATACAGATGGGACAAGTGGCAGGAGAAAAGATGCTCAACACCACTGAATATTAGAGAAATGTGAATCAAAACTACAATAAGACATTACCTCACACCAGCCAGAATGGCCATCATCAAAAACCCTACAAATGCTGGAGCAGGTGTATGCAGGTTCCTTAAGAAATTAAAAATACAGCTATCATATGACCACTGCTGGGCATATATCCAGAGAAAAACATGGTTCAAAAGGATACATGCTCCCCAATGTTCACTGCAGCGCTGTTTACAATAAGCTAAGACATGGAAGCAACCTAAGTGTCCATCAGAAGATGTATGGATAAAGATGCTGTACACACATACAATGGAATATTACTTAATAAAAAGGGATGCGATTGGGTCATTTGTAATGATGTGGATGAACACTGAGTCTGTCATACAGAGTAAAGCAAGTCAGAAAGAGAAAACAAATATCATACATTAATACATACATATGGAATCTAGAAAAATGGTACTAATAACCTATTGGCAAGGCAGGTATAGAGACGCAGACATAGAGAATGATCTTGTGGACACAGGGAGGGAAAGAGAAGGCTGGACAAATAGAGAGTAGCGTTGACATATATACACTACCATGTGTAAAATAGAGAGCTGGAGGGAAGCTGCTGTATACACAGGGAGCTCAGCTCTGTGATGACCTAGAGGGGTGGGATCGGGGCTGGGCGGGAGGGAGGGAGGCAGGCTTTAGAGAGAAGGGATATATATGAGCTGAAACACAACATTGTAAAGCAATTATACTCCAATTTTTAATAAATAGATAAAATAGATAACCAACAGGGACCTACTGTATATCATGGGAACTCTGCTAAGCACTCTATAATAACCTAAATGGGAAAAGAGCTTGAAGAAAGAATAGGTAACTGAATAAATTTGCAGTATACCTGAAACTAATACATTATTGTTAACCAACTGTAATCTAATATAAAATAAAAATTAAATAAAAAACAGAAAAAGACTTAAAAAAAAAAAAAAAGCCTTGTATGAGAAGGTCCTCAGGGTTCTCCTGCCCTGAGCGAGATGGGGAAATAAATGGTCGGGCATTGCAAAGCCGGTGCCCAGCACATCCAGGGGCAGTGGCGGCACCTAGTGGTCATTCTTGGGCACTGCAGGGCTCAGCCGCTGGCCAGAGCAGCTTCTCTCTGTAAGGGGCTCCCATTTCTTGCTTCCCTAGAGGCCTGGGGGTTGGGGGCTGGGGCAGGGCTTGACCTTAAAGCTCATCCTCTTGTCCTCAGTATGACATCAGCAACGGTGGGCAGCCAGGTGGTGGAGGAGAGTATGAAGTTCAGGTGAGTGGGCCACATCCTCCAGGGAGCTTTGGGGCTCTGCTGTCCCCATAAGCAACCCTCTCCAGTGTTCTTGCCTGGAGAATCCCAGGGACGGTGGAGCCTGGTGAGCTGCCGTCTATGGGGTCGTGCAGAGTCGGACACGACTGAAGCGACTTAGCAGCAGCAGCAGCAGCAGCAGCAGTCCCCCATAACTGGCCATGACCTCCTCTCTCTGGGCCTCAGTTTCTTCTGTGGAGGCTGGATCCCAGGGAGGAGCCCGACTGGTGCTCCATGGTACCCCTGGAGCTGGTGGGCCTGTGTCTCTAGATGGGGATCCCACAATCCATAAGAGGACTTGAGGGTCTGGCCCAGGGGTCTTGCCCCACGGACCTTACCTTTCTCCAGGAGGGGTTTGGCTAGACCAATGGTGTGGCCCTGATGTTGCTGGACCGCTGAGCTCACGGGCCCAGACCACTTTCCTGGAGCCCCACTGCCTTGCAGCTACCCTCCTGCTCAGCTTCCTGCCACAGTGACGGCCTTCAGGTCCCCATCTGGCTGCAGCTCCTGCCAATTCAACCTCCACACGTGTCCCCACTTTCTCCTGCGCCTTGATCCTTTATCCCTGGAGAGCCCACCCCCTCCCGATCCCTCCCCCAGCCCAGTCCTTGGTCACAGTGGAGTGGGGGCAGGGGAAGGACCCAGGGCTCATAGTTGGGCCCTGGGTCCCTCCTGGGACATTTAATAGGCTAGAGATGCTGCACCGTGGATCAGACCTAGTCTCCTTCCCCAGGAGCCCCAACCCCACGCTGCTCACAACCAGGCCTCCCAAACACATAGTCCAAATGCTTTATTGTTCTGCTGAAATGTTTGCAAATGCTTAAAATCACCCAGCCTGGGGTCCTTGAAACCAGGGGCCACAAGTCCTAAGAAGTGGAATAAGAACAGTGTCAAACACTGCCCTCTTAAACTAGCCCTTCTGCTAAGTCACTTCAGTTGTGTCCGACTCTGTGCGACCCCATGGACTGCAGCCTACCAGGCTCCTCCGTCCATGGGATTTTCCAGGCAAGAGTACTGACTGGAGTGGGTTGCCATTGTCTTCGAGGGAGTTCAAATTTGAGAGCATTAGTCTAGATCATTTTATGTCTTTAGAGATTTTTTAAAATAGAACAATCAATCAGCAGTTGTTTTATCAGCTGAACGTACTCAGAGAAAGAAAGGAAGCTCACTGTCATCCCAGGATTACTAAGGGTATAATCAAAGCTGAGCCTCCTAGAAGCAACATACGCTTAACACCAAGGGAGGGAAATAGCCTTCCCTAAAATAAACTAGGCAGTCACTCCACACACACACGTACAGATAACAATAACAAATTCTGGTTGGGGGCATGGGGAAAGGGAGACAGTCCCCCAATTTGCTGTCTTATCCTAAATGTCCATTTCCCAACAACAACAACAAAAATTATGAGACATGCAAAGACACAAGTATCACACATGCACACAAAGCAGAGAAGAGAAGTTGCCTGTAAGAGTGAACAAAGGTAGATTTAAAAGTGAAAACTTCAAAGTGGCCACTATAAATATGTTCAAGGAGGTGAATACTTAAAGAAGTAAAGTATGGGACTCCCCTGGTGGTCTAGTGGTTAAGAGCCTACTTGCCAGTGCAGGGGACACGGGTTGGATCCCAGGCCTGGGAAGATCCCATGAGCCGCGGGCAAATAAGCCCGGGCACCGCAGCCTCTGAAGCCTGTGTGCTCTAGAGCCAGCAAGCGGAGCCACTGCGGCGAGAAGCCCACACACCACAAGTGGCGAGCCGCCCCCGCTCTCCAGGACTGGAGAGAGCCGTGCACAGCAATGGCGACCCAGCGCGGCCAAAGACACAGTTAATCAATTGACTTAATTTTAAAAAGATAACATCCATGTTGATGCTTGACAAGAAATTTTAAAAAGGTTAACATCCAGACTCCTTTATATGTTTTTAAAAAGAAATACATGATAGTGTTGCGCCAAATAAAGAATATAGAGAAATTATTTTAAACACACACACACACACACACAAAACAAGGGCTTCCAGTTTTTAGTTCAGCACATAAGGAACTTGGAAGTCATCACTCTGTTTTAACAACTGTGAAAATCAACAGCTCTCAGATCTGTCAGAGACTGAAGTAACAGGGCAAATTGATAGCCTCCAAATCAGAGAGACAAGTGGATACAGAGAATCACAACTTACTAGAGCAAAAACTTGGCAAGTCAAAACTTGTACAGGAGTAAACTATTAGGTTTCTTTCACCCAGTACACCATGTCCAGGCTTCAACAAAAAATTACAAAGTATACTAAAAGAAACAAGAAAAACCAGTTTAAAGAAACAGAGAAAGCACCAGAATCAGATTCAGATATAACAAGGATGTAGAAAATCCCATGGACAGAGGAGCCTGGTGGGCTGCAGTCCATGGGGTCGCTAAGAGTCAGACACGACTGAGCCGACTTCACTTTCACTTTTCACTTTCATGCGTTGGAGAAGGAAATGGCAACCCACTCCAGTGTTCTTGCCTGGAGAATCCCAGGGACGGGGGAGCCTGGTGGGCTGCCGTCTGTGGGGTCGCACAGAGTTGGACACGACTGAAGTGACTTAGCAGCAGCAGCAGCAACAGGAACTATTAGACCAGGAATTTAAGAACAACCCTGGGCTTCCCTGGTGGCTTAGCAGTAAAGAATCCACCCGTTAGTGCTGGAGACATGGGTTTTATCCCTGGGTCGGGAAGATCCCCTGGAGAAGGAAATGGCAACCCACTCCAGTATTCTTGCCTGGAGAATCCCATGGATAGAGGAGCCTGGCAAACTACAGTCCATGGGGTCGCAAAGAGTCAGACACGGCTTAGCGACTAAACAACAATATGATTGATATGCTAAGGGCTCTAATGGAAGAAGTAACCCTGCAAGAAAGAGATGGGTCGCGTAAGCAGACAGATGGACATTCTTAAAAAGAATGAAAAATAAATGTTTAAAATAAAAGCACTGTAACAGAAACAAAACTGCTTCCACAAACATGGAAATTACATAACATACTTTTTAGACAATCAAAGAATCGAAGAAGAAAATATGAGGGAAATTAGAAAATCCTTGCAAATGAATAAAACAAGGACACGAAACACCAAAATTTATCGGATGAAGCAAAGGCAGTCCTTGGAGGGATGTTTACAGCTCATTCGTGTCCAACCCTTTGTGACCCCATGGACTGCAGCCCTCCAGGTTCCTCTATCCATGGGTTCCCCAGGCAAGAACACTGGAGTGGGTTTCCATCTCCTCCAGGGGATCTTCCTGGCCCAGAGATTGATGCCAGGTCTCCTGCATTGCAGGCAGACTCTTTACCATCTGAACCACCAGGGAAGCTTCAAAGGTCCACATTTAAAAAGAAAAGAGACAGGATTCTTGGCAGTTGAGTGAGCAGGACGCATGGGGTCACTGGGCAGCAGGAACACATTGGTGGACCCACAGGCACACAGTCTGGTGTCCATCCTCTTGGTGTACATTTCCACAGTGACCGGGACCCAGCAACATTTTTTTCCAGCCTTCCAGGATGAGGTATGACTGCCAAGGAGGGGACAGATTTTCCCTCCCAACATACCTCCTTGTCAATAAATAAATAATAATATTTTTAATTGGTGCTTTTAAAAAAGCTGACAAAATTTTCACTAGAACAAAAAATTGACAAAGGAAATAAAAGACAGAAGGCACAAATCACTAAAATCAGAAATGAAATGAAGACATTACTATAGACCTTACAAAAATAAAGAGAATACTATGAACAACAAATAAGGTATGCCAAAAATAAGATAACCTAGATGAAATGGACAAATTTCTAGAAACACATAAGTTACCTAAACTGATCCAAGAAGAAACAGAACATGTGAACAGATTTATAACAAGTTGTTCAGTTCAGTTCAGTTGGTCAGTCATGTCCGACTCTTTACAACCAAGCATGGACTGCAGCACACCAGGCCTCCCTGTCCATCACCAACTCCTGGAGCTTGCTCAGACTCATGTCCATCCAGCCGGTGATGCCATCCAACCACTTTAACCTCTGTCATCCCTTTCTCCTGCCCTCAATCTTTCCCAGCATCAGGGTCTTTTCCAATGAGTCACTTCTTCGCATCAGGTGGCCAAAGTATTGGACCTTCAGCTTCAGCATCAGTTCTTCCAATGAATATTCAGGGTTAATTTCCTTTATAATTGACTGGTTTGATTTCTTTGCAGTTCAAGGGACTCTCAAGAGTCTTCTCCAACACCACAGTTCAAACACATCAATTTTTCAGTGCTCAGCTTTCTTTATGGTCCAACTCTCACATCCATACATGACTTCTGGAAAAAATGTAGCTTTGACTAGACATTCAAAAACAAAGATCATGGCATCTGGTCCCATCAATTCATGGCAAATAGATAAGGAAACAGTGGAAACAGTGACAGACTTTATTTTGGGAGCTCCAAAATCACTGCAAATGGTGACTGTAGCCATGAAATTAAAAGCTGCTTGCTCCTCGGAAGAAAAGCTGGGACTAACCTAGACAGCATATTAAAAAGCAGAGACATTACTTTGCTCACAAAGGTCTGTCTAGTCAAAGCTGTGGTTTTTCCAGTAGTCATGTATGGATGTGAGAGTTGGACTATAAAGAAAGCTGAGCATGAAAGGATGATGGTTTTGAACTGTGATGTTGGAGAAGACTCTTGAGAGCCCCTTGGACTGCAAGGAGATCCAAACAGTCCATCCTAAAGGAAATTAGTCCTGAATATTCTTTGGAAGGACTTATGCTGAAGCTGAAGGTCCAATACCTTGGCCACCTGATGCAAAGAACTGACTCATTTGAAAAGACCCTGATGCTGGGAAAGATTGAAGGCAGGAGGAGAAGGGGACAACAGAGGATGAGATGGTTGGATGGCATCACCGACTTGGTGAACATGAGTTTGAGCAAGCTCCAGGAGCTGGTGATGGACAGGGGAGGCCTGGCGTGCTGCAGTCCATGGACATGACTGAGTGACTGAACTGAACTGAACTGGAACTGACCTGACCTGACTAGATGGACCTTTGTCAGCAAAGTAATGTCTATGTTTTGCGATCATAATTTAAAACCTTCCAACATGCAAAACTCTATGTGATAGTTATTTTAGGTGTCAACTTAGCTTGGCCAGGATACCCTGATATGAAGTCAAAGATTATTCTAGATGTTTCCGTGAATATATTTTTTAGGTGAGATTAACCTTTAAATCGATAGACATTGAGTAAATTACCCTCCATAAGGTAATTACCCTCAATTAGTTGAAGGCCTTAATAGAAAAATGACCAACCTCCTCAGAAAAAGAGAGGACTCCACCAGCAGAGAGTCTGTTGACCTGAACTGCACCTCCTCCCTGGGTCTCCAGCCTGCTGGCCTATCTTGCAGATTTTGGACTTGCCAGCCTCCCCTCATTATGTAAGCAAATTTGTTAAAATAAACCCTTTATCTCCCTCTCTCATATCTCCCTGTTTTCTCTTCTTCTTTTTGGTGTGTTTGTTTTTCTGGAGACCCTTAATACAGTCCAAGAACAAGGGCTTCAGTGGTGAACTCTACCATACATTTAAAGAATGAACACCGATCTGATCTTTTCTCACACTCTTCCCAAAACAGAAGAGGAAAAACACTTCCTAACTCCTTCTATGAGACCAGCATTGCCTGATGCCTAAGCCAAATAAAGATATCACAAGAAAACTATGATCCAATATCCTTTATGAACATGATGAAAATACCCTCAACAAAATACTAGCAAACCAAATCCAACAGCATATTTAAAGGATTATACATCGTTGCGAGTGAGATTTACCCCAAGAATGCAAGGGTGCTTCAACATAAGAATCTTAATCAATGTAACACCGATAGTACATTAGTAGTATGTGTTACATTAATAGTTGTTTAGTCACTAAGCGGTGTCCGACTCTTTGCAACTCCATGGACTTGCATGTAGCCCGCCAGTCTCCTCTGTCCCTGGAATTTCCCAGGCAAGAATGCTGGAATGGACTGCCATTTCCTCCTCCAGGAGATCTTCCTGACCCAGGGATCCAAACTGTGTCTCCTGCATTGGCAGGCAGATTCTTTACCCCGAGCCACCAGAGAAGCTGGAGAAAAAAACCCATATGATCATTAATTGATGCAGAAAAGCCATCTGACCAAATCCAATATCCATCACCAGCTCAAAGGATATGGGTCTGAGCAAGCTCTGGGAGTTGGTGATGGACAGGGAGGCCTGGCGTGCTGCAGACCTTGGGATCACAAAGAATCAGATGTGACTCAGTGATTGAACTGAGTGATTGAACTCAGTGATTGAACCCATCTGTGATTAAATAAAATAAAATAAAATAAAAACTAGAAATAGAAGGAAATTTCCTCAGTATAATATAGGAAATTTATGAAAACCCACATCTGGCAGCATACTCATAGTGAAAGACTGAAAACTTTCCCCAAAATCAGGGAACAAGGCAAAGATGTTCACTTTCACCACTGCTGACACTATTCCAGAGTTCTAACCAGAGTAAAGAGGGAGGGGGAGGAATAGAAGTCACTCAAACTGAAAAGGAAGAATATTCTATTCACAAGTGATGTGATTCTACATATAGAAAATCCCTAAGGATCCATAGGAAAGCTACTAGTTCTAATAAGCCGATTCAATACAGCTGCTGGGTACAAGATAACACACAAAAATCAATTGATTTTCAGTGGGACAACAGACTGATTCCAAGTAGGAAAAGGAGTACGTCAAGGCTGTATATTGTCACCCTGCTTATTTAACTTCTATGCAGAGTACATCATGAGAAACGCTGGACTGGAAGAAACACAAGCTGGAATCAAGATTGCTGGGAGAAACATCAATAACCTCAGATATGCAGATGACACCACCCTTATGGCAGAAAGTGAAGAGAAACTAAAAGCCTCTTGATGAAAGTGAAAGAGGAAAGCGAAAAAGTTGGCTTAAAGCTCAACATTCAGAAAACGAAGATCATGGCATCCGGTCCCATCACTCCATGGGAAATAGATGGAGAAACAGTGGAAACAGTGTCAGACTTTTTTTTTTTTTGGCTCCAAAATCACTGCAGATGGTGACTGCAGCCATGAAATTAAAAGACGCTTACTCCTTGGAAGAAAAGTTATAACCAACCTAGATAGCATATTCAAAAGCAGAGATGTTACTTTGCCAACTAAGGTCCATCTAGTCAAGGCTATGGTTTTTCCAGTAGTCGTGTATGGATGTGAGAGTTGGACTGTGAAGAAGGCTGAGCGCCAAAGAATTGATGCTTTTGAACTGTGGTGTTGGAGAAGACTCTTGAGAGTCCTTTGGACGGCAAGGAAATCGAACCAGTCCATTCTGAAGATCAGCCCTGGGATTTCTTTGGAAGGAATGATGCTAAAGCTGAAACTCCAGTACTTTGGCCACCTCATGGGAAGAGTTGACTCATTGGAAAAGACTTTGATGCTGGGAGGAATTGGGGTCAGGGGAAGAAGGGGACGACAGAGGATGAAATGGCTGGATGGCATCACTGACTTGATGGACGCAAGTCTGAGTAAACTCGGGGAGATGGTTATGGACAGGGAGGCCTGGCGTGCTGTGATTCATGGGGTCGCAAAGAGTCGGACACAACTGAGCAACTGAATTGAACTGAACTGATACATTTGCAAAGAATACACTGAAAAAGAAACTTGAAAAGGAATCCCATTAAAAATAGCATCTAAAAGAATAAAATACTCAGGAATAAGCTTATCCAAGGAGATGAAAGACCTGTATACTGAACACTAAAAACATTGCTGAATCTAAGTAAGATCTACATGGATGCAGAAGCATCCAGAGTTTGGGAGTAAGAAGGCTTAATATTGTTAAGATATCCTGAATACCTAATGGGATCTACAGACACAACACAATTCCTATCAAAATTCCAATAGCCTTTTCTGCAGGAATGGACAAGGCGCTCTTCTAATTCATATGGAATTGAAAGACACCCTAAATAACTGAAACCATCTTGAAAAAGAAGAGCACGGTCAGAGAACTAACACTTCCTGATTTCAAAGCTTACTACAAATTTTTTAAGGTCAAAAAAGTTGACTAAACATTTCTCCAAAGAAGATAAACAAACAGCCTATAAGCACATAAAAATGCTCAGCATCAGTAATCATTAGGGAAACACAAATCAAAACCACAATGAGACATAACCGCACACCCCTTAGGGTGGCTATTACAAAGAGCAAACAAACAGAAAGTAACAAGCGCTGGGAGCACGTGGAGGAAGCGGAGCCATCCTGCCTCGGGGTGGGAAGATATAAAATCCACTTGCTGTGGGAAACAATCTGCTGCTGCTGCTGCTGCTGCTAAGTCGCTTCAGTCGTGTCCGACTCTGTGCGACCCCATAGACGGCAGCCCACCAGGCTCCCCCATCCCTGGGATTCTCCAGGCAAGAACACTGGAGTGGGTTGCCATTTCCTTCTGCAATGTATGAAAGTGAAAAGTGAAAGTGAAATCGCTCAGTCGTCTCCAACTCTCAGCGACCCCATGGACTGCAGTCTGACCTCTCCTCAAATATTAAACATAGATTGACTGTATGATCCAGCAACTCCACATTAGATACATAGTCAAAAGAACTGAAAGCAAGGACAGGAACAGACACTTGATGCTCGTGTTCATAGCAGCATTAGTCACAGAGCCAAACAGTAAAAGTAAACCAAATGTCCGATGACAGACAAATGGTTACAGAAAATGTGGTCTACAAAGGAACTTATCTATGAAACAGAAACAGACTCACAGACATAGAGAACTGACTTTCAGTTGCCAAGGGGGAGGAGAGATGGGGAAGGATGGACTGGGCATTCGGGATTAGCAGCTGCAAGCTATTACACGTAGAACGGAGAAACAACAAGCTCCTACTGTATCACACAGAAAAATACATTCAATATCCTGTGATAAACCAAATAGAAAAAAATAAGAAAAAAATGTGTTTTTGTGTATAACTGACTCACTTTGCTGTATAGCAGAAATTAATACAACATTGTAATTCAACTTCAATAAAGTAAATGTTTAAAAATATGCTCATCTCTACTTTCTTGTTGCTGTTTGTTTTTGCTTTGGTGGCTCTGCTAGGCTTGCAGGATCTTAATTCCCCAACCAGGGATTGAACCCAGGCCTGTGGGCAGTGAAAGCTCAAGTCTTAACCACTGGATTGCCAGGGAATTCCCCAAAACACACTCATCTCTAAAAGAAAATGTGGTCTAAACATACAATGAAATGTTATTCAGCTTTAAAAAAGGAAGGAAATCCAGATACATGCGACAGCATAGACTGACTTTGAAAACGTGCTAATGAAATGACAAATACTGTATAATTCCACTTACATAAAGTATCTAGAGCAGGCAAATTCATAAAGACAGAAAGCGGAATAGTGGTTTCCAGGGGTGGTGGGAAGAGAGGATTGAGGAGTGACTGCTTAAATGTTATAAAGTGTGTGTTTGGGATGATAAAAACAAAAGGCTTGGAAATAAATAATGGTGATAGTTGCCAGCCATCATGAGTGTGATGTAAATCCAATTGTGCTCTTAAAAATGGCTGAAATGGCTTGTATTTATGCTGTGTCTATTTAATGACAAGAAAAAACTTTCAAGGAAGGAAAGAAGGAAGCAAGGGCGGAAAGGGGTATACAGCATCTGGAGGCTGGGGTGCCAGGAAGGAGGTGGGCGAACCCGCAGAGCAGAGGACCGCTGGGTGGGAGGGACGGGGCGCTGGCGAGGGCGAGCACAGGCCTGGCCACCCCGTCTGGGGGCGGACACCGAGCAGGCACCACAGCTCTGGGCAGTGAGCCCGAGTCGCAAAGGCAAGGCCGTACGAGCACTAAACTCAGGCGGTGCCGGCTGGCAGCACCACCTTCCCACCCCACCTGACCCCCCCATCTTTCCAGGCCTGAGGCAGGGGTCCTGGGTCGGGCTGCTGCCTCCTCACCCGCCCCTTCCCACCCCTGCCCCTTAACCCTCTGCCCTGGTGCCGAGGGGGAGTTTCCCTACAGCAAATCCAATCCTGCTGCCTCAGCTCACGGGCTTCTCTGCCAGCTCCCTCACTGGAACCCGCTGCCTCCTTGGCTTTGGCAAATGTCCCCGACAGGCCGGGTGCCAACACGTCCCTCCAGCCCTGCCTCGCTTCCCTCCCCTGCAACAACCCCGGTTCTCTCTGGCCAGGCTGATCTTCTTTCAGCTGCCCTGCCATTGCCAACACCAGAACGGTCTCCAGTCCATTCCCTTGGCAAACTCCTATGTCATCTTCAACACTCGCAGCAGATGTTCCGAGTATGGTAGGTCTTCCTCCCGCCTGTGCTCCCACAGCCTTCCTGGTAGATAATAGCAAGGGTCCCGGGCTTTCACACAGTACCTGGGACAGAATCTTGACCCTTCTGTTTGAAATGTTAAAGGAAATGGTAACCCCCTGAGGTGGGAGCCTCGGGGCCATGAAAGGGAGTGGCATCTGGGTCACAGATGTGTGGCCGAATTTTGTCCCATCTCTCCACACTCACTCAGCCTCTGTGGGAAGGGCCTGAGCAGGAGGCCCCAGTTGAGGCTGAGAAACAGAAGGGGAGGAAAAGACAAGGTCAGGGGGCAGGGCGGCCCCTGAGAGAAGGAGCAGCAAGCCGTCTGCATGGTCCAGCTCCGCATGACCATGCCTCAGACCTGGACTTTGGTTGCCCGGGGTTGGCAAGTGAGGCGAGCAGGCTGCACCCTGGCTAGCCGGAGGCACCTGGCGCTCCCATTTGGCCGCAGCCATAGCATCATGCAGGGGAGGACCTGGGGGCTGCGTCTGCTGCTCCTGCTGGGGTTGGAGCTGGGGTCCCAGGAGGCCCTGCCCCCAGCCTGTGAAAGGTAGGAGAGGAGAAGGCAGCTGGGGTTGCAGCCAGAAGGCCAGGTCTGGAGGGCTGTGAGGAGAGCTCAAGCATCGGGGTCAGCCCTCCAGAGAGGGGGGAAGGGAAGGGGATCAGGTCTCAGGCTCTGCGCTGGGCACTGACCCCAGCGCCAGGAAACAATGGGGCGGCCTGTAGGCGGCTGGATACAGGCCAGGAGCCTGCCACCCAGGGAGCGCTCCCTCCCTCTGCCCTCCCCTTCTAGCTGCTCCTTGAACTGTGGAGGCCTGTTCTCAGGGTTGTTCTGGGAAACTTTCTGCTCAATTTCCCTGCCTTGGATGTGAGAGTGGGAGTAAGGACCTGCAAGGAGCTCCTGGGTTTGACCTCTGACCTCCATGACCAAACCTCTTTCCAAAGCCACAGTTTCCATCTCCAAATAGCAGGGATGAGTGGCCTCATCCTGCTTCTGGGACTCACAGGGCAGCCACTCTCCCTTCACCATGGGTTTACTGAGTTCTTGCTATCCCTTCTGGGTTGCAGCAGTGAAGCAGAAAATGAGGTCTATGAAGATTATTATTAAGGTTATTATGAAATAACAAGCAAGAGGAGTGATAATAGAAGTTCACTGGTGATGACTCTAAGTTGTGTCTGACTTTGTTACCCCATGGACTGTAGCCCACCAGACTCTTCTATGAGACTTTCCAGGCAAGAATACAGGCGTGGATTGCTATGCCCTTCTCCAGGGGGATCTTCCCGACCCAGGGATCGAACCCATGTCTCCTGCATTGGCAGGCAGGTTCTTCATCCCTGGGCCACCGGGAAGCCATATCTTCCACTGGTACTCAGCAAATATTTATACTCATGATTACAGTTTAATACACACATGAGGCATGCGCAGCCAGGAAGCCTTGGCATCCATGAATTTTTACTGGGGATCAGTTACAGGGATGTAGTGTATCTGCATGGTGACCCTAGTTCTCTAAAGGTCAAAATGATAATGGGTGGCCCTCAGCCCCCACCTTAAATCACATTAATAGGATAAAATATCTGGCATGGTCTAAGGTCCCAGTAAACAAAAATTTATCAGGTAGGGCCCCAGGAGCTTAGAAGGTATCTCGTAGGCATGTATCAGACTATCTTTGAAATGTACAGGGTATGAACACAATCTGCTGTGTCAACTGTTTACTGTACAACTTATTGTATAACAAAGAATTTGTCCAGTCTTTGTCCTGAGTTCCTGGAATACAGCTCTTAAGATCTTGGAAATTTCCCAAGTGATTAGGAGTGTTTTTGGTATTCAGGTTAAGCTCAAATAGCTTCTATGAGAGAGGTGACTCATGGTGAGTCCCTAGATGGGTCATGCTAATAAGATGACGAAAGTAGGATAGGTCATGTTAGAAGATGAGGTGATTAGAGCGTTGGGACTTTGGGGTAAATGATACTAGCCTGACCTCCTGACTTCTGGAGAAGGAAAGGGGCAGAAGATTGGATTTAATCACATAGTTGATGACTTAATCAATCATACCTATGCAATGGGGCTTCCCAGGTGGCACTAGGGGTAAAGAACCCACTTGCCAATGCAGGAGACATAAGAAACACAGGTTTGACCCCTGGGTTGGAAAGATCTCCTGGAGGAGGGCACAGCAACCCACTCCAGGATTCTTGCCTGGGGTGGGCTACAGTCCATAGGGTCGCAGAGAGTGACTGCAGTGACCTAGCACACGTCCAGGCACGCACCTATGCAATGAAACCCCAAGAAAAACTCCAGACACCAAAGTGCAGTGCAGCCTCATTTTGGCTGACACTTCAGTGTGCCAGGAGATTGAAGTGTCCTGATTCTAGGAGGGAGAACACAGAAGCTCTGTGCTCAGGACTCTCCCAGACCTTGTCCTATATGTGTCTTTGTTTGGCCAGTCCTGACTTGTACCCTTATGAGAACTATATTGCAATCCCAATATAGTGCTTTCCTGAGTTCTGTGAACCGTTCTTGTAAATCACTAAAACTTTAATTCTAGCAAATTCTCATGGGAACCCCTGAACTTGTAGCCAGTGGTCAGAAGTGGTAGAAATTTCAAGACCCCTGAACTCATAACAGGTTCTGGGAGTGCAGGCAATCTTGCTGGGGGCTGTAGTGTTGACCTGGGGGTGGCATCCAAGCTAACTCTGGTGACAGAATTTTAATGCAATATTGTAATTGTTGTCAGAACATGTGTGATTTGCTAGGATGATCTTGTCTCACTAAAACACGTGGTTTGGAAAGTGCAAGATGAAAGGGCAAGGAACGAGCACCTTTTCATTCCTGGATGGCCACAAGGTCACCCAAGTGTTCAGAATAGCAGTTTTGCTGTGATCAGTTACTGGAGGTAAAGTTACCAATGGACATTAGAGCTGATGGAACTCTTGGGGTATTAGCTGACCAAATGCATAAGAAAGTGCAAAATAAGAAGAAAAAATAAAAATAGAATGTCTTGGTTATTGTCATCTAGAATAGCAAAAATGAAAGTGAGAATAGGCCAGACTAAGATTCTGGTCAGTCCTAAATACAGTCTCTGGTCTCAGGGCCTTTGCTGACAGAATGTGTCGGGAAGGTCCTGCTTCTGGCCGCCCTGATGTGCAGCCACTAGCCCCAGAGCCGTTTCCTAAGAAAAAAATTATTCTGAAACAACAAATAATGAAGAAAATGAGATTGATTCCCAAGAGAATGTATAAACAGAGGACAGAGCCAGTGGTGTCGTCCCAGCAGGATAGGCATCTTGAAACAGTTATTAAGAATGGGGTGAGGACTCCCCTGGTGGTCCAGTGGTTAAGAATCCACCCACCAATGCAGGGAACACAGGTTTGATCCCTGGTCCGGGAAGATTCCACATGCTACAGAGCAAGTAAGCCTGTGAGCCTCAGTTACTGAGCCGGAGAAGCCTAGAGCCCATGCTCTGAAATGAGCACCAAAGACCCAGCATAGCCAAAAATAAGTAAATAAATAACAGTTTTTAAAAATGGGGTGAATATGAAATTCCTTGGCAGTACAGAAGTTAGGATCTGCACTTTCAGTGTCAAGGGCACGGGTTCAAGCCCTGGTGGGAGAACTAAGATCCTGCAAGCCCTGCTGCATGACCAAAAAAAAAAAAAAAAAAAAGATGGAGTAAATAAAGCAAACATTTATGGGAGCAAAACAAAAGAGGAAGAAAAGAGGGAGAGTCAAAGGACTGACTTCTTTTCAAGAAATGGGATGAATAAAGCAGCCATGGGCATGCACGCTAAGTGGCTTCATTTGTGTCTGACTCTTTGCAACCCCATGGACTGTGGCTAGGGTCAAAAGAAGGGTTTTCATGCAGCATCCTTCGAGGCTGACTGAACCAATGGGAATCCCTGCAGGCCATCCAAAATGAAAAGGCCCGAGACAAATCTGTTTTATTCACCCTAGTTGGGAGCAACTTGAGAGCAAGACATAGGCAGCAACATGAAGCCTGACCTCCAATCTGCTGGGGCAATGGTGCCAAAATATAATCAAGATAAAAGTTGACGGTTGGGTCAGGGTCCCTTAGCTCTGTCCCTCACTGGAGACTCAAAACTGGATACATAGCAGTGGGCAAAATGGTCAGAGGCTAGAGGAGGCTCCTGGACTCTGACATAGGAACCCCATGCACTGAGGTACCAAAAGCCACTGGTGAGGACCTAAAAGAGGCTACAGTCAGATTAAGAGGATATAGAAATGCAAGAGTTGATGGGATGAAGGTGAAAAGTAATGTAAAAAAAAAAATGGAATGTTTAAACAGGCTTTATGTCAAAGGATTGTTTCTCCTTCACCTGAATGTTTTATGGAAATGAATGTCATGATTGATGAGGAACACTTACCCTCTCTGGTACTCAAAACCCAAACCTTGCTGAAGTTCTAAGAGGTGCACAGTGAGAGGGATGCAAGGGTTGGTACAACCAAGATTAAAGTTTGAATGAAAATTGGTGCTTGAACAGTTCTATTGGGAAGTGACTGCATCTATTTTACCTGATTACAGGAATGGATATTGTACCTGACTGGGGAATGTTTCCACTGTCTAGTATTACAAAGCAGAAGCCATATAAAGCTATGCCTCAAGCAATATTAATTGAATGCTCCAAATGAGATTGCCTGAGTCCACATAGATTGTAGCCTTCTTCTGCAGAGCACAGACTTTCAGGAAAAGCCTTTGGGCACCTCCCAGCTGAGACTTTGGGCTAAAGAATTTCTGGTAACTGGGGAGGCAGTTACTAGTTTGCTATCAGATATTAATTGAAGCTTTCCCTATGACTGAAGGTCAAAGATAATCTTGAAACCTGAAATGCCCATATTATCTTGGGTGATACTGGAAAATACTCTAAGACAGAGGGAGATGCCCAGAGGAGTTCCATAAGAAAATGGAAATGGTTTAAGCAGGACCATGCTTCTGCGGGAATGGAGAGTTACTCAGCATATTTAAGAGCAGGCAGGCTCTTTTCCCCTAGGGATGATGCTGAAACCACCTAAGGAACTACCAGATTCAGCTGTCACCTGGGCAAGTACGCTATGAACAGCTCCTGATTGACTGACAATGAATTACTTGGTTTATGGATGGCAGTTCCAAGGTGAACATACAACATACTGTTTGAAAGACTGCCACTTTTATCAAATACAAAATCAAATCAGCTCGGTGGGCTGAGTTACATACCGTTTGTTGCTGTGTTTGGGTTTTTGCCTATTCTTGGTCAGGGGCCAATGGCCTGGCCATATGGTCAGACAGAATGGCAATGGAAAACTGGTATGTAAAAATGATGCCCTTGTGGCATGGTCCTATGGAAACACTATGGAAAGTTAAACAGTGCATTAAAATAGAACACATTGATGTCTATGAATCAATATAAAGCCAAACATAGGGGCTTTCTTCATTCAATTCTTCCATCACTGCAAGGGAACTGAAAGTGTTAGTCACTCAGCCGTGGCTGACTCTTTATGATCCTATGGACTGTAGTCTGCCAGGTTCCTCTGTCCAAGGGATTTCCCAGGCAAGAATACTGGAGTGGGTTGCCATTTCCTTCTCCAGGGGATCTTCCCAACCCAGGGATCGAACCCAGGTCTCCTGCGTTGCAGGTGGACTCTTTACTATCTGAGCCATCAGGGGAAGCCCCACTGCAAGGGAAACAGCTTGCCATTCAGCCCATGGGGCTGGCTTGTTCTTATGTTTTCCAAAGATCTCCATCAGGCAGTTAGGGTGCAGCGGCTTTCCAACCAAGATACTGTCTGTCCACTTGGAACTGCCATCAGTAAATGACCAAGTTTTTGCTTGGTCAATAAAAAGCTATTCACGGGGCACCTCCTCGTGGCTTCTCTGTTGCTTCCCCAGTCAGCCCTGCAGGAAGTAAGGCCACCTGCCCTTGAACATAGAAAGTACCTCCCTGCATTCCCCCAGCAGCCTGCTCCTGCAGAAACCATTTCCATCGTTAAGGAACTCTCTCGGGGCATTGCCTTCTTTATCAGAGCGTTTCTGACATCACCCAAGGCATTATGGGTATTTCGTGGTTTCAAGAATGTTTTGTGTTTTTCAGTCACAGAGGAGGTTTCCATCAATATCCAATAGAAAGCTAGTAATCCTCTCCCATATGGTGTGCACTGTACACTGCATCTGGAAATTTCCTGGTTCAACCTTTTGTTGTAGCCACTGAGTACATTCCATAGGGTTTTGCCACAAGCCCTTCCAGCTGGGTCCACACGGAGCCACTGAACAGAGAGCTGGTCCATCCCACAATCGCTGACCAAAGCGCCACTGAGCAGTGCTCCGGGCTCCTTGCCAGCCCCCCAACCCCGTGAGAACAGACCCGAGCCCTTCCGCTCCTCCCCTCTGAATCCCTGATCGGCTGACCTCTCTCCCACCAAAACCAACTCGCGTGCGTAGAGCTGGGAGAGGATGGACAGGAAACTCCTGGTGTGGACACGCTCTGAGCTACAGCGCCCTCCCTCCTCTTGTCCACCTGGCTTTCCATACTGTTTCAAATTAACTAATGAGCTGGGCTCAGGCAACTGTTTAGGTCCTTTACTGCACAAGGACCCTCCGCGTTCTCTCAGCCCTGATGTCACCACCACCCACAAACCCCTGCCACACACGTGCACAGGTGCACACATGCGCATGCCCTGGCACACACAGTCCTCGCCCCTCCCAGTCAGCATGCCCCAGGCTCCCGTTTTCTTTTCCCCTGTTGGTGGTGACCCAACATACTTCCCTCTGCGACTCTCCTTGCAGCCAGATTTACTGCCACAGGGAGCTCCTGAGGCAAGTTCAGATGGCCAGACTCTACCAGGATGATAAGCAGTTTGTGAACATGCCACTGTCCTCAGCTCCAGGTGAGAACCCGGGGCCCCACCTTCTCCTGAACCTTCCACCAAAAGGCAGGGGGCAAGACCAGGCAGGCAGGGGATGTCTGATCAGGAAGGCTCCCCTGGGGTCCCACTGACCCCTTCTGCTGCCTGTCCCCCAGACCAAGTCCTGAGGCACTTCCGCGAGCTGGCCCAGGCCTACAACCTCAGCATCCCCCGGCAGGAGCTGCAAGTGTTCGTCCAAGAACACTTCCAGGCTGTGGGGCAGGAGCTGCGTGGGGCCCCGAGGACTGGAGAGACAGGTACAACCCTGGACATGGAACAGGAGAGGGGCCTTCGCTCAGGGCTGCCACCCTCAACCCTGTGGGCCCCCGTGGTCTTTCAGCCCCCAGTTTCTGCAGAAGATCTTGGACCCCAAGCTGCGAGCCTGGGCAGGACAGCTGCACCAACTCTGGAAGAATCTGGGAAAGAAGGTATCAGTGCCTTGGGCCTGGCAGAGGGAGATGGAGGTGGGGAAGGGGTGAGCCGCCTAGAGCCCTTCCTGTTCCCTCTCCGCCCTCACCTGTGTAGAGCTGGGAGGGGATGAGCAGAAAACACAAGATGTGGACCCAGCAAGACACTGGGACCTATTTCCTGAGAATGCAGTCCTTGAACAGGACTCGCCAAACCGAACTTCTGAGAGGGCGGAGGGCAACATCTACTTCTAACTCCTCACCTCCTCCCTGAAGCCCTCCCAGCCCCCCCAGGCAAAACCGAGCTCATCCTCCACCCCCAGCTGCCCCGTCCTGTCCTTCACACCCCATGGTGACTGTTCACGCCCTGCTGGGCTCCCTCTTGCCTGAGCTCCTGGGGCCAGGCCTCTGCTCAGGAACCACAATTGCTCCCTCTGATTCTGGAACAGGCCTGTGCTCAGCACTGTCTGTTACACACTTTCTCCCCCTTTGTCTGAGGCTCAGAGAGGGCAGCCGTTTGCCCGAAGCTGCACAGCTCCTGTCCTCCAGCCCAGCCCCAGGTCCCTGGCACCCACTGCATAGAGCGGGGCTCCAGGTCACTCATGTGCCGGCTTGGGCTGCTTCCTCAGCAGCCCCCACCCAAAGGGAAAAACCTGAGCCCTTCCCCTGCTCCCCTCCAAATCTCTGATAGGCTGACCTCTCTCCCACTAAACCCCCTCCCGTGTGTAGGGCTGGGAGGAGATGAGCAGAAAACACCTGCTGCAGAGCAGCGAGCCCTGCTCTGGCGCTCCCGCGCTCTCCCCTGGGCACGTTCACCCACGCCCACCTCACTGGAGAAAGCTGTTGGGGGCCAGAACTGGGGGCCCTGAGCCTCTGGGCCTGGCTTCACGGTGGCCACAGAGATTCAGGGGGCACTGGGAGCCAGAAGAAACTCCCACCAGCTGGCTGCTAATACTGGCTGCTGTGTGGTGAGCACTGGGGTGCCGGGCTGAGGGGGTCCAGGCTCCTGCACACCGCTGCTGTCGCTGGGATTCTAGAGGCCGCCACGTGGGAGCCAGCAGACCAGACTCCCACGGCCCAGGCCTGGACCAAGGCCACACGGCTGAGCAGCGCCAGAGCCAGAGTCCAAGCCCTGGCTGCAGGGCCTCCAGCCTCCACTCCACATGGGCCCAGGGTGCCCGTGTCCTCTCTCCTGACTTCAGGTGAAGCCAGAGGTCTTCAGCCACCCCGAGCAGTTCTCGCTGATCTACTCAAGACACCCCTTCATTGGGCCCGGCGGGCGCTTGTGGAATTCTACTACTGGTGAGCAGCCAGGGGTTGCGGGAGGGTGAGGGGTGGGGAGGGGAGCCCAGTGCCAGCAAGACATCTTGAGTGGGCTGGGTGCCCTGGCCTGGCCTGGCCCAGGTGTGCAGGGCAGAGGGTGGTGTGAGCAATGCCTGAGCTGTCTGTCCCCCTGCCAGGGACTCCTACTGGGTGATGGAGGGTCTGCTCCTCTCTGAGATGCCCGAGACAGTGAAGGGCATGCTGCAGAACTTTCTGGACCTGGTGCAGACGTGAGGCGGGGTGGGCACCCAGCCAGGGGTGGGGGGGAGCAGATGCCGTGGGCCTGGGGGCGGGTTTGCCTCGGCTCTGGCAGCCGGGTGGGCTGGTCGGCAGGCCTCCTCTCGGCAGGTGCGGACACGTCCCCAATGGGGCCCGCGTGTACTACCTGCAGCGGAGCCAGCCCCCGCTCCTGACCCTCATGATGGACTGCTATGTGGCCCACACCAATGACACCACCTTCCTACGGTGGGCACCCCTCCCGGTGCTGCCCTGCACCCCCCTTCCTGAGACCTCCCGGGCGGGGCTGGGGCAGGGCGCCTGGACTGAGAGAGTGCCTGGCTCCTCCCAGGGACCACATTGAGACCCTGGCCTCGGAGCTGGACTTCTGGATTAAGAACAGGAGCATCTCCATTAGTTCCAGGGGAAGAGCTACAGCCTGAACTGCTATGAAGTCCCTTATGGGGGCCCCAGATGAGGACCCACCTGGCCAGCCTCTCAATCTGCTGTGTGTTCCCTCCGGTTTGAGTGTCAGGACTTCCCTGGGCAGGAGGGTGGGGGACTGAGTCTCACCTCTCAGATGGTGAGCTGATAGCCCTGGGCGGTCTGGGGCCCCTGGACAGCTGAGCCATCATGGTGGGGCCTCCTGTGCGGGCATGGAGGGTCTAGAGGCACAGTGCCAGGCCCCCACTCTCCTCTCACCAGGCCAGAGTCTTACAGCAAAGACACAGAGCTGGCCGCCACCTTGCCGGAAGGTGAGCAGCAGGAAGGGAGGGGCTGAGCATGGGCCTGGGCCGCGTGTCAGGCCCCCGGCCTCCCATCTGTCTCTGCCCTGGCCTCGCAGGGAACCGGGACGCTCTGCTGGCCGAGCTCAAGGCTGGAGCCGAGTCCGGCTGGGACTTCTCCCTCACGCTGGCTTGTGGGAGGTCCGAACCCCAGTTCACTCAGCAGCATCCGAACCAGCAAGCTGGTGCCGGTTGACCTCAATGCCTTCCTCTGCCAGGTGGAGGGGCTCTTGAGCAACTTCTACTCCAGACTGGGTGCGCATGTCCGCAGGGAAGGGAAGAAGGGCGCTAGCCCAGCTTGGGTCCCTGCCTCGGCCTTGGCAGTGGAGCTGCAAGGAGGACCGTGAGGGGAGGACCTCCAGCTCCCTGGCCTCACCCCACACCCCCAAAGCAGCTGTGTCCCTCCCTTTCTCATTGCAAGGACCTAGGAGAGGACACCCTACCCCACAGATCCAAACCCCTCTGTCCCCTCTCCCTGCCCTTTGACCCCTCAGAGCCAGGGGAATCCACACAGCCGGCTGGTGTCCCCGTGATGACAAACCTGGGACAGGCTGGTGCAGGGCCTGGGAGCTGCTCGGACCATGTGCTCAGGAAGTCCCGGTGCTGGAGGCATGAAAAGCGGAGGGCTCTACTCCACATCAGCTTGGCCCCTTGATGCTCAGGACCTCTTAACCCCGGGGAGGACAACAGAGGGTCAAACCAGACCCTCTGGGAGGCTGGGGCCCTGTGGCTTAGCCCCAGGGAATGACTCTGAAGCCACAAAGTACGGAAATCTGCGAGCCGAGCACAGGCTGCCCTGAAGGATGTGCTGTGGGATGAGGACAAAGGGGCCTGGTTTGACTATGACCTTGAGGATGAGAAGAAGAATCTGGAATTTTACCCATCCAACTTTGCTCCTCTCTGGGCTGGCTGCTTCTCTGACCCAGACGAAGTGGATAAAGCTCTCAAATACCTGGAGGTGAGGTATACCTGGAGCACGGTGGGCTGCTACACGAGGAGCAGCACCACCTGCTTGCTCCCTGACTCTGACCTGTGACCTCTGGTAAGTGGCAGCCACACACCAGGACTCCACCAGTGTCTTAGCCTGCAGGCCCCACTTCTGACACAAGGGGGCAGCTGAGCCAAGAAGAGAAGGCCCAGCAGGGGTCACCTGGCTTTAGGAGGGCCCAGCCTCTTGGCTCCCTGTCCAGCCCCCACCCAGAGTCATGATAATGTCTGAACCTTCTAGGACAGCCGGATCCTCACCTACCAGTATGGAATCCCGGCCTCTGTCCAGAAGACAGGCCAGCAATGGGACTTCCCCAATGCCTGGGCACCCCTGCAGGACCTGGTCATCAGAGGTAGGCAGGCAGGGATGGGGCCTACCCCCACCTCAACTCCACGAGGGCAGAGGCTCGGCCTCCCTGGCACTGCGGAGGTGAGAACAAAGGCTGCAGAGGCCCTTCTCTAGCTGCTCTGCTCTCTCAGCCTCTCAGCAAACAGCTACTCCTGCCCCTCCTGTCAGAGGAACCAACCCTCCGCTCTCCTTAAGCCTACCTAGATTAAGAGCAGCGTGGCTTCTGGTTCCAGGAAGGAGCTCTTAGCACCTGGGCCTCTTTCCCTCATTGAGGAGAATAAGGTTCAGGACTCTGCTGCCCCTGGGATGGGGGCTCTTGAGATTCAGGGTCTTGCCACGGGTGGGGTCTAGGTCTGGCCAAGTCTCCCTCAGCCAAAGCCCAGGAAGTAGCTTTCCAGCTGGCCCAGAATTGGATCCGAACCAACTTTGATGTCTACTCCAAAAAGTCAGCCATGTATGAGAAGGTGAGCTGGCCATAAGCCCAGTCCCTGGGGTTCTGCCCAGGGTGAGATGGGGAATTGTCTGGCTTCAAAGCCGGTGCCCAGTATACCTGGGGCAGTGGCGGCACCTGGTGGTCATCCTTGGGCATTGCAGGGCTCAGCCGTTGGCCAGAGCAGCTTCTCCCTGTAAGGGGCTCCCATTTCTTGCTTCCCTAGAGGCCTGGGGTTGGGGGCTGGGGCAGGGCTTGACCTTAAAGCTCATCCTCTTGTTCTCAGTATGACATCAGCAATGGTGGACAGCCAGGTGGTGGAGGGGAGTATGAAGTTCAGGTGAGTGGGCCACGTCCTCCAGGGAGCTTTGGGGCTCTGCTGTCCCCATAACTGGCCATGACTTCCCCTCTCTGGGCCTCAGTTTCTTCTGTGGATGCTGGATCCCAGGGAGGAGCCCGACTGGTGCTCCATGGTACCCCTGGGGCTGGTGGGCCTGTGTCTCTGGGTGGGGATCCCACAACTCATAAGAGGACTTGGGGGCCTGGCCCAGGGGTCTTGCCTCACGGACCTTACCTTTCTCCAGGAGGGGTTTGGCTGGACCAACGGTGTGGCCCTGATGTTGCTGGACCTCTATGGGGACCGGCTGAGCTCAGGGGCCCAGACCGATTTCTTGGAGCCCCACTGCCTTGCAGCCGCCCTCCTGCTCAGCCTCCTGCCACAGTGATGGGCCTTCAGGTCCCCATCTGGCTGCAGCTCTTGCCGATTCAAACTCCACACGAGTCCCCACCTTTTCCTGCACCTTGATCCTTTATCCCTGGAGAGCCCACCCCTCCTGGCCCCTCCCCCAGCCCAGTCCTTGGTCACAGCGGAGTGGGGGCAGGGGAAGAACCCGGGGGTCATGGTTGGGCCCTGAGTCCCTCCTGGGACATTTAATAGGCTAGAGATGCTGCACCATGGATCAGACCTAGTCTCCTTCCCCACGAGCCCCAACCCCACGCCGCTCACAACCAGGCCTTCCAAACACTTAGTCCAAATGCTTTATTGTTCTGCTGAGATGCTTGCAAATACTGAAAAACATCCAGCCCAAGCCTGGCAACCATGGTCCAGGGCTGGGAAGGGGGACAGGGAGGTGGGCTTAGTGTTAAGGCGCAAAGGGTTGAGCCCAGACACCTGGAGGCCTGGGCCTCTGCTCTTCATTTCATCCCCATTCTGAGGGGAGGGCAACCAGACCCTCAGGCTCCCCCCTCCTGCTCAAGACTTCCTCCAGGGAGCATCTGAACAGCCCTCTGTCCATCAGAAACTCAGCCATATACCAGAACCCCGAGGACGGCCTTTCTAGCTCCTTCTCCCATCCGATGGCTCCTCCCCTGGCCTCCAGTTCCCGGCTTCGTCCCTTCTGGCTCTAAGCAAGGCACGAGTGGACGGGGAGAGGGCTGGACTGGGGGGGCAGCAGGCTGTGTATCAGGGCCTGGAGACACAGGCAGAGGGGCAGGGTGAAGATATTTAGTCCCTCCCCGCATCCCCAGCAGGAGATGCCCAAGGGCCTGGGCTGGAGAGATGATGGCACGTACCCTCAGATGGGCCCACAGCTGAAGCAGTGGGCTGAGCCACAGAGCCATGGCAATTAGTATGTAACCATGGCGATGAAGCAGTCACTATGGTGACTATGGTGATGGGTCTGTAGAAAGGGGCTGGGCTGGGACCTCAAGGATGACACTCAGTCTCTGGTCCTTGAGCAAAATCATAAAAAATACAAACGCGGCACAAGAATGGGACAGAGCAGGGTTTGAAAATTACACCGCCTGAGCTGTTACCCCACTCTGGATGCGGCGCTACTCAGCCCTCAAGGCCCCTGCAACG
Organism: Nanger dama; assembly: GCA_917880005.1. Lineage (NCBI taxonomy): Eukaryota > Metazoa > Chordata > Mammalia > Artiodactyla > Bovidae > Nanger > Nanger dama. The sequence continues at coordinate 29,563,251 of CAKJTW010000014.1, read as the reverse complement.
GGGGCTGAAGCAAGAGGGGATCTTTGGCAGATTCTGGTACCATAACGTGTCCTTTAGAAAAGAGAACACAGGCAGGGAGCGCAGGTGCCGGGGGCCCCCTTCTGTGACGGGCGCCTCAGCCTGGGTGGGCCCCGGGGCAGGATCCTAACAGGCTATTGCAAGTTCTGGGCTCCCAGGGAGGCAACAAAGCCCCCTCCTCAACTTTTATCTCCTGGCTGGTTTTTCAGGGAGGGCCAGAGCTCAGAAACCCACAGGACGAGCTCCTTCCAGAACATTACAGAGTCTCTTCTTGTACAAAAGCCCCAGTCGTGCTCCGCCCTCCAGGGCCTCTGGGAGCCCAGGGCAGGGCTCCCTGTCCGGAGGCAGGCTGGGCAGCAGGCGGCTGGGCATGGCTCCTGGGTCCAGGGGGGCCTGTTCAGTCAGTTCATGAACTGAGTATAGCCCTCTGCCCCCGTGACAATGACGTCCATCCAGATGCGCATGGCCTCTGCAGAGGGGGGCCACCATGTAGTACAGCCGGTCGTGCGTCTTCACGCAGAATGTGAGGGCCGGGTTTGGGCTCTGCAGAGGGAGAGAGCAAGGTCTGAGCCAGGGCCCACCGCAGAAGCTCAGCCCGAAGCATCTCACGCCCGCCTGGCCATCCACCCTTCTTCTCTGCCTCCAGGAGGCCCTGAGTCTTCCATAGGCCTGGAGCCCAGTCCTCACCATCCCAGGCTGGGATGTCCCCTCCTCACATCTGGGGCAGTCGGCAGACCTCAGCATGGCCATACCCTGCCAGGCAAGGACACCGTTCCTTGGCACAAAGAGTATACCAAAAGAACCAGACGCAAAGGGATGACCAGAGTGCCCTCCCAGTAAGAAAGGAGCAGATGGAAAGAGCTGCGAGCGGGGTGCTGGCCCCAGGGCCCCAGTGGAGCAGAGATGAGGACTGGAGAGGGCGTTGTGGGCCTGGCGGGACGGAGGCAAACGGCCCCAGCCTCCCACAGCCCCTGCCCGTAAAGTCCTCTCCACCCAGACCTCGTCTCTGAGGGCACCCACGCCCCTGCAGCCTCCCCGCTGCACGGCCCGGCCCCATGGAGGGAGACTGGCCTGCTGGCATCTCAGGGCCAGGAGGCCAGCGAGCCCCTCAAGCTCACAGGGGCTCCCTGCTCTCTGCCCCCACTGCACTCCACACTCTGGCCTGCAGGGAGGGGAGGGACTTAGGGGAGAGTCAAGGAAGGGTCAGAGGTCGGGGGGCCAGAAGGCATTAATACGCGGTAGTTCTGGTTAGAGGTGTGTGGGGAGGGGTACCTCAGTCACCATAGTGAAGCTCAGAAACCTCTTCTGGGAGAGGGAGAAAGGAAGAGAAAGTTCACAAGAGAATGAGAAAGGGGCCCAAGCCTCTGAAGCAGGCAGGCTGGAGGCCTCTTCCCCCAGAGCCCCTCTGGCCCGCCCTTTTCCCAAAGCGGGCCCTCACCTTGGCGGCGCTGCGCAGGTGGTCATAGTACACCTCCTCGATGGCCTGGAAGTAGATGACCCCCTTCAGCTTCGTCTCATGCTTGTCTGCAAAGGAAGACGGGCTGGGCTCAGGAGGCCTGGGGTGTTTTAGATCAAGCTCAGCAGACATGGAACGTCCCACCTGGGAAGTGGGTGACTCCCAGGACTCCGAAACAGAGCCCAGATTCTGTATCAGTGTTCAGCCTTTCCCAGAATGACAGAGGCAAATCAGAACTCCGAGATACCACTGCTCACCTATCAGAGCAGCAAAAATAAACACAAACACACGGCACACTTGTGACACTTCTGTGGGGAGACGGGCAGTATAATAAATCTGATGGGGGTACAAACTGGTGAGCCTCTTGGAACGACTTAGCTTCTTCGACCAAAGTTAGAAAGGTGTTTGCCCTTTGAGCCAATGTCAGCACTTGGAAAATTTATCTTACACCTGTACCTCTCTCTCTGTGAAAATCACTCAGTCATGTCCAACTCTTTGCGACCCCATGAACTATACAGTCCACGGAATTCTCCAGGCCAGAATACTGGAGTGCGTAGCCTTTCCCTTCTCCGGGGAAATCTTCCCAACCCAGGGATCAAACCCAGTTCTCCCGCATTGCAGGGGGTTCTTTACCAGCTGAGTCACAAGGAAAGCCCAAGAATACTGGAGTGGGTAGCCTATCCCGTCTCCAGCAGATCTTCCCAACACAGGAATTGAACCGGGGTCTCCGCATTGCAGGCAGATTCTTTACCAACTGAGCTACTAGGGAAGCCCCACACATGTACAAAAGAAAACATTTACAAGAGTCACCATGGCAGTAATTATAGTCATAAAAGATTAGAAGCAACCCAAGTATCCATCAAGTGGAGGCGGCTAAGTAGAATGTGCCATGTGATGAAATGCACCTAGCTGTTTAACAGAATAATGAATATCTGATATACACATTCAGAAATAAATCTACAAAGACTTCCTTGGTGGTCCAGTGTGAAGATTCTGTGCTCCCAATGCAGGGACCCCAGTTTCGATCCCTGTGGGGAACAAGATCCCCCATGCCACAATTAAGACCCAGTGAAGCCAAATAAATATTTAAAAAACAAACAACACATTTCAAATAATCCATGATCAAAAATAAAGTTTTCAGATAAATTAGAAAAAATATTTTTAAAAAATCTATAAAATACATCTGGATATCAACTTCTAGACCTTGATATATTTGAGATAGAAAGACCTCTAAGATAACATAGCAGGAAAACAAGGAGTGTGTTGGATGCTACCTTTTGTGTAAGAAAAATATTAGTCACTCACTCATGTCCAACTCTTCGCAAACCCACTGACTGTAGCCTGCCAGGCTCCACTGTCCATGGGATTCTCCAGGCAAGGATACTGGAGTGGGTTGCCATTCCTTTCTCTAGGGGATCTCCCCAACCCAGGGATCAAGCCCAGGTGTCCCGAACTGCAGGAAGATTCTTTACCATCTGAGTCACCAGGGAAGCCCCAAGAATATTGCAGTGGATTGCCACTCCCTTCTTCAGGGATCTTCACGACCCAGGAAAAGGGGTAAGAATATATGTTTGCATATGTTTATATTCCCTTAAGGAAACTCTAGAAGGACACACAAGAGATTAATAAACGTAGTTACCTGTAGTCAGAGGGGATGTAATTCTCAACTTAAGCCTTTTTACGTGTTTTGAGTTTTGAACGACATGAATGCATTTATCTATTCAACTCAAATAGTAAAAACATGGAAGGCAGCCTACAGCATCTGGAGGCCGGGGGTGCCAGGAAGGAAGTGGGTGAACCCACAGAGCAGAGGACCGCTGGGGTGGGAGGGACGAGGTGCTGGCGAGGGTGAGCACAGGCCTGGCCACCCTGTCTGGGGGCGGACACCGAGCAGGCACCACAGCTCTGGGCAGCAAGCCCGAATCACTAAACTCAGGTGGCAGCACCCCCTCCCCCAATCCCGTCATTTCAGGCCTGAGGCAGGGGTCCTGGGTCGGGCTGCTGCCTCCTCACCTGCCCCTTCCCACCCCCTGCCCCTTAACCCTCTGCCCTGGTGCCGAGGGGGGAGTTTCCTACAGCAAATCCAATCCTGCTGCCTCAGCTCACGGGCTTCTCTGCCAGCTCCCTCACTGGAACCCGCTGCCTCCTTGGCTTTGGCAAATGTCCCCGACAGGCCGGTGCCAACACGTCCCTCCAGCCTTGCCTCACTTCCCTCCCCTGCACCAACCCCGGTTCTCTCTGGCCAGGCTGAGCTTCTCGCGGGCCCTTATCAATCCACTCTGCCAACACTGGAATGGCCTCCGACACATTCCCTTAGCAAACTCCTAAGTCACCTTCAGCACCTGTTGCAAATGTCACCGCTACGGTGCCCAGTTGTGCTCCCCCATGCTCCCACAACACGGGTGCTCGTCTGTACAGAACTTACGGTGCTGAATCTGAACCTTCCTTCAGGAGACGTCCCTTCCCTGGTGATCTAGTGGCTAAGACTCTGAGCTTCCCATGCAAGGGCCCCAGATTTGGTCCCTGGTCAGGAAATAAGATCCCACATGCTATAACTAAAAATTCTGCATGCTGCAACCAAGACCCAGCACAGTCAAATAAGTAAACATTAAGATTCTGAAAGAGATGGGAACCTGACCTGCCTCTTGAGAAACCTGTCTGCAGGTCAGGAAGCAACAGTTAGAAGTGGACATGGAACAACAGACTGGCTCCAAATAGGAAAAAGAGTACGTCAAGGATGTATATTGTCACCTTGCTTAACTTATATGCAGAGTGCATCATGAGAAACGCTGGGCCGGAGGAAGCACAAGCTGGAACCAAGATTGCTGGGAGAAATATCAATAACCTCAGATATGCAGATGACACCACCCTTATGGCAGAAAGTGAAAAAGAACTAAAGAACCTCTTGATGAAAGTGAAAGAGCAGAGTGAAAAAGTTGGCTTAAAGCTCAACATTCAGAAAACGAAGATCATGGCATCCGGTCCCATCACCTCATGGCAAATAGATGGGGAAACAGTGACTGACTTTATTTTTCTGGGCTCCAAAATCACTGCAGATGGTGACTGCAGCCATGAAATTAAAAGACGCTTACTCCTTGGAAAAAAGTTATGACCAACCTAAAAGCATATTAAAAGCAGAAGTTACTTTGCCAACAAAGGTCCATCTAGTCAAGGCTACAGTTTTTCTAGCAGTCATGGATGTGAGAGTTGGACTATAAGGAAAGCTAAGTGCCGAAGAATTGATGCTTTTGAACTGTGGTGTTGGAGAAGACTCTTGAGAGTCCCTTGGACTGCAAGGAGATCCAACCAGTCCATCCTGAAGGAGATCAGTCCTGGGTGTTCATTGGCAGGACTGATGCTGAAGCTGAAACTCCAATACTTTGGCCACCTGACGTGAAGAGCTGACTCATTTGAAAAGACCCTGATGCTGGGAAAGATTGAGGACAGGAGGAGAAGGGGGACGACAGAGGATGAGATGGTTGGATGGCATCACCAACTCGATGGACATGGGTTTGGGTGGACTCCAGGAGTTGGTAACGGACAGGGAGGCCTGGTGTGCTGCGGTTCACGGGGTTGCAAAGAGTTGGACATGGCTGAGTGAGTGACTGAACTGAACTGAACTGAATATCTTAATGACCTGGATAACCAGCAATGGTGTGGTCACTCAACTAGAGCAGACATCCTGGAGGGTGAAGTCAAGTGGGCCTTGGGAAGCATTACTACAAACAAAGCTAGTGGAAGTGATGGAATTCCAGTTGAGCTATTTAAAATTCTCAAAGATGATGCTGTTAAAGTGCTGCACTCAATATGCCAGCAAATTTTGAAAACTCAGCAGTGGCCACAGGATTGGACAAGGTCTTCATTCCAATCTCAAAGAAGGGCAATGCCAAAGAATGTTCAAACTACTGTACAACTGTACTTATTTCACATGCCAGTACAGTAATGCTCAAAATCCTTCAAGCTAGGCTTTAGCAGTATGTGAATTGAGAACTTTCAGATGTAAAAGCTGGGTTTGGAAAAGGCAGAGGAACCAGAGATCAAATTGCCAATATTCACTGGATCATAGAGAAAGCTAGGGAATTCCAGAAAAACTTCTGCTTCATTGACTACCCTAAAGCCTTTGACTGTGTGGATCCCAACATACTGTGGGAAATTCTTAAGGAAATGGGAATAGCAGACCACCTTACCTGTCTCCTGAGAAACCTGTATGCAGATCAAGAAGTGACAGAACCAGACATGGAACAATGGACTGGCTCAAAATTGGGAAAGGAGTATGACAAGGCTATATATTGTCACACTGCTTATTTAACTTATATGCAGAGTATGTAAGGCAAAATGCGAGGCTGGTTGAATCACATGCTGGAATCAAGAATGCTGGGAGAAATACCAACAACCTCAGATATGTAGATGATACCATCCTAATGGCAGGAAGTGAAGAGGAACTAAAGAGCCTCCTGCTGAAGGTGAAAGAAGAGAGTGAAGAAGCTGGCTTAAAACTCAACTTTCAGGGCTTCCCTGGTGGCTCAGTGGTGAAGAATCCGCCTGCCAGCGTTGGAAACACGTGTTCGATCCCTGGTCTGGGAAGATTTCACATGCCGCAGAGCAACTAAACCCTTGGACCACAACTAGAGCCCGTGCTCTAGTGCCTGGAAGCCACAGCTACTGAAGCCAGGAGCTCTTGAGCCCATGTTCCACAACAAGAGGAGTCACCACAGTAAGTCCGTGCAACTCCTAGCAGCCCCTGCTCACTGCAGTCAAAGGAAAGCCTGTGCAGCATGGAAGACCCAGCACGAAAATAAATAGATTAATAAAAACTTTAAAAACCCTCAACATTCAAAAAGCTAAGATTATGGCATCCGGTCCCATCACTTCATGGCAAACAGACAGAGAGAAAGTGGAAACAGTGATAGATTTTATTTTCTTGGGCTCCAAAATCACTCCAGATGGTGACTGCAGCCAGGAAATTAAAAGATGCTTGCTCCTTGGAAGAAAAATTACAGCAAACCTAGACAGCATATTAAAAGCAGAGACATCACTTTGCCAACAAAGGTCTATATAGTCCAGGAGTCATGTACGGGTGTGAGAGTTGGACCATAAAGAAGGGTGAGTGCTGGAGAACTGATGCTTTTGAATTGTGGTGTTGGAGAAGATTCTTGAGAGTCCCTTGGACAGCAAGGAGATCAAACCAGTCAGTCCTAAAGAAAATCAACCCTGAATGCTCATTGGAAGGAGTGATGCTGAAGCTAAAACTCCCAATTCTTTAGCCACCTGATGCAAAGAGCCGACTCACTGAAAAAGACCCTGATGCTGGGAAAGACTGAAGGCAATAGAAGAGGGTGGCAGAGGATGTGAAGGTTAGATAACATCACTGACTCAATGGACATGAATTTGAGCAAGCTCCAGGGAGATAGTGAAAGACAGGGAAGCCTTGTGTGCTTAAGAGTCACAAAGAGTCAGACATGACTTAGCGACTGAACAACAGCAATAAAGCATTAATGAACCCTCCTTTATCTGTTCAGAGGTCAAGCTCCTCCAATCTGGACTGCTATGTGCCGAGCAGGTCCTCAATCGATGTAAAATAAACGAGTTCAACGAACTGGGATCCAAAGAAGTCAGAGCCCACGATTTAGGGGGAAGAGAGCACAGACACACATCCACTTAGCTGTGTGACTTGGGTATGATTAGGGCTCCAAGGGAACACCTCCAGGTCACTGGTGGTCATGGGCGTTAAGCGAGAGGACACACTCCAAGGGTTCAGCACAGTGTCTGGCACAATACACGTGGATCTGTCATGACATCATTATGCCCAGCGCTGATGTCACATGGCAGAGGGACCCTGTGTGATGCAAGAGTTACCCAGAGGAGGGCAGGAACCACTCCCAGTGAGGTGGGGCTTCACAGAGGTGCGTTCTGATGTGGACCCTGTAGAACGGAGGGGTTTCACGGAGGAGGAGGAAGCAGGATCCAGGAAGGCCAGGCAGCATTCTGTTCTCTCCTGGCTCTTCCTTCACTGGAAATAGTAACACATTCCTGCCTCCGCTTCCTCACCGCCCACCTATCCTCAACGGATTGTGTGAAATCTGGCTCCCGCCCAGCACACAGTGGAAACCATTCTCTCATCAAGATACAATCGTTGAATCGAATGGCCTTTGGGTGCACATTACCCTTGGCCTTTCTGCAGCGTCCATGTCACCATAATGTCTCAATTTCTTCCGTAAATTATACTTTTTTATTCCATGACACTCCCCCCTGCTGGCAGGCACACATCCACTCCTCTGCCTTCTCCATTTCCGCCCTGCCCTCCCCTCCCCCGTTGGTTTCAAAGACCTGAAGGAAGGTCACCTTTGCCAAGCGCCAGCTCAGCACCTGGCCTGTGACTTCCCGCCTCCTGCACCCTGCTTTACTGCAGCCTCCTTTTCCTTCTCCCTCACAAGGGTGGCCCTGCCCTGGGGTGCAGCTCTGTCTCTCTCTCTTCTCTGAAGTCTAACTGTCCAAGCTCAGTCTTAGCTCTGCCTCTCAGCTGCTGAGAGACCTTAGGCAAGTTGCTTAACCTCTCTGTGCATAATTTTCCTCATCTGCAAAACAGGTGTAAAACCAGTGCTTCCTTCACAAGATTATTATGGCGATTAAGTGAGATGATACATGTGGAGAGCTGAGCACAGCATCTGGCCATACACGTGTGCAGTAAGCATGATCTGCTACCATCATCATTATTATTCCAACAGCTTCGACTTTCACTCTGCCTCTAACCCTGACCCTTCTCATAACCTTAGATGCCCCAGGGGCACTTCAACCTCAACATGCCTAAGATGGAGCTGTCCTCCCAGGCCTGACAAAGTCTGTTTCCAGCCTAGGTGGAAACATGGGGACACCCGTATGCCTCCGCACACCCAGGGCCCAGGTGGGCAGGGGAGGGCTTCCTGGAAGAGACGGCATTTGTCTGGGGACCAGTTCAGGGGGGAAGCCGGGTGCTCCAGGCTGCAGGACTCCAGCACCACACACTTCCGGCCCTTTCCCTCCCAGCGCTGAGCAGGACGGCTCTCCTGGCTTTGTGGTTGGGTGGGGCCGGGTGACTGGCTGAACAGGCCCGCTAGTGACTTGGGGACAGACTCCAGCTGGGGAATTTAACCCAGTGCAAACCCAGTCACATTTCTCTTTACCCTCTGCACTGCAGCCAGCAGAGTTCCAGAAAGGCATGCCCTGAAGCAGAGAAAGAATCAACATGGGGCAAACCCCACCAACCCATGACGAACATGGATACAGATAAGGAGTAGAAGAACTTTGGTTCCGAGCTCCTGAGATCTTAGGATGGGGTTGTTTCTGCAGCACAGCACAGCCTGTCCCGATGAGGCTATGATATAAATTCTAGCCTCCATGTGGGAACTGTCCAGAGGGAACTCCAGGGCTGGGAAACCAAGCTGGAGGCTGGGTGCAGAGCGCTGAGAGAGCAGGACAGCTGGGGGTGCTGCCCCCGGGCACTGCTCAGCTGCTTATCTCAGAGTCTCTGTGGGAACTTGCTCAAGAGGGATCCACGGGACTCGATGCACCCACAGCATCTGGGGTGCCCTATAGCACCCCCATCATTCTTTGTTCACTGTTTGTGTCCCAGCAACAGGCTCCAGGGAAGAGGGTTGTGGGCCCCTTGCTTATCATCAAAGCCTAAGATACTTCCTGGGACTTACTAGATGCTCAGTAATACTGCTGGAAAAAAAATGAATGGTTGAACAAAGCAAACGAGGTGAGCCTTGTACATTTTCAGAGAGAGGAGAACAAGACCCAGCTCAAGGTCCTGGCCCCCACTTGGAAGCTTCTGGGTGACAGAGCCCAGGGGTCCTAGCTCTGGGGCAGTCTAGGGGGAACTCACCCACATAATAGGAAAGGGTGCGCTTCAGCCGGTCAAAGACAAACCAGCGCTTCTTCCACGACTTGATCTTACCGCCCATCTTGACCAAGTAGCCACGGCAGACCTGGTGGAGGAAGGGGTGAGGCAGGACCCAAATGCACAGCCCCCTACACCTTCTTCCCTGAGCAGCAATGTCAGCCTGTCACCTGTGCCTATATTCACAGCGGGGCTGTCCCCAGCATCTCCTCAAGCCAGCATGCCTGTCCCAGGACAGAGACCACTGGTATTAGGGCAGGAGCTGAGGCCACTATTCCAAGGACCCAGGAGGGGCCTCTGACCGTGGGGTCCCCACCAAGCCCCCCAGAGCCACACATGCCTGTACCTTGCTGCTGAGCACCACGTGCAGACAGGTATCCACACCGTGGCCTGACGACTCGATGTGGGTCTTCAGGTCAAAGTCCTCCCTTCCGGATTGGCAGGTAACGGGTCAGGGGTCGTGCCTGGGGACAGAGAGCAGGATGAGTAGGGGCTGTTCCCTCCCCTGTCATTCCCTTCTCCAGGCCCCTCGGCTTCAGTCCTGAACCCCTACTCTGTCACTCTGGTTTCATGGGGCTTTGGCCCAAGCAGGGACCTGGTGCGCCTGTGCTGATGCCATCCAGGCCTGGGCAAACTGCTGAATGGCCCTATGCCTCAGCTTCCCAGACACAGCCGCTCCCCCGTCCCATCCCTGTGCCTCCTGTCCTGAATGCAACAAAGCAGAAGAATGCGGTCTTGGAAGAAAAGCCCAGTAGGAAGCCTGGTCTTCCCAGGGGGGCTTTGTTTGGGTCCTCATGTGTAAACAAGGGCTTCGAATTAGAGAATCTCTGAGGTCTGTTCCACCTCAAAATTTCTGATACTTATCTAGAATTTTCAGTCAACAGGAATTTTTTTCCTACTCTTCATTTCTAGGAAGAATGTTAGAATGGTATGAAAAGGAAATACCATAAATTATTTAAAGAAGAAACAAAATGTTAAGCTTTCCAGAGGTGCCCGCAAATGAGGAGCCGACTCCACTGGCTTTCCCAAAGCTGGTGGCCTCTGCAGCCCCACCTGAGCCCCAGGGCAGAGGGTAGAGAAGCTGAGTCCCTGAGAGACCAGAGACAGGAACGGGGAAACTAGGCATACAACAACGATTCCAAGCATTGAGGGTGAAACTCCCAGAGTTTCTCATTATTTCTGAATTCTCAAATCAGACAATCTATCCCTTAGAATTTATGTCGCTGCATCATGAGGAAATCAAGGAGCTATGATCACTGGTCACTGTGGGGTAGGACCCCCCCACCCCTGGGGAGGCCCATGGAGACCCCACAGGAAGGGATGGCCTGTCTGAGTCTCACGGGCTCTCCCACGGGCCCAGGATCTGGGACTGGAAATGCAGGTAGATTTTCCTGCCGAACCTAACTTCTGCCTTCAACTCTTCTGCTCAAGGCTCCCAGGTGATGAAACACACCCGGGTTGGATCTGTGTAAGGATGGGGTTCTTGTCCCAGGGAGAAGCTGCTACAATTCTCTTTTGGAGACGTAAACCACAAGTCAGGGTGAGTTCAGCTGCTGGTAGTGGGGCCTAGAGCCGAAAGGTCTGGTGGAGTGAGAACAGGCCAGACACCAAGCACTCAGCTCAGGAGGGGATGGGGATGCAGGAAGGGACATGGGCAGAGCCATGAGGCCCCCGAGAGAGGCTGAGGGGAGCCCCCGATCCGGACACGGCTCCCACCTCTGGAAGGCCTGCACAGACCCTCGTCTCTACAGGGTGGCCTGCCACATGCCCACAGCCCGAGCCACACACACGCCAGCCTGAACAGGCCCTAGTGGGCCCTGTTCTTCAGGGCTAAGCAGAGTCGCGGTAGAATCCTGCCTGGGCAAAACTTCCTGGGGAGAACAGGCTCCACTGCCCAGCACGGGTGCCCTGGGCTACCCAGACCCCTCCACAGCCCCACCCCCAATCCCCCACCCACTCACCTGCGAGAACTGCTTCTCCCGCATCTTGACCTCCTTCTCCACAAGCTGTTGCCTCCGGGCGCTCTCGCTCTGCAGCCTCCGTTCAACCTGCTCCCGCCGCCTCCGCTCCTCCTCCAGGGCCTGCCGCCTCAGCTCCATCTCTCGTTCCTGCACCCAAGGCTGGGGCTCAGTGCCCACGGCTGCCCTCTTAACTCCAAGCCCCCAACACCCCTCCTTGGGCCAGGCCAGAGCTACAGGAGACACCCACCTCAGAGGGCAGCCTGGTTTGAGGGGCCATGGTCCTCCAAGCCCACCCTCCTCTCTAGGGACCATGCTGACAAGGGTAAATGCTTTAAGTGAGACCACCCTGCCTTCAAACCCTGGTTCTACCACCACTGTGAGCACCGGACCCTGTCAACTCCCTAAGCCTAGCTTCCTCCCCTGTGAGATACGGCCAAGAGTGCCTACTCCTTTGGACTGTAGGGAAAATTAAATGCAATCGTGTAGGTAAATGTCCATCACTGATGCTGGCAGGGTGGAAGCACTCAATTAAAGAAAAAGGGGAGGTGCTTTTAAAATCTGTATCTGAATTCCTAGGACATGGGTTATTGAAACAACTTCTTCTGACATCGAATGGATTCAGCAATCCTGCCCTAATCACTAAGCGAAGGCCCTTTGAAACTCCAAACATTCATAGTTGACCTTCAAATTTTATGGAAAAAAAAAGAACTTATGAAAGCCATTATCAAAAGATTTTAAGTCATTAAAACAAATCATTAAATACAGAGCACATAGGTGATGTTGTATGTCTTCAACACCGGTAACAACCTTCACATGACTAACTTCCATCTACCATTTCTTCCTAGCCCAAAATTTAGAGGACTCTCCTTTTTCTCCTTTTGCCAAGAGATGTTTGCAAATGTGCCCTTCCTTTCAAGGGAGTTTAAGAGGCCTTCTTTTCCGGTTGGTCTCCTGCTCCTGGGGCCCCACTCACATCTTCAGACACACAGAGCGCCCCAGATAGTAGAGACCGAACGTGTTCAGGATTCTTTATTCAGCCTCCTCCCTGGGCACGGTTTCCCCAGCCTGGCTCTGTCCCAGCCCAGGTCCATGGGCAGGGAATGTGATATGCCTGCAGCCAACACCTCTGCTCTGTCTTGGATATCTGCCTTCTTTCTGTCCTCATCCTTCAAGCCCCAGTTCCCAACCGTCTCCAAAAGGAGTGACCTGGCACTCAGGTAGACAGGCATCAAAATTTTCTTGGTGGCCAAAAGTCCCCAGACACGAACACACAAAGACTGGAAGTTCCCGTGCAGGAAATTCACAGCTGGACAATGGTTACCGTGCTCCTCCCCTTTTCCTAAGGGCTGTGAAACTTGTCATCTTGCCAAGCCTCCTGATCCCCCACTTGAGGAACCCAGGCTTGGAAAACACTCTCTTCCTCAGGGACTGTGGCGAGAACAATGTGGGGAAGGGGCCTCAGGAGGGGCAGAGGCCCCCAGCGGGCAGAGAGGGCAGCCCCAGGGCCCAGGTCTGCCTCACCCTCGACTCCATCAGTCGGCTCTTCTCCGCATGAGCTTCTTTCAGCATCTTCTCCATTTCCTCTATCTTCCCCATGTCCAGGCCGCTGGCACTGGGGAGGGAAGAGGCGGAGGAGGCAGCCAGTGAAGGTGGAGGCCCCAGCACGGGGAGGACAGAGGCCACACCCATCAGCAGCCGGGCAGGCACCTGGACATGTTGTCAGGGGAGCAAACAGAGTTGCCCCCCGCGGAGATGCTGGTCTCCATGCTGTCGGAGCTCTCCAGGCTCAGCGTGTCGTAGGCGTGCTCACCCTCCTCACCTCGCTCCTTGAGGCAGGCAGGTGGTGCAGGATGGAGTGGTGCATGAGTGGCGGGAAGCCCGAGGGCCCGGTGGGAAAGGGCGCCGCCCCGTGCAGGGCATCCCACTGGCACTGCGCCTCAGCCGCTGCCTTCTGCTTCAGCTCCGCCAGCCGCCGCCGCTGCTCCTCGATCACCTGCTGTCCTGCATGGGGGCAGACGGGGGATGTCACAGTGGGCACCCCACCCAGCCAGGGAGGACGCCAGCAGCACTACAGACAGAGGGAGGCAGCGAGCGGGGAGAGGTAACACGGAGCAGCCCCCTCGGCCCCCACCAGCTTCCCGAAGCCCCCGCAGCTCTGGGTCCGGCTGCCCTGGCTTCATCGCCCGCACAACTGGCCACAGCCGTGCGGTCTGGCTTCAGCAACCTCACCGCATGCTGAGTCCACACAGGGCCCCAAACCTGCCCAGGGGGCGCCCCGGCGGCATGATGGCCCAGTGGCTCCAGCTCACAACCCAGGCCTGAACAAGTGGGCAGGGCGCATGCTCCCAACCCTGCTGCTGGGGGGTGGAAGGGGTGCTGGCAGCCTGAGCACCCATGTCAGAGCACACCCCGTGGCAATGCAGAAGCAGGAGCACGCAGGAAAGGAGGGAGAGGAGACAAGCAGAGCTCCGCTGCGGCAGGAGAGCTCGTGAGGCCAACCCGACACCCCAGCCCAGCTCAGCCTGGGGGTCTTGCCCATGGGCAGAGGGGCCTGGGCAGAATCCATCATGCGGAGGCCCGGGCAGGGGTCGCCCGGCCAAAGCAATGCCCTCAGTGACCAACGCTCTACCTGCTGGGTCGTCGGTTGGGAGGGGCTCGGCAGGAAGCGACTCGACTGGAGTGGGGCCCCCGGGCAGAGGGCAGGGCAGAGACACAGAGGGGATGAGAGGAGAGAGAGGCACAGACATGGGCTTTCGAAACAACCAAAATGCACACGAGCAGCCAGCACTCCTGGGTGTTCCCGCAAACTAACATGTTAGGGAAGCACTCCTGGAGGTCGTCAAGTCCAACCCCCTGCCTCCAGACAGAGCAATCTCTAGTTCTACTCAGGTCAACAAGCACTCCCCTTCCTAGCTGGGCTCTCTAGAAAAGACGCCACAGCCTGGCTACCCTGAGTCCCCCACACCTTAGCCTTTGGATAAACCTCCAGGAGTCTCTCTTTGGGTCTCTAGTCCAGATTCCTTTTGCTCCCCATGTAAAGGGAACATATCCTGGGAAGGGTGTGGGCGTGGACAAGCTAGGGTGACAGGGCGTGGCGGATGTCCAGGGCCCCTGGGACAGCAAGTAGGCTGGCGTGGTGGCCACTCACCCTTCTGCTGCAGGGCCAGCTGGCGCTTGGTCTCGATGTCCTGCAGTGTGGCTGCCAGGTTGCGAGGAAGGCTGCTGGTACCGTTCTGGGCGAGCAGAGTGCTCTGCAGTGGGGGCGGGGGGTGGGGTGGGGTGGGGAGCGGTAAACAGGGCATTGGGACCCGAGGCTCAGAAGACACCCGCCCACCCACAGGGCTTCGTGGATGGCTGCGGTCCCTCCCCAGTGTGGACCATCTCCAAACCCAACCCCCAACCACCACCACCAACACATGCAGCCCACCCACTGTTCTCAGACCTTGGGCGAGGGCTGCGGCCCAAGGTAGCCACGCTGAGCTGGGAGGAAGAGGAAGACGAGCCAGAGGAGGAGGGGAGCGGCCCACTGCGGGTGCGGGGCAGGGGGCTGGTGGCCTCGCCGTCCATCTTGGAGCGGTAAACCTGGAGGGGCGAGGTGGCATCTGCTAAGGGACCTCCGGCTCCCCCACCAGCCACCACTCCCATGGCACCGAGCGGGCTGGGATCCAAGGTGCCCAGCACCCAGCCCCTGAGGCCTTGGTCTCTCGCTGACCACAGCACTGAACCTCCGGGGCCAGCCCAGTGGGCAGACGTTCCTGGTGGCTGCCAAGCCTCCTTTCCAGGCTGTTCCTCCTTGGGGCCAACCCCGCATGGTAGAAAGGACTGTGAAAATCAACCCACATGAGGAGTTCACACCGACAGGCTGAGTTCTACAGGAGGCCGACTGAAGGCCAGGGCTCCCTCTGGTCCCAGCTCTGCCAACTTAACGGCGTAGGTGACCTTGGGCCACGCACCTCCCCACTCTGGGCCTCGGCCTCCTTATCTGCAGAAGGAGGGGGCAGGGCTAGGCTAAATAACTGCCAGCCTCCCTCTCGGCAGTCTTTGGAGTCAGGAACCCTGACTCTCCATGTTGCCCCTGCCACTTCCTAGCTGTGTGGCCTTGGAGAGATTACTTATCTGCTGTGGGCCCAAGTGTTTGATCTGTGAAATGAGAGTTCTCGTTATCTACCTCAAAGTCCTGTGGTAGAGATTACGTGAATCAAAACATGTAAAAACCTCAACCCAGCTGGGCACAAAATAGAAAAGCCATGCCAACACCTCCTAAAGGGAACGTGGAATTTCAGCTGAGACCGGTCTTTGAGGTGCCATGTCTTCACTCTAGGAACGAATCTTGAGTGGGCGGGGGCAGGGGGTTGATCAGGCACCATGGCCAGTCACTGGAGTGGAACCTGGGGCAGAAGACTGGCCGAATATCCTGTCCCACACCATGGTCAGCAGCTTGCTTGGGGCTCCAGTAGACCCCTCATGGCGACTGTGAGTCCGGGGCATGAACTCAAGGCCGTCACCTGAGAGTCTCTGACCCGCTCTCTCCTGCCTCCAAGAGTCATCCCTGGGGAGACCAGGAGAACAAAGATGGGCGACTCTCCCAGGACACACAAGTGCCAGGGGCAACAGGCTCAGGAGCATGTGAGGACTGGGCGAGAAGCTCCGGGGTGAGAGCTGCCCAGGACAGAGTGAGTGTGTTGAGTGCCTCACAGGCACCGCCGCTCACCGAGCCCTCTTCCGTCGGACCATCCAGCACATCACCCTCGGATTCGGGAGGCTGGCCCTCCATGCCCCAAGGGCCAGGACGGCCGCCCTCAAGGGGACCCTCACTTCCCGTTCGGGGTCCAGAGGCCCCCGCTGCACCGGCAGGATTAATCCCCCATCCTGTGTGTGGCTGAAGGGTCTCGGAAGGAGATACCCAGAGCCAAGAGGAGCAGGGCTGGGCAGTGAGGGAGGGGTTACCTGCAGCTGCCGGGAAGCTTTGGCGGGCAAGGCGGGGGGGGAGGAGCGAGGGAGGCGGCAGCAGGGCCCGTCCCCAGCCCGGCCATCAGCTCCTGGTACCACTGCTCTAAGTCTACTGCGGGGAGCAGCAGCTTCTCCATCTGGAGGGGCACGGGGGAGGAGGTCAGGGGACAGGGGTGGGGGGACAAGGACGGAGAGGCAAAGGTCAGGAAATCAAGAAACGAGGGGAGCGGAGAGAGGAGGAGGAGGGAGGAAAGGGCAAAGAAAGGGCAAGGTTGGAGGAAGGGTAAAGGCAGGCCATTATGGGGAGACAGGAAGGCAAGGGAAACGGGGAAGATGGGAGAAAGGAGAGCACAAAGAGAAGAAAACACAGTGAGAAACCGTTGCCACAAACGTGCTGAAGGCAAAGAGAAACGGGGCACAGCTCCCAGACCACAGACACGGACTACGCCAACCACGAGGCCAGCTAGCCACAGCCCAACCAGTACACAGCGCACCCCTGGGGCTGGCTGAGGGCGGAGACGCCACTGAGTGGGGGCAAGCACACACACACAGAGCCACGCCGCGAGTGGGCTGCACGGGCGGCGGGGACACAGACCACCAACCTGGGGCGAAGGCGTGACAGAAGCGGAGGAGGAGGAAGAGGGCAGCGCGGGAGGAAGGCAGGTGGTGGGAACCAGGTCCTGGGAGGCAGGGGCCCAGGGAGGCAGGCCCAGCGCGGGGCCGTGGGCACTGGCGGGGTGCCCCACATCACCTTTAGCTGCTCAAGCGTCACGTACTTGGGGGAAGGCCGGATGCGGGAGGGAACACAAGAGGTTAATGGGACTGGAACCCAAGAGGTGGCCCTGCCCAAGGGTAGGATGCAAGCACGGAGCCAAGGAGGCCTGCAGAGCCCGGGAAAGCCAGGGTCCTTTCAGCAGGAGGTCCTCACACGGGAGCGGAAGGCCTTCCCTCCTCGAGCCCTCAGGAGCTGAGAAAGCAAGAGAGGGAACCGCTCCCAACTCCCCTTACGCCAGCGGCCCTTCTCCGTCACTGCTGAAAACAGACCCTGCAGCCCACCCCCTGCCCCACACCCCAGGGCAACACAGGGCACCCGCGAGCAGGCCCGTGGGCACAGGTGGGCTCACTCAGTGGCTGGTACCTCACTGTCGGGCAGGGGCTGAGCGAGCGCGCTGGGGGAAGTGGCAGAAGCATGGGGGTCCAAGTGGGAGCACAGGTGGAGAACCTCTGCCAGGCTCACATACTCCTAGGGCACCCAGTGTGAGGGGAGGGATGGGCAGAGAACAGGTTAAGAGGACTCCGCCAGGCACCAGACACACACTTCACGCCAAAGAGCCAACACTCCATTCCACACAAAATCCAAGGCAGGGATGGGGAGCTCACTGTGGTCACAGAGGGCTATCAGGGGGTTGGGGGAGGGCAGAAAAGGGCAGGCAGAACTATCTGAAGTCTTTTTTATTTTTGGCCACACTGCACAGCTTGTGGGATATTAGTTCCCTGACCAAGGACTGAACCCACAGCCTCGGGAGCAAGAGTCCTGACCACTGGGACTTCCAAAGAAAGCTCTTCTTGACCTCCACTTACGAGGCTGCCCTGGCATCCAGGCCCTGCATGGGGCCCCTGATCACCCATTCCTGGGTTTGCCCTGGACGAGGGGTAGGTGAAGAAGTCACGAGCCCACCAGGGATCAGGACCCAGCTCCCAGAGAACCCTTCTGTCTCCAACACCTTGGGCATCCCCAGTGGGGCACACACATGCAATACTGAGCACCAGCCACACCATTCCCGTGGGTCCTCTGGAGGCACCATGAGGGCCTGAGCAAGGTGGGCCCTGAGAAAGAGACCTGAGCAGGGAGCAGTTACAAGCCCAGGCAGATAAACAGGCCCACTGTGCAAAGGCTAGGACTTGGAAAGAAGCTCACACGGTAGATCGTGGGTTAGAAAGGTAGGCACTGTCATATACCCTGAGCATATCCTTAGAATCCTGAGTTTATCCAGGTCTGGGGACACAGCAGGCACCCAAAATGCATGTTGAATCAAAGCCCAGGATCCTAACCCTGCCCCACCCAGGGGAGCCCACCCTGGTCTAGCTCCAGAGGCAGACTCTCCTCCAGGGGTCACAGAACAGGAAAATGAGCTGGAAGATCCAGTGTGTTGTGGCAACTGATGAATGGCATGCTGAATATATGCAAATTGATGCTCTGATTTTTGCATGAGCTGCCCAGGCACCTATGGAACCACAAACTCTGGCCAAAGGATTACTGCCACTTGCCCTTCAGCGTGGCCAGTGGGAGGAGTCGCCGGCAGAAGCTCATCAAGCAGGCAGACAGGCAGTGAGCTGTGATTACCTCTTGTGCTTTGAGGCAGAGCTGAGTGGAAGCAGGTGGGATTAAGGGAACAGAGGAGGCCCCAGCCTGAGAAGACTCTGGGAAGGGGCCCAGAGCTGCCGTCCCCAGCCCCACCTCTGAGGACTCGGAGATGAGCAGGTCAGCCTACAGAGAGGGTACGGGTGAGGGGTCTTGCCCCTCACACTCAGCCCAGCCACCCAACCTGAGGCCTAACTTGCTTGTGCAATGAGGTGGAAAGCCAGGGATGAGGTGAGACCTCATACGCCAGGCGTGCAAAGACTCAGAGAAGAAAGGCTGAAGGAGCCTCAATGCCCACGTCTGAGCCCACAGCCCAGCTCTATCAGAAGCCCAGGGAGCTCCAAGATCAGGACCCCGAGATCCATACACTTCCCCTCAAGTTGGGTCTGCCCGGCCCCATCCTGAGCTGCCATCTTCCCCATCCACGGCTCCTGAATCCCCAGATATATGCAGTCACCCAAAACGGTAAGATCAGCAGGCTCCTGGGAGCCAGAGAGGTAGCTGAAAAGCAGGAGCTGGCGGCCATGGAGGACCCGATCCCAGACCTCAGAGCCATTCCTGCCGCATCTCTCCAGTTCAGGAAAACGCCCCCACACTACATCTCAGCCCCTGGGGCAAAGGTGCCACATGTTTCTCCAGAGCCTCCCAGGAGACCTGTGGGCTCATGAGGCTGGAGCTGACCCAACCACGTTACCTCTTTGAGGGTGGGCGTGGTCTTCGGGAAAGGCCGGCCACCTGTGAGCGAGTGGTATCTTCTTTCCAGCATAGCCAGTTTCTCCTTCTCCTGCAAGTACAAAGCGGCAGAATCAGGAGTGGGAATGAAGCAAGGAGCCCCAAATAAAGGGGGATCCCCCATGGCTGGCCAGTCTCCACCCAGTACCCTGCACTCACCTCCCACTTCCTCAGTCCCCCACCGGCCCTCCTCCCCCCCTCACTCCCAGTCTGACAAGGCTACCTTCTGCAGCAGCTGCAGGGCGGCATTCTTATCCCGGGCTAGGCGTTCAGACTCTTGCACAGCCTGGGACCGGATCTGCCCAGCCTGACTGTCCAGGACCACCAGGCGCTCCTGGAGTGGGAACAATGGGTGAGGCAGCCCAAGGTGAGGCCTGGCTGTCTCTCCTGCCCAGAGGCCCTGGGCTTGGGTGAAGCACTTCCGCTCAGCCTCACCCCCAGAAAACACAGGCTGCTGTGGTCAGCTCCTTCTCTCACCGGCCACCAGGCATACCGGCCAGAACTGAAGTTCGCAAACCCCTCATCCCCCGGCCCCCAGAGTCAACAGGTCCTGAATCCCGGAGATGCTGAATGGTCCTGCACCTGATCCCAAGCCCCCAACCCACTGCCACCACGCCAAGCCAGGGCCCCTGCTTTCCCAGCCTCGACTTTTTCATCAGCCCGTTTCCACTCTCTTATCTTTCTGATCTGCCCCACAAACAGCTTCCTATAATGGCCTTTGAGGTTCATTCGTTTGTTTGTCTGAATTTTCTAGCCTTTTTGGAATGTGTGTTAGTTGTGTGTTAGTTGCTCAGTCGTGTGCAACTCTTTGCGACCCCATGGACCGTAGCCCGCCAGGCTCCTTTGTCCATGGCATTCTCCAGGCAAGAATACTGGAGTGGGTTGCCATTCCCTTCTCCAAGGGATCTTCCTGACCCAGGGATCGAACCTGTGTCTCCTGCCTTGTAGGCAGATTCTTTACATCTGAGTCACCAGGAAAGCCCAGAATGTATATTACGTGAATAATTTTCTTTAAATCCATGAATAAGGGTAGATCAGTCTTCTCAAAATCTTTCAGTGACTTCTCACTACTCACAGGATAAAGCAAAAACCCCTCGGCCAGCACTCAAGGGCTCCTGGACCTGGACCCGCTTTCCAGCCTCCCTCCCACCCTGAGCCCTTGGCATGCCCGCAGCTTGGCCCTGTTGTACCATCAGCCACCATCAGGTGTCCACTCCCGGGACCTTCTTATACAGTGCCTTTTTCCAGGAATGTTGCCCTGTCTTCTCCACCCACTGGGAGCTTACTTCTCCTCCAAGACCAGACCTAACGCTATTTTCTCTCCAACATCTCCCCTGATTATCCCTCAATTTCTTTGCTCCTTGCTCTATAAATTATTCCATTTCACCATTTGCCTTGGATTACTGCTACGGTGAATATGTATCTCTCATCACTACCATCCCACTCCAGCTGTCTGATCCAAGGACAAAGTCAGTGTCTTTTCTGTCTCCATATCCCCAACAGGGCTTAGTGTAGTGCCTGGCTCAACAATCTTGTGCCAAGGGAATGAAAAGATATTAAGTGAGAGAGAAGGATGGGGGCTAGTAGAAATGAGCTGTGTTTATCCCAGGAGGCCTGAAAGAGAAGGCCTTAAACTAGCACTATGAAGAGCAAGACACAGGAGAGAAGGGAGAGAAGGGAGCTGTACTAAATCTGGGGTCAGTCCAAGCAGACTGAAGCAGACCAACTGGTAATTGGGCAAGATCTGCCATTTTACTGAGAACCTGTCAGGACCGGAAAACACTGGTAAATGCTTTGCTCTGCATGTGTCACTTCATTTAACTCTCTTATGAGGCAGGTGCCCTTATGCTCATTTTACTGATAGGTAAATGCATTTGTAAAGCAGAGCAGCTCAGGGAGAGGAGCAAGGGATATGGTCTCAGGGGGAAGTTCACTGACTCCCTACTTACCACCAAACTCAGACTAGCCATCAAGCCCCACTTTTTGACAGCTTCCCCAATCTCACTGCATTGACCTCCCACCTACTCCCTCCAGCCTGGCAAAGTGCACATGCGCACGTATGTATGCACAAACGCACCTGGGCCCCCCGAGCCCGTCTCCTCACCCACATCTTCCTAACGTTTACTTAACACATCCTCACCCATCACCCTGTCCGGGTCTGGCTGAGATTAGGAGTCGATTTTATAGCATCTAAAGCACTAGACTTAACCAAGACAGATGTGATACTCAAGCCCCCTTGTTTCACAGCTCAGCTGAACCAGGGCTTAGCTGTGACTGGAACCCAAGTGATGCCTTTCTAGCACCCCGGGGCTGGCTCTAATATCCAGATCTCAGGTCTGTGTCCCAGCACTTCAGCATCGGACAGAGAGCTCCACAAGGGGCAAGCCTCCTCCTCAGCCCCCTCCTCCTCGTCCCTCCATCTCCATCTCTCATTTCCCGGCCCAGCCAGTGCCCAGCTCCAAATGTGAGCCCCATCCACCTCCCACTGGAGGGGGTGGGGTGGGGGGCGCGTGTCTGAGCCTCTAAACAATGGCTATTGTTGTTTCCTGAGTGCTTACTATGATCACCACATCCTATGCTGTTTCCACATACATCATCTCCTTTAATAGTCACAACAGCCTGCTACTGTTTCTGCTTTACAGAGAATGAGACCAAGGCTCAGCCAGGTGAGGTCAAGCCAGCAGTGCCAGGGATGGGGCGAGCGCACCTTCCTCTTGGCGATGCTGCGGAGCAGTTCCGCCTTGCTCCGGAGCAGCCCCTGGCCGGCCAGCTCGCGCTCCTCCTCCACGCGGCTCTCCCGCTCCAGCTGCTGGAACTCCAAGTCCTCGAAGAGCTTCGTCTCCGTCTCCAGGGCCTCGGCCTCCTTGAATGACAGTGACAAAGGGGGTCAGGTGGTGCTCACGATCCCACTCTGCGCCTGGAAGGCCAGGCCACAGAGGCGAGAGCTCTGGGGGGCTGGACACGGGGAAACGGAGGAGGGGCCCTGCCCCCACCCTGTCTTCTTTCCTCCGCTCGGCCCTGCCGCTTTCCCAGGCAGCGCGGCCTGCAGCAGCAGAAAGGAGAACCTCCATCCCCAACCCCCCATCCTTCCCTGTCCCCTCCAAGCCACAGCACCGACCCTGGCGTCCGGCAGGTACTGCAGGGCCCGGGCGCTCCCGGCCCACCGCTCCTCTCTTCCGGGCGGCCGGCCCTCGGGGGCGGGGAGGGGGCTGGTGAAACTGACCCTTCTCAGCTGCTCCTGTAACTGTTCCCGCACTGACTCGGGGCAGTTATCGAGCTGCGTCTGGGCTCGGCGTAGAGCGCCTGGCGGGCCTCCAGGTGCCTCCGTCCCGCGGCCAGCTCCGCCCTCTCCTGGTCGCCGGAGGCGGAGGGGGCGGGCACAGGGGAGAAACAGAACACACACTCCTCAACTCCGGCCCGGGGCCGCGGCGGCGCGGGGCGGGGCGGGGCGGGGCGCGGGGCGGGCGGGCGGGAGCAGAGAAGGCGGGGTGGGGTGGGCTGGGGTGGGGGGGTGCAGCAGGATCGGAAGAAGAGACAGCCAAGAGGAGGAGGTGCAGACTGGGGAAGGCAGGGAGCCGGGGTGCGAGACCGGACTCAGGTGCAGGCGACGGTGTCTGAAGCAAGGGTGTGGGTCCGGGCAGAAATGTTGGTCTCTTGGAGTCCCCTGAACTAGAGAGGTTTGAGGGGGGCGGTCCTACGAAGAGGCCCTCTGTATTCTCTCCAAACCGCTCAAAGCCAAAGCTGGTTCCACATCACAAATCCGGAGCCTCTAGCTCCTGCCCCTCCCCTTCTCCCACTTGCCCAGAGACCAAAATTTAGCCCTGGAAAAAAGGGTAGAATTGGTGAGGGTTAAATCCAGGGGTTGGGTGTGAATTGCGAGCCGAGGACGTTAAAGCTATGGCAGTGCAGCGGAGGGGACCCCAACCCAACCCCTTTAGCCTCCCCCACTCCTGCCCAGGGTGGGGGTGGGGTGCTGGCTCTGCAGCCTGAACTTCAGCAGGATGAGGGTTGCAATTAGCTCGGCCGTCGCCATGGTAATAGGAGCCCCAAGAGTGGGTACAGAGAGGAGGTGGATGGCTCTGTCTGGGGTGAGATGACACCTCTGAGGGCGCGAAGGGGGATGAGGGGGAGGAGCTGGTGAGTCACCCCCTCCGAAGGACAGGCAGAAGAGAGACTGTGATTACGGATTCCAAAGCCAGAGTGGGGCCATGGGCTGGGGCTGGGGCGGGAGGGGGGGCGGGGGGGGCGGGCAGCTAAGGGAAACTTCTCCATTGCTGCCACCATGGCCACCACCATCTCCAACCCCACCACCACCTCAAATAACTGGGCCCAGAGAGAAGGCAAAGTCCACACCTCCAGGCAATGCCAGGGCAATGAGAAATGAGGCTAGGCAGGTTCCTGCTAAAATGCTGAGCATCACCACGGAGTCCTCCTGTTTTCTCTACCCACCCCTCTGTTCCATGAGGTTCCCATCCCCATCCAGAAGAGGGGGACATGATCAGGGCAGTTTCTGAGATCCAAGCACTTCCCCAGGCTTGGACTCAGCCTACGATGCCCTATAAGGAAGAGGCCTACCCCTTCTTCCCACCCTCTGGTTGGAGTATCTGCAGTTGGGAAGCCCCAGAGGAAAACTCAGAAGGGTAGCCACTGGGTGGCAGAGAGCCTCTCCAGCCATGCCACCACCACTGACCTCCTTACCCCTCTGCTCAGGAGGGAAGGCAGACGATGGCTGGAACTCAGCCTGCCTCTCCTCTGTGCAGGAAACTGCCAACAGGCCATGGAGGCCACACCCTGGCTTTTCCAACTGAGAGGAGGTCTTCAGGCCGAGACGCTCCTCAGCCAAGCCAGCCTCCCCCAATCTTGGACCCCTCCTGCCAATGCCCCCTTGAGAAAATTCAGATGCACCCGCTGTCCCTTCCTTTCTGATCAAAACCCTGGGGTCCCACACCAAGAAAGGAAGGAGGCAACATTAGATGGGAGAGGCCAAGGGCACACAGGTGCCCATGGAGTTAGTGCAAAAGCAGGCACGGCTCAGCCCTGCCTGGGTGGGTGGCACTGGCAGTTAGGGGCATGCGGAGAGCCCAGGACAGTGATTAGAGAGGGCGTTAGTGCAGGCCTGGTTGGTAAGCGTGGAGTTAATTTGGCACAGAATTTGGGAGTGTGGTTTTGGGGGCCAGAGCCAAAGCTCAAAAATAAATTTAAAAAGGATGGGAGGGTCAATGAATTTTTAAGAGCTTCAAAATTGAGGGGTAGGAGGAAGACACTCTCCAAAAAATCCAGAAGGAAAATTAATTCTTGGAAAAATACTGTCAAGTCCAGAAAGAGGTGGCCCCTCTCCACTTCGGAGCTTTTGGCACGCTGTTGGACATCTTGGGAGTGGCTGGCACGGCCCCTGTGGGACGGAGCAGCCCCTGCA
Source organism: Nanger dama (assembly GCA_917880005.1). NCBI lineage: Eukaryota > Metazoa > Chordata > Mammalia > Artiodactyla > Bovidae > Nanger > Nanger dama. Next base: position 29,538,477 of record CAKJTW010000014.1, on the reverse strand, counting down.
GGCTGGCAGGAAATCTGAAAGGGGCAGGGGCAGGAGCTGGGACCCCTGGGATGGGAGGCTGCAGATCCTGAAGGCTCAGGAGAAGCAGAGACTCGAGGGCCATCTCCCAAAGTTCACGTACTGAGTCCCAGAGCCCTGCTTGGAGGGGATGTCCTCCAATGCGGGGACTAGACCTGAATCACTCCCCAGCACCGGTCCCCTGGGCAGTGCTCACCACTCAAGAAGGGGGCTTGACACTTCCAAGAAGGGCACGGAGGGGCCCAGAACGGCAGGCACCCAGGCACCCAGAGGGAGAACAGAAACCCAGGCAGAGGAGACCCCAGACACCAGCCCAGACCCTGGCAGCACTCTCCACGCTGGTAATTTCCACCGAGGACAAGGCCCCCTGCCCCTGCGGGATGGACAATGAGGTAAGGGGTAAAAGCCCCTCTCCTCCTCTCCCAGGCCGCTGGCGCCCAGCACGGAGCTGGGCCAGGTTGTGGGTTACCTTGTCCCTCTCCTTCTGGATGCTCGTCTCCAAGGTCACTAGCTTCTCCTGCAGCTGGTCCACCGCCTTCTGCTCTTTCTGCAGCAGTGCCCGCTCGGCCTCCCTCTCCCCCTGCAGCAGCGCCCGCTCCATTTCAGCCTGCAGGCCACAGCAGGGTCCATGTCAAGGCCACTCAGGGCAGCTCAGGCCATGCTTGGGGTGATCACCGAGCCTGGGAGGAGTCCCGCCCAGGGCCCTTGCTCTCACCTCTCGGGCCGACTCCTGCAGCTGCTGCTCCAGCTCCTTCACCCGGACTTTGAGCTGCTCCACTCGCCCCAGCACTTGAGCCCGCTCCTCTTCCAGGGCCAGCACCTCTCCCTGGAGCTTGGTGCCGGGGGCATCCTCGTGCTGAAGGGGAGGGGGGCCGTCAGCTTGGGGGAGCCTAGAGCCTCCCAGGACGAGACTAAGAAAATGGATCGCTGTGTCTCAGGACACTGAGAAGGAGCAGCTGGACTGAGAGGAGGAAATTCCGCTATCTATAAGGAGAGCAACACGGCTTGGCTGCAGGGAATAACGACTCAACACTGAGAGCCAGGCCTCGGTGGGGCCCCGAGGAAAGGTAGGTCATAAAGCATATTTATGGCTTGGGAGACTCATCAGCACCTGCCCCTCTTCCTTGCCTCCTCATTTCTACACCTTGCAGCCGTGGGTGTCCCCGACTTCCGCTGTTGCCCCCTCACAGGGCCTTGGTACCCACCGCGTGCCTGCCTCCTCAGCCCCCAGCCCCCAGCCACGGACCCCGCGCTCTAGCCTCCGCAGGGTCCCACCTCCTGCTGGGTGCTCTCAGTGCTGCTGCACTCCTCCTTGAGATTCTCCTCGTCCGAGCGCTCCACACTCTCCCACAGGCGCTGGGCGGCTCCTCCAGGTTCCTCGCTACCGCGCCCCAGGGCCCCAGTGCCCGCCGCGAGGCCTCGTGAGGGCCTCCCGGCTGGCCAGGGCCAGGGCTGCAGCCGCCTCCCCTATGCTAGGCAGCTCCCCAGCCTCAGGTCCCCCATCAGCCCGGCTGTACTCGGCGCACAGGTTCAGGATGGTCTCCAGGCGCTGGCGTTCCTGGGAGGGCAGACAGAGCAGGGCATGAGTGGACGGTCCTGGGGCCAAGAGGCTGCCCAGATCCAAGCTCGGCATCTTGTCAGGAGCTCGGACCCAGATGCTAGGAGCTCAGACTCAGAATCAAGTCAGGAGAGACCTGGCCCCAAGGTCTGGGGAGGCTGATGGAGGGAGGGCGGGTGCCCCTAGGCAGGCAGGGGGATCCAGGCTGTGTGCCCCCTGCCCAGGTGACCAGTGGCTCCTGCCTTCCTGTCTCCCTTCTCATTCTGCCCCAAGGTGGGTTTACAGGGACACACTTAGGAGCGCACACTGGTGAGCACGTTCTCACTAAAGACCACGGTGAGAATACAGATAAACACTTCAGGTGTTCATGCTGACATGGATACACGTTGATCCAAAGACACCGGGACCCACAGACACCCCAACACAGCAGCACTGACACACAAGGACACAGCACGAGCCCTGGCCTGCAGCAACAGGCAGGCACACACAAAGACACCAGCCCTAACACGCACGGACGCACACTGGCACATATTCACACAGATAAGCACAGTCTAGCACACAGACAGGTGGGCGCCCACACAGACGCAGCTGGAACGCAGACGCGGGGGCCCACAGGGGCCTGCCGCGGTGCACACAGCGAGGCGCTCAGTGCATGCACACCCTGCCGCGGCCCTACTCACGTCTCAGCTCCCCCGCCACCTCCTGGCAGCTCTCGGCTCCCTGCCAGCACGGGCGGCTGCTGCCCAGGTCCCTGGCCCAGCCACTCCATCTGCCCCGTCCCTGTACAAAGCCCACCCAGACACCTCCCAGGGCCCTTGGAGGTGAAGACGGAACAGTACAGGCATGCCCCGTCTCCCACTCATTACACCCCAGACTTGGAGCCTCCCCAGGCTCCCTTGACTCCCTGGCATCCCACCACCTCTGGTGTCTCTCACCACGGTTTGGTCAGGACCCCCCAGACACTTACCCAGCTTCCTTCCTGCTGCTTGCCCAGTTCCATGGCACGAAAACCAGGAACAGAGTCTCAGCACTCAGGAGGCTGGGCCAGTGCCCCCGCCCTGCCCCAGGACACAGATAAGCAGCCCGGTTGAGGTGGGAGGAGCAGGGCAGGCAGCCTCCGAAATTTAAAGTGGCAGGTGGGGCAGGTCAGGGCTGGTGAGGCACCTGAGGGTGGGGTGGGGCGGTGGCGGGAAGGTTGAGTGGAGTTGAAGGAGGCTGGGCCCACCACTCTGCCAGTGCCAGGCTCATTGTCCCCCTCCAGGATGAGACCCCAGGGCGGGTCAAGCATTCTTGTCTAGGCCAAGGCAAAAACATAGAAGATACGGCTGTGGAAGAGACTGGGGGCCTCTGCTTCATCCTTTCCCGGCCGCCCGCCCCCCACAAACACACTGTCCCACACCTTCACCTCACCCAAAGCTGTCCCAGCCTCTTTCTTCCAAAAGGGCTCCAGACAAACCTCCTCTGTTCTGACTCTCCTTAAACCAATCCTTGGGTCCCAGGGGCCCCAGGGCCCCTGCTCTCCTGCTCACAAGGGAGAGAGGGCAGAAGCTATTTCCCTGTGCATGTGCTCCAGGGTATAGACGACAGCCAGAGCCCCCATGCTCCCTGCACTATCTGGGGAATCCCAGCCCCCACCCAGCTCAGATGCCATCTCCAGGACAGCTGCCCAGAGCCACACCCAGCCCCCAAATACACCCATGCATGCATGTGTGCGCGCACGCACACACACACACACACAATTACACTATCACACACACTGGCCACGGATCAGCCAGGACTGCCTATCGTGTTTTCTGCTTCTCCCCCATCTCCAGATTATCCTGCACAGGCCAAGGTGAGCAGCTCCCACCCACTGAGAGAGGCCAAAGAGAAACAAATGGCAGCCCACTCCAGTATTTTTGCCTGGAAAATTCCATGGACAGGTAGTCTGGCGGGCTACAGTTCATGGGGTCATAAAGAGTTGGACACGACTGAGTGACTAAACAACCACAACAACAAAGGGAAGCAAGAAAGAAGGACCAGAGGCTTTTTAAAGAAAAGCCTGGAGAAGACGGGAGAGAAAGAAAGGAATCTGCCAAGTCCAGTTCTGCCAGGATGTGCTGTGTGACCTTGAACAAATCCACTCCCCTCTCTGGGCTCAAACTTCTAATCATTAAGCCCTGCGTTCTCAAACTGAGAGGTACAAAGCTTCATCCTAAACATGGTGTGTTTTCCTAGGGTTTCCCTGTATTCCAACAAATCATGTGAAATGTTACATGAAAACAAACACTGTGTTTACAGAATAAATGAAAAGTTAGCATGCATTTGAAGTAAGGCCTTAGAGACTTCAAAAGAAGTTCTTCAGGGGACCAAAGCTTTGGCATCCAGGTCACTGCGGTGTATCCTGGAAGTGGAGAAGCCTGGGAAGCCCAGGCTCTGTCCACGCGCCCCCTCCCTCCTTGCCAGCTGGCCCGCCCACACTCTGGCAGAGTCCCTGTTGTGATGGCCGCAACCTCCCTGGCATGCGCTCACCAGCCTCTCCATCTCCTGCTCCCGAAGCCGCTCTTGGCGCTGCCGCCGATGGTACTCCAGGAGGTCATCCTCATTGTCACTGATCTCTGTGATGCTGTTTTTCCGCTCCCGGGTGACAGGCACCCGCAGGTCCCCGCTGGAGAGCTTCCTCTGGGCACAGGGGCTCTGGCGGGGTGAAGCCCCAGTCAAGGAGCCCAGACTGTAAGCCGGGCTCAGCCTGCCACTGAAGCTGCCCTTGCGGGGTGCTAGGGACTCCCCGAGTGTGGGCGAGGGGCTCCGTGTCCTACGGCCTCGGGCCCCTAGCGTCAGGGAGAAGTCCTCTGGTGAAGCCCCGTGGGCTGCCCAGCGCCGGGGGGCGGGGCTCTCTGCCACTTCCCTGGTTAGTTTGGGATCTGGAGCGGTCCGGGCGGGCACGGGGGAGAGAGGCCCTGCGGGACAGAGATGGGCTCAAGGGAGGCAGTTCTCTCATGCTGTCCAGGCCCCGCCCGGCCTAGGCGGGGGGGCTCTCTGGAGGCTGCAGGGTGCGTGTGGCTGAGCCATCCGAAAATGTTCGGCCCACCAGCTGGCGTGAGGGGCTGGTGGTCAGCACCCGCTCAGCGCTCGGAGGCTCCCGGAAAGGGCTGGGAGGGCGGTCCTGGAGCGTGGCAATCTTGTTTCGGGGGGAGCAGGGACTGGCGGCTGGAACTTGGGGCTGCCAGGAATGCTGGTGGATGGGCCCCGGGCACCGGAAGCCGGGTATTCACTCAGGCTGATCGCCACCACGGGCAGCTGCCCACCCGGCCGGGGGCTCTCGGCGGCTCTGCGGGCTTCAGCCAGAACGGTGGCTGCAGGGCTGTCTGTCAGCAGACCTCGGAGACCAGGGCTGGGAGGCCTCTCGTGACCCCCCTTCCTGCCCAGCCGAGGGCTCTCGGAGGGGCGAGCACCGCTTGGTCGGGACTGTGGGGGCTGCAGGGCCAGATGGTAGCTGGAGGACCGGGCAGGCACCAGCGGGGGGCAGGGAAGGTGCTGGTTCCTGCCCACTGGGTGAGTGGCTGGCACAGCTCCCACTACTGGCTGGCGAGGAGAGTGGAGAGAAGGCCGGAGAAGTGTTCTCATAGCTGGAGCCCACAGACATGGCACCCGGGCTGGTTGGGGGGACAGCAGGTAGCGCCCGCCATTGGCCATTGGTGAGAGTGGGGACGTTGCGGCAGGCTTCTTGCCAGCAGCTCCAGGCTCCTCTAGCACCAATGAGTCCATGATTTCCTGCAGGTCCTTCTCAATAGAACTCACCAGGGAACTGTGGCTGCCACAGGCAGAGGGTCCCTGGGTTGCATGCTGTGGGGTGTGGTTCCCATTCACCAGGCTTTCTGATTCTGTGAAGGGAATGCAAACAGCCTCAGTTCCCATCTTCACCTCCTGGGCCCTAGGGAGCTGCATATACACAAGAGCCAGCGCTCCCCACCTCCTGCGAGCAGGGCAGGACTGCCAAGACCCTGGAAGAGCAGCCCGGAGGTCCTGGGGCCAGCTCTGCCACTGACTGCTGCTGCACCACCTTCCCCAAATCGCCTGCCCTTGGTTCTGCCTTCTCTAAAGGAAGAGGGCTCTTCCGGCTCTAACATTTTATGACTTAGGACAGAGCTGGCAACAGTGCTGGGCACTTTTAGGTTCCTCCCTGTCTTGGTTTCCCCAACCTCCTTGACCTCTCCATCAGAAAGGGCAGGCACGCATTCTACAAAGAGCAGCGGGGCATGCTAGGGAGTGGGCCAGAAATTCCAGGGGTTCCCCGTTTGTTAGGACATCAGCGCCTCCCAACACGCAGCTGAGACCCAGGAAAAAAACAACACACACACACATAGCCTCCAGGGCTGGGTGACAGTGTGTGCGGCAGCACTTTATCCAATCAGAGGCAAGGGAGGGGCCTGGCCCCGAAGGCCAGTTCCTGGAAGCCAGGCTGGCCAGCAACTAGATGCAGCTCAGGGCCTCCAACTAGACCATTAAGCCACACCAGCAGAAGCCCGCTTTTGCTCTACCCCAGCCCTTGTCAACCAACCGGGAGTCTCTGGAACCACTGCCCCAAACAGCTGAGGGAGTGGCATGACAATCTAAAGTAAGGTAAAGCCACCCAGGGAGTGGACTGGGAACCCAAGCTTCTGAGCCCCCAAGGGCCTAGTATATAGGAGGCAGAGGAGAAGGGAAAGCCTCTGCAAACCTGAGTCTGGTCCAAAATTATGGGGGCTCTGTGGGACCAAGGCAGAGGAGATGCCATGGATACTGGTGATCCCAGTGAGCACCCATCTTTCCTCATATCCCCAGGAAATCCAGTGAAACCACTGATGCCCGCCCTCTAGATGTCCCTGACACACACGTCCACCTGTCCCAGCACCATGATGACCCCTGTCACCCCACAGCCATCTGAATGCCTGCGCAAAGTCTGGGGTGGCAGGCCTATGGGCAGCCTCCTGGTCTGCACCCCACCCTCAAGGCAGCTGGGCTGAGTCAGGGGCTGTGCTGGTTCCCTGGGACAATCACCGACTCTCCTCTAGGGATCAATAATTCACACACAAAGTGCAGCTGCTCCACTGAGTCATCAGCTGGCATGGCATGGCATGGCCTGGGGGTGGGACAGAGCCCAAAGATACGATCACAAGCAGGTGGAACCCCCCCCAGAGCTTACAGCATCTCAGTCTGATGCTTCCTTCTCCCCCTCAGGCCGCCCTCAAGGGTAAGGATCCCTGGTGGTGACATAAGAGGGTCAGGGTCCCAGACACTGAAGTGACACCGTCCAGGGCAGTGGGACACAGGCTGGCAGAGGCCCCTCCATCCCTCAGGCATATGATTCTCCCCAGTTCCATCCAAGCAGCACTTCTTGGATCTCTCCCCATGGCCAGACTGCCTGGCACTCTCCCCCAGCGGCCCATGGCAGGTGGCAGCAAGCCCAGATCATGGGTATTGTCCCGCCCTGACACTACAAGTGTGGCTGGAGTGGGCAAGGGGAGGACTGTCCATGGGGTGCCACCAAACCAGCCACCTGCCCCAACTGGGTACCTACCTGGGCCAGGACTGTAGGGGGCCAGGGGCCCGGCCCCCTGCCGGGATCATGCTCTTCATCCACTTGGCTTCAGCTGGGTGGTTAAAGCGGAGGAAGGTGGACTGACCCAGGCACAACATGCAGCCTGCAGAGAGAGCGCACGCTCAGAGGGGCAGGGCAGGGCAGGGCTGAGGCAGCCTTCAGTCCGCCGCACCAGCAGGCTCACCCCAGGATCCGAAGAGCCATCCCCACCTGCACGCCCAGCAGCCACATGGTCCACCCCTGACTCAGCCCGTGCCTGAGGCCCCAGCCCGGCTCCACAGCACACAGCCAAATGGAAACAGCACTGGCTTCTAAGTCCCAGTCCTAAATTTTCTTCATTGCCACCTGTGAGATCTTCGGGAAGGTCACTTCATCTCCCTGAGTCTAATTCTCTCAGCAGAAAAATGAGGACAATACCACTGACTTGCAGAGTTAAGAGACAGTGTATATCAGTGCTCTGTCAATGGAGAAGGGGTTCTCCAGAGAACACAGACCCTCACATGCCCCCACCCAACATGGACTCATGATCCATCTATCTGCCACTTGGGTGGAAGGGTCAGTTCAAGAGGCAGCAACTTCTAGGATCACAAACAAGCTCTGAGAAAAGAGATGGGGAAACACACCATGGATCCATCAGATGTGCCAGCCACCCTTTCTAACCATCGAGAGCAACTGCTACCCTCTCTCCCTCTGTCGAAGCATTCTGTGGCCTGACATTATCCCGCTCCGTAGACTCTCCTACAGTGTAGCCAAGCCTAGGCCAATGGGCCCAGCCTCAGCCAAGCACATTCCCAGGCAGTTAGACCACAAGCCCAGTCCTGCCCAGGAAGTGCGAGTGCATGGAAGGGGGGAGGGCATAGGGGAGTCAGAAAACATAGCCGGGGGCACTAGGAGTGTGCACGGCAACAGGTGTGCCCACAGCACCTAAGCCTGTCTGGCAGAATTCCTCTTCCCGTCACACCAGGGGCTGGAGTGCTTCTGCCTAAGATGCTCTGTTGAGAGAAGCCAGAGACCTGGTGTTCTCTACCACCCACCCTTCCAATCTGTCCACATCCTTGGCCCCTGGCCCCAGGCTCCTGTCTACCCAATCTGCTGCCACTTGGCACCCCAAGCTTCATGCCAGTCTGAGCTAAGACTGGCAGGGAATTCTACATTCCTGGACGCTGAGACAGTTCAACTCAGGCAGGCCACAGGGGCATGGGGCATCCTGGGCCATGTGGGGTACCTTGGCGGGTCCCCCCACTGAGAAGCTCAGCAGCCTGTCAGGAGGATCCTAAGTATTGCCATGGATAGGGGGCTAGCAGGCTGAGAAGCTCACAGCAGATAACATAGTAGACAAAACCGCCCATTTCGCTGGTATACCCACAGGCCCTCCCAGGCGGGCGGGCACAAACAATTCTAAAGGCTGATGGGTGGTTAGGAAAGGAGGGAACCTTCTCTGCCAAGCCACCAATCAGAGGAGCTGATCACAGAGTAATTATAACCGGAATAAATATTAGCCAGCCACACTGGCCACCTAATTACAACCACAGCTGTTTCAGACAGAACCCTGCCATTCCCATCCCCCTCCTTCCAGCCATTTAACAAGCTAATTAATGATGAGTTCGCAGGGTCTAGACAGACCCACTCAACCCTAGGTTGACTGGGGGGTGGGTGGGGGCAGAGTGGGGCAGCTCAGGAGCCTGACCACACAGTCCAGACTGGGAAGGACTGGGGAGTCTCGGTGGATTCCAGCCCATCAGTGCCAGGCCCACCCAAGGAGGCTGTAGGCAGGTAGGGACCCTAAGCTCTGGCTCCTCTAGCTGTGAGTCCCCCTGTCCCTCCTCTGCCCCTCACCCTCCTCTATACAAGGGGTGTGGCCATGCTGCCTCCCGGGCTATAAATAGGTGATGCCAGGCAGCAGAGCTGGATCTGTATTAATAGAGCAGGCAGGAGGGCAGCAGGACTGATCGGAGCCCAGCTCCTGCCCAAATTAACTTTCTATTTGCACTCAGGGGCCCCAGGCATTGCCCCTACTTTTGTCCCATTTCCCCAGGTGCCTGGTCAGCCTGTTTCTGGGAAGAAACCTTCTCTCTGCTCACTCCTGACCCTCACCGCCAAAGGTCAGCCCACGCAGGAAACCCCAGAATCCCTCCTCATGCAGGCAAAGTTGCACTCCTGTCCCCCCTCCCCAAAGGGGCTCAGGGCCCAGCTGCGTGCAGGTGGGTAAAGGAGCTGCACATCTGGAGGGAAAGAAACGGGGCCAAAGAGAGGGTGGGTCCTTTCTCTGAGAGATGCACACTGCACACAACACACCTACACACTCAGAAACACACAGAAGCACCCGGAGACAGCAGACAGGCTCACACACTCAGAGCGACAGTCAACTACCCTGCTGGCCACACAAACAGAATTAACTGGCCAAAAGGAGGCTGGGTGTGGGGAAGACCAGAGAAAGGGCCTTGGCCCCTTCCATCAGAGACCCCTCTTCGCCGTAAGACAGGCTCCCCTAGTCCTAACCAGGAACCCTCTACCCCATGGAGAGGCAGGTCCCACGGAGGGGACCACTGAGCGCGGGTTGGGAAAAATGAAGCCTGCCCCGCTGAGGAGTGGCCCCGAACCCAGACGCCCCACTTGGATATGTTCAGGGCTCTCTCTCTCTCTCTCACACACACACACCCGAGTCTCGCTGCCTCAGGCTCCCAAAGTGGGGCTGGGGACCCGATCCCCCCCCTGGCATGCCTCCCCAACCCCTCGACGCCCCTCCCAGCCCGAGCTGCTCCGCGCCGGGCTGCCGGGGCTGCGCGGCCGGGGGGTGGGGGGTGGGGGTGGGGGGTGGCTGAGGACTCACCACCGAATTCGGACCTCCGCTCGGCTCGCCCCCGCTAGCCCCGGCCCTGCAGGTCCCCGGCCCGCCCCGGGCCTTTGAGGGGGCGGGCCAACCTCCCGCCGCCGGCTCCCGGCTCGGAGCGCCGAGGCAGCGAGGCGGCGAGCAGCCACCAATGCCCGGGGAGGGGCGGGCCGGCCACCGGCGGCGGGGGAAGGGAGCCAGGAGGGAGGGACAAAGGAGAGGAGGAGGGGAAGAGGAAGTGATGGAGGAGCGGAGGGGAGCGGGATGGAGGGCGCGGGGGCGGGGCGGGGCGCGGCGGGGCACGCGCCCACGGAGCCGGTCGGGGTCCCGCAGCCCGGGGCAGGGGCAGGAGTGCGGCGGGGAGGGAGCGTTCGCGAGAGAGGACAGAGAGAAGGAAAGGGGAGGGACAGACCCAGAGGCCAGAGGGTGAGGAGCCAGGAGGCAGAAGTGAGGAGATGCGGGGCTCTCACTGAGAGCCCCAGACGCCGGGAAGGGGCCAGGCCAGCCCCCAGGTCAGCGTGGGCAGGCTGGCCTCGGCTCCACGTATTAGAGAGACGCCTCAAGCCAGTCAATCCTAAAGGAAATCAACCATGAAGAAATATTCATTGGCAGGACTGATGCTGAAGCTCCAGTACTCTGGCCACCTGATGTGAAGAGCTGACTCCCTGGAAAAGAACCTGATGCTGGGAAAGACTGTGGGCAGGAGGAGAAGGAGGCGACAGAGTATGAGATGATTGGATGGCATCATCGACTGGATGGACATGAGTTTGAGCAGACTCTGGGAGACAGTGAAGGACAGGGAGTTCTGGCGTGCTGCAGACCGAGGGGTCACAGTCGGACACGACTGAGCGACTCAACAACAATATATTAGAGAAAAGAGTGAAAGTCCCAGGAATCCAGCCAGGTCACTGGGTTCAGCTCTGGCCCTCAGTCTGCCACTGTGACAAGTGGGAGTTCAGGCCGAGGCAGTGCTCTGGGAACAGTCTTGAGTCTAGCTCCTGTCTCCACTCTATACACCTCTTCCTCTGCCCCACCCCTGTCCCCCACCCCCACACCCCACACTCTCAGCAGTTCACCTCACCCCATGACCCAAACTGGACTCAGGCACTGCCTCTTCCAAGCCAGCCCATTTCCTTGGGTTCCAGAAGCCAATTCACCCCTTCCCAACCACAACCAAATGTGCAAAGAGCTCCAGCGAAGAGCTCACCCACCCAAGGAGGTACCTATCCATCTGGAAAGAGTGCCACCCACCCCTGGAGCCCCTGGGACCATGCTCAGTTTCTGGGCCAGGCAAGTAACCACCACCCGGCCTCAGTCCCAGAAAATTCCTCACATTCCAGGACCTGGCCTCTGGACACCAGAACCTTAAAGGACATGCTGTGTTCTCTCAGATGTCCTCTGTACAGTCAGAGCTCACACACCCCCACACATTTTCTCTCAAATACACACCAACACCTGCTCAGCCAGACACCACTCAACTGTGCACGCTCTGTCTGAATCACACAGACACTCCAGTTAATGTGTCTCATACACATTTATTCTCCAGCACACAACCCCTCAGGCACCAGTCCTTCTCTTGGTTCCACACTCACTCAGGCATAGCCTTTCACTCAGTCTTGGAGAGACTCTGAAATCAAAAATCCACCTCCTGGGACTTGCCTGGGTTCAATCCCTAGTCAGGGAACTATATTCCACATGCAGCAACTAAGACCTGGAGTAGCCATGTAAATAAATATTTTAAAAATACTTTTATTTATTTGACTGTACCAGGTGTTAGTTGCAGCACACCAGATCTAGCTCCCTGACTAGGGATCACACCCCAGACCCCTGGATTGGGAGCACAGAGTTTTAGCCACCAGACCACGAGGGAAATCCCAATAAAGAAATATTTTTAAAAAGCCATTTCCTTCCATAACTTAAAAAAAACAGTCAACCTCCTTAGAGAAAGAATCAAACAATTTTTCCACCCTTGCTGAACACCTACCCACACTGCCATACTACACACACACTCACACATGCATGGACGCACATGCACGCACACACTCACATGTGCACAGGCAGTTCATTCCCCTTCTGGAGGAGAAAGGAAAACCATATAGGGTCAGATGCAAAATAGGGGGAGGCTTAAAAAAACCTCCTCAGGAAATGTGATTCATCGGTCTGGAAACTGTGACCGCCAGCTGGACAGACCTAGACAGACACAGAGGACACTGCCAGGGGGAAACGGCAGGAGGCAGGCACACAGAAGTGGGGAGCTAGGAGCTTTTGCTTTTTCTCTCCCTCCTTTGAGCTTTATTAGTCGAGATCTTTATCAGTCTCATCACAGAGGACAGTCTGTGGGAGGCTTCCCTCCTATTTCATGGAAGGACTAACTGACAGCTGGGTGGAAGAGGAAGCGGTTCATCATCCTGGATCGCAGAGGGAGGCTGCTATATTACTCAGGAATCCTGGCTCCCAGGAGCCCCTATCCACCAGCAAGGGGCCTGGAGAGCGAAGGAGACTCGGAGGAGGCTCAGAGGCAGGGGCTGGCAGCAAATGGCTCCGAGAGGGTAGGGGACCTTCTGTCTAGACAGCCTGGGCCCCGCGCTGCGTGGCTTGCTGGGTCCTTCCCTACTGGGTCCCCTCCCGGATCTTTCATGTGGTCTGGCACTGTGGTCTCAGGGTGGGGCAGCCTTGACCCAGATTGAGATTCCTCCTCATTTCCTTGGTCGTCTTCCCAGCTCTGTAGAGAGAGGGCCGCCTGGGATGTCCCAAGGTACCTGGGGACAAGACTGGAAGCAGGATCTTCCTGGTTCCCTCCCATCAGGGCCCCATGGCCATAGCTCTCACTCAAGTTGGCGTTGGCATCTGTCTGCTTCCCCCACATCCCGCCCTGGCCCAGACATATTCCTGCTCAAAGAGCCTGTCACTGCCACTCTGCTCAGTATGACGTGTGCCTCTCCAAGTTGCCTATGGCTGGGCACAGTGCCCAGAATGATGCAGCCAGGGACCAGCCCAGCCAAAGAGGGCTCCTTGTTATTTCTAGGGTAGTCCTCTGGTTTTTCAGAGGGCCCCCCACCCTCGACCAAGGCTGGATCAGGGAACAAGACAGGGAAAATGGTTCTCTTGCACATATGCCCACAGATAGGCCAGTGGTCAGTGAGTTCTCCTATCTTCACGGAGCACACCCGTGGACAGTTTGGTACCGCCAGCCCTGAGTTCACCCTGCCTCCCACTTGAACACTCTGATCCATAAACACAGGGAAAGACACAAATACAGAGATACACAAGTCCAGAGTCACAAACACATCCGGAGATACATAAACACACTCCAGTTACACAGTTACAGAGATAGCACTTGCACCCCCGAGCCACCCAGTTTCCAGGGAAACGCACTCCCAAGAATGTCCGGGTGGGGCCGGGCAGGGCTAGGCAGGGCTGGGCTTGGTGCCTTGCTCCAGAGATGAGACAAGGAAACCCTCAGCTCCTGGAGCCCAGGGGAGGGGTAGTGCTGGGGAGAAGAACACCCGTTCCTTTGTGCCTCTGCCTACCCCTCCCCAGGCTGCCAAGCTTCAGAGACAGGCTAGCCTAGACAAGGCCGCTATGGGGTGGGAGGCAGGGAAAGGGAAGGGGGTTTAGGGTCAGGAGAGAGTGGGAGGGTACATACTTGGCAGGGTGGGCTTCTGGCTGGAGAAGAGTTGAGGGTCACTTGGGCCACAGGAAATGCCTGAGAATTCCATCTTAGCCCAGGCCCTCTCTCTTCCCACAGGGCTAAGTGCTGCCCTGGAAAAGACTGGGTGGGAGAGACCTGCAAAGCATGGGTTCCCTCCACCCTGCTCACAACACATAGGGGCAGAGCAGAGCGTTCTTGCCCAGGAACATAAGGGATTTGGGGGTGGGCTCTTTCTCCAGCCTTCTCTGAACTCTGCCCCTGCCTCTCCTTGCTGCTCTGCTGTCTCACTCTCATGTTTCCAAATCTTGGGGGAAGATGTTGTCTTTGAAATGGAAAAGGACAGTCTGCAGCCAGATGGTAGCATAGCCAAAGCCCCAATTTATGGCGGGGGGTGGGGGGTTGGTCCCTTCTTAGCTGGAGTCAGATAAGAGGGAGAGATAACAGGCCCTCTGGAAGAGACGAGGGCCTGTTTGCTACTGCTGATGGAGTCAGCTGTCCCCTCATATCACACACCCAAGGGCAGGTCTTCTGGGTCAGCCTTGAAGGAAGAGATCCCAAGGGGTGTGAAGAGCAGGAGAGAGGGAAACAGTGGAGTGGGTGGGATTTCCACTGCCAAGGAGCTTCTTGCCAGTAAGAGGTGTGCTTGGTAGATCAGCCATGTATGACTCTGCGACCCTATGGACTGTAGCCCACCAAGCTTTTCTGTCCATGGGATTTCTCAGGCAAGAATACAAGTGGGTTGCCATTTCCTCCTCCAGGGGATCTTCCTGACCCAGGGATGGAACCCACATCTCCGGTGTCTCTTGCATTGGCAGGCGGCTATTCTTTACCACTGAGCCATCTGGGAAGTCTAGTAACAGGTAAGAGTCGCCAGAAAACACTGCCAGGACACTGGTCCTCCTCCTTAGAGCCAGGCTTAGTGCAAAGCTCCCGTCCTTTATGGCTACCCAAGCCCACTTTTCACATCCCCCTAATATGATGCTTCACTGTATACACTGATGCCCAGGGCAAATACACCTGGTCTATCAGAGTGCTACCTGGGCCAAGCCCTTCCTTACCTGCCTTGTCACCATAGTAACTGGAGGCCCAGTTTTTAGAGCTCCCGTATACCACAGAGAGACCTGTTCCTTTGGGAAACAGGGCGGTAAAGACATTCCTGACCCAGACGCTGTTGTCAACAGTGTTTCAACAGGAGTGAGCATGCCCTCAGGTTTTTGGCCCTTGTCCCATCCCCACTGTCCTGCTCTTCCAACCTCAAGGGCTTTTTAGAACACCTCCCTCTTGACATCGTGGAGCCATGCCATTGTTGCCCTCGCTGCTCCTCCAGCTCTTCTCTTCTCGCCTAACAACCATTAGCAACTGCTGCACAGCTCCCCGTGTCCTCCAGAGCAGGCAGTGGAACCTCTTCTCTCTCTTCCCACTACGGTGTGAGAGGTAGGGTGGGACGACCAGAGAAAAGCCGGTCTGGATGCTGGCTTTGAAATGCACCTGATCCAGATGCACCTGAGCACCCCACCCCCAACTTGGCCACTTAGGCAGTTACCATGGCAACCAAAACAGCAGGCTTCCCCTGCACCTGTCACGCACAAGCTTTTAAACAGAGGCTCCCTGGCTTCAGGGCTGTCAGACCTTACCCTGAGTGAGTCGAGTGGGCTGCCGGACCGGGAGCCCATCAATAGTGCAGGCATTGCCGCAGGGGTAGAGGGTGAGGGTGCCCCGCAGGTTCTCGATGTAGCAGTGCTCCGGAGCCAGGCCTGGGCCCTGCAGTGAGATGTCCCTGGCTGCAGAGCCGATCACGGTCCTCCCTGAACACAGGAGACAACTGTCAGAGTCTGGTCCAGGCTGCGGAGGCAAGGAGGGGCTGGGAAGGCCACGGTGGGACTCGACTGCCACCTCCTACTCTGGGGAGAATCACCACCTGCCCCATGGGGTCCCTGAGCCTGGTGGAGACAGTGAGGGGTATAAGCCCATCTCGGCCCCAGAAACAGGAAGGCCCAGAGGGCACTGAGGATCCGCAAACTCAGTAGGAGCTTGTTCTGCAGAAGTCCCTCAGTCCCTCCAAGCCCCCCTCCCGGGACCTTTCTCTCCTTCCCTATCCTCCCCCATCTTTTCTTCCAGCTCTCCCTCCCCACTCCTCTCCCTCCCTTCTGCCACCTGCAACCCTTGCCCTCCTCACACCCCGTCTCTCCTGGCCCCTGGAGGGAGAGGGCTCCTGGACTGGTATTTGGAGAATGTGGGGAATGTAGTATCACCCTGGCAACAAGTGCAGCCAGGAGAGGAGACAGGAAGGGCAGAAGCTGCAAGGTGGAGGGGGCTGTGCCAGGGCCTAACTCGGAGGTCTGCCCCATGCCCATCTTGCCCATCTCTCCACCTCCACCAGCACCTTCTCCCTGGCCAGACATGGCCCTGGAGCAGAGCCCCCTTTCTTCTTGGCCACACTGGCTGCCAAGAGCCATGAGCTCTCCTATTTCAGGGCTCTCCTCCTGATTTCTAAGCTGATCTTTAATCCCGGTCATGGAGCCAGAATTAGTCTGGGGAGGCACAGACAAGGGAAGCAAGCTAGGGGGCGGGGGTGGGATGGGGTGGTGGGCATTGTGACATGGCCTCCTATTTGGAGGAGGTGAACACTGCCAGCAGGTAGCAAGAGGGGCCCCCGCATGCCTGGATTTCCAAGCAGGAATGTCTGTAAGGATGGAGGGGTGGCAGGTGGGAGGCACCCCAGACTCACCTTCCTCCAGTGGCAGAAGGGTGATGGCCGTGCTGAGCCGCCCGCTGCCCAGGCTCACCAGATGGGGTTTGTCCGTCTGCACTTTCAGCCCTTTGCCTGTTTCGATCAGGTCCAAGGGTCCTTTCTGCAGGTGGTGGAGGTAGGGGATGAGCATCATGAGAGAGTCCAGGCTGGCACCCTACCACCTAGTCCCAGTCACACGAGCACTCTCTCCAGCACCTGCCCTCTCTAAAGGGCTCTGTGGGTGTTGAAAGGCTTAGCACAAACTCTTGTGCAGAGCAGTATTCCGTTAAATTGTAATTAGACCTGAATCTAGGCCACTAACTCGTCCCACTGGATTTATCTCAAGTCTTGGTTTAACTGCCCCTTTTGTCTATTAGGACAGAAACAAGGAGAAAGTAAGGAAAACTGGGAGGTGCTTGCTAAGAGTTGGGACTGGGGGAGGTTGCTATAGAGGGGACCAATCAAGACTTATCCCTGTAGACTTGTCCATGGCAATCTACTTGGCCACGGCCTGCCCCTGTTAAACTGAATTACGAGAGAGGGCAGGGCGGAAACAGATACAGCTCCAAGGCAATCTGTAAACCACTTCCTGACTTTCAAAGGGTATTTTCTGGGTGAACCAATTAACCTAATTCAGCTAAAGACTTAGCTGTGGGGACCTGGGGACGAGCATGGAGGTAGTGTGGCTCTCATTCTTGAGCTGGGACCACAGGGAGGGAGAGGAGCTGACCTGTCCCCATCAGACCACCCTCTTGCCCCATGGCCCCGACCTTTCTCACCTGCACCAGGCCCAGGGTCTTACATCCAGGGCCCACCTGGTTCCTATTGAGAGTGTCCATGTTCCTAGGGCCCCAGAGCTCCTGTGGACACAGCAGAAAACAGGTGAGGCGGGGATGCCGGGGCAGAAAGGGGCCAGGAGTGGGTTCTGCAGCAGCGTTCTCAGGGCAGGGGCAATGGCACCGCGGCTCGCAGCAAGCTCCTGCTGAGGAGACCTGGAGGCAGTTCAGGAGCTTGGGGGTCAATGGGGGCCGTGGAGGAGGAAGGGGGACGGTGCCACATCTTCAGCCACAACACAGGTCAGTGTGGATGCTACCCCACCACACCAGCCCTGACCCCTCCCCGAAAAGTCCTATAGGGGCCAGACCGTATGCTGGTCTCTCTTGCCTCTGACAGCCAGGACCCAGGCCTTGGCAGTTGAGGATCCTCGGGCATCTGAAGCCACAAGAAGGTGGGGAAAATCTACCTTAGAGAGGAAAGCTAGCTCAAGGCGGCCCCTCCAGGGACACTGGTAGACAGGGGGCCCCAGGCAGGTGGCAGGGCTGAGTGGGCACTCCCTTCCACAGCCTCTCCCCTTTTCTTTCCCCAGGGGTCTCAGAAGGATGTTTTCTTAAAGGAGACACGAAGGGGAAATGCCACGATTCCTGCCATCTCTGTCTCAATTCCTGCATCCTCTCCTCCCCAGAAAGCATGTTAACCGCCTCCCCCTCCACAATCAGGAAAAATAAAAAAATAACCCCCCAGTGGTGACTAACACTGAGAATATAGGACTCTTGGGTTCTCAACCTAATTTGGTACCGTAGGGAGCTGAGGTCCTTAGAACCAGAGGTAAAATAGACTCCAGAGCTCCAGAGCCTTCCCCTCCATGGATCACAGTTTTGGTACCTGAGACCGGTGAGGAGGGAGCTTCATGTACTAATACATGCCTACGTGCCATCCCTTGGCCAGCTCACTGAGGTGAGAAACTTCCTATTGACTGCTGAAATGTTACTGGGGAAGCTGAAGAGAGTATGACCAAAGGGAGGGAAGGAGACTCAGGAAGGGAGGATTCCCTTCCACTTTCTCTTCCAGCCATCTTCTAAGAGACTGGAAGAGGAAGTGGGAGCAGAAGCCAGCACTCCAAGGAGTGTCTGACCCTGGCAGTGGGGCCCAAAGGCCTTAGCAATAGTGTTACTAATTTTACTCTCCCAGCTTCCACCCTTCCGGACCTGGACTGCATCGTCTCCGTCACCATTTCCACCCAAGCTGGAGGAAGAGAAGCTGGAACGGGGCCTGAGGCCCACCCCAAGTCTGCCTGGGAAGAGGGAAGGCAAAGGCCAGTTAACCTACACCAAGGCTCACGCCGGCCTGGCACCTCCCCAGGAGATCTGGCCAGGGGGAGGAATTTCCAGGGACAAAGATGGCTGTACTGCTTCTTTCAACTCAGGGAAGTCCTTCAGCTTTCTGAGGGAGGAGAGGCAAGAGAGTGGGTTAGGGATAGAAGCATATATAAAAGAGAGGGTAAGAAAAACAATGAACAATGGTGAAGGAAAGGCATCACTGGGTAACAGAAAGAGCTTTAGACTGGGATGCAAGACCCTTAAATTCTAATTTTGACTTTCTTATTTATTAGCTGAGAGACCTTGGACATGTTATTTAACTTCTTGAGTGTCAATTCGTTCTCTATAAAACTGGAATAATGATTTATATTTAAAAAGAAGATTGTCTGGATTACTGCTTGCCTGGGGCTAGGTGTGGAATGGGTGAACCCATTAGACCTGTCAGAGGGGTCGTCTAATGGGCTATAAATGGGCTAATTTGGGGGGCATGATAGAAACGTTCTAAAACTTGTGATGATGGTTTGCCCAGATCTGTAAATACACTAAAAATCACTGAATGTACACTTAAGTGAATTTATGGTATGAACATCATACCTCAATAAAACTATTAGTTAGTCGTTTCTTTTTAAAGATGAATGTCTTAGAGATTCAGAAAGTGAAGGCTGCTCAGTCCTGTTCCACTCTTTGCAACCCCATGGACTATACAGTCCATGGAATTCTCCAGGCAAGAATACTGGAGTGGGTGAAGTGAAGTGAAATGAAGTCACTCAGTCATGTCCCACGACTCTTTGCGACCCCATAGACTGTAGCCTACCAGGCTTCTCCATCCATAGGATTTTCCAAGCAAGAGTTCTGGAGTGGGTTGCCATTTCCTTCTCCAGGGGATCTTCCCGACCCAGGTATGCAACCCAGGTCTCCAGCTTCCCATGCGGATTCCTTACCAGCTGAGCCACAAGGAAAGCCCTAGAGATTCAGGTATTATATCAAATGACACTCTGTGAAGTGCAAAGCACTGTAAATATGCCAGTTACTAGTACGAGCTTCCTGAACTTAAGTCACTTCACTTTTCTGGGCTTCAGTTTCTTCATCTGTCAAGCTTGTCATCATCACTCTGTGAGGGAGCAATGAGTGTGTTCACTTATTTACACCAAGGATTTCAAGTGGCTGTAAAGGAATGAGGTTGATGGGGGAAAAGAGTGATTGGAGGAGAGGAGAGAGAAGGGAATAAGGAGGTGAAAGAACAGGAAGAGATAAGGAGAGAGGTGTAGGGAGAGACGGAGAAGATAAGAAAAGATGTAGAGACAGGGAGGCGCGAGGCCGTGGCTCCAGGTCCGAAACTCAATCCAGGTAGAGTGGAGATACGCCAGACCAAGGCGTTCCAGCCCGCGGGCGGTGCTCTGACCCAGGGGCTGCCCCGCGGCCCAGAGAGCCGCCACCGGGGGCGCCCTCTCTTCCCGCCGCTCCCCGCCGGGAGAGCAAAGCGGGCTGCGCCGGGGCGCCCCCAGCGGCCCCAGCGGCCGACCTGCTTCGGTCCCACTGGGCTGCCCACTGCCCGGGGCTGTAATTATACCCTCCCGACTCACCCCTCCGGCCTCCGCCGCTGTTCTGGGAAACCCTGCATGCCAGCTGCCAAAAAAGGCCCCTGCGGTGAGTGTCCGGCTCTCTGGGAGGAGGGGGCTGGGGAAGCGCCGCCGTCAGCCCCGGCTCTCGGTAGCGGTCTCCACTGCGAGCTGAGACGTCCAAGCGCCTCCTCGCGCGCAAGGTGGCAGAGGCCTGGGTGTCTAGAGAATCCCGTGTAGGCGAGGGCAGGTGACCCCGTGCCGGGCCCTGCGGCCTCCCGGCCCAGCGCGAACGCCCGGACATCCAGGCCACCGGGGATCCCCTGCCCTACCTGGACCCCAGCTCTCTGCCCGCGTGGGGCTCCCAAAGTCACCGCTTCGGGGACTCGGTAGGTCCCTTTAACGAGGGGCGCGGGAGGCCCTGGCGAGCGACTGGAAAGGTCCAGAACCAACAGGGATTGGAGGAAATCCAGCCTCCAAATCGGGCCCCAGAAGAAAGGCCGGAGGCCGGCCCAGGAGCGAGAGCGGTCCCCTGTAGCCCGGGCGTCGCAAGGCCCAAGAGCGAGGCCGAATTGGGATCCTTTCAGTGGATCCTCTTCCGCTGGCAGAGGAAGGGGGCAGGGAAGGGAAGGAAACAGAGGCCGGGAGCCCAGCGGGCGGGGAGCCGGAGCCGGGCAGGGGTCGGGGAGGACGTAGGGGAAAGGACGCGGAGAACTTGACTGTTAGTCGCTCAGTCGTGTCCGATTCTGCGATCCCATGGACTGTAGCCCGTCAGGCTCCTCTGTCTACAGGACTTTCCAGGCAAGAATACTGGAGTGGGTTTCCATTTCTTTCTCCAGGGAATCTTCCCGACCCGGGATCGAACCCACGTCTCTTACATCTCTTGCATTGGCAGGCAGGTTCTTTACCACTAGCGCCACCTGGGAAGCCCTCAGAGAACTTTAGGAGATGGAAAATCGGGGGTCTGCGGAGGGGTGGGACGGGAGGGAAAATTAAGGGTTTGGAGAGAAAAATAAAGAGGGAGACTGAAGAGTGAGGGAAAAGGAGGGCTGCGGAGAGAAGACAGGGCAGAGGGTGGGGAGGAGGGGAAGAAGGTGGGAAACAGGATGGAGTCCAGGGGACGCAGGGGAGGCGGAGCGGGGAGGAGGGACGGGCCCGGGAAGGTGAACGACTGGGGGACGAAGGAGATGGGGAGACTGGAGACAGACGAGTGCTCAAGGTAAGGGAGTGACGGTCCGGGGCAGCAGTCGAAGGTACCCAGGGCCTTGGAGGAGGAGACCGGCGTGCGGACGGGAGGTGAGGCTCTGGAGTGAAAGAGGGGTCCGGAGGGCAGCCGGGGCTGGAGCAAGCGGTGGGACGAGGCGCGAATGTAGTTTGGGGCTGTGATTTTATTTGTGTGCGGAGTGGAGGTGGGGTGCCTGCGCACGCTCCCTGCTGCCCCTCGCCGCCCTCCCCCAGGGCCGCCAGGTGGGACAAGGCCGCAGTGTTGGGCCGCCCCGCCCGCCGCTGACGCCGGACAAGCGGCCTTTCTTTGGCCGGGCCGGGAGAAGGGGCCGCTTGTTTGCGCGGTCCGGGAAAGGCGCGGCCCCCAGACACCGCCGGCTCCCCGCGGGCGGCAGCGGGAGGGGGCCACGCGCGTAGCCGGGAGTGTGTGCGGACTGAGTGTGTGATGGGCGTGAGCGGCAGGTGGGTGTGTGAATCGCGGGCTGCGTGTGCGCGGGGGCCGCAGGTGTGGATGTGGGCTTCCTGCGAGAGCAGCGGGTGCTTGGCGTGCGTGCGGAGTGGGTAGAGGTCTAGGTGTGTGTTGGGCCCCACACTTGTCACAGCAGAGAGACGGGCGTGTCCGTGTGGCTTGCGCGGTGGGAAGGGTGCGTGGGTGATGTCGGGTGAGGCGCCGAGTGTGTGCGCGTGGGATGCCTGACGTGGTGGGGGGAGGTTGTGTTTGTGTGCAACCGGCCCAATGAGTCAGTCCCCGGAGCCTTCGGGACGGCTGAGCTAACGGGCCCAGAATGCAGCTCCGCCCCGGCGCCCTGGGTCCCCCGCCGGCCCAGTCTCCACTCGCGCGCGCCTCGGCGGAAGCGTCCGTGGAAGCCTCGGCAACCCCGCGGCCCCTCCCAGTCCCCCACCGCCCCCGCCCGCGCGCTTCCCCTTCCCAGAGGAGCCCGGATGACCTGGCTCAGCCGAGGAACGGGGAACTCCGCAAGGGAGTCGAATCTGGACTATGCGGGCGTGGCAAGGGCTGGAGACTCACGGCTCCCACTGTTCCCCCTCCAGCCTCCGGGACCCCTAAAGACGCGGGGCCCTAGCAGGGCCCAAGAGGCCCCAGATGTGCCACCCATCCCCTGAACACACCGAGCGGTCCCTTCCGGACAGCACTGCCTCCGAGCCCGACTCCGCATCCCTTTCCTGTCCCATCAAGGCGGCCCAGCCCGGGACGCGAGCTGAGATGCCCCCAGGGGACCCCGCCGTCTTGGCGCAGGGCTCTCAGTCCTTCTGTCGGCGGGAGAAGGGAGGTGTGAGGAGCAGGCAGACGAGACCCCACGAGTGTCGCCCAGTCGCCCGCAGGAAAGTCCTGGGACAAGGATCCGCGTTACCCCCGGGTCGGCGGGCGGCGGTCGGGGCCGGGGGGTGGGGGGAGCGGGGCACTGGGGGAGCGGAGCGCAAGGGCCCCCTCTGGTGGCGGCGCCGGCAGCGGCTCGGGAGGGCAGGAGCAAGCCGCTCCCAGGAGAGCAGCGGAGCCCGCTCAGCACAAAGCCCCCCGTGTCCCTACACACTCACCTGCGGCGCCCCTCTTCCCCGACCGGCTTCTTCCGGGATCTTCCAGCCCAGAGCTGATCTGAGGGCTCTCGCCAGGTCCCCGGGACTTCCTCTTATCCCGTCCCAGCCGCGCAGCGAGGGGGACCCGCAGGCGTAGCGGGAGGGAGCGCCTTCACCTCGAGGGGAGAAGGGCACACCGGGTCTTTCGCCCAGCTCGGCAGCCGCGGCCCCAGGCTTCGAAGGACACTCTTGCTTTTCCCTGGAAGCCCGCTGAGTAGGAGGAGAGCAAGTGGGTCCCGCCTTCCTAACCGCCCCCCTCCCCCCGCTAGTCCCCGCCCCCGTCCCCCCGTCCCGTCCGCCTGGCCTGCCAGAGGAGACGCCCTTGTGGGACCGGAGCCCAAGATCCCCCACCCAGCCTTTCCCATAGCAGCACCTCCCCCACGCCTGCACAGCGCGCTTTGTTCATCTCTGCAGCTGGGCTCTCCACTACCACCACCGAGTGCGCACCCCTGGCCCCACTCGCCCTCCCCTTCGGACTCTTCCTGGACCACCCTCCATCCCTAGGCCTTAAGGCTCTTCTGAGGGTGTTTTCCCGTTTCTCTCTAGTCCGCCCCCTACTCTTTTTTTCACTTTAGATGCCTGAATCCTCCATCAGCTCCCAGTGAACTTCATAGTCACAGCCGTACAACATATTCTTTACATCTCCGAATATCTGCTGAAGGTATCCAGATCTGTCTACCCTCTGTCGCCCCTTCTCATCCTACTCCAAGCCCCTCTGCCAGGATGAGCTGTAAATGGAGTTAATAACCGTCCAGATAGGGCGTCACAGATATTTCTAAAGATACGTATAAAAAAGGCATGGTAAAATGCCACGCAAACTGTAGAGTATAGGAAAACCGAATGGAATTATCATCTTGCCCCCGTGTCACTCCACCCCCACCACAACGCCTGGGATTACAGTTGGGAGGCAAACTGGTGCTCAAACTGGTTGAGCATAGCATCTTGTAGCAGTTTTGGGTCTCTGTAGGAGTAAGGGTTTAATAAGGAAGAAATGGGTGGGGAGGACCTGAAAACCTTAGAGAAGCCTGGAAACAGCCTTGGAGAAAGTCATTCTCCTTTTCAACCACCACCCGAAATCCAAGCTGACAGCCGATCCTTACCTTGTAAAGCCAGCTCTTGCCCCAGGAGTCTGGTGGAGGAGGACCTAGGGATCTGAACTCAGCTAGACTGGACCTTTTAAACCTGCACTGGAGGGGCCCCTGAGATATGGCCTCCCTGAAGGATATGAAACAGAAAGCCCCCAAGGCTGTAACATTCCAGTGAGCAGAGGACAGCAGAAAATAATTTGTCCTCTTTGGGTGGACAAATCTTGTTCTGATTCAGTGCTTTGACTGTGCACCCTCCCTGTTTAACCCAGGAACAGCAGGAGGCTGAACTGCAGGAAACTTTGGTCACTCATTGACAGGGCCAGCACTAACAGGGGGACCCTCCCCCTGTCCAGCTGGAGGCTGGGACCAAAGGGACTAGAAGCAGGAGGGAGTGGATGGCTCTTTGCAGCTACCTGCTGTAGCTAACAGAGGTCAAACTATCAGGCTTCAGCGTGTGCCATGGGTATCAGGAAGCCCCCAGGATCTGTCTGGGGGTGGGAGAGCAGTGTTGAGAGTGGAAGCCTCTTATTCTTTCTTCATACCGTTTGAGGATCATAAAAGCATTTTAACTCTGACCATTTTTCATGAAGCAGATCACAACAGTAATTTTCAGGCTATTTTGTTAAATAAAAAGAAAAGGAAACAAACCCCAAACTTGTTGTATCTTATGTGCCAAGACCCAGCATTTGAGGGAAGAGGCTCAGATTGGGGTGCCTCACAGGCTTTTCACTTAACTGTGCTTCACAAATCCAACTCTTTCTTACTGTCTTGGTCAGGAGGAATTTGGGGGAATAATCAGGCCTGCCACAGAGGCAGCTGATGCTCAAACAGGGGGTGAAATATCACCCAACTGCCGTCCTCCCAGCCCAGCAGTCCGCTGAGCCCATGACAAAGGCTCTGTGCAGTGTGTCCTTGCTCCCGCTGTGTCGGGGCCCTGTGTTCCCACAGTTAGAGCACTCAGGGGACTTCAGACCTACCATCACCCCCTCCACCCCCACCCCCGCTCCACATCTGGAGCCCATCAAAAAGATTCAGTGCTCTTGCACAGTTACGCAAGAGGTCGAGCAGCTGGAAGCTCAGAAAGGGGGAGGAAGAGAGAAGAAAGCAGAAAACAGCTTTCCAAGCATGCTTCAGACTTTCCGAGGTGGAAGCAGGGGGAGAGGGCAAAGGCTGGGTGTGGAAAGAAGAGTGGAATTTTGAAGGCCCTCTGCACTTGGTTATGAATGTCAGGAGTGGATTTCCACACCCACCCTGTCCTAGCCACAGCACATTTCCCAGCTGTCCCTCCTCTCAAATTGTACTCCTTCCAGCCTCAGAAAGAGGTGATTATTGCTCATTACAGCAATCCATCCCTGTAGATACACACCCTACCCCAGGAAGCTATCCCTTCTGCCGTCTCTGGATCCTGAACTCAGGCATCATTAGTGTAGGTGTGGCACCAGTGATGCCAAGTAACTAACTCCTCACTGCATCCAACTTGGGGAGAAACTTCAAACCTTTCTTCAGTCGCTGAAAAGAGCAGAAGCTCTCTTCTCAGCCTGTTTTTGAAATTATGCAATCCACACTTCTATTCACAGCTAAGATACTTCCAAGCTGAGTGGAAATTTTGTGTAGGATGGAAGACTAGACTTGTCTACCTCCCGTGGCACTGGACCTTCCTATAAGCAGAAATGAAGGACTCATTCTGGCATAAAATGGGAAACAAGACCGATTTCCATTTCTGTCAGGGCTTTCAATTTGTAACACTTCTTTCCCAAACAGCACATCAACCTGATCACAGAATTACACCTATGGGAACTTCCCATAACCCTTGCCCTATGAACAGCAAGGCAAAAACTTTCCTTTCTGGCCTGTGGGGGTAGGGGATAGGGGAGTGGCCTAAGTAAGCTTCTAAAAACTTGCCTGGTTGCTTGACCTCTTGTGTTTAGAGGGGACAACAGCTCAGTTTGGAAAAGTAGTCTAAACTTCCTAAAGACTTGTCTCCTTATCAATCACTAACTTCCTAGGGTGAGAGGTGAAACTAACTCTTGTAGAGATGTTGTCTGCTCTTGGGTTAGGAGCAGCAACCTACTTGTGGATTTTCCAGGAGTTTCAGAGCAGCTCTACAGCTTCAGGTATATTTACCAAAGGGGGCAAAAAGATGGAATGGCGAGAAAGGATGGTCGCAGTGAGAGTTGTGCATAATACAGGGAGTCAATTCTGCATTTTTGCTTCCTTAATTCCTTTAAAACCTACCAGACCAAAGCCCTCACCCTTAAGAGTGTACCCACACTGGAGTATCCCTGGTTGCAGTTGCTGTGTCTGCTTTAGCAAGAAAGCTACACTTTTAAGGAGGTACAGCTGTTGCTTCCAGTTCAATTTCAATCTTCTTGAGGATGGGGACTTTCTATTTTCCCCTCTTCCTCCAATGAGCCCTGCAGATATAAACTTTTTTTTTTTTTTTATCTTAGCTCACCAACCAGGGATCAAACCTGCAGCCCCTGCAGCAGAAGGGCAGTCTTAACCACCGGACTGCCAAAGAAGTCCCATATAACTTTTTGAAAAGTTATTCTGTATCGACTCTGGAAATCTCTGGGAGGCTACCTAGTGTGACATGTTAACTGAGGGCAATGTTTCCTGCAGCAGTGCATGGGCTGATTGATTTGGGGTTTGATACTGAGTAGACCAATGACAGACCTTTTCTTAAAAGGAACTCACTTCCCTCCCCACCTCCTCTATGTGGAATTAATTAACCCAGAGGAGGAACCACAAACCTCCTACATCAAACAGAATGCTCAGTCAGATCTAATTATTTTGTTAATCTCCCTCACAAGCAGCCAACAAAAAGTCCACTTGACACCATGGAGGTATCAGCTGCCAGAGGGTGTGGTGTGGGTTTGGTGTGCTTCATTTCACTGGATTAACGTTACAGCCTCAGGGAGTCAAGCTACACTTCAGCAACATTAGACAAGATACTTGCTAGTTCTAAGGAAAAAAAATTCAAAATCTTCCCTTTCACCATTAAAATAAAAACTTATTCATTGCAGAAACTTATTATTCATCAGAGATTTGCCTTCCAATTTGGTGACATTCAATAGTTTTTAAATTTAAATAGAGAGTAAGGAAGCAGCCTGTTCTGAGGCATTTTCCAAGGCATTCCTCACTCATGTCTGCATCATTTACTTCTTACCACTGTTTGTCTAATGGGGAAGAGAATGCACCCAAATATCACCACCTATGGTTACTCCTTCAAGATGAAGCTTCGTTTTTCTGATTCTACAACTGCCCCTGACAAAATAAGGATCAAAAGCCCATAGTGTCATCAAATTCAAAAGCTACACTGTCAGGAGTACATGTGTATGTTTTCTCAAATGTAGAAAAGTACACAAGGAGGTACAATACTTGTTACAGGGAGAAAAGGTAATGAATACTCTTAGAGATTATTTCCTCTTAAAAGAAACATATCATTAATTTTTAATCTTAGATCCCATTACATCATTCTGAATCAGCAAGAAGACAACAAAGTATGAGGGTCAACAGTCTAAAAAACATTCATTTTATAATACTTTATTTGATTAAAGAATCTGTCTTCTTTGTGTACACTGGAATGTTATATTCCCTATGTATTTTACAGGGTTACAAAATGTCTCTCATTTTAAATATTACCCCAAAAGTAATTTCAGAAAAAAAGTTTTTGTGAAACTATATCTCACTTTAAAAAAATCATATGGACAAGCAACTCTCCAACAAAACTGAATTAATAAGATTCCTTGTCTACATAACTACATGACAGATTTCTTGTCCCAGTCCCCTTCCTCAAAAAACCTTATGTGGAAACCAAGCTAGAGATAAGGATTCTTCCCTGATGCGATTAAGGGGAAGGGAAAGGCCAGCAATTTCTTTGGCAAACAATTCCATCCATGGCCATTTGTGTGTGCCTGCTTTGCTTGCAGTATAGTACACTCTTTGCAGGGAAGGCCAAATGTTGTTCAGAGTGGGAGTAGTACTCTCCAACCAGCTGAAAGTGCAGGAGGTCGTCTACTGTCATCTGTCTCTTCCTCCGCCTGTGGCTGCAGCCTGGCAACAACTCTGCCAATCCCCAGGGCAACACTGGGTTAAAAACCAGCGCTAGGCTGGCTGATGCAGTCTTCTCCACTGAAGAAATAATGGATGAGGGGGCACTGAGAAACAACCACTACATGATGACACTCATCAGAAAAGACGTAGGGGAGAAAAAGGAAGGGTTTCAGAGATGGGAAGGATAGGCTGCTGAAAAAAATGTTGAGGAGGCTAGAAAGGAGTATTATCAGCGATTCCTATATAGCAATATAATCAGCTGCATCTTGAAAGGCTAAAGACCCGGTGGTGAGACTGCAGTCTCCTTGACAGTTTAGGGCCCACGGGATTGGCACAAAGACTCTCTGAGGGTTCCGCCTCAAAAATCATAACCTTATTTCAGATGGAAAGGAAAAAACTGATGAGTTAGAGAACATTCAGGAAGAGGGAGGTGGTGAATCTCGGGAATGTGAATGGATTAAAAAGACCGTGAGCGATCATGTATTAGCTGAAGCACCCAAAATGTGGAGGATCGAAGGCTGGGTGGCAGCAGCGGCAAACAGGATCACCTGCGGTGAGAAATCCCCAACTGGACAGGACCATTCGCCTCCCGGACACCTTGAAGTTGGGGGCTATGCCCTCTGAAAGCTGCTTCTCAGCTGTCTTTATTATCGACACAACAGGATTCATATTAGTAGTGTTCTAAAGCAGAGTGACAAGCCTGAAAGGAAACAGCTTGGCAAAGGACTGGAGGGATGAATAGATACAGGAAAACAACATAAGACAACCTTATCTTTTAATGTGTCGACCTCATACCTCTCAAGCAGTTCACTTGTGTAGTCCAAAAAGCAAGGTTGGATTAGATCAGCCTGTTACGGGAGTGCCAAATACAATGCCTATATGCAGATGATCCCAGGGCTGGATTGGATATACAAAAGAAAAAAACTGAAGGTAAAGAAGTGTGAAAAGATTAAAATCTTCCACATAGAATACTTTTTAAAAACAAAGTATGAAATATAATATATTTAAGGATTCAAATAAAAGAACAACTTAGGCAAAGGGAGAGAATGTTTAACTGGGGGCATTCTCTGGAGAGCTTGCTTTCCTGCTGGCCAGTAAATCTGCCAAAGAAATCAGCAGCCTTTCCCTTTATGGTGTGTCACTGCTTTGCCAAAGAACGTCTCTGTGACATTGAAACACTGAGGGTAAGTTGAGGGTCCTTGCGCTCAGAGAATCGTGCACTGTGTTTGAAAAAAAGGGTCTCCGATGGCTTGAGGGTTTGGAAAAAACTCTTCAGCCACTGTTGGCTTCTTCTTTATTTGAAAATTTTCCTTTTCGGTTCCTTCTTCTTGGTGTTACAGAATTTCATACTTATCCACTAGGAAAGTGGTCTCTGTGGAAAACCTTACAGGGCTGTTTCCATCTACCTGGGTCACTTTGGTAACCTAAGAAAAGAAACAAGGAGTAAGGTAAAGCAGAAGAACAGCGGGTCTTCAAGGTGTTGGCTAAATTCTCAGTACAGAACAGATAAAATTCACTAAAGCAGTATTAAAAGTTTAACTCAGAAATACTAAAAAGTTCAATTCACAACTGTAGCTCACAGCATCACTCTTCCCTAGCAACATAATTAATCTGTTCTTTGACAGAAAAGACAACTCTTGGGATGACAAGTAGAATGGTATTAAGTAAAAGGTCCAGAGCAAGCGGGCACTGCCCAGGCCCTGCCCTATAAAACCCATTAGGTCACAGACATTCTATAAGGATGACCAATTAACATTCTGACCCCAAAGGCAATATTCTAACAACTCAACATTACTTGTTAAAAGTGCTCTCAAAGTCTCTCTAAGCTACTCTATCATACTTATTTTCCAGATATGGCTGGGTTGTTCCAATGAGATTTTTTATTAATAATAATAAACATCCAGTTTAATGAATTACCTGTAACAATGGTACCTGTAATGGCACCAACACAAAACTTGAAGCACTGACTCACATTTTCTAATTAAGTTCTGATAGAGCAGTTTATACTGTCCTGTTCTTCAAATGGTCCCTAACAGGAAAATGTCTCGGGTTCAACAATGTGCTCCATTACTGATGGGGTTGAGCCAATAACTGAGTGGGGGCAGGGGAGAGAGAAAACTGACAGAGGAAATTATAACTTCCTAAGCACTTAGAGAGACAGAGACCATCTGGAAAGGTAAGAGTGCAAATCAACAAGTCAGAGGGGAAGATGACAATATAAACTCAGTGCTTGTAATGCAATTTCAAAAACTAGAAAAACAAGGAGTTAAAAATAATGACCTAAACAGTTTACAGGGAATTCCCTGGCAGTCCTGTGGTTAGGATTTGGCACTTTCACTGCCATGGGCCTGGGTTCAATCCCTGGTTGAGAAACTAAGATCGTGTAAACCATGTGGTACAGCCTAAACAAATAAATAAGGAACAGTTCACAAGTTTCCACTGTTTTGTTTACCTAAAGGACAGAGTTTACAGCAGAAATGGCTTATAATGATCCATATTAATGATGGGAAGCAGTCTTTGGGTTCAAATCAAGTGACAATACTACAAAAGGGATTACTAAGTCATGTGTTGAATGCTTTGGTAAATGGATTCTAAGATAACATGAGATTATTGAAAACACAGGCTACTAAGAGATATGACTCCTGCACAACCCATAATACTTTTATACATAGTCACATTCAATTTCTTTATCTGATCTAGAGAAAAAAACTGAAATAAAGCAGGTGAAGAATTTGACCAAGACTGTGCTCAGCATTAAAGAATCTGCCTGTAATGCAGGAGACTAGGGTTTGATCCCTGGGTCAGGAAGATCCCGTGGAGGAGGGCATGGCAAGACACTCCAGTATTCTTGCCTGGAGAATCCCATGGACAGAGGAGCCTGGTGGGCTATAGTCCAAAGGGCTGCAAAGAGTCAAACATGACTGAAGCAACTGAGCACGCACGCAATACAATAAGACAGCAATGGAATCCATGGGGGACATCATTTTTTTCTGATTTCTGCTGTATGAAGTCATATTGCCTATTAAACATCTGTTCTACCACCTTTCCCGTGTAAGATTTCTATTAAAAGGGAATACCTGTATGTTACAGTAATTTTTTTTGGAGATGAAGGAGACTTGAACAGGGAAGAAGTCATTGGGCTGCCCAGCAATGCTGAACTCAAGGCTGCCACTCTTATTTTTGGCATCAATCACTGGCAGGCACCACTCCAAGGTATTTCGTCGACTGTCATGTCGATACTCGCCATCAATCTCACCAATCACTGGAGCGCCAACACCAGATCTGCCACAAGAAACACCCATGTCAAGTTAGTTGTCCAGAGTTAGAAAAACTCTGCCAAGGAAAACCAGCCCCAAATTTGATTATGCTTCTCAAATTCTTCCTGCTTTTATACAGTCCTAGAAAAAAATTAGACTCCCTAGTAACCTCAAGGACCCTTACATTGGCTAAGGGTTTCACTCATCCCTTCTGTAGGTAAAGATATATACAACCGTAAGTAATTGGCACACAGTCATGAGGTGTTCCAACTTATGGACTAGATCTGGAGCTGGCAGGGGACTGAGACCGACAAATGTGTGAAGTGGGATATATTTCAAAAATCCTGCACTGATGCTTTGCCGCACTGTCAAGAAGGAATTTTAACATAGTGTTGTTCTCTTTATAGATGCCAACAAGGGGGAAAAACAGGTTGATAATAACAGTGGGGGAGAATTTAAAATGCATATGGTTATTTAGAATGGAAATGAATTTGGACCTCTGAGAATGTTTTCAAAACATTTCAGAATGTTTCAAAACTTACTGTAGTTGATGCCAGTGGGTTTATTTGATTTACAATCCAGGAAATCAACTTTTATTTGGCAAGTGAAAGAACAACTGCCCCTGGGCAAACGTAAGCACGATGGGAAAGAGAGGTACACAGTTGTCCTAAATCTGCAGGAGAACCAGGGCTAGTTAGGATGTATTTCACACCCCCACACATGGCTGACAGACAGTGTCACCTACTCCTACACATTCTAAATTTACCACCTTTAATTCACCAGTGACATCCAGTGTTTGCATTAGGGCTCGGTAAATAAGGGAGACCAGAAAACTTTGATAAAGGGTGAGATAACACAATTAACTCTTTTATAGTCCCAGTCATATATATGTTTCTTCCCTTTCCCCTTGTTCCCATTCTGGTTCTGAGCTCTAATTTGATCAGTTCTAGACAAAAGGGTAAAGTGCTGTCCAAGGGTCTCTTCTGGAGACTGTTGCAAAATTGAACTAAGACACAGGAAACCACCATAACCACAATTATAGGGTAGATGGAGAGGCCTAAAACCTGTGGCATCCTAAAAATAGTCTAGCAAAATAAATCTTGACAAAATAAAACCCACACCTGTCACCAAGGCCCAAGTCTCAGGATGGTTCAAGGCAGACATCTATTGTTCTGAAATAACAACCAAGCTGTGAAGAATTAAGATGATTAGCCCATTAAAGGGGACACTGGTAATAAATCATGTTTTAAAAAATGGAAATAAGAATGACTAAAACCAGACCTGGCCATGTCAGGACCTGAATCAAACTACAAATTAATTTAATTTTAATTCAAATTAATTTAAAATTAATTTGAATAAACATGCATATTAAATTAGAACTATTTTCTCTGTAATAACAACTTAGCAATTTAATAGTAAAACCACACTAAGAATATACTTACTAGGAATTCATTATTAAGCCCTGTACTTAATCATGGGGATGCTGAGAGGTAGAGGAGAGGAGCAGGGATTCAATGGTGAAATAATAATAGTTCAGTCACTAGAAATGCTAGTGAGGAGATAAAGTAGAGTATTTCTAGGTGATCCTAGAAAGTATGCCATTTAAGCATACATCAAAACTTATTGGAACTAAACTTCTGGGGGAGATGGATTTTTGTTATTTTAATTGTGATCATGGTTTCACAGGTGCATACAGGTCAAAACTTATCCAACTGTATCATTTAAACATACGTAGTTTACTGCATGTCAACCATACCTCAATGAAGTTGTTAGAAAATTTCCTGAAACTAAAGCAAATATCTTGTTTCACTAAGAATAGTACCCTGAAATCATACTCTCATCTTTAGCTGGTAACTTAGCAAAGAAGGTGAAAAAGAAGAATTCAGTCTGACAGACTCAATTTCTTATTTAAGAGTTGCAAAACAAAACAGAGAACTGGCTCCTCCTTCTGGAAACCTTCATTACTACAGGAACAAACTGAAGACCAACATCTGAAAACACAGCTTTAGAACTACAACCGGTTTTGTATGTTTGGCTTTAAAGTCAGTAATATGCACTCCTTCAAAAGTATACAGTTGGATACATTTTGACAAATGTTATCTTGTAAGCATATTACAATCAAGTCACAGAATATTTCCATCATCTCCAAAGTTTCCTTCTGCAATCAAATGCCTGATTTCTGTCCCAAGAGTATTACCTTTTCAGAATGTCTTATACAAGGAATCATACACTTAGTAAGCAGTCTTTTGTACCAGGCTTCTTTCACAATTGGCCTTTTGTATCTTATATATCTTAGCATGGACGGTCAGCTAAGTGTTGCCTCCAAAAGTGAGTTCTAAAAGACTAGTTCTATAAGCTCACTATAGAAAAAGTGATTATGTGGGGAACTTACGGTAGTGGAATGGTGATAACCACATCATTCAGTTCTAAATTATCTTCTTGTAGCTCATATTCTATGTTGACATCACAACCATTTCCACTTTCTGAGGGCCAGCAATTAACTGAAGACAAAAGCAAAGCAAGTATACTAGAACATTAGGAAAAGAATGAAGCAAAGTTAAGACTGCAAATCAAAACCGATACCATGGGAGAGGGAGAGGGTAGGATGATTTGGGAGGATAGCATTGAAACATGTATACTATCATGTAAGAAATGAATCGCTAGTCTAGGTTCGATACAGGATACAGGATGCTTGGGGCTGGTGCACTGGGATGACCCAGAGAGATGAAATGGGGAGGGTGATGGGAGGG
The DNA here is from genome assembly GCA_917880005.1 of Nanger dama. NCBI lineage: Eukaryota > Metazoa > Chordata > Mammalia > Artiodactyla > Bovidae > Nanger > Nanger dama. The sequence continues at coordinate 29,504,505 of CAKJTW010000014.1, read as the reverse complement.
AGGTTCAGGGTTGGGAACTCATGTACACCTGTGGTGGATTCATGTCAATGTATGGCAAAACCAATACAGTATTGTAAAGTAAAAAAATAAAATTAAAAACAAAAACAAAAAAACCCCGATACCAGCAAGCCTTAAAACATTCTAATGTAAACTATTAGAAACAATGGTTTCAAAATTAAAGATATTAAAAATTAAATCTAATCATTAAAATACAGTCCATTTTAAAAGGTCATTTTGTCAAAAAGAATTATGGCAGTAAGGATAAGAGTGCACAAGTCAGTGCTATTTCTAATTCTCAGTGCAGACTAGATTAGAAGGACTGGCCAGAGACACTTACTTGTCAGTGGAATAAAAGATTCCTCTGTGGTCTGTAGTCTCCACTTTAGCACCCCTACATCACTGTTGACTGGAAATGACTTCTCTGGATTCTTCAAACCAATTAGAGATTCTGCAGTGAAAAGTTTTTTATCCACATTTGGATGGGTCTGAAATGAGAACGGAAAGAAAATTTCTGAGGTTCAGACATGACAAGACAGGAAATAAATTCCTTTTGATCTTACATGGCCCATAATCTAAACATCTAAAATAGGGTGCCTAAAAAATTCCAATTATTTTTTATTTTGAAGAAAGATTTCCCTTCTTCAAAGACTGTTTTAAAAATGTTGACTGCACTGGGTCTTCATTGCAGTGAGCAGGCTCAGCAATCCCACAGCATATGGGACCTTAGTTCCCCAACCAGGGATTGAACCCAAATCCCCTGCATTGGAAGGTGGAATCTTAACTACTGAACCACCACAGAGGTCCCTGAAAGACTTTTAAAGATTTAAGACATTTAAAAAATAGCAATAAAGTAATTTTTACTCTAAACCATTTTGTTTGTAAGTAACAAGTTAGTAATTTTGTAACTGAAAAAGTTAAAAGACCATCAGCCATGTCCTTTACAAAAATACTTTAGGGGAGCAGCCTCATGGTGAGGCCAAGCTTGCCAAATAGAAGAGCAGGGTCAAAGGTTGACCCGCCGTCTTTGTCACACAGTAGTCCTCACTTTCACTTTTCACTTTCATGCATTGGAGAAGGAAATGGCAACCCACTCCAGTGTTCTTGCCTGGAGAATCCCAGGGATGGGGGAGCCTGGTGGGCTGCTGTCTGTGGGGTCACATAGTCGGACATGACTGAAGCGACGTAGCAGCAGCAGCAGCAGCAGTCCTCACCTTACACTAACGAAGGAGAGGGAAAAGCTCTGTGCAAAGTTTACTTGCAATTTTCTATAGAGACCTGAAGTTGTTCAAACTCAGGCCAAATAAGATGGACCAATCTTTTTTAAAGAAGTCATATTAGGGGAAAAAAGGAAAAAGAAGAAACTTTTGCATTGATGACTACATACACTTTACAAGCCAACAATGCTACTGTCAAATAATATAAGCGCTACTTCCAAAAGACAATTGTGTGTTGGCTATGCTTTTCAACTGTGGTGTTGGAAAAGACTCTTGAGAGTCCCTTGGACTGCAAGGAGATCCAACCAGTCATTCCTAAAGGAAATCAGTCCTGAATATTCATTGGAAGGACTGAGGCTGAAACTCCAATACTTTGGCCACCTGATGTGAAGAAGTGACTCATTTGAAAAGACCCTGATGCTGGGAAAGACTGAAGGCAGGAGGAGAAGGGGATGACAGAGGGTGAGATGGCTGGATGGCATCACTGACTTTGGGCAAGCTCTGGGAATTGGTGATGAACAGGGAAGCCTGGCATGCTGCAGTCCATGGACTCCCAAAGAATCGAACACGACTGAGCTGAACTGAACTCAACTATGAGGGAGGGAGAAAAGTAAGACAAAATCACCTTCTTCTCTGAAAAGGCTTGGTTCTTGTGACGAGATGTAAGATCAACTATCTAAATAAAATATAACAATCTTCCTTGGTGGTCCAGTGGTTAAGACTCCCCACTTCTAATGAAGAGGAGGTGGGTTTGATACCTGGTCAGGGGACTAAGATCCCATACTCCACACAGCACAGCCAAAAATTTTTTTAATGAAATAAGACAGGACTTCCTGTGGTTCAGTGGTAAAGAATCCACCTGCCAATGCAGGTGACCAATCCCCTGATTCACGAAGATCCCACAGGCCACGAAGCAACTAAGCCCGTGAGCTACAACTATTGAGCCTGTGCACCAAAACTACTGAGCCTATTTCTTGAGCCTAGAAGCTTCAACTACTGAAGCCCATGGACTTAGAGCCTGTACTCTGAAACAAAAGAAGCCACTGCAATGAGAAGCCTGGACACCATAGCTAGAGTAGCCTATGCAGCAACAAAGACTCACCCAAACCATCAATAAATAAAATTTTCCAAAATAAGTAAATAAAATGTACCAAGAACAACTGTTATAAAGGTTTCTTAGAAGCCACATAGGTGGAACATACTTATTTTTAAGAATTCTATGTACGTTTCGAATATACCATTAGATACTGCCCTTCAGCTAACAAAACAAGCACTGGCAGTTTATAGAGAAGCAGTTAATAAAATACCTGCCCATTAAGTTTTAAAACTTGTTGTTTCTGTAACTATACTTCAAGCAAAATCCTAAATGAATTTACTTTTGCATAATAGTAACAGATAAGCATCTCTTTGTACCTCTGTGAATATGAAGTCATTATTAGATTTCAAAATGACCTTTCACTCAATTTCAATATTAAAAGGCCATACTAATACAGCTGCTGTCAATCACTCACAACTGGCTTGGGAAGGCATTTATCGACTCAAGGCATCCACTGTAGATAACAGATTTAACTTTTTTCCTATGCATTTAGAATGGTACTGCTGCTGCTGCTGCTGCTGCTGCTGCTGCTAAGTCGCTTCAGTCATGTCCGACTCTGTGCGACTCCATAGACGGCAGCCCACCAGGCTGCCCCTTCCCTGGGATTAGTTACATAAAATAAATAATCATCTGTGTTCTATGGTTCATATAGGAACTCCAGCTGAACAAAACTGTGCTAAGTAGACAAAAGCCTTAATAATCCCTTATTAAAAGCCTCTATGCACCTGTAGCTGTACTCCTTTCTTGTCTTCATTTTCCACATGAAGACGAATTCGGCCAAATTTATCATCTGAGATCCTAAGCATGATCATGCCGTGCAGCTCCATGTTCTGTAATCCTCCATCTCGGCCACAGGTTAATGTGATCTTTTCCTCAATCTTCATGTGCACACTGTAGATAAAGAAAAATAAATCTGGTCAGAAAGGTAAAAACCATAATTCCCTTTCTCTAGGGCTTAATGTTGATTAGCCATCAGCAACTTATTTTAAGGTGTTGCGGCCATATGTATCAAAATTTATAGCATTAAACAAACTATTACATTTTGTTAAAAATTTATTTTTGATTGCTTTGGGTGTTCGTTGCTGTAAGCCGAACTATTACATTTAGAATGGATAAAAAGCAAGGTCCTGCTCTATAGCACAGGGAACCATATCCAATCTCCCAGGATAAACCTTAATAATGGAAAAGAATTCCTATATCTATATATGCATAACTGAGTCACTCTGCTGTACAACAGAAATGAATACAACACTGTAAATCAATTAGATTTCCATTTTTTTAAAGGAAAAGAATACTTTATCACTATAGAAAATAAAATAAAGCATTATATCCTTTGGTTTAGCGATTCTTCATCGTACAGGTAAGTCTGCACCTGCTTAAAACAATGTATGTTATTCACTGAAAAACTGTTTGCAATAGCAAAAGTTTAGAAACAAATGTCCATCACTAGGAGGACGACTTAAATACATAAAAGTATGTCGACAAAATGAATACTGGGCAATTACAAGAAAAAGAGGAACAACTGACAAAGTTTTTTATTTGAAAATGATGTCAAAAATTAAAAATCAGGGACTTTTCTGGTGGTCTAGTGGTTAAGATGCTGCACTTTCACTATAGAGGGGGTGGGTTCGATCCCTGGTCAGGGAAATAAGTTTTCACACATTGCATGGTGTGGCCAAAAAGAAAAAAAAAGATTAAAATGGTAACAGGAATATATGTATACCCTTTTTTATCTATTGCTAATATTTTATTCCATTTGTTTGATCATTTGCATACTCTATGTAACTATATTTTACTTTGTCTCCTGAACCATTTACACGCAGATCATATACATCATGGCCCCTTACCCTAAACATTTTTCAGAACATACTTTGTGAGAAAATGATATTCTCTCACATTACCACAGCTCTGTTATTAACTTCTTAAATTTATCAGTTCAGTTCAGTTGCTCAGTCGTGTCCAACTCTTTGCAACTCCCTGAACTGCAGCATGCCAGGCTTCCCTGTCCAAAACCAACTCCTGGAGCTTGCTCAAACTCATGTCCATTGAGTCGGTGATGCCATACAACCATCTCATCCTCTGTTGTCCACTTTTCCTCCTGCCTTCCATCTTTCCCAGCATCAGGATCTTTTCAAATGAGTCACTTCTTCGCATAAGATGGCCTAAGAATTGGAGTTTCAGCTTCAGCATCAGTCCTTTCAATGAATATTCAGGACTGATTTCCTTTAGGATTGACTGGTTGGATCTCCTTGCAGTCCAAGGGACTCTCAAGAGGCTTCTCCAACACCACAGTTTAAAAGCATCAATTCTTCAGTGCTCAGCTTTCTTTACAGTTCAACTCTCACATCCATACATGACTACTGGAAAAACCATAGCTTTGACTAGACATTCCTTTGTCGGCAAAGTAATGTCTCTGCTTTTTAACATGCCGTCTAGGTTGGTCATAGCTTTTCTTCCAAGGAGCAACCGTGTTTCATTTCATGGCTGCAGTCACCAACTGCAGTGATCTTGAAGCCCAAAAATTAAGTCTGTCACTGTTTCCATCGTTTACCCATCTATTTGCCATGAAGTGATGGGACCAGATGCCATGATCTTGGTTTTTGAATGTTGTGTTTAAGCCACTCTCCTCTTTCACTTTCATCAAGAGGCTCTTTAGTTCTTCTTCGCTTTCTGCCATAAGGGTGGTATCATCTGCATATCTGTTATTGATGTTTCTCCCAGCAATCAATTGATTTTTCACTTAATTGAAGACAAAAATTTCCTTATAACACCCAAAAAGATGTCCTTTTCACCATAGGGGATTGGAATGCAAAAGTAGGAAGTCCAGAGAAACCTGGAGTAACAGGCAAATTTGTCCTTGGAGTACAAAATGAAGCAGGGCAAAGGCTAACAGTTTTGCTAAGAGAACACACTGGTCATAACAAACACTCTCTCTTCCAACAACACAAGAGAAGATCTACGCATGGACATCACCAGATGGTCAATACCGAAATCAGATTGATTATATTCTTTGCAGCCAAAGATGGAGAAGCTTTATACAGTCAATAAAAACAAGACTGGCAGCTGACTGTGGCTCCAATCATGAACTCCTTATTGCCAAATGCATACTTAAATTGAAGAAAGTAGGGGAAACCACTAGACCATTCAGGTATGATCTAAATCAAATCCCTTATGATTATACAGTGGAAGTGACAAACAGATTCAAGGCATTAGATCCGACAGACAGGGCCTGAAGAACTATGGACAGAGGTTCGTGACACTGTACAGGAGGTAGGGATCAAGACCATCCCTAAAGAAAAGAAATTCAAAAAGGCAAAATGGTTGTCTAAGGAGGCCTTACAAATGGCTGTGAAAAGAACAAAAGCTAAAGGCAAAAGAGAAAAGCAAAGCTATACCCATTTGAATGAACAGTTTCAAAGAATAGCAAGGAGAGTTAGGAAAGCCTTCCTCCGTGATCAGTGCAAAGGAATAGAGGAAAACAACAGAATGGGAAAGACTAGAGATCTCTCCAAGAAAATCAGAGGTACCAAGGGAACATTTCATGCAAAGATGAGTAAAATAAAGGACAGAAATGGTATGGACCTAACAGAAGCAGAAGATATTAAGAAGAGATGGCAAGAATACTCAGAAGAACTATACAAAAAGATCTTCATGACCCAGATAACCACAATGGTATGATTACTCACCTAGAACCAGACATCCTGGAATGTGAAGTCAAGTGGGCTTTAGGAAACATCATTACAAGCAAAGCTAGTGGAGGTGATGGAATTCCATTGAGCTATTTCAAATCCTAAAAGGTGATGCTGTGAAAGACCTGCACTCAATATGCCAGCAAATTTGGAAAACTCAGCAGTGGCTGTGGGACTGGAAAAGGTCAGTTTTCATTTCAGTTCCAAAGAAAGGCAATGCCAAACAATGTTCAAACTACCGCACAACTGCACTCCTCTCACACACTAGCCAAGTAATGCTCAAAATTCTCCAAGCCAGGCTTCAACAATATGTGAACCAGGAACTTCCAGATGTTCAAGCTGGATTCAGAAAAGGCAAATTGCCAACATCTGTTGGATCATAGAAAAGGCAAGAGAACACCAGAAAAAAATCTACTTCTGCTTTATTGATTATGCCAAAGCCTTTGACTGTGTACATCACAAGAAACTGGAAAATTCTTCAAAAGATGGGAATACCAGACCTCTTTACCTGCCTCCTAAGAAACCTGTATGTAGGTCAAGAAGCAACAGTTAGAACCAGGTATCAAACAAACTGGTTACAAATAGGGAAAGGAGTACATCAAGGCTGGCTATTGTCACCCTGCTTATTTAACTTCTATGCAGAGTACATCATGAGAGACACTGGGTTGGATGAAGCACAAGGTGAAATCAAGGTTGCCAAGAGAAATATCAATAACCTCAGATAAGCAGATAACACCACCCTTATGGCAGAAAGTAAAGAAGAACTAAAGAGCCTCTAGATGAAAGTGAAAGAGGAGAGTGAAAAAACTGGCTTAAAACTCAATGTTCAGAAAACTAAGATCATGGCATGTGGTCCCATCACTTCATGCCACACAGATGGGTAAATGAAGGAAACAGTGACAGACTTTAATATTTTGGGCTCCAAGATCAATGCAGATGGTGACTGCAGCCATGAAATTAAGAGATGCTTACTCCTTGGAAGGAAAGTTATGACCAACTTAGAGACATAACTTTGCAGAAAAGGTCCGTCTAGTCAAAGCTATGGTTTTTCCAGTAGTCGTGTATGGATGTGAGAGTGGGACTATAAAGAAAGTTGATGTTTTTGATGCCAAAGAATTGATGCTTTTGAACTCTGGTGTTGGAGAAGAGTCTTGAGAGTCCCCTGGACTGCAAGAAGATCCAACCAGTCAATCCTAAAGGAAATCAGTCCTGAATATTTATTGAAAGGAGTGATGCTGAAGCTGAAACTCCAATATTTAGGCCACCTGATGCGAAGAAGTGACTCATTTGAAAAGACCCTGATGCTGGGAAAGATTGAAGGCAGGAGAAGTGGATGACAGAGGGTGAGATGGTTGGATGGCATTACTGACTCAATGGATATAAGTCTGAGTAAATTCTGGGAGTTAGTGATAGACAGGGAGCCCAGGTGTGCTACAGTCTATGGGGTCACAAAGAATGGGACACGAGTGACTGACTGGACTGCAGTGAAAAAAGCAAGTAGAAAATGTGTCACGTATACCACCACTTATGTATAACAAGAGAAAAACAGAAATTATATCATATTTTTATTCATCTATACATACATTATCTCTCTTGGAAGATATACACAACTAGTTAATGCTAGTTGTATCTGAAGAGAGAACCTTGAATGGCTGGGTGGGAAGAAGTTTTAGTGCAACATCCTTTGAACCTTTTGAATTTTGAACAACTACATAAATGTATAATCTAGTTTTTTAAATAAATAAAATAAAAGGTACTGCTGCTATGGGCCATTATTAAGTACAATCTATCCATACTCCTCACTAAAACAGCTTTTAAATGGGTGAACTTCAGTGGTTTAAAAAACTATGCTGGTATCCTACTTTATTCTGTTCCAACCTCTAAGTCTTCCCAGAAACAAAATCATGAGACTCAAGACCACAGAGACATGTATCTAAAGACAATGCATGGTATCATTTACCTTCATAAGCATTTGCTCCATGCTCAAGTATTCCAACATTCAGAACAAACCTGTCTCCTTCAGAGCAACCACTAGGAATAACACAGGAGCTTTAGTGATTTGAAAGATTTATCCCAACAAAACCCTGTTCATTTCATATAAAATAAGACACAAAATACTGCTCTTTAAAGCACACCTGATAGCGGTATCCTCCCAGACTCAAATTTCACTTGACCTCAAAATCATCAGTAACAGTAGAAAGTCTGGGCTTCAAGACAAGAAATCTGAGTCATGAAAATGTGAACTTGATAACTACCACTTAAAAATGTTACCAATCAGTACCATAGTCCTGAGATAAGAGACAAATCAAAATATTCTATACTGGCTTTAAATACTTATAAAGCAAAAATAACACATTAATTTGCTACTAAAGATATTTATAATTTTTGTCCTAATTAGAGAAAGACATGCCAAAATATAGTACAGAGCTAATCACTGTTTTAGTACTCTAATTCAAGTTCATTTTAAGAGACAAAGTATACACTAAGCATGAAGAAGTTATTTTTTGTTTAATTTAACCACCACAGAGTCGGTAGAAAGATTAAGTTCTAAACAGAAAACAGATGGCTAAGAGTCCCCAGTCATAGAGGGCAGAGGGGGAATATCTCATGTTAATACCTAAAATTTTACTGAAGTGTAGCTTATTTACACTGTTGTGTTTAATGTCTACTGTACAGCAAAGTGACTCAGTTATACATACTTATTTTTTTCATATTCCTTTCCATTATTGTTTATCACAGGATATTGAATGTAGTTCCCTGTGTGATAATATACAGTAGAACCCTGCTGTTTAGAATATACTCTTAAGTCTTTTAAATCTGGAAAAATTAAAAAACACAAAAGAATTTCTAAAGTATTGAGATAAAAAATTTTTAACACCATGTGGTCTGTTCCTACTGAAAAAGTTACCACTTACCTCTCCATATTAATGGGTGGAGCATGCACTTTGGTTGCTTCAGAGGTACGCTTGCCCATATTGGAGGATATGATATTTTCACCTTCAGATTTCAACTTGTCAACAAAGTTATCTACTTCCCTTTCCTTTGGCTCCCAGTTTCAGAGCTTTGCTAGGGCCTGAAGGTCTAAGTGGAGGAATGCAAAAATAAGAAAAAATACACACACGATTTAAAGTTAAAAATGAATTAATAATTCCCTATCACTAAAGCTTTCCCTAAAGCTGTTCTTTAAGAGAAATGTGAATACTTCAAGGGAAAAACTAAAGTTTCCTAGTGTTTAGTGGACCACTAAACTATTTCTTGTTTGAACTGGCAGCTGGATCACTATTAACATGTAAGTTTCAGAGATTTTCTGTTGGTCCAGTGGTTAGGATTCCGTGCTTCCACTCCCTGGTTGGGGAACTAAGATCTTGCATGCTATAGGGGCATGACCAGAAAACAAACAAACAAAAGAACCACATAAGCTTGAAGTACCCAAAGACGGAAGGTATACTTTGATAAGCATGTATGAGCTGAGGAAAACTTTGTACCTTCTATCCAGATAAATATACTTATGTAAAAACAAACTTTTTCATATAATTTTAGGTAGTTTAGATTCTCTGTGAAATCCATTTATGAACACTAGATTAAAAGTATGTGTCCCTTAAACAGTTAAATAACTCTTCTTCCAATATAAAGCAACACACATAGGAAATTGAGCTTCACGGTAAAATTTGTAAAAGAACTCTCTTTCACACAAAAGGAAAAACACCGCAATCAGATTTCTCCCTTATCCCCATATTATCAATATGCAGCCAAATTTAATATTACAACTTACTTTATCAAGGCACTCATTATTTTGCCTAGGAATCAGATATTGCTCCGAGATACACACATACAGCCTTCATCTGCCATTCTAGAACTGTAATCTAGGTGATTACATTAGATTATACCTGGCTGGTGCAGGTGCCACTTTTGGTTTATCAGTTTCAATGATGGTCTCTGTGATCATAGAAGTTGTGCTGCCTCCAGACACTGTGGAGCTTCCAAAGCCCCCAAATCCTGGTGCTTTTTGCCCTGTCTCTCTGCATCTCTTCGGGCCTGCTGTAATTCTTTTGCTTTACGCCGCATCTCAGCCTTGGCTTCACGCTCTTGAGTCTACGAAAGAGACATACTTGGATGCAGCTTTGAGTTCAGACCAAACTAGTAAATAAAAAAGAAAGTCAGACAGAGAAGTCTAAAAGAAAGACACAAACCAGCAGTCTCAAAGAAGACCCTATTTACCTCTCTGACTGCTCTGAACACCTTCTCCTCATGGGAATCCATTTCTGTGAAGGTTCTGATTTGTGCCAGGTTAACATTCTCCCGGTATCCCAAGGCAACAATTTCATCAAATGCAAAAATCAAATCAAAACAGTGCTCAGATATTTCATTCTCTTCTAAGGCTCGGCAATATTCAGGAATCTAATCATGAGGAACAATGGAAAAGAAATATTTAGAATGTATCAGCAGTTATGCTTTCCCATTCTTATCCTGTAAAATACATAAATTTCAATATGCCTGAATCGCTTTACTAGATCCTTCCACTACTCTTTAAGCAAGTCTTTGGCATAAGCCTTTTTATGTGTGTGGCTATATCAACAAATCTCACCAAAAGATTATTATCTAAAAATATGGCCAAACAAGTGTCAGAACCACAAGGGCAGGTTATAGTTACTGCTAGAGAACTGGGAAACAAAGAGCAATTTTCATACTCTCCTTTGTAATATTTACAGTTTTAGGATATCCAGTAAAAGGAGATGTGACATAAGATGCTGGGACGGGGACTAGGTGCATAGAACACGCAAAATGATAAGCATCAGCTGCTTTGGGGGAAAAATAGTTTCACACAAAAACTTAAAATCCAAAACCTTAACCCAATATTACAGGACTCTTACCACTCTTGAGAAGAGCCTTAGGGTCTCCAGATCTTCTAAGATGTTGCTGTTTTTGGTAGTGATCAGTACCATGTACAATTTCTCCATAGGCTGGTAAACATATCTGACACTCTCTGTTTCCACAAATGTATGTTGTTTTCCAGTGTTCATGAGCTTTGGAAAAGCTGCTAACAAGCCCTCAATCCGAGTTCGAGTCATCTCTACAAACTGTCGAGAAACAATAGCTTTTCCTGCTTTTGTACAGACCGCTGCTGCCAACAGCACCTGCAAGGAACATGTAAATAAGTATTAATCATTTTTTTAACATGTGTTTTCTCAACATCCTCACATCTGTAGAATGCCACACTCAGTTATTTAGTGATATAACTACTACTAGAATGCTGACTTTCAGACTCTACTTCATTGCTCTTTTAATTATACTATGTCATTCATAAGATAAAGGTGAAATAGAGGAAAATGAAACTATTACTCCTGTTTTTCAATAACACATCTAGAGAAAAACTTAGTAAAGAAATAATTTTTTTCTAAGTCTACACACATTATTAATGGGTCCCCCGTGACTCAAAACTGAGTTGCTCTCTGCTTTGGCAGACCCATAAATAGCTTAAACTTATTCAAGGAAAAACAGAAATTTCTACAGAGGTCTGATCAGGCAGGCTGAATAGTTATACCAGGCCCCAAAACTTTCCTTTCATTTTTACCTAAAATATGGAACCAATCTAGTGAGTCTAAATTTATCTTCTGCTCTTAGATTAACCCACACTAACTTACCTCCAGACACACAAACAATACGTAAAATGAAAAACTAAGTGGCTCAGTGTTTCACACAGGTTTTGACAGTGGGCAATGATCAAGACCAATAGCCTTTTTTCCAGAGTCTGGCTTTTCGTTAAACAAAGCAAAGCACCAAAGAAGATGTGACCAAACGTCATTAGCAGAGTAGTAAGAAAATTAAGCATAGTGTTAATAGTCTCTTCATTGCAGGAACCCAGAAGTTTATAAGGACAGGTAACAGAAAGACTATTTACACATATTGGAAGCCTCAATACTAGGATATGACTTCTGAAATTTTAACATTCTATTGGTTAGGTTCCTCAGTTTTACAGAAATCTTTCCTCTACAGATGAGCAGCTGGAAAAAAAAAAAAGTTAGTCAATTTGAGTAGATATTCTTTTAGTTTCAAAACATCAGTATAGTTTTACAGTGATTACAGGACAACATAATGTCCTTATCCATCAAGAATAGGGTATTTGGGAGATAATGACCATCACACTTATGTCTAAGCAGCTAGGTAAAAACAATTTATAGTGAAAAAGTGTTTGATCTATATCTTGCACAAATAACTTTCCTCTACCAAACAGATCTTTATTTTTACCGATTGATTTACTTCCCATGAACACTGTGCAAATTTTCTCACATGAAATTTCAAGAATAAATCCTATCAACAATTCCAAGTTTAGAAAGAAACACATTTAAGAGAGTAATATAATTTTATGCTCCTGAGTCTACCAATTCTATGTTGAAACTTACCTTAATTATGCTGGCATAAAGTTATGTAGTATAGAATTCAAAAGTTTTTTTTTTTAAGTAGTTATACTTCATAAACACACACATTCAGTAAGAATCTTGCTTTGTAAATTATATTCTTTTAAAAATATGTGTGCTCAGTTGCTCAATTGTGCCTGACTCTTTGCAACCCCAGGAACTGCAGTCTGCCAGGCTCTTCTGTCCATGGGAATTCTCTAGGCAAGAATACTGGAGTGTCTCCCACATTGCAGGCAGATTCTTTACTCTCTGAGCCACCAGGGAAGCCCATGAATACTGAAGCGGGTAGCCTATCCCTTCTCCAGGGGATCTTCTCCGCCCAGGAATCGAACCAGGGTTTTCTGCATTACAGGTGGATTCTTTACCAGTCAAGATACCAGCTGCTGCTGCTGCTGCTGCTGCTGCTGCTAGTCGCTTCAGTCGTGTCGGACTCTGTGCGACTCCATAGACGGCAGCCCACCAGGCTCTCCGTCCCTGAGATTCTCCAGGCAAGAACACTGGAGTGGGTTGCCATTTCCTTCTCCAATGCATGAAACTGAAAAGTGAAAGTGAAGTCGCTCAGTCGTGTACAACTCTTAGCGACCCCACTGACTGCAGCCCATCAGGCTCCTCCATCCATGGGATTTTCCAGGCAAGAGTACTGGAGTGGGGTGCCATTGCCTTCTTCGCGAGATACCAGGGAAGCCCTTAAAATAGCCTCTGTGTGTCAAAAATATATTTTTGTATTTTATAAATATATTTTTATATCATATTTAAAAATATAAGATGATATTTTAGATATATGGAAAAGTATAGAGTATAAAAATTACAGTTGATTACTTTAAAAGTGGTAAATAAGCTTGCTTAAAAGTCCCAGAACAGTCATCTTTCCCCAAAATACTTATAATTTTTTTAAATAAATAAATAGTTTTGTACTTAAATGTATCATTCACCATCACAACCATCTGGGAGGTTGCTGTTACCACCCAGGCAAGAGGCAAGAAAATATACCGAGGGGAGTAAAAGATCCCCAAAAAGAATAAAAATGCAACAAGGTTATGACCTATTCTTTTCGAAAGAAATCTTCCACTCCATGTCTTTATTATTTTGTTGCTGTTGTTGCTATAGATTTTTTTAATTCAGCTTTATTGAGGCAGAATTAACATATAAACTTCTAAGGTATTTTAAGTATATATGGTAATTTCACATCTTTAATTTTATTTTTTTCTTCCAGTTTAACTGAAATATAATTGACATACAGCACTGAAAGTTTAAGGTGTATAGCATAATGATTTGACTTAATATACATCACAAGTTTGGTGAACCTCCATCATCTCATATAGGTACAACATTAAAGAAATATAAAAAAGGGAATTCCCTCATGGTCCAGTGGTTAGAACTCTGCACTTTCACTACGAAGTACGAAAGTTCGATCCTACTCGGGAACTAAGATCCTGTAAGCCGCCTGGCATGGCTAAAAAGAAATAGAAAAAAAACTTTTTTCCCTTGTGATATTATTCTTTTAACAACTTTCATATATATATCTGACACAGCACTGTTAGTTATATTGATCATATTGTACACTGCATGTCCAGTACTTACTTAGCTTATAACTGGAAGTTTGCACTTTTTGATTACCTTCATCCAATCTCCCTTCCCCTCCAGTCCCTGTCACTGGTGACCACAAATCTGATCTCTTTTCTATGAGTTTATTTTTTTTAACAATAAGATTGAATTTATTTATTTTTAATTACAGGATAATTGCTTTATATTATATCAGCTATTTTTAAAGTATAACTGACCTACAACATTATGTTGGTTTTTGGTATACAACATAGTTATTCCATATTTCTATACATTTTAAAACATTCACCATGATAACCTAGTCACCATCTGTTACCATACAAAAATATTACATAATTATAGACTATATTCCCCACATTGTCCCCATTCATGTCTTTAATAGTGTGAAATAAAGAAAGATTTCTTCAAAAAGGGCAAGGACTCCTTTAATTCTTGGTACATACATGTGCTTAGTTGTTCAGTTATGTCCGATTCTTTGCAACCCCATGGACTGTAGCCCACCAGGCTCCTCTGTCCACAGGGATTCTCCAGGCAAGAATACTGGAGTGGGTTGCCATGTCCTCCTCAGGGAATCTTCCTGACCCAGGGATAGAACCCAGCTCTCCAGCATTGCAGGCAGATTCTTTACCATCTGAGCCACCAGGGAAGCCCAAGAATACTGAAGTGGGTAGCCTATCCCTTTTCTCCAGGGGATCTTCCTGACCCAGAAATTGAACTGGGATCTCCTGCATTGTAGGCGGATTCTTCACCAGCTGAGCTACCAGGGAAGCCGTGGTACACACTTGCTAATGCTAAGTCACTTTAGTCGTGTCCGACGCGGTGCGACCCCATAGACGGCAGCCCGCCAGGCTCCCCCTTCCTGGGATTCTCCAGGTAAGAACACTGGAGTGGGTTGCCGTTTCCTTCTCCAATGCATGAAAGTGAAAAGTGAAAGTGAAGTCGCTCAGTCAAGTCCGACTCCCAGCGACCCCATGGACTACAGCTCACCAGGCTCCTCCGTCTATGGGATTTTCCAGGCAAGAGTACTGGAGTGGGGTGCCATCGCCTTCTCCAGGTACACACATAGTAATACCTTAATCTTGAAGGAAAAGAAATTGACCTAAAATTATCACCAGGCAAGAGACTTAGACTTGTTTAGAAGAATAAAACCAAATATACTAAAAAATTTGCTTTCACATTAATTTTTATCATATGAGGTTCATGTTTCAACCATCTGCATATTTCTGGCAGAAAAATAAAAAAGAAAAGGTAGTTGCTGCTTTAGTTTATGAGTGATAAGCAGGTATGTCTTTGTATGTGTCATATCTGAAACATATATCCAAATAAAGTAAGATTTCTGTCCCAATAGGAGCCCTCATAAAAGGGCTATGTCACATAAAAATTTGTACACATGTTCATAGCAGCATTATTCCAAATACCTAATATATAATAAAAAGTGAAAACTGAGAATTCTCTAGCAGTCCAGTGATTAGGATTTGGCACTTTCACTGCCATGACCCATGTTCAATCCCTGGTCAGGGAACTAAGATCCTGGAAGTCACAAGGCAGGGCCAAAAAAACTAAAAATGTGTGTATTTAAATAAGTAAATAAACAGTGAAAACCCAAATATCCACCAACCTATGATTGGATAAACAGAATGTGGTACATCCATACAATGGTATAACATTTAGCTATAAAAGGAATGAAGAATATGCTATAGTATGGCTGAACTTTGAAAATATTATACTAAATGAAAGAAACCAGATACAAAAGGCAACACCTCACATGATTCCATTTACAGGAAACATCCAGAATAAACAAATTCAGAGAAAGAAAGTAGATGAGTGGTTACCAGGGGCTGGGAAAGGGGAAATAGAAAGTGAAAGTGAAGTCGCTCAGTCATGTCTACCTCTTTGCGACTTCACAGACTGTAGTCTACCAGGCTCCTCTGTCCATGAGATTTTCCAGGCAACAGTACTGGAGTGGATTGCCATTTCCTTCTCCAGGGAATCTTTCAAACCCAGGTCTCCAACATTGTAGACAGACGCTTTACCGTCTGAGCCACCAGGGAAGTCCATGAATAAAAAGGAATGGAGAGCAAACCCATAAATTAAAAGAGACTTAAGAGACATGTCAGCCAATCACAATGTATAATCTTATTTGAATCCTGATTCAAACAACTGTTTAAAAAAATTATAAGACAAATGGGAAAATATGAACAGTGAATGAACAGTTAATGACATTAAGAAATTATTGATAAATTTAAGGTATGATATATCCATTAAAAGTATTTTTAATATAAATTTATTTTAATTGGAGGCTAATTACTCGTTATGGGAAATAGATGGGGAAACAGTGTCAGACTTTATTTTTGGGGGCTCCAAAATCACTGCAGATGGTGACTGCAGCCATGAAATTAAAAGACACTTATTCCTTGGAAGAAAAGTTATGACCAACCTAGATAGTACATTCAAAAGCAGAGACATTACTTTGCCGACTAAGGTCTGTCTAGTCAAGGCTATGGTTTTTCCAGTGGTCATGTATGGATGTGAGAGTTGGACTGTGAAGAAGGCTGAGCGCCGAAGAATTGATGCTTTTGAACTGTGGTGTTGGAGAAGACTCTTGAGAGTCCCTTGGACTGCAAGGAGATCCAACCAGTCCATTCTGAAGGAGATCAGCCCTGGGATTTCTTTGGAAGGAATGATGTTAAAGCTGAAACTCCAGTACTTTGGCCACCTCACGCGAAGAGTTGACTCATTGGAAAAGACTCTGATGCTGGGAGGGATTGGGGGCAGGAGGAGAAGGGGACGACAGAGGATGAGATGGCTGGATGGCATCACTGACTGGATGGATGTGAGTCTGAGTGAACTCCGGGGAGTTGGTGATGGACAGGGAGGCCTGGCATGCTGCGATTCATGGGGTCACAAAGAGTCGGACACAACTGAGACTGAACTGAGCTGAACTGAATTACTTGGTAAAAGTATTTTTTAGACAAGGAATATTTATTTTAAAAAAAGAGTTGTATAGATTCAAATTCTTCTACAGTCTTTCATATTAAAGATTTTCTCTCAGTCATTTTACGTTGAACATCTAAATGAATTGTGTAGGGTAGATTTTATCCTCAGTCTCAAACTGTGCTAGTTTTACATGTACTAATAAAATGCCATCTGATTTATAAATTATCCAGAGGGTCAGAACTCACAATTTCATGTACTGGATGTCAGTAATGATTTTTTTTTTCTTTTTCTGTACTGTGTGGTTTGCGGGATCTTAAAATAGTTTGCCAACCAGGGACTGAACCTGGGCTCTTGGCAGTGAAAGCCCAGAGTCCCAGCCACTGGACTGCTAGGGAATTCCCAATAAATATTTCTTTTAAAATCAATCACTCTACTGTAATACAAATGGGTTTTTATGACTCGTAATGTAGTTTCCAAAACTATCAATATGATATATGGATTCAAAAACTGCTAAATATTAAAAATTGTATGTAAAAGTTCTAGGAAACCATAATTCAAAAAGCACACCTAGTGTCGATGATGCCTGTGAAGAATTTGGATAAACTGTTTCATGAACATAAAAACAGAAAAAAAAAATGAATTATTTTTCAATTTAAAAATCAACAGTATATTTAAGTAAATTATTAAATACTTTAAGAACATATGTAAATTTTTAAATACTTTAAATATTTGTGCTACAGTCCTAAAAATTTAGTATACTCCAAAAAGGTTTCCTTAATATTCTCATCAGGAAAATGAAGAATTTCCTTATATTTGAGATGATCTCACATTGGTTTCTTCTTTTCCCAAAGACTATGTGAATTAGAAAGTGTTCTAAATTTGCAAAGAATCAAGTTAACATACCAGGAAAGTTAAATGACTGGAAGTGGGAAGATCTGGATCCTAGTTTTTGTTTTATTTACTATCTGTCTGATTTAAGTTACGTTTCAACCTCTCAGCCTCAGTTTCCTCCCTTAGAAAATGGAGCATCATCTGACAATCTCACAAGTTATTATGAGGACCAAATGAGTATAATAAAACTGTAAGCCAAAGCACTTATACCACAACACTTATATACAACTTATACTCACAATGTAAAGCAGCATCATTATAGATAATAAACTTGCCAAGAAATGCATCTTATTAAAACCTTTGTCATTTCAAAGCAATGGATTTTTACATTTATGGATTTGGCAATATTTTAACAGGTTAAAAATGGACACACACTCCCTAAAAAATTTTACATTTAATGTCAGAAAATTCATAGATCCTCTAGAGTAGTAATTCTCAAATGATCTATAGAGAAGTCACTTTATGCAGTGAGAAATATTACTAATAAATGGGAGCACATTATAAATTTAATACTTACAAAGGCCCTCCTCACCAAAAAAAGGCTGAGAATCACAGTCCTAGGAAATATGATTCCCCTACCCGAGAATTTTACAATGTTTTGATGAATAAAATAAGCCACAGTAGAAATACTAAGCACAGCACAATTTAAACACTTGAAGTCAAAAATCTACCCAGAGAAAGGACTGCTCAGACCAAACCTTCAGACCTATGTATATATAGGTCTGAAGCATATATATATATATGCTGTTTAACTACAAAGCCCATATTTAATATATCTAATAACAGTAACTCTATTAGAAACAATGTTTATAGGCTTCAGGGTACTTCTCAGGCAGCCAGAATTCAAAACACCTCCAAACCATATGGATAAGAGTTTAGGTAAAAATTAACATCAAGGCAACATTAAAGGGAAAAAGAAATTAAAGACAACCTGTGACCAGAAAGGTGCATGCTATGGAGGCGGGCAATCCATTCACTTTGCTTTATCAACTGGGCACGGTCAAAGGCTAACTATAGGTACTGGCAATCTCCATTTTAGCTGTATTACTATAAGAATTAACTAAATAATTATTTATTGGGTACCGACTATACATACTAGATGCTTTCTGGGAATACAATGAGGAAATTAGTAGGACTGGCAGTCTTAAGAAATCTAGTTAAGATCGCCAAAGTTCTTATCTCAAGAAAAATAAATTATTTTCTAACTATGTATAGTGATATTAATGACTTATTTTGATGATTATTTCACAATATATACAAATAGCAAATTATTATGTTGTAAACATGAAAGTAATATGCTGTATGTCAATTACACCCCCAGGAAAAAAGGTGGCAGCAGCCTAGCAGGGATAAGACGCAAACTAGGCAGAATGTGTCAAGTAATGCACTATGGGAATTCAGAGGAAGAAGAGATTACTTCTAGCTCACAAGATCATGAAGATTTGATGGAAGAAACACTACTTAAATTATGCTTTGATCAATCAGGAAATTTGAGTATGTAAAGATGAAGGAACCATAGGGTAAAATAGTAGGTCCTCTCTTTTGAGTCACTCCATTATTCAGACACAAGCAAATAAGGCTCCCAAAGTAGGACCGAAATGCCCAAGACTAAGTATGACTCTCAACTTCAAAACACCCAAGACATCACAATCACAGTTCGCACAAAGTTGACATAGATTTCTATTCATTATTATTCATGTTAACACAGCAGTTAATAACTTGGTTGGGAAGTATGGTCAACAAGATAAATTTAATCTATTCTAAATCAACATTTGTCTTCTTAAATGCCTTGAAATAATTTTCTCTTCATATCAATGTTTACCAATTATTAAAATACAGTATACACTAAAAAGGTAGGTTAATTTTTCCTACTGTAATTTGACTTGATTTTCTTTGGAACAGTGAATAAGTATAATTCTCTATACAATTATTTTACTTGTTTTTTACATTTTTGGAAAAGAGCATTTAGACCTAAAACAAACTTTCAAGAGTCCTTGAGTTTTTTTTTTTAATATTTATTTGCCTGTGCCAGGTCTTAGCTGACAAGGGATTTTTTTTTTTAATTTTCCTTACAGCATTCGAGATCTTAGTTTCAACATGTGGGTTCTAGTTCCAAGACTAGGGATCGAATCCAGGCCCCCTGCATCCGGAGCACAGAGTTTTAGCCACTGGATCACCAGGGAGTCCCTCTGGGCTCAGAGTTATGGATTTCCTCAGGATTGTTTTAAAAAGTAAAGTTCTCCAATAGGTTAAACTTTGTTAGACAACTTTTCTCTTAATATACTTAAAATACTTTGAATATATTATCATTTATTTTTGGATTAAATAACAACACTCTCCTATCCAAGTTCCTTGAGTAAAGAAAGCTGGAGAATTAGATTTCTGTTCTGCCTCTACCACTAATTATATTACATTAGATGTCACTTAATCGCTTCTTGAAATACACCTAAAATAGAGGTTGAAGTGAAGTGTCCAACTTTTGCGACCCCATGGACTGTAGCCTGCAAGGATTCTCTCTCCATGGAATTCTCCAGGCCAGAATACTGGAGTGGGTAGCTATTCCTTTCTCCAGAAATCGAAAACCCAAACTCTTCCCAAACCCAGGGATTGAATCCAGGTCTCCCGCATTGCAGGTGGATTCTTTGCCTTCTGAGCCACCAGGGAAGCCCAAAATAGAGGTTAGTTTATGTAAAAGTGCCTTTGCATCTCTATGATACTGTAATTCAAAGCATTTGAAAACTATAGCAACAGAAAATTTGCAGTGCTTCCATTTCACACCCACTGCTCCAGTGATAACTACTTTGGAACTATGTTTTGCATTAATATTAAGCTGCCAAAAGGCAAACTGCCTAACCGAAACAAATCACATGTATGTTTATAGTATATGTGTGTCAGAAAGCTGCCATATCATCCCTTCATCTCCACTAGCTATAGAGGTCCAAAAATATCAGGAAAAATACGAACAATTCCCCAAAGAAAAAAGTCAAAGACTTCCTCGAACCTCTAAATGCTTCAGTATTCCTCACTTCCACAATTAGTCAGTAACTCTGTTCTTTGTAATTCACTGTAATGATGATCTCTATATAATTCATGATCATATTATGGCTAGTTTCTACAACTGTCATAGAGGATCATTTTGTCTTTCTTGCTTGCATGAAGTGATTACAGATAATATCAAATCTGGGGAGAATACAATAAAACATAGAGCACCAAACAAAACCAAAACTAAAAGTACTCAGTGAGAGTTTTAAGCTCATCACCAAGTTCCTGTTTTAAAACAAAAAACTTGTAGTGGAGTATAAAAATAAAAGGACATTGTTCTCAGTTTCTGCAGTGTACTTCCTATTTGGAGAATAAACAAGATGGCAAATCAACAGAAACTCAAGAATTTATTTTCATTCTTTGCTCTCCTCTGAAACAACGATCAAAAAGATACATAAAGAATACAACAGGTGTGCAGCTGTTGTATTGCATTTGAAAAAGGAAAAAATACCCCCTAATTGGGAATTAGTTATTACTGTGTAGGATTTCAGTGCCCCTGTCCCAGCCTCCAATCTCAGCCATAGAAGCCCAAATCTAGCTTTCTAATGATTCTTGGGAACTGAACATACTGTGATCACTGATATTTAATGAGATCACTACAATAAATTTACTCACTCCCCATACTTAGTAAATAAGAAAAGAATAGCACTCTGTAGATAAGCAAAGACTTCACAGATTAGGGCTACAAAGAGACTTAATATCAAGTTCATTCAAATATAAATTTATTAAGGAAAAAAACTGACTATAATTATACCTGACAAATGTTAAGAAAATAAGACACGTTCTCATTAATTTGATAAAAACTAGAAAAAGATTTTTTTGTACTTGATTTTATAACAAAGTCACCATAAATCATTGTTTTTTCCATTTGTTCATTTTATTTCTCTACTAGGACTTTGCAGTGTAGGACATTTTGCACCAAGTTCAGTCACTAAAGCTAAAGGAAATTTACTATTCAAAAACCAACATTTACATACTGATATCTACAATTTATTTTAAAGTGCATTAAAACATATATATATTTATTTATTTGGCTGTATGAGCTCTTATTGGCAGCATGTGGGATCTAGTTCCCTAACCAAGGATCAAACCCGGGCCCCCTGCATTGGGAGCATGGCGTCTTAGCCACTGGACCACCAGTGAAGCCCTTAAAATGCATTAAAAAAATATGACCACAGGATGGGTGAATAATTAGATGTGTGATAAAGCAAAAATAGTAAAATGTTAATTACAGACTAGTTGGTGATTACATGGGTGTTCACTGTAAAGCTCTCAACTTTCTAACATGTTTGAAAATTTTATTATAGATCATCTTTTAGAACTCTGGATACAGCTTTTAGATTCAAGAAATCTTTGCAAAATGTTACCCTATTTGGATATTTCTTTGTCCAGGGATCTCTTTGTAAAGGAACAGAACCCATAAATATTACACAGAAAAATACTTAATAATGCCTTAAGACCCAACAGAGCAGAATGTACTGAGATAAGTTGTTCTCCAGAGTACACAAATCTGTAGGTATCTGGATCACGCCAAGTTCCAAATAATTCAGAACTATAGACATATTTAAATGTGACACAACTGTATGTATATGCAGTGTCCAAATAACACGCAAAATTTATGTTTTTATGTTTACCACGTAACACCTAGGGCCCTATGGGCCCTCTGGTTATTGATGAATTAAAAATACTACTAGGGAAAAAAATAGCACAACATTCCCAAGAACTTTTCAACAAACAAGGTTTTCGTTAAGATTATCTACATTTGGTTTATATAATAAAGCCTTTAATTCTGCTTTTAATGTTATAATATACTCTGAAATGCACTACATCTACATCCAAGATGTAAAAAGAAAGTTTTAAAATCACTACCTGAATACTAAGCCTCCTAGTGGAAATGAAGAAAGGAGTTTTTGGAAATTTTATGTCCAACATAAAAGTTTTATGAGACAAACCTGCTTGATGCAATTTATATGCCTGAAGCTGAAGAAAACTGTTTAGCGATTTAAAGCCCAAGCCTGAATCTCCTCACCAATCCAGTTTTCATCTAAAAAGGTTGTGAACAGAACTTAATATAACTGGCACCAAATTATATTGTCATCTATGAAGTGTGTAGGAAGATATTTTAAATCAAATTATTAATCTAGTGACAGAGAAATAAGAAAAGTACATCCTTCAAAGATTAAAGGACATGAAGTGCACTTTAAAAATTACTAGCTTGTTTGGAACCAAAAACTTCTCCTACTTCATAAATATTCACAAATCGTAGTGATGAAGCCAGATGTAGTGGAGTGAGCACTATGTTTTGTTTCATCTCTCACAAACATTAATTTTAACCTTCTCCACTACAGATGTGATGGGAGAAGAAAATGGCAACCCGTTCCAGCATTCTTGCCTGGACAGAGGAACCTGGTAGTCCATGTGATCGCATAAGAGTCAACTTAGCCACTAAACCACCACCACCACAGATGAGAACACGAAGATAATTCAACTGAAGGCAAGTAACAGGTCCCAAAGAATAAATCCCTTTTCACTCCTGTGAGACATCTGATTACGATATGCCACATCCACACTTCACCTGAACTATAAGCTCCTTGAAAACAGAAAACCTGTGTTCTCCATAACTGGCTCGCATCTTCCCAATGCTCTATACACAGAGTATACCCAATCACACCGACAAATGGGCACACCTAAGATCTACAGAAGCGGGTGGCAGGTTTCTGGGTTAGCTGGGTGCTACAATTCGTGCCGTATCACTGTCAGAAGTTACTCCTTCCCGTTCTGTGCCTCCCTATCCACTTTCCTCTATTTCTCTTTTTCGAACAAATTAAAGAAAAAGTCCTCAACACTAATGATTTAGATTTCAAACATCCATGGCCTACGGAACAGCGGGGATGAGAGGTGAGTTGATTACAGAACGAAGTGAATCCCTGACAGAAGCCCAGCTTGGGGCGCCGAGGCACCCACTGAACCTGCTGGACACCAGAGGCCAGGTCCGCAGCGTGGGGTCCAAGACCCATCACTAAGAGGTAGGTTCTTGCACAGCAAAACCCCGGGCCCGCTTTAGGGCCCAGATCCCGGCAGAGGTGGGTGCCCAGCTGATGGCGGGGGGAGGGGGTGTGGGCGCGACCATAGAGGGACTGCAGTCAGGTCCCTCGGATCTCCTGGGGAGTCGATCACAGGGTGGAGAAGCCCCCAGAGCCCCGAAGAAGTGTTCGGCTCCTGGCCCTTGGGGCGGGGCTCCTCCAGCCCCAGCACAGGCCGGTAGCAGCGAGAACGGTCGAGCAAGGCCGGACGTGGGAGTTGAGCCCGGCTCGAGTCTTACCATGGTGACGGCGGTGGTGGGGCGCACCCGCGCGCTCCGGCTCCACTGCAGCTAGGGCTGGGGTCGGGGGAAGGGGAGGACCGGCCGCTCCGGACCTGCTGCCCCCTGACAGGAGCGCCGCCGACTCGCCTCTTACCAAGATGGCGTCCTCGAGCCACGTCTCCAACCGGAAACGGCGCGGGTCAAAGGGCGGGGGGCGGGGCGCCGTGAGGTGGAGAGACTGTGGGCGCCGGCTAGCGACGCAGGTTGTGCTAGGGAGGCCTGGGGGCTCGACCTCCAACGTGGAACCGTAGGCTTCTCTCCCTTCCGTGTTCGTCAGCGCTTTTGGTTAACTTGCGACATCTCCTGCAGTTCATAAAGCTCTCAAAGAGACCGTATCATTTGATATACACGATAACTGGTGTTCATAAGGGACTAGTAGCCAGAATATACAAAGAACTTAAAATTCAACAATGGAAAGACAACTAATCCGATTTTTAAATGGCAAAAATAGCCATTTCTCTAAAAAGATATATAAATGACCAGTAGGCACGTAAAAGATGCTCAACATCTTTAATCTTTAGAGAACCCCACTTCACATCCGTTAGGATGGTTGTAATAATTAATAGGTGTTGATGAGAATGTGGGAAAATGAAACCCTTATACACTGCTGGTGGAAGCATGAACTAGTGCCGTTGCTTCGGGAAACAGTTTGGCAGTTCTCAAAAAATTAAACATAGTGTTACCGTGGGATCCAGCAATACCACTCCTAGGTATATATCCAAGAGAATTAAAAGCACATATCCAAAGAATTCACCTGTCAATGCAGGGTCCAGAAAGATACCACAAGCTGCAGAACAACTAAACCCATGCACTGCAACTCCCGAGCCTTCTCTAGAGCCCCCATAGGGCAACTACACCCTGTGCTCCGGAATAAGCAGCATTGCAATGAGAAGCCTGGGCACCTCAACAAAGAGTAGCCCCTCCTTGCCACAACTAGAGAAAGCCCACTGACAGCAGCAATGAACACCCAGCACAACCAAAAAAAGTATATTCCACACACAAATTTGTATTCTAATGTTCATACAATCATTATTCATAATAGTAAAAAAATGGAGACAGTCCAACTGTCCCATCAATTGATGAGTGAATAACAAAATGTAGTATATCTACTCAATGGAATGTTAGTCACAAAAAGGAATAAAGTAATGATATATGGCACAACATGGATGAACCTAGAAAATATATTAAGTGAAAAATGTCAGTTATAAAAAACCACATCTTACATGACCCAGTTTATATAAATTGTTCAGAACATACAAATACATAGAGACAGAAAGTAGGGCTGCAAGGGACTGGAGGAGGAGAGAAACAGAGAATGAGATTTGGTTTTTGTTCTTTTTTTTTGGCTGTGCCTAGAGGCATTGGCAATCCACTCCACCGTTCTTGCCTGGAGAATCCCAGGGACAGGGAAGCCTGGTGGGCTGCCGTCTATGGGGTCGCACAGCGTCGGACACGACTGAAGCGACTTAGCAGCAGCAGCAGCAGCAGCAGCAGAGGCATGGGGGATCTTAGTTCCCCCCACCAGGGATAGGACCTGTGTCCCCTGCTTTGGAAGCATGGAGTCTTAACCACTGGACTGCCAGAGAAGTCCTAAGGTTTGTTTTTGGAGTGATGAAAATTTTCTAGAATTAGATAGAAGTGGTGTTGACGCAATTTTGTGAATACACTAAACACCACTGAATCGTACACCTTCAAAAGGTGATTGTTATGGTAAATTATATCTTAAAAAAATGTGTAGAATGCAGGGCAGTTACTGTGTTTATGTCTATTTTGTAAATGAAGAAAATGACAAGTTTAAGAAACTATCTAAAGTTCTAGTTCTATAAAAGAAACAAGATTCAGATCTGGCCTTCTGATTGTATTGGTGTTCTTCCCTGACAAATATCACACTTTACAGAGTATAGGTGATTCAGGGGTTCTTCTCTATATTATTTTACCCCATGTTAGTAGCTTAACTCTTCATTCATTATTGCTACAATAATTTTATTGGGTGTTTATTTTGTATCAGATACTTTACACACATTATCTCTAAGCCTTGTAAACAACAATCCCGATAAGGACGCTAAGGATCAAAGAAGTTAAGCATCTGTCCCAGTTCATACAGCCAGCAAGTGGTAGAGCCAGGATTCAAACTCAGTTTTTCTCATTATGTCACACTGCCTCTCTATATCTCCTGTGTATTCCTTACTGTTTATTGAACACTTACAATGTACCAGGCTTACTTCAAAATCTCCACATACATTATCTCACTTAATCCTCACAAGAATTTTCTGAGATATGTACCATTTAATACCTCCCTTTTGCAAGTGGGGAAACCAAGGTACCAAAAGGTATGTTTTACCACAGGTCTCAGGACTAGAAAGTAGCCAAGCCAGGATTCCAATGAAGGGTGCTCATCTTCACAGCCTGCACCCTTGCATACTGCATTTTAGAATTCTCACTGTTACTCATTTCAATTCCATTTCCAATGGCTTTCTAGTAGAATCTTAACGAAACAAAAACTTTTCAACTTTAAATGTCTGGAAGGGTGTATCAGTTCAGCTTCCCTGGTGGCTCAGATGGTAAACCGTCTGCCCACAATGCGGGAGACCCGGGTTCGATTCCTGGGTCAGGAAGATCCCCTGGAGAAGGAAATGGCAATCCACTCCAGCACTGTTGCCTGGAAAATCCCATGGACGGAGGAGCTTGATAGGCTACAGTCCATGAGGTCACAAAGAGCTGGACACGACTGAGCGACTTCACTTCCACTTCAGTCACTCAGTCGTCGCCGACTCTTTGAGACTCCATGAACCGCAGTACGCCAGGCCTCCCTATCCTTGAGGCCCCATGAACCGCAGTATGCCAGGCCTCCCTATCCATCACTAACTCCTAGAGTTCACCCAAACCCATGTCCATTGACTCGGTAATGCCATCCAACCATCTCATCCTCTGTCGTCCCCTTCTCCTCCTACCCTCATTCCTTCCCAGCATCAAGGTCTTTTCCAGTGAGTCAGCTCTTCGCATCAGGTGGCCAGAGTATTGGAGCTTCAGCTTCAACATCAGTCGTTCAATGAACACCCAGGACTGATCTCCTTTAATAATGACTGGTTGGATCTCCATGCAGTCCAAGGAACTCTCAAGAGTCTTCTCCAACACCACAGTTCAAAAGCATAAATTCTTTGGCGTTCAGTTTTCTTCACAGTCCAACTCTCACATCCATACAAGACCACTGGAAAAACTATAGTTTTGACTAGACAAACCTTTGTTGACAAAGTAATGTCTCTGCTTTTTAATATGCTGTCTAGGTTGGTCATAACTTTCCTTCCAAGGAATAAGCGTCTTTTAATTTCATGGCTGCAGTCACCATCTGCAGTGATTTTGGAGCCCCTAAAAATAAAGTCAGACACTGTTTCCACTGTTTCCCCCATCTATTTGCCATGAAGTGATGGGACCAGATGCTATGATCTTAGTTTTCTGGATGTTGAGCTTTAAGCCAACTTTTTCACTCTGCTCTTTCACATTCATCAAGAGGCTCTTTAGTTCTTCTTCACTTTCTGCCATAAGGGTGGTGTCATCTGCATATCTGGGTTATTGATATTTCTCCCGGCAATCTTGATTCCAGCTTGTGCTTCCTCCAGCCCAGCGTTTCTCATGATGTACTCTGCATATAAGTTAAACAAGCAGGATGACAATATACAGCCTTGACGTACTCCTTTTCCTATTTGGAACCAGTCTGTTGTTTCATGTCCTGTTCTAACTGTTGCTTCCTGACCTGCACATAGGTCTCTCAAGAGGCAGGTCAGGTGGTCTGGTATTCCCATCTCTCTCAGAATTTTCCACAGTTTATTGTGATCCACACAGTCAAAGGCTTTGGAATAGTCAATAAAGCAGAAATAGATTTTTTTTCTGGAACTCTCTTGCTTCTTCAATGATCCAGCAGATGTTGGCAATTTGATCTCTAGTTCCTCTGCCTTTTCTAAAACCGGCTTGAACATCTGGAAGTTCACGGTTCATGTATTGCTGAAGCCTGGCTTGGAGAATTCTGAGCGTTTCTTTACCAGTGTGTGAGATGAGTACAACTGTGCGGTAGTTTGAGCATTCTTTGGCATTGCCTTTCTCTGGGATTGGAATGAAAATTATATCAAACAGTAATCTTTAGTTAAAAGCACAAAATTTTTTTAAAGATGAGCACATTCTTTAAAATATTTTATTTTATTGAAATATAGTTGATAGACAACATTGTTTTAATTTCTGTTGTACAACAAAATGACACAGATATGCATATATACTCTTTTTCACATTCTTTTCCATTATGGTTCATTACAGGACATTGAATATAGGTCCCTGTGTTACAGAGGATACTTGGCTGTTTCTCCATTCTATACAAAATAGTTTGCATCTGCTAATCCCAGACTCCCGATTCATCCCTTCTCCTCCCTCCTTCCCTTTGGCAACCACAAGTCTTTTCTCTATGTCTGTGAGTCTAAAAAGGTGAAGAAATTCTTAATTTAAAAAAGTAAAACTTCTGCCTAGAATTATTGCTTTAAATGGCAGCTTTCAGAGACCTTTAATATAGACCACTGATGTTCACAAAAATCAATAGATGCTGGTTCTTTGAAAATATGAAATTAGCTGAAACTGCAGAATAGAAGCACCTGTGTAAGCATGCTTCCTGAAGAGCACCTCAGAGGCAGTATGTCACAATGATTAAAAGCAGAGACGTGGGAATTAGACTGACCCATTTTCACCCTTACTGCCTGGGTAACTTCAGGCAAGTTTTTAAATTCTCCTAAACTTCAATTTCCTAATCTATATACTGGCAATAACACTTACTTCATAAAGTTATGAAGTTAGAGAACTTCTTAATAAATAAGATTGTCTACTCTAAGTGTTCCTATGTATTAAGTGCTCAACAATATGTACCCATTATTGTTAGCCATAACATGACAAAATATTTTTTTGTTTTGCAGTTCCCTCTTTAACCAGAAGTGTCTCAGAAGAGGTGTCTCTGGTTTTCCTTTTCAAAGGAAAATCACTTTTTGCTTTCCTCTGGCAGGTTTTCATGAACAAATTACCAAAATTCTTTTACTTTGTTCTCTCCCTCTGACTCCCCAAATTAACTATGTCTGTAATTTTAAAATAGTTGTTCCTTACATTTTCATTCACTCATTCCTTCATTCATCCACTCAATGAGCATTGTGAAAGAACCTAATCAAAAAGGAAGAGAGTTCCAGAAAAACATCTATTTCTGCTTTATTGACTATGCCAAAGCCTTTGACTGTGTGGATCACAATAAACTGTGGAAAATTCTCAAAGAGATGGGAATAACAGACCACCTGACCTGCCTCTTGAGAAACCTATATACAGGTGAGGAAGCAACAGTTAGAACTGGACATGAAACAACAGACTGGTTCCAAAGGAAAAGGAGTACGTCAAGGCTGTATATTGTCACCCTGCTTGTTTAATTTATATGCAGAGTACATCACGAGAAACGCTGGGCTGGAGGAAGCACAAGCTGGAATCAAGATTGCCGGGAGAAATATCAATAACCCAGATATGCAGATGACACCACCCTTATGGCAGAAAGTGAAGAAGAACTAAAGAGCCTCTTGATGAATGTGAAAGAGCAGAGTGAAAAAGTTGGCTTAAAGCTCAACATCCAGAAAACTAAGATCATAGCATCTGGTCCCATCACTTCATGGCAAACAGATGGGGGAAACAGTGGAAACAGTGTCTGACTTTATTTTTAGGGGCTCCAAAATCACTGCAGATGGTAATTGCAGCCATGAAATTAAAAGATGCTTATTTAAGTTATATGCAGAGTACATCATGAGAAATGCTGGGCTGGAAGAAGCACAAGCTGGAATCAAGACTGCTGGGAGAAATATCAATAACCTCAGATATGCAGATGATACCACCCTGATGGCAGAAAGTGAAGAGGAACTAAAAGCCTCTTGATGAAAGTGAAAGAGGAGAGTGAAAAGGTTGGTTTAAAGCTCAACACTCAGAAAACTAAGATCATGGCATCTGGTCCTATCACTTCATGGGAAATAGATGCGGAAACAATGGAAACAGTGGCTGACTTTATTTTTCTGGGTTCCAAATTCACTGCAGATGGTGATTGCAGCCATGAAAGACGCTTACTCCTTAGAAGAAAAGTTATGACCAACCTAGAAAGCATATTCAAAATCAGAGACATTACTTTGCCAACAAAGGTCCGTCTAGTCAAGGCTATGGTTTTTCCAGTGGTCATGTATGGATGTGAGAGTTGGACTGTGAAGAAGGCTGAGTGCCAAAGAATTTATGCTTTTGAACTGTGGTGTTGGAGAAGACTCTTGAGAGTCCCTTGGACTGCAAGGAGAGCCAACCAGTCCATTCTAAAGGAGATCAGTCCTGGGTGTTCATTGGAAGGACTGATGTTGAAGCTGAAACTCCAATACTTTCGCCACCTCATGCGAAGAGTTGATTCATTGGAAAAGATCTTGATGCTGGGAAGGATTGGGGGCAGGAGGAGAAGGGGACGACAGAGGATGAGATGGCTGGATGGCATCACCTACTTGATGAACATGGGTGTGGGTGAACTCCGCAGTTGGTGATGGAGAGGGGGCTTGGCGTGCTGCAGTTCATGGGGTTGCAAAGAGTTGGACACTACTGAGCGACTGAAATGACTGAACTGACTCCTTGGAAGAAAAGTTATGACCAAGCTAGGGAGCATATTAAATAGCTGAGACATTACTTTGTCAACAAAGGTCTGTCTAGTCAAGGCTATGGTTTTTCCAGTAGTCATGTATGGATGGGAGAAGGCAGTGACAACCCACTCCAGTATTCTTGTCCGGAAATCCCACGGATGGAAGAGCCTGGTAGGCTGCAGTCCACAGGGTTGTGAAGAGAAGCACACAACTGAGCAACTTCACTTTCACTTTTCACTTTCATGCATTGGAGAAGGAAATGGCAACCCACTCCAATGTTCTTACCTGGAGAATCCCAGGAAGGGGGGAGCCTGGTGGGCTGCCGTCTATGGGGTCGCACCGCGTTGGACACGACTGAAGCGACTTAGCAGCAGCAGCAGCAGCATGTATGGATGTGAGAGTTGAACTATAAAGAAAGCTGAGCGCCGAAGAATTGATACTTTTGAACTGTGGTGTTGGAGAAGACTCTTGAGAGTCCCTTGGACTGCAAGGAGATCCAACCAGTCCATCCTGAAGGAGATCAGTCCTGGGTGTTCATTAGCAGGACTGATGTTGAAGCTGAAACGCCAATACTTTGGCCACCTGATGTGAAGAGCTGACTCATTGAAAAGGACCCTGATGCTGGGAAAGACTGAGGGCAGGAGGGAAAGGGGGACGACAGAGGATGAGATTGTTGGATGGCATCACCGACTTAGTGGACATGAGTTTGGATAAACTCCAGGAGTTGGTGATGGACAGAGAGGCCTGGCTTGCTGCAATTCATGGGGTGGCAAAGAGTCAGACACAGCTGAGCGACTGAACTGACTAAACTGAATCCAGGCAATGCACTGATGCTATGAAAAGCTTAAAAAGTAATTGGACACAGACCCTGCCCTAATGAAGTCCAGTCTTCTTGAGATAAAAATGCAAGAGAATTAGTTAAATTTGAATCTCAGATAAATAATAATTTGTTAGTACTGAAAGTATGTCCAATACAATGGGAAACAATGGAGCGAAAGAAAGGACTATAATGTAATACAAAGGCTATAAAAGGTCGTACAAAATGTCGTGGGAATTTAAGCAAACTTCCGAGTTTGCCTAAAGTCTGTCTGGACTGATTTAGTAGGAATTGCAGTCCAGGGATCCTTGATCTGGGAAGAAAATACACACCTTATTTCCGGATGGGAAGGCTAACTCTAGACGAATCAGAATTCATCCGTCAGCTTTGCCGCTCCCCTACGCTAGATGCCGCCACAGATGTATTTTTTTGAAACTAGCCAAACAAGATCCAAACCCCTCTGGATCTTCCTTTGAGCCTTCGCTGGAAGAGACTGAACGCTGCAGTGGAGAGGATCTCACGAGAGTGGAGGAAAGTCTCGCGGTTTTTCCTTTTTTTTTCTTTTAGCAACTGATACCAGGCCAGTTGCGCCGAGTAGAAGCCGTGGCTGTCTTCCAAGTAGAAGTGTCCAGGCCTCAGGTTGGAGTGAAACCCCAGTCCTAGGCTGGGGTTCTTTCCATATAGACGAGACGGATTCAGAGGGGCTACAGGTAATTCGTACTCTTTCTCCTTCCCAAGAGGAATAGGAAGGACTCTCGTTCCCTCTTCCCAACCTCCTGCACCTTTTCCCGTCTTCTTGACAAATGTTCTCTCTCCTCTTCCTTCACGCCCTCGCCAGTCTTTGTTTCCTTTACTCCCCGACAAACTTACGTGGGATCCGACCTACAAGACGAGGGCGGGATGGTGGGGTTAAGGGTGATGGCTTTCAGGATTATTGGATGGGACCAAGACAAGAGCCGAGTTTACCCTCGCTTTGCGGAACCCCGCCCCCTTCCTGCCCCCGGCCCGGTAACCCGAGAGACAGAACTTTTTCTAGAACCTCCACAGCCTCCCTGAGAAACACCGGCAGCATTGGGACACTGACCGAACCCGAGGAGAGAGCCATTATCTACACAGGGATTCTGTATTGCCCTCGCGCGCCTATCTTAGCAGCTTTGGGTACCCGCTGCAGACACTGGCTGTCCTTTCTCTCCTCGATTCCCTGGCTCCCCAGGCAGCCTGCCAGCAGTCCCTAAATCACAGGTGCAGCAAAGTGACTTAACTGTGACCTGGGGCCAAGAAGCCTCAAGGAAAGTTTGAATGGGGGTGAAGTGGAAGTGGAAGTGTTAGTCACTCAGTCGTGTTCGACTCTTTGCGACCCCGTGGACTGTAGGAGCCCGCCTGGCTCCTCTGTCCACGGGATTCTCCAGGCAAGAATACTGGAGTGGGTTGCCATGCCTTCCTCCAGGGGAGCTTACTGACCCAGGCAGCGAACCTGTGTCTCCTGCATTGGCAGGCAGATTCTTAATCGTCTAAGCCACCTGGGGAGTAAAGGTTTCAGGTAAAACTGATGTCTTGGGTAAGGAAGAGAAACCATTGCTGGTTTGGAATCCACCTTTCCAGAGAGTGCTTAATGTCCCGTGATAGAAACTATGTAGTCATACTTCCTTTTGCTTATACCAAGATTGTTGAAAATCAGACGTATGATGAGCGTCTAGAGATTAACGACTCTGAAGAGGTTGCAAGTATTCATACTCCAACCACGAAACACAAAGGTAAGAGAGACATAAAGAGGAAAGGAGAGAAATTTTTTTTGTAATTGTAAATCACTGGTTATTAAAAATAAACCAAAACTTGTAAAAAACTGATTCAGATTCATATTGGTGACTTTTATTTACCAGGAACTAGGTCCTATCCTTCCACATAGTTTTTCGATTGACCCTTGCAACAGTCCTGAGTGACAAATATTACTGACCCCATTGAGAGGTGGGACTACTGACACCCAGAGAAGTTGAATCGTTTTGTCTACGTGATAGAGTTGTCCTTTATTTAAACTGAGTCTTCTGACTATAAATCCAGCACTCCTTTTCCTTCACTAGTTACTGACTTTATTTCAACAATAAACTAAGGGCAAATTTCATGCTATTTGTGTAGTGGCAGATAATCAGTTAGTATTAATATAATATCTAACCCAATGCCTTAAGCATAATAATACTTAGTAAGTGTCTCTTGAATTGACAGAGCCATGCTAGAATTCAGTTTCCTATCTTTCAGTTAGCTATTCTTATCAATACTGTTCTATAAAATGGTTAGAGCATAAAATATTATAAATGAAAATATCTGTCTTTAAAAATCATTTTAACAATAACCTAATGGGAAAACTTTTCTTCTAAGGAGTTCCTTGTTCCTCGCATCTTTCTAACAAGACTATGGCTGATAACAGCAGTGATGAGTATGAAGATGAAAATAACAAGGTGCAGTATAATCCACAATTTCTTGTGAAATTGCTGCTTTGTGTTTTTTGTAGCTAATTTAAAGTGACACCAGTTCAGTAGCAAACATTTCTTGAATACTCACCACTACCGGTTAGGTATCTTTAAGTTCATGGAGAGCAGTCAACGGCCAAGAGCCTTAAGACTGTGATTCTCCTGAAGCAACAGAGGTTATTGTTATAGCTGACTTTTTGGCAAGAAGTTTCATATAACACAGTCCAGGGTTTCTGAAACTTTTCTGGTCATGTTACTCAACTGAGGTACTTACTAAAAAAAAAAAAAATCACCAGTCCCCACCCAGCACTACCTAATTGGATTCTTGAAGATAAAAACCTGAAAATGTAAATATATTTGAGCAAGCACTGCAAATAATTCTTATGATAAAGCAAGTTTGAAATGACTGGTCCTGGCCTTTGTTCATTGTCAATACTTGTGATACTGCCAGTATTTTGTGAAAGAGATTTTAATTTTGAAGTCTTCAGGCCTAGATGTCACTTATTGTTATCTTATGAACCAAGAGAATCACGATTTCTGAAAGAGAGATGAGAAAATGCCTACAGCTCTAGATGGACGGGGCCTTAAATTTGCACAGGTGCACTGCCTAATAGCCCTTGTGTTAGCCTTAGCACATTGCCCAATGCCTATGCTTTAATTATCCTCCAAGAATAGGAGTTTTGAGGACTCAAGTGAAGGAGAATATTTGAAGTAATGCAGAAAGCTTCAGTGAGAGAGATGGATTTCATAGGAAGTCTAAAATGTAATGTTTTGAGATAGCTCTGCTTTGTGATTATGTGCTGTTTGACATCTCACCTATAAAGTAATTTTTTGGCCTTTTGTCTGTTATATAAAGTCTTCTGCCTTCGGTCAGAGATTTTGCAAAGCACTACTTTGAAGAAGTATACAAAGGTGAACAATTTTCCTAAATTGACCTCCTAATTTTCTGTATTCATCCTGAATTTTTCATCTTCATATGATATAGTCAATATTAAAGGCTCATTTATCTTTCCAATTTAATATGCACCTAGAATCAGCAAAAAGGATCCACTTTTGAGTAATCTTTAAGCTGACAATATTCTTAAAAAGCTTCCCTTGCCAGACTGCTTCCCATGTGACTCAAGAATAATTTGGGCAGATTTTGAATTAGTAAAGAACACTATGGGAGATCCTTACCAACTGTATACCAGTAGGACAATTTCTGCAACTGTCATCTAAACCATATGTTACATATTAGTTAAAATACATTTTTGATGATGTATAATAAATCTGTGTTATGCTTAGAGGAAAATGTAACCAAAAGTTTTTTTTTTAAGATGTCCTATAATATGTCACAGTTTTATATGTCAGAAGCCACTTTAAAAGAATTGTTAAATAATTTTTAAAACTAGAACCAAATATCTCTTAAGCTCAGTATAAGCCATATGGAAACTGAGCTTGAAAACCCATTTTTAAAGGGGGCCAGTTGGCCACCTTTCAGATCCTAAGTGAAGGCATACCACAGGCTCCAGGCCCTAGAGGCAAAGACAGGGACACCTATCCCAACTACCCTGGCAAGCCCAAGCACCACCAGCCCCTTCTCATGGGCTTGAGGGGGTGGGATGGTACATTGAGAACCAGTTCAGAAAGGTAGGTCAAAATGCCAAGAACAGAAGAGTCTCTTATCTTGAGATAACAGTTCAGTTCAGTCGCTCAGTTGTGTCTGACTCTTTGTGACCCCATGGACTGCAGCACACCAGGCTTCCCTGTCCATCACCAACTCCCAAAGCTTGCTCAAACTCATGTCCATCGAGTCAGTGATGCCATACAACCATCTCATCCTCTGTCATCCCCTTCTCCTGCCTTCAGTCTTTCCTAGCATTAGGGTCTTTTACAATGAGTCAGATCTTCACATCAGGTGGCCAACGTATTAAGAGTTTCAGCTTCAGCATCAGTCCTTCCAATGAATATTCAGGATGATTTCCTTTAGGACTGAATGGTTTGATCTCCTTGCAGTCCACGGGACTCTTAAGAGTCTTCTCCAACACCACAGTTCAAAAGCATCAATTCTTCGGCGCTCAGCTTTCTTTATAGTCCAACTCTCACATCCATACATGACTATCTTGAGATATAAGGTACAGTTATTTTATTTAACTTGTGGGGGAAGGAAGGGAGACCATGAATAGGTCAGATACCCATTGACTGCAAAGGAAAACCCACAGTCTCTGGAACTGCTGGTCAGAATCCAGGCACAGGGTTGAGTACGATTTTTCTTCGTTAGTTATAAGCAGCTTCCCCTGGGCAGTCTTGCAAATTAAATACTAGATTTCCTCCCTGTGATCTTTGTGAGTATTAAGATCCCCTAAAATGTGTCTTCCCCACTTCATCTTCCCCCTATTTCCTCCCAAAATATCTATTTAGAGGTGCTTTCTTCTTCAGAAGTCCCTCAGTTTTAGAGTTGAAGCTGACTGGATAAAGTTTATGCAGAGTACTCAGGATGTCCTAAGTGAGAGGTAAAAGAGATATGTTCTGAATAAAGTATACCCAAGCCACACACAGATGATTAGACTATGGTTATAGAAAGTGGGGACTCAGTAGCTAAGAAAGAGTGAAGAAGGTTCTCGGGGCCCTTCTGGGGAGGGCTTCCTTCTCATTCCAGTGAACTGGTGCCAAGTGGGAGGGTTCTCATTAGAGCACTAGATGAGAACTGGGCAAAAGTACACTGGTGGTGGTGGTGTAGTCACTCAGTCGTGTCTGACTCTTGTGACCCCATGGACTGTAGCCCACCAGGCTCCTCTGTCAGTGGGATTTTCTGGGCAAGAATACTGGAGCGGGTTGCAATTTCCTTCCCCCAATTCCTCCTTACCGGGAGCTTTCTATGCCTGCCCTGCTTTGTCTCAGGAGAAGAAGACCTCACAGGTGACGCCCCAGCGAGGCTTTAGTGAGAACGATGATGATGATGACGATGATGACTCATCTGAAACTGATTCTGATGATGATGATGAAGAGCACGGGTCCCCTTTGGAAGGGTAAGGAGAGCACCCTCACAAAGGAGGAAACTCTCCCTTCAAAACACTGGACAGGAGGATATCAGTGAGAAGTGAACTTCTAGCAGCTCTTTTGATCTTCTCTATTTAGGGTTATCAGATGCTCAGAAACCCAACGTAATGAGTTTTCCTTCTTTTCTGGCTCCACTGCCTGAGTCCTGTGATGTCACTATGATGTCACTTGCACTGTTTGAAACATCTTTGGGCTCAGGCATTTTATGAGGATTTGCTGAGTCAGTTTATCTGATGGTCTCTGACTCCAGGAGTTTACATTTTAGGGAAGAGAAGAGAAATTTATAAATATAAATTTATATTATAAATAGTATATTAAATATATACAAGAGAAGATAAAATTATATATCAAAGCAGTTTTATTTAGTGAGGAAAACATCCACATGCAGGTGCATTTCTGTTTTAGGCTCAGATCCTTTTAAAAGGACAGGTAGCGAATAGGGGCGCTATTCTCCCATGTTGAAGCAAAATGGTCCTGGATGATGCTTCAGTGAAACTTCTTCTCACCCCTCTTCCAGCCCTGGTGCTAGATTAATCATGACCCACCCTGGTAGGTTTTAATCAAAGTAAATTCTAAGGCCCATTCATTTAAAATACAATTACTAGTTAAATAAATGATGGTGTAGCCAAATCAGTAGAATTCTTCCTAGCCATTAAGAAGTATGAGCCAACACTCTTATGTGGTGGTAAAGAACAATCTTCAAGGGACATTGTTACATTTTAAAAGGTATAGAAGTCTTTGTGTTGTGCTGGCATGTGTATCAAACAGATACTACATAAGCTCTCTCTAGGCTACACTAGGAACTCATAATACTGATTACTCTTGGGAGGGGAGCATAACTTTCCACTGTATCCTTCATTTAAAAAGAAAAAAAGGAAAACAATTTCTGCTACACTCTAAAATTTTTCAAAATTATGTTTTGGATTTCTGTAACTGTTTTTCTTTAGGATTTTCCAGGCAAGAGTACTGGAGTGGGTTGCCATTGCCTTCTCCATGTCAGAGATAACTGAGAGTTAATTATAATCAATTTTAAAGTTGCCTTGCAAGCCACTCTCAAGAGGCAGATGTGGGTGGAGCAGAAACTAGGTTTAGAGTCACATGCTCTGTGGCTGAACCAGGACTCAGCAACCCCCACCCTTCTCTGGCCACCTTGAGCCGTGGTTTCCTTCCCCCCAGGGCGTACGATCCTGCAGACTATGAGCATTTGCCAGTTTCTGCTGAGGTCAAGGAGCTCTTCCAGTACATCAGCAGGTGAGTACCAGGACCTCCCACCATAACCCCTAGCCCTGCCTTGCCCTTGCCTTCCTCTTATCTGAAACATGACCATTCCCCTTAGGTTTTTTTTTCATTCTGAATAATAAAGTAAGTTTCACTGACTGTCTCCACTTTCTCATGGCAATATCTCTTAGGTATACACCACAGTTGATTGATCTGGACCACAAACTGAAGCCTTTCATTCCTGATTTCATCCCAGCTGTTGGGGATATTGATGCATTCTTAAAGGTCAGAACGTCCTAAAAATTACTCCTTAGGTGCTTCTTCTAACCCCTGTATTACTCTACCAGTTAAACTAATTTCCTTGACTAGCAATAACTACCTTAGTATATATTCTTCATTTTACTGGAATTCTTAACTTGCTCTCAACTTGAAATTATACTCATTGCTAATAGGTAAATAATTGATTATCTCATTATGTGTTAAAAATTTGTCATAAATTTGCCTCCTAAGTATCCATAACTTCAGCTTTATATTTAAGGTCATGTATTTTTTCTAGATAGTATTTTAGTACAGCATGATATATAGGCATACTTTTTAATACTAGTAATAGTAATGAACCAGAAAAGTTCTTCCTAGCTTATTGAAAACAAGTGTGCCTTTTCATGTTCTTAACTTTCTCCTTATCAGGTTCCACGCCCTGATGGAAAGCCTGACAACCTTGGCCTATTGGTATTGGATGAGCCTTCAACAAAGCAGTCAGACCCTACAGTGCTCTCACTGTGGTTAACAGAGAATTCCAAACAGCACAACATCACAGTAAGCTACCGGCCTAGCACAGGCCCCAGCTCAAGGGGGCTGAGAGTAGAAGACTTGCTAATATTTGAACAGTCGACTTACTTCCTGTTAAAAGGGATGGCTATTGGGAGATTGTGTTCACCTGTGGCTGATTCATGTCAATGTATGGCAAAACAAATACAGTATTGTAATTTAAAAAAATAAATAAATAAATAAAAATTTTTTAAAATAAATAAATAAAAGGGATGGCTATGGTTTCAGCCAGCCCTATTTTTAAGATAACAGTTGTATTAAAATATAATGTAATTACTGTGAAATTCACCTTTTTAAATTGTACAGTTCAGTGATTTTTAGTATATTCACGGAGCTAATACAACCATCACCATTATTTAAGAACATTTTCATATTCCAAAAAAACCCCTTGGTAATTCCCTAGTGGGGAATTACCCCACTAGGTGGTTAGGGCTCAGCAGTGCTGTGGGCCCAGTTCAATCCCTGATCAGAGAACTAAGATACTATAAACTACTCAGTGCAGCCAAAACACAGAAACAAAAACAAACAAAAAGAAACCCTATACCCGTTAGCAGTCACTCCTGTCCTCATTTCCCCCCGCTCCTAAACCCTGGTCACTACTTCATTCCCTTTTTTATGGCTGAATAATGTTCCATTGTATGAATATTTCACACTTTTTCTATGCATTTACCTGTTAATCCCACTTCTGTTATGCTTCTATGAACATGTACATGTTTTTGCACAGACATATATTGTTATTTGTCTTGGGTATAGGTAGAAGTAGGGTTACTGGGCCATATGGAAACTATTTAATATTTTGAAGAACTGCCAAACTCTTTTCCAAAGTGGTTGAATCAATTTATAGTCCCATCAGCAATGAATGAGAGTTCCAGTTTCTCCACATCCTCACCAACACTTGGTATTGTCTGTCTTTTTATTCTAGCCATCCTATTAGGTTGAAATGGTCTCTCATTGTGATCATTCCTGTCCTGTTGACTTGTCCCTTTCCCCTGGCTCCAGAAGACTTTATCAGGGTTTTCTATAATCTTCATTTGGCTGCTGGCAAGCTTCCCTTTTCATCAATTACCTTGAATACGAAATAGCAGCATATGATGAGCTTCTCTGTGAAGACAAGGGAGCTGCGTCATTGCTATCAGCCTGACTTTCCTGTTGTTTTTCTAGCAGCATATGAAAGTAAAGAGCCTGGAAGATGCAGAAAAGAATCCCAAAGCCATTGACACATGGATTGAGAGCATCTCTGAGTTACACCGTTCCAAGCCCCCTGCAACTGTGCACTATACCAGGTAAGAAATAGCACATTCTTCACCATAGTAACCCATGGTAATCTTCACCACCTAGGAAGTCATTGCTT
Organism: Nanger dama; assembly: GCA_917880005.1. Lineage (NCBI taxonomy): Eukaryota > Metazoa > Chordata > Mammalia > Artiodactyla > Bovidae > Nanger > Nanger dama. The sequence continues at coordinate 29,463,907 of CAKJTW010000014.1, read as the reverse complement.
CTGAGGAGGAGGTGCCAAGATTGGGATATATATTTGCAATGTATCAACCTTAGGACCTATGGATCCTGGCCGCTACTGGCTAAGATTACAGACATAAAGATTACGGTTTACCTGGTATTTTTATTTAGCCAGCTTCTCCAAACCCTAGGTCTTCGGTAAGTTTGGCCCACCCAGTCTGTGTTCTCTTGAAATCCTAATGTGCCCAGGTTGAGAACCTCCTTTCAGCCTAGAATATCATGATGCTAAGATTGCTGATACCAGCCCATGTTTTCTGTTCACATTTGCCGCTATAATTCTAGGCCTATGCCCGATATTGACACACTGATGCAGGAGTGGTCTCCAGAGTTTGAAGAACTTTTGGGAAAGGTGAGTGGAAGGTAGCAGGAGCTTAGAAGGTGTGGCATTCATTCTAGGGACCACAGTTTATCTCTTCTTGTATTACTATTATCATTAACTTTTAAATTTATGTATAATATAAAATCAGAAACAAACATGTTAAGTGTTGATTAACTCACCAACCAAATACCTTTGTGTAACCAACATATCAGATAAAAAAATCCAGAACATTGCTGGCACTCTGGAAGTCCCCTCAAGCTTCTATCTCCCAAGTTAACTACCATCCTGACTTCTAACAGCACAGATTAGGTTTGCCTGTTTTGTATTTTATCTAAATCTAATCATCATGTTCCTTTGTGTTTTGTTTATTTGCTCATTTGTATTGTTCATCCATGTAGAGATTTATCCATATTGTTTCTTAGATTGTGGTTATACATTTGTTCTAATTATGGTATTCCATTGTTTGAATATAGGACAATTTATTTATCCATTCTATGATAGCCATTTGAGTAGTTTCCAGATTTGAGTTGTTATAAATTACTCTGTAATATTATTATACTGTTGCTTTGAACATGTAACTTTTGGTGAATGTATGTACCTAAAGTAGTACCACTGTAGACTTACCCTTTCCACAGAGGTATATGTCCTGTTGTGAGTAGCTGACGTCCGATTCCTAATGATCCTAAATTTTTAAAAGTGCCCACGAATATATTTCATAAGAAATTGTCAAGACCTTTTTGAAAGCAAATTATACAACTTGAGTGGAGGGCAGGCACAAGCTCGCAGTGAATGAGGAGTCAAGCCACGTTCCTGGAAGGCGCTGTCACTCCTCCCCACTGCACCATGGCAGTGGAATGCCATTGCAGTTCGGATTTTAACAGCATTATTTTTTAGAAATTGAAATTTTTGTAACAAAGGTTATCTGAGAGAGTCAACTTTCAAGTCTAATTAAAATTTCAGGGAAAAAATGATGGAGGATTTGCCCTGTCAGACATTAGAACGTTATAGAGCTAAGGTAAATAATAACGTTCTGGTTAGGAACAGAGCTCGATCAGCAGCACATAGACAACCCAGAAAAAAAACACGCAAATGTGGAAATTTGCTGTATAAGAAAGATGGTCATTTTACTTTTTTCTGGCCATGCCTCACAGCGTGCAAGATCTTAGTTCCCTCACCAGGGATCAAACCCATGCCCCCTGCAGTGGAAACAGAATTTTAAGCAGTGGACCATCAAGGATACCCAAGAGAGATGGTTAAATGATTACAGGTAGAATGGGTTGTGATGAGATTACTGACCAGTCACTTGAGAAAAATAGATCTATGCCTCAGCCATATGCATGCTGCTGCCGCTGCTTAGTTGCTTTAGTCATGTCGGACTCTGTGAGACCTCATGGACTGCAGCCCGCCAGGCTCCTCTGTCCGTGGGGATTCTCTAGGCAAGAGTACTAGAGTGGCTTGCCATGCTCTCTTCCAGGGGATCTTCCCAACCCAGGGATTGAACCGGAGTCTCCTGCATTGCAGGCAGATTCTTTACCATTGAGCCACCAGGAAAGCCCCAACCACATGCATACATGAATTCCAAATAAGTTAAACATATAAGGTAAAAATAAAGCTATTATAAGTACCATTTTTTTTTAAATATAGGAGAAATATTCAATTGTCCAAAAGGTTCATTCCGGTTTTCTTGTCTGGTGTTATGGGAAAACCCAAACAAATCTTTTGGCCAACCCAATACTTACTACTTTTGGGATGGTGAGGTATTTCTTTGCATAATAAGAATCTTAAAAGTCATGTGGAAAATGTGACAGTTTAGGCTCACACAACTAAAAATTCTAACAGTTACCATAAACAAAGTTTAAAATATGATGGACTGGGAATTCCCTGGCAGTCCAGTGGTTAGGGCTTCACACTTTCACTGCCAAAGGCCAGGTTCAATCCCTGTTCCAGGAACTAAGCTCCTGAGTGGCATGGCTGAAAAAACAAGTGATGGACCAAGAAGTTACTTACATATGTATGTGACAACATTACTATCCAAGCAAAGAGCTTTTGCATGTGTGCTGAGATCAAACCTGCATCTCCTGAGGCTTCTGCACTGCAGGCAGATTCTTTACCACTGAGCCACCAGGGAAGCCCAAAGAGCTCTTACATACCAAGAAAATTGAGCAAAGATGATAACAGTTCCTTCCTGGTCATGGCATTTAAAACTGCTACCCCATGTTCCCCAAGCTCTTTATCTGCTTTTTCTCCATAATACTTACTTTCTGACATATTATATACCTTATTTTGTTTTTGTTTCTCCCTACTAAAATATAAGCTAATGAAGACAGTTTTTGGGGGTATATGTTTATTGAGAAATTACTGTAAAAGCAAAGAATTTGAAAACAGTCTCTTTTATCACAGCATTTTAAAGCTGCAGCTGAGGAAAAATGACCAGGGAACTGAATAGACAGATTGTGGTACAGCCAGTCAGTGAAATACTCACAGGATGAATTCTTTGGCCTTATTTTGCTCTGATACAGAGAAGTATCAATTATATGTTGAAAAAGGAAATTGTAAAGCTGATTTTTATAAAATTACACCCTGATTTTTATAAAAGAGAACAAAAAGTTTTTAAGATGCTAGTGGTTTTAAACTTACAGTATGAACTTGTTTTGATCTGGAGCCTGTCATCTGAGATACCATGTCACTTTTTCTGTTCCTGTGGTGTCCAAGGACCATCAGGCCTTGTAACTCCAAATCACTATAAATACTTGGCCATAATCTGGGTCCAGTTTCTTCTTCACAAATACAGGAAGACTGCATGGCAGTGTATTTTACTTATAAAATATTTTAGCCCTATTATATCTTCTGCTATTTCAGTGGTCAATGAGTATGAACAATTCCATTTTACTGATCAGGAAAAAAAAAATTGTATTATTGCTCAGGCTGCCGTAACACAGTATCACAGACTGGATGGCTTAAGCAAAAGAAATTTATTTTTCACACTACTGGAAGGTGGACATAAACTGTCCACAGAGCCTTCTTCCAGAGCCTTTCTCCTTGACTGTCTCTTCCCTGTGTCTTCATGTGGTCTTTCCTCTCTGTGTGTCTGTGTCCTAATTTCCTCCTTTAAGGATTCCAGTCTCTCTGGAGTAGGGTTCATCCTAATGACCTCATGTTAACTTATCTCTTTTATGACAATATCTCCAAATAAACCACCTGACACACTTGGGGTCAAGACTTTAGCATATAAATTTGAGGAGGACACAATTCAGCCCATCACACCCCTTATGCTCAGAGCTCTTTTCCTTCAGAGAGAGAATGATGCTAGGACCACTGAAATTTCAGCCTGTTGATTTGGGTCTGCCCTGTGCCCCTCCTAGGTGAGCCTGCCCACAGCAGAGATTGACTGCAGCCTGGCAGAGTACATCGATATGATCTGTGGTAAGCCCTCCCATCCCTTTCCTGGCCCCGTCTTTGGATAGATTCACTGTGGGCTGTTGAAAAGGCTTTTTACTCTGAGTTACAGCCTCTCCTTTAAGCCAGTTATGCTGTTTGGCAGCCCTTGAGGGTGGTGTTTGGGTTTTTGTGACTACCTGCTGGGTATTTAACTCCTAGAGTTACAGTAACACATTCCATCTGGGAAGGGACTGGCCACCTAAACAGAAATGCCCCATATTCCCAGATTTTTGTTTGTTTCTGCTCATGGGAGTTCTCGATTTCAGCCATCCTAGATATCCCTGTCTACAAAGTCGAATTCAGTCCCTCCATCTGCTCTTTTCCCTTTACTCGGAATTCAAGAACTCACAGGTAAGACCAGCACTAGAGATTGACTTCAGCTGTAGTGCCTGCTGCCGCCACTGTCCTCTATCTGCTGTGACTCTGCCTGTGACAGTGGAGGAGGTCTCTGCCTGGAGTTATCATTACCCTCCCCATAATGGAGGGAACTGTGAAGCAGGCAGGGGTGGGGCTGGTAAAGGAAGGGGAAATAGAACCCATGTGGGCCTTAGGGTAGGTGAGGATCTACAGTGGACACTCAATCTTACAGAACCAAGTGGCCTAATGAAGCAGGAAGCATGGAAAAAAGGGGTTCATGTTTGAAGGAGGTAGGGCACATTGCTAGCTATTTTTCAAAGACAACACCAAGGAATTGTTTTAGAAGTAGAATTGGGAGAAAAATGGAGCTTAAAGAGTTGTAAAGAGGTTGTGTGTGTGCTAAGTTGCTTTAGTTGCGTCTAGCTCTTTGCGACCCCATGGACTGTAGCCCACCAGGCTCCTTTGTCCATGGGGTTCTCCAGGCAAGAATACTAGATGAGTTGCTATGCCCTCTTCCAGGGGATCTTCCCGACACAGGGATCAAACCCATGTCTTTTACATCTCCTGCATTGGCAGGCAGGTTCTTTACCACTAGAGTCCCCTGGGAAGCCCTATGAAGAGGTTAGTTCTTGATAGTGTCATAACTAGCATATCCCCAAATCCTCCATATCCCCTCTCCTCTCTCCTCACAGCATTTTAAAGCTCTAGCTGAAGGCAAGACAGCATTCACCCCTCCATCCAACTCCAACTCCCAGGCTGGAGATGCCGAGACATTAACCTTCAGCTGAGACACCTCCCATGTGGCTGTCTCATGGCTCCGCCAGCTCCTCTGCCCCAGCTGAGGGGTCACCGTCAGCCTCCTGGCAGCGCCTGCCTCACACCTTGACTCGGGCATGGCGCTCATCCGACTACCATTTCTGCCAGAGAGCACTACTCGCGGTCATTAAATGGCTAATGCCTGTTTCAGAGCTCTTCCACATGGGAAGTATGCATTGACAACAGTGTGGGGATTTGAGCTAGAAGCACTGGAATTCCTGGGATCCCAGGATGCTCAGGATGGGAGGAAGGCTGAAAAGATGTTCTTTTTGAGATAGCAATAGGATTATTTTCTTTCATGCATAAAGTCAATTGGCAAAGGTTTTACAAATAAAATGCTCTTATCTTTCAGGTTATCCTGCTGTCCTTTAATACAGAAGAGAGAAGGCAGACTGATCGTAGGCAGAGATGAGAAACTCGGCCTAGAGGCATTCAGTGACTTGCAGTTTAAGCAAATCAACCTTCAGAAATAAAATCAAACCCCAATCCTTCAAGGGTTGGCAATAGAGGAAACATTTTTCTCCCAGAACCTATTTTTCTGGGAGTCTCCCACCAGGTAGTGCTGCCTGCCTGTCTGGCCCCAGACTGCCAACCGTGGTCTCAGGGAGCCTAGCTACCGCAGCCACCCAGGGAAAGAGGATGGGGTCTTGGATTAGGGTGGCAGTGGTAGAGGTGGACAGATTGGGGAAATTTTCTGAAGCTTATGTCAGCTAAATTCTACTCAGGAAGACAAATTCTAACAGAGGATGTTAAGTATGGGCAGCTGGTTACAAAAGTGTCTGAAGAAACAAAAGGGAGAATGGAGGGTGCTGAAGGAATAAGGGTTTAGCATGCACTGCGGGGTTGGAAAAAGAAGAGTTGCCACTGGGGTCAGGACTACCAAGCAGGCCCACAGCCCCTCTTACCAGGAGACCGCCACCCTCCCTCTCTCCTACCCCTCCTGCTTTGCCAAGTGCCTCCCACTGGCAGAAATTAACAGCTGGCAAGGGAATCTGGAAAACTGGGCAGCATAGAGTACAGAAGGGAGGGTGTGGGGTAAGAAAACAGAGATAAGCAGCAGAGGTGGAACCAGCAGAACTTGGTGATAGAATGGATGTGGGGGATGGAAAAGAAATCGACCACTTGCAAGTTTTTGGGCTTGAGCAGCTGGGTGGATAATGGACATGAGAATACTAAGCAACTCTGAGGATAGGAGTAAGGGGCCACATTTAAAATAAGACGATAAAATAGAGGAATGAGTGGTGAGGCTCTCAGCCCTCTTCCAGGTTTTATCCCTCCAAAGCAGAATATTGGAAGAGTCCTGAGCAGCCTAAGAGCAAAGACCTAAAGATATTGATGGGATAATCTAAGCAAATGTCTCAGTTCCCCTACCTACCCATCAACTTGTATTCAGCTTTGGGGTACCTCCTTCTTGTATGTATATATGTGTCTGTGTGTATACACATAGGCATACTTGCAGCTCTCATTCTTAAATATGAATGTACAGTCACTAAGCATTTGAAGAAAGCCAGAAAAAGAGAGACTAAAATACAGCAAAGAAAATCAGAGAACTAAACTTTTTTTAAACTATTATATTCATAGAGAAGTAGTTCTCAAATTTGGTTGCATGTTAGAATCAACTGGAGATCTTCTAAAGATAAGTTTCCTCTCCCAGACAATACACCAGACTAATAAAAATCACAACTTCTGGAGGTAGGATATAAGAATCTATTTTTAAGCTCCTCAGATTATTTCAATATGCAGACAAATTTGAGAACCACTATCAAAGAGAGATGAGAAAATACCACATCCATGAAATAAAAGTAGGAGACTTATAAAAGGAACATAAATACGGCAGAAGATACAACAGTTATAAACATTTACACACCTGATAACAGACTCCAAGAATATATGAGGCGAAGCTGACAACTGAAGGGAGAAAGTTTTAACAATAGCAAGACACTCCATAAGGGATAGAAGACCCAGACTGAAGATAAGTAAGGAAATAGCCTGAACTGCACGGGAAACCAACTAGTTCTAATAGACGTAAACAGAACTCTAGCCAACAGCAGAGAACACACTTAAGTGCACATGGTACTTAAGTGCACATGTTCCAGGATAGCACCTATGTTAGGGCGCAAATTGTCTCAACAGATTTTAAAAGGTGGATAGCATACAAAGTACTTTCTCAGACCACCATGAAGAGCAGCTAGAAATCAATAACAAGGAAAACTGAAAATTCTGCAGAAGTTAAACAATACTCAACCAATGGGGCAAAGAAATCATAAGGAAATCGGAAAATACTTAGAGATAAATGAGAACAAAAACACAACATTCCAAAACTTACAAGCTACAGCAAAAGCAGTGCTCAGAGGCAATTTATAGTTATAAATGCTTACCTTAAAAAGTACTCAAGGGACTTGCCTTGTGGTCCAGTGGCTAAGACTCCCAAGTTCCCAGTGCAGGGGGCCCAAGTTCAATCCCTGGTTGGGGAACTAGATCTCACATGCCACAAGTAAGACCAGGCACAGCCAAATAAAGCAGTGAATTTAAGTACTCAGTCTGGCTTTACAACCCGAGGAATTAGACAACAAACAACTCAAAGCTAGTGGAAGGAAGGAAATAAGATTAGAGCAGAGAGAAATGGAGGAATAAAAAAAAATTTTTGAAGGAATGAAACAGACATGTAATATTCACTTAGTCCAGTTTATTGAACCTACTGTGTGCTCAGCACTGTCCTTGGCAGTATCAAGAAAAATTATAAAGGTATCAACAAGGGAAAAATATACTTTGCTCGCTATTAATTTGCAATCTTTTTCATGTTGCTTTTAACAGTGTACTTAGGTTGTTCTGAGATATATGATCTCCCCCTCCTTTCCCACGTCTCCCTAAGGTTTCCAGCACTGTCAAATTATGTGCTACTGTGACCATCCCCTGAAGAACAGAGGATGGGACAAGAACAGTTTCCTGCTGATGAGGAAGTCATAGCTAGGGTCCCATGGAAGGGGGAGATATTTTGAGCAGAAACCCATCAACCCCAAGGGCTCAGGGCACTCACAGTGAATCATAAAAGGCCAAACTTGGGAAAGCCACAGGCAGGGCCCAGGGGCCCAGTCACTCCCTTCCCAGGAGATGTGCTTAAAGTGCTATCGCTGTAAGAAAATGAGGCATAGCTACATGCACTCCTGGAGGCACCAGACTTCTCCCTCTTGTCTCTTGACTTGTGCTAAACCAGGCTTTGACACCACTAGGGCCCAGGCCAGTGGGGATGTCTAATGCCCAGTGAAGAAGGTCCAGCGTATAACCTACGATGCCCAAGAGGGGGTGGGTGGAGAGGGGCAGAGAGATGCAGCAAAAAGAACTGGTCTGTGCTCCTCCAGCACCCCTGGATCAGGGGTGGGTTCATGTGGAAAGGGCAGGTTGGTTCTGTAGAGCTAGCAGGGTCCTAAGTTTTCCCCAAGGGAACAAAGCTGCACAGATGTGAAGGAAATCCAGGACATGCGGGGCCCCCCACCCCCCAACCAGGCATGCCCTGTGCCTGCTGTACATGGTGCTGAGGAGCACTGGTGTGGGACAGAGCCGGCCCAAGCTGGCAGGGCCATGCCACGCTTAGATGCTGGCTGACCTCCAGGCACACCTGGACAGACAGCTCCATCCACCTGGGCACAGGCAGTCATGCAGGCCCCCAACTGGAGTTAGAACAGGTCCAGGTCCAGCCAGGAGTAGGTCCAGCTGGCAGCCTGGCCAAGAATACCCATGCCCCCAGGCAAGCAAGTGGCAGAAGCAAAGCCTCTTCCCATTGGCAACATGGCCAGGCAGAGGATGCCTTGGATGAGGACCAGGAGGATGCCCAGGGGCCAAGAAGATACCCTCTGTCTTGGCCTCATCTCAGAGCCAGATCTCGTCACTGCTCACACTGGACACCCGGTAAATGTAGCCCAGCATTGGGAGGCGGATGAAACCTGGGGGTCAGAGATCCCAGGAGACTCAGTCACCCTTATTTCTTGGAAGCTGGGAGATCACTCTCTGCCCTTGGGGACTTAGAGGCCTTTGGCACATGTGGGAGGGCAAAGGAGCAGGGCAGCAGGCCGCTTTCCCTACCTCGGCTGGTGAGGAGGCCACCAGGCTCTGGGTCCAGCAGGTCTGGCCGGCTGTTGTCCTGAGCCATCTGCCGGTCCGCTGGTTTCCCTGTGGGGTGACAGAAGGTGTGGTGCCCGGGATGAGGCATGTGCCCAATGGGACCTAGCCCCTCCTAAGGTCCAGTGTCTCTATTTTTTCTCAGAAGCACCTCTGAAGATAAAGCTGGGGCAAACAGCTTGCTAGGTGTACCTCGGCAGTCTGGAGTGAGGTCATTGAGCTGAAGGTTGGACGGGAGGGACATGTTCTCGCGTGGCAGGCGCACGTTGTTGAGTTTCAGGTTGTTGGAGTCACTACAGGAGGACAAAGGCTTGGATGGGCCCTAGCAGCAGTGGGCACAGATTCCTGCCTGGAGGCCATTCCAGAACCACCAGAAAGCCCAGGATCCCACCTGTCCCCATGCTGCCTCTCCATTTGGCCCCTGCATGCAGTCCCAGGAGAGTTACCTAGAGATCAGGGATGGGCGCCGGGAGGGGCCTGAGGAAAGAGAAACCACAGCACTGTCTCAGTGCGCCCACCCCCTCTGGGCTCTGCCCCCTGCCCTTTCAGGCCCAGGTCCCTCAGGCAAGGGGCCTCTTAGATGACCAGACTGGGTTCTCAGTGCTCAGCGCACTCCCTGGGACGTATGTGTCTAAACCATGGCCACACCCAGGAAGACCTGTCCTACCACTTGTCAGAGACCTGCCCAGCTCCAGTCCTGCCCGTGCCCTCACCCTCACCCCTGACCTCATCTCCACACTCCCAGCATCCTCTGTACCTGCCTTGCTTTGGTCTTACCTTTGGTCTTCTTCTCTTTCCTGCAGACCAGGCAGGCCACCAAAGTGCTGAACCCCACCAGGGTGCCTAGGGCAAGCCCTCCAGCCACAATGATGCCCAGCAGTGGCACTTCCACCTGGGTGGCCAGGAGCCCTGCAGGTGGTCCTCTGGTTAGTTCCAAGCAGGCATGACCCCTGACTCGGAGACCCCACAGGTCCCTACTCTGTCCTCTTTGCCCAAGGTAGCTGGGGACAGCTTTGATGAGAACTTACCCAAAGACAAGTCTAACCATTTCTGCACCATGACCCTACACCCACCTGAGGCTCTGCTGGGCCCAGGGCTGGCAGTGCTCACCTGGGGCTGGAAGCGAGGAACTGGTGACACCCACGTCGTTCGTGGCCACCACGGAGAGGTTGTGTGGCAGGCTGTGGAGCTGCAGCTGCACGGTGTGGTTGGTGAGCCAGGGGTAGTTCTGGGCATCCAGCACCAGGAAGTCTGAGGTGTTGACAGTCACTGGCCCATCCTGGTCAATCCAGGTCACGTTGGCAGGTGGGTTGGCACGCACGAGGGCAAAGAGGATGACCAGAAGGCCTGGGCCCTGAGCTTCCTGGTACTTGGCCCCAACCTGAGCAATCTCCGGCTTAACTGGTGCAAAGCAGAGACCACTATGTTCCCACCACAGCCTCTTGCTTGCCTTGCCCTTTCTTCCCAAACAGGGGCCTGGACCTCTCCTTAGGGGGCACCAGGAAAAAGGATGGCTGGGTCTGCCAGAGGTAGCATTTCATAAGGGCATAAACACTAGAACCAAATGTCCAGAATCCTGACTCTGCTACTTACCAGCTCCATGACTTCGGCAGATTGCTTAACCTCTCTGTGCCTCAGTTTTCTGATTTATAAAATGGGGACAATAGTAATTAACTCATAGGATTGTTGTGAGACTAAAGTGAGTTAATATTTGCAAAGTGCTTAAGTGTTAAAACATCCTAGCAAACTGCCTGCCTGGTGGCTATTGGGGGTCCCTGGGCAGAGAACCCCTCTCTGTCCACCTGAGGGGCACTCACATTGCACATTGAGGATGACAGACGCATTGGCTGACTGGCCACTGCCTGGGTCCTGCAGGGAGCAGTTGAGTTCATGCTGGGCCCGCTGGGCAGTGACAGTGAAAGTGCTGGTGCCTCCAGAGAAGGCTTCCCTGCCCACACTAAGCAGTCTTGAGGTGCTGGCCTCCTGCAGCTGTCCATCCAGGTACCAGGCCAATCGAGGGGTGCCAAGTCCCCCTGCCACCCGGCAGGTGAAGGCATGACGTTCATTCTCTCGAAGTGCCCGCTCTGCCCAGGTCTGACCATCAATTTGTGGCGCCAGCTCCCCCAACCTAGAACATAGTGGAGTCTGGGGAGAGCTGGTGGAGGGTTGAGGGTTAGTACTGTTGTGACCCGGGTGAGGTCCAGTTCCAGAGCGACCTGGGTTCTCTCACCAGGGACTGGCTGGACCTTGGTAGGTGGATGAGAAGAGCCAAGTTCTCGTGCCTAAACTGGGACCCAAACTGAAGATGCAGGCAAGGACAGGAGAGACATGGACTTGACCCCATAAACACATGCCAAGGGATGAACAGGGGTGTACCTGAGCTCAGAAGGGCCGGCAGGAGCAGAAGTGTGTGCGGGAGGGTAGCTGGCCACGGAGGCAGTGCCATGGCGGCCCAGGCCTGGGCCCCAGGCTGCCGAGAGAAGGGGAGGGCCTCAGTGTTAGTATCCAGATGAGAGCAGGCAAGCTTTAGTAACTCCTCCAGGAATTTATTCTCAGAAACAAAAATGAACCATGCACGGAAACGCAAATGTAGAATGACCGACAGTGGTGAAGACAAAGACGCAATGATCATCAAGCCCCAAGGTCCAAACCTAGGCTGGCACGTACCTGTACACCCTGCGGGCGCAGAATTGAACCCTGACTCCAAGGAACAAACAGGCACATGCTCGCAGGTACACAGAAACAACCAGCAACCGTGCAGCCCGCACCAGGCCAAAATACACAACACACACGCACACACACGCAGACACGCGGGTATACGCGCCCCTCCCCCAAAGGGACCGTCCTTCTCCCAACCCCCGGTTCTCCCCTGCCCGCTTCCCTTTCCCATCTACACCCCTTTTCCCATCCTCCAGATTTGGGCCGGAGAGAAGGTGATCCAGGACGCAGGGATAGAGAAGCATCCCCGGTCCCACCTCCGCCTTTCTGGGCGGCTCACCTGGCTCACTCCCCGAGCGCAGCCGGAGCGACTGCTCAGGCCTGCGGAGCGCCGCAGTCCGCCGCAGGTGTCGGGGCTGCGCCAGGCAGGGCCAATCGATGCCCAATCTCGGCCCGTTGGCCCCTTCCTCCAGGGCAGCTGATCTGGGACTCCCTTGCGCGCAGGGGACCCTTGAGCGCCCATCCCTGGGAGGGATGGCGAGCGGACTCGGATACAGGCGGGGGCTGGGCGAATCGACAGCTTTATTGGTTGCTGACTTATCCCCTAAATCCTCGCCCTCCCGCCTAACAGCGCTCAGCGCCCGTCGCGGGGCCGGCGCAGCTGCCCCATCATGTCGGCCAGCATGCGGTTGCACAGCGCCGCGTACGGGTTGAGCAGCACCAGCTGGCGGCGCGCAAACGGGCTGCCCAGCTGCGCCGCCCGCTCGAAGTCTCTACGGGCGTCGTCGTCCCGGCCTTGCAGCCGCGCCACGAGCCCGCGCTGCACAAAGCCCTGGCGGGCGGTACGACCCCGGCCGCCGCTCAGCGCCAGCGCGCGCTCCAGGTCCTCCAGGGCGCCTGCGGGACGGACGGACGGATGGACAAGGGTCAGGGCCGCGGCCAGCAAGATCCGGCCCCGAGTGCAGGCTCTGGGGCTCGGCCATTTAAATTGCGCCCGCAGACGACCCTTGAGATCAGGATTGTTATTCCCGTTACGCAGAGATAAGACTGGAAGAGTGGACAAAACTCGGCCTAGACTGCACGGTTAGTGGCAGAGTTGGGACTGAAGTCCAGGTCTCGCCTTGTCCGTGTTATTTTCCACCATCTGATACATCAAAACAGGGGTGGTCACTATATTATGAATCTGCTCCTGTTGCCCGGCACAAAGCAGGTGGTTTCTTACACATACATTAAAATTCTACCCTGTGCCAGATGACTGACTGAATCCCAGGGTCCAAAAGTATTAGTATTAACTGACATCCATTTCTTACACAATAAAGCCCGTTTTTTGTTTGTTTGTTTTGTTTTTCCTCTTTGGCTGCACCAGGCGGTATTCGAATCTTAATTCCCTGACCAGGGATTGAACCCATGCACCTTCAGTGGAAGTGCAGTGTCTGGACCACTGGACCACCAGGGAAGTCCCTCGCTAACGTTTTTTTCCCCTTTAATATGTATTTTTATGTATTTTATTTGGCTGTGCCAGGTCTTGAGTTATAGCATGTGGGATCTAATTCTCTCACCAGGGACTGAACCTGGGTCCTGTGCAATGGGAGCACATAGTCTTAGCAACTGGATCACCAGAGACATTCTTTTGTAGCTTTTCAAGACATTTCTCTCCTCTTTTCCACTGTATGCCTTAAAATAGCTCCTCACCTGTGTTCTCTACTGACTGCCTCTCCTTACTCTTTATTTCCATGATCTTCTTTATCTAGTTTTCTTTGAAGGTCTTGGAGCCAGAGCGGGCCTGCAGCACTTTGGTCACCCTCATAAATACTTGGCTTCTTAGGCATCAGCGCTCTGAACTCAGCCTCAGCCAGCCAGTTGGCACCCACTGTAGGTCCCTCGAGCTACATTTGTTCTGCTTCCATTCACTCCTGTCCTCTAGTCTATAGAGCCTGTCAGGGCAGGGGGCTCGGGAGTGCCAGCAGCATCCTCCACCAAGGCTGATCTCCCCCATCCCTCTGGGTTTTGGTCCCCAGAATGCAGCAGGGGCTCTGCTCCCTACCCTAACTGGTCGGTTGAGAAGCTCTCTAATCACAGCATTTGTTGATTTTCCTCAGAGGAGCTGGTCTGGAGGAATTGAAAGCCACTAGGCAGAAACCCCCTTGGATGCTCTCTGGGGTTCTGGTCTGTAGGCTTTCCTCAGCGGCATTTATGTCCCTGCTCTGCCAAACTGGTGGCAGACAAGCCTGGGAAAGGGGCCCTCGGGTTCCCCGTTATTCTCAGAGTGGAGTCCCACCTCCCTAGCCTGGCATTCCTGGCCCCAGGAACACCTCCACTACCACGAGTTCCCTAGTAGCTCCCTACTACGCTTCTGTGGTTTTACTCTTCAATAATTCCTGGTGTTTTCAAGACTGAGTTCCGTCTCAGCCTAATTTTACCAGTTCCTCACTCTCTTGGCCTCTGTCTACCTCTCCAGGCTCTGAAGAGACTCCATCCTTCCAGCCTTCCCTTTCCAGCCAGAGTAGAGATCTGAAGCTCCCTGTTCCTGTCCATGACTTCTGGACTTCTACAGGCCATGCCTTCTCCAACTTGCTGCCCTCCAACCAGCTAACTCCTACTCGTCTTCAAAACTCACCCCTCAAGAGCAGACCCCAAGCTGAACCGTCTCAGCTTGTTATGTGGCTGTTAGGTTTTTGTGTCTGTCCTGTCCTCTAGGCTGAGCTTCATGAAAAGCACTATCACTTGGGGATTAAGCCCTGCCACCTGAACCAAATCCCAGCTTTGCCACTTCTCAGCTATATGACTAGCAAGCTATTTTACTTAACTTTCAAGCTTCGGTGCATCATCTGTCAAATGGAGACAAGAGCATGCACCTTTTTAGGGATTGTCATGAGGGCTAAACACATGGCAACTAAAATGTAAAGTGCTCAGTCAGGGGACTTCCCTGGTGGTCCAGTGGTTAAGACTCTGCACTTCCACTGCAGGGGAATGAGTTTGATCTCTGCTCAGGGAACTAAGATCCCATATGCCGCAGGGTATGGCCAAAAAAAAATAAAAATAAATTTAAAAAACGTTTATCATTATTATTTTTAAAACAGGACTTCCCAAGTGGTTCAGTCCCCTTCCAATGCAGGGGCTGGGGTTTGATCCCTGGTCAGGGAGCGAAGATCCCACATGCCATGGGACAATTAAGCCCATGCGCCAAACTATTAATAGAAAAGCCCCTTCCATACACCACAGCAAAGACTCAGTGCAAACCAAAAAAAACAAAAAAAAAACACACCTCATCTCTGAATCCATGATTAAAGAGAAAGGATGAGATGCATCTTGTACAGCACGATGTTGGTTAACAGATTTAGAAAGTAGGAGAATAAAGTTACCATTAAGAAAATACATACAGGTGCTTCATGCCTGGCACATAGTAATTGCTGTAAGAGTCCTCAGCACCTAGACCACTGCTACAATATAGGCTCTCACTAAATCTTGTACATAAACAGACTGTAGTCTCTCTGACTCTCACAATATCCCCAAGAGATTAGCAGGGCCCATAACATATCTCTTATGAGTAGGACCGTAGGTTCCAGAGGAGCTCGGTGACTTCCCACACTGCACGTCCAAGCCCCATGACCACAGCATCTCTGTGTCCTCCCAGACCCCCTGCGCAGGCTCTAGGGACCCTTCCCTCACCTGCCACATCTCCTTGGAGACGCCGGGCCTGGGCTCGGTTGTTGTAGGCTGAGGCCCTCTCGGGCAATAGGCTGATGGCTTGGCCAAACCTCTCCAGGGCTGTGCTGAGGTCGCCAGCCTCGGCTGCGATCACCGCCTGCAGCTCCAGGGCCTTGGACTGTTCCAGCTGCACTCGAGGGAAAACTTCATCTGTGCCGGAGAGGGAGCCGGGAGGGAGACAGCTATGTGGTTGGCAGCAGGAAGCAACAGTCCCCGTGGGCTTTGGAAACCTGGGACATGAGCCAGGGCTGACCAGGCAGGGTGTAGGTCACTACAATCAGATGCAGTGTTTGGGGCAGGGGGAGCAGAGGCCACTGAGGCAGAGCCCTGGCACTGCTTAGCTCCAGAGAGACTTGGAGAGTGGCCTTGGTTGGCTCCCCAGTGCCAAGAGAATGAAACCAAACTCTAGCCTGTAGCTAAATGACTGAAGGTCACACCCCCAGGAGCTCCACAGATTGGATTGGAACCCAGGTCTTTCCAACTCCTTAGTCTGTCCCGTTTGTTCTACTGCATTGCTTCCAGCAGGAAGGCCTCCATGATGCAGTCATGAAAACCATTTCCAATGTTTCCCTCAGCTTTTCAGCCTAAATTTTCATTAAGATGTGGACTTTGCTCCTTTAGAAACAAAGAGCATCAAAACTTCTGGACAGTGACAGTCCCTCTTAGGGGCCAGTGGAAAAGCCAGTGAGCACATTCAATCTGGAAGCATTAGCTCAGGGCTTGGCATTTAAAGGTGACACTGAATGCTTGCTCAGTTGCAACTGGTTAGCTGAGCTACCCCCTGCCCTGTTTCTGTCTTCCATGCTGTGGAGGGTGATACCCTCTGTTCTGACGAAGGTGTGTGAATTTCACATGGCCCTGCTCCCCGCCACCAGTTAAACTTGGGGCAGGATTGGAGGACAAACCCTGGCTTTCTCCTCTGGGCACAGTGACTCTTGGCCAAACTTCCATCAGTGCACTGAGGATCAGCAGTCATCATCCAAGTGTCGGGAGGCGAGGAGCCTTGTAAGATCACCTACTTCTGCCACCCCAGCGAGGTAGTAGACCAGCCAATGTGGAGAGCTGGATTCCAAGGTCAAATACTCACCTTCGTCTACTTCCTTCTCTGCTTCCTCTCCCAGGTCCAACCCAACAATATCTCCAAACGGGAGTTGGGGTTGAAGATAGCCTGCAAGACGGCCTGATCATTAGGAGTCCCCATGGTCTTCAACTCCCAGATCAAAAGGTGACTCACAATGAGGGAAAGGAAAAAGGGCCTGAAAGCTGAGCCGTTTGCCAGCTTTAAGCGTCTACCTGATCCAGAGGAGGAGGTCTGTTTGAGGACCAGCCCCCAAGAGGAGTGTTGTCCAGTCTTCCGCTGGAGTGTAACCTCAGCCCCCTTCAGCCTGGGGACAGTGACCCTGGCTTGGCCGAATATTTACAAATATTTCTCAACTGCTTCTCTACCCCCACCCCAGTCTGAGGGAGAAACAGAAAAAGTGAATCCCATTTCAGCTTTAAGGTGGAGTGGAGCCAAGAGAGAGGGTACTGTCCATCTCCCTGAAATGCTTTCTTTATACTCACAGATTTAGGAAGAAATTGATAGAAGCCAATGCCTGACTGCCTATGGATGAAGACAGGGTATCTGCAGGAAGTAAAGGAACTATTCTTTTGTTTTCTTGACCCCTTCCTCACATCCAGAGTTAATTAGGTCCCAAATATACATCACTGATGAACGAGAAGAAAATATGATTAAGAGGGCAGTGTAGAGTGAGGCCTAACAGAAGGGAATGATTTCAAGATTCCACCTTAAAAGAAAGGACTGTGGAAGGGATTTTGTAATCAGGTCATGGGCCACGGCCCTCCCACCTCAGCCAAAGCCAAAAGAAAGTTCAACCATGTGCAGCAATAAACTTGACATGTTTATTAATTAAACTATCACTTAAATAAAAAAAGTGCATAGAAAATAAACATGTTTAAAAACTCCTTTTTTTACAACTATATACACTTTTACTTTTACATTCAGTCTTTCGTAGACAGCTTTCAGCATTATTATTTTTGAACTATTAAAGTATTTTCCTTCTTCCCTGTCACAGGAGTTAACACTGATGGACTTTAGACACATTTTTTCTTCTTTTTTTTTCTTTTTCTCTAACCAGAAGCTTGGAAGAACACAAGGGAAAAAAAAACCGAAAAGATCTGTTATACATGATAAAGTTGTCAAGAAATGTCTTATTCCTAGAAAAGAAGCTTGTCATCTGTTGAGCTTTTGAAACAATTATTCAACTACCTGTATTTACTAAAGAGACTGTTAAAAGTTCAATAAAAGAAACACCACAAGTCTATTTTCTTGGTTGAAAGACAGAACTAGAGTACCTCGGAACAAGATACCAGGAAAGCACAGAACACAATTTTCCCCTAAATGCAGGTGGTAACCCCAACATTCATAACCAAAAATAGAGAAACAAGGAGTACAGGTACTGACTGGCAACATTCACAGGCAGAAAAAACCCAGATGACACCATTTCTGCATTTCTCTCTGATCCCGGGGATGGACTGTTTTGCCATCCCCTTAGAGATGGAGTCTCCTCCCATGTGGGGGATCAGAGGAGCGCCAGACTGACAATTTCCTGCCACTACTAGCAACTGTAACACAATCCTTATCTATAGTGTTAAGAGAATTAAAAGCCATGGACTGAACTAGGCTTTGTTACATGGTGCATTACTATATTAGTTCCTATATATATCATATTTATATTTATTTGAAAACCAAAACAAAAAAGTTGCAAGGTTTCAGAGTGTGAGACTTGACTGGTATTCATGATTCGGCACAAAACCATCTGCTCAATAACCTTGTATTGCTTTAAAGCGAAGGAAACGAAACATAAAATTACACCCAGCCCTTTGCAATGACCCGCTTTTCCTTAAAAAAAAAAAAAAAAAAACACCAAAAGCCCATAACTTGATTTCTATTAAAAAAAAAAAAATCCCAAATCAAACTTAACATCTGACAAGGTTTTGACCTTTAGTATTTTCAGATATTTGATTGAATGTCAGTCCTTTAGAAAGATACATTCATTAGAAGGTTTTTTTTGTTTTTTTTTGTTGTTGTTGTTGTTTTTTTTTTTTTTTTAAATCAAGGGGCTGCATGGTGCTCACAGCATTGGCCGGGGGGTTGACAGAGGCAAGCGGGGTGGTGGAGTGGATCCCGGCAAAGGAGTCTGGTTGAAAACTTTTATATATATATATATATATATATATATAGCTGCCAGGGCTTCCCCCTTGATTCTGGTTATTGGTCTAAAAACAGAAGGGGCTGGGCTGGAGGTGGCGGACGGTAACGGAGGGAGCCAAAGGGACCAAGTTCCGGCCAAAGGGTCAGCGCCATGCAGCTCCTCTGGTTACACAGTTGTCACTGGCCACCAGGAAATGCAGCCACAACAGGTTCTAGCAGCAAAGCTGTAAGTGAGCTGGCTCTCACACTGAGAACTGACCAGGTTTGCAGCTGTGACTCCTTAGGGATTTGGGGTGCCCCTTAGGGGATTCTTGGGAACAACCCACCACAGTTCCTCAGTCTGCACTTTTGTGCGGAGATTCCCTTGGTCACTTTCACAACAGACTCAGAGGTGTCTTGGAGATAGCTATGCCGGTTTTGTTTTTTCCCGCCTTCTTTCCCTCTTGCAGGGAAAACCTTAGCTTAATCCCCAAGTTGCTGGCAGGTACGCTGAATTTTGGCAATGGACTCAAGGCTGAGATCTAGGAGGAACTCCTCATTTCTGTGGTTGACAGTTAGGGAGTGGAAAGGCAAGGCAAACCATCTGCAGCTGGCAGGAGAAGGAAGCTGGGGGCTCCTCCCCTGGCCTCGGGGCTTGGGGTTGATAGAAAGAGATGAGGAGGGGCTCACAGTGCAGCGCGGCCTAGCAGGGCAGTCACTAGGTCTACTGAGCTGAGTTTCCCCCACTCCCCGACTGGCCTTTGGGTCTTCCTCAAGGTGAATTCATGACCCGTCAGTGCATTAATCATTTCAGTAACAAATGCAGCTTAAGGTTTTTTTTTTCTTAAAAAAAAAAAAAGAAAAAGGAATAAAAGGATATACAAAAAAACCTCACACAGTGCAATAATAAAGGAAACCAGACATCAGTGGAACCCCTTGGGCCACTGTATCTTGTTCACGGGCAGAAGGAAGAAGAAGGGAGGTGAGGTCTGGGCAGACTGCTTTGCCCCAGGCCCCTGCTGGCACTTCTCTGAGATGACAGGAGTCTCTGCCATCCTGGCCACAGTGCTGGGTTCCCTGCACAACAGAGAAAACAGTGACAGTGTTCCAGCAGAGCCACCAAAGTTCTTAATTAAGGTCACGGAAGAACAGGGAGCCCAGGGTGGAAGGCACAGCAGAGCCATGAGTCCCGGGGCAGAGAGCGCTGGGCTGAGTCGTATTGCTTTGCTAGACTTCCTTCTGGAGGAATGGGCTTCTCGTGGTGAGAGGAGGCGCCCTGCCCTCCACTGGACTGTGCTGCTCTGAAACCTCGTGGCTGACACAGGCCGAGGAGCATCTGCATTATCGTGAGTGGTCAGACTGTGCTTCAGTTTCAACGGGCTGGCCCAAAAGAGGGCATGGGGGGACCCAGGGGGTCTTTGCAGGCGTGAGGACTTGGTGGGCAGAGAGAGGGGGGACGAGGTGACCTATGAGGCAGGTGGTGATGGAAAACGTCAGGTTGCCATTCAGCTTGGTTGCTAACTCTGAAGGAGGAAAGGCAGGGAAGTGCTGGCGCTCACCTCTCAGCACTAGGCTGTGCCAGGAAGGAGGGAGAGAGGCAGGCAAGAGGAGGAAGGAACTGCTGTGTTGAGATCCTACCGCAGCCATTCAGGAGCTTTGACTGGAGAAGGAGGGGAGTGGCCCGATGGAGCTGGGGGCACCTTCCTTTTCCACTTATTGTCAAAGAGCAAACCCAGGAAACGTTTATGTCAACAGGGCACAAACAAGCTACACATTAAACAACGAAAAGGACACCTTCCAGGGGAAGTTGGGCAGGAAAAACCAGACTTTGTGTGTACAGCTGAATATTTTCTCTAACTTCATCCTATGAAAATAAAAATTATTAAAAACCGATCTTCTTTTAAATTAGGATAATACCGCGGTTTAAAAAATAGCCTTGTCATAAGTGCTTCTCCCTATGAAGTGCTTCTCATAGAAAAATATACAAAATATATTTACATTTATAAAACCTTAAATAGTAAACTGTAAACAGAACCGAGTAAAATCCAATGACTTAATTTAACAGGTTCAGGAACTGTCTTGGGGAAGAGAAGAGAAGAAACATTTGATGCTGCTTTGACCATATCCTAAGGAGTAATCAGGGCAGTAGTGTCATTTCATTTCATTTGCTTTAGCCACAGATTTTGCACAGGTGGCAGAGGTCCCTCGATACAAGGTGGTCTAGTCCCCAAGTTTTGGGCCTTGAAATCTGATTAGTGTTCTGCCTTCAACTGGACACTGACCATTTAAAAATTAAGTCTTCCTATGTCTTAACAAGGGGAAAATAAAGTTACCATGTCCTAGGAATGGGACCCAGGGGTCATTCTGGTTGTCAGACTCTGACTGTTGCATGATTCAAATCCTATTTAAATAATCTTCTTCTTCTACATATATTTCTTTAAAACTCTCAGTGGAGCTTTATGAAAACATCTCCAAATTCTGTCTGGTTACGGCCAATGGCTCCTGTCCACTTTCCCACTGGGAGTGCTTACAGGCTCAGGGAACGTCTTGTAGGCACATCCTATGCCCAACAGGGAGTGTTCTTACACAGGGAGTCACTCTCCCCTACCACCCAGAGAGAACGGGAAAGCGGTGGGATACAGAATGGGAAACGAGAAAGTGGAGTGAAGAAAAGGAATGAGAGGGAAGCCGCTCCTATTGTCTAGGAAGGTGACTGACTGAGATAAGGCTCATGGGGATAACACTCCCACTTAAAGCCCACAGGCTCAATGTTTGGTAATGAATTGGCACAACCCCAAGACAGCTTTTGACACCAAAGGTGCTAAGAATCCTGTCTCCCAACCAGAAGGGAACTCTCAACTGGGAGGATAGTAGGGAAAACCACCAGACCGTCTTTGTCCAACACATGGCTACAGGCTGGGCAGGGCTGGTAAACTGTCAGGTCTCTATCTAACCAACCCCACACCAGGGCTGTGCCTGACCCTTCGCTTACAGTGCTTGGGAAACGCCAAGGCGAGGTGGCAACTTCTGAGGAGGTGCTCAGGCCAATCTCCCCACATAACTAACCCTCTACAGGCTCCTTCCAGGCAAGTCTGCTAGGGACCCCTTCTCCCACTTTTTAACGGCACACAGAGGGCCCCAGTAGAAAGCCGATCGCAGATCTTTTCTTCTAGACCTCATCTCTCTCCAGGACTATGATCACATGTAGAATGTGAATATGGGACCCAAGGGAGCCCAGCTGTCGAAGAGGCCCCTCAACTGTGCCCACTCAATCCTGGAATACCTGGCTGCTGGCAAGGCCTTCGGCATCACTGTGGAGGCCCTGGGTCCTAGTACTCCGATACTGGGGAGAAGAGCAGCTTTAGTTCAGGAACTTCCGGCATTTCTTGGCACCACAGTTGCAGGGGAGCTTGTTGCTGGCGTCCTCAATGGGGAATTTATAGTCGTAAGTGAGTTCCTCCCCTCGGTAGATCTTACGCATAGCAAAGATGACAATGTGCTTCTGCCCATCAATGTTGATGACCCGAGAGTAGCAGTTGGGCTCACATGAGTGGTTGATGAAGCGGGCGGCATTCCCGTGCATGGTGGCGTCCACTACCTCGGAGTCATCGATCCGGAACATGTAGCAGCCGATGCCCTGCAGGAAGGAGGACAGAGGACAGAGAAGAGCCTGGCGTTGATTACGGCTCAGGCTGGACAACACCCAACCTTTTTCTGATGTGATCTTAGCCACTGATGAACAAAGTTCCTTCTGGCAAAATTTCTGGATTTCTCTCATCTTTCAGGATGCTTCCACGAGAAATTCCTAGATTACAGGCACTGGACCACAGGTTTATTAACGTCTCCACAAAAGAAACCTGTGGCAAGAGAAACCTACAGCTTGCGTCACAATGTGCTTTCGATCCTGGGATCCATTCAGACAAATCTTCAAAGAGTATCTTTGTGTGCTAATCCCTAGAGTGGACTGGGCCCACCACAAATTCAGAGATGTTAAAATGTAATTTTAAAAAGTGTCTAATTAATAAAATACACTAATTCCTCTAAGATCTAGGGACCATCTTTGTAGGTGATGGCCCCCTTCTATAACAAAAGAACTGGAGAGTACAAGTGTGGGACTCACCTTACTGTCATAGTACTTCTCTCGCTTGTCAGTCTGGATGGAACGGATGACGTTGCCAGCATACTCAATCACCATCTCACCTGCATCAATGTTTCTCTTACAAAAAAGACCCCGGCCGTGGATGGGAGACCTAGGACACAAAGATGGAAAAGACATCAGCTGCCGATTTTACAAATAAGGTTAAATGTGTGAATACATGAATAAAATCTCCAGGTCTATGAAGAGATTTATTGGTCTCTATTTCTATTGGTTCTATTCAGTAGAATCTATTGGTCTCCATTTCTCCAGGAGAGACAGACACTTGGGAAAGAAAAACTGGACCCACCTGATTTGAGTGAATACACTAATCATTCTAACAAATGGCCAAGGACTAAAGATTTCTCCATTCCGTAACCCACTAGAAGTAGCAGTACATTAATGCTCACTGTGTTAAATTCCTTTTTCAACATAAGGAGCTCCAGGATCCCAGGACATCAGGTTCAATTAGTAATATTGATAAAAACCTCATTTGCTGAATGAAGGAGGTGACTTCAGCATTTGGTCCACTTTGATTTTGGGAACCTTCATTAGTTTTCTACAATTCTTTCTATAATTTTCTCCATACCTGTAGACACCAACTGCTTCCTTAGAAGTCTTTTTAAGTGCCGGAAACGCATGGGCATTGGTAGATCCATACTAGTTGCCCTCCTAAAGAAAGAAGGCTCATTATTAATAAATTCTCTTTAGGAAATCATCAGTTTTGAGTCTTGGATCAAACAGTCCTAAAGCATATGACTACACTGTGTGTTCAATGCTAAGCATAACAAGTGCCTTATAAAAATGTATCGTTGCTTAGTAGCTAAGTCATGTCCCACTCTTTTGTGATCTCATGGAGCCCGCCAGGCTCCTCTGTTCATGGGATTTCCCAGGCAAGAATACTGGAGTGGGGTGCCACTTTCCCATTTCAGGGGATCCTTCTGACCCAGGGATCAAACCTGAGGCTCTTGCATTGGCAGATGGATTCTTTACTACTGAGCAATGAGGAAAGCCCACCTTATAAAATTCTGCCTATAATACGTTATATATGAAGTCTATGGTGGTACACCCAAAGCTGACAGAGTATACCACAGTTGAATAAAATATACATCTTTTAGTTATTTGAGTTTCTCCTCTGTTAACATATTCCTCTCTCTTTGCCAGCCAGTTACTGCTATGTCAACACAAACTATATTCCTCTTCTTAAATATTATTTGGGATATTCTGATCCAAGCAAAACTGGAAGAGAGGGAAGCAAAGAGTATTTCTTTTTTATTTTTTAATATAGTTGATTTACAATGCTGTATCAACTTCTGGTGTATAGCAAAGTGATTTTACTTTATGTTCTTTTACATATTCTTTTCATTTATGGTTTATTATAGGATTGAATATGGTTCCCTGTGCTATATGGTAGAACCTTACTCTTTACCTATTTTATATATAGTAGTAGTTTGTATCTGCTAATCCCAGTCTCCTAATTTATCCCTACTCCCTTTCCCTTTTGGTAACTGTAAGTTTGTTTTCCATGTCTGTAAGTCTGTTTCTGTTTAGTAAAATAAGTTCACTTGTATTGTATTTTAGATTCCACGTAATAAAAATGCTATTGTATGGTACCTGCCCCTTTCTCACTTCACTTAGTATAATCTCTAGGTCCATCCACATTGCTGCAAATGGTATTGTTTCATTCACAAAGAGAATTTCTGGTGGCCCCACTCCACTCCAGACTTACCGAGCTGACTTCAGCTGCACCTCCTCCTCTTCCTCGTCATTGGGGTTGTACTCAGGCGGCTGCCGGTGTTTAGAAGCCAGGAAGTTAAACATGTCAAAGGCTGACTTCCTGGAGCCAAAAGATTAAGATATGTTTAGAGAGACAGTTTAGTAGAACCAGTGAAGGACAGTGTTAATAGGAAATCTCAGAGGTTAAGTGGGAAAATAATTATACCAGTAGACAATAAAATCAGGACCCCAAACTGCTTAAGGAAAAGAACAGAACTTGCCTCAGGTGGACTTCAGCCCTGGCTGAGCCGTGAGGGTTCAGTGGGGGCTCATTGGCCTCCTCTGGTTTGTGGAAACGGAATTTGTAATTCCTACAGTGCTTGGCACCAGACAGTTGCTCAATCAGGAATACAACAGCGTCATGGAGAATCCCCAGCATCCGCAAACCGTTCACACCTGTAGGATTGAAGGCACCAGGGTAGTGAGGAGCCCAGCCCACAGAGGCCACATAAACCACAGAAATGCCTAAGCTAAGGAACAACTCTGCCAGACGCTGCTCAAGAGTAAATTAGATAAAGATGAGCTAGAAATGAGCATTAGGTAGCCAAAAAAATAATGTGGCTACAGATCCATACGGAAAATACTTGTGGCAGTGAAAAAAGCATGCCACCAAATTCTAGACTATTTTCCTTTCTATGTTCCTATGCACATGGGAAACACTGTGTGATTTCACTGCACGGTCATAGTGACCATGAATTATGAGATGAGGCAGGAATTACTAGCCTCATCTTAAGGAGAGTAAATCTAGATTCACACCTAAGCTAACCCAGCTAGTGTGACAGAATTTGAACCTTGGACTGTGTAATTCCAACTATGATTCCATTTTTGTTTATACCTAATGGAGCACCTGGATTCTATGAGCTCATACACATACACACAGGCACCTCACTAAAATTTATAAGGAATGTTGGTAAACCCTAACAGAGAACTCTCTTCCATGTTATTATGGTGAATGTATGGAGAAATACACAATAGCCGCTTGGTTTTACTCTAAGTCTTAATTCATTAATGAGCACCTATTTCTTTTTATTTTATAAAAAACAACATTTATGTAAGTCTGCTGGCATAGACGGTCTAACACTTCCTGAAATGATTGTCTTCCCCCATTAACAAATAGGACAGAGTAATAACTGCCATCCCTCTTTTGACACTAGCAAATAGCTAATTAAGTAAACATTATTTCATTTACAATGATTGTTTTTGGTATTATTAATAGATAAAATAATAATGGTGTCTGTTGTAGACAAGAGACATATTTCACAGGCCTAACTGTGCTAGAATACATGTAATTCCAATGGACACATTGCTTAAATATAAAGCATATTTATAGAGACATAACCCCAGTGTATCTTTGGGGCCTTATGTTATGTCTCAAAGGATATCTGTGTTTAAATGTTAACAATCACTTCTAGGAGGTAGAACCTCATCCTACCTTTGAATTTGTTATTGTGGTAGTTAGTTTTTTCAACTTGTAAAATTTTACATCTTGGGTAATTTTTCTAAAAAGGGAAAAGTTATTATTAGATGCCTAATTTCCACTTAAGAGAATTTCTAAGGGATATAATTTGGTTTTAGAAGCAAGCAGAAAGTTAAGTCTCCAGATAAGCAATATTCTTTTGATAAAATTATTGTTCTGATTATAACTCAACCTATACAAGAATAAAACACAAGTTGACAATATAAGAGCTTAAATATGTATATGTATTTATTTATTGGGCTGCACCGGGTCGTAGTTACAGCACGTGGGATCTTCAGTCTTCACTGTGGCACGTGGGATTTTTAGTTGCAGCAGGCAAACTCTTGGCTGCAGTATGTGGTATCCAGTTTCTGACCAGGGATCAAAGCTGGGGCCCCTGCACTGGGAGCACAGAGTCTTAGCCACTGAACCGCCAGGCGAGTCCCACTTTTTTCCTCTAAAGAACACTGATTTTCCCCAAGAATTTCTTCCTAGGAGTTTTAGCTTCCTATGCTTTCTGACAGAAAAAGCCATTAAAAAGATACTTATGGGTATTTTCACAAAATTCATTTTAAGGTTTAGTCTGAGTGTTTAACTCTGCATTTACTAGAGGGCTTACAATGAGATTAGACATTGTGTCAGTAACAGGAAAAGAAAGATGAGTTATGCATGGTGCCTGGTCTCAAGGAGCCCTTGGCAGAGGGAGATATATTATGTACACAAACCTCGCAAAGTGAAAGCAACCAGATAAATGTGTAAGATACAGGATAAATGTGGAGGATACTGTGGGAACAACCTAGTCTCTTGTGAACGATTTGCTTACTCATCCAACAAATATTTACTGAACACCTGCTGTATCACCCGCATTCCTTCTGTCTATCCACTGTGGCAGAAAGAATCTTGGGAAAACATAGGTGAACATAACTGGAAGGTACCTGAGACAGGAAGGTCTCAGCTTTAATATTACCTCAAGAGACGCCTTTCCTGACCTCTCTACCTAGAAAAGACTCCCTGCCACCAAGTACCTACCCTTGTGTCAGACTCTTTCATCACTCCATTTTATCTTCTTCAGAGCACTGACAGCTGCCTCTAGAAATAAGCGTGTGGGGACAAGGACAAGCAGTAGCCTGGGAGATGGAGAATGATGGGCAGGTTCTGGACTATGGAACACAGCGATCAGTGTGGTTCACTTCCAGCATCTGCTACTTTGCTTTCTATGTCTGTGTGTGCTAAGTCGCTTCAGTCATGTCCGGCCCTCTGTGACCTTATGGACTATAGCCTGCCAGGCTCCTCTGTCCATGGGATTCTCTCGGCAAGAATATTGGAGTGGGCTGACATGCCCCTACTCCAGGGGGTCTTTCCAATCCAGCATTTCCTGCAATAGCAGGTGGGTTCTTTACTACTAGCACCACGGGGGAAGCTCTGTGTCTGTAGGCCTATTTCTATTTTGGAGATAAGTCTATTTGTATCTTTTTTTTTAGATTCCACATGGTGGCACTACTAGTAAAGAACTGGCCTGAGATGCAGGAGACCTAAGAGATGTGCGTTCCATCCGAGCCAGGAAAGTCCCCTGGAGAAGGGAATGGCAACCCACTCCCATATTCTTGCCTGGAGAATCCCATGGACAGATAAGCCTGGTGGGCTAGAGTCCATGGGGTTGCAAAGTGGCGGACACGGCTACGAAATTTCTTCCCATGTTCACAGCACATTCATAAGTGATATCATATATTTGTCTTTCTCTGTCCTCTCTTCCCTCTTTAAACAAAAATATTATAAAGAAAATTCCTCTAGGTACTAATTCATTTTCCTTTCCAGGACCAATTTGAAAGGAGATTGTTAGAGAGGTTTTCTTCCACCCTAGATTAATTAAAATCTGTAACTGTGGTTGAAACTGTGTGATATATTTTTACACTGCCTAAATTTAATTTGAAATCTAATACCAATGAATCTATTTCAACTTTAAAAAGAAAGTATAACAAAAACACAATGAGACATCATTTCATACTCACTAAGATGTCTATGATCAAAAGACAGACACTAACAAGTATTGACAAGGATATGGATATTGGAATCATTGTACATTGCTGGTGGAAATGTAAAATGGTGATGCCACACTGGAAAAAAAATTTGGCAGTTCCTCATAAAGCTAAGTATAGAGTCACCATAGACCCATCTGTTTCACTCCCAGGAGCAGAATCTTACATGTATCATCAATATTCAGTTCAGAGTAACCCGGGAGAGGCCATATAAAAAATTTTAATTATAGTTCACCCAATGACCACCACAGTTGGACAGAGCAGAATCTATGAACCATATTTTGTTGCCCCCAAAATATCTCCCTGACCAATCTAAAAAACAAAAAGACACTATCCCCAAAGTAAAAAGAAGGCAGCCCACAGAATGAAAGAAAATATTTGCAAATTACATATCTGATAAGGAATTATTATCCTTAATATACAGAACTTATGAAACTCAACAACAAACATAAAAACACCTTATGAAGAAATAGAAAAAGGACTTGAATAAACATTTCTCTAAAGAAAATATATAGATGGCTGATAAGCACAAGAAAAGATGTTCAACATCTCAAGTGATTAGGGAAATGTACAGAAAACAACAAGTATTGGTGAGGATGTGGAAAAATTGGAACTTCTGTGTATCACTGGTGGGAATGTAAAATGATATAGACACTATAGAAAGGAGTTTGGCAGTTCTTCATAAAATTAAAAATAGAATCACTGTAAGATCCAGCAATTCTACTTCTGGGTATATATCCAAGAGAACTGAAAGCAAAGTCTTGAAGAGATAACTGTAC
Source organism: Nanger dama (assembly GCA_917880005.1). Taxonomy (NCBI): domain Eukaryota; kingdom Metazoa; phylum Chordata; class Mammalia; order Artiodactyla; family Bovidae; genus Nanger; species Nanger dama. The sequence continues at coordinate 29,435,103 of CAKJTW010000014.1, read as the reverse complement.
ATACCTGTTAATAGCAGAATTATCAAATTATCAAAAACTGGGAAGCAATCTAAGTGCCCACTGATGGATCAACTGATAAAGTAAATGTAATATACATTAAATGGAATAATATTCAGCCTGAAAAAGGAAGTTCTGCAACATGGAAGGATGCACCTGGAGGACATTATGCTGAGTGTACTAAGGTAGGCACAAGAGGACAAACACTCACATGAGGTGCTTCAAATAGTTAAAATCACAAAGATGGAAAGAAAGAATAATGGTGGCTACCAGAAGCTGTAGGAAGGGGAGAATAGGGAGTCACTGTTTAATGGATAGAGTTTCAGTTTTACAAGACGCAAAGTTACATGGACTTCCCTAGTGGTTCAGTGGTTTAAAGAATCTGCTGGCCAGTGCAGGGAACATGGGTTCCATCTCTGGTTTGAAAAAATGCCACATGCTGCAGGGCAACTACACCCACGCGCCACCACTACTGAAGCCCATGTACCCTGGAGCTTGTGCTCCACAAGAGAAGCCGCCACAATGAGAAGCCTCTGCGCTGCAACCAGAGAGTGGGCCCCACCTGCCACTAGAGAAAGCCCACACAAAGCTACGAAGATCCGGTGCAGCCAAAAACATAAACAAGATGAAGAAAAGTCAGAGAGACGGATGGTGGCAAGGGCTGCACAACAAGGTGGCTATATTTAGTCCACTGAAGTGTATAGGTACAAATAACTTTAAATATTTCTAATTAAAAATTTTGTTATGTGTATTTTACTACAATAAAAATTATAAGAAAGGAAAAAGAACTGAGGTGATGTTCCAGTAGAGAAATCTTGAAAGAATTATATTAAATGAAAGCAGCCAGGCACGAGAGGCTATGTCCTGTATGATTCATTTCTGCAGGAAATATATGAGTAGGTGCATCCAGAGACAGAGCAGAGGGGTGGCTGCCAGGGGCTGGGGCTGAGGCATGACTGCTGATGGGTATGGGGTTTCTTTGAGGGACGATGAAAATGTTCTGGAATTATACAGTAGTGATGGCTTGCACAGCTCTATGAATACACTAAAAGCCACTGATGTGTATTGTATGCTTTAAATGGGTAAACTGTGTAGTATAAGGTTTATATCTCAATAAACTGTGAAAAAGATTTTTTTAAAAAGGAGGATGATTTTTTTGGGGGATAGAACCAACCCTGTAGCTTAGAGTTATAAGCTACCAGAGGATACTGAAACAGGCGCAAGATGACCTCTGTGGCATTACCTGCAAATGAGAGCTGCTTCAGGCGGGCATTTGACCGAGCTTCCTGGACTTTGTCTGTCAGTGACTTCCAGGCATCTGTAAGGAAGTAAGATATTCAGTTAAGCGTTGCTTTGCAATACACCTGAAACTATCACAACACTGCTAGTTGATTATACTGCAATAAAAATAAGAAGTTTTGTTTTGTTTTTTAAGATATTCAGTCAAACATCTCAATACCAATGTGGTGGAAATATCCCCTGCTAAATCAGCTTTATGTCGTTTTCTTGGCTTAAATCAGTTCAGTGAATAAGAAAGCTGGGAAGGTGTCCCACCCAGCCGGGCTCCTTTCTATTACAAAGGATGCAAAAGCAGTGAGGAGATGCCTATCTTCTGAAAATGACCCCCGATTCCCCAAGCACTCACTTCCCTAGAGGGTAGTTCAGGTCCCAAACCTGAATATGTGGTATGGACTCTGCTCCCTGTACCCCTAACCAACACAATAACAGCAATAACGGTTAACCAGGACTGTGGAAAGATCACAACCTCTCAGCTCCTTATAATTAAGGGGTATAACCAGAAAACCTTCACAATCCCTTCCACCTCTGACTTGAGCCTGTGATCTCTCTTCCCACACTCTGTATGTAATACATCTTCTATAGAACTTGCACTCTTATTGTTTTGTTTGCTTTACATATCACATTTTTAGTCACCCAGGCCTGAATCTTCAGTCATCTTTGACATCTCTCTCTGCCCTCTACATCCAAGCAGTCACAAATGTGTCCGTTCTTCCCTCCCTTCCTTTCCTCTCCTTCCAGAAGTGGACTTTCTTACCTGACATCTCTACTGCAGCAATACTCTAACCAGTGAGTGGCCTCTTGCCTTCTAGTGTCTCCAATCCAATCTGCTATATATGCAGCTGCCGCATAAGTGGCACTCCTACAGACAAAGTGCAGCCCCGACTGAACAGAGCCTGTGCTGTCAGGCCAACCTAATTCAGCCCACTCACCTTCAATACTTTCTGCACATATCTGAAAGCCATCATCACTTGAAATTTCGAAAACAAGTCCTTTCTTGGGCTTTTTCTCAGCAATGCTTTCCTTCCGCTTCTGTTCTTGCTGGAGCCAAAGCATCAGTGGAGAGCTGAAATTACTTTCTTCTTCTTCCGCCGTTTTAGGTTCTGTGAAGGGAGAGAATGGGGGCCAGAGTGGATGCCACAGCACACACATACTGAGTCCTTTACACATGTCATCTCTAAGCCTAACAACATTTCACAGCTGGCTTTATCACTCCCATTTACAGATAACACACCTGAGGCTCAAAGAAGTGGAGCAGCTTGCCTGAGGTTAGAGCTAGAAAATGACAAAAACAAGAATATATACACATATTTTTACGGGAAGTTATACTGTCTCTCTAGTGAGTTTCTATAATCATAATCTAACCATTTTACACTAAGTAATTGCCCTCAATAGAGTCAAAGCTAAAAAATAACAATGGTTAACGGGTATGAGGCATGCTTCTAGGAATTTTCTATATTAATTTAGATAAACCTCAGAACAACCTAGTGAGGCAGGTGTCATTATTATCTTAATTTTAAAGGTGAGAAAACTAAGATGGAGAGAGGTCAAGGAATCCAAGTTCGTACAGCTAATGTGGTAAAGGTGGGATTTTAACCTACATGGCTGCAGTCTCCACTCAGCCACTGCCCCTCATACTGCCCAATGACACAGAGACGTATCAATCCCCTCCAGCAATCAGCAAATAAGCAGAATGTGACTACTGCCCAAACCTTATGCCTAAGCATTTTCTCCACCTGGTTTTCTTCCAGGAATCTCTTCAATGGAAAAGGGCAGAGACTTATATCCAGAGCTCTCTAGTCTTGAAGTGATTACTTGTTTATCAATGAAATGCATCAGGAGAGATGGAAGTGCTATGGAGATTATCTGGTGTCATAACCTAACTCTGGCTATATTATATAAGAATGGTTGTCGGTCTTCACTAGTGACAGCTAAAGGATGAAGGCAGCTCCTTGTGAGCTATTTCACACTGCTGTTATCACAGAGCAGTTGGGTATTTATACTACAGGCCTTAGTCTGCTGTCCTTTGGTCAATCACTAAGTTTTTTAGAGTTTTGACTTCTTTTTCCTTTAAACTAGAAAATCAGTAGGTGGAGAAGGCGATTTTTCTTTTTTTTTTTAACATTTAGTTATTTATTTGGCTGTGCGGGGTCTTGGTTGTGACATGCGGGATCTTTAGTTGTGGCCTGTGAGGTCTTAGCTGCGTCATGTGGTATCTAGTTCCCTGACTAGATACCGACTGAACCAGGGCCTTCTGCATTGAGAGCACGGAGTCTTAACCACCGGTGAAGTCCCAAGGTGATTCTTATAGTGCTTCTGGCTTTAAAATCCTGATTCTAACATGTTACCCACCCACATACCTGAATTTTCTTGTTCATGTGCTGGATTCTGTGTTGTCTGATTCTCAGGAAGAGCAGCCACTTGCCTACATGAAAAGAAAACCAAACAGGAGATGCAACGCCAGCGAGTTCTTCAATTCAAAGATAAAAACTGTCCACAACCTGCCATTCGGCTGTCATTTACACCAGACATGAACCACAGGATGCTTTGTGTACAACCTGCCGAATGGCCATACCACCACACTACTGCATGATACACAATGGCAACTATCTTTAGAGAGATTCTTCCCCAAACACTGACATTAAGTTTCTGCTTTTGGAATTGTAGATTGTGTTCTTGAAATTCTTCTCATACCCTTAGGTGTCAGAAAAAAAAAAAGATACTTGTTAGAAGCAGTTCTGGAGTTGCTTAAGTGAGATAGCTGGTTTAATTAAAAACAAAAGCAGGCTGCATGAGCCAGTAATCCACACTAATTTTCACTTTTTAAAATTAAATAAATTGTGCAAACAATCCAGATGGAGATCAACAGGAGACTAGTTAAATTACTGTAGCGTCTACACAGTGGACCTTGAGGCAGTCATTAAATGAAGTGGCACAGAAATATATACACAATACAATAGGCGAAGCAAACAAGTAGCGAATGGTACGTACAGCATTATTCATTTTATGTAAAAAGATATATACATATTCATACATACACCCTGTAAATCAATATGCACAGAAATGTTGGCATGAAATGAAAACAAATTACAAGCAATGATTACCTCTAGGCAATAAACTGGGAAGAGGGTAAGCAGGAGGAATGTGGGATCTTTATCTACTATTTAAGTAATTCTATGTTTTTTTTACAAGCATGTATTAATTTCATTTAAAAAAATCAATACAAATCAGGAAGGACTGTATTCTAAAATGAGGTGGACACAGCTAAGGGTTTCATCTTAGGGAATTAAGTTTTGTACTCACGCTGCAGGCTGCCCACACTCCTTCTGTGGTGACTGTTCCACACTAGCTGTATCCTGCTGCTCAGCCTCTGCTCCTGGAGTCCTGGAACAGAATCATTGGGATCTTTTCAGGAAAAACAAGAGTAAATATGTACCCAACATGGAGGTCAGTCTAAAGAAATGACTCTAACAGGATCACATAAAATGTATGGGTTGGGAAAACTAACCTGTGGTGATACAGGTCAGTATGTCTAACCAGCCAGTGAGGAGGAGGCACTGACTGAAGGGAGGGCACCGGGGCCTTCTGGAACACTAGGAATATTTTATTTTATGACTGAATGGCAGCCTTGTAGGTGCATACCTAGGTAAAAATTCACTTGTGTACTTTACATACATTTTAATGACAATGTTTCAGAAAAGGACACCAGGAGGATCTCCAACAGGTGGTTCTGCCCTCCAGACAGGAATAATCATCGCTTAGTCTCCTAACTGAGCCTCAGCAAAAAGAAACAGGAGCCAACAGTAGCACTGTTCTAAATCAGAGCAGAGACTGATTAAAGATGTGGTTCTGTTCACGGGCAAACTGCCACGAATGGAACTAAATATTACTCTATAAACAACCACTGTGATAAAGAGAAAAAAAAATCAAAGCCCAGAAAACCTGAGTAATGCAACTTGGGCAGAGGCATGTCCCTCCCACAAGACCACTTCAACAGCCTCTAAGCCAAAGCATGAAATCCCTCGACCCCCATGGAGCCAAGGTCCGCATCTCTCACCCTGTGACTGAGGTCTGGGGTGTCGTGTTGGCTTCTTGGTCTGGAATGTGTGCTTCAGAAGAACTGGTCCGCAAGTGGGAAACTTTGTGCTTCTTGCCACTCCCTTTGTCCAAAGGCAGCTGAATCCGTTTGATTTTTGGTTTGGGTTTCGTGGGCCCCGGCACTGAGGGACTCGCTGACCGCTGTCCGGAGGATGGGGAACCCCTGGAGAGGCTGAGCTGGCTTGCATAGCTGAGGGTAAAGCCTTGTTCTGCTCCAGGCCCATGGGATTAGGAGCATCTACTGTCTGGGTAAAGCTGGATCCCTGGGACCCTGGAGCAGAATCAAGATCCCGTTGGGACGAGAGAACCCCGGTTTTGCTGGCGAGGAGCTGGTTCACATGGTGAAGCTGATAGTGTTCTTCCGCTTCCCCAGAGGGGAAGCGGCTGTGACACCCGCAGTCTGGGTCGAGGGAGCACACAGATGCTGGGTGCAGCCGTCATCGCGCCCGTGGAGGGCGTCTGAGACGTCCCCAGTGGTGGAAACATTCCTGAACTTGGCGGTAAAGCCACCGGCTGGTCTTGAATCCCCAGACTCTGCTGGCTGGCTTTGATTAGAAGATTGCTTATGGAGCTGATATCCGGGGTACCCAGCAATCTGGGGTTGGTTAATGCGACATGTCCTGGAACAGACGTGCTACTTGTGGGGGCGGTGGTAGTTTGCATGGATACAACGTTCAGGACGGAGGAGCCGGAGGCCAGGCCAGACACGGGCCCTGTCGTGAGGTGGCTGGTATCCTGGCTTATGGTGGCAGTGCCTGCCGCCGGGGTAGCGGTCCCCCCACACTCTGCGGTAACAGGGGTGCCTGTTCAAAATACATAATGCCAGATTTAGACCTTTTTATGATGTTGGGGACAGTTCGGTGAGATGAAGTATTCAGTGACCCCAAGTCTAAGAGATTGGGATGATTTGGAAGTTGGGAGGGAGTGAAGTTAATCAGTGTCATGTTGGAAACCACGTCCGAAGGGGCAATGTTGGAAGGAGTACTAGAGGGGGCAAGTTTCTTATTCTTTCGGGTCTGCAGGCGAGATATGGGTCTTTCTTGAGTGCAGAGGATGGAGTGGCTACCGTGGTACTGAGGTCTGTCCTCTGGCTGGCTTCTGAAACCAAAAGCTGGGGGTCTGGAGAAGGCTGGACCCCGATGAGTAGGCCTGAAGGACTGCTGATGCTGGGGGAAGCTACTCTGAGTAGCGGCAGGGAAGGAATGTAAGTGCTGGTGATGAGGCATGGGGAGCAAGCCTTTGGCAGCAGGAGGGAACAAAGACTGAGAGGCTGGCAGGTTTGGGTTTAGTCCTGTGGTGAGGGTGAGACCACTCCCCATGGGGCCCAACACGGATGTGTTTGTCTCCATCACACTGGGTGCCGAACTTACAGATGAGGTCAGCTGGATTTTCTGGGTCACTCCATTCGGAAGGGTTTGGAGGACGTACAGTGGCTGCATGTTCTGGTTAACAACAATGAGTTTCTCAGTGGCTGGCTTCAGGTGGGGTGGAGTGGTTTGGACAGCGGCATTGGAAATCTGAGACGGGCCAGGGCTGTCAGTGGAGTTGGGCGCATATTTCTGATTCTGAATGGGAACAGTAGGGGAAACGGGTACCTGAAGGCCAGGGGTGCTGCTGTTTCTAGTTAAGTCCTGATTGTTGCCATGACCTTGCTCCACAGAACCACAGGGAGGGCTGGAGATGTGGTCTGCATCCATGTGACCTTGGATAAAGTGGTCAGGAGTCATGTGGCCCTCGGGACTGGGGTCTACTCCTGGACTCAGCAGGGAGGAGTCGCCTTCAGAGGAGGCTTTTTCTGTGATAGTTACTCTCTTATCTCCTGAGTCTGAGATCACGGCTAGCCTACTAGAGTTCTGGCTAGGGACCGTGGGACTCCGGGTGGTCAGGACAGAGAGATCTGATGGCAGCTCTAAGGGCAACTCAAACTGTTCCTCCGCTGAGATGGAGGAAGAGACACTACTGTCCACAGGCTCCGTCGTTGGCAACTGCTGGGAAAACACTTCAAAAAGACCCATGTCTTTTCACGATTGCTGTCAAGGCCCAAGCCTTCACCAAGGTTGAGGAGTTCTGACGAAGAGGACTCTGGGCTCTCACCCAATGCCTGCATGGACGGAGTATTCTTTAGGACAAAGTCCATAATGTCCGAGGGCAGGATGTTCCCACAGTCGTCACTGTTGTTGTTATCAGAATCTGACTTCAGGAGCTCGGTGTTATAGGTGTCCAGTAAGTTTTTATCTGAAGGGGTGCTTGTGTGGACCCTGCGGCTTGACTCCAATGAGCTGAGCTGAGCCTCCAAGGAATCCTGCCCCTGTGCTTTCACTCTGCTCACGGAGTGGCAGTTATCCATCTTTGGCTCATTCTTGTGGCCACCTGAGCTCTTAATGACATGCTCCTTTTCCCCAGCGTCTTCAGGCCGATCCATCTTCAAGTTCTCTGTTCCGTTTTCTTTACTGTTTCTTTTTGGAATCTGGCTGCTCTTCCGAGTTGTGGCTGTGACGCTGGTATCGCTCTCTGTCCCATCGTCAATGCCATCCAACTGTGAGATTTTTGGAAGATCACACTGTTCTTCCTCCCGAAACAAATTATGCGGTGTCAGCCGTTCCTCTCCACCTGAAGAAATCACTGTCCTAGAGAAGTTGTAATAGTATAAGTCATCTTCGTCTGAAGTGCTCAGGTCATCTGCCCCGTCCACCTGTCCTTCAGCAGACCTCTTGCCTCGCTTCTTCCCAGTTGAGCTGCTGTAAAATGGAATGTCTTCTTCGCCATAGGACCTTACTCCATAGAGTGGGGTGAGCCCAAAGAACATGTTAGAGCGTGCCCGGGCACTGCGACGGGGATATCTCCTCTTGAAAGAGCCATCTTCCTGAGGTTTGGGGCCATCCGGAAGCATCAGGTTTCTGTCCTGTACTGGAAGATTTTGATAGTTGTTACTTTGAGAATCCTGGGATGAGGTATTATTGGGGCTTGGCTGGGCCGCAGGACCATCTCCTGGGCTTTCTGAGGCAGAAATCGGTTCTGTTGGAGACACAGACTCTATCTGCAAAGGGGAAACGGGACTACTTTCTTTCAGGGTGTTCTTGGACTGACTCTCACTCTCCATTTTGAGAGGTGTCAGTGTTACTTTAACTGTGCGTTTCCGGGGTGTCTGTAATTCCTTTGCAGACCCTTCCACTTGCATGGATGGAGCTTTGGGGACTCCTGGAATAGGATGGACTTTGTCCCCAATCTTCTCAGAAGAAACATTATTACATGATCGTTGCCCCATGAAATCAGGAGTCAACACTTCATCAACAAACTCTGGCTTTAGGTGTCCTTCCTCACCGGTTGCCACCTGACCAGGTTCCAAGAAAGGTTTACTGGAATGCTTTTCTTTGAAAGTTTCTTTACAAGATTTTTCCCTTTCTGTCTCCTATCTCTGGAGCTGGCTCCCACATGTTCATTGATAATGGGTGATCTGCTGCTCACTCCAGACAGCTTCATGGTTTTGACTTCAGCATCTTCATCGGGATTGGGGTTTGCTGACTGGCTGCCATTTGTCTGTTGGTCTCGCTCATTTCTCTGCCCTCTCAAATGGAGTGGTGGGAAGGAGAGGCCCTCTTTAGAAGAAAATGGCACTGAAGAAAGGTCAGCAAAAGTGCCCATTTTATTAACATTTAATTCTCCAGCTGTTGCATTATGAACCTGTGGGGCCAGTTTTGGAATGCCAGGGTAACCAACATTATGGCCCAATCCCTCTGAGTTCTTGGAACTCGGCATTTTGGTCTTCTCTCCCTTCAAAGAGGAGCTCTTGGGTGTCAAGTCTGAAGCACTGGAATGCTTCGTTTCTAAAGATGAAGAGCCATCCAAGTGACTGGTTTTAGTGCCCACAGTAACCGCTGTCCTTTGCAAATTTGAAGAAGTGGGAGTGTTCTGCCCTAAATTAGCATTAGAATTCAGTGGCCCTAAGACATGATCGACCACTTTGGCACTTGACTCCAGATCCGCAGTGGCCCCTGTGGTGGAGACAGAGGAGACACTGTTCCTGGAGTAAGTGCTCCCAGTTCTCATCGGAGACATTATCCGGAGCTTAGACCGCTGGGGTGACAAGGAAGAAGTACTGTGACGCCTGGAGCCAATGCTTCAAGTCCAGACGCGAGTAAAGGGTCACCCACTGTGACTATTTCATGAGTGGTTGGGGTAGGGCTTCCTAAATGAAAGAGAGAAAGTAACAAAATCTATTACAGATAGGATAAATGTGTTGTAATGACTTGGCTATGTATGTTAACAGGTAACAGAAAATCAACATTTTCAACTGGCAAACGTTATTAAGATAAAGTTGCCTGAAAGAATTACAAACTACTCTTGAGCTGACCTTGCTGGGTTGAGTAGGTTAGTGAAGTCCTTACCTGCAGAAGGCAGTGGTCGACAGCCAGGAGATCTCTGTGTTGGAGAATAGCTGGGTGTTCGAATCCTAGGGACCTTTGAGATGACGTGATAGAAACAGGAACCAGAGGTTTGGGAATGAGGAGGTCGATCTGGTGATGGAGGACTTACAATTTCTGCTGTGTTTTGACTTTCCTTGGGTGAAATTTCTGTGGCAAGAAATAAAAACTCTTACTAAAAAAGTTTAATTAAAATATATATAAAAAAATCAAACAAATGAGCCAAGAAAAAGCCAGCTATCAGATAAATACCCAAACAGAAACAAGTGCCACCTTACAAAGCAATGCCTTTTCCCTACCCTTCAATCACAGTTCATTACAGCACTATTTACAATAGTCAGAATACAGAAGCCACCTAAGTATCCACCAACAGAAGAATGGATAAAGAAGATATAGTACATATATACAATGGAACATCACTCAGCCGTTAAAATGGGATGCGACAGTACCACTTACAGAGACATGGATAGACCTAAAGACCATCATACAAAGTGAAGTAAGTCAGAAAGAGAAAAACAAATACTGTTATCACTTATATGTGGAATCTAGAAAAATGGTATGAATAAATTTATTTGCAAGGCAGAAATAGAGACACAGAGGTAGAGAACAAACCAAAGGGGGAAGGGCATGGGATGAATTGGGAAACTGGGATTGACATATATACACTACTATATATAAAACAGATAACTAACAAAAACCTACTGTATAACACAGGAACTCTACTTAATGCTTTGTGGTGATCTAAATAGGAAGGAAATCTAAAAAATGATGGGGGATATATGTCACCTATAACTGATTTCACTTTCATGTATGGCAGAAACTAATACAATATTATAAAGCAATTACATTCCAATAAAACATTTTTTAAAGAGTAACCTGCAAAAGATGGTGGACTGTGAGCGATGGTCCTGTTTTCATCATGTTCAACAGTGCTGTTGATATCTGGCTCTACCACCGGAGGACGGCATTCAACGATCTTGCATGTGTACACACAGCGCTTGCGGGCATCCGTGGTGCTCCAGTACACCCGAGAACACCTGCACGCAGATGGTGACGATCACCGTCAGTGAGAGGACAGAAGCAGATATGAGTCTGTCAAAACCGCTTCTCAGCCAAGGTTCCCTGGCTTCCTTGATTTACAGAATTTAGCTTTCTTTCATGGATTCTTATTAGAGAGTTCCTTAGTTAGGGTTTTCTGAGTTTTCTGAAGTTCTTGATTTTTTCCTGGCCCCTTGAAAACAGCATCAAATCTTTTTATTGTGTTGTAAGCAGGGGAAAAATTAGTAAAATATCCTAAAATGCAAAGAAAAAAACCCACTAACTATTACAAGACATAGTTATGGGCCTTCAGGAAGGGATAACTGGCCCACAACGTATACAAAGTGAGGAAAGATCACACCTGACATGTTTCCTTTGCAAGAAAAGTCCCATGACATAAGAGAAACGTAACTGCTTTAAATCAGCTAGATACTGGTGGACCCTAGTGCTTTACACAAAGGGCTATCAGCTAGATGTGGAGGAGAGAGTGTTGCCAGAACTGAAATGCAGAATAAACTGGCATATATATATAGAAAAAATGAGACTCCAAAGCAGAAGAGAGAGAAAGGGAATTTTAAATTTATATTGCCAGTTTGCCAGAAGTTTAAACAATTTGCTGCCTGTGGGAAATTATAAATTCTTACTGGAGAATCTGATTGTTATTGTGGGGATTTATATTTTCAGAAGGACCGATAAAATGTAAAATGTAAAGGAGGACAGAGGCATAAGATGTCTGATGCCTGACAACAAACTGGACTTATGAACTGAAGTGAATGGAATTTAGTGGATTCTTAAAAAAGACTGACCTGGTGTTTTCTAGGTTTTATTTGGAAATGATTCTGAAATTATGTCAAGAATTCTTTCCTTCTACAACTGGATCTAGCTGACATAAAACGATACCTGAGCCCCAGTCTAGGAGATGTTGCAAAACAAAAAAAGGCAGTTACTTAAAAGTTGCTAACAAGTATGGCTCTACATCAGATGACCCATTCACTGCCTCAGGGTGTTCATGTGGCAGGGCTGCTGTCTTCTCTCCAGAGTTACTTACTGATATCCAATAGGAAAGAGCTTATCCTCACAGTCAGAGAGATCATTCAGAATCCCTAAGCAGTCAATTGTCATGGAGCCTGAGTAAGGAAAGAAGAATTGATTAGAGGTGACTATGAGAAGGCCCCCTTTGTAACTGAAGACTTAAGTACCTCAGTGATACAGCCAGCCTCCCCCAGCAGCCAAGGCCCATTGTCCTACCAATCATCATGTGGATATTTTCTGGTTCTAATCCATTGAGAAACTTCCTTCTCAAGCTGATTCCTTCAAAGTCCACAAACACTCTTCTAAAAACTTCAAATCCATTCTCAGGAACCACCTTAAATGAAAGGCCAGGGTAGCTGTTAGGCTCTCCCTTACTATTCTCGGGATATTGACTCAGCGGGAAAGACAAGGCGTATCTCTTAATCACTCTTCTGTTTCCCTAGCAGGGCCTTTGATAATTGTCCCAAGAGGAGCACCTAGTAGGAAGGTGCTCATCATCTTGCTATTAATATCTTCAGCCTCTTTTCCCAGATAATTCAAAAAGCAACTAAAGCTCACCTCGCCTTTGATCAAATCCCGATGTCGTTGGCAATACACTTTTTATCATCCAGAAACACACAGTTCTTGGCTCGGGAACACATGAAGTGATAGTTGCTGGTGCAGGATGTGAGGCAACAACCCACAGTGGCTCCTGGCTTTTGGCAGAACTCACATCTCTAACAATCCAAAAAGAACAGAGTCTGAGTCAGACTTTCAGATGTTTTAGCCATTCTCCACCTTCTCTACAGAGTCACCCCATTTTGGGTTTCCCACAGTTCATTGTTATTGTAATCTGCTGAATTACAGAGAAGTGATATGCACCATAAAGCCTCCTCTACAAATCCTTTCTTTCCCACAGCCCATGGGACCTAGAATGATTAAATTTAAATATGATGATTTGCTTTAGAACTTGGATCAAAACAGGTTTTTCTAAGATGCACAACTGATTCAGAGAAAATGAAACTTTGAACATCATTGTTAAAAAAATCATCTTGGAAGAAAGCTATTATATCCAAAAGAACTCAGTTCTAGAATGATTATACTAGTCAGAAACACAGTGGTTGTTAATTAGTAGGCTTAACTGATGATTTTATATGATGCAAAGATTTTCTTCAGCCAGGCTGTATGTTGCCACTTCATTCTGTCACAGTCACAAACTGGGCTCCTCTCCAGGGAAGACTTTTGCTTTGTGCCCTCCACATATTTCACTTACGTTTCTTATGCATGTGCTATTTTTGTTGCTTTCTGATAATCCTTCATTTTCTCCCCTCCTTCAAAACACAGCTTTAAAAATTCTACTCCTTCATGGCCTTTTCTGATTACTCTCAGCTGCTACTAATCATTTTCTATAGCTCTTCTTTGTGTATGTACTAATCATTTTCTACAGCCCTTCTTTGTATATGTACTTTATGGGTTTATCCTAAGGAGCCTCAGAGTGCTGATTCAACTGGAACCTTTGAGGTCATTTTGTCTAAACCACTTAAATGGATACCTTTCCTGAGCATCTGAATTATCTCTCTAACCATATAAGACTATTTCCTATTTCTTTTGCACCCATTCTCCAAGGGTCAGAATAGCAATCTGCCTACAATGCACACCAATATTTGCTGCTGGCTAAACCATTCTGAAGGAACCAAGAGAAACATCAGCAAGGCAGCACTGAGCCTCAGAAAGAACATCTGGAAACTGAAAGGGAGTCTTTTCCATGACATTCACCCGCAAGTTCTTACCAGCTGCTTGCCCCTGATCACAGCCATATGCACATTCTTTAGTGATCCATCATCATCTTCAAACACTTCTGCTGACCACAAAGCACAATTTACATGTGTCCATTCGTTTTGGCCAATGTAAAGCAAACGGCCAGCATCCTGTGAAACAAAGAGATTTCCTTTTTTCTTTAAAGAATGTAACATCAAATAGGGTTTTCCTTGGTATTGGCTTTACCGGAGTCAGGATAACTTCAGTAAATCAATTCAAATTCTTTAACTCAGGGGTGCAAACAAAAATCACAATTAGAAGTGTCTTTCTTTTCACTTTTCAACTCTTTACCTTTTCCATAGACTGGAAATATTTTATAAACATAAACAATTAAAAAATAAGCAATGTGTTAACTTTATAGAAGTGCCCATTGACTTCTTTAAAAACCATTTTCAAAGCCAGTTCTCTCAGTTTGCATTAAAAATGTTTATTTAAAAATTATAAGCTATGTGCCAGGCAGGCTCTACAAAAGGCTTTACATACATTATTTCCTTTAATCTTCATAACCATTCTGAGGTAAGAATTACTATCCTTATTTAAAAATGAAACTGAGGGTCAGAGGTTAAGCTCCTTGCCAAGGTCAACAAGTAGGCAGCCAAGTACAGAAGTGAACCCAGACAATCTGTCAGAACTAGGAATCTTACCCACACTGCTAACTACATTAGACACAGCTATTTAATGTGCAATTTCTATTTTATTGACTCTCATAAAAGTCTTTTTTGAGAAACTGCCTATAGATGTTTATGAGAAATCAGCATATTAATATAAGGTAAGTCATCTTTTAAATCAACTAAATCAGTTATAGAAAAAAATCCCAAGTACCACAGACTAAGTGACAAATATTCATTTTATTCTTATTTAATAAGTCTAAACTGGTCACCAAGTTTAGACAGAAATAGTTCATGATGGGTTAGCCTGTTAAGCACAACCCCGTGCACCCAGGTACTTACATTAGCACTGTCGTCGCCATACGTCAAACACAATGCACACTGTCTATTATCTTCTATGCCTGGGGGTGGGTTCAGTTCTGGACTATCTTCTCGACTCCTATCATTACCTTGGAACCCAAAAGACATCCAGTTAAAACTGTTAACACCATATCTGATTACCAGTAAAAAGAAAACAATATAGCTTAAATAGTCTATAGCCTATAAAACACTTTCAAAGTAATGCTATCTTATTATCTGCTTTCTGTTACACTGCAACAGAAATGAATACAATGGATACATTGTAACAGAAATTGATACTTGTATCAATTCTTTGGTAACATTCCAAGTGAAACAAAAATGATTTTATTACATTTAAGGATCACCTGAAAGTTTTCCAGTATGGAATTACATTAAAATTAGATTCACAAAGTCAATCATTTGCACTTAGAAATAGATAACATGTCTTCATTTGGTGTCTTACTCAAAATTGGTGGTGTAGGAGGATGCAGAGGAGTTGGTGAGTCTGGTTCTCCAGGCCCTTTAGGTTTGGGAGCTGGAATGATTTTCTTCATTAAAGGAGGCTGCTCAGTGTGGCTGTTTTCCTCTCGCTCCTGCCACTGAGCATAATTATGGTCAAGTGAAGGTGGAAGCACTGCGTTTGGTAACATCCCACTGCTGGAAACAATCGATTCAACAAGTATTTATTGAACTCCTACAAGATTCCCAAAACTGAACAAAACAGTCAAATTCTTGATATCATCAGGTCTTGAGCCTAAACTGCCTACACAGGACTTTATTATTTTTAAAAATAAAATCCTGATGTATTGTGACTCTTGGTTAAACTTCTAGAAACAAATGATAACCCTGAAAATCAAAAGGATTTACTGGAATAAATACAAGTTTAAGGTTAAATATGGAGAATCAAAAACTGTTGAGAGCATCATTTGAAGTAAATAAAATAGAACGTAGTTACAATTAGCCCAATCACTAGGATATATATATAGAACATGTGCTGTACATATGCCACAAGTTCCCTAAAACATAACAAATATATAAAGAATAAAAGGGCAACAGAATACAATAAACAGTAAATGTTGTTTCTAAACCAGCAATAAAAAGGCATTCAATTGATTAATCTTCAATAATAAAACCGAGTCTAAAATAAAACCTCAATATAAAAATTTAAGAAAACTCAGATTTCTGATGAGGAGGAAAAAAAGTAGTAACTGAATTTACTCACTTGCTTGATACTTTATTTGGCTCCCAAAATCTGGACTTTTGACACTGAACCATGGAAAAACACGTTCCATTTGCTAACAGAGAAATAAACAAAATGTAAGCATGTGACCATTCATTTGGAAAGCTACATAAAAACTAACAACTTCACACCAGCTTCTCTGTCAATATAAGGATGATTTCAGGCCACACCAAGAGAAAGTCCATCCTCTCTGGGACCTCACCAATCTCCTCCCCAAAATCAGAGGGACTAATTAAACCAAAATAATTTATACACATGGCAAAGCAAAACACAGATAAGAACAAGTCTGTTCTGTTCCTGGGGTAACAACTCACAGATTAAGTATCAAAGACATGAACTATTAATATCATTCACCCGAATAAAGAAGGACTTGACCATGCTGTTGGCTTTTTTAATCTCTGGCTGCCCTCCATCTGAATTAATGGCTGCTTGAATGATCTTCACGATATCGTCACTGAACTCCAACTGTTTACAAAAACAAAGTATTAATTATTCATAGAATAGTGTGCTCTCAAAATCACTTCCTTTTCCCTCCTAACTTATCCAGCAAAGAGATCCAACAGAAAATGGACACCCTAATTTAATATGGTATCATTTCTCTTCAGTGGAGGCCTCTGGGATTTAGTTCTTAGTTAACTAGCAGCAATCAGGAGATGTCAGACTAATAAGGCAAGAAGGCAAATAAGTCAGCTGTATAATGGTAAGTTATCCACACTGGGCCATGATTTTTCACTTAGACTGAAATGAATGAACAAATGAACGACAGATATGAGACAACAGATGATCATTTCCTACACATTCTTTAAACCATAAAATTAAAAGACTTCTATCTTCAAATAAACATCCAATGTAAAGAGACACATTATTCAGGTGTATCCCACAAGAGACAAACCTGTTACCTTCACATTAGCATTTCTGCATAAATAGTTTTAATATAAAAATAACTTTAAAAGAACTCAGATGAAAGTCAAATAAAAAGACAATACCCTCTCTATCATAACCTATCTTCCAAAACACAGAACTAAAAACACACGTATTTTTATTTTTTAATGCTAATAAATTGTCTTTTAGTGCTACCTACCATCCAGCCTCACCTCTAGAAAGACTCAAGGAAGCTAAACTGTCACTGGAAATTTGGATAGTTTGCTGTATAGACATACCACAGATGTGTAGTTCCCTTGGTCCATTTTCCTCTTGACTCCTTCCAGATCTAAAGGCTGTTGATCTTCCTGTTTGCTGACCTCAGTGAGCACTGGCGGATCAGGTCCTTCTGGGGAGCTACGGGAAGGTATACTCTCCTCTGTCTCAGGATTTAAGTCCGGAGGTTTGGCAGCCTGTTGTCAGGAAATATGTTTATTTTATCTAACACTGAAAATGAGGTATACCCATGGAAATCCTATTTTAAAAATGAATAGAGACTGGAAAAGCAAAGACATCACTTTGCTGACAAAGGTCCGTATAGTCAAAGCTATGGTTTTCCCAGTATTCATGTACGGATCTGAGAGGTGAATCATAAAGAAGGGTGAGCACCGAAGAATTGATGCTTTCGACTTGTGGTGCTGGGTAAGACTCTTGAAAGTCCCTCAGACAGCAAGGAGATCAAACCAGTCAGTCCTAAAGGAATCAACCCTGAGTATTCATTGGAGGACTGATGCTGAAGCTCGAATACTTTGGCCACCTGATGTGAAAAGTTGACTCATCGGAAAAGACCCTGACTCTGGGAGACTGAAGGCCAAAGGAGAAGGGGGTGGCAGAGGGAAGGATGGTTAGATAGCATCCACGGACTCAATGGACATGAATCTGAGCAAACTCCAGGAGATAGTGAAGGACAGAGAAGCCAGGTATGCTGCAGTCCATGGGGTGGCAAAGAGTCGGACACGATTTAACAGTTGAACACCAACTGGATGATGCATATTATAAAAACCCAAAGAACTTGAAAATAATCAGAGGTTTCTCAAACAATAGAAAAGTAAAGTTAAAATGAGCCAGCTATCTAATAGCTTGGCTAGGCTAACTTAGGGGTTTTGCTTGGTAACTCCCAACCTAGTATGAAGAAACAGAAACCGTCTTAATTCCTTTTGGGTAAGACAGCAACTAATTTTAATAAACTTTATTAAAAGATAAAGCAGGATTTCCCTGGTGGCTTGGTGGTAAAGAATCCACCTGAAAATGCAGGAGACACGGGTTCAATCCATGGACTGGGAAGACCCTACATGCCATGGAGCAACGAAGCCTACGCACAACTGCTGAGCCTGTGCTCTGGAAGGGAAAGCCACAGCTGCTGAGCCACGCGCTGCTGCTGCTGAACCCTGCATGTCTGGAGCGCTCCGCCGTAAGAGAAGCCAATCCAGTGAGAAGCCTGTGCATCACAACTAGTGAGCAGTCTGTTTGCTACAATCACAGAAAAGCCCATGAAGCAGTAAAGACCCAGCAGAGCCAACAATAAATAAATACATAAAATTATTTTTTAAAAAGAGAGAGCAGCGGCTTCGCTCTGAGTTAAAGTTAGCTATGTGGTTCTTCCAACATTATACCTGTGTTCCCAATGACAAATTTATGTATAACTCATGACTTGAAGGGACAAAACGTACTGATTTTCAAATTGTGTCCTGAGGAGACCTGAAACTGTCCAGGGCCTCTGGCCCCACTACCACCCTCGTAGATCAGGCCACCACCCTGCTCCCTCTAACCTAAAGCACTATACCTGCCTCCCAACCATGGCTCCCACCTCTAGGCTCAGTCTTCGCCAATCTTCCGTCTCACTCAAGTCATTGTTACATGCTTTTTTTTCTCCCTTAAAAAGCAACCTAGACAGCATATTAAAAAGCAGAGACATTACTTTGCCAACAAAGGTCCATCTAGTCAAAGCTATGGCTTTTCCAGTAGTTATGTATAGATGTGAGAGTTGGACTATAAAGAAAGCTGAGCGCCGAAGAAATGATGCTTTTGAACTGTGGTATCGAAGAAGACTCGCGAGTCCCTTGGACTGCAAGGAGATCCAACCAGTCCATCCCAAAGGAAATCAGTCCTGAATATTCATTGGAAGGACTGATGCTGAAGCTGGAAACTCCAATACTTCGGCCACCTCATGCAAAGAACTGACTCATCTGAAAAGACCCTGATGCTGGGCAAGATTGAAGGCAGGAGAAGGGGGCGATAGAGGATGAGATGGTTGGATGGCATCACCGACTCAATGTACATAAGCGAGTAAACTCCGGGAGTTGGTGATGGACGAGGAGGCCTGGCGTGCTGCAGTGTATGGTGTCACAGAGAGTCAGTCATGACTGAACAACTTACTGAACTGAACTGAAAAAGTAATTCTCATCAGGTTACTCTTTTGAGTGAAGTCCTTCATTGACTCCCCACAGTCTTCAGAATACAAAGTTCAGATTTCGTATTACAACAGCAAGTCTTCTGAAAGAGAAGTGGCCCCTTCTTTTTACCCCAGAGAAGCATTTCACTCTAAGTGCTGAAGTTTTTCTTACTGGCCTAAGGCCAAAACAAGGAACTCTACAAATCTAAATGAAGAATGAAGCAAATGAAAACAAATTAAGAAGCACACAGTCACAAAACCCAACACATTCCACGATGAGGTAAAAAGACCAAAGAACAAGTTCTCAGGAAACAGAACGACATCTGGGCCTACCTGTCGGTAGCGCAGCAGGTGGCTGGTGGTCCGAGAGTTCAACAAGGCTGTCAGTACTTGCTTCAGCGAGATCTGCAGCTCTTTCTCAAGGGCCAGTCGCCACTCCGCAGGGTGACGCTCTGTGCAGTTCACACACGTGTAGGCCACACTCTCCGGCAGATTAGACAGAATCTCATACATCTCATCTGAGGAGACAAAAACCTACAGTGACAAGGTGCTCTCAGAGTGGAAGAAGGGGAAAAGAGGGAAGTTACTCCACTAAACTTAACATCGGGCTATATGTTAGAAATGTTATTAAGTCTCACCACCCCCTAAGTACTCATGTACTGTCCAAAGGGACAGTATTACCACTAACTCAGGATTCAGCTATTGGAGAGCCAACAGCTTATGGTATCCACAAAGGACAACATTTAAGTAGTTTAAAGAACATGTTCAAGATAAATGAGCACAATGTAATACAATGATCTTATTTTAGAGACCAAAAAATAAACTTAAAGACTTCAAGTAACAGCACTACTGTAATGTCATGTTTATAGTGCTTTAGGGCTACTAGCGCAGTGTACCAAGAAAGAAGAAAATTGTAATAAAAAGACTCCAACCTTCTGTACCTGAAAGATTCTCACATTTGGAATGGACCCATCGATCACATTTCCCACACTGCATCATCTTACTCTCATAGTCATCATCATCATAACACTTATCACAGAGAGGGCAGAAGTTTCCTGAAAGCAAAGCGAAGTTTTCAGCAAGGCTTTGGTTCACACACAAATGCCTCTAACGCCCTTGACTAACATATGGCCAATCTGATCTAAAATGTAAGCCACCACAGTCTGCTTCTGAAACTACTTACAAATGCCAGCCTGCATCTACCATGAAATGTTCACACATGTGTAAAGTGTCAGGATTATTGTGAGCTCACAGAATATTCCACTAGTTCTCTTCTTTAGACCCATTTTTAAAGGTCACAAGGTAGCTTTTAAAGATAACATAACAGAAAAAGAATGGAAGACAGAACTTTCTCTCTTAAACATTCCAAAGAAATGTTTAAATTTTTTAAAAAAGAGGAGAAGGTAATGGGAGTAGAAGACACACTTAATTTATACTTCTCCCTTATTCCTAGTGCTTTTACGTTAGAGTTTAGATCAGTGCTTCCTGAAATTTAGAAAAGTATACAATCTTCATCAGTTTGTTTTATCTGTGTATCACCTATTATTTTTTACTTAATATACAATGCTGATTTGCTTAATTTAAGTAACTTCAACAGTGAACTTTATATCATTATTATCCTAAGTCAGTTTAATGTATTGACTATAATCTTTTTCTAACACAACTGTTAAAATCCTGGACTCAGTGTCACCTACAATCACTTCTGAAACAATCAAATGTATACTTACTTCACTTCGGGAAGCAATGCTTTAGAGCATCTCTCTGTGGTGAGTCACTATAAACAGTCCCCTTTGCAGCCAGTTAAGCCGACTGTGCTCTTCTCCCGTGGGGGCCCAGTGTGCAGTGGCTGCACACAGCAGCCTCCGTGGTAGCAGAGTAGAGACAGCCCTTTCCAGTGGGCCTTCATGGCTGCCATGTTCCCAATCCATGCTCCAGACAAGCGTATCAGGAGCCTCTGGAGAGCCCCAAGGCACAGTGCCCAGGGTCCACATTGGCCAATTATAATGTCCATCTGCACCAAGCTACAGAACAAGGAGCCTGTGACTGAGGCCCTCTGCAGGGCCAAGTCCAAGTTCCCTGGCTGCCAGAAGAGCCACATCTCTAAGAAGCAGGGATTTATTAACTGTTACAAGGATGAATTTGAAAGCATGGTTTCAAATGTTTTTCTGTTTCTCGACCGAACGGCTCTTCTTCCTCAAAAGCAGCTTATCCTAGATGGCTGTAGGGGGTCAAATACATCCCTAATTGTGGCCCCTTGGATAAATGGCGAGTCTCACATGCATGACAGCCTTGGTGGTGTCCCATCCTTACTCATGCCCACCAATAAATCCAACTTTCCTGCCAAAAAAAATCTCCTTAATTCACGCCCTGAAAGATAAGAAAACCTTCCTAATTGCTACAATTCCGTGTGTAAAGAAATGAGCAAGACCAGGAACTCAGGAAATGTGTCTAAATGGCATCCTTGACAAGAATGGTCCTTCCATCACAGTGTCCACTTCACCTCCCAAACACTAGGAACAACCTCTAAAAGTTGACAAAGCTAGCTTTTCTGAGTTACCTTTAGCAAAAAGTCTGGCACAGTCATGGCACAGTGAGAAATCGTGAGACCACTGTGCATCCCACCCTTTGCCGGGAGTTGTGGATCCACAGCTCTTGCAGCGAACACACTTGGTACAAATCTGGAAGAGATGGAAAGTCAATCCGAATTTCTTATTTTTAATATCTCTTCTTATTTAAGAAGATCTTAAAGAAACCCATTTCCACAGCTGGCTTCCCGACTGGAACGGCTCCTCTTTCCTGAGCAGGATATTCCTCTTACAACTGGTACAAGCCCCACAGCCCAGCCCCAAGACAATCCTTAAGAGTCCACACTGTGTGTACTCACCCAGACCTTCTTTTTCTTTGTGGGTTTGGTGGGGTAATTTGGTCCCAGGCACTCAGGGTGATAGCTGTTTCGGCACTTGTTACACTCCAGCAGCTGCTGTAGGAAAATAAGAGCAAAACGGTGGATGTCATCTCACCTCCAGCGACCACCTGCCACTTCGTACCCCTTTTCATCCTTCTCAGGTAAATCCAGCACATCACTCTAACAGTTTAAACTTCCTGATAAACTACTCTCAAGGCATAGGGATTTATTTCCTGCCAAAGGTACTCAGTGATAAACATTTTGATGAAGCAGGTTGGAGGATTTTATCAAATATCACATTTTCTGCTGTATCGATGGCAACTGATTACACTGATAAAATAGTCAAACGAGACTAACCCAACAGAGGAAAAATATAGATATAAAATTCTAAGTTAAAAGGCAGAAATGGAGATAGTAATACGCTACGTGACGCCCTGACTGAGCTTTGTACCTTTGTAGCCTGATGCTGCCTCCCACAAACATGACAGAACTTGCAGCGGCGACAACACCAGTTTTCCAGCTGGTCCTCCAGAGGGCGCTCGTTCTCCTCCAAACAGAACTTGTGGAAGGGCTCACAACAGACTTGGCAATACACAAACTAGGGGTAAGACAGGAGCATAGAGGTCATCAAATACCAGGCAGAAATATCAACCAAACCCTACCTGCTTATTTTGACCTTTAGAAGTCCAGTAGTATATACTTTTTATTCAATATGTTCACTAAGCAGTGATTATGTTAAAACAAAAGCAGAATACTGGGAACTGCAGGAGTTTCAGAGGACTAAAGTAGAAATAATAAACTTATAAAATAACTAAGTGGGGACTTCCCCGGAGGTCCAGTGGCTAAGACTCTGCACTCGCAAGGCAGGGGGCCCAGGTTCCATCTTTGGTCAGGGAACTAGATCCCACATGTTGCAACCAAGAGTTCCCATGCCACAACAAAAAAATCCTGCATGCTGTAACTAACACCTGGTGCAGCTAAATAAATAAATATTCTTAAATAAAATAAATAGATATATAATCTAAAAATTTAATAGAATGTGCTAAGTATCATAATAGAAGTTATCAATAAAGCACAAAGGCAATGTAAAAGCCTGTGGTACGAGGAAACAGGGAGGGTTTTAAAGGTTTTCTACAACCTTCTAAACAACTGTTCTGGTTTGTCCTTCTCATCTCTTATTTTAGAAACATGTTATTCTCATTCTGAAACAGGGATTTTCAAAAATTCAAATGAGGGTGACTCATAATTTTCTTTTGCCATAAAAGAACTAGTGGGTCAAAACTATAAAGTCTACTTAGATAACTGTAATATGCCAATGTTAATTTCTTGACTTTGATAATTATACTGTGATTATATAAGAGTATGTCCTTGGAAATATACTGTGTAATATTTAGAGGTTTTTAAAAGGGCATATGTCTGCAACTTGCTCTCAAATTTAAGAAAAATGTCTACATGTAAAACATATATATTTTATTTCTTATTCTGTAAAATACATATACAAAGAGAAAAGGATAAGGTAAACTAAAAATATTAATGTTTGGAGAATCCAGGTAGAGAGTATATGGAAATTCTTTGTACCACTCTTGCAGCTTTTCTGTAAATCCAAAATCATGTCAATAGAAAAGGTTTCAATGGTGGGAGAGTTTACCAATCACTGGTTGTGCTTTAGGGGTGAATTGTGGGCCGTGGGCTGTTCATTTGCTAATTCAGTTTTTAGGAATCCTGTGGGACTGCTATGCACAGCTATACAATTAAATTGGAGCAATTATACTCTGGGAAAAAAAGCAACCTGTTTTAACACTGAAGCTGAAGTACTGGCATTACAAAAGTAAGTTATTCCTGTGGGGAGCATGTGTGTGCATGTAAAGCCTTAGATTACGTAGGAAAAGAGATACAGTAGATGCCTGGCACTTTCAGACTGAATAGTCTTAGTTTCAGTGCTATCTAAACCAACCTCAGCACTTAGAACAATATATTGTTTGTAACAGGCACTAAGAAAATATTTCCTTAAAGAATGAGCTGATGTTATTCAGTCGCTGAGTTGTGTCTGACTCTTTTGCGACCCCATGGACTGTAGCCTGCCAGGATCCTCTGTCCAGAGGGTTTTCCAAATAAGAATACTGGAAGCAGGTTGCCACTTCCTTCTCCAGGGGATCTTCCCGGAAAAGGGATTAAACCTGCATCTCTTGCATTGGCAGTAAGATTCTTTACCACTGAGCCACGGGGAAGCAAAGAATGAATGTGCTTAGTCACTCAGTCATATCTGACTCTTTGCAGTCTCATGGACTAGAATAGAGCCTGCCAGGCTCCTCTGTCCATGCGGATTTTCCAGGTAAGAATACTAGAGTGAGTTGCCATGCCCTTTTCCAGGAGATATTCCCAACCCAGGGATCAAACCCAGGTTTCCTATATTGCAGGCAGATTCCTTACCATTTGGGCCACCAGGGAAGCCCAAAGAATGAATACCAGGCAATAATTTGTAATATTGCTAATGCATAGTTTAAAATAGCAAGTGGGCAGGACTAAATCTCTTAGTCAGTGATTGTTTAACATCTGGATTACAACTTGGCTTTGGGTTTTATGACCTCAGAATACATATGAGATAATAAGCTAAGGAGGTATTCAGGAATTGAGAATTACATGAATGAAAATATTACTCTTTCCTATTTAAAACTGTGCTATCTTTTTCTCCTTTATTGTAGAGGTGGCAAATACTCACTGCGAAAACACTCAAAAAAATAAAGAAAATAACAAAAGTCACCAAAAATCTGACTACATGTTTAAGATTTTGGTATAAATCGTTCAGAATTCTTCCTATGTACATATTTCAAAAACATTTTTCCAAACCAAACTGGGATTGTGCTTTACATACTATTCTGTGACCTGCTCTTTTAACTCACTGATGTGTCATGGACATCTTTCCATGTCAATATGAACCTATATTATCTTAAGGACTTCATATTTGCCATTGTATATAATTATTTAATTATTTTTTAATTATATTTTTAATTATAATTTTATGTCTTATAATTATTTTAACCAAGGCAGCAGCCCCTTATTGATAACTTCTGGAGTTGTCTCCAGTTTTT
The DNA here is from genome assembly GCA_917880005.1 of Nanger dama. Lineage (NCBI taxonomy): Eukaryota > Metazoa > Chordata > Mammalia > Artiodactyla > Bovidae > Nanger > Nanger dama. The sequence goes on along the minus strand of CAKJTW010000014.1, from coordinate 29,409,930 downwards.
TATTATCATAAATACTGAAATAAACCCTTCTGTTTATCATATGTACAGACAAATATGTATACATATAGAAACACATATATACATACCTATACATATTTGCCGGGTTACCTAATTATATCCTCAAGATAAATGCCTAAAGTGCAAGTGCTGGGTTAGCAGGTATACCCATTTTAAAGATAAATACACATTTCCAAACAATCTGAGTTCTCAGAAAGATTCTAACTAGATTTTCAGAAAGAGGAAGTCTCTATTTACACTTGATCCTTTTTATCATGTTTTAATTTACAGTGTATGGTAATAGGAAAGTTTGACATTCCCTGCACACCATGTTTTTACTTCTCATTTTGTGAATTATATATTTCTGTCTTTAGACTATTTTTAAAAACTGGGTGTTATTCTTTTTCTTATTAATTGCTGAGAGCTCTTTACAGACAAGGTAGTTTTGCTATTCAAAACTATAAAATGACTACCAACAGCAATTCCTTTTCTAGAAAAGCATTTATCATTTATTTGGATACCTAGAAGAAAAATCAGAACTCTATTATAAGAAATGAAACTGTTGAAACTTCACACTCAATAACTGCTACTCTAATAAAAAGCAGACTCCTTCCTAAAATTTCTAAACAACAAAAACATTTCAATTGCTGGTTTAAACAGGGTATAGTGCCTGCTATAAACCAACAAAACAGAATATAATGATTTCTTTCATCACAGCAAAATAATCTCTCATACTGTCTGGGGTACCAAGAAGCAGGAGATCTTACCTCTACATGACCACTACTGGCACAGAGAAAGCAAACTACCCTGGGTGTTATAGGGACAGAGGTCAAGATTCCTAAGCCTCCCATCTCCCACACATTTTCTGCTTCACAATCCTCCTGTGGAGAGAGAAAAAGATCATTTACAAAAGCCATATGACACAACACTACCTGGAAAATAAGAATGACAAGCAGAAAAAGAAAGTGACACCAGAATATCAAGAATACTTCATTTCAATGAGTTCAAAACTGCTGCTTTGAAAATTTTAAATCTCAAACACAGTCCCTTAAAAGGTTCACCTGTTAACCACAATGCAAAAATTTACTGGGACTAGATTTCCCTTAGAGTTTGGCTGATTCAAGTGATCATCATGGTTTGATAATTTCTATGTGAAACAATCACTTCCTTAGACACGATTCTCATTGAAATGCACTTTAGAGCTCAAGATGGGCAGGGCTGTCCCCATGCCTCTGTCCTCTAGTCAGTTCATAGACTGACCTGATAACAAGTGACCAGAGCTCTTACAGACTTGAACCATCTATTAATGGCAGCTCTTCATCCACCCCCACTGGCCCCGGCAAGGATTTCTTCTTTTCCAATGCCTTTGGTAACATCATTTTCTTTTTTTGTACTCGTTTGTTTAACACTACACCCCCATTTCCTGAACTGTTCTGCTGTTGTTGTTCAGTACCTGAGTGGAGTCCAACTCTTTGTGACCCCATGTACTGTAGCCCACAAGGCTCCTCTGTCCCTGGGATTTCCCCAGCAAGAATACTGGAGTGGGTTGCCATTTCCTTCTCCAGGTAACATTATTTTCTTGATTTAAAGTCCATAACACTTGGACTTCCCCTGGTGGCAGGGTAGTTAAGCATGTGCCTACCAATGAAGGGGACGTGGATTTGATCTTTGGTCCGGAAAAATTCCACATGCCACAGAGGAATGAAGCCCATGCCCCACAGATATTGAAGCCTAGACACTCTAGGGCCCATAAGTCACAACTAATGAGCCCCTGTGCCACAACCACTGAAGCCTGTGCCCCTAGAGCCTGTGCTCCACAAGAGAAGCCACCGCAACTAGAGAGTAGACCCGCTCTCCACCAACTAGAGAAAGCCTGCGTGCAGCAATAAAGACAGCCAAAAGTAAAAAAAAAAAAAAATGTATAAAGTCCACAATGCTCAATACACTCTGGCCACTGAACACTTTTACCTTAAAGTCCACTCTGATCCTGTGGACGCCATCTGCTGGAACTTTCTGCTTGGAGCTATTTCCATTGGAGAGAGTGCTGAGGATGTTCAAAGTGCCTGCATTTTCCTGCTTATTGACTGGAGGTGGTTTCTCCTGTGGAGACAGAAGATGGATAAAAAACAAATCCACATCCGGCTTGCCTTCACTCTCACAACAGATAATAACACAAACAACAAACCGTACTACTAGTTCTGGAAACTATGCTTCCCATTTAAGTATCCTATAGAGACAGAGAAGCAATCTTCAGTTCCCCCTCCCCGCAACCCCCTAGAGGCATTTTATTGGCAAGTATGTATTATATCCCTGGAAAAAACATGCCAGGATCTTTGCTCTCATGCATCTTCATCTTGCTTCCTTGTGGTCCATGATGCCTGCTGAGGCTGTCAGTACAATGAAGCCATGCTGACGAGAAGGGACCAGGTTATTCTGCCACTGTTCTAGATCTTGGGAGTTGCACACATCAAATCTGGAGCTGATCGCTCCACATCTGTGTAACCTGCCTATCAGATTCAAGACAATTTTCCCAGCTCTGTGATCATCAGTGATTTCAAATTTGCGGCAGGACCACGCTTCATCATCACAGTTAGAAACGGACAATGACTCTGGAGCACGACTTAACAAGAACTTGGCATCTGCCTCTCTTTTCAGCACTGCTGATGTGCTCCAAAGCATTGGCGTAGACGTGCATGCACACCATTATGGGGGCACAGAAAGAATCAGAAGACTCTTGAAGTGCTGCCTCCACATAATAAAAAGTGGACACAGAGAACGGTGATTGTTATAGACAAATACTGCTAAAGGATGTTGAGGGGGAAAAAATTATACTACTCAGCCTGTAATGTACACATAAGCATGTGAGGTTAATAAGGGGAAAACAACCAGGGGGAAAAAGGGAGCTAAAGCTTAAACCTGAAGTATGCTAATTTTAAGAAACTCTACTGCCATCTACATAGAAGCAAAAATGCAGTATCACTCAATCCTGTAATGGTTCAGGACTGGGCCACCTTCCTACAGAACAGAACCCATGCTTGAGAAATAGCAGAGAAAACAAATCTCTCCTCACCTTTTCTTTTGGCTTTTGTTTTACAGGAATATTTGGGCGAGGAGCCACTTTTTTTCTGCTTGCTTTGCTCTGGACCTAAAGGATTCAAAATAAACTGCAGTCAGATGCCACTCAACATTCAGTTAACGCTAAACAGCAATGATGACTCTAGGACTGATGGCCCTGTGAGGAAGGGGGCATTAGAAAAAACAAAAAGCTATTTAAACTCTAGGCTTTAAATAGGAAATTAACACAGTATCTCCAACTTGACTGGTTTTCACTTCTATCTTTTATTATTATTTAACAGTTAGAAGAGAGCTAATTTTCCTGCACCAAAGACTTAAAAACAGACATTTCAGGTTTCCAGATGCTGTTTAAGACTCCAGTGTCCTGCGCTGGTTGCTCCATCTGCCATCCTCACTCACCTGACTCTGGAGGTGGAGGTGGCTTTTTCTTGGGCTCACTGGGAGTAGTCTTGGGAACTTCTTTTCTCGGTGGTGCTGCGCTGGGGGATTGTGGGGGATGGCTGGTGCCGGCTGGGAGACCTGCTTGCTGGACTTCCTGGAAGTGGGCGTGGCCACGTGCTTGGCCTCAGGTCCTGGGGTGGCGGTGTTGCCTTCCTCACTCTTGTCCTCCACGGATTTGCGGGGAGGAGGGTCACTGTTGCTTTTCTTAGGGGCAGGATCCTCTCTTGCCGATGGGGTAGATTTCTGACTGGAGTCCACCGAGTTCTTCACAACACTGCTCTCTTTGCTCTCCTTCTTTTCACTGGTCTTAGATTTCTTCTCTTTCTTTTTCACAGCTGGAGGGGGGTGCAGAAAGCAAGATTTTTAACACAAGAAAATTCTATTGAAAATATAAGTAAAAGGACTCCTCTGGCAGTCCAGTGGATAAGACTCCACTACCAATGCAGGGGGTTGGGTTTGATCCTAAGATTCTACATGCCACAACTAAGCCTGCACGCTGCAACCAGAGAAGTCCTCATGATATGGGCTCTAGAATTCTCTAGCTCCAGTGCCACAATGAAGGCCCAGCATTATTTAAATAAATAATGAAAGATAAAAATAAATAAATAAAATGTAAGTATAGGAATTTAACAATCTTAGTCTGAGTTTCCTACAGCTAACATTGACCCTGAAAGGCTCAAGAAAGTTAATGCCAAGTTGGTAAGTCAAATCGGTATACTTTTATTACTTTCAGGAAATAAAACATAATGTAATTTTATATGATTTTTAAAAAAATTTTTATTAAGGAAATTTTCAAACATATTCTAAGCAATAGTAAAATGAACATCCATGTACCTATCACCCAGCTTCAACAACCATCCCGGGTTGTTCTTGAAAGAGCAGTTCTTGAAAAGAATCTTGTGTTCTCTTTACACTAGGTGTACACAACTACATGACATTAAAGCAGGAAGCATTCTGGAAACGATCTTTTTATAACACTACCTTTTGCTTGCTTCTGAAGGTAGGCTTTGGAAGGCATCCATTGTAGATTCTGACATTTTCGCATCCTAGAATAACAAGGAATACCATAAGCAAACTTCATTTAGGAAAAGCAACTGAAACAAGTGTTAATTTGAGGGCAAGAATCAGTTAAACTTTATTCAGGGTCATTTTGGGAGCTGAAAAAGTACTGCTCATTATTTAGATTAAACCCAAGTCTCTGAATCCTTTGATCAGCAATTTCACCTGCCTCGAGGATTTAAAGAAGAAATTATAAATTTATTTTTGAAATGGGACTCAAAAGTCTTGCTTCCCAGTACTGACTAGCACTGTACTAGTACTAGCACTGTACTAGTACTGACAAAAAATGATCAGTCTTATTTCTTATAGTCAAATTAGCTTTCTTATGAGATTAATATTCATAGTAATCTGAATACAAAATGAACTGAAACTACCCAACAAGTCCTTTGTCTACCACTATAATGCTACAGGGTCTGTCTTAGGGCTTGGATATATATATTTCAGTTCTCAACGAAACTCAATTTGAAGTCTAAAATTGAACTGAATCCACTGCAATGCCTATTTTAATGCAAGTTTATCTTGCTATCATGTACCTTTTTGTTGATCTGTGAAATGTCTCACCTTCTGTCCACTAATGGGACCAAGACAAGATTCCTGCTTAGGGCCAGACTAAACCAAAGCCCAGAACTACCTAGTTTGTCCTAGAAACTGTCTCACCTTAAGTAAATAGTGCAGCATTTTTCCCAAGTATATTTTACATAAGTCATTTATGTTATTCATTCATTCAGCAAATATTTATGGATAATATCTATTCCTGGTGCCAGGCTCCTGATGAGATAGATATTCAGATAATACCAAAATTTCTGTTTGGATCCATTTTAAACAAAACATCCCAAAGAGTAGAAAGGGCATTTACAACTGACTAAAAAAGCGGGAAAAGGTAGAGTAATCAAAACTTCCAGAAAATTCCCTGGCAGTCCAGTGGTTAGGACTTCCATTTTCACTGCCATGGCCTGGGTTCACTTCCTGGTCAGGGAACTAAGATTCTGCAAGCTGTGTGCATGGTGGGAGAGGCTTCCACAGGCATGAAAACATTCTGAGAGTTTGAGAGCAGAGAGACTTACGTCACCAATATTTCCTGAATGCCATAAAGGTAATTTCAGCTGACCTAACAAATACTATGCCTAAATTTGTCAGCATTTAAGTAGTAACCCATCAGAACTGCATGGACATATGGTAGCTCTAGGTGCATGTGGCTAAGTTTAAAATTAAATGAAAATTTTAAGTGTCGTTCCTCAGTCACACCAAACACGTTTCAGGTGCTAACCAGCCATGTGGCTACGGGCTACCTGATTGACCTGAGCAAATATAGAGGGTTCCCAGCACTGCCCCCAAGGTATTCTTATTTAAGCGCAACCCAAACCTAGCACAGCACAAAGTCCAACTGTGCAACTCATTGTGCAACTCGAAGAGACTCAACACAAGCACACTGGGTGTTGGGACGCGTTTTCTCAGTGGCAGGCCAGGCCAGCGGCCAAGGCCAGCCTCCAGGGGGACTTGCACTCACTTGCAGCACTGCTTCTTTATGTTGCGGCCACCAAATTTGGGCTTATCCAAGCAGTTAGTGCAAACACCACAGTCCTCAGGCACCTGGCAGCCGGGACACTGCCCGCACCGCCTGGACCGCCGTCCCTTCTTCACCGGAGGTTCCTGAGGCGCCTTGTTTCTGGTGACAGGCTTAATTGGTTTGATGGGTGGAGCAAGAGGTTCAGCATCTTCTGAGCCAGCGATCGATGACTTGTCTGTTAAAGGAATGCGTCATCAGCTCTGAGGAGTATCTGGTTCCTTCCCATGAGCAGAGGGGAGATTCTCACAACCTACTGATGTCAGTATACACATTCAAACCTTCTAACTAGAACACCAGAAATGAAATTCACTGTAACAGTCATATGCAGAACTCAGAGGCTGTTTTAAGTAATTACTTAAAAGTTTCTAAATGCCTACAACTTGCAGCTTGACAGCAGCAGAAATCCAAACACTGAAAACAAAATACAGTGTGACCAAAAGTCAAGAATATGAACTGAAGGCTTCTGAAGACTCTAACCTCTAAATTTCACTTGAACAGTCACCTAGAGTTTAGGTACGATATGGTAACCATGAGACTATGTCTCAGGACCTCTGACCACAGAGAGCATAACTGGCCATGGGCCCCAGCTGCGGCACTCTGAAATCCAGGGGTACAGAGGCCACACTCACCACAGGGGCTGCTCTAGGTCTGTGACGAGTATGGCAGCGACACTAAGGTAGGCCCTGTTCTGAGAAGACATGAGATTCCCCTAACAGTCCATGTTTGCCCAAGGGCTCCCTGACAGCCTTGTCGAGCTGTCTCATACTGCATGGCCTCCAGGAAGATTCTACCCGGCCTTCCTTTCCGCTCTCCTTTACTAGGGTCAGACCTACAGAGCAGGCTGACAGCTCCCTCAGGCTTTCCTAACTCCCTCCCCACATTTCAGGCATTTCCTCTAATAAGATCTTTACCTGGTCAATCCTCCCACTGACATCTGGTTCCTGGGCGGGGGGGGGCGGGGGGTGGGCGGGCAGGCCGGTAGCCTAACATAAAATGCTGTGCTGAGCCCACTACGTACCCGCAGGATGATCAGCACACAAACCAAGGTCATCCCCAACCTACCATCATTACCCATGGAAGACAAAATCTTTTCTCGTTCTTCCCATGGTAAGGCACTCAGGGTGGGCATGTCATCAGGAAACACAGCTCGTTTTTCGGCCAAGGGCAACAGCAGCTCTTCTGCAGACATGTTTAATCCGGGGTCCTCGCACAGAGGTCTCTGAGGAGTCACTTTCTTGACCCTAAGTAAGAGGCAAGCCCAGAACAAACAATAGCAACCATCTGTGTTGAAAACAAAACTGAATGAAGCCAAGGTATAGTTGATTAACTTATTATAGTCTAGAGTCAAAACATACAACTCTAGTTATCCTCAGCTGATATGCCATATCAATATATAGAAATCACCTACTTCTAAAATTGGCAGAAAAGGATTCTAATAAAAACAGAAAGCAACTAAGTTTCTATTCCCAATTATACTACTTCTTTAAAATTCCCCTCAAAAAATTCAAGCTGCCAGTCTGTATTATCAAGGAGTTCTTTAAATAGGGCTTATTTAACAACAGACTGTTTCTCTGATCAGCAGAGAAGTAGGGGAAATAACTTACAAATGGAGGCATAAAGGCCACAGCTCCAAACAGAAATGTCTCACATTTTAGGGAGCTGCAGCTCCTATCACTAGGTTAACCAAAAACATCCAAAATGGTGTCAGAAGTCTCATCATATTCCTGCTAGACCTTCCAAATGGCAGAATTACTAAATGCAAATGTGCCACTACACTGAATTACATTAAAGCCTAAGTTTGTGGTCATTTTAACCTTGATATGTCAATATAAACATGCAACTACTAGATGGCAATTTTAAAAAACAATCTAAAGATTGGCAGGTTTTCTCATAAAAGGCTAGTGTCTAGCTGACTTTGTAAAAAATTAAAAAGTGCTGCTCTTTACAAAGATCTGTTTGTCATCATCTTAACTAACTGAATTGTACAGCTTTTCTGTACCACAACTTGAGGTAAGTGCTTCTCATATGAATTCTGCAAACACCTGTTATCTACTGTTCTAGTCACTCACTTCTCAGGGAAAAAGATCCCCCTCGCCTTGTTTTCTATAGCAAACAACAGTAGAACAATTAGACTGCAAAAATGTACCTTCAAAATTAAGTGAGATTCCATCACACCAAATCCATATAAACAACTTGGCATTCGATGTAATATGGCCCCACACACCTTTGGGTCTCAGTTCATTGCTTGCCTTCATGAAGCCGTCCAGCTATTCCCTGCTCTTCCCATATATTTAATACTTTTCTGTCGCTATCTACACTGTTCCTCCTCTTTAAATGTTCCTCTATTATTTTCTACCTATCAAAATCCTATCTGTTCTTAAAGGAACACTGCAAATGCCACCACCTTTTCCTGATTCCCATAACTGGATATTAACTGAAACAGCCTCAAACCTGCTCCTAGAAGGGGCTTGAGAAACTGTTGATTTTAACGGGCAAGATGGAAAAGAGTACCTGTGCTTTGGGCTGGTCAGTTTGTTTAAGACTCTTACTCTTCTCAATCTTGCAGAGCTGGGCTTTGGCCTTTTTAAGGAGGCTGGCAACCCTCTTGTCAGTCATTGGAAGCTTGTCTGCCTGAGCCAACATGGAGCCTATGGAGGAAGTGGAATGTTTAACAGTGCTAGATGAAGGAGTGGAAAGGCAGAGGGTTTTCTCCTTCTCCAGGGATGGGGTAGTTGGGCCGAGGTCCAAGTTGCTTTTTTCCAGATTTCCTCTCCCTTTCTTTATAAGTATTTTGGTTTTGACAGCTGTCGTATCCCCAAGAGTCACAGAAGCAATATCAGTCCCAGAATCGAGTGATGAAGACTTCTTCCGCCCAGTTGCTTTTTTTGGCAGAAGATGAAGCGGCCACATCTTCACCAACAGCCTTCTCTTTGGAAACTTTACCCATAGCATACAAAGCCGCGCTACTCTGAATTTCTGATCCCTTTTTCCTTTTCTCTTTCTTGGACTCCCGCTTATTCTCCTTCTCTCTCTCCCGGTCTCTCTCTCTACTCTTGTCCTTCTCCACGCTCTTGTCAGCATCTCGCTCTTTGGACAGCTCCTCGGGGCCTTGTCTTTATTTCTCCCTCGTTCAGTCTGGGAGCCTGGGGTGAACCAAGGGAAGAGAGGAGTGGGACTACTGGATGAAAATGGCTCTGCTGGAGCACTGGTCTGCTTCCTTGGTCTCTGGTTTTTCTCTGCAGATTCCCCAGACTGAGTCAGGGAATGAGAAGGAAAAGTAAAAGTTGGGTTTAAGGCACTAGTGGCAAGAGGACCAACAGAAATGCTTATCGAGGAGGAGACAGAAGACGGTGGGGTGAGAGGTGACAGCTCAGAAGTGCTAAGCCTTCCACTTCTTGTCCTCATAGAGTGAGAAGGAGATCTTGGTTCAGATCGAATAGGGCTAAACACCTTTCTTTTCCTTTTCCTGTTAGATACTCCTGAAGAAGATGTGCCAGCAGAAGTTCGATTACTAGGCAAGGTTACAGACTCAAATATCCTAGAGTGAGCCTCACTCGGAGTAAACCTCGGAGCTCTCAGAAGCGGGCTCCTTTTGTGCATATCGAACCTTGTTCCAGAATGGAGAGGTGAAAACAATCGGGCTGAAGCAGCAGGACCAGACGTAGAAAACCCGGACGCGAAGCCGACATCCTCAGGAGTTAGTGGAGGGGGCCGGAAATTATCAAAGATTGGTTTGCGAATAAGACCTTCTTTGGCATACTTTGCTGAGGAAAAGTACTGTGGCTCTGACCTAGAGTGCTTTAGAGAAGTCCACCTAAATGTCGGTTCCCGCAAAATAGATTTTCGCTTCCCTTGCATGGGAGCGGCGGAAGTAGGCAAAAATGGTGATGCTAAGGGGATGGTTGGAGGCATGAGCCAAGGTGTGTGGTCAGAGATACTGGAGGCTGGCTGCAGAGGAGGCGGTGGTGTCAGCAGGGGTGGAGGGGGCGAGGAAGAGGTCTGCTGCTGGGGGCATTTTGCAGACTGGATAATTTTTTCGTGGTTCTGGATCCAAAACTTCTCTCCGACACCGAATACCTTCTGCTTCTCCGGTCACTACTGTCATTTTCTGGGGACTGGGAAATAGGCAGTGGCGTATGGACTTCGGGGGTATCACTCCGCTCTTCAGGAAGGACTTGAATCTCCTCAGAGGCCTGAGAATCTGTGGAGGTATCGACACTGGGGCTACTGGATCGGGAGGAGTCTGAAGACATTTGAGAGGAGTGCTGAGATGCTGCACTTGATTTTTCAGAAGATCCACAGGATGTGGCACTGAATCTACTGTTCGGTGTAGACTCCAGTCGGGCAATTTTAATTGGAGGGTCATAATCTTCATCCTCTATGAACCGCCGAGGGGTTTTGATGATCCGCGAGGAGATGGCACTGACAACAGGCATGATGAACTGTCGGATGTTTTTGACCTGTGTCTTCACCTTTCTTCCTTGCAGCTGAGCTGCTTCTTTCTCGATTTTCTTTTGAGCCCCCCTTTTTGCCCTCTGCAAGAGCTGCTTAGCAATTGTTGCATCTGTCCTTTTAGAAGAAGGAATAATCCTAACCGGCTTAATCCTTCGAGGGCTTTGTCTGACTACTGTCTTATCTTCTTTTGTGAGTGGAGGTGTTCCTTCCTTGTCTTTCCGGACCTTCTGGGGCTTTTCCAGTTCAGAGTTAATGAGGAGACCTGAAGGGGTCTTTATCCTTTCTGTTGATGGAGGCCGTCCTCGCCGGCGTACAATTTGTACCCCCTTCCTTCCTATTTGAAGCTTCCCTGTCTTAAACTTTGACTTGAGAGGAGAGAGTTTACCTGCTCTTAATTTTTTAATCTTTGTGGCTTGCTGAAAAGTAGCGGAAGGCGTGCGTTTCATTTTCTTCAGGCTATCTTCTTTGTTTCCCTTTGGTAACTCGGAAATGTCCTTTCCATGTGTGATTTTGAGTTTTACTCCAGGGAAGGTGGGAGGTCTTCCTCTCTTCTTTTCTATACTTTTAGAATCTCTCTTCTTGATCTTGTCTCCAGATTTGGTCTCTGATTTGTTTAGAGGGGAGAGCACAGGTGGGTCTGAGAGGAGGGCTGCATTTCGGTCAGAGCCACTTCTAGGTCTCCCGCGAGGCTTTCGAGGACTAGTTTTAACTGTGTATAGAAATTAAACAATTAAGAGCATATATTTAGCTTTGCAGTTTAGGTCTTAACTAAACTGAAGATAATTTAGCAAAAGTCATTCTGTACTGAACTCTATCTGGGTTTAATCAGACAATAAAACGTCTTTATTGTGCTTAGTTTCTTTTCACCAAAAACCAGCCTCAAATAAATCAAGTAAATTACATTCTACCTAAAATAACCCTTAACTCCTTTTTTGATAGAAAAACTAAGATAATCAAAGAGGTTTTCAACTGAACAGTTAATATACAAAACTAATTTTCTTACATCTTTAGGTGAATAAGGCTTTTTATCTGAATTTTAAAAATCTGTTAAAAAAATCTGTATGACTTTTTCCATATTCTAGTCATCAAGGGTAACATGTGAGAACACATTTATAGTAAGTCATCCCATTTTTTCAATTCAGAATTTTGGCTTTAATGAATAGGAACAAGGTGCTCTCCAACCAATAATATACCAACTTTCATAGGTTACAATAATACACCAACTTCTACAGGCTGCTCAGCTTCCTATATTTTCAATCTGCTTTCCCAAAGTAAGTTAAGAAAGTTTCACTGAAAAGAAAAATATTCATTCATGAGACATCAGAAAAAGATCATTGAACTCAGTGGCAGGTGAACTAATCAGTGAAATGGCATGAGATATCTGTTAATCTACTCCCCTACCTATAGGCTCTTGAACCAGTCTTAAATTACAAAAAGATTTAACCATAATTGACATCAAGAGCAAACTGACTATTTAAATCAGGTTTCTTCTATTCTAAATAAAAGGAATCTGCCAACTTTTAATCAACTCAGTTTGCTATGTATTAAGAGGCTTCAGAAAACCATAGTTTTCTAAAATTCTTTTCTTTTGGGTGGGAGGGGGTATTGCTGTGGGATCTCAGTTTCCTGACCAGGAACTGAACCCTGGTCACAGCAATGAAAGCCCAGAATCCTAACCACTAGGCCACCAGGGAACTCCCTAAAATTCTTTGTACTGTCTGTACTTTCTAAATGTATAAATAAGAGTTGCCTCATGTGTCATATCTTCTCTTCTCTCATGACTTTTCAATGTTTTATATGACTCAACATTCTTCTGAGATTAAAACTTCCCCTAACAGGCACCAGAAGAGATTTATGCCATTATGATGAACATTTTAGACTATGGAACTGGCTTCCTAACAGAACAAAATCAACAAAGGTCTGATTGTTGAGCTTTCTAAATATAAATGCTTTCCTCACCAATTAACTTGAGACTTCTCTTAACAGATTAAGGATTCACATATCTGTTCTCAGTATATACTAATTACAACAAATTACAACAAAATGGGCTAGAGGACAGCAGAAAAACTATGCTTCATTTCTTCAAAATAATAAAGTATATAGATGTGTTTTTTTAAATAAAAAAAAGAGACAATATTCAAGATACACTGACAGCAAGGGGAAAAAAAAAAAAAAAAGAGGAAATCATCAAGGGTTGTGAATCAAAAATTAAACTCTACCCAGATCTATATCACAAGATTCCTTATAATCTTGGTAAATCTGAATGTGGCCACTTACAGGCCTTTATTAATTCTGAAAACCTCTTCGATCCATCTTTTACAAGAAACTTTTGGTGAACATGTAGAAAAAAGCACAACAGAGAAAAGTCCAGCTCTGCTGCTAACTTCCATAATCCACAATATACTCAAAGAACTCACAAATCAGTTAGAAGTAACTGCTCAGCGTGTCTTTTCCTGGCCTGATTTCGTTATCTATAAGTGAAGGGTTAGACTAGACAATCTCTAAAATCACCTTCTGATATGAAGTTTTAAGATTTTATCACATCTTAAAAGAGAAAATTGCTACTCTCTAAATGGCACAGGTACAGGAATACTACTGGTTAAGTCCTTCCAGCTAGGATAGCAATATTATCACCACTTGGGAAAGGAAAAATTGTTAACATACTGTGTTTGAGTTAGATTACTATATAGTACATGAAGACTCTTGAATGAAATGCAAATGATAACAATCAAAAACGTCAACAACAAGAACCAAAAGCACGGCTAACATCATATTTAACTAGCCTGTCTATCTACATAAAATCAAAGACAACCATACAAGAAGTCAGAATGGCAGCACAAGTGGAGAATTTTTTTTTCATCGTAAGATCTATCTCCCTCTCTTATACAGAATTCTGCAAGCCATCAGATGTTATTTCCACTGTGGATCATCTCGCAGGAAATTGCTGTTAAGTCTAGAATTTCAACTCATTCTAGATATTTTCTTGGTGAGAACAATGGCAAATATTGTTAACAAATGGAAACACCCATGTCATTTTTATTTTCTTTAACAGTTTTTCAAGGATCAGGTAAAAACAGTTTCATAGAGTGCCAATATTTTGTTTTTAGTTCTTTGACAAAAGTAGACCAAATTTCATCTGTTTAAAACAACGGTCAAAAAATAATAATAATAAAAAAATAAAACAACGGTCAAATTATTTGTACAGTTCAAAATGCATAAATCTGAGGATGCTATCATTAGTAAGTAACCTTCAATTTGCCGACCAAGTTTTATAAGCATTCGAGAGAAATCTAGCCCCATGCCACAGGTAGTTCCCATAGAGAAGCATAATTAAAGATAAACCAAAAGTGACCTAACAGAGAGGAGCCCCATAAAGAGGGCTAGTTCATAAGCCATTTCCTACTTAGTGTGAGGGAAAGGGAACAATTTCTCCAAAAGAAACCTAAGACCACCTTTTACATGCAAAGAAGGCAAGGGGAAGTCACAGTCTTTTAACAAACAAAACTTCAAGGCGTCATGTGTTTAACGGGTCATGTTTAATGGGTCATACCTGAAGGAGACCTTGTGGGACTTCGTACTCTGACTTCTTCATCTGAGCCAAAACCTAAGAACTGCTCATCCTACAACAAAGGAAAATTATTTTAAAATCAGGAAAAAAAAAAAAAAAAAAAACCATAAATCTGAACATATCCCAAAGAAATACCGAGGAGACACAAATGAATTTGGAAAATTTAGCCTCTATATATCAATCATCATTCCTACGGATATTATTATAAAATAACTTAATACTGAAATAAATAAACCCAGCCATATGGCTTCAATACAGACATACAGGAGCTGTGTAGTAACTGAATATTGATAAGTCACCTTTGGTGCACAGTACACAGGGGACAGTCCTAAATTTCAACCTATAGATACAGCCCAAAACAATTAAAAGAATGACTTTAACTCAAGTAAGCAAATCAGTACAATGGCAGAAATACACAGCCCCAATAAAAAAATATTTTTAACAAGTAAAGTTTATAGACACATAAGGAATAACCTATAGTATCATAATTTCTTGTCTACTAAATATTAAGAGACTGAAATTGCCAAAATAGTCAGTTCCTTAACTCAGGAATTGACATTTAGATGTGATTTCTATACATTTGAGATCCAAAGATTCTCAACATGCATTTTATGGCTTCACTTTTAAATGCCCTGTGATAAGAGACTTAATGGTGGGCAGCAGCATTTGTGAAAGGATGGTGAATTGACCACATAAAGGGTGAAATGCATCCAAGGATAACTGAAGAAAGCACTTTAATTTCAGTTGTACTTAGAGAAGGCAAAAACTTTTCTTTCCCTCTAACTTTTAACCTACTTAAAATAAATACTAAGGATTTAACCAATTTTGAACAAATTCCCAAGAAACATGGTCCATTTAAACAACTTGATTAATAGACATTCACCAATTCAGAGACTAAGAGTTCTTTCTAGAAAGAGACAAGAAAGAGAATTTCAGATGCCAGAAACAAAATCCATATAAAAGAACAAATTATGGAATTAAAGACAGATTTTCTTGTACCTCCAACTGATACTGATAGTCCTCAAATTAAATTCAAACAGTTAAAGCCCCCCCACCCAGTTTGAGGGGACCAGTTCGACTCTTGTTTGTGGATGCATGGCACCAATGAAGAGAAGGAAGGGTTAGTCTGAGGTCTCAATGTCTTTATTTACTGCAGTGTTACAAGGAATAAATGAAATAATTTATGGAAGTTATGTAATTTATGTAAAAACATTCAGAAAACTATAATGTGGCATCCACACTGTAGTTATTATTATTGATGTGATTTTAGAAACTGAAGCTCCAAAAGGGCAGATGACTTACCCAAGACCATACAGTTAGTTACAAAGAACTTTGTACCATAATGACTAAAATCTAAAACTAGAAATATTTAGAGGAATCCAATAAATTATCTATACTACAAAATTCGATAAATTTTTTCAGCTATTATTAAAGTAACATGAAGCCCATTTTCAAATCCTTAAAGTTTCTGATTTAATTCATTCTTTTCCGGCATTATCCTTATGGAACAACCTGGTAGTCTATGCATTTCACAAAGACATTTGGGGATTTCCTAACACTTACCAGGGGACTACATTGCTAAATGCATAAATTCTATGCTCTGAGAGTGTTGCAACAAGAGAGTTCTACCAACTATATACACACTAACCAACAGGTAAAGTAACCAAAGCAGAAATAACGAAAGATGATTAATCTTTAAAAGAAACATGAGATTCACATTGCTATGTTCTATATTTTAAACTTTCACAACATGTAACTATACACCCTAATTCAATCTACTCCAAAACAGAGTACTACAGAGCTATCAAGCAGTCATTAAACTAACTGCCAATGTTTAAAGTTTCCAAGTACTTTCCAAAATGACAGAAAGCATTAACTCTTTCTTTGTGGCCTTGTAGTTGGAATAAGAAAAGACTGACTTTACTTCCATCCAAGAACTTTCATTTGAAATATACTGACAGGTTGACTTCTTCAAGCACACTTAAAAAATAAGCACCCATTGTTTAAACAATCCAGACAGTTTAGTCAAAAACAAAAGCCATCACTGTTATGTTAAAGAGCTCTGGTCCACTAACTGTGAACTTCCAATTCCATATAAAAGTCCCCCAAGCTGAGAAAGAACTGGGAGAAAAAATCCTGCAAAAAGGTGATACAAGTTGAGTTCTTTCTGCCTTTCCAGTCTCTCCCATAACCCACTTTAAATTCATCAGTTCCTGGAAGTAAGCAAGGTAACAGTGCTGGCTTTCCAGGGAATCAGACTTGCCTAGAAATCAAAAGACTAAGTCCCAATGTCTACAAAAAGATAACAAAGAGGAGCTGCAATTAAACCCATGGTGGCTCAGATGATAAAGAATCTGCCTGCAATGCAGCAGAGACCAGGGTTCAATCCCTGAGTCGAGAAGATCCCCTAGAGAAAGGAAAGGCAACTGGCTTCAGTATTTTTGCCTGGAAAATTCCATGGTCAGAGAAGCCTGTAGGGTGACAGTCCATGGAGGGTCGCAAAGAGTCATACACAACTGAGTGACTAACACTTTCACTTTCTTTCACTTGGCGCTATAGCATCATAAGCCTGGACAGCCCTGAAAAGAGGAAACGGGAGATACCATGCTACATGGGACCAAGATTTCTGGAAACTGGGCCCAAACAGCCAGCTACACTTTTCACTCTGGCTTTCTCTGAGCACAGCATTCCAAGACAAAGTATAAGCAAGAGGGAACAAACCTATTCCTTCTGGATAATGATGTCCTTAGAGAATCATATCCTTTCCTTACCACCAAAGATAGAAAAATATCCTTGCCAAGCTAAGACCTTAAATCATATTTATCTTCCAGAGATTAGGAATGCAAAGAAGCTAATGTCATTTCCTAAGTGAAAGTTAATTCTAAAATAATAAACGTGTAGAATTTATTACCCTCACCCTTATCTCTAGGGGTTATTTGAGAACTTCCAAACATATCTTTAACAGCAAATTCTACATTACCCATTAATATCCTAACATTTGAGGATTTCTATTTTATGTTAATGGCAGGATTTTAATCTTTTAATGGCTCTTATATTTGTGATGAAGCGATAAAGAATATTTTCCACAGGAGAACCTAAGTGAACCCAAAATAAGTATTACAGACAATAATGTTTACATAAAAATGTAATGATGAAGACATTTTAGAAAAATACATGAAGCTCCATACTTCAAGGAATTATGTACTACTAGGACAATTTTGCAAACAAAGCACTTTCTTTTACTTGTCCATTCATTCAAAAACCATTTATACACTATCTATTCCTGATGCAAAGAGGAGTAAGACACGATGGCTCTGCTCCCAAGAAGTAACTAAGGCAGATAGGCAGGTGCCCAATCTCAGTCTTCCTTTCAAAATCCTTTCAAATGTAGGTGAAGGATAAATTACTATGTAAATCATATTCTGGAATTTAAAAACTGGCTTAAATCTTAGAATAGTTCATTCTTCCTCTTGTATTAGTATTAGGTTCATGGAGAAATATTCAACACACTTCAAAATTCTTCCAAAGGATGGCAATGTCTGTCTCCATGCCTCAGTGTGGTTCTAGGCACCACTCCAGCATTAGAAATCGGAGAGTTTAAGTAATCAAGACCTAAATCGTCTGCAGTGATTAGATGTGACACAGTTCCTAGGAATACCAGTGGCATCTGATCTAATTTGCAACCGATAGAGGCCGATCTTCTTTCCTCCCTACTCCCAACTAAAATGCACAGATTTTATCTCCTCCCCTAAATTACTCCTGATTTACCTTTGAGCAGAAATCACTCACCTGGAGTTTTCCCATCTCCCAATTTTATGTGGAGATTCCAAAGTTATTTTGAAAATGACTCTAATAAACAAGCTTGGGCACATCTGGCCTTCAGTGAATAAGGTTTTGGGTGCCTGCTTATAGCTCCTTTCTTTTCTTGTGAGATTCCTCAGCACTTCATAGCACTGAATTAGGTGGCAGGTAACTTAGCACCCTTCTGTCTCCAAAATGTTTACTCTTTTTGGTTTAAAAATACCAAATTTCTTCAACTACAAAGGTTTTACAGATGGATCAACTCACAAATAACATCCATAACCACAGACTGTTTGAAATTCTTTGTTTTGAATGCTTATAATTTTTGATATCATCATATATAGTTCCATCATATGAGGAGGCAACAGAACTAAGAAAATTACTAACAACTAAAGAAGATGAAGAAACATCAAGGAGGCATACAGTGCATCTCAGCAGCTCCAGTTAAAAAGTAACACTTCTCCTTTGGGAATTTATTCCCGTTAGTTATCACTTCTGCTGGCACATTTCTCCGTGTGTCACCGGCTACAATTCCCTGGTGGTCCGGTGGTTAGGACTTAGCACTTTCACTGCCGAAGGCCCAGGTTCGATCCCTGGTCCAGGGAGATCCCACATCTGAGGGGCAACTAACCCTGCACACCACAGCTACCGAGTCCCTGAGCCCCAGAGCCCATGCTCTGCAACAGAGAAACGACCGAAATGAGAAGCCTGTGCGCAGCAAAGAAGAGGAGTCCCAGATTGCCACAACTGGAGAAAAACTGTTCGTGGCAACAAGACCCAGTGTAGCCAAAAATAAAATAAACAAACAAGTAAACCTTGGGGGGACACACAAGGAGATTGACCTCAAACTGGTGGTAGTATTTAGTTGCTAAGTCACATCCGACTCTTGTGACCCCATGGACTGTAGCCTGCCAGGCTCCTCTATCCATGGGATTCTAGGCTGGTAGGAGAGATTAAATCAATTCATTCATCCATTCATTCATTAAAATATATATAAGCCCATTTCTGGGTTAAGGGATGAATATAGAGATAAAAGACAGTTTTTTGCCTTCAAGGATCTGCTAGTCTGTGACAAACAGATCTTTCAATCAATGGAATAAGTATCCAATCTTGTATAATAACTAGGAATGGAGTAGTATAGCCCTTAAAAGTTATCAATCATTATACTGTATACCTGTAACTTAGTATTACACAGCAACTATACTCTAATTTTTAAAATGTTAAAAATAAATAAAGATTTTTAAAAATTAATGGAATGCAGTGTGTTTCCTGCCATGCCAGAGGAATACACATGCCAGAGGAATGAATAAGAAAGCACAGCAGAAAGGTGACTCACTTAGTCAAGGAGAAGAGCCAGGAAAACCACTGCAGAAAGGATGAAAGCTTACTCCAACTTCTGAAGGGTAATAAATTAGGGTTGAAGGGAGACACTGCAGGCAGAGAGAATAACACATACAAAGGACAGAGATATAAAAGTGCATGGCATGGAGTGAAATTACACACAGTTCAGCAGAGCTGAGGCCCTGGCCGATGTGGGAAAGAGGCATAAGATGTTGAAGGGGAAAAGGCTGAGGCAAATCATGAAAGGTCTTAAATGCCTTTATGAGTTTGAAGTCTCTCTTCAAGGAAGTGCAGGCCTCATCCTGAGGGCTCCAGCTCATCAGTAACATTTTCGGGCAGGAGAGAAGCATGATTAGATTTATATTTTCAACAGATCACTATGACAGCAGTGGGGAAGCAGAGATTACCTTTAAAGCCAGAGGCAGTAAGAACAGTTATAAAATGACTGCAGTGGCACTGGGGATTGAGAAGCGCAGATTACACAGATGGCTAGGAGGCAAAACAAACATGGCTTTAACATGAAGGGTTATCTGTAAAGATGTGCAAGTTTACGGTGATATTTCTAAGACTGGGACTAAAGTTTCTATGAGGAGGAAGGGAAATCACTTTCGACAACTGAATTTGAAATGTCTGTCCAAGTTGTTAGAACCATCTGGAGGAAATGCATCTGATTCAGTGAATTTATGAATGTTGAAACTGTACGTATAAAAGCAGTCACCTAGGGAGAGAATACAGAGAGAAAAGGGGAACCCATGGAGAGTTCCCAGGGAATATCCACACTTCATTACAGAGGAAAGGGAATCTTAGGGAAGAGAAAGAGATGGAACGGCCAAGGAGAACAATCTTGTGGATATCTAAGTACGTAACCGTCAAGGGAAGAACACACAAGGGATGGCAGAGCTGGGGAAGGACTGAAGCTTGTACAGAGGTTATCAAAATTGGGAGGTCACCCATGACCCTTCTGAGGTCCACTT
The DNA here is from genome assembly GCA_917880005.1 of Nanger dama. NCBI lineage: Eukaryota > Metazoa > Chordata > Mammalia > Artiodactyla > Bovidae > Nanger > Nanger dama. The sequence continues at coordinate 29,389,652 of CAKJTW010000014.1, read as the reverse complement.
CAAGGCAGTGTTAGAGGCAGGAGGAGCCCAAGTGCAGTGGGTGGAGGTGTGACTGGAAAGGGACTGCAGTGCAAGTGAGTATAGACGGCGCTTTTGAAAAAACTCAATTACACGGGAAAGGAGAGAATGGACACGATGCGGGGACGCGCCTGCGAGGATGACTTTTTGAGCTGTTGTGTTCATTTGCTGAAGGAGGACACAGCAGTCAGGAGGAGGCTGAAATTTCTCAACAGCAAATCAGCAAAAGATGGAAAAGGGATGCAAAGGTGGGGTGGCCTCTGAGAAGAAATGAAGACGAGCTGCAGTGGGAGGAGTTCTCTCACGTCAGGAAAGAGGCCAAGCGTGCAATGAGCAGTGGACAAGCTGACAGACACGAGGAAGCTCAGAGATTCCCCTGAAATCACAGGCAGAACTTGTTCACACGGGCATCTGCCAGATGGAGAGACACAAATTTCTTCAGATTCTCAAAGAGGCTCACAATCCACAAAAAGTTTTTAGCACGCTGCTCTGAAGGAAAAAAATCATGCTGCTAAGTCACTTCAGTCATTTCCGACGCGGTGTGACCCCATAGATGGCAGCCCACCAGGCTCCCCCGACCCTGGGACTCTCCAGGCAAGAACACTGGAGTGGGTTGCCATTACCTTCTCCAATGCATGAAAGTGAAAAGCGGAAGTGAAGTCACTCAATCATGTCCGACTCTTAGCAACCCCATGGACTGCAGCCCACCAGGCTCCTCCGTCCATGGGACTTTCCAGGCAATAGTACATGGAACAAGGCTAATTTAGAACAAATGGGATGGGGTAGAGGAGAGAAGTAGGAAATAAGATGCAGAGACTGATAAAAACTGATTTGGTTGGAAAGGGGTAGCCACAGCAGGGCCAAGATCAAAGACAAATGAACTATCAGAACCTTGTTAATTCTAGAATGGTATGGTCAAAATTGAAAAATTGAAAAGCAGAGACATTATTTTGCCAACAAAGTTCTGTCTAGTCAAGGCTATGGTTTTTCCAGTGGTCATGTATGGATGTGAGAGTTGGACTGTGAAGAAGGCTGAGCACCGAAGAATTGATGCTTTTGAACTGTGGTGTTGGAGAAGACTCTTGAGAGTAGTCCCTTGGACTGCAAGGAGATACAACCAGTCCACCCTGAAGGAGATCAGCCCTGGGTGTTCTTTGGAAGGAATGACGCTAAAGCTGAAACTCCAGTACTTTGGCCACCTCATGTGAAGAGTTGACTCATTGGAAAAGACTCTGATGCTGGGAGGGATTGGGGGCAGGAGGAGAAGGGGACGACAGAGGATGAGATGGCTGGATGGCATCACTGACTCGGTGGATGTGAGTTTGAGTGAATTCCGGGAGATGGTGATGGACAGGGAGGCCTGGCGTGCTGCGATTCATGGGGTCGCAGAGAGTCAGACACAACTGAGCGACTGAACTGAACTGATGGTCAAAATTCAGCCGCTAAACAGTAGAAGCTACTTTTGAGTCTCAAGTGCAGAAAAAAGTGTAACTCTGAAATTTGTTTCTTCTAGATAGGATATTTAAATATACACATATGAAATCAGAGGAGGAAAGAGACTGAATACAGGGAGACCAGATAGCAGTCTACAGTTAAAATTCAAATGCGATTGGTATCCAGTCATTCCAGCAAGTATTATATTGTCAATAAACACTGTTTTAGACGCTAAAGATACACAGGTGAAGAACTGACAAAATTTCTGACCCATGAGAAAATAAATATCTAACAAAAAAATGAGGGCACTAAAGATTGATGAGGGGCTACCTGTGGGAGTTATTTTCACTTGGACAGTCAGGAAATGCTTTTCTAAAGTGATAGTTTTACCAAAAACTGGCAAACTGTTGGCCACAGGCCAAATCTAGCCTGCCATCTGGTTTGTTCAGTCCATGAACTAAGAATGGTTTTTTAGCATTTTTATATGTTTTTAAAAAGGAAAGCCTTCCTCAGTGATCAATGCAAAGAAATAGAGGAAAACGATAGAATGGGAAAAGACTAAAGATCGATTCAAGAAAATTAGAGATACCAAGGGAACATTTCAGGCAAAGATGGGCACAATAAAGGACAGAAATGGTATGGACCTAATAGAACCAGAAGATATTAAGAAGAGGTGTCAAGAATACATAGAAGAACTATACAAAAAGATTTTCACAACCCAGATAATCACGATGGTGCGATCACTCACCTAGAGCCAGATATCCTGGAATGGGAAGTCAAGTGGGCCTTAGGAAGCATCACTATGAACAAAGCTAGTAGAGGTGATGGAATTCCAGTTGAGCCATTTCAAGTCCTAAAAGACAATGCTGTGAAAGTGTTGCACTCAATATGCCAGCAAATTTGGAAAACTCAGCAGTGGCCACAGGACTGGACTGAAAGTTCAGTTTTCATTCCAATCCCAAAGAAGAGCAATGCCAAAGAATGCTCAAACTACCTCACAACTGCACTCATCTCACACGTAAGGAAAAGTAATACTCAAAATTCTCCAAGCAAGGCTTCAACAGTATGTGAACTGTGAACTTCCAGATGTTCAAGCTGGATTGAGAAAAGGCAGGAACCAGAGATCAAATTGACAACATCCACTGGATCACTGAAAAAGCAAGAGTCCCAGAAAAATGTCTACTTCTGCTTTATTGATTATCCCAAAGCCTTTGACTGTGTGGATCACAACAAATTGTGGAAAATTCTTCAAGAGATGGGAATACCAGACCACTTGACCTGCCTTCTGAGAAATCTGTATGCAGGTCAAGAAGTTAGAACTGGACATGGAACAACAGACTGATTCCAAATCGGGAAAGGAGTACGTCAAGGCTGTATATTGTCACCCTGCTTGTTTAACTTATATGCAGAGTACACCATAAGAAACACTAGGCTGGAGGAAGCACAAGCTGGATTCAAGATTGCCGGGAGAAACATCAATAACCTCAGATATGTAGATGACATCACCCTTATGACGGAAAGCGAAGAACTAAGAGCCTCTTGATGAAAGCTAGAGAGGAGAGTGAAAAAGTTGGCTTAAAACCCAACATTAAGAAAACTAAGATCATGGCATCTGGTCCCATCACTGCATGGCAAACAGATGGGAAACAGTATCAGACTTGATTTTCTTGGGCTCCAGAATCACTGCAGATAGTGACTGTAGCCATGAAATTGAAAGACACTTGCTCCTTGGAAGAAAAGTTATGACCAACCTAGACAGCTTATTAAAAAGCAGAGACATTACTTTGCCAACAAAGGCCCATCTAGTCAAAGCTATGGTTTTTCCATTAGTCATGTATGGATGTGAGAGTTGGACTATAAAGATAGCTGAGCACTGAAGAATTGATGCTTTTGAACTGTGTGGTGTTGGGAGAAAATTCTTGAGAGTCCCTTGGACTGCAAGGAGATCCAACCAGTCCACCCTAAAGGAAATCAGTCCTGAATATTCATTGTAAAGTCTGATGCTGAAGCTGAAACTCTAATACTTTGCCCACCTGATGTGAAGAACTGACTCATTTGAAAATACCCTGAAGCTGGGAAAGATTGAAGGCAGGAGGAGAAGGGGACGAAGAGGATGAGATGGCTGGATGGCATCACCGACTCAATGGACGTGAGTTTGAGTGAACTCCGGGGAGTTGGTGATCGACAGGGAGGCCTGGCGTGCTACATGTAGTCCATGGGTCGCAAAGAGTTGGACATGACTGAGCAACTTAACTGAACTGACTGATATGGTTAAAAAATCAGAAGAATCATGCACATGAAAATTATATGAAATCCAAATTTCATGGTGCACAAATAAGTTTTATTGGCACACAGCCCCTTGTGTCACAGTTTCTGTATCGTCTACGGCTGTTCTTTAGACTACAACAGCAGAGAGGAGTCTGGCAACAGAGACCATTCGGCCCTTCGCAGAAAAAAACTGGCTGAACCCTGGTTTAGACCTAAATGATGAGAAAAAGACAGACATACGAAGATCCAGATGACACAGTTTTCTCTCTAGATAGTAAGTGCAAAGGCCTACAGACACCAAGCAGCATGGCATGGATGACAGACCACAAGGCCAGTGTGGCAGTGGAGCAGAGGGAGAGAGATGAGAAGAGGTGGTGCAGAAGCAGACCGACCAGAGAACAGATCACATACAGCTTTGCAAAACAGAAGAATCCTGCATTTACTCAAGCAGGTGGGAGAGGGAAGATGGGGAAGAGAGACACCCATAGGTTTAAAGGCGGGACTAGTAAGAATTGATGGATTTACATTTGGAATCCACAGTCACCAACTGAAGAACAAACTTTAGTGAGGTAAGAACACGAGCAAGGAGATAAGGGAAAAGTCCAGCCAGAAGACTGTAATGGCTAAGACTTCTTGTGCTGGAAGAATGCACGAGAGGAAGTTTCATTTAAGGTATTCTGAAGGTAATACAGATTTTACTGATGGGTTATTTGGAATATGAATATAGGGAGACATCAAGCATAACTCCTATATGTTAGACCCGAGCAATTGGGTAAACAGCAGAGTCATTCTGAAACAAGGAGAAAGGAAAAAATCAAGACTTTCTGGACATGGGAAGTATAAGATACCTACTAGATATCCAAGCACTTCAATGGATACCCATTTCCCTGTCGGGGAACAGTAGTGGCTACCGCAGTGGGTGGGCATGATTAGGTGAGATAATACCTGTGAAGCACTCAGAATACTGCCCGGCCTACCACAAACATTCAGTAAATGCTTATTCTTATTATGCAGATGGAATGTCAAACAGGCAGCTGGAAATATAGGTCTGGGACTCCAAGTAGCAGTCAACCGTTAGAGACGAAGATTTAGGAGTCCTCTGCATAGATAAGGCCTGGATGAGGTCATCTAAGAAAGTGCACAGATAAAGAAGGTGGCCAAAGGCAGACTCCTAGGTGACTCCAACATTCAGGTGAGTTAAGCAATGGAAGGAAGCCATAGAGAATACTGAAAATTAATAACTGATGAAAAAAAAAAAAAAAAGATGAGTGTGGTGTGACAGAACCCAAGAAAGGAGTGTTTCAAGACAGGAGTGGTCAGCTGGTTCAAAAGGTGCCCAAAGTTGAATAGGAGGAGGACTGAGAAATTAGCTATTCAATCTGGCAAGAGAGACGCCCTTGAGGATTTTGATAACAGCAATTTCATAGAGTCATGAGGATAAATAAAAGCCCAAGAGCACAGGACAAGGAGTGGCTGAGAGGTGAGAAAGTGGCAACTGCAAATACACATCACACTTTCAAGGAATTTTATCGTGAAAGGGAATGGAAAATTGGGTAGTGGCTGGGAAAGGATGTGGGGTCCATGGTTTTTTAAAAGAACTATTTAAATCAGTTAAACAGTTTTATATGTTGATGAGGCAGAAACTGCCGATGGAGGAGAGAGGAGGGCATAACTGCAGGAATGACCCGGAGTAGATGAGAGGGGATGAAATCCAGGGTACAAGTGGAGAGTGGCACTTCTTCAGCTGTAGAAGGCAAAGAAAGATGTGCTAGTGATTGTGTGTGTGCACACTCACTCAGTCGTGTCTGACTCTTTGCAACCCCATGGACTGTTGCCCACCAGGCTCCTCTGTCCATAAAATTTTCCAGGCAGGAATACTGGAGTGGGTTGCATTTCCTACTTCAAGGGATCTTCCCAGCCCAGGGACTGAACCCACATCCCTTGAGTCTCCTGAATTGGCAGGCAGATTCTTTACCACTTCACCACCTGGGAAGCCCATGTGCTTAAGTTCCCTTTTAAGAGGAAGGGCAAAGAGAGCTATTAAACACACTTGGTATAACTGACACTCAAGAATCAGTAAACAAAGACTACTACTTGAATTGCTCCCAGGAACAATCCTGTTAATATTAGCTTCGAGGGCTTCAACCTTCAAATGACCAATATCCAAAGTATCTTGCAAGGAATTATAATTTTAGTACTTACATTCATGCTATATTTTAAGCCAAGCTTGGTAAAAAGGAATTAAAAGTAAGTTTCATGAAGGAAGGGACTTATTCAGGGCTAATGTCCCAACACTTGGTCATCTGCCTGGTACATAAGACATTCTTAGAAAAATAGCTAAGTTGCTATCTCTTACTTTGTAGAGTGCTATGTTTATGAATGCCACTGGGGGAAGATAAGCCTCTTTACAAGCTGTTCATCATTTATAAAAGAAAACTATATAGTGACACTTGTGAATCATTTCCAAATATGAGTTTAACAATAATTTGACTGAATTTATAAGAAAAAAGTATAAAATATTCAAGCATAGTCAAATACACAGATCTCAGGAGAAAAACTTTTAAGCCAAGATGGTTTCTGAAATCCAACCAGCTGAGAAATGTATACAGTGACTGAACTGACATCATCATCTCTTGTCAACAAACTGGCAGTGGCAGGGCCAAGGTCAGATTCTCTCTGGCTCTTGGTGCATCAAAGAGAACTATGGCTGTTTGAATGCGTAACAGAAAGGAAGAGATTTCAACTGTTTTAAATATGTTCTCTGATACTGAACCCCCAGAGTCACCTAAGATTAAAGAGCGCAAAGACAGTAATACACTGTCCCTCAGTAACAACAGTTGGTTAAGTTTTCACCTATGCAGGAATGAAACCGTTTTCAAATATTTAATTCAATTCTACCTAGCAATGTTACCAACAAAACACAAATGCTACCCACTTTGTAATTAGAGAAAGAACTGTCTCCTTATCCTCACTCCTTATCAACAGGAGCAAGAAGCAGAGATGCTCAAAACAGCACAAGAGACAGGTGAGCTCCACCCATCCTGCTCTGGAAAAAGAGGCAAACATAAAGCAGCTCAGCATCTTTGGAAAAAAAGAAAAAGAAAAAGGGAAAATGAACCCACTACATCAGATAGTAAGCTATACAGATTCTTGGCAATGCTCCAAATTACTTTGCAGGATCCTTAAAAACAAAACAAACAAACAAACAAAAAACCCAAAACAGAACAAAAATTAAAGACTTTCAGACTTCTAGGTTCCAAGTCTGAACTGGTTTGAAGTAGAAGAAATAAAGCCCACTTAACTGATATACTGTAGAAATTAAATTAATCAACACAATGACAGGGCTGCTTCTTTGTTTAACAGGGAAGTACCACAAAATGACTAGATCCATTTGAATAGCCTGGAAAAATTAAACAAACAAACACCAACACTGTTTTCAGAGATGGTTCTTTTTATTACAAGAAGTTTTGGTCCTCCATAGGCCAACTTCCAACAGTTAACTTCATTTTGAGGTATATGTTCATTTGATTATAAATTTCTACTAGAATATTTCTTTTTTTTCCTCCCAGCTTGTTGTTCCGATCTTGATGCAAAAGTCAGATTGCATCTTTCCTTCTGGGCTGTCGAACGACCAACAGCAACTAAAGTAACACTGAGGAGTTCACAACTTTCTTTCCTCTAAAAGTAAATAGAGTTCTCTCTACAAAGAGTCAGTTTTCTAAATGAACAAAGTCAATTCGGACACCAAAGTAAACATTGTCTTTGGCAAAACAACAAAGCTACCAAGTCAGTCAACAGAATACGACCTAACATTTTTGAAGATTAATGTTCAGCGTATGAATTTGGAAATTTTGTGTTCTTACTATCTTAAAAAACCAACTGACTGACTTCTACATCATATTTGGAAGCTTATCGTCATATTCTGAGAAGCTCACTAAAAGTTTATGTGGCATTAACTCACTAAAAAAAAAAAGTCCCTGGTATTTTATTACTCTAACACTGGAATCTCTCAAGGAGAATAGACAATCATAAGAAGTATTCTTTGCTTTTGTAATCTCTTGCTTTCTTAATTTATACCTGTATGATAAGCAACTAAAAGTTACAGAGAAAACTGTTGTTTAGTCACTATATCATCTCCGACTCTTTTGCAAACCCGTGGACTACAGTCCGCCAGGCTCTCCTGTCCATGGGATTTCCCAGGCAAGAATACTGGAGCAGGTTGCCATTTCCTTCTCCAGGAGATCTTCCCAACCCAGGGACTGAACCCAAATCTCCTGCATTGGCAGGCGGATTCTTACCGCTGAGGCACCAGGGAAACCGCATAGGAAGAGTAGGACTCTATTTCCCAGTTTCTCAGATGACACCCATTTTACAGTTCGGTAATCAAGCCACCATTCACTTTGCCACCACTTGCAGAATCCCTGCAACAATCCAGCTTCACCTCTGAATTCCAGTCATTTTGAGATGGTCTGGTTAACAGTGGACAGCATTCTACATGAAACTTAGAAGCTACTCATTAGACCCTCTATGTGAGACAACAAAAGAGACAGAGAGGTATAGAACGGACTTTTGGACTCTGAGGGAGAGGGAGAGGGTGGGATGATTCGGGAGAATGGCATTGAAACTTGTATACGATCATGTAAGAAACGAAGCACCAGTCTATGTTCAATACAGGATACAGGATGCTTGGGGCTGGTGCACGGGAGGATCTAGGGAGATGATATGGGGTGGGAGGTGGGAGGGGGCTTTGGCATTGGGAGATCGTGTACACCTGTGGCTGATTCATGTCAATGTAAGGCAAAACAAATAAAGTATTGTAATGTAGAATAAAAAAAAAAAAAAAAGAAGAAGCTACTCATTACATTTATATCACTTAAGGCCAGATAACCTTAAATAAACCTAGTATCAATTTACCTACAAGAAGGAGTTTATACACAATTCCGGTACTAAACTCCAAAGTCCTAAAGCTTCAGTAACCTACTCAAGGTTGTGGGACTAAAAGCTAGCAGGAAAAAGAGCTGGTGTTAATATCAGTTCTGCCCAGACTCTTGGTAAATCTATATGAATAATCCCAATTCACAGTTTTCATTCTGACTGTGCCGGAAATGCTTTTTGCAACCCAACGTATCTAAAAAGGTTTCATTTTGAGTAATGCAAGCCCTTCTCCCGGCCTCAAAAGCCAAGGGTCAGAGGCCTTTGTAATCCTCATTCACATGAAGCCAACCTTATTAGACTGGAAACGATATACAAAGCACTTGTTATAATGCATCCACAAGCAGTGATACCCTTAACAAGGAATATTCTGCAGCACATCTCTTTAGACTACAACTGAAAATGGATATAAAAGCTATAAATATTTGCTTCCTATATTGAGACCAGAACTACTATCTCCCCTAGTTTCTCTTGATTTTAAGATTTCCCTCTTAGCTCCATTTACCAAGTTTTTATTCTCCTATAAAACCACTATAAAATCATTTCATAAAGACCTTTCTCTAGAGCTTGCTACTGAAAGTTAATCATTGCCATAAACTGACAATTCAAATAAAATACTTCTCAGGGAGCCAGTGAGACCCTAGGGGCCCTTGGGGAATATTAAAAAGTATAGAACATGATCCACACCCTCCAGGATCTGAATTTTAAAAAATTGTTGATTCAGAGAGTGAGAAGGTAGCTTGAGAAGTCATTTTACACATATGTAAGACTGTACTTTAAAATTCACCTCCAGAGAAGATCATAAAATTAGTTCAGTAATCTTTTCACCATCATTATCATGAAAATTATCATTAGCATCAAGTTCTTTACACAACTATCCTTTGCTTCAATTTAAACCTATTTTTCTCTTATTTGAGCATCAGTGGAGCTGAAAACAGCTGGTTACCATTCCTAATACTGGATCCATTCATGTTTTTTGAAGAGTTATTAAGTTGCCTCTTAACCTTTTATTTTCTCAACCTTTCCTCACAGGACTGACTTCCAATCATATAATCATCTTTTGAGTCTCCTCGGAACGGTCTCCAAGGTCTCCTCATCCCTTTTAAGTTGAGGAACCTAGAAATGGAAACAACACTCCAGTAAGGGGGGTGACCAGTGCCAGCATTATCTATATAAAAGATGATACCACCCCATCCGGATTCCTCAACATCACTTCTAAAGCCCCGACCACTACTTTTACAAAAGTGTCCTTGGATGGCTCTTAGACTTTCTTCTGCTGTACTTAAGTTAGCTTCATAATTATCCTGCTAATAGTCTTGAACAACATAATACCTTAGGCAATATATGCTTACAAAGTATTTCTAGAAGTTGTATGTATAACAAATTTTCAACTCAACATTCACTGGTCACCTTCTAAATGAAAAGTCACCATTGTAAACAACATAAAACACAAATGATGACTCAGAAATGGTCCATGTCTTAAGGAAATCATAATCTAATGAGGGAAAGACAGACACAATCAAAAGTATGTACAACAGAAAGTATCCTGGAGTGAATTCTTTAAGGGTAGGATAAAGAAAAGGAAAAGCTGAATTTCAGATAGTAGCGGTATCTTGAAAGCTTCAGGAAGAGTGGGATCTGAACTGAGCCATGAGAGATGGATAAGTCAGAGGCAGGTCAAGATGGGAAAACGCTTTAAGGCAAAGGAGAGGCATTAGCAAAGGCATAAAGGCAGGTACAAACACACTATGGAGAACATCTAACAGACTGGTAGTTCAATATGGCTGAAGCACATTAAGTGAAAATGTGTGTTCAGGAGATAATGTTCAAAATGTAGAAATGTAGGCCAGCTAGATTATGAAGGGCTGGGAATTTTAAATCTTATTTTACCTTCAGTGAGAAGTCAAAGAGTTTTAGGAATAAAGTGACAGAATCAGATCTGTATTTAAGAAAACCACTGGCAAGACTGTATATACAGTGAAAAAGAAAGCAGAGAGACCAGTTAGGAGATTATAATCCATGCAAAGGTAATGGAAATTTAAAGTAGGATGATAAAAACAGAAAAACAGGGACAGATTAAAGAAACACTACAACAGTATCACAGACAAACCCAAGAAATTGACTGGATGGGGTGAGAAGAGAAAGGGACAGAAGGTAGCACAGTGCAAAGAGCATGAATGCGCCTTCAAATAGTTACAGGTCTGGATTTGAATTCAGTTCCATCACTTACAGGCTTCCCTGGTGGCTCAGCTGGTAAAAATCCACCTCCAATGTGGGAGACCTGGGTTCAATCCCTGGGTTTGGAAGATCCCTTGGAGAAGGGAAAGACTACCCACTCCAGTATTCTGGCCCAGAGAATTCCATGGACTGTACAGTCCAAGGGGTCACAAAGAGTCGGACATGACTGAGCGATTTTCACTGTCACTTACTAGTCACAAAACTTAAGGAAATCTATTTAACATGTCTGTACCTTGGTTTCTTCATCTGTAAAAAAAATAGTATATCAGGTATTTTAGCAAACCTATTTTTTAAAGTGAGATAAAACTACATTTTTCCTCCTTAAGCATACTATCCTCTCTGAACGACTCTTAAAGCTTAATTTATTTTTTGACTATTCTACTTGTGGTTATTTTTATGTCTCAAGTTTAAGTTCCAGCCTACAACTTAGCATTTCTTCTGTAAACAAATTGTAGTTGCATTGATCTCCATAGGCCTAAACTTACTCTCCTTAAGCTGAAACTTGAGAACAAATGTCAAACAGTTACCAAGTATAGACTAATGAATCTGAACCTGGGGACAAAGCACCCTGAAGAGCCTCAGAGTTGTTTCAGGAAATCACCATGTACTCATACTCAAAAAGATAAGGAACACCAGTTATAGAGACCAAGAGTAGCAACCCCAATACAGCTGCCTTGGCCTGATAATTATGCAACTCATGAAGGCACTGCCTTCCTTGGTTACCTACCTGCCTATTTACTGTCTTGTTTTTTTTCCTCCCTTTTTGCCTTATCTCTAATTATATTCTAGTTAGATACCAGTGGTACCCACTCTTAGCAAGATGTGTGGCTGGCTTCAGTTTGGTTCCACCTAGCTTAGTGATGAACTTGACACCTATACCAAAAGCAAGAACATTCTTAAACCAAGATTATAGCACTCGAATAGATATATATGTACACACACACACACATATATATACCTCAAAGTAATAAGAACCTGTTATCTCGGTGGGAAAAGAAGCACTCCTGTCCTTTAAATCTGAGTCCTAATAATAAAAGATTGCTATGTACCAGGCAAAGTGCTAAATACTTTGCATGCATAATAATTTCAATTAAGCCTCACAATAATCTTACAAAGCACAATTATCACTAATTTACAAATGAAAAAACTGAAGCATGGAGAGGTTAAGAAAGTTTTCCAAAGTCATTCAGCTACTAAATGGCTGAGCCAAGATTTGAACCCAGCAGGTCTAAATCCAGAGCTCATGGTCTTAATAGCTCCTAATTACTGTGCTATACTAACTCACACTATTACAGATTAGATAATAAGATTCTACCTTTCCTTTGTAAAGGTATTTATACATGCATGAATAAAAAATCCTTGCTGGAGAGATTACAAAAGGATTTCCTCATTAACTAAGCTTAAAGAGATGCTATCCACATGGTTTTACTGCTTATAATTAAAGGCAATAATCTAGGGACAATGTTGTATGTTTGTGTTTGATATAAAAAAATCAGTCAATAATCATGGATGGACAGAGGTTGAATACAAGCATGTGTAAATATTTATTCCTCGAGGTGTAGATATTTATTACAGACATGTGAATAACTACTCCCCAGTTTTTAGAACTGAGAGAGTACAAAGGAGAGCTTCATTTTAAAAAGTTTCTCTAAAAACACTCCTTACAAGTAATATTATTCCCTAATTTAAGACAGAAAGCCACAATTACTTTGATGCTGTAAAATGAGAATGAAACAGTGATGCTTCAGCAAAGTGCGGATCGTAAGGGTTGGATCTCTCTGAAACAGTCCAAGTGTTAGAAAAGTTCATAGCTCTTACTGATGAAAGGCATCAACACGTCTGCACTCAAATATGCCAACCAAACACAAGAAAAGAAATGCAAGAAAACCGATAAAATATATGGGGAAAAAACTCCAACTCCAGAAATAAATGCAAGTTGAATAGATCTTACCCACTGGTGCCACACAAGGCACTGCTGTAATGATAATTAAAGGTAAAATAGCTGGGGAAATCCCTTCGGTCTATTTGTCAAATAGAAAAACAACTACTCATTTCAAAGAAAAGGGGAATTTTCATACACAGCACAGAAAACTGCCAACTAACTCTTACATTTATATCTTTAACTGTTTCCTTAAAACTAAAACACATCAGAATAGCTATATTCAACATCTAAAAAGTTAAACCAAGTTTGGCCTCTAAGAAGTTTCATACTAAGCTTACAAGAGGATTTATATCATCCAAAACAACTACAATAAAATCCACACAACAGAATTCTTCTTTAAAATACCTTGGTTTTTAGAAGCAAATGCCTGGCAGTGCCTCCAACCTTCTCCTGGTTGGCGTCCCCTGGAGTGTAACCTGACAAGGTACAAAGCTCATTGAAATATTTAACAGCAGTGGTATGGATTTCTTTGGATAGGTCAAGAAAAGCAGCTCATCCTTTTTAAAAACGTAAAGAACCATTTTATGGGATGTCATTCCCTCAGTCCAAGTCTCTGTATTTCCTCAGGGCTTTCTCAGAGAACTTATTGAGGGGGAAAATGAAAAGGCTAACAAAAGGACCCCTTTTCTCTCCCTATTCCCAACATAATCCACCTCAGCCACAGGGCCAGTTGCATCCACACTGTCATAAATGCCAGCAATTAGAGAATTAGGCCATAAAACCACCCACTCAGGTATAAGAGCACAGGCCTCCAGCTTTATTTCATGCATGCCATAAAGATCCCGGACTTCCTTCTTTCAGGCCTTCTTCACAACCAAGGAAATGACAATAACAACAACAAGAAAGTCGCCCTTTGTCCATCTTATACCGATGTGATCAATGAAACCATCTGGATCCAGGTGAGTCAAGATTCCTTTTTCTTAATAAAGACTGCAGTTCCTCTAACATGCCACATATAAAGGACTGTACTGTGAGCACTTACACAGTGGGAACTAGAGTAAAACTACATTTTCCAGAAAAATTACTTTCCCTTATTATGAAACTACTTTAGAAGCCTAGCCAATTCCTGATCTTCTCAAGAAATACTGGAGACTCACAAGCGTATTCTTAATTAACTCAACAATTTTGAGACCCTCCGCAAATCTTTTCTACTCAAAAAAGTTAATCCAAATATCAAAGTTAACTCCATGTTTTAAAATCTGATGCAGTGGGCTTTCCTGGCAGTCTAGTGGCTAAGACTCAGAGCTCCCAATGCAGGGGGTCTGGCTTCGATCCCTGGTCAAGGAACTAGATCCCACATGCAGTAACCAAAAAGCCCACGTGCTGCAACTCAGACTCGGAGCAGCCAAATAAATAAATAAAAATAAGTATTTTTAAAAAAATCTGATACAATTTAATCGATCATTTCGTTTGACTGATCATCTTCGAAACCACAGAAAGCCCAAGTCTGTGATTTACTCCATTAGATTTTGTTCACCAAGCTTTAAACCAGTGTAGATAAGACCCAAACAAATATTTTTAATAGTAAACTCTTTAGCTTCCTCCTTCCCCCTAGTGCCTACAGGGTTAAGAATCTGACTTAAATGTAGGTATCGCATATCAGACTCATTAGTAATTTAACCTTTCTTAATTCCTGAAAATAACATATGCAAACAAAAGAAGGTCCCATCCCAGCAATCCAAGAATAAATTCTTCCCAAAGTAGTGACAGTCACAAAGCTTCTCCCAGTCTCATAGGTCTCTGCCGCTGGGCTCTCCACCTTGGCAGAGGAAGAATGGAAAGAGACAAGATGTTCACAAAAGGCCTGACTGAAGGCCTTCAGTTAAGTGCTAGAAGGAAGCTGAAGTTCTGTGCCAACACTAGTGGAATGTGGGCAGGCACAAAGAGATCTTAATTAGGAGACCTACAATTAAAACTGTGAGTCTCCAAAGGAGAGAGAGGCAGTGCAGTCTGTTATGCCTCAGAGCAAGCATAGCAGGGCTACCCACCCCCTTTAGCCACAGGGCAAGGAAGGCAGTGGGTAGTAAGTCTGCACAGCTGCTCTGTGGAAGGCCGTATACCAGGTGAGCAGAAGTGGGAGGGCAGTCAAGATGAGTGTTTTCTCAACTTCCAATCAAGATCAATCACTATTTTGTGACCCAACAATTTCCTACAAGAGCAAGTGCCTTAAGATAATTAGATGGAAAGCAAAGGTAGAGACAAGTGATATGCCTTTCAGTGAGAGGTGAAGAAAAGTTCTAAAGATTGCATCTGGGATGCTCAGTAAAAACCAGAGTATGTTTCTGAACCTATTAACAACTACTCCTTGCAATGTAGGCACCATCACTTTGGACTTAAAAATACAATAGTGTCTTGGATTTTTTTTTCCCCATTTAAAAGCTCATCCACCTAAAGGAATATACGACCTAGAGTGAAAATAACTTCTTTTTGGACAGTCAAGAATCAACAATACTGAAAACACAGAAACAAATTTAGCCAAACAAGAGGGCATCTAAATATCAGATAATGTTATACTCAAAACTGTATCTTCACTTTTCTCATAAATGAAATTGGTCAACTTCAGCTAAGAACTTTTCCCATAGATTTCTTACATTTTGTCCATACAAAGAAAACTTTCCTACCGAGTTCAAATTTCTCTTCCCAATAATAATGGCAGTTAAATGGGGTAATGTACACTCTGATATTAAAAATTACCGAACAGGTTCACTGACTCTTGAGTCTTAAAAAAATTAAGAATAACTTTTGACCTGAGCAAATAATTAATATAACAGAAAGGAATGAGAATACTGGAGCAGAAAAGATTCCTGAAGTGACATGTGGCCCAACCTTCTCATTTAACAGGTTGGAAGTTTCAGGTTAAAAGTGAAATTGTCCAGACTGGTGAGTGAAAGAGATGAGTATGAGGACTCATGTCATGTCTACCGACTTCTTCTAGCCCACTTGTTCTCTGCTTCACTTTCCTTCTACCCAGCTCAGGATTAGCTGTGAGAGCAAGGAAAGAGCAACTCAACTCCCACTCTCGGCACATATACCCAGAGACCATTAAAAAAAAAATCACAGATGCTCTCCTACTCCACAACTACATCTTTGCTAATCCCCATTCAAGAGCCCACCTGGGGCTACCTGAACTAAACTGCCATTTCAAGCATAAAGACAAATACATAACAATGTTGTGATTCAGTTTCCATTTATAGCTAATCAAAGTCTGCCATGTTCAATCAGAATGGAAATACTGCTTTTAACCTTTTGTGAGGTGGTATGAACAGTAACTGGAGTATGAAAGTAATAAACAAAGACTACATGCTGATAAGACCATTCAGGGATTCATATTAAAACAGTCCCAATTCTAATCAACAGAGAGAATGCTGGCTGAACTATGTATATTTAGATGGCAGAGTAGACTCACATAAACACCACCTGAGACAATCGTCAAAAAGTAGGATCCTGACACCATGCAGGGCAGAGGGAAGCAAAAAAGCAAACTGCTGTGATTTCTTACAGTGCACAATCAAATAAAACTCAAATTAATTCTACTTCACAATTGTCACAAAGAAAGCCCCAACAGGAGACCAGCAACACTTATGTAGATTAAAAAAAAAAAATAATCCCATCTGACAGAATTTGGCCATGAAGAACTCTTACATGTAGTTATTACTCAGAGAGAGATGCAATCCCAAGGGAAGTTCAGAATGTGTGGCAGTAAGGGACAAACCTTCTGCAGCTAAAGCAGCTGAAGGCGGGAACTGACCTGGAAGTTCTGTCATCTTTCAACCACTTGAACTTAGCAGTTCAATAAGTACGTTTTTGTTATGGAGAAATTATAGTCATTATTCACTTAAAGCAAACCAGAATATAAAGAGGCAGAATCATTGTGGATCACAAACCACGCCTTCATGAACCAGACAAAGCTTGATACAGATCGGTGAGCAACTTCTGAGAAATAACCTTTAGAACTCCATGTTAGCCCAGGGAAACCCTAAACCTCCTTTTTGGAACTTTTATCATTGATTTGTAAGACTCTCTAACAAATCTCTTGATTTCTACACTGAAAACAACCAGGTCCAAGGATGTAATCACTATGGTTTAGTACTAAACCATACCATGGGTGAGCACTCATGAACATATACCATTAACCCATCCTAGATTAACTCAAACTACCACATGAAAGGCTTACCAATGGAACAACAGTTCATTCTAGCTGAATTCAGAAAAAATACTGAAGTTTAACATAAGGAGTCAACCATTCTTCTCATACTGAAGTAGCAACCACTGTTCACGCAAAAGTCTTAAAGAAAAAAAATATTAATATGCTCTTAGTTGAAATTACTGCAACTCCTTGACAGGCTTTACACTACATACTAATGCTAAACAAAATAATGCCAGCGGATAAGAAAATGTTAGCACCTGATTAAAACTTTAAAGGTGACTTGTCAAAGACCAACAGATAAAATATTCTGGTGCCCAGACATTAGGTCCCTGAATCCAGGTGGCTCTCTTTCTAACCAGTCTCTTGAAAAGCTATGATTGGAAGCTGTCAGCATAAAACTTTGCTTTTGAATATGTGATAACATTTGGAATGTGAACAAGTACTTGGTCCTTCAATACAAAATATACAAGCATGCTAAACAAGAAGAAAATGTTTCTCAGGATCCCCTTAAAAATAGACTAACTTCTCCTAATAGAGACGTTCTTATTATACTCAAGTATACATGGGTTAAAATTCTACATATAACCAGGCAAGTCTCAGTTTTGAAAATAAGTAGGTAAATGAAATGTCAGTAAGTCTATTTTTTTTTTTTTTTTTGCTGCTGTATCTTTTAAAAAAGCAAAATCAACTCACATTTAAGCACCAACTCCATGCAAGTAACCTGAACGGTTCAGTCTTTTTGTCATGTATGAGGCCTTTGGTTCTCCAACTACATGGGATCTGTGTTGTTAGCTTAAAAATACAGAATTGGCCTTTCAAAAAAAAAAATAATCTACAGCAACCAATAAATAGTCTCAAACAACCCTGCTGACTGCAGCTGCCTTCTGAAGGCTGGGAAAAGGAGGTGGAGAGAGAGCAGAGAGAGGCAGGGAAGAGGGACGCAGCAGCTAGCTACAGAGAGCAAGGAACACGCCCCCATCATGTCCTCCTTGCTCTGTCAGAAGGCGGGTTGTTGTCAGTCTCCTCATCATGCTGCCTTAGAAACGATTTAAAAAAGGAGGCAGGAAGACTAACAACTAAAAATGCCAGCTCCTTGAAAGGAGGGGCCAGGGTCCCTGGGATCTCCTCCCTCCCCTTCTTCCCATGATCTTTCCGTAGATCTAAAGGGGTGCGGGGCACAATAGGGGACCAGGGGTTTACCCAGGATATTTTGTGTGCACCGACGGCAGAGCACGCAGGAAACGGCTCGTTGTTATCTTTCCCTTTCTGTTTCAATCAAGAGCACTCCAGAGCAGCAACCCCTACCCACTCGGCTTCAGCCCCAAGCAGCTGCTCTTCCTCCTTCTAGTACCCCCCTCTATGCCATTCTGCCCCTTCCTCCAATTCAAACTCCCCTTCTGCACCCAATGGAAAACAAATGCGCAACGCCACTGGCTGAACCTGAACTCAACTTCCCTTCCCAGGGCAACTTTCCTTTTGGCTAAAGGGGACCAAATAATGCCTATCAAAGCCTCCCCATTCTCCTCACGGTACTAATGGGGAAGGAGCAAAGCTCGAGACCCTTCATCCTCCCTGGGTCCCCCTTAAAACAAATCAGAGAGAGAGCCCTAACTCCTTCTAAGGAATAACTTTGCTTCATAAGCTCTTCATAACCCTTTCTCTCCACCAGAAGCAGCCACCAGTAAAACTGTCCCTTATCTACTCTCCTCACCCCAACCCTGCTTCCCCCACCCCTTCCAAGCCCCAGGATTGGCCTAGGAAAAGGTGGATCAATAATGAAATGACGGAGAAAAGAAGGGCGGGAGGGAGCTAGGGCTAGAGACTGCGTGCTCTGAGGCACAGTGGGTGGGGTAGGAGAGCAGCAGCTGCTTCCCCTGGGAGGATGCTGCCCAAGTCCCCCACAAACACCTCCCCTCACGGGGGCCCCCTTCCCCCAGAGCTGGAGGGGAAAGCCTGCCTCCTCTCCAGGGGAAATGGTGGAGAACTGCTCTTCTCTGAGCCTGAGGGACAGTGGACTATTTCCCCCGCCAAAGATGCCACTAACCCTTCATTCTAAAGGAGGGAAAGGGTGGAGTGAAGGTAGTGTAAGCCCCCCCCTACCCGTAGCCTAGAAACTGCAGCTCCGTAAGATGGGGGGAAACAGACTGCTATACGAAGAGATCACCGTTATCTTCAGAGGGAAAGGAGGCGAAGGGAGAAAGGTGGAGAGGAAAGTAGCTTTTTCCTGGTGGGGTAGGGCGGGATGACGGGAGGACCTCTCGCTGGGGGTGGGGGGTGGGGGCGCGAGTGGAGGTGAGGGAAGGGGGAGTGGCTGCTGGTGTAGGAACCTGGCCCGGGGACAGGGCGAGGGTTCACCAGGTCTTCGGAAGCAAGGTGCTGGAAGGGACACCGATCCCCAAGGGTGGGAGAAGAACGTGGCTTTGGATGAGGCCATCACCCGAGAGATGCCCGAGAGGAAAACTGCCCCAGGAGTAAAACATCTGCCCAGAGAGGGAGGCGGGGATGTGGCGGGATCAAGTCTCTAGGAAGGGAGGGAGGGAGGAATCTTGCTCGGATGAGGTAATCTGTGAAAGGGAGGAGGGGTTCAGTCCCGGGATGGGAAACCCGGGAGAGGGGTCTGTGCCAAAGGATTTGGGGAAGGGTCAGGGCAAGGAGGGTCGGGGGCAAAGGCCCTCGGCCAGATGGGTTCGAACCCCGGGGTGGGGGGCGCCTTGGGGTCTGCACCCCAGTATGGGGGACCCGAGATGGGAGGGCCGTCTGCCCCGGGTCAGGGACCCAGGGATGGTCCCCGAATTGGGATGCTCCACAATCCCGGATGGGGGAGGGGAGGGGGGCTCCGCAGAGGGTCGAGACCCCGGGCCTGGGGGTTCCTCGCCCCCTTACCTCTCCGCTGCCGCCTCCCCCGCCGCTCTCCCCAAACACGGCCCGGAACCGGCGCAGGTTGGTGCCGATGGCGGCCGAGACCTGCAGCGCCGCGTCGAAGCCCGGGCCCACCCGGAGCAGGGCCGGCCCGGAGGAGGCTGAGGACGATGACGAAGACGAAGACGAGGCGGACGACGAGGAGGCTGCTGAGGCGGCGGCCGCTCCCCTGGAACCCCGGCCCCGCCGCTTCCCGCCGCCGCCGCCGCCGCGGCCGCCACAGCCGGGGGAGGGGGCGCCCCGGGGGCCGCCGCCGCCGACCGGAGGCCCGGGGAAGCAGCAGGGCCGGGACGCGTTGCCGCGGGGGCGCCCCCTAGGCCCCGGCGCCCCCGCCGCCGCCGCCCCCGGTGGTCCCGGGTCGGGCGGGGAAGCGCCACCGACAGCTGTGCGCCATGTTCGCCCCGTGAAGTGAAGCAGCGAGAGGGAGAGGCGACAACACAGGGGGGCGGGGAGGCGGAGGGGGGGGCCGCGGGCCCCGGAACCTGCCTGGGCCGCCCGGCGCCGCCCGGCCGCCAGCAGGCCGCCGCCGCTATGCCGAGCGCCGGGCCGCGCCAGCCGGCCCAGCGAGCTGTATAGCGGGCTCAGGCTCGCCCTGCCGACGCCGGGCCGCCGCTACGCCATCCAGAGGCCCGGGCCGCAGCCTGCCGCCCGCCCGCCCGCCCCGCAACCTGGATAACTGCGTGCCCCGCCCTCCGGGAGCGGCAGACTCGGGAGAAGGCGGGGGAAGGAAGCCCAGGAGCCCGACGCCGAGCGCGGGTTCCGGGGAGAGGGGGAGGGGCGAGGGCTACGGAGAGGATGGAGGCGGAGGGAGCCCCACCGCCCGCAGCCTCGAGAGCCGAGAGGCCGATTACACACGTTCCCGGGATGCGCTGGGAATCGAACCGCCCGCGAGAGCCGCTTCGTCTGACGCGGCTGCCGGGTCGGGGACGAGTGCGCCTTCTCCGCCTCGAGGCACGGATGCGAGATGGGTTAGCCCGGATTTAACGCTTCTAGAATAAAAGAGCCCTTATTGTGCTACAGGCAAGACGGAATTGTTGCCCAGTTTATGCAAAATAGGAAGGCCCTCAATGAATGCGCTTTAAAAAATAAAAAAATATTTTTTTAAAGAGCCCCTCCCATTTTCATGCTGGAGCTCTCTCCAAAATGCGTACACCGAGTGATTCGGGCTCTCGCCACCTCCTCTTCCTACTGTGCACTCGGGGATGGGGAACGTCTGTCTGCTTTTGGTGCCTTTCTGCAGAGAGTTGGACTGTTTCTCCCGCCCGGGCACTGGGGCCCCGGCGTGCTCTGCTAACGAGGCGGCGTTACAACGAAGCTGAAACTGGGTGGCTAACGGGGCCTGGAGGGAAGAGGCGGGCAAAGCGCCCCCGCCCCTTCTTCCTCCGTTCTCTGCCTGCCGCTGCATGCAAAGCAGACCCTAATATATGCACGCGGAGGGAGGGGGGCTCGCGAGCACGTTTCTGATTAAGAGAGGGGGAGGAGAAGAGCGTTGGGCATTATGATACACTGGGTGGAAAGGGGCCCGCCGGCGGCGAGCTCTATGCGCCGAGTTAGTGGGCAGAGGGGGGAGGGGGAAGGAGGAGGGTTAGGGCGGGGGATGCATATCCACCCCCGTTTACTTTATTGCGGGAAGGAGGGGAGGGCGCCTCAAGCTAGGCGTTAGAAGCCTGCGAGGCTGGGAAAGCACAGAAGGGAGGGAGGGGTTTGTACAGGGAGAACTTGCGTTGGCTGAGGCTGGGGGATCGATACACAGCCTGCGGGCCCCGGGGCAGCCTCCACCCGCCCCCCCCGCCCCCCGCCAACCCCCCGGCCGAGGTGGAGTTCGCTGGAAGGTCACGCAGCCTTCCTGGACTCCCGCACCCGTACGGCGCCCGGCCAGCAATATAACAGCCTGGGGCGGTGAATTTGGGGAGGAGGGGGAGGGTCGTGGTGAGCAGGTTGCAATCAGCTCTGGCCCTCTGGAGGGTGCTCTGCACGCCTCCAGAGAAGGTCCACGGCCTCCTGGTGCTGAAAACCTACGTCCCTCCACCCGCGAAACGTTTGTGCTGAGCGAACGATGGGGTGGGGGCCTAGAAGAGCGGAGAAAGGGAGGAGACACAGGCAAGCTTCAACTCCCCCAACTCGTCCCGGATCGATCGTGGTTCCAACCGCGCAGGATGGAGCCCAGATGGTTTGCAAAGCGCACACACACAGATCGCACACACAGAACCAGATTCCGTTGTTACATCGCGTGGTTTACTAGGTGCAAAAAGGGTGGGAGAAGGGGAAGAGTCTCTTAAACGGCAGCCCCAGGACTCTACTAAAGGACATAGACACCCCATTGTGGACTGTTTCTCCATTGCAATATATTTAGCGTTAGGCGCTGGGGGTTTTGCCTCAGTGTCGCTGCTCTGATCAGTTACAGATTGGCGACCACGTGGATTCCCGCAAGCATCCTGATTTGTTCCCCCTCTCACTCTCTCTCTCTTATTTTTCTTTTTGTATTTGCCGCCCCCCACTTCTTTAATATGCATAACGGTCTACAGAGGTAATAGGCAGGGGACTGAGTGATAGGCTTTACAAAACTGTGTCAACAGAATTTCTTCCCGTCCTCCACCCCTGAGAATACATAAACCTGCTGGGTTCTGAGTAACCTCTTCATTTCATACATACTTCTTGGGGCACAGGTGGGAGGTCTGCAGGTTCAGTGGGGACAGCAGGAAGGAAGAATGTCCCTGAAGATTGTGTTAAGTCCTCAGACTCAAGCCTCCAAGTAGAAAACTCCTTGATAAAATCATCTGATTTGTCTCTGCCTCTTGACTAGTCCAAAAGGAGCACAAGCAAGTCAGAATTCGGTTTATTGTTGGAGATCTTAAGGCAGAAAGAATAACATCTGTCGAGTGCTTTCTGTGAGCCTGAGTGCTTTATGCACGTTCAGTTCTCACCAACCCTTCGAGATAATTCTGATTTGATGAATGGGGAAACTGGTGTATTGTCCACAATCACAGGTCTAGTAAGTGCAAGACCAAATCTCACTGGGGTCTAACCATACTGCTGATTCCCCGAAAGACATGCTATGCCACCTCACACTCATTAGGATGACTTTTTTTTTTTTTTAATGGAAAACAAATGTTGGTGAAGATGTGGAGAAATTGGAACCTTTGTGCACTGTAAGCAGGAATATAAAATGGTGCCACCATTGTGAAAAACAGTATGGTGGTTCCTCGGGAAAGAAAAGAATTACTCCAGTAATTCCACTTCTGGATAAATACTGCCCCTAAAACTTGAAACCACAGTCTTGAGGAGATATTTGTATACCCATGTTCATGGCAGCATTATTCACAATAGCCAAAACATGGACACAAACCCAGTATTCATCAACCAATGAATGGATTACCAAAATGTGGTGTGTTCATACAATAGAATATTATTTGGCCTTTAAAAAGGAAGGGAATTCTGAAATATGTTACAAGATGGACAAATCCTGAGGACATTATGCTAAGTAAAATCAATCAATCATAAAAAGATAAATATTGTGTGATTCCATTTATATGAGGCTTCCCAGGTGGCTCCCCTGATAGCTCAGTTGGTAAAGAATCTGCCTGCAATGCAGGAGACCTGGGTTTGATTCCTGGGTTGGGAAGATCCACTAGAGAAGGGATAGGCTACCTACTCTGGTATTCTTGAGCTTCCCTGGTAACTCAGCTGGTAAAGAATCTGCCTACAATGTGGGAGACCTGGGTTCGATCCCTGGGTTGGGAAGATCCCCTGGAGAAGGGAAAGACTACCCACTCCAGTATTCTGGCCTGGAGAATTCCATGGACTGTATAGTCCGTGGGGTTACAAAGAGTCAGACACAACTGAGCAATTTTCACTTCACTCCCAGGTGGCACTAGTGGTAAAGAACCTGCCTGCCAATGCAGGAGACATAAGAGATGTGGGTTTGATCCCTGGGTCAGGAAGATCCCCTGGAAAAGGGCATGGCAACCCATTCCAGTATTCTTGCCTGGAGAATCGCATGGACAGAGGAGCCTGATGGGCTACAGTCCATAGGGTCGCAGAGAGTCAGACACGACTGAAGTGACTTAGCAGCAGGGTAGTAAAAAATGTAAAGACAATAATGGTTGCCAGAGGATGGAGTGAGAGGAGAATGGGGTGTTATTGTTTAATTGGTAGACTTTCAGATTTATAACATGAAATGAGTTACGGTGATGGATGTGGTAATAGCTGCACAACAATGTGAATGTGTATATATATATATATATATATATTTTGGCTGTACCAGGTCTTAGTTGTGGCACACAGGATCTTAGTTGCAGTATGTGAAATCTAGTTCCCTGCCCAGGGATCAAACTCAGGCCTCCTTCGTTGGGAGAACAGAATCTTAGCCACTGGACCACCAGGAAGTCCCAACAATGTGAATATATTTTTAAAAGAAGATATTCTATGCCTTACTCATAAGTTACTGTAAACTGTGTGTGCTTTATTATTTTTTATTTTAAATTTTAATTCAGTTTATTTTTCTTGAATACCTAATATATATATATGGTTACAAATTTAAATAAATAAAGTTTTCACTCTACTCTTAACTTCCCTCCCCTTCCCTCCCACAGTCATACCTTATCCTTTCTTAGTGGCAACTAAGGTTATCAGTCTCTTGTATATTCTTCAAAAGATAGTCTATACCTATGCAAGCAAATACATACAGATGTTTTTCCACAAATGAAAGACTATCAAACCCATTTCCTGGATCCTGCTTATAAACCTATCTTAGAAATCATTCCTATCAGTAGACAGCATTTCCTTATTCTTGAAGGGGGCTGTATGGAATAGATGAAGCACAATTTATTTAACTAGTTCTCTATTAGTGTACACAAGTTATTTCCAAACTTTCAAACAATCCTGCAGTGTACAACCTTGAACATATCTTATTTTGCAAATGTGTAGCTATATCTGTAGTATAATTTCTAGAAGTGGAATTGCTAGGTCAAAAGGTATGTACACTTATAATTTTGATAAATGTTGCCACATTGTCCCCTATAAAGACTGAGTTACCCACTTGACTTCCCTGGTGGCTCAGACGGTAAAGCGTCTGTCTACAATGTGGGAGACCTGGGTTCGATCCCTGGGCCAGGAAGATCCCCTGGAGAGGGAAATGGCAATCCACTCCAGTACTATTGCCTGGAAAATCCCATGGACAGAGGAGGCTGGTAGTCTACACCTCATGGAGTCGCAAAGAGTCGGACATGACTGAGTGACTTCACTTTCACTTTTACTTTCACTTTAAGATTGTACTAATTCATACTCCCAGGGTTCCCAGGTTGCTCTAGTGGTAAAGAACTCACCTGCTAAGGCAGTAGACTTAAGAGACACGGGTTCAGTCCCTGGGTTGAAAGATCCTCTGGAGGAGGCATGGCAACCCACTCCAGTGTTCTTGCCTGGAGAATCCCATGGACAGAAGATACTGGCAGGTTGCAGTCCATGGTGTCCCGAAGAGTCGGACATGACTCAATCAACTTAAAGTGAAAAGTGAAAGTGAAGTCGCTCAGTCGTGTCCAACTCTTTGCAACCCCATGAATTGTAGCCTACCAGGCTCCTCCCTCCATGTGATTCTCCAGGCAAGAGTACTGGAGTGGGTTGCCATTTCCTTCTTCAGGGGATCTTCCCAACCCAGGGATCAAACCGTGGTCTCCTGCATTCCAGGCAGACACTTTAGCCTCTGAGCCACCAGGAAGTCAGCACACATGCAATTCTTACTCCTACCACTCTAATGGCAGAAAGTGAAGAATCACTAAGAGCTTCTTGATGAGGATGAAAGCGGCGAGTGAAAAACCTGGCTTAAAACTCAACATTCAAAAAACAAAGAACATGGCATCCAGTCCCATGGCAAATGGATGGGAGAAAAGTAGAAACAGTGGCAAATTTTATTTTCTTGAGCTCCAAAATCACTGTAGACGGTGACTGCAGACATGAAATTAAAAGACGCTTGCTCCTTGGAAGAAAAGCCATGACAAACCTAGACAGCATATTAAAAGGAGACACGTTACTTTGCTGACAAAGGTCCTTATAGTCAAAGCTATAGTTTTTCCAGTACTCATGTATGGATATGAGAGTTGAACCATAAAGAAGGCTGAGCACCAAAGAACTGATGTTTTCGAGTTGTGATGCTAGAGAAGATTCTTGAGAGTCCCTTGGACAGTGAGGAGATCAAACAAGTCAGTCTTAAAAGGAAATCAACCTGGAATATTCATTGGAAGAACTGGTGCTGAAACAAGTTCCAGTGCTTTGGCCACATGATTCTAAGAGCCAACTAATTGGAAAAGACCCTGATACTGGGAAAGATTGAATGCAGGAGGAGAAGGGGGGTGATAGAAAGTGAGGTGGTAGGATGGCATCACCTATTCAATGGACATGACTCTAAGCAAACTCTGGGGGACAGTGAAAGACAGGAAAGCCTGGCGTACTGCAGTCCATAAGGTCGAAAACAGACATGACTGAGTGACTGAACAACAACAATCGTATGCTCAGATTCAGTAGTTGTAGTTATGTGATCTTGAACCAGGCACCTAGGCTCATTTTGCCTCAGTTTCCTAATTCGCAAAATAAGAATATCAATGAAGACTGAATGACCTGATCCAAATAAAGTGTATTCTCTCTCACTCAGATAAAAACACTTTCTTAGTCACTGGTGAATATACCTCCTCTCAAATAAGCAATTTCCTTTCTCCAAACAGGTCCCCAATGGAAAACATTGTGTTAGTTGTCCCCAAAGTCCTGGAACTAAGAAAAGAAGGGTAGCTGGGTCATTTAAACTTGCCCGTAGGAAGACTTAATCATCACCGAATGGTGGACAGTTCAGAATCTTTGGATGTCGTTTTCTTTGGTGAAGGAAGGGCCAAGTCCATTACTCTTCTATGGGTTGCCATTCCCTTCTCCAGGGAATCTTCTGGACTCAGGGACAGAACTCAGGTCTCCTGCATTGCAGGCAGATTCTTTACAGCTTGAGCCACCAGGGAAGCCTTCTGTGAAGGCACCTATTCCATTAAGGAAGCAGTGGTTACATTTTGCTACTGCCCCTGTCATGAATTTCCATTCCAAAATAATTAGGTATAGCTACCTCTATAACTAAAAGGACTTTAAATAATTGCCCCAGCATGAGCAGTTAGCTTTCTGTAAAGGATTAGGCTGTAGTCGGCCAAAGGCAAAGACTGGATAATTCGGGGGCCTTGAGCTCTTTGGGAAGAGGCACTGCATATTGCTTTGCTTTGTATCCCCTACGCTGAGTAGTGTCTGCTGCTGCTGCTAAGTCGCTTCAGTCATGTCTGACTCCTGTGCGACCCCATAGAAGGCAGCCCCGTCCCAGGCTCCCCCGTCCCTGGGATTCTCCAGGAAAGAACACTGGAGTAGGTTGCCATTTCCTTCTCCAATGCATGAAAAGTGAAAAGTGAAAGTGAAGTCGCTCAGTCGTGTCTGACTCTTAGCGACCCCAAGGACTGTAGCCTATCAGGCTCCTCCATTTTTCCAGGAGTGGGGTGCCATTGCCTTCTCTGTGAGTAGTGTCTCAGTTCAGTTCAGTTCAGTCGCTCAGTCGTGTCTGACTCTTTGCTATATTGGCTCAATTAATGTTTGTGGAATAAATGACCCTTACCAGCTTCACTCTTGGACCTTGGGATTTATACCCAAAGGGTTTTATTTTGTCAGAGTTGCATGTGCTGGCTTTTTATAAAAATACATTTTATTTAAAATCAGCTACATTGTCTCCATTGGAAATTGTACAAAGTGAGTATCAAAGTGTGCATCTCTCAAAGAGAGAAAGATTATAAGAATAATTCTTATTTGATTATTACCGCTTCACCTTGTTGAAGCTTGAAGGAAATGTTGCACTAAAGCGTTTCCTTTCCCTTTCTTCCTGGTCCCCTCTAACTTGTACTCTTATATAGTACTCTTCTGGCCACTTTGACCACCTGATGAGAAGAACTGACTCAATGGAAAAGGCCCTGATGCTGGGGAAGATTGAGGGCAAAAGAAGAAGGGAGGTAGCAGAGGATGAGATGGCTAGATAGCATTACTGACTCAGTGAACATGATTTCAAGCAAACTCGGGGAGACACTGGAGGACAGAGGAACCTGGTGTGCTGTAGTCCCTGGGATTGCAAAGAGTGGGACAAAACCTGGCAACTGAAAAACAACAGAATAGTCTTCTGATTGGTTTCTTACCTTCAACCTCTGTGCGCATCTTTATTCAATGAGCATGTACTGAACATCTATTCTGTACCAGGTATTATGTTAGATCTGGAGGTACAAAGATGCTATGTTACAAAACTTCCACAGAAACATGAAAAGGAAAGAGGCCTTTGAGAAACAAGGCTTCAGTATTGCCCAAACATTAAGTACACAAGGCAAAGTGTCAAAGAATGACTGGCCAAGGAATTACCCGGCGGTCCAGTGGTTAGGACTCCACCCTTTCACTGCTGAGGGCCTAGGTTCAATCCTTGGTTGGGGAAATAAGATCCTATAAGCCATGCTGCTACTGCTAAGTCACTTCAGTCATGTCCGACTCTGTGCGACCCCATAGACCGCAGCCCACCAGGCTCCTCCGTCCCTGGGATTCTCCAGGCAAAAACACTGGAGTGGGTTGCCATGTCCTTCTCCAATGCATGAAAGTGAAAAGTGAAAGTGAAGTCGCTCGGTCATGTCCAACTCTTAGCGACCTCATGGACTGCAGCCTACCAGGCTCCTCTGTCCATGGGATTTCCCAGGCAAGAGTACTGGAGTGGGGTGCCATTGCCTTCTCCCACAAGCCATGAGGCATGGCCAAAAAGACAAAAACAAAAAAATGACTGGTAAGATCATATTAAGGAGTTTGGAATTTATTCTAGAAAGATTAGGGGGAAATGGATAGATTTCAAACAGGGACTGACATGATGGAATTTGTGCCACATCGCTTGGCAACTGGGTATAAGGAAGCAGGCTGATCTTGAAACTAGAGGTAAAAAATGAAGTGATGATATTTCTGACCTCTTCCCATGGCTTCAGACTCATCTGTCCACATGTAGTAGTTCAGACGAAGCGTGCATGGGTAGTGAACATAACAGGAATGAGCACAGCTTCTGGAGCTACTTAGCAGATGTAATGACTTTTGGTGTCCATTTTGATCTAGAGGATGAAAAAGGGATTTGTCTCAGGTTGTCAGCTGGGTCAATCCAGCAGGTGGTGATACCACCAACTAAGATAAGGACAACAGGAGGAGGAAGGTATTTTTGCTTGGAGATGATGAGCTTGGTTTTATTTATTTATTTTTAAAATAAATTTATTTACTTCTATTTTGGGTTGTGCTGGGTCTTTGTTGTTGTGCGGGCTTTTCTCTCATTGCGGTGAGGAGAGGGCTACTCTTCTTTGTAGCTCACAGACTTAGTTGTTCCGCAGCAAGTGGGATCCTCCCAGATCAGGGATTGAACCCATGTCTCCTGCATTGGTGGGTGGATTCTTAACCACTAAGACACCAGAGAAGCTTGGTTTTAGAACAGTGGAGTTTGATATACTGTGAGATCTGCAGGTGGAGTTGTTTAATAGGCAGTTGGAGTCGTAGACTAGAGCTCAGGAGAAAAATCTAAACATACAGATCTGGGACTTAGAAGTATAAAGAGGGTTGCTGAAACTATGGGCAGAAATGAGACCACACAGAAGGGTGTGTGTGGCACACAATGACAGATAGGTCAAGAATAGAATCAGAAGAAACCTATCTTCCTATTGGGTAAGCTAAAAAGAGTAGCCAGTGGAACGAGACTGAGAGAGGGACTTCCCTGGAGGTGCAGTGGTTGACTCCATGCTTCCACTACAGGGGGAACTAAGATCTCACATGTTGTACAGAAGAGCCAAATTCAAAAATGAATTACATATAAAAAAAGAATGATCCGTAAGTAAAAGAGGCAAGAGGGAAGCCAAGGGAGAAAGAGCTTCAAACGGAGGAGCTATAAACAATGTCAAACATAGCAGAGGGGTCCAAAAGCAAGAGGACTGATGTGTTCCTTGTGGTCCCAGGGGAGTCACAGGTGAGCCCCGTATGTGCAGTGCCAAGGAAGATGAGAGTCTGGAGTCGGACTGTGTTTGGTTGAAGAGAACAGGGAGAGGGCAATAAGCTGGTGGATCCAACTTTGGAGAGGCTCAGCCATAAAGGGAAAGAGGATTTTAGCTGGATCCCCTTAACACCTGGTTAAGAGTTCATTTCTTTTTAGCTATTATTTTGGTTATTATAAAAGTAACATATACATAGTAAAATTTTTCAAACAATAGGAAAGAATATAAAATAAGAAGTACAAATATACTTTCCTTTCCTTTCCTCAGAAAGGAATCACCCTTTTAAGTCTGTCTATTACTTCAGAATATAAACAAATATGTATTTATTCATATATCTGTATGGGTGTACACACGGACATACTCACATTCTTTTTACTCAATGTGATTGATTATACCATACAAACTACTTACTATGCCTTATCCCTTAATCTTTTTCACTTAACCATACGTCCTGGAAGCCTTTCTGTATCTTTCCAACCTTATCTCCCACTCTCCCTCCAGCTTACGCTGCTCCTGCTGCTCTGACCTCCTGCAGTTCCTGGAACACACCGGCACACTCACACCTTAATGCTTCTGCACTGGCTGTTCCCTCTGCCTGGAATGTTCTTCCCCCAGATATCCTCTTGGCTCACTTGCTCACTTCCTTGGATCTCTACTTAAATGTCACCTTCTCAGAGAGGCTACCACTGTCATTCGTGATACCTTACCCTATTTTGTGTTTCTAAACAGCACTTGCATCTCTGGACTTGTTTCACATCAGTCTCCCCCACAAGGACATGCACTCCGTGAAGGGAGGGACCTGGTCCACTTCATTGCTCTGTATCCACAGCCTAGAACAATGAAAAGTCACTCAGTCATGTCCAGCTCTTTGTGACCCCATGGACTGTATGTAGCCCACCAGGCTCCTCTGTCTATGGGATTTCCCAGGCAAGGATACTGGAGTGGGTTGCCATTTCCTTCTCTAGGGATCTTGCTGACCCATGGATCGAACCTGCGTCTCCATATAGGCAGATTCTTTATCGTCTGAGCCACCAGAGAAGCCCATGCCTAGAACAGTACCTGACATTTAATATGTACTCAATAAGTAGGAAAAGGCATATACACCTGGCATAGTATCATATTATGGATAACAACATAGTGAGTAAGAGTGCAAGCTCAGAATTTCCCTGGTGGTCCAGTGGCTAAGACTCCGCACTCCCAATGTAGGGGGGTCAGGGTTCGGTTCCTGGTCAGGGAACTAGATCCCATATGCCCCCAACTAAGACCTGGGGGCATCCAAGTAAATTTTAAAATAAACAAATATTTTGTTTTTAAAAAGAGTACGAGCTCAAACAATTTGGGTTCTAATCTTTATTTCTCAGTAGGAGGGTACCCTTGGGTAAGTGAAAATATTCCCTCTTTGTAAAACAGAGCCATACTAGTGCCTAACTTCCTAGATTGTTGTGAGGTTTAACGTGTGAAGATATAGAACATGCTTAGAACAGGAATGGCATGTAGCAATTTTTTTTTTTTTTTTTTTAATTTGGCCACACTGCTTGGCTTGTGGGATCTTAGTTCCCTGACCAGGGAATTGAACCTGGGTCCCAGCAATGAAAGTGCCTAGTCCTAACCATTGAACCACCAGGAAGTTTCCAGCAAATTGTTAATAAATGTTCACTGCTATAATTGTTAGTAATATTCTAGAAAGATAAAACATTGATAGTAGCTGCAACCTCAGTGAACTCCCTCTTCTTGTCTTTCTTCCATTCTTCCAGCCTGTCTTCACATCTTCTTCTTGGCTCCTTCCTCTGTCCTTCACCCGTTAGATGCTGATGTCTCCTGAGTGCTTTTCGTTTCTCACATTCTCTTAGAGTGAACTCATGGTTGTCACTACTACCCTGGTGGGAGAGCGCCCGAACTGCTACCCCAAACCGCACTGCTCCCCGAGGCCTAACTCTGGCATCCAGACTGCTTTGAGTATTTCCATTCTAATTACTTGTTAGGTTGGATGACTCACTGAAGTGTGGGTTCCTCAAGGGCAGGAATAGTTTCTTGGTTATCTTTGTCTCCGCTTCTCTAAGGGAGGTGCTCTTGGTAGGGACAGTTTGTAGGTGCCCAGAGTCTAGTGGAGAGAAACAGACAACAAACAAGTCACCATCGTAAGTCAACTGGTGACAAGTGCAATGTAAGAAGGATGAAGAGGGTGGAGAACTGGGAGAGACTAAGGTGCAATTGTGTATGAAGGCTGGCCAGTGGAGACCTTTGGGTTAAGGGGCTATTTGAACAGTGTGCTGGGGCAGTGAGAGGGTAAACTAAATGATGTCTGTGGGAAGAGTGTTCTGAGTATAAACTGAAAAATGCAGATGGCCTGAGGTGGAGTGAGTTTGGGACAACAAAGAGGCCCCTGTGGCTGGAGTAAGGTCAATGACAGGAACAGTGGGAGAAATGAGTTGTGCCAAGTAATGGGCAAGGGGTGCTTCAGATCCCGCAGAGAAGTAAAATGAGATGATGTGCTCCTGGAGCATTCTTAACAGTAGACTGACAAAATAGTCAATTTATACTTGAAAGGATCACTCTGGTTGTTGGTGTATGAATAGACAATAGAGAGGCAAGGGTGAAGGTGGGGAGGTCTGCTGCCAGGTGACTGCTGTGGTCCAAGTGAGAGGTGATGGAGTCTTGGCCTTGGGAGGTAATGTGGAGGTGATGAGAAATGAGCAGACTCCAGATATATTTTGAAGATAGAATAAGGGTTTGTTGGGGGCTTCCCAGGTGACACTAGTGGTAATGAACCTACCTGCCAATGCAGGAGATATAAAAAATGTGGGTTCAGTCCCTGGGTCAGGAAGGTCCCCTGGGAAAGCATGGCATCCTTCTCCAGTATTCTTGCCTGGAGAATCCCATGAACAGAGGAGCCTGGCAGATCACAGTCCATAGGGCCGCAAAGAGTAAGATACAACTAAAGCAACCTAGCATGCACACAGGATTTCTTGATGTATTAAATGTAGGGAGTGAGAGAGGAGAAGCAAGGATGAATAGATGAGTAAATGAATAAATGAATTATATATATATATATATATTCATTATAGAGTGATACACTACAAGGGCTGCCTAGGTCAGAAAATAAAGAAAGGGGAAATGCTAGGAGAATTAACAGAAGATGATTCAAGATAGTCACATACTTCCATTCACTTGAGAAGAAGTATAAAGAAAGGTCAGTATGTTGAGAATGATTAAAGGGAAAGTATTTTTTCTTTTTGTTTCTTGTTTTTAAGATCTGTAGTTTGAGGAGTAGTATCAATGAAAAAGGAAAGAAAAACTGCTTAATGAAGATGCTGCCAAGTTTCTGAAAAGAATCACCTCACTTCCTTCCTATCTTCCACATACTCTACAAACAGTATCATCTGCCCACTCACACACCACCTGCGTTGAAACCACTGCCATCATAAACTCCCATGACCTTCTAGTTGCTGAAACTGATGGAGACTTTGTAGTTCTTGTGCCTGGTCGTTTACAGCATTGCTGAACTTCTGGAAGCTCGCTTCCTTTCACACTCTCCTTCTGCTCTTCCTCCTACCTCTCTAACCTTGCTATCTCAAATCCCTTCGGTGGCTTCTTTTCTCTGTCCATCCCTAAATGTTGACATTTCTCAGAGTTATGTTCTCAATCCTCTTTTCATTATCTCATTCATTTATTCATATACTGAATGCTGACTACATACCCGGCACAAGTTGTAGGTGCTGGGGATATAGCAATAAACAAAAGCTACAGAATCGTCTGCCTTCATCTTCTGGAGCTTACCCAGTCTTCCTACGCAATCTCATCTCATTAGCCAGGCCCCAGTTCCCCCGACCCCTCGTGCTTGTCACTTCCAAATTTACATCTCCAGCACTAATAACTCTTTTTAATTTCAGACACAAAGAACCAACACTTGGTCAGGCATCTTCACTTGTATGTCCTTAAACTAAATTTCTGTTTACCCCAAAGTTTGCCTCTTTCTGTATAGCTTCCACTAATTACACCACTGTGTACTCCCAATTGCTCATTTCTCTTCAGGATAACTGCAATTAGTTCCCAGTCTAATCACCCTCTGATAGAAGACTGATCTTTCTAAAATGCAAATCTGACCATATTACTTCCATCCTTAGAATACTTAATAATTCCTTATCATCTTCATGATCCTTTGTTATTTGGTCTAACTTTCCCCCTCACCCCTTGCCTCCAACACATCTATACCTTTTGTTCCTGTCTTATGGACTTTAAATTCTCTACTATGATCATGCTTTGGTGAATGTTATTCCCTCTGTCTAAAAGTCCTTGTTTCCCCTTTTGGTATCTAACTTCTAGAGCCATCTCAGGTGCCATCCCCTCCACCTCCGCCTTCTTCAACCTCTCCTGTGTACACAACTGTAGCATAATATGCAGACTTCTATCACTGATCTTTACATGATGTATCATAATTGTGTGATCTGTAATTGTTTATTTTGCTACTGCTTCCCTTTGAGCTCTTTGAAGGTAGGAAATGTGTCTTTTATTTTCGCTATCTCAAGGACTTAATAACAAGGGTGCAATACATGTTTGTTGAACAATAAATGAAACAACAAATGAAAAAAATGAAAATGGGGAATGGGTAGGTCTCTTCAGCTGAAGCGTGGAAAGGCAGAGAATCAAGAGCAAAGGTAGAAGGATAGTTTTGGAAAGAATGTTTTAAATGTTTTCCTCCAGGAGGAGAAAGGAGGGAAGAGTATAATTAGAAATAGATCAGTTGAAGAGGGGGAGGAAACTGAAGGAGTCTGTGCCAGATAGTTTCTATTTTTTTTCTGAATGTAGTAGGTAAGTCATTCCTCTTTTCTTCAAGACTTGCGTGTGAACAAAGATGCATAATGGTTTCTTTGAATCTCAACTTTCATACCTACCAGACACTTGATTCTCTTTTCTATCCCATAAACCTTACCTCTTGTGAAATTGTAAGAGCCAAAAGGATCATGTAATATAAGTCTTTGAGGTCTTTAGGTAAGTCAGTGGACCTACTGAGTCTCACTTAAATGACTTTAAATCCATGCAGTTGAACACTGCTAAATTCCAAAACCCTTCTCATTTTATCATTTCTTTTAATATCTCTTGTGTATTATCAAGTCTGAAGTTCCTAGTATTAAAAACATTTTGCTTGTATCCAGAACTACTTTGAAAAAATTCACTAGACTTAACATTACCATATTAATTTTTGTTTTATTTTTTTAACTACAGGCAGAAAGAGGGTAAAACTGAACAATGTTATCCTCCCACTGAGATGTCTATCTTTTCTTGAGACATGCTTAAAACCTAACTAAATGGTCTGAAATTGGTTTAGGATTCCTTTCAGTAACCAATGCTAATCCACCTTAACAAACAAGACTAGAATTCAGTTGGTCTAAATAAGAACAAATTTTATCCATAGATGGGATGGAAACTTTAGGTGAGGATTAAGGTCATGGCCAAGGTACAAGAGGAGGAAGTCTGAGTTAATTATAACCTAGGTTCTTCAGTCTTAATTCTAGGAAGCTGTCCCTTAGCTAGATGGACAACTTGTTGATTGGGAGATATTCTCAGAGGAGCTGGAAGCTACCAATTCCTGTATTCTGAGATCAATTTCCACAATTGAAGATGTTAGCACTGAAAGACTAGAATTTATTGTCACTTGAAGAAGCCCTTTGAGTCACAAACATTTGGTTATTTTCTCTTCAGCAGTCATGACTGTCCTGGAAGATGTCCCAAAGGTAATTTTTTTTCAAGGCAGGTTGAGTAAGGCTGTTTTGATATGTTTTTACTCTATAGTACAATACATACATTATGCTTAATTTATTCTTAGGCTTAAAAAATACCCACTGTATATCTTTTGGTAGATAATGAAGGTAAAAAACCAACCAAACAAAAGCATGAGAACACAGCCATCGCTGCACAAGGCAAAGACTTCAAAACCTGTGACACAAAAATGTAAGCCTGCTTTAAAAGCTGCATTTATTAATATCTCTAATAGGTGCAGTTACACACCAAGTTTAAAAACTGGAAATTTATTTTGAAACATGGGTAAAGACCTGGTAGTTAAAGGATCACTGGTTAATTTGACTTTTAAAATAATTAGGATTAGCATTTAGCATTTTCTCTTTAGCCCTATTCTCTTCTCTGAGTTCTGTCTAGTAACATCTAGAAAATCCTATTGCTTAAGACCCAGGAAAAATTATGGGACTCTAAAACAAATGATACATTATGAATCATCACTTGTTCCTGCTGAAGTTGAAGTGTCTCACATATGAGTTAGAGTTCAGATGTAAGTTTGTGAATAAACACATAAAAAGCAAACCATTCCCCTCTCCCATTCCTGCCCTCACGGTGCAATAACCAGTTTAAATATCCGAGCATAGAGAGGATGCAGTTAAGAGTTAGGAAACCAGGAATCAGGTCCTGCATTCCAGTTCTCTAACCCTGATTCACTCATCTCCGGCCAACGTTCCACTTCATTTCATTCTGCACTGAAAAGTGAGGACAGTAAAATTTTAAAAATTCTAAGCTAAGGGGCTTCTGCTAACTTGCATAAGGCCTTTGCCTTAGTTGAGACTGGCAAATAAGGAAAACATGCAGCGATAGATGCCACTTCAAGAGAAAAGAAAAAGAGTTTTGCTGCTGCTATGTCCTTTATGTAGGCCTTCCCATAGACAGCTTTGAGAGCCTTGCTTCTCTTGCCAGTCTTCAGAGGCAGCTTTCTTCTGGGATGGGTGGATGGGGGCCAGATGGTGATGGTGGAGTAAACAAACTCCAGGGTCTCAAATCCAGGGCCATTTGGCTTGAGTGTTTACTGTCAGTGCAGTGGGGTGAAATTTGGAGCGTCCAGTGAAGTGGAAATTAGTTTCCCTCATGTAGCAGTAACGTGGCTATCATGCAATAAGGCATCCTTCTACTAGCAATATTCAATATTCAGATGAAGCCATAATAGGATTCAAAGTAAGGCAATGATGATCAAAATATCACTCCTGATAATATTTACTTGGCTAACATTACTTTAAAAACAAAAACAAAAATCCTGGGGTTATGTGGCTTTCTTTCTATGCCTCCACCTGAAAGGTCATTAAAAACGGTAACAATTTTTCTACCATCACGTTGGAATTCACTGTTATCTCAGAACTACATTTATTCACTTGTTCTATTAACTTCCTTATCCTCTTGAGACCTAAAGTGAGATGACGTCAAGGTAAAAATGTAAGTGATCCTTAGGGGAAACAATAGCCATTTTAACAAGGAGGCTGTAATTCAAAAACTATACAACAGTGTTTTAATTGCTTTTGGATTTGACAACACTGGAATGTATCACAACTTCGAGGCTCTAAAGATACCCTTTTTTTACTTTGTGCCATAAGTTCAACATATAATTCCTATAAAAGTCCTTTCATACTTTGCAAGTGTAAATCCTACCAGGAAGAGTGTGGTGCTACAAACTTAGGTATGATGTGCTTCTTTCAGCTCTATGAAGGATATAAATCCTGAAAGGCAGGCGTTGCAGAGAAAGAGGGTGTTAAGATGATCAGTGCCTAAGGAATTTCTAGGATTTTCAGATTTCAGGCTAGGTCTTCTGTAAAGGAGCTTCTGCTGCCACGCTCTCACTCTTCCCTCCGAGGCCTTATGAGAAGGCAGTCCTGGGTTAAATTAACCTTGCTTGGTAGTGAAGGTCTGCTAATCAGAGGTCCAAATCTCTGAGGTTCAGAGTTAGAGGTTGAGATGCAGGAGTGACTCAGCTGGCATCAGCTTTGTAGCAGTCTGAGCCTGCAGGCTTTCAGGAAATGAGTCCCCCAGGCCTGCATCTCCCTCTGTGGCAAACTGCCACTAAACTCTGCTGTTTATCAACCTAGCACCAAACACGGGTGAGTTAGAGTTTGCTGATTTACTGTTTGAAAACCTATGATACACAAGCCAGATAGGTAATGTGATAGGCTAGGATTACAAAGCTGAATTAGATACTGTACCTTCCTTAAAAAGCTTATAGTTTAGCAATGGGAATAACAAATGTTAAATGTGTCATTAGGGTACAATGCTGTGTGCTATAAGGAGGCCCAACAGGAAGGCAAAGGGAAGCCGTTTATGAAAATCAGAAAAGACTTCTCGAAGTACGACAGAGATATACAGGTAGAAAGAGGATAAAGGCAGAGGGAATAGCATTTATAAAGGTACATATTCATTAATGGATAAATTAACTTATTAATCACATCTGTATTGAGTGACTATGTACTTAAAACTTGGGATGTATCAGTGAACAAAATAGATTTTAAAAAATTTCTGCCCTTTTGGGGTTTGCATTTTTAGCCAGGTAAATCAATAAACATAACAAACCAGTAAATCATGTGGAATGTTAAATTTTTGGAAAAGGCATGGCAGGAGAGGGGTATTGGAGGGAGGTTTCTGGCAATTTTAATTAGGATGTTTGGGGAAGCTCACACTGAAAATAGTGAGGCGAGGAAGCCAGCCCTGGGAATACCTTGAGGGAGAGCATTTCAAGCTAAGTAATCAGTAGTGCTAAGGCAGGAGTTGCCTGGTGTGTTTAAAGAAGCGTAAGGGGGCCAGTGGAGCAGCATGAGAAAGAAGGTGGAGGGAGGTGAAAGCCAGATCTTGTTGGGCCTTGTAGTCTACTGTAAGCCTACTCAAATTTAGCTTTGAATCTGAGCAAGGCAGGAACCACTGAAGTGTTCTGAGCAGAGGAGTGACATAATCTGACTTACCTTTTGATAAGATCACTTTGACTAAAGTAAAGAATGGACCACAGACAGGAATCTTGGAAGTAGGAGGCCATGTATAAGGGCATTTCAGCAATCCCTGTGAGAGGACAGCACTTTGGTGTTAGCAGTGGAGGTTGTAAGAGATAGACATATTTTGAAGGTAGATAGTCATATTTTGAAGGTAGGACTTCTTGAAGGATTGATGTGGAACATCAAAGACAGGAATCAGGGATGACTCCAAAGGTCTTTAGCCTGGGCAACCAGAAGGACAGGGCTGCCATCAACTAAGAGGGAGAAAACTGTGGAGCTGGTTTGGGGTGGGAATGAGGAAGAAAATCAGGAGTTCAGTTTGGATATATTGAGTGTCTATTAAACACACAAGTGGAGTGGAGAGGCATATAAGCCTAGAGTTCAGAGGAGAGGTATAGGCTAGAGCTATAAATTGGGGAGTTGTCAGTTAATATGTGTCAAACCCTAAGCCTAAATGAGATCTCCCTTTAAGGGAAGTTTTTAATGGAATGATTGCGGAGGGGGCAGAGGGGGAACAGAACTGAGCCTTATGTTTGGAATAGTTCAAAGGAAAGGAGACCAGAAAAGGAACCTGAGAAGTGAACAAAAAGCAAGGAAGGAGGAAGGCCAAAGGAAAGCTCTAGAAGTCTATCAGAGAGTGCATCAAGCAGGAGGAAATAGCTGAGGCCAATTTTACTGAAAGATCAAATGAACTGAGGATTGAGAAGTGACCCATTTAATGTGTCAGAGTTGTTTCAGTGGAATGAGTGCTGGATTGGAATGGGTTGAAGGGAGAAAGATTTGGAGACATTGAATACTGATAACTTTTGAGGTGTTTTGCTGCAAAAGGGGGCTAATTTTGTAAAAAAAAAAATGGGTTAGATAATACGTATATACACTCTTAGGAACAACAGAATGGGGGAGAAACTAATGATGTAGGAAAAGGGCAGACATGATAGCAGCACAGACCTTGAATAGAGGGACTAGCTTTAAAAAGGAGCATGATCTAGGCAAGGTGGAGGATATTTATGAGTGCAGATAGCAGTATGTGAGATGATGCTGTGGGAGTCAGTGGAAGTTCTCCAGTTGTTTCGGTTTTCTTAGTTAAGTAGCAAGCCAGGTCATCAGCTGACACAAATCGTAGCCCAGAGAAACAGTGGTTGTCGGGTAGCACTTAGCACTAAGCACTTTCTTAAGGTTTTGATCATGAATATAGTGAGACTAGCCACCTTGGCTGTTTCCTCCAGCTGCACTCAGCTACACGGGTGCAAGTACAGACTAAGATTAAGCGGATTTGGCCAAGGATGTGGTTTTGGCAAATGAATACAACAAAATGAGAGGCAAAGCAGTTCAGGGTTTAAGATAGTGGTCCTGATAGACTATGGAATATAAATAAACTGGGTAAGGAAGGAAAAGAGGACATCAGGTGTGAGGGAGGTGCCAATTTACTGATGGTTATGGTGACTCCAAATTAATAGTTGGGCTATTAGAGGGAATGGGCTGGAAAGATAAATAACAGGGGATCAGAGAAAGGGATGTGTGAAACTGGAACTATGGAGTGGTTGAATATCTTGGTAATGACAGGAATGAGTGCCCAAGGAAGGTGAAGACATAACTGTTGGACTTTTAAGGGAACTGAGGATAGTTAGTTGGGAGCATCAGTTGTGTCAACAGTTCTCAAACTTCAGCATGCATCAGGAATTAGAGAGCTAGTTGAAACAGACCGCCAGATTCCACACCTAAGTTCTAGGTAGGGCCTGAGAATTTTAAATGTTTCCTTTCTCGGAAAACTACTGATCCATGTATATGTTGAAATTACGCAGAATTAAGACAGAAATAATTTTTAGAGACATAAAGTCAGGAGAAAAAAATTTACCAGGAAATAGAGAGTGGCCTGGTGAATGGTAGAAAACTAACCATCAGGGGCAGTGGGTACATAATCTGAAAATTAAAGCTTCGAGCCTTATGGGGACTGGTTAGAAACTGTGGCTGAAACCCTGATTGGTGCCAGAATGAGATTAAAGCAAGGCTAAGGCATATTGTCAAGGCTAAAGGCCTGGCATGTATTTTATCAGTATTTTAATAGTATCAGGGTCTTTCATTTGGCAAATAGGCCTGGTAAGGGAATCTCTGGTGGAAATGCTATTGTATTCATCTGAAAAGTGATCATGGTCATACCAATTTATAACTTCAGTAGAAATGAAAACCACACTAATTAGGAAATATTAAGTCTCACAAAACTAGGTATCACTTTACATAAGATTAGGTAGCCTGATTTCTAATGGGACAAGAAAGCTTAACAGCTTGATAGCAGGGCAAAGGACTGGGAATATACAACACAGAATGGAACTGTGATTCAACGGAGGGAAGTGTGTAAGGAGTAAAGGAGGGGCAGAGACTATGTGGGATCAACCCTGGAGCCCAACTGTGGTCCCATTGATTATGGGATCCTAGTCAAATCACCAAGTGTTTCTGATGCTTAGTTCCTGACTTGGCACCCCACTCCAGTACTCTTGCCTGGAGAATCCCAT
This sequence comes from Nanger dama, assembly GCA_917880005.1. NCBI lineage: Eukaryota > Metazoa > Chordata > Mammalia > Artiodactyla > Bovidae > Nanger > Nanger dama. Next base: position 29,348,442 of record CAKJTW010000014.1, on the reverse strand, counting down.
GGATGGAGGAGCCTGGTGGGCTGCAGTCCATGGGGTTGCTGAGTCAGACACGACTGAGCAACTTCGACTTTTCAGTTTCATGCATTGGAGAAGGAAATGGCAACTCACTCCAGTGCTCTTGCCTGGAGAATCTCAGGGATGGGGGAGCCTGGTGGGCTGCTGTCTATGGGGGTCACACAGAGTTGGACACGACTGAAGTGACTTAGCAGCAGCCTCAGAGGAAAGCTGAGGGCTAAATGAGATAGTGCTATACAAATATGAAATATTTTAAAAAGGCAAGCTATATTGAGCTATCCTTAGAAATTTGGGAAGCATATGTACTTCCTTCAGTGGGTTTTCATTTCCTGTCCTTAACACAGCCCAGTCCTTAATGTGGCATAGACACTTTTGATCTGGTCCCCACTATCTCTGGTCTCACTTCACTACTCTCTTCTGTAATTGGAGTCAGCTGTACTGTGCTCCCAGAACCTCAAATGCACCAGATCTTCTCTCACTCACTAGTTTTGCAAGACTGTTTTATCTGCTCAGTCTACTTGTTCCATTTTTCTTACTCTTCTTTTTTTTTTTTAACTTCACATCTATTTTTCTTTCTTTCTAGGTTGTTTTATCTTGAAGTCGCAGTCGTGTCCAACTCTTTGTGACCCCATGGACTGTAGCCTAGCGGGCTCCTCCATCCATGGGATTTTCCAGGCAAGAGTACTGGAGTGGGTTGCCATTTCCTTCTCCTGTTTATTTTAGATATTAGGTCCTCTGACAGCCTCCGTTTGTTTGGGACTCTAGGTTGAACTCTTCCATTCACACCTTGTACTTTCTTCATTACAGAATACCACGTTAGTTACCCCAACTGTATGCTTAGAGTAACCAGACCAAGCTCTGTGAAACAGTTAACAGTCTTGTTCATGAATGTTTCTACCATTTAGCATACCTGGATTTAGGAAGTGCACCATAAATATCTGAGGTACACTGAAGTTGCCAATGGCAAAAACCTGACACAAAAACTTCAGTCAAAGACAGCCTGAACAGCTCTGTGCTAGGAGGCAAGACATTTGGGGTCTAGGTCAAAATTGGTCAAAATTATCAGGCCTGCAGAAATGGCTGCTTCATGGAGTCCACTGCTATTTTAACACAAGAGAATGCTCTACATACTGTTAGCCACCATACACCAGAGGTGTGCCAGATGGCAGAGGAGGAGGAAGTAGCAGTGAAGTGAGTAGTAAATATTTATTTTGAGGACTTTCTGGTGTGACCATGTGGTCAAAACAAAATCACATTACATATCATGAATCAACTATGCTCTGGAGGTTCTTACTAGTGCCAGTGGACCACATAATACCTTTAAATTAAAAAAAATTGCACTACTCACATGCAGTACAGAAACTCACGAAAATCACCGTTATTGTAGTAGGGTTTTCTCAGTCTTCTGCTATGCATATTTTAAGTTACTGAATGCTTTTGGAAAGAGGTAGTTTCAGTTTTGACCACCTGCAGTAAGCTAGGCATTATCTCACAGTTCAGAGTAGCAGTGTCTCCGTGGAGAGCTCTTGCCTATTATGAAGAAAAGCTGTGCCCTTTACTGGCTGAAGCAGTGTTCTGAACCAGCTGGTGAATTTGGGATTGACTGGATAAAGGCTCAGTACTGTTAAAGGATTAATACTATATTGTGAGCCATGCTTTTCCAACATGCAATCATTTTTTGTTATTGACAGCTGCTATTCCATGTTGTGCAGTGTCTGCAAGAGAGTCACCACAGATGCAGAAATGTACCAGTGAGCTATTCATAGATGGTAAGAACCCCAGGAAACGCCAATGAATGATTAAATCACTCCCAATCCTTAATAAAATGGCTCAAGATAACAGACTTATACCAATCACTCATATTCATTTCAGGACATAGTATACTATTTAGACCCAAGGACAGTACTAAATCATAACCCTGTTAAATATCTACAGGATATTTTATTTTTGCGAAGATAGGTCCTTAAAAACTGGACAGATTAATAATACAACAAATATCAAAATCAGATGAAAAATACGTTATTGCTCTCATTTACTCTGTCCTAATGTTAAAGATGTTACAAAGATACACAGATTATCATCATACTGTTCTTTTGGGAGGCTATATTCAAGCTGACAATAAGGTGTTGTCAAAGGGATCTTTCTCTGATTTTTGCAAAGAAAAACAGTCCAAATTGTATTCTTAATGCTACGTGATTTAACTGTATCATGCTTGGCACCTGGTATTATTATTTCTCCTACTGGAGCAAGTTCTCATTTTCTCAAAGCCTTCCCCCAGCTTTCCTGGAAATAAAGCTTAAATATCACTTATTTCAAGCTTTTAGAATAAAGTTAACCTCATTTATACAGGTACCAGGTTGGTATACTCATGTATATCTTTTTCAATTGCAGGCTAAGCAAAGGCATGCATTTAGAACTGTATTAATACATTAAAGCAAAAGACAACCCGACTTAGTATCAAGAGAAATTGTGACCTTCCATGTAGTGTTTGATAGAGAAAACACTGATTCTGACACATTGTCTTATTTTATTCAAATAGCAGTCTGTTCACACATGGTCCAGGAACACTTGAATAATAAAGCAAACATAATCACATGTTGAAAATTGGTCTTCAAACATCATAGCCAATGATGCCACGCTTGCCTATGATCTCGCCAACATAAAACCACATCCACACCTCAGTGGCCACCAAACCATTCAGTAGAGCTTCCTGAAAAAGAAGCACAAATTTTAATGTACTTTTTCCCCTTATATATTTAAAACTATTCTTTTCCAGGATTAAGTGACAGAGAATATAAGGATGCTATTCAAATCAGAGGGCAGTTTTAGTCAAAGTCAAGAATTACTGATGTTAACTGTAACTGCTGAGAACCCTTGAACTTTCAATTATGTAAGGTAAGTAGTCCAGAGCTTATAAATTCTTTCAAAGCATTCTTTGAAGACCTGAACTGACTTAACCCTTTCATTATTAGTTTATGAGACACTTTATGAGCCCTGAAACAACCCACATCCTGGAAATAGCTGCCACATTTAGAAAGGGCATTCATATGAAAGGATGGCTATAGGAAGGCAAGTCTCTGAACAGACATTTCTGTCTGGCCAAAGGAAATCTGTTGCAAGATGAAGTATTCTATCTTTCCCTTTATACATCATTTTTATTCATTTATTATTTGGTTTCATTCTTTCCAAGTATTCAGCAGTTACTCAGTTTCACAGATGAGTATTTTTTTCATTGCTTTAAAAGAAAATGTACAGAGTTAAAGAAAACAGTGTTTCATACAAGCACAAATATGGATTTTGAAACTCAAGTTGAAAAACAAAACCTTTCCACAACAAAACTGGGCCTTTTTCTTTTAGCACCTGGAAATGAATTTTCCCCTTCAAATGAAACCAGAAATACTGGCAATCTCTTGAAAAACAAATATATTTTCTAGAACTGAGGTTCTAAAGCCAGCAATAATTTATTTAGGCTTTTTGTATCCCGTGCTTAGATCAAGCAAACATAAAATCCAAGTTCTAATTCTTTTTTTTTTTTGGCGGGGGTGGGGGGGGGGGGAGGAGTGTGCCGAGAGGCATATGGGATCTTAGTTCCCTCATCAGGAATCAAACCTGTGCATCCGACACTGGGAGTATAGAGTTTTAACCACCAGTCTGCCAGGAAGTCTGCAGATTCTAATTTTATAGTCTTTACGTTTTATCTTCACCCTTCATATCATATTATATGCTTCTAGGTTTTGGTGTTTTTATGTCCCATGAGTGTTAGTTACCTGATTGTGATATAGTCCAAGAAATCTTTTCGCCAAATTGGGGAAAGTTTTATGACTACAGACAAAAAAGTACAGAATCAACAAAGCAAGTCATCCTATTTTAATGCACCAACCCGAAATAGGAAACAAAAAAAAGCTACCCAGTAAAAAACCCAATTCTTCATTATAAAATTATTAAGAATGTAAGACATACAACAGTCCAATTATTTCAACCCAGATGACAAAGTTGTTTTCATTTAGCCCACAGTTACCTTAACAGTGAGCTGTTTGAAGCTACCAGTTTTAGCACTGTTGATAATTTTTTTCAAGCTCTGAATTGCTGTAGGGATCTCAGCAGGGGTTGGAGGAACCAGCTCAACCTTGGCATAGTACCAAAACGTGGCCAATCGAGGCTTCCGAGTAAGTCACAGCAGCTGGAAAACAAAACAAAACAAAAAACCAGGATGAACTCACTAGAGACCGAAAGAAGCAGATGTGTGGGCTGGACACAAATATTTATTCATGCATCACATTCATTCACTGCTTATACCAAATGTGCACCCGGTGTGAAAAGTCAAAGCTGCTCCCTGGTAACCAGAGGCTTTTAAAGATACAGAACACCTGTGCCACAAGCCAGTTCAGTCAGGCAGGAAGCTGTAAGTACATCCAATTATGCCAGGACCTCACCAGCGGCCAGTACCAGAGTACTGGTACTTCATTTATTAATGGCAAATCTAGTTAACTACAAAGTTACTAGAAGTTGGATTCAAAAACAAGAAAAGAGCAGCAATGTAACTGTATTTTCCTATAGAGACAAGAAATTTGGGGTAAGTGGTAAAGGGGAGGGAAGAAACTAAGTAGAATGGCATCCTTAGGAATAAGATTAAAACTTGTCACAATATTGGCCACAAATCCAGATGGAATTATACCAGTTAGTACCCATTTGGGTATCCTCATCAATATGTGCTGGATTAACAAAAGCACAGCTGCTCTTCCTTCAAAATACCACAAATAATAAAAATAAAACCTACATGTATTGTTAGGAGCAGCCAAAACTTGAATCTGTTATTAAGCTGAAATTCCTCAGTAATAGTAAACAGTATTTACTATTGCAGGAAAAAGATCTTTAATGAGGTTAGATGGGAGACTATGGTAGTGATTCAGCAGGAGAAAGGTATTTTACATAAAAATTACAAGACAGCATAATAAAAATTGCACAAATACATAAGCATCCATCAAGTGTCTGCTGTTCAAAGACTGATAATCCAAAGCTCCTGGCACTTCCCCTATTATTAACTGCCTGTATTTCGGTATTTCACTACTCTTAAAATTACTATCTCCATCATCCTCTGGCTTAGGGCCATGGGTAAATCTTTAAGCAGACACAAAGCTCTAATGGAGAATTCTAAATAGAACTGCCAATGCCTGTAAGATGGTGTTATCAAGGAGAACAAAGTCTTAATAGTCAACAAACTGTCTTTAAAATTATCAACACACAGATATAATACTCTTAAAAAATACAAATAAATCAGTACAATGTACAGAAACGCTGTACTTAAGTTAGTAAATTTGCTTCTGAGGGAGCAAAGGTTAAAAAGTTTGAGACTGCTTTTACATGTATACAAGGGATGAACAAAGAATAAGTGAATGAATGGTAGATGATGGCAGCTAGGTTTCTTACTAAGATAGAGGGGTTTTAGATGGGGAAACACATATCCAGTGGTACTGGATTAGAGTTGGAGACATTCAGTATGAATTCATGTTTAGTTGACATACAGGTAGATTGCTATAGAAACAATTACAGTAGATCCTTCAACAACACGTGTTTGAACTGTGTGGGTCCACTTATATGTGGATGTTTTTCAATAAGTATGTACTACAGTACTTCATAATCTGAGGTTAGTTGAATGAATGGATGTGCAACTGTGGATATGGAGGGCCAACTGTAAAGTTATATTCGGATTTTCAATTGCATGGGGGTCAGTGTCCCTAACTCCCACACTGTTCAATGATCAACTATGCGTGTCTACACACCCATGGGTGAGTATACAGATGGTCCCCAATTTCCGATGGTTCAATTTACAATGAAAGTGATACACAGTCAGTAAAAATGAATCTTGAATTTTGATCTTTTCTCAGGTTAGCCACAGTGGGTACCATACTTTCTTGTAATGCTATTTCAATGGTGGGTACTGGTAGCAAGCTGCAGTTGACAGGCAGTCATGTGTTATGAGGGTAAACAACCAACACACAACCATTCTGTTTTTTCACTTTCAAAACAGTACTCAATAAATTACATGAGATAATCAGATTAAAAAATAAAAATAAAAACAGGCCTTATGGTAGGGGATTCTGCTTAACTGTAGGCTAATATAAGCATTCTGAGATTAAGGTAGGCTAGGCTAAGTTACAATGTTTGGTGGAATAGGTGTAACACATGCATTTTCAACTTACAATATTCTGAACTTGTGATAATTTTACTGACATGTAATTTTTCTTATTAGTAGAGAAATACCTATATACCTAAATACCTTCTTGTCCATTGTCAGGGCCTACAGGCAATGATATTCTAGTACAGCCGTCCCCCTTATCTGTGATTTTGCTTTCTCGTTTTACTGTCTGTAAATATTACGTGGAAAATTTCAGAAATAATCTCTAAGTTTCAAATTGTATGCCTTAGTAGTACAATGAAATCTCATGCTGTCCCTGGTCCATTCTAATGCGACATCACAATGCCTACATCATGCTCCCCACCTCATCCCATCACATACACATTATAACATCTCACTCACAAGAAGGGTGAGTACAGTACAAAAAGATTATTTTGAGAGAGAGAGCCCATGTGCACATAACTTTTATGACGTTAGTCGCTCAGTCATGTTTGACTCTTTTGCGACCCCATGCACTGTAGCCTGCCATGCTCCTCTGTCCATGCGATTTCCAGCAATACTGGAATGGACTGCCATTCCCTTCTCCAGGGGATAATCCTGATCAAGGGATCGAACCCAGGTCTCCCACACTGCAGGTGGATTCTTTACCTCCTGAGCCACGAGGAAATCCTGTGGCTTGAAGCCCTGAAGCCCTTTATCACAGTATTTTATTATAATTGTTCTAGTTTATTATTGTTGTTAATCTCTTCTGTGCCTAATTTACAGATTAAAAATTATCGTAGGTATTATAGGAAAAAACATTCAGGACTCAGTACTATCTGTAGTTTTAGACATCTGTCAGAGGTCTTAGAACTTATAGTCTGTGAGTAAAGGGTGATTAACATAGTCGAGTAGCAAGGAACATACCCAGTATCTAGATCTTAGCTTCAAAATGAAATTGTCCAATAAAAGGAACTAGGGGTCCTTGGAGAAAGGGCAAATTCTAAGGCTGGGGCAGGAAATACACGAGTCTGGGAAATTTCCTGGCAATCCAGATGTCAGGACCCAGTGCTTGATGGGGCCCAGGTTCAATCCCTGCAGGGGAATTAAGATCCTGCAGGTCTTTTGGCATGGCAGGAGAAAAAGTCACAATTATCTCACAATACTGGAAAGTACAGGGGGATGTCAAAGGGGCAGAGGTGCCAAAATGACAGGGTTCTCAATGGCCAAAGCTGGAACAATCTGAGCAACAAAATAAATAATGCACTACTAGAGGTACAAGGTATGAAATAAATGTACATGAGTCCATACAGTATGGACTAAACAAATATCAACAAATGGAGGACAGACATATCTTTCTCAAAGAAGAAATTCTATTTAAATATATGTAGATATTCCTTCCTATAGGAGACAGAATCCTGACTCTGCCTCCCCCAATTTAGTTACTTTCTTCTAAAGAACTAAGTATGGAAAGGAAAAAAATAGTACCTTTAGGAGAAACCTAGTGAAACTGCCTTAAGTGACGAGAACTAACTGTACTAGTGAGCACGTATGGCTTTCACTTGTTGATGCATCCTGACATGTGATTAGGGGCTTCATGTCTGTGGTATTCTTTCTCAAAATCCATAGCTCCATGGAGCTTCCCTGGGGGCTCAGTGATCAAGATGCCATGTTTCCTCTCCAGGGGCACAGGTTTCCCTGGTCTCGGAACTAAGATTCCCCCAGGCCACCAGGTACAGCCAAACAAAGAAAAAAAAAAATCCATAGCTCCAGACTCATCATGACAAAAACATCAGACAAATCCAAATCGTGGAACATCCTTATAGGATAAATACCTAGACAGAGACAGAGACCTACATAAATACCTTGAGACTATCAAGGTCATGAAAGCTAAGGAAAGACCGGGAAACTGTCAAATACACAGGAGACTAGGGAGATTGACAACTCATTGCACTGCAGAGACATTACTTTGCTGACTAAGGTCCATCTAGTCAAGGCTATGGTTTTCAGTGGTCATGTATGGATGTGAGAGTTGGACTGTGAAGAAGGCTGAGCACCAAAGAATTGATGCTTTTGAACTGTGGTGTTGGAGAAGACTTGAGAGTCCCTTGGACTGCAAGGAGATCCAACAGTCCATTCTGAAGGAGATCGGCCCTGGGATTTCTTTGGAAGGAATGATGCTAAAGCTGAAACTCCAGTACTTTGGCCACCTCATGCGAAGAGTTGACTCATTGGAAAAGACTCAGATACTGGGAGGGATGGGGGGAGGAGGAGAAGGGGACGACAGAGCATGAGATGGCTGGATGGCATCACTGACTTGATGGACGTGAGTCTGAGTGAACTATGGGAGTTGGTGATAGGGGAGGCCTGGCGTGCTGCGATTCATGGGGTCCGCAAAGAGTTGGACACGACTGAGTGACTGAACTGAAGTGAACCCCGGATTGGCTTCTGGAACATAAAGAGATTAACTGGAAAAGCTGGTGAAATCCAAATAAAGTCTCGAGTTTAGTTAAGTAGGAAAAAATAAAAACAAAAATCCCCAGATTCTGTGATCTTTTTTGGGAAGTCTGATGAAAAAAATTACTTATTTTTGTAAGCTTCTTTGTCCTCCAGGAGAATTAACAGATAAAATCAGCAATTTTTAAAAGATATTTAACATTGATACCACAGAGTTAAGTGACAAAGCAAAATGCAGCTCCACTTTAACATTCTGGCCCAGCTGAGTTCTCCTGAGTACTTCTGAAAAGATAACGTTTATCTTTAAATTAGTCATAATATTAGAGAAAATGGTTGATATAGCTCACAATTAAAATTATCTTCACATTACTTTTCTTTTTGTAAATTATTATTAAAATTAGTTTGCAATTCCCCAAGACGCTCCACTAAAAGATGTGAAAGCCATGGAAAGTCAAAGTGAAGTAGCTCAGTCGTGTCTGACTCTTTGCGACCCCGAGGACTATAGCTTACCTCTGTCCATGGGATTCTCCAGGCAAGAATACTGGAGTGGGTTGCCATTTCCTTCTCCAGTGAAAGCCATGGGAGGGTAAAAAATCCATCTAAAATTTGTGATTATAAATATTAGCCTCAAATCATCCATAAAGTCCAAATAATGAAGCCACTACTACTTCTCCTTGTATTATGTAAAAAGTAGAGCTTTATGTTAGTCAAGTTGCAAACGTAAGTTCCTTGGTAAAGTGTGTAAACTGATAGTAATAGTAGTGGACCATGGGTTTCTGTAGGATAGGATCAAGTATTCACAATATCTGACACTGTCAGGCCTTCAGTAACTCACTGTTCCACTGCTGATGAAAAAAGGGAGGAAACAATGAATAAGAAAATATCGATCGCAGTAAAATAGGTTCAAAATTTTACACGTATTAAAAAAATTCATTCTATTCACTTTCATAACCAAATCTGAGCGAAAGCCATTCAGAGATGTGCTTCAACCACTTACTAGAATACAGCACTTACAGTACATCTAGCGAAGAATCTTCCGTCTACTTAACTGATCTCATTTGGGGGATAAAATGAATAGCTTACAGACAAAGGAAACATTTACTGAGAAGACTACTATTCTGGGCTGTGACTATTCAGGGTTGTTCTCCAATACAGCATTCCACCAGTGAAGGACGCATTCAGCTTTTTCAGAGTATCCACACGAACGCTAAGCAGTGATAATAAACATTACTGTTTACACATATCCCTTTCTGTGTTTACTGGAGCAGGAATACTCGACCGTAATGCTCAGTTCCACCTAAAAATTTCCTTAAAGGGGAAGCATTTCAGTATCTGGTCAAAAGAAAAAGCAAAGGCAATGTTTCGAAGGTCATCCATCCTTGGAAATTCTGGAGCCTTCCAATACTCCAATGAGAAGCAGACAAGCGGATGGGACCGTATTTCCATGCTTCCACGTGTTTCTGCCTGCCGTCTCCCTCGTTCTCGCAAAACAGCCATCCCTTCCGTATTCCTCCTTCTGGAGGTCGAAGGGCGTCATGGCGGCTGCAGCTGGGCAACCCCGGCCGTCTGCACATTCCCTCCTCTCACGGTCGCGGTCAGAGTTTAGAACCTCTGGGTAGCAGAGAGAACCCAAGCCGCAGGCCTGGCCAGCGGAAGGGCAGAAAAGAACCGCACATCTGTCTTTTCCCTCACCCCGCCCCCCCCCCCCCCTCCACTTCAGGCCCGGCCAGCGGCAGCTCCCTCCGGTCGCTCGAGTCCTCTCTCCGGGCCCTCGCATGCCTCCCCCGCCCGCCCGGTTACCCACGCCGGCTGGCTGACGTCTCGCTCACCGTTTACCAGCGCCGGGGCCTTCTCCGCGAGGTTACGGACAAACTGGGCCATGGTCCCAGGACGGAGAGCCCGTCACCCCGACTGGCCGGCTGAATGTCACCCGCCTGGAAGGACCTGCCGCAGGACCCCGGTCCGCTTCCAAGGTCAGGCTTCCCCTTTCCGCGCCGGTCCGAGATATTTAGGTGTCCCACTGTCTTTCCGGCATTCAGTGGGCCAGTTTCTTTTCTTTAGTCACAGAGAAGAAAGTGGGTACGAAAAGATGAGATCAGAGAGCACGTAAAATACAACGGAGTTCCGCGGAGAAGCAGGCATTTCTCTGGGCAGCCGCTCGCAGAGGTCCGGGAGGCCGGCGTGAGCAGGGAATGCGCATGCGCCATGCGCCTCCCGGGCAGCCCGAGTCGCTCGGGTTTTGGAGTGGGTTTGCAGCTTTTTTGCGAGAACGAGACTAGCTAGGGCCGGAAGGCACCGCTGCAGTTTTTCTAGGCCAACGTATTCGTCTTACAAAGGCAGAGAGGGTCCTAAACCAGACACGTAAAGTTAGGGGCGGGGCAGGCGCCGCAACTTGTCACCTCAGCCCATTGCCTTTAGTTGACCTTTTGTAATCCCTGTCTCCCTTGACTCCTGTATCAGGATTGGAATCCAGTTCCCCTCATTCCCTAAACAGCCGCAAGGAACTGTGCAGATACAAGGGACAAAATCACATTTACCGGGGGCCTCCAGTCTGTCAGCCTTTTTGGAATTTAAAGAAAGGCTGTGTTAGGTAGTGACCTCACTTAAGACGGGCATTGGTAAATAAATGGCTACAGAGCTAGTGAGTGGCAGCTTTGGGATTTGAAAAGGTGGCAATGCAAACAGAAGAGGCGTTAGTACAGGATTATGTGTGGTGCTGATGTGGGAAGGTTTCTTACATAAGGGGATCCTTGGGTTGATATACAATGGAACAGCTATGTACTACAGGGCTGAACTTTGTCGTTAATAGGACTGGAAGAAAAGATAAACGTAGGGATGTGGCCTTCGATGAAGAAAACAGAATAAGTAATATACCCGGGGAAGCGTAAATAGAAGTAAAACTCTCATTGATGGAATAGAGGTGAAATGAAAAATCAGAGTGCTATCAATGAGCCAGGACAGTGCTTCAGCAAAGGAGTGATTCAGTTGCCTGATACTCCAGAGAGGTAAAATTAAGAATTAGAAAATTAATGTAGCTATATAGAAACATTAACTAAAGCAGGTTCAAACAATTAGGATAGAAGCCAGAGTGAATGAGAGAATATGGCTGTGAAAGGATAGTGGTCAGAAAACCAAATACGAGTGATAGGGAAATCAATGGAGATTGAAGATGGAGAAGTGGGATTGACAAGATTCTGAATGAGACCGGAAGTGAAGTTGGAGTGATTAGCCTTGGAGTCTTGGGGCGTTTTCCACAGATGGGATGATGAAGTTTGAAAGTGGAAATTCTGCAGGCTATGAAGTAGAAGGCAAGGTCACCTGAATGTGAAGGGCAAGTGGGAGGGTGGGAGAAAATTTAAGAGGTTGAAATTTGGACTAGCTGTTGAAGTTAAGGACACACAAGGGTTTTTATGGAACATTAGGGACAAGTCTGGTTGTACCACTCTAAAGATGGTATTATTTTTCTCCAATAGTAGTCTGTGGCTGGGATATTGGAGCAGAGGGGAATGCTTGGGTTAATCTGGGCTGAGGTTTTGCATAGCAGGGGTACAGAAACGAGCAAGAAAGTGGAACTTGATAGTGAATGATTAGAATGAAGGACCTGGGGGATTTCCCTGGTAGTCCAGTGGTTAAGACTCAGCTTCCAATCCAAGGGGCAAGGGTTCCATCCCTGGTTATGCTGCAGTGTGGCCAAGGCAAAAAAAGACCTGGGCTTTAGGCCAGATGAAAAAAAGGGAATCCAAAAGTGATCTGCTTAGGAAAAAAGATGCCCCAAGACTCATTTGAAGATAACTCCAGGGTCCAGAGGCCTGGTAAGGCAGGTTAGATCAGCCAGCCAGACATTTGCTACCACCTTTTTAGAAAAGTGATGTTCAGAGCCCTGTAAGTTTTCAGAGGGATTTCTGAAACTGCTCCTAGGTTTTTAATACTGTAATAAAGTAAAGGAAATGATAACAAAGGTTTTAAGTCAGATGTTCATTTATTAAATACAGGCTTTGAACAAATACCCCCAGGCAAGTCTGACAAGAAGTAACCTTCCTGGAATGTTTCAAAATAGTTATTTTGATCAAGTTTTATTTCAATCAATCTTTTTGTCATTTTGTTCATTTTCTTTGTTTCCAGGTTCTTCTCTTCCTGTTTACCAGTCAGAGCATGTGCATTATTTCCTCACATGACATCAACAGTGCAGCATCAGCCTCTGGCTTGTAAAGGCACCCAGTAGACTTATGCTCTGTGCAATGGCTGCTTAGCAACCAGCATCAAATAAAGTAATGAAGCTTTTGTAGAGTGTGATACCAAATAGCAACTGGCACCTTCACCTGCACCATTAAAAAAAAAAAACACCTTTGACGTTTCTTTCGGTTTTCACATATCCATTAAAAACTATATTAAAAACAAACAAATCCAGATTGCTTGATAAAGCCTACTTAAATAATTTTCCAAGTTTAGTATTACCCTCTTAGTAAGCAATACTAGAGCTGATTAAAGAGTCTTCATTTTTCTATCATACTCTAGCAAAGTCAACACATAAAGCTAGGTGTGTCAGAAAGTCTGCTCTAATGGATTTAGAGCTTGCTTCTGAGTTCTAGACACCACCACCCCTCTTTAAGCTTCCAAGTGTCCATATGAACCATGTTGTACCAAGAGGAGAATTTTTAGTCCCATTTTTGGGATGTTCTTGAATTATGTCAAGGAAAGGAAAAGGCACAGAGGACACTTGGTTTCCTTACCCATAGTGGCCTTAAGCTATGCACTTGCCTTTGTGATGAGTTTAAAGATATTCAGCAGCATTCATGGTGCTATAGCCACTCATAAAAGTTTCAGGAAAAGAGCTTTAAAAAAAATTACCAGAAAAGACTTACAATCTGAACTCTTAATACAGAAGTGGAATACAGACACAGATACAAGAGGCAGCATAAGGCGGTTAATTGGAAAGCTGCTGGGAACAGCTGCCTTCTGAGGTTTTGTGCCCACTTTTTCCTCCCTTTCTCCTATAAAACTGTGGTCTTTTCCTCACTTTTAAAAGTAAAAATATCCTATTTGATTGGGTTTGGAAGATGAATGCAAGTAGACTGAAGCTTATTTTATACAGTTCATTCTCAGAGAAGAAGATACTAAATAGGAAATGAAGCTCATTTTCAGAAAATAAACAAATCCTGTCAACCTGTGCCTTAGAAGCCCAGGGAACACACTGATTTACTATCATATGTTCTGGTATTTGTGAGAGTCCTGGACTAACATCTACCTTTTATCTAGTGTGGGATGCCCTCTAACTTCAGAGTTTCCTGCTGGAACCATCAAAAACACATCAAGGACTGCTTATAACAACTTGAATTGGATTACCATAAAACTACTGTCTTATTTGAAAGAGGCTATGGTTAACAATAATGTCCTTGAAGTGAAGCAATGACCTCTACTTCTAGATCATATCACTCTTGTTAGTTGTATTTTGGGGTTTAGAGGGATACTGGTATAGACAGTCCATAGGGAATGAGACTTACTCAGTGTGTTAAGCTGCACGATTTAGTAGGGAGCTCAAGCTCAATTTGTAAAGTGAGGGGCCCATCCACCTGCTAAATAACTATATAGGGCTAAGTGGATATTTAAAATGGCTTGTGGACACGGTTGTGCTCAAATTCCTATTCTGTTAATTGATGACCTAAGGCTGAGTTGGAAGCAGCTCTTATCAGGTCATAAGCCCAAACGAACATGAACTATATACATTTTACAGTCTCAGAATTCTGTCTAGAGTAAGTGTTAGAAAACACGGCCACACACTGCATACATCTTACCATGGAAGAGACAATGTAAAGTGGTGCTCTGTATTACACTAGGCCAATATAAAAGAACATGGTGTGTGTGTGTATATGTATATATACTGAGATACACTGCTATTAGTGTCTTGTAATGACATGTCTCATGGTTACAATATCTGTTGCCTAACTTTTCTACACAAGCCTGGTCCTTGATTTCCAGTAGATAAAAAGGGCCCCCACAGCCTTTTTTTCACCTTGGAGTTTTCTGAATAAAGTATCAAAACTGCAAATTTGTTCTACCAATCGTCCTAAAAATATTATAGGGCTAAGTTTTCTGTGTAATGATAACTCCATGGAGGAGTGTTTGCCCTCCAAGGTATCTGAGTTACAAGAGAACACAAAGCTGAGAGCTACCCACCGAAGTTGCATAAGATTCCTATTTTCATCTCATCAGTCATCTTATTAAAAAAATCTTCTCAAACATCAAGGTATTTGCTTTTATATAAAAGTTATTCTGTAACAGTGTAGAGCTGTAACAAGGAAAAGGGCTGGGTCATGAAGACTAACCAGTAAGTACCTTGATAACACAGGACTTTCTGATATCAGCTGTCATTGAAATATGTGATATCATATACTTAAAAGCAGTGCTCACCAAAGATGTTTGAGCAGTTCTTGGAGAAGAAATAGTAAGGAGGTGGGAGGTTTTAATAGCTGAAGTTAATATAATTTAAGGTAGGAAAAGGGAGAAGGAACAGGAAGAGATAACAAAAGGTAAAAATTAGTGATGATTTCTAAATGTGGTGATGCTATAAGAAGTATAATTTCCTGTAAGCTAGGTGCATTGTAAAGTTCTTAGGAATTTTAATTATCATAATTTGAGCAAGAGCAGTTCTCTAATTCAGTAAAGGAAAAAAAAAATAAATAAAAGGCAAGAAAAAGGAAAGGAACAGAACCAGAAAGAGAGAAACCACAATTGTTTATCTACACTCTGGGGTTGGTTTTTGGTTTGCTTAGGTCACAGTATTTATTCAAGTTGCTCCTTCTGTTGTTGTTTCCTCTCTGCGAGCCACCGTTGGATTTTTTTCTTTCAGTTCTGTGTTTGGCCGGATCTGGTCCATGGTGAGGGGACTACGGTTAAAGGGATCTGTTTGGTCACTGGGACAAAGAGAAAAAGGGAGACGGGGTTATTTCTGTAAGTTCTCACATCCTCAGCCAAGAACAGAACACCTGGGAATCTCACCCTGAGACTGAAGCTAGAGGGTATTACTATGATTCTGAATCAAGTGCTAGCTTGAGGTTAGAAAGAATGAGATAAGAGAGAGAGTGATTTGGGAGAGGTTTCTTTGCAGATTATTTACTTACTTTGTCTCTCTGCTTAACAAACATTATCTCAACACTGCTCTTCAGATGGTGTGTGTGTGTGTGTATGTTAGCTGCTCAGTTGTGTCTGACTCTTTGTGACCCCATGAACTACAGCTTGCCAGGCTCCTTGGTCCATGGAATTCTCCAGGCAAGAATACTGGAGTGGGTAGCCATTCCCTTCTCCAAGGGATCTTCCTGACCCAGGGATTGAATTTATGGCTCCTGCATTGTAGGCAGATGCTTTACCATCTGAGCTACCAGGGAAGCCCTGCTCTTCAGATGGTATTTGATTCCATTTCCCTAAGACAGAGACCCTGGACAATCATGTCAGCATAAAGAGCTGTTTGGAGTTTCAGTGACAGACTCCTGAAAGGAGATGTTAAAGGATAAAGCTTTGTAGACTGATACTTGGTTTAGTTAACTGACTGCTCTTCAACTAATGCAGATTATGGCTTCCTCCCAGGTAAGATGATTTATAACAAATTTTAAAGGCTAATATACCTTCTTTCTGTATTCTGAAGCCACAATAAAAATATAAATTCTCAGTGACACTTTGGAAAAGACATATTGCCCAGCACAGCATCATACATATAGTGAGTGCTTAATCACAAACCATCAAGCAAAACATCCTTTTTTCCAATATTTAAAAAATATTATTTCCCTAGATCTGGGTCAGCTTATATAACTTCATTTTAAATAGGCGGAGTCTCCTAGTACCCATTTCTATCTAATGTTGTACTTAGAGGAGATAGGCTGAGGAAAACTTGAAGTCACCATGGCTAAGTCTTAATAGCTGGAGCAGAATGTCGGAAAACCCATATGATGAGTGTAAAACCTGAATTAAAAAAAAAAAAACAAAAACCCCCAACAACCTGTCTTTTATATGTTTACAACTAAAAGTGAAAGTGAAAGTTGCTCAGTCGTGCCTGACTCTTTGCAATCCCATGGACTATGTAGTACATGGAATTCTCCAGGCCAGAATACTGGAGTGGGTAGCCTTTCCCTTCTCCAAGGGATCTTCCCAATCCAGGGATTGAACCCAGGTCTCCCACATTGCAGGTGGATTCTTTACTAGCTGAGCCACAATTTCAAGTCAACTGATACTCCAGGTTGACATATTTTATAAAAAATACTGATAGGAATTATTCCCTTGAGGAAGAAGAGGTAAGGTTAGCGCCAGCATTTAACAGAGTGTCTAATATTGGATGTTGACATGTTTAATAATCACGTGATATACTTCTACCAAAATGCCTCCTCCACACAGCACATTAATAAACTAACTATCTGGGGTACCTACTGGGCGCACAGTACTGTAGTGGGAGAAACAGATGACAGCAGACAAAGGTACATGTGTACTCCTGAGGCTGCTTTTGGGGTCTGGCTCACCTGAGCAAATGTCTGGCAATGGTGGATCTGTCCACAGTCACTCTGGAGGATGGCAGCACCACAGGGTCAGACATCAGTGTGCTCATGATGGGGTCCAGGAACTCATCGCAGGCATCAGCATAGGTCTCCTCTTCCTGCTGTTGGAGGTCCGCTAGGGACTGAGCATACGAACCAGCCAGTTAGAAGGAATTAACAAAAGCAGCTAAGTTCAAAATGCTCTGTGACAATTCCCTAGTCTTAAGGGGTCATTAATAATCCTGTACTGAGACAGGAATAATTTTTAGCTTTATGGTCTAAACAAGCCAAGATGGATATTACAGGAGCAAATTTAACATAATTTAGCCCCAACTCTGAATCTTCAGTCAGTTTGGCTCAGCTGCTAGTGGTCATGACTAGAAATGAGTTTAAGTGTTAACAAGGAACAAAACAAAACAAAACAAAACACCACAGGCAACACCCATACTTCTGACAACAGCTCTGTTGTAAGGGGATGCAAGGTTGCAGGGGTTCTTATTTGCATAATTACAGAGTTATTCATGCAGTCTGTGTATGAAAAGCAGTTTCCGGTTTTAGGTACAAACAGGTATAGGAATTTAGAAGTGGCTTCAGCATCTGATTCCTTCCTGACTCTAGCTCCTCAGGATCCATCTGCCTAAGCTCTAGGCAAAGATGAAGCCCAATTCAATAAAAAAGTAACTCAACGAAGGGAAGACTGTTATCAATTAGGAAGGTTTTCCATTAGACTCTGCCATAATTTTTCCTTTTTCATAACTGGTAATGAAGCTGCTCCCACCAAAGGGATTAGCTGAGTACAATATAGTATTTTAATCTTTAAAATGTATGGCTATTCCTATATAAGACAATTACAGAGAACAGAGAAATACCAACAAAAATCAATGACTAGAAGCTACTAATCTTAAATTCTATTCTAAAAAGTTCTGCATTAATATCACAGATTTTCAAATCTATTGGTAACCCTGTACAGAGTTTTCATAAAAACAACCTATTAAAAATATGTTAATTCTTTTGGTAGAAGCTTCTTATTTTTCTGTTCTCACCTTCATATTGAAAAGAATATTACTATTAAAGAATATGGTCGTTTTACTTATCGACTGGCCAGGATGATTCATTCATTTATTTATATTTCCTCAACACAATGCACTTTTCCCCCATGCTGCTGTTGCTGCTAAGTCGCTTCAGTCGTGTCCGACTCTGTGTGACCCCAGAGATGGCAGCCAACCAGGCTCCTCCGTCCCTGGGATTCTCCAGGCAAGAACACTGGAGTGGGTTGTCATTTCCTTCTCCAATGCATGAAAGTGAAAAGTGAAAGTGAAGTTGCTCAGTCGTGTCCGACTCTTAGCGACCCCATGGACTGCAGCCTACCAGGCTCCTCCGTCCATGGGATTTTCCAGCAAGAGTACTGGAGTGGGATGCCATTGCCTTCTCCGTTTCCCCCATAAAGCTGGGTAAAAGGCAAAACAGCTGAGTTGACAATATGATTTTTATTGAACATGTTAATAAGCAAATTATCATCCTCACCTTGATTCTCTCTGCTAAGTTGCTGAAAGCCACAATCATATTCCCAGGCTTATTTATTTTCTTCAGGACTCGGACTGTCTGTGCAAAGAGAGTTGGGGAATAGGAACGGCCATCCTTGGGCACAGTGGCACAGAAATTCTCCTCGTCCCTGGAAGGTCAGCATCAGAAAGAAACTAAGCATCAGAGGGTAGATCAAAGAGGGCAATAACAGAGGGCTTGAGGAACAAAGTACCCCATCACTTAGGTATCATGAATGTTCTTTTGTTATAGAATGACCTCTTCTAATTTTTAGGAAGGGAAGTCTTATCAAGTATCTGGTGACCATAAAAATATACCGGTTTAAAAAGTACTGCTTTTCCAAACAATGAAACATTAGTAAAGTTTATCTTTGAATAGATCAAGGCAGAATGCTGGAAATTCTAAATAACATCCCACAGGTCATACAAAATCTCATGATTTAAAACTGCAGAAGACTACTTCGTAAGCCAACTGGAAACAAATCTTTTCTACTTCCACATAATTACCAGCTAGTTATTTCATTCTATTAGCAAAACCCACAGTTAAAACATGAGCAACCCCTCTGGCCTGCCCCATTTAAATCTCAGGTACCCAAGATTTAAGTAGATGGTGCAGATATCTGAAACGAGCTGCTGGGGTTTGAAGTCAAATTCACTGAAATCCTTGACTTTTAAGGCCCCCATCTTGGGGCCAACCAGGTGCTGCAGGAAGTAGTTCAGCATGGAGATGATGCGCTCGGCCAGGAAAGGATGCACAAAGAGAGACTTGATCTCTGGAAGAAAGCAAAGCCTGTGAAAACCCAGTCCACGAGAAATCTTCAACTTACTGTGTCCTAGAGCTTTCCTTAAGAGACCTCTGGGGACTGCTTTTTTTGAAATACATTTTCACTGCAGTAATATTAGAAAATATTAGATAAGCAAAGCAAACAAAATATAAAAACAACCACTCAGAGTAAACACTAGTCACATTTTGCTAATATGTCCTAGCTTTTCTGTCCATATTTACACACATATACATTCTTAAAACACAGGGATTATCATATTATATATACTCTATAACTTTTTCGTTAACAATATCATAAATATCTTACCATTTATAGGTTTCTGTACTGCCCAACATGGCAGCCACGGGCCACATGTGGCCATTTAACTAAAATTAAGTAGAAAACTCCAGTTTCTTAGGTACACTAGCCACACAGCAAGTGTTCAATGGCCATGTGTGGTCAGTAGTGATAGTATTGGACAGTACAAATTTACATATTTCTGTCACATAAAGTGGGCTTCCCAGGTGGCTCAGTGGAAAAGAATCTGCCTCCTAAGCAGGAGAGGTGAGTTTGATCCCTGGGTTGGGAAGAGCCCCTGAAAAAGGAAATAGCAACCCACTCTAGTATTCTTGGCTGGGAAATTCCATGGACAGAGGAGCCTTGTTGGCTACACTGGGGGTAAAGAGTTGGACATGACATAGCAAATGAACAACAATCATATAAAGTACTATAGGACAGTGATGATTTATACCCTTTTTACAACCACATATTACTGCACCATGAATTATTTATTTACTCTATCTTTGTTGTTGGATATTATGATTGTTTTAAATTTTTTCCTGTTGAAGTATTATACTAATTGATGAACTTCAATGTGTATACATACACCTTTTAGACTTATTATATCCTATAACAAATTTGTAAGAAACTGACTGCTAGGTCACTAATTCCAAAATAATTACATACATACACACCAAGTGCAACAAGCCAAGTAGAGTACAGCTTGTTTAGCATTGCTGGTTTTTCCATTTTAGTCATTATATATTGACTCTACTACTGGTGAAAGTTTAGTTTATATTCTTGTCCCTCTTCTCCTAATATAAATTTCCCTAATATATAAGCAGATCTTTGGAGAAATAATTTAGATTTTTATTAAGAGCATGAAAATAACACATAGCAGAGTCACACAGTATTCTAAAAATTATATAAAGAAATAATAATAATCACACACACACACATCCCTTTTATTTTGCTGATATAGCAAGATACTTTATTGGAAAGGGGTGCATGGGCAGAGAGCAGGAGGGTAAGGGAACCCAGGACGACTGCTCTGCCATGTGGCTCACAGTCTCAGGTTTTATGGTGATGAGATTAGTTCCTGGGTTTTCTCTGGCCCATCATTCTAACTCAGGGTCCTTCCTGGTGGCACATGCATTGCTGAGCCAAGATGGATGCCAGGGAGAAGGACACTTAGAGGGGTAGGGCAAGTGGCATCTCCTTTTGACCTTTCTCAACTTCTTCCGATTGGTGGGAGTTTAGTTCCGTGCTCCTTACTGGGACATCCTGTCATAAAATAACTCACACTAATTCCTACTATGGTGCCTGGACAGGGTAAGCAGATTCAGTCAATGTATTTCCCCTAAGAACTCCCAACTCAGAGACTTCATGCTCAAGATACTTCTTGGGAATTGGGGCAGAGGTCTCTTTGTTCTGTAACTAGTTTCAGCTGACAGTACTCCTGCTGCTAAGTCGCTGGAGTCGTGTCCGACTCTGTGCGACCCCATAGGTGGCAGCCCACCAGGCTCGTCTGTCCACAGGATTCTCTAGGATAGAATATTGGAGTAGGTTGCCATTTCCTTCTCCAGTGAGCTGAGAGTGGGTATACTTTTAATAAAAATTTTAATCATTTTTTGCTTACTTTCAGAGTACCTATCATTAAATCTTTCTAAATTCTTCACCAGAAATGTAGAACTCTCAAAAACAGTTTTTAGAGATGTGTTTTGAAGTTTCCATTCATCACTCCAATGTGGACTCCAATTTTATAGGCCTATGGTGTGGTGGTCACATAAGCTACCTCCACCATCAGCCTGGGAACTTCCTCTGCATCTCTCTTATGGGATTCCACTTTCCTTCTTCATTTTGATGGAGTATGTTTATCTCTCTGTAGCTTCTCAAGAAAGCGTACACTGGAAGTAAATTTGATACCGTCACCTCTGAAAATTTCCTTACATTTACCCTCAAACAGGATTGACAGTTTGGCTGGCAATAGAATTCTAGGCTGAAAAGATAATTTTCCATCAGAACTGTATTATAGCTTCAAATGTCACTGTTGTGATATCTGAAGACATTTTGATGCTTAAACCATTGCACATTACCTGATTTTTCTCGGGGAACTTTTAAGATCTCCTCTTTACCCTGATTTTCTAAAATACTTCAATGATATACTTTAGTGTGGGGGTCTTGAAGAGTCCCTGCACTGGGCACTTGGGGGCTCCTTTTGATTTAGAACCTCCTAGTTTGGGGGAATTTGGAGGGTATTATTTCTTTGCTCCCTTTCATTGTTCTGAGACTTTCTAGATTGATATTTTCTTCTTCTTTCTCTTCTAATTTCCATCTTTTTTTTTTCTGCTTTCGTTGAAGAGTTCCTTGAATTTATTTTCTAACTGTCCTATTGACTTTTCAAAATTTCTGAAGTTGTATTTTCAATATTCAAGAGCTCTTGCTCTTTGGATAAACTCTGGTATTGCCTCTTTGTTCTTGTCTTATTATGCTGCATCTTTTTTCATGCCTCTGAGACTTATAAAGATATTTGAAGGCGTTTTCGACTATTTGTGTTAAGAGGATTTTCTCAAATTCCTGGTGTTCCTTGGTTGTCATTTCATATATATGTGTGTGTGTTTAGTCACTCAGTTGTGTCTAACTGGTTGACCTCATGGACTGTAGCCTGCCAGGCTCCTCTGTCCACAATTTTCCAGGCAACAATACTGGAGTGGGATTCTCCAGGGGATATTCCCAACCCAGGTCTCCTGCATTGCAGGGAGATTCTTTACCATCAGAGTCACCAGGGATGCCCCCATTTCATATATAACCAATATAAATTATTAATGGAAGTTTTCACTTTTAGATACACAGTCTTGCAGTGTGTATTTTCTACTTACAGCACATCTCATTTCAGACTAGCTGTAGTTTAAATGCTTGACAGACTCATGTTGTGAGTGGCTACTGACCTGGACAGTGGAGCTACAGAGGGAGCAGAGATAGATGTCTCTGATTTAACCCGAATTCAAGGATATATTTTCAAGTCAACACAAATACCCCCAGATACATTTATATGGCTATGTTGTCCTCAAGAAAAATGACACTAACTTATGCTTTCTGGCAGCTGTGTGAGGGTGACCATTTCCTCATTTCCATGTCAACAATGGGCAACATTCTTTCTGAAGTTTCTCTAGTGATTCACTTCCTCTCAGACTGTGGAGGAGGATACTGTCGCCAGAGCCTCAGTGGGGCTGATCCCTCATCTGAAGCAGATCTTAACCACTGCATTTTTGGGGAAAGTAGTGTATTGTGTCTTTACCTGATGTCAGATACGCAAGGGTACCGATTGTTTCATTGGACATGATGTTATGGAAACGTGCTAACTGTCCAAACATCTGTAGGCCAGCCTCCTTCTCTCGGCGGGCTTCTGGAGTCAGACTATCCCATTCACCTCGGTCCTTCTCAATTTGCTGAATCTTTATCTTGCTCAAATACTACAGAAAGCAGAGGTGGAATGGATCAGAGGACAAAGTGCATTGAAAGGAAGATGATATTTAAGAGGTCCTATTTAAAATCTAGTCCACCAAGCTGGGAAAGCCAAGGACTACATAAGAGACAGGAGGCTTTATAAAGTTTAAAAAGAAATTGTGGAGAGATTTCCCTGGTGGTCCATTGTTTAAGGCTCTGTGCTTCCAATGCAGGGGGCATGGGTTCCTGGTTTGGGAACTAAGATCCTACATGCCCCATGGTACAGCCTTTAAAAAAACTTTTAAAAAGAAACTGTGGAAACATTGTTTCAGTCTGGGGAGAGTAATGGGTTATTCCCCTGGAAATATTATAGTCTATGAAATAGAAAGGAAGATAAACAGTATATGAAAGATTGATAAAAGCAAACAGACTACAGGAAAAAAAAGGCTGACCCCTTCCTGAAAGAAGGAAAACAAAACCACCCCCCAAAACTGCTTATCAAAAAACAAAGCTCTATCAAATATGCAAGATGTCTGGAAGGAGAACCATAAATATTTAAAACCCTCTATTTCTCATCACTCTTGCTGTTGCAGCAAGCATGTTATGCTTATAGCCCATGGAGATGCCATCTGTGTCATTCGTTCTGTCATACAGCTTTTGCTGAGAAAGGTCTATTTATTATAGGACTTGTTTTCTAAGGCAACAGATCTAAAAATCTTCAAGTATGAGATTATGATCAAAGCAGGAGCATTTTTTTACAAATTAAATACAAGTTACGAGGAGACTGCTAATCAACACGAGGTGTGTGTGGGCTATCTGACAGGCTACCCTTATGACTTACCTGCTCTGTCTCCCTCTGTGTCACTGCCCTGTCCTACATCTGCTGCAGATAAAGGGAATTTTTAAAGGAGCAAGAAGCAGCTCCATAAGAGATGGTTAAGCTGAAGGAGCTGAGTGGCCTCTGGTGTATGTAGTAAAACTCATGTTTCAGATAGAGCTAAAGATTTGGGAAGCAGTGCACAAACGAAAAATACTGATGCTTTGGAGTCTCCATGTGAAAAAAAAATTACCCAAACCAGAGACTTTTTTCAAATAGTGGCATAAAAGTCAGAGTCTTTTAGGAAAGAGGGGTAAGGATCATTGCTTCCGTTGGTCACTGTTACCAATGTTTTGCAGTGGAAGAAAGCTAAAAGTCACTAACTGAATGATGATTCTCTGATTTCTTTCTGTAGTGCTAGACTGATTAGTTGGGCCAGTCTGGCCTTTCTTTCACACTTTCTTTCCACTCTGCCAAAATCTCATCCTAGCTCATAAGGCTTCGATGACCCTTGATCTTGGTCTCTAATGGAAGAATATCTATCAAATTAAAACAGCAAGGTTGGCAGTATATTACTACTTGCAAAATTCTGGTGTCCAAGACAGGTACTTGGGGCATAAGGATTGCTCTGTCATGACTAAGAGGTAAAAAGTATGTATGACGGTGTAAGAGCAGTTAAATCTGTTTGTTTTACCTGTATGGCTTCATCCAGAAGGAAGATGGCATCATTCATTAGCAGGTTAAGAAAGCGGAGGAAAAGTGGGGGATTCATGGCTTCTAAATTCTTAGAGGCATAGTCAGCCAAATCCTGTAAGACCCAGCCCAAGAGAAAACCAGTTTAGTCTTGAATCACAACCCACTGGGGCTTATTTGCAGCAAAGATAACTCAGTTTTGGTTTCACCAAAAACACTCTCACCTTAATGCTCTCTCGATAGGTATCTGTTCCCCACATGTACTTGAGGATGGGATACATGGGGCGGCGGTAATTAAACTTCTGCTCAAACTGGTGGGGGTCTCCTGGAGTAAGGCAGAGTAAAACATCAGCAAAGCCAGTGGCATTAGAGAAAGAATATCAGCTTATGTCTATGTGCAGACAGATGGCTATCAATCCTGACTAACTCTTTGTGACCCCTGCAGACTGTAGCCCACCAGGCTCTTCTGTCCATGGGATTTCCCAGGCAAGAAAGATGGAGTGCGTTGACATTTCTCTCTCCAAGGGATCTTCCTGACCCAGGGATTGAAACTGTGTCTCCTGCATTGGCAGGTGGATTCTTTATCTCTGAGCCACTGGGGAAGCCCAATGTCTATGTGTAGCCATTTTTAGAAAATTCTGAATGTGTTAAGGATACTGGTAAAGCCAGTCCTGGCAGTTTATAAAGATCTAGAGTTGTAGCCAAGTGTTTACTTACTTCCTTATCGACAGAACAAGAGGGAGACAGATATAAAGGATACAGACTTCAGAGAAGGATGAGGTCTGAGCTGTAAAATAAAAGCCGAGGGAAACAAATGCTTTCACATCCCAACATAGAGTGCTTATCTGACTTTGAATGAGGCCTCTGAGCTAGCCATTGTGGCAGTGACAGCGACGTGCAGCGTCGGCCATTAAGTAATCCTCACATTCTTCACGGATAACATCCCAACTGTGGGGCCAACTGGGTCCTGATTACTCTGAGAAATCAGGCCAGGAGCTGAAAATCTGAGGCTTGTACAGCTTGTGACATGCCAGAGGTACCACTAGAGCTCTACAGGCTGGGTCATATAATAAAGGAGGAGTGTGGGATTTGGCATCAGAAGACTTTGGTTTTCCTTCTGGGTCCATTTAATGCATGTCTCTTACATCTTTTTCAACTTCTACTTTCTCAGAAAATAAAAATTATTATAATTCACCCTCAGGACTTCCCTGGTGGCCCACTGCTAAGACTCTGCATTCCCAAGGCAGGGAGCCCAGGTTCATTCCCTGGTCAGGGAACTAGATCCCACATGTCTCAATTAAGAGTTTGCATGCCGCAACTAAAGATTCCACACACCACAACAAAGACTGAAGATCCTGCAAGCCACAACTAAGACCCTGAGCAGCCAAACAAATAATTATTTTATAATTCATTTTTCAGTATTACAACCAAAGAGTTGTAGTGGCCATAAAATGAGATAATTGAAGTGTGTATTGTGCAACTTCTTATATATTTATATGTATATATATATAAAATTAAAATTTACATATACTATCTCAATCATCACTTCACCTCCATTTTACAAATGAAGAAACGAAGTCTCAGAGGTAAGCAAGTAGCGAAGTCCAAATTCTAATATAGAAAAGCAGTCAGTAAAATGCCAAATATCTCTTTAATGTTAACTGTATTTATCACCGGATGGTAGGACACTCCCTTTAAAGGGGTCTTAAATAACTGCTATGCTGTCTTGTTTACTGGTTGAGATGGGATAATGCTTAACTCAAACACAGCATCTCAGGGTTAGAGCTCAAAAGGCCATGAGAGAAATTAGAGAATGTTTCCTGCTGTTATTCTTAATCTAACAAACTGTAGGAGAGTTAAGACTGTCTGGACAAGATAAAAGAATATGTCAATCAGCACAGTCTTACTCTTCACCATTCTGTAATTTTGAGGCAAGAAAAATATAAAGACTCAGGTTTTAGTTGGACAGCCTAATTTATTTAAATATGACTCTATCAAAAATATAGTAAAGTTATTAAGAGTATATGTCTTTCTTTTTAAAGTGAGATAGATATGATTCTACCACTTAGTTGTATGACACAAACAATCTTTTTGAGCATCCATGTCTTCACAGGGAAACGGGAATAATATAGTAAAATTTTCCTGCATTTTTGACAAGGAAATTTTGACAAGGTGGTGACCAGGAAACAATATGAAAAAAGCACTTAGCATCAAGGTAGCACATGGTAGATATTCAGTAAATGATGGCTTATGGTATTTTCCATTTAAAAACTGACTAAGCGATGCATTAACTTCTTGGTTTTAGATTGCTTTACCTGTAAACTCAATGTCCACAAAGACCTTGATGAGAGCTTCTGCAAGGTGGGATGCATAGGGAAAGTTGCAGAACACACGTTTCCGGTGGAAGACACTGGATACTAAAGGATTTGGGGTCTGATCCATGTGGGGCATCACTGCTTCCAACACCTCAGCCAGTTTGGCCCTTAGGTGGGGATTCTTCATCCTATGAATAGGGCAGAAAGAAAACTGAGCAAGCAGAAAACTTTACTCCCAAATTTATAACTGTTTTTCTCCACATGAGGAATCAAAACAGCATATCATCAATAATATCTGTACAGAGAGTTACAGGAGAAAACAGTACTGAGCAGTTTTGAGTCTGTCAATTTCTTGGGGATATGCAGAGTATACCATTCAGTTCTTAAGATCACAGCTTACCAATAATGAGGGTGAGTATGTAAGTTTCTATTTAATGCTCTGCCATTCTGTTTATTTCTCTTTAATAATGCATGACTTACTGTTTACTATTCTCTGACAGCTTCACCTGGGATAAACTTGCCTTTCCAGGCTTTTTGGGGGTAACGACCAGGATATAATTAATTATTCTACATTACTTACAATGCATCCCAGGTGTGCCTAACACTTGTTGGTTTAGAATTTCTCACTAGGCCCATTCCGTTCAGTGGAGGAGTGGGTTCTGTCTCCGTCTCAGTGACATGGCTCAGGGGACTGTGGCTCTGCAGAAAATTCTCACTTACGTGCACATTGTTTCCTTTGGTCTACCACCACCAGGAAATCAGAGAAGCAACGCTACAGGTCAGTGAGATCTTCCTCTGGGAAAGAGGACTAGAAGCTGTGAATGGTAAGTCTTGAGATCAGAGAGCATTTACCCAAGTTTACTGCTCATCCAATTCAGGACCATAGCACAAACTTTTTTATCACACATTAGAAGATCATTAGCGCCTGGCAAGTTCTCTGACATGAAGGTTAAGTTTTTTAACCAGGGACTAGCAGGGGAATTCCCAGCTGGTACCTTATATGCAGGTTCAAATTCTCTGTGGGCAAAGTCCTTTGTTTATTATGCCTCTCAAGTATGGGATTTTGGGCTACTCATAAGCATAGTCAGGTGATTCATTAATGTTAACACAACTTCTGAAGGCAACCCCTTATGATTCAGGCTTGTTTATTTCTTGGCTTAGAAGTCCTCTGAATGTTTCACAGCTCTGCACTGTGACAGAACCACGCTTTCAGCACTTCACCTTTCTATGCTTCCAGTGAAAATGGTGATAAAATGAAGGACATGTTCAAGGAATCTGCCGATGTCTCCAAGATGTCATCGGCAAAGCGACGGAGAAAAATGAGGAAATCGCCCAAGTTATCTGCAAAAAATTCTGAGAAAGAAAATTTTCACTGGAATTAGCCAAACATCTGACTCTCTGTATTAAGCAATATTTAAATTCTTCTCTTTTTCTCTACT
This sequence comes from Nanger dama, assembly GCA_917880005.1. Classification (NCBI taxonomy): domain Eukaryota; kingdom Metazoa; phylum Chordata; class Mammalia; order Artiodactyla; family Bovidae; genus Nanger; species Nanger dama. Next base: position 29,320,041 of record CAKJTW010000014.1, on the reverse strand, counting down.
TAGTGAAGGTTTACAAGAACCCCAAATGTCTTGCAGGTACTAGGAAGGATGATAAGTTAAAAAATGTAGAACCTCCTTTGAATGTAAGGCAATTTTTAGTTTTATCCAAGTAAATGGAAGAACAGTAGAGATATAAAACGCTGTTAACACACCAGTGTGCTTTAAGAAAGTACACTGATGGATATAGATTCCACACTCAAGGTTAACTGTGAGTTAAAATAACCCTTTTAGGTGAAGAATCTTGAGTAGAGATGAAAACATTAGATAACTATGGTCATCAGTCTCTAGGGTGCTCCACTGATCCTAGCCCTCTTGTATTTATGCCCTTGTATATCTCCTCCTCCACTACTCCAGAGACGATGGCATGTCATTTCCATAATTAGGTTATAAAAGCCTACAGCTTCCATTTTTATCCCCTGATCTGAGAGACGCCAGCTGCCATACCATGAATAGTTACTAAAGAGAGTCCTGTGTGGCCTGGAAAAGAAGCCAGCAAGCAACTGCGATCTGCCAGCAACCACATGACTAGACTTGTAAGCAGATCCTCCAGCCCTGGTCGAGTCTTCAGATTCCTATGGCCCTGGTGGATAGCCTGGCTGCAACCTCATGAGAGAACCAAAGTCAGGGGCATGCAGCTAAGCTGATCCTGGATTGCTGACCTGAGGGAACTGTGTGTAATAATGTTTGTTGTTTGAAGTTGCTATGTTTGGGGTAATCTGTTACTCAGCAATCAATGACTAGTACAGGGATTAAGAGCATGTAGCCTGTGCCAAGGGGAAAAGAAGTGCAGGGGGATAAATTAGGAGTGTGGGATTAACACATACATACTACTATATATATAATAGGCAATCAACAAGGAACTACTGCATAGCACAGGAAATTTCTCAAATTTCCCAATTATATGGAAAAAAAAATCTGAAAAAGAATGTATGCATGTATACATATAACTGAATCACTTTGCTGTACACTTGGAACCAACACAATATTGTAAATCAACTATATTCCAAGATAAAATAAAAATTAAAGAGAAAAAAATGTAACCTAAATTTGATGGACAATATCTGCTGACCCCTCAACCAATATAACAGACATACACACTCTCCGTTCTGGGTTAACCAAGAGGAGATGCCTTTTTCCCCTAAAGACTAGCACAGGGTGGAGGGTTAGACAGATAAATTTATAAGTTGAATGACAAACTATATTTATGATAGAAACTAACAGCTCTGAAAACCCTGACTGCACTTCACCCTCTGAAGACTATTTCCTGATCTACAGAGCAGTGGCAACATAACTGAGGAACCAGCTGTCAGTTCTCCCAGGCTCTGACCAATAGACATTATCTACGAGTTTGAGTTGTTTCTCCAAAAACAGCTGAATGATAGCTAAGGTAAGATATTTTGCGTATTATACTTCCAGAGCGACCCAGTTAAACTCAGATGGCTATAAATAGGAAGTTCCTAAGGGAGAGCCAGCTCACCTGGCACGTAAGCCAAAGAACTGTAGCCATCTGGCAAAGGAAAAGTCAGCTCCATCAGCTGTGAGCCCTCGTTGCCTATGGCCAGCTGAACCAGGAGAACAGCCATGGACACCTGCAAGTTTAGGCAGTTTTGTAGCATCTGCGGCTCAGTCATGGCCGTCTTGGTAGAAAGATAGATGGTCATCAGTCGTTCAAACTGCTCCCGGAGGTTGTCAGCAGCAGGGCTGGAACTTTGCTGAGCGTCCCGCCAGGCTACCTGCAGCCGATGCAGATTCTGGTTGATTTTTACCATCTGATCATGCAACCTGCCCTCAAGAAAGCAGAAGAGACTGGGTCAGAAGGCTCACATACAGACGGTTGAGTATAGACTGTTTATGAAAAACAAATCCTCATGTATTTAGGATGTAGGGCTGCAGTTGTGATGACACAGATATCACAACAGTTACTGACAGGATGGGGCTGGGAGCAGAGCACTGGGAAAATGTTATTCAACATATAGTTAGTTGCCTTTGGCTGAAATGCACTATCCAACGAACAGTGGCTTGGCTGAGCAGGGTGTAGACTGGGCTTTTATTATGTACGCTATATAATGATTAGGCAAAGTACAAGATAGTGTGACACCACCCAAGGGCAATGATTGTACTTGGATGTGGGTATATGGACAGTCTTTTCATGGTTAGTAGAGAACTAAAGCTGGTGAGAATGGAGTCCAGATTAGCAATGGTGGTGATGGTAGTGGTGGTTCAGTCATTAAGTTGTGTCCGACTTCTCCAACCCCATGGAATGAGGCCTGTAAGGCTTCTCTGTCTTTGGGATTTCCTACGCAAGAATACTGCAGGGGTTACCATTTCCTTCTCCAAGGGATCTTCCTGACCCAGGGATCAAACCCAGGTCTCATGCACTGCAGGCAGATTCTTTACAGAATCTGGGCACTTCCCAGATTAGCAATGACCACATATAAACCAGAAGCCACCTGGAATGCAACCTAACAGCAGCTTCCAGTCCTCGGATGGTCAATAAAAATTAAATGATTCTTCAAAAAGGATCATCCAAATGTTCCCTAATGAAAGAAAGACCCAGAGTTCAATGTCATGGAGAGTTGTTTCTGTGTGTATACCAAACTCATTCTCTCTGGCCCTGTGGACGATGTCTAGTGTTAGCTAGCCAATAATGAGAAACTAGATGACCTTCATTTTGTGTTTTAATAGGTTAATAAATACATGGTAAGTTGTTATCTACTGTCTCATTTAACATATCAATGACAGAGAGAGAAAGTATCTCTAGTAAAGATATAATTTCATTTTCTGAAAAATCTGATGAGCTTTGAAAAATGCTGTGTCATTTTAAGTTTCCCAAAAGGCATTAAAAATTGCTGTCCTCAATATGCCTTCCTATAGACTATGACTATGAGTGAGTAGCTATTTTCCCCCTTATTTATAAAATGCTTGTCACAATCAGCTAAATCAGAGGGGGAAAAAAATCATAGAATGATATGCAGTTAGCCAGAACCAAAACATTTTTGGAAGTTACACAGCTTAGCTTTCAAATTTTCACACATCCAGAAGCCTCTTGGATACACAGATTTTTATGATCGTTCTGGAATCTCTTAAAACATTTCTTTTTGTCAATTTTGTATCTCTATACCATAGAATAAAGCTTTCTCTTTTTCATCAGGCATAATAAGTAATGAAAATTGAAGAGCAGAATGTGAAATATTAAATGAAATTTCCACTTGTGTGGATGACAAAAGGAAGATAGTGATTTAAAAATGTGCAGATCAGGAGAAATATATAGTGTATCTTTACACTACATTTATATAATATAGTGTATCTTTAATTAAAAAAAAAGTTTAACAGGTCAAAAATGCAAAATAAATTCAAGGTACATGGATAAAGTCAGTTGATCTAGACACAGATTAATGCGTATAATGCCCTTTTCCTATTAGATCCTAATGTAAGCCTTCAGAATAAAGTGAGATTGTTATAATACTCACTTTTAACCTTCTGATATCAACACAACCAAACACTTCTTTCCTAATGACATCAGAGGAGCTACCTGTGAAATCCCAAGTACAAGGTGTACTCTGTCAGGACAAGGTTCTCTGTTACAAGGTTGTAGTTCTGGGGAAACTTTGGCTCCTTTACAGCTGGAATCAAACAGGTCTCTTTGTCCAAACCTCAAAGAAATGAAAAAGAAGAGTAAATGTCTTGCCATAGACATCTATCTTGGCTCCAGTGTCCCCTTATTCTAGTTCAACTTCCATCCTGCTTCCAGTGAATTGAGTAATATCTTCTTAAAAACAGATCTTGTAACATTTCTACTCTATTGGTCTAAAAATGTCTTTTAGCTTCTGTCTATAGAAATGCAGTTAAATCTCTCTAGCTTGGTCATGAAATCACCAAAAATTAAAAGGAATGATAGCACTGTAGATTTTTCTAGGAGATAGGTAATCATTTGTTACTATTCTGTGCTTTTCTGTATATAAGATCATTTGCTTTTCAGCATGTGTTACTTTTATAATTAGAAGAGTTAAACTGGGAGGAAGTACATAATAATTAAGAGTGATTCATTTTGAGTGGTAGAACTAACAGTGGTTTATTTCCTTCTTTTTCCTTCTCTGTATTATTTTTCTCCAATTTGGCTTCAACATTCTTCCTCCCTAGGCTTATTTCCTGCCAGTTTCCATACCTCTTTCCCCAGCTACCCCATGTTCTAGTCATGTGGAGCTTCCCACTGCTTAGTTGCTTCATAGCTCTGTACCTTCATAGTTATTTCCTCTATAAAAGGGACTCCTTTGCTTGATAAACCCAATACATTTTTCAAGACTCGGCTATGAAGACCTCCACCTTCTGCAGAATTCATCATTTACTCGCTTCTCTGGATTCCTATAGCTAACCCCTAGACCGTATTATGATGATCTGTTAACATATCTGCCTCCTTTTGGAGCCGTTGAGTTCAAAAGGACAGGGACTGTCCTTCATTCATTTTCCTAAGAATGAATGAATGAGTGAATATCCAAGTCTGCCAAATTCAGAGAGAGGTCTCAGTAAAGCATAACATCTAAAACTATCAGTTTTTAAAAGTCTGTCTTTTAAGAATTTATAATAGCTTTTCTTTTGCCTTATCTTCTTTGAGAAAGAGGGACCTTTGTGGAAAAGGATATGGAAGTGAAGGCCTTATGTTATACACACACAGTTTTGAGAAGACCAGCTCCCCCTACCTTTCATGTGTACATTTTTTATTTTTCGTTCTTCATCATTCAACTCCTTCAGGGCACAGTAAGTAGGATTAAAGGTGAGGATCCGAGAGGATCTGGGTTTGCAAAATGGCTGGCATAGCTTCAGGAGAGCAGCACCCAGATTCAGAAAGAAGGCATCCGAGGCATACATTTGGAAGAAGATTTCTGGCATCTGATTGGCCCAAATCTTGGTGCGGCCTGCGTTTGCATGCAAACAGTTTCCGAGCCAGGACAAGATACAGTGTTTGGTTTCTGGAGAGAGCTGGAGTAGGTTCTTCAGCATCTGGTAGATCTTTTCATGGAACCGAGCCATGAACTGTTTAACCAGAAAACACAACCACAGAACATTCCAGTTGCACAATCCCAGTATTTGTTACTCTCAAACCTTAGCCACTGGTGATTTCCAAAAATACATGAATCCTGATCTTTCCCTTACTCTCCCTGTGCCTTACCCTGCCCCCACCCCATTTCTAATTAAAAAAAAAAAAAAAAGTAATTCTGGGAACGTGCACGTCTTCCTGATGAGCTGCCAAACTACAGCTAGCATTTACACAGCTTTAGAGGAGGGGCAGTAGCAGCAGCAGAGTCGGGGCTGGTCAAGTTTCTCTTCTGAAGGCCAGATTATAATTATTTTCGGCTTTGCATGCCATATGGTCTCTGTAGCACCTATTCAACTCTACCACTGTGGCATAAAGTCAAGCCATAAACAATACACAGAAGTACGGCTAGGTTCAATACAACTACTTACAAAAAAAGGCAGCAAGCTGGATTTGACCACTGCTATAATTTGCCAACCTCTGCTTTAGAAAGGTGTGATGATGGGAGATTTAAACTGCCCCCAATTCAACCACTGATTGCCATATGTTGGCCAGACTTCTACCATATAATTTACGCTAGGAAGCCCAAACAGGGATGACATAGGGGAAAGGAGGAAAAGGAAAACAATTTGGCTTTTAAGCTGGAGTTCATTCAGGAGATTTTAGGAGCTGAAGTTTTAAGAAATACCTTGGTGAGGAAAATGAGAATTGAGAGCAGGTGACTGTGCTACAACATGGGGCAAAGAATAGTAGCAGCTTATTCTGAACCAAACAAGGGTCTGTCCTCTGTTCTTAGCGCATGCTAAAAGAGGGCCATTTCTTTACACGATCACGGTAAAGAGTCACCCAGATCAATCTGCTTTCCCAAAAGGCTCAAGCAACCTTGTCTGCATTTGCTTCCTGAAGAAACAATACTTAAGAGATTGGGGACTGGAATGCAACAGGAAACAGCTCCACCTGATGAATGTTGGCCTCTTGTACTTTGATCTCCTGGGGACTGGAACGAGATGGGTTCAGGGAAGTAGCCATGATTTTCTATGACTCCCGGTGTCTTTAATAAGCAGGAGATATTCAAGATTACTCCTAGCAAGGTCTTCTGGTACATCTGTCCATTACTTGGATCCTTGGGCTGAATGTAGTCTACAAAAACCTGTAGGAAAGTCCTAGTCAACTGTCTGTATGATGAGGTAAGTGATGGAGTGAGAGAGCTTCAAAGAGTTAAGACTATACAACAACTGGGACTTCCCTAGTGGTCCAGTCGTTAAGGATCTACCAGTGCAGGGGATGTGGGTTTGACCCCTGATTGGGGAACTAAGATCCCATAAGCCATACAGCATAGTTAAACAAAACAAAACAAAAAAAGACTATGTAACAACCAATGTACCTTTCTTATACAACAGGTAATATTACACTGCTCTCAGGACAAGGAAGCATAAGCTTCCAACTCAACTGAACACGTGTGAACTTTCAGACCTACCTTGGCCATATCCTTCTGCTTAGTGAAATAGAGAAGAATGTCCAGATACGCGTACAGCAGAATCTGGCAGAGTTCTAGATCTTTGATTCGGCCCAACAAAATGTCAAACACTGGAATCATGACTTCTGGAAATGTTCGAACTTCCTCATCTAATATCAAGGCTTCAATGACCTCATCCAGAAACTCAGCTACACCTTCAAAATCTGATGGAAGACAAATGAGAGAAGGCCAAAGGAATTTCTATATGCCTTTACACACAGCTCTTTACTTTGCTGAACTTTTGATAATTCTACTGATATTGAAACCCATTTTATTTATTTATGTTGGAACCATAGTGGCTCTGAGGCCTTTCAATGCAATCAGAGGAAGTTACAGAAATCAAATGAAGACGCTCACAGATCTTGCTTATATACTCACGGCCTCCTAGGGTGGCTTCCACCATCAAATCTACCAGCTGCTCGTGGATGTTTTGGTCAACATAGATCTCTGGGGTGAGAAGGACTGTGCGGGTATTGGACACGGTGAGGTTCCTGCACTGTACTGCAAAGGGTAGTAGGTTCTCTGGAACTTTGGTAATCTGGAAACAGCAACAAAGAGAGGGGAAGATGCTAGCTCTGTGACCTGGCACCAGGGCAGATACAGCAAACAGAAGGGGAAAGACACTGTGTCTCAAAACAATAGGGCTTTGCTATGGATGCTTGAAAAGCCATGAGAGTTCATTCCTTGGGTTAAGGAATCACCTCTTAGAAATTCTATTGCTGGAAGTGATCAAGCTTAATCTACTCTGTTATATGCACCTCAGAAGAAATCAATTTATCAGGTCTTTTTTTAATAAAGGTGTGATTTTTTTTTTAAAGACGTTTGTAGAAAGAATAGTAAGAGGCATTTGTTAACTGGGGAAGGGGAAGACCCCAAGCCACAGAAAAGGAGAGATTAAAACTTCAGAAAACAAACTAACAGGACCTCCGATATCCAGTTCCAGATAGACTATGATGTATACAAGTTGATATAAGAGACACTGATCCAATCCTCTGGGTTACGTCATGCCCAAGAGTACTTAATGGCAGTGATGCCTTTACCTCTTCCTTGGCTCTTTGAAAGCAGGAATAAAGGTAGCAAAGCTGTGCCTCTCGCCTGCATCTCGATCAGCAGAGAGATTCAACGTTGTAGAAGAAGTCATGTTAATCAAGTGGTTGCCTGGATCTTGAAGTAATAAGCGAGTGAAGACAGCCTATTAGGAAAAACAAATAAACAAGAATACTAAATCACTGCAAAGTTAATGTAACTTTGTGTTACATTTTATTTTACATAAATAAATACATTAAAAATTTTTATTTATTTTTACATTTTATTTTTTTACTGAAGTATAGTTGATTTACAATGTTGTGTTAGTTTCAGGTGTACAGGAAAGTGATTTAGGTACACACACATACATATCTATTCTTTTTCAGATTCTTTTCTATTATAGGTATTATAAGATATTGAATGTAGTTCCCTGTGCTATATACAGTTGGTCTCTGCTGTTTATCTATTTTGTATACAGTAGTGTGTATCTGTTAATTCCAAACTCCTGATTTATCTACCTCCATCCCTGTCCACTGCAGTTAGTTTTAGAGTACCAAGACATAAAAGATAATTTTGACACAGGTAATTATGAGAATCACAGAATGTAAAAGGGAAAAAAGGGCAGGAATATAGATGCAGACATAGAGAATAAACTTGTGGACACAGAGGAGGGAAGGGGAAAGTGGGGTGAACTGAGAGAGTAGCACTGACATATGTACTACCATGTGAGAACTAAAACGCTAGTGGGAAGCTGCTGTATAACACAGGGAGTTCAGCTCAGTTTCAGAGAGGTGGGATGGGGAGGGTTGGTGAGAAGGCTCAAGAGGAAGGGGATTTATGTATATTAATACTTACAGATGATTCATACTGTTGTATAGCAGAAACAAACACAACATTGTAAGGCAATTATCCCTCAATTAAAAAACATTATGTATACAAATTTAATTGTTTATATAGTCATCCTAAAGCAAGCTTAAGTGTCTATCATAGTACCAAGCAAAGAGTAATCATTAAAAGAATATTTGTTGAATAGTGTGGAGAATGGGAGATCAAACTTATATGTGAAATCTACTACTCTTCATGATTGCTGATTTCACTCAGACTTTATATAGACAGTTTCAATGTATGAAGTTAAACCACAAGTTGTCAAGTGTCTTCCCTACCAAACTTTCATCCGTTTAATATTAATTAAGCACTTGTAAGGTAGAATGTAGTTTTGATTTTGAAAAAGATATAAAGAAAGAGAGGGGCCTTGGCCTCAATAAGTTAGATGTCTATGGGAGAGAGAAGAGAGGTACATAGAAAAGCCACTACATGGGATGGAAAGAGACAACTCTTGTAAAAGATGGAAGAGATTACTGTAAGTGCCCAGAGAGAAAATAACAACTTATACCTGGTAAAGCTTTGTAAACGGGATGACTTGTTAACTGTGTCTTGCAGGATGGGTAGATTTGGACATGGCACCATAGGTAGATGAGCAGATCCCAAAGAGGGACAACATAGATAGTGTAAGAGACAGAGCTAAGAAAGCCATGGCCGGAGAATGGAGAGCAGAGTTCAGCTGCATGGCTGATTTTTACTGAAGGCACATGTAAGGAATGGAAGAATGGTACCTGCTCTACGTTGTTCATATCAAGCCAGTCTTGATCTTCCAGGTCTACTGCCATTTCTTCCAAATACACACACCGGCTGGGGATGCCATTCCCACTTTTTAGGCTTGGGTCACCTGAGAAATGGTTATAGTCTGATAGGTTAAGAATAATGCTTCTGCCTTACACAGACAACTGATCTTGACAGCATTTCTCTCGAATCTGAAGTTTGAATCAGGTACTATCAGAGTGATCTTGACACTCAGAACAGTATCTACAGATTTACCCTCCCCCCCAAGAGTACATGCTTTGTAATAAACCTAACATCATGACATTTAAAGAGTAAATCCCAGACATCAGCAGTAGTTTGGGGGTTTAACTACAGACAGGGCACAGAGGGGAAACACTATCTAATTCTTCTTGGGGCTTGCATCAAAATGTTTACATTACCTCTGAGATGAAAACAGACTTGGCTACCATTCCCATAGCCCTTTTAAAGCAGAAAAGGCAGCAGAAGCTACACGGTCCAGTCAGAATCAAAACAAAAATGAAAGTTGTATGTGTGTTAAAATACTGCTTTAACAAAAGCGTCCTTGAAAATATAAATAAACCCTGTGTTCCTGGGAGTTTGGTGGGTTTGTTTAACCATCAGATACAGTAAGTTTCTAAGAGTGAATCCTTAGCCCAAGCAGGAAAGGCAGAGTAGTGAATCCATTGGCTGCAAATCTGTAACTCACTGTTGTCCAGAGTGATGAGGAAGATCCTTTGGATCATGTGATTGATGTTGAGTTGCTCACATATTTCCTGCTGTGAACGGAATGAGCGGCTGATCTCAGCCACAGAGTAATCAAATTCATCCAGGCTCTCTGACACACTATTATCCGAGTCATCTGGGCTGGCTGGGAGTTCATCTGTCAGAAAATGTAAGTCATTAACAGTTACAATCCTCTCTTTAAGAGAAAACCAAGTATACATGATAAATGTCACCAAGCGGGGGAGGTTAATTTTGGATGTTAACTTATTAGTGAACATCAAGTCAGCCAACATCTTTTTTTTTTTTTTAATTAAGGTATCATTGGCATATATTCGTTTCAGGTGTACAACATGACAATATTTGTATATATTGTTAAATGATCACCACAATAAATCAGGTTAACATCTGTCACGGTACGTGCGTGTATGCTAAGTCACTTCAGTTGTGTCCAACTCTTTGCGACCCCATGGACTGTGTGTCTGTCAGGCTCCTCTGTCCATGTGATTCTGCAGACAAGAATACTGGAGTGGGTTGCCATGCCCTCCCTCAGGAGATCTTCCCAACCCAGGGACTGAACCCACGTCCTCTTCTATCTCCTGTGTTGGCAGGTAGATGTTTTACCACTAGCGCCACCTGGGACGCAGGAGGCAATGGCACCCCACTCCAGCCCTCTTGCCTGGAAAATCCCATGGACGAAGGAGCCCGGCGGGCCGCAGTCCATGGGGTCGCTAAGAGTTGGACACAACTGAGTGACTTCACTTTCACATTTCACTTTCATACATTGCAGAAGGAAATGGCAACCCACTCCAGTGTTCTTTCCTGGAGAATCCCAGGGACAGGGGAGCCTCATGGGCTGCCGTCTATGGGGTTGCACAGAGTCAGACACAACTGAAGCAACTTAGCAGCAGCAGCAACCACCTGGGAAGCCCCTATGTCACCATAAATAGCTACAATTTTTTTTTCTTATGGTAAGAACTTTTAAGATCTACTTTCTTAGAAACGTTCAAATACACATGCAATACAGTATTATTAACTACAGTCACCATGCTGTTCACTGCACCCTTATGACTATTACTGGAAGTTTGTACCTTTTGGAACTCTTCACCAATTTTGTCACCCCCAACCCCTGCCTTTGGCAACCCCAAATCTAGTCTGCTTGTTTGTTTTTTTAAAAATGAATTCCAGTGTAAGTGAGATCATATGGTATTTGTCTTTCTCTGACTTATTTGCCTCAGCACAATGCCCTAAGGCCCATCTACTGTCCACCTGAATAATGCTGCAATGAACATGGGGGTGCATGTATCTTCTCCAATTAGTGTTTCTGTTTTCTTTGGATAAATACCCAGAGGTAGAATTGCTGGATCACATGGTAGCTTTACATTGAATTTTTTAGGAACCTCCATGCTGATATTTTCCACAGTGGCTGAACCAACTTACAATCCCACCAACAGTGCATAAGGGTGCCCTTTGCTCCACATCCTTGCTAACATTTATTATTTCTTGTCTTTTTGATAATAACCATTCTAACAAGCATGTAGTGGTTTTGATTTACATTGCCCCAATTAATGATGTTGAGCATTTTTTCATGCAGATGTTGACCATCTATATGTCATCTTTGGAAAAATGTTCATTCAGATCCTCTGCCCATTTTTAAATTGGATTGTTTGGAGTTTTTTGTTATTGAGTTATATCAGGAAACATCTTAAGTACAGAATTCTGAAATCCCTGGTTATAAAACCTACTATATTTCAAAAACGAAGTTTTATTTTTTCTACTTATAATTAATTGTATTCCATAATGCCAAAAGTAGCAATACTATCTTCCCTACAGAATCCTAGTGAGCAAAGAATTATCTAATAGATCAACAGGCCTTTAATTATATTAAATATATGGCTTTTCCCCTGATTTTAAGAGAACACATTTTTCTTATTTTTAAATTTTTATTTATTTTTGGCTGCTTGGGCAAAATTCTCAGATGCAGAGTTGCTTCAGTGTGGTGAACTGAGCAAAGTGAAGCTCATTACAGGAGGTCAAAGGTTTTGTTAGAGTACTAACTGCTGGAGGAAAACAGGTTAGACCTGGTGACCTGGCAAACTCAGTGTAAACAAACTAAGACGATGAGGTGCCAAAATAGTAACAGAAGGGCATGCACCTGACTTGTTCCCACTGCAATGCTCCCAGTCCTAGCCAGCCTTCTGTCTGTTTATGGCTAGAAGGATGAGTGTTCAGTTGCTATATTCCTATACCATTAAGGTCTCCTCTGAATTCCAAGAGTGACAGGTGCTGATTAGCAAAATTTCCCTCAACCACATACTTAAAATTTTTTTCTCATTTCCTTATTTTTCCAATTCCACACTCTTTTAATCTCCTACAATCTCCTAATCCAAGGGTTCCCATTCTGAGCCTATATTTTAGAAATCTGGGAAAGTTTTCAGAGACTGAGACTCAGAGCTTCCTCTTTCCATCATGTTAAAAAGGTCAGCATTACATGTATTTCTTTTCTGTTTCATCTGTCTCTGTCTGCTACTCATCTGTCTTGCTCTCACTTCTTTTTTATTCAATCCTAATTAGAGTAAGGCCATATGTACACAGAAGTGTACATATCTGAACACTTCTGAAATAAACAAAATAAAGGCAAAGTATAAATGTTTCTCCTTTCCTAAAAATAAAAACAAAATTTTTTTGGAGGGAGGAGAAAGGGCGCAGTTTCTGGCCTGAAAGTTTGTGCATACGCTCAGAAAACTAATATATTTGGGAAACAGCATCCTCATTCTTCTAGTTCATATATTACCTATAGAGAGGAAGCTAGACTTGATCTTTACTTTGGTCCCAGATGAGGAAAATCACTTTTCTGATTAGTAAGATATTGTCCTAATTTTTTTCACATGAAGGGTAAGCATCAGATTTTCCTAGAAGTCTGTTCTAAAAGCAGTAAGCTATGAACGTGTAATAAAAGAAGGATTTTGCTTGAGATAAGGCTCTGAAGCACTGGGTTTAAGAACAAATCTCATTTCTCTATAGGCTAGAAGGCGCTAAGTCTTCCTTTAACACACCTGCCGTCTACAGCTGCATGTGACTTGTTTCCCACACGTACCACTATAACCTCAGTTTCCTATGTTTGTAGCATCTTTGTTAAGTATCTTTCGCTAGGTGATTTGTAAAACAAGAAAGCTTGACAGCTTTGGGAGCATGACGGGCATCTGTTACTCTAGAACCATCTGTTCTCTGGTCTCTGTAAGCCAGGGATAGGACAAAGAGAAGTCCCCCAAACCAAACAACCAACAAATACGAACAAAATACTGCAATTAAGGACCCAAAGAATACTTAATTTGGGAAGACCCCATTCTAGGTCATCTCATCTGCTGCTATTGGCTCCTCCACTTACCAGATTGCTGCTTCAGCTGCTCTTTTGGATTGCTGCAAACTGTTTGGCATCAGCCAAGGAGCCAAAAAGAGCAGCAAAGGGGGTTACTTGAGATGTTGTTGTTATTCTCCTGGTCTGTCATTTCACTTTAAAGTATCCTCCATCCAGACCTAGGGGAGGGGCTATAGAAAGGACAGGTATTAAGATGTGGAAGGGCAGATAACACAACAGTTGTGATAAAATCATAGTTGTTTCTTTTCCCATTCCTTGACTACCGTATATTTTAAAAGGCTTTGGGTAAGACTTGCCAACTTTTGTTCCCAGATTCAAGGCGTTTTTGGCAAAATGGTCACAAACTGACCAAATGGACAAGCTGGCCTGATTTGGGGGTGGCTAAAACCAAGAAACTTAAAAGATGCTCAGGAATGCATTTATCTGTTGACATGTTTTATTTGCTATACCTTTTAAAAAAATAGGTTAGAGAGGATTATTAAAGTCAAAGAGGAAACTGAGCTACTAGTTGTAACAACAATGTGACACTTAAACATGATAAAAACTATGGATTTCCCATAAATCTCTAGGCTGGCTGACTAGTTCTCATTCAGAATGAGCATAAAGTGGTGCTTGTGCTTGCTCAGGCTTCTGTGACTTAAGGGCTGGAGCCATGAACTCTTTAGCTACACAGAAACTAAATGGAAGTCTATATGTCAGAGGTGGAATTGCAAACCAGGATAGGAATCAGATTAGGAGCATATCATGAGTTTTAAATCTATATTAAGCAATCCATCTCTACTTCCTGGCTTATGACTACTGATGTTTCTTTCTCTAAGAACTAAATGGTCTTTGCTTAATTCTACACTTAATCTTCCCTGTTTATCTGGCTTTTACAATACTGAAGAAACACAATTCCTGCTGTGTAATATGAAATAGATATATACCTCAAAGGTATTTAGAGGAGCTGACTGAGCCTGCATTTGCACTCTTCTGATAACATTTCCTCATCCAAGCGCAAAGGGGACTCAGGGGTATAGCGGGATGAGCAGAGCTCCCTGAAAGGCTTTCTCCCCTTTTGAAATTTTAAGGCCACAGCATAGAAATACAACCCTGAAAAGGGTGAGAAGAGACAAGGGGTTTGAAATTCTGCTTATGAGGATGCTGAACTGCTACAAGGACAGAGGTTCTTAGAAGCAGTGGGGTCAGGGATACAAGGCAGGAGGAAAAAGAACATTTGGTTTACCTTTAATTGAGGACACTAATAAAAGCTAATACAAATCGGAAAAGTTACTCTTTTTTGGGAGAGACTATAACACTTTTTGACAGTTCTGAGGCATCTCTACCTGTTGCTTCGTGCTCCTCTGTTGAGCTTTCTGCCTAAAAGCTAATGGTTCCTGAGCTGTAATGACAGTCTAGTCTCGTCTCAGAGTGCTGCTGGCCTTGACTACTTCAAAGAACTGAAAGGTTAGATGTTGCTCTATGTATTTTACTTTTTATTATGTATAGTTTAGTTGAGTGTAATCATACAAAAAGAAAGATAGCATACTTAAAGTTGGAATTAACAATCCTTGCGAGGTCTTTCCTTCTCTTTAAACACTGCACTGTTGTTCAGTTGCTAGGTTGTGTCTGACTCTGTGACTCCAGGGACTGCAGCACACCAGACTTCCCTGCCCATCACTATCTCCTGGTGTTTGCTCAAACTCATGTCCATTGATTCCATGATGCCATCCATCCAGATAGTCCTCTGTTGCCCCCCTTATCCTCCTGTTCTTAATCTTTCCCAGCAACAGAGTGTTTTCCAATGAGTTGATTCTTTCCATCAGGTGGCCAAACTATTGGAGTTTCAGCTTCAACACCAGCCCTTCCAATGTAAATTCAGGGATGAACTCCTTTAAGATTGCCTGGTTTATCTCCCTGCTATCCAAGGGACCCTCAAGAGTCTTCTCCAGCACCACAGTTTGAAAACATCAATTCTTTGGTGCTCAGCCTTCTTTATAATCTAACTCTCACATTCATACATTGCTACTGGAATAATCACAGCTTTGAATATAGGAACCTTTGTCAGCCAAGTGATATCTCTGCTTTTTAATATGCTGTCTAGGTTTGTCATAGCTTTTCTTCCAAGGAGCAAGTGTCATTTAATTTCATGGCTGCAGCCACCATCCACAGTGATTTTGGAGCCCAGGAAAAGAAAATCTGTCACCATTTCTAATTTTCCCTCATCTATTTGCCATGAAGTAATGGGATCAGATGCCATGATCTTCATTTTCTGAATGCTGAGTTTTAAGCCAGCTTTTACCCTCCTTGTTCACCTTAATCAAGACGCTCTTCAATTCCCCTTCGCTTTCTGCCATTAGGGTGGTGTCATCTGCATATCTGAGATCCCTGATATTTTTCCCGGCAATCTTGATTCCAGCTTGTGGTTCATCCAGCCTGGTGTTTCCCATGATGTACTCTGCATAGCAGTAAAATAAGCAGGGTGACAATATTCAGCTTTCACGTACTCCTTCCCAATTTTGAACCAGTCCTTTGTTCCACGTACAGTTCTAACTGTTGCTTCTTGACCTGCACAAAGGTTTTGCAGGAGACAGGTAAGGTCATCTGGTATTCCCATCTCTTGAAGAGTTTTCCACAGTTTGTTGTGATCCACACAGTCAAAGGCTTTAGCATAGTCAATGAAACATGTTTTTCTGGAATTCCCTTGCTTCTTCTATGATCCAAAGCAAGTTGGCAATTTGATCTCTGTTTCCTCTGCCTTTTCTAAATCCAGCTTGTGCTTCTGAAAGTTCTCGGTTCACGTACTGTTGAAGCCTAGCTTGAAGGATTTGAGCATTACCTTGCTAGCATGTGAAATGAGCACAATTGTATGATAGTTTGAACATTCTTTGGCATTGCCCTTACTTACTTCCCTTAATTCATGTGGAAGCACCAAGAATTGTGTCACGGTCAGCTGACCACCACTCTTCCTCTATCCTGAGGTACCCAGAGGAATGCAAAAAGTGTAGTGAGCTCTTTTTATTTTTCTGTCTCCAAAATATCAATTTCTTTTTTTCAGCATGACACCCCCAGTTTTCCTTTGAGGATCCACTCTGCTCCCAGTCCACGTGTTCAGAAGGGATGACCTCAGCCACTAGCTCTAGGAATGGGCATATGAATCTGGCTTGGCCAAAAACAATACAGCAGTCTCTAGCCAAAGGGACTGATTCAGGGGTGGGCAATGATTCTCTAGCAAGGCCTGTTATTAGATTGGTGCAAACGTAGTTGCGGTTTCAGACCATGAATTTTTGTATCATTATAACTAGGCTCTAATACATCTTTATTAATTAAAATAGGAACCATTACAATCAACACATTTTTGCCAACAAGAAATAAATGTTTGTTCCTGTGGCATAAATGCTTCAGGATTTGATGAACTCTTGGAAAGCATTTTCTGCATCCTGCAGGTTGTGGAAGTATTTTCCTTGCAAAAAGTTGTCAAGATGCTTGAAGAAGTGCTAGTAGGTTGGTGTGAGGTCAGGTGAATATGGTGGATGAGGCAAAACTTCTTGCACTATTGGTGGGAACATAAATTGATACAGCTACTACAGAAGACAGTATGGAGATTCCTTAAAAGCTAGGAATAAAACCACCCTATGACCCAGCAATCCCACTCCTAGGCATATACCCCAAGGAAACCAAAATTGAAAAAGACACATGTACCCCAATGTTCACTGCAGCACTACTTACAATAGCTAGAATATGGAAGCAACCTAGATGTCCACTGACAGGTGAATGGATATAGAAGTTGTTATACATATACACAATGGACTATTAGCCATAAAAAAGAACACATTTGAGTCAGTTCTAATGAGGTGAATGAACCTAGAGCCTATTATACAGAGTGAAGTAAATCAGGAAAAGAAAGATAAATATTGTATACTAATGCATATATATAGAATCTAGAAGGATGGTCGGAGAAGGCAATGGCACCCCACCCCAGTACTCTTGCCTGGAAAATTCCATGGATGGAGGAGCCTGGTAGGCTGCAGTCCATGAGGTTGCTAAGAGTTGGACAAGACTGAGCAACTTCACTTTCCCTTTTATGCACTGGAGAAGAAAATGGCAACCCACTCCAGTGTTCTTGCCTGGAGACTCCCAGGGACGGGGGAGCCTGATGGGAGGCTGTCTATGGGGTCACAGAGTCGGACATGACTGAAGCAACTTAGCAGCAGCAACAGCAGCAGGACAGTACCGAAGAATTTATTTGCAGGGCAGCAGTGGAGAAAGAGACACAGAGAACAGACTTATGAACATGGGGAGAGGGGAGGAGAGAGTAACATGGAAACTTACATTACCATATGTAAAATAAGACAGCCAATGGGAATTTGCTGTATGTCTCAGGGAACTCAAACAGGGGCTCTGCATCAACCTTGAGGGGTGGGATGGGAAAGGAGATGGGAGGGAGGTTCAAGAGAGAGGGGACATATGTATACCTATGGCTGATTCATGTTAAGGTTTGACAGAAAACAACAAAATTCTGTAAAGCAATTATCCTTCAATTAAAACAAAACAAAAACTTCATAGCCCAATTCATTTAACTTTCAAATCGTTGGTTGTGCGATGTGTTGTCGGGAGCTGTTGTGGAGAATTGGGCCCTTTCTGTTGACCAATGCCAGCTGCAGGCATTGCAGGTTTTGGTGTATCTCATCGATCTGCTGAGCATACTTCTCAGATGTAATGGTTTCTCTGGAATTCAGAAAGCTGTAGTGGATCAGGCTGGCAGCAGACCACCAAACAGTGACCATGACGTTTTTGGGGGTGTAGGTTTGGCTTCGGGAAGTGCTTTGGAGCTTCTTCTCAGTGCAACCCCTGAGTTGGATGTCACTGGTTGTCATATAAAATCCACTTTTTGTTGCATGTCACAATCTGATCGAGAAATGGTTCGTTGTTGTTGTATAGAATAAGAGAAGACGACATTCCAAAAGGCTGACTTTTTTGATTTGCAGTCAGTGCGTGAGGCACCTACTTATCGAGCCTTTTCAACTTTCCAGTTTGTTTCAAATGCCGAATGAAAATGGTCAGCACTGAGCTCTTTGGCAACTTCTTAAAACATGTAGTTGTAAGAGGATCGCTTTGATGATCCTCTCAATAAGTTGCTGTCAACTTCTGATGGCTGGCCACTATGCTCATCTTCAAGGCTCTCAATTCCTTTGCAAAACTTGAACCACCATTGCATTGTACATTCATTAGTTCCTGGGCCAAATGAGTTTGATGTTTCGAGTTGTCTCCACTGCTTTACGACCCATTTTGAATTCGCATAAGAAAATTGCTCAAATTTGCTTTTGTCTAACATCATTTACATAGTCTAAAATAAATATAAAATAAATAGCAAGTAATAAGTCATTAGCAAAAAAAATTAAGGGAGAAACGCACATTAAAATGATGAATAACATAACCACATTTAAGAATGTATTCCAATATCAAATGGTAAACAACAATGCAGAAGCCGCAATTACTTTTGCACCAACCTAAAAATCAGTGAACACTAGCTTCAGGCCTTTGGCTAAACCAACAAACAGAAAAGGAAATTTTTTTTTTCCCTGCTTAGGTTGTTAGGCTGGTAAGACATGAACCTGGAGTTGCCGTCTTTCCACCATCTAGAGAAGGCCTAGCCTAAAACTAAACCAACATGCAGGAAAAGACATGTGAGATGGAAAGAGAGCCTTCTCAGGTATAAAAAAGCCAGTAGATTCCCTACACTGTGGGAGCCAGTTCAAATGAGTTTTTAAAAATACAACTGAAAAGAGTTCAGATTAGTACAAAGGAGATGGATCACTTGCACCGTCTATGCAGAAAGGAAGGAAATCAAAAGCCAAAAATTATAATGTAGGACACATATGGGCTCTATGACTATCAAGAGACATAAAGAGGATTTATCATCATAAATGGCATTATTTCTTCCTTTCTCAATAATACACTGTCACATTACATAAAGCTAGCTTAAGACTTCCCTGGTAACCCAGTGGTTAGGACTTCACCTTCCAATGCAAGGGGTGTAGGTTCAATTCCTTGTCCTCCCTGGTCCGGGAGCTAAGACCCCACATGCCTCACAGTAAAAAACAAAAACAAAATATAAAACAGAAGCAATATTGCAACAAATTCCATAAAGACTTAAAATGGTCCACAAAAGTTAGCTTCCCATGACATTTTATCTATATCAACAGGACTTATAATTTTCTACATTGTATTCCTAATGTAGATCTTCTTTCTTACTAGAAGGTAAGCAATCTGAGTACAGACTCAAAGCTAATTATTTTTTTCTTGTGTCTGGTATAAACACAAAATCCAAAACATGCATCAAATGAGTCAATCTTACATGTAATTACTCCTGACCTTCTTGTAATCAATAGCAGCACTCGCAATCTTACTTTAAGGTAAGGGTTTTACTGTTTGTCTTGGGTTGCAGTGGAAGGTCAAGGTATCAGGCCAGACACTTGTGGCCCTTTGGTATCTCAGCATGTGTAGAACAGAGAATGGAAATAAAACTCTGTTGTCATCCATGATGAAAGACAAAAAGGGCTTTGCCTACCTCATTAAGCTCATCTTTCTCATATGTACTTCAAATCTGTGCAACAACTGTTTTCATGGAAAAAGAGCTAACTGTGCAACCAGGAAAGTTTTACACGAAAAGGGAGGACTGATCATTTGATGGAACCTTTGTGGGGATGTCAGTTTAGATTTGGTCAAGGATCTCACAAATGTAAAAAGCACCCAGGTGTGACCCACTCCAAAAGAAAGGTCTGATAAAATGGAACGTTGATATTGTTTAATATTCAATATCACTGGGAATTTATAATCTCCTTTCAACTACCATACAAAGATAAAGCACTATCCTGTAGTCAGCCTTTGGCATGACACATCTACCAGTTCTTAGAAGTATTTGGATTTGATTTTAAAAATGCATCCTCTTTATTTATTTACTTTTGGCCGTGAGGCTTGCAGGATCTTAATCATCCAACCAGGGATTGAATCTGGGCCCTTGGCAATGAAAGTGCAGAGTCCTAACCACTGACTCCCAGGGAATTCCCCCAATACATCCCTTTTAAAAACACATTTCTGACAGATGTACTGCAAGGCTCTACATTTATAAAAGTTGTCTACCTCCAGACCTATACAATCTTCTTGCCCTCCCCTGAGTTAATCTTTTGTTTATAAAGAATATGGCTAATCCTCTTAAAGGGGCACTGTCAGCCTTTAAAGACATGACCACATAAATGTTTTAACATAAAACTTGGTATTGCTTTTAAACAGAAATACTTGGAATA
The DNA here is from genome assembly GCA_917880005.1 of Nanger dama. Classification (NCBI taxonomy): domain Eukaryota; kingdom Metazoa; phylum Chordata; class Mammalia; order Artiodactyla; family Bovidae; genus Nanger; species Nanger dama. The sequence goes on along the minus strand of CAKJTW010000014.1, from coordinate 29,299,462 downwards.
CTTCACAAAAATGAGACTATCAAAATCAAGCTTTATTAAATCATACTCCACAAGGTTTCTTTCTGGCAAGTAATACGTGTGTGTGCATGCACCCGCACGGTTGCCCAGCTGTGTCTCACTCTGGGACCCCATGGCCTGTAGCCCACCCAGATCCTCTGACCATGGAACTTTCCAGGCAAGACTGGAGTGGGTTGCCATTTCCTACTCCAGAGGACCTTCCCAAGGCACGGATAGCACTCGAGTCCTCTGAGCCTGCCTGCATTAGCAGGTGGGTTCTTTACCATAGCACCATTTGGGAAGCCCAGAATAATACATAGATCAAACCAAAAAGAAATTTAAAAAATGGTTTCACTGTTACATGCTCCACCCAATAATCCTTTCAGGCCTCTACGTGCCAACAGATTCTTCCATTACATCAAACTAGAAGGATCTCATCAGGTTGCAAAGCAGAGAGCATTCCTTCCTGGGTCCCATTTTATAAGAGGGCTCCCATGTGAGACCAAAACATGCTATGGCAGTGAGACTAAACGTACATATCTTTGTTCTTGGAGTGAAAAGCTGATTCCAAAGAGAATACCCATCAAATATAAGCTTCTGAGCTTGGTTACTTAATTTTAGAAGTGTTCTCTAAACCCAAATGCTGAGGGAGCAAGAAGCAGAGCAACAGGAGAGTTCTGAGGGGTGAATGATCACTTGCCTTAACAAATGTCAACACCTTGCAATATGGATTCAACTGGTTTGACTACAGGGACCCAAGTTTAATTTTCTCTTCTTTGGCACCAGGGTATCTGTTGTCTCCTCTTTATATTTTATCACCCCAGGTTCCATAAGGGATTCGCGGCACACAGGGAGACCTACGCACTAGGGGCACGTTCTAGAGAAGGACAGCCAAAAATAATGCAAGGCCAGGATTCTGGCCTTTTCCAGGAGCGGAATGGCAACAAGGGGCAGAAATGCCAGAAACAGGAGCACTGTAAGGGGGTTCCCAAACCAGACAGGGTCGAAGTTCATGAAGGAGAGCCAGTGTTCAGGAAAGGACAGGAGAATTTGGTGGAGGTAAGCGTGCAAAGATTTGGACTGGCATCCGACTAGGAGAGAAAAAAAAAAACCATACCGCAGACTCAACGATCCCCTCCCCTCCAGCCATATCCTCTCTTACCTGAAAGGCCAGCAGCGACGACACGACAGAGTCTCAGTGGCCGAAGAGCTCCCACTTCCGATTCAGCAAGGCAACCGGAACTGACGTCACGACTAGGCGCCAAGCCTTGTGCAATTTCATCCGGGCGCCGGAAGCTGGGTGTATCGCCCTGCGCTGGGAGCGGGCGCGCAAACATTCCCACAGCGCATGCGCTAACTGGCTGCGGCCGGGCGGAAGTGGCCGGAAGCAGCCTTGGGCTTGGTTGTGTTGGGGGCGGGTCGCGTTGATCTGGGAGAGTGGTGGTTGGGAGGTCGGTAGTAATAAACGGGCCTGGGAAACCCATGTATCGGCAATAGCTATGAGGTGGTGACCCCTGGCGCTGCTAAGGCATCTACGGACTTCTGCTTTCTATTTTTCCCACCGATGTGCCTTACTGAAACAGCGTCTATGATTCTTCATAGATCATTTTTGTCTGTGAAGCAACAGTAGCATTAACAATAACTGAAACTTGTGAGCTCCTATTAGGTGTCAGGCAGTGTGTTCAAATATGCTGTCTTTGATTGGGTTGCAGTTTTCTTGTCAGGTGAAGAGGATGCAGATCCTCAAGGGTACTCTGAAGTTACACAGAGGCAAAAAAATGGAGCATACTTTTCAAGTGCAAGTGAAAAGACAATACCTAGAGTGATGGAAAGTATTTGTAAATCACATTACTGATTTAAAAATTATATCCAGTTATATTAAAAAGTCTATAACTCAACAATAAAACCTCAAACTTGATTAAGGAATGGACAATGGGCTTGAATAAATAGTGTTCTATAGAAGATATGCAAATAGCCAATAAGCGCATGAAGAGGTGCTCAATGTCACTAATCATTAGAGAAGTGCAAGTCAAGACTACAATGAAGTACCACCTCATCCATCTTAGGAAGGTGATTATGAAAAAGTAAAAGAAAATAAGTCTTGGTGAGGACGTGGTGAAATAGGGACCCTTGTGAATGTAAACTACTGGAGTACTTCAGAAAAAGTTTGGTGTTCCTTAAAGAGTTAAACAGAATTATCATATGATGCTGCAGTTCTACTTCTGGCTAAATACATCAAAGAAATAGTTATTTGTACAGCACTGTTCATAGCAACATCATTTGTAGTAGGCAGGTGCTGCTGCTGCTGCTGCTGCTGCTGCTGCTGCTAAGTCGCTTCAGTTGTGTCCGACTCTGTGGGACTCCCATAGACGGCAGTCCACCGGGCTCCCCCTTCCCTGGGATTCTCCAGGCAAGAACACTGGAGTGGGTGACAGAAGGTGGAAACAACCCAAATGTCCATTGCCAGATGAATGGACATACAGAATGTGGCATATACATACACATGATTATTATTAAACCTTATAAGGGAAGGAAATTTTGATACATGCTACAACATGAATGAACCTTGAAAACATCATGCTAAGTGAAATAAGCCAGACAGAAAAGGACAAATACTATATGCCTCTACTTATATGTGGTACCTAGAGTAGGCAAATTCATAAAGACAGAAAGTTAAACAGAGGTTACCAGGGAATGGGGAGAGGAAAGAATAGGGAATTATCTTTTTAATAGGTAGAGTGTTTCTTCAATATAATGAAAAAGTCATGAAAATGAGAGTGCTGATGGTTGCACAACATTGTGTATGTATTTAACGCCACTGAATAGTACACTTAAAAATGGTTTAAATGGTGTTTTACTTTATTTTAACACACACACAGACATGAACATGTACATACCAAATGTTGAGCAATCTTAGAGTGCCTATTATGTTCTAGCATTGTTTTAGCTCCTCAAGCTACAGTAGTGGAAAAAAAAATACAAGTCTTCCTTTTTGGAGCTTACAATCTGGTGAGAGTAGAGCATTTAAAATCAATGTGCATAAGGTGGATTTTTCAATAAATAGTTCCAGATTAAGTGGGTAGCTGTGTGATTTAAAAGTTAGCCAATGTATTAGACCTTTACACCTTGGATTAAATTAGTCTAAGATGGATCAGAGATTTAAATATATAAACCAGGAAAATGCTAGAGGAATTAATGGAAGAAAAGTTTTAAAAGAATAATCTTAGAATGGGAGAAGGCATTTTTAAATATGAAACAACCTAGAAGCCATAAAAGAACAGTGAATTCTACTACATGCAAATGTTTGTAAAATGTGTGTAGAAAACCAACCATAAGTAAAGTCAAAACCCAAATAACAACACTGTGAAAATATTTGCAACTAATATTGTAAACAAAAGATCTAGTTTCCCAAATATGTAAAGGATTGTTGCAAGTCAATAAGACAATCAAAGGATATGAGCCTATATTTCATGAGCAGGAAAAGCAAATGATTCACTCCCATTTTTAATTAGGAAAATGCAAATTAAAATTAAGCCAAGATGCCATTTTAACTTATCTGATATACAAAGTTGAAAAAGCTTAGTAGTGCACTTTTGGATTGTGTATGAAACAATAGGCACTCATTAGAATTATGTATTGTTCCAAGCTCTATGAAGTGCAATTTGGCAATATTTCATTAAATGACAGGTGAAAATACATTATGGTCCTGCATTTATTTGTATTTGTTACAAATAGTCTTAATGTTCAAAATAACATTTATCGTTAGAACTAAAACTATAAAAACACATCTTTGTGATCTTGGGTTTGGCAACGATTTCTTAGACATGACACCAAGCGCACAATCCATAAAAAAAAAAAAAAAAAGGTAAAACAGATTTCAGCAAAATTAAAAACCTTTGCATTTCAAAAGACATCATTAAGAAAATGAAAAGACAAATCACAAACTGGTAGATATATTTGCAAATCATATATCTGCTAAAAGACTTGTATTTGAAAATATATAAAAATGTTTACAATTCAATAGTAAGAAGAAAAACAAATAACTGAATTTTAAAAGTTGTGAATATGCACGTCACTAAAGATATGATGAGAATAGCCAATAAGCACATGAAAAGATGTTCAACATCGTTAGTCATTAGAGAATGCAAATTAAAGCCAAAATAAGATACTGTTTTACATCCCCTAGAATGGTTATACTAAAAAAGATAGTAACGAACTTTTGTGAGGATGAGGAGAAAGAGGAACCCCAATCACTTATCGCTGGTGGGAATGTAAAATGGAACAGCCAGTTTGGCAAACAATTTGGCAGTTTCTTCTGATATAGATAAATTTACTGTACCACCCAGCAATCCTTCACGCCTAGGTAGCAACCCAGAGAAATGAAAACATATGTCTACATGAAGACTTGGCACGAGAATGTCCAGAACATCCATATGATTCCATTTTTCCAGAAAAGGCAAATCTAAAGAGACAGAAAAGAGATTAGTGATTGCTGACTGAGCTATGAGGGAAGCCCACAGAAACAGCACAAGAAACCTTGAGACGGATGGAAATAATCTAAATCTGGATTATGGTGATGGTTGTACAATTGGGAAAATTTGATAAGAATTACTGAGAGCAGGTGAAATCCTGTATGGTGAGTGATTTTATAGCATGTAAATTATACCTCAATACAATTTTTAAGAGCTTCCTTGGTGGCTCAGATAGTAAAGAATCTGCCTGCAAATCAGGAGACCTGATTTGATTCCTGGGTCTGGAAGATACCCTGGAGAAGGGAATGGCTACTCACTCCAGTATTCTTGCCTGGAAAATTCCATGGACAGAGGAGCCTGAAGGGCTGGAGTCTATGGGATCACAAAGAGTTGGACATGACTGAGCAACTACGACTACTACAATAAAAAAAAAAGACATTTCTACAGTCATTGTGGCATTGTAAGAGCAAAAGAACCAGCTTAAACATCCATCAGTAGAGGATTAGTTGAGAAAATTATAGGTGATCTGTACAAAGTGGCTATTTTTTTAAAAAGGAGCTCCTTTATATGTTGATATGAAGTAGTCTTCAGATTTTATTGAATAGAATAAAATCTTGAGACGTGCAAGATGTATAAGACAACATTTGTATGAAAAATATGGGGAGAATAATGTGCACTTGGAATTTGCTTATATATGCCTAGAATATCTCCAACATAGAGTATTTTATATATCTTGTAAGACCGTATTGTTATTGTTCAGTTGCTCAGTCACGTCTGACTCTTTGCAACTCCATGGACTGCAGCACGCCAGGCTTCCCTGTCCTTCACTATCTCTCAGAGCTTGTTCAAAATCATGTCCATTGATTCCATGATGCCATCCAACCGTCTCATCCTCTATCATCTCCTCCTCCTGCCTTCAATCTTTCCCAGCATAGGGTCTTTTCTAATGAGTTGGCTCTTTGCATCAGGTGGCCATAGTATTAGAGCTTCAGCTTCAGCATCAGTCCTTCCAATGAATATTCAGGATTGATTTCCTTTAAGATTGACTGGTTTGATCTCCATGCAGTCCAAGGGACTCTCAAGAGTCTTCTCCAACACCACAGTTCAAAAGCATCAATTCTTTGGTGCTCAGCCTTCTTTATGGTCCAACTTTCACATCCATACTTAACTACTGGAAAAACCATAGCTTTGCTGGACCCTTGTTGGTAAAGGTCTCTGCTTTTTAATATGCTGTCTAAGTTTGTCATAGCTTTCCTTCTAAGGAGCTAGTGTCTTAATTTCATGGCCGCAGTCACCATCTACAGTGATTTTGGAGCCCAAGAAAATAAAGTCTATCACTGTTTCCATTGTTTCTCCATCTATTTGCCATGAAGTGATGGGACTGGATGCCATGATCTTAAATTTTTGAATGTTGAGTTCTAAGCCAGTTTTTTTGGTCTCCTCTTTCACTTTCATCAATAGGTTCTTTAATTCCTCTTTGCTTTCTGCCACAAGGGTGGTGTCATCTGCATATTTGAGGTTATTGATATCTCCTTGCAATCGTGATTCCAGCTGGTACTTCATCCAGCCCAGCTTTTCATATGATACACTCTGCAGAGAAGTTAAATAAGCAGGGTGACAATATTCAGCCTTGACGTACTCCTTCATAATTCTGAACCAGTCCTTTGTTCCATGCCTGGTTCTAACTGTTGCTTCTTGACCTGCATACAGATTTCGCAGGAGGCAGGTAAGGTCGTCTGGTATTCCAATCTCTTGAAGAGTTTTCCACAGTTTGTTGTGATCCACACAGTCAAAGGCTTTAGCAAAGTCAATGAAGCAGAAGTAGATGTCCCCCCCTCAACTCTGGAACTCTCTTGCTTTTTCTATGATCTACTGGAAGCTGGCAATTTGATCTGTTTCCTCTACCTTTTCTAAATCCATCTTGAACATCTGGAAGTTCTCAGTTCATGTACAGTTGAAGCCTGGCTTGGAGAATTTTGAGCATTACTTCGATAGCATATGAAATGAGTGCAGTTGTGCTGTAGTTTGAACATTCTTTGGCATTGCCTTTCTTTGGGATTGGAATGAACACTGATCTTTTCCAGTCCTGTGACCACTGCTGAGTTTTCCATATTTTCTGGCATATTAAGTGCAGTACTTTAACAGCATCATCTTCTAGGATTTGAAATAGCTCAACTGGAATTCCATCACCTCCACTAGTTTTGTTCATAGTGATGCTTCCTTAGGACCACTTGACTTCACATTCCAAGATGTCTGGCTCTAGGTAAGTGATCACACCATCGTGGTTATCTGAATCATGAAGATCTTTTTGTATAGTTCTTCTGGGTATTCTTGCCACCTCTTCTTAATATCTTCTGCTTCTGTCAGGTCCACACTTATTTCTGGAAACTAGTATTATTGTTTGCCTCTGGAGAAGGCAACTGGGTGGCTGGGTAGGGAGTTAGAGGGAGACCTTTCACTGCGTATTTAAACTATGTGAATTATGACTTACACCGAAAGTGAAAGTAAATAAAAATGTAAAAACATATTCAAATAAGGGAGGTTGTTTGCCCTTTCCATTTTTTTTTCTAGAAAAATTACTTCCAATAGGTGGCGCTCCTGAAACACCATACAAGTTTTGTTGTTCAGTCGCCGAGTTGTGTCAGACTCTTTGCAACCCTATGGACTGCAGCAAGGCAGGCTTCCCTGTCCTCCACCATCTCCCAGAGTTTGCTCAAGTTCATGTCCATTGAGTTGGAGATACTATCTAACCATCTCATCTTCTGCAGCCTTCTTCAGGCACCCAATCACCCAGTTAATACAAGTTTTGCTTTTATTTTGAGAGAAACCCAAATTTGCTCTGATGGCCTTTCTTCTCCATTTGTCACCTTTGTGAAGTCTAGATTTAGGGCTGAAATTTTCTCTGCTAGGTTTGCTCCAAAATGTATTGCTTTGTTTCTGAGAACTGGACAGAAGGGAAAACACCTGGATTTTAAAAATTGCAACTTGTTCAGAAAATCAAATATTGCTTGGGCCCTGTTTCCCTGATTGGAGTTTCTGTTTGATTGAATCAGAACTTCGGATTGATTGGAAGATTAATATAGATCAGTGATTCTTTTTTTCCCCCTAGTATATATATATATTTTATTGAAGTACAGTTGCCTTACAGTGTTTCAGGTGCACAGCAAGATGATTCAGTTACACATATACACAAACATTGCTTTTGAAATTATTTTCCTTTATAGGTTATTACTATTACGTGGGCTTCCCTGGTGGCTCAGATGGTAAAGAATCTTCCTGCAATGTGGGAGACCTGGGTTCAGTCCCTGGGTTGGAAAGACCCCCTGGAGGAGGGCATGGCAACCCACTCCAGTATTCTTGTCTGGAGAATCCCGTTGGACAGAGAAGCCAGGTGGGCTACAGTCTACGGGGTTGCAAAGACTTGGACATGACTGAGCAACTAAGCACCTATAGCACAAACATATTATTTATTTATATTTATACAAAAGTTTTCTACTATGCTTAATAAAGGCTTGAGAATTATAGATCAGTGATTCTCAACTAAGGGCAACTTTGCTCCCGAGGGGATATGTGCAGTATGTGGAGATATTTTTGTTGTCAGAACTTGGAGGTGCTACTGGCATCTGGTGGACAGAGGCCAGGGATACTGCTATAAATCCTACAATGCACAGGAGAGTCATCCCCCTCCCCCCACGGAATGATCAATCAACTCTCCCTACCCTCCCGTCCTTATAGCTGCTTGGGGAAAGGAGACAGGCTTGGCAGTAGTTGGGAGGGTAGGCAGTGCAAAGGCACTTCCTTAGAATTAGTGTAAAAAGACATACCTACTCTGAGTCTTGGGTTCAGTTCTTCCTCAGGTGGCTGTATTGGTCATCTTCCCGTTCCTTAAGGGGCTACAAAGGACATTTTATCATCATCCTCTATGAATAAATTTATATGTATTTATTTTTTAATTTGAAAAATTTATAAAATTTTTAGCTTTTACTTCCAATGTCTTTAATTTTTTCACCTTTCTTCAGGTATATATATTTATGCTTTTTGTCACTTTTTTATATTTAAGTTTTATTGGAGTATAATTTACAATGTTGTGTTAGTTTCAGGTATCAGCAAAGTGAGTCAGTTATGCGTGTATCCACTTTTCTTTTTTTAAGATTCTTTCCCATTTGGCCATCACAGTACTGAGTAGAGTTCCCTGTGCTATACAGGAAGTTCTTATTAGTTGTCTATTTCAGATATAGCAGTGTGCAAATGTCAACCCCAATATTCCAGTTTATTCTTCCCCACTTTACTCACTGGTAACCATAAGTTTGTTTTCTACTGATGCATACTTATTGAGTACTTTTTATGTTCAAGGTTTTGGAGTGGTTTCTTCATGGTCCTGGGGGCAGAAGAGGACAAGGATGGAGGAAGGCGCTGCATCTAGTTTCTCTGTGTGGCCCTCTCAATGTGTTCTTCAGCTTTTCTCACTAGATCCTTACCTCAATCTCTCTCGATCATTCTCTTTGTTTCATCCATTCTACCCAAAGGGATAACGATGCCATTGTCTGTTATGTCCTGAGCAGTTTCTCTGTACATAGTAACTTCCAAATAACTTGCCCACCCGACCCCCATTCCAAAATTTTACCACTGCTAACTAGCAGTGTCTCTTTCATTTCATATTCACTTACCTGGTAGAGCTGGTCATTGTTCAACAGCGTCTGCTTGTCTGAAGCTGCACAAAAAATAAACAAAATGCACATATAAACAAGACAGAATGAGTAATAAACTGGTTATATTCTTGCAGTGGAGTACTGAATAGCAGTAAGAACTAGTGAAATAAATCTGCACACAACATTATGGATGGATCTCACAAGCATATTGTTGAGTGAAAGAAGCCCCACACAAGACTACTTAATGTGTGAGTCTATTCACATAAGGATCAAAACCAGGGAGAATGAATCAATGTTGTTAGAAATGAGGAGAATGGCTGCTTTGGGGACTAGGTAGAGGCTGGAAGTGACCCCAAGGATTAATTTACTTTCTTTAACTGGGTGCTGAATACATGTGTGTGTTTGCTTTGTTAAAAAAGTTTTGAGCTGGATATATGTGGCTCATGCACTTTTTGTGAATGCGGGTTTTACTTATATAAAGAGGTTTTTTTTTTTTTAAGTACAGAGGACAGGGACTTCCCTGGTTGTCCAGTGGTTAAGAATTCATCTGTAAGTGCAGGGGACACAGTTTTGATCCCTGGTCTGGGAAGATCACGTGTGCCACTGAGCAACTAAGCCTGCGAGCAGCAACTACTGAGCCTCTGTGCCCAGAGCCCATTCTCTGCAACTAGAGAAGCCACCGCAATAAGAAGTCCTCGCACTGCAACAAAGAATAGCCCTGCTTGCCACAACTACCAAAAGCCTGCATGCAGCAATGAAGACCCACAGCCAAAAATAAATAGATAAAATTAAATAAACAGTGAGTAATTTTTTTAAAAAGTACAGAGGACAAGTCAGAGAGAGTTGTACCTCGAAACAGGCAAATATGCTATGAAAACACCAAGTGTCCTTCTGCCTTCAGAGTCAGAGCCTCAACGGACCATGCTCATCAGCAACACTTGCTAACTCAGCTTCTTCTATTGGGTCTCTTTTGGTAGGAAGGAGGCTGAGGGTCCCAGATAGCCTCAGCTCTCATCTAAGAACATTATTTTGTTTTGTTACTTGATTTATTTGGCTGCTCCGGGTCTTACTTGTGGCATACGGGATCTAGTTGCCTGACTGTGGATCACACTCTGGCTGCCTACACTGGGAGCTAGGAGTCTTAGGTACTGGACCACTGGGAAGTCCCTAAGAACATTCTTTTACCTCTTGACTGGCGAACTCCTTCCTGTCCAGCAATGAAGTAGACCCCAACAGCAAGGAGGAAAATGCTGACAATTTCAGTGAAGATAAAGCCAGCCACAGTGGCTGGATTCAGTTCAATGCAGTTCTGACACACTGTGGGGAGAGGGAAGGACAAGAATTCCTTCAACTCTGGATTTTTTTTCTCTTGAGATAATATTTCTGTCCAGGGCAGCAGGCCTCTCTGTGGGTGGTATGGCTAGGGAATTGCCTGGAAGATCCTTGGACTAAGAACTCAATGCTTTTTGATGTTCCTTTATTGTGCAGGAGTCCGGGGGAAATCCATGTGGTTTTACTACCAGCAACTATTGAAATAAAAGGAAGACCATATCCCATTCTCCATGCTATAGTCGCTCTACTTGTAATCTCCCCTGTCTCCTTTACCTGTCTTAACTTGGTTTATATAAACTGCTGACTCCTCCAAGCAGTGGGGCCTACCCAAAGGTGAGCCAGGCTTTATGAGACAGGCTATGCTTTTTCAAAATGTTGGGGGAACTGCTTCGTTAAATTAAAAAAAAGTAAGCTGAGATTAAGAAAGCTGACTCTTACATTACTGTTTAGCATCTATGTCTACATCTACCCAGACAAGAAGCTCACAGAGCAGCCGGTACTGCGTAATTTCACATAAGCAAACCAAAAGGGATACGTACTTCTATAATATATTTGGAGTGATTTTGATTCGTTACTTGATCCTTTACATTCATATATTCCTCGAGGGTCTTTGGTACTACTTCCAAGATTCCAAGTAAGTTTATTATTGTTTCCAGAATCTATTTCTTCCATATCTTTAAACCATGTGATCTTTGTTTCATCCGTGACACAAATCAGAATTACAGAACCATCTTCTTGATTGTCATCCACTTTTACTGAAAAAGGAAATGCCTGTTAAGATCTTGCCTCTGAAATTCTCCCTGTCTCGGGGCACACATGATACACATGGCAATCTGCTTATAATTCCAGGTTCTATTCAATAGTTCTGGGGAAGCACTGAGAGTTGGCATTTCTAACATACTCCCAGGTGAAGCCAGTGCTGTTGATTCACAGGTGGTGCTTTGAGTAATGCCTAGCTGCTAGGGACCTGTTTCTCCTCCAAGCACCAGACAATTAACTGTTTAGCTCCAGGAAACCCAGGGAGGTCAAGACTGGCCACTGATATGGTTAACAATGGAAGGGTTTGCTCTCTATCCTTTATCATCCCCTCCCTTCTAAGCTGTTCACTTGCTCCTGTAGGACTGCTGTTGTGAGAGGCCATATTTCCATGAATTTCTCCAGTTTGATGATAGAAGACATTTCCCTTACCTTCTTTCACATGGGCCATAGTACCTGTAGAGACAGAAGACAGAGGATCAGCTGAGCATGGAGTCCTTCAGATCTCCTGATGTATCATTTCCACAATCATTTGAGGCCAAGATGAAGAGAGAGAGTCTAATCCGTGTGAGTGACAGTATCTGTACTTATTTCCCTGGATGGTGGCCTAAACCACCAAACTGAATTTAGGGTGTTGTATAATGAAGAATTTGTCTAGTCTTTGTTCTGGGCTTCTGGGAGGGAGTTTCTCAACCCTTGGAATATTATGAATGATAGGATTGCCTTTGTGATTCTTGGTGGACCCTCGGATCACACATGAATTTATGTTAAAGAGATGACTCAGGATGGGACAGGTCAAGACTAAACATGTGATTAGAGAATTGGGACTTTGAGCTCTAGGAGGTGGAGGAGGGACTGGATATTGAGTTCAGTCACATGATCAATGATTCAATCAATCACGCCTATGTGATGAAATCGCAAGAAAAACTCAGTGGCACTTCCTAGTTGGTAAACATATCAACATGCCAGGAGGTTGATGTATTTTAATTCTGGAAGGAAAGAGCATGGAACCAATGTGTTCAGGACCCTCCCAGACTTCACTCTATGTGTCTCTTCATTTGTCTAGATCTAATTTTTTTTTTTTAATAATGAAACTGTACTAGTAGTACAGGGCTTTCCTGAGTTCTGTGAGCTGTTCTAGCAAATTCTGAGAGGCTTCTTGGGAACTCTCCAGATTTGTAGGCAGTTCATCAGAAGTGTGGATGGTCTGGGGATCCCTGAAGCAGTGCCTCCCTTTTAAAGTGAGGGTAGTCTTTTTGGGAAATGTGCCCTTCACCTTTGGGGTCTGATCCCAACTCTGGATGCTTAGCACTGCGCAATTATATTACACTGTATGTAAGGGTATTGCCTGTACAGTGTGGAATGCTCTGCTCCTTTAGCAGCTAAAGCCTTGGAAAAGATTGGGTGTGTACTAGCTAAAGTCTTTTAGAGCAGAATTACTTCTGTAATGTTCAGCTTTGGTGACCTAGTTTTTGTGTGTGTAAATCCTGAATGTCCCGAAGGAGTTAGCCACTAAATAGCCCTCAAATCTGTCTCAAAACTCAGAGTAGTAAAGTTGCATGCTAGACATACTGTAGAACCAACACTGGAGTTCAGTTCAATTGGATTTAATCCAAACACTTTCCGATCACTATTATTTGCCTGACATGAATAAGGAGTATGGAAGAAAAGGGTGGTGATACAAGTAACTAGTTGTTGCTTCTGAAGAGTTTACAATGAAGTGGAAAATAACCCACAAATGTAATAAATGTGATAGTACTTATAAATTATCATTTAGTACTTGCATAAATGCATATGGAAAGGGGTAGAAACTATTGATTTTGGCCAAGGGTGAGGGACAGGAAAAGCTTGACAGAGAAGACAGCAGTCTTAGAACTTCACACAGAGCTGAACTGAACTGTTTATGAATACCACTTAGCACAGTGCCTGAAACATGGTAGGAGCATTATATGTTTTGAATGAAAATATGAATGGATAAATGAAAAAAAAAGCAAGACAAAGGGTTAAGCAGATTTCTAACTAACTCTTCTCCCCAGCAACCTGGTCACTGTGAAAGAAATAAAGAGTCCTCCCATTCTAATCCTGATACTATAGAAAAGAGAGTACAATTGATTGCTGACATTTAAAATTTTGATTATCTGAATTCTAGTTCCTTCTAGGACTTGAGAACTCATGTAGCCAAATTTCCTAGGTTGATGGCTGAGAGAACTGAACCCAGAGGGAGGAGGCATCGCCAAGTTCCCCGGGCTCACTGGTCACTGAGCTGCACACAGAACTCAGGTTTCTGCGGCTTTTTTGCTCTACAGAAATAGCTGCCACACAGGCTTTCAGCACTGCCCCTCACCCTGTGTTGTCTTCAGTTAGCTCTTTCTCTATTCCTCTCAGGAATAATTCTAAACTCAACGTCTCTTCTAGTCCCCCACTCAGTCATCACCCAGCTCAGTTTTAGCAGGTTACATTGCTGCCCACTTCAGTTCAGTTCAGTCGCTCAGTTGTGTCTGATTCTTTGCAACCTCATGAATCGCAGCACGCCAGGCCTCCCTGTCCATCACTAACTCCCGGAGTTCACCCAGACTCACGTCCATCGAGTCCGTGATGCCCTCCAGCCATCTCCTCCTCGGTCGTCCCCTTCTCCTCCTGCCCCCAATCCCTCCCAGCGTCAGAGTCTTTTCCAGTGAGTCAACACTTCCCACTTAGTTCATTGAAAACATGGATGCTGTAATGGCTCTTTCTTCTTCAGCTTCTTTTCCATCCACAAGCGGTCCTAAGGCTGGAGCCATCTGCGCTTCCCCTCTTCTAGTCTCAGAGGGGGAGATTGCCTTGTTCTCTGTGCCCTTGATCCCACTCTTGACTGCAGCCTTCAGTATCAGTTCCAGGGCCTCCCTCTACTCACTGTCTTCTCCTTTAGCTTGGAAATGTGCTCAAGTTTCTTTCACACACAAACACATTTCTTCTTAGAGTCTGCTACTTCTCCACTTACCACTCAACCTCTCCAGCCTTCTCATCCAAACTTCTTTAAAGAACATTTTACACTTGCTGCTCTTTTGCCCCCTTGCCCTCCACCTTCTACTCATTTCCATTTGGCTTCCACTCACACTACCTCACTTAAACTCTTTTAAGTCATCCATGACCTTTGTTTTGCCAAATCCCACAGACTTTAACTTTTAAATCTATCCTTCTATCAGTGGATGTATCTTTAGCATTTCATACTCTTGGCGATTCTCTCCTTTTGGAAGTTCTCTACTCCCTTGGTTTCTATGGAATTGCACTCACCTGATTATTTCAGCTCTTAGATCATTCCTTTATCTCTTTCCTGACCTTTTTTTTTCTAACTTTCCTTAACAGTGATATCCTCACAGTTCCATCCTCAGCCTCCTTTTCCTCACTCTCACATAATGCTTGAATGATGTCAACAACTTTCAGTGTCTAGAGTACATATTCCAGGCATCGACCCGGTTCATCCACTTCCTACTGAATTTCCAAATGAATATTCGTACACGTACCCTATATTGTGCTTTATACTCAGTCTGGAAATGTTGAAACTTATCGCTTCAATCAGACTATGAGCTCATGGGGGCAGAAAGTTATTATTTACGTTTATATTCTCCTAGCCTGATACATACTAGGATCGACCTCACACATATTTGTTGACCAGCTGACCAACCAAGTAAGTGAATGCTCTATAAGTCTGCTCCTAGCTGGAGCTCTGAGTTAAGGAATACAAACTGTTTCTTTTCAGCCTCCTGGCCTGTGCCCTTTGGGCTACATTCAAACCTAAGATGGCGGCATCCAGGTCCTCTCTCAAGTCAGTAAAGTCCTCCGTTTTGCTTTCTTAAGAGACAAGCACTCCACCTCTCCCATGGAACACTGCTTCTCTCTAGCACAGAAACTTCATTTTTGCCCTTCCTTCTTTGAACTTTAGGGTGACATCTCAAGGTTAGGAGACCCCAATATTCTTGTCCCTCTGATGATGGGCTTCTTCCCTTGAGCCCTTCTCCGGGCTGTCAGCCCCCTAGTGGGCCCTTACCTTGAAGAAGAGTGACAGCCAGGATGAGGCCAGCCAGACGCTTCCCCTGCTCCATATCCATCTCTGTTCTCCGCAGAAGCACTGAGCAGCCCGCAGCAGCCAGCCAGCCAGCCTGTACTAGCAGCTAGCCTGGCCCCGCCCAGCATCCTTAGGGCTGGGGCCCCTGTGAGCCTCCACCCTGGGCTGCTAGTGTGGGCAGTGGGTGGGGGCAGGGCTCAGGAGGGCTGCAGGTGCAGATGTCTCTGATTTTCCGTTGGGGAGAGGAGCGTGGGAGGTGGAGGGGAGGGAGCGGGACAGAGTGCTGGATTTCTATCTCAGAGACTCGGCTTATACAGAAAGCGCCTTTGGGTGTGGGGTGGGAGGCGGCCTGGGCCCCTTTCTTCGTGAGGAGGATAAACACTTCCGCCATCATCTGTTACTCTGAGCTCAGCCAGTTGTTGCCT
The DNA here is from genome assembly GCA_917880005.1 of Nanger dama. Classification (NCBI taxonomy): domain Eukaryota; kingdom Metazoa; phylum Chordata; class Mammalia; order Artiodactyla; family Bovidae; genus Nanger; species Nanger dama. Next base: position 29,283,786 of record CAKJTW010000014.1, on the reverse strand, counting down.
GTTGCTAGCTGTTGTCAGAACTGATGAACTTCGCTGGGAACCCTTAGGTGCTTAGGGCTGGAGCTCTGAACAGAGAACCACCTCCAGTCCAGGGATTTTTTTTTTTTTCACTGCTCTTTGAAGATGAGATCATCAAAGTGGAGCCTCCCTGGAAAGGAATAGATAGGATTATTCCTCCAGGACAGGGTATGCATTTCCAGGGACAGGGGCCTCAGCTGAATTCCCAGGATCTCAGGCCCCTCAGCCAGGTAGCCAGTGAGTCAATGAAAACATACAGAGCTCTTTCCAGGTGTTTGGAAAACAAAAGCCAGCAAGGGCATGTACAATCTCTACCCTCAGGTAAAGTATGGTCTAACTGCAGCAGCGTAGACAGTTTTGGATCTCCATATCCCAAAGGGAAAAGCTACATTTGTCTCCTGGGGAAGCTCAATTGTGCCTGCAAGTTAATCATATTGCTATTATTATTTTTAATATTCATTTATATTTGGCTGTGCATGCAGGTCTTAGTTGCAGCACGTGGAATCTTTGGTCTTCTTTGTGGCATGTGAACTCTTAGCTGTGGTGTGTGGGATTTAGTTTCCTGACAAGGGACCAAACCCAGGGCCCCTGCGTTGGGAGTCTTAGCCACTAGACCATAAGGGAAGTCTCGATCATATTGTTATTAATAACTCTTACCTAGCACATGTGAAGTATCAGTATTAATTGTTAGTTGCTCAGTCGTGTCCGACTCTTTGCAACCCCATGAACTGTTGTCCTCCATGCTTCTCTGTCTATGAGGTTCTCCAAGCAAGAACACTGGAATGGATTGCCATTCCCTTCTCTGGAGGATCTTCCCGACCCAGGGATCAAACCCAGGTCTCCTGCATTGCAGGCAGATTCTTTACCGTTTGAGCTACAGGGAAGTCCTAATGAAGTGTCAGGCAACACACAAACATTCTGTTTGAATTCTTTTCATGATACTGAGGGAATTAGTCTCTGGAGAATTCCATGACTGGTGCAGACCCAGCAGATAGACAGTATTGGAGCCAGGATGCAAATCTCTCATTAGGGAGCCCCCAAAGGCCAATAAGAAGCTACTTAGTCTGGTACCCCAGGAGGCCAAAGAAGGAGCTTGGGCAGGGTCCCAAGCAAGACCAGAAAAGGAAGGAACCTAGCTGGTATGGCTTATAGAATGGGATTCACAGCTTCTATCAAGGGTTTTGAGAAGTGGCAGTTTTCAGATGGTGAGTAAATGTAATGATGTTGCTGACAGGAACTTAGTTTCTTATTTTTCATCAGCAACTCAAGAAAGGACACCCTGAATCTCCTTCTGTTTCCTAGAAGTCCCGGCATCCTTTTCCAGAGCCTCTGCTTCCAGCTTCTATCCCACCCCCACACTCCATACTCTGATGCAGCTGCTTCTTTTCTACCCCACCCCCAGCCTACCTCTACCCCAGCTGCTCCTGTCACCAAGAGCAGACAGAGAAATAGGCGTTTTCTGGTTCCTCCCCCACCCTTTACTTTTTCCGGGTACCCGTGAGTCAGTTGGGGAAAGGCGGCTTTAACCCCGGTTGATAGTCTGTGACCTGTGTCTGTCTCCTGGATGAATTCTGCTGGGAGATGGAGCACAGCAGGTGTCTCTCTTGCCTGATACTGGCTGCCCTTCTCTCTCAAGGTAAGGCTTTTCCGAGTGCACCGGGACATCGTGGGGAAGAGACCTGAGAGGGACATTACCACCTGGAATGAGGTCCTTTTGAAAGTGCTTCAGGCCACCAGTGTTGTCAAGGAGGGTTGTGTTGGGATGTAGCACAGGGTCTGGGAAGCACAGGCTTTTGGCTTTGACTGACTCTAACTAGGGCGGCATCTTGGCCTTCAATGTCTCTCTGAAGACCTCAGGCCAGAGACCTATAGGAAGTTTTGTAGTAGACGTGCGCCTGAGCCTAGGGCTGGTACTGGGAGCTTTGTTCCGTCTAGGGTAGATAGTCTCTGGGGTCCAGGACTCCAGGTCATGTGGACACCATACATCACCACCTGGGCCCATGGCCCAGCACTCAGGGGAATGCTTTAAGAGAGAAGTTCAATCGCTGCTGAGCAAGAACGAGGGCAGATTTGGGGTGATAGAATGACGCACTCAGCCCAGTTTGCATGGTTTTAAAACTGATAGTCTGATGTTCCAGGAATTCCCTCAGTTTCAGGAAAACTGGGATGAGTAGTTACCCTAGTAGTCAGCTTCTTTGGGAGATCCAGGATTTCCACTGGAAATGGATCCCCAAGGAAAACATGAGTGTATGATGCGGAGCATCTGATGTACGTGTGTCTCCCTGAGAATATATGCATGCTTTCTTGACAGGCACAAGGAAGGCTCTGTGGGGGATTTTCTAAAAGATGCTCTTCTATCCAAATTGGTAACTGACTATGAATCTCAGGGACAATGTAGATTCCATTTTTCCCTGGGATTGGAGATATACATTCCAGTGCTTCTGTGGGCTGTGGAGATGTTCTCAGTCGTAGCAATTCAGTGGTCCTAAAAGATGCTGTGCATACATCCAGCCCTTAAACTCTCCACAAGACTTGACTTGTGTGGAGACCCAAGAAAGGATTCAATTTTTTTCTGACCCTCTCCCCAAGCATGGGTAGAGCAACTAAAAATGTTTACATGGGGTTTGCCTTAGGTCCCCTTTTGGACCACTGGAATGGCAATTCATATTAGCGTCCCTCCTACCCCCAGCCATCACTGGCCCTGGGAAAGGCTTTGGTAGTACCATTCCCTGGGCAGTGGTTGACCATGAGTGAGGAGGAGGGAAAGAGGATGAGAAGTTGATGTTGGAGTGTGGCAGGTGATTGGGAAGTAGAATTAGAAGTTTTCTTGGTGAAAAAAAATGTGGACATTCCCAATTGAGAACCATTCTTCTGCCTTTCGACATCTCTTAGGTGTTTTAGCATTCTGGGCTCCCTTCCTACTTCTATTCAATGATTTGAACACATTTCCATGAAGGTTTTAGATTAACCCAACTCCAAGATTTCCTTTTTTGCTCTGTGTTCATCAGGGCCTGTTCTCTGTTTAGATTACATCATCACGTCCTTCTCTCTTTTTTAAAATGGAGTATAATTTCTTTACAATGCTGCGTTAGTTTCTGTTGTATGATGAAGTGAATCCTCTATATGCATCTATGTCCCCTCCCTCTTGGACCTCCCTACCACCCCCTTCTGTGTCCTTCTTGGCCTCTGCAGTTTGTGAGGTGCCTGCTGAAGCCTTTCTCTTGTGAATTCCGTCTCTCTCAGCAGAAACCTCGAACCGTTCTAGACTTGGACAGTGGTCCTTCTTAAGTAATGAGCCTCAGCAGAACAGTGGTCTGGTGCAGACTAAAGAGCTGGCTCCAATCGTGGTGTTTTTTTTTTTTTTTCCTTAGTGAATCCCCGTGCTCTAGAAGTGCTGGAACGTGAGGACAAAGTAATTTTGAGATGCAATTCCAGCATCACATTGCTACAAGGAACAGCAGGACAAGAAGTGTCAGACAATAAAACTCTGGATTTAGGAAAACGTATTGAGGACCCAAGAGGAATGTACAAGTGCGGTGAAAACACCAAATCATTTACTCTGCAAGTGTACTATCGAAGTACGTGCTTCAGGACCCTTTGGGGGTGGAATAGGTGGGGGATTCTGGGCATGAGAACTTCCTAGCTGGAGAGAGCTCCAGTGTACCAATCTGTGCTCTCAACAAACCGGCTTGCTTTTGTAAAGATATGAACCAGATTTTGAAGCCTTGAGTGGGAAAGAGCTTAATGGTAAAAGAGCAATAGTAGTCTTGAGACCCAAGCAGTAGGAGCTTGGTCTGGAGCGTGGGTGGCCTACTGCCTTTTTTAAGTTCCTACAAGACTACTTCTTGGACTGAAGGTTAAAGTTGGATGTAGCAAGGCTTTTGGCAGGCCTTTTTCCAAGTTTGGGTCTTGACCTGAGAGCTCTTGCGGCTGCCCTAAGAGGCATGGTTCCCTGATCTTGAAGACCCTCCCCTTCTCTTCCGGCCTCCCTTTCCCCACAGTGTGCCAGAACTGTGTGGAGCTGGACTCAGCCACCCTGGCAGGCCTCATCATCACCAACATCATTGCCACTGCGCTCCTGGCTTTGGGTGTCTACTGCTTTGCTGGACATGAGACTGGAAGATTCTCCAGGGGTAGGTAGAAGGGACAGAGCGTGTGTATGTTGTGGCTGTGTGTGTGTACCTGCTAAGGAATGGGGCTGGCATTGGGTTGTGCCTCATCTGGGTGTCACCGCTGCAGTCTCCTAAGGATTCCTACAACTGGTTACTGACAGAACTTGGGTGCCCACAAAGCTCATGCAGACTTCTGAGGATGTTTGTAGCTGTGGTCCCCCGGCAGCATTCATGGGCCTCCCTGTGCCACCTCCTTGGCCCTTGCTGACCCTCTTTCTCTGGTTCTTCTAGCTGCTGACACTCAAGCTCTGATGGGGAATGACCAGCTATATCAGGTGAGCCCTGAGGGGAGAAAGATGAGAATGGGGAGGGGGGGAGCGAGTGGGGATGGAGAACCTGACACTAAGTTTAACGTGTGTGTGTGTGTGTGTGTGTGTGTGTGTGTGTGTGTGTGTGTGTGTGAAAAGGTCCTAGTGGGGAATTCATCACTGGGGAGTCCCATGAACTCTCATCTCTGGGGTCTGCTGGGGTTCCCCATGGGAGAGTTCTGACCCTGCCTCCCTGTTCCCCCTTCTCATCTCTTAGCCCCTTCGAGAGCGCAATGATGCTCAGTACAGTCGTCTTGGTGATAAGTGGGCTCGGAACAAATGAACCTGATGCTGGTGGCTTCTAGGCCCATCATTTATCAACTGGACCTTCTCTCCTTGCTCAGCCAAGAAAGATGTCCTCCTCTGCTTAGCAGGTGCCTGGATTTTTGAAGATTCCTGGACATGCCATGGGAGTGGCCCTGCCTGACTGTGCCCTTGCCCTTACTGCCCACCTGTGGCCTTCCTTCATGACTTCCGTCCTCTGCCCCCATGGACTGTGCAATGGGTGACCTCTCACCATATCCTGGCCCACTGGTGTTTCTGTCCCACTGGTGGGCTCCTGGATACAGGGCCGGCCCTGTTGCACTCTCTTGGCTCCAGTCCCCTGTTACAATCCTTTTACAGCTTTGACTTCCTCACCACAGGCAAGGATGGGTTGCTGTCTTTATGTACACAGGCCACATAGATGTTTCCATGACATCACAAGCAAAGGTAGCAGACACAGAGGGCCCTGGGGAATCACTTCTAATCAAGGCTCTGATAATGTGTATGATAAAGTCCCACTTCTGCTAAGGGGCTGGCCTTGGCTTTATGACCCCTGTGGACTGGTAGCCACCAACTATGAGGAAGTTTCAGTCAAGGCCTCTTTAGTACCCATTTCCCTGTATAGAAGGTACTATTCTGTTTTCTTTCCCCAGAACCTGTCCCTGCTCCACCCTGCCTTCTTCATAATAAACGGGCATCAGAAACTCTTCATCAATTAAAACATATGATCTTTTTCCACACTTGGAAAGCTGGAGTCTGAGACTGGGAAATTTTCAATAGATGTCATCTTTAGCCATTGGGTCAGTAGTTGATGTGAAACTTCGGGATTTATTTTAAAAAATACAGTGACTTCCCTGGCAGTCCAGTGGTTAAGATTCTGCACTTCCAATGCAGGGGGCCTGGGTTCAATCCCTGGTTGGGAACTAAGATCCTGCATACTGCAAAACCAAAAAAACCCCAAAACTAAGCACAACTTGGAAAAAAATAAAAATACACACTTGGGTCCCATTTGGGAACATGCTTGGGTCCCCAGGTAATTCTGAAGCAGCTCCAATTCAAAGACTCTCTGGTTTAGGGAAGAATTGAAGCCACTTCTTCTTTTGTGTCCTTTATACCCCTTCCTGTCTACCATGGATGGGAAACTCTCTTTCTATTCTCTGTGTAAGAGTAAGTCAAGGAACTTTAGGGCAGTTTAATGAGAGTGGGTGTTTCTTAGGCCACGGTTATCCAGAGATCTGGATAATTCTTCCCTATCTCCTTGAGATACATACAGACTCTGACTCTGTTAGAGACAGAATGAACTTCCAATTTGCACTGCTTCATTCATGGTTCTGAGTTATTCCTTCCTTTTATACCCTCTGCTGTAGTCCTAGCCCTAGATCCCTCTTTTACACAGGATCCGTCCTCCCTGGGCAAGGCTTCCATGGCTCGCACCGCACCGATGCTCATGTCCTTCTCACGTGCTACACACCTCCTTTGACCCTATGCGCCTCATATACCCTTACACCCCCTCTATTACTCACCAGTTCTCAACATTTGCTGTGCATTGGCTCTTCTGGGGAGCTTTTGAAGTCCTGATGCCTGTGTGCCACCCTCAGAGAGTCTGGTTATATTGTGCCTCAGGTGATTCAAATGTGAAGTCAGGGTTGAGAAACACTGATCTTCACCTGAGCCCTTCTGGAAACTTGGGTCCCTTCAGCTCCCTCCCTTTTTGTGTGCTTTTAAAACATAGCTTTATTGAAGTAAAGTGCGATGAATAAACTACATATATTTAAAGTGTGAAATTTCATAAGCTTTGGCATATGTATACATTTGTGAAACATCATCATGCTTGCTAAGTATGAACCTACCCAACACTCCAGACAGTTTTCTTGTGATCTTTTGCATTCAGATTTTCCCTTAGCTGTTTATCCTCCAGGCAACTACTGAATAGCTTTCTATCATTATAAATCAGTTTCCAATTTTCTAGAGTTTTATGTTAAGTGAAATAATATAATATATACCCCTTTTGGGTCTGGCTCCTTACATTCAGCATAATTATTTTGAGGTTCATCATCTTGTTGCATCTATTAATAGCTCATTCCTTTCTAATGTCAGTAGTATTCCATTGAATGGATATACCACAAGCTGTTTATCCATTCACCCCTTGATTATCTTTTGAGTGGTTCTTTGTTTTGGCTATTACAAATTAATTTTCTATGAACATTCATATATAAGTCATACATACAAGGACATACACTCATTTCTATTGGATAAGTATTCAGGAGTGGAATGGTTGGGATAAAATTTTTAAGAAAATGGTCTAACTCTTCTTTTTCCAGTCCCATATGAATTGGCTTCTCAGTTACTACAAAATGCCTACTGAGAATTTGATCAGGATTGGTTTGAATTTATTGACCAGTTTGGTGCGAACAAATATCCTAGTGATATGAAGTCTTCCAATCCATGAACACATCTTTTTTATAAATTAGAAGGCAGATCTACTTTAAAAAAAAAAAAATTTTTTTTTTTTTTGGTCGTCCTGGGTCTTTGTTGCTGCAGGGGCTTTTCTCTAGTTCTCTAGTTATGTTGAATGGTATATCCATTCAATGGAATACTACTGACATTAGAAAGGAATGAGCTATTAATAGATGCAACAAGATGATGAACCTCAAAATAATTATGCTGAATGTAAGGAGCCAGACCCAAAAGGGGTATATATTATATTATTTCACTTAACATAAAACTCTAGTTGCAGTGGCTTCTCTTGCTGCAGGGCACGGGCTGTAGGGCGCGAAGACTTCAGTAGCTGCGCCTCCTGGGCTCTAAAGCACAGGCTCAAGAGCTGTGGTGGATGGGCTTTGTTGCTCCGAGGCATATGGAATATGCCCCATATCCAGCCCCATATCCTGGATCAGGGATCGAAGCCCTATCTCCTGCGTTGGCAGGCTGATTCTTTACCACTGAGCCACAAGGGAAGCCCCTGTGAACACACTTTTTTGTCAGATTTCTCCCTAAGTGTTTTAATCTAAATTCAATTTATTTACTAGCTAAAGGGCTATTCCGGTTCTCTGTTTCATCCTCAGTAGGTGGAATGCCTTCTCTTTTGTCTTCAGATTCTATCTATCCTTCCCTTCAAGACCCAGCTGAAGTCTCCCCTTCTCTGGGGAGCTTTCGCCGACCACCTCAATTCTCCCAGTACCTCTTAGGAACACTGATAATACCATCTATAGGACTCCTATGCATACTCACATTTGTTCTGCTGTTTTTTGCAGAGTTGGGCCTCTCTTACATAATTGTAAGCTCCTAAAAACCAGAATCTGTTTGTTTCCTTTTAGTACTTAGCAGAGTGCTGGTCTGTCACATTAATGATTAGAAAAGCACTCATAGGAGGAATACCTAAGCAATTCAATACAGAATTTTTAAGTCAGGAAAATGGAGAGTGTTTCTAATGATCACAGTCAGCACTGGGTACCTGTTCAGAGCAAAGGAGTTGGACAGCCTGGGTTGCTAATTCCAGCTCTGTCCCTGACTAACTATGAACTTTGGGTGAGTAACTTCACCTCTTTGAGCCCCATATCCCCATCTGTAAAATAAGGACAACATCTATCTTCTCAGTTGTCACAGGATGAAACGAGGTAACTCTTGTAAAGTGCTAAGCATGATTTCTGTTGTTGTTTCGTCAGTAAGTCGTGCCCAACTCTTTTGTGACGCCATGGACTGTAGCTCATCAAGCTCCTCTGTCCATGGTATTTTCCCAGGCAAGAATACCTGAGTGGGTTGCCATTTCCTTCTCCAGGGGATCTTCCTTACCCAGGGAGCGAACCTAGGTCTCCCACATTGGCAGGTGGATTCTTTACCACTGAGACACCAGAGAAGCCCTCAAGCACAATTTCTGCTGCTGCTGCTAAGTCGCTTCAGTCATGTCCGACTCTGTGCGACCCCATAGACGGCAGCCCACCAGGCTCCCCCGTCCCTGGGATTCTCCAGGCAAGAACACTGGAGTGGGTTGCCATGTCCTTCTCCAAAGCATGAAAGTGAAAAGTTAAAGTGAAGTTAGTCGTGTCCAACTCCTAGTGACCCCATGGACTGCAGCCTACCAGGCTCCACCATCCATGGGATTTTCCAGGCAAGAGTACTGGAGTGGGGGTGCCATTGCCTTCTCCTGCTGCTGCTGCTGCTAAGTCACTTCAGTCGCGTCCGATTCTGTTGACCCCATAAAGGGCAGTCCACCAGACTCCCCCGTCCCTGGGATTCTCCAGGCAAGAACACTGGGGTGGGTTGCCATTTCCTTCTCCAATGCATGAAAGTGAAAAGTGAAAGTGAAGTCGCTCAGCCATGTCCGAGCAGAGTAAATGCTTCCTAAATGTTCGCTATTATTGCATTCATTATGCCGAGCCACACCTCCTTTGCCTAGGCACTCTCATATACACCTGGGACAGAACTGGACTAGCCTGCTGATCAGCAGCTAGTCATGGTCAACGTCATGGAGATTCCTTTTGAGCCTAAGTGCTGCTGACAGGGACAGAAGTTAACTTCAATGCAGGCCAGTAAACAGAAACAGCAGCCACAAGACCGAGGCTGAATGTGTACAGTATATGGGGGGCTGCAAACCACAGAGGAGTTTTCTGAGTCGTGGTCACATTCTTAAATAGTCCTGTGGTCAGCAGGGTTTTCTGAGTGCAGAGAGCCGGCTGGTTTGAACTCGGTTGAGAGAGCCTCAGGGCTCCTGTGAAGGCTCTCTGCAAGCTGAGCATGTGCCCTGGGAGGCCGAGAAGGAAGCCCTCCCACACGTGCCCTGCTGCTCTGCGCCCAGCATCCTCACTCAGAGCGCAGCCACATCCGGGCGGCTAAACCACAGCCGGCTTCTGGCTGCCTTGCGCTACCTCTCGCAGCGGAGGCGGAGATCCCTGCTCTGCCGCACCTCCATCTTCTTCGTCCCTCCCTCAGCCCCGGCTGCCCTCCTCTCCTCGGAGGGGCTTCCTTCCCGAGGCAGCGTGGAAATCTGTATCCCCTCTCCCCCACAACCCAACCCCCGTCGACACACACCCCTTCACCTCCTCTTTTCTTTCCCCCTGCCTTCATCTGCCTTTTAAGACCTCTATTTCTGTCTCACCCGTTTTCTGAACGGACCATTCATCAGGCACTCTTTGTCATCCTTGCTGTTTTTCTCCAAAAGGGGTTAAATGATTCTTTTTCTCCCTATCTTTCTCTCTCTCTCTTCCTTCCTTCCCTTCCCTTCCTCCCTTCTTTTTGTTTTCTTTCTTCATTCCTTTCCTCTCTCCCTCCTTCCCTTTCTCCATATCCAACCCCCACCCCCTGCCCCTCTTTGATTTATTCCCCGATGCCCTTTTCAAAGAGCGCTTCAGGTAAGGCCTGTTCCAGCTGTGGAAACAAATAGTGCTTGCATTTGAGGTCATAGCTGGGAATACGGTCAAAGGTAGGGAGGACCTGTGTTGTCCAGGAAAGAAGACAGCCTCTGAGGGCTTCCCAGGAAAGAGGGACGGCAACTCTTTCAGCCAAATACACTTTATTTCTTTTCTTTCTCAGCTGACAAGGAATTTAGCACATTCATGGAGCTACAAATGACCATCTAGGAGTCTGCAGTGGAGACAGGGAGGGAGGGGCCACAGAGCGAGCTCTGGGTTGGGGTCTGCGAACAGGGCAGGACTTCTGCCAGCATCTACCCAGTCCATTCCCACCAAGGCTTTCCAAAGAGAGAGCTAGAAACAGAGAAAGGAAGGTGGACTAGTTAGGGATGGGGCAATTTCACTGCAGGAGAAAGAGGGAGCCAAGGGGAATAGTAATATCCGCTGGGGAAGGCACGAATGGGGGCAAGGCGGTGAGAGAGACAGAAAAAAATATCCTGACAAGAAGGCCAGCCAGGTGTGAAGGCGTGAGCAGCTGTGACGTTTCAAAGGATAATAAGGCAGCAATATCCTTGGACTGGGCGCCAGCAGAGAAGGCAGGAAGGAGGCCGGGGGACAAGGCCGAGGGTGGAAGCTCCCCACAAGGCAGAGGAACTTCTCCTGTGGGTCCAAGATTTGCCCAGGGAACAGACAGGGAGTGGCAGGCCTGGAGAGGAGTCAGAGCCAGGTCGGTGGGAGATGGTGTCAGGAGTTGTCAGACGCCTCTCTGATTCAAGCCAGCGTACAGGTCCCGCTGGCCTTTCCGGATGGGCTAGGGGTGGAATAGAGAGCGGGTGGTCAGCGGGGTGGGAGGAAGTCATTCCTGAGAAAGAAGGGCTTCTGCAGAATTAGCTTTAGAGCAATGGGAAGATCCTAGGCTAGGAGGCAGGAGGGGAGCTCAACTGCTCATCTCCTGTGAACTTTAGTTTTCCCATCTCAAAAATGGGAAACTAAAGGACCACTTCTCAGGGCTTTTGTCAGAATTAAGTGAAGTCACTCATGCAAAAGTAAATGCCACATGCTTGACTGGTGTTCAGTAAATATTTGTTGAGTTTGTCCAGGTGTGATATGCAAAATATTTAACCATTGGTGGTGCATACACACCGATCAATCAGAACAGTCCTGGTGATTCTCTGCCATGCCAGGCAGTAACTCTTTACTTGCCAAATCAGCTGGTAGGTACATGCTGGTGGGATGGCAGTCATGAGTTGATGGTGTTTGAGTTTGGGTATATGGTATTCCCCATGGCTGCTCCTGAGCTAATTAATGAATAAACCAGAGAAAGAGGAGTGACACCGCCACCCCCACTGCTTGTGGTTATGGGAACCCTGCAGCCTTTGAGATGACCGCATTCTACCATGATAGATGCAGAGGTGGGCACATGGTGGGTTGTCCTGGAGCCCTGAAGGAGGGGCTTTGAAGTGTCTGACAGGCCAGGTGGACAGTCCCACCTGTCCCCTTCTCCCCTAGAAAGACCCCTTCCCCCGCTCTGTCCCTAATTACCTCATAGTCTGGATTGGGTACAGGGGGTGGCCTCTCCCTGTTTTGTCCTGCAAAGGAGGGAAGAAAAAACGATTCATTTCCAAGAGGACACACCAATCTCGTGAAAATGAGATCCAAATCCAGGATGGCGAACTCCCCTCTACTTCTCAGTTTTTCTGTGCCAGCTGCTATTTTTCTTGCCTTTTTTTCACCCCATCTCTAATGACCCTACACAGTTCTTATCATTTTGTGACCTTAGCTCAAGGTCCTTCCATGGTTTCTGAGTAATCTGAGATGGGACATTCTGTGTCAAGATCTCGGCCATACCATGACTGTTCTAGAGAAGCTGTCTTGACCTGGTCTGGGCTGGACATCCCCCCTTGGTGGGCATCTTCTCCGTGATCTTACCCCGGGGCCTGCCGCCCAGCACCTGCTCCTCTCGTCATAGGCGTGGCCTTGGCCTTTCGGCTCTTGCTCCAGTAATACACCACCAGCAGCAAGCCCAGAGTGACACAGATGTCAACCACGATGATTGTGGCCACCTCCATCAGATTCACCTCCATGCAGTTCTTACACACTGTGAGGCAGAGGTCGGGGAGAAGAAGAGAAATCCCCCAGAAAAGAAGACACAGGACACAGGATGAGGAAGGCACAAATGAAGCTCATTTTCCCTTTAGTACTCACGTACCTGCCATGGCCAGACACCCTTCCCTCTGCCCCCAGGCTGTTTCAGCACCTTTATAACAACAAGCGAAGTGTGGTGTTCTTGAGTAGAGACTCTGGAGTCAGTCAGACAGTCCTGGGTTCAAATCCCAGCTACGTGACTCACTAGTTGTGAGAATTCGGAAATGTGTGTTGAACCCACAAAGCTTCTGTTTCTTCATATATAAAATGGAAGTAAGATAGCACTGAACCCACATAATTGGTAAGAGGATTATATGAAATGCCCGGGCAAGTGTTTGGTATAGTGCTTGAAACTTAATAAGCATTCATTGATTGTTAGCTGTCATTATTGTTTATGATTATGCCTTAGTTTATGACATTTTTATAGAGTAGCTTTGAGTCCTTTTTGCAAATCCTGAAGAATTCATGTCTGGATAAAGCATCAGATAAACTAATATTGGGGCTTCATATTTTCTGGGCAGGACATAATGCAGACAGGATACCCAGTCCTGTCTCTTGGGAAGTTGTTTTGGATCTAGTGCTAAGGTTACCCTGACAGCCCTATATTGATGTTTAATCTATTACTGATGATATGTGGCCCCAGATAGTCTTGGATTGAGTGTAGGAGAAGCACAAAGTTGCCAGGGAACTGTTAAGTTGGATAAGGGAAATCCTGAGAATGCTCTTTTAAAATATCCTCCCTAAAGAGCCTAGTAGCGCTTGCTCTGAAGACCTGTATTACCTCTTGCTTTCAGGTACAGCGTATGTGCCGCCTCTGTGTTGCCTTCAGTTGCGAGGCATTGATAATAACCACTGTTGTCCATTTCTGAAAAATTATCCAGGGATAGCTGCTTAACATCATAACCTTTCATTTGTTCACCATTTTTTTTCCATTGTACTCCATTTTCAAACTCTCTAGGGCACGTCAGCTCAACAGTGTTTCCAGAGATGGAGACTTCATATGCTAGGGAATGGGAGAAGAGAGAAGGGAAATTTAAAAAGAGAAACCAGTAAGATTTAAGGCAAATTAGTAGCCAAAGAACCAACCAAATGCAGAAAGTCATCTGACATCCTAGATCTCAGATTTTCTTGTCAAAAGGTGACTCTGTTGGCTAAAGGGTATGAAAGAGGAGAGACACAGGAGAAGGGGCCTTAGAGCACCTCTTGAAGATGACTTCAGAGTTTAGGCATGGACATGGGGACTTGGAAGGAGAGGGTGAAAATAAAGAAAATCTACAGAAGTCCTTATTTGTAATGTTTCTAAAATGGAGGGTTAGAAACGTTGGGAGGACCTCAGTTCTTGGGGTTAATCTCCCTCAATCAGGTGCTTTTTCCCAACCACAGATCTGCATCATTGATAGGACAAGTATAAAAGACTGATAAACTTACGTTTCTGTTCAGTATCATCTGAAAATGAAAAAGGAAAGAATAGTAAGAAAATAATCATGGTTGAAGTTTAAACTGTAGGTAAAAAATTTCAAGTGGAGCTAGACACTGTCCCTAAGAATTCCCAGAGAATTCTTTGGGAGCCCCATGTCTTGAAGATGAGCTATGTACCTGGCCTAAGAGATATGCTCATAGACACAACTCAGGTATATCAAACTGAGAATATATCAGCATGTACTTCTAGACTGAGATCCACTAAAGCTCAAAAAGTCTTAGAATCCTGAAGTTGAAAAATTCTAGACGTCTTCAAGCTTATTCTCTTGCATTAGCAAGAGCCATATTCCAAATAGATATGAAAGGGATATCATATCCTTCTCAGAGATAAACACCTTCATTTCTTTGAATCACTGATTGTTATACTCATCTGGTTTTCATTATTCAGAAGTTCTTTCTTATAACTAACAGAAACCTTCATAGTAGATATCAAATATCTTTCTTCTTATTCCATGCCACTTTCATGTTATTACCCTTAAATTATGTGAAGTTCTATATACATTTTAAAGAAAAAAATTCTTCTAATAAAAAGTGACATTATTTTAAATTATATCTCAGTGCAATCAACTCTTAATTATATTGTTGGAACTATTGGTGCGGACAACTAAAATCCACTAATAAAATTTGGGGATCCAGCCAAATTCCCCAGAGTAGCTAATTTTGCCCTAGGAAATAGGGATGGGGAGCACCCTGGTTTCCTGGAAGACCTGTGGCTGGGACCCTAGGCAGCACTGGGCTATGCTTGAGTCTGAATATATAACAGCTGGAAGAGCAGAGCGTGATGCTCAGAGACACCCTTCTCTCTATTGGAGGTGTTTTGCTACAGTGTGCTATGGGGACAGAACATTGGACTGAGTCAGAAACCCTGTGTTTGAATCCCAGATCTGCTTTAGGCTGTGTGACCAAGGGAAAATAATTTAACTTCTCTGAGCTTCGGTTTCTTCATCTGGGAAACAGATAAAACATCCACCTCACAACGTATTTGTGAATGGATCATGAAACTGAAAATGGATGGTGCATTGCAGATGCTCAAAAAAAGTGTTTTTACTTTCTTTCTTTCCTTCTGGGGGTCCTGCTAATGGAGAACAGAGCAGAGTACTGACCCAGTTGCTTAGTCAGCACTCCAGCTGAGATCATATGGAATGTAAGCAAGTCATTCTGCAGGTTTACCTATCTACTAATAATGGGGAGTTGAGTATAATGACAGTAGATCATCTGTAATATTTTGACTTGGAAATAATTTTTCAGCTTTGATATTTCTTAGAAATATTAAACTAGAAATCATAAATAAAATAATTTAGAAGTAAATAGAGGTTTCACTCTGCATGATATGTTTGTTTGGAAAAGCAATGTGAAAGAAATTGCTCACAACTCTTTTGGCATAAATTCAGTAGTGAAGCGCAGACCAATACATTCTCATACGAGGGCCTAGATGTCTATGGTTAGAAGCACTTGTTTTATTATTGTTATTTGGCTGTGCTCCATGGCATGTGGTATTTCATTTCCTCAACCAGGGATCGAACCCAGGGGCCCTGCAGTGGAAGCACAGAGTCTTAACCACGACCACCAGGAAATTCCCTTAGATGTCTATACTTAGAAACAGGACATATGCTCACAAAAATTTTGTACATGCTCATAATGATTAAAAAAATTATTTTCAGGGACTTTCCTGGTGGTCCAGTGGCTAAGACTCTGTGCTCCCTATGCGAGGGCTGGGTTAGACTCCCTGTCAGGGAACTAGATCCCACAACCCGCAGCTAAGACCTGGTGTAGCCAAATAAATATTTTTAAAAAAATGAGTTTCAGCATCGGATAAGTATGCATTCATATTTATATCTCTGATTGGACTATATATTTATTTTCTAAGTCTTGGTTTTCTTATCTGTAGAGTGGAGATGTTAGGAGAATTACATGACGAAATTCAGGTAGAATATTAAGGGCAATACCTAGAACATGTATGCTCAGTAAACTATAATGCTTATTATTTAGTCTGCATATTTCCCATATAATGATAGCTAAACTCTACCAACTGCTTTCCATCTATCAGATGATATTCTAAGTAAATCAATTAATCCTCATAACAATTCTACAAGCTAGGTATCATTATTATTTATATTTCACATGTAATAATGCTTTGGCACAGAGAAGTTAAGAAAATTATTCAGACACTCAGCAAGTAAGAAGTTGAGCCAGGATATGATGGTCTAGTTTCAGAGTTAGACTCTTAGCCTCACACTCCACAACCTTCTCCACTGCCTGAGATATTGTTCCTTATAATATAAGTTTACTCTTTAAACCTCAGCTCAAGAATCACCTCCCCTGGGAGCTTTCCCCCAACTATATCCTTTGTAGAGTTGGCCACTCTTCTCTTTATGTTTTATTTTACTCTTTACTCATAGCAGGAAACAGACTATATTATCAATTATTTGTCTTTCAAATAAGACCATCAGCTTTTTTTTTTTTTTCCCCGAACCATGTGGCTTGTGGGATCTTAGTTCCTTGACCAGGGATTGAACCCAGGCCCTCAGCAGTGAAAGTAAGAGGTTCTAACTGGTAGGCTTCCAGGGAATTCCGAAGACCTTCAGCTTCTTGAGGGGAAGGAACTAGTGATGCAGTCATATGCATGATCATTTATTCATTTAAAAACAGGTATTGAGCACCTGTTCACACACACACACACACATGAGCACCTACCATGTGTATTAGAAGTAAAAGTAAAATGTTAGTGGCTCAGTCGTGTCCAACTCTGTGATCCCATGGACTGTAGCCCACTGGGCTCCTCTGTCCATGGGATTCTCCAGGCAAGAATACTGGAGTGGGTTACCATGCCCTTCTCCAGGAGATCTTCCTGACCCAGAGATCAAAACCAGGTCTCCTGCATTGTGGGTGGATTCTTTACCATTTGAGCCACCTGGGAAGCCCATGTTGTTTTGGCCTTCAATGAATTCATGATATACACAAAAATTCCAACCCACACCCACATATATTCTTTCCTGAATGGATGCTCAGGAATACACATCACTCAGCTATAATTGGACCTGACAGTTAGCAACAAACATAGGCATATCTCATATAGATTCTATTGAAAGATAATTATATTTTCTGTCTAATGGTTCTGGTTCTTAGTATTTATTACTGTAATATGTCATGATTATTTTGACCCACATTTGAAAGGAAGTCGTACAGAGTGAAAATCCTCTTACCAATTTCTTCTGAATCTGAAAAAGAAACTATTCAAAACACTTCTATCAGCTAATAAGATCAGACCCTTCCACCCTGGGTTAGGACTCTTCCCTCAATCTTCAGAAAACAATGGATATTTAAATTTCTCATGGCTGCATATGAAAAACTCTTTCGTATTCTAGATTTTAAAAACTGGTGGCTAATTAGTTATTAAAAACAGAGTCCTAAGAATAATTTTGAATATAATGTCTATTCAATACATAAATATAAAATGTATTTATAAAATTAAAAATATAATTGGCACTAGTGGTAAAGAACCCGCCTGCCAATACAGGAGACATAAGAGATATGGGTTCCGTTCCTGGGTCGGGAAGATCCCCTTGAGGAGGAAATGGCAACCCACTCCAGTATTCTTGCTTGGAGAATCCCATGGATAGAGGAGCCTGGCAGGCTACCGTCCATAGGGTTGCAAAGAGTTAGACATGACTGAAGCGACTTAGCAGGCAGGCATAAAATTATTACATTGTACACCTTAAACTTATACCATGTTATATGTCAATTATATTCCAATAAAGCTGGCAAAAAGGAAGATCTATATCAGGCATAAATTAAACGATAAACAAAAACCAACCCCAAATGACCAATAGCATGCAGAAGAGATTAGTTTCTCTGGAGTTTATCAGGGCTCTCAACATATCCCATCTGTCAGTAAGGTAACATTAACACATTCTCCATGATATATTTCTTAAAAAGGATTCTAAGGACACTACAATTTAGGCAGATTAAGGGTACGTAATGGAGACTGGCCCAGTGCCTGCCTTTAACACAAAATTGGTTCACTCAGTTTGGAGGAGCTGACTGAAGAGAAAGCCTTCCAGTATTGGGATATTCCTGCCTCTTTGCTATGACTGAGGAGGTAAGTCCAGGCCAGGCACACTCATATGCATGTGAACACATGAACACACATGCACGCGCACACACACTTTCAGAGTATTTGGACATGTAATTCTTCTTCTTCTTTTTTACTTTTGGTCCTACCCCACAGCAGGTGGACTCTTATTACCCTGACCAGGAATGGAACCTATGCCCCCAACACATCGAAAGTGCAGAGTCTTAACCACTGGACCAGCAGGGAAGTCCCTGGACACATAATACTGAATGTGGACCCAAATGCTGCCCCAGAGGCTTATTCAGTGCATCTCTAGGCATGCATTCAAGCCACAAATCCTCTACAAAAACTCACATCAAACAGGAAACGAAAACTTGGCATTATTTTAGTTGGCTCAGTTCTTTTCTTCTGAGTAGTTAACACTCATTATTTCCTGTGATCTCTGTTGCACTCCTCTTCTTGGCTAGAACTATCCCTAGACTTATGAGGAAAAGGCAAAGGAGAAGATGAGAGAAACCCCTTTTACTGGTCTCTGTAGGAGGTCTAGTAAAAACATTCATAAATATAAAACAGATGGGCTGATTTGATAACAAGGAGAGAAAAAGCAGAACTCACCTTGTGCCCAAGCACCAACTAGAAAATAAATAAGAAAAAAAGAGTTAGTAAATGTTGTGAGTGACTGAAATTCCAAGCAGAGAAAGTTCTATAGTCTAGTCTGACCATTTCTGAGCATCTGCAATCCTTCCCACCCATTTCTGGATCACAG
This sequence comes from Nanger dama, assembly GCA_917880005.1. Lineage (NCBI taxonomy): Eukaryota > Metazoa > Chordata > Mammalia > Artiodactyla > Bovidae > Nanger > Nanger dama. The sequence goes on along the minus strand of CAKJTW010000014.1, from coordinate 29,265,214 downwards.
TTAACTCTATACCCAGTGAGTGATATGGATTTCTGGGTACCGACCCAGGGTTTCTGGTCCTTTTGGGATGAGACAGAAGAAGGAAGCACCTAGCATTAAACATGAACACACAGTATTTGACAAACAGACATTAGAAAATGTTGATGGGTGCTTATAGCGAGAGTTTTGCAGCCCAGTCTCCATTTTAAAGAGAAATCTCTTGACTGTGGAAGAAAAACAAGCTCTGGGTTAGGGTACAAAGATTGAGATTCTTGTTCCATCTCTGACTCCTGCTGGTCTGATGGTTCAGTTTTTCCATTTGTTTTCTACTTGAGACAGAGATGGGAATACTTGAAACCAATTACTCACTAGCTAAAGCCTGTGCATTGAAGAGTCCGATCATATTTCCACTGGGTCCTCCAGAGTCCCTGCACTCAGCAGTAATCCAGATTCTCTGTAATGACCAGTTTCCCTGACATCGCCTTCAAGTTTCATGTGTACCTATTTTATCAACAGCCTCTATACTGGATGAGACACCCCTCCCAATCACCATAACCAGAGCAGCCTAGGCACATTCTCATGAGGCCAAACCTCTAGGGGTGTTTGGGTCTTTGGTATTCCCTCTCCCTGTGCAGAGCACAGTTTACACTATGGGGCTGTAACCCAATGCCTTGAGGAATCACACTCTGCCCTTTGACACTCCAAACATGTTTCCTGGACCAGTAGGAGACAAATGTCAGAGGGCTCATTATAAAGGCAGAAAAGCAGTCCCACTCCAGACCCACTGAAGCAGAAGCTGAAATTTAACAAGTTTCCCCGGTGACTCGTGTGCACGCTTGAACTAGAGAAACCCAAGATGAAGCAGGAAGTGGAGACGCCATGGCTGTAGCTCTGAGATGCAAGCCCCCAGCTTGATAGTGTTTTCTAGATTTCTAAAATAAAACCCTCATGAACTATTTGGCCTCACATCGTGCCATCATTAAGAGCAGAGGCTGTAGGCAGTTCTGAGTTGCCAGATCAGCTTCAGCACTCACTAACTGTGGTTTTAAATAAGCTATTGAACTTCTCTGAGTACTAGTTTTTACATCTGTAAAATAGGGTGGAGGCCCCCAACCTCTGGACCACAGATGGGTAGTTTCTGTCAGATCAGTGGCAGCATTAGATTAGAAACAAAGTGCACAATAAATGGGATGTGCTTGGAAACATCCTGAAACGAAACCCCCACCTCAGTCCGTGGCAAAATTGTCTTCTACAAGACTGGTCCCTGGTGCCAAAAGGCTGGGGACCACTGAAACGGGATACATGTAACGTTTACCTTCCAAGGTGGAGGTAAAGATTAAATTAGTTAACACAAGTAAAGACCTTTTGTAGCACAGTATCTGGCACTCTTACTGAGTGCTGTTTACTACAGCAACCTTAAAAATAATCTTTGTCTGATATGAGCTATGGAAAGCCTCTTAGTTACTTATCAATTATATTCCACCTTCCTTCCAACAGGACTACAGTAATTGAAAGCACTTGGTCCACTGAAAAGGAATGGAAATTATGAGGTGCTTCATTGTCTCAGATTCTAAGCTTGCTGAATACTTGGTGCAGAGTTTGGGATCAACCATCTACTCTCTTCGCAATAAACAGCGAAGGTTAACTCCTCTAATCTCCTTTGTGTTAGTTCATAAGGGCTGGGCTGTTCACTGACAGAAGAAGATTTTTCTCGGAGGCACAAAGATCTTACTTTCAGTAGATATGATCACCTCAACTGCTTTCCTTTAGCTGTTCTCTGAAAGGCCTTCTGGGAACACGCTAGCCTAGCCCTAGTTCCCTGTGCTAACACCGCACAAACACTTCCTTACATTTTCTAGAAAATGAGGCTCCTTGATACCCTGGGCAGTACCAGGTTAGGCAGTGAGCCTTCCATGGTCTGGAGAAACACTCATCTTTTCATTCCATCCTACTCACCTAATAAGAGGCAGAGTCCCAGAACTCGCCAGAGATTCCCCGACTGCATCCTTCCCCCTCACTGGGCGCTCACTCTGCCTAAGATGGCGGAGGCCAGTTGGCTCACAGCTTCTGAAAAAGAAACCAGAGGACTTTTTCAAAACCCCTGCTGGAGTTGAGGACCCTGGGGCTATCGCTCCCAATGCTGGGATGAAAAGGGGCCTTTGTAAGAGAGACACTCACCATTTTCTGAAGCAGGCACCTACAGCTGGGAGGAGGCGGGTTTCTGAACCCCACACAGGAAGTGAGAAGGGGCCTCTGGGCCTGAAGGGTTCTACGTTTGAGACGGAGGCAGCCATCTGGGTTGGCTGGGGAGAGCTGGGCCCCGTGTCCTCCCGTTGGATGAGGGAGACCTGAGGTGCTGTGAAAAATACCTGCAACTTAGCTGCCCAGGCCTTACACAATGCACCCCCATGTTGGGGGGGCTCCCTTCTCAGATACCCGTCCTCACCACACAAGCTGCGATAGGAAGAGAGAGGAGCACCAAAGAGTTGCTTTCTTTACGGCATACGTGGCTCGGGGCAAGGTGTTGGTTTGAAAATATATGTTGATTTAAAACCATGAGATGCTATTCTTTTTTGCCTGTAATATTTACAAAAATATTTTTAAAATGTAATATTCAGCATTGGAAAGGGTAAAGAGTGACAGTCTTAGAATCTGCTGATGTGAGTGTAAATGGTTGTGGTCTTTCTTAATTTTTGAGCGTGCTTCAATCAAATGCTTACCCAGTGCCAGGCACTGTGCTAAGGGCTCTAACCAACAGTTCTCTAGGGACTTCCTTGGCAGTCCAGTGCTTAAGACTGTGCTCCCAAAACAGGGGCACAGGATTGATCCCTGGTCAGGAGCTAAGATTTCACATCCTGAGTGGCATGGCCCCAAAGCAAACAAACACAAAGAAACAAAAACAATCTTCTACAGTAGATATTACAGTTTCCCTGATGGCTCAGTGGTACAGAATCTGCTTGCCAGTACAGAAGATGTGGGTTCCATCCCTGGGTCGGAAAGAACTCTTGAAGAAAGAATTGGTAACCCATTCTAGTATTCTTGCCTGGGAATTCCCATGGACAGAGGAGCCTGGCCAGCTATAGTCCATGGGGTCGCCAAGAGTCGGATGTGACTTATCAACTAACCAACCACAGGGTAGACATTAGGGTTAGGGTGTGGCCCTCAACACAAGTGAACAGTGACCCTCTAAGACAGGTATTATTTTCATCCTCATTTTATGCTTGAGTAAACTGAGGCTCAGATAGGTTATCTAAGTTGTCACAGATTATAGAGCTGGGATCCTCAAAAATATTTTAGCGAAATCCATTGACTTAGTAAATATTCGGAAGGAATGATGTTGAAGCTGAAACTCCAGTACTTTGGCCACCTCATGCGAAGAGTTGACTCATTGGAAAAGACTCTGATGCTGGGAGGGATTGGGGGCAGGAGGAGAAGGGGACGACAGAGGAGGAGATGGCTGGATGGCATCACTGACTCGATGGACATTGAGTCTGAGTGAACTCCGGGAGTTGGTGATGGACAGGGAGGCCTGGTGGCTGCGATTCATGGGGTCGCAAAGAGTTGGACACGACTGAGCGACTGAAATGTACTGAACTGAACTGATATCTACTTGGCTGTAGTATGTGCTGGATGCTAGTAATAGAGCAGTCACAAGATAGATAGTCCTCATGGAGGAAGGAAATGTGGACTTAAGCTGATTATTTCAGGAGGTTGATGCTGAGAAAGAGGAAATACAGGGGCTGTGGGAGTGATAGAAGGAAGGCCTAATGTAGTCTGAGGGTAGGGGAATATTCCTTCTGAGGGTGGCATCTAAGCTGAAACCTGCTGGAGGCCTGGAGTGAACCAGGAGTTGGGGAGGACAAGGAAAGTATTCCAGACAGAGGGAGCAGCATGTTTGGGGCCTGGGGATGAGGAAGAGAGACCCATTCAAGAAACCAGAAACTCAGAAAGGCGAGTAGCAGAGGTAAGAAATGGAACTGGAAACTCAGCAGGGGCCAGATGGAGAGGGATTTGCAAGCCTTGTTAGAGATTCTTTTTAAAAAATTTTTAATTGGAGGATGATCTCTTACAATGTTGTGTTAGTTTCTGCTGTACAATGAAGTGAATCAGCTATATGTATACAAACAGCCCCTCCCTCTGGGACCTCCCTCCCACCCCCATCCCACTCCTGTAGGTCATCACAGAGTGCCAGGCTGCCCTGTGCTCTACAGCAGCTTCCCACTAGCTATCTATTTTACATATAGAATCCCAGGAGTGGAGGAGCCTGATAGGCTGCAGTCTATGGGGTCGCTGAGGGTCGGACACCACTGAGCGACTTCACTTTCACTTTTCACTTTCATGCATTGGAGAAGGAAATGGCAACCCACTCCAGCGTTTTTGCCTGGAGAATCTCAGGGACGGGGAGCCTGGTGGGCTGCCGTCTATGGGGTCGCACAGAGTCGGACACGACTGAAGCGACTCAGCAGGAGCAGCAACAGCAGAGTATATATGCCAATGCTACTCTCCCAATTCATCCCAAAAGATTCTTAAGGATTATTTTAAGGGTAATGGGAAGTGATTGAAGAGTTTAAAACAGGAGGATGACAGCATCAAATTCTTTAAACATTTTTAAATGAAAAAAATTAATTGTGGAAGTAATATATGCATGTTATGAACAAAGGAAGAGCACATAAGAGTACATGTTACAACCGTTTCCTGACTCACCTTGCCTTGGCCATATTCCTCTCCCTAGAGAAAACCACTTTCAACTTTGTAAACTGTTTTTCTGGTGGTTACCTTCTTATCTCTAAATGTGAGTTGTCATCATTCGGGTTCTCTGGGAAACAAACTGAGATGGAGATCTGTGTGCAGGTGGCTCACAGAGGGAAGCACAGGAACAGCTCTGGTCAGAGAAGGAGGTGGGATTGGCCAAGGGAGAAGGGAAGCTACAATGAGAGTTCAGCCAAACCAAGGGGAGATACCAGGCTAGGACTGTGTGGTAATAGGGAAGAGCCTCATATTCTATAATGAGTTAATCACTAAAGGGATGTTACCTATAAGTTAAACTATACATAATGGCTCATTGCTGGGAACCCTGCTTCCCAAGTAATGAGAGTTAACATGAAATACCTTTGTTCAGCTCATAGGAAACATCCTGACCAGGTTCACCTGTGAATGACTGCAGGAAGGAAGAAATTAACACAATCTCTCCCGACTCTGGCTGGAACCAGGACTTTACATCCTCCCCTTTCAGTATAAAAGAAGCCTGAATTCTAACTTTGGGAAGATGGTTCTTTGGGACACTAACCAACCATCTTCTCAGTCTTATGGCTTTTCCAGTGAAATAGCTATTCCTTGCCTCCATAACTCCTCTCTTGATTTATTGGTCTGTCACGAGGTGGCTTTCTGGTATCTCTCTGGTGGCTCAGATGATAAAGAATCTGCCTGCAATGCAGGAGAACCAGGTTCAATCCCTGGGTTGGGAAGTTACCTTGGAGAAAGAAATGGCAACCCACTCCAGTAGTCTTGCCTGGAGAATTTCATGGACAGACGAACCTGGCAGCTACAGTCCATGGAGTCGCAAGAGCTGGATACAACTAAGCAACTAACACACACACACACTGAGGTGGCACTAGTGGTAAAGAACCCGCTTGCCAATGTAGGAGACTTAAGAGATGTGGGTTCAATCCCGGGTCAGGAAGATCCGTTGGAGGAGGGCATGGCAACCCATTCCGTATTCTTGCCTGAAGAAGCCCATGGACAGAGAAACCTATAGTCCATAGTGTTGCAGAGAGTTGAAAGTGACTTAGCATACATGCATGGATGCATGCAATGAGTGGTACAAGCTTGGACTTGTTAACAGGGTCACCCATCAGAGCAGTCCTGAATTAAGGCCATAGGCATGTCACCTAGTTTTCAGTATGAACTGTTTCCAGAGAGGTGTGAACTCGAGTGTGTTGCAGCTGCTTCCGCTGAGAACAAGGCCTGTGAGAGGGCTCCGCTCTGAGCTCTCAGAGGGCACAATCCCAGCAGATGGGTAAGTAAGTGGTCCTCTAGGGGAACGTGGGCAGCATCACATGGCATCCATGCAGGTCACCCCTTGGCCTGCTTATCCACTCGCTGTATAATAATTTCATGCCATTCTTTAATCAACATTTTCAGGATGCTGGTTGATATCTTTTTCTGGAGAAGCTTGTGAAAGAAGAGTTATGGCCCCACTACAGCTGCTCTCCACCCTCATGGAAGAAAGTGAAGAGGAACTAAAAAGCCTCTTGATGAAAGTAAAAGAGGAGAGTGAAAAAGTTGGCTTAAAGCTCAACATTCAGAAAACAAAGATCATGGCATCCGGTCCCATCACTCCATGGGAAATAGATGGAGAAACAGTGGAAACAGTGTCAGACTTTATTTTGGGGGCTCCAAAATCACTGCAGATGGTGACTGCAGCCATGAAATTAAAAGACACTTACTCCTTGGAAGAAAAGTTGTGACAAACCTAGATAGCATATTCAAAAGCAGAGACATTACTTTGCCGACTAAGGTCTGTCTAGTCAAGGTTAATGGTTTTTCCAGTGGTCATGTATAGATGTGAGTGTTGGACTGTGAAGAAGATTGAGCGCCGAAGAATTGATGCTTTTGAACTGTGGTGTTGGAGAAGACTCTTGAGAGTCCCTTGGACTGCAAGGAGATCCAAACAGTCCATTCTGAAGGAGATCAACCTTCAGAATGGGATTTCTTTGGAAGGAATGATGCTAAAGCTGAAACTCCAGTACTTTGGCCACCTCATGCAAAGAGGTGACTCATTGGAAAAACTCTGATGCTGGGAAGGATTGGGGACAGGAGGAGAAGGGGACGACCGAGGATGAGATGGCTGGATGGCATCACGGACTCGATGGATGTGAGTCTGAGTGAACTCCAGGAGTTGGTGATGGACAGAGATGTCTGGTGGCTGCGATTCATGGGGTTGCAAAGAGTTGGTCACAACTGAGCGACCGAACTGAACTGAATTGACAGCTGTTCTGGGGGCCCCATCTGATCATCATAATCTCCCTTCTTTGTTACTCATTCTAGACTGCTCCTGGCCTTAGATGTTAATAGCACTTTTGCTGACCTAAGGGAAGACATAGCTTGGGGAGCCTGAATCCTTGGTTGGCATGGCCTTCTCAGGCTGTGAGCCCTTGGTTTCTACATGTATTCTCCCTGCTCCCTGCAGCCCTGACTCCTCCTGATGGTAAGGAGAGATTCATCCTACTGGGAGAGTGAACTATTTTTTTGCCTACTGCCAACTGCTATATCCCTTGGGCCACTGGAAAGTCATACGTAGGACAACTTTTTGTTTTGCTGACCTGTTCTCTGCACGGCAAGATGCCAGCATTTGGTTGGCTAAAGGCCTCTAGCATCCCACACAACCACACACATTTCCAAAATATCCTCTAGAGAACAGTACCATCTTAATTGAGAATTACCATTTAGGAACTTTCTTCCATATGTGTTTATAGAACCCTAGTCTCTAATTCCCTCTCAAACTGAACAGAAGGAGGCAGCAGTTGACTAGGAAATCAGCAATGTGGTTACATGAAGGCTCCAAAATCACTGCAGATGGTGACTGCAGCCATGAAATTAAAAGACACTCCTTGGAAGAAAAGTTATGACCAACTTAGACAGCATATTAAAAGCAGAGGCATTACTTTGCCAACAAAGGTCTCTCTAGTCAAGGCTATTGTTTTTCCAGTAGTAATGTATGGATGTGAGAGTTGGACCATAAAGAAAGCTGAGCACTGAAAAACTGATGCTTTTGAACTGTGGTGTTGGAGAAGATTCATGAGAGTCCCTTGGACTGCAAGGAGGTCCAACCAGTCCATCCTAAAGGAGATCAGTCCTGAATATTCACTGGAAGGACTGATGTTGAAGCTGAAACTCCAATACTTTGGCCGCCTGATGTGAAGAGCTGACTCATTTGAAATGATGCAGGGAAAGATTGAAGGTGGGAGGAGAAGGGGACGACAGAGGATGAGATGGTTGGATGGCATCACCAACTCAATGGTCATGAGTTTGAGTAAAGTCTGGGAGTTGGTGATGGACAAGGAGGCCTGGCATGCTGCAGTCCACGTGGTTGCAGAGAGTCAGGCACGACTGAGTGACTGAACTGAACTGAATGCTCGGCATGAAATGTCTCTACTTTTCTTAACTTTGCCCTCACTCAGCCTGCACTACAGCCACTAGACCCGCCTAGGACTCCACTCTGTTTCCTGGGAGTCTCTTAGGTCTGTTCTTCCCTCTGGCTTCCCAAATGGTCTCCATCTCTGTTCTAGCCAATTTGCAGTCCCTAAGCAGTGTTCTCATTTTTATTTTTGAGGATTAATTTAAAAACTTATGGTAAACACACATAACATAAAATTTACCATCTTAACTTTTGCGGGGGGTTGGGGACAAGGCATGCAGGATCTTAGTTCCCTGACCAGAGATTGAATCCATACCCCTTTCAGTGGAAGCACTGAAATGGAGTCGTAACCTACTGGACTACCAGGGAAGTCCCCATCTTAGCTATTTTTAAGTGAACAGTTTAGTAGTGTTAAGTACATTTGTATTGTACAGCCAGTCCCCAAAGTCATTTCATCTTGCAAAACAGAAACTCTATATTCATTAAACAACAACACCCCCATTTCCTCCTCTCTTCAGCCCATGACAACCACCATTCTGTTGTCTGTCTCTATGAATCTGACTTTCTCATTTACGTGAAATCACATAGTATTTGCTTCTTTGGAACTAGCTTAATTCATTAGCATAATGTCCTCAAGATTTAGGCTGAATAATTATTCTATGTATATACTATGTTTTGTGTATCTATTCATCTGCTGATGGTCTCTTGGGGTGCTTTCACCCTTTTGGCTACTACGAATAATGCTGCTGTGAACATGGGTATTCAAATCTCTCTTCAAAACACTGCTTTCAGTTCTTTTGTGTCTGTACCTAGAAGTGGAATTGATGGATCATATGGTAATTATATATTTAATTTTTGAAGACCTCATATATTATTTTTCCCCAGCAATTGCACCGTTTTACATTCTCTCCAACAGTGCATAAGGTTCCAATTTCTCCACATCTTTATCAGCACTTGCTTTCTGTTCTTTTGATAATAGTCATCCTAATGTCTATAGTAGTAGGAATTCCTAATAATGTACTTTCCCACCCTTGAGAAATTCCATAGAAGTAGAATCTGGAAAAATAGCATACATTAAGAAACTATGCTAATGATTATCTTTCATGTTTTTCTTAGAATAATAGCCTTGTTACAAACCCCAAGGCCAGATCCAGAAGGGAGTATGACCGGGATCATGAAAGTATGGACTTTGGAACACCAGGTCAGTGCCAGGCAGGAACGCTGCCTACGCACCTGCTGATTGCTCCTGAGACTAGCCGGGAAGTGAACAGCCTGGGGTAAAAACTAAGGAGATCTGGACTATGTCAGTGTAATCCATGACACTTAGGAGTACATGATTAAAATAGCATATGTCTTGAGAAAGACAAGATTAAAGAAATTCTTGTAGTCTGCACTTAGGAATACAAGCTGGATTCAGAGTGGGCTCTGCACCTCTGTCCAAAAGAGGCTGCAGGTCTCCTGAACCATTGCACCAGATTTCATGTTTTGTCTTCATTCTCATCACTTGCTCCCAGACCACTAAGGCAATAGGGTATGAAGTGGTATCTCCTTGTCGTTTTGATTTACCTTTCCTTGATAATTAGTGATGTTGAGTATCTTTTCACGGGCTTGTTGGCCATTTTATATCTTCTTGGGAGAAATGTCCATTCAAGTCCTTTGCTCATTTTTAAAAAGCTATCCTATTATAAATTTTATTTATTTATTTTTGGCTGTGCTGGGTCTTTGTTGCTGTGCAGGCTTTCTCTAGCTGTGGCGAGCGGGGGCCACTCTGTAGTTTTGGTGCTCCGCCTTCTCATTGCTGTGGGTTCTCTTGCTGCAGAGCACCGGCTCTAGGGCATGCAGGCTTCAGTAGTTGTGACACATGGGCTCAGCATTTGTAGCTCCCAGGCTCTAGAGCACAAGTTCAACAGTTGTGGTGCGTGTGCTTCGTTACTCTGACATACGGGATTTCCCGGGCTAGGGATTGAAACCGTGTTCCCTGCATTGCCAGGCAATTCTTAACCAATGGACCACCAGGGAAGTCTGTTTGCTCATTTTATAATTGGGCTTTTAAAAAAGCTATAGTTGTTTATATTTTCTAGATGTTAAGCCCTTATCAGACATAGGATTTGCAAATATCTTCTCCCATTCCACAGGCAGCCTTTTCGTGCTATTGTGAAACTGGACGCACAGTTTAAATTTTGATATAGTCCAATTTATCTCTTTTTACTTTTATTGTCTATGTTTTTGAAGTCCTTCAGACTTCACTTTCCCTTTTCACTTTCATGCATTGGAGAAGGAAATGGCAACCCACTCCAGTACTCTTGCCTGGAGAGTCCCGGGGACGGGGAGCCTGGTGGGCTGCCGTCTATGGGGCGCACAGAGTCGGACATGACTGAAGTGACTCAGCAGCAGCAGCAGCAGTGGCCTCCTTTCATTGCCAGTCTAGAGAGCCCTTCAGCCTGGGGAACAGGAGGAGGAGGACTGGATTAATCTTTTGAGTCTCACTCAGTTATTGCAATGGTGGTCTTTCTGCCTCCATGCTTGATCCCGCCAATCCATTCTCTGTAAGACAGTGAGAGTGAAGGTAAAACATACTAAAAAGCGGGATTTTGTCACACTGCTTCTTGAAGTTTGAAACACCTATCATTCTCAGGATAATTAGAAAGCCCAGGGATGGTGGTGGAAGTGGGGAAGGAATTTTGTCCCTAATTCTCTTTCCAGCTTTATCTAGCCCTCTCTTTCTTTCTCTTCCTTTTTCATGCTTTTCTGTACTAAATTATTAATAGACGCCTAACCACTTTATGCCTTTTATTTTTCTTACTTTCAAGCCACTATGTACTTTTGGGTTTTCTGCCTAGAAAATTCACCCTCATCTAGGTCAGCTAATACTCAGGCTTCAGATTTCAACAAGATGCATCAGCCTCTGGGAAGCGTGCCCTGAACTCCAAACAAAAAATTAGGTTAGACAATACTCCTCAACACAGCACTCATTATAACTGCCATTTACTTGTCTTCTCTCCTCTAGACCACTGTAAAATACTGTGTCCTGTAAAACAGTGTTTCCCTGTCCAACACTTTGCTGAAGGAATAGGTAGGCAGATGGTGTAACAAAGGTCTTAGTGTTACTGAATCAAACTTGTGTCTGCTCGCCCATGCTGAGTGGAGCCAGCCTACTGACAGTGAGTTGTGGTGAAGTAAAGTACAGTGTTTATTGCACAGGGTTGAGCAAGAAGTCAGGCAGCTAATGCTTAAAGACCTGAACTCCCTGATGGGGGAGGGAGATTGTGGGGTATATGATCAGGTTGTGGTGAGGTTACTGGGAGTCAACATCATCAACCTTCTGGTTTCAACCAGTCTGGGGGCTATGTGCTGTGGGTAACATATGGTTAACTCTTTCCACCTGGTGGGGGTTTCAGTATCTGCAAAACAGCTCAAAGGATATGGTACAGAATATTATCTATAGCCCTTGAAGAGGAACTAAGGTCCTTGACTTTGTTTAGTGGCTAAACTATCATTGTTTTGCTTGACTATTTTCCTTTATTTCTGAATATTCTGACTTCTGTGATTGAACCCCAGTCCTCTGCATTAGAATTACCAAGTCTTAGCACTGGACCACCAGCGAAGTCCCAAGCTCTGTATTTAAAAAAATTTATTGATTGATTTATTTTGGCTGTGCTGGGTTGTCATTGCTGCATGCAGGCTTTCTCTAGTTGTGGTGAGTTGGGGCTACTCTCTAGTTGCGATGCTCAGACTTCTCAATGTGGTGGCTTCTCTTATTGGAGAGCACAGGTTCTAGGGCCCACAGGCTCAGTAGTTGCGGTGCATGGGCTTGAGTTGCCCTGCGTCAGTGTGAGATCTTCCCAGACCAGGGATTGAACTGGTGTCCCTCGCATTGAAAGGCAGATTCTTAACCACTGGACCACAGGGAAGCCCAAGCTCCACATTTTTAATAGTCTGTCCTTTCCCTACTTTTTGACATGTTGCCTGTATTATATACCAAAGTTTCATATGGGTACAGGTCTAACTAATGTGCTATGATGGTTTCACCAGTTAATTTTTCCATCCCTACATCAAAACCACATCATCTTTATTGTTTTCTCTCTTTTTTAAAATTGAGGTAGAGTTGACTAACAATATTATATAAATTTTGGGTGTGCAACATAGTGATCCACAATTTTTAAAGGTTATATTCCATTCACAGTTATTATAAAATATCAGCTATATGCCCTGCGTTCTGTGGTATATCCTTGTGGCTTACTTTACACGTAGTAGTTTGTACTGCTTTATCCCCTATCTGTATCATGCCTCTCTACCCTTCCCCTTCCTCAGTAGCCACTAGTTTGTTTTCTTTATCTGTGACCCTGTTTCTTGTTTGTTATATTCACTAGTTTGTTTTAGTTTTTAGATTCTACATGTAAGTGATAACATATTTGTCTTCCTCTGACTTTTTCACTGAGCATAATACCCTCCATGTTGTTGCAAATGGCAAAATTTCATCCTTTTTTACGTCTGAGTAGTATTCCATTGCATACATGTCTCTTTTATCCATTCATCCATTGATGGACACTTAGGTTGCTTCCTTATCTTGGCTATTGTAAATAATGCTGCTATGAACACTGGGGTGCATGTATCTTTTCAAATTAATGTTTTCATTTTCTTCAGTATATACCCAGGAGTGGAATTTCTGGATTATATTGTAGCTTTAGTTTTAGTTTTTGAGGAATCTCCATACTTTTCCCCACAGTGGCTGCACCAATATGTATTCCCACCAACACTGTAAAGACTTCTTTTTCCTCCACATCCTCTCCAACATTTGTCACCTGTGGTCTTTCTGATGATAGCCATCCTGACGGATATGAGGTGATATCTCATTGTGGTTTTGACATTTCTCCAACCACATTATCTTACTTTTTATAACTTTATTATGAATCCTGGCATCTGATAGAGTAAGTTCCAAGCCCTGTTCAAGTGTCCTGTTTTGGGCCTTTTACTTTTTCATATAAATTTGGAGTCGTTAATAGTTTCATGAAAAACCCTTCCAGAATTTTGTTAGGAAATGAAATAGATTTGTAGACCAATTTGGGGAGAATTGGTATTTTCATAATATTAAGGCTTTGAATATATGAACATGGTATAGCTTTCCATTTATTTATTTTGAAATGTCTCTTGGTGGTGGTGGTTTAGTTGCTAACGCATGTCCAACTCTTACAACCCCATAGACTGTAGCCCACCAGTCTCATTTGTCCATGGGATTTCCCAGGCAAGAATACTGAAGTGAATGAGTGAATACATTTCCTTCTCTAGGGATTCTTCCCAACCTCGGGATCAAACCCATGTCTCCTGTATTGCAGGCGTATTCTTTACTGCTGAGCCACCAGGAAGCCCCAAAATGCCTCTTAAGAAGGTTTTATAATTTCCTCTATCTAGGTTATATTTTTGGGGGTGTTAGATTTTTGTTGACTATACTTTGAGACTATGGTAAGTGGTATCTTTTTTAAATTGAAGTATAGTTGATTTAAAATACTGGTTTCAGGTGTATGATATAGTACTCAATTCAATATTTTTAGAGATTATACTCTAAAGTCTTTTTTAAGCTATTTTTAGTTAATTGTTGGGGTATAGAAGTGTTTCCTAATAGTATGTATATTAATCTTATATCTGTTTCATTGCTAAATTCTGTTATTTCTAATCATTTGTTTATATTTTGTTTTGATATTGTGGAAAATTGTGTCATCTTCAAACAATTACAGCTTTAGTTCTTTTTTTTGCTCTGTAAGCTTCTAATTTGTTTTCCTTGTTGTACTCTGCTGGGTAGCGTCTCTGATACAACATGGAATAAAAATAGGGACACTGGGCATTCTTCTCAGTTCTTAATTTGAAAATGAATCTGCTGTTAGGATAATATTTGCTGAAGGATTTTAGTAGCTACTGTTTATCAGGTTAAGGAATTCCTATCTTGTTCCAATTTACAAAGAGTTTTTATCCTGCATAAGCATGGGATTTTATTCACGCTTTTTCTGCTTTTATTGAGCTGCTCATGTGGTATTTCTCTTAACCTGAGTATGTGGTGAATTATATTTGTAGATTTTCTAATATTAAGCCATTGTTATATAACTGATATTGGGCTGCACCCCACAGGCCGGTAAACCTTGTAGTTGCCTGGCACCGAGACCAAAGAAACAGCCTGGAGACAGTGATAGAGACATCAGGGGTTTATTGGACAGGGGATCTTATGAAAACCGACTTGGAGCCACACCCACCATGTGCGGCAAATGGTGAGAAGAACACAGCCCTTTTTACTGCTTGCAGGGGTGAGGCGGGTGGTGGGAGGAAGGAAGCTGCCATTTATAGGGAAACTGACACTAGGTGGGCTCAGTTACCAGGGACTAATTAAGCCCTATAAGAAAGAGGATTGGATAGTCATGACAGTGAAGCAGGGACTGGTCGAACATATGGACAGAGAGTAAGAGAATAGCCTTCTTGAATGGTCTGCCATATGACTAGATAAATCCTATTTTGTAGTGGTTCCCTCCTTCCTCCTTTCCTCTCTCTTTCTCTCTCTCCTTTTTTTTTAAACTTGGCTGGATTCAATTTGCTAGTATTTTGTTTAGGATTTTTCCTCTATTTTCATTAGTGAATTAGGCTTGAAGTTTCTTTGTTACAGTGTCTTTGATTTTTGTATGGGGGTTATGCTGGCCTCAATGAATGACTTAAGTAGTACTTTATTTCTTCAGTACTCTGGAGAAATTTAATTGGAGGGGGGTATGATAAGTGATTTGCCACCCATTTATTGGTTTTTCAGCTTCTAAACTTTTGTTCCACTTCTTATCTGGTGTTATCTTCATATTCTCCTTGTCTTTTATGGGTATATGCCATTTTAGCAGGGTTTCAGAAGTTAAAGGTGATAAGTACCACATATGTGTTAAGTTTGTCATGTTTAAGCCCATTTATTTGTAAAATTGAGCTAATTGAGAGTTGATGGTATAAAAAGTAGACTCAGATATGAGCTTGCATATTTAACTTAAAATTATTCATTTTAATGGAAGGACTGAGAAGCCTATATAACATAAAACAGTACATAATTCAAAACAATTTACCGATCCAGTAGCAATAAATACCCTTAATGCCTAGGTTCAGTTCAGCTGAGTTCACTCGGTCGTGACCGACCACCTGGGAGCCCATGAACTGCAGCACGCCAGGCCTCCCTGTCCATCACCAACTCCTGGAGTTTACCCAAACTCATGTCCATTGAGTTGGTGATGCCATCTAGGGGTCTCATCCTCTGTCGTCCCCTTCTCCTCCTGCCCCCTATCCCTCCCAGCATCAAGGTCTTTTCCAATGAGTCAAGTCTTTGCATGAGGTGGCCAAAGTACTGGAGTTTCAGCTTTAGCATCAATTCTTCCAATGAACACCCAGGACTGACCTCCTTTACGATGGACTGGTTGGATTTCCTTGCAGTTCAAGAGACTCTCAAGAGTCTTCTCCAACACCACAGTTCAAAATCATCAATTCTTCAGTGCTCAGCTTTCTTCACAGTCCAACTCTCGCATCCATACACGACTACTGGAAAAACCATAGCCTTGACTTTGTTAGCAAAGTAATGTCTCTGCTTTTGAATATGCTGTCTAGGTTGGTCATAACTTTTCTTCCAAGGAGTAAGCATCTTTTAATTTCATGGCTGCAGTCACCATCTGCAGTGATTTTGAAGCAAAAAAAAAAAAAAAAAAAAGTCTGACACTGTTCCACTGTTTCCCCATCTATTTCCCATGAAGTGATGGGACCAGGTGCCATGATCTTCGTTTTCTGAATGTTGAGCGTTAAGCCAACTTTTTCACTCTCCTCTTTCACTTTCATCAACAGGCTTTTTAGTTCCTCTTCACTTTCGGCCATAAGGGTGGTGTCATCTGCATATCTGAGGTTACTGATACTTCTCCCAGCAATCTTGATTCCAGCTTGTGCATCTTCCAGCCCAGCATTTCTCATGATGTACTCTGCATATAAGTTAAATAAGCAGGATGACAATATACAGCCTTGACATACTCCTTTTCCTATTTGGAACCAGTCTGTTGTTCCATGTCCAATTCTTCCTGATCTGCATATAGGTTTCTTAAGAGGCAGGTGATGTGGTCTGTTATTCCCATCTCTTTCATAATTTTCCACAGTTCATTGTGATCCACACAGTCAAAGGCTTTGGCATAGTCAATAAAGCAGAAATAGATGTTTTTCTGGAACTCTCTTGCTTTTTCAATGATCCAGTGGATGTTGGCAATTTGATCTCTGGTTCCTCTGCCTTTTCTAAAACCAGCTTGAACATCTGGAAGTTCATGGTTTACGTATTGCTGAAGCCTGGCTTGGAGAATTTTGAGCATTATTTTACTAGTGTGTAGGCCTAAAAAATGATTTCCCACTAGAAGTAATCAAGAATACCTGAAGATTTGTGGATGATTTCAGATTTGGGCAAGAAATAGACAAGATGAGGCTGGAACATTTTGTCATATGTGTCAAAAAGACTGTCATGTAAGAAATTACCCTGTTATCATGGCCTCCTGATACATACATGCTCTGTCTCTCAGTTGTGTCCAACTCTGCAATTCCTTGGACTGTAGCTGGCCAGGCTCCTCTGTCCATGGGATTCTCCAGGCAAGAATACTGGAATGGGTTGCCATTTCCTCCTCCAGGAGATCTGGACCCAGGGATCAAACCTGCATCTCCTGTGTCTCCTGCTTTGGCAGGTAGATTCTTTACCATGAGCGCCACCTGCTGCTACTGCTGCTAAGTCGCTTCAGTCGTGTCTGACTCTGTGCGACCCCACAGACGGCAGCCCACCAGGCTCTGCCATCCCTGGGATTCTCCAGGCAAGAACACTGGAGTGGGTTGCCATTTCCTTCTCCAATGCATGAAAGTGAAATGTGAAAGTGAAGCCACTCAGTTGTGTCCAACTCCTAGCGACCCCATGGACTGCAGCCTACCAGGCTCCTCCATCCATGGGATTTTCCAGGCAAGAGTACTGGAGTGGGGTGCCATTGCCTTCTTGGAAGTCCTAATATACTATATACAAACAATCCCAGAGATCACAGAGCAGAATGGATTACAGATAAAATGAATACCCTTGATTCATTTGATGTATTAAATCAATTAAAAACATTTCATGGAAAAGAATCTAAAGAAGAGTAGATAAACATACATGTGTGACTGATTCACTTTGCTGTACAGTAGAAACTAATGCTTGTTTTTTTTTAATTTGAGAGAACAATTTCTTGTTATAATGAACCAGAAACAAAAGATTCTACTGAAACTGAAGAGTTGACAGACTATGGCTGAACTTAAACCTTCAGGGGGAATAAGAAGAGGGTCAACAAAGTCATTGAATGGAGAAGCCCAAGATGAGTCTGGGGTAAACAAAAGGAAAACAGCGCTTCAGCAAGGTTATCTTCTGACCCCTCCCACCAGGTATCTGTCATCAATTTTCAGCCCTTTTCCTTCTGAGGCATCTGCCAAACAAAAAGGCTTTCTCCTCTTTTGTAGGGTGTTCAGCCAACCCAAAAACATCCCTTAGAGCATGATGCAAAACCAAGAAGAAAAGTTTATAAATCTCATTCCAGGGTAGAAAGTGCACATATCCATCCCAGCACAATGGTTATGTGGTGAAAATGTACACGATAATAACCTGAATCAAATCAGAGCTGCTACCATGTGTAACATGTTAGGTGGCCCAGTAGATATGTCAATGCTCCCAATTTACTAAAACATCAGTGTGGCAGAATGCATTTATGAGCTCCAGATTTTCTGAACACTTTAAAGAGGTTATTTAAAATGACGTAAAACAGAATTCTAATCTCAGAGACCTAGACATTAAGGTGGAACACTGGCGGGCTATTTCTGGGTGCCCGCCCACTGCCTGGAGGAAAGGAACATTCTTATTTCCAAAGATCCAGAAAGTTTCCCCCAGTGTAGTATACAATGACCTTATACTCCTCAAAATATTATTCCTCCACAATGGTCCACTCTTTCCTTTAGTATTAAAAATTTACTTATTTAGCTGCCTCGAGTCTTAGTTGCGGCATGAGAGATCTTTCACTGAGGCATGTGAACTCTCTAATTATGGGCTGCAGGCTTAGTTGCTCTGTAGCATATGGGAGCTTAGATTTCCAATCAGAGATTGAACCCACGCCCCTTGCACTACAAGGTGGTTTCTTAACCACTGAACCAATAGCGACGTCATCACAATGGACCACTCTTCATCAAACTCAGCAAAAAATACTCAGGTCTATTTCTTTGAGTCTTCATTTCCTTATGAAATCTCCTGTGTAGTGCAAAGGTTGCATTAAATCAATATCTAGGTTTTCCTCCTATGAGTCTTTGTTAGTTTAATTTTCAGACCTAGCCAGGGAACCTAAGAGTATCAAGGAAGACTTTTTGTTGTTGCTGTTGTTCAGTCACTCAGTCCTGTCCGACTCTGCAACCCCATGGACTGCAGCATGCCAATCTTCCCTGTACTTTATCATCTCCTAGAGTTTGCTCAAATTCATGTCCATTGAATTGATGATGCCACCCAACCATCTTGTCCTTTGTTGTTCCCTTCTCCTCCTGCCTTCAATCTTTCCCAGCATCAGGGTCTTTTCCAATGAGTCAGTTCTTCGCATCAGGTGGCCAAAGTATTGGACTTTCAGCTTTAGCATTAGTCCTTCAGCAATATTCCCATGAATATTCAGGGTTGATTTCTTTCAGGATTGACTGGTTTGATCTCCCTAGCTGTCCAAGTGACTCTAAAGAGTCTTTTCCAGCACCGCAGTTTGAAGGTGTTAATTCTTTGGCACTCAGCCTTTTTTATTGTCCAGCTCGCACATTCCCATATGACTACTAGAAAAACCATAGCTTTGACTATACAGACCTTTGTTGGCAAAGTAATGTCTCTGCTTTTTAATACACTGTCTAAATTTGTTTGTTTCCAAGGCAAACCATTCAATATCACAGTAATCCAAGTCTATGCCCCGACCAATAATGCTGAAGAAGCTGAAGTTGAACGGTTCTATGAAGACCTACAAGACCTTCTGGAACTAACACCCAAAAAGAGATGTCATTTTCATTATAGGGGACTGAAATGCAAAAGTAGGAAGTCAAGAAATACCTGGAGTAACAGGCAAATTTAGCCTTGGAGTACAGAATGAAGCAGGGCAAAAGCTAACAGAGTTTTGCCAAGAGAACACACTGGCCATAGCAAACACCCTCTTAAATATAAGAGAAGACTCTACACATGGACATCACTAGGTGGTCAATACCGAAACCAGATTGATTATATTCTTTGCAGCCAAAGATGGACTGTTCATACAGTCAGCAAAAACAAGACTGGGAGCTGACTGTGGCTCAGATCATGAACTCTTTATTGCCAAATTCAGACTTAAATTGAAGAAAGTATGGAAAAACCACTAGACCATTCAGGTATGACCTAAATCAAATCCCTTATGACTATACAGTGAAAGTGACAAATAGATTCAAGGGATTAGATCTGATAGAGTGCCTGAAGAACTATGGATGGAGGTTTGTGACATTATACAGGAGGCAGGGATCAAGACCATCTCCAAGAAAAAGAAACGCAAAAAGGCAAAATGGTTGTCTGAGGAGGCCTTACAAACAGCTATGAAAAGAGAAGCAAAAGGCAAAGGAAAAAAGGAAGATATACCCATTTGAATGCAGAGTTCCAAAGAAGAAGGAGAGATAAGAAAGCCTTCCTTAGTGATCAATGGAAAGAAATACAAGAAAACAATAGAATGGGAAAGGCTAGAGATCTCTTCAAGAAAATTAGAGATACCAAGGGAACATTTCAGGCAAAGATGGGCACAATAAAGGACAGAAATGGTATGGACCTAACAGAAGCAGAAGATGTTAAGAAGAGGTGGCAAGAATACACAGAAGAACTATACAAAAAGATCTTCAAGACCCAGATAATCACAATGGTGTGATCACTCACCTAGAGCCAGACATCCTGGAATGGGAAGTCAAGTGGGCCTTAGGAAGCATCACTACAAACAAAGCTAATGGAGGTGATGGAATTCCAGTTGAGATATTTCAAATCCTAAAAGATGATGCTGTGAAAGTGCTGCACTCAATATGCCAGCAAATTTGGGAAACTCAGCAGTGGCCACAGGACTGGAAAAGGTCTGTCTTCATTCCAATCCCAGAGAAAGGCAATGCCAAAGAATGCTCAAACTACCGCACAACCACACTCATCTCACACGCTAGCAAAGCAATGCTAAAAATTCTCCAAGCCAGGCTTCAACAGTATGTGAAACGTGAATTTTCAGATGTTCAAACTGGATTTATGAAAGGCAGAGGAACCAGAGGTCAAATTGCCAACATCCGTTGGATCATCAAAAAAGCAAGAGAGTTCCAGAAAAACATTTACTTCTGCTTTATTGACTATGCCAAAACCTTTGACTATATGGATCACAACAAACTGTGGAAAATTCTTCCAGAGATGGGAATACCAGACCACCTGATCTGCTCCTGAGAAATCTGTATGCAGGTCAAGAAGCAACAGTTAGAACTGGACATAGAACAGTGGACTGGTTCCAAATAGGAAAAGGAGTACATCAAGGCTGTATATTGTCACCCTGCTTATTTAACTTCTATGCAGAGTACGTAATGAGAAACATTGGGCTGGAGGAAGCACAAGCTGGAATCAAGATTGCAGGGAGAAATATCAATAACCTCACATATGCAGATGACACCACCCTTATGGCAGAAAAGTGAAGAAGAATTAAAGAGCCTCTTGATGAAAGTGAAAGAGGAGAGTGAAAAAGTTGGCTTAAAGCTCAACATTCAGAAAACCAAGATCATGGCATCTGGACCCATCACTTCATGGAAAATAGATGGGGAAACAGTGGAAAGAGTGACAGACTTTATTTTTTGGCTTCAAAATGACTGCAGATGGTGACTGCAGCCATGAAATTAAAAGATGCTTGCTCCTTGGAGGAAAAGTAATGACCAACCTAGACAGCTTATTAAAAAGCAGAGACATTACTTTGCCAACAAGGGTCCATCTAGTCAAAGATATAGTTTTTCCAGTAATCATGTATGGATGTGAGAGTTGGACCCTAAAGAAAGCTGAGCACTGAAGAACTGATGCTTTTGAACTGTGGTGTTGGAGAAGACTCTTGAGAGTCCCTTGGACTACAAGGAGATCCAACCAGTCCATCCTAAAGGAAATCACTCCTGAATATTCATTGGAAGGACTGATGCTGAAGCTGAAACTCCAATGCTTTGGCTGCCTCATGTGAAGAACTGACTCATTTGAAAAGACCCTGATGCTGGGAAAGGTTGAAGGCGGGAGGAGAAGGGGACGACAGAGGATGAGATGGTTGGATAGCATCACCAACTCAATGGACATGAATTTGAGTAAACTCTGGGAGTTGGTGATGGACAGGGAGGCCTGGTGTGCTGCAGTTCATGAGGTCACAAAGAGTCGGACATGACTGAGTGACTGGACTGAACTGAGGTTTGTCATAGTTTTTCTTCCAAAGAGTAAGCATCTTTTAATATGAAAAGATGGTGCAGTCACCATCCACAGTGATTTTGGAGCCCAAGAAAGTAAAGTCCATCACTGTTTCCATTGTTTCCCCATCTATTTGCCATGAAGTGATGAGACCAGATGCCATGATCATAGTTTTATGAATGTTGAGTTGTAAGGTAGCTTTTTCACTCTCTTCTTTCAATTTCATCAAGAGGCTCTTTAATTTCTATTCACTTTCTGTCATTAGAGTGGTATCATCTACATATCTGAGGTTATCAATATTTCTCCCTGCAATCCTGATTCCAGCTTGTGCATCAAGGAAGACTTTTCCCTCTCCTATATTCCTTTGGAGGATTCCCAGGTAGCATAGTGGTAAAGAACCTGGCTGTCAATGCAAGAGACATAAGAGATGGGTCGATCCCTGGGTTGGGAAGATCCCCTGGAGAAGGGCATGGCAACCCAGTCCAGGATTCTTGCCTGGAATCCCATGGACAGAGGAGCCTGGCGAGTTACAATCCATAAGGTCGCAAAGAGTTGGACATGACTGAAGCGACTTCACACACACACACACACACACA
The DNA here is from genome assembly GCA_917880005.1 of Nanger dama. NCBI lineage: Eukaryota > Metazoa > Chordata > Mammalia > Artiodactyla > Bovidae > Nanger > Nanger dama. The sequence goes on along the minus strand of CAKJTW010000014.1, from coordinate 29,243,028 downwards.
CACACACCCACACACACCCACACTCTGTTGCAGGAACACAAGGACAAGAATTCCAGGCTGCAGCTGTAGTGTGCCAATTACCATAATAGGCAGCCATGGGTTCTACTTGCATATCTTTTCGCTCTCCTCTTTCACCCTCATCAAGAGGTTCTAAGTTCCTCTTCACTTTCTGCCATTGGAGTGGTATCGTCTGCATATTTGAGGTTGTTGATGTTTGTACGTGCGTGCTAAGTCGCTTGTGTCATTTCTGACTCTTTGTGACCCTATGGACTGTAGCCCGCCAGTCTCCTCTGTCCATGGGATTCTCCAGGCAAGAATACTGGAGTGGGTTGCTGTGCCTGCCTCCAGGGGATCTTCCTGACCCAGGGATCAAACCCTGTCTCTTGTGTCTCCTGCACTAGCTGGCGGGTTCTTTATCACTAGTGCCACCTGGGAATGATGTTTGCAATGCATTGAATACGTTTAACGCCATGAGTTTATAATGACCTGCAAACAAACAAACGCATACACAGAAAATCCCTAAGTGGTAACCACTGGACGATACTAGTGAACTAGCTGGGTAACCATTTGGTAGATGAGGAAATTCTCTTCCTAGAAGTAGCCAGGCTAGTAAATGAAGCAGGAATGATAGAATTAGAACTCGTTGTTTTGTAACACCTAATGAAGGAGTAGTTCTAGACACTGAGTATCAAAGACTGCTGCTGCTGCTGCTAAGCTGCTTCAGTCGTATCCGACTCTGTGCGACTCCATAGATGGCAGCCCACCAGGCTTGCCTGTCCCTGGGATTCTCTAGGCAAAAACATGGGTGTGGGTTGCCATTTCCTTCTCCATCAAAGACTGCTAACATCGCCAAAAAAGACAGGAAGAACACCACATCACCCATGAGGAAGAATCAACTCTGAATCTGACTGAGGCTCTGTCAAGTCTACAGCCTGACTCTTAGGTGTGGTCAGCATCACCTGACAACCTGTTAGAAATGTAAATTTTCGGGACTCGCCTCAGACCAGAAACAGAAGCTCTCAAGGTGAGGTCCAGCAATCTGTTTTGACAAACCATTCAGAAAAGACTCTGATGCCCACTGAAGACTGAGAATCATTGCTCTAAATCCGATAGCAATTTATAGGAAATACAGAGGAATATATTATGTAACATACTACCAACACAAGACAGAAATTCAGACTGTGGAAAAATCCAGAGACAAGTGACCCAGTTTCTTTAAATGTAATTTGCAAGGAAATTTAAAAAAGAGATGAAGAGGATCATATAGATTAAAAGAGACTTAGGAAATATATAGATCAATTGCAAATTTTGCACATTATTTGGATCCTAATTCAAATATATAAACTGAAGGGACTCCCTGGTGGTCTAGTGGTTAAAACTCTGCACTTCCACTTGAGGGGAAGGTTCGATCCCTGGATGGGGAATTAGGATCCCACAAGCCGTGTGGCACAGCCAAAGGAAAAAAAAAAGATAAGATATAAAAACATTTAAAACATTTATGATGTAATTGGAAATTTTAACAGTAGATACTTAATATTTAGGAAATGTTCATTCTTTTTATGTGTGACAATGGCATTGAAATTACATTTATGGGTGAAATGGTATGATTTCTTCAATTTGTTCAAAATAAGATTGGATGGGTAGGTCAAGGTATAAATGTGAAAAAGTTGACTGTGGGTTGCTTATAATTGGAGCTGGGTGATAGGTACCTAGGGGTCATTATACCATTTTGTATACTGTTGTATGTGTTTGAAATTCTCTGTAGTAAAAAGCTAGACAAGAAATTGCTTTTGACTCTGTGGGGCTTTGTGAAAAACCCATGGGAAAAGTTTTGGATTTAAATACAGAATTCCCAGACTGGGCCCGGATTCTTCCATATACTTTATAGGGGGACTGAGCTGGATAGCGAGGCAAATCACTTCATATCACCATTCTCATTTTCTTCATCTGTTAAAAAGAATATTGAGAATTAAAGGATGCAATGTCTTCAAATGCTTTGCACAGTGCTTTGCAGATGGAAGGTTCTAGTATCAACGATCTGAATTTCTTAAAGCTGGCTAAGGCATCGTCTAACGTTTCTTCAGCACAGTGTGGGACATATATCAGGTGATCCTTAGCGTAGACTCAATTTCTTTAATCAAATCATAATTTATTAAATAAATGAGTGAAAGAGTACATTCCGAATTCTGTTTCAGAACTCTAGGTTGAATCATTTATTCAATAATTAAGACCTAGAATGACTGAATAAAAGTAGGAGACATATCCTGACAATTATAATTTAATATATTACATTATCCATTTTCAAACAGAATCTACCATATATTATAGACTATAGTTGCTCCCCTCCTTTCATGGTCACTCCTAGGCTGAAAACAGTGTAAGGTGGAAACCTGTTGATCAGTGTGTAGCGTTCAGTCACAGATGATCTTTGCGTGGGTGTGTGCTCAGCTGTGTTCCACTCTTTGGGACTCAATGGCCTGTAGCCCATCAGGCTCCGCTAGAGATTTCCCAGGCAAGAATACTGGAGCAGCTTGCCATTTCCTTCTCCAGGGATCTTCCCGACCCAGGGATGTGTGCTAAGTCGCTTCAGTGGTGTCCGACTCTTTGAGACCCTTTGGACTGTAGCCCACCAGGTTCCTCTGTCCATGGGATCTTCCAGGCAAGAATACTGGAGTGGGTTGCTATTTACTTCTCCAGAGGATCTTCCCGATCCAGGGATCGAACTGCATCTCTTGCATCGGCAGTCGGGTTCTTTCTGATTAGCGCCACCTGGGATCTTTACTGAGATACAAAAATAAGCAAAGTTAAAACTGGAACTCAGTTTTAGGTCTTTACCTTGGAGCTTCTTTGGGTTCCACCAGAGGGCGCTCCATATCGCGTGCCTTTGCTATCGAGATGTGGAGCCCACAGAAACCTGTCTGTAAGTATGTAAAGTCACCCCTTTAGCAAATGTCTTCTCCAACACCACAGTTCTTCGGCGCTCAGCCTTCTTCACAGTCCAACTCTCACATCCATACATGACCACAGGAAAAACCATAGCCTTAACTAGACGGACCTTAGTCGGCACAGTAATGTCTCTGCTTTTGAATATGCTATCTAGGTTGGTCATAACTTTTCTTCCAAGGAGTAAGCGTCTTTTAATTTCATGGCTGCAGTCACCATCTGCAGTGATTTTGGAGCCCCCAAAAATAAAGTCTGACACTGTTTCCATTGTTTCCCCGTCTATTTCCCATGAAGTGATGGGACCGCATGCCATGATCTTTGTTTTCTGAATGTTGAGCTTTAAGCCAACTTTTTCCGCTTTCCTCTTTCACTTTCATCAAGAGGCTCTTTAGTTCTTCCTCACTTTCTGCCATAAGGGTGGTGTCATCTGCATATCTGAGGTTATTGATATTTCTCCCGGCAATCTTGATTCCAGCTTGTGTTTCTTCCAGTCCAGCGTTTCTCATGATGTACTCTGCATAGAAGTTAAATAAGCAGGGTGACAATATACAGCCTTGACGTACTCCTTTTCCTATTTGGAACCAGTCTATTGTTCCATGTCCAGTTCTATCTGTTGCTTCCTGACCTGCATACAGATTTCTCAAGAGGCAGGTTAGGTGGTCTGGTATTCCCATCTGTTTCAGAATTTTCCACAGTTTATTGTTATCCACACAGTCAAAGGCTTGAGAGTCCCTTGGACTGCAAGGAGATCCAACCAGTCCATTCTGAAGGAGATCAGCCCTGGGATTTCTTTGGAAGGAATGGTGCTAAAGCTGAAACTCCAGTACTTTGGCCACCTCATGCAAAGAGTTGACTCATTGGAAAAGACTCTGATGCTGGGAGGGATTGGGGGCAGGAGGAGAAGGGGACGACAGAGGATGAGATGGCTGGATGGCATCATGGACTTGATGGAAGTGAGTCTGAGTGAACTCCGGGAGATGGTGATAGACAGGGAGGCCTGGCATGCTGCGATTCATGGGGTCACGAAGAGTCGGATACGACTGAACTGAACTGAACTTAGCAAATGTACATTGAGCGTCTACCATGTGCCTGGAAGTTGTAGGTGCTGAGGACAGAGAGGTGAAAAGACCTGCACCTGTCCTCAAGGGACTCAGACTAGAGTGGAGACAGACATGTAAACAAGAAATGATGGCACAGGCAGCAAGGGCTATAATAAAGGTATTACGAGGTGTAAGGAACTATTAATTCTGGCTCCAGAAGTTAGGGAAGGCTTCATAGAAAGTGAGATTAAATTTGAAAGGCAAGTAAGAATTCATCAGGTGGACAAAGCAGACAGAATAGCAAGTACAGATACATGTGTGTGTATGTGTTAGTTGCTCAGTGTGTCACTCTTTGCAACCCCATAGACTGTATCCCAGTGGGGGAATAGCCAGGCTCCTCTGTCCATGGGATTTTCCAGGCAAGAATACTGGAGGGGGTGCCATTTCCTTCTCCAGGGGAGCTTCTCTACCCAGAGATCGAACTTGTGTCTCTTGCATTGCAGATTCTTTACTGCCTGAGCCACCAGGGAAGCCCACAGATATATATACGTGAAGGTAAGAACACACATATAGTTAGTTTGCCATGGCCAAGAATAAGTTTCAAGGAACCTGAAAAGTGGGGAGGTGGGGCTGGATAGTTGGTAGGGCCAGATCATAAAAGGCCTTATTCTCTGAAAAGGAATGCGCCCCTTAGTATTTTTTTTTTTTTTTTTTTTAATTTTTAGGCCTTGCGCATACAGCACGTGGGATCCTAATTGCCTAATCAGGGATCAAACCTGCAGCCTCTCTATTTGAAAGGTGGAGTTCTAACCACTGGGAAGCCAAGGAAGTCCTTCCCCCTTATGGTCTGTGTTCAGCTCAGTAACTATAGGGGCAATGTTAAACTCTAGGAGAGATTATCTCCTCATCATAGTTGTGCACAAAATGTTCCAGAGTTTTTTGTCTTTGAAAGGATCCTTAGGGAGCGCATACCCTCCACAAGATCTTCATTCTCCCAATTTTATAATTAGCGGTATTTGGTTGCTCACTTTCTCATGATTTTTAGATTTGATTAATGTGTCAGAGAATCAAACTAGCTCTCAAAAGTGTGATGATTTGACATTATTAAGGATCTAAAAAACTGTGGTTCAAGATGCTAAGAATCATTCTAGAAATGTTTGGAGTAATGTTAGCATCCTTAGAGTAAGAGCTTGCACTTGACAGTTTTAAACGGTCGTTTTTTGCTGTTTTTCTTTGAAAATCTCGTTTCCTCTGGTTCCTGCTACAATAACTCAGCAGACGCTGATGCTAGTTTAGTTTAGTTGCTCAGTCGTGTCCAACTCTGTGCGACCCCACGGACTGTACCCTACCAGGCTCCTCTGTCCATGCGTTTTCCCAGGCAAGAGTGGGTTGTCATTTCCTTCTCCAACTGACACTGAGAGACTTTAAACACTGGGACATTTGGGAAGAAAAAAATCAGCAACATTGCTGAGACTTTTCTCCAGTTTTCTGGGGGAAGCTGGGGTTGGGGGCGGGGGGCAGGGAATCCCCCAAGGTACTGGGCAGGTATGCTTTCTCTCTTAGTCTCTTACTTAGCAGGAAAGACTCATATCTTGTTTGCCTGGACAAGCAGTGGGTCTGCCCTTTTTTACCCAGAAACACTTCTGAGCAAACGAGTCCAACCTGCTCATTCCCTTGCAGGCATCAGACCACCATGGGAAGTGGCGGGGAGGGCAGAGAGGCTGAACTGCCTACGCTAACTCAGCACCTTGGCTGCTTCTCAGCATTCAGCGGATCTGTGATGGGAAAGAATGGTTCTGAGACCTTGTGGCATCTGAGGTTTTCTGAGCAAGACTGAACTTCATGGATGAAGCACTTTAAATCAGAACAGTAGACTCTTCGAAGGTTAAGACTGGAAGGGTCAGGACTTCCCTGGTGCTCTAGTGGCCAAGACTCTAGACTTCCAATGCAGGGGGCTGGGGTTTAACCCTTGGTCAGGAAACCAGATCCCAAATGCTGCAACTAAGTCCTGAAGCAGCTAAAAAAGGAAGAGGAGACTGGAAGAGTCCTTAAAAGTCACTTGTTCCAAGCCCCTCATTTTGTTAAGGTGGAAACTGAGGACATGAGAGTTTAAAACAGGATAATAATATGTTTCAGTGTCCCTGGAAAAGTCCTGGATTATGTCTGTTTTTCCAGTGAAAGTATCAATCATGCCAGTTTCACCCTGAAAACTGTTCCAGTTTGGACAATTATATGATCACTCACATCTACCCTAAAAGAGAAGAAAGGGTGTGAATAGGTGAGAAGCAGTGAAGAAGGACTGTTAGAGGAAAGAAATAGTTTGAAAAAGGTATAGAGATGAACATAAGAATGAATCTAGTACAGCAGAATTCTTTTTCAGTTTTTCTTCTAAATTACATTTTCTTTCATAGAGGTTTTGCTTCTCCAGATAAAATTGAGAGGAATAAATATTAAAGTCTTGGTCATTTGCAGTTTCTTGTTACAAGTACTATGGTTAAATTCTGTTTGGCTCTTATAAATAAATTACATAAATTGGTCATATAAAAATACCAAAGAAATAAACGAGGTCAGGGGAAAATCTCAAAGTGGTAGTGGTTTTTGTTTTGTTTTGTTTTTTTGGTGAAAGAACACCTTGATTTTGGTTTTGTGAAAAAGAAAGAATTTTTAGTCAAAACTTACACTTCCTCTCGGAGAAGGCAATGGAACCCCACTCCAGTACTCTTGCCTGTAAAATCCCATGGAGGAGCCTGGTGGGCTGCAGTCTACGGGGTGGCTAAGAGTCAGACATGACTGAGTGACTTTACTTTCACTTTTCATTTTCATGCACTGGAGAAGGAAATGGCAACCCACTCCAGTGTTCTTGCCTGGAGAATCCCAGGGATGGTGGAGCCTGGTGGGCTGCTGTTTATGGGGTCGCACAGAGTCGGACACGACTGAAGCGACTTAGCAGCAGGAACAGCAGCAGCATGCTTCCTGTTATCCTAAAAGTACTTGTTTCTGCTAATCTGAGATCAGTTTACTCAAATCACCACTGTTTACTGAACACCTACAGTGTGCTAAGTACTGTGTTTGATCAGTAAGACAGGGCATGTTTTGCCCCAAGGAGCTGGTAAACATTTTTTTTAAATGAAGTATATTTGATTTACAATATTGTTTTAGTTTCAGGTATACAGCATAGTGGTTTTGTTTTTGTACTTTTTGCAGATTATATTATAGGTTATTTTAACTTATTAAAATAATTCCCTGTTCTATACACTAAGTCTTTGTTGCTTATCTCTTTTAAGTATTATAGTTTGTATCTGCTAATCTCATACTCCTAGTTTATTTATTCCTACCTCCCTGTTCCATTCAGTAAACAGAAATTTGTTTTCTATGTTGATGAGTCGGTTTCTGTTTTGTATACAGATTAATTGTATTATTTTTAGATTCTACATGTAAGTAATATCATATATTTTGTCTTTCTCTGTCTTGAGTTTCTTCATGTAGTATTGTCACGCGAGTGTATGTGCCCCGGTTCTTTGTCTTCTCACAACAAAGATTTGGAGCAACGGACATTAGAGCCCTCGATGCGTCACAGCTCTCAGGTCTTGGACAAACCATGTTACAGCTCTTCGGCAAATCAGTGTTACAGCTCTATTTTATTTAGAAGATAGCAGGAGAATGGGAGAAAGAGAGAGAGAAAGAGTGCGTGGGAGAAAGAGAGAGAGAGAGAGAGACAAAGAGTGCGCGCACACACGCAGGAGAGAAAGAGAGCAAGCTTTGGCTCTTCCTTTTATATGTTTTCTTCCTCTTGGGCCCGCCCTATGCAAATTGGGCTTAGCCAGGAGTGCTGTTTGTTCCACTTGAAGTCTTCACTCTGGTCCTCAGACCTTCCTTTGACTTTCCTTGTTTTTATTTAGTCACTGCCATTTTGGACTCTGTTTCCCTATTCTACCTACCTAACATTATGATAATCTCTAAGTCAATCCATGTAGCTGCAAATGGTAAAATTTAATTCCTTTTTGTGGTTAATATTCCATTGTGTGTATATATATGTATATATAAAACATCATTTTATATATATATATATATATATAAAACATCTATCTATCTATCTATATATATATAAAACATTCATCTGTCGACGGACATTTAGGTTGCTTCCAAGCAGTGGCTATTGTAAATGGTGCTGCTATGATCACTGAGATGTATGTGTCTTCTCAAAGTAGATTTTTGTTTTTCCCATGTCCAGGAGTGGGATTGCTGAATCATGGGGTTTTTAGTTTTTAAGGAACCTCCATACCATTTTCCATAGTGGCTGCACCAATTGACATTGCTACCAACAGTATGGGAGGATTCCCCTTTCTCCATGCCCTCTCTAGACTCTGTTATTTGTAGACTTTTTAATGATGGCCATTCTGACTCACTGTTCTTTTGCTTTGCATTCCTCTAAAAATTAACGATGTTGAGTAGTATGTTTTTGGAGAAATATCAGTTTAGGTCTTCTGCCCATCTTTTGGTTGGGTTATTTATTTATTTATTTATTTATTTAGATATTGAATTGTATGAGCTGATAGTATATTTTGGAGATTAACCTCTTGTTGGTTGCATCATTTGCAAATATTTCCTCCCAGTCCATAGGCTGCCTTTGTTTTGCTGGTGGCTTCCTTTGCTGTGCAAAAGCTCATACATTTAACTAGGTCTCATTTCTTTCTCTTTGCTTTCATTTCTTTTGTCTTGGAAGACTTATTTGAGAAAATATTGCTACAGGAATTCCCTGCCAGTCCAGTGATTAAGGCTCTGTGCTTCTACTGCAGGAAGCATGGGTTTGATCCCTGGCTGAGGACGACAGAGGACAAGATGGCTGGATGGCATCATGGACTCGATGAATGTGAGTCTGAGTGAACTCTGGGAGATGGTGATGGTCAGGGTGGCCTGGCGTGATGCGATTCATGGGGTCGCAAAGAGTCGGACACGACTGAGCGACTGAACTGAATGCTGTATTAAAGAAAATCTTTTAAAAATGTAAATTCATTGTCAATATTTATAGAATAAGTATTTTCACCAAAAAACCCAGATTTTCTGTTTCTTTTCAAAAAATGATGTGACAGGATCCTTGTGGTGATGGAAATGCTCTGCATTTTGACTGAATCCGTATCAGTATCCTGTTGTGATATTACACTGAAAGAAAGTGAAACTGTTAGTCGCTCAGTCTTGGCCTCCTCTTTTCAACCCCAAGGACTGTAGCCCACCAGGCTCCTCTGTCCATGGGGTTCTCCAGGCAAGAATGGGTTGTCATGCCCTTCTCCTGGGGATCTTTCTGACCCAGGAAACAAACCTGGGCCTCCTGCATTGTAAGTGGATTCTTTACACTCTGAGGATATTGCACCAGAACCTGGCAATCTGTTATCATTGGGAGAAACTGAGTAAAAGGTACAGCTATCTATATTACTGCTGAGACAGACTGGGATCTGGGACCTTTTGCTGCAGTGCTTTGCACCTGGACAAATATCTCAACAACAGAATACAAAGAAACTATAAGGGATTAAAAATAACTGCATGTGCAGTTGGGGCAAATTATGAACAAGATACAGAAAGACCCAAAACCCACATTACACCACCAAGGCAGACCACCTGAGCCACCCCCTCAGGCCCCACCCTTGGACCCACCCTTACCCTTATCCCATATAAGCAACCAGCTTGCGCCTCCTAGAGAGTGAACAAGGAAACCAGTTATTTGTTTTGGCTCCCTCCTGCTGAGCATGGGTCCCTGTAAAGCCTTGTCTGAATTTCTTATCTGGCCTCCTATCAATTTCTATTGATTAAGGAGGCCAAGAACCCTGGTGGGTAACACTTCTTACAGCTACATGTGCATCTGTAAGTATCTCAAAACAAAAGTCAAAGATAAAAATAATATATTAAAAAGACGTGACAATGCTAGGCCTGCATTTCTCATGGCGACAACTGGCTAGAGCTGAGGAGCAGAGGTGCCTGTGGACAAGGTCACCTTTCTGGTTGGCCGCAGTCCCTGCTCGCCTCCTCCTACCTCTCCCTTGGCCAGCTTCACTCATTTGTTACCTGCCTACTCCTGAGTCTGGGTCAATGCCAGACAAAGGAAGGAGCTACACCCTGTTCTCCCACTGTTTCCAGGTATGGACTATTTCAAGACTGAATTTCCTCAGTCATGCTTATCATGGAGGTTCTTAGAAGATTCAACATTAGCTTTGTCTAGCTGACTGAATTTTCATTTTCTTGTAGGGATCCTGGGAAGGGCTGCATGAAGACCTGCTAGATAAATGCCACTTAAAAATCAGAACCACTGTCATGAAATAATTTTCAAGTGACATTTTTCTTCTATTTTTAAATTTTCCTTCCATCTGGCTCCCCTGGTGGGCAATCCTTAGAGTCAGCCTTTTGCTACTGACCCTCATGACCTTGAACAAGTCACTTTATGTCTCTGGGTGTCAACATCCAGTGTGTACAACAGAGATTGGGCTCATCAGTGTTTCTTAAACCAGTGATCAGCAAACTCTGCTGTGCATTCTGAATGTGATTCTGCTGCACATGACTAGGACAAGGCTAACACCCTATGCCACCTGCCCTGCAACCTGCAACACCCACACTGTTCTGTACCCTGGCCTTGGATATTGTGGCAATCAGATTACTTGTAATAGCTTTGAACGCTTTGTCTCTGGTTTTTGTTTGTTTGCTTGTTGTTTATCTCCTGGAGGATCTGTGAGAGTTTTGGGGATTCTGCAGATCTCACTTTGAGAAGCACTGTCCCCAAGTTTTTCAGTGAACAGAGTTCTAGAAGGATTAACAGATGATGTGTGAGAAAACTGGCTTCATGCTAGCATTTTAAAAGCCCTGAGAAATATTGTAGAGAAAACCGAAAATAAACCAGTATCTGTTTAGTTTAACTGAGCATTTCCCCATGAGTACAGAATCTTCTTTTCATTCAGTACCTACTCACATCTTTGTCTGAATGCCAATTAAGGGGGCATGTGGCTCAGTGGTAAAGAATCGACCTGCCAATGAGGGAGACATGGGTTCGATCCCTGGGTTGGGAAGATCCTGTACAGAAGGAAATGGCAACCCACTCCCAGCACTCTTGCCTGGAAAACTCCATGAACAGAGGAGCCTGGAGGGCTACAGTCCATGGGGTTGCAAAGAGTCAGACACGACAGAGTGACTACGTGCATGTGTGCATAGTGTAACAGGTCTCCAGACTTCTTGCAGTGCTTAGAGTTTGACCTTTGATCCTGTGCTCTCTTCTTGGCTGCCCTAGGATCAGACCACTCCTTCCTATTGCCTCAGTTACAGATTCCATACTTTTCCTGCTTATGACATCACCACAAACCTAGTGTGACTGAACTCCTATTTTTCTCTGAGATGGTTGCTGCAAAAAGAGTAAAGAGCAAGAGGTGGTGTTACAATACATCAAGGACTCTGGACAGAAAATTGCTAGCGCTAAACAATAAGGTCCTACTATATAGCACAGAGAACTATATTCAAAATCTTACGATAAACCATAATGGCAAAGATATAAAAAAGAATGTGTGTATATATATATAAAAAACTGAATCACTTTGCTGTGCAGCAGAAACTAACACAATACTATTTAAAAAACAATCAAGTTTTTTTTTTTCAGTCGCTAAGTTGTATCTGACTCTTTGAGACCCCATGGGCTGTAATCCATCCACCAGGCTCCTCTGTCCATGGGATTTCCCAGGCAATAATACTCCAGTGAGTTGCCATTTCCTTCTCTAGGGGATCTTTCTGACCGAGGGGTCCAACTTGTGTCTCCTGCATTGGCAGGTGGATTCTTTACCACTAAGCCACCAGGGAAGCCTGTATATCAACTATATTTCAATTAAAAACAAAAACCCTATAGAGGAAAAAAATAAGTTGTTGATAATCAGACCAGAGGACAGAACTGATGATTTGGATTATAAGTCACTTAAAATCAAAAGTTGCAAGTTTCTTTAGTCAGCTTCTACTTGCTGTTATGCTGTAAGCAGGCTAATTGCAAGGTCAGCTTCCTCCAAGAAGCTCAAGTCTCTTTCTAAAGGTAAGTGGAACTGTACCCAGCAAGGATCTCATTCAAATATGAAGGAGAAATCAAAAGCTTTCCAGACAAGCAAAAGCTGAGAGAATTCAGCACCACCAAACCAGCTCTCCAACAAATACTAAAAGATAGACTTTAGAAAGGAAACACAAAAAGGACGTATAAACCCAAACCCAAAACAATAAAGTAAATGGCAACAGGAGCATACTTATCAATAATTACCTTAAATGTAAATGGGTTGAATGCCCCAACCAAAAGGCAAAGACTGGCTGAATGGATACAAAAACAAGATCCCTATATATGCTGCCTACAAGAGACCCACCTCAAAACAACGGACACATACAGACTAAAAGTGAAGGGCTGGAAAAAGATATTCCATGCAAATAAAGACCAAAAGAAAGCAGGAGTAGCAATACTCATATCCGATAAAATAGACTTTAAAACAAAGGCTGTGAAAAGGGACAAAGAAGGCTACTACATAATGATTAAAGGATCGATCCAAGAAGAAGATATAACAATTATAAATATATATGCACCCAACATAGGAGCACCGCAATATGTAAGACAATTGCTAACAAGCATGAAAGGGGAAATTAATAATAACACAATAATAGTGGGAGACTTTAATACCCCACTCACACCTATGGACAGATCAACTAAACAGAAAATTAACAAAGAAACGCAAACGTTAAACGATACAATAGACCAGTTAGACCTAATTGATATCTATAGGACATTTCACCCCAAAACAATGAATTTCACCTTTTACTCAAGTGCACACGGAACCTTCTCCAGAATAGATCACATTCTGGGTCATAAATCTAACCTTGATAAATTCAAAAAAATTGAAATTATTCCAAGCATCTTCTCTGACCATAATGCACTAAGGTTAGATCTCAATTATAGGAGAAAAACTATTAAAAATTCCAACATTTGGAGGCTGAACAACACCCTACTGAATAATCAACAAATCACAGAAGAAATCAAAAAGAAATCAAAATATGCATCGAAACAAATGAAAATGAAAACACAACTACACAGAACCTTTGGGACACTATAAAAGCAGTCCTAAGAGGAAAGTTCATAGCAATACAGGCATACCTCAAGAAACAAGAAAAAAAGTCAAATAAATAACCTAACTCTACACCTAAAGCAACTAGAGAAGGAAGAAATAGAGAACCCCAGAGTTAGTAGAAGGAAAGAAATCCTAAAAATTAGGGCACAAATAAATGCAAAAGAAACAAAAGAGACCATAGCAAAAATCAACAAAACAAAAAGCTGGTTCTTTGAAAGGATAAATAAAATTGACAAACCATTAGCCAGACTCATCAAGAAACAAAGAGAAAAAATCAAATCAACAAAATTAGAAATGAAAATGGAGAGATCACGACAGACAACTCAGAAATACAAAGAATCATAAGTGACTACTATCAGCAATTATATGCCAATAAAATGGACAACTTGGAAGAAATGGACAAATTCTTAGAAAAGTACAATTTTCCAAAACTGAACCAGGAAGAAATAGAAAATCTTAACAGACCCATCACAAGCACAGAAATTGAAACTGTAATCAGAAATCTTCCAGCAAACAAAAGCCCAGGTCCAGACAGCTTCACAGCTGAATTCTACCAAAAATTTCGAGAAGAGCTAACACCTATCTTACTGAAATTATTCCAGAAAATTGCAGAGGAAGGTAAACTGCCAAACTCATTCTATGAGGCCACCATCACCCTAATACCAAAACCTGACAAAGACACCACAAAAAAGAAAACTACAGGCCAATATCACTGATGAACATAGATGCAAAAATCCTCAACAAAATCCTAGCAATCAGAATCCAGCAACACATTAAAAAGATCATACACCATGACCAAGTGGGCTTTATCCCAGGGATGCAAGGATTCTTCAATATCCGCAAGTCAATCAATGTAATTCATCACATTAACAAACTGAGAAATAAAAATCATATGATTATCTCAATAGATGCAGAAAAAGCCTTTGACAAAATTCAGCATCCATTTATGATAAAAACTCTCCAGAAAGCAGGAATAGAAGGAACATATGTCAACATAATAAAAGCTATATATGACAAACCCACAGCAAACATTATCCTCAATGGTGAAAAATTGAAAGCATTTCCCCTAAAGTAGGAACAAGACAAGGGTGCCTACTTTCACTGCTATTATTCAACATAATTCTGGCCGTTTTGGCCACAGCAATCAGAGTAGAAAAAGAAATAAAAGGAATCCAAATTGGAAAAGAAGAAGTAAAACTCTCACTGTTTGCAGATAGCATGATCCTCTACATAGAAAATCCTAAAGACTCGACCAGAAAACTATTAGAGCTAATCAGTGAATATAGTAAAGTTGCAGGATATAAAATCAACACTCAGAAATCCCTTGCATTCCTATACACTAATAATGAGAAAGTAGAAAAAGAAGTTAAGGAAACAATTCCATTCACCATTGCAAAGAAAAGAATAAAATACTTAGAAATATTCCTACCTAAAGAAACTAAAGACCTATATATCGAAAACTATAAAACACTGATGAAAGAAATCAAAGAAGACACTAATAGATGGAGGAATATACCATGCTCATGGGTCGGAAGAGTCAATATAGTGAAAATGAGTATACTACCCAAAGCAATCTACAGATTCAATGCAATTCCCATCAAGCTACCAGCAGTATTTTTCTCAGAACTAGATCAAATAATCTCAAGATTTGTATGGAAATACAAAAAACCTCGAATAGCCAAAGCAATCTTGAGAAAGAAGAATGGAACTGGAGGAATCAACTTGCCTGACTTCAGGCTCTACTACAAAGCCACAGTCATTAAGACAGTATGGTACTGGCACAAAGACAGAAATATAGATCAATGGAACAAAATAGAAAGCCCTGAGATTAACCCACATACTGACAGAGTCATTTCCGAGGCAGGTTGATAAGAAGTCTAGGGGTCCCCAAGGAGAGAGGGGTCTGGAATTCTCAAGGAGGAAGAAAGGACAAACTTATTTCTCTCCATTCCTTAGGATTATATAACAACAATGTATTCTGCCTGAGGGCAGTCTCTGGATTAAACCTTCTCTTTACAAGGATTATATAACAGCAATGTATTATGTATTCTGCCTGAGGACAGTCTCTGGATTAAACCTTCTGGCTAATTCTGTTATCTTAAAATGTAAATTATGGGAGT
The DNA here is from genome assembly GCA_917880005.1 of Nanger dama. Lineage (NCBI taxonomy): Eukaryota > Metazoa > Chordata > Mammalia > Artiodactyla > Bovidae > Nanger > Nanger dama. The sequence goes on along the minus strand of CAKJTW010000014.1, from coordinate 29,227,803 downwards.
AGGTCTGGTGAGGTCTTTACAGCCTCCAGACCTTCATTGGATTAGTTGGAGAACATATAAACTCATTGCTAAAATTAACAAGCGGGTACTCTTTCTACCCCCTTCTGATGCCTATGTCAGAAGCTTTCTCTATCTCCTTTATACTTTAATAAAACTTTGTTACACAAAAGCTCTGAGCGATCCAGCCTCGTCTCTGGCCCCGGATTGAATTCTTCTCCTCCGGGGGCCAAGAATCCCGGCGTCGTGATTCAACAACAACCTTTCAATACCTATGGACACCTTATCTTTGACAAAGGAGGCAAGAATATACAATGGAGTAAAGACAGTCTCTTTAACAGGTGGTGCTGGGAAAACTGGTCAACCACTTGTAAAAGAATGAAATTAGACCCCTCTCTAACACCATACACAAAAATAAACTCAAAATGGATTAAAGATCTAAATGTAAGACCAGAAACTATAAAACTCCTAGAGGAGAACATAGGCAAAACACTCTCCGACATAAATCACAGCAGGATCCTCTATGATCCATCTCCCAGTATACTGGAAATAAAAGCAAAGATAAACAAATGGGATCTAATTAAAATTAAAAGCTTCTGCACAACAAAGGAAACTATAAGCAAGGTGAAAAGACAGCCTTCTGAATGGGAGAAAACAATAGCAAATGAAACAACTGACAAACAACTAATCTCAAAGATATATAAGCAACTTATGCAGCTCAACTCCAGAAAAATAAATGATCCAATAAAAAAATGGGCCAAAGAACTAAATAGGCATTTCTCCAAAGAAGACATATGGATGGCTAACAAACACATGAAAAGATGTTCAACATCACTCATTATCAGAGAAATGCAAATCAAGACCACAATGAGGTACCATTTCACACCAGTCAGAATGGCTGCGATCCAAAAGTCTACAAGCAATAAATGCTGGAGAGGGTGTGGAGAAAAGGGAACCCTCTTACACTGCTGGTGGGAATACAAACTAGTACAGCCATTATGGAAAACAGTGTGGAGATTCCTTAAAAAATTGCAAATAGAACTGCCTTATGACCCAGCAATCCCACTGCTGGGCATACACACTGAGGAAACCAGAATTGAAAGAGACACATGTACCCCAATGTTCACTGCAGCGCTGTTTATAATAGCCAGGACATGGAAGCAACCTAGATGTCCATCAGCAGATGAATGGATAAGAAAGCTGTGGTTCATATACACTATGGAATACTACTCAGCCCTTAAAAAGAATAAATTTGACTCAGTTCTAATGAGATGGATGAAATTGGAACCGATTATACAGAGTGAAGTAAGCCAGAAAGAAAAACACCAATACAGTATACTGACACATATATATGGAATTTAGAAGACAGTAATGATGACCCTATATGTGAGACAACAAGAGACACAGAGGTATAGAGTGGACTTTTGGACTCTGAGGGAGAGGGAAAGGGTGGGATGGTTTGGGAGAATGGCAGTGAAGCATCTGTATTTTCCAGTAAGAAACGAAGCGCTAATCTATGTTTGGTGTAGGGTGCAGGATGCATGGGGCTGATGCACAGGATGATTCAGGTAGAGGATGTGGGGTGGGAGGTGGGAGGGGGCTTTGACATTGGGCGATTGTGTTCACCTATGGCTGATTCGTGTCAATGTATGGCAAAACAAATACAGTATTGTAATTAAAAAAATAAATAAATTAAAAAAAAAAAAGGTAAGTGGACAGTCTCAGTGATATTTACGGAGCAAAATTTATGAAGGTGTTGGAAAAGGTGAAGCTTTTTCCCACTCTACCTGGCACAGTGTTGCACATGTGGAGATTCCATCTTTTAGTGAAGTAACAGATTATTCTCTTACTGTTATAATTCACTGAGTGCTTGATGCAACTACTTTTTAAAAAATTAATTAATTTTTAAATTGAAGGATAAATGTTTTACAGAATTGTGTTGGTTTCTGCCAAGCATCAACATGAGTTAGCCATAGGTATGTATATGTCCCCTCCTTCTTGAACCTCCCTCCCACCTCCCACCCCTCTAGGTTGCTACAGAGCCCCAGTTTGAGTTCCCTGAGTCATACAGCAAATTTCCATTGGCTATCTATTTTTACATAGGGTAATGTAATCAGCCCTGGGATTTCTTTGGAAGGAATGATGCTAAAGCTGAAACTCCAGTACTTTGGCCACCTCATGCCAACAGTTGACTCATTGGAAAAGACTCTGATGCTGGGAGGGATTGGGGGCAGGAGAAGAAGGGGACGACAGAGGATGAGATGGCTGGATGGCATCACTGACTCGATGGACGTGAGTCTGAGTGAACTCCGGGAGTTGGTGATGGACAGGGAGGCCTAATGTGCTGTGATTCATGGGGTCGCAAAGAGTTGGACACGACTAAGTGACTGAACTGAACTGAACTGAATATAAGTTTCCATGTTACTCTCTCCATACATCCCACCTTCTCCTTCCTTCTCCCCACCACTGTGTCCAGAGGTCTGTTCTCTATGTCTGTGTCTCGCTGCAAATAATTTCATCAGTACCATCTTTCGGGTTCCATATATGTGTGTTCTGCTGCTAAATTGCTTCAGTCATGTCTGACTCTGTGCGACCCCATAGATGGCAGCCCACCAGGCTCCCCTGTCCCTGGGATTCTCCAGGCAAGAACACTGGAGTGGGTTGCCATTTCCTTCTCCAGTGCATGAAAGTAAAAAGTGAAAGAGAAGTCGGCTCAGTTGTGTCCGACTCTTAGCGACCCCATGGACTGCAGCCTGCCAGGCTCCTCCGTCCATGGGATTTTCCAGGCAAGAGTACTGGAGTGGGGTGCCATTTCCTGCTCCGATATATATGTGTTAGTCTATCATATGTGTTTTTCTCTTTCTGACTTACTTCACTCTGTATAATAGGCTCTAGGTTCATCTGCTTCAAGAGAAGTGACTCAAATGTGTTCCTTTTTATGGCTGAGTCATATCTCGTTGTGTATGTGTACCACAATGTCTTTATCCATTTATCTGTCAATGGACATGTAGGCTGCTTCCATGTTCTAGCTATTGTAAATTGTGCTGCAGTGAACACTGGGGGTACATGTGCCCTTTTCAACTTTTGTTTCCGCAGGGTATATGCCTAGTAGTGGGATTCTTTGGTCATATGGTGGTTTTATTCCTAGTTTTTAAAGGACTCTCCACACTGTCTTCCATAGTGGCTCTGTCAATTTACATTCCCAACAACGGTGCAAGAGGGTTCCCTTTTCTCTACATTCTCTCCATCTTTTGTGGAGACTCCATCTTTTAATTAACTAACGTATTATTGTCCATCCCACTTACTGTTATACTTCATGGAATGCTTGATGCAACGACTTTAAAAGTTATTTATTTGTGGCTGTGCTGGCTCTTTGTTGCTGAGCAAGGGCTTTCTCTAGTTGCAGTGGGCAGGCGCTGCTCTTCATCGTGGTGCATGGGCTTCTTTTACTGTGGAGAGCTCTAGAGGGAGCAGGCTTCAGTAGCTGTGGCACACGGGCTTAGCGGCTGCACTGTATGTGGAACCATCCTGGACCGAGGATAGAACCTGTGCTCCCGGCATTGACTTCTCCTGCATCGGCAGGCAGATTCTTGTACACTGGACCACGAGGGAAGTCCATTACTTTTGATTATCTATGCTTAAATCCTTAAATGTGTGTAAAACCCTTTAATATCTTTCCCTTTAGAAAAAAGTAAAATCTCTTTAGCATACTGTCAAGTTGCCATTGCTTTACTCTTTTAAAAGTTTCATTACTCATTAGAATTTCCCTTACTTTATTAGAGTTTAACTGAAAACCCTTGTAATGCAATGCAGATGAAAGAATTTCACCTTCAAATAGCTCCTTTCCTGCTGTTTTCCCTCTCGTTTTTCTGAACTTGTTTTATAGAGGAACAATCCTAGAGTCCAGAGTTCAAGGCAAGCTGATACTGTTTCCTAGCTACATGCTTTTGGGCAAGTTACTAATCTCCCAGCCTCATTTTACTCATCTGTATAATGGGGAGATTAGTGAAGTACTTTCTAGGGTTGTTGTGGATGTGAAGATACTAAAACTAAGTTATGTAACAGATGGTGGTTATTATTAGTACTATGAGCAAGCTCCAGCATCCTCCTTGGAGTTCCTACACAAGCCATGCTGGTCCACCCCTAACTCAAGGCCTTGGCCCAGAGTGCCCTCCTCTTTTGTCAACTGGTCTTCCTTTTTCAGGATGCCTTGTATATTTAACCCTTTCAGAGAAGGTTCCCTAATGCTCCCAAGCAGAGTTTATCCTTATTCTTGTGTTATCACTGGTATCTGGTATGTATTTCTGCATTGCTTCTCAGCCTGTATTGTGACTGTCTTTTTTGTTGTTAGTAGCCTGATCATGCCTTGAGGGCTAGGATCTTATCTTTTTTGTTCCTGAGTTCCTGAGGACAGTGCCTGACACTTGGTAGCTGCTCAAAACTATTAAAAAAAGAAGAATAAAAACACCAACAATAAACAAATAAGTAACAAAGACACAGAAGGATGTTTTGGTATAATCCAAACTGCATTTTTGACAAAATTTCCAAATAATTTCCCACCAAATCTTTTCTTTTAGGAGAGATGCCAAGAAGAGGATGCCTAATGTTTATTTCATTTACTTGTGCTTGGAAAGTCTTCCAAGAATGGTGGTGATGGTTGTGATGGGAAGAGGAGAAAGGCACCCCTGCTCAGAGAGTGGCCTGAACATACAATAGAGGGCTGACAGCAGACATGATAGATACATTCTAATGAGGAGGGGAGACTGGTATTGTAGAAAGAGAGTAAATTATCTCTGGAGTTGACTTCAGAGCTGGGCAGGCCTGGTTTTGAATTCTGACCATGTCACCAGGTAGGTGACCTTGGAGATGCCACTTGACTGTGGCCAGTTTCTCCTCTCATTCCTGTCATAAACTGTCTGAATCCATCTCTCTTTCTGGCTTCTGCTCCTCCATCTGTAACAGCAGGGAAAGGGGCAGGGCACAATTTTGAAAGAATGACATAGTCCATCACTTCATGGCAAATATATGGGGAAACAATGGAAACAGTGAGAGACTTTATTTTCTTCGGCTCCAAAATTACTGCAGATGGTGATTGCAGCCATGAAATTAAAAGACGCTCTTTGAAAGAAAAGCTACAACCAACCTAGACAGCATGTTAAAAAGCAGAGACATTACTTTGCTGACAAGGGTCCATCTAGTCAAAGCTATGGTTTTTCCAGTAGTCATTTTGAATATGAGAATTGGACCATAAAGAAAGCTGAGTGCCAAAGAATTGATGCTTTTGAACTGTGGTGTTGGAGAAGACTCTTGAGAGTCTTCTCTCAAGGAGAAGGAAATCAGTCCTGAATAGTCATTGGAAGGACTGATGCTGAAGCTGAAGCTCCAATACTTTGACCACCTAATGCAAAGAACTGACTCATTAGAAAAGACCCTGATTGGGGGACAGATTGAGGGCAGGAGAAGGAGATGACAGAAAATGAGATGGTTGGATGGCATCATTGACTCAATGGACATGAGTTTAAGCAAGCTCTGGAAATTGGTGCTGCAGTCCATTGGGTCACAAAGAGCCGGACACAACTGAGCAAATGAACTGAACTGAAGGACACAACATAGGCCAGTTAGAACCAGATGGCACCAAGATGGCAGAGAAGACCAGACCTTGATCCTCAATCAACAAGTGAAATGACAGACCCAGAGGTGCCATGACAGTTCCATGCACTGTCAAAAGACCAAGGAGTGGGTGGTGGCCCAAATCCTGGAAATCTCCACCTTTCCCCCAAATAGTTGGAATAATCCTCCCGCTCATTAGCATATGAAATTACCCAGCCTATTAAAAACTAACCAGACCACATTTCATGGCTGCACTTGCCCTGATGGCCCACACTCTGTCTGTGGAGTGTGTTCCTCTCTAAATCTGAATAAATAAATTTCTTACCTATCACTTTGTCTCTCACTGTATTCTTTCTGTGATGAGACATCAAGAACCTGAGCTTTATTAGGCCCTAAAACCAGGTACCATGGGTTTTGGCTGGGTTTGAGTCCCAGCCACATGGGTTCAAATCCCATCTGGGTTTTGACTGGGTTCAAGTCCCAAGCAGAGTTTTGGCTGAGTTTGAGTCCCAGCTACTGGGTTCGAGTCCCTAAGTGGGTTTTGGCTGGGCTTGAGTCCCTATCTGAGATAAATGGTTTCACATCTCCCTAAGACTGGGACATTTCTTCCCTAGTACACAAAGGAAGTAGAAACCACTAGATGAGAAAAAACTAAACACACACAGAAGAAAACTTCAATTTTGGGGCCCAATTCTTTCACTTTCAACATTAGCCAAATTTGGACCCATCCTGGGCTTCCCCCTTGTCTAGGTTGACCATAAAACTTTTCTCCCACATTGTCACAGTGTGAAGTGTGAAAGAGGTACTGTTAACCATTACAGTGGGACAGCAGGTATAAACCAGGGCTGTCCTGAGCATTCCAAACATTCTTAACCTCTTGTTAATAATGAGGGAGGTACACTTTTTCCTGTTTACTGGCTCATTTTAACATGCTAATACTTTACTTTTTAAAACCAACAAATGAAGTGAAAGTCACGTCGGACTCTTTGGCAGAATACTGGAGTGTGTGGCCTTTCCCTTCTCCAGGGGATCTTCCTGACCCAGGGATCAAACTCAGGTCTCCTGCATTGCAAGGCAGATGCTTTACCAGCTGAGCCACAAGGGAAGCCCAAGAATACTGTAGTGGGTAGCCTATCCCTTCTCCAGTGAATCTTCCTGTCCCAGGAATCCAACCAGGGCCTCCTGCATTGCATGCTAACACTTTACTTTCTTAAAACCAACAAATAAACCAAAAACTAAAAACCAAAAACCTTATTTCTCCCTTCCAACTATGGGCTTCCCAGGGAAAAGGGAACATGGGTTCAATCACTGGTCAGGGAAGACCCACATTCCTCAGGACAACTAGCCTGTGTACCACAACTACTGAGCCCACATACTACAACTAGAGAGTAGCCCCGACTTGCTGCAACCAGAGAAAGCCTGCCCGCAGCAATGAGGGCCCAGCACAGCCAAAAATAAATAAACATGAAAAAAAGTATTCAATAAATGACAAGACCAAACTTAGAAATACAATGTTTGAGTCATTATTTTACATCACTCGAGTTTAGACATCATTTCTTAGAATATTGGTTATATTTTAACAAAAGTTACCATTAGTTTAAAAGCTACCATTTATCAAGTGCCTACTATGCACCCAGCAATGCAGCAGGCATGTCACAGATATTATTTCTGATTATCATAATTGTGAGAGAAGCAGATGTCTCCATCTTATAGATGAGAAAATTGAGGCACAAAGAAACTCATTCATTCTAATACCTATTGAACCTATTCATTCCTAATACCTAGTGGAGAGAAAAAGGGAAAAAGGAGAGTGAATGACCAGGGATGGAACTGAAACTCTAATCAGGGTCCAGACCCTAAAGATCCTTGATAAGGGTTAAAGAGTATGGACTTTATCTAGAGGGCAATGGGGCAACATTGAAAACTTTTCAGGGGAAAGGGACCTGATCAGATTTGGGTAATTAAAAGAGCACGGGAATTTCCCTGGTGCTCCAGTGGCTAAGATGCCGTGCTCTCAATGCAGCGGGCCCACGTTCAGTCCCTGGTTAGGGAATGAGATCCCACAGGCCACAAAGAAGATCCAGCCCAACCAGATAAAGAAAACGAATAAGTATTTTTTAAAAATAATAATAAATAAAAGAGCACACAAATACAATTTGGAGAAAGACAATGGAGTGAAACAAGGCTGGAAGCAAGAAGCTGCTTCTGGGAACAGTAATCCACACGGATGATTTGACCAGAACTGAAACAATAGCGGAGGGAATGGAGAGAAGTTAGGATCTGAGAGCCATGCAGGAGGTAGAATGCAAGAAGACTGGTTTACCACTGAGCCACCAGAGAAGCCCCTATTCAGTACTTGATGCTAAGGAAACTTGGTAAATGAGGAAGCAGATTTTTGCCAATATTTTATTATGAAAATTTTCAAACATGCAGAAAAGTTGGAAGAACTTTATAGTGAACACCTATATTCCCTACCTATGTTCTTCACTTAACATTTTACTATGTACATGCTTTATTGCATATCTATTCAGTCTTTTTCATCCTTTTATCCACCTATCCATTAATATGTTATTTATTTTTTTTTTTTTGATACATTTTAAAATTGCAGACAAGGGAGGTGGGAGGGGATTCAGGCTGGGGGACACATGTACACCAGTGGCTGATACATGTCAATGTATGGCAAAAACCACCACAATATTGTAATTAGCTTCCAATTATAATTAATTAAAAAAATAAAATTGCAGACAGTGGGACACATCTCCCCTATATATTTCAGCATTAGTGAGAGTTCAATATTTGTTTACAATTCTTTTTAAGAATATACTGAAGCAGGACGGTGGCCATGGAAGTCAGAATCCGCTAAGAAGTGTGTAACAACTCACCTGCCGAATCAACTAGCCCTGAAAATGGATGGCGCTGTAAGCAACTTACACAGCTCAACTCCAGAAAAAATAAACGATCCAATAAAAAAATGGGCCAAAGAACTAAATAGGCATTTCTCCAAAAAAGACATACGGATGGCTAACAAACACATGAAAAGATGTTCAACATCACTCATTATCAGAGAAATGCAAATCAAGACCACAATGAGGTACCATTTCACACCAGTCAGAATGGCTGCGATCCAAAAGTCTACAAGCAATAAATGCTGGAGAGGATGTGGAGAAAAGGGAACCCTCTTACACTGCTGGTGGGAATGCAAACTAGTACAGCCATTATGGAAAACAGTGTGGAGATTCCTTAAAAAATTGCAAATAGAACTGCCTTATGACCCAGCAATCCCACTGCTGGGCATACACACCGAGGAAACCAGAATTGAAAGAGACACATGTACCCCAATGTTCATTGCAGTGCTGTTTATAATAGCCAGGACATGGAAACAACCTAGATGTCCATCAGCAGATGAATGGATAAGAAAGCTGTGGTACATATACACAATGGAGTACTACTCAGCCCTTAAAAAGAATAAATTTGACTCAGTTCTAATGAGATGGATGAAATTGGAACCGATTATACAGAGTGAAGTAAGCCAGAAAGAAAAACACCAATACAGTATACTGACACATATATATGGAATTTAGAAGATAGTAATGATGACCCTCTATGTGAGACAACAAAAGAGACACAGAGGTATAGAGTGGACTTTTGGACTCTGAGGGAGAGGGAAAGGGTGGGATGGTTTGGGAGAATGGCATTGAAACATGTATACTTTCTTGTAAGAAACGAAGCGCCAATCTATGTTCAATGTAGGATGCAGGATGCATGGGGCTGATGCACAGGATGATTCAGGTAGAGGATGTGGGGTGGGAGGGGGCTTCGGCATTGGGAGATTGTGTTCACCTATGGCTGATTCATGTCAATGTATGGCAAAACAAATACAGTATTGTAATTAAAAAAATAAAAAAATAAATAAAAATAAAAAATAAGAATATACTGAAATAAAATTTGAATACAATGTAACACTTAAGCATATACATTAATGTAAGACTTAAGCATATACAGTCAAATAACTTTGGCAAATTCACAGTCTGTGTAATCCAAATCTATATCAAGATGCAGAACATAAATATCACTCTAGAAATTTCCTCATGCCTGTCCAGTCAATCTCTTCCCCCACTCGCCCACGGGAAACAACATTAGGATATTTTCCCACCAAACATTAGTTTTGCCTGTTCTAGAACTTCATATAAATAGAATCAAAGAGTAAGTACTACTTGATGTCTGGCTAATTTTGTTCAGCATAATATATTTGAGATTCAACAATGTCGCTGTATGTAGAAGTCGTTTATTCCTTTTTATTGTTGGAGACTCTTGAGAGTTCCTTGGACTGCAAGGAGATCAAACCAGTCCATCCTAAAGGAAATCAGTCTTGAATATTCATTGGATGTACTGATGCTAATGATGTAACTCCAGCAATTTGGCCATCTGATGAGAAGAACTGACTCATTGGAAAAGGTCCTGATGCTGGGAAAGATTGAAGGCGAGAGAAGAAGGGGACGACAGAGGATGAGATGGTTGGATGGCATCACCCGACTCAGTGGACGTAGGTTTGGGTGGACTTGGGGAGTTGGTGATGGACAGGGAAGCCTGGAGTGCTGAAGTCCATGGGGTCACAAAGAGTTGGATGCTACTGAGCAACTGAACTGAACTGAACTGATTGTTGAGTAGTATCCCAAGGCATGAGTATTCTACAGCGTATTTATCTGTTGATAGACCCTTGGGCTATTTCCAGTTTGGGCTTAATATGAATAAAGCTTCTTCAAATATTCTTATACAAACCTTTTGTGGGTATATTACTTCTTCTCTCATGGATAAATACTAAGGGTTAGGGAGTGGAATTGCTAAGGTGATCAGCTTTGTGGAGGAGCTGGAAGGTTTTAAGGAAATACTGAAAATGTATTTGCTCCATTCAAGACGAAGGTTGAAAGCTGAAACAAATGTAACAAAGGGTTATGAGCATTCACAGAGTACCTGAGGCTGGGAACAGATAACAAAGGGTTATACGCCGGCCTTGAGGTGTTCAAAGGCTTCCTTCTGACCACCTGTTTCTGGGAGCAAGGACTGTTGTTTCATGATAAGACTCCCTTTAGAGTTTCGCCAAAGAGAAGGCAATGGCACCCCACTCCAGTACTCTTGCCTGGGAAATCCCATGGATGGAGGAGCCTTGTAGGATACAATCCATGGGGTTGCTAAGAGTTGGACAAGACTGAGTGACTTCACTTACACTTTTCACTTTCATGCATTGGAGAAGGAAATGGCAACCCACTCCAGTGTTCTTACCTGGAGAATCCCAGGGACAGAGGAGCCTGGTGGGCTTCCGTCTATGGGGTTGCACAGAATCAGACACGACTGACGTGACTTAGCAGCAGCAGCAGCAGCAGAGTTTCGTCAAAGCTATGTTATGGCTTGGGTGGTGGGAACTGTATTTTATGCTTAAATGCTTTTATGTTTATCTAAAATGGCTACATACAAGTCTGTCTTATGCTCTATTCCCTAAAAATTCTAAAACTACACAATTAGATAATAAACTTTGTCAGTCCACTAGAGGCCGTCCTTAAATGTCCTTTTCAGAGTGCGGTTCTCTGAGCCTTACAGGCTTTATATGAAGCTTAGCTTTATAAGAAACTGCTAGACCTTTTGGACTTCACCTTTTCGGGCCAGTGGTTAAGAATCCACCTGCCAACATAGGGGACATGGGTTCAATCCCTGGCCTGGGCAGATCTCACATGCCTTGGGAAAACTAAGCCCCAGCACCAAAACTACTGAAGCCCACGCGCCTAGAGCCAATGCTCTGCAACAAGAGAAGCCACCGTAATGAGAAGCCCGCATGTCACAACTAGGAAGTAGCCCCCACTTGCCATGGCAAGAGAAAGCGTGCCTGCAGCAACAAAGACCCAGCACAGCTAAAAACAAACAAAAAACTGCTAGACCTTTTTCAACATGGTCATGGGAACAGCTTTCAAAAGCCAACTAAGTATAACCACAAACAACTAAATTTACTGAATGTAAATTTCTATGGGAAATTTACTTTGGGAAAAAATTTTACTATGGGAAAAAGATTTACTTAAATATAGCATATCACCTGATTCTTATACCAAGCATATGGGGAAGAAATTATTGTTCTCATTTCTCATGTAAGATAAGTGAGGCACCGAGAATTAAATATCTGCCCAAGGTTACACAGCGAGTAAGTGGCCAAGGTTGGTTCAGTTCTGCATCATGATTCTAGTATTTAAGAGCAGAATAGAAGAAAAGAAGAAGGAAGTGGCAATTTCTTAAGGATGAAAATTGGTCCTGGTAAACAAGAGATACTGAATTCATCAATAAACACTATACAAAAGTAAATTGTCCTCCGTTACTTAGATGTGGTGCATATGATAAACAGGGAGATAGGCAGATATATCCATTGAGGATTCTTTATCTTCCTGGGAGACTCTTCAAGGTTATCTTAAAGACACTCCATCTATCCAGCTCTGCGAAAATCCATCTAACATCTCTAGAATATGAAGGGTTAAACTTCAGAGTCTCTTCCTTGGGCTGGTTAACTAGATTATGATGCCTATTCTCTATAATTAAGAAAAAGAGTCTGAGGTTTTACTGGGGAAGTGTTCACATCAGCTGCCAAAAGATGGAGAGATAGCAGCACATTCCTGCCCATGGTTTTACTAAGTAGAGTTCAGTTTCAGATCCAAACTTGCCCTGGACCATCTGTAGGAAATTTGAGGCAAGGAGGATCCAAGCGAACACATATCTCCCTTGGGCTGAGAGCCCACCTCTCATCTAGGACTTTGACATCCTCTCTCATCTTTGAGAGACCATCCCCATGGAAAAGAAATGCAAAAAAGCAAAATGGCTGTCTGAGGAGGCCTTACAAATAGCTGTGAAAAGAAGAGAAGCGAAAAGCAAAGGGAGAAAAGGAAAGATATAAGCATCTGAATGTGAAGTTCCAAAGAATAGCAAGAAGAGATAAGAAAGCCTTCCTCAGCGATCAATGCAAAGAAATAGAGGAAAACAACAGAATGGGAAAGACTAGAGATCTCTTCAAGAAAGTTAGAGATAGCAAGGGAACATTTCATGCAAAGATGGGCTCGATAAAGGACAGAAATGGTCTGGACCTAACAGAAGCAGAAGATTAAGAAGAGGTGGCAAGAATACACAGAAGAACTGTACAAAAAAGATCTTCATGACCAAGATAATCACGATGGTGTGATCACTCACCTAGAGCCAGACATCCTGGAATGGGAAGTCAAGTGGACCTTAGAAAGCATCACTATGAACAAAGCTAGTGGAGGTGGTGGCATTCCAGTTGAGTTCTTTCAAATCCTGAAAGATGATGCTGTGAAAGTGCTGTACTCAATATGCCAGCAAATTTGGAAAACTCAGCAGTGGCCACAGGACTGGAAAAGGTCAGTTTTCATTCCAATCCCAAAGAAAGGCAATGCCAAAGAATGTTCAAACTACTGCACAATTGCACTCACCTCACACACTGCTAGCAAAGCAACGCTCAAAATTCTCCAAGCCAGGCTTCAATAGTATGTGAACTGTAAACTTCCAGATGTTCAAACTGGATTTATAAAAGGCAGAGGAGCCAAAGGTCAAATTGCCAACATCTGTTCTATCATGGAGAAAGCAAGAGAGTTCCAGAAAAACATCTATTTCTGCTTTTTTACTATGGCAAAGCCTTTGACTGTGTGGATCACAATAAACTATGGAAAATTTTGAAAGAGATGGGAATACCAGACCACCTGACCTGCTTCTTGAGAAACCTAAATGCAGGTCAGGAAGCAAGAGTTAAAACTGGACATGGAATAACAGACTGGTTCCAAACAGGAAAAGGAATACGTCAAGGCTGTATATTGTCACCCTGCTTATTTAACTTCTATGTAGAGTACATCATGAGAAATGCTGGACTGGAAGAAGCACAAGCTGGAATCAAGATTGCCGGGAGAAATATCAATAACCTCAGATATGCAGATGACACCACCCTTATGGCAGAAAGTGAAGAACTAAAAAGCCTCTTAATGAAAGTGAAAGAGGAGAGCGAAAAAGTTGGCTTAAAGCTCAACATTCAGAAAACTAAGATCATGGCATCCGGTCCCATCACTTCATGGGAAATAGATGGGGAAACAATGGAAACAGTGTCAGACTTTATTTTTGGGGCTCCAAAATCACTGCAGATGGTGATTGCAGCCATGAAATTAAAAGATGCTTACTCCTTGGAAGGAAAGTTATGACCAACCTAGACAGCATATTCAAAAGCAGAGACATTACTTTGCCGACTAAGGTCCGTCTAGTCAAGGCTATGGTTTTTCCTGTGGTCATGTATGGATGTGAGAGTTGAACTGTGAAGAAAGCTGAGTGCTGAAGAACTGATGCTTTGGTGTTGGAGAAGACTCTTGAGAGTCCCTTGGACTGCACGGAGATCCAACCAGTCCATCCTAAAGAAGATCAGTCCTGGGTGTTCTTTGGAAGGAATGATGCTGAAGCTGAAACTCCAGTACTTTGGCCACCTCATGGGAAGAGTTGACTCACTGGAAAAGACCCTGATGCTGGGAACAATGGAGGGCAGGAGGAGAAGGGGATGGCAGAGGATGAGACGGCTGGATGACATCACTGACTCAAAGGACATGACTTTGAGTGAGCTCCAGGAGTTGGTGATGGACAGGGAGGCCTGGCGTGCTGCGATTCATGGGGTCACAAAGAGTCGGACATGACTGAGTGACTGAACTGAACTGAATTGAACTGATCTTTGAAAGAGTCTGCCTGCAATGCAAGAGATGTGGGTTTGATCCCGGGATCAGGAAGAACCCCTGGAGAAGGAAATGGCAGCCCACTCCAGTATTCTTTCCTGGAGAATTCCAAGGAGAGAGGAGCCTGACAGGCTACCGTCCATGGAGTTGCAAAAAGTAGGACATGACTGAGCAGCTACACACACACACAAGCACACACACACACTCATCTTTGCAACTAACACAATGCTGCAAATTATTTTGCAACAAACATGTTGAATTTATTTTAATGGTTTTTTAAAAAGTAAGAAGGGAAAGCCTTGAGTCATCAACCAGCACATACTCTACCAACTGTCTCATAGGCCCCTGGGCTAGGAGCCACAGTGAAAGTTAAATTTTTACCTGTTTTCTGAAGACTCAGACTCCTAGCCTTCTCTAACCAACAATTCCAATCTACAGCTCCTTTTCTTTTTCCTTTTTCTTTTTTAACTTTTTCTGGTTTAGAAGGTCTTCTGACTGCAATGCAGGAGTCTGGGGTTCAATCCCTAGGTCAGTAAGACCCCCTGGAGAAGGAATGGCAACCCACTCCAGTATTCTGGCCTGGGAAATCCCATGGACAGAGGAGCCTGGTGGGCTACAGTCCATGGGGTTGCAAAGACATGACTTAGCGTCTAAGCATATACAAACAACAACCCTGTGGATACCACATTCCACGCATCTGCTTCTCCTCTCTATTCATCCTTTTAGGGCTGGGTCAAAAGTCACAAAAATGGTGATTACTTGTTTACATGCATCCTCCACCTTCCAATCGTCTTCAGACTGATTCCCCTCTGCCCCAGCCCCAGGCAGAAATGTCTAATTCTATTTTGCATTTCTAGCCTAGCAACACAGTAATAAAAATTTCATAAAGCTTTTCTAGTAAGAAAGACATATGGACCAAAAATTTTGAGTAAATAAATACTTTATTTGAACCACCCTAAGAGCTAAATTATCTGTTTTCCTTGCTTCACAGAATGTTATTTTCATCTTGTAGTGAAAAAAAATTTTTTTGCCTAGGATGCTAAGACAACAATTTTTACATACATTGATACAGATCAATTAAACTTTTTTTCTTCTGAGCCCCCAGTGAGTTTCCTACTGACCAGAGCCTAGGTATCCATTAGAAATATTTTTAGGAGGGACTTCTCTAGCAGTCCAGTGACCAACAGTCTGGGCTCCCAACGCAGGGGGCCTGGGTTTGACACCAGTTGGGGAACTAGATTCCATATGCTACAACTAAGACCCAGGTATCAGTTCAGTTCAGTCACTCAGTCGTGTCTGACTCTTTTCGACCCCATGAACCACAGCACGCCAGGCCTCCCTGTCCATCACCAACTTCCGGAGTTCACCCAGACTCATCTCCATCGAGTCTGTGATGCCATCCAACCATCTCATCCTCGGGTCAACCCCTTCTCCTGCCCTCAATCATTCCCAGCTTCAGGGGTCTTTTCAAATGAGTCAGCTCTGCACATCAAGTGGCCAAAGTATTGGAGTTTCAGCTTCAGCATCAGTCTTTCCAATGAACACTCAGGACTGATCTCCTTTAGGATGGACTGGTTGGATGTCCGTGCAGTCCAAGGGACTCTCAAGAGTCTTCTCCAACACCCCAGTTCAAAAGACCCAGGTATAGCCAAATGAATATAGAAGTAAGTGAATTTGAGGGGAAAAAGAAATATTTTTAGGGAATGTGTAGGGGGAGGGATAGATGGGGTGCTTTCAAAACTTAGTACACTGTAAGATTTTAATGACAGAATTTTTCTCTGGAGAAGTTTAAAGAGACAAAGTGATGTCTCTGAAAACTTCACTTTTCTTCCTTTTAACTTTTTTTGTTTGTTTCATTGAGTCTTTGTTGTTGCACGTGGGCTTTCTGTAACTGTGATGAGCGGGGGCTTCTTGCGGTGGTGCTTCTCTTGCGCAGAGCACAGGCTCTAGAGTGTGGGCTCAGTAGCTGTGGCACGTGGACTTAGTTGCTCCATGGCATGTGGAATCTTCCAGGATCAAGAATTGAACCCGTGTCCCCTGCATTGGCAGGCAGACTCCTATCCACTGGGCCACCAGGGAGTCCACTTCTCTTCTTTTCGATCTCCAGAAGTCCTCTTCTTTTTCTCTCACTTGCCCAGACACAAACTGTAACTAAGGCCTCACCCAGATGCCTCCATCTCTGATCAGAGTCCTGCGGAACTGCACCCTGAGGACTCTCAGGGACAGGCCTCCTTTTTCTTTAGTGTTCTCTCTACTTAGTAAGTCCAGCCCTCGGCCTCTCCCCCCCCACCCAGGGAGGGGAACCGGGTGACTCTGCTGTTAACTGGAAGGAATTGGGCGTTGTTGGGCAGCCTGCCAGCAACTTGAACTCTGCCGAGGAGGAATGGGCTCTGGGCAGCAGCTAACTCCACAGCAGCGCTGTCTGCCTGCTCAAAGGGCACCTGGCTACCTAGGGTAGGGTGGGGAGGAGGAGTCTTCCCTCCTGACAACAGTTTGTTCAGCTCTTCTTGCCCTGATTCCTCTCCTGCTGCTGTTTGCTGCATCCCCTGAGCCCTGTGGTAACTCTGCTGCTGCTGCTGCTGCTGCTGCTAAGTCACTTCAGTCGTGTCCGACTCTCTGCAACCCCATAGACGGCAGCCCACCAGGCTCCCCCGTCCCTGGGATTCTCCAGGCTAGAACACTGGAGCGGGTTGCCATTTCCTTCCCCAGTGCATGAAAGTGAAAAGTCAAAGTGAAGTCGCTCAGTTGTGCCCGACTCTTAGCGACCTCATGGACTGTAGCCTACCAGGCTCCTCCGTCCATGGGATTTTCCAGGCAGTGGTAACTCTACCTCTCACCAAAAATTTGCAGTTTATGGTAGACTTCAAAACCCTAGGCTTCTCCTCTCCTTCCTTTACAGCTGGACTGCCCTGCAAGTTGAAAGCCAGTCGAGGCTCGTTTCCTTAACTGCTTTTCTTTCTGGCTCCTGGAGCTGAATTCTTTGGACCTGCATGCCAGAAAGGCTCTTTTATCCTATCACCATTTAAAATGTTTCCCCAGCATTCTGATTTGAGGTTGACTGCTGACTGCGTGTGTGTGATTTCTGACCTAGAGGTCGACAAAGGAGCCCAATATCCTGTGTTCAGCAACACTCTTCCCAGGACACTCACGCTGGGACGCCACACCTCTTCACGTGTGGAGCCCCTGGTTTCTCAGTTCTATTTTGGTTGTTAACTTTTTTTTATAACACATCTTTCTCCTGCTGCTTTTCTCTCTTTTGCTTTTTTCTTCTGTAATCTGCCTCTCTTGGTGGAATTTTCTCTTTGCTTCCCTCTTTATGCTGTTTTATTTTCCTAGTCAGCCTGCCCCTTCCTCTAGGTCCTAGAAACTTCTTTGTCTGCGGTTTCACTGGGAGATTTTATGAATCACTTAAGAGTTTCTAGATCGCTAATCCAGGGATAGCAATTTATTTCTTCTGTTCTGGGTTAGATTACTGGTCAAACCTGCTTCTTTTCTTTTTGGCTGTACCACACGGATTGTGGGATCTTAGTTCCCCCTCAGGGATTAAAACCTGGACCCAGGGCAGTGAGAGATTACTTCTTAATTGCATAGGTAACCTTCATCCTCCTTCTACTGAGTTTCCATACAGCTTCACTAATTCATAACAATTACCCATCATCCTTCCAGACAAGGAGACACCTTGTCTCACTTCAAATCTTCAGCTCTTCAGATTTCTCAGACAGTTGACTGCCCACAAAATGGCAAATAAAACCTGAAGTACAAAAAGTTACTAGGAAAAGCTTTTCCTTGAGGATCCTCTGTCTGGTTGCTCACACGAGCTATGATTTTTGTGGAAAGAGCACTAGACTGAGTAAAAAAAAAAAAAAACTTTCCTGGCAGTCGAGGGGTTAACAGGCATAAACTTCCACTGCAGGGGCAGGGGTCTGATCCCTGGGGAACTAAGATCCCTCCTGCTGTGTGGCCAAAAACAACCACAAAAAGAGTCAAAACAAGTTCCTATTCTGCTACCTACTGGGTGTGCAAATAAATCACCTCTGGGTTTTTAGTGTCTGTCTTCACTGGTGAAATGGGAACACTTCAGGGCAGGGTCGTGTCAATGAAAGCACTTTGCGAAGTGTCTTGAGATAGCACGTGATTCCTCTTTAAATCCTTCAAACATAAAGGGTCATTAAACACTGAGATTTATTTTGGTCAGTCTGTTTTAAATGGGGGGCGGGGGTGGAGGGGGAAGGGGGTTTTCAGGGGAAATCTACCAGCTAGAAAAGCGCAGGGATCCTTGTGGTAACACGTGGTTAAAAGCAAGTATACAAACTCTACGACTTTTGGAATACAGAGGGTCCTAAGGAATTCTGATTATTTTGGAGGTGGTAATCCAGTTCAGGCTACTGTGCCCTGAGGGCGGTGCTTTGATAAATGAAATCACTGCAGATAAGTTCAACATTCACTTCTTAGGCAAGCTTTAAACCTGTTTTTAAAAAAATGTGTGCGTGTGGGCCAGACCCAAAGCAGCCTGGGACCTTTAGACAGGCACCACCTCCTCTGGCTGTTTCTGAGGCCATCCAGAGGCCAGGGTCCAGATGAGCTGAAAAGACAGACCTGCAGAGTCTGGGTCTTTGTGTAGACGTATCTGTAGCGCGGAGGGTGGAAGGGAGGCAAGGAAGGAGGGGAGGAGGGTGTTGGAGCTGAAGCCCCACCTTTCATTCCAGCAAAGTGCACCGGCAGAGCAGGAATGACTCACAGGCACGGGTGCTCAGGTTCCCACAGGTGAGGCGACAGAATCCTTTCTCCGGAAAAACGCTGAGGTGCTCTCTCCACCAGGAGTGGCCTTGGCAGGGTGCTGGCGTGCTTGGTCTGCCCGGTCTGGTCTCTGGGGCCAGGGCTGGGTTTCCCTCATGTATGGCAAGAGCCCTACGCGTGCTGTGCTTTTTCTCCTTGGCTTACAGCTCACAGGTAAGAACTCACGGGCTTCTCTGAGCATTTCCTCCACTGCCTACCCTATAAAGTTAGTTCATTGTCCCAGAAGTTGCAAGAGTCTTTTACTGGAGCCTGAGCCACAGTTCCTTTTGCTTTCGTGTTGACTTTAATGAAACTGAAGTGGGGGGGTGTTTTGGGGGAACTGCTTTTGGAAAAACAGGTTTAGGTGTTTTCTGGTTGCCAGTAATTGGGGCACAGAGAGGGTTTTCTAATCTCAGGTTACACTCCATTTTTGGTGGCTGCTCTCCACCTCCCACTACAGGCAGAACCCGGCTCTTGGATTTCTGTGTGTGGGTCTTGTCTGAGACTCTGGACAGCATTGGGAAAGCGGAGCTGGTTAAGGAGAGAGACCCACTGTGGCTTGCTAACTGCCCCAACATGCACATACTAAATGTAAATATCATGCTAAGAAAACGCTATGTGGTATAAAGGTTCCAGCCACATAAGCAAGCTAAATTGTCTGGGGATGATTAATTCTGTTTTTTTTTTTTTTTTTTTTGCAGAAGACTAGGAATAGTAGGAAATTCACTTAACAAGGACCAGCAAGCTAAATTGTCTGGGGATGATTAATTCCATTTTTTTTGCAGAAGACTAGGAATAGTAGGAAATTCACTTAACAAGGACCCTTTCTGGAAAACTTAGTGCTAGGGAACCATGATACACATAATGTATTATGGTTAATCAGAACTGAGGTCTAATTCATGTTTTGATTAGTTTTAACTTTTTTGTTTCTGCCTTCAATCTTATTTTCCAATGCTTATAGTTTGTTAGAGCAGTTTTGAAGTGGGTACCATGAGGCTAGGGTATCCTGTTTTAGAGAAAGTGTGACTGTTAAGTAAAGTTTACTGTGTGCTATTTTTAGTTAAAGGAATGGGAGGGTCAAGGTTACGTGTAGGTAGGAATACGTGGCGGGTGAAGCTGAGTTTGAGTGAGAGCTGGGGCATCTCCGATCTGTTGGATGCCCTACTCAGACCTTTATTATGGTAGTGTCAGCAGAAATTCTCTTAAGACACATCTCCTGTTAACCCTTCATTGCCTTTTTTTCCATTGCAGCTCTCTGGCCAGTAGCAGCTGTGGAAATTTACACCCCCCGTGTGCTGGAGGCTGTCAATGGGACAGATATTCGGTTAAAATGCACTTTCTCCAGCTTTGCCCCAGTGGGTGATGCTCTCACAGTGACCTGGAATTTCCGTCCTCGAGATGGGGGCCCTGAGCAGTTTGTAAGTTTGGGGCCCTTGATTAGAAAAAATAAGCCAGTCCATTTCTCCTGGCCCTTTTGTATTTTTCTTGGCGATAAGCACAGGGTAAAGCTGGGGAACGATTCTTGGCACAGAGACAGAACTGAGAGGCTGGTGAAGGGGAAAGCAAGAGGTTGTTGCAGGAGAGCTGCAGACCGGACAGTCAGGCTTGCTGAAGTTTCTCTTTTGAAGATTTTTCTTTTGATGTGGACCATTTAAAAAGTCTTTATTAGATGTGTTCCAATATTGTTTCTGCCTTATTGTTTTGGTATTTTGGCCATGAGGCACGTGGGAACTTAGCTCCCTGACCAGGGATCACACCCACATCCCGTGCACTGGAAGGTGAAGCCTCAACCCTGGGCCGCTGGGGATGCCCCTACTGTTTCTCTTCTGCTCCTGCCACCCATCTCTCTGCCCAGATGCCGAGTAAAACCTCTGGCGTGACTCCTCTCTAGGTTTTCTACTACCATGTGGACCCCTTCAAACCCATGAGTGGGCGCTTCAAGGACCGAGTGGTCTGGGATGGGAACCCTGAGCGGTATGATGTCTCCATCCTCCTCTGGAAGCTGCAGTTTGATGACAACGGGACATACACCTGTCAGGTGAAGAACCCGCCTGATGTGGATGGGCTGATCGGGAGATCCAGCTCAGCGTCGTGCAGACCGGTAGGTGACGCAGAGACAAGTGTTTTTGGAAAGTATGAGAGCTTGCTGGAAACAGAGGGGCAAAGTTTTGTGATGGCTGAAAGAGTAGAGAGGAGGAGCAACTCTTTGGATCTGGAGATTGCAGAGGAAGAGTGAAGAGTCCTGGGATAAAAAGAGAAAGGCTTTGTTTGGCTGTGGAAAGAAACAGAAAATAAGGCAAAGGGACCTAGGGAATTGGTTACAAAAATGGCATTGAGATCATGAAAGGGAGAGGAAGCAACTCTCTGATAAAGGGCTAACAATAAGTCCATTCATCCACTCATCTAGTCACAAGATTGAGTACCTACTTGCTGTCCAAAGTGCTTGACATGTACCATCTCATTTAATTCTCACACTCACTGTTGGAAGTAGATGCCAATAATGGTACCTATTGTTTATCGAGCCCTTCCCAAATGCTAGGAAGTTTATATAACACATCTAGTCTTTGTTGCTGTTCAGTGCTAAGTCATGTCCGACTCTGCAACCCTAGGGACTACAGCAACCCCATGGACTGCAGCATGCCAGGCTTCCCTGTCCTTCACCATCTCCTGGGGTTTGCTCAAGCTCATGCTCGTTGAGTTGGCGATGCCCTCCAGCCACTGCGTCCTCAGTCTAATCTTTACACATGTCAATCCACTGTGCTCTTAGTGCTCCCCTCCCCCATCTTACTAACGAGGAAACCAGTGCTCATACAGGTTAAGTCACTTGTCCAAAGTCACTGAGCAGATAAATGGAGTCACTTAGAACTCAAACCCAAGCATCTCTATCTCCAAAACTGTGCTCCATCTAATGCACTATATTGCATGCAGGCCTAGAAAGGACAACTTGGAAAACTGCCAGATAACAAAAAGAAAAGACCACAAAACTTAACAGTTGTAAATTTGGGTCTGAGTCACTGCTACAGTTTATCAGCTGTAAATAATTTTTTTTTTCTTCTATAAAGTGAGAATAATAGAGCTAAGATTATGATGAGGATAAAATGACATAATAAAAGTAAAAATCACAAAAGTCTGAATTGTACTGAAAATTATAATAGCTAAATATATTTAAAGTATTATGTGCAGGCACAGCATGGAACAATTTACCTAAGCAATTTTATTTTTATAAGAACTCAAGAAATGAGTTTTGTTATCTCTACTTTATACATTGAAGAAACTGAGGCTCAAAAAGTTAACTACCCAAGTCACATAGGAGCTGGTATTTTAACCTAGCTGTCATTGGTATATTCTCTTAACCAACACATTACTATCCAAACATAAAAACCTATAAAATGGTATGAATTCCTTTCAGTCCTAGCATCATCCTTCAAGGCCCTATCAATAGAGAGCTCTGTGACCTCGGAGAAGTCATCTAAGTGTTGAAAGAAGTAATGTAATGTTTTTGGATCTCAGTTTCTTTTTCGCAAAATGAACGGGTAGATTAAGAACCCACGGGTCTTAAACATACTAGGATGACTACTCTGAGGACCTCACGAAAGCCATAAGCCATTTACCACAAACAAGGCACACAATCTGACATGGATTTCATGGGTTTGTTCTCCTTCACCCCCTTCCCTCGCCCTCTTCCTTTACAGACTTGAGGCTGGGGAACCCCTGGGCTAGATATTCACTAATGTCCTTTCTAGCTCTGTAGGTTTTTTGAAATTTAAATCAGAAATCAAGCTTAAAATCAAGAGACCCAGACTTCACAGTCTCTAACCTTGTTTAGGGACCCTTCCCTCTGGGTTGGACTTCCCTGGTGGCTCAGACGGTAAGGCGTCTGTCTACAATCCGGGAGACCCGGGTTCAATCCCTCAGTTGGGAAGATCCCGTGGAGAAGGAAATGGCAATCCACTCCAGGACTATTGCCTGGAAAATCCCATGGACAGAGCAGCCTGGTAGGCTAGAACCCATGGGGTCGCAAAGAGTCAGACACGACTGAGTGACTTCACTTCCCTTCCCTTTGGGTTCTCGATTACATCACTGATCCACTAGACTACAGTTAATTGCCTCTCTTTCCTGTGGGTATCAGTTCCTTGAAGGTAATGTCTTTTCTGGCTTTGTATTTCCACCAAAGTGCTAGGACATAATAAACCTGAATAAATGACTGACTGAATGACAGAGGTAAGAAGGATTCAGGGAGAAATAAACACTGAATTTGATGACGTCAGCAATAACCTTACCCCCATTAGCTAGGTTACCTGCCCCAGTGATTCTCAATTTTTTTGCATGCATCAGAATCACCTGGAGAACAAGTTAAACAGATTTCTGAGCCCCACCTGTAATTGGGTAGATCTGGGGTGGGGCCTGATGGAACTCGCCTTTTGAAGTTCTCAAGTCATTCTGCAGCTGCTCCTCCTAGGACCATAGTTTGAGAACCACTAAAGTAGTCTGCATGGCTTTCCTATTGCTACCAGAGTTTACACAGTTCATATGGTAGAAGAAAGGAATAATTCATTTAAGGGTGAAAACACACCCCTATTATATCTTTAGATTTCATCACAGTCCTCCTTTTCAGAATCCCAACTTGATCTTTTCTCCTTACAGTACGCTTCTCTGAGATCCACTTCCTGGCTCTGGCCATTGGCTCCGCCTGTGCACTGATGGTCATAATAGTAATTGTGGTGGTCCTCTTCCAGCATTTCCGGAAAAGCGACGGGCTGAAAGAGCGCATAAAGTGGTGGAGATAAAATCGTAAGGCTGGGCAGTTCTGGAAAAGTCTTCTTCTAACACTGTTTTATGGCAACTCTTGGTATTTTATAGCGGGGCTAAATCATTCTTGAACAAATGCCCTTTTTGGGTAAATCTCATACAGAATTCAAATTCACAGGATGGATAAATTAGGGTGTGAATTAGTAAATTTAGCTTTTTCTGTATCAAAATACAGTTGGTTTACACTGTTGTGTTAGTTTCAGGTGTACAATAAAGTGATTCAATTATTTACATATATATATATATTCTTTTTCAGACTCAATTCCCTCATACGTTATTACAAAATATTGAGTTTATTTCCTGTGCTATACAAAGCGCACAAAGTAGGTCCTTCTTGGTTCGCTATTTTATATATTATAGTGTGTATATGTTAGTTCCAAACGCCTAACTTACCCCCTCCCCCACCCTTTCACCCTTGGTAGCTGTAAGTTTGTTTCCTCTGGGGTGTTTAGTTTCTTAATTTTAGGGAAGATTTCATCATAGGCTTTCTTTACTATGTAGGATTTGAGATACAAAAATTTGCTTATGTAAAGCTTTTCTAGGATATTCCTTCCTTTTAATGTAAAGCATACATTTCTAAGAACCACTGGGCTGTCAGCAGGCCCTCTGAATCAGTGCCTAGGAAAGTTAGCCATGCAGATGTAAGGTACACAATATATATATATATATTTTTTTAGATAAAATTTACATATAATAAAAATCATTATTTAATGTTCACAAAGTTGTGTAACCATTAACGCTAATTCCAGAACATTTTCATCACCTCCAAAAGAAACTCCATACCTTTCAGCTATCACTCCCTATCTTCCTCTCCCACCTGCCCCTGACAGCTACTAATCAGTCTTTCTGTCTGTATGGATTTGCGTGTTCTGGACACTTCATGTAAAGAGAATCATATAACATGTGACCTTTAAAAAAATTATATTTTTGTAATTTGAAAAAAAATTTTATTATTTAAAAAATATGTAATTTTTTATGTCTGGCTTCTTTGACTTAGTATAATGCTTTCAAGGTTAAACCATGTTATAGTATGTCATTCCTTTTTGTGGCTGCATTATATTCTATCATATACATATACCACATTTAAAAAGTATTTTTAATTTATTTGGCTGTGTCAGGTATTATTTGTAGCATGTAGGAACTTTTCTCATAGCATGAAAGTCTTCTCTAGTTGCAGGGCACATAGGCTTAGTTGCCCCAGGGCATGGGGCATCTTACTTCCCCAACCAGGCGCTGAACCCATGTCCCCTTCATTGGAAGGAAAATTCTTAACCACTGAGCCACTAGGGAAGTCCCCACATTTTATTTCATTCAATTGATGGACATTTAAAATTTCCCCACTTTTTGACTATTAGGATTAATGCTACTGTGAATATTCATCTACAAGTTTCTGTGTAGGCATATGTTTTCCAATTTTCTGGAGTATATAAATAGGAGTGGAATTACTGGGATATATAGTAACTCTGGAGAAGGCAATGGCACCCCCACTCCAGTACTCTTGCCTGGAAAATCCCATGGACAGAGGAGCTTGATGGGCTGCCGTCTCTATGGGGTCGCACAGAGTTGGACACGACTGAAGTGACTTACCAGCACAGTAACTCTATGTTACCTTCTTGAAGAATTGCTGGACTGTTTTCCAAAACAGCTGCACCTTTTCATATTCCCAGCAACAACATATGAGGGTTCCAGTTTGTCTACGTCCTCAACACCACTTGCATTGTCTGTCCTTTTGATTATAGCCATCAGTGTGTGTGAAGTGGTATCTCATTAAGGTTTTGATTTGTATTTTCTAACGACTAATGCAATGGCAGCCCACTCCAGTACTCTTGCCTGGAAAATCCCATGGACAGAAGAGCCTGGTAGGTTGCAGTCCATGGGGTTGCAAAGAGTCAGACAAGACTGAGCGACTTCACTTTCACTTTTCACTTTCATGCATTAGAGAAGGAAATGGCAACCCACTCCAGTGTTCTTGCCTGGAGAATCCCAAGGACAGGGGAGCCTGGTGGGCTGCCGTGTATGGGGTCGCACAGAGTCGGACACAACTGAAGTGACTTAGCAGTAGCAGCAGCAATGACTAATGATGTTGGGCATCTTTCCATGTGTTTATTGGCTATTTTAATATCTAATTTGGAAAGTATTATTCAAATATGTTAAATATTTGAATTTTGAAACTCATTTCCAAGTTAGGGTATTTTTCTTTTTATTGTTAAGTTTTTAAAGTGAAGTGAAAGTGAAGTCACTCAGTCGTGTCTGACTCTTTGCGACCCCATGGACTGTAGCCTACCAGGCTCCTCTGTCCATGGGATTCTCCAGGCGAGAATACTGGAGTGGGTTGCCATTTCCTTCTCCAGGGATCTTCCCGACCAAGGGATTGAACCTGGGTCTCCTTCATTCCAGGCAGATGCTTTAACCTCTGAGCCACCAGAGGTTAAAGCATCCCAATGTGGGAGACCCAGGTTTAATCCCTAGGTCGGAAAGATCGCCTGGATAAGGAAATGGCAACCCACTCCAGTAATCTCGCCTGGAGAATCCTATGGACGGAGGAGCCTGGTAGGCTACAGTCCACGGGGCCGCAAAGAGTCGAACTCAACTAAGTTTTTAAGGTCTTTATATATATTTTGGAGTACACAAGAGCACCTTGTTAGATAAAGGATTGGCAATTATTTTCTCTTATTCTGTGGGTTGCCTTTCCATTATTGATTGATGTCCTTTGCAGCACAAAAGTTTTAAATTTTGAAGAATTCCAGTTTATCTTTTTTCTTTTGTTGCTTGTGTTGGTGTCATACTAAGAAACCATGGTTTAATCCAAGGTCAAAAAACTTATGCCTGTTTTCTTCTAAGAGTTTTACAGTTTAGTTCTTATATTTAGGCCTTTGATTCTTTTATTATTTTTTGATTCATTTACAATTAATTCTCATATATGGTGTGAAGTAGGAGTCCAAATTAATTCTCTCACAGTTGTAATTTTTTTCAGCTGTCCCAGAATCATGTGTTTCTTTCCCTCAAGAAATATTTACTATAGTAAACAGAACTGATTTTTAAGGAGCTTAATGAATCCAACTCTGAGCTGATTTGAATAGAATACAATTGAGAAACATGATTTCTAGGTCAGTCTTTTTTTGTCTTTGTTTTGGTTTTGATTTTATACTTTTTTTCTTTTTTGAATTAGAAGTAGAATTAGAAGTAGAATACTAATGCTAAACTAAAGTATCTGTTTTAAATACCTGGAGTTCCCAAGTGATATTTCCCTCTAGCAATATTCTGAAAAGTGTCTAAATCCACATACCCAGGGTCATGTGGAGGCATGAGAATTATTAGACAGTACTAGTGGTTTAGTGCTCTGTAAGCCTGATCTACTCCCAGGTGCATATAATTCTTACCCAAATTTGGGGGAGTATATCCAACCTGAATCTTTGTATACAGATTTGCCTCCCTTGTTCTTTGTCTTGTTCTCCTGGCAATGGTTTCTGCTTCTATGTTACAGAAAAGAAGAAGAAAAGCTCAACCAGGAAAAAAAGGCTTCTGTTTCTTTAGAATACACAGACTAACATTCTTACATGGTAAGTTTCACAACTGGGTTGATTTCTTTCCTTAGCTTGTATGTCTCGTCTCTACTGTAGATCTCCTAGATGATATGATTGTTTGGTGTTTCCTGTATGAAATGAGAGGAGCTGGGCAGAGAGATAGAAGTCTTTTCTTGTGTTATGGATGGCTTCCTCTTTGAGTGTGTTTTGTGCAAAGGACTAGAAAGCTAGAACCTCCTATCATTAAAGCTGAGAATTCTATGATTATTTGAAACTTTGGGGTTATATTTACCACTTCCAAGAATAATAAATTAACTTTCAATAGGTAAGTAAATTTTTAAAAATGAAAGAATATTTGCTCTTTTCTTTTCTTGTAAACTAATCATGGCAGTTAAGAGAGTGACTCAATAGATATGCTTGACATTTTGACAAGAGAACTTTTGTATTCTTTGGAACTGATTTCAACTCCTCTCATTTAGTTTTTGGGACTATGAACCTAATTTTAGTGGTGTGTAATTTTGTTTTTCCAGTTTTTAGGTTTATTAGGCTTAAAAAGTAGGTTGATTTATTTTAATACAATTATAATTTCTATTCCCTGAAGTCAGCCCACTATTATCATTTGCAAAAAGAGCCACAATTTTACAGCCTAAAGCTCCAGGGAAAGTTCACAAGAATTTATAAAAACAGAGTATGGAGAAAAATGATTCTATTGTAAACCTAGGAAAACAATTTGGTATCACAGAGATTTTTACCAAGGGCTATTTTTAAAATCAAGCAGATTTTCTAAGTTAGGGGCATGGAAAATAAAGACAGAGGCTGTTTAAGATTAAAAGAAATTTAAGGGAGTGATACAACCAAGTGCAGTGTATGACTTTTGACTGGATGGATACTAGTTTGAATGAACTAGTTGTAAAAAGAGTTGGGGGTACAATTGGGAAAGTCTTAATATGAAAAATGTCAATATGGATAATATTACAGCATTATCATTAATTTTTATTACGTATAATAAAGATATTGTGCTTACACAGGAAGACATACATATTTTAAAAATGCAAATTGGAATACTTAGGGGTAAAATGTCAGTAATTTGTTTTAAAAACTCTAATCCCTTCCCATATATGTTATTTATAGCAGGTATAATTTATAGCTATACAATTAAGTGAGAATGTATTCCACACACTGACTTCTTTACTTTTCTGTATATTTGATTTCTTTATTATAAAGGGGTTGTGGGAAGACACAGAGAGAGAATGTATATATGTGAGTAAGCGGCTATGGATCATCCAAGGGTCTATGCAAGGCAGGGATTATGAATTAAGGACACTGACCCTGAGAACTATGTAATAAAGATCAGGAAATTTTTTAAAAAGTTAAACTAGGAGAGGACAAATATACTTAAGAATATTTTTCTTCACAATGGAAAATAGATCTAGTAATATATATGTATTCATGTCAGGTATTCCTATTGTACTCTTGCCAAATGCATTATCCATTTAAACTTCTGCTTTGTATTTCAGGAAGCTGAAGATTTCCCAGAACAAGAACCCTAAGATAAGCTGGAGTTAATGGAAGCTTTTCTTTGGCTTTTTCAGTTGTGACCTGCTTTCCAACCAGCACTGCAGTATATAACCACCTAGACCAGCAACGTTCCTCGGGAGCCAGCATAGGGCCCTTCTTGAGTAAATACCACCAGACTCATAAACAGCTCCTTTACTAAGGTTTTATTTTCTTTCAGAGTGCAAATATTTTTCAAATGCTCACTAGGTTTTATATACTAAGAAGCTATATTTTTGCCCTTAAACACTCCTTGAGGATTACGATTTATATTCACATATACTGGCCTCAAATGAGATAAAAACCAAACTGTCTGTTATGTTTACTTTGATATATTAATTTCTTTAGAGCAGCGTTTTAGCTACTAAAGTTAACATGTTTATTCTTTCCTTCTCACATGCTCGATCAAAAGGTGAGCTAATTCTCTCAACAGTTTTGATTAATTAACAGAAAGCCCTAAATTCAGACTGTTAAAGAACAGTTTGATTTTTATGGCTCTCCTTAAGTATGAGACACATTTTATTGAATTTCTTTCAGTACCCTAGATGGCAGGGTTTTGTTTTTTGTTTGTTTTTGGTCAGTTGACCCAAGGTTTACAGTAGCACAAGCCGAAACCAGAGTAACTAGGGAAGGTGGCATAAATGCTAATCGATTGACAAACGCCACCTCCGGATGAAATGCTTGTCACCTTTTTCTGTGCTCTGATAAGTGATCAACAGCTCTGATTTTTCACGAGCAGTGAATGATTGTTTAGATTACTATATTCCCCACTTCCAATTCAATGATTTATAACAGAGCAAAATCTATGCTCATTTGTAGACTGGAATCATTACGCAGTTAAATGGAGGGATTCTGAAGTAGTATATTAACAATTTAAAAATTTAGGGGTAATGAAAAAAATCAGCCCTAACTGGTGATAATTTTCTCTGAGAACTGGAAGAGGTTACATTTTTCTTTCTTTTATTTATTTTTTGTTTTAATACAGCTTGATCCTTTGTTTTCACCAACTACGCTGAAGATATTATTTCTTTTAGCAAACTGGAATTTCAAAGCAGTTTATTTGTATTTAAAGATGATGAACTTTGTTTTTTTTCCCCAATACTAAAAAAAGACCCCAACCCTGGTATAATTTACTTATGAACTTGAAATGCATCTCATACCTGTCTCATTTTGCTTTTTATGCTGTCTAAAAAAGTAGTTTCAGTACCCAGTTTTGAAACTAAAAATCAGATTTAAAGTCCATATTACCTTTCATTCACATTTTCTTTTTTTTTCTCTGCATTCAACCTTTGAAAATATAGTAACTGGATACTGCTTCAAACAGATGGCCTGGATAAAGAGTAAAGAGGTAGTTAAAAACTCATGGAAGGTGTTTCCAGCAAAACTTGTAGTTTGTGTGTCTTGGTTAAATGCTCAAGGGTTAATACAGCCCCATTGTTCAGTGTCTTCTACTTAAAGAGAATTTGTATTGTAATTTATTTTTATTGTGCCTTAAACACTATGTAAATAACCGTCAGTAATAAAGCATTACAATTATATAATTTGCTTATACAAAAATCTAAAATTTTTACATAGCAGGTAACAGAAAACTGATGGGAATGTATTTTACCTCTATTGAGAAATTTTCTAAGGAGCAGCCTGGAAGTCAATAATAGAATTAGTTTCTACTGGATAAAGAAACCTATATGAATTTCCATAGAATTTTCACATTGCTTTGAATAACAGAATTAAGCACAACAAACTACTTTTGGGGACTCTTTTGAAGGAATAGTATCATCTATTCCATCTGATACTCTTACATTATTACCTTCTTAAAAGAGAAAACTAACAGATTTCAAGTCTAGTAAAGAAATGTGAGTTGAAAAATGTAAAGTCATTAACTATTCCAAAAGCTGAAGCATATTTTCATTCCTCTGCTTTCATTAAACACGCGTAGATTCCAGGAGAATAGACTGACTAATAATTAAAGGAAGGTACCATCCCATTTCTCTTTCAGAAGAATCTGACACCACCTCTTCATTGCACTTCAAACACTGTGAAAACACTTTCTCGCTTTCCAACCAAAAGAAGCATAAGTCTCAGGTCCTTTTTGTAATAATTTCATCATTGCCGCTGTCAGCAGTAACTTAAGTGAAAGAAAGTGAAGTCGCTCAGTGGTGTCCGACTCTTTGCGACCCCATGGACTGTAGCCTACCAGGCTCCTCCGTCCATGGGATTTCCCAGGCAAGATTACGGGTGTGGGTTGCCATTTACTTCTCCAGGGGAACTTCCAGACCCAGGGATCGAACCCGAGTCTACAGTAATTTAACACTTACCTAATTTAAATTTAGGTACGTACTGAGATGGATGCTGTATTAGCTACACATAAACACAAAATACAAATCAGTCTTGTACAAACTGCCCACGAAGGCCTAATACAAATTCACCTATTCACTGCATGACCCTGTATGCTCTCCAGGTTTCCTGTGAACTCTTAAATGCACAGAAATCTATTCCGAAAGCATTCAATAAAATAATCTGTAAGGAGTTAAAGGATTTCTGGCTTAGAGTTAGAGGATCAAGACGATAAAGTCCTGCAGAATTCCATTACAAAAGTCAATTCTCCAAAGCCTGTCCGACTTCATTTCGAGTAAAAGAATAATGAACTCCTACTTGAGAGTTAAGCATCGCTGACTAGAAGTGAGCAAGTCCAGGTGGGGCTCTGGAAAGAAGCCACGTTGCTATGGCAACTTGAATCGCCATTTTAGGTCTTGCGGCCTCCCGCCCAAGCGTCACTTCCGGTGTTTCCTGTGTGGTTATCGGGAGCCGTAAACAAGGTGTGCAAACTTCTGGAGACCTGTCGGGATGCAGCAGAGCGGGGTTCCTGGAAGCCGTGGCTGCGCTCTGTGCCCACTGCTGGGTGTCTTGTTCTTCCAGGGTGAGTGAGCCGGCGGCGGGCTCGACTTACACTTCCGGCCGGGGGCTCAGGGAAGATGGTCGCTTTTCCGGTTCCGGGTGGGGGGTCTGAGGAAAGCCCCCTCTGAGCTTCTGGGAAGGAAGGATGTAAGCGGAAGGCCGTGGCGGGGGATGTTCTCGGAATTACCACCCACTGAGCGGAGTCGGTGGCTTGTCAGTGTTTTCCCGAGCCCCTGAGAGCTCGACCACCTTGCTTGACTCTTGTATTGGGGCGGGGGCGCGACTTGATAGAAACACGGAGGGCGCTGACTTTGGGGCACCTGGCATTATCTCGTGATGAGTTATCAACGGTTGACTCGGCTGTGGTTTTGTGGGCCTTATCTCCTGCTTAGGAGAGAGCAGTTCTAGTCTTCAGCAGTTTGTCCCAGTAATTTTGGGAAAGTAAATTCATGATTGGCAGTTTTATTTTTTGTAAGAGATTGTCAGGGCCTAGGAAGTAAAACATTTGTTAGCCGCAGAAAGGATGTGCTCTTGATAGTGATGCATTTGTGGAGGAAAAGCAATTGCTTTAGTATTTTCATAACAGTTTCTTTTTTTTTAATAGAAGGTAGGGAATGTCAGTTCTATTAAAATTTTAATTAAATATTAGTTAACATTCACTCTATGACATCTTAAAATTTGGATAAGTTTTGCTTTCATGCCGTTTTCAAGTTGCATAAATTTCAGTCAACCTACTTACCTTCATCTAGGGTGCAATTATTTCCTGGATTTTTGTGTATATATGTGTTTGTCTTCCCCAGGAAATCATATGTTAGTAGAGCTAGCATTAGTGTGAATTGTTAACTTTGTAAAAATTTCCCTGTGGGAATTTCTGAAGAGGACCTTTGACATAAAGGCTTCAGGTGTTGTAAGACTCAACAGGTAGGGCTAGGGAGTTTTTATTTATTTGATGATGACTAGTATTTATGCCACCAGGACACTCCCTGATCCCTCCCAGCTTTTCAGCTAAATTATTTTGCAATATAATATTTAGGCTGAGTTGCTGTCACTCTAAATAATCCTGGTTTCCTGTCTCCCTCTTATTCTCTCTCACACAAATGTTCAAGTATTACCCTATTGAAAAAAATTCTAGAAATAGTGGTGATTTTGGAGGTGTCTCAAAAATTAAATCTTGAAAGATGGATAAGAGATCTTGAAGACTAGAAAATGGAGCTTCCCTGGTGACTCAAATGGTAAAGAATCTGCCTGCAATGCAGGAGACCCAGGTTCGCTCCCAGGGTTGGGAAGATTCCCTGGAGAAGGGACTGGCTACCCCATGGACAGAGGAGCCTGGTGGGCTACAGTCCATGGGATCACAAAGAGTTGGACAGGATTGAGCTACCAACACAACAACAACAGAGAAAGAGAGTAAGGACAATTCCAGACATAGAAACATAAACAAGGGATGGTGGTATTAAGTAATTTTCCAAACAAATTTGATTTAGTTCAGTTCAGTCGCTCAGTCCTGTCTGACTCTGCGACCCTATGAATTGCAGCACGCCAGGCCTCCCTGTCCATCACCAACTTCCCGAGTTTACTCAGACTCACGTCCATCGAGTCAGTGATGCCATCCAGCCATCTCATCTTCTGTTGTCCCCTTCTCCTCCTGTCCCCAATCCCTCCCAGCATCAGAGTCTTTTCCAATGAGTCACCTCTTCTCATGAGGTAGCCAAAGTACTGGAGTTTCAGCTTTAGCATCATTCTTTCAAAAGAAATCCCAGGGCTGATCTTCAGAATGGACTGGTTGGATCTTGCAGTACAAGGGACTCTCAAGAGTCTTCTCCAACACCACAGTTCAAGAGCATCAATTTTCCGCACTCAGCCTTCACAGTTCAACTCTCACATCCATACATGACCACTGGGAAAACCATAGCCTTAACTAGATGGACCTTAGTCGGAAAAGTAATGTCTCTGCTTTTGAATATGCTATCTAGGTTGGTCATAACTTTTCTTCCAAGGAGTAAGCGTCTTTTAATATCCCATGTTGATGCCAGATATATCTCTGTGGTCAGGAGGATGGTGTGCTGGATCTAGTTCCTACTGGCTTTCAAGAGTTGATCGTGCACATGTCTTCCTAACTCAGCATTCACAGACTTTGCCTTTGTAGCTTGAAAATGGTCATGGTGGGAGTATCTGTACCACAGAAATTGTCAAACCTTACACACTTGGGTTTTCTATTTTTAGTTTTTCACCAGCACGCCTCTGGATGTAATGATTGGTTTAGGCCAGTCTGAGGCACCATTCAGAGCTGGGAGTGAAAGTTTAAGTGAAAAGTGAAAGTTAAGTCACTCAGTTGTGTTCAACTCTGGACCCTGTGGACTATAGCCCACCAGGCTCCTCTGTCCATGAGATTCTCCAGGCAAGAATACTGGAGTGGGTTGCTATTTCCTTCTCCAGGGGATCTTCCCAACCCAGGGATCAAACCCAGGTCTCCCACGTTGCAGGCAGACTCTTAAACCTCTGAGCCACCAGGGAAGCTGGGAGTAGGGTCTGTTTATTCTTAATTTGCTCGTCTCTTACCAGATCCATTCACTTCTCTGTTTTTCCTGCTCTCCCGGAGAGCTAACCTATAAACTGCATCATCCAGGCTCCCATCCCCTGGCTTCCAATTAGTTTTGGTCAATGGGAGGCATTGGCAGGAGATTGGAAGGCAGGATGAGAAAGACATTTTTTCTTCCGTGCTCCCTCCCTGTCATTGTGCCATGGTTGCTAGTGGCTGTGTTCTACTGTGGCTACAGCTTCTGTCAAGTGGCCCACACATCCACCTCTTACCAGGCTGCAGTAACACCATTTCCTTCCTTTGCCCCTCAGGACTGGAGTGGTAAAGACTTTGTGCCTTTATTGACTTCCCTGACCCTGAGAAAGTCCCTCTGAAAAGTGGCCCATACACTTTTCAAAGTCTTTGCTAACTCTGCCTTCTGTTTCCTGCCTGGACCCTGACAGAGGCCTGCAAGCTCTTGGGCTATGTGGGAAAGCTGGATATCCCAAGAAAATATGGGTATCATGAGGAAAGGAGATGAGGGGAATGGGTATTGAGCTGGTAACAAACAAGAGTTCACTGCCTTCAGGTTAGAGTCCTGTGGTGGTGATTGTCAAGTGAGTATATGCTGTAATAGTTGGACACTCAGAGGCAGGTCATGGCAAGCAACATACTTTTGGGAATCATTAGCCCACTGGTGGTTGTGAAATCTATAAAACTGGATAGGGTTGTCTAAAGAGAACATGTTGAAAGAAGGACCATGGGCTCACCAATGTTTAAGGGATGGAGTAGGAAAAAGGAGCCTTAGAAAGAAATTTGATAGAAACTCTCAGAGAAGTGGAGTGTGTACTTGTATATGTATATGTAACACAGTCAGTGTGGAGATTTGGTTGGAGGGAGACTAATGAGATTCTGATTTTATAGCTCTAATCCATATTTCTTCTTTGCTATAAACCAGGATTGGCAGACTTTTGTAAAGGGCCAGATAGTCTTTTAGGCTTTGTAGGCAACATAATCTCTGTTGCAACTATTCAATTTTGCTGGAGTAGCATAAAGGGATCCCTACACAATACATACATAAATGGAGCTGGCTGTGTTTGAATAAAAATTTATCTATAAAAAGATGTTATGATACACACTATTTATATATAAAATAGATAACTAATAAGGATCTACTGGGTAGCACAGTGAACTCTACTAAATACTCTGTAATGACCTATGTGGGAAAAGAATCTAAAAAAAAGATACCTGTATATGTATAACTGATTTCCTTTGCTGTACAGCAGAAACTAGCACAACATTGTAAATCAGCAATAAAAGTTTTTAAAAAGAATGTAGAGAATAGAATATAACCATTTTGCAATCCTAATAAATAAAGCAAATTGATGATTAAAAAAGGATGATGTGGGCTAGATTTGGCCCATGGTCCATAGTTTGCTGAATGAATGAAGTCGCTCAGTCGTGTCCGACTCTTTGCGACCCCGTGGACTGTAGCCCTCCAGGCTCCTCCGTCCATGGGATTCTCCAGGCAAGAATACTGGAGTGGGTTGCCATTTCCTTCTCCAGCGGATCTTCCTGACCCAGGATTCAAACCCACGTCTCCCCGCATTGTAGGCAGACTCTTTAACCTCTGAGCCATACTGCCCTAAATCAACTGTCTCCCCACCGCTCACCCCCCGATATTATCCCTTGGATATCTCAAAGTCACCTTAAACTTGATCCAAAATCAAACTCATTTTCTTTATTGCCGAGCCTGGTACTTTTCTAGTCTTCCCTGTGTCAGTGAATAGTATCACCAAGACATAAACTTGGGAGTTACCCTTGATATTTCTCTTCCCGAACATTCCACATATGACCTGTCACCAGCTCTTGCTGGTTTTACGTTGTAAGTAGTGTTGTCTTCTGAGTTCTCTCCACATCCACTGCCACCAAGTTAGTTCAAGCTTTCCTTATTTCCCCCTTTGACTATTTAAGTAGCTTCTTAGGTTATTTATTTATATATACTCTTGGCTCACTCTAAGTGTCTTTGCTAGAGTGATGTTTTAAAAATGCAGACTTCGTCATGCCCCTTCTCACTCCGCCCCATACTTAAGTGTTTTCCATTTACTTTGCAAGTACGACTTCCCATTACTCTGAGAATAAGGACCCAGATCTCTAAAGTCCTGCCTAATCTGGTTTCTGCTTACCTCCTAGTCATGTCCTATTCTCTCTCTTGTGCTTTTGTGTCGCTGCCATTCTGCTTTTCTTTCTGTTCCCTGACTGACTGTCCTCTTTCTGGCACAGGGCCTTTGCATATGCAGAATTCTCTGCCCGGGATGCTCCTGGTCTCCTCACATTGTTACCTTTTCTTCAGAACTCAACCCAAAAGTAACCTTTTCAGGGAAACTTTCATTAACCACTCCCTGCTCCCCTATCATAACTGATATAGTTCTCATAGCACTCTCTTTGTCTTTTCCATGTAGTGCTTTTTAGAGTTTACATTTGTCTTTATG
Organism: Nanger dama; assembly: GCA_917880005.1. Classification (NCBI taxonomy): domain Eukaryota; kingdom Metazoa; phylum Chordata; class Mammalia; order Artiodactyla; family Bovidae; genus Nanger; species Nanger dama. Next base: position 29,190,878 of record CAKJTW010000014.1, on the reverse strand, counting down.
ATTATTTGGTTAGTATATTGAACTGCTACCTTTTAAAAATATTTGCTTATTTGGTCTAGTTTCCTGATCAGGGATCAAACCCTGACCCTGAGAGTGTGGAGTTGTAGCCACTGGACCACCAGGGAAGTCCCCTTTTGCTGCATTTTAAACTCCAAATCAGGGAGTATATATATTTTGCTCACATTTAATCTCGAACTCAGAGGGTGGCACAAAACAGATGCTCAATAAATCTATATTTGAAGAATGAGTGAATGAATGAGAGTATCATCCTGGAAACTTTGAGACAGAGAAAGTCATGGAGCAAATGGTCACTCTTTCAGAGGGAGCCAGTAAAGTCAGGAGAGAAAAGTCAGTTTTGATCCCTTGGATTTTTCAGGTTTAAGACAATACTACCTTTTATTAGAGGTGGTAGTGGAGTCCAGGTTGTGCTGTAGGGGTCCAGGAGTGGATAGGCAGGAAAGAAAGGGAGATGTTAGATGTAGACACCTCTTGCACAAACTTGGCTTAGCAAAGAGAGGGCAGTGGTTGGTAATGAATAGTGTGACAGGGTTAAGGAAATCAATAACAAATTTTCCTTAACCCTGTCATACTGTAACTGTAATACTGTAACAATAGTTATATGTTTCTATAGATGAGAGAGACTCCTATGTTTTTAGAGGCTGAGGGAAGAGACAGTTCTTCTTGAAAGGGGTAAGCTGAAGATATTGAGAGGGTTTTTGTTTTTGTTTGTTTTTTCTGGAGCAGGGCTTGGAAGGGAGGGATCCAGGCAGAGAAGAAGGGCTTGACCTTGCATAGAAAAAAGGACACCACACCCTTTCAGATTGGAGCTAAGCATGGGTACAGACACAGGAAGGTGTGTGACTAAGCAGTTTGTATTGCTTCAAGTTTCTTGAAGAAGAGAGATGTTTTCTTTTGAGAATGAAGTGTTTATAGGTTGTACAGGGGATAAAAGAGAATGGCTAAGTTTGAGGAGTCAGAGGAGCTGACCAAGGCTGGTTAAAGAGTCGTCATAACTTGGGACTTCCCTGGTGGTCCAGTGGTTAAGACTCTGGGCAGGGAGTGTGTGTGTGTTTGATCCCTGGTCAGGGAACTAAGATCCCACATGTTGTGCAATGTGGCAAAAAAAAATCTAGATAATTAAAAAAAAAAATGTCATCTTGCCTCATTAAAGGCTTAGCTGTGATGGAATTCATGAGTTTCTTATGGTAACTGTTTGTGCAACAGTGTGATCTTTCTCCTTCAGTAGATACCAGCTATAGTCTAGAAGTGGTCATTTAGGCTGTTTTTCCTGCTGCTGCTGCTGTTGCTACTAAGTTGCTTCAGTAGTGTCCAACTCTGTGCGATCGCATAGATGGCAGCCCACCGGGCTCCACTGTCCCTGGGATTCTCCAGGCAAGAACACTGGAGTGGGTTGCCATTTCCTTCTCCAGTGCATGAAAGTGAAAAATCAAAGTGAAGTCGCTCAGTCGTGTCTGACTCGTAGCGACCCCATGGACTGCAGCCCACCAGGCTCCTCCATCCGTGGGATTTTCCAGGCAAGAGTACTGGAGTGGGTTGCCATTGCCTTCTCCAAATTTTTCCTGAATCAGTGCAAAGAAAAGAGAGGTGTCTAGGAGGCTTAAAAATGTTGAAGAAACTATAAAAATGGGAAAGGAGGAGAGTGAGGGACAAATAAGCACAGTTTGTTCCTATATGAGAACTTTGGTGACCTGTCCACCTCTTTCTCTCAGTCTCTCTTTGCCTGCCTCTCTTCCTCTGAATTTTGCCCTTAAGTTACTTCTATTTAATGGAGGAAATCATCTTTACAAATTGAGTACAAACTGTGGTATATGTGCTTGAGTAGCATTATATGCTAAATTTTATGTGAAAATTGAAAATAATAATAAATTGCATCAGAATTTGGGAGGGCATTATAAGGGAGCTGATGTTTGTGCTGAGTTTTGAAGGGTGTTGGGGATGTGGTGTTGTGGGAACAACCCAGGCAGGTTTGGTAGGGATGGGGAGAGCATTCTAGACAAAGACATAGTCAACAAAAGTCACAGTAGCATGAAGGATATAGTAAATTTGGGAAATGGTAGGACATTTTGGGCATAGTGAAAGGGATGGGATGGGTAGTAGGTACAGTAGCAGAAGGAGGCCAGATTGGCACGATTTAGATTTTATGTTATAGCCCAATAGAAAATTCCTGAAGGTTTTTGAATCCTTGTGGTGTTCATTTTAATGATAATAGCTAGCATTTATCGAAAAGTTCAATTTCAGGTTCTGTGCTAAACATTATATGTGTTAGCTTCTTTAATCTTATTAGATCCTCCCAGTGACTCAGTGAAGTAGGTCTTTTTTATTATTCCCACTTAAAGTGAGAAAGTTGAGTCTGGAACAGATTAGTTAATTATTATCAAGATTTCATAGGCAGAAAGTAGCTAGGCTAGAACTCAAGTTCAAGTCTGTCTAATTCTAAATCCAAACTTTAAAATCTCTCTGGTATTCTTACGTTTTAAGATAAAGGTAGGGGCTGGTCAAAAAGTTTGTTTGGGTTTTTCCATAAGTTCTGATGTAAAACCCAAGTGACCTTTGACCAATCCAAATATATAAAGGATATGAGGAGAATGTAGATTATCTGTTTATTATTTATTTCTGCTTTCCAGTTTTTAGAGCTGTTTCTTTAGTACAGAGACCCTGTATCTTGGATCAGGAGTGAGGGCTTAGGAGCGACAAAGTTTTGAAGGATGAAGTCTTTCCAGGCAGAGGAGCAGCATTTGCAAAGGCATGGGAGGAATGACAAGTTTAGCATGGCAAAGTCAGGATGTTTTAGATGAACGAGCCAGAAATAGTCATCATTTTGGGGATGGGCTTAGTCTTGGTCTTGTGAGCTTAGTCTTGGTCTCCTCCTTTTAAGAGGAATGTGAACAGACTGGATTGTCCAGAGAGGAGAGAGAAACGTGATTAAAAGCAGCAGAGGTAAAGGCGGTGGGATGGATGACTCATAAGTATGTCTGTGTTAAGAAAGGTTGAGAGCGTAAGTTCAGTTCATTTCAGTTGCTAAGTTGTGTCTGACTTTTTGCAACCCGTGGACTGCAGCATGCCAAGCTTCCCTGTCCTTCACCATCTCCTGGAGTTTGCTCAAATTCACGTCCTTGAGTTGATGATGCCATATAACCATCTCATTCTCTGTCACCCCCTTTTCCTCCTGCCTTCAGTCTTTCCCAGCACCAGGGGCTCATGCAATGAGTCAGCTCCTTGTATCAGGTGGCCAAAGTATTGGAGCTTCAGCATCAGTCCATCCAATGAATATTCAGGGTTGATTTCCTTTAGGATTTACTGGTTTGATCTCCTTACTGTCCAAGGGACTCTCAAGAGCCTTCTACAGAACCACAGTTCAAAAGCATCAACTCTTCGGCGCTCAGTCTTTTTTTTTTCTTTCTCTAGGCCTTCTTTTGGTCCAACTCTCACATCCTTACTTGACTACTAGATAAACCATATCGTTGACTATATGGATCTTTGTTGCAAAGGGATGTTTCTGTTTTTTAGTACAGTGTCTAAGTTTATCAGGACTTCCCTGGTGGCTAAGGCAGTAAAGCGTCTGTCTACAATGACGGAGACCTGGGTTCAATCCCTGGGTCGGGAAGATTCCCCTGGAGAAGGAAATGGCAATCCACTCCAGTACTATTGCCTGGAAAATCCCATAGACAGAGGAGCCTGGTAGGCTACAGTCCATGGGGTCACAAAGAGTCATAGTTTTTCTTCCAAGGAGCAGAAGTCTTTTAATTTCATGGCTGAAGTCACTGTCCTTAGTGATTTTGGAAGCCAAGAAAATAAAGTTTGTCACTGTTTCCATTTTCCCCCAATCTGTTTGCCATGAAGTGATGGGACCAGATGCCATGGTCTTAGTTTTTTTAATATTTAGTTTTAAGTCATCCTTTTCACTCTTGTCTTTCACCCTCATCAAGAGGCTCTTTAGTTCCTCTTCACTTTCTGGCATTAGGGTGGTATCCTCTGCATTTCTGAGGTTGTTAAGGACAGAACTAAAGAGGTGGCAGTAAGGATGATGAAGCTAGCTAATGCACATTGATCACTTACTCTGGGTTAGGTAGGCTTCTTAGTGGGGCACCTGTTTTAATTCAAACATTTCTCACAGTTACCTACTAAGGTAAGTGTTGTTATTCTCATTCCTACCAGAACGAGAAGCTGAAGAAATCAAGTATGAAGACCACAGAGTCAACAATTGATAGGGCTGGGATTTGTATACTGTCTCAACCAGAGGGACTGCTGGTTTTCAGAGTGGTGTGTGGGTTTGTTCTCTTTTGAAACCTTGCTACTCTCTTTGCCTTTGGCCTACCAGATAAATCATAGCTCATTGTGGTAGAGAAGGAAGCAGGAAAAACGGACTGCTAGTGGCTTACTTTCCTAAAAAGTAGCTCCCTAGTGGAAGAGAAATTTCTACTACTGTTCTCTGAAAGTAGAGGGAATTGTCCAAAGAAAGTGCCAACTCTTTTAGGGTAGACAGGGTTTCAGAGTTGGATCTATGGGGGTGGTTTTGGACAGAGGAAGTCTCTAGAGAGTTTTAAAATCATATTTTTACATTTTAAAATGCATTAAATTGCCTAGAGGCTGTCATGCAGAGTGAGGTAAGTCAGAAAGAGAAAAAAATATATATTAACATATATTTGGATTCTAGAAAAATGGTACTGATGAACAGATTTACAGGGCAGAAATAGGGACGCAGAGAATGAACTTGTGGACATGGCAGGGGAAAGAGAGGGTGGGACAAATTGACATGAGTAACACTGACACATATACACTGCCATGCGCAAAGTAGATAGCTAGTGGGACGCAGCTGGACAGCACAGAATACTAAGCTCTGCAGTGACCTAGCAAGGTGAGATGGGGAATTGGGGTGGGTGGAGGTGCAAGAGGGAGGGGATACATGTATACTTACAGCTGTTGTGCAGCAGAAATGAACACAACATTGTAAAGCAATTATCCTCCAATAAAAAAATAAAAAGAACCTTACCAAGCCCCCCCAAAATGCATTAAATTGCAAATTTAATAAACTTTTCCTGCCCCTGATTTTACTTTTAATGTGTATGTGATTCATTCAGATTCAGATCAGTCGCTTAGTCCTGTCTGACTCTTTGTGACCCCATGAATCTCAGCATGCCAGACCTCCCTGTCCATCACCATCTCCTGGAGTTCACTCAAACACATCCACCGAGTAGGTGATGCCATCCAGCCATCTCATCCTCGGTTGTCCCCTTTTCCTCCTGCCCCCAATCCCTCCCAGCATCAGAGTCTTTTCCAATGAGTCAACTCTTCGCATGAGGTGGCCAAAGTACTGGAGTTTCAGCTTCAGCATCATACCTTCCAAAGAACACCCAGGGCTGACCTCCTTTAGAATGGACTGGTTGGATCTCCTTGCAGTCCAAGGGACTCTCAAGAGTCTTCTCCAACACCACAGTTCAAAAGCATCAATTCTTCGGCGCTCAGCCTTCTTCACAGTCCAACTCTCACATCCATACATGACCACTGGAAAAACCATAGCCTTGACTAGACGGACCTTTGTTGGCAAAGTAATGTCTCTGCTTTGGAATATGCTGTCTAGGTTGGTCATAACTTTTCTTCCAAGGAGTAAGAGTCTTTTAATTTCATGGCTGCAATCACCATCTGCAGTGATTTTGGAGCCCCCAAAATAAAGTCTGACACTGTTTCCACTGTTTCCCCATCTATTTCATTAACCAGCTTTAAGAAAGGGAAAAACAAGACAAAACCAGATAGAACCTTAAGGTAGATTTATAAAATTCTTTGAAAAAATTCCAATTCTTATTTCTACTGGTGGTTGGGACAGTGATAGCTTTAGGTTAACAGCTGAGCTGTGTTTGGGGTAAATCCCTCAGATACAATAGTTGTCATACTCCTGCAGTGTAAGTGTGTCAAGGGAGTGGGTGGCATTGCCTTTTAGCCTTCTGTGGGCTGACATGCTTCATTATAGTTAATTTAACCACAAGTCTATTGAAAAAATGCTAGTATGACCAGGTTTAAAATTTTTACCAAGATTTCATTCTGTGACTTCATTTCGTAAAATAATGAACCACCACTCCACTGTTAATTAATGTAGATATCCACTCCTTATCGTTTTGGGCCTGCCTGAGAAGATATTTATTCCCATGGCTTTTTGATGAGAGACCTAAAAATGATACCTACTGCTTCTGTGTTGTTCACTCACATCTATGTATTCCATCCAATGCACACATTTATTTTAAAAGTTTGGGCTTGCTTTGATTAGGTGTTTATGTCGTCTTTTCCCTGGAGATTAAAGCGGATGCCCATGTCCGGGGTTATGTTGGAGAAAATATCAAGTTGAGATGCACCTTCAAGTCATCTTCTTCTGTCACAGACAAACTCACCATAGACTGGACATACCGACCTCCGAGCAGCAGTCGCACGGAATCAGTAAGTGTATACTTTAATTTTTCAACATTTATTTATTTGGCTGTGTTGACTCACATGGGCTCTTTAGCTGTGGCATGTGGCTTAGTTGCCCCACAGCATGTGGGGTCTTAGTTTCCCAACCAGGGATAGAACCCATGTCCCCTGCAGTGCAAGGTGGATTCTTAACCACTAGAACACCAGGGAAATCCCAGTAAGTGTATACTTTTAAGGCTCTTTCTTTGAGCTTTCTGTGGTCAACAACTCTGGAACCCTTTTATTCTAAGTCACAGGCATACTTCAGGCCTTCTCATCTTCAAATAGAAGATGAGTGTCTATTAAATAGAAGGAGATGAGCTTCTGTTCTGTATGACAGCCATTTTTGGTCATGGAGGGCTTTTTCTTCTATGTAAGAATCTTGCAGGTATGCTATAGGAAAAAACCAGTCAGAAACTCAGAGGAAGTGTGGTTTAATTTTGTTTCCCCTTTGTTGTTTCATTTGCTTCATAGCTTGAGTTTCAGATTTGTCGTACAAAAAAGGTACCTCCAGGCTGTTGGATAGAAAAATTCTATAGGTCCCAGTCTTAGACATCCTTTCACTTAATACTGCTCATTTCCTGTCATGTGAGGTCATCTCTGTGGGTATATCTGTTTGTATATCAGCACTATGTAGATTTATCTTGGCATCTTCTCCAGTGTATAAACATCTGCATTGATTTACATAGCTCCCTTTGAAGGAAGTGGTGGCACCTTATGTTGATGACAGATGCTGTTGGTGACAGATGGTCTTGAAATATTAGAAGCAATATATTTTAATCACACATATAAAACATGTTTATGGCTCACATCCATTGTGGATGTCTAATTGAAGATTGCAGTGCTATTAAAAAATACTTTCTCTGTGTGCTTCCAGCAACAATGTATCCTAGGTCAGGATACATTTTATCGAGAAAGTGAGTGTCATAGCAGTATGTAAGATTGTGTTTTTGAAAGTATTCTTCATTTGTTATCCTGTTTCCTTCACTAGAAGTAATTTCTCTTTGATTTTAATATGTAAGCTTTGGATTTTGTTTTAGGAGTCATTATTGAATGCCATGTAGCATCTTCCAGTAGCTACAGTAGGTGTCCCAGTAGGTTGTTCTAGTGAAGGTGGCTCCAGGGAGGGAAGCAAGGCTGTATTTGCAGTCCCTTTTTCTTTCGACTTAAAATAGGTCACTTTATTTTGAGTGGCCAGGAAACTATGGCTGGCTTTATATGACTCTTCTTCTTTGCTCAAAAGTAGGACAGAATAAACAATGGGGATTTTCTAGGGGTAGAAACCTGAAATGCAAACAGCAGTTCTCATATGGTGCTGCTTTTTGTGAGGCTAGTCAGGAAATCAGCAAACGCACCCAAGCTGGAATGATTGGACCCTTAAAGTTTGCATTATGCTATGTTGCAGTTATGTGCTCAGTCAGGATTCTATCAAACTAATCAGATGACAGGATTTGAATATCACTAGTTTAACGTGAAATTTACAGATTAGATTAATCTATAAGATTCGCAGCAGGCTTTGTTTTGTCAGTCAGTTCAGTTCAGTTCAGTCACTCAGTTGTGTCCAACTCTTTGTGACCCCATGGACTGCAGCACGCCAGGCCTCCCTGTCCATCACCAACTCATGGAGTTTATTCAGACTCATGTCCACTGAGTCGGTGATGCCGTCCAACCATCTCATCCTCTGTCATCCCCTTCTCCTCTTACCTTCAATCTTTCCCAGCATCAGGGTCTTTTCAAATGAGTCAGCTCTTCGCATCAGGTGGCCAAAGTATTGGAGTTTCAGCTTCAGCATCAGTCCTTCCAATGAACACATAGGACGGATTTCCTTTGGGATGGACTGGTTGGATCTCTTTGCAGTCCAAGGGACTCTCAAGAGTCTTCTCCAAGGCCACAGTTCAAAAGCATCAATTCTTCAGCACTCAGCTTTCTTTATGGTCCAACTCTCACATACATACATGACTACTGGAAAAACCATAGCCTTGACTAGACAGACCTTTGTTGGCAAAGTAATTTCTCTGCTTTTAATATGCTGTCTAAGTTGGTCATAACATTTCTTCCAAGGAGTAAGTGTCTTTTAATTTCATGGCTGCAGTCATCATCTGCAGTGATTTTTGGAACCCCCAAAATAGTCTGCCACTGTTTCCACTGTTTCTCCATCTATTTCCCATGAAGTGATGGGACCGGATGCCATGATCTTTGTTTTCTGAGCAAAAATTGTTTTGTCAATAAGAAGTTTTAAATCCTGTTATGCTGATGCTGATAATCTGTGATAGGTATTCTTTACCTCCATCTTTGGAACACTCAAAGAGTGTTCCAGCTGTGTAAATCAATTAGTAAACAAATATTGTTTACTAATATCTGTATTTCCCACTAGCTGGTAAATTCCTGCCTGAATCCCACTGTATCATTTTGCTAAACACAGTGACTAAGGGCATGTAGTAGGTGTGCAACAAGTATTCATTGAATGAATGCCTGAACCAGGAAGTGATTTAATGTCTTCTCTGGGAAATTGCTTTTCAAAATTGGGCAATGCAGTGTTTGTAAAAGCCTGGGCTCCTGAGTGGGGAGGATACCAAGTAAGAAAAGAACGAGGAAAGGCTAGAGTCTTACAAAAGAGAGAAAGATGATATTGTATTGTAGGGCCTACCCAACCTACCATCAGGTGTAATGAGGTGTCTTTTGGTGATTAGGTATGTGATCACCAATCTGAAGCAGTGTTGTTTTAATTCAGTGTATATTCACTGAGTACCAGTCACACATCTGACTTGGGGTTTTATTAATTTCCGAGATAGATGACTTGAGGGAGGCTTACGTTATAGCCTCTTGGGATTTTGAGGATAAATGAAAATTCCCCCTTCCCCACTTAGTCATTGTGTGCCTTTGGGAACTCACCTAATTTTTTGTTTTTGGCCTTATTTCCCTGTCTGCCCCATGGATAGTTCAGTGTTGTCGTGAAGGTCAGATGAGTGAATGTGTAGAGACTGATTGCACCCTATAAAGTACCATATGATAGTAGATGCTGCTTTAGAATAGGATTTATCAACTTTGGCACTATTGGCATTTTGATCCAGATAATTCTTTGTTTTGGGGTGCTAGCCTATGCACTGTAGGATTTTCAGCAATATCCCCTGATCTTTACCCTCCAGATACCAGTAGTACAACAAAAAATATGTCCAGATGGTGCCAAGTGTCTTGAGGGTAAAGTTGCCCCTAGTTGAGACCTGCTACTTTAGTAATTTGGGGAGAAGAGGTTCTAGAATCAGAATCCCTGGATTCTTTCATTAGGACTGTTTTGGGGACAAGTTTGATAAACCCGTCTTTTTAACTGATAGTACAGAAGTGAACAAAGAGTAAGAAAAATTGTCCAACTGGGAAAACCCATTATACATTTGTATTTTATTTTGGACCTACTTAGCTTTATGTTTCATTTCATTTTCCATATTAAATCTTTTTTTTTTTTTTTCTTCCATGGTGTTGCTTTTCTAGATTTTTCATTATCAGTCTTTCCAGTACCCAACCACAGCGGGCACTTTTCGGGATCGGATTTCCTGGGTTGGGGATGTATACAAAGGGGATGCATCCATAAGCATAAGCAATCCTACCATGAAGGACAATGGGACATTCAGCTGTGCTGTGAAAAACCCCCAGACGTGCACCATAATATTCCAGCAACAGAGCTGACAGTCACAGAAAGGGGTAAGCTAACTGCCACCAACCTTGTGCTGCAGTGAGTGCTCTGGGACTTCTGTGGTGGTTTGTGGAGAGATCAGTGATAAGCAGAACTTACCTTATCTTTATCAGAACATTTGCCATCCTGAACTGTCTTTGAGAGTGAGTTCTTTATTTGCAAACTAAAGCTTTTTTTTTTTCCCCAAATATCGTCATAGTTTCACCATGATTCTTCTTTGAATTTTCATTTCAGGTGACGAGAGTCTTGTGGAATGTAATGCAAACCCCTGAGCAAATGGAGGGTTGCTGTCTGTGTGAAACAGACATCATTCTGGTTTCCCCTAATGTGTTCATATCCTCAGTTATGAGACTGTGTTTTCACCTGAGTCTTGAAAGGGTACCTCCTTTAAATATGGAGGCTACACATTTCTTGTCTGTTGCAAAGAGCAGCTGTTTGCATTTGGTGTGAAACATGAGTGGGATAAGGACCCTCCTTTTTTCTTCCACCGTTCTCTGGTGACTATTGAGTGGTCATTCTAGTCCTTATTTGGATTTGAACCAAAGATTTAGAGATAGAGACCTGCATTAGGGTTCATTATAGCTACCTTGTCATTTCTCAAATCTTTCTGTATGTCCCTCTCTTTCTTCCTTCCCTTTCTCTTTATTTTTTAGGACAACTCATAGGTTTCAAAGACATGGGCACATTCATACTGCTGGTAGGAGTAGATACTGGTATAGTTTTTCTGGCACAGAAAAACTGATACCTTAAAATTATATATCCTTTGATCCAGCAATTCCATTTTAAACTGTTTTAAAAGATAGAGCTAAGTATGAACGTTCATATACAGGGATGATCATCATTATATAACTCGTAGATTCAAAGAATTGGAAACAACTTGAATATACAGCATTAGCATATTGATTCAATAAATTATTCAATATGCAGAATACTATACAGCCCTTAAAAGAAAGTCACACCTGGACTGATGAAGCTATTTGCAGGGCAGGAAAAGAAATGCAGAGTTGGAGAATGGACTTTGTGGACACAGTGGGAACAGGAGAGGGTGGGGTGAACTGGAAGAGTGGCGTTGACACACGCGCACACCACAGGCAAAATAGACAGCTAGTGGGAAAGTGCTGTGGGGCACAGGGAGCTCGGCTCGGCTCTGTGATGCCTGGAGGAATGAGAGAGGCTCAGAGGGGAGGGAGATATGAACACACACAGCTGATTCACACTGTTGCACAGCAGAAACTAACACACCACTATTCGGCAATCGTGTGTGTGTGTGTTAGTCACTCAGTCGTATCCTACTCTTTGTGACCCCATGGTCTGTAGCCTGCCAGGCTCCTCTGTCCATGGGATTCTCCAGGCAAGAATACTCGAGTAGGTTGCCATTTCCTTCTCCAGGGGATCGTCCTGACCCAGGAATCGCACCCGAGTCTCCTGCATTGCAGGTGGACTCTTTACCGTCTGAATCACCAAGGAAGCCACCAATTATACTCAAATGAAAAAAAAAAAAAAATGGAAAAAGATCACACATGGATGGAATATTTATGGAAAATATTTATATAGTAAATAAAAAGAGGTTAGAAAAAGTATGTAAAGTGTAGTCTACACTTCTGAATATATAGTCTCCTCCCTGTATTCCCACTCATACCCACATACTCCTGGGGACTTCCCTGGTGGTCCAGTGGTTAAGACTTCATCTTCCAATGCTGGGGCTATGCTTTCCATCCCTGTCAGAGGAGCTAAGATCCTCGTGGCCAAAATCCCAAAACATAAAACAGAGACACATACTCCTAGAAAGAAGAGTGAACAGGTAGATACTGACATGTTGATCCTAGGTATCCAGATTATGGGTAAATTTTAATTCTTTGTATTTTTGTGTGTTTTCTAGTATTTCTGCCATGAATTTATTCCTTTTGTAATCAGAAGAAAACTGGAGGAAAAGACTATCTCATGTCATAGGAAGCACTTTGCACATCCCTCTCTTTTACCTTCTCTTTTCCTCCTTCAGGTTTTGGCACGATGCTGTCCTCTGTGGCCCTTCTTTCCATTCTTGTCTTCATTCCCTCAACTGTAGTGGTTATTCTGCTACTGGTGAGAATGGGAAGGAAGTCTGCGGGGCTGAAGAAGAGGAGCAAGTCTGGTTATAAGAAGTCGTCTATTGAGGTTTCAGATGAGTAAGTCCAGTTGCAGTCCTGAGCCGTCAACCCTCTTCCGAGCCGTGCTTTCTGGACAGCACCAGACCTCTGCATCCATGCCTTCCTTTCTTCCAGGTTGACCTCAGTTTTGCTGAAAGGGAAATTTGTGGATATTAACTTGGCGAGAAAGACATAGGGAGTTAATAGCATGGTCCTAGTCTCTTTTTTTTTTTGGGAAATAAGATTGTACAGTGCTGTGGTTCAGAGTGTAGATTCTGAAATGAATCTCATTCCTTCCAAATGAACAGGAAATCACCAAATCAATTATTTTTTTCCTTTTCCTTATTTTGGCACCAAGCTGTTAGAAATGCCTGAGCAGTGAGAGAGGCTTTAGAACAGCCATGGAGGGCAACATAATTTAAATAAGTGAGAACTATTCTTGGTCAGCAAATGCTCCAGTGAGGTTAACTGGATTCTGATTATCAAAAGCAGGTGAGCAGGTGTGATCTAGTATTTTCCCTAAGAACAAATCCACTAAAAAAAAAAAAAAAAAGGTCGCAAAAGTCTACATAAAACTCTGTTGATTCTCCATTGTCAATTTCAGGGGCTTGGAACCTTGGAAGAGAAATCTTACTTTGAGAGAATCTAAAATCTTTGTGTGTGTGTGTGTATGCATGTACACATTTATATAATGGGAGTAAGAGTCCCCTTTAAAGGAATCTGTGGCCTCCCACAAGGCAAAGAGCTCTTGGTAAAAAATACTAAAATGTCTGTTTCTAAGCATGGTCTGATAAGACCTCCTTATGATCTAAGCCTGAATCACATTGTTTATTTGCTATTTCTTCTCATTGGTTCCACTGAGCTGTTTCCTTCTCCAAACCTACTATACTCATTTAGATCTTTAAAAAGTAATTTATTTATTTGGTTGCTCTGGGTCTTTGTTGCTGTGCACAGGCTTTCTCTGGTTGCAGCCAGCGGGGCTACTCTCTCATTGTGGTGTATGGGCTTCTCATTGTGGTGGCTTCTGTTATTGCGGAGCGTGGGCTCTAGAGCGTAGGCTTAGTAGTTGTAGCACATGGGCCTAGTTGCCTCACAGCGTGTGGGATCTCCCCAGACCAGGGTGTCCCTTGTGTTGCAAGGCAGATTCTTAACCACTAGACTACCAAGGAAGCCCTACTTAGATATTAAAAAAATTTTTTTTCAATGTGCTTTTCTCTCACCTGGATTCCCCTCCCTCCTTCCCTTGTTTGCCTGGAAAACTCTTCCTTATCTTCCAAGACCCTGCTGCAGCTTCTCCTATTCTTGAATTTCCCTGTCACTCTCATGGTAAACTAATCTCTCTCTCCCCTTTGCTGCTGGAGCAGTTTGACTTTAACTCTATGAAAACATTTATCACATTGTATTGTGACATACTTGTTACGTTCTAATGGGTCTGTCACCCTCAGGAAATCATGAGCTCTAGGAACAGTGCCCAGACGTGGTTGATGCCGAGTATAGTTCTAAATGAACACTTGCCACTAGCTCTTATTTATGGGGCACTTAGTATGTGCCAAGCACTGTGGTCCATGATTTACATGTGCTTATTTTGCATATACTCCTCAGCACTGTCCTTTAAGTGTAGCTGGTAATACCTGCATTTTGTAGATGAGGAAACAGGCTCCTGGAGCTTAAATAATTTGCCCAGTCACTCTGTTAGTAAGTGGCAGAACTGGAATTTAAAACCACACCCGTCTGACTTCAACACTTGTCCTCTTAACAGTCATTGCCAAGGATGGTGACTGTCCATATTTGGTCTGTCCTCTTTCTACAGCACTGACCAGGAAGGGGATGACTGCATGGCGAAGCTTTGTGTTCGTTGTGCCGAATGTGTGGTAAGCCCATGCCATTTCACTGTTCATGCTTTATTTTCCTGCTTAATTAAGGTAATCCTTTGTCCTCAGAGAAGCAGGGGACATGCAGGTAGGTCTACAGCAAAGTATGAACCAAGGTCTTTGCCCAGAGCGTTTTAGTCTCAGGAGACCCTTCCCAATTCTAACCACTATTTTATTTTCTGTCTTGCGGGCACCGAGTGGTGTCCTTAGGTTAGGAAGGGGACTGTGTAGGCAGCCTCTGCTGACTGACAGGAAGCATCCTGAAAGAGGAGTGTCCTGTGTTGCTAAGGTCATACTGGGAGAGCTGGCTGAACTGGCTGAACCTAAAGCCAGTGGAACTGAGCTTTTCTGCTGAGCTTCAGTTCTTCCCAGGAAATTAGAGTGATATCACCGTTTAGATGACTTGATTGTTTTGTCCATAAGAAATACCCATGTTGGAAGGCTTGAGTTTTGATTGAAATTGCGGAAAGCACTTGCTGTGACTGGTAGGCTTGTGTGGCTGCCCCAAGATCCTAGGAGGAGAGGCTTTCTGATGTGGTACTGTTGGAAACAGGTCAAAAGCAACTCATGATCTAATATGAAGTATACCTGTCATTTCACGGTTTAAGCTTGAGCCTGCTTTGTACTTACTGCTAAGCTCAGCACTTGGCCAGATGACTGCAGCCCAATTACTCATCGCAGTGTTCTTTGTTTCTCTTTCTCTCATGTACTTGAGTATTATAAGTGGCTTCTCTGATGAGAGAAAGGTGGATAGTGCCAGTGGATAGAATCTAGTTAAAACCCTTTGGGATTTGAATATTTTGATAACACAAAATAAGCTAATGTCCTGAAACTAACACAATATTTTTAATCAACTGTATTCCAAGATAAAATAAAAACTTTAAAAAAAAGGCGAGGGGGAAGAATCATTATTCTGAAACTAATACAGCATTGTTAATCAACTATATTCCAATATAAGATAAAAATTAAAAAGAATCACTTTGCTGTACACCTGAAACTACACAACATTGTTAGTTATGTTTCATCCTCCAGGACACAGTTGAAATGTTACCTTTTCTTAAATTGGGGTACAAATAATAGCTAACTATGTCTTTTTAAAATTAATAAGATATAGTGTCTCAGATAGTGCTTCATGCTATAGAGAAAAAAAAATAGGAAAAAGAGATGAAATGGCTAGATAAGGGGGTGTGGTACTAAATAGGATGGTTGGGGGAATTCCCTAGTGGTCCAGTGGTTAGGACTAGATACTTTCACTGTCGTGGACCAGGTTCAATCCCTGATTGGAGAGCTAAGATCCCATAAGCCACATGATGTGGCCAAAAAAATAAGATGGTTGGGGGCGTCCTCAGTGAGATGATATTTAAACAGACATCTAAAACAAGAAGCAAGAGACATGGCTTCCAGGGAGGAGCAGTATTCTAGGCAGAGGAAATGGTCGATGCAAAGGCCCTGGGGAGTGGCCATGACTGGCATGTTCGAGGCACAGCATGGAAGCCAATGTGGCAGGAATGAAGAGAGCAAGGCAAAGGATAGCATTTCTTCAGAGAGAGAACGTCATGTCTTATAGAGCTTTGCATGACTGCAATGACCTAGACTTTCAACCTTACTGAAGCAGAGCCCACTGGAGGTTTGCAAAGAGAACGCTGAACTGATTTAAGTGCTAAAAGTGTCATTCTGGCTTCTGTGTTGAAAACAGGTGGTGAGGGACCATGACAGAAACACAGTCCATTTAGGAGACTTTAGCAATAATGGAAAAGGGTGTTGATCTGGACCAAGATGGTGATAGTGGGGATGGTGAGAAGTGGTTGTTCTCTGGTTATAGTTTGTAGGTAAAGCCAGAAGGACTTCTTGATGAGTTGCATGTGTCTGTGAACAAATGAGAGGAGTTAAGGATAAATCTTGACCTGAGCAAATGGTAGAATAGAGTTGCCATTTTCTAATATGTACAAGCCTGTGGGTGGAACAAGTTTTAGGCAGAAGATCAGGAGCTGAGTTTGGATATATTAAATTTGAAATACTTAGTAAATTTAGGTGGATTGAGTCAGTGCCGTTTTACTGTTAATGAAGCCCCTAGCTGAGTTCCATTTGGGGGGCCCTACCATGTGGTCTTTACCTGAATTCTGACTGTGGCATGTATTTCATATTCACACTGCAACTACTATTCTTTCCTTTCCAGGATTCAGACTATGAAGAGACATATTGATGGAAGTTTGCATGATAGAAGAAGAGTCACCTGACAACAGAAAATGTCCTGTTCCACTGGCAGCTAAAGCCTCACAGAGAAGTGGAGCTGGCTTGGACAATAATTGTGGAGAATCCTGGAAATCATCAGTAAAGACTTTAGGAGTGACTTATTTATTGAAGAAATATTCTTTTTGTATTTATAAACTGTTCAAAAACTCTCAGAAGAGACTCATAACTACCCCTGTTAATAACTTATACTCAATTGAATGAAGGAATTCTTTTCCTAAATAGAAAAATAACTTTTATTTAGTCTTTGCTCTTGAATGTATTACATGTTTTCTTCCAGTTTTTATGAGGGAGAATCCTAGATGTTGGCCACACTGCTGATACGAATATATATATATGTATATATTTAATGAAATGGATCTTAGAGCTTCCTGATGTGCTCCTGGACAAAATGTTTTTTGGCGATAGTTATTTTTTGTTTTTTGCTCCATGAATATTTTTAGCTGTGAGTTATCATACAGCATATACTCATTGGTTTAATTATCTCATCATCAGTTGTGTTTGGGAGGCTTGGAGTGTATAACCCCAGTTTTTTAGAAATGGTAGGATTGGGAATCAGTGGTTTATTTGACTGAGTTTTTAAAGTATTCAAGTGTCAACAATTTACAATCAAGAAATGCTGAGATGGAGAGGTTCCCTTCTTTTTCTCACTAGGTGCAAGTTGTTATTTTACTTTCTTACAGCTGAGTGGCTTATGGTTTCCTTCTTGACCTTTCAGATCAGAGGCAAGAACAGCTCTTCACAGGGTTTTTAGTGGGGATAAGTAGAATAACTTTACCAGTTATTTGCAATGAAATCATCTTTTAACCTATGCTGTTCTTAAAAATTTTCTTCTAAAATGCAGAAAATGTGAGTGAAAGAAGGTATTTATAAATCCTTTTTGCATAATATTTGAGATAAGGAAGTGAGGGTGTACACAACTTATACTTCCTTCTTCTGTTCTCTCGATACTTTCTATCAACTTCCTCCATTCTACTGCACCACATTATTTCAAATATTAATTTACATGGGATTTTCTATAAGCCATTAAGAAATATGTATGACATATCAGGAAGGGTTGACTGTGTAGTCCTCTGTAATAGAGGGATAGAGTTTGCTTCTTAATTATGAGAGACAAAAAATGTCTCACATAATTTGATTTTTTTAACAGGATAGCCCCTTTCTGTGATTCTTTACTAGGTGACTCAGGAGGTTTCTATATTATAGCACAATGTACTGTATGCTGTACAAAAATCACTTTTACATTTTTTTTGCCAAGATCTATTTTTAAAAAGTTAGGTTATTCTGTCTCATTAGATTTGGCCTGGCCTTTTATGTTAATCTAGTCCATTAATGAGAGAGTCTGATTAGTTAATAGATGTTACCTCTGATCATAAAGAAGAGGCAGAAGCAAGATTGTCAGTCTACATCTACAGTGGTTATTAAGTCTCACAGTCTTGGGCTACTTGTTAAGTATGTGGTTGTCTGGGGCCAATCTAGTGAGACAGTCTAGTCTGACACCTCAACGCAGAAAGGAAAACAGTTTGAGCAACAAGAGTAGATAATTTGGGCTCTAGGACATTTAAAGATAGAGATCTAGTTGTGAGATAGACTTCTTGTGGGTCCTCATTATTTGAGAAAGAGATGATGTTACAGGAACCCAGGTAAAGTTATATCCTATTCAATGAAGGACCAGTTTTGACTGAGTTTTCTGGCAGTTTCCTTTCAGGCATGTTATAAGAATTCATCCAGAGGGATGTGTTTATCACTTTAGGTAAATAGTGCTGTGTGAATGCCTGGTCATGTTATTTTGTAGCCTTGATTATGGTTTGAATCAGTCCCTTCCTTTTCAGTGACCAAATGATGAAATCCTTCAGGGTAGGAGAGTAAGTTGACTACTAGTCTACTCCATGGGTTTGTGGTCACATCACAGTCTTACGGTTGCTCTCAGGCTCCTTCCCTTTTATTGGGGTCTGAGTTACAGCTTTTTTTTCTTCAAAGAAGCACAAAGCAGTGTTTGGATACCTGCCTTTTAAGAATGAAAGGAAGATAAAGTGTTTTTTTAACTTACTGTTTTAATATTTTCTAAGGTGCTATTCTCTCTTTTTATTTTTTTCATTTTGCTTTTCCATGAGTTCTTATCACACTTTATGGAGACCAGCCTTGTCTAGAAAGGGAATTGAATTCTGAACCTTCAGAGGGGGTTAAAAGCCTTTCAGAGGCTTTTTTGGCTGCTGAAGTCTTTACTTGTGGCTGCATTGCCTTATGAGTTTTGTGCATTCAGTTACCAAATGTGAACTTATAAAATATTTTGTGTTTCCCATGGGACCTGGTACCTTAAGCTTCTTAGGGGCGCATTCTCTGCAGCCCTTAAACTGGGCTCTGTGCTTCACGAGGGAATGTTTCATGTCCTTGTTTAGAAAAAATTCTGGTGGCCAAATCCTGAGTCTACATGTTCTTGGGTGTCACTCAGTTTTGATTCCAAAGGAGAGTTGTAAGAAGACCAATAGGGTGTGTCACAAGACTCTCATGTAATTGCACAATTAAAACTTTGCTGCTAGAAGAGGCAACTCCATCCTTTTGACTCTAGTGTTGGACTGTTACCTGCAGCATTTCACTTTGTTTCTTGTTTGTTAATTTTTGTAGGAGGATATGCACTGTTGGGTCATATGCACAGACATTGTAACTCTTGAGATCTTTACCACATCACAGTTAATAAACTTCTTTGCACTTTCTGGCTACTTTTTGTTGTGTGTACATATAAGACTAGAGCTGTCATGTGAAAGAGAAGGGAGGTGGTTTATAATTTTCGGCACCTAGTAACCGTTCATCTCTGAGCCATGCCCTAGCAAAAATCTGCACAGATTCACAGGTGTGCTGGAGCAAGCTCACACCTTAAGAGCTGATTGTTAAGTTTTTAGGAATTTTTAACAATGTTAAAATGTTGGTAGTTTAAAATAGACCACATTGGGGGTATTTGCTCAGTTGCTGGCTTACCAGCATACCCATTCTCAAGAACCATGCGACATAGTCCTGGAGAAGAGCAAGCATTCAACAACGTGTCAAACAATACAGAACAAGTTTCAAAAAACAACTATGCCCATGTTTAAGTCAAACCAATGTAGGCAAGATTGAAGGTGTGTACACTGAAAACACTTATTTTGAAGTGGTGACTTGAAAGCAAAAGATGCCTTGATTCAAAGAAGCTTTGAGTTTTTAATCTAGGATGTCCAAGTCACCCGAGGGATTCTCTGAGGAATTAAATGCTGCTTGTATGCTAGAAATGGTGATGTCACATGGTCAGGGGAGATTGACATGCCTCGGTGGTGAGTTGGAGGATGGGACAGACATATCTTTGGAAGCAGGGATTGGCTATATTGCCCCTCTGTACTGAGAGGAAAAATAAAGTTGCAAGATTGCTATATTTTAGATACAGAGCAAAATGTTTTGTGTTAATCTTAAATGTATTTTGTTTGTATGAAGCTGATTTCTCAGCTTGTTTACCTGGGACCATTCAACATCCCATCCTAGGAGGCTGTCACCTAGAAGAGGAGATGACACCTGCAGAGGTCTGAAGCATGAGGCTTGCCTCAGTAAGGTGAATTTATTACCTCATTTTAGAATGAAAGTGTAAATAAAAATTGAGTAATAGGCCAGCTGACTGAAACGAGAACCTTAATTTGGAGGTTCCTGTTTGTGTCGCTGCAGCCACCTCAGGATGCACGCATATGGTTTGATCTGAGCCTGACCTTCTGTGCAGGCAGAAGTGTCTTCAGTCGGACTTGGGAACTTCAAGAACTGAGTGAGTTGCTTCTCCTGGTGTTCATCATCTTGGGTAAGCTTCTGCTTTGTATTTCTTAAGCAGTGACTTGAACTTTTCTCACTCGGAAGAAAGCTGGTTCTGAAGGTTTTCATTTAAAGGCCATCCTTTTGGGCTGTGAGGCAATCCCAGAACTGTGAGCCTCTGCAGGAGGACTGCCATAGGTAGTCTAGTGGGTCCAGTTTTCCTTTCTGCAGTGCAGAGTAACCTGTGTTAAGATCCTCAGAGAAAAAAACCAATATGGTTTGCTCTTAATAAAAGAGTAAATGATGATGATGGTGGTGGCAAGCTTTAGCTTTTAAGTTGCTTGCGGCTTTAAGATAGAGCTGTGGCTGGCTGTTCCTGGACTCATGGCAGAGCTCTTCCTTTCTTTTCTCCCAATCCTACACAGGCCAGTATTTAACCTTAAGAAGTCAGGAACTTAAACCTCCCAAGAGGGCGAGGCTGTTCATGCTCGCCTCACCATCTGCATGGCCGGATCTCAGGGAAGATAAAGTAGGATGGATTAGATAGACGCTGGTCTAAAGGAGAGAACAGGAGTAATGACTGCCTGATTGAGGGAAGCTGGTGAGGTTGTCGGAGGGCTCAGTGGTCACTTGTCCTTACTAGGGGCAAACACTTGACTGAGAGAGACTGCCTCTCCCTTATTTTGTCCTGTAATATTGTAATGTTGAGGGGGTCATTTCCACATCCTGTGTGGTCATCTCATTGCCATGAACCTCTTTTCTGAAGACTTTTTTTCTGTTATAATTGTGCCAAAGACAACAATTTCCTTATACTTTTAATAATAGAAAAGGGGATCCTGATAGATACAACTCCCTAGAGGTGATAGAAGATACTTAGCAAGAGTTATATTGTGAAAGAACTGTGAGCTCAGCTCCAAACATTTGACCAACACATGAGATAACTTACTATGCAGAATTACATCAAGAACATGCTGGTGAGAAGATAAATCAGCATCTGGGAAGGAAGCTGGCAGAGTCGAAGATTCGGATGGAGTCCATCAAGGTGCTTAACGTTCATCTGAGTGCTTTTGTTAGATTTTTAGAGACTGAGATTCATATATGTATTCTGAATTATTCATCTGAATAATAAAATTCTGAACTATATGTGTGTATATATATAAAGGCTTATCCATCTACTATTATTTATCTATCTATATTACATGGTAGGAATTTCTGAATATCTGCCAACTAACTGGGAAACTTGAAACTTGACTCAGTCATGTTCTTGGCCCATTTAAGTGTTTATTAATTCATCTGATCAGTGGTCCCTGGACTTTCACTCTGGGTCTTACTATGTGCTGGTGCTGGAGATGCACTGGCCAATAGGCATGGCTCTTGGCCTCATGAAGCTTATAGTCTTGGGGGTGAGGGCTGGAGTACAAGCCTTTAATCAAACAAGCACTTAAGCAAATAGGTAATTAGAAATTGTGACAAATGCCCTAAATGAAAGAGAAATAATAGTACTATTAAAACATGTGGCTAGGATGTGCCCTGCATAGGGTGGTTTGGGAGAGGTTTCCTTAAGGAAATTATATTTAATTTGAGATCTGAAAGATGAACAGGAGTTAACTAGGGGCAGGAGGTGGGAAGAACAATCAATCAGGGGAATCAGATTAATCTTGTTTTGTTAAATGAAGTTCAGGAAAGCTTTGCTCTAAAACACTGATTACTTTCACATGCATGGAGGAGACGTCCGTAGTAGTAAGGACACAGTCTCTGATCCAGAAGAATCCGGTTTGAATCCTGGCTCTGCCACTTGCTCTGTGCTGTTAGGGCAGGTCACTTCACCAATTTGTGCCTCAGTTTCCTCATGTGTAAAACCTAATAGAGAGTTGTGAGAATTAAATTGGTTAACGTGCAGAGCACTCAGACAGTGCCTGTCACATACTCTTCTCTAGTTTAATGAGTGTCAGCTACTGACTTCTAGTGTGCTGCTATAACTAGAAGGGAAAATTCTGATCCTTTAATGTTAAGGGTAAGGCCCGAGGAGATGGAGTAGTTTCCCAACTATCAAAGAATTAGTTAATGGAATGTCTGATCTGGGAAGAGAATTTTTTAAAAATGCTTTTACTGTTAAGTCATTGCTTCTCTATTCATTCACACAGAGTTCTAATGATGCCTTTGAGTACTTAGGACTGAAAATGGGTATCTTCTATTTGTCAGATTGTTGGCACATTTCTTAGAATTTGTTTGAAAATGTTTTGGGTGTGGCTTTGTGTGTCTTGAGTTTGGTGACTAGATTTAGAATCTTTTTGGAGTCGCTGGTTTCCTCTTAAAATAGAACAGTGCATTTGCAGGATGTCGAAGCTGATTTCAATTTGATGGTTGTATTGGCAGCTATCAGCACGTATCCAGTATATGCCAGACACTTTACCAGTGCTGTAGCCCAGGCATGGGACAGTCATAAATGAGATGCATTTTGGTCCTGCCTTTGAGGTTGTAGGTAAGTCTACATTGTAATCAATGATTACTCCTCGGTGCAAATAGTGTACTGCTTTGGGGAATATAGGACAATTATTTGCTGGGGAATAAAGGGAGCGCAACCAACTTCCTGGAGAAAAAATTCATCCAGAATACAACAGGGATTTTGGTTGTCCCAGATATGATGAATTAAAGTTATACTATAAAGGAAGCCCCTTATCATGCTCAGCAGTGTATGTGTGGGATGAGGTGGGTGTATCTTTTATACAGAGCTGGAATAAGCATGCTGTGGCTATCTTGAGAGAGATCTGTATTTTCATTAGAAATACTTATATTTGGGAAAACTTAATGTGGCTTTTGGTAGATCTGAGTCAGTGTAATTGTTATCTTCATTGTTGTAATGGATTCAAGAACCGAAACTTAAGAAGTTTCCAGTTCATTCTGATTCATCATTTGCCATTCTTGTAAAGGTAGATTCTCAGAGTCCAAAATCTCCTCTAAAGCTAATAACTCAATTTCCTATATGACTTTTAGGCTACAAAAAATAGGATCTTATATAGTAATGCTTTCTGGTTTTTTTTAAGCACTGAAATCTACATTCTTACATCTGATTCTTGCGTCGTTATCTCCATGTTATAGGTGAGGAAATTGAGGCTCATCAAGGTCAACTGACTTTCTGCATAAGCAAGACCTAGGAAGGGCTGCCTTGAACAGCTTGACCCTGATTTTCCAGATGGCGAATTCTTTTTAGTGATTTTATTTGTTTATGGCTGTGTTGTGTGTTCGTTGCTATGTGCGGGCTTTCTCTAGTTGTGGTGTGCTGACTTCTCATTGTGGTGGCTTCTCCTGTTGTGGAGCACGGGCTCTGGGCATGCATGCTTCAGTAGCTGTGGCTCCCAGGCTCTAGAGCACAGAGTTGTGGTGCCCAGACTTAGTTGCTCTGCGGCATGTGGGATCTTCCCAGATCAGGGATTGAACCCATGTCTCCTGCACTGGCAGGCAGATTCTTTACGACTGAGCCACCAGGGAAGACCCAGATGCGGAATTTTGTTGATTCAAATTCAGATAAGAAACTCTTAGGCAATCATTTTTTTATAAGTTGAAATGGCCACCATATATGTGCTGGACTTCAGCAGAGCTGGCTAGGGTAATATATGTTAATACACCGAGAAGACCTTTCCTTTCAGCAAATTCTGAGGTGGAATTACTCCAGGATGTTAAGGGTTTGGAGATCATGGCCGAGACCCACCACGGGAGTAGGTTGGAGCCTAAGGCTTGTTGAATTGTGATTCTTTGGAGTTAAGGGATTTCTGTTTTGTTAAGAAAACTGTGGGGCTTTGTGTAGAACAGCAAATCTATATCCAGGAAATGGTGGATGCAGTGAAATTTATATCACAGAGATAATAGAGATGCTTTTAAAGTACTTTTGCCTGTGTACAGCCCGATTCTCCTTCTACTCATGCTATCCTGCCTGAAAAAGTGAAAAAATAAAATCTCGCCATGGACCTTTCAGGCGGCTTCTTTGTGTCATGGAACTCGGTGAACGCCTTAACTGAGTTTAAGAATTTCCCCCTTATTTGTGTATCTCCTTTCTTACATGTTCAGAACGTTCTTTATATATTTAAGGCAGTTGTTTTTAGTTGGAGATATAGGTAAACATTTCAGGCTGAGTATCCTGTAATTTTTCATTTTTATGAAATTCAGACTGTAGATTGTTTAGAGTTGTCATCTCAAGGTTATCCTGGAATTATTTGCTTTTAATTCTCTCGAAAAGCAACTTTCATATAATCTTCCCTTACAGCCAATCTGAGGCAGCCCCCAAGTGACTCTCCAAACACCACTCTGTTTTGTTTTATCATAGCAGTTACCAGCATCTGCTGTTTCTTATGCATTCATTTGCCACATGCAAACCGCATGTGACCCCGGGCCTTGTCTTCCTTGTTCCATGCTGCATCCTAGTGCTTCAGAGAAAGACTGGCTCACAGAGGTACTCACTATTGATTGGTTAAATGAATGAACTCCTCCTAACACTATTTTCTGATTTTTTTCTTTTAAGATTGAAAAATTGACAACAGCATGTTTTACCCACTGAAAGTCGTCCTGATGCCAGTGTTACTGGGTAAGTAGAAGCCAAGGGACCAAGGAGGGTATTTGATTTCTTTCAAGTCTCATATGTGTTCAGAAGCCAATTTTATGTATTTTCACTTCCCTTTGCTTTGCTGAAAACAGAAACCCCAGCCTGGAACTTTATAGTTTTGTTGAAACAGTTGTTTTAGAAGCCAGGTAGCAGACTCTTTCTTGGAAAGCTGAATATTCCTCTGTTTCTGTTAGAAACAGAATGCCTTATGGTCCTGACTGTGTGTTCTACGACCTTCCTACAGAATATGAAGAAAGTTTCTCACTGGCATTCTTGCACTTTCAACTGTTATCTTTAAAACCACAGCATGTTGCAGATCAGGAAATGAAATCATCAGAGTCCCTAAGTCCCTGTAATTGTTTTCCTGCTTTAGCCATGCCAGCCTTCTTGCAGTTCCTCAAATGCACTGAGCTCTTGCCCAGTTTTTGATAGTTTCTTTTACCTAGTACCTTCTCTCCCCACTTCACCCTAGCAAGCCTGACTAAGCCTTCAGTCTTCTCCTTAAGCTCTACTTCCTTTTAAAAAGCCTGCTCTGGTTGTCTCCTGAACTGGGTTGGAGTCTCCTGTTCCTACAGTGGTCAAGGCTGCTGCTGCTTGCTCATCTGTTGTCTTTTCATCCTTTAGCTCCCTTTCGTTCATTAGCCCCTTCTCTCTCTCTTTGTCCTGTGGATATGACTCTGTCAGAAGAATAAATTAATTAGGTGCTTTACTCTCATGACTTTTAAATTTGTTTTCTTAAAAAAATTTTTTTGAATTTCATTTTAAAATTTATTCTCTTTATTCATTTGGCTGTGTTGGGCCTGAGTTGCAGCACTCGGGATCTCTAGTTGTGGCATGTGGGATCCAGTTCCCTGTTGAAGGATTGAAGCTGAGATTCCTGCATTGGGAGCTCAGAGTCTCAGCCACTGGACCACCAGGGAAGTCCAAAATTTTTTATTTTATTGAAGTATAGTTGATTTATAACGTTGTGTTAATTTCTGCTGTGTAGCAAAGCAATGCAGTTATATATATATATACATACTTTTCGTATTCTTTTCTATTATGGTTTATCACAGGATATTGACTGTTGTTCCTTGTAATATACAGTAAGACCTTGTTGTTTATCTATTCCATTTTTCTCTTTTTATTAGCTTTTGGACTTTGCGTGGTGACCTAAAGAATGACTCAGCAAAGTACACAAAAGAATAGTCTTTGCTTTAATTTCAGGCAACATAACATGTGCACACACTTGCAGTTAGACATGTGCATGCACAAGAAAATAGTCCATATTAGAGAAGTTTTTTCACCATGGAATCAGGGTTATAATAATCTCAGGGGCTTCCCTGATAGCTCAGTTGGTAAAGAATCTGCCTGTAATGCAGGAGACCTGGGTTTGATCCCTGGGTTGGGAAGATCCCCTGGAGAAGGGAACAGCTAGCCACTCCAGTATTCTGGCCTGGAGAATTCCATGGACTGTTTAGTCCATGGGGTTGTAAGAGGCTTTCACTTTCACTTTCTTTTCTTTCCAGAGATGGGTGAAACGGCCTGCAGCATTTTGCTCTTCCATCAGAGACTCAGCAGTCTAACCCCCTGTGGAGCTGCCTGGTGATACTGGGCGACCAGGATTGTACTTCTTGATGGAGAGGTTTTCCTCCTCTGTAGAAAGTCTTGCTTTCTTCAGTTAGTTCTGTACAAAGGCTGCCGGTCAAGTCTAAGTTTCTCTCCACTTTGCTTGCTGCCCTTTTCTTCTAGCAAGCTCATTTAATTCTACAGTCAGCAGTCTTCATATCACATTATATAGCTTCTTATCCCTTTAGCACACTTGAAGCTGCTCAGTTCTTCCTTACAGGAAAATTCCAAATCATTTTTGGAGGTACTTTTGATTTCTTTCAAAATAATTTCCTCCAGAGGGTGGTGAGTTCATGTTTTCTTTCCCCGTCTTCCCCACTGTGTGTGCCTGCTGTTGGGCAGGAAGTTAATACTTTTCTCTTGGGACAACAGCTTGGATGGAGAGGCCTGCGCATTTTCTGTTTATACCCAGCTCCATTCACTTGGCTCTTCTTTGATGGGAACTGGCCAGCATCTGATTGTGTCTCGCTGTGGTTGTCTCTTTGCATAGAGCATGTCTTATGAAAACAGAAAAATCCATGTGACGGTTTTCTCTTTAGAAATGGTTTTCTCTTTAAGTGAAAAGAGAGATTACTTGAACAATGAACAGATATTGGAGGGGTATGATGTAGACTAACCCCTAGAGGCTGGAAAGCCAGGCTGAGGGCAGAACTGGAGGGGGCAGGTGGGGGAGAAAGCCAACAAAGGAAATTCAAGGGAGGGGCCGTGCTCTGTATTGACCTAATTACAAGGATCTGCACTACGGCCAGAATCAGCCAGCACATCCAGAGATACGCTTTTACAGAGGAATGAAAAAGGAGAAAAACAGAGGGAAGCAAAGTTACCTGTGAACTGGCCTTTCAGTTAGGGGACTGGTGGGAAACCAGGAGCCAGAGACATCATCACCTGCTTATAGGCATCTAAATTCACGGCCTCAAGGGAAAGACTTCAGGGTTTCTCTTCTTTGTTCTTATTTTTGTTTTGTTTTTTGGCCCTGCTGCGTGCCTTGTAGGATCTTAGTTCCCCAACCAGGGATTTAACCTGTGCCCTCAGCAGTGAAAGCAGGTAGTCCTATCTACTGAATTGCCAAGGCATTCACTCTCTTCTTTCTTTAGAAAGGATATTTCAGGGATGAAGACTAGAAAAGAGGGAGGGTCTAGCTAGGAGCATTGGACAGTATGAAGACTGTAGAAGTCCTTTGACTTGAGCCACGTGGGGGTAACCACAGGGTATTTTTCTTATCCTTGGGAATGCCACGCTGGGTGGAATTAAAGGCCTCTGAATACTTTGTTCATGTTGGGTCATCTGGGGAGGGAAGATGTTAGTCGCTTAGTCATGTCAGACTCTTTGTGACCCCATTGACTATAGCCCACCAGGCTCCTCTGTCCCTGGAGTTCTCCAGGCAAGAATACTGGAGTGGGTAACCATTCCCTTCTCCAGGGGATTTTCTTGACCCAGGGATTGAATCCGGGTATCCTGCACTGCAAGCAGATTCTTTACCATCTGAGCCACCAGGAACGTCTGCATCTACTTGGAGATTAATACTAATTTTTGTTGTTGAGTGAGTTTGTCTGATGATGTCTCTCTTGCCTGTTGCCTTCTCTAGGTTATTCCTTGGGCCTGAATGACTTGACTATTTCCGCCGTGGAGCTAACAGTCCACGTGGGTGATTCAGCCCTTCTGGGATGTGTTTCCCAGAGCACAGGAGAGAAACATGTGACCAAGGTAGACTGGATATTCTCATCAGAAGAGCACAACGAGGTAACAAGGAGGAAACTCTGCTGTGTATTAGAAGCCCCTGGCCAGTGGTGTCAGAATGTGAGGAGAGGGAGAATCAAGTCATCCCGTGCCATGAGATGGGGTTTCAGGAGTTAGGTTCTGGAGCTCACCAGAACTGAGCCACCTCCTAGTTTGATCTCTTGGCAGTACACAGCTGATTACAATCAGCTGGGAAAGTTACTCAACCTCTCTGAGCTTCACTTCCCCATCTGTGAATAATGGTAATACTTACTTTTCAGGTCATTGAGAAGCTAATAGGAGACATACACATAAAGTTCTTTTAGTTTCTTTTCTTTCCATTTGTGGAGTAGCATAGGTGGGTGGGAGGGGTGAGAAGAATGAAAACACATTGGTCTAGACAAAAAGAGTTATGGCTCAGGCACAGAAATGATGTCACAGTAATCTTCAGGAGGGTGGAGATTCTTTCAGCACTCTGCTGATCCATTTAAGTGCTGGGGAATCATCTCTTTCTCCTTCACGGCTGCTTAAACTGTTAGGATTGACAGGTTCAGCATGGCTGAGTGAGGGAGCGCTTTGGATTAGCAAAAGTGTATGAAGCCTCATCTGAGATTCTGTGGAGATACTTGTGTATTGGGCTCATTTGTGAAATATACTCTAAGTAATGTAATACTGGCAATAAAGTCCTAAGGTTTTCAAATGAAATATTGTTTCAGTAGCTCAGAGAATGTTATTTCCATAATATTACTATCACTCAAATTTTTGTTACTATTTATTTTTTTCAAAGATTTTTTTTTTTTTTTGCTGCAGGCCATTTTTAAAGTCTTTATTGAATTTGTAACAATATTGCTTCTGTTTTATGTTTTAGTTTTTGGCCCCAAGACATGTGGGATCTTAGTTCCCTGACCAGAGATTGAACCCTCCTCACTCTGCTTTGGAAGGCAAAGTCTTAACCTCCTGACTGTTTATTGTTATAAGAGGGGTATACCTATGGTCTAAGTGAAAATAAGAATTCCCTATGGCTCTTCCCCCCAGTCTGTAAACCATTTCCTTTGATGACTCCTTCTCATGCCTTATGATGTGCTGCCTGGAGGAGGGTGGAAAGGAGAGGGGTGACAGCTAACGTGGCAGGAATTCTTACAACAGCCTGTCTGTGGGGTTGTATTTAGATGCCATGGCAGAACACAGGGAGGTACTTTTCAAAAGTTGTGAGTTTGTGGAATTCCCTGGAGGTCCTGTGGTTAGAACTCTGTATGCACACTGCCTAGAGTCCAGGTGCAATCCCTGGTTGGAAAACTAAGCTCCCACCTGCTGTGCAGCATGGTCAAATACCAAAAGTTGTGAGTTTGAATCCCCAAAGTGATTTTCAGAGTAGGTGTTACGTTTTACCTTAAACTATAAGAAATGAAAATGTGTTCACACTGTTTCTCCAGTTGTCTTTGTCTAATAGAAGCCACAGAGTCTTTTATCAGTTAAAGTATTGTCTGGCAAATTCTTCTTCTTCTTCTTAATTGGGTACCAAGTACTTCTTTGATCCTGGTGGTGATGATGATTCTGCTGCCTCCATGGAACAGGGGCTTTTGAACTCAGACTTCTGGGTCTGGTGCCATGGGCTTGAAATTTCCTCTGATGTGTTGCCCTCCAGGATGAGTACGTGCTCTTCTATTACTCCAACATCAGTGTGCCTGTGGGGCACTTCCAGAATCGCGTGCGCTTGGTGGGGGACATCGTACATCATGACGGTTCCCTCCTGCTCCAAAATGTGAAAGAGACCGACCAAGGAAACTTTACCTGTGAAATCCGCTTCCAAATGGAGAGCCTCGTGTTCAAAAAAGTGGTCATCCTGCATGTACTGCCAGAGGAACCCAAAGGTAACATGAATGCTTACTCAGAGAAGGGCAAAGGGCAAGAGATCTGGTGTGCAAAGAGGGATGTGAACTGATTTTGTTGAGCAAATCCTAGTCAGTGGGCTAGGTACTTACCACGAAGTGAGTCCTCAATAAATGGTGCTCGCTATTTATTATTAGTTTTTTAAAGTAACCCATAGAGAATTAAAAACATTATCTATTTAATACTTTTGGCTGCTCTGTGTCTTTGTTGCTGCTCGCCGGAGCAGCTACTCTCTACTTGTGGTATGTGGGCTTCTCATTGAGGTGACTTCTCTTGTTGTGGGTCATGAGCTCTAGCGCACAGGCTCCGTAGTTGTGGTGCATGGGTTTAGTTGCCCCAAGGCATGTGGGATCTTAGTTCCCAGACCAGGAATTGAACCTGTGCCCCCTGCGTGCAACCAGACACAAAAGACTGGAAAGAAGAAAGCAGCAGCAGCAGCAGCAAAGTGTGAGATGGAAGAACAGTCTATGTCCTCAGGAGAGCTTGCTGTCTAGTGCAGGAGCTAGGATCTAGACCCCTCTCCCTGCCAGCTTGCTTAGGTCTGTTTTTTCAATGAGCTCCTTTGGAGCACCCAGCTCTCCTCTCTGGTGACACACTCATCACACCTGTTCAGTTGTGTCTCCCTGTCCACCTGCATCTGTGTTCTTGGTCCCATGACCAGCCCCATGCATAGCACCTGGCACAGAGTATGCAGTCAATAGACATTTGTCAAATGAATGAAATCCTTAGGTTAGCATCTCTCACTTGCATCTAATTTCTAAGAAAATGAAGTGGTAGACAGAATTGTGGAAGGTTACCTTTGACCTCACTCCTAACTTCATATTCATACTTTTTATCAATTGCATTTTTTCCCTTTGATTTCAAAGCTAGGGCTCTGCAGGAGGAAGAAATGAGCCAGCTACCTGTGTCTCCCAAGGATTATCTTTGAGTTACCCCTTTCTTCTTTGTTCTCTGATGCTGGCCTTGAGAACATGCAAGCATGTCCTACAAAATAGTGCCTTTTCCTGCTTAGAAGAGACACAGAGGGAACAAATCCAAAGGAGGCAATTTTAAGAGTTGAGTCCATGGGAGTATGCTAGAGCAATTTTATGGGAGGCAGATATTTTCCAGTAGCCAGTGGAGCAACTTGTATTTACTTTTTCCTTCCAGCCAGAGTGGGAATAGCTCTGAGTGCTAACCATTTGCCTGGTAGCCGTCTACTCCCCTTGTGGAAACTCATGTACGGCTTCCTCCACGAAGTTTACTCTTCAGTTTGTAATTTTGCCGTCTTTCTACTGCTTCAACTCTTTTACTCATAGTTCTTATTTTAAAAGCTAGAGACAGTTTTATTTTTCTTTTCTTTTCTCTCTCTCTCTTTTTTAAGAATTTGCTTCCTTGTATTCTGTGAGAGGATTTTAAGGCATCTGAATGTGTGTGTTCACAGATTGTATAATTACACTGTATAGATATATAATAGTTAATGAGATGTATAAAGAGAACAAAAAGTAATTGTTGCTCAAGCATGTGCATATTATTTCAATCATGTGATCTGTATTTTTAAGATTCAAAATAGAATTTAAGTTTTCATAGCAGATGAATTGCCTGAACAATGTTTTGAGTTGTTCAGGGAGAGAAAATACTCTTACTGAAGAGACTCATGCACGTGGTAGGTGGCATAGTAGGTGAGCTTTAGGTGACTTCTGGATCCTAACTTCATTCAGTTCAGTTCAGTCGTTCAGTCGTGTCCGATTCTTTGTGACCCCATGGACTGCAGCATGCCAGGCCTCCCTGTCCATCACCAACTCCCAGAGTTTACTCAAACTCATGTCTATTGAGTCGGTGATGCCATCCAACCATGTCATCCTCTGTCGTTCCCTTCTCCTCCTGTCCCCAATCCCTCCCAGCATCAGGGCCTTTTCAAATGAGTTAGCTCTTCGCATCAGGTGGCCAAAGTATTGGAGTTTCAGCTTCAACATCATTACTTCATTACTCTAGTTATTTTTATTCTATTCTAATCTCTTTTCAATTTATGAAGTCTGTGATACTAGAAAGAAAGAAAGTGAAGGTGAAAGTGAAAGTCACTCAGTCATGTCCGACTCTTTGAGACCCCATGGACTATATAGTCCATGGAATTCTCCAGGCCAGAATACTGGAGTGGGTAGCTTTTCCCTTCTCCAGGGGATCTTCCCAACCCAGGGGTCAAACCCAGGTTTCCCACATTGCAGGCAGATTCTTTACCACCTGAGCCACAAGGGAAGCCCAAGAATACTGGAATGGGTAGCCTATCCCTTCTCTAGCAGATCTTTCCAACCCAGGAATTGAACTGGGGTCTCTGGCATTGCAGGCAGATACTTTATCAACTGATCTATCAGGGAAGCCCCATGATACTAGAAAAAGCCCATAAAGGTCCACCTAGTCAAAGCTATGGTTTTTCCAGTAGTCATGTATGGATGTGAGAGTTGGATCATGAAGAAAGCTGAGCACTGAAGAATTGGTGCTTTTGAACTGTGGTATGGAGAAGACTCTTGAGAGTCCCTTGGACTGCAAGGAGATCAAATCTGTCAATCCTAAAGGAAATTAGTCCTGAATATTCATTGGAAGGGCTGATGCTGAAGCTGAAACTCCAATACTTTGGCCACGTGATGCAAAGAACTGACTCATTGGAAAAGACCCTGATGCTGGGAAAGATTGAAGGCAGGAGGAGAAGGGGATGACAGAGGATGAGATGGTGGGATGGCATCACTGACTCGGTGGACTTGAGTTTGAGCAAGCTCCGGGAGTTGGTGATGGACAGGGAAGCCTGGCATGCTGCAGTCCATGGGGGTTGCAAAGAGTCAGACACAACTGAGAGACTAAACTGAACTGATGATACTAGAAAGGAGGGAAGATAATGAAATAATTAAAAGTCCATGTTTTAGAATCACATCTGACAGGCTTTACATTTCAATTTAGAGAAAGTTCCTAATATTTGAAAGACAAATTTCAGTTGTATAGACAGTTTTCTTACAAATAAAAATAATGTTAACTTCCTGTACTTTTGCTCTAGAATCAGCCATCTTTCCACTTATGTGAGGCGGTAACAGTAAAGGGAGTGAGAACGCATGAGCTTTGTTTTCGCTCAGGCCTGGGTGTGAGTTCTGCTCTGCCTTTTACTGGCCATGAAGCGCTGCGCTCATTTCAGTTTCTTCCTCTGTGAAATGAGAGAATAATAGTACATACCTCAAAATATTGTAATGACTAGGTGATAACCTAGGTGGTTAGCACATGTCTGGTGTGTTAAAAGAATTCAGAATATTTAGTTCTTATTATTGCATTTAAAATATAAGGTTCAATTCTTGATATACTCATAGATTTAGAGGGTGTTTTCTTCGCTATTGATATTCTTTGGAGTGAATTTTTATTACTTCCAAAATAATTCCCTCCACAGAGTTCCAAGTTCATAATATTTTCTTTTGCTTTCCTCCCATTGTACATCTTTCCTGCTGAGCGGAAAGTTAGTGTTCTCCCAGGGACACAATTTGGAGGAAAAATTAGCTGATGTAGTGTGTTGCTTTGTGAGCTTTGCTCAATGCTCTTTTGAAGGAACTCTGTCCAAATAAGACCTAGACTTGTGTCTCCCTTAGATACCATCCTGCCTTTCATTTCTTGACTGACTTTGTGGTTGATTTATATAGAGCACTGTTGAAAAATCAGAAGCATCTTTCTAATTATTTTCTTTTTCAGGGACTTCTTAAAATGACATAAGTAGTAAATATATGATGGGATCAGCTGTTTACACAAATAAGCAGGAGGAAGAGACTACAGTTGGAAAGCCAAGAATGAGGGGAAGGGGGAGCAGGTGCGGAAGGGGAACAGGTGGGGAAGTGGGGACAGGGATTAAAATGAGAGAAAAGTCAAAAGGAAAACTGTCTGTTGTTTGACCTAATTAGCAAGCAGTCCTATGACCTGTAGTCTAGCCAGAATTGTCCTAAGCAAGTCCTAAGACAACTTGTAAAAGAATTAAGTAGAAGAGAGTCACCCGTGATTCACTTTTTCACCTGGGAGAGCCAGTGGGTTATTTTTAAGAATGAGAGTTATTTCTACTTCCTGTTTATGTTAAGCAGATGCGGTTACTCAAGTGAGGGAACAGAAAGTGGAGGGCTTCATGCTTTTCCATTCTTTGTTACAGGCTTGAAGTGAAGTTGGGGCTTGTGGGAGAAGTTCTAGGAAAGGAGAAGGAGAAAGGAATTAAAGAGAAGCCAGAAAGTGTTTATTGACATCAGTGGCCCTCAGACTTGATGTGTGCTGGCAGCTAGAGGTGCTCTCTTATCCTTGGGGCATTGTGTTGGTTTGATGAGAGGCCTCCAAATATTCTGGCCGCACAGAGGGAAAGTGTGCAGTGTGTGGTGGTGACATTGGTTTTACTGCTGAGGATCTTTGGCTAAACACGATCTCTTCCAGAAGTTCTTCGGCTTCTAGAGATTATACTTTGAGTTTGACTTGATTTATCATTTTATCCCCAGAGCTGATGGTTCATGTGGGTGATTCGACTCAGATGGGATGTGTTTTCCACAGCACGGAAGAGAAGCACATGAGCAGGGTAGACTGGATGTTCTCATCAGGAGAGCCTGCCCAGGTAAGGTGGAGAAGCCCTTGTTGTGTAGAAGAAGCCCCTGGCCAGTGGTGTTAGGACAGAGTGGGGACAACAAGAACCTAGGCATCAGGTGCCACATGGTGGTCTTATGAGGGCTTGGACTTTGAAGTTTGTTAAAGAATAAAAAACTGGGCCTCTTAGCTTGGCTGGGCAATTTCAGCTTCCAGTTGGGAAAAGTGACTAATGAAGATGGTGAAGAAGTAGATGTTGCTGCTGCTCGACTTTCTGGGTTGTCAAGATGCACCTAGGACATGGTGATGTAGAACACTGGCTCATGACTTGGCTACTGCATCTTGGCT
This sequence comes from Nanger dama, assembly GCA_917880005.1. Classification (NCBI taxonomy): domain Eukaryota; kingdom Metazoa; phylum Chordata; class Mammalia; order Artiodactyla; family Bovidae; genus Nanger; species Nanger dama. The sequence continues at coordinate 29,155,997 of CAKJTW010000014.1, read as the reverse complement.
TTATCCTTTCTCACTCTTTTGCTTTTTATAGAATTCATGGAATAACAAGGGGGAATGCTTTTGGTGACCTAGCCAGGAAAGCAATGGGTTGGGCATAAGAATGGTTGTCTTATTTGGGTTACTTCTGTGAGTTTTCTTCTGCACCCCTTCACCCCATTTATGTGATGGGATTTTCTTTGTCTTCATGGATGTGTTGAGTGTTGGGATTAGTAATCCTGGAGGCCAAGATGACGAGGCTGCTTCACAGGAACGCTGAAGCAGTAAGCAGCAGGTTCGTTCATTAGACCAGCAGATGTCAGCTATGGCGTGGTGATGTCCTGATGAGTCAAGCTGTGTCTTGAGGGACATCCCACATAACTTACTGTTAATAAAGTTAAGATACAAAGCTTAGGAAAGATTTACCTTTTACAAACGAAGGCATATTCCAGGTCATCCATACAAAATGTCATTTACACTCAGTTGATTCCTATATGCTGTCTGAGTGGATCAGAAAGGATGGCTTCACGGTGGGGTCTGGGGAATTACATGTAGTTTCAGGTTCACCTCTGGGAACTCACTGTATATTTAATTGTCATCCACCAAGCTGAGTCACAGCAGAACATAGGATGATAGTTGACATTTGTGAGTTATGAATTTGAATCACAAGAGACAACAGGTTAGGTGCCAGGTCTTTTCATTCATATTTGTGTCTGTATCCTCATTTACTGTTCTTAGAAACTTCTAAAAAATAATGGTATTTATATACTTTTTGAAAAATTCTGACACTTTTTTATTTAACAAGTATTTTTAAAGCGCCTGTTATATGGTGAACACTCAAAGCTTCTGCCCTGGTGGGAGACTTACAATCAAGATGGAGGGAGATACATAGAAAAATAATGAAGAAATAGGAATTTCCCTGGTGATCCAATGGTTACGAATTCATCTTGCAATGTAGGGACACTGGTTTGATCCCTGGTCAGGAAACTAAGATCCCACAGGCTGTGGGGCAACTAATACCCAATACAGCCAAATAATAGTAACAATGAAGAAATATATACACAGTATGTCAGGTAATAGTAAGAGCTATGGAGAACAAGAAAGCAGGCTTTTGTGATTGTTATTTTATGTAGGTGGTCAGGGAGGCCTCACCAAGAAGGTAACATTCGAGTAGAGGTCTCGGGGAAGTGAAACCATGTGTCTATCTAGGTGGGAAGAATGTTCCAGGCATAGGGAGCAGCCAGTGCAAAGGCCCTGAGGCCAGCGCTCAAGGAGCAGCAAGGAGGCTGGTGTGGACACGTGTGTCCATGGCTTTGTGTTTTCTGATGCTTTCTGATGAGACCTTTACTGCTTCTACACGTAGGGCCTGTGAATCCCGAGAGCTCCCTCCAACCCCAGTCCTTCAGTCTCTTACATTTTGCCTTTCCCTTCTAGGAGGAGATTGTGTTGCGCTATCAGCCCAAACTCAGGGCACCCAAAGGGTACCCCCGGAACTGGGGCCGCTTCCTGAACCGTGTAAACTTGGTGGGAGACACTTCCCGCAATGACGGCTCTATAATGCTCCACGGAGTGAAGGAGTCTGATGGAGGAAACTACACCTGCAGTATCTACCTGGGGAACCTGACATTCAGGAAAACCACTGTGCTGCAAGTGATCCTGAAAGAGCCCCGAAGTATGTAACATCTGGCCGGGCAGGGAGGAGGGGCTGCATAGCTGGTAGGCAGGGGCAGCACTAGGGTGCAGCTGGAGAGGTTTCTAGGATTCAAAATTTAAGGAGGCATCACTCTCAGGTCCTGTACTTGCTTGCCCCTGATAAGCCTCGTACTTATCAAGCACTCCTACCCTGTTCTTGCATGACCTTGAGAGTAATCCCTCCTTAAATTTGGTGCCCTAGGCACCTTGCCTGCCTCACCCTAGTGCTTCCCTGATGGTAGGTCAAGGGAAAAAAAGGTAGTAATACTGAGTGAATGCCAACCCCTCTGCCGAGCCTCACCCATGGTTTCTATAATATACCAATTTAAAGATACAGGAGCTCAGAGATGGATTGGGGTCATTTTGACTTGGCTTCAAAGGAGATGCTCTATGCTCTGCAGTAGAAAGGAAGATGCTCCTGAGCTGGTGAGAGACAGCAAAGAACAGAGGAAACAGGAAGGGGAAGGAACCAAAAATAGAGGGAGTTTCTGATCCAAGGTTCTTTATTCTGGCGGTGTGTATTAAGGCCATTGGTGAGGAGGAGAGTAAAGACTCAATTGTGTTGACTGAGAGAGGTTGATAAGTAAGGGGTTAAAGTTAAACCAAAACCCAGTTAGCAGTCAGGATGTGGCCTGTGGACTTTGCCTTTTGCGAGGGCCCCAGGGGTTGGCTGTGGTTGGCTGGGGGCAGGGATAGGGGTGAGGAAGCACCTCTACCCTCAGTACCTCTGGCCAGAGACTTAAGTCCATGGAGGCACCTTCTTGTCAGTAACGGAGGATCCCAGCTGGAGAGGGAAGCAGGGCAGATGGCTTTCTTCACTCTCAGAAGTCTTACCTCTGCTTCACAGGAAAGAGAAGCCATTAGCGGGAACTCATGCAACTTCTGAGCCCTCCACACCCACAAGCAGACCTGCATCTACTCCACCCTCATCTTTGCCCTGCCGTCCTGAGCTCCTTTCCCTTTGGAGGCTTATCTGAGCCTCTGTGCTCAGGTGGTACCCTCTCCTCCTTCTCAGGGCCCTGACAACATGGCTCTTTAAGCTCATGCTTTCCATGGGCTTCTGCTATTAAGCACACGCATACACTCAACTCTTCCCCTTACCCGTGTCCTTGTCTTCTCTAGCTCTCACCCTATGTCATACCATTTCTTTTTTACCCTCTTTCACTTAAAACTTTATTTATTTATTTATTTTAATTGGAGGATAATTACTTTACAGTATCGTGGTGGTTTTTGCCACACATCAACATGAATTGGCCATAAGCATACATGTGTCCTCTCCCTCTTGAATTCCTCCCCCACCTCCCTCCTCACACCACCCCTCCAGGAGACACCGACATAAAGAACAGACTTTTGGACTCAGTGGGAGGAGTCGAGAGGGTGGGATGATTGGAGAGAATAGCACTGAAAGATATACATTACCATATGTAAAATAGATGGCCAGTGTCTTACTTTTTCTTGCAACACCTTTATTGAGATACAACTCACACGCCACACAATTCACCCATTTAAACTGTACAACTCAGTGTTTTTAGTATATTCTGAGTTGTGCAGCTTTCATCATGATACATTATACGTTTCTTTCTAGACACAGTCAGATAGTTTGCTAAAGGACTGAACTCAGTGTCTTCTGTCTCATCTTGCATTAACTCATAGCACTCTGCAGTCAGCCTTCTACTTGTACCTCTCCTCCAGTGTAGGTCACCAGTGGCAGTCTAACTGTTCATCCTTGACCTTCCCTACCCCAGCAGCATTGAGCACCATGCTCTGTATACATTTAATATATTCTGTTAGACACAACCTATCTGTCCATCCATCCATCCATCTATCCATCTATCTCTGTATATGAACTCCACCCAGATATTCCACAAATACTCAAACACGAATAATCCAAATCTACCACTCACACCTCTTCCCTGCCCACCTCTCCAACCTCAGTCGATGCCACCGCTATCTACACAATTATCCAACTGGATAATTGTACTGGATATTATCCAACTGGATAATTGCCTGGGAGTTGTACTTGATTTTTCCCTTTCCCAGGACCCCTAGTCTAACAAGTCAACATGTCCTGTGATTTCTACTACTGACTTTGGATCTGTCTTCTTTCTCATCTGGCACCATCCCCTGGCATCATTCTGCCTGTCAACCTGTCTTAGACTGTAGGCCTCTTACCAGTCTCTGCTTTCGCTTAGTCACTACCCCTCATTCTCGGTGCCATCTTTCTCAATCACAAATCTGAACTTCCTACAACCTTTCAATGTCTTCTCCATTGCCTACAGAAAACCACAAAAAACACAAAGCAAAACAAAAAATTGAAACAAACTCCTCATTGAGATAATCAAGGTCCTTCATGACTTAGATCCTATTATCTACCCAGCCTCATTCCCCATCACGCCCTCAAACACAACCTTTGACCCAGAGCCATGGGCCTCTGACTAGTTTCTCTAAGCACCATCCTGAACCTAAAGGCTCCAGACGCTGAGTATAATGTCCCTACCTCCCCCACCCCAATCCTTCTCCCATTATTGCTAAAATCTTCGATAGTTCCTTTCAGACTCAAACTTTAAAACTTTTGCTGACAAAGTCTCAGGTTCTGCTCCCCATAACACTGGGTGCCCTTTCCTCAGCGCTGCTTTGTCCCACGTGCAGACTGCTCTCACAGCACCTGTAGCCGTCCGTGGTGTTCCATGCACACCGTCCCCCTCCTTGAGGGCACGGACTATGCATCATTGGTCTTTGCATCTTCTTTGCCTAGTACTGTCTGGCACCCAGGAGGTGTCTGATGTATGTGTTCGGAGTGAATTGAGGAAATGGGTGAAGGGTGCTATATAGATGGATGGAAGTGTCGTGCTTGGTATCACGACTATGGGGCTGAGTTGTAGCCTAGATACCTTTGAAAACAATCACTTCACCATAGAAAGGGCAGCAGCCTCTAACGTGTCTGTTTTTGTGTCATTTGGTGAACCACATTTTAAGATAGAATTGTTAATGTAAATGGAAACTCTGCTGTACGTCAGGTGATATTCTGTTTACCCACCCACCTTCATCTATATTTTAAGAGTAAAAAGGGGTGGGCAAAGGCTGGTTCTCAATCTAAAAGGGTCAGCTAGAGTCCAAGTGCTTCTATGTGGGGTGAAGTCTGGCCTTCTCCTCCTATGTCCTGACGTGGCAGTTGCTGCTTGGCATAGAACTGGTGAGGCTCCCAGCTCTTCTCTGGAATGTTGAGGCTCTGTCATTGCTCTTCTCCTTTCCCAAGCACTGGTGACCCCGGTAGCCCTCAGACCAGAGATCCTGGGTGGTAATCAGCTGGTGATCATCGTGGGGATTGTCTGCGCCACCATCCTGCTGCTTCCAGTTCTGATACTAATTGTGAAGAAGGCCTACGGAAATAAGAGGTACGGGGCTGCTCCCATCTCTCGGACTGGGAGGCTGAGGTGCCTTTAGCCTGAAGTGGAAGAGAGTGATAGGACCCTATGTCTACCATTTTCCCAGAAGGGTGTATTTATTTTTAGAAGGATTTATTTATTTGTTATGGTGGGGCTTCTCTAGTTGTGGCCAGTGGGCTTCTTGTTACAGCGGCTTCTCTTCTTGCTGAGCACAGGCTCTAGGTGCTCAGGCTTCAGTCACTGCAGCAAGTGGGCTCAGTAGCGGTGGTGCATGCGCTTAGCTGCTCCATGACATGTGGGATCTTCCTGGACCAGGGGATCGAACCTGTGTCCCCTGCATTGGCTTGAGGATTTTTAACCAATGAACTGCCAGGGAAGCCCAGAAGGGAGTATTTTAAACTAGCCACCATCTGGGGTAATCATGTTAGATGTCGTCGTATAGTGACCCCACCCTCTTTGCTCACTGTTCAGTCTCTAAGTTGTCTCTGACTCTTTTGTGACCCTATGGACTGTAGCTTGCCAGGCTCCTCTGTCCGTGGGATTTCCCAGACAAGAATAGTGGAATAGGTTGCCATTTCCTTCTCCAAGGGATTTTCCTGACCCTGGGATCAAACCCATATCTTCTGCACTGGCAGGTGGATTCTTTACCACTGAGCCACCAGGGAAGCCTCCTCTATTCTTGGTTGTCCTGCAAGGCCTTGCACATTCCCACATCATCCTCATTTTATAAGATTACAAAGACTTACAAATGTTTGTCCAAGTAGAGCATAATTAAGAGTATAAATCCTATGCAAGAACCATAAAGGTGCTATTCAATGCCTGAGAGAAATTATTTTTGAATTAGCCATAGTACGTATACACTTTTTAGAGAAGCTCACATTTTGAGGGTTGTCAGTGACTTTATTTGAAGGACCACATTTTAATTATGAGAAGCTACTTTTGAATGGACAGCCTCTCAGGTCCTAAATTATTTTTAGGGAATGTATTTTTAAAGGCTTGAAGTTCTCCTGTACATGCATGCTCAGAGTTGTGTCTGACTCTTTACGACACCATGGACTGTAGTCCTCCAGGCCCCTCTGTCCATGGGATTTTCTGGGCAAGAATACTGGAGTTGGTTGCCATTTTCTCTACCAGGGGATCTTCCCGACCCAGGGATTGAACCTGTATCTGTTTGTTTCCTGCATTGAACAGGCAGATTCTTTACCAGCTGCACCACCTGAAGTTCTCCTAGTATCTCAGAAATTCGCAGATGCTCTGGCGTGAGCACTGGCGTTTCACTGGTTTTGGCTGGGCCGTACCCTTCTGTTTACCTAGCTACTGATGAACTATGTTGCTAGGGCAAGTTGACTCTCCTTTTGAAATAGTGTCAAGGGGTAAGAACCCCCATTTAGACTGAGTAGAGCTGGCTTTTAGGTCTCCTTTCCCCACGGGACATGGATCGTACAGAAACTGCTGCTGTCTGCTAGGTTTGCATTTGACTCCCCAGGGGCTTTCTGACTTGATTTTGAAATTGAAAGTCTTTGCTCTGGGCAGGTGGGCAACACAGAATGAAGAGTTAGACCACGTGGCTTCCCTGTCAGTTCACCTCTCTGATCTGGACCTCAGTTTCTCTCAAAATGAAGAACAGAACTCCCATGTCTGTGTATCTGCTTATTCTAGGGAATAATCAGATGGATGTGTTGAGATCTGTGCATAAACATGATTCCTGTAACAAAGGTTATAATTAAGAACTGAAATCATTATCAGTGCCTGTCAGAAAGGTAATGATCCAATGAACTGGTATTCCAGTCAATGAAACACTGCTCAGCCCTGTATGTAATGATGGGAAAAGATGTCCAAGAAGTAATATACATGTATAGTAGGATCTTATTTTAATAAAAAAGTAAATTATGTAATTCTCACTTCAGCAGCACACATACTAAATATATTCTGTGTGAGTATACTTATGCATTGAGAGAAGTTTGGAAGGATAATTTTAAAATACTAATAGTGCTATTTGGGAGAAAAGAAAAGGTGGGTCCTATGAGGGTAGGTTTACTGGAACTTGAACTTCAGACTGTCTACATTTCTGTATTATTTGAATTATTTTACAATCAGAGCATACAACTTTATAATCAGGAAATATGATTAAAATATTTACACTTTGAGGCAAAAACCCAGATTCCCTTCTAGCTTTAACCCTGGTTGTTGTTTTTAGCTGTACTTCAGGCCAAAGGAGAAAAACGGAAGGCCATTCAGTAGCAAAAGCAGAAGGCAGATGGTCAAGAGATCAAAGGCCAAGGGGCAAGGAAGGGGCCAGAGCTCCTAGCCCTGCATGTTTGCGGGGTTGATTCTGCTTGTACTTCCTCCAGGGAGAGTCCCAGGGCCTTTGAATTGGTGTCTTGCTGAGTTTCTTCTGCCCCCTGCTGGTCGAGCTTCTTCTCCCTAGTCCTTGGAAATGATGAAATCGAATCCCATGGAGTCCCTCTATTAATTCACTTACAATTGTTCTGGACAGGAAGTTATTAGGGTAACAGTAGAGTGGCCGGGGGCTTCCCTTGTGGCTCAGCTGGTAAAGAATCTGCCTGCAATGTGGGAGACCTGGGTTAGATCCCTGGGTTGGGAAGATCCCCTGGAGAAGGGAAAGGCTACCCAGTCCAGTATTCTGGCCTAAAGAATTCCATGGATTGTATAGTCCATGGGGTTGCAAAGAGTCAGATACCACTGAGCAACTTTCACTTACTAGAGAGGCTGAAGCTGTCTTCAGCCCAGGCTTTCTCTAGATACTTCTCTGCTCTCCATTATAGAGATGCAAGCCTCAGATTCTAAGCTGAGCTGTGTAGTGCGGGCTGAAGGTGTCTAGAAGTGGGTCCTCCTCTGGGGTCTCTTTTTTATAAAAACTCTGTGTGGTCTTATGTTATCACCCTTGACTCTACAATGCCAGGCGGTTTATTGCACATGCTTTTCATGTCTTTGCAGTTCAGTCACTTCCACCACCCTGGTCAAAAGCCTGGAGAACACAGAGAAGGCTTGTGCAGAGGTAAGAGAAGAATTCTGCCATTTTGGAACCTCCCTGGCGGTCCAGTGGTTAAGACTGTGCCTCCAACACAGGGGACATGGGTTTGATTCCTGGTCAGGGAACTAAGAGCCCACAGGCCTGCAGGGCCAAATAAATAAAATAATTAAAAAAGGCAAACCAAAAAACAAAATTATGCTGTTTTGCAGCTGTGCCCCATGAGGACAAGGTGGAGACTGCTCCAGCACTCAGGTGGTGTCTTTATCATTCTCCTGAGAACTGTGTCTCATTCATTGTTATGTCTCAGCACCTCCAGTGCCTGGCCCAGAGCAGTGCTTAGGGGATCTCCATCACTCAGTAGCAGCCCAGGAGAAGTGAATAGCGTAGTGAGCAGAGGTGGGCGGGGCCAGCCCAGCAGCCTAGCGCAGTCTTGGAGGGTCCTGGGAAAGAGGACTGGACTTGGAATTGAAAAGTCCCAGTTCAAGCCCAGCTCTGCCACACCCTGAGCCTCTGTTTTCTCATCCTTCAAGTGAGGATAAGGACAAACATACTTGCCCAGTTGTGAGGTTCAAATGACACGATGCTATGTGCAAGTGCTCTATAGTCTCTGAGGCATTGTATCAATATGAGGGGTGATTATGATCCATTCTGAGGTTAAGTGAAGGAGTTAATAGTTCAGATTAAATACTCAGGAACCTTTAGAAAGAGAATCAAGAACTTTTTCTTGATCATACTAGTTTGTGATAGTTTATATAAATAATAAATAATTACTACTAGGAACTGAGAAATGGATTAATTTCCTTGAACTCCCCCCTTTTGTTCTTTCTCTTCTTCCTTCCTTCCTTCCTCCTCCCTCTCTCTTTCTTCCTTCCTGTTTTTTCCTCGCCTTCCTTTCTTTCCTTTGAAAAACTCTTCTTACATACCTATCCATCTTTTGGGCTGTTTGTGACCCAAGAGTAGGATTTTCTCACATCATAGTACAGGGGACTCCAGAAGTCCAAGAATTTGTCACTGGATGATATCACTTCCCCCAATAGTGACAGGGACGGGGAGTCACAAAGTACCCTTGACCTCACAGACATCAAGTTCAGTGAGGGCTGTTCTTGCCAGTTAAGCCCTAACGGAGAGATGACAATTACATGCTGATGAATGCTGTCCTGCCAAGACTCTAATTAGGAGGAAATAACCACAAAATTCAAATCATTAGGCAAAATAAGAATTCTCTGCTGCTACCTCAATGCCCATCCAAACAAAGATGTTGGACTTTTTTTTTTTCCCCCTCTGGTCATACCATGGGACAAGTGGAATCTTATTTCCCAGACCAGGGATTGAACCTGTGCCCCCTGCATGGGGAGTGTGGAGTCTTAACCACTGGACCACCAGTGAAGTCCCAGAGATATGACTTTTGAACCAAAGAATTTGGTTCTTAATGTAGTGCTCTTTGCCAATGAGTTAATTTTCAGGAAGTCTGAGGACTGGATTATTGTGACCTGTGATCATTCTGTAGCTCTCAATAACCCCCAGAACCCACTGATTTTGGGGGTTGATGCCCTGTGAACATAGGGGATCATAAGAACATAGAAAAGAAAGCCTTTTCTCTGGCATGTAAGATTTGTTGAGTTTTAAGAATGTTTATATGATTTTCTCCCCTCCAGAAACATATTTATTCCTCAATAACCACACAAGAGGTGAACGATGAGGAAGAATCAAGTGGAAAATCAGAGGCCACCTACATGACCATGGTGAGGAATGTTCTGGGTCCCACTGAGCCCAGTGTCTGGAGGCAGGAAAAGGACTTGGGAAGGATATGGCAGACTCACGGGGGATGGATGTTGCTAGGTTTCCTGGTGGGAGCAGGGGTGGGGGTGAGGTGGGGTGGGGGGACACTCTGCTGAAGGCAGAGCTTTTTCTAGGTAGTTGGAAATTGTAAGAAGTTGAAGCTCTGCTGGATAGAAAGGTAGTAAAAAACTTGTCCTTATACTCAATTTCAAGTCTTCTGAGCATCTCTAGGGCTAGAGAGGGTTGATCTTAGAGGTAAAGGGAGTGACATCATGAGGTTAGACAAAGATCTCTTCCTCATTAGCACAATACTGGTTTAACACAATGTAGTGAAGAGGGACTGAAAGATCCTTGTACAAAAATCACGTCATGAGGAACTGTTTTCCTCCCTTTCAAAAGGTCCCTTCTGACTCTTAGATTTTTTTGTTTTTGCAGCATAAGATCATTATTTACACTTTATTAACTGAACACAACACAAATTTTCCGTGCCCATTAGATGCTCATATACACATGCCTGCAAGCCCAGCACCAATAACTTCCTAGTGCGTGCTGTGCTAAGGAATTGCTATATACGATTTAAGCCCTAGGTCCCTTAATGAATTCCATGTCTTTCCCCAAGTCCTCTCTATGCTAGTAACGTTCTTTATTTGATGCACCACTAACTATGAGAACTCTACTGCTGATGCTATTTTGCCCAGTGCTCCTTTATTCACAGCCCTTACAGTTTTCCGATGGTGTCGGGATAATTTATTGTTGTGGTTTAGTCGCTAAGTCATATCTGACTCTTTCGTGACCCCATGGACTATAGCCCACCGGGCTCCTCTGTCCATGGCGTCTGCAGGCAAGAATGCTGGAGTGGGCTGCCATTTCCTCCTCCAGGGGATCTTCCTGACTCAGGGATCCCACCTGTGTCTCCTGCGTCGGCAGTCAGGTCTCGTGCCCCTGAGCCATATCCACTGGGATATTTTGCATACTTGCTAATTGCTTTATCATGTTATTAAATTTTATTTTTTTACATTTCTGAGTATGACCTCTTCTCTGCACGTATCTTTTAGAAAATCTTAGATTACTAATGATTTTATCTTTACACTGATTGCTGCTGCTGCTGCTGCTGCTGCTACTAAGTTGCTCAGTCGTGTCTGACTCTTAGTGACCCCATGGACTGCAGCTCCCCAGGCTCCTCTGTCCAAGGGATTTTCCAGGCAAGAGTACTGGAGTGGGGTGCCATCGCCTTCTCCACACTGATTTCTAGTTGGCTCTGATTCTGGATGGCCAATGTATATCCAAATATATATGTTCTAGTATGTCCTGGAGTGTTACATGTCTTCAATGTTAGCTTGTGAGCTTCTCCTTCACTGGTATTTTCCTATAATTTACGATGTTTACTAAACTTACCTGTGTGTGCTCAGTCACATCTGACTCTTTGTGGTCCCATGGACTGACTGTAGCCTGCCAGACTCCTCTGTCCATGGGAGTGAGTTGCCATTTCCTGCTCCAGGGAATCTTCCTGACCCAGGGATTGAATGCACATCTCCTGCACTGGCAGGCAGATTCTTTACACTAGCTCCACATTGGCTGTTGTTTAGTTGCTCAGTCATGTCTGAGCAACTTGTTGACTCTTTGCCAACCCCTCAGCCTGCAGCACACCAGGTTTCCCTGTCCTTCACTATCTCCTGGAGTTGGCTCAAATTCATGTCCATTGAGTCGAAACTCCACTTGGGAAGCCCTAAACTAAATTTACCCACCAGTTGTATTTAAAGTGAAAGTCAATATTTTGCAACTCTTAGATTTTTCAATTCTGTGACTTATTATACCTTGACATAATCCAACTGCTGGAAGGCTGGATGCTGGATTTCATGTAATAATAGAGTCTGATTCCTATGTTCTCTTTGTTCAACTCTCCAGGGAAGTCTAGCACCTAGAAAAGACACTGGCTGTGTAGTGAGTAGGGGGTAAGGACAAAAGGAATGAGCTGGCGTTGAACATGATGCTATTTATAGATAAATAATAGCTGGTCAAGAATCCTCCTGCAGAGCGGGAGACCTGGGTTTGATCCCTGGGTTGGGAAGATCCCCTGAAGAAGGGAACGGCTATCCACTCCAGTATTCTGGCCTGGAGAATTCCGTGGACTGTGTAGTCCATGGGGTCATAGAGAGTCGGACATGACTGAAGGACTTTCACAATAGGCACCCCAGTCATGGAGGGAACAGTGTTCTGCTGTGTTCAGGAAGGCTGGCCTCATCTGTTTGTAGGATGATGGCTTGTGTTTTTTTCCTGTTACACCAGCTCTAAGGACACATGACTCCCAGATGATTGCAACAGAGAAAGGTTCTGCCAGGGAAGAGTGAGATCAGAATCTGGCCTTGCTCCATTGAGTGAAACACGAGCTCCCCTCTGAAGTTGAACATAGTCATTCCCCTTCCCCCCATCCTTCTCCCATCATTGCCATGTGATGCTACAGCAACTGCCAGAACCTAGTCTTAGAGAACTGCTGATAACGGTGCCTGCTGCTCAGTGTGTCCGTCACCTGGGCGGTACCATTTGAAGGCGCTCTGTGGGACAGAGGTGACGGAGAAGTGAACCACCTTCAATGCCAGCATCTCATGTTTAGCGCCAGGTGTTTGTGATTTAAACTCTGCAGAAAACAGCACCCATGGCCCCTTCAAACGGATCCAATAAAGCAAGTGTGATGGGGGACCAGGGCCACAGACTCAAAGGCCTCCAGGGGCTGGTCAAGTTATTGCAAAACACTGTGTCAATTATACATGGCGGTGGGTGAATTCTGGCCTGTGGACCACTTGTTTGAGACTTCAGGTAGGGGGCTGTTATCTGATAGATAGCAGGGGTAACAAAGAAATTTTGCTTAAAAAAATTTTTTTTGGATTTTTTGTTCATCATACATTTTTTAAAATTGATGTTTATTTTTGACTACACCTGCAGTGTGCAGGATCTTAAATCCCCAGCCAGGGATTGAGCCCTTCCCCCGTGCCTCCCTGGTATCCTGACCACTGGGCTGCCAGGGAAGTCCCAGAACCTTTGCTTTTCTATTAATTTACTTAAATGGAGGGGCGCCATACCACATCCTCTAACTGGGGCCATGTTGCATAATGGTTAAGATTCCTAGCTTTGGAGTTGGACAGACCAGCATCTGCACCTTTACCCTGACTTAGAAGCTGGATCATCTTGGGCAGGTAACTTGGTTTCTTGAGGTTCAGTTTCTTCATCCTTAATGGGAATAATATTAATAAAACCTACCTCTTGGGTGGTGAGGAGCAAATGAGGTACTGCATATGAAATTCAGAACTAGCCCAGAGAGATGGAAGGAGCTCAGTAAATGGTAATTATTGTGATTGAAATGCTTCTTACAAATATGCTTTGTTTCTCTCCCCCCAACAGAACCCAGTATGGCCTTCTCTGAGGTCAGCACCAACTAGCCCACCAAACCAAAGGTCAGCTGGGGGAATGGCAAAAACAGAGCAAGCCTTCTGAGAAGAAAGGGTAGTCCTTTTACCCTTGGCTGCGGCAGACTCTCTTTGTTGTGTGTCCTGAGTCCATCCATGTAGCAGTTGTTTCAGACCCTCTGCCCTCTCAGTCCTCTTCCTGTCTCCCTGCTTGGACAGAGGGCTGACAGTGGAGGGCTCGAAGGCCAGCAAAGAGACTGGACAGGCCTGGAGGAAGACAGGCTGATAAGGGCAGTATGGACTTGGTCCCCCTGGGGTGAGACTCTGGCCCTGGGGACCCTGGTCAGCTGCCTCAGTGGCCTTGAGTGTCCCTTCAGGTCAGACCCTCTGCTTGGATGGTGCTTTCTGTGGAAGATTCCAGAGAAGAATCAGAGATAAAAACCAGCCCAAATAATTATTCCTTTGGCCAGTGATCCCTAAATAAATGCAGTCTGTGGCAATCATCCTGTGTTTCTACCCTGGCTGAAGGGCATGTGGAATGCTGGGGAAGAATCTATTGTTGGGAACTCCTGAAGCGACTGGAAGAAATCCCTGCTGTGTCTCACACACTGGGGGCCAGTTTGAGGCCTGAGGAAGTTTGGGGGGCATGAATGGGTTGCAAGTGGGGTACGCATACATCTCTTCGATGTAACTCAGTGCTTCTTGATGCCGGCTGGGTATCAGAGTGGCTGGTGGCTCTTGGTTGGGCCCCACCAGAGGTCTGGATAGACTCTTGGTGGATCTGGAGCACTTATCTTTTTCAGAAGCGACACTCTTGGGTCACCAAAACGGACAGCCACTGATTTAACTCTTGGTCTGAAATGTGAGATTCCTTTTCTTTTGGTTCCTTTATTGTTATAAGGTTTAATAAGGCTAGTTGTTTTTTGTTTTTTTAAAATCCTCTGGTTCTGAACTCCTGTCTAGTCTGGGCTCAGCTCAGATCTCTTCGTCTTTATTCCCATACGACCTGCCTTGTGTACTGTGTCCCATTTCTCCCTCTTAGCCATTTAGGGCCTGGATAAAGAGCAGATCCTTTGTAGGTCTCTGATATCTGATCCAATCTCAAGTTGAGGTAATTTTAAATTTTTTTTTAGCTGCACCCCACAGCACATGGGATCTTAGTTCCCTGACCAGTGATGGAACCCATGCACCTTTCATTGGAAGTGTGGAGTCTTAACCACTGGACCACCAGGGGCATCCCAGAGCTACATTTTTGAGTGATTTCCCTAACTCTCCAGATTTCAAGGACCCTCCACTAGATACTCGTCATTAACTTTCTCTTTTACCAGCTGTCCTCTGGACTCCACTTGGAGGCTTGAAGCCTCTTTTGTTCAGCCATGGCTAAGAGTCATGAAATGTTTCCTCCTCATTGTTAGCTCTCAATAAGGAGCATGTCAGTAATTTACAATATGCGGATTAAGGCAATATCCTGTCCAAGACATATCAGAGAGGGGAGACATGTTGACATGATCGGGGTGGGGACCCTCTTTCATATACTAAGAGTTCATGGGGAGGAAGTGGTTTCATTTCTGACTTATTAGGCAACATGCTCTCCTGGGCTAAGGGGCCCTTTTCCACTTCCTCAAATATTGTTTTCATGTGATGACAACCTTCAGGATACTGAGTGGAGTGGATGGATGGTGATTGTACATCTGTTGTTCGGGTAGAAAGGAATACTTGGGATAAGGGCTGAATGGGGCATGCAGCTTCTCCATGTGCTCCTCCCTGCAGAGGGTGCTCTGCCCCAGCAAGTGTGCACAGAGCCCTGCAGGGTTTGACTTGCGCACATCAAATTTGAATTCCATTCATTCAAGGTTAAGCTTTCATTCTGAGGAGGAAGAAGAGGAAGTCTACCTCTCTTTCTCAACTCTGCCTCTCCACAAATCTTCCTCTTACACACAGGCATGGAGTCAAGGTTGAGAGCGCAAGTTCACAGCTGTCAAATACAATTTTGCCCCAAACCAAAATAGCTCTGCAGGGGCCCATGGGAAAGACCTGCCTGCCCGCTATGCCCTTCGCTTAGGGATGGTTGTCTACTAAATCCAGGACCATGAAGGCATATGGCATAGGGAATGGCTTCTAGGTGAAACAAACCTGGTTTAAATCTTGGCTCTGCCTCTTACTCTCTGTTCAATATGACAAAGTTTGTGTCAGTTGTTTGAGGCTATTTGCCTGATAGAAAATAATCATGGGAACTAAATGAGGTCGGTTAGGGGCTAGAGCCTGGTCTGGATCCTCCATCCCCTTCCAATATGTTTTTCCCAGTGGATTTGTCATCTGATGATTCAGTCCCCATCTCATTATTTTTTATTTCTATGGGCAGGAAGCCCTGAAACCCTAAATATAATAACTAAGTCCTTCTTCTCATCCAAAGAAAGAGTTAGGAAGCTGAACTTGGGGAAGGATTTTGCATAGCTCTGAGGGGTGACATTCTGAAGGGCAAGACACCTGCTGGAGATGGAGCAAGCTGGATCTCCTCGTCGATCCAAGCAGTTATGTTACTTGAATTTGCAGTATTTTAAGTCTCTAGATGACCAGATGCTCCCATATTCAAAGGCTTCCAGAAGCAAGCAAACTTTTGCCAACAGAAAACAGCCTAAGGGTGGAGGGGGTGGGGCCACCCAGGAATAATGGAGAATCTGGCACCATCAGAGTTTGGCTACCGGAACTGAAAACAGTTCAACCTGTCCCCTGGGGACCTACAGAAGATATGCCTCCTTTGAAAGGCTTCTGCCTTCTGCCAGCCCTTCAGTCTTTTTCTCTTTTGCCACCTCACCCCTTCTCCTTTTAGCTAGTCTAATGTGTGCTTACATGTGTGCTTACATGTGTGCTTACATGTCTGTACTGGGAATTTTCTTTATAAAACACCAGCTCTTTGTACGTGTATGTGTGTGTGCGTGTGTGTGTTTGGAAGTGGTCATGCTGCCACTGATTTGGCTCAGTGACTTAGACCTAGAGAAACTTAGGTGGCAAGTTGTCCCAACCCAGACCAGTTATCTTCTTACTGAGAATAAACCAAAGTTCCTCAGAACTCCTGACCTTCTGTCCTGGCCAGCTGGTTTGCAAATGTGGTTTGTTCTTCCTCAAGGGAGATCAGGTGGCCCATTACCATTTCTATAAAAACCAGCTCTTGAAACACCCCTTCATCAAAAAATAAGGGAACTTGGAGTTTTCACAGAAAGCTAAACCCTTTCATATTTCCTAGATGGTGAGAGTAATAGTGATTTACTTTGTCCCAGAACTCCCCAAACCCTTGCCTGAACCCCACATTGTGTGCTTATGGCCTTCTGACACGGCACCATCTTGTCTACCCATCCACACCTCCCATTTTTTCCCCATGCTCCATATACCTTCGTTTTTTATGCTTCTGAACCTTTGCTCTTGGTGTCCCCCTGTCTAGCATTCTCTTTTTCTTCTTACCTGGCCAAATAAACATTTCTTCAAGGACCTGCTTGAGTCTTGCTTGGGTGATGGTCCATTTCTATGTATCTCTACACTTACTGGATTTTGTCATCTGATGTTTTCTAATTGTTTCATGGGTGTGGGCTTTATTTTCTCTGAGAGATCTTAAACTCTTTAGAGATCCTGCTTTAGGTCTTTTCTGTGAGCATGGCAGTATCTGACTCCATGTGGGAAAATCCTTCATTGAATGGAATTCCTAGGGAATGGGGTGGCTGAACTTGGCTCCCTGTCCTGGTTCCACCACACTTTGGCTGAGGAAGGTCAGGTTGATGGAGTTTCTGCTCTTTCCCAAGATATGAAAGATAGTCATTCATGCATTCATTCTCATCTGCTCAGGGACTAATAGTGGCCTAGCCACAAACTAAGAAGAATAAGACAGAACCCCTGTCTTTAAGGAACTACAGTCTAGTTGAGGAGGTAAGATATATAAACAAAAAATGACAATACTCCCTGGCTCAAGCAATCCCACGGGTACCATAGATGAGGTAGATGAGAGTTGATACATTTATCTGTCTAGAAGGTAAATTTTCACAGAGTGATCTCATTCACATCTATGTCTCTAGTTTCTAGCCTTGTGTCTGGCACATAGGGAACATTAGATATTTGAGTTTGTTGTATGAAGGAACTGATAAATGAGTGAGCAGACCCAGGGTCAAGCAGCACAGAGAGAAGTATGTAGGTACAACAAGGAAGGGGTTACTTTGTAGCAGATTTAAAAAATTAATTTATTTTTTATTTGTTTATGGCTGCACTGCATCTTCACTGCTGGGAGCTGGGTCAACTCTAGCTGTAACGCACAGGCTGCTCATTGTGGTGGCTTCTCTTGTTGCTGAGCACAGACTCTAGGGTGCACGGGCTTCAGTAGTTGTGGCATTCAAGCTCTAGGGCATGTGTGATTCTGTGGTTGTGGGGCACGGACTTAGTTGCCCCACTGTATGTGGGATCTTCCCGAACCAGGGATCAAACCTGTGTCCCTTACATTTTTGGCAGGCAGATTCTTAATCACTGGACCACCAGGGAAGTCATTTAGTAGATTTTTGAAGAAGGACTAGGAGCTAGCTGAGCAGACAAGGGAGGAAGGGCATTCCTGGAAGAGGAAACTTCAAAGGTAGAGACACCATGATGTGAAGCTCTTACATGAGGTAAAAGAAATCTCAAACCTTGCCTGGTGCAGACTGGCTTGGGAAGGGTCGAGGCAGAGAAGAAAGGTGAGTGAAATTGTTATTCCTGAGCAGGCCACTTGACGCTGTACACATTTAATCCTAAGCTTGTTCCTGCTTGCCAGCCCCTTCTTCCTAGCTTCCTATACCTGGCCTCAGCACTGCTTCTTGCTCCTGGGATGTAAACCTTTTATTATTCATTGAAGGTATTACTTCTTAAACTTTCGTGTGCTCAAGAAACATCTAAAGGTCTTGTTTAACATGCAGATTCTGGTTCTTTGGGTCTGAGGTGGGACCCATGACTCGGCATTTCTAAGGAGCTCCCAGGTGAGGCTGAGGATCTTGGTCCAGTAAGGCAGTGGTACCCTGGGAGGCTCTCTGTAGCCTCAATTAAGAATTCCAAAGGCAAAAGGAAACCACCTTCCTTTGGATTATTTATAACATTCTTCTGCCAGCAGGATAGAAAATTGAGTGTTGTCTAATCCAGTCTTCAGGGAAAAATGGCACTGGGTAGAAATGCTGAAAAGAGGGCCTCATTCCCCAGATAGCCTGTCTTCAACAGTGGTGTCTTCGTTTTGCAGATTATTGATTACCTCTTTGAGTTTCTGCTTCCCAGGCTTTTATTGGCTCCTGGGGCAAGGTATACCTTTTGAAGCAGATGGGCATCTGGAAGCCCAGTTGAGCTGTGGGGAAGCTCAAGGTCTGCTCTCTTCCCAATTCACCCTGCCAGGGTGCCTCTCCCCTGATCCAATGCCTTCTGACTTTTGGTCCTGGAGAGCTGAATTGGACAAAGGCTATACTAAGTCACAGGCTTGGCTTCTCTTAGCCAAATTCTGGATAGAGGCAAAGGAACTTCTGGATCTGTTTCTTAGGTGTCCCCCAAATAGAAGCTTTTGGACCCAGTGTGAGACCACGTGAGCTGGTTAAGCAAGCAGTTTCCCTGGGCCTCACAGGCACGTTCAGCAGCGTTAAGAAAAGGAGGAGGAGGCCGGCTACATCAAACCAAAACTCTCCGCCTGACATGTGCCTGCGGCAGCGTGGTACTGCAGATTGGGACCAGGCTGAGGGGCTGGGAGGAAGCTGGGACCCCTGGGCCGATGCCGGTGTATCCCTGTGAGCGCACCTGAGAGCCAGGCCAGTGCTGATGGCAGAGGAGGCCTGGGATCTGAGGGTTGTGGCCACAAGTAGACCCTTTTCTCCTAGTCTACCCCATCTTTCCTTCTCTGATTTCTCTTCCTTTGGGCTGTGAGCTTTGTGAATGAGCCAGCTAGAGCCAGACTCTGGTGAAGTGAGAGAGGCACTTTGGCGACAGAAACTCTGCAAGATCCAGGCACAGATAAACACCTCTGGTGTGGAGAAGCTCAGAGGTCTTCTCCCCCACACCTCTGCCTTCAGCAACTGCCACCCAAATTTGACCCACTTCACTCCTCCTCAACCTAGGATGGCTTCTGTGGCCTGGGCTAGATTTCACTGCCTTCTCGATAATGTGGATGATGTCCCATCCCTCTCCAAATTCACTCATTCATTCATTTGGGGTACCGCTGGGCAGCTAGGCAGCACCTGTGTCTGCTCTGAACTGAGCACTGTGCTCGCCTCTCATTTTATTCCTTTGTGCCCTGACTCTTTCTGCATTCTGTTACACACACACACAGACACACAACACACAGAGGCATCTTGCTTCATCTATTCTGGTTTTCTCTTCTCTGTGTCTCTAAACAACCCAAGGGAAGTTCTCATGTCTCCTCCCCTTGGTAACAAGTGATATGGATTACTGGATATATGCAGTGTTTCACACAGACCTCAGCTTGAGTCCTGACTCCAACCCTGCCCTTAACTATTAATATCATAGGTAACTTAAGTGGGCTCAAGTTAAAGATGGGCTCAATAGAGACAGAAATGGTATGGACCTAACAGAAGCAGAAGATATTAAGAAGAGGTGGCAAGAATACACAGAAGAACTGTACAAAAAGATCTTCATGACCCAGATAATCATGATGGTGTGATCACTCACCTAGAGCCAGACATCCTGGAATGTGAAGTCAAGTGGACCTTAGAAAGCATCACTATGAACAGAGCTAGTGGAGGTGATGGCATTCCAGTTGAGCTATTTCAAATCCTAAAGGTGATGTTATGAAAGTGCTGCACTCAATATGTCAGCAAATTTGGAAAACTCAGCAGTGGCCACAGGACTGGAAAAGGTCAGTTTTCATTCCAATCCCAAAGAAAGGCAATGCCAAAGAATGCTCAAACTACCACACAAGTGCACTCATCTCACGTACTAGTAAAATAATGCTCAAAATTGTCCAAGCCAGGCTTCAGCAATACATGAATCGTGAACTTCCAGCTGTTCAAGCTGGTTTTAGAAAAGGCAGAGGAACCAGAGATCAAATTGCCAACATCCTCTGGATCATCGAAAAAGCAAGAGAGTTCCAGAAAAACATCTATTTCTGCTCTATAGACTATGCCAAAGCCTTTGACTGTGTGGATCACAATAAACTGTGGAAAATTCTGAAAGAGATGGGAATACCAGACACCTGACCTGCTTCTTGAGAAACCTATATGCAGGTCAGGAAGCAAGCATTAGAACTGGACATGGAACAACAGACTGGTTCCAAATAGGAAAAGGAGTACAAGGCTGTATATTGTCACCCTGCTTATTTAACTTCTATGCAGAGTACATCATGAGAAACACTGGGCTGGAAGAAGCACCAGCTGGAATCAAGATTGCCAGGAGAAATATCAATAACCTCAGATATGCAGATGACATCACCCTTATGGCAGAAAGTGAAGAAGAACTAAAGAGCCTTTTGATAAAAGTGAAAGAAAGTGAAAGTGAAGTCTCTCAGTCATGTCCGACTCTTTGCGACCCTGTGGACTGTAGTCTACCAGGCTTCTCTGTCTATGGGATTCTCTAGGCAAGAATACTGGAGTGCATTACCATTTCCTTCTCCAGGGGATCTTCCTGATCCAGGGATCGAACCCGGGTCTCCTGCATCGGAGGCAGACACTTTAACCTCTGAGCCACCAGGGAAGCCCAACAGTGAAAGAGGAGAGTGGAAAAAGTTGGCTTAAAGCTCAGTATTTAGAAAACTAAGATCATGGCATCCGGTCCCATCACTTCATGGGAAATAGATGGGAAGACAGTGGAAACAGTGGCTGACTTTATTTCGGGGGCTCCAAAATCACTGCAGATGGTGATGGCAGCCATGAAATTAAAAGACGCTTACTCCTTGGAAGGAAAGTTATGACCAATGTAGACAGTTTATTAAAAAGGAGAGATTATTTTGCCAACAAAGTCCATCTAGTCAAAGCTATGCTTTTTCTAGTAGTCATGTATGGATGTGAGAGCTGGACTATAAAGAAAGCTGAGCGCTGAAGAACTGATGCTTTTGAACACATATACAGCACACTTATGTATATACTTATGTATATATTATATTATTATTCCACAGGGAATGAATCTCCAGTTGCTTTACCCTGAGGGTGTGTGTGGGGGGGGTGGGGTGGGGATGGGCGTGTGTCTCCTGTTTCACTACCCTGTGTGGAGAAGACTCTTAAGAGTCCCTTGGACTTCAAGGAGATCCAACCAGGCCATCCTAAAGGAAATCCATCCTGGGTGTTCATTGGAAGGACTAATGTTGAAGCTGAAACTCCAATACTTTGGCCACCTAATGTGAAGAGCTGACTCATTTGAAAAGACCCTGATGCCAGGAAAGATTGAGGGCAGGAAGAGAAGGGGATGACAGAGGATGAGATGGTTGGATGGCATCACCGACTCAATGGACGTGAGTTTGAATGAATTCTGGGAGTTGGTGATGGACAGGGAGGCCTGGTGTGCCGCAGTTCATGGGGTCACAAAGAGTCGGACATGACTGAGCGACTGAATTGAACTGAACTTGAGTGGGTTAGGCCCTGTTGTCCTCTGTTTCCTCATTGCAATTAACAAAAGAGAAAAGGATGAATTGAGAGCAGCATCGACACATATACACTACTTGTCTCAGGTGGCCTCGGCCTGCAGTTGCTTGGAGGGAGGCTTGGGTTCCTGGCCACAGAGCGAGGCCAGGCTGTGGTGGTGAGTGCACCAGATCCTGGCCATTAGACCAGCGGTCAGTGACAAGGGGCCTAGCCCCTTGGCTTTGCAGAAAAGAATTTCCACAAAGACAGAAAGTAGTGAAGCAAGTAGTTATCATGGGGAAAAGAGAGTACAGGATGTGTGCATAGACGCACGTGCAAACTCAGAGGGAAAGTCCTTCAACTGCGCTCCCATGGCAGTTAATATCACTTACATGGGGCATTTCTTCCTGCTTTCCTTTGGCCAATCATTTTGATTTGCCTGATTCACAGTTTATATTTGGTATATCTCAGGATCCTTCCATGTGTGTACAGGCGTCTCTTAGCCAAGATGAATTCTACCACAAAGGCCTGTGGGTGGAGCATCCATTGACATCAATCTCCCTTTAACTTCCAAGGAGCTTTTCTGTGCACATGTGGTTGGGGAGGTCTCCTGACTTCAAGAATGAGAAGTATGTTGTCTAGGCAGGGCCCAGCCTCCTCAGTTGTCCTGCTCTTACAATATATTAGGGCTTCCCTAGTGGCTCAGACGGTAAAGAAGCTACCTACAATGCAGGAGACCCAGGTTGGATCCCTGGGTTGAGAAGACCCCTGGAAAAGGGAATGGCTACCCACTCCAGTATTCTTGCCTAGAGAACTCCATGAGCTGAGGAATCTGGTGGGCTACAGTATTATATTATTTTTATTATTGTAATTATTGAACAACAGCATATAATTATAATTCACTCATATAATTATTCATATATATTATGAATATTATATGAATACATACTCATATATATTATAATTCATATAATTATTGAACAACAACAATTATTGTTGTGTTAGTCACTCAGTTATGTCCAACTCTTTGCACCACCATGGACTGTAGCCCACCAGACTCTTCTGTCCATGGGATTCTGTGAAATTATATTATTTCACAGGGAATTATATTATTAATACTTATGTATATATTATATTATTATTCCACAGGGAATGAATCTCCAGTTGCTTTACCCTGGGGGTGGGGGGTGAGGGTGGGCGTGTGTCTCCTGTTTCACTACCCTGTGTAAAGTAGACAGCTAGTGGGAAGCTGCTGTATAACACAGGGAGCTGAACATGGTGCTCTGTGACGACCTGGAGGGCTGGGATGGGGGAGGTGGGAGGGAGGCTCAAGAGGGAGAGGATATTTGTATACTGATTCATGTTGCTGTATGAAAGAAACTAACGCAACATTGTGAAGAAATTATACTCCAGTTAAAAACTTAGAAAAGAGGGAAGAAATCACTTCTTCCCGGCTCATAATGAGGTAGAGACTTGGTACAGGGTTAATGCTCTAAGATGCAAGCGGCTCCCTCTTGGTTCTTCAGTGGCCTGTCACAAGTGCGTGTAGTGGCTGCGTGAGTCTGTGTTCTCCTCAAATGTCTCCTTGGAAGAGTGGGTACTACACCTCAAGTCCTCTTACTTACGATTTTAGCTTTTTTTCTTCATTTTTTTCCGAAGGAAGTATTTTCCAACATACACAACAGAAAAGTGAACACATAGTAGACCTCTGCACCCATTAGTTTCAACAGTCAACAACGACTGCGTCTCCTGTGTCACTGACCTCCCCCGATTTTTTTCTTGGAATATTTTAAAGCAAATTTCATCCATCCTATCATTTCAACTATAAACATTCCAGTGCGTATAACAGAAAAAAACATTAAAGAATATAACCCAAAATTTTTTTTATTACACCCCGAGAAATGAAGTATTCTTTATTAATGTAATCTAACACCCAGTCCATATTTGTTTTCTCCCCAGTGATCTCATCAATGTCTTTTTACTATTGCTTTGATTGAATCAGGATTCCCCAAAAGTTCACATTACATTTGATTATAAGGTCTCCTGGACATTTTCATACCAATCTGCTGTTCTGTTTTCAGTGGAAATGCTAGAAAAATGAGGAAGTACTTACTTCCTGAAAATCTCCCAGTCTACTTCCTGAAACTATTCCAAGTAAACAAAAATTGTCATCTCCTTTTTTGGGTGTTTTGAAATGACAAAAAGAATTCACCCCCAAAAAAGGATTCAGCAGCTTTGAGATAAGTGGGTTCCTCAAACAACTTTCAAACCCCAACAATCATCCCAGTGAAGAAGAAAGGCAGGCTGTAGTTTAGTGCTGCTGTTGGAGGGACTTTTTCCTTTGCAGAAAGACTTTTTATGCCCTCCCACCTGCTTTTCAAAATCCACTAACCACAAAATTTACTGCATCCACTTTTTCCCTCTCCCTTCCACGCTCTCTCTCTAGCAGCAACATAGGAGCCGGCCATATTAGAGAGGTGGAAATAAAGCTTCCTTAACGCTGTATGTGTCTTTGAAGTGCATCTGTGCATTTTTTTTTAGCATCTAACCATTCCTCCCTCGTAGCCCTCGGCCCCTCAGATCACCCTCTCCCCTATCCCACCCGACTAACATCTCAGTCTGAAAATGCACAGAAATGCCTGGCTACCTCGCCCTGCCTTCAGTCTCACGGGGCTCAGTCTCTTTTTCTCTTTGGGTAAGTTAGACTGCACCTCTGCATGCTCCTGAGGGGTCCAGAAGTGCAGCTGCAACAGGAGGAGGACGGGGGGCCGGGGGCAGGAAAGAAGACATTGCTTGTGCTTCCCTTGGTGTCCCTGGGGAGAGAGGTGCTGGGCTGGGGCACTGCATAATGCAGTCCAGGGACCGCATAATGCTGGGCTGATCTGGTCCCAGAAACGCTGGGTCAGGGGATCCGAGTGTTCCCCAGAGGTGTCAAGAGAAGTGATTTTTCTGTGGATTTCCCTGAAATGGACCTGTGTGGGGGTGGGGGCAGAGGGTAGGTTGATCTGCAGAGCCTCTTCATGGATTTTTGCTTTCATCTGCTACAGATGATCTGGGACTTAATGTCTGTGAATCTTCAGAATCTGGTGGATTTAGGGTGTTGAAAAGAGTATTCGGTGATGGAGTAGGGGGCAGAAAGTTGAGTCTGGGTCTGGCTTCCTGGAAATCTGTACCACTGATTTGTTGCTGTGTGTGGGGACGTAGGTGGGAAGCAGGCTTGAGGAATGATCTCTGCATTGGGATGAGAACTGCTGAAGCAGGCACTGAGGAAGAAGCTCTCTGGCTTGGGCCAGATGGAGTGGAGGAGGGGTCAGGTTAAGGGATCAGGAGGAAAAAAAAAAAGCAACTCATGGACCGAGGTGGTTGTGGCCCTTTAGATCATGTCTCCAAACTGCCCAGCACTGCCCCCACCACCCCGCTTGCAGACTGTCAAGAGATCCAAATGCTAATTTCATACCCGGCCACTCATGGACTTTCTAGTGGGTAGGTGGGCGAGGAAGTTACTTGCAAACCTGCTTTCTAGGTAGGTTCACTCTTGCTCTTAAACTTACTCATTGAGGGCATAGCAATTGAGGATCCATTCCAAGGGCTGTCAGTGGGAATATTCCCTATCACAAAGTCTCTCTCACTCCCTCTCTTTAACCCTCTTTCTCTCTCCTTCTCTGGCGTGTTGTGCTGGCTATTGGTGGCGCTAGAGTTACAGAACCTGCCTGCCAAGGCAGGAGACCTAAGAGACGCAAATTCAATCCCTGGGTGGGGAAGAGCCCCTGGAGGAGGGCATGGCAACCCACTCCAGTGTTCTTGCCTGGAGAATCCCATGGACAGAGGAGGCTGGCAGGCTACAGTCCATGGGGTCACAAAGAGTTGGACATGACTGAAGTGACTTAGCATACATGCTGGCTATTGGGCCAGAGTGCTAAACAGAGACAGCACAGGGCCCCTGGCAGCCTGCAAGGCAAATGAGCTTTGCTGGATTACTGGATGTATTAACAGTGTTACAGAAGCTAAGGTGGTAGAAAGAGCATGAGCCTTGGGTTCCATCTGGGTTTAAAGCCACCTTTGTCATTTACTTCATACTGTTGCCAGGTTACTCACCTCTTTCCTGGGTGAACTGAAGAATATCTACTGCCTGGGTTTTTTTGAGTCTGGCACACAGCAGATGCTCAATGGTAGTTAACATTATGAATGCCTTTCACATGCCCATGCACTGAGTATCTTGTTTAGTCCTGAGGCAATTGGTAATCATGTGGGGTAGATATGCTGTGATTCTCATGTGGCTGCTGCTGCTGCTGCTGAGTCGCTTCAGTCGTGTCCAGCTCTGTGCGACCCCATAGACAGCAGCCCACCAGGCTCCCCCGTCCCTGGGATTCTCCACTGGAGTGGGTTGCCGTTTCCTTCTCCAATGCACGAAAGTGAAAAGGGAAAGTGAAGTCGCTCCGTTGTTGAGCCCGACTCTTCGTGACCTCATGGACTACAGCCTGCCAGGCTCCTCTGTCCATGGGATTTTCCAGGCAAGAGTACTGGAGTGGGGTGCCACTGCCTTCTCCGTGATTCTCATGGTACAGATAAGGAAACAGGCACAGATAAGTAACTTGCCCAATAGGGTCACAGGAATAGTTTAAAGGGAGTTGAGAGTTGAACCCTTGGTTGTCTGACTTCAGCCCATTCTTAACCACTGAACTCTACTGCCCCCCAATGTTTGAGAAATGGTACTGCTATGCTAAAAATGGGCTTCTCTGTTAGCTCAGCTGGTAAAGAATCAGCCTGGAACGCTCTGAACCCTGGTTTGATCCCTGGGTCAGGAAGATCCTGTGGAGAACAGACAGGCTATCCACTCCAGTATTCTGGGGGCTACCCTGGTGGCTCAGACGGTAAAGAATCTGCCTGCAATGCGGGAGACCTGAGTTAGATTTGTGGGTTGGGAATATCCCCTGGAGGAGAAAATGGCAACCTATTCCAATATTCTTGCCTGGAAAATCCAATGGACAGAGAAGCCTGGTGGGCTACAGTTCATGGGGTTGCAAAGAGTCAGACACAACTGAGCGACTAGGCACAGCACATGCTAACAATAATTTGGATTAAAGAATCTTAAATATGGGCAAAAAGAGGGGAGCTGGGTGAGTGACCAGTGTATAAGGAGATGGGGAAGCAGGACAGGCGATCTCTTCCAGGAGTTATAGAGAGCTTCCTGTGGGAGGGAGAGCCTTCTCTAAGTGAAGAAAGGGAGGGTGTTTGGGGGACCAGAACCAGGGTGTGGCTCAGGGGAAGATGGAGTCTGGGGTGAAGAAGTCAGGGTGTGGAGGCTGTGATGTGGTGGTGGGAGGAAACTAAAGCTTCTGCAAACCTGGATGGGGGGAGGATGCAAAGGTGAGGACCTTGAACTTGAACTTGGTTGGTGCTGTGATGAGGCATGCTCTGGCACTCCAAGGCCAAGGAGTCAGGTGGACAAGGAAACTTTGATGGCTGTAGCAGCAACAGTCCCTGAGATGGAGGGATGCCACAAGTGGTAAGAGTGGGGCTATGACAGGGGCTGGGCTTGTGAGGATGACTATAGAGCTGACAAAGGGGCAGGGGACAGCTGGTCAACCTGCTGTACACACGGCAGAAGCACGTGAGACTAGTTCTCAGAAGCAATCCAATTGATTGATCTTTCCTAGAGTTTTTCTCAAGACCCTCGGCTCCGTAGTCACTGGACTGGTCACCAAAGTCTGGATTATGTTGTTGTTATAGTTTAGTCACTAAATCGTGTCTGATTCTTTTGTGGACACTGTGGCCTGCCAGTCTCCTCTGTCCGTGAGATTTTCCCAGGCAAGAATACTGGAGTGGGGTGCCATTTCCTTCTCCAGTGGATGTTCCTAACCCAGGGATCAAACCGGTGCTTGGCAGGTGGATTCTTCACCACTGAGCCACCTGGGAAGCCCCTGAGTCACATTAGGTGAAGCCTAGAAAGTGGAGTCTGGACCTCACTTAAACCCACTGTACATGAACACACGGGGAAAAGGTCTTCCCTTCCCCCGACAAACGTTTATTGAGTGTCCACTGTGTGTCATTCACTGTTCTAGGTCCAGGGATGCCAAGATGGATAAGAATCAGCTCCCCAGAGTCTCCTGAGGGATCTGGCAACATAAATAACAATGCCACATCACATGTGCTATAAAGCAACAGCAATGGTGATAGTAACAGCAGCTAACCTTTGGTGAGGCTGACCATGTGCCAGGCACTGCCATGAGCTTTACGTTTTGGTATTTAATCCTCACAACAGCCCTAGGAGGTGGGGCCTATTGTTGTCTCCCATTTTACAGATGAGGAAGCTGAGGTGCTGGGAGGTGAACCATCTTGCCTGAGATCAGAGCAGGGTACGAGAGCACCGGTCTTGGCCACGATACTGCTCTGCCTCTGGTTCTGGAAGGCTGGGGAGAAGGTTCAGGCACTGGGGAAGTGATGCCTTGTTAGCTGGGGTCTGCAGGATAAGCAGGAGGGCTCAGGTGCAGCAGGGTGAATGAGCGTCCCAATCTGGAGCAAAAACTCGTGCAAAGGCATGGTGGAGTGGAAGAAGGTGGTGTTTTCAGAAAAGTAAGAACTGGAGAAGGGAATGGCAACCCACTCCAATATTCTTGCCTGGTGCACCCCATGGGCAGAGGAGCCCGGGAGGCTACAGTCCATGGGGTCGCAAGAACTGGACGTAACTTAGCGACTAAACCACCACAAGAACTCTGGAGTTGCTGGAGTGGAGGAAGTGTGGAGGGTTGGCAGCCGGAAATGAGGTTGGGATGCTGGTTTGCCCCAGATGGTAAAGGGCTTGGAAGCCCAGGAGCCTGGCCGAGATCCTAAAAGTACCAGGGAGCCCGCGGTGGTTGGTGGTGAGGAGTGATGAGGACAAGGCTCTCATGGCTGATGGGGGTGGCCTGGCCTGGGAGGGGAGCCCTGAGGTGACGGGTCTAAAAGGTGAGGCAGCCCAGAAGATGACTGCATGTCACAGTCGCCTGCGAGTCAGGGGCGGCAGGAGGCCATGTGCTCCAGAAGGGTGGGAGGTAATTTCTCTGCTTAGACAAGCCTTTTTTTTTTTTTTTTTTTTTAACCAAGAAAAAAATAATCTGTCTCAAAGACTGGAAGGAGGCATGAGGAGAACTAACTTCTAGTCTCTGTAGGAAAGTGTTTGACAGGTAATGAGCAAATGTTCATGATCTCTGCAGGACGGGCCATTATATGACATGGGGCCCACAGTGCCCAGATGCGTCTAGGAGAAAATGAGGGGGCCTGGGCCCTGGTAATGTTTTTTGAACTAAGCTCAAAAGCCATATCCTGACTGTACCCCTGTTGATCATATCCTTTCTGTGAGGTGGAATTCAGGAGACCCAGGCTCCAGACCTGGTACCAAATGGGACAATCAGGAAGACCACGGGCTCCCCTTTGTATGGTGCATGTGTGCTAAGTCACTTCTGTCATGTCAGACTCTTTGTGGTCCTGTAGCCCACCAGCCTCCTCTGTACATGGGATTCTCCAGGCAAGAATACTGGAATGGTTGCCAGGCCCTCCTCCAGGGGTCTTCCCAACCCAGGGATGGAACCTGCGTCTCTTATGTCTCCTGCATTGGCAGGCAGGTTCTTTACCACTAGTACCACCTGGGAAGCCCCCTCTTGTATGGAAGTTCATTTTAAATAAGACCATTCCCCTCTGGCCAGCCTAGGGGCTGACAGTTATGGCACAGGACCTGCCTTGCAGACAGCAGGAGGCCTGGTCTCTGGGACCCCTTGGAACAAAACCCACCCTCACACAATCTCTACCCCTCAATCCTCTCTGTCTGGAGCCTGGCAGCCTGGGTTCCAACCTAGCTTTGTCACTCACTAGCTGTGAACTTGGGCTACTCATTTAACTTCTTTGTGCTCCATTTCTTCACCTGGAAAATGGGGGTGGTCATAGGGCGATACCTGTAGGGTGCTTAAAGAGCCCTGCACATGGTAAGGGCCTTGTTGTTATTAGGAAGTCCTTTTGTGGCCTTAGTTGTGGATTCCGCTACTTTCCTGAAGCAGCAGAGTTCATCAGGAGTCCAGAAGTTTGCTCAGAGCTCTGCCTATGTTGCATGATGACTTACTCATCTTTAAGGACTGCCTGAATTGGTGAAAGGACGTCAAGACTTTGCCCTGAGCTGGGATCCTGGGAGGCCTCAGGTGGAAGTAGGCGCTGGAGAGGGAGTCAGGGACCATGACTCCGGCCCCGGCTTGTCCCTATCCGCTCTCTGTCTTTCTCAGGCCTCCCTTTCCTTGTTGGTAAGATGATGGAGCTGGATATGTTGATACAATTCCTGAGTTTCCCTCTCTGCAGTTGCGAATTGACGGTTGACCTCTCTGGCCGCTAGAGGGCACACGTGTCCGCCTGGTGCCTCCTACCGGACGTGCGGTAGGGATGCAAGAGCGACCCGCATTGCATCTCTATGTCTGCCTCTCTCCGGCGGGCCAGAAAAGGCCCCTCGCTCCCCAGGGTCCCGACCTCCCCGAAGGGTGCTAGCTTCTTCAAGATGGAGGGGTTTCCTGGTAGGGTTCAAGTTCTGTGTGGAGTGATGTCGTGGGTTGGGGCGGGACAGAGGCAGGGATGTGTCACCCAGATTCACCCGACCTACTTCCTAACGTGACTTGGAGGCGCCTTTGCTCAGGAGCTCTGGGAAAGGGCAGACCCTTCCCAGGGAAGGTGCTAGAGAAGCAAGGTGTTCCCGGGATATGAGGTAAGCTCAGGACAAGGCCCTGCCAGGCTCCTTCCCTGCAGATTCCTCTGCCTCTGCGGAGCGGGGGTGGAAATGGCATTTTCTGCACACCTCCTCCTAGCCTGGCGCTATGCTCGGTGCTTTCATAACGGCTGTGAGTGAGGAGGTAGGAACTGGGCTTTGTTCTTCTGGGCCCGTGCTCAGCCTCCCTAGTTCATATTCTCCTGATGTGCACACCTAGCAGCCTGTCCTTGCAGGTGGGGCTGCCTGTCTGCCCCCGCAGTCTATGGTTAAATCCTGACCTTCGGAGCCAGTGTTTCTGAGCATCCCCTGTTCTTAAGTGGCGCCTGCTGGGCCTGGCCACTCATCCCGAGGGATGAGCTGAGCGGGACTTTGCTATCCCTGCTTCCAGGATGCAGTGCCTGGGGTGGGGCCTCTGCAGCTTGGCACAAAAAACAGCTTCTGCAGAAGGAGTGCCATGTGCCAGATCCCAGGGAGTTCCAAGGGATGTCCTGAGGGGCCAGGCTCCAAGGTGCCCCTGCCAGGAGAGTGCCCGGGAAGCCCTTCCTTCTATGGGACAGAGCTTGAGGAGAATTTAGGCTACCTTTTGCTTTATTTTTTTATTTTTGGGGGCCCATGCTGTGTAGCTTGTGGGATCTTAAGTTCCCCAACAGGGGTTGAACCCCCAGCCACTGCAGTGAAGTGTGTGTCCTAAGCACTGGACCGCCAGGGAATTCCTCTACCCTTTGGTTTATATCTTTTTGGGGTGTTAGTTCTAAAAGGTCTTGTAGGTCTTCATAGAACCGTTCAACTTCAGCTTCTTCAGTGTTACTGGTTGGGACATAGACTTGGATTACTGTGATACTGAATGGTTTTCCTCGGAAATGAACAGAGATCATTCTGTCGTTTTTGAGATTGCATCCAAGTACTGCATTTCGGACTCTTGTTGACCATGATGGCTACTCCATTTCTTCTAAGGGATTCCTACCTGCAGTAGTAGATATAATGGTCATCTGAGTTAAATTCACCCATTCCAGTCCATTTTAGTTTGCTGATTCCTAGAATGTCAATGTTCACTCTTGCCATCTCCTGTTTGACCACTTCAATTTGCCTTGATTCATGGACCTGACTTTCCAGGTTCCTATGCAATATTGCTCTTTACAGCATCAAACCTTGCTTCTATCACCAGTCACATCCACAACTGGGTATTGTTTTTGCTTTGGCTCCATCCCTTCATTCTTTTTTAAATATAAATTTATTTATTTTAATTGGAGGTTAATTACTTTACAATATTGTATTGGTTTTGCCATACATCAACATGAATCCACCACAGGTATACATGTGTTCCACATCCTGAACCCCCCATCCCCTCCTTCCCCATATCATCCCTCTGGTCGTCCCAGTGCACCAGCCCCAAGCATACAGTATCACGCATCACGCATCGAACCTGGACTGGTGATTCATTTCATATATGATATTATACATGTTTCAATGCCATTCTCCCAAATCATCCCACCCTCGCCCTCTCCCACAGAGTCCAAAAGACTGTTCTATACATCTGTGTCTCTTTTGCTGTCTTGCATACAGGGTTATCATTACCATCTTTCTAAATTCCATATATATGCATTAGTATACTGTATTTGTGTTTTTCTTTCTGGCTTACTTCACTCTGTATAATAGGTTCCAGTTTCATCCACCTCATTAGAACTGATTCAAATGTATTCCTTTTAATGGCTGATTAATACTCCATTGTGTATATGTACCACAGCTTTCTTATCCATTTGTCTTCCGGTGAACATCTAGGTTGCTTCCATGTCCTGGCTATTATAAACAGTGCTGCGATGAACATTGGGGTACATGTGTCTCTTTCAATTCTGGTTTCCTCGGTGTGTATGCCCAGCAGTGGGATTGCTGGGTCATAAAGTAGTTCTATTTCCAGTTTTTTAAAGAATCTCCACACTGTTCTCCATAGTGGCTCTCCACACTGTTCTCCATAGTGGCTGTATTAATTTGCATTACCACCAACAGTGTAAGAGGGTTCCCTTTTCTCCACACTCTCTCCAGCATTTATTGCTTATAGACTTTTGGATTGCAGCCATTCTGACTGGCGTGAAATGGTACCTCACTGTGGTTTTGACTTGCATTTCTCTGATAATGAGTGATGTTGAGCATCATCCCTTCATTCTTTCTGGAATTATTTCTCCACTGATCTCCAGTAGCATATTAGGCACCTACTGACCTGGGGAGTTCCTCTTTCAGTATCCTATCATTTTGCCTTATCACACTGCTTATGAGGTTCTCAAGGCAAGAATACTGAAGTGGTTTGCCATTCCCTTCGCCAGTGGACCACATTCTGTCAGACTTCTGTTTGCACTGGTCATAGCAAACACCCTCTTCCAACAACACAAGAGAAGACTCTACACATGGACATCACCAGATGGTCAACACAGAAATCAGACTGATTATATTCTTTGCAGCCAAAGATGGAGAAGCTTTATACAGTCAACAAAAACAAGACCAGGAGCTGACTGTGGCTCAGATCAGTTCAGTTCAGTTCAGTGGCTCAGTCATGTCCGACTCTTTGCGACCCCATGAATTGCAGCAC
Organism: Nanger dama; assembly: GCA_917880005.1. Lineage (NCBI taxonomy): Eukaryota > Metazoa > Chordata > Mammalia > Artiodactyla > Bovidae > Nanger > Nanger dama. The sequence goes on along the minus strand of CAKJTW010000014.1, from coordinate 29,122,910 downwards.
GCCAGGCCTCCTTGTCCATCACCAATTCCTGGAGTTCACTCAGACTCACATCCATCGAGTCAGTGATGCCATCCAGCCATCTCATCCTCTGACATCCCCTTCTCCTCCTGCCCCCAATCCCTCCTAGCATCAGAGTCTTTTCCAATGAGTCAACTCTTTGCATGAGGTGGCAAAAGTACTGGAGTTTCAGCCTTAACATCATTCCTTCCAAAGAAATCCCAGGGTTGATCTCCTTCAGAATGGACTGGTTGGATCTCCTTTCAGTCCAAGGGACTCTCAAGAGTCTTCTCCAACACCACAGTTCAAAAGCATCAATTCTTCGGCGCTCAGCCTTCTTCACAGTCCAACTCTCAGATCATGAACTCCTTACTGCCAAATTCAGACTGAAATGGAAGAAAGTAGGGAAAACCACTAGACCATTCAGGTATGACCTAAATCAAATCCCTTATCATTATACAGTGGAAGTGAGAAATAGATTAATGGGACTAGATCTGATAGAGTGCCTGATGAACTATGGACGGAGGTTCGTGACATTGTACAGGAGACAGGGATCAAGACCATCCCCATGGAAAAGAAATGCAAAAAAGCAAAATGACTGTCTGAGGAGGCCTTACAAATAGCTGTGAAAAGAGAAGCAAAAAGCAAAGGAGAAAAGGAAAGATATAAGCATCTGAATGCAAAGTTCCAAAGAATAGCAAGAAGAGATAAGAAAGCCTTCTTCAGCAATCAATGCAAAGAAATAGAGGAAAACAACAGAATGGGAAAGACTATAGATCTCTTCAAGAAAATTAGAGATACCAAGGGAATATTTCATGCAAAGATGGGCTCGATAAAGGACAGAAATGGTCCGGATCTAACAGAAGCAGAAGATATTAAGAAGAGGTGGCAAGAATACACAGAAGAACTGTACAAAAAGATCTTCACAACCAAGATAATCACAAAGGTGTGATCACTCACCTAGAGCCTGACATCCTGGAATGTGAAGTCAAATGAGCCTTAGAAAGCATCACTATGAACAGAGCTAGTGGAGGTGATGGCATTCCAGTTGAGCTCTTTCAAATCCTGAAAGTTGATGCTGTGAAAGTGCTGTACTCAATAGGCCAGCAAATTTGGAAAACAGCAATGGCCACAGGACTGGAAAAGGTTAGTTTTCATTCCAATCCCAAAGAAAGGCAGTGCCAAAGAATACTCAAACTACTGCACAATTGCACTCATCTCACACATTGGTAAAGTAATGCTCAAAATTCCCCAAGCCAGGCTTCAGCAATATGTGAACCGTGAACTTCCAGATGTTCAAGCTGGTTTTAGAAAAGGCAGAGGAACCAGAGGTCAAATTGCCAACATCCGTTGGATCATCAAAAAAGCAAGAGAGTTCCAGAAAAACATCTATTGCTGCTTTATTAACTATGCCAAAGCCTTTTACTGTGTGGATCACAATAAACTATGGAAAATTCTGAGAGAGATGGGAATACCAGACCACCTGACCTGCCTCTTGAGAAACCTATATGCAGGTCAGGAAGCCAGAGTTAGAACTGGACATGGAACAACAGACTGGTTCCAAACAGGAAAAGGAGTACGTCAAGGCTGTTTATTGTCACCCTGCTTTTTAACTTCTATGCAGAGTACATCATGAGAAATGCTGGACTGGAAGAAGCACAAGCTGGAATCAAGATTGCCTGGAGAAAAATCAATAACCTCAGATATGCAGATGACACCACCCTTATGGCAGAAAGTGAAGAGGAACTAAAAAGCCTCTTGATGAAAGTGAAAGAGGAGAGTGGAAAAGTTGGCTTAAAGTTCAACATTCAGAAAAATAAGCTCATTGCATCTGTTCCCATCACTTCATGGGAAATAGATGGGGAAACAGTGGAAACAGTGTTAGACTTTATTTTGGGGGGCTCCAAAATCACTGCAGATGGTGACTGCTGCCATGAAATTAAAAGATGCTTACTCCTTGCAAGAAAAGTTATGACCAATCTAGGTAGCATATTCAAAAGCAGAGATATTACTTTGCCGACTAAGGTCTATCTAGTCAAGGCTATGGTTTTTCCTGTGGTCATGTATGGATGTGAGAGTTGGATTGTGAAGAAGGCTGAGCGCTGAAGAATTGATGCTTTTGAATGGTGGTGTTGGAGAAGACTCTTGAGAGTCCCTTGGACTGCAAGGAGATCCAACCAGTTCATTCTGAAGGAGATCAACCCTGGGATTTCTTTGGAAGGAATGATGCTAAAGCTGAAACTCCAGTACTTTGGCCACCTCATGGGAAGAGTTGACTCACTGGAAAAGACTCTGATGCTGGGAGGGATTGGGGGCAGGAGGAGAAGGGGATGTCAGAGGATGAGATGGCTGGATGGCATCACTGGCTCGATGGACGTGAGTCTGAGTGAACTCAGGTGATTTAGAAATGTTCAGTAAATATTTGGTAAATGGGTGAATGAATGATTGATACTTAGTATTACTATTTCTCCTCTATGTTGTTGTTTAGTCACTCAGTCCTGTCTGGCTCTTTGTGACCCCATGAACTGCAGCATGCCAGGCCTCCCTGATGGACAGGGAGGCCTGGCATGCTGCGATTAATGGGGTCACAAAGAATCAGACATGACTGAGCGACTGAACTGAACTTGGTTTATATGTTTTGTCTTATTTAATTGTTATAGTAACCCCAGCAGGTAGGTATCATTGGTGCATTTTACACAGGAGGTGCCTGAGCCTCAGAAGGTGGAAGAAACTGCCCACATTCTCCCAGCTCACAGAAGGCAGAGCTAGGATTGAACCCTGTCTAATGGGAACTCCGTGCCTCCTAGCTGCTCCCTGGGCACCCTCTAGTGGCTTCCTATCTCAGAAGAATGGCAGCCTGGTCCCTGCCTAAGTCTGGGGCCTCAGCTGTTTCCAACTGCCCCTTTGATCACCTCCTGGGTTGTGTCCCAGACGCGTGATGCTCATTCCAACCACTGGAACTTTCCTCTGGATGTTCTGCTGCCCCAGATTCCTTCAAAATTTGAAAACTTTTCACTCCCTCACTTTAGTGGGGCCCACCTACAGGGCACCCCTTGGAGAAGCCTTCCCTGACTTTTGATGTCAAACAGCACCCTGCACCTTATATTATTTACAGCCCTTGCTGTGTATCACTAAAGTTACATTATTATCTTTTCCCTGTTAACATCTGCCCCCTTCCTAGAATACAAACTCAGTTACAACATCTCTGTCTGTATCACAGCAATAACCCTGGGGCCTAGACTGAGTGTTTGGGTGGGGTGGGGTGGGGGCAGAGAAGGTGATTTAGAAATGTTCAGTAAATATTTGGTAAATGGGTGAATGAATGATTGATACTTAGTATTACTATTTCTCCTCTATGTTGTTGTTTAGTCACTCAGTCCTGTCTGGCTCTTTGTGACCCCATGAACTGCAGCATGCCAGGCTTCCCTGTCCTTCACTATTTCTCAGAGTTTGCTCAAAGTCATGTCCATTGAATCGATGATGTCAGCCAACTATCTCATCCTCTGTCACCTTCTTCTCCTCCTGCCCTCAATCTTTACCAGCATCAGGGTCTTTTATAGTGAGTCAGCTCTTTACACCACGTGGCCAAAGGATTGAAGCTTCAGCATCAGTCCTTTCAATGAATATTCAGGGTTGATTTCCTTTAAGACTGAGTGGTTTGCTCTGCTTGCTGTCCAAGAGACTGTCAAGAATCTTCTCCAGCACCAAGTTCAAAAACATCAGTTCTTTGGCATTTAGCTTTCTTTATGGTCCAATTCTCACATCCCTACATGACTATGGAAAAACCATAGCTTTGACTGTATGGACCTTTGTGAGTAAAGTGATGTCTCTGTTTTTTAATATGCTCTTTAGGTTTGTCATAGCTTTTCTTCCAAGGAGCAAGCTTTTTTCATTTCATGGCTGCAATCACTGTCCACAGTAATTTTGGAGCCCAAGAAAATATAATCTGCCACTGTTTTCATTTTTCCCCCATATTGTTTCCATGAAGTGATGGAATCATATGCCATGATCTGAGTTTTCTGAATGTTGAGTTTTAAGCCAGCTTTTTCACTCTCCTCTTTCACCTTCATCAAGAGGCTCTTTAGTTCCTTTTCACTTTCTGCCATAAGTGTGGTTTGTTAATATTTCTCCCTGCAATCTTGATTCCAGTTTGTGATTCATCCAGCCTGGCATTTCACAGTCCAGGACTGATGTCTCCAAAAGGGACTCCTGTCCTTGTAGACCCATCGGTTGATCCCTTCGAACTGTGCTTGTTCTTCTGGGGTATTGCTTCCCTCTTGTTGTTCATCTGCCATCCCCACCAGGACCCTGGGGAAGAGGAGGGAGCTGGGCTGGGCTGAGTGCCCAGGGTTTCCTCTGCCCTGGGGTATGTGGGTCGAGGCCTCTGCATCTGTCTTCCAGGCTGCCTGCCCCCGGAGACCCCGCAATTGCAGCTGGAAGGGCATGGGCTCTGCTGAGATGGTTGGAAGCGGTGGGAAGAAGGGGAAAGCTAGGCCAGCACAGTGCAGGCCTTGTCCAAGGTCTTCAGCCTCCAGGTGGCCATGACAGTCGTCAGGTGGAGAGAGGGCTTGAGGCCATCTGTCTGTCCCTGGCTTGACAGATGCTTGATTTCTCTACAACCCAGCCTTGTTCTTCCCCCCACTTCTCTCCAAGGGCCACATCAGGCACCCCTTATGAGTTTTGCCCCCTCTCCACTCCCCCATGACAAATTGCAGCCACAAAGGACTCAGCCAGCTGCCTGAGCTCTGTTCCACTCCCCACCAGGCACACCCGTCCCCTCCCCGGCAGCATTAGCCGGACTCCTCACTGGGTGTGACTTTGTCCACAGTGCCACCAGGGAGGAGCATGGAAGTCACAGTACCTAACACCCTCAACGTCCTCAATGGCTCTGATGCCCGCCTGTCCTGCACCTTCAACTCCTGCTACACCGTGAACCACAAACAGTTCTCCCTGAACTGGACTTACCAGGAGTGTAACAACTGCTCCGAGGAGATGGTGAGCCCTGGGATGGTGGCAGGGGATGGGGGAGGAGGCAGGAGCCCCATAGCATGAAGCCCCCTTTCCCACCACCTGTCCCTGCCTTGGACCAGGACTGCGGCATACCCTGGTGGGCTGTCTGCTCCCCCAGGGCGTCAGCAGAGGTGTGTTGTCACACCTGGGTGGCCCTGGGAGGGCGGCAGAGATCTGGAGGTGACTGCCTCTCTTCCAGGTAAAGGGGGCAGGGGGAGGGAGGGAGGGGGTTCCTGCTGTCCTTGCAGCTCCTCGCTCATCCAGCCCCCCACCCCGTCCTGTCCTTCACCCCAACTCAGTTTCTCCAGTTCCGCATGAAGATCATTAACCTGAAGCTGGAGCGGTTCCGAGACCGTGTGGAGTTCTCGGGGAACCCCAGCAAGTATGACGTGTCAGTCACCCTGAAAAAGTGCAGCTGGAGGATGAGGGCACCTACAACTGCTACATCATGAACCCACCTGACCGCCACCGCGGCCACGGCAAGATCTATCTGCAGGTCCTCATGGAAGGTGAGAGGTTGCTGGGGGGACCCTGCCCATTCCCAGCCTGCTACTCTTCTGCAGGGCTAGTGGGACCCTTGGGAGAAGCTGTGCCCTCCGGAAGGTGGGAGCCACAGCGTGTGCTGGGTGGAAGGCATCTGTTTTACTCCTTCCAGTCCTTGAGGACTGTGTCTCCGAGAGTCCTGATGATGCTATCCATCATGATCATGACCTTAAGAATCTTGAGAACAGCTTTCATTTATTGGACACTTACTATGTCTCAGTTATAAATGGCAACCCACTCCAGTGTTCTTGCTTGGAGAATCCTAGGGACGGGGGAGCCTGGTGGGCTGCTGTCCATGGGGTCGCACAGAGTCGGACATGACTGAAGTGACTTAGCAGCAGTAGCAGCAAACTCTCTATATGCATTGTCTCATTTCATCTTCATATAACCCCTTCTCATCCCCATTTTACAGATGAGAAAACCAAGGCTATGTAAGGCACCTAAGGTTGCACAATAAATAGTACAGCGACTTTCCTGGTGGTCCAGTGGTTAAGACTCTGCATCCAGAGGGCTTAGGTTTGGTCCCTGGTCAGGAAACTAGATGACACATGCTGTAACTAAGACTTCGAATGCTGCCGCTAAAGACCCCACGTCACAACCAAGGATCCTACATGCAGCAATTGAGATTCGGTGCAAATAAATAATTAAAAAGAGAACTTAAAAAAATAGTGCAATCCGACATTGCTATATTTAAAATGGATCACCAGTGAGGATCTACTGTAGAGCCTATGGAACTCTGTTCCATGTTATGTGGTAGCCTGGAAGGGAGGGGAGTTTCAGGGAGAACAGATACATGTACACGTGTGGCTGAGTCCTTCGATGTTCACTTGAAACTGTACAACACTGTTTATCGGCTATGCCCCAATATAGAATAAAACGTTTATAAAACAAATTGGCAAATTTGTTAGCGTTACAAAAATGTTAACAATTGGTGGAACTGTGAAGAGTATATGGGAGTGCGGCAGCTTTTCTATATTTTACTTTTTAAAACTTAAAAAATTTTGAGAGAAGTTTTTAAGAAAAGAAATGTTACTAAAGAAGTGTGTGGGGGAGGGGGGAGGAAAAACTGTACAACTGGGACTCAGATTGGGTCCATTGGCCTCAAAGCCCATCCTCTTGCATACAGTATCGGACCACCCACTCCTGGCGATTTCAGGCGCCCTGGCATTATGGGGTGGGCGGGGCGCTGCTCTCAGCGCCTGGACTGGTTTTTGGCTGTGACTAGCTTTCCCGCAGGAGAGGGATGGCAGGACCACGCCGCGCGCGCTGCAGGGAGCAGGGGCCAGCGGGCGGGGCTCCTTTTTCCAGCCCTAGCGGTCAGAGGGTCTGTCTCCTCTCCTTCTCCAGAGCCCCCGAGCGGGATTCCACGGTGGCCGTGATCGTGGGCGCCTCCGTCGGAGGCTTTCTGGCTGTGGTCATCTTGGTGCTGATGGTGGTGAAGTGCGTGAGAAGGAAAAAAGAGCAGAAACTGAGCACGGATGACCTGAAGACTGAGGAGGAGGGCAAGACCGATGGAGAGGGCAACGCGGACGACGGCGCCAAGTAACGGCGGCGGCCCTGCGGCCCCGCCCCCGTGCGCTGCCCCTCCCACCCCCGCCCCGCCCCGCCCCGCCCCGCCTGCCCTCTCTCGGTGTGCTTCTTTCGAGCCAGGACTCCAGAGCCCTCCCTTCCTGTCCCTGCACCAAGAGTGACCCACCTCTCTTTGATCTGAGAAACCTGCTGGGGTCTGGGATGTGTGGGCCCTGGGTGGGGGGTGGGGAGAGGGAGAAGCGGGGTGAAAACTGCCAGCCCCTGAGAGGAGGCCGAAGGCCTGCAGGAGGGGTGCAGAGAGGAGGGGGCCAGCTGTCCAGCCTGCCCAGGGCGTGGGCTCATCTGGCGGTGGCTCCAGAGGGCTCCTGAAGGTGGGACAGGGATGTGGGGCTGCCCCTCCCAAGTCGGGGGTTGGGGGGTGCATGGCCCGGCTCCCAGCCCTGAGCCGCCTCGTTATGGCGGTGACGGCTTCCTGTAACCTGGGGGGCTTGTTGAAGGGACACCTGTGCGTTTCCTGGGTGTGGAAGGAAGGGGAGCCGGGGCTGGAGACAGCCAGAGACAAGCCTTGACCCTGGGATCTCTACTCCTCGCCTTTCCCCACCTCATCTGCTTCCAGAGATGCCCCTGGGTCTCCACTGGTTGCCAAGCCTTTGGGACTTCTGGCGAGAAAAGTACCAAAGGGCTGCTGAGCGAGGCCATGGGTCAGGGGTTGGGTCTGCCTGGCTGGTGGTCTGTTTTCACAAGTTACCCACTAACAGGAGATGAAGTTCAAAGTTAGAGGAGAGAGAGACAAGGGGCTGGGGGGCTCTGTTGTAGAATGGAGTTCACGGTCAACTGCCTTCTCACCCAGGGTGGTGGCTCTCACTGGGCCAGGAGCTGCCTCAGTGGGGAGATGAGGAGGGAGGGGTAGGAGCCCCACTGGAGGAGCTGCCTCGCGCAGAGTGGAGGGCTTCACTGGGACTTCTGCTCAAACTTTCCCACGCTCAGCAGGGTTTCATCCGGCTTTTGGCCGGGAGGGAAGCCTCTGAGACGGTGTGGCCATGTCACATCTGGAGCCATGTTACACCCTCCCCCGCCTGGACGACTCTCTCTGTGGAGAGCAGAGTAGCATTTGTGGGGAGCCAACTTTCACTGCCATTTTACTCACACAGAGAGGGAATTGCTTAAACCTCAGGAGAGGGAGAGAGACAGAGAGAAACTGCCTTGGAAGGCCCTCGGAGATCAACTAGCCTCGTCACCCATACTACAGACCTGGAGACTGAGGGTCACATTCACAGAAACCAAGGGGCCTGCTTCTCCTTGGGTTTCTTCTTTTCCAGTTTGAATCAACAGAGCTACAGTTTGTGGAAGAGATGTGGAGAGGGAGTCAGGCTCCTCCAGCCCCACTCACCTCTTGGGAGCCCAGCCCTCGGGCTGTGACTAGGGCTGGGATGGGGTGATGGCAGTGGGAGGGCAGAGCTGCCGGAATGCCCCACCCTGCCCCAAGCGGACCCTCTGCAGAGCTTCCCAATCTTTCTCGGAGCTGCCCAGTCTGAGGGAGTCAGTGCCCAGAACCCAAGAATGGGAGTCTGGGGAAATGGGGTGGAGACAGGACTCCAACAGCCTCTGGGACCATTCTCTGGCTCTGCCCAGCAAAGGGGAGAGAGCAATAGCGTATGGACGATTCGCTTTAATTCACTGCAACTCACCATCCATTTACTGAGCATCTCCTATGTGCCAGGCACTGGGCCAGGTGCTGGGGATGTACACAAAGCCATACCAGAGCTGGGAACCGCTAGGTCAGCACTATGGGGAACCAAGGTGATTTTTTTTTTTTTTTGGTGCATCTAATTCCACCTCTGCAGCTACTGCTTCCAGGGCTGGGGTAGGAGAAGAAGGAAGAGATTCCAGAATCTGGGCCCTGGGAAGGGAAGGAAGGAAGGAAAAAGGAAAGATACAATAGGGAAGAGGGTGAGAGGCCAGGCAGAGTGCGCACAGAGTTGGGGATGGGCCACAGGCTGAGAGCTCCTGAGTGGGATGAGTCCGGCTCATCTGGAAATTCTAAGTCATCAGTACCTAACTGCCAATCAACACACTGCCAATGGGGGTGGGCTAAGCCCCCAGGACACCTGGGGTGGGTGGAAATTGCCCATCCTTGAAGCCAACCAGCTGAGAGGGGAGAGGTGGGTGGTGGGCACCTTGGTCTCCAGCTGACATCAAGGGTGGTTGTTAACAACACATCTGCCCCTTGCAGATTTCGCTTTTTGGCAACTTCTTAAGTGCTCTCCTCTTCCAGGATGAGGAAGGATCTGTGCAGATGCTGGGAACTCTTCTTTTTCATAACATTTAGGGGAATTATTTGCAAGATTCCTTAAGTTTATTCTAAGAAATTCTACTCTCTATAAAAGAAGCCCAAGACTTTCAGTTTCCTTCCTTTCTCTGCCCTGACTTGGAGGGTCCTAGGGAGAGCAATGCCTCTCCAAGGGGCCTCAGATGCCCGAGCCGATAGGGAGGGACCAGAAACCACCTTTGTCCCAGCTGCCCGTCTTCATATGCTCTTTCTTCCTAAGCCTCTTAAGAGTTTCTTCCAGAGGCCTCATGGAGCTACCTCCCCCAAGGCGATGAGGTTGGGAACAAAACGGGGCTTCTGCGAGTAGAGGTGGGAGACCGGTGAGATGTCCCCTCGGCACCCTGCTTTCTAGTGTGGACCTCCTCCTGCTCCGTGGGGCTCAAGCCCTGCTTCCGGCTGCACATTCCCATCACTGCACTCTGCTGGTTTTCTCAACTGCTCCTGCCTCTCCTGCTCTCTCAGAACCCCCTATCTGTCTCTTTCTCCTAATTAAGTGTCCCTGTAAAGAGAGGTGGGCTGGCCAACCCATGGAATTTAGCTTATGAAGAACAAAGCACACTTTTTCAGGACTGAAATGCCTTGAGGTGCCTTGGAACTGGCTTTGGAAATAGCTATCTGCCCCCTGGCTCTGGGCTAATCACAGTTTATTCTCGATTTATAAAAAGGAGAAGCTGGATCCGTATTTCTCCTTGTGACTCTCCTTGGTGAGGCCGGGCTGGTAAGTATTTGCAAGGTCAGGTTAAGCAGATGGACAAATGAAAATACTGGCTAGGTCCAAAAAGATAGTCCCAGGCCATAGGACTGGCTTAATGCAATTGGAACGGGTGATAAATCAGGAGATTTTTCTTCTTATCTGCGTCTTAAGGATAGACAGCCTGTGTCTTTTGCTGTGCCTCTTGCTGATGTTGTCCTTTATTGAAGCTTGCCGATGCATTTGTACATAGTCTATATATAGGTAGAGATATATTATATATACAAATATAGGACATCTCACTACATCCACCCCAAAAGTTACACTGGGTCAGGGGAAACAATCATTTCTCAGTATTTTGAGTTGATTCATCAAAGGCAGATTATGGAATGTTCTCATGGCTGTTTGTGCACTTGGAGGGGAAAACACAGCTACTCATGCATTTTCTAGGACTGATGTGCTATGTGGTGATGGAAGAGGTGGTGGGGAGAGAAACTCAGGTGGTCCTCTGTGACCCAACCGCTGTGAGGCGTCTGCTTTTGGGAGCAGACTGAGTTTCTTCCGCAGCGTGTCTCCTTGCTTGGATGTATTGGCTGCAATAAACTGACGGTCTCCCCTGAACCTCCCTCGACTGTGACTTTTTTCAGGGGGGGGCAAGTTGAAGCAGTGCCAGGACCATCACAGGGGCCCCCTTACTCCTTTCCTGGTGATGTCACTGACGCTGCCAGGTGCCCATCAAGGATGAGGTCGTCCCGCTCCCCTCTTGTTGTCAGATGTCTCCTCTTTTCCCCTCGTGGCCTTGCCAGAATCCTGGGCAACTCCATCCACCTGGAAAGCACCCTGGGGACAGGGTGGCTAAACACCCACTTCTTGGAGGGCTCTTGGTTATTTCTGGATGACAACACTGCAAGCCCCCAAGGCTGGCTGTCATGCTGGTGCTGTCTGCTCTTTCCGAGGGTGGATGGGCCATCCTTCCTGCTCCCTGTTGCTAAGCTGCGGCTGACTAGGCAGACATCTCTTTCATCCGCTTCAGGCTCAAGGAAAATAGACGACAGCTGGTGCAGAGTCTGCCCTCATGCAACTTCATGGATGAGGGTGGCTGCAGGGAGGAATCAGGTTGCTCGTGTCCAATCTGCGAACCTCTGTATCCTAGTGATGTGTTGATGAGTCAGCCCTCAATTTAGGACCAAAAGCAACCACCTGGCCCCAGGGTTCTGCTTCCCCTAGGCACACGCAGTCTTTTCCTCTCTTGCCTCCTGTTCTTCTGTTTCTCTTTGCATTTTCCTCTCTCTTACGCACAGACACACACAGGTAAACACACACCCTTGCCTAAGAAGCTCACCCAATAAGAAAATCCTCAACTTTCTGAATGTCAAGGGAATGCTGAAGTGGTTGGTTCCTGTTTTTTTCTTGGTTTCTGTCTCATTTCTGCCTGCTCTGCAGTAATCCAGAGACCTTCACCAGCGGTGAGTGGTCAGATGCATCTTAGAATATTCCAGGGCAAGCCTAACACTCATAGTCGTAATGCTGGCAGCTGCTCCCAAGAAAGAAGCCAGACAGAAGGTGGCAGCATTAAGCAGAGGTGGCTGGTATTTGACAGAACTGAAGGTACCTTTGTTTAAAAAGATGTCTGTCCTCGCAGTCCCTGAGTCCTTCCAAGGACCTGATGTTAGACAGGATGCTTCTTTACCTAACAGGGAAACTGATGCAGGCAATGTGGACTCAGGAGTAGAAGGTGCTAGGATTCTGGCTGGTTCCTTCTGGGTGGACACAGCATCTAACTCAGCCCAGGGCTTTTCCACCAGAGCCTTGGAGGACACTTCGGAGCTGGGCCTGGCTGCTTCTTCCCTTGTGGCTCAGCAGTAGAGAGCCCGCCCACCAATGCAGGAGACCAGTGTGTTTGATCCCTGGGTTGGGAAGGTCCCCTGGAGGGGGAAATGGCAACCCACTCCAGCATTCTTGCCTGGAAAATCCCATGGACAGAGGAGCCTGGAGGGCTACAGTCCATGAGGTCACAAGGAGTTGGACACGACTTAGAGACTAAACAGTAACAACTGGCTTCTGGGAGGGCTGGGTGTGGCTCAGGTGTCTCCCCTAAATTGATGTTTTGGGGCCCAGACTGCTTGGGGCCTAGGGGGAGGTTTGTTTCTAATTGCTGAAGGCACTGCTGTGTCAGGGAAAGGCTAGCTTCCACCCCGGTGTTCAGGATTGCTCACCAGCCTCCCGTGACCCCCAGCCGAGGTGCCTGTACAAGAGCCTCCCCATCCTCACTGCTCCTTGGCTTCCCACTGGAGCCCCCGTGGGGCTCAGGCCATTGGCCTGCCCACAGCCAGCTGCCGCGGAACAGGAGTCTGTGTGCCTGAGTCTCTAGGACAGGTTTTAGAGCCCAGAAGAATGGCGGAGGCGGGGAGGGAGTAGATCTTTATATCAGCCAGGTCCTAGGGACTACCTGACCAAGTCTCCTGATTATCCTGAAGGGGAAACTGAGGACCAGATTGGGGAAGTGACTTGCTTGATGAGTCCAGGACAATCCAGGATCTCCCAGCAGGCTCCAGGCCGCCTGTTCTTCCCATAGTCCACATCTTATCTGGGCCTAGAGCTCGGCACAGCTCAGCACAGCAGCCCACACCGGCCCAGGCGCCTGCCTGCCCCTCCCCAGAGGGCTTGAGTTGCACAAGAAGAGGCCGCAGGCTTCTGGTCAGGGTGCAGTTTTTAAAGCTGAGGTTCAAAGAGGGTAAGTAATTCTCCCAAAGTCACACGGTAAGCTATTGACAGAGCTTGGCTTTAGTTACCTTTCTGAGTCCTCTTCTACACCCCAGTAGAGTGACTTTCTTCCAGGCTGGTTTGCGCCCAGTCCCTCTTAGACTGCTTGTCTTCCTGCCATCTTGCAGGGGGTGGGGGTGGTATCTAGAAACCTTTAGGTGAGAGGAGGCTGGAGCAGGGCCTGATGGAATGTGGGCTGGGCAGCTGGATGGAGGGGCATAGGCCCCCACTAACTCTCCTGCCCTCCTCCTCCTTTGGTGTTTCGGGGCCTCAGAAGGTCCATGCTGGCTGGGCTCTGCAGGCATGCTTCTCAGATGCCCTAGTGGCATTGCCCTGCACAGACTCATCCTGACGCCCGCCATGACACCTGCTACCATGCTGATGTGCAAGGCTCCAACCACCTTGGAGCCCAGGCTCCAGTCACCCAGTAATTGAGGGTCCCAGAGGGTGATGGAGAAGGAAGCTCATCTTAGACTAGATCCTAGCATCTTGACATGACACATAAACTTGTCCCCAAATAGATTAGTCTAGCCTAGAACCCTGCTCCTCTGTGGAGCCGAGGACGTCTCTGTCTAGGAGAGAAAGAAGACTGTGGGATGGAGGTGGTGGGACTGGATGAGTTGAGTGCTCCCACTAGGCTAGTAGCAGGAAGCCTCACAAGGCAGCTTCTTTTCTCTGGCCATTATGACCTTGAGGGTCCATGAGGTGCTAGGGAAAGGGGGCAAGTGGACACTGGATGCTCCGCTTGGCAACTCAGGATTCCATGGGAGGGGCTTTCCCTTTTGCCTCATTGGCAAATCACCTTTGTCCTGACCGTAGCTGTCTCTGCTACTCAGCCGTGACAAATTCCCTGTGAACAGGTGGCATGAGGACTAGGAACTGTTTGCCTCAACAGACTGAGAGCCCCCTGTGGGCAAATGGACAAATGAAGAGGGTGAGTTCCGCTTGGAGGGGAAGTGTATGTTACAGCTGATGGCCAAAAAGTGGTTAGGGCTGTGGCCACAGGGGGAGAGGGATTAGCCTTGTCCTGTTCTGCCCCAGGATGAAACATTAGAGCTGGCGGACAGAGGCGGGTATAGATCCAGCGTAAGTCAGAGCTGTGCAGAGGGTTGAGTTTCTTTGAGGTAATGAGATCGCGATCCCGGAAGGTCTTCAAGCCTAGCTTGGGGTGTTGTCCAGAAGATGCATATATTAGGGCATACTTTTAGACGCTGTCTAAATTTACTGGCAATGTCCCTCTGCCGCCGTCATCTTAGGATTCAAATGACAGATGTGAGATTAACTCTTGCTTGGCTGAAGATGAACAGGACACACGCAAGGGCAAACTCCTGTCTGGCTGCCATGTTCCTGTCATGCTCTACCCCCAGGCTGCCTCTGCATCCTTCTACCTGCCTGCCCTGGTCATCTTTACTTGACTTAACAATGGGGGGGAGAGGGCAGGCGGCAAAACCCTATTCACAGTGGGAAATAGGCTGGGAGAGGGTGGAAATTTGGAGTTAAGAACCCTCAGGAGCTTCTATCCACAGATCACGCCAAGCCTAACTTGAATGCTTAGTCCTCCAGCAGGGGCAGAGTATCCCCTGTCCTTCAAGTAAAACTGCAGAAAATGGTGACAATCCTTTCCACCTCCTCCCTTTGCCCTCCCAACTTTGCTGAAGTCTTCAGCCTCCCCATCCTTGTCTCATAGCATGCTCAAATGCATACCGTGTGGGCTCTCACAGGAGCTGATGCTGTTGGGAAGGGCTGTGGGCATGGGCGGGTTCATGCATGCATGCTCAGTCACTTCACTGAGTCCATCTCTTTGCGACTCTATGGACTGTAGCCCACTAGGCTCCTCTGTCCAGGGGATTCTCCAGGCAGGAATACTGGAGTGGGTTGCCATGCCCTTTTCCAAGGAATCTTCTCAACCCAGGGATCGAACCCGCATGTCTCCTGCATTACAGGCGGATTCTTTACCACTGAGACATATCCAGCCTCAGAGGGCTTGGAGGGTGGGGCCGGGTTGGTTGGGGGATGAGTGACAGTTGGCTAGGCTAATAAGGATGATCACTTTTACTGAGTCGCTACTCTGTGCCTTGCCCTGAACTCAGTATTCTGTGTGCATCAGCTGACTTAATCCTCAGGACAACTCCCCCAATATGCATTCTTTTCCCACTTTTACAGATAAAGAGACCACGGTTCTGTTATACTAAGTATGTGTACACTCAAGGTGACACAGCTAGAAAATACTAGCAAAGAATTCTCACCCAGGGTGGAAGATGCCAAAGCCATCACATCAGACTGTGAGAAAGGGCAATGGACCAGCCTCTTGCAGCCCAGAGACCTGGGAGTGGGTGGGGGAAGGGTGACTCGGAGCCACTCTCAAAATGACCGTGGACAACAAGAGGTGGGCAAAAGTGTTTGGAAGCAGAGGCAAAGCCTTCCCACTGGGATATTTGGGGCATCCCAAACACCCTGCCTGGCCTGGCCCTTGACCCCACAGCTCTGTGCAAACAGCTCTGGCCTCTGCCGGCCACCCTCTCCTCTCTTGGTTTCTGAAAACCTATAAAAACTTTTCTTTACCTGCTGACCAGTTGCCTCTATCACTACCCCTCCTTCTCAGCCTGTGTCTCACTCCAACTTCCCCAGGTGACCCTTCACTGCGGGCAGACATTCTCCATGCTGCTTCCCTTCTTCTCGGCCCAATCCTGACCTTCTGCCCCTGTCATAGCTCCGTTCCTACTCCATGCCCTCCCTTTCCCCTCACTTTACAAGATCCACTGCTCCTGCACTAAAATGTTCATAGCGGACGGGACCAGAACATTCAGGGAGCCTTGCCTGGCACTCTGTTCCATTTTATGCTTCTGGTTTGGTCAGTCTGTCCCAGTGCCCAGCTCAGTGGCAGGACCAGGTCTAGGGTTCTGGGAGGACATCTGGCCATTCAGCTGACAAAGCAGTCCCACTGCGATCAATGACCACCTTCCTGATGCCTCCGACCCCCGGCCTTCCTGAGCCCCCCATCCTCTCTTGATGGGAAGGCAGTGAGGAGGCATGGTAACCCATGAAACAGAGAAGTAAACACATCTCTGGGCTGCTGTGCAGGGTGGCAGAGACCCTGCTTTGGGGCTTCATACCCCACCCCAAAGTGGCCCAGAATAAAGGGATGCCCAGGACTCACCCCATCTCTGAGTTGCAGTGAGGGAAGCAGAGCCTGGTCCTGGAAGAGGGCACACACCCCTCTCCAGCTTAGGATAGTCCGGTGAGCATCTCTCTGGTCAGGATATTTCAGCTTCCTCCTCTCTCTGCCCTCCTCCTCCAATGAGCTCATCTGTCTGGGGCTCCCCACCCCCCCTTTGCCAGGGAGGATGTTTGGAAAGAACCTGGCAGAAAACAGAAAAAGAGGAAGGGAGGGATGGAGGAGGTGGCTGCCTACCTGCCTGTACCCAGAGCCCTTAGGAAGTAGAGATGCATGAGGAGGGTTCAGGAAGGGTTTATCTCCACCCCCAACTCAGATGACCAGTGGGCTGGGGAGCAGCAGGCAAGGTGGCCAGTACTGGTTCCTTAGGTACACGGTGTTGGGTTAACCCCCTCAGCACCTGCCAAACTTCAGCGGATGCTGGGACTGTGGCTGGGGCAAGCCGGCAATGAGCTGGAGGAGGGGGGCGGGGCGGGTGCAGAACAGTGAGTAAGGATGGGCAGCGAATAGACCGAGGTACACTAGAAAGAGGTTCCCAAACGTCTGTCAAGGTCACGTCCACACAACCCAACTCCAGCCCCGGAGGCAGAAGGATTTGGGGGCGTTCGGCTTGAAGTTCATGCAGAGCTTCCTGGCCTCTGCAGTCCCACGGTCCGGAGGTTGGGGCTCTGTTTATAATGGGAGGTTATAAGCTCTGAGGTGTTGATGCAAGTGGTCCAAGGTTGGTGGGAGAGGCTGTGAGGTGGGGGCTTGGGGCGGCTCCCTGCAGAGCCCCTCGTCTTCTGCCTCTAAAAGCCGAGTCAGCAGGGTTGCCCTCCAGCCCCGTTACCTGCAATGCCCCGACAGGAGCCGCGAGGGCTTGTGGGGGAGCGGGGGAGGCGGGCGGCAGGCAAGGGCGAGAGGGGAGCTGTTGGGGCGGGGGGCGGTAGGGAGAAGGGGGCGGCTCCCTGCCAGGCTCTCTTTACTTAGAAGGAACTCCTCTTAAAATAGCTCTGGAGACCTCACCAGATCACTCCCTTCCTCCCCTGCCGGGGTCTTGGCTCGCTTTCTGAGAACAGACAGGGGATGGAATCTTCCATCATTCCCCCCCCCCCCAACACCCCCCACCCCCCACCCCCGCTGTGGAAGGTGGGACCGCGCCCAGGGGTGCATGCCTTCCCGGGTAAGAGCATCTCCTGGAAGGCTTCGAGCCAGAGCTCTGCCCCCATTCTTGCCCGGGCCACATCCCCACCACACTCTGACCCTCATCTCGTGCTTGCGCGCCCTCCTAGCTCCCATCTTGCTCCCGGGAGGGCCGGGGGTGGAGGCCGAGGGCAGGAACCGAGAGGCCCGCCTGTCTCAGAGAGGACTGTTGGACTAACTGCCTCAAAGAACCACTTGAACCTCCCCCTCGCCCGTCCCCCACCACCCCCCCACCCCGGCCCACACCCCGCCCCTAGAAAAAAAATCCTTTCCCCCTTAAATCTAGGCCCGAGCTCCTCCCACCCGATAACAGCTCCCTGACAGCTCCTTGGCCCAGGGCCCAATCCCTCTATGCCTCTCTGAAAGCTTGCTCTTCAGGGTATTCCTGAGCCGGCCGCCCAAGACCTGAGTGTGCAGGAGCCCACCCTTAGGAATCCACCCTGCTGGGTGCAGCTGGGGGCTGTGCCCCAACTGCCATCTCGCCCTCTAGGGACTTCCAACCGAAGGAGGAGGAGGAGGAAAGAGCCAAGGTACCTGCCCATCCCCCTCCCAGACCCCAGACTGGGGCTCTTGACTTGGATGAAGGAGGTTTATGTCAGGGAGGGCTCTGCAAAGTAATTTCCCAAAGGTGGGACAGAGGAATTCTGACCTTTGCTTGCCCTCTCCCTTGGCATCCCTGGATGGATCAATCGATGGACTAGGGTTTTGAGAATTTTTGAGGAAAGTGCTCTCTAAATGTAAAATTCCTCTAGCTGCTAATGCAGCTCTCAAACACTGTTTCTGCCCAGTTGTGGAGCCCTCCTGATGTTCTTTAGAGCAGAGCTGGAGGTGTGGAGGAGGGAATCAAATAATGGGGTAGATTCTAATTCTGACTTGACGAATCACTTTCTCTCTCTGTGACCTTGGCCCACACATCTTACCTCTCGGTGTCTGTTTTTTCATTTGGGAGGCATATGGATTTTGTAAGGACCCTTCTGGCTCTAAGAATTGGTGAGCAGAGATGCAGCTGAGAAGGTGGAGGGCATGGAGGAAACTGGCACATTTTCGGGTCGCCAGGATCTAGAGCTACCCAGGGAGCTCTGTCCCCTCCTATCCCCCTTCTCTGGGCAGGGGTCACGTTCCTTCCCTTTGGCTCACCTCCTGACTCACCACCTCAGGCTCCGGCTCCAGAGAAACATGACCCCTGCTGTAAAAATAAATTGAGCAGCAAGGAGGCCTGGCCCTGTGGATCTAGTGTCCGGGACCTCCTGGTAAAGGAGGGGGTGAACGTGCAAACTTGGAGACAGAAAGAGGCTTAGACTTTTTAGGGCCCCAGATCTCTTTGAGAATAAGAGCTAAAATGTACTGGGAGCTGACCCTGTGCCTAGAACTCCAGACAGAGGAGCCTGGTGGGCTATAGTCCATGGGTTTGCAGAAGAGTCAGACACAACTTAGAGACTAAAGGACAAGCAACAACATCTCATCCAATCTCCATAGGTCTACATCTGATGTCTGTGATGCTTGGGGTGAGCACACAAATGGAAATTACATATATGTCTAAATATAAGTTATGAATCAAGATAACAAAGTGTGAAAACTTACCTATTATCTTCTGTCTTTGATGGATTTTTCTTAGTCTTAATTTTAAGGCCAGGCCCCAAAGCCATTCCCTGGCCCACTCTTCCCTGGTCCTTGAAGGACACCATCTCTGATGCATGCCTGGATGTCAGGTTCCACCTGCATGTCAAGTTCCATCCACTCCCCACCCTCTGCAAACAGCTGCCCTTTGCCCTCTCCTCAGGCCTGTGGGTACTCATTCTGCATGGGCAGCTCCTGAGAGGATGGGCCTAGGGAAGAGGCTTGCTCAGAATTGGGTCACTTGAACAGAGAATTCCATGGTCCCAGATGTCTGGAGCATGGTCTTGAAGATGAGGTGTATGAATTACCCTTCCCTACTGTCCAGGGAACCACTTTTCCAGTGAGGAGGAGGGGGTATGATCAAAGGAGGGCCAGAGTGAGACCCTCCAAACTCAGCAGCCCAGGGCTGAGGCCCCTGTTGCCCAGGTCTAAGGGTGGCATTGCCCTTAACAATTTCACGAGGTAAATATCACCACTTTCATCATATTTCAAATGAGGTTTCTGCAGAAGATTGCATAACTTGCTCAAGGTCATCCAACAATAAACGCTGGAGCTGGGACTTAATTCCCCAGCATCTAACTCCAGAGCCGCTGTACCACTACCTCAGCTATACTACATCTTTCTCCCAGGAAAAAAGAAAAAGAAAAAAGCACATGGACATCCAGCATTTCCCATACAACCTCAAAGGGTCCATGATCTCTGAAACCCACCAAGGACCCTCAAGTCAAGAAGGTGGGTGGTGGTGGTGGTGGGGGGTCCTGTAGCAGGGGTCAGGCCATGAAGTGGAAGCAGGTTTCCAAGTGCGGAACCAGTGTCCAGATAGGCAAAGGATGGAGGGTCAGGAAGGCAGACAGGACCTGCGGTGGAGGGAGGGGGCCGGAATGGTTGGGTAGGGGGCCCGAGGAGGAGAGCAGACAGGAGTTACTAAACCGCTGGGAATAGCACTGCGCGTGGGTGCATGCGTGGGAGTGGGTGCGCTCAGTCGCCTCAGGCCTCTTTGCGACCCCATGAACTGTAGTAGCCCACCAGGCTCCTCTGTCTGTGGAATTCTCCAGGCAAGAATACTGGAGCGGGTTGCCATTTCCTACTCCAGGGGCTCTTCCCGACCGGGGGATCTTCCCGACCTAGGGATCAAACCTGCGTCTCTTACGTCTCCTGCGTTGGCTGGTAGGTTCTTTACCAACAGAGGCACCAGAGACAGGCTCTCTTGTAACGCCAGAGGTTCTGGGAAAAAGCCCTCTGACCTGGCTGTGACCACCTCGCTCCTACCCCGGGCTAATCTACTCCCACTTCAAAACAGAGACGAGCCTAAGGGAGTCTTGGAGGATTCTGAAGAACACAGGAAACCCTTGGAATAGGGGGGGAAAGGGAGGGTCGGGAGTGGGGGTGTGTGGCCTAGGTGGAAAAAGAAGTAGGGGTTCCCCAAAGGGCTTGGACCCAACGGTAGAGCCTGGCCGGATTCCGTAACCAGGCGCATCAAGATTTCTGAGGAGCCCATGAAGCAATGGGAGAGGTTGGTGTGCGGTGGCGGGCGCAGTTTGCAGTTGGAAGGTGGGTCCCTGGGACCCTGCACAGCTGGGCTTCCAGGCTGCACACACGCGCGTCGGAAGCCGCAGTGTACATAGAAGCCCGCACACGCCCACCGGCTGCGGCAGTGCCGGCTGCGGGCGACCGAGCGGTCCCTTCGCGGCCCCGGGAGAGGGAGCAGTTACCCAAACTCGTGTTCCCCAAAGCAGACATCGCAGCCTTCCAACACCCGAAAGGCTCCACCTCGACTCCTCCCCAAACTATCCTCCTAATTGGCAGCTCAGCGCACGGGATGATGCGGGCGGCTGCGGGCGGCCCTGCAGTGCCAAGCCGCAGCCGCCCATCCCGAGCCGGAGAGGAAGTAGGGGTGTGTGTGTGGGGGGTGGGGGTGGGGGTGGGAAGCAGGAGGCGGGGGAGTTGCTGGGGTGCGGTCGACTCCCGGGGCTCCGGGACCTGGTCCGCTGAGGCCACCGCCCCTCCTGCGGCTGGAGCGCTTCCAGAGCAGAGGCGCAGCGTCGCTCGCCTGGGTGCTAGCTCGGCGGGCCTCCCTGTTCGCGTTCCTCCTCCGCGGGCTCCACCTTCTCCTCTCGCGCCCCCGGCGGCCGCTCCCGCAGCCGGCTCCTCCTCTCCCTCCCCTGCCTCCCCCCTCCTCGCGCTCTCCGCGCTAACTTTCCCGAGCCCTGGCCAGCGGCGCAGGAGCTCCCCGACAGCCTGCAGCCCCACTGCAGACCGCCGGCTGCGAGCGCGGGTGTGCCCTGTATCTCGTCCCCGCGCTCCGGGGCGCTCCGGAGAGAACAGAACGATGCCCGGGGCTCGGGACCGAGGCGCAGCCCGGGCGAGATGGCTGGGCATTGGGCTTTTGGGTAAGGCAGCCCCGGCTTGGTTTTTCCTACCTCTTGCCCCCCAACCCTTCCCCCCACTCTCCATCCCCCAACCCCGCCAGAGAAGGGGTCACTTAGAAGAACAACACTTTGGACAGGGTGGGCTTTGGAGCACGGCCCCCAATGAGCGGCTCCCGCTTCTTCCAGGACGCCGTTTGGACTGCTGAGCTGCTGGAGGACCTTGCGCCGTCCCCTGCCCCATCTCACCCGCCAGCCCGGCGATTAGTTCTTTGCTGTCTCTAGTGCTTTCAGCTTCTGGAGCTGGAGCTTGGGGCCGCAGAGGTTTAAGCCGGCTGGGGGAATGTGTCTGGGATCGGGTGTAGGAGATACCCGGTGGGTTGCACGTGTGGTTGTTGGGACGCTGGTTTCTACCCCAGCCCAGAGCCCCTTGCAACTTGGATGCTTGTTGCCCTGGCACTGACGTGCACCAGTTCAAGACAGGGGAGCTCCCCTTCCTCCTGTCCCTTTCTGTTTGGCTCCTCTGCTGTCTACTTCCTCTAGTGCCCATTGTCTTCTCTGCAGACTGGATAGGGTTGGAGGGACTTGGAGGATCGTTCAAGCCCTCCTTTAAAATTTGTTTATGTTTTTATGGCTCGAGACTTGTGGGAATCTTAGTTCTTCGACTGAACAACTAAGGGACTGAACCCATGCACTCTGCAGTGAAGGCACCAAAGCTTAACCACTGGACTGCCAAGAAATTCCCCACTTTAGGAAGGATCCTGTCTCTCTTCTTAGATAAAGATTCCATGGGGTTGGGCTGTGGGACCTGTTTAACCTGCTCTTGGCTCTTCATTTTCGGGATGAGTATGAAGACTAAGGAGGCACATCCGGAGACCACAGACGAAGCAGATGATTAGCGTCTATTTTATGCATATGATACTTTTGAGCGTCGAACTCCTAGAGATTAGGGAATGATGTTTAGTAGTCCAGAATGTAGGCTCTCAGAAGTCAAAGCTGGATTTCCGTGTAAGCCGATTCCATCTCTGGCACCTGCACCTCTTCCTGTTTATATTTGTCAGATTTGGCTTTTGGCAGCTCCCCCTCTTCTGGTTGGGCACACGATGTAAGCATTTGGGCTGAAAACAGGAAGACAGAAGTCTTTAAGAGTGGCCGCCACTGCTTCTGCCAGTGTAAACCGTGTGCTGACCTGTCATGTTAGCACCTGGTGGTGGAGCGGGGATAAAGCATGTCCTTCACTCAGGAGCCACTGCTTTTGTTACATCCCTCCAGCTGGTGTTCTCTCTTGTAGCTTAGGCACAGGTGTGCCGATTCCACGGTGACCCTAAGAAGTACGCTCTCCGAGGCCCGAGACTTCTCTTCATGGGCTGGGCAGAGTGGCCCTCTGCCCCCCCCCATCCCATCTCTGATCACTGTGGCCATGGCAAGGGGAAGGGGTCACTGGGGAATTCAAATTCACACCACCATTAAACTAGCTTGCTTATCAACACCTCTGGCTTCCCTTTCTCCTACTGCCTGGTTGGCTGGTGGAATGAGAGTACCAGAGTATTCATAAAACCTGTCTTCTGTGGGGAATCCCACCATACACCTTGTGTGTGTGTGTGTGTGTGTGTGTGTGTGTGTGTGTGTATGTGTATGTATTGGGATTTCAGGCACAGATTCTTGGTACTTTTCTCCAGGTGGAAACCCCCACCTCCTCTAAGCACTGTTTGAGCTGATAGACTAGGGAGGGACAGAGGCCCATTGGAACAGGTTTGGAAGATCCCTGAGCTACCCTCTGGGAGCCCAGGAGAGAGCAGAGTGATTTGTAGGGGGAGACCAGCAGGCCCTAGAACTGGCCCCAGCTGTTCTGATCCTTGCCCCCCCGGTCGGCCTAGGGAATACAACCTGAGTCCCTCCCTGGACCTTGTCCAAGCAGCCACCGGTAAGACCTCACAGTGGCATTGCTTTGAGCTTGGCACGAAGATGCCATCCTTGCTCTTGGTCCAGGAGGGGAAATGCAGAGCTGACTGGACAGCCAAGTAGAGCATCAGAGCTGGCAAGAACTTTGGAAACCATATCACAGAGCTCCCTTCAGGATGAAGAAACCATGGTCCAGAGAGGGAACGTGACTTGCTCACTGGTGCGTAGCCAGTTGATGGCCAGGTGGGCCCGAAACCAGGTCTCTGGGGATGTGTCACACCAACTTGCCTTTCAGTTAACCAAAGTCTGCTGCAGGGGAAGGTCAGCAGGGGTTGTGCTGGTGGACTGAAGCAGTGAGCTTGGGAGCCTGGGGGTGGAAGGATAGATGCTTGGGGGCCCAGAGCTGTTCTCACAACTATGGAAACTGGGTACAGAGCAATAAGCTCCCAGGAGTCCTCTACCCCTCCAGCTTCCTCTCCCCACATCAAACTCAATCTCCTAGGCCGAGACGAAACTGATTTTTGATAATCTGACCAGACGCTCCTTTCCTAAATTGAGACACAGTTTTCAAGATGGCAGTATTGCAATTGAGGATAAAAGGGTGTCAGTCCCTTCCTAAGCATGGAACTGGTAATATATCTGTCCTACCCACTCCTTCCTTGTTGCCTGATTTGCTTAATTGCTGTGATCTCTGTGTAATTATCACTTGTGAGGGTGCTCTGTTGCCCAACCCACTTTCCCTGGGTATGTATTTATTAAGGACTTGTTTAATGAGAAGACAATTAAGCAGAGGGTGCTTAGTCCCACTCAGACGAAGGAAAACGAAAGGGTAAATAATTGGTTTATGGCAAAGAGGATGGGAAAGCAGGGAAGAGGAGAAAGACCCCAGGTTTGGGGATTCATTATTTTTTTGGACATGCAGGCTTGTGGGGTCCCAAGTCATTATGGCTGCTGTGACCATAATGACCCCAGGCACAGATTCTCCCACGCTGCTGCTGAGGGTATAAGGATCTCTGCAGAAGCCACACCCATTCCATGGCCTGCAGGAGGAGGGATGGGCACACTGCTTGGAATTGTTTGCAAAGCTGGTTTTATTGAGCATCCAGCGCTGTCTCAGGGGCATGTTTCTATCCCCAGGAAGCTCCTGGGGGTGGGCAGGAAGCCGGCAGGTTGCCTAGGGAGAGGGAGCTGAAATCTTTCCTCTGTCTTTGGGCCCAGGGGCCTTTCCTGGCTCAGCCCTGCCTCCCACAGCCCCCAGGGCCTGCACCCCAGGAGGGGTCTTGTCCTGCTGGCCTTGGCCCAGTTTCTCCCTCCCAGCTCTTACTTTGAACCTGACTCCCCTGGGGCCAGTGTATCAGCTTCCCTATTAAAGTCAGCCACGATTCTGCCTGCCTTGCCAGGCAAGCCTGGGGAGCTAAACTTAGAGTGTGCTCCATGCTGCCTCTCTTTCCTCCTCTTGCCCTAAGTTGGGTATCTCTGTACCTGGATATCAGAAAAGGTGGGAGAAGATTTCTGCCTTGGCATTTGCCTTGGAACGTCTGATGGTAGCCATGAGATCCCCCCTTGGTGTGTTGAATGATAAGATTTGCCTGTACAAATATGTTTTTACTTTAAATGGGAGGCCTGAGTCAATCCTGAGACATAATCACGTGAGATAGGAGGGGGCCGATCAGAAAACAGCCAAGAAAATGGCTGTTCTGAGAATGGCTTGGCAGTTTGGGACTCTCAGTGAGTAAAGACAAGGCTTCGGATTGAATTCCGAAGGATCATGAGTCGGAGGACTTGTTCCCACCCATCCCACGATGCTGGAAAGGGACCCCCAATCTGAAACATACATACGATCACTTGAAATTCTAAAGAGTTTAGTTTGGGACAAAGAAAGTCCTTCTTTATCTGGGGAAGTAGCCACATGGAAATAATTACCTCCAGGAAGTAATAGAGGGTGAAAGTATAAAACAGTGCTTGAATGGCTTGGAGATACTGTTGGCTGACTCTGGTCCTTGAATGTCTTGGTTACATCTAGACCTACAGTGGAGGCCAGCCCTGTCCCCTGCCTCCTTTTAAACACTATGTTCCTCTACCAGCAGAGAGCCCAGGCCAGAGGGATGCACTCATTGAAGCCCTTCTCATGTTTTATAAGCTCATGTTTTTTTTAGCTTTATACCAAGCTTAGAAGGTAGGAAAGACAGGTTTCCCTGGTTTGAGGATATAGCGCCTTCGACTTACTCAAGGTCAGCCAGCCAAGTGGGGTCTGCCATGTGCCTCCTGACACATGCATCCTGGCTTGGTCATCCTGCTGAAGTACCTCTCTGAGTCCTCTCGTGGATCTAGATCTGACCCTCCCCTCTTCTTTCCCCCAGCGCAGGCTCACAGGGAAGAAGGCACAGGAGGCAGGCCTCCGGGTTTTCCTGTGCACGAGCTTCCTAGACACGGCCGATAAGACTTCTGTGTGCTGGGAGGGTGTGCGGTGGAGCAGCCAGGCTTGCTCCCCATCTCTGATGCTTTAATTCAGGCAGGACTCTGAACTTCACCGTAGAAACATCTCTGCCTTCCCTTTGTCCTTTCCAGGCTACAGTGGGAATGGCAATGCTTCACTCTGGGAGTCCTGAGTACATTAGGGTTAAGTCATCCTCACAGGCACACTCTAATCAGGCGGAAATGTGCACCATCATGAGTCAGACCTTAGCGAAGTACTTTTCTCCTCTATTCCGGACTGTTTTTTGTTTGTTTGTTTTTGCTTCTATTTAAAGCAGTCAAAACTGTTTCACTTCTGATAGGTGCCTCTGGTGCTTGGATAGTGTATTCCAGCTGAGGTTGGGGGAAGGAGTTTGGCCCCTGACTTGGATCCCCCGTCTCCCTTAGGATCCCGGACACTAGAGGCTGGTGCTGTGGTGCTCCTCGGAACACGTGCTCAGGCTCTGAGGGAGCACCGTAGGCATCAGGAAGCTCCTTCTGCAGAGAGCTTCACCACACTGCACTCCATTCTTTGGTTTGTGGAGGCGGTTGGGGGTGAGTGGCAAAACTGAGGTCTCCCATCAGAAGGTTGTCTTCTTGGGACTTCCCAAACAGTCCAGAAACAAGCAAAACTCCTTGCTTCTACTGCAGGGGGTATGGGTTCAATCCCTAGTTGCGGAACTACGATCCCTTATGCCATGCAGTGTGGCAAAAAACAAACACAAAAACCTCACGAAAACCCAAATCGAAGGCCATCTTTTAGGCAGGAGGGTGTAATTTCATGTCTGGCTTCTGTCCATAGATCTCTGGGGCAAGGTGGTGAGGGAGAGGAGAAATGAAAAGAAAACCAGGAGCTTTAAGGAGGGCTGGCCCTGACAGCATTGTTCTCTTAGAGAGGCACCGTCACAGAGTGGTGGAAAGCAGAGCTCGGTCTGTACTCTGCTTATTCTGCTCACCATTTGTGTGGCCTTGAGCAAGTTAATCTCTCTGAGCCTGTTTCTTCATTTTGCATGTTGGAGATAAAAATAATAACTACCTCATTAGGATTATCATGAGGATTAAATGAGACAGTGCCTGTAAAATGCCCATCCTATTTTACAGTCAGTGCTCAATTCCAGATCCACGATTTATTATGTGACCCCGGGCAAGTGACTTAACCTCTCTGAGCCTCAATTGTATCATCTGTACAATGAGAAAAATGATACCCATCTTTCGGCATTCTAACCAGAGTTGAAGTTAATAGGTAAAAATCCTCTAGCACAGTGGGGCCCAAAGTGTCATCTCTGATTGCAGCATTTTCTGGGAACCTCTTAGAAATGCAGATTTTCAGGCTCCACTCTAGGTGCTGGATCTGAAACTGCTGGGCTGGGGGCTGGCAGAGCTAGCTGTAGTGGCCCTCCAGGTGATTCTGACGCTTTGTGAAAACCACTGATCTAGAACAATCCCTGGCACAGAGCAGCTGATCAAAGATTGAAGGCTAATTGAAATGACCCCTCAGCACTAACTGGAACTCTGGTGGGCAAAATCTGCTGTTTTAGGATGTAAGGTAGGGCTTTCTTGCTCTGGGATGCTAGAAATGTCTCTTGTTGACCTTTGTGTGTGTGTGCTAAGTTGCTTTGGTCGTATCCGACTCTGTGCTACTCTATGGACTGTGGCCTGCCAGGCTCCTCTGTCCATGGGATTTTCCAGACAAGAATACCGGAGTGGGGCGCCTTGCCCTCCTCAAGGGGATCTTCCTGACCCAGGGATCGAACCTGAACCCATGTGTCTTACATCTGCATTGGTAGACGGGTTCTTTACCACTAGCATCCTGTGGGAAGCCCCTCTGTTGACCTTAGGCAAGTCACCAAACCTATGTTCAGTTTCCATGTCTGTAATATGGAGCTATTACGGTACACCACTCAGAGCACGGGTGTGGGGCTTATATGTAGCCGGCACATAGTAAGTGCTGAGCATATACCAGCAGCTGTTGACAGTGCCAGGGGATCCTGGACTATGGGTTGTTATTTCCGAGCTTTGTGTTAAGAGCAGTGCGCTTTGCCTTCAGAAGTGAAGAGGACATGAAGAAGCTGAGGGAGTCCTAAGAGCAGAGTTGGGCCTCCAGCTCTCCATGGAGCTCCTCTTACTTATTTATGGCCACACCACGTGGCAGGCAAGATCTTAGTTGCACAACCAGGGATTGAAACTGAGCGCCCTGCAGTGGGAAGTGCAGAGTCTTAACCACTGGACTGATGGAGAGGTCTCCTTCTTCTAAGTTAAAAAGCATTGCCCAGGTGGCAGTAGGCATCCTCAGCTCATGTGTGCAAACCAAGAGGAAGCTGGTTTATGATGTATCGATACATTGAGGAAATTAAGTTTGATTAAAGAGGTCTCTCCCTGAGAATGAGGATGGGAGCAAGGTTGGCAACTTTAAAACAAAGACTGACCCTATCTGTCTTGGGAACAAGAACAGTTCTGGGAATTGCCTGCAGAGCTGGGAGCTGACTGGCCTGAGAGGGGGTTCTCAAGTGGCTCAGCCACTAAACCCAGTTAGTTCAGCCAAGTCGCCTCCCATTTGGGGTCTTGGTTGTCCCATCTGTAAATGAGGCAGTGGCAACTTAGTGTCTCTGACCTGAAACCACCCGGGCCCTTTAGGCTCTGACACTGGGAACGCCAGGCTGGCGGTCCAAGAGGCTGAGACAAGCTACAGTCTGGGGAAGAGATACCAGGGAAACTTTGGCATAGGGAGGTGGTGCAGCCAGGTGTCTGCTCTCAGCTGCCCTCTAGCCCTGAAGTCACAGTCCAGTTCACATTTCAACTACCTCTGGAAGTTGTAGGACTTTGGCCAAGGCACAAGGCACTTTTGCTCCTCTGAGCCTTATTTTTCCCACCTGTAAAATGTGATTAATAAGACCCTCCTTCCAGGTGAGAGGTGAAGATGCTATGAGATTACTCATATGCAGCCTTAGCCAACATGTCTGCTCAGGAAAAGGTCATTATTCTCAGCATCACTGGGAACCTGAGAAGGACTCACCCGGGATGACCCTGGTTCATTTAGGGGCAAGGACAGCTAGTCTCTAATTCGACACCCCTCTTCCTCATGACCTTGAGGTACAGTGGGGTTTCCTCAAGGACTCTGTAGGACAGGAGGGCCAGGTTCGCTTACAAGAACTCACAAATTCACGAGGCAGGGCCCAGAGGCCATGAGTGGAAATTCACAACTGCCACCTGCTCAACTGGCAGCGATGGCATTGGACTGGAAGGTGTGGGAAAGAAGGGGGTGGGGGTGGGGATGTGCCCAGGATGAGAGGCCGCAGTGGGGCTGCAGGGAGTCGGGGGCTACTCTGGGTCCGGGGGGACCATGGGTGCAGCGCCCACTCCAGCCACCGGCTTGCGTGCATCCTGTTGCCCTGAGTCGGCCTCCATAAAGGGTCTTCCGCCCTCACTTTCTCTCAGGTTATTGCTTTACTCCCTCTGATTTCCCGGCTGCTGACTCCCCGTTCCACCCCACCCTGCGGGGTGCCCTCCCGGTCCTCCTTGTCTCTCTTTTCTTCTTGAGGTCCCTCTCGGTGGTGGAGCAAGGTCCAGCGGGAGGCATCCCCCTGCCTCTCGGCCCCTTGGGGAAGGTGGGAGCTGCCAGGGTCCATGATGAGTGGCCGAGGAGCCGGGTCCTGTGTCTGCAGTTTTCGTTTTAGCCACCTCAGGAGACCCGCTCAGTCTCTCAACACCCCCGCCCCGCCAAATCCCGAAAATATCACGAAGAGGTGGCGCACAGCCCTTGGGGAGATTCCCAGCGCTAACAGGAGGCGCAGGTTCTGCACTTGGGGCCCGCAAGGACCACATCCGCTGGTTGAGAGGCGCGGATTCGCGGCACGGAGGCCGGGACCTGGTTTTCCTGGGTTGGGGCGACCCCTGGTGGTCACTTAGAGTGTCACAAGGGCTACTAACAGGCTCAGAAGTCCATCCGGCTCAGGCCAAGAGGGAAAATGAATCACGGAGGTGGTCCAGGCAGAGTCAGTTAAAGTAAAGAGAACCATCTTCCTAATATTGACACGGAGGGCAATAGAGACCTCCCTGCCTTACCATGCCACTCCACTCCACCGGAGAGGTCCCTTCCAGGGCTGCAGCCTGGAGGTTCTGGTGGGGTTTTACTCAGGGAGGTGATGCCCCTCCCTCACACAGGTCTCTTCCTGCTCCCGGTGTCCCTGTCGCTGGAGGTGTCAGTGGGAAAGGCCACCACCATCTACGCTGTCAACGGCACGGAGATCCTGCTACCCTGCACCTTCTCCAGCTGCTTTGGCTTCGAGAACCTACACTTTTGGTGGTCCTACAACAGCAGTGATACGTACAAGATCGTAAGTAGCTGGAGAAGGGAAGGGGCAGCTCAGATCCTCCTCCGGGGTTTGTCCCCACATCCTGCCTCCCACCCCAGGCTATGGTCCTTTCTGGACTCACCCCTCAATGATGGTCCCCAGGGATGCATCTTTCATCACACTCACCTTTTATTTATTTTAAAAATAAATGTATTTATTTCTTTTTGGCTGCACTGGGTCTTTGATGTTTTCTTTAATTGCAGCCAGTGGAGGCTGCCTTCTAGTTGCGGTGCACTGGCTTCTCATTGCAGCGGCTCCTCTGGTTGTGGAGCAGGGGCTCTGGGGGCACATGGGTTCAGTAGCTGTGGTGCTGGGCTTAGTTGCCAAGTGGCATGTGGAATCTTACCAGACCAGGGATCGAACCTCCGGCCCCTGCATTGGCAGGCGATTCTTAACCACTGGACCACTAGGGAAGTCTCTCTCCCAGTATTCTTTCCAGAGCCTGTCTAGACGGATCTATGTGGGAAAGGATGCTTAGATTTTTGTTGCCAGAACTTGGGGTCCATTGGAATTCTTGTCTAGAGTCCTCTGTCTGGTCTGAAGAAATACCTGAAACTTGGTTAGCTTGTGTAAACATTAATAATTTAATTAAAAAAGCAGAAGAGACACGACATTTGGAAGACTTGGAGAGGGGGAATGAGAAGAGTCCAAACAGGAGAAGGGCTGGGGAATTGGCCTTGGAAGGATGGAAGGGGATGCTGGAGAAGAGAAGGGTCCAGGGCTTTGGCTGGGGGTGGGGATGGAGAGTCAGCAGGTGTTTTTTAAATGTTTCTTTATGTATTTGACTGCACCAGATCTTAGCTGTGGCGAGCAGGATCTTTAGTTGTGGCATGTGGGACCTAGTTCCCTGACCAGGGATTGAACCCAGGCCACCCCGCATTGGGAGTGTGGAGTCTTAGCCACCAGACCACCAAGGAAGTCCCAGCAGGTGTTTTTTGAGTACTCTGCAACTTAGTAGGGGACTGGAAGTCACAAGAGACCAACTCTGGATGTAATTAAACACTGAACTCAGAGGGTGCCAATGTACTGCCCTGTGGGATTGATCCCCGTCTTGATGAAGGGTCAGAATTCAGGCAGATAGGGGATGAGGTGTTAGCAAAGGCTGGAAGGAATGACAGAGGGAAGTGAGTGTGGTATTAAGAGGCTTTTATGTGGTATTAAAAGGCTTTTATGAAGAAAGCAGTAAAAGTCATGCTACGTTCTAGGGAGACCTTGGTAACAGAAATTGGGTTTAGCCTGAAGCAAGTAAAACCCAGGTTAGACAGACAGAGCTATCGATAAGCACAGGAAACCAAGGGGAAGGGCTCTTCCTGGCCTGGGCAGAGAGGTGCCTAAGGAGTGGGCTGGAGTGATGTCATGACTCTATGATTTTTTTCTTGGCCCCCCCTCCTTGCTCCCATCTTCCCACACAGCTCATAGATGGGACTGTGAAGAATGAGAAATCGGACCCCAAGGTGAAATTGAAAGATGATGACCGCATCACTCTGGAGGGCTCCACGAAGGAGAAAATGAACAATATTTCCATTTCACTGAAGAACCTGGAGTTCAGCGACACGGGCAAATATACCTGCCATGTGAAGAACCCCAAGGAGAATGATTTTCAGCACCAGGCCACCATCTTCCTCCAAGTTGTTGATAAATGTATGTAATGGGTCTGGGACCAAGGGCAGTGGCGTCGGAAGGACGGGGGTGGGGTGGGTGCCCAACTTGGTATAATGGTGAAATGGACCGTTGGTGTTTTCTTTCACTTTATGCTTTCGAGGGCAACTGGAGTTGCATCTGGAAACTCAAATAACTTAGTGTGAATATTTATTCTGCCACTGAATAGCTTATGATATACACTGAGGCCCTCTGAGCCTTGTTTTCCTCATGAAAATCTGCCTTCTCTTAGGGTTGCTGTGAGAGTCCCAGAAGCTACATGGAAGTGTGTTGTGAAGTTCTCCTTATGTGTTGATTGTTTCTACTCTTGTGTATTCTGTTAGCAACAGCTGATGGAATGCCATGTAGGACCAAAAAGTGCTATGAATGATACACAGTGTCCTTTCTCAAAGAATTGACAGGTCAGGGTAGGACAGAAGACAAATAAACACGTAATTGAAATGGGGGCAAAGCATGCAAAGCCAAGGCAATGGAGATTAAAAAAAGTATTTATCTATTTATTTGGCTGAGCCAGATATTAGTCAAGGCATGTGGGCTCTTAGTTGCCACATGTGGGATCTAGTTCCCTGACTAGGGATTGAACCAGGGGCCTCTTCATTGGGAGCTCAGAGTCTTAGCCACTGGACCACCAGGGAAGTTCCAGTAGAGACTGATAAGAATGGTCTCTCCCCTCTGGAGCTTAAGTCCTGATTGAGGGGATTCCAATCCAACAATGGTGGAACAATTAGACAACGAGGAAACAAGTGATGAGGGTATCCCATGACCCCGACTCTGGACGTGTTTAGAGAAAGGGCTGAAGGAGTTAAGACTGGGTAGGCATCATGGAGAGGGGAGCCTGGAAGCCTAGCGAGGCATGGAAGCAAAGAAAAAGGAAGGAAACTTGCTTAAGCATCCTGATTGTGTTGTGTTTCTTGTGTTCCTGGGGATCCACTGCTCTCCTGGATGATGTGGGATTTCCTGCAGAGAAGATGCTCACGATTCTGTACTTTTTTGGAGTTAGGGCCATTAGGATTCTCAGGTGGGTTAGATATAGGGGTTTGAGAAAAAGAGAGGAGTCAAGGATGACTCCAAGGATTTTGGCCAGAGCAACTCAAAGGATGGTGTTTTCTCAGCAGAAATGGAGGAGATTGTGGGTGGAACAGGTTTGGGAAATTAGGAGGTCAGTTTTCAGATGAGGGAACTGAGGCTAGAAGGGTTAAGTGACCAGCTGTAGGTTATTAGTGACTATTAGTGACCAGCTTATTAGTGACTGTGGAAATCCTTATTGTTGAAATCCAGATGACCTGGCTCCTGTGTCTTCTGGCCACATAAGAGATATTGCAGGGAGAGTCTCAATTCTTTTTCTGCATGGGTAAAAGGAAACCTAGAAGGAGGCAATGAAAGTCTCATACTTGAGGGTCAAGTCAAACCTGGATGCTGTGGTCCCCAAGTCTGAGGTATCCAGAACTTGTGTGGGTGTCTGCGGGAGGGCGTATGTGTGGAGCACAGGGGGAGAGGGACGACTTCCTATTATGCCTTAGCCTGATGGATGCCATATTCTAGCTTCTCCTGCTTCCTGCTGGGGTGGGCATGTCGCAGATGCCCAGGTTGAAGGCTGGGGAGCTGCTGGGCTGCCACGGTGCTCCAGGTGACTCCTCTCCGTCTCCACCCCTCTTCTTTCCCTTCTCTGACCATGAAGTGGAAGAAGTGGACAACACCGTGACCCTCATCATCCTGGGTGTCGTGGGCGGGGTCATTGGGCTCCTCATCTTCATTCTGCTGGTTAAGAAGTTCATTGCCTTCATCATCAAGAAGACTCAGGAGAAGAAGTAAGTTGACTCCAGCCTTCCCACCGGCCCACCACCCGTTCTCATCTCATGGGTGTTCCAGCATCCTCTCATCCACCACCATATATCCCCATCTGCCTTCATCCTTCCATCTCTCTCCTAATCCCTCCTCTCTTCCTAATTCTTCCTCTCTCTCTCTCTCTTTTTTTTTTTATCCCTGCTCTGCTCCTCTCATCTTTCAGCCTGATTCATCTTACTCCTTTTCCCCCATCTGCTCAGATGTTTATTGAATACACTGACTTCACTGAGAGCATACATACAACTCACCTGCTCCTTCCTGCCCATCCCGTTATTTGTACCACCTCAATCTAAAGTCCTACCAAAGGCTTTCAAATGCCTTTTTTTTTTTTTTTTTAGATCAGGGGAAATATGAGATTCCTCATACAGAAACTCTAAAATGGGAAGATGGGAGTGATAGGAGTGATGCATGATGGGAGTCTTTTATTGTGAAATTCTGAAAATTCAAATGAAGGAGAGAAAAACAGTCTAAAAAGCCTGATGTGACTACCCAGGAAGCCCTAGGATAAACTCAGGTATAAAGACAGATATTTGTAAGAGGAATGAGAAGAAAGATCAGGAGGCACAAAGGGTGCAGCCCACACCCAGAATTGCCAGAGCTGGCAGGTTCCACGATTGAATGCTGCAACACCCAGAGCAGACCAAAGGGATCTGAAAGTTGTGTTCTTGGCAAGAAAGATGAGATGAGGCAGGTCCACCACTGAAGCAGAGAGGGTGAAAGAAAGTAGGAGAAGCAAGGGAGAAGCAGAAGATAGAAGGAGAAGATCTCTTGGGGTTGGCTTCATGCTGCTTTGTTGAGAAGAAATTAGGCTGAAAAGGGCAGAAATGCCACTGGTCAGAAAGGAAGGCAGCTGAAGGCACAAAGAGAATTTTAGGGATTGGCAGAGGGGAGGGAGAGCTGGGAGGACTGGTTGCGATGATGAACTCTTGGGCTATCTAGCTGCATCATGGCCAGAGGCTGGGAGGATTTCAGAGATATTGAGAGGGGCCTGGAGCATGGATCCGGACCAAATTGTGTTTTTAATGATCAGTCTTACTATTGCTGGTGAGAAAATTTGGAGAACACATTATTCAACATATGGTTTAAAAGCACTTGGGAAAGAAAGCAGTCATCCTTGGGAGCCACCATGAGTTCACTGAAAGCAGGGCAGGCTAACATTTTCGTGCTCGTGCACAGTTGACCAGGAGGATGCTACAGGTAATAGCGCTTCCTGTCGTTCATCACATGCCCCTACCGTGCGTTAGACACTCCATCAGGCATTTAAAAAAATACAACATGTATGATTTTATTTTGAAGTTGAGCAAAGTGAGGCTCAGAGTGGTTAAGTGACTTGCCCAGGGTCACATAGCTAATGAGCGATAGAGCTGGGATTGACTTGTTTGCTTGAAACTTCAACTATTGCCACTGTGCCCTCCTGATTCACAGGGGAGTGGGATCTAGAGTTCACTAAGTCGCTCTTTTATTCAGTGGCTCTTTTTGAGATGCTGTGTGCAAAGTTCTGTGCCAGGCACTGCAGGAAATTCCAGAAGGAGTGAGATTCTGCCCCTAAGTAAAGAAGACATGTGCAGAAATCAGTGTAACAGGAGGTAGAGGAATTAGGGCTGGCCTAACCACTCCAGGATTCTTGCCTGGAGAATCCCGTGGACAGAGGAGGCTGGCGGGCTGCAGTCCAGGGGGTCGCACAGGGCTGGACATGACTGAGCATGCAAGCACACACTCAGAGAGAATGTCGAGGGGGCTCAAGAGAGGGTGGAATAATAGTGAAGGATTTCTGGCCAAAGAGACATTTGTGGTCAGCCTTGCAAGATGGATATGAGTTAAGTCCCAGGGAGGGTGAAGAGAAGGTTGTTCTGTAGGGGGAACCGCTGAGAGCAAAGACAGCCTGGGAAGCGAGCATGTTGTGGAGAACAGGCGTTTGTGGTTGCTGTTGTTGAGAGAGTGAGGGTGGGGTCAGGAGGAAGGAGGGAAACCCACAAAGTAGGTTGGGGACAGACCCTTGAGGACCCTTGAGGCTGAGATTGGCTTTTGTCTGACCACAGGGGAGCTGGGCAGGGCTTGCAGGGCCTGGCTCCATCAGAGGACCTGGAAGAAAGGGTCTGGCGTTGGTGGGCACAGGAACTGGGAAGGCAGAGGCTAGAGGTGGCAGACAGGCCAGGAGGAAGCCTGAGAGGGTTCTCTGAGCAGCGAGGTAGGCCTGCGTAACAGTAAAGATGTGGTGGCTTCCTGAGAAGAAGGGACGTGGGGGCATCATCCTATGATCAGCTCTGGGCTTTCACATGTGAGGGTGTTCCCTCTGTCTAGAATGTCTCCTCCCTCTTTTCCTGCTCATCTTTCTTGGTCTCAGCTTAAATGACGCTTCCAAAGGGCCTTCCCTGACCCTAGAAGGAGCCCTCCTAGGTTGAGTCCCTCCCTGGTATGCCCCACCCGCATCCTGTTATTTACTGCATTGTACTTGTTTACTTGTTACTTGTTTAATAGCATATTTCCTGGAAGACTGCAGGTTTTTGGAGAGCAGACACCTTGTCAGTTGGACACCTTTCTAGCCTGACACAGTGCCTGGTAGCCAGCAGGGTCTTTGGAAAGAAATATGAATGGTTAGGTGGATGGGAATTGGCTAGACTGACTATTCCTTAGGTTTAGAGATAGGTAGATAGATAGATGATAGACCCATCTGAATAGAGGTCTTTATGTCACAGGGCTCTGTTTGTTCATTGTTATTACTGATTTAAAACTACACTAAGAATGACATGGGCTCTGGTGGCTCAGGGGTAAAGAATCCACCTGCCAATGCACGAGACACAAGTTTGATCCCTGGGCTGGGAAGATCCCCTGGAAAAGGACATGGCAACCCACTCCAGTAGTCTCATCTAGGAAATCCCGTGGACAGAGCAGCCTGGTAGGCTATAGTCCATGGGGTCGAAAAGAGTTGGACATGACATAGTGACTAAATGACAACAATAACAGGAATGATACACTTATCAAATTTCCAGAAACCTAGCAACTGTGTTGGATGGAGAGCAAAATTGGGATCTGGGAGGATCTTTTTCTTTTTAATTGAAGTATAGCTGATTTAGTGTTGTGTTGGTTTGCTGGAATCACAGCAAAGTGATTCAGTTGTACATACCTACATATTTGTTCTTTTTCAGATTCTTTTCCATTGTGGTTTATTATCAGATATTGAATATAGTTCCCTGTGTTATACAGTAAGGCATTGTGGTTTATCTATTTTATATATAGTAGTTTATATCTGCTAATCCCTAATTTATCCAAATTTATCCCTCCCCTTTGGTAACTATAAGTTTTTTTCTATCTCTGTGATTTTCTGTTTGTGCTTTGTAAAGAAGTTCATTTCAGTCATACTTTAGATTCCACATATAAGTGACATCATATGGTGTCTGTCTCTCTGTCTGATCTACTTCACTTAGTATGATAATCTCTATGTCCATCCATGTTGCTGCAAATGGCATAATTTCATTATTTTTATGGCTGAGTAATGTTTCACTGTATACATGTACCACATCTTCTTTATTCATTTGTCTATGGATGGACATTCAGATTGTTTCCATGTCTTGGCTGTTGTAAATAGTGCTGCTATGACCTTTGGGGTGCATGTATCTTTTTGAATTAGAGTTTTCTCTGGATATATGCCCAAGAGTGGGATTGCTGGATCATATGGCAACTCTATTTTTAGTTTTAAAAACTAAACCTCCAAACTGTTTTGCATAGTGGCTGTACCAATTTACATGCCCACCAACAGTGTAGGAGAGTTCCCTTTTCCGGGATTTAGGAAGATAGGCTGGAGGTATAGACTAAATCCTGCAAGATGAAATTGATGAAGATGCAGCAGTCAGGTCTTCTCTGGAGAACCCTGTGCGGCCTGACTACTGCTGTTGGGGGTACTTAGACTGGAACATGCGCAGGGTGGCTGGGGTGGTGCCGTTCTGGGGGATATTCCCACCTACTCACCTCTCCTTCCTTCTGCCCTATCCCCCGCCTCTGCCCGCACCTGCCTGCCCTTCTGTCTCATTTTGCTACATCTAGTCCCAGCAAACTTCAGGAGGAAGGGCCTGCGGGGCCTGGGTGAGGAGCTCTTTGCCCTGGGCATCTGCCTGCTGGCCTGAGTCCTTCCCCCTGGCTTGGCACAGCCTGACATCTACCCTGGTTTGGCCTCCCTTCATTACTGACCCCTGGGAGGAGTGACTGGCACCCTTGCCCTCTGCCGTGTTGAGATGGCCTGGTGATACTAGCCTTACAGAGTACTTCCTGTGGCTCAGGCACTGTTCCAAGTGCTCCCTGGCTCCTCCCAGTAATCCCATGAAGAAGGGGCCATTGCAGCCATTTTTTAGACAAGGAAATGGAGGCAGAGAGGGTGGGCAACCTGGCCTCTGGCTAGCGTGGCACTATAGAAGGCCAGGGAGAGGCTCGGGGCTGGCACAGGGGCCCACGGCTCTCCTCCCACACAGTTTTACCCATCACTTGGCTCTCCCTCTCACCACTGCCTCCCCTCTCTCCCTCTCAGGAAGGAGTGCCTCGTGAGTTCCTCAGGGAACGATAATACGGAGAACGGGTTGCCCGGCTCCAAGGCGGAAGAGAAAGCACCAACAAAAGTGTGAGCCCTGCTTGGGGCCAAGCAGCTGCTGGGAGCCTCACTTTCCTATGATGAAACCGATGCTTGAGCCGTGTCCGTGACCCCATGTGCCTGAGACATCTGCTGCTTGGCTCAAACTGTAGTCTTCCCTGGGCGGGGGAGAAACTGGGGTCCTGTCCCGCCTGCCCCAC
Organism: Nanger dama; assembly: GCA_917880005.1. Lineage (NCBI taxonomy): Eukaryota > Metazoa > Chordata > Mammalia > Artiodactyla > Bovidae > Nanger > Nanger dama. Next base: position 29,084,716 of record CAKJTW010000014.1, on the reverse strand, counting down.
CCCCCTACCTCCCACCAGGGCTCCCCAGGGACAAGGGCTGGCCAGGGAAAAGGAAAGGATGGGCTGGGCGGTGTGGATGGCCTCTTCCCCGACACTGGGGTAGATGGTCTTCAGTGCCCCCCACCCTAGAGGAGGAGCACCTTGGTTTTCCTCCTGATGTCTCTTTGTGAGAGACTTGGGGGGTCGCCGAGGGCTGCCCCAGTAGTTGGACCCTGAGTGTGGAGGAGTGGCCGGCGGGCTCTCTACAGGCTCTCGGGGCTGGGGGGCTGCTGGAAGGATCCTGCAGGGAGAGGCTTCGCCGGATACCTGGTTCCCCATGTCCCTCCAGGGCCCACCCCGCCCCTGGGTGCCTGCCTGCCTTGGTTCCCCCCGCCCCCCCGCCGCTCGGAGGCTCTGGAGACCCCCAACTAGGGCTGCCACTTCGTGTTAGGGGTCCTAGCCCACCCAGTCTGCTGTTCTAATCTCTGGGTTCCGAAGGGCTCATGAAGGGGTCCCTCAGGCTGTCCCAGAGCACTGGCCGCCACTTCTTTCTTTCCTAGAATTTCTGTGGGGCGTCAGGGCCGCAGAGGTGGGCCTCTTGGCGGCAGAACGCCCACCAACGCTGGCTGCCCCTTCTCCTTGGCCTGGCAGGACCGTGGCCGCTCGTGGGAACTCCCAACCCGCTCCGCCCTGCTGCCTTTCCTCCGAAGCAGCAGGTGGCGCCATCTCACTCGAGGAGCTGCTCCCTCCTGTGTTCCTCTCGCTTCTCCCCGCCCAGGGTTGTTCACCTCCATCCCCGGGTCAAGACTTCCCCTCGCCTCAGGGACCCTCTTGCTTCGGATGGGAGGGCTCTTGGGTTTTCTGGCTGCTTCCTGCTCAGCTGTCCCCTCCATCCGCAGCCTGGGGGTGGGGAGGGGCAGGTAGAGAGTGCCCACAGTTTTCTTCTGCTTTTCCACGCACTGGTTTGCACACCCCTTGTGTGTGGGGCTAGACTGTGCCTTAGCTCCTGAGTCCTGGCTCATAACGTCCTCGAGCCCTTCCTTCAGTCCACGTGGGACAGCCAACTCTGGTGGGGCCCTGGTGAGGGGTCCCCAGCCGCCCACACTCAGGGGTCAGGCAAGGGACCGGGGAGCTAACGCCCCCTGGGCCAGCAGCTGAGTCCTGGAGGCATCTGCCAAGTGCTTCCCCGGGACCCTTCCATGTCGTGGTGTTGTCCCTGTGGGTTGATGAAGTGGGGGATGGACGGGGCTGTGATTATGGAGGAATCCACCATCTGCTCCCACCCACCTCGATGTCTCATAAAATTTCTGACACTCTGTCCTTTGGGGCCCTGGGAGGAATGAGAGGGGAGTAGCCCTTTTCCAAAGTGTATGGGGACTGCCTAAGGGCTCTCCCTGCCAAAAATCAGCAGTGAATGTCCCAGCAAGGGCCCACTCAGATCTGCCTCTGTCCCTTGTGTCTTCCTTCTCCCACCCTGGGCTCAGGTTCAGGCTTTCCTGTCTTTAGGAGCAGACAGACCAGAGCTACCAGTTATTCGGGAAACTTCTTAGGTTTCCTTCATGCAGAACCGCGTTCTTTTCCTTTCCCAGCTTCAGCGTTTGGATAGGCAGAGTCTTGGGCTCCTCTGACTTCCCTGAGAGGAAACCAAGGCATATAGAGTATGGGGGAAAGGAGAGCATCATCCTGTCTATTCCTGGGTCTGCTGCTGACTCAGGCAGATCATGTAACTTCTCTGGGCTCAACTTTTCCTATCTGTGAAATGGGGTAATAATACTTACCTACTTCACAGGACTGTAAGACTTGGAAAGCTTTGGTTTAAAAAGTCTTTTGGCTTGGAAAGGGATCTAGGAGTTCAGGTATCAAAGCTGGAGGGAGTGTTCCAAGTCTGTCCTGTTCTCTGTGTCCTATCCCTATAGTGCACACACTCACACACATATATACGCATTCTCACTCTCTTTTCAGTCTCTCTCTTCCCACCCCCAACCCTGCCCTTAGAATTATTTTAGCCTTTGTAATGTTAGAAACCTTGGCTCTGACGCTTAAAGCTTCTTGTCCATGACTTTTATTTGGTAATTTTCCATAGAGGTGATTGGAACTGTGGAGGGGGACACTTTTGGTTGCTCCAAGGCCTGAGGACTCATGGCTACTGCCTTTTAATGAGCATGAGGGCTAAGGATGTTCAACTCAGTCCCCACAACAAAGACTATCCTGCCCCAAGGCTGGGATTATACCCATGGTGAAGCTCTGGCATTTGGAATGGAAGATGTGTGGGCAAAGCCATCTTCCCAAGCAGACCCTCAGCGCATACAGGTCTCTGAGAGTGATCTTCAGGGGCTAGTGAGGGTGTTTTCAGGGTGTGTGGGCTAGAGGGAGCATTCACAATGTTGAACTTGGGAGTGGAAATGCATGGCTGTGGGGTGGGTGGGCTGTGCATGGGCATGTGGATGTGTAGAGGTGTGTATAAAGGCTGAGTGTGCCTGAGATGGGGGAGCTTCTATACATTTCAGAGCCATCTTTCCTGGCAGGGCACCTGGAGTCTGAGAAAGAATAAGCGACAGAGGGAGAGACCAGCTGTGCTCCTGGGCCCCATAACACCATGATGCCATCTCACTGTCACAAGTGTCGTCAGAGTGTGGGAGGGGAGGGGTGCTAGGAGAGGACTTCTCTGGGGGAAATCCTACAGCTTGCTTGACTACTGTGTCCCAGGGAGTCCCTACTCTCCCACCTCCCACCTGATATGCAGTGCTTTCAACTATCTTATGCATGGTTTATCCCTCTGGCTTGGATAACAACAATACTCATAGTCAATTTCCTGTATAACTATAGATCAAAACAATGCAGCACAAATGGGCCTTGTGGGGGGCTCAGATCTGCCGGTGCCTCTGGGAGGCGCAGATGTGCACACACCAAGCACTTACTTGTGTTCAAGCACAGAATGAATGTGAGCTGACTGACTGTCTTGCCTTGACAACATGTTTTGCTTTGTAGAATTTTATTTAGTTTTGCCTTGGATGAAATAAAAATTATGTTTAATAGAAACAGTTTGGGGTTTCTATTCTTGGCTACTTGGAAGTTGGGGTCCAGTTTTATTACTTGCTAGCTAAGCCTCTGTCTCCTTGTGTCTGAAACATCCCCTGCCTTGGTGAGATACCAGATGTAAAAAGTCTAAGAATGTCTGCTGTATTCATAGGCATTCAGGTTGTTTTAGTGCTGATAGTACTTCTCCTTTCCCGAAGAAGGTGCAAAGATGGCCCTCTAATACTGGAATCGTTACCAGGGCCTTCCCTGTACTGATGACCTTGGCAATGATTCTGGTACCAGTTGATGTCATCACATTCCCTTACCCAGGTCTCTCCATCCCAGGTTAACATGTATATCCAGGTGAAATCTGTTTCAAATTACAAGGCCAACCTTAAAGAGGAAAAGCATAGGGCTTCCCTGGTAGCTCAGTGGTGAAGAATTGCCCTGCCATTGCAGGCGACATGGGTTCAATCCCTGATCTGGGAAGATCCCACAGGCCATGAAGCAACTAAGCCCGTGCATCACAACTGCTGAGCCTGGGCTCTAGAGCCCAGGAGCACAACTACTGAGCCCATGTGCTGAAACTCCTGAAGTGCACATGCCCTGGAACCTGTCCGCCACAAGAGAGGCCATTGCAACAAGAAGCCTGTGCACCATGACCAGACAGTAGCCCCTGCTTGCCACAGCCAGAGAAAAGCCCGTGAAGCAACAGAGATGAAGCACAGCCAAAAATACATAAAATTTTAAAAATAATCCACATTAAAAAAAATCTAAAAAATTTAAAAAAGAGAGAAAGCACAAAACGACCTATTGACTGGTCTATATAGGCACAATGAGCCATGCTTGGTGGGTCATGCTGTTTGGAGGGATGGGAGGATGGGCGTGGATTGGGATGGGGGAGGGAGGAAGTTTAGGCTTACATCCCAGGAATGACTACCCATGTGCATTTCATATTGTCCATCTTATTTGAACATAGTTTAACCAAGCACTCAAACTTCCTTTCCAGCTGCTGGGCATAAGGCAGGCTGGGAAGGATTTGGGAATTCCTTATATTTGTGGATTCTATCATTCCACATTTTCCCCCATATCCCTCTCTTAAATGGGTTCACCTAAGACTGCATCTCAAAGAGTTTCAAACACTAAGTCCTCAAGAGATCTTATTAAAAGACTCTGCTTCCTCGATCAAGGACCCCAGCAAGGTAGAGGTCTGAGGTCCTCAGTGTCAGCAGATGTCCTTGACATCTGTGTTTTCTTCACCCTCAGCAATAGTAACTCCTCTGTGCTCCCCACCCTGAATGGCCTCATCACCAGGATCCATGTGCTCACCCGTCTTCAGCTCTTGCTTGTTGCCTGGGACCTCCTGCCACCTTCTTATCAGCTAGAGACCTGTTAGATATTGAAGTTTCCTGGTCCACATCTGAGTTTATAACACTCTTGGAATGCTGTGCATTGAACTTGCAGTTCCCCTTGTAGGGATCAGTCCCAAAGCCTAGGTAGGTTTCCATCACTGCTGTTTCATCCCTATTTCCTTTCCGCACTCAACTGTCATAACTGATAGATAAACAAATGTGTCAAAACCAAATTAGGAACTGGGACTATTCTGGGTAAACCTGACATAGGATCACCCTGTGAAGGCCATACTGACTCAGCCAGGACAAAACTACACATAAACTGCTGTTGTTTAGTCACTAAGTTGTGTTTGACTCTTGCGATCCCATGGACTGTAGCCCTCCAGGCTCCTCCGTCCATGGGATTTCCCCAGGCAAGAATACTCGAGTGGTTGCCATTTCCTTCTCCAGGAGATCTTTCCAACCCAAGGATTGAACCCACATCTCCTGTGTTGGCAGGTGGATTCTTTACCACTGAGACAGCAGGGAAGCCCCTCCCCGTCACACACATAAATTTAAAGATTCTTAATTTGAGCTGCTGGCAGGCACACAGACTAGATGGACTATTCTGAACCAGATGCTCTTGCTCAGTCATGTCCGACTCTTTGCGACCCCATGGACTGTAGCCTACCAGGCTCCTCTGTCCATGGGATTTTCCAGGCAATAGTACTAGAGTGGATTGCCATTTCCTTCTCCAGGGGATCTTCCCAACTCAGAGCTCAAACCTGGGTCTCCTGCATTGTAGACAGATGCTTTACCATCTGAACCACCAGGGAACTCCTTTGTTAGAAGCTGGTGTTACTAAAATGGGCTAAATACAAAGCATACTCTCAGGGAGCTTATAGTCTCTTGTGATTCAAACAGAAAACTAACATGGTGCAAGTTTGCTTCTCACTTGTGGATCTCCTGTCTAGGCTCTTCCCACATCTTGCTCAGAGGTTTCCACATCTTGCTCAGAGGTGTGGCATCTTACATTGTGGCTTTGTTCTCCTCTGGGTCCTTGAAGCCTTTCCCATGCAACTGATGGACACGGGGAAGGAGAGAATGAATATGGTGTGTGGGGATTTTTACGGGCCAGGCTTGGGAAAGAACCACGTCACTCTGTTCATGTGCTCCCCAACAGGGAAGCTGAGTGCCCAGGAGAAAGTGAAATGTGTTTTGGGGAACACAAAGCAGCCCATGAGAGGACAGGGGTTCAGGTAACTAGGAGATTCAACTGCGGCTGAAGCCCCAGTGGTGTGCTGGAGATGGGGAGGGAGGTCTGCAGGCCGTGTAGGTGGGGCCCCAATCCTGCGGGCCTCGTAGGCCATGCCAGAAGGTTCAACCTGTATTTCGTAGGCAATGGGGAACCATTGGAAGACTTGAGAGAGACAGGGGAGAGAGAGGGCTGAATTGGGGAAGGCAAGACAGGGGACATTGAGTATGGCAGGGCTGATGTGGTTGCCCAGGCAACAGATGAAAGCAGGAAGGGAATGGAGAGCAAGGGTTGAGATAATCAAGGGGACAGAATATACAGAGCTTGATTTGGGGACGGGCGGAGGGTAGGAGAAGATGGTGCCAAGGATGGCTTCTAAGATCTCTCTGCAGATGATCAGGTATTTAGAGATAATTTTGCCCTGAAAGGGAGCAGAGGGGAGCTCTGGGCGTGCGAAGACTATAAATGCATTTATTAAAATGTTCAATGTGCCTCCAGGGTAATAGCAGGTAGTTGTAAAGAAGAGCCTAGAACTTAGGAGTAGTTCAAAGAGTATGTTCAAACCATGGCAAAGGTGGGCTCATCTAGAGAATCCTGGGCTCTGACACTTGGGGCTGTTTGGAGGAAGGGGAGGCCATAAAGGGTGTCATGAGGGTGGGCCCAAGGGCAAGGTCAAGTGGTGTTTTTGAGGTCAAGGTGGCAAGGAGTGTTAAGAACTGAGTGGCTATCACTAAGTTAAGGATCAGTCCTTACGAAGGACATTGGTGACCCCCGTGAGCCCAGCACAGAAGCAGGGAGGGCCAGATGGGAGAGGTGGAAGGAGCCTGATTCCAGGGTGTGGGTGAGTCAGCGGGAGGGAGGAACGCACTGGCACACAAGGTTACGAATTCAGGGAACTTGAAGGAAAGAAAAGGCATTGGCCCAGGTAGAAAGGAGAATGGATGGTTTTCTTAAGATGGGAGAAATAAAATAAAATCAGGGTTACATGCAGGTGGGGAAGAAGTAGTGGAGAGGGGAAGGCTGTCTTGGCTGATAGGCAGGCAAGAGTCTTTCAGGCAGACCTGAGGGGATGGGCCCTGAGGCTGGGAGGGTTTTATCTTGTCTAATTTGGCTTTAGACAAGAGGGGACTCAACCCTCTGCTACTGCAACAGGGAAAGGGAAAGGAAAGAAAGTGAAGTCTCTCAGTTGTGTCCGACTCTTAGCAACCCCATAGACTGCAGCCTCCCAGGCTCCTCCGTCCATGGGATTTTCCAGGCAAGAGTACTGGAGTGGGGTGCCATTGCCTTCTCCAGGGGATCTTCCCAACTCAGGGATTGAACCCAGGTCTCCTGCATTGCAGGTGGACACTTTACCTTCTAAGCCACCGGGGAAAGGAGTACAAATGGAAATTAAGGCTGCTAGATTTGCAGGGGGTGTGGGGCAAGAGACTGAGAGACTCTGCCTCATGGTCTTGGTTCCAAGACACCAGGTCATTTGCGGAGCAGATTTAAGACTGAAGCTGGAGACAGCTCAGCACCCCTCTCAATTTAGGACCCCAGGCCTCTGGCCCATTCTTTCCTGGCATTCCACTTGCACGTGCACGCACTGTAACAGGAAGACACTAATAGTGGGAAGGGGATGTGCTCACAGGCCAAGGCTTAGATAAAGCCTCCAAGGTGCCAACAGGTGAGACCAAAGGTCCCCTTCCACCGCCGGAGTCTAAGTATGGAAAAGAACAATCCTGGATTTAGAATCCAGAGTTCAATTTCAAGTTTTCACTCTATGATTGACCAGTAATGGCCTTGGGCACCACCTCACCTCTCTCAGTCTTAGTTCTGGTTCCATAACCTGCAGATAGAGATGATTACACCCACCACTGTTGCTCTTGAGAGGATTAAAGGAGACAATAGTTGTGAAATACTTTAAAAACTACAAAGTGCTGGCCATAAATGTCAGTAGTTTCTAAGCCAGGTGCTTCCAGCATGCTTCCACAAGCGTTTCTATAGTTGGAAAGGGCTGCCTGAGGCAGGGCTCCATCACGGCATCTCCAGTGAACTGGAAGGCAAGCTGGGGTGTGCCCAGAGCTGAGCACACCCTCATGTTCCAGGTTAGGAGAGGCCGTCAGTGGAGTGGGGCAGACCTAGGAGGGAGGGGTATGTGTTGAAAAATGACTTCCTGGCAGACAGGGTTATGTCAACTCTTCAAAACCAAATTCCTGATCTTGTTTCATTCCAGTCTTGCTGCTCCCAGTCTTCCCCATTCACCCTGTCATTCAGGCCCCAAATAGTAGAGTCTACCATGGAGGGATTGGGGGCAGGAGGAGAAGGGGGTATGACAGAGGATGAGATGGCTGGATGGCATCACTGACTCGATGGGCGTGAGTATGAGTGAACTCTGGGAGTTGGTGATGGACAGGGAGACCTGGCGTGCTGCGATTCATGGGGTCGCAAAGAGTCGGACACGACTGAGCGACTGAACTGAACTGAACTGACCATTACTCCTTATGTTCTCTCACACATGAATCAGCAAATCTCATTGGTTCTGACTTCAAAGTATATCCTGAACTCAGTGACCTCACACCACCATCCCTGAAGTTGTGGGCCAGGGACCACTGGCTGTCCCCTGGATTACTGCATTTGTCTACTGGTCTGTCTACTGTTGCCTTTGCCCACCCTTAGTCTAGTCTCCAGAGTGATCCCTTTAAGACAAAATTAGATGATGTCATTTCCCCTTCCCAGCCAAGACGGAGTCTTGGAGACCATTTACCCTTGTACTTCAAACAACTAAAAAGTTGGGGGAAATATATAACATGGTGGTTTTCATCATAAATCATAAGACAAAAGGGACTGGGGGACAGATGGTTTCTGAGAATGAAAAACAAACGAACCTTCCACTGGCCCAGCTTACTGCCTGGAGAGAATTTCCAGACCACAGTGCAGGGAGGGGGACCCAGGCTAAGCCCAGTGTTGTCCCTTAGTTCATGACAGGAGTTGAGACTCTGGGAGTACAAAGTCAGTTAGAATTCCTGGGTCTTCCTGAGTCTTCAGCTGAGTATTGCCAATTGGGTGTGTGAGGAAACTCTGTGAGGCTAAGGAAGAGAACCAGCAGAAGGGATTAGGGGGCATGCTTGCTGGAGCTGACACAAGGCAGCCTTTCATCTAGGGTTGATCTCATCCACTGGGCTCCTTGGTGGCTCAGCGGTAAAGAATCTGCCTACCAATGGTGGAGACCCAGGAGATACAGATTTGATCCTAGGATCAAGAAGATTGCCTGAAGGAAATGGCAACCTACGCCAGTATTCTTGCCTGGGAAGCCCCATGGACAGAGGAGCCCGGCCGGCTATAGTCCAAAGGGTAACAAGGAGTTGAATATGACCGAGCAACTACGCACCATCTCACTAACTACTGAGGCGATACCCTTTAAACTCTCTTCCTCATCTCCCAGGAATCATGACATTTTCCATTCTGGTTGGTGCTGATGATCCTCCTCCCCGGCCAGTGTGAGCTCCAGGGGTTGTTCTCACCAGTCCTTTCTGGTGGTTCTTCCTCAGCCTTAGGTGGCTTCCTCACACACATGGGTTGTTCAGAAGCCAAAGACCTGAGGGGGCCCTTTGCAGCTCTCTGGGATTTTCTCTCTGGGAAGTTCTCGTCTCCAGGACTTTGCAAGGTGGGCCCCGTCTGCTTTGGCCTCCCTGACTCCCACCTTCATCTCCTTGATTCCAGGGGGCTGCCAGGCAGAGAGGGACTGCGTCAGCGTCTGTAGGGCTCCTTTCACTGGTTTCTCCCCTCTCAGCTATCGCTGTCATGTGATGTCTGATGTCTTATGTCTGAAAACCATTGTGTATATTATTTTGCCCCAGGTTTTTAGTTGCTTCAGATAGGAGAGTAAATCCGTTTCCTGTTACTCCATCTTTGTCAGAAGAAATTCATGAAAACTTATGATCACACAAAAACATGTATATAGATGTTTGTAGGGATTTTATCTTGTCATTGTCATCAGCAAGAAACAGTCCAAATGTCTTTCACCTGGTGAATGGATGAACAAACTATCACGTCCATACAGCGGAATATTCTTCAGTAATAAAAAGCTCCATACGTGGTATAATATCTAAAGTAACTGCTAAGTAACAGTAAATGAATGTATATATTAAAGCCACCTCGTGTTTTTCTAGTTGCTTTGGAAATGATAGGATACTGACCATGTGACATCAACAAAAGCCAGAAATCTTGCTCAATTTTAATCTTTGAATTTGGAAAATAGAAAGAAGTTCTATATGCCAATATGGATGAATCTCAAGTGCTTTATGCTAAGGGAAAGGATTCAGACTCAAGAGGGCATCTACTATAAAGTTTCCTCAAAATGACATCCTGGAAGAAGCAAAGCTATTGGGACAGAAAATAGATCCGTGGTTGCCAATGGCAATAGATGGGGATGGGAAAGGCTACAAAGGGCAGGGGAGTCTTTTGGGGGTGATAGAGCCATGATTGCTTGCTTGCACACATTTGTCAGAACTGACAGAACTCTATACCAAAAATGGTGAAGTTTACTTTATGTAAATGACATCTTAAAAAATTACCAAAACCCGATGATGTCACTCTTTTGTTCAGAACTTTCCAGTTTGTCTTACTCACTCCTTGCAATTGCCCAGAAGGCTCTATTGTTCTCGCGGGTGCTGCCTCTTTGATATCTTCTTTTCCCGCAGCTCCTGCTGACTCATCCCAGATTAGTCTCACTGTTCTTCTTGCTGTTCCTCCAAGTATCAGTCTCCTTCTGTCTCAGGACCTTTGCACATGCTGCTCCTCTACTAGAATGTTCTTCCCCAGATATCCACAGAAGTCATTCTCCTATTTCTGCTTCTTATTGTTTTGACTGTTCTGGGTCTTCATTGCTGCTGGGTCTTTTCTCTAGTTGCAGGGAGCAGGGACTGCTCTCGAGTTGTGGTGCGTGGTCTCCTCACTACGGTGGCTTCTTTCGCCGAGGAGTTTGGGCTCTAGGTGTGTGGGCTTCAGTAGCTGCGGTTCCTGGGCTCTGGGGCACAGGCTCAATAGTTGTGGCTCAGGGCTTAGTTGCTCCGTGGCACGTGGAATCTTCCTGGATCAGGGATCAGACTCATGTCTCCTGCGTTGACAGGTAGATTCTTTACCACTGAGCTACCAGGGTAGCCCCTCCTATTTCTTTTTACTTTTTTTTTGGCTGTGTGGTTTGTGGAATCCTAGTTCTCTCAGGAATTAAACCTGGGGCCCCCACAGTGAGACTGGACTGTCCTAACTACTGGACTGCTAGGGAATTCCCTATTATTCTTCTATTTCAGTCAGATCTCTGCTCAAAACCCATCTCTCAGAGAAGATTCCCCTGGCTATCTTATCTACAATCACATCTTCCACACTCAGATGCTGTCTACCTATCCTGCTTTATTTTTTTCAAAGCACTTCTCTCTAGCAGGTATATATTTGTTTACTTGTTTATTGTATATCTTCTCCAATTAGGACATAAACTCCATGGGAGCAGAGGCTGTGTCTATTGTCTGAGGAGAATCTAGACTTCCCCTGCTTTCTTTGAAGGAGTAGGATTCTCAGAGGCTGGGGTGTGCCCAGCGGGAGGGCAGCCCTTTGGGGTTCAGAATGGATTGTGAGGTCAATTGTCTGGGTCCTTGATCTTGTCAGGCAGAGCATTTGTCCATGTCTTTCAGCTGGGCCACAGTAAGGACAGGAGTCAAGGGCCCTGACTACTAAGAGAGTGGTCCGCAGACCTGCAGCATGAGTGTTGCCAGAGAGCTTGTTAGAGATGCAGAATTTCAGGCCTCATCCCCAAAGCACAGAATCAGAATTTGCACTGTAACAAGTTTCCCAGGAGATTTCTGTGAAAGTTCTAGTCCCTGGCCCAAACTCCATCCTTTTCTTGGGCACGGTCTGCAGGAGGGTGAGAAAAGCCAGGGTTTGTCCTGCCCTTGATCTCCTCTTCTTTTGGGTGTAAGATGGCTTTAATCAGTGAGTGTGAAGACCTGTGGGAGCCAGCAAGGGAAGCCCAGGGTTTGTGTAGTCATGACAAAGGCAATACTGGTCTGGTTCCTGAGATTCTAGTCCCCTTCCCAGAACATATTCACATCTCATTACAATCCTGAAAGGTAGGTAGAATTAATTCCCTTTTACCCATGATAAAACCAAAGCACTGAGGAGGAAAAATAACTTTCCAAAGACATGTAACTATTAGCTGTGTGCCTGCTCAGTCACTCAGTCATGTCTGACTCTTTGTGACCCCATGGACTGTGGCCCTCCAGGCTTCTCTGTCCATGGGATTCTCCCAGGTAAGAATACTGGAGTGGGTTGCTATTGCCTTCTCCAGGGGATCTTCCAGACCCAGGGACTGAACCTGAGTCTCGTGCTTTTCCTGCATTGCAGGTGGCTTCTTCACAGCTGAGCCACTGGGGAAGCCCCGGCCCTATGAGGGAAGAGCCATTATTACCCGCCCCATTTTACAGATGAGGAAATAGAGACACAGGTATGACTACTGATAATTGTATAGAAAAGAGTCTGAAAAGATACACATTCAACTGAGGTCAGTGGTTGTCTCTGATGAGGGGACTGGGGATTCAGCTGGGAACTGAAGACAAAACTTTATTCTTTTTAAAGTAAAGCAACTATACCCCAATAAAATTCAAAAATATGCTATAAAATTATATTTTTATTGAAGTATAGTTGATTTGCAATGTTGTGGTACACCGAAGGGATTCGGTTATGTATATGCACTCTTGTTTTTAAATTTTATTTTTTAGTTGAATGGTAATTACTTTACAGAATTTTGTTGTTTTCTGTCAAACATCAACAAGAATCAGTCATAGGTACACCCATGTTCCCTCCCTCCTGAACCTCCCTCCCATCTCCCTCCCCATCCCACTCCTCTGGATTGTCACAGAGCCCCTGTTTGAGTTCCCTGGGTCATACAGCAAATTCCCACTGGCTGTCTATTTTATTTTTAATTTTTTTAATTTTTTTTTTTTTAAAATACTTTATTCTACATTACAGTACTGTATTTGTTCTGCCATACATTGACATGAATCAGCCACAGGTGTCCACGATCTCCCAATGCTGAAGCCCCCTACCACCTCCCACCTGGCTGTCTATTTTACATATTGTATTGTAAGTTTCCATGTTACTCTCTCCATAGATCTTACCCTCTCCCTCCTCCCCTCCCCCCATGTCCATAGGTCTGTTCTCTATGTCTATTTCTCCATTGTTGCTCTGAAAATAATCAGTACCATTTTTCTAGCTTCCACATATATGTGTGTTAGCATACGTATTTATATTTCCCTTTCTGATTTACTTCACTCTGTATAACAGGCTCTAGATTCATCCACCTCATTAGGATTGACTCAAATGCATTCCTTTTATGGCTGAATAATATTCCATTGCATATATGTACCACAGCTTCTTTATCCATTCACTTGTCGATGGACATCTAGATTGCTTCCATGTCTAACTATTGTAAATAGTGCTGCAATGAACATTGGGATACATGTGTCTTTTTCAATTTTGGTTTCCTCAGGGTATATGCCTAGTTGTGCGACTGCTGGGTCATATGGTGATTTTATTCCTAGTATTTTAAGGAATCTCCATACCTTCTTCCACAGTGGCTGTATCAGTTTACATTCCCACCAGCAATGCAAGAGGGTTCCCTTTTCTCCACACCCTCTCCAGAATTTATTGTTTGTAGACTTTTTGATGATGGCCATTCTGACTGGTTTGAGGTGGCATCTCATTGTAGTTTTGATTGTATATGCACTGTTTTTAATATTCTTTTCTGTGACGGTTTATCACAGGATATTGAACATAGTTGCCTGTGCTATACAGTAGGACTTCGTTGTTTATCTATTCTATATATAACAGTTTGCATCTGCTAACCCCAACCTCCCACTCCATCCCTCCGCCACCCACCCCCCCGCCTTGGCAGCCACAATTCTATTCTCTATGACCGTGTTTAACTCTTTACTTTAAACCTTTGGTGTTGGAATTTTTATAACTATATAATACATTCTTGAGAGTCCCTTGAGCTGCAAGAAGATCCAACCAGTCCTTCCTAAAGGAGATCAGTCCTGGGAGTTCATTGGAAGGACTGATGCTGAAGCTGAAACTCCAGTACCTTGGCCACCTCATGCAAAGAGTTGACTCACTGGAAAAGACCCTGATGCTGGGAGGGATTGGGGGCAAGAGGAGAAGGGGGCGACAGAGGATGAGATGGCTGGATGGCATCACGGACTCGGATGTGAGTCTGAGTGAACTCCGGGAGATGGTGATGGACAGGGAGGCCTGGAGTGCTGCGATTCATGGGGTCGCAAAGAGTCGGACACGACTGAGGGACTGAACTGAACTGAACTGAATACATTCATAATAAACACACACACACACAGTTTTGAGTCAGGTGTGCTTGCCTCTAAAATCCTTTTCTCTTCACTATGGTGTCATGCACGTCTCTCCTTTCTACTTCCCATTCTGTCCCCGCTCACACTGTTCTCTACACACAGGGCTTCTTCCTACCGCTCCCTTTGTGCTTGCTGTTCTCACTAGCCACGCTCTCCTCCTGGGCTGGGTACAGCCTATGGTCTCCAGCTCTATTTCAGACGTCCCTGTCTCATGGCGTTTGTACACACTTGTATTATGTTGTTTCCCACTCCATCCTTAAATTCTCTCCTGAGTTCCCCTAAGGGGCTGGGCCCGCCTCCTCACCTCTCCCTCTGCCTTTTCTAGCTCCTGACCCACATTCACACTCAGGCCTCCATCATGGTCTTGCTTTTAGGTGGGGACTTTCTAGTGTAGGTGGCCCTGGACAGAAGCTGAGAGCACCACGGAGCCAGGCTCATCTTTCTGGGGTTCAGTTCCCATCCTTCCTAGTGGGAAGAGGACAGGGGTCTTCTCTCCACCAACCCCCTCACCACATCCCCCCTTCCAGAGATGGTGAGAGTCACCTTTGTGAGTCTCAATGCTAATCACTTTGTAGCTTCCTGTTGTTTCTCTCTTGATTCCTCTCCCCTCTTCTAGTGGAATCACTTATACTCCGAGTGTCAAGTGCAAAGACTGGTCCATCTCCAAACAAATCCAGGTCAGTCTGAGCACAAGGACTTTCAGGTTAGCTGCTGAATGTCACTCTAAAACAATCTATGTATATGTGCTGTGTCTGTATACGTCTTTACATATATTCTATGTCTTTCTCTATCATTCTAAGTAACTTTTTTCCTTATAATTTCTGCTTTGACCTATGAATTATTTAGAAGTGCTGTTAAACATCACACACATTTTATATTTAAAAATTACTGCTTGCTGTTGTCTTATAACTTAATGGGGTTGCAATCAGAGAGTTTCATCAGCTGGATAGTCAGACCAGGTTTCTTAGAAAACTTAAGTTGTATAAATTAAAGTTAATCTTGACACTTTTTATGGGGTTCAGTCTCAGGGAAGCAGGATTTAGGGGGAAAGGACACAGTGGCAGGTAAAGAGAGAAAGGAAATGCAAGGTGATGCAACCCTGAGCTGACACAGCTCTATCAGCAACACGCCGCTGGCTGCTGAATCACAGGACTGTCTCTGGAGAACTAGGGCTTCTCTGAATAGTTTCATTCGGGGAAAGAAGGTAGAATAATTTATCTTCTGGCTCCTTCCTGTCTCCTGTTTTCCGTTATTAAACATTTATCCCATAGACAATACCTTCCATATTTTACCCAGTCTTTCCAGATAGCCCTGGGGAAGCAGAGCCTTGTGGGTATAGTCTGCTGGTGCCGAGTACTGGTGGGTATGATGAAGACCCTTCAAGCCACAGACCATCCCTGGCTCCAGGGGAGGTGGAGACCAACGTAGTGTTAGGAGAAGAGGCTGTGACAGTTGAAAGGGCTTTAGAACCAAGGGAATGAAAGGAACCAGAGCTGGGGCAGGAAGCCAGGCCAGTGACTTCATCATCCAAGTGGTGAGAGGATGGAGGATGCAGATAAGGCTCAGTAGAAATTGATGGATGTGGTGGGTACCCATACTGCCTTTGAAACAGGTTGAAACTTTATGAACCAGTATGGAGTTTTTTTTTTTTTTAACAAATGTGCTTGAGAAGGATGTTTATTTTCTAAGCATTGATGGCAAGGTCCTACACATGTGTATTAATCAAGTGTGCTAACTATACTGTTTACACATCTATGTGTGTGTGTGTGCATGCACTCAGTGCTGTCTGACTTTTTGCAACCCCATGGACAGTAGCCTGTCAGGTTCCTCTGTTCATGGGATTTCCCAGGCAAGAATACTGGAGCAGGTTGCCATTTCCTACTCTAGGGATCTTCCTGACCCAGGGATTGAACCCATGTCTCTCGCATCTCCCACATTGGCAGGTAAATTCTCTACTACTGAGTCACCTGGGAAGCCTTAAGCATCTATATTTCACTAATATTTTACCTGTTTGGCCTAATAATCATGGAGAGAAGTATGCTTCAAGTTTGCTTTATGATGGTGGATCTATCAATATCTCCTTGAAGTTCTTTCAGTTTTGAGATGGATATCAAACTGTGTTTATATGTTTTTTAAAAAAATCTATTTACTGAGAAAAAATTCAGATATACAGAAAAGCAGGAAGAATAATAAATATCCATCACCTAGATTCCACACTTGTTGACACTTTTCTATCTTGTTTCAACTTTTTAAAAAAATGAATTACAACGTTGTGTCATTTTATCCCAGATACTTCTGTATGACTCTCTAAAAATTAAAGATATTTTAAAGTAGAATATTATAATGAAATTAATAATTCCTTGTTATCATCCAATATCTGATGGTATTCATATTTCCCCAGTTAGCCCTTAGCTCAGATGTCTTTTAGGATTCCCAGGTGGCTCAATGGTGAAGCATCCACCAGCCAGTGTAGGAGATGAGACGCAGGAGATGCAGGTTTGATCCTGGGTTGGGAAGATCCCCTGGAGGAGGGCATGGCAACCCACTCCAGTATTCTGGCCTGAAGAACCCCATGGACAGAGGAGCCTGGCGGACCACATGGAGTCACAGAGTCAGACACGACTCAGAGACCGAGCATGCATGCAGGGAGGATCCAGTCGAGGTCCACACCTTCTATTTGGCTGTTACTCTCTTACGTCTTTTTATTTTTAAAATTAGTTTAGTTTTTTTTTTTTTTTTACTGTTTATATTGGCTGTGCTGGGTCTTCGCTGCAGCACATGGGGTCAGTAGTTGCAGCCCATGGGCTTAGTTATAGTATGTTCGATTTTAGTTCCCTGACCAGCTCTCTTGGTCTTTAGAATGTCCCACCTTCTGGATTTGTCTGTTAGGTCCCAAGGGTGTCATTTAACTTATTCCTATAATTCGTATATTTCCTACAAACTGGAAATTAGATGTAAAGGTTTGACTTAGTGTCAGACTTTATTTTTGGGGGCTCCAAAATCACTGCAGACGGTGACTGCAGCCATGAAATTAGAAGACGCTTACTCCTTGGAAGAAAAGTTATGACCAACCTAGATAGTATATTCAAAAGCAGAGACATTACTTTGCCGACTAAGGTCCGTCTAGTCAAGGCTATGGTTTTTCCAGTGATCATGTATGGATGTGAGAGTTGGACTGTGAAGAAGGCTGAGTGCCGAAGAATTGATGCTTTTGAACTGTGGTGTTGGAGAAGACTTTTGAGAGTCCCTTGGACTGCAAGGAGATCGAACCAGTCCATTCTGAAGGAGATCAACCCTGAGATTTCTTTGGAAGGAATGATGCTAAAGCTGAAACTCCAGTACTTTGGCCACCTTATGCGAAGAGTTGACTCACTGGAAAAGACTCTGATGCTGGGAGGGATTGTGGGCAGGAGGAGAAGGGGATGTCAGAGGATGAGATGGCTGGATGGCATCACGGACTCAATGGACGTGAGTCTGAGTGAACTCCGAGAGATGGTAATGAACAGGGAGGCCTGGTGTGCTGCGATTCATGGGGTCGCAAAGAGTCAGATACGACTGAGCGACTGAACTGAACTGAACCTTTAGGTGACAAAACATGAGTTATATGTTATCTTCATGGTGGGAGGCATATCATATCTGGTGGTTTCACTGTTAGTGAGTAGATGATGACAATCTGACCCTTTGATTATATTTTAGCTTTTAAATTTGAAATATTTTTCTGTTCAGAATTTTCTCATTTTTATTTTTTGTCAATTTATATTTTATTTATTAGTTTTTGGCTGTACGTGTGGCTTGTGGGATCTTTGTTACCTGACCAGGAATTGAACCTGTGTCCCCTGTATTGGGAGCATGGAATCTTAATTACGGACCACCAGGGAAGTCCCCTCTTGATTTTAAAACTAGGTTTTACTCTTGAGATTAGCAAGGAATCTGTGAGGGTTATACTTGGGCTTTATGCAAATATTTCTTTCAACCTTTCATTTAATGGTTTTGGCATCTGTTGATGATACTTGCCTGGATCAATTATTTTATTGACGATGCAAAAAATGATTTTCTGTCATTCATCTATATCAATTTGCTATATTTTTTCTTTAAAGAAGAGCTTTCCCTCACCACCTTGACTCATCTTGTTAACTACAAGTAGATTTTTATGGCAAAACAGAACAATGCTCACTTTTTTCTCTCTAAATACAATTTCCAAATAAAGACTTGGTGTGATAGCTAATTCCTGTGGTGACAAAGAGATGGCATTTTTTCATTTTTTTTCTTCTCTTTGTTTACAAGTTTTTCTTTTAATTTATTTTTTATTGAAGGATAACTTCTTCACAGAATTTTGTTCTTTTCTGTCAAACCTCAGCATGAACCAGCCACAGGTATACATATATCCCCTTCCTTTTGAACTTCCCTCCCATCTCCTACCCCATCCCACCCCTCTAGATTGATACAGATCCCCTGTTTGAGTTTCTTGAGCCATACAACAAATTCCTGTTGGCTATCTATTTTACATATAGTAGTATAAGTTTCCGTGTTACTCTTTCCATACATCTCACTCTCTCCTTCCCTCTTCCCAGGTCCATAAGTCTGTTCTCTATGTCTGTTTCTCCATTGCTGCCCTATAAGTAAATTCTTCAGTACCATTTTTCTAGATTCCGTATATATGCATTAGAATACGATATTTCTCTTTCTCTTTCTGACTCACTTCACTCTGTATAATAGGTTCTAGATTCATCCACCTCATCAGAACTGACTCAAATGTGTTCCTTTTTATGGCTGAGTAATATTCCATTGTGTATATGTACCACGACTTCTTTTTTCACTTATCTGTCAATGGACATCTAGATTGCTTCCATGTTCTAGCTATTGTGGCTATATCAGTTTACATTCCCACCAATAGTGCAAGAAGGTTCCCTTTTCTCCACAAGCTTTCCAGCATTTATTGTTTGCAGCATTTTTGATGGTGGCCATTCTGAACAGTATGAGGTGATATCTCATTGTAGTTTCGATTTGCATTTCTCTAATAATGAGAAATATTGAGCATCTTTTCACATGTTTGTTAGCCATCTGTGTGTCTTCTTTGGAGAAATGTCTGTTTAGGTCTTTTCCCCACTTTTTGATTAGGCTGTTTGTTTTTCTGACATTGAGTTTGTACGAGCTGCTTGTATATTTTAGAAATGAACTCTTTGTCAGTTTTTTCATTTGCTATTATTTTCTGCCATTCTGAGGGTTGTCTTTTCACCTTGCTTATAGTTTCCTTTGCTATGCAAAAGCTTTTAAGTTTAATCAGGTCCCCCTTGTTTACTTTTGTTTTTATTTCTGTTATACTAGGAGGTGGGTCATAGAGGATCTTGCTTAGATTTATGTCATCAAATGTTCTGCCTATGCTTTCCTCTAAGAGCTTTATAGTTTCTGGTCTTATGTTTAGGTCTTTAATCCATTTTGAGTTCATCTTTGTGTATGGGGTTAGGAAGTGTTCTAATTTCATTCTTTAACATGTAGCTGTTGAGTTTTCCCAGCACCATTTATTGAAGAGGTTGTCTTTGCTCCATTGTAGATTCTTATCTCCTTTGTCAAAAATAAAGTTCATATAGGTGCATGGGTTTATTTCCGGACTTTCTATCTTGTTCCATTGGTCTATATTTCTGTTTTTGTGCCAGTATCATACTGTCTTGATGACTGTAGCTTTGTAGTATAATCTAAAGTCAGAAAGCTTGATTCCTCCAGCTCCATTCTTCTTTCTCAAGACTGCTTTGGCTATTCAGGGTCTTTTGTGTTTCCATATGAATTGTGAAATTTTTCTTTCTAGTTCTGTGAAAAATGCCATTGGTAATTTGATAGGGATTGCATTGAATCTGTAGTCTGCATTTAGTAGCACAGTCATCTTCACAATATTGATTCTTTTACCCAGGAACATGGAATATCTCTCCATCTGTTTATGTCATCTTTGATTTCTTTCATTAGTGTCTTCTAATTTTCTGTGTCCTTTTGTCTCCTTAGGTAAGTTTATTCCTAGATATTTAATTCTTTTTGTTGCGATGGTGAATGGGATTGACTCCTTAATTTCTCTTTCTGATTTTTCGTTAAGTGATTTCTGTGTATTGATTTTGTATCCTGCTACTTTGCTAAATTCACTGATTAACGTTAGTAACTTTTTGATATTATCTTTAGGGTTTTCTATGTACAGTATCATGCCATCTGCAGTGAGAGCTTTACTTCTTTTTCTCCAATCTGGATTCCTTTTATTTCTTTTTCTTCTCTGATTGCTGTAGCTAGGACTTCCAGAACTACGTTGAGTAATAGTGGGGAAAGTGGACACCCTTGTCTTGTTCCTGATCTTAGGGGAAGTGCTTTCAGATTTTTACCATTGAGAATAATATTTGCTATAGGCTTATCATATATGGCCTTTAGTATGTTGAGGTAGGTTCCTTCTATGCCCATTTTTAAGAGTTTTAATCATAGATGGGTGCTGAATTTTGTCAAAGGCTTTTTCTGCATCTATTGAGATTATCATATGGTTTTTATCTTTCAATTTGTTAATATGGTGTATCACTGATTGATTTGCATATATTGAAGAATTCTTGCATTCCTGGAATAAACCCAACTTGATCATGGTGTATGAGCTTTTGATGTGTTGCTGAATTCTGTATACTAAAATTTTGTTGAGGATTTTTGGATCTATGTTCATCAGTGACATTGGCCTGTAGTTTCCTTTTTACTGTTGTCTTTGTCTGGTTTTGGTATTAGGGTGATGATGGCCTTGTAGAATGAGTTTTGAAGTGTTCCTTCCTCTGCAATTTTTGAAAGAGTTTTAGAAGGATAGGCATTAGCTCTTCTCTAAATATTTGATAGAATTCTCCTGTGAAGCCATCTGGTCCTGAGCTTTTGTATTTTGGGAGATTTTTGATCACAGCTTCAATTTCAGTTCTTGTAATTGGGTTGTTCATAGTTTCTATTTCTTCCTGGTTCAGTCTTGGAAGATTGAACTTTTCTAAGAATCTGTCCATTTCTTCCAGGTTATCCATTTTATTGCCATACAGTTGTTCATAATAGTCTCTTATAATCCTTTGTATTTCTTCATTGTCTGTTGTAACCTCTCCTTTTTCATTTCTAATTTTGTTGATTTGATTCTTCTCTCTTTTTCTTGATGAGTTTGACTTGTCAATTTTATCTTCTCAAAGAACCAGCGTTTAGTTTTATTGATCTTTATTATTGTTTCTTTCATTTCTTTTTCATTTATTTCTGCTTGGATCTTTATGATTTCTTTCCTTCTACTATTTTTTTTTTTTGGTTCTTCTTTTTCCAGTTGTTTTAGGTGTAAAGTTAAGCTGTCTATTCGATGTTTTTCTTGTTTGTTGAGGTAAGATTATATTGCTATAAACTTCCCTCTTAGAACTGCTTTTGCTGCATCCCATAGATTTTGAGTTGTCTTATTTTCATTGCCATTTGTTTCTAGAAATTTTTTGATTTCCCTTTTGATTTCTTCAGTAACTTGTTGATTATTTAGAAACATGCTGTTTAATCTCACATGTTTTTGTTTCTTACAGTTTTTTTCTTGTAATCGATATCTAGTCTCATAGCATTGTGGTCGGAGAAGATGCTTGATGTGATTTTTATTTTCTTAAATTACTGAGGTTTGATTTGTGACCCAAGATGTGGTCTATCCTGGAGAATGTTCCATGTGCACTTGAGAAGAAGGTGTATTCTTCTGCATTTGATGGAATGTCCTCAAGATATCAATGAGATCCATCTCATCTAATGTATTATTTAAGACTTGTGTTTCCTTATTGATTTTCTGTTTTGATGATTTGTCCATTGGTGTGAGTTGGGTGTTAAAGTCTCCTACTATTATTGTGTTACTGTCAATTTCTCCTTTTATGTCGGTTAGTGTTTGTCTTATGTATTAGGTGCTCCTATGTTGGGTGCATAGATATTTACAATTGCTATGTCTTACTCTTGGATTGATCCCTTCATCTTTATATAGTGTCCTTCCTTATCTCTTGTGGTCTTCTTTATTTTAAGGTCTGTTTTATCTGATATGAGCATTGCTACTCCAACTTTCTTTTGCTTCCCATTTGCATGGAATATATTTTTCCATCCTCTCACTTTCAGTCTATCTGTGTCTTGAGGTCTGAAGTGGGTTTCCTGTAGACAGCATATATATGGGTCTTGCTTTTGTATCCATTCAGCTAGCCTGTGTCCTTTGGTTGGAGCATTTAATTATTTACATTTAAAGAAATTATTGATTATATTTTCCTATTGCAATTTTTAATTGTTTGGGGTTGATTTTGTAGATCTTTTTTCTTCTTTTGTATTTCTTGACTATATAAGTCCCTTTAACATTTGTTATAAAGCTGGTTTGGTGGTACTGAATTCTCTTAACTTTTGCTTGTTTGAAAAGCTTTCTATTTCTCCATCAATTCTGAATGAGATCCTTGCCAGGTATAGTAATCTTGGTTGTATATTTTTCCCTTTCAGTACTTTAAATACATTCTGCCATTCCCTTCTGGCCTGCAGAGTTTCTGCTGAAAGATCAGCTGTTAAGCGTATGGGGTTTCCCTTGTATGTTACTTATTGCTTCTCTCTTGTTACTTTTAATATTCTTTCTTTGTGTTTAGTGTTTGTTAGTTTGATTAATATGTGTCTTGGTGTGTTTTCCTTTGGGTTTATCCCATATGGGACTCTTTGTGCCTCCTGGACTCGATTGACTATTTCCTCTTCCATGTTGGGGAAATTTTCAACTAAAATCTCTTCAAAAAATTTCTCATACTCTTTCTTTTTCTCTTCTTCTTCTGGGACCCCTATAACTCAAATGTTGGTGCATTTGATGTTGTCTGAGACTGTCTCCAGTTCTTTTCATTCTTTTACTTTATTCTGCTCTTCAGAAGTTATTTTCACCATTTTATCTTCTAGTTCACTGATTCATTATTTTGCTTCAGATATTCTGCTATTGATTCCTTCTAGAGTATTTTTAATTTCAGTAATTGTGTTGCTTGCCTCTGTATGTTTATTCTTTAATTCTTCTAGGTCTTTGTTAATTGAGTCTTGCAT
The DNA here is from genome assembly GCA_917880005.1 of Nanger dama. NCBI lineage: Eukaryota > Metazoa > Chordata > Mammalia > Artiodactyla > Bovidae > Nanger > Nanger dama. The sequence goes on along the minus strand of CAKJTW010000014.1, from coordinate 29,061,692 downwards.
TTTCTCCATTTTCTTTTCAAGGTTTTGATCACCTTTACTATCATTATTCTGAATTCTTTTTCAGGTAGTTTGCCTATTTCCTCTTCATTTATTGGGACTTCTGTGTTTCTAGTTTGTTCCTTCATTTGTGTAGTATTTCTCTATCTTTTCATTATTTTTTTAACTTACTGTGCTTGAGGTCTCCTTTCCCAGGCTTCAAGGCTGAATTCTTTCTTCCTTTTGGTTTCTGCCCTCCTATGGGTTGGTCTAGTGATTTGTGTAAGCTTTGCATAGGGTGTGATTTGTGCTGAGTTTTTGTTTGTTTTTCCTCTGATGGGCAAGGCTGAGTGAGGTGGTCATCCTGTCTGCTGACGACTGGGTTTGTATTTTTGTTTTGTCTGTTGTTTAGATGAGGTGTCCTGCACAGGGTGCTACAGGTGGTAGGGGGATGCAGGTCTTGTTTTCAAATGGTTTCCTTTGTGTGAGTTCTGACTCTCTGATACTCCCTAGGGTAGTTCTCTGGTAGTCTAGGGTCTTGGAGTCAGTGCTCCCACTCCAAAGACTCAGGACTTGACCTCTCTGCATCTAAGAGAAGATGAGGGAAGGCTGAAGTGAGTTAGAAGCTGTTTTCTGATGGAAGATGAGGAAAACCTACAGTGACTTAGATACTCCTGGAAGCCTTCTGTGTGGCAGCCATTTGGTTCTGGGACTGGAAGGAAAACAGCAGCAGCTGCTTTTACAAGTTTTAACTTACTATGTCTTCCTGGTGAACTGAAGCTTTTATGATTGTGTAGTGACTCTCTTTATCCTTAAGTGTTTTTTTCCGTTTCTGTCCTAAATACTTATTAAAAAAAAATATTTAGCTTCTCCAGCTTAAATTTTGTTATGTGCTTGCTTTCTGTACTTTTTTTCATCTTCTTGGTTTTAACAGTCTGTAACCTAACATTTGCAGAGTTGGACACGACTGAGCAACTGAACTGAACCGAACCTAACATTCTTGTGTGTCTCTTATAAACAACATTTAGCTTAATTTTACATTTTTATCCACTTTGCTTATCTCTATGTATTAGTTGATGAGTTTAACATTTATCGTAATTATTGATATTTTATCCTATCTTTATATATTTTATTTATTCCATTTTCTATACCTTTTTAGTTTTAGCTCTCATCCTTCTTTTGAGATTGCTTGATATTTAGTTTGTTTTTCCTTAATCTATTTCTTGTTTTTATTGTTTTGAAGTTAAAAACTTTATTTCCATTCTTTTGGTGGTTACTCTTTTGACCACTTAGCATATGTATGGCCCAATATTTTGGTAGTTTGTAGCATGAACTCTGGAATGAGAATGCTTATGTTCAGCTTGCCAGTATGCGACCTCAGGCAAGGTACTTACTCTGATTATGCTTAGTTTTCTTATCCATAAAATGGGGATAAGAATAGAATCAATTTCACAGGTTTGTGTATTAAGTGACTATCTACATGATGAAGCCATTAGAGAGTAGTGTCCATCACACAGACATGCTCTGTCATATACATATATATTCTATGTCTATATGTATAATAAAATATAATAATTATTATAATTACCTATAATTCTAACATCTAAAGTTCTTGAGGTTTTATTTTTAAACTCTTGGCCAAATCTTTGATTGTGAACTCATATTTGGAGGATCTCCCTCTGGAAATCCTGAGTCCCTAAATCTAATGGATCTTTCCTTCTCCATTAGATCTGCCACCTGGGATCTACCCCATTCAGTTGTTTCTGTTTTATGTGAGAATCCCAGTTTCAGCTTCCCCTGCCTGCAGTGGTCTGGGGTTAGTTCTGATCTCAGCCTTCATGTAAGTCTTTGTCTGAGGGCAACCCAAGACTTTAGTAAGCTATTGTTCCCAGATCTCCCCCATAGTTTCAGCTCATGATTCTGAAGGCTTTGCTTTATTTTTATTTTTTTGGCCTTTGAGGATTTCTATTATTTACTAAGACCCTAAGAAGACACTAACAAGTATATTTTATCAAGGATTTGATACAACTACAGCAAGAGGGTCCTCAAAACACCTGGGTTCCCTACAGCTGCCAGAAAAGTTCATGGGGCTTACTTCTCTGACCATTTTGAGTGCAGGAACTTATTCATGCTAATCTCCTCAGATCCCAGCTTGGAGAGCATCTCATTCCTGTGCAGGATTGTGCTCAATTGCTCAGTCATGTCTGACTCTTTGTGGCCCCAGGAACTGTTGCCCACCAGGCTCCTCTGCCCATGGAATTTTCCAGGCAAGAATACTGGAGTGGGGTGCCATTTCCTACTCCAGGGGATCTTCCCAACCCAGGGATCAAGCCTGCATTCCCTGCACTGGCAGGTGGATTCTTTACCACTAGTGCCACCAGGAAGCAGGTGAAAAATGGCTGTTTAAAACGAAATGATAGGGACTTCCCTGGTGGTCCAGTGGTTAAAACTCTGCATTTCTGTGCAGGGGTGTGGGATTGATCCTGGTGGGGAACTAAGATCCCACATGCCATGTGGCTTAAAAAAAAAAAAAAAAAGAGTGGTTAAAAATCACACCTAGAGTTCTTAAGGTAGATGTTAGGACTCAGAGTTGCAATACCTTTTCCCAGCCTCTTGGGCAGCCATGATTCAAAGTCAGCCTTGAAAGCCCCGATCCTCTCCCTGCTTGTGGCTGATACCAGGGCAGAGAGGAAGGGGAGGAAAGTGGTGGGACAAGTCCACTGTGTAGAAAGCACACTTAATGACCCCTGGCTTCCCCAATCGGTTGTTCACTGTTGCCCCCTGGGTGGGGTGCCCCCACCCATCAGCTCTGGTACCCATGTCTTCTTTTCTACTTTGAGAATCAATCATTTCCCATAGACCTTTTCTTACCCAGGACAAGGAATAAAGATCATAGTTTGGTAGTCATTAGCTCAACACTTTTCAAGCAGCCCCGTCAGTCTATGTCAAAGAGTTCACGCACCAGTTTAATAAACAGTGGCCACAATAGAAAACAGTAAGAAACAGTACTTGAGCCAAGAGCAGGACAGCACATTTTCCGTTATAAACAGTTTCTTGTTCAGGTGGGCTTGGGGATGAGTGGGGAGGCAGAGGGCTGGCTCAGACCCTTTCTTCCCTCCACTCCAGCCCTTGGTGATCTGGGCTCTTAGAAGAGCATCTGTTTCCATTCAACAGAGTAGAACGTTCTTGGCTTAGCAATGCCTTCTGAGACCCCAGCCTTGGAGGCTGGCTTGTTCGGTGGGCTGTGTCTCTCCCTCCTTGGGATGCCAAGAGCATCATGGGCAGCTGAACTGGAGCTGCTGACTTCCTGGGTGCCTGTGAGCTGTGGGGTGACTTACAGGATTGCAGGTCCTTTGCTGCACCTAGAAATGCTGAGAGTGTGGGCAGAGAGGTGTGCCCAAGGGGGCTCTTGGTCTGTGTCTGACTTCTGGGCGATTCCCATGTGGGGAGGGCAGGGGAGGCAGTTCCAGCACTGCAGGGAGCAGGGGCATCATGGATCAGACTAGAATAAAAGAGACCAACAAAGAAACTAGGTAATTTGAAATTGGACAAAATGGTGGCATGCAAAATTAATCTTCCTTTTCTGAAACTCTTTGCTCCTCTCTACTCTCTAGAGGTCAGGAAGTCTCATAAGCCTTTACATCCTCCTTTTTTTTTAAAAAAAAATTGGAGGATAATTGCTTTATAGCATTGTGGTGGTCTCTGCTGTACATTAATGAAATCAGTCATGATTATATATATCCCCTCCCCTTTTAAGCCTCCCTCCCCCTATCCCCCCCCCCCCGCCCCGCTGCTGGTGGTGCTAAGTCGCTTCAGTCGTGTCCGACTCTGTGTGACCCCATAGATGGCAGCCCACCAGGCTCCCTCGCCCCTGGGGTTCTCCAGGCAAGAATACTGGAGTGGGTTGCCATTTCCTTCTCCACTGCATGAAAGTGAAAAGTCAAAGTGAAGTCGTTCAGTCGTGTCCGACTCTTACCGACCTCATGGACTGCAGCCCACCAGGCTTTTCCATCCATGGGATTTTCCAGGCAAGAGTACTGGAGGGGGGTGCCATTGCCTTCTCCTAGGTCATCACAAAGCACCAGGCTGAGCTCCCTGTGTTATATAGCAGCTTCCCACCACTTATCTGTTTTACACATGATAGTGTATATATATATGTCAATGCTCCTTTCTCAGTTTGTCCAACCCTCTCCTTCTCCAAATGTGTCCACAAGTCTGTTCGCTATGTCTGTGTCTCCATTTCTTCTCTGTAAATAGGTTCATCAGTACTATTTTTTCCTAGATTCCATATATATGCATTAATATCTGATATTTGTTTTTCTCTTTCTGATTGACTTCACTCTGTATAAAAGGCTCTAGGTTCATCCAACTCACTACAACTGACTCAAATTCATTCCTTTTTAAGACTGAGTAATATTTCCATCCTCTTTCTTATCAGAATCTGGTCTCTGGAAAGTGTCTGACAGCTGCATTTGATCAGAGAACAAGAGAATGGTAAACCTGGGTGTGTTCCATACAGTAAGGTATTTACATTTAATGGGAGTCTCTGATCTAAGGAATTTCAGCTCTTAATGGTGAAATTCCAGGTTGTCACTTGCTAGGAATGAAGACTGCTGCTGCTGCTAAGTCACTTCAGCCATGTCTGACTCTGTGTGACCCCATAGATGGCAGCCCACCAGGCTCCCCCGTCCTTGGGATTCTCCAGGCAAAAACACTGAAGTGGGTTGCCATTTCTTTCTCCAATGCATGAAAGTGAAAAGTGAAGTGAAGTCGCTCAGTCGTGTCCGACCCCATGGACTGCAGCCTACCAGGCTCCTCCATCCATGGGATTTTCCAGGCAAGAGTACTGGAGTGGAGTGCCATCACCTTGGGTTTAAAGGGGTATCTCAGAGCCATTAAGTCACTAAGGGTGGCTTGGAACCCACAGAGGAGAGGAAGGGAGGGAGGGTACAACAGGGAGGGCAAAGACACTTACCTTCCGGACATTGTAGATCCAGTTGAGATAGGCTGTGACCTTAGTGTACACTCCTGGGGTAGTAGGCCCCCCACAGCCATGGCCCCAGCTCACGATGCCCACCACTTGCCACCGGTCAGAGTGATACATCAGAGGGCCACCACTGTCACCCTGTAAGAGAGGCCAGAGCAGAGGCTGCTGGGGAGGGGTGGGCAGGGCTGGGGTGGAGAGGTGGGCTTCTCCACCCTGCCCTCACTGCATTGGTCCATCTGGCCCCTGCTCTCCAGCGCCCTCTGCTGTTCCACCTTCACTTCTCCTGCTCATGCTGTTCCTGCAGCCTGTAATGCCCTTCCCTTTTGGGGCGAAAGGGTTCTGCGGTCAAGCAAGTTGTGAGCGTGCTGTTAGCCCTTTCTTGGAGGTTTACAGCTCACACTAGCACAGTGAGGGCTCTAAGGGGTCCTGTAGTAAGGAAGCCTGGTTATCTTTGTCTAACCTAGTGCGTGATAAGTCGCTTCAATCATGTCCGGCTGTATGTGACCATAGGGACTGCAGTGTGCCAGGCTTCTCTGTCCATGGGATTCTCCAAGCAAGAATACTGAAGTGGGTAGCCATTCCCTTCTCCAGGGGATCTTCCCGATCCAGGGACAGAACCCACACTTCCTGCATTTCAGGCAGATTCTTTACCAACTGAGCCACCTGGGAAGCCCATCTAACTTAGTATTGTTTCCAGATTTATTGAACCGTTACAGGAGGGCTTATTTCATGCTAGTCGCTGTTCTAGATAACTGAGATCAATTAACGAAAAGAGAAAAGATCCTTGCCCTGAGGGAGCTTGGAATTAGATGGAGAGAGAGAGAACAAGCAAACTACAAAATGACATTTTCTTGTATAAAAAATGAGAGATAGTGAAAAGTGTACTTATTTGGGTGTCCTTCTTACCAGCTCTTATAGCCTGTGGGGCTTCATCCCTCAAAACCCAGTAACTCCATAGCTGAACTGCCTGTGGAGTTACTCACCCCCGCCCCCATTACTGTGAACTCCTTGCGGGAAGACACGGTCCTCAAAGTTCTGCATCCACCTGATATCAAGTCATCAAGAGAGGCCTAAGAGATGCCTCTTGAGAGAAGGAATTTAATGGCTGAGAATGGGGGTGGGAGAAGGGTTTGGGGTTTTAACGAAAATAGTTCAGAAGATCCTCTGGGTGGGGATGTGAGAATATGTTCACGGACTGGCCAGGAGGATGGCCGAGGGGCAGTGCACTGGGGCTTATCCAGCATGAGATGGGTTTTCTCTAGTGTGGTTCAGCAGCTTGAGGACAGCTGTAGAGAAAACAGACCTGGGGTTCCTGCCTGCTAGGGGCTCATACTGTTTTAAGTGATGGGAAGTAAGAGCAGGTGGGGAGGGAAACATCATCTTTGTATGTAAAATATACATTTGAAATCTCTCTGCTCCTATCTGTCTATCCATCCATGCATGCATCCATCCTTATATCTTTCTCCCTCTGCCCCTTCCTCCCTTCATCACACACTGAGTCACACACTGAGTGCCCAGCATATGCAAGGCTTCATGTGGGGGCATTCATCCTCTGAACTTTCTCATCTCTTCAAAGCAGACTTCCCCATCTCTGTAATTCCCTCATGATCCTTGGAGGCCTCACCTGGCAGGTGTCCACGCCACCCTCCGGGAGGCCTGCGCACATCATTGTCTCGGTGACCTCCCCTGGTACGCGTCCTCTGCATTGCACCGAGTGCTGTTGATGACCTGGACGGATCCCTGCTGCAGTATGTCAGACATCTTCCCTGGAGGTTGAAAACACACTCGCATTCCATTCTCGTCTTCAAATCCCAGCCTAGGACAGTTCTCTGGGTTTCCTGGTACCTTGGTGCTTGGACCTCCAGGATGGGTTTTTCTAAAGATTGGTCCTCCTTCCCATCACTTTTGGGAGCTGCTCACTTAGTCCTTGATCCTGAGCCTGGCACTTACCTCCGTTCTCTTCTGTAAATCCCCATCCGATGACCCAGAGTGGGGTGCCTGGAGTGAGCTCCTCGTCAGAGAAGGGCAGGCAGATGGGCCTGATTGTGCCTACCAGGAGCAGAGAAGAAGAGGGGACCCAAAGTTCAGGAGAGCCTGGCAGCTAAACCCTCTGTAAGGGTTAACACCAGGGTTTCCATAGCACATGTTCCATGGGATGTTAATAGAAGTAGCATAGGAAAAAAAAAAAAAAGATTTTATGGTCAAATAAGTTTAGAAAATGTGTTGGCTTTCCCTGGTGGTGTAGTGAATGAGAGTCCACCTGCCAATGCAGGAGTCACGAGTTTGGCCCCTTTGCCACAGAGCGACTAAGTCCATGAGACACAACTACTGAGCCCATTTGCTGCAACTGCTGAAGCCTGTGTGGCTAGAGCCCTTGCTCTGCAACAGGAGAAGCCATAGTAGTGAGAAGCCCAAGCACCACAAGGAAGAGGAGCCCCTGCTTGCCACAACTGGAGAAAAGCCTACGCAGCAATGGAGACCCAGCACAGCCAAAAACAAACAAATAATTTTAAATAAAGAAAATATGAATTAAACACAACAAAGCAAATTGCTTAAAAAAAAAAAACCCTCTCATGCATTTAATATACTAATGTGTCCCAGGAAGAGAGCTATGATATAAAAATGTTTTCCAAACTTATTTGAGAAAGGAACCCTCTTGTACCCAAGGGACCCGTGTTCTATGGAACCACCCATTGGAGATGTTGATCTAAATACTACCCAGTGTAAGCTTGAGTCATTGAACAGAGCTGGTCAAAGATGCTATGGGCTGCCTTAACAGTAATGAGTTGCTGTCCCTGGAGGAGAGCACATGGGCCCAGTGACCCTTTGGCAGGGAGACTGTTGAGGCTTTTGCATTGGTTGGGGTAGAGGATGGGCCAGGAGATCTTTTAGGTCCCTCACAATTCCAAGATTGGATGAATCTGTGATTCTCACTTGGGGTGCTCTATGTAGAGAAAAGACATCAGAAGAATCTGGCAAGGGTAGGGTGTCAGCTGAGAGCTCGAGGAGGCCTCGTGCTTTCATGACGATAGGCTGATATACTTGCCAGAAATAATAGGCCAACTGAGGTCTTGAGAGGAGTAGTGATGTGCCCAAGGCCGCTTAGTGAAAGAGCTAGTGGCAGAATGGGAGTTCTGTCCCTGGGCGCCCGGCTCTCACCGGAGAATGTGAGCGGGAGCTGCAGCTTCACGAGGGCAATGTCGTGCTCTCTGGGGTGTGTGGCGTTAGGCTCAAGGATGAAGATCTTGGCCACAGGCAGGGATGGGAAGCTGCCCAGTCTGTCTGAGCCAGCCCTCACCTTCCAGTTGGGCACATCGAGATGCTTCCTGGGGGCAGAGACAGTGTGGTTCAGGTCTGAGCCAAGCATGAGGAGGTTTTGCCAAAAGCTAGGTCTCTGGGGCCCTGGGCAGTGGGGTGCTGCATGTCCCTGCCTTGGAGGGAAATGATGGTGAGGGGTGCTGGAGAAGGGGCCATCTGAGGAATCACCTACTGCAGGTCAGATTCTAGAGGGGGATTTGATTCTTCTCCCTGGTGAACCCTGCCGGAAGAAATGTAAAACCGGAGGGGCTGGAGAATGGGCTACGCCCAGTGCCTGAGCTCTGGGTCCTGACACTCTATCCTCTAGTGCATTTCACTGGTCTTGTTACTCATGTGGTACTTGCATTGTGGTCAGTTCTGTCGTATACAGTAAGTCTCCTACATACGAACCTTCAAGTTGAAGACTCTCAAAGATGAGAATGTGTGTTTGCATGTCCAGTCATGTAAGTTCGTTAATGTGTCTGACCTTATTTGTAAGAGTTGGGTACCTAGGCTAACTTTGTTGAAGTTAATGAACAATTGAACTTATGAACATATCCTTGGAATGGAACACATTCATATGTAGGGAATTTACTGTACTTGTCTTCTTCCTGACACCAGACACAGCTGAGTGCACAGGGGAAAAGTTTATAGCTTTTATCAGATTCTCTAAAAAGGTTAAAAATCACTGGCCTACACTGTGTGCTCCTCTGAGGCAGGTATGGTGTCTACTGCATGAAGGCACATGGTACCTAGTAGGTGCTCATAGATGGTGAATGAATGAACAGGTGAATGAATGAAGGTGAAGAGGACCTGGAATGGTCCTTCTCCAGAGGTATGGGCAGGCCTCTCTCTGCTGGCTGGTAACAGAATACTTTTTTTTTTTTTTTACTTCTGGGTATAATGAAGGAGAGTGGCATGGACCTGGGATTTGGAGCCATTTCTTGAAAGACTGGCGGAAAGGGAGGGAGTTCTCAAGCCTCCCTTGGAGTCCTCAGAGGCGGATGGGAAGTGCTTTTGTGCAGTGAGTGATGTAGGGGAGAGTAAGGACACAGGGTCTTTGCTGGCTACCCTCCACCCCCACACCGCCCTATAGGGAAGAAGTCAGGCCTGGTGACTGGTACCCTCTGCTAAGACCCCCAAGGCCTAACAAAGGATGTCATGTCCAGTGTCTCATTAGGCAGCCACACCCTGGTACATGGTCTTCAGGGGGCAGGGAAGGGCTGGAGGGCATCAGACAACAGATTGGAGACAGACGATCCAGGCACTCAGGTTCCTCTGCGGCTCTGACCCCAGGGGCTCCCCGCGTGCACCTTACCAGAAACAGTGGGCAGCCGTGAGGATCCAGTGTGGGTCTAGGATGCTCCCTCCACAGATGTGTTGTTTGTTGTACTGGATGCTGACCTGCCAAGGCCAAGAATCCACAGAGGCCTCCTTCCCACCCACCACCCGAGGGGCCTTCACGCTCCGTCCGCAGTCTGGACTCAGAGGGAAGGAGGAAGAAAGAAGGAGTCAGGCTCTCGGAGACTAGGGTTGTCCCCCTTAGAGCCCCCAGCCTATCCTGAGCAGGGTCCTTAGGACTGGGAACAGGGGTTGGGGTAGAGGACCAGGCCAATTTTGAATTAGTTACCAGGAGACGCTGAGTGTCACAGACTTTCCCCCAATCTCCATCTCCTTTTTTTTTTAAGCTTCGGATGGATTTTATACTGGGAATATAGATGTGTCCATTGTGCTGGAATTCATGACCTTGAAACTAAACATGGACCCAAAGTCCTGCCCAGAGGGGTGTCCCCAGTTGCTCCCACTGAGTAACAGTGAACAGATGCTCACAGGCTGCTTTGGGATTGGAGAGTGGGAAGAAAGTTCCAGAAATGGATCTTCCCATCTCAAGCACACCTTTCTCCAAGTCCCTTCCCCCTGCTCAGAGGAGAGTCTCCCGATTTGACATCCTGTTCCCTCTTTCACATCCCACTCTCCTGGCTTTCACGTCTGACTTGGGAACTCTTGTAAAAAATCTCTGGTTCCACCTCTCCGCCCTGCTCCCAGCCTCTCCAATCCTTCTGGCAGTCACTGCCACAGTGATGGTTCTAAGGGGGAAAGGCCACCACCCTCTCTGGGTTTGTGCTTGGAAGGGGCTTGTGAAACACTTTCTAATTCCAAACACTGCTTTCTACACATCCCTCACTCCCGCACTCAAAGCTCCTTAGCATCCCTCTCTGTCTGTAGGGGAAGAGTTTAAACTCCTGCTCCTGGCAGCCTCCTGATATAAAATCGCTATCTAGCCAAATCGATCTGCTGGTAGCTCCCTGAAAAGTCTTTCTGTTTTTGCTCCAGGAAGTCCCTGTCCCTGAGATGCCATCTCCTCTCATGTTTATCTAAATCACTGTTCATTTGGCTGGGAAGAGCGCACTGGCCAAGACAGAGAGACAGACCTGGTCCCTGCCCTCTCAGAGCCTACAGTTCATTCTGTGATGTTTAGCCTGAACATTTTCTCCAAGTTGGCTGATGCCTGGGGATTTTCCTCTCCTGACATTTTCACAGCCTGCCTGGATGTTGGCCAGCTTTCCTTGTTGTTGTAGTTCAGTCTTGTCTTCTCAACCAGACTGAAGCCTCCTCTAGGGAGGATCTGTGACTTAAGCCTCGTTCTGACTTCAGTGCTGTTAGCTCAGCACATCAGGTGCTCAGACTCCATCAGTAACTTGGGGTCACATGATAATGGGTAAAAGTCTTAACATCCAACAGGGATGCATCAGTCAGTTCAGTTGCTCAGTCATGCCCAACTCTCTGCGACTCCGTGGACTGCAGCACGCCAGGCTTCCTGTCCATCACCAACTCCCGGAGCTTGCTCAAACTCATGTCCATCGAGTCAGTGATGCCATCCCACCATCTCATCCTCTTTTATCCCCTTCTCCTCCTACCTTCAACCTTTCCCATCATCAGGGTCTTTTACAGTGAGTCAGTTCTTTGCATCAGGTGGACAGAGTGTTCAGTTTCACCTTCAGCATCAGCCCTTCCAACGAATATTCAGGACTGATTTCCTTTTGGATGGACTGGTTTGCTCTTCTTGCAGTCCAAGGGACTCTGGAGAGTCTTCTCCAACAACACAGTTCAAAAGCACCAATTCTTTGGCGCTCAGCTTTCTTCATGGAGAAGGAAATGGCAACCCGCTCCAGTACTCTTGCCTGGAGAATCCCATGGATGGAGGAGCATGGTAGGAGGAGCCTGGTAGGCTGCAATCCGTGGGATTGCTAAGAGTTGGACACGACTGAGTGACTTCACTTTCACTTTTCACTTTCATGCATTGGAGAAGGAAATGGCAACCCGCTCCAGAATTCTTGCCTGGAGAATCCCAGGGATGGGGGAGCCTGGTAGCCTGCCGTCTATGGGGTTGCACAGAGTTGGACACGACTGAAGCGACTTAGCAGACTTAGCAGCAGCTTTCTTCATAGTCCAACTCTCACATCCATACATGACTACTGGAAAAATCATAGCTTTGACTAGATGGACCTTTATTGGTAAAGTAATGTCTCTGCTTTTTAATAGGCTGTCTAGGTTGGTCATAGCTTTTCTTCTAAGGAGCAAGCATCTTCCAATTTCATGGCTGCAGTCACCATCTGCAGTGATTTTGGAGCCCAAGAAAATAAAGTCTGTCACTGTTTACATTGTTTCCCCATCTATTTGCCATGAAGTGATAGGACCGGATGCCATGATTTTGGTTTTTTAAAGGTTGAGTTTTAAGCCAGCTTTTTCACTCCCCTCTTTCACTTTCGTCAAGAGGTTCTTAAGTTCCTTTTTGCTTTCTGCTATAAGGGTGGTGTCATCTGCATGTCTGAGGTTATTGATATTTCTCCTGGCAGTCTTGATTCCAGCCTGTGCTTCATCCAGCTCAGTGTTTCTCATGATGTACTCTGCATAGAAGTTAAATAAGCATGGTGACAATATACAGCCTTGAATTACTCCTTTCCAGATTTGGAACCAGTCCATTGTTTCATGCATGCACACTGCTAAACTGCAGGGATGCATCCACACTGCTACACTGCAAAGGCAGCGAGGGTGACCTTCCTCCTCTCAGGTAGTCCAGTTTCTGGCCATCTGCCCGGCTCAGCTTGGTTCTCCCCATGAGGCCGATGGGACCTCAGAGCTTGTTTTTCCTTCTGATCTTCTCTCAGAACTAGGGGCTTTCCCAGATTCTGTTGGGCTGTTGGACTAAAGGGCTTCTTGGGAAGATGAACTTCAGAGAGATCAAGAGAATTACCCATGTCACACTGGAAGCCAGTGGGACGGGTGCTGTCCAGATCTCCTGACGTCCTCCGCTGCCCTCCCAGCCCCATGCCACTCACTCTGGAGCATGTTAGTCGAGACTATGGCTCAGTTTGGCACTTCCTCCGTGTGGCCTCACACCTCTCTCTTTGCTCAGCCATTAGCTCTTGAGGACAGAGGCCAATTCTCTTACGTATCTTCTACTTCCAGCTAGCATCCGACAGTGATGACGCATCTTAACTGTTCCATGAATCTTTGCTAAATGGAATGAGCAGATGCGATTACGTGGGCCCTGGCCAGGGGTGGAGAGCAGGTAGAGGCTCGGTCCTGCCCTTTCTGGTTTTCCTACTCTCTCTTGGATCTCTGCCCACAACAAGTGCAAAGATATGGGTGGACAGTGGGAGGGAGTTCTTAACATCAACTACTTGAAGAAGTGTTCACCTACAAGCCCAAGGTCCAAGGAGTAATGTCTGGACAGAATAGAGTGACATTTGGAGTCTGAGTGATTTAAGAATGAGGATGAAGGTCTTCTTTCTTGCTTATTACTGGCCCAGGACCCAAACCCTCAGAGATGGGGCGTACTCACCAAGGCACTGCAGGGAAACCAGGGAACGTGAGAGACAGGGGCTGGAAAGGAGACACAGGCGTCCTGTGGTTTTTGCTTGTCTTTTGGCTGAGAGGCAGGAACTTGGGTCTCCTGGCACTATTGATTCCAGTCCCCTTCCAGCACCCGGGAAATATGAAGCCTTGCCTGGTGGGGGCTGTATAGACACCGTGCTGTGCTGTACTTAGTTGTTCAATTATGTCTGACTCTGTGACCCCGTGGTCTATACCCTCCAGCCTCCTCTGTCCATCGGATTCTCCAGGCAAGAACACCGGAGGTGGGTTGCCATGCTCTCCTCCAGGGGATCTTCCCAACCCAGGGATCGAACACAAGTCTCCTGCATTGCAGGTGGATTCTTTACTGTCTGAGCCACCAGAGAAGCCCAAGAATACTGGAGTGGGCAGCCTATCCCTTCTCCAGGGGATTTTCCCAACCCAGGAATCTCACCAGGGTCTCCTGCATTGCAGGTGGGTTCTTCACCAGCTGAGCCAGCAGGGAGCCCCATACAGACATCGCACTTCCACCCAGTTCATTGCGACTGAGTGCAATTGGGTTCCACACCCGTGCTGATAAGCATCTGCTGCGTGCTGAGCCCTGCCTGAGTCACAGCCAACCCCGGGGCTCTTGGCAGCCTGAGATGGGAGAGAGCAGAGGCTGGACCAGTGTCTGAGGCACTGCAGGCTCTTCTAACAGAAGAGGAATGGGATTTTAGTGAAACTCCAGGCAAACAATCATTCTGCTGCTGCTGCTGCTGCGTCGCTTCGTTCTGCTCCTAGTCTTCTCCTTTTCAAGATTTACTCTTTGACGAATAAGCAGCTCTCAGCAACCTCCCTGCATGCTAAGGAGACATCATTCTCTCTGTGGGGTGACAGTGTTCCTGTAGATGCCAGGCTCTGGCACAGGTGGTGGGCATAACAGGACAGTGGCCATACAGCTGCTCCTCTGGAGAGTTAGAAATGCAAGGGCGGGGGCCCTACTCTGGCCTGGGTGAGTGGTAGCAAGGACAAAGTGGCCTTTGGAATCCTGCCTCTGGGGCTCAAAGAGAGCGTAAGGCCATAGGAAACCAATTTGGTTTTCTCATTTGACTGATGAAAGGCCGCCAGCGTGTGGACAGCTCACTTTGTCCAGCTGCCCATTGTATTAAGCCAAAGAGTCAACACAGAAAACCGCTCAGAAATGTGATGCTCTAGCTTTTGATATCGGACAGTCTGCCTGGCCAGGAATGCTTGTTGTCTGGCTTATGTTCCCCTTGCTGCATCCATTCAGGGTGGTCTGGCTGCAATCCCAATGACGGCGAGCATGGGTGAGCTTTCTGGGCCAGAGGCATTCTTTCACTTACCCGCTTGAGTTTTGCACCTGAAGCTCTTGCAGGTTCTCTGTGATTTTGACAATGTCCAGATCTTGGGCTGGGCCAACGTCCACAGCTCTGAAGGTGGGTTTGCTGCTCGTTTTGGGAGGGAAAGGGAGAGAGTGAGAGACGTGAGCTGAAGCAGGAGCTCAGACCAAGGTGGTGGGAAAGCCCCCACTCCCAGGAGAGGGGGCAGTGGAGGGTGCTGGGTGGGGCTGGCAGGGGAGTGGAGGTGGCCTTGGTCAGCGAGCACAGTGCCTGCTTTGCCAGAGGGACGTTTCTTGGCATCCAGGATTCAGCCCTGAGCACAGTGTTGACATGGACTTGCTTTCTTGGGCAGGGAAGACTGGTTCTGAGCCCAGAGCTCTGAAGAAATGTTATGGACACCCTTTTGTAACTCCCAGCTCTGTCCTTATTCCAAGTGTCCCAGCTGTTTCTCCTGGTTCACAAGGAGGCAGAGGAAACAAGATAGCACCCATCCCTACCTTGGAGGGAACTAGATGTGGATATTTGGTTCTCCAAATGAGGCTTCTGGTCTGAACTTGGTAGTGGGGTACACTTATGGTCCCTTTGGAGGTGGGACAGGCCAAGATCAGGCTTCACATGCATTCAGACAAACATCTTTCTCATTTGGATCACTACCCCTCTTTCTCGCCACAGATCCATGTTTGTCTTCTTTTAAACCTTGAGTATAAGCCTTCCCTCCTCCAGGAAGTCTTCCCTGATTAATCTCATCTTCCTGATTTTGCTGTCCTGAATGTGCCTCCTTCCCATCTCTCCTATCCTTCCCCATCCTGTATACCAGTCATGCTAATGTAAGCTCTGTATGCAGGTTTGGGTCAACCTAAGACACTGGCTGACTGGCACATTCTCACATGCCCACCCAGGAATCTGGCACTACCTGGATGACCTGGCCATGGCACCTGAAAGGCTGGAGTTTCGCACGCAGTGCTGGGTTTTGTGCTGAGAGCCCTCAACCCTGAGATTCTTGTCCTGGCTCTGACACTGGCTTGATATGTGACCCTTGGCAGGTCACATTTTCTCTCTGGGTCTCTCTAAGCCTCAGTTTTCCCCTCTATAAATGATGGGTGGACCAGATGATCTTCAGAGTCCTTCCCATCTTGAGCCATCTAGAGTTTTGTGGTCCTGGGACAAGAAGGCCCTCCTAGCCAGGGAAATCTGAGATACAGAAGGAGGGATCATGGTGGAAGTGGACATTCCCAGGAGAGTTAGCCTCTATTCACCAGTTACATGATGATGAATAATTCTGGTCAGCTTTGATCTTGCAGAGCCCAAGAGCAAGATGGCTTGATGCCTTAAAGAGCTTAGAAGGACAGAAAATCTAGGAGCCTTTTACCTTAAGAACCTCTGGAGACATCCTGGTTTCATAATCAAGCTGCAGCCTGCTCTGCTAGTACAGCTGACGCTGCAGTTGGCTAGACTGCAGTAGGGAGGGGAGGGGCTGCAGCCAGGAGGCCAGGCTGGGGTTGCTGTTGGGGGAGGGGGTGACGCAGGGGCAGGGCTTGCCGTCCTAGCTCTCCTTGGAAATGAAGAGGGCAGGGTGTCCTTTCCGATAGGTACTGCAAGTTGCACACCGTGGAGGGCAGGGAGCAGGAGAAACCTGGCAACCGGAGAGCAGAAGGCGCCAATAGTTCTGATGGATCGGTGATGTCTGTCTAGAGTACTTATTGAAAAAAGAGCTTGAGGCTGCTCTAGGGTTTGATGGAAGAGGATTCTGTGATTGACTGATGGACAATGTCTGCCTAGGATGCATCATTTCCACCTAGTCTCTGGGTCCAGTTTCTTAGAATCCTAAAATTCGGGGCCTGCCGGGAAGAGATTATCCCCTGTGCAGCTGAATGCATGAGTCCTTTTCTATCCTCTCCAGTTAGGCTCTGAGTGATCAACTGTCTCCCCTCTCCTCCCTTTACAGATGAAACCTCCACAAAAGAGAGAATTATCCAACCTAGAAACAGATATAATTCTGACACCCAGGAATTAGGGGGTCTTGGGCACACATTCCAACCCTCTTGATCCCAGCTACTATCTGATCAAGTTAGTCACCTTCTTTGAACCTATTTATAAAACAGATAGAATAATAACTACCATTTCGGGTTTTGCCAAGATCAAATGAATATAAATATGCAATGTTAATTACCCTTCTAATAACTGTATACTTTTTCATCCTTAATTACCCTTCTTATAACTGTATACTTTTTCATACTTTTTAAAACTGCTTTTGAAATTTCCTGAGAGAGCTGAGATTGCTGATGAAACCCCAGTGAGATCAGGTTCATTTAAACTAAATTTTAACCAAAAGGGCTTTGAATAAATAAATAAGATTTTTTTGTATTCTGGGGCAGGGACAGCATTTTGCCAAACCAAGAAGAAATGAGGGTTGAGGAGTAAAGGAAAGGAGGGGATTATAAAGGAGCCTGAACTGTGTGTGGGGGTGGGGATGGGGGTGAGGGTGGGGGTGGGGTGGGGGGCAGATATTCTTTCTCTCATAACCATCCTATGAGGTTGGCATTGCTTCTCTCATTAATTCTTTTTAAAATTAATTAATTAATTTGACTGTAGGCTTTCCAGGTGGCTCAGTGGTAATTCCACTCCAGTATTCTTGCCTGGAGAATCCCATGGACAGAGAAGCCTAGTAGGTTACAGTCCACGGGGTCGCAAAGAGTCGGACACGACTGAGTGACTTCACCTCAGTGGTAGAAATCCCATGGACAAAGGAGCCTGGTGGGCTATCCATGGGGGTCACAAAAGAGTCGGGCATAACTGAGCCACTAAGCAACAACAACCAGAT
This sequence comes from Nanger dama, assembly GCA_917880005.1. Taxonomy (NCBI): domain Eukaryota; kingdom Metazoa; phylum Chordata; class Mammalia; order Artiodactyla; family Bovidae; genus Nanger; species Nanger dama. Next base: position 29,044,411 of record CAKJTW010000014.1, on the reverse strand, counting down.
CTTAGCTGTGGCATGCAGGATCTTCAGTCTTCATTATGGCATGCAGGATCAGTTCACCCACGAGAGATCAAACCTGGGCCTCTGCATTGGGAGCGCAGAGTCTTAGCCACTGGGCCACCAGGGAAGACCCTTCCCCCCAACACACACACACAATCCTCTCCATTAACTCTTCAATAAACTGAGGCTTACAAGATTTAACTTCATGCTGCTTGTAAGGGAAAGTGTTTCAAAAGCAGTTGTCTGACTCCAATACCTACAATTTTTAGGAAAGAGAGAGGAAAGGGGAAGGAAAGAGGAAAAGGGGAAAAGAGGAAGGAAGAAAGAGAGGGAGAGGTCATGGGGTGAGGTGACAGCCACCGGACCTTGGGCTGGGTACCTGTTATAGCCCATCTGCCGACAGGCAGTCTTGGCCAGAGCTTCTGTGAAGTTGTCGAAACAGGCGGAGGCCCAGTTCTTTGTGGTGGGGTTCAGCACCTGCAGGGTGGATCGGTCCTTGGAGAGGCGGACTGGGGGAAAGGAACCTGGGTCAGCTCAGGGCAAGGGCTCATCTTGCTCATCTCCCACAGAATTCATCATGTGACCAGCCCAAACCGGTAGTCCAAACCCTACCAGGAACTGGGGAGCCTCACAGAACATCAAACCTTTCCACCTCAAGGGGAGTTCCTCTTTTGGCTTTGCCTGACTGAGTCTTGTTCTGACAGGAGCTAGGGTGACCAGATGTCCTGGGAATAATTTTAACTTTTGCCCTGGCATAATTATTAATAGCTCCCCTTTCACTTTTGAGCTTCCCCTGTGGCTCAGCTGGCAAAGAATCTGCCTGCAATGTAGGAGACCTGGGTTCAATCCCTGGGTTGGGAAGGTCCCCTGGAGAAGGGAAAGGCTACCCACTCCAGTATTTTGACCTGGAGAATTTCCTGGCCTGTGTAGTCCATGGGGTCACAAAGAACCAGACACAACTGAGTGACATTCACTTTTAGATGTATTTGCATATATACATTTGATGGTTGTATTACAAGGCCTTCCTACCTGTGGTTCACACAAGTTCTCTAGTCTGGGAAAACTTCTCAAAGAGGAACCTTGCTCTTTTTTTCCATGTAAGGTCAGAGAGGGGGAGGTGAGTGAGAATTGCTATTGGCAGCACAGTGGCAAGGCTCACAGGCATTTGATTTCTGATTAAAAAAGGAGCAAATACACAGGATGTCATTCAGCCTTGCCCTATGAAAGCCCCCCATCACCCGTGTCCTGGGCTGTCTTTTATTCGCAGAGCCCAAGTACTAGGTGGATCAAGCTGGATTAACCCAATCCAAGAAAGAACATGGGTTTTTATGTAAAAACCATCCTTTGAAGGACCTAGCTCAGTCTTGTTCCATAACATGTCACAATAAACACTTCTATAATGAATAGCCACCCCTGGTGGCTCAGACGGTAAATAAACTGTAATTCAAGAGACTGGGTTTGATTCCTGGGTCGGGAAGATCCCCTGGAGAAGGAAATAGCAACCCACTCCAGTATTCTTGCCTGGAGAATCCCATGGACAGAGGAGCCTGACGGACCATAGTCCATGGGGTTGCAAAGAGTCAGACATGATTGAGCAACTAAGCACACACGCAAAATAAATAGACGAATCAATAGCTGGCTAGTGGCTGAATGGTCTCTTTATAGTCCCCTTGAAATAATAGGTGAAAAAAGGGAACTCCCCAAGGTCATTCAATTCAGCATCCAGGTGCAGCAGGAATGGGGCAGGCTCAGTTACAACTTCCTGTCCCCTCTGGTCCACATTTGTTCATCAAAATATACTGAGTGTTTGCTACACGTTAAGTACTGGGGATCCAGTAGATAAGACATGATCCTGTTTTTAAGACTCTTACAATAGGGAAGGAAGCTGACCGGGCAGGTGGCAGATGCAGTGCAGTGGATCAAGAGGACCTGAGCCGACTTCCTGCTCTGCCCACTCCCCTGGCCCCTCGGCCCCTGGACGCACCTGCCACTGGAGGTCCCTCGGGGAGTTTCTTGACGCAGTACTGCTCATCCTCCCCCGAGGCACAGTCCTGGTGGCCGTCACACACCTGCTCCCTTGGGATGAAGAGGAGGGGCTGCCCACAGAGGAAGAAGTAATTGTCCAGAATCACCTTGACTGGAAGGCAAGGGCAGGGAAGGGCAGAGAGGGGCTGATGGTCAGGCAGGCAGCCCAGGGGCAGGAGAGGCTGTGTTTCTCTGAAAACCTGCTGGGCCTGGAGACAGGCAGGTATGGGTTCCAGGCCCACTTCTGCCACTTAATTACTGGTGTTCTCAGTCTTCTCATCTGTAGAGTGGAGATAATAACACCAGTCCCCATCCCTAAAGATGGCTGAGGAGTCTATCAAGATCACATGTGAGGAGCAACTCAGAAATATCCCCCACTCGCATCTCAACCCCAAGTACACAGGGCCTCTGGGGACGGAGGAGACAGCACTGGGCCCAGAGTCTGAAGACCTGAGCACTGGCTCTGCCACCTCCTGGGTGATTTTAGACTAATCCCTTGCCCTTTCTGGGCTTCACAGGGTTGTGGAGAATGAACGCTTAGTGGGCTGGTGGTTGTGAAAGCGTCTCATCGCTATCAAGCGCAGTTCTAGGTGTTTTTGCCTGGGGTTAAAAGACCATTATGAGGTTGGCGCTTTGCTCGCTTTGTCTTCGGCCTCCTGCCTTCAGGGTCTATTGCTCCTTCTCTGCCTGGATGATGGGAAGGAGTCTAGTGTTTTTAAGTCCTCAGGAAACAGATATTTCCATACTTTTCCAAACTCTCCCAGCTCCTCCTGTCTAACTGAACTCTCCTTTGGCCTGAAGCTCCCCTGGACAGCCTAGTATCACCCTTGAGTGGCCCTCAGAGAGATAGAAACAAGTGTCATGATGGGCCTGCTTATTGCTGCTAACAGCTTTCCGGGCATTGTCACCCGGAGTCCTAACAATAACTTTAGGAGGTAGGTGCTATCATTAACTCACATTACAGACAATGATATGGAAGTTTAGAGAGTTAGGGTTTATTTCCCAAGCCACATGCACTTAGGTGGAGCCAGGATTTCAATTAGTCCGTCCAGCTCCAAAGCTCTTTGCTGCTTCTCCCAGCCTTCCCTATAGGAGCTTAAAATGTGACTTCTTGGTCCTGATGCTCCTGCTTTGAGAAGTAAGGGAGAAGGAACAGGTACAATATTTCCTTGACTTTCAGGGTTTGGTTCATGGTCAGGAGCCAGGGTGAGAAAGGGTCAGTCCTGCCTCCTGGGGAAGCCAGGATACAGTGTCACCAATTGAGCCCCCAGAAACTAAATGTTGTTGGAGCCCAGCCCAGGAGGGAAGCTCAGGTTACTGATTCTAGTTGCAGAACTTGAGGGCCCCGGGGCTGGAAGTCACTCAGGACCTTCTGGGACAGGGAAAGCCTGACTCTAAATCATATATTAGTACCTGCCCTGGCTCACCCTGAATCTGGCCCTGTCGGCTCTCTCCGCTATGGGGGGCACATGGTCAGAGAAGGTAAGCTCATCTTACCGTAAGTTTGAACAAAACAGGCTTAGGACAACAAATCTGCTGATGCCCACCACCACTCTTGGGTCAGCCAAGGTCTAAAGGGTTTGGGTTTATCTTCATCCCCTGTCCCCGTGGGGCACTCAGGATGGGTGATGTTTATGTTTTGGATCTGCATTTCCACTGCCATGAGGTGGAAATGGACCTACTCAGTTGGGAGCCTGATTGTCTGTCTCGGCCTCTCAACAGCCATATCCCCCTTCTCTGGCTCAGTGCCCAAGTGGAGACAGAGGGGTTGGACCAGATGAGCTCAGAGTGTCCTCCGATGAGGCAGAGGCTGCCCCAGGCTCCAGGAAAGCTGTCCTGGCCTGGTGAGCAACCACATGGCCTTGGCCTCAGCCTTACACACTGCAGGATGACCTCCACTTCTGCACAGCCTAGTTTTTAATCCAAGTACTTTACACACATTACCTCATTGGTTCTCTGATATCCCTCTGATGAAGATAGGATATTTTACAGGCGAGGCAACTGAGGTTAAGAGAGGTTGGGAGACTTACTCAAGGTCACACAGCAGCAAGAAGGGGCAGCACCGGGATCCCCATCCCAGGTGTCCTGAGTGCTAGTCAGGTCCTCTTGGCCCTACTTCCTGGGTGAAATCTGTGGTCAGTACTCTGCTTGGCTATGGTGGGGGGTGGAGGTGAGGGCTCAGTCATAGGATGAAGTGTGGGGGAGGCTGAGAGGGACAGGCTCTGGGAATCAGGGCTTGCTTGATTCACTCATCTTTTGCCCCAGAGTGGCCTGCTTGGATCACACTGGGTCTTAGGCTCCAGCCATAGTGAAGCCAGAGCTCAAGATGGGGCGAGGCGCTGCCCTCTTGGAATCTTCCCTAATGCCTCTTCCTTCTTCCCCTGCTCACAAGCAGACATGCTCCGCTTCTCTAGCCGCAGGGCTGCCAGAATTCACTCAGCTCTCAGTCTGCAGACCTGGGAAGGAGGAGGCCGGGGGGCGCCGCTGCTGCACAAATTGCCTGATTAGGTTTGTAACTGGTGCAAACTGTGCTTTCCCAGTAGAAGGAATCATCTGGGACAGAATCCATCTGGGATAGACGGGGGCGGAGTTCATCTCCCCTCCACTCCAAGAAGGCTTAGTTCAAAGCAGGGGTGGATTCAAAGCTATATGCACATCACCTCCCCTCGACTCTGCTAGGGGGAGGGTGGGCAGTGCTGGGAGGTGAAGGCAGGGAAGGGGTGGGTGGGAGCTACCCCTTGCTGGGGTGAGGCTGGAGGCCAGGTGGGGGCTGGAACTTACTGAGGATGGCCACCACGACGATGGTTGCCAGGCTCAGCACTACTGCGATGATCGGGATCCCCACTTTTTTGAAGGTCTCCAATGGGGTGCGGGATTTGCGCAGGGGGGTGACATCTGTAGGGGGAGGGAAAGAGCAGTCAGCCCTCAGAGGCTGCCCCTGCCAAGCGCTACAGCCTCTCCACCCTCCGGCTCCAGGAAAACTTTGGGGATAGTTTTGTTTGGCGCTGGGGTTATTCCTGCAGACTAGGCTCAGCTTCCTCAGTGCGTGGACTCCCACCTCCTTTCACTTACCTGGGCTTGTCCATCTTTCCCGGTGCTCCTCCCACCGTGGCCCCTGTCCTAGGGTGTTTCTGTCCAGTCTGACCTGCGTCTGCCCCAGGAGAGGCCCGTCCCCTTTCCCTTTACTATCACGTGACCTCTTTCCTGGGTTTCCCAAGTGGCGCCAGTGGTAAGGAACCTTCCTGTCAATGCAGGAGACGTTAAGAGACGGGATTCAATCCCTATGTTGGGAAGATGCCCTGGAGGAGGGCATGGCAACCCACTCCAGTATTCTTGCCTGGAGAATCTCATGGACAGAGGAGCCTGGTGGGCTACAGTCCACAGGGTTGTAAAGAGCTGGACAAGACGGAGCACGTGTGCAGGCATCCTCTTTCCCAGGTTAACTTTGGAAAGACTTTAAGCTCTGGGTGTGCAGGGGCTGCCAGCACAGCACATGCTTGTCCAGTCCAGTGTGCTTCGTAGCTCAGTCGTGTCCGAGTCTTTGTGATCCTACGGACTGTAGCCCTCCAGGCTCCTCTGTCCATGGGATTCTCCAGGCAACAATACTGGAGTAGGTTGCCATGCCCTCCTCCAGGGGATCTTCCTGACCCAGGGATTGAACCTGCGTCTCTTAATGTCTCCTGCTTTGACAGGTGGATTCTTTACCACTAATGCCACCTGACAATAGAGTAGGTTATTAATAATGTTAGTGGGTGTTGTTTTTTTCATGTTCCTGCAGTGAGTGTTCAAAACTGTCCTCTTTCCCGTGGCCGTGGACACTGAGACATTTTGCTCCTTCTTTCATGTGCAGTTTCTTCATGGAGCACTTACCTCTGGGATACAAGGTTGGCTGGTTTTCCCAGAAGTACTTATTGGGAATTCTTTGATGAGTTCTCTTGTCCAGGGCCCAGTGTCTCTGCCTCCCTGATGTTCTCATGGAGAACATCATCATGAAGGGAAGGGTTTTCTTGGTTTATAGTCTATAAAGTTTACTCTTTATAAAGTTAACCAACCCTCTGACCTATGAACAGCATCCCTGCCTGCCTCAGTTCCTTCAGCCTGTCAGCCATCTGCTGCTAGAGAGAGCTTCCTAATACTTTGCTTTCATCCTGTCATGTCCCTGCTCCAGAACCCACAAGGGCTCCCCACAACTTCCGTAACTGGACCACACTCTTCTCTGGGCTTTCAAATCCAGTGTAATTTGGCCTCCTCTCCCAGTCAGATGGATTCCCACTGCTTCCTCGCCAGCCCCCGTTCCACACGAACAGGTTCACTCCCTGCTCCTTGGACAAACTGTAATCACTCTTAACTTCAGAATTGTCACTTGGCACAGATTTCTCCCTCCCGGGCTCCCTTAATTGTTTTCTGGTTTGGCAGTTCCCAAGCTTACTCAGGTGATGGAGCACTTGTATGTCTGGTGTTCTTTGGGGATGCCAGAGAATATTGATATGTTAAATTGCAAAGTAGAAACTAAGCATCATTTACCTGCTGAAGATTGTATTGTTTGTGATCTTTATTAACCCATGACCCTGAAATAATAAGCTGTCAAAGTAAGTGGGTTTGGTCATTTCCTTATGAACCTGTCATATTAATATTTGTTCTCTGCTCAATTTTTTTTGTTGTTGTTGATCCAGGCTATTAGGCATAGGTATCAATAATTTAAGGGAATGGAATGAGAGGGAAAAAAATCCCTCTATATTTGGGAAGATTTTATCTATTAACTCCTTTTTTTCTGCTGTAAGTCAGGCAAATACTGCTATTTCCATTTTATATGCTATTTTTTGCTTTTATTTTTTTACAATTTAATTCAACAAATTTTTGGCATGTGGGATCTTAGTTCCTGGACCAGGGATCAAACTGGCATCCCCTGCAGTGGAAGTATTGAGGTTTAACCACTGGACTGCCAGGGAAGTCCCTCCCATTTTCTATTTTACTAGTGAAAGCACTTTTGTTCAGGTTGCTCCTCGGCAGCATGGTCAGACTGTAAACTTCATGAGGGCAGGGACATTAGCTGTTGTATTTATGCTGTAGCTCAACGTCCAGTCCAGGGCCTGGCCCATGCAGGCTGTCACAGTATTGCTGAAGGAATGAGAGAATGAGGAACTGAATGAGTGAATCAGAGAGTTACTGCCACTGGGGTTTTAGGTTTGTTGGTCCTTTTTCCCCAGAGACTGTGCCTTCTGCTTGTATTAATAGAATGAATCCTGGAGATTACACTTGCTCAATAAATGTTTGTTGAATGATGGATGTGTCTTCTGTAGCATTTAACACTTGGAGGTGGTGGTGAGGGTCCTGCAAGAGGGGTTTAGTATCTACTTGGTAACTGATTGAGGCCGAGGTAGACAAAGGAAAGCCAGACTTGAGCTTACCGAGGCTGTTCAGGGGTCGATTGATCTCAGGATCCTGTAATTGAAGGAAAAATAGTCAGTGAGTTAAACTGAGTGAAGGGCTTTTATATATGTCCTCTTTTCCCTGTTAAGTCTAAGCTGGAGGTCTCCATGATGTCTAAATAATTGGTTCAAAATATGAAAATTAGTTATGCATTCAAATGACCTGGTACAGCAGGTTTACTAGTGGTAGCAACTAGTTATCAATTATAGAAGCAACTGGCTGCTGGGCTATTGAGTGTTTTACTGAGTTTCTAAGATGATTTGCTTTCTTTTATGTTTTTTTCAAGCATTTGTCTACTTTTATGGATGATATAATTCTATAGAAACTTGAACAGACACTTCAAAAAGGAGATGCTTCCATGGCAAATTAAGTGCCAAAAGATGCTTGATATCATCACTCATCAGCCTAATGTAAATTATTATTATTATTTTTACCATGCCACACGGCCTGTGGGATCTTAATTCTCTGACCAGAAGTTGAACATAGGCCCTCGGCAATGAAAGTGCAGAGTCCTAACCACTGGACCACGGAGGAATTCCAGGCCACTGTAAATTCAAACCACAATGAGCCATGTCTACACAGACACCAGAGTGGCTAAAATTAAAAAGCCTGACAATAACAAGTGTTGATGAGAATGTGGAGCATTTGGAAATCTCATACGCTGCTGCTGTGAGTGTAAATTGGTGCAAATATTTTGGGAGAAGGTTTAGCTGAGTTTACTAAAGCTAAACAAATGACTATTCTATGATTCTATGACCAAGAATTAGGGCCAAGAGAAATGAATACATCTGTTCAGCAAAACACCTATATAGAAGTCTTTATACTACATCCAAAAGTCAATCACTGGTGGAATAGATATGTAAATTGTCGTATATTCATATAATGGAATATCATTCAGCAATAGATAAGAATAAACTTGCAAAATGCAATGACACATGGAGTAATCTCAAAGACATAATAATAATAAAAAAAGAAATTATAGACCTAAAAGAGTATTACTTCATATATATGATTAGAAGGTAGAGGTAATCCATGGTGATAGAAAGCATAACTGTGATTATAATGAGGGTTATTGGAAGGAGCGCAATGGAGCCTTTTGGAATGTTGGAAAACTGGATCTTGATCTAAGCATTGATTACATGGGGGTATATTGTTGTTCAGCTGCTAAGTTGTGTCCAACTCTTTTGCAGCCCCATGGACTATAGCCTGCCAGGCTCTCTGTCCATGGGATTTCACAGGCAAGAATACTGGAGAGGATTGCCAGTTCCTTTTCCAGGACACCTTTCTGACTCAGAGATTGAACCTGAGTCTCTTGCATAGCAAGCAACTTCTTTACCACTGACCCCCCATGGGTAAAAATTCATTGAGTTGTACATTTTAGATTTGAGTAGTTTACTGAACATATACTCAACAGAATAAACAGAAACAAAAAGCAACCAGGACACTAAAGTATTTCTTCAAGTGTAGTCTTGTCACCACACCTACAAAAATACATACACAATGGCTCTCATGTAAGTACTTGCACCCTTTCCTGCAATGCAGAGGCTAGGGGAGGGTGCTGCCTAAGTTCATGCTTTCCTGCCAGCCGTGAACTCTCTTTTCTTTCTTCCTTTTCCTTGTCCAGCACGAGACCTGGAGCCCCTGGGCAGGGTGAGGTCTAGGTCTCCACCCCGGGGCTCACCTGCCCACTGGCTGAGGTCACAGCCATTCCAGAGCAGGTGGGGAAGCTTCAGGTCCCTGGACATTTCCAGCTGGAATTTCCTGAGTCTCACTGGGGATTGAGAGGGACTCTTCTAATGCTTCAGTTGGGGCGGGGGTGGTCTAGATTAGAAATTGTGGGGTCCCTGGGAGCTGCCTGCTCTCATGGCAGACAGTCATTGGGAGAAGGAGCTTCTTCCTTTCTTCCTCAACTCTGTGGTCTGCTGTGGGGACGTGCCTGGCTTTGCCCTACGGGGGCACTAGGCCACAGGTAGCTGAGGGATGCAACAGACATGGCCAAGGCTCTGCAGGGACCAAGTTGGAACATGGGCTCTGCCTCCTATTAACTGTGAGCCTTTGGGCAAGATACTTAACCTCTCTGAGCTTTAGGTGTCCCCTCGGTAGAGTGGGGAAAATGACACCTGCATCATAGTGCTGCCATAAGATATCTAGCGGGAAGTGCCTGGTTCACAAAGCAGCTTCCTTCTGGACCCTTCTTCCCTGTGCCCCCAGACACTTGGCCTAGGACTGTACCCTGGGAACTCTCCAGTCGGTGATCTCTATTTCTTATTGCCTTTGCCTTCAGTGCTTTGCATCTGGCTTGTACCTAGTAGAGGCCCAGTAAATGACTGCTAGAATTCTGGGCTCTGTACTGTAGCTCCTTCTGGGCCATCTCTCCTCCACCATCACCAGGGCCTGCATCAGCAGCTACTTCCAGGATGAAGATGAGAACAAATCCGGTGACTCCCTCCGTTTTGATAGCTACAGAGTCAGGTGATGTTACCAACAGTAATCTATACACAATCAGCAAGTAACAGTCCACAGAGTTCTTTTGTCTAATTCAGTCAAATACAAAGATGAAAAGAAATAACACTTGTCTGATAACCAGAGTGGTTCAATAGCTAGGTATTAAACAAGTATTCGTTGAGGGTCTGTGTTGCACCAGGCACTGCTCTGGGAGCTGCGGATTTAAAGACAAATGAGAAATAATTACAGCAAGGATGGGAGAAGCGCCAAACAAGATATGCAGGGCCCTGCTCTTGAGAAGCTTGTATCCTGGGGTGAGGAGGGAGTAGGGGAGCCAGGGGGAGAATAGGGAGGGTGGGGGAGAGCCGACCATCAACAGATGAACCCAGAGAGAGTTGGGCGCTATGTGGAGAGTAATGTGGGTGATGGGAGACAGTGCCTGGCTGTGTGCTGAGAAAGGGAGATCTAGGGGAGGGATCAGCTTAGGGAGGGCCTCTGGTCTGAGGCGTGAATGACTGGAAGTTGCCAGGCAGGCAGGAATAAGCCTGGTGCTGGAGGAACAGAATGGGGATCAGTGTGGCTACAGCAAGGAGGGATAAATAGACAGTTGGCGAAAGATTCAACTGTGCTTCAAAGATAAAGGCAATGTGTGTGTGTGTTCAGTTGCTCCGTCCAGTCTGACTTTTTGCAACCCCCTGGACTGTAGCTCGTCAGGCTCCACTGTTTATGGAATTTTCCAGGCAAGAATACTGGAGTGGGTTGCAATTTCTTCCTCCAGGGGATCTTCCTGACCCAGGGATTGAACCCGAGGTGACCTCAGTTTATTGTGTCTCCCGGGGTTGACAGGCAGATTCTTTACCAGTGCGCCACCTGGGAAGCCCCTGAAGGCAATGTGTGCTTAGCCACTCACTCATGTCTGACTCTTTGAGACCTCATGGGCCTGTATCTCACCAGGCTCCTCTGACCAGGGGATTCTCCAGGCAAGAATATGGAGTGGATTGCCATGCCCTCCTCCAGGGCCTAAAGGCAATCAGCCTTACTCATAGATTGAATGCTTTGGGGGTTTTAGTGAACAGGCAAGAGGGTATACGCTGAGATGTGGAAGGCTATGGGAGGGGCAGTTTGGAGAGATATCAAGAACATCCAGGTAGTGGCCAGTCTGCTGTCGAGTCCTTTTTCACAGAGTCTGCCTGCACATAAATGTCTGCATTGATTGAAGCGGGTAGGTTGAGTCTCTTTTGTTTATTATTTCAACAAATATTGACTGTTTTTCTTTGGTGGGTCCAGAATTGTGCTAGAAGCTGAGAGAGAGCAGGAACAAAAGAGGCCTTCAGCCTGTTCTTGCTGGGACCTTGAATTCCTCGTCTCTGAACTGAAGTGACCCCAGTACCCTGGGCTAATATGCTTTCTGTTGCTATCAACTGAATAGTGGTCATTATACAGAAAAGCCTTACTTTTTAGAAAACAAAAGAAAAATAGGAAGAAAAGCCTGCAAACTAGAATAATAGAGGCTGCGGTTGTTTTGGTCATGACCGCACCCCTGGTGTCTCCTACAATGCCTGACACATTATGTGTATTTAATAAATCTTTGCTGAATGAAAAAATTAAGGAAAAGATTACAGTTTTAAGGCTCAGTCCCAAGCTAGCCTTGAAGAAGCTGGCTGTTAATTCACACAATAGAACATTATGCTGCAGTCAAAACACACAAACTATAGTGCCACAAAGTAATACGAATGGCTGGAGCAATTTCATATTACAGGAAAAATTAACTCCCAGAAGATTTCATAGAACACAGAATCTTTCCCAAAAAAGCAAGGAAATTATGAACATGGGATTCAGGTTGATTCTAGCACCCTTTCTGGCCTATCAAAGATGTACAACTAAGATTTGTTGAATTAATAAACAAAAGAGACTTGCCCACCTACCTCAGCAAGGAGATCTCCTGGTTAGATGTAGGTTACTGCTAAATCCTAGCTTTTGTTTTGGGTGGTAGGTTTATGGAGACTTATTATGCTACTGAAACTAGGGGTGAGCTCTGCAGTGAGCTCTGCATGGGCCAACAGTGAAAAATGCCATGAATGAAGGATTATGATTTATCCAGGGCTGTGCACCCGAGGGTCAAAGAGAAAAGAAAAATGCAGCCACCTGGCTCTACTGAGGGCTTCAAGGTGTTAAACTCCCATCCTCCTGATGTTCTGCTCTGATTCCCACCTTTTTTTTTTTTGAAAGATTTTTGGTTTTTATGTGGATCATTTTTAAAGTCTTTATTGAATTTGTTACAATATTACATCTGTTTTCTGTTTTGTTTTTTTGGCCCCAGGCCATGTGAGATCTTAACTCCCTGACCAGGGATCGAACCTGCACCCTCTGCATTGCAAGGTGAAGTCTTACCACTGGACCACCTGAGAAGTCCCTGCTATTCTTATGCTGCCTGAGTTCTTCAGTTAGTGGCTCACTCTTTGGTTTTTCTTGAAGCCTTTCTGGCAGACTTCTCCAGTGCAGAGATGAGAGATGATGGGTTACTAAACTTCTGGCAAGGGCAGCTGCTGGAGGTCAAGGGCACTGGGGAGAGTGGGTAGGAAGGTAGGTGCGTTTTAGGCCTACTAATGACAGCTGAGGAAAATCAATGCCAGCTACTTTCCCAAGCAGGATAAAGATGGGGACTCAGCAGCTGCGTTGCCTTTTGGTCCAAAATCAATCCTGAGCAGAGGGAAGGGGAGGGGGGAGCTGAGAGATGTGGGGACCAGATTAGATCCTGGGATCTGGCCTGCCCCCAGCATTGTGGTGGATCCCCGCATGATCACAGTGTACACGGCTGAAAGGGTCTCTGGACACCATCTCAGGTGACTCCCTTGATGTCTTGGAGAAAACCCTCCAGGCCGGGGGAATGTCTTGCCTTGGAGCTGATAGAGTGAAGGGGGCTAGGAGACCATCAAAGGCCAGCTGTGTCTCCTTCTGCTTTGCTGGAGGCGTCTCTGTTTACCCTCAGCTTGATCTCAGCCTCTGGCCACAACTGCCATAGCCCAGGCCCAGCCCTGCCTATGCAAAGGCGTTGGCCTCCTCTTTTGGTTGGGGCTGCTGGTGGGGTCACCTGCCTTATTGACTCAGGCTGCCAGTAGAGCCCTGACTCACAGGGCCAGCCGAATCAGTGTCTGACCTAGGGCTCATCCTGGAATAAGGCTCCTGCTGTCTGGAGTAAAACGAAAGGGCAAGAATCCCTAGGGCCCCAGAGACCCCAGAGCTGGAGGGAGGTGGGAGGTGGGTGGAAGTTATTTGACTGGAAAACATTACGTTACTGCCTACTGCCTGATTCTATCAGAGAATCTTCTTACCTTGCTTCTCAACTGGGGGCAGAAAGACATTAACCCAAGACCTGAATATGGAGGCAGAACAACTTATTCTGCAGTTGGGTATTGTTACATATCTTTCATAAATGCCACGAAGATTAAATCCTTTCACAACACTGAGAAATTATCCCCACTTTACACAAGAGAAAACCCAGACTCCTATAGATTGAGTGGTCGCTATGGCCCCAGAGCAAGTAACAGATCTGGCCCTTGAGGCCAGCCTCTTAGACTTGGTGGACTGTTGTTTTCATTTCCCCACTGTTTCAGGAAGCTGTTTGGTTGTTGTCAACAGGTACTGGATCCTTCTGATTCTCTGCTCCCCTGCAATGAGGTCTAGTTGCATATAATTAGCATGCAATCAACATGTAGAACTTACTCCCAGCATCTCCTCAGCCCTTCTTCAGTCTGGAGGCAAACCCACCTCTGCATGGTTCTTGACTGCTAAATTGTCCATGAACAGGGGTGAACCTTCCTGCCAGGCTGAGTTAAGGAAAGGGCCTACTACAGTGTTTGGTACCTGGCAGGAGCTTTATCCTCCTTCTTCCCTCTGTTCTTTTAGCTTTGCACCTTTATCACTTGCTCTCCTTCCTTTACTTACTTTTATTTTATTTACTTTCTTTCCTTTATTTACCTCAGCCACTGCTGTTTTATTATTTTTTTAACTTTTAGGTTTTCACTGGGGTACAGCTGATAAACAATGTTGTGACAGTTTCAGGTGGACAGCAAAGGGACTCAGCCGTGCATATACATGTATCCATCCTCTCCCATACGCTGCTCCCATCCAGGCTGCCACATAACGTTGAGCAGAGTTTCCTGTGCTAGACAGTAGGTCCTTGTTGGTTATCTGTTTTAAATACAGCAGTGTGTGCGTGTCCATCTCAAACTCCCTAACTATCCCTTCCCCTCAAGTCCCTGCTGTTTTAGATCCCAAGAAACTCTTGATTGTGTTTAGCTCAGCTCCAAATCACAGATAACTATCTCAGCTGTCTCCCCTCCAGCACAGAGATGAGGAATCAAACATAAGGCAGCTCTTATTTTTAAATGGGGGCGAGGATTAAGTGTACTGTAGGAAAGACAAAGATCCAGTTGGGAGAGTATGAGTTCTCATCTTGCCCTGTCTTCTGACTTGCTGGTGAGCTTGTGCATGCTCCTCGACTTCTCTGAACCTCAAGATGCCTTCAGTAATTCGGAGCTCTCTTTCAGAGATGATGAAGCAGAGAAGAGGGTAATTAACCGCACAATGAAATGGGTACCACCAGGCTAATAGTGAGGCAAAAAGAAACAACTGCTCACAGAGGCCAGAAAGCCTGGTCAGCTCCTTGGTGTGCTTTCTTTGCCAAGCATCCTGCCCTTGGACCTCATTTCTGTCTTCATTCCTTATTCCAGAAAGAAGTTGGTAGGGGCGCAGAGCTGGCTGATTGGGGTGTAGAAGAGGGGAGGAAAGCAGGAGTCTACAGAAAGGGGCTTTCTGGCCCTGATCTGTTCTGTGGTTGCTTCAGGCTCCCACGGGGTCTGAAGCCCTGGCTTCCCATAGTCTCCTGGGAAAACTTAGAGCAGGATGCTGCTGTTGCTAGGTGATGGGATATACAGGTCCTCTGGGGCTCTGGCAGGTGGCAGCTAGGTTGCTAAGGCTGGTGATACGGTAGGGAGGGGGAAACCCAGGGGAGGGGGTGGGGGAAGTTCTCTGGGTGAGCCAGGGGACCCAGAGGCTGCTCCCAGTCAGCCTGCAGAGTGGGGCTCGGCCATCGGCTGGCTCAGGGGCTGCTCTGAGGGGCCTCACACAGTTCTGACCCATGAACCTGCATCTGACTCCCAACCTGACGTCAAGCAGTTACATGCTGTCCATCCACGGTCTGATGCCTTTGGCAGGCTGGAAGGGAATACCCTCTCTCTAGGGTGCCTCAGCCATGACAGGTAAGGTAAGGAGGGTGGCCGTGAGTGGGCCTGAGGGATCATGAGTCAAGAGAGGAAGGTGTGAGTGTTGTGAGATGAGCCTAGATGGGAAGCAGCAGCCCTGAGTACATGGAAGGTTCTCAGAGATGACAGATCATGCTGGCTTTCAAGTATCTTCTGAACTGTTAGAGCCCATGGCCAGGCAAAGCCCCCAGCCCTGGCCACGCACAGGTGGGTATCCCCGCCCTGGCAAGGAGGGGCCTCTGGATACGCCCTTGCTCGCTCTGGCTTGGGCAGAGACGTCCTTATGGCGGCATGCTTTCCTTTGGACCAACCTCAGACTCAGCTGCTACATTCAAAACCATTTTGCCTTGTTCTAAGCCACACAGATGTTGACCTGTTGGCAACCTGAGTTGAGCACCTTGGCCACATCCCAGCGAATAATGGCTCCAGGGCATGGCCTGGGGCGGAAGGGAGGTGTCGGGTGACCTGCCATTATCCTGTGGCCAGCCTGCTGTTCACTGCCATCAATTAAGAATCAGCCTTTGTGTTCAGGTACAGCTCTCAACTCCAGGTAGGGCCAGGGGAGAGAGCAAAGGTGTGACAATTCCTGGCTTACAAGTGAGGAAACTGAGGTCCAGAGGCACTGTGCTGTCTTGCCTCAGGTCACCGGGCTGGACATTGTGGAGGGCTGGCGGGAGGTATTAGTTCATGCCTGTTGGGTTGAGTCAAACTGAAGGAAGCTGGGGTTCTCCAGTGCAGAGCCCTTGCCTCCAGCTGATGTTGCTGTTACCTGTCACTCCTGAAATCCCACCTCAGGGCCATCCTTCGGCCTCAGGAGGAGCAGCCCCTTCTCTGCAGCCTCTCTGAGTTCTCTTAGCAATTCTACTTTATTCAGTTTGCTTTCTGATAGTGGCTCCATCCAGCCCACTTTGCCTTCCCTGTAGGGTGTGATGGGATGGAAGGTGTCCCCACCTTTGCATACCTGAGAGCAATGCCTGAGCAGAGGCTGAAGGGGACAGGAGAGTCGTCAGGAGGCAGGCCACCAAGACTGACAGGGACACTTAGGGGTTTGCCTTTGGAAAGAGCTGATGGATCTCCGAGCTTGGCAGAGTTCTCTAAACCGTGTAATTTACTTGAACTAAGGAACGGCCGTCCGTGATGCAGGCTGAGGTTGATAAAAGAACCCCACAAAGTTTATATTGCCTTTGAAAAATCCACACTCTCTTTGCTTGTCCTGAATTGTCCTTTAAACTTTAACAGGGAGAGAAATGGTGGGGAGGGATGAGGGACTTTGGTGATAAAAATCTGACTCTTCGATTTACCTGCGGAGCTCTTTGTAAGCTACTATTTACCTTAGGTAAATCACTTAACATCTTCTGGACTGAGTGTTTTCCTTTGGAACTCAGGTGTGGTAAAACTTACTGTGATGAAACCTGACAGCGAGAAAGTTTCCATCAGGTACTTTACCTGCTAGTTCAATGCACCTTTTCAAGTTCACAGAAACCCCCATCTGGTCTTCTCACGGTCAAACAGACTTGCTCATGGTCCCGCTCACTTGGCGTTTGTGGTCTGAGAAGGGGTGTCTCTGCTCTTGTCCCTTCTGAACTCCGAGTCAGGAGCACTGGCCTGAATCTCCTTCTGCCCCTTGTCGACCACGTGACCCTGAGCAAGTTACTCAGTGTTTCTGTGTCCTCATCTGTAAAGTGGGGAGAATATGATCTATTTCACAGGATTGTTGGTGAGGATGAACTGAGATGATGCGCACAGTGCTTTGATGTGCAGAGAGGCTGTTGTGGTTGTTAGTCACTCAGTCATGTCTGACTCTTTGAGACCCCATGGACTGTAGCCCACCAGGCTTCTCTGTCCTCGGAATTCCCCAAGCAAGAACACTGAAGTGGATAGCCATTCTCATCTTCAGGGGATCGTCCTGATGTGAAAATTCACCACCTCCAACATGCCCTGGAAGCTTGGGGAGCAGGACTCCCTGCAGCACTGGAGGAGGGTCTGAAGGTGGCTCGCCACAGGGAGGACTGAGCATCCTCCCTTGTTCTGCATGAGGCCAGAGAACCAGCTTCTAGTGGGCCAGTTTGGCTGCTGCAGCAAAGAGCTGCCATCTCCTGGCTGAAGTTTGTAGTGATTCTGGGATCTCTGCCTGTGAACCCTGAATTCGTGATCCTGAAAATGGTGCTTCAGCACTGCCTCCATGGCCGCTCTGCACCTATTACTTTGCAGTTGTGCAACGTGAGGCTCCTTTCCTGCATTCCCATTGTTATCGTTCAGTCGCTCAGTTGTGTCCGACTCTGCGACCCCGTGGACTGTAGCCTGTCAGGCTCCTCTGTCCATGAGATTCCCCAGGCAAGAATACTGGAGTGGGTCACCATTTCCTTCTCCAAGGGATCTTCCCGGCTCAGAGACTGAATCCAAGCCTGTGCATTAACAGGTGGATTCTTCACCACTGAACCACCAAGGAAGCCCCCTGCTTTCCTGCCCACTCAGATGACACTGGGAGCGCTTGGTGAAGTTTCTTTTTCTGGGTTGCCGTTTTCTAGAGGAGACTGTGTTTCATACTGGATGGATGGAGCACGGGCCTCAGTCAAGTTATTTAACCCCTGGGGGCCTCAAGGATGTGTGTGTATGTGTGAGAGAGAGAGAGAGAGAGAGAAAGAGAGTGAAAGAGAGACAGAGTCATAGATAGAGCCAGACAGAGATTCAGTGTCTTCCTCTTAATGAGACCAAAATATGCATAGCATATAGCACATTGCTTAGGCAAGAGTACTGGAGTGGGGTGCCATTGCCTTCTCCACTATTACATAGTAGGAATACAATAAATATTAATAACAACAGCAACAATACTAATACTTGGTCCATTCAGTAAGACACTATTCTGGGACTGGAGATAGAGCAATGAACAAGTAGGCAAAGTCCTTGTGCCCATGGAGTATATATTGTATTACTTAAATTAATAATTCACAATATTAATATAGAACCTAGGAAGGGCTTGACATAATAGATACTAAAATATCATTAATTATTAATGAGAAAGCCTAGTAGAGGGTCTAGCATATGTGTAATAGGAGCAGAGCAAATGGTAGCTATTTTATGGTTTCATTAGGTCAACGGTTCTGACTTCAGGAAAGGAACTGAAGGATGAGGATGCCCTCGGGGGAGAATGACCACAGTTAGGGGTCCTGAAGTGATGTCATGGGATGTATGTGATCTTTCCATGAACAAAGATTGGAGGATCCAGGAGCTAGAGAAGTGAAAATTTCAGGTAGCACAGATGTGGTCCTTTAAAATATGTAGGGCTGGACTTCCCCAGTGGCTAAGAATCTTCCTGCCAATGCAGGGAGACACAAATTCGATCCTTGGTCCAAGAAGATTCCACGTGCCATAGGGAAACTAAGCCTGTGTTTCACTATTGAACCCGTGCTCTAGAGCCCAAGAGCTGCAACTGCTGAAGCCTGTGCACCTTAGAGCCCATGCTCTGCGAGAGAGAGAGAAGCCACCGCCGTGAGAAGCTCACCTGCCACAGCTAGAGAGTAGCCCCTGCTCACCACCACTAGAGAAAGCCTGCACAGTCAAGACCCGGGGCAGCCAAAAATAAAAATAAAAGGTTAAAAATGTGTAGGACCATCTCAAGGTGGAGACAGAAAGGAAGCTGAGGACAAATGGGGAAAGTTACATAAAGATGGCTTTCTCTTGGCAAAGGGAAGATTGTTATGAACCACAGGAGGACAATGAGTAGAAGCTGAATCATGAAGGAAATTTCTGTTCTAGACAAAGGCAAGGCCAGTGAAGCACTCTGGGGAATCCTGGGGGCATTTGGCGGAGCCCCCAGGGATTGCTGCCCTAGGAAAGAGGCAGGTCAGGAGTGGATGGGGGTCACAGTTTTTTCAAATACTGCATCTCTGGTTTTTTCTCTGTTTTCCATGTGGGGTTCTATATTAGATTTCAGAGGGGCCAAGGGCTCTGAGGCTGAACCAAATTTGGGGAAACCACTTATCTGGAAGACCTCTAAAGTCCTTTCCTTAGGGCCTATGATTCTAAAGAGCTTGCTGTTAATAGGAACTTCTGTTACCTCTTTGCCAGATAAGACCAGTCCTAGTGCTGATTTACTCATAACATTCTCTCTTTAAATCGATTTTCTGTCCTTAGTGATCTCATAGTAACTTGCTTTTCTCCTAGGTAGCATCAGGCATGAAACTTGTTCTAGGTCTTCTTGAAAGTCTGACTTAATTATGCTCACTGATTTCTTGTGTCCCTGTGTTTTCTTTCTTCCTTAGTGACCTTTAGTAGCTTATCAAGGAATGCAGTCTCCTTGCAAAAATGACATTGTCTTTATTCCATTTGATTGTACCAGCTGATGCAGTCTTCCCTAAATGCATACTTTATTATAAAATTTATCAGCTTCTAGATAGGAAACTGGGGCCCTCTGGTCTTACGGTTTCTAGTTTAAGTTCAGGTCTTATGGGTGCACATCTTCGAGGAGAGGGGACGGCAGGAAAGAAAAGCAGGTCACTGGATCCCAAACTCCCAGAGCTTAGGGTCCCAGACCTGACTCCTCTTGACTAAGTGATCCTGCTCAAGTCACTTGAGCTCTTTCAGCCTTGGTCTCCTCATCTGTACAAGGAGGATCACTACATCTCAGAGAGCTGGGGTAAGAGGCAGAGAGATTCTTGGGACATTCCTGGTGATCCAGTGGCCAAGACTTCGTGCTCCCAATGCAGGGGGCCTTTTCAATTCCTGATCGGGGAACCAGAGCTCACATGTTGCAACTGAGAGTTCACATGTTGCAACTAAGCCCCCGCTGCAGCCAAATAAATACATATTAAAAAAGGATTCAGGGAGATTCTGGATATGAATGTGCTTCTCAAGCCAGAAAATGCTGCTCTTGCTGTGTTCAGGTGGAGATGAGATGCAGCTGCTATTGTTACTATTCTCTTTAAAGCATCAGTGATTCTTTCTCACCAGGGTAGGTCCTCCGACACCCTGGCAGGACCCTCTTCTCTGGGGATCAGAGGCATGATCATGCTTGTAGTCTCCAGTGTCAGGGTGGGAATGGGATGAAGGTGAGGTGGGGTGACCTCAGCTACGTTGTTCCCTTTCTGTTTCACGTCCGTGGGTGAACAGATGCCCTGCTCTGCCTGAGGTGGGGGAAAGTAGTTTTCCCTGCCTCTAGGAGAAGGAAATGGCAGCCCACTCTGGTATTTTTGCCTGGAGAATTCCAGGGACAGAGGAGCCTGTTGGGCTGCCATCTATGGGGTTGCACAGAGTTGGACACGACTGAAGTGACTTAGCAGCAGCAGCATTCCATCCACAGCATATGGAGCATATGAGCTTAGATTTTGGGTATTCTCTGAATCTCCCACCGTGTCTTGCCCGTGCATAGTACATCCTGTATGCTCAAGGGAGCACGTGCTGAATGCATGCATGCATGTTATACAGGAAGAAACTGACTGCAGGAAATGCCTAAAGCATCAGCCATACCAGCAGGCAGAGCCCCTGCCAGACCAGTGTGCTGCACGTTTCATGACGGAAGACGCTGCTGACACTCCTGTATGTGTGCCCACCCCTGAAGTGGTGCCAGTGCAGCCTCTTGCCCTCTTCCTCAAGTGTTTCTTTCTCCCGCTACCCTGTGAGAGTTTCCAGTTGCATATGGTTATGCTAGGAAGCTGGAAGCTGCTCTGGGAGGAAGGAGTGGAGAGAGGTGTTGTGGTCTTGAGTCTTAAATCTTGTTTCTCTGCTGTGATTGTGACAGAGCTGTAGGCTGTGAGGTGGAGTTAATCACGTCACAGGGGATTGCCACATTGGCTCTGCTCAAATGCTCTCTTTCTTATCACTGGGATTTCCAGGTGGGTTCAGGCCTCACTCCAGCCCCATCTGGGATGAAAAGAGCTGGGGAACACCTCTGGTGGCATCTGGGATCTTTTCCATTCAGACTTGGCTAATCTTGTTTTTAGTGTCAAATAAATCAAACTGCTAGTTACAGGGGTTCCAGTTTTTGGTCATTTGTTTGTCCTTTGTTAGCAAACATTTATCAGGTGCCTATTCTGTGCTAGGTCCTATGGTAGGTTTGGGGCTAAAAAGATGGAAAAGACACAGACCTGGGCTTCTTTACACGGTGGTAAAGAATCCACTTGCCAATGCAGGAGACAAGGCAGGTTTGATCCCTGGTCCAGGAAGACCCCACATGCTGTGGAGCAACTAATCCCATGCACCACAACTCTGGAGCCTGTGCTCTGGAGCCTGGGAGTCGCAACTGCTAAGCCCACGAGCCTTACTGAAGCCGAGCCCTGAAGCCTGTGCTCCGCAGTAAGTAAAGCAACGAGAAGCCTGCGCACCACAGCTAGGGAGTAGCCCCTGCTTGCTACAACTAGAGAAAAGCCCGTGCAGCAGTGAAGACCCAGCACAGCCAACAACAAATAAATAAGTAAAAGTAACAATAGAGACACAGACCCTCCTCTCAAAGCTCACAGTCTGCTAGTGACTCTGATGTTTGTAAAATAATGTGACAGATGAATGCATTTCAGGTTTTGGGGAATCACTGTTGGGGTGGATCATTGCTTGGGCATTTGAGGTGCTTTACAGAGGCAGATCAGAGAAGGCAATGGCACCCCACTCCAGTACTCTTGCCTGGAAAATCCTATGGGTGGAGGGAGCCTGGTAGGCTGCAGTCCATGGGGTCGCGAAGAGTCGAATATGACTGAGCGACTTCACTTTCACTTTTCACTTTCATGCACTGGAGAAGGAAATGGCAACCCACTCCAGTGTTCTTGCCTGGAGAATCCCAGGGATGGTGGAGCCTGGTGGGCTGCAGTCTATGGGGTCGCACAGAGTCAGACACGACTGAAGCGACTTAGCAGCAGCCGCAGCAGCAGCATAAAGGCAGAAGTTTTTATCTGAGCAAGAAGGAAGAGTGAGGGAAGGTGAGCTGAGGAAATCTGGAGAGGACTGCCAAGATTTTCAGGCCTGAGAACATCTGTCTCCGGCTATCCTGGGGTTAGTTCTGGGCTTCAGAAAAGTTGGTCCAGACTTCTTGAGCCCTGTTTTGGTTTCTTCCATGTTCCCCCTCTGTCCTGAACTAGTCTCTCCTCACTTCCCACATTTAGCTCCTCAGAGTTTCTCAGTCTTTGTCAAGGGCACAGGCTGGAAGTGAAGGGTGTTTGCTGCAGATGACTGCTGGGGTCTCAGTGGCACAGAGTGGGGGCAGGAAGGGTGAGGGAGAGACCAGGGGAAAGACCAGGCCTGGCTTCTAAACCACTTCTCCATGTCCTCATACCCAGGCACAGAGCTCTACCCCCAGGGCTGGAGGGAAGAGCGCTGGGAGACAGAAGAGGGCCTGGGGGCTGTACGTCCACATTCTAGCCCACTGTTCCCTCTACCCAGCATGGCCCATCTCCCCACATCCCAGCTCCGATGCAACCTTTGGCCTCCACTAACCTCTAGCCAGGCCCACACCCTGGTCTGGCTCTGACAGCTCCCGTGTGTCTCATCGCAGCCTGTGATACTCAGTGAAGCAGGAGTTGGTGAGATTGTGATAACCATCAACCCCTTCCTACCCTCCACATGCTCTAGACGCTGAGCTCTGTGAGTGCAGGGCCACGTCTGCTCTGTCACCAGCCAGTCTAGTGCGGGTACAGAAAAGGCACAGCACCCATTTCTTGGGATGAGGTGGGGCTGTGCCAGGTTCTGTGGGTGGCTCAACCTGAAGCATGAGCACCCAGCAATTGCTGGGACTTCACTCTGGCCCAGCCCCCCTGAGCTCCAGGGCAGGGTGGGCACCCTGAACCTGATCTCCATGGAGAGCCTGCATGACACCCCGAGGGGCCCAGACCCCAGCTTTGCCCTCTGGCCCTCTGTGCTCGCTATGCCCCTTTGCTCCGGCCACTGCCTCCGCCCGCTTGCCACTACACTGCCATGCTTTCTGCTATTCACACGCACTTCCTCCTGCCTGAAGAGAGTCTGCTTCAAGTTCAAGTGCAAGTACTGTCTCTTTGGGACGACTCCCCTGCCACCCCTAGAGAGAATCTGCTGCCTTCTCTGCTCCACCGGTACCTCGCACCTTCTCTGGTTATTGGATTGCTTACACTGCCTTAGGATCCTTTGCTTAAGGAGCCGCCCTTCCTCTGGATTCAAGCACTTCCAGGCCAGAACCCAGGTGTTGTACCTTCTTGCTCCACTTCCAGCTGTCTGGAGGCTGGCCAGTAGGAGGGGCTGATTAAATGGCAGTTGGAAGGGTGCAGCTACTTTGGGGGTCACAGCAGGTGGGGGCCTGGAGAACAGGAGGGCACCTAGCCCTTCTTTGCCTGTCTTGCTCTCTTGGGTCTTTGCATGGCCCAACTCTTCTGTCTACCAGCCAGGAAGGTGCCACGAGGACTGAGTGGGTTCCTGGACTCAGCCTCTCTTTGAAGTGGACCCCACTCATGCTCCCTGATGCCCGCTGCCAGCAGGCTGCCTGCTGACTGGCCACTTTCCTGAGTCCCACCAAGCCCAGCAACCTCTGGGCCTGTATCAGTAGCAACTTAAGGAGGAGAGGCAAGGAGGACCTGCTTTCTCCAGGGTAGCCCAAGGGTTGGACTGACAAGTGTTGAGCCCTCTCCTCCTGTGGCTTACAGTGTATTAGGGCCTTGTGGGCAGTAACCAGTTAAGACCAGGGCGGCTAGTCCTCCCGTCCCAGGCTTTCCTTCAGGGCTCAGCTGTAGGTATCAGATACCAAGGGACATGTTCCCTTGAGGGCCGAGGCTCAGACTTCTGCCCAGGGCCCTCTCCTCCCTAGCTCCTGTCTCACTGGCACATCTGGTTGAATAGGTTTGAGGAGAAGCATTACGAAGACAAAGCCACAGGGCAGGACCTGGTCCAGGGAGTGGCCCTGGGTTTTGGGAGGAGGAGGGAGGGCTGTCTCATCTCTCCCAGGGCTGGGAGCTATAGTTGTCTGGGCCTTATTAGAGGAAATGGAAGGTTATTAAGCACAGTGGTTTAATGGCTAGCTCAGGGACAGGAAGCTCGCTTGGTGCCATCCTGATTTATGGCCTCACTGTTGCCTGGCCTTTGGAGCCCCAGGCTTGGCCCCTCCTCCCCAGTGTGTTCACCTGCCCCAACTTGTTCACACAGCAGTGAGCACCCAGCTCCTGCCCAGGGCAGCGGAGGGTCAGTGTCGGTCATGCCCCCAATCTGGCATTCCGTGGAACAAGTTCTATTTAGTCATAAAGTCCTGACTTTTGCACAGGGTTCCCTGGTTTACAGAGGCTATTCTCATATATTACTAGGCTAACCCTGTGTGTATACCTAGGGGGAGGTGTGGATAATATTTCTGTTTGGTGAGTCTCAAAGTCTCGAGACTGATAAGCTCACAAAGGAGCTGGCCAGGTGACCTTTGACTCCACAGGTAGTGCCCCAGCAATCTGCCATCAAAATTGCCTCCTGGGACTTTCCTGGTGGCTCAGTGGTAAAGAATCCACCTGCCAATGCAGGTTTGATCCTTGGTCTGGGAAGATCCCACTTGCCGTGGAGCAACTAAGTCCATGTGCCACAACTGTTGAACTTGTGCACTAGAGCCCAGGAACCGCGACTTCTGAGCCCACATGCCCTAGAGCTCACATTCCACAAGAGAAGCCAGTGCATTGAGAAACCTGTGCACGGCAGTGAAGAGTAGGTCCCGCTCACCTTAAGCATAAAAAGCCCAAACATCGGTGAAGACCTGGCGCAGCCAAAGTAAATAAATAAAACTATAAATCAAAAAACTGCCTCCTATGTGGCTCCAAGTGACACCAAGAAGCTGCCAATACTCAGGCAGGCTGGTACCGCTCCCTCCTCCATTCTGAGAGCCCCGCAGGATGGAGCTTCTCTGCTGAGCATCTAGGGATGGGACTCGGGAGGGGTGTGCTTCGATCCTGGCTGAATTACAGAATAAACCGGCGAGCCCTTCCTGGCCCCTGCTACCCCAGCCCTGGGGCTGGAGTGTTGCCAGACAGTCCAGAGGAGTGTCACGGGAAGTGCTCGAGAGTCAGGAGACCAGCACCTGAGGGGTCCCAGCAGGTCATCCCTTTCCCCCGGACATAGTGCTCCCCCCCTCCCCTCCCCTTCGTTTTTTATGCTGGTTGTTGGCAACTGCGACATCTTGTCCAACAATCGGAGAAGGAAGATTCCCTGGGTTCCACCTCCTCCCCTCCCTGACCTCAGTTATCTTCCCTGAAAAATGGGATTGATTCTCTTCACCCCAAGACCATGGAGAAGCTCTCAGTGTTCAGAGAAGGAGAGCAGGCAGAGCCAAAGAAAGAGACACATAGATCTCCATGGCACCCTAGAGTGTTCTAAGGCAGCACTCTACTGTTTTCTTTTAAAAGAAATGAGTCACTTTCCCCGGAGAGGGGGCAGAGGGCCACCATTGTGTCAAAACAGCCCCTTGCCATTGGAAAATTGGTACCAGTCTCCAGCTAACAAGCCAGGAGACCTTGGGTGAGAGAGAGGCAAGATTTAGGAGGGCAGAGCTGAAAGGACAGCCCTGGCTTGGCTGTTGGAGGGAGGGGAGGGAAAGTGGGGACCGGGATGACTTAGATGGGACCTCTTTTTGCACCTGGAAGGTGTTGCAAAGTTGTGAGCTGATGACCTCTTAGGTTGCCTGAAGAGAGGAGACCCTCCCTCTCCCAGTTCTTGGAGCCCTCACACTTACCACCCTGGTTCTTCGATCTTCTGAAGTCTCCATGGCCTGGAGCTGAGGTCGCCAACCCAAGTCAGGATGAGGGTCTCTTGGGACAGGGCCCTGGCTGGCCAGCAGGTCAGTGATCCCCAGGCAACATTGACTGGAGGGGCCCCTAAGTGCAGGGCAGGCCTCGGTGGTTCCCGGCATCCAGCATCTCTATCCCCCAGAGTAGCTGGCGCTGCCTCCCTGCCGTCTTCCAGGAGTGATTTGGGGAGTGTGGGGCAGGTTGATTAAAGTAATACTACAGGTAAAGTTGCCAAACTGGAATGATTATGTTTTGTAACCCGACACCTGTCTTAGGGGCTGGAACAACACCTGCAGTCATTCCTGGGCCCTTCAGCCTCAGAACATGTGACACACCTAGATGTTGTAAAGGCCTTTCTGCCTGTGTGGCTTCCACCCAACTGGGTGTAGGCTGCCGGTGATGTTAGAAGGCCCTCTCTCTCTCTATCTCTTCTAGATGAGTGACTTCTCCATGTGTGGGTGCTGTGTTTGGGGTTGTGGGAAGTTAGAATGACAGAGTTTGCTGGGGTCCAGCCCCCGCAGGATCCAGGGAAACCCAAAAGAGAAACGGCATCGGTGATTGCGATTGATTTAGAGAGAGAGAGACAGATAAGAATGTTGAGATAAGAAAATAGAGGAGAGAAGAAAAGAGGCTGATGTTCCTTGGTTTATACAGAAAATCAATAAAGTCTCAAGACAAGAGACTTGTACCATCTATGTGAGGCTGCAGGTGCCCTCCCGGTCTCCCGAGGGAGTGAAGGCACAGGGCGCCTTCCCATTTAGGTCTTAGAAACCCAGGCAAATAAGTAGACACGGCGGATCTCTGTACTCTAGATGGGAACTAGCCTGAAAGGGAGAGTAAGAGGAGGAAAATGATTGACACGAGGAGATCAAGCTGCTTTGATGAGCGAGATCCATATCTTTATTTTTATATGGTACTTATATACTTTTTTTTGTACATAGAGGGAAATGAAAGATGCAAGGTCATACAGAGTCAGCCCAACATTCCAGCAGTTTTGCCCTTATCGAAACCATGATTTTTTTTGCATACCTTTCCAACAAATAATGTTGTGTACAGTATCTTCTGGCCTTGGAGGCCTGTGAACATTTTATGACCCTCTTTTGATAAAGGCTGCTCAACTAGAAAACTTATTTTTCCTCAAAGTGTTTTTTCTTTATATTTCTAATCTATGTTAGCTTCAGAAAATGCCAAACAGAGTTACGTTTTTTACTGAGCAAAGGTGCAGTGAGTTACAAGAAAGAACTAATTATCTCAAAAGTCTGATATGGTTAAATTCAAGGCTACACTTGTTTTTTTGCATTTTCACTATGTTAACTAATGCATTTCCAGGTGCACAGTGGATAAGAGATGTGGGAACTTAGCAACAAGCATTGGCCCAATAATGAAATCCTACACCAGCACTAGCACTGCTCTAATAACTTTTAACTCTTTGAAAGGCTCTATGTTTTAGGCTTTCTGTGCCTTTCACAGTTGGGAGGCTGTAAATAATCACATGCGTAGCTGTAAGTGTCTGGATATATCTGCCAAGTAAGCTAGAATGCTAACAGAGGGGATTTGATTTGAAATATTCCTCTCATGTCCAGGAGACTTATTAGTTATAGCCCTAAGTTGATTTTCTCCAGAGAAAGGTGGTCAGGGTTAGCCCCCTGTTAATGTCAGAAGAGTTGGTGAAAGTCATGAAACAATAAAACAGACAGATTCTGGTTTTGGGGTAGATGCTCAAGAAAGCCTAGGGAGCCCCTTGAGTTCTGAAGCCTTGCTTAACAGTTCTCTTCCACATGAACTTGTCATGGGTGAGATCTCCTGTGGGGGCTCCCAGCAAGAATTTACTGCTCAGTGGAACCAGATTGTTGCCATGAGTGGAGGCGACAGGATTGGAAAGTCCATGAAGAGGTTCCCTTCTCTTTCCCTGGACCGTGGGGTGAAGCTGTCCTGGGTAGGCATATATACAGGGTTCCAGTCAGCAGCCCTTCTAAGCATTTATTTCTTAGCCCCACCAAACCAGTTATTACTTTTGGGTTGGCCAAAAGTAATAACTGATTTTTTCGGTTTTTCTGTAACATCTTATGGAAAAACCCAAAGGAACATTTTAGCCAACTCAATATTTTGGCTATTACTCTTGGTGCTCTGGTTTGAGCATGAGTCCTGACCCTCACAGGGTCCCTGCTGATTCCCATCTTGCCATATTCTCAGGGTTGGAGCCACCCCTTGGCCAGTGGAGTGTGTAAAGAGAGACCTTGCGACTGCAGAACCACACAGCTGGAAGGGATTTGGGCAATTGCCATTTCCCATCGTTTTTATGGGTCAGGAAACTAAGTTCCAAGTACCCAAGGTCACACAGTAAATTAGTGTTGGTTTTTGAACAAATCCAGATCTTCGTCCATTTCTCAGCCTTGACCCTCCCCAGGGACCAGCCCAGGTTAGATTTGTGTATTGGCCCATCCATTGATAACATGCATTTATGTATCATCTCTTTAGTTCTCACCACAGCCCTGTCAAAACTCCCATTTGACGTTGAGGAAATAGTAGCTCATGGAGACAAGGGACTGGCCCCCAAGTCGTACTGGGCTTTTGGCAGTTTTGAGTCTAGCTCAGGATCGAATTTACCACAGGTGTTTGGAAGCCCTGGGTAATGGCCTGGGGAGATATGGCCCATGGAAGATCCTGGTAAGCTCTGACCAGGAGGAGGAGTATCAGCTAGATTGAACGGTTTACTGGCCTAATTTTGGCTGCTCCATGAGGTATGGCCTTGGACTTGTCCCTGAGCAGCAGAGATCTGAGCTGCTCTGAAGTGTCTCTTGAGCCAACCACCTTCCTCCAGTCGAGGGTGGTGCCTTTAGAATCAGAAGTTTTGGGCAATGTGGACAGCCTGGGATCTCAGAACAGGTGACATCAAGGGACAAGCTGAGAAGACACAGGCAGGCATGTCCCTTTCAAGGAGGACCCAGCAGTCAGGCAGTGGGAAGCCAGTGGGTTACCCTGAACCAAGCTTTCCATGGCCTTGCTTCTTATATGTATCGAGCTAAACATCGGGCCACAGGCTTGCATCTCCTCACCGGCTTCTCAGGTGATGAACCAGGAAAGAGGTAGCTGCCTGGGCAAGAATGCTGCCAGGCGAGGCTGGCTGGAGGGCTGATTACTCAGGCCTCCTGGCTCCAGCTCTGGGGCCAGCTCCCAGGGCCTGGGAGCCCAAGGAGAGGCCGGGGAAGGAGATACGTGGACAGGATGAGGCAGGGTCCTTGTAGGGAGGAGGCTGTGCACTGTGTAGGTGGAGGTGTAATGGCCTGGAGAGAGTAGAGGGCCCATCCTTCCAGGTGCTTGGGGCGGGGGTGCGGGACCAGCTGGCTGGATGTTCCCCACTCCCCCACCTCCATTCATCCAGAGGCAGCTTCATCTCTCCCTCAGTCCCTTCCTATCCTGCTCCTTCTGTTTTCCAACCATCTTTTTATATGTGTGTGTGTGTGTGTGTGTGTGTGTGTGTGTGTGTGTGTGTACGCATGCACGCACACACGCTCAATCATGTGCGACTCTGTGACTCCATGGACTGCAGCCCACCAGGCTCCCTAGTCTATAGATTTTCCAGGCAAGAATACTGGAGTGGGTTGCCATTTCCTTTTCCAGGGGATCTACCCAATCCAGGGATCGAACTTGTGTCTCTTATGTCTCCTGGATTGACAGGTAGTTTCTTTATTGCTCTGCCACCTGGGAAAAGATGTATATGTATATATATCAGTTCAGTTCAGTCACTCAGTTGTGTCCGGCGACCCCATGGACTGCAGCTTGCCATGCTTCCCTGTCCATCACCAGTTCCCGGAGCTTACTCAAACTCATGTCCATTGGGTTGGTGATGCCATCCAACCATCTTTTCCCCCTGTCATCCTCTTCTCCTCCTGTCTTCCATCTTTCCCAGCATCAGGGTCTTTTCCAATGAATCAGTTCTTCACATCAGGTGGCCAAAGTATTGGAGTTTCAGCTTCAGCATCAGTCCTTCTAATGAATATTCAGGACTGATTTCCTTTAGGATGGACTGCTTGGATCTCCTTGCAGTCCAAGGGACTCTCAAGAGTCTTCAACACCACAGTTCAAAAGCATCAGTTCTTCAGCGCTCAGCTTTCTTTATAGTCCAACTCTCACATCCATACATGACTACTGGGAAAACCATAGCTTTGACTAGACAGACCTTTGTTGGCAAAGTAACGTCTCTGCTTTTTAATAGGCTGTCTAGGTTGGTCATAGCTTTTCTTCCAAGGAGAAGTTCAGTTCAGTTCAGTTTAGTCACTCAGTCGTGTCCGGCTCTTTGCAACTCCATGAATCGCAGCACGCAGCACTCCTGTCCATCACCAACTCCCGGAGTTCACTCAGACTTGCGTCCATCGAGTCAGTGATGCCAAGGAGCAAGCGTCTTTTAATTTCATGGCTGCAGTCACCGTCTGCAGTGATTTTGGAGCCTTCACTGTTTCCAGTCTCTCACTCTTTCCATTGTTTCCCCATCTATTTGCCATGAGGTGATGGGACCAGATATATATAAAGTGTTTATTTATTTTTGACTGTGCTCTTTGTTGCTATGCACGGACTTCTCATTGCAGGGGCTTCTCCTGTGCGGCTCTAGAGCACAGGCTCTGTAGTTGTGACACACTGGCTTAGTTGCTCCACAGCATGCGGGATCTTCCTGGACCAGTGTCTCCTGCACTGGCTGGTGGATTCTTCTCCACTGAGCCACCAGGGAAGTACCCCAGCCATCTCTTTAGAGTCCCCTCCTTTTTCCTTCTTCCTCTCTTTCCTTTTGTTCCTCTTTTATCGCTTCATCTCTTTTTCTGACATTTTTCTCTCTTCCTTCTTCCTGTTGCTTCTGGTTCCAGTCCGTGGGTCAAGATCAGAGGATGTTTTGGCATGGCACTCGTGTGGTCCAAGCTTTAGGGCCCCTCCCTGCATGGCCCCTGTAAGGAGCCCTGTCTTGGTTCCATGTTCACATGGTCATACTATTCTGTAAATTTTGCAGCAGATTTTTAGGGGTATTCTTTTCCTTAAAGCGAGTCCCTCGAAATATATCAGCTTCAGGCCTCACAAAACCTGGCTATCCCTTGGTCAAGACTGTGGGCTCTGGTCCAACTGCTGATTATGTAGACTATGGGCATTTTATTTAATCCTGCTACATTTCACCTTCTTCATCTGTAAAGTGCAGATAATCAGACTGGCCTCATAAAACTGTTACAGGATTAAATGAATTATCCATGTCTGTTATCTAAAAGGATTTCTTGAATGGAGCTATTATCACTATTCATTTCACAAAATGTATGTTTACAGAGTTCCTGCTAGAGCCAGGCACTGGGGATTAGAAGATAAAAGATGCAGCCTTGCATGCACACACCTCATAGTTTATGGGAGGGGATGTGACACATCCATAAATCATTCTAAGTTAGTAAGATGTTCCAGTAGAGGCGTAAAGAAAACTCTAGGGGTTTAGAGAGTTTTTCCTCTTTCACTGCCTTCTTCCCTTTCCCCCCTCCCCCTCCATCTCTCTGCCCGTCCCTTCCTTCCTCCCACCCTTCTTCCTTCCTTCTCCCTTCCTCCATTTTCCCCCAGGACTATTTTGCCTAGATATATAATAGGTAAATACATATGTAAATATTTAATAGTATAGTCTATCACTTTCTTTCTTTCTATAGTTCCTTTTGGAGAAGGAAATGGCAACCCATTCCAGTGTTCTTGCCTGGAGAGTCCCATAGACGGAGGGGCCTGGCAGGCTACAGTCTATGGGGTTGCAAGGAGCCTGACATGACTGAGCAGCTAACACACACACACACACACAGTCTATCAATTGCTGATTGTTTCTGATTGATTTGATTTTCACATCAGCATCCATCCACCCACCCATTCACATGTGCCCATCCAATCATACAATCATCCAACAAATATTTCCTATGGTTACAGGTTATGATATTAAAGGTACTGTGATGTTAGACCATGTGACTGGAGAAAATAAAAGCCCTTGCCCTGGAGAGCTCAGCCTGCCCACAGACTGCACTTCCTCCACTAAAACAGGAGCTTTTAAGGGCAGCAAGTTGTCTTGATTGATTTACTGAGTCAGAATCTGCATTACAAGGATCCTGGGTGATTTGAATGTTCCCTTAAGTTTGAGAAATGCTGGGCTAGATCTCTTCTCACACTGGAGAGTGGGTTCTTGTGCTGTTGTTTAGTTGCTAAGTCAGGTCCAACTCTTTTGCGACCCTGTGGACTGTAGGTCACCAGGCTCCTCTGTCTATGAGATTTCCCAGGCAAGAATATACTGGAGTGGGTTGCCATTTCCTTCTCCAGAGGATCTTCCTGACTCAGGGATTAAACCTACATCTTTGTATCTCCTGCATTGGCAGGCAGATTCTTTACCACTAGTGCCAGCAGGGAAGCTCTGGGGAGTGAGTAGAGGCTGTTATTTCTGGAGCAAGCTGAATTCAGAGACTGAGACTTGACATCCAGAGTCCTTGGGGTTTCTTCCAAGCAGCAAAGTCTATGATTCCTTCCTCTGAGCCCAAGTAATTTGAGATCAGTGTCAGGAGCAGACCCTTTTGTTTGAGCCTTTCCTAGGAAGTTAAGTGAGGAAGGGTGCAAACCGTGGGCACGTGCTGGCAGCGGCTCCTGTCACTGGAGCCCAGTGACTCTGAAATACAGCAGGCGGGGAATGCAGCGCCTGTACCCTAGGGACAGCAAGGGGCAGCCTGGCTCGCTGTGAGGGATACTTCAAGTGTGGCTCTCTGTTGAGTCTCTTTGCAGAGGAAATGTCTCTTTTCACTGCTTACCAACCCTTCTTCCAGGACCTGGGTTAGACCCCAAGGCTGTAGAACTGAGTCTTAAATATCTGCACCAAAGAAGCAGTGGGGAAACCCTGGCTGATCTCTGATGGGTGGGAGGTGAACTTTCTCTTGCTGGGATGAACTTCCCTGGGTGGGGGGACTAAGGCTGGGGGCAGGGGTGGGGAAATGACAGGACACATTTGTTCCACAAAAGGGAAAAGGCCAGCACATAAATTGTGCTCCCATGGGCCAGGCTTTTACACCTGTGCAAAGAAAGGACATCACCTTATTTAGTCCTTGTGGCCACCGTAAGATGTGGATGCTACTCTTCCTCTATTTTACAAATCACTCCAAATCTTTGTTGTGATGAGACAAAGAATCGAGGAACATACAGTGTAATTTGAAATCAGTTTCAGAAAAACCATTTTCATTCAGCCCTCTCCCCCACAGTAGGCAAAGAATGAGTTTCAGATCATTTCAGAGGCAGCCTCTTTCTTTTCATCTGTCTCTAGAGGCTGCTCATAGCTTCACCCTGGAGGAGCCCAGTGGTTTAGAAGAAGGGGGAGCAGTGGGGCTGGGAGATGCTGCTTTTCCTCTGAACTGTGCTGTAGATTTGAGACTCTGAACATACAGTACTTTGATAACTTTTTTAGAAAAGGAATCTGGTTAGAAATTAAATAGTATAGATGGAAACTTCATTACATTTATTTTCTCAGGGTCAAATAATGAACAGCTTCTACATGGAATTAACTCTTTGAACATGTTTAAATTTTAACTATAATGACTCTGTCACCTACTACCTTGGGCATGTTATATAGCCTCTCTGTGCCTCACTTTCCTTATCTGTAAAATGGATTGTTACAGAGTCCAAGCTCCCTCTGCTCACAGCATGACAGGCCAATGAATCAGAGACAAAGCTTTGAGACAAGGAATATGACTTTATTTGGAGAGCCAGCTGACTGAGAAGAAAGCAGAGTAACATCTCGAAGTAACCATCTTATCAGGGTCTGGATGCCAGGTTTTTTCAGAGAGCAGAGATGGGGGAGGTGATGCCTGTGCACGTGTGTGCTCACTTGTGTCTGACTCTTTGCGACCCAGTGGCCTATAGCCCGCCAGGCTCCTCTGTCCATGAGATTCTCCAGGCAAGAATACTGGAGTGGGCTGCCATTTCCTACTCCAGGGGATCTTACCACCCCAGGGAGCAAACCCACATCTCTTGTGTATCCTGCATTGGCAGGTGGATTCTTTACCACTGCACCCGCTGGGAAGCCAGGAAACAAAGTAAAAGGCCATTAATCTTGCAAATATCTCTTAGAATGGCAAGTCTCAAGCAGGGGATGTGTTAATTTCTTCTTTCTTGTTATCTACATGTGGACAGAGTCCTGAACAAAGGCACTTTAACATTCAGGCAAAGGCACAGGATAGTCTCAGAGGCAGGCCATTATGTATGATTATAATAACAAAAGCAATGAACAGCAAATCAAATAAACTGTTCCAACACAGAGTCAGAACTGGCTTTTCCCTGCAACAAGATGACAATAATATCTATCATCTAGGGCTGCTGTGGCTTCCCTGGTGGCTCAGAGGTTAAAGCGTCTGTCTCCAATGCAGGAGACCCGGGTTCGATACCTGGGTTGGAAAGATCTCCTGGAGAAGGAAATGGCAATCCACTCCAGTATTCTTGCCTGGAGAATCCCATGGACGGAGAAGCCTAGTAGGTTACAGTCCACTGGGTCGCAAAGAGTCGGACACAACTGAGCGACTTCACCACCACCACCACCACAGGGCTGTTGTAGGGATTGCTGCTGCTGCTGCTAAGTCACTTCAATCGTGTCTGACTCTATGTGACCCCACAGATGGCAGCCCACCAGGCTCCCCTGTCCCTGGGATTCTCCAGGCAAGAACACTGGAGTGGGTTGCCATTTCCTTCTCCAATGCATGAAAGTGAAAAGTGAAAGGGAAATTGCTCAGTTGTGTCCGACTCTTCGTGACCCTATGGACCGCAGCCTACCAGGCTCCTCTGTCCATGGGATTTTCCAGGCAAGAGTACTGGAGTGGGGTGCCATCGCCTTGATTAGGTGACTTAATATTTGTAAAGTGCTTTCAGTGGTACCATAAAAATATTGTCAGTGATTATTACTTTAGCCACAGGTTAAATAAATCATCACCTTTGGAATTTTTTTTTTTTTTTAACTCCCCACGGAGTACATGGCATGTTAGATCCTAGTTCTTGAACTGAAGCAGCAGACAGGTAGGACCCAGGCAAGGCATTTACAGCTGGCATCCTGTTTATGTTTCTTGGGGCAAGAAAAAGATGGGCTTCATGTCAGACACTTACAACTAGCCTGTTTGCATTCCTGACACCGGGGCTAGGTGGGTTCCAGGTTAGATGTTTATAACCAGCCTCCTTCTCTTTGCTCTCCAAAATGGAAGTAACAACTGAAACTGGGTAAATAGCTAGGCTTTGTCTCCCGTGGACATGACAACGTGACAGTCAGGGCAGGAACAGAGAGAGGCCATCTTTGGGGCAAGGGAGACATTTCACATGTGCAGAAAGGCTCCTCTGGGGTCAAAAAAGAGGAGACACCACCCTGTAATATATGATGCTAATATGTGATCCCATAGGCCTCTGGGCTGGAATCTATCTTGGAAAAGTTGTGCACGCATGTTGGGTGGGTCCCAGTATAGGTCAGGTGAGGAAAAACTAGATAATTAGCCAAAGGTAAACAAAGACCTGAAAGAACTGTACTATATAAATGATTTGACTGCTGCTTCGCAGCTCTCTTCCCTCACAAGGGGCGACAGCCGCACCCCCTTTCTTTCTGGGCGTGCATCTCTGCCTTGCTTCTATCTTAACTAAGCAGTTTCTCTGTGTGCTTTCCCACTTGTTGCTGTGCTGTGTCTCTGATAATAACTTCATACGTGTCTTTACAGTTTTTACCTCCTTGAGAAATGCATTTTTAGTGGGGTCAAGATCCAGGGAAAATTTCCTTCTAGCCTCTAGCCCTTGCTGGTCTGGTAACTAGGATTCCTTGTTTTCATCCAGGCTATCCAAGTTCAATTCCTGGGCAGGGAATTAAGATCTTGCTTCATGCGACTGCTCATGGCTGCCTCTTTGAGACCACAACCAGGGATCAAACCTGTGTCCCCCTGTAGGGGAAGCACACGCAGTCTTAACCACTGGACTACCGGGGAAGTCCCAGAATGTGTGTTTTGATTACTGTGTGCTGAGTAGTCTACACCCCATTAGTTTTTTTTTTTTTTTTAACTGCTTCATCAACAATGCATGTTTTTTATTCAGATTCCAGCCCCATCTTTTGCCAGTTGTGGGGGTGAGGGCAGGACATTACTTCTTGGCCTCAGTTACCTGTGGGGTTAAAATAGCTGCACAGTCTGATCCATGATGTGGTTGTGACAGTGGGAGGGGGAGGGCATTTGCGTAAGGTCTTCAACCGCTGTGTGGGACTCTGTCAGTGTAAGGGACCCATTCATTACCAATGTGGGACTTGTGAGAATTTTGAAGGCCCTGCTAAGTCACTTCAGTCGTATCTGACTCTGTGCGACCCCATAGACAGAAGCCCATCAGGCTCCCCCATCCCTGGGATTCTCCAGGCAAGAACACTGGAGTGGGTTGCCATTTCCTTCTCCAATTTGAAGGCCCTGTAGTCCAAAAGTACCTGCTCCAGGAAGGGCTGGACTGTTCCACAGATGCAATCCTACCCGAGTTTTGCTTTGTTGTGTGCTTGGCTTATCCTGCATCTCCTTACCTTGTCTCCTTTCTCAACTCTGAGCTTTCATACCCCTACAGGGATGGAATTGTAAACAGATCGCTGAAGAGTTAGGAAAGCCCAGTGTTGGGTGCAATGAGGAGCCTGGACCAAAGGAGGCAGCTAGTTGGTTAAAGGCTTAATGGGACAATACACCAATTAACTCTGGCAGCTGTTACAGGAGATAATCTGTTTCTTTTACTTTAGCCTTTTGCTTCCTGTTGCTTTTGTTCACTAAAAGGATACTGTCTAGACATAATTGCCTGCCTGGGGGAACACTACACCTCTGTTAGAATGTTAATACATCCCTCCCTCGAGGCTGGCCATTATAGGAGATACTTGCAGGATTAATCAGTTCAGTTCAGTTCCAGTTCAGTTGCGTCCAACTCTGCGACCCCATGGACTGCAGCATGCCAGGCTTCCCTGTCCATCACCAACTCCCAAAATTTACTCAAACTTACGTCCGTCAAGTTGGTGATATCATCCAACCATCTCATCCTCTGTCGTCCCCTTCTCCTCCTGCCTTCAATCTTAACTAGCATCATGATCTTTTCCAATGAGTCAGTTCTTCACATCAGGTGGCCAAAGTATTGGAGCTTCAGCTTCAGCGTCAGTCCTTCCAATGAATATTCAGGAGTGATTTCCTTTAGGATGGACTGGTTGGATCTCCTTGCTGTCCAAGGGACTCTAAAGAGTCTTCTCCAACACCACAGTTCAAAAGCATCAATTCTTCAGTGCTCAGCTTTTTTATAGTCCAACTCTCACATCCATACATGACTACTGGAAAAACCATAGCTTTGACTAGATGGACCTTTGTTGGCAAAGTAATGTCTCTGCTTTGTAGGTTGGTCATAACTTTTCTTCCAAGGAGCAAGCATCTTTTTATTTCATGGCTGCAGTCACCATCTTCAGTAATTTTGGAGCCCCCAAAATAAAGTCTCTCACTTTTTCCCCATCTATTTGCCATGAAGTGATAGGTCCAGATGCCATGATCTTAGTTTTCTGAATGTTGAGTTTTAAGCCAACTTCTTCACTTTCCTCAAAAGGCTCTTTAGTTCTTCTTTGCTTTCTGCCGTAAGACAGGTGTCATCTGCATATCTGAGGTTATTGATATTTCTCCCAGCAATCTTGATTACAGCTTGTGTTTTATCCAGCCTAGCGTTTCTCTTAATGTACTCCACATAGAACTTAAATAAGCAGGGTGACAATATACAGCCTTGACATACTCCTTGCCCTATTTGGAAACAGTCTATTGTTTCGTATCGAGTTCTTACTGTTGCTTCCTGACCTGCATACAGATTTCTCAAGAGGCAGGTTAGGTGGTCTGGTATTCCTATCTCTTTAAGAATTTTCCATAGTTTATTGTGATCCACACAGTCAAAGGCTTCGGCATAGTCAATAAAGCAGAAAGAGATGTTTTTGGAATTCTTTTGCTTTTCAATGATCCAACAGATGTTGGCAATTTGATCTCTGGTTCCTCTGCCTTTTCTAAATCCAGCTTGAACATCTAGAAGTTCATGGTTCACATACTGTTGAAGCCTGGCTTGGAGAATTTTGAGCATGACTTTACTAGCATGTGAGATGAGTGCAACTGTGCAGTAGTTTATGGGCTTCCCTGGAGGCTCAGAGGTTAAAGCGTCTGCCTCTGATGCAGGAGACCTGGGTTCGATCCTTGGGTCGGGAAGATCCCCTGGAGAAGGAAATGGTAACCCACTCCAGTATTCTTGCCTAGAGAATCCCATGGACAGAGAAGCCTGGTAGGCTACAGTCCACAGGGTCGCAGAGTCAGACACGACTGAGCGACTTCAGTCTCTCACTCTTCAGCATTCTTTGCCATTGCCTTTCCTTGGGATTGGAATGAAAACTGACCTTTTCCAGTCCTGTGGCCACTGCTGAGTTTTCCAAATTGCTGGCATACTGAGTGCAGCAGTTTCACATCATCATCTTCCAGGATTTGAAATAGGTCAACTGGAATTCCATCACCTCCACTAGCTTTGTTTGTAGTGATGTTTCCTAAGGCCCACTTGACTTCACATTTCAGGATGTCTGGTTCTTGGTGAGTGATCATATCATCGTGATTATCTGGGTCATGAAGATCTTTTTGTATAGTTCTTCTGTGTATTCTTGTCACCTCTTCTTAATATCTTCTGCTTCTGTTAGGTCCATACCATTTCTGTCCTTTATTGAGCCCATCTTTGCATGAAATGTTCCCTTGGTGTCTCTAATTTTCTTGGAAGCGATCTCTAGTCTTTCCCATTCTATTGTTCTCTTCTATTTCTTTACATTGACCACTGAGGAAGGCTTTTTTTCTCTCATTGCTATTCTTTGGAACTCTGCATTCAGATGGGGATATCTTTCCTTTTCTCCTTTGCCTTTCACTTTTTTTCCACAGCTGTTTGTAAGGCCTCTTCAGACAACCATTTGGCCTTTTGGCATTTCTTTTTCTTGCGGATGGTCTTGATCCCTGCCTCCTGTACAATGTCATGAACCTCAATCCATAGTTCTTCAGGCACTCTGTCTGTCAGATCTAATCCCTTGAATCTATTTTTCACCTCCACTATATAATTGTAAGGGATTTGATTTAGGTCATATCTGAATGGTCTAGTGGTTTTCCCTACTTTCTTCAATTTAAGTCTGAATTTGGCAATAAGGAGTTCATGATCTGAGCCACAGTCAGCTCCCAGTCTTGTTTTTGCTGACTATATAGAGCTTCTCCATCTTTGGCTGTGAAAAATATAATCAATCTGATTTTGGTATTGAGCATCTGGTGATGTCCATGTGTAGAATTTTCTCTTGTGTTGTTGGAAGAGAGTGTTTGCATTCTCTTGCAAAAACTCTCTTAGCCTTTGCCTGCTTCATTCTGTACTCCAAGGCCAAATTTGCCTGTTATTCCAGGTGTCTCTTGACTTCCTCCTTTCTAGTCCCTTATAATGAAAAGGACATCTTTTGGGGGTGTTTATTCTAGGAGGTCTTGTAGGTCTTCATAGAACTATTCAGCTTCAGCTTCTTCAGCATTACTGCTTGGGGCATAGACTCGGATTACTGTAATATTGAATGGTTTGCTTTGGAAAAGAACAGAGATCAATCTCTCATTTTTGAGATTGCGTCCAATCCAATCCAATCCAACGAGATTACATTTTGGACTGTTTTGTTGACTATGATGGCTTCTCCATTTCTTCTAAGGGATTCTTGCCCACAGTAGTAGATATTATGGTCATTGAGTTAAATTCACCCATTCCAGTCCATTTTAGTTTGCTGATTCCTAAAAATGTTGATGATCACTCTTGCCATCTCCTGTTTGACCGCTTTGAATTTGCTTTGATTCATGAACCTAACATTCCAGGTTCCTATGGAATATTGCTGTTTACAGTATTGGATTTTATTCCCATCACCAGTCACATCCACTGCTGGGTGCTGTTTTTGCTTTCGCTCCATCTCTTCATTCTTTCTGGAATTATTTCTCCACTGATCTCCAGTAGCATATTGGGCACCTACCGAGCTGGGGAGTTCATCTTTCAGTGTCCTATCTTTTGCCTTTTCATACTGTTCATGGGATTATCAAGGCAAGAATACTGAAGTGGTTTGCCATTCCCTTCTCCAGTGGACCATGTTTGGTCAGAACTCTCCACCACGACCCGTCTGTCTTGGGTGGCCCTACACGGCACGGCTCATAGTTTCATTGAGTTAGACAAGGCTGTGGTCCATGGGATCAGACTGGTTAGTTTCCTGTGAGTGTCGTTTTCATTCTGTCTGCCCTCTGGTGGAGAAGAATAAGAGGCTTATGGAAACTTCCTGATGGGCGAGACTGACTGAAGGGGAAACTGGGTCTTGTTCTGAAGGGCGGGGCCATGCTCAGTAAATCTTTAATCCAATTTTCTGTTAATGGGTGGGGCTGTGTTCCCTCCCTGTTATTTACCTGGGGCCAAACTATGGTGGAGGTAATGAAGATAATGGCGACAAAGCAAGAGAGTTCCAGAAAAACATCCACTTCTGCTTTATTGACTATGCCAAAGCCTTTGACTGTGTGGATCACAATAAACTGTGGAAAATTCTGAGAGAGATGGGAATACCAGACCACCTGACCTGCCTCTTGAGAAATCTGTATGCAGGTCAAGAAGCAACAGTTAGAACTGGACATGGAACAACAGACTGGTTCCAAATAGGAAAAGGAGTATGTCAAGGCTGTATACTGTCACCCTGTTTATTTAACTTATATGCAGAGTACATCATGAGAAATGCTGGACTAGAAGAAACACAAGCTGGAATCAAGATTGCCGGGAGAAATATCAATAACCTCAGATATGCAGATGATACCACCCTTATGGCAGAAAGTGAAGAAGAACTAAAGAGCCTCTCGATGAAAGTAAAAGAGGAAAGTGAAAAAGTTGGCTTAAAGCTCAACATTCAGAAAACAAAGATCATGGCATCCGGTCCCATCACTTCATGGGAAATAGATGGAGAAACAGTGGAAATAGTGTCAGACTTTATTTTTGGGGGCTCCAAAATCACCTGCAGATGGTGATTGCAGCCATGAAATTAAAAGACGCTTACTCCTTGGAAGAAAAGTTATGACCAATCTAGATAGTATATTCAAAAGCAGAGACATTATTTTGCCGACTAAGTTCCGTCAGTCAAGGCTATGGTTTTTCCTGTGGTCATGTATGGATGTGAGAGTTGGACTGTGAAGAAGGCTGAGTGCCGAAGAATTGATGCTTTTGAACTGTGGCGTTGGAGAAGACTCTTGAGAGTCCCTTGGACTGCAAGGAGATCCAACCAGTCCTTCCTAAAGGAGATCAGTCCTGGGTGTTCATTGGAAGGACCAATGCTGAAGCTGAAACTCCAGTACTTTGGCCACCTCATGCGAAGAGTTGACTCATTGGAAAAGACTCTGATGCTGGGAAGGATTGGGGGCAGGAGGAGAAGGGGACGACAGAGGATGAGATGGCTGGATGGCATCACTGACTCGATGAACGTGAGTCTGAGTGAACTCCAGGAGTTGGTGATGGACAGGGAGGCCTGGTGTGCTGCAATTCATGGGGTTGCGAAGAGTCAGGCACGACTGAGTGACTGAACTGAACTTCAAAAGGTCCCATGCATGCACTGCTACACTCAGTGTGGCTAACCCTGCAGCAGGCCACAGCCAACCCACGCCTCCGCTGGAGTCTCCTGGACACTCATGGGCAAGTCTGGGTCCTCCTCTTGTGGAGTCACTGATCTTTTCTTCTGGTTCCTGGTGCACACAGGGGTCTGTTTGTACCTCCCAGAGTCTGTTTCCCAGTCCTGTGTAAGTTCTGGTGGCTTTATGGTGGGGTTAATGACAACCGCCTCCAAGAGAGCTTTTGCCATACCCGAGTCTGCTGCACCCAGAGCCCCTGCCCCTGCGGCAGTCCCCTGCTGACCTGTACCTCCACAGGAGACATTCAAACACAGTTCTGCCTTGGTCTCTGCGGGATCTCCAGGTCATGGTGCATATAAGGTTTGTTTGAGCCCTCTGAGCATCTCTGGCAGGTATGGAGCTTGATTCTAAATGTGAATTCGCCCCTCCTATCATCTTGCTGGGGCTTCTCCTTTGCCCTTGGACGTGGAGTATCTCCTCACAGTTGCTCCAGCAAGTGAGATGATTAATGGCCTTTTGCTTTACTTCCTCATCTCCTCCCACTCTGTGTTCTGTAAAAGAAACTGACATCCAGGCCCTGATAATATATATGGTTATTTTGAGACATTAGTCTGCCATGTGCAGAAAAGTCTGCAGGATTTTCAAATAAAGTCATGATTCCTTGCCCGTACACTTGACTTACTGGCCTGGCATAGTGAGCCATGACTCGCTATCACAGTTACTAAAGGATGCCCTCTAGAAATCCCAAATCATAAGATGATCTAGTTTTGATTTTTTTTCAGAGACACCTTAGCAGATGCTTGCTGATATCAGGGTAGCTTGCAGTTCATTCAAGAAACCAACTTATGCTCACAGGCACAGAGGAGTATTCTGGCAGAAGCACTGAATCCAGAAAAGAAGGAGTGAGAATGTCAATGTCTTCTCAGGCATTGTTGAGAGAAAGGGTGCATGAATTGGTGAATACATGTCACATGTGTCTGTGTTGGCTTTACAGAGCAACAAAGCATCTTTTCTTATTTGATCTTCAAAACAGTCCTGTGCTGTCATCCAGAGAATCGAGGCTCAGAGAATTTGAGCAGCTTTCCCAGGACTACACCTACTAAGATGTCCACCTGGAACTGACCTGTCCCAAATCCCTTCACATGGTCCTTTCTTCTAACTTTTATTGGCAACTTGGAAGTATATCTTCCTGCTGGATTGTAGATGCTGTACTGGATTGAATAGTGTCTCCCTGAGACAGACTGGGGCCTGGGACCCTTTGCTTCAGTGCTTGCATCTGGACAAACATCTGCTAGTGCAAAAGAATACAAAGAAACTATAAGAGACTAAAAATAACTGCACACACGTGCATATGGGACAGAGCAGAAACAATGAGATACAAAAAGGCCACAAACCAGCCATTTCTGAGTTACCAAGAGCAAAAGCAGGGTACTATGAATCATCCCTGTACACAGCACTACCAAGGGGGGTGGGCAGACCACCTAAGCCACCCCTCTAGCCTGACTCAGTGGGCTGATCTGCCCCTACCCTCCTCCATTTAAGAAACCACCTTGTTCTGCCTCTCTTGAGGTGCAGCAGAAATACCAATAATGCCTTCTAGAATTCCTTGTCTGGCCTCATCAATTTGTACT
This sequence comes from Nanger dama, assembly GCA_917880005.1. NCBI lineage: Eukaryota > Metazoa > Chordata > Mammalia > Artiodactyla > Bovidae > Nanger > Nanger dama. Next base: position 29,001,245 of record CAKJTW010000014.1, on the reverse strand, counting down.
GCTCAAAGAATTTGAGGACCTGAGTTGGTAATACCCCAAGTCTTCATGTTCACCCAGATCCTTAGCATGTGACCTTATTTGGAAAGAGGGTCATTGTAGATGTAATCGGTTAAGACTGGGTCGTTCTTGAGAAGGGAAGATGGCTAATTGAAGATGGAGGCAGAGATTAGAGTGATGCTATTATAGGCCAAGGATCACTTGGGGTCACCAGAAGTCAGAAGAGGCCATGAATAATCCTCCCAAGAGGCTTCAGAGGGAGCACAGCCCTGCCAACACCCTGATTTCAGACTTCTGGTTGAATGGTGAGACAGTAGTTTCTTGTTTTTGCTGCCTAGTTTATGGTATGTTACTGTTGAGTGATAAGAGAAGGGATTGTCCTATTCTTCCTTGTGTTTCTGTTTCCTCTAGTCTTGCTGTGTCCTTTTCCCTACTGGATGGTTATACCCTATGCGCAGCTAAGTCCTGACAACTCATGCCCTCCATAGACATGGAGTTTAGATTCCTTGACCTGGATTATATTTATTACAGCAAATTCACCTGTCTAATCCTATTTGGCTCTGGCTTTTATTCAGCATAACTTCTATTGTCTCAGCTACTCTGAGAGTGTGCCTGTCTGTGTTTGTAGGCGTGATGGTGTCTGGGAGGGGAGGTAGGAGACGATGTGGCCATCACACCCTGGGGAACAAGCTTTTGTCTGGCAGAACCTCGAGTCCATCTGTCTGGGGCTGGAGGTCTCAGGCTGGGGCTGAGGGCTCATGCTGGATCTTGTTCTTGGCCTTCGACTGAGGGCTGGACCAATGTTGCCCAAGGATCTTATCTTGTTTAGGCTGCCACGTAAAGGAAAATATCGAGAAAGGAGTTGACCACCCAACCCCCACCAAGAGAGGCATTTCCTCCACTAGAGCCATCGAACCAGGTTCTTTCAGATATTTGAGTCATAATATTTGCCCGTTGGGGCTTCCCTGGTGGCTCAGAGGGTAAAGCACCTGCCCACAATGCGGGAGACCTGGGTTCGATCCCTGGGTCGGAAGTTCCCCTGGAGAAGGAAATGGCAACCCACTCCAGTATCCTTGCCTGAAGAATCCCATTAATGGAAGAGCCCGGTGGGCTATAGCCCATGGGGTCGCAAAGAGTTGGACACGATTGAGTGAGCTCACTTCACTTCATTTGCCTGTTGACTGTCTCTGTCACCATGCTTAGACAATATCTTTATGCGGGGACTTTCTGCTACTTGTCTTTGTGATGACTGCTTCCCCGGTGGCTGAGTGGTAAAGAATCTGCCTGCAGTGCAGGAGAAACAGGAGATGCAGGTTTGACCTCTGCATCGGGAAGGTCCCCTGAAGAAGGGCATGCAACCCACTCCAGAATTCTTGCTTGGAGAATACCATGGACAGAGGAGGCTGGTGGGCTACAGTCCATGGGGTCGTAGAGTCAGACACAACTGAAACGACTGGGCACACATGCGTGCACATGTACACATCTTTGTGATGAAAGTGGCTGGGGGAAAGGGAGGGAGGAAGGCAGGTGAGGGTGATGGAGATCAGGGGTAAATCAGAAGGAATGTGAGTTCAGTGTCGGGGTTCGAGTCCCTGCTTAATGACCTCCTAGGGGAAAAAGTCATAAGTATGGAACCCTGTGCTGGGCTCCCTGTGAGAGAGCTCATTTATTTATATATCTGTAGCTCTGGTGCAATGCCTGGCATACAACATGCTTATATGTTGCTTGAGTAAATTTAGTTTAAAATGTGACTCTTGCCACAGAGGAAGGTACTTCAGGCAGCCATGTAGGACAGCAGTGGAGAGACCAGGTGAGAGGCAGTTGCAATATTTCAGGCAAAAATGGAGACGTTCTAGAGATGATGAAGAAAAGGAATGGCTCTCCTTATTAGTTTTCTACTCTGTGTTTTGCCCTATCCTATGTGCTACATTATTTTGTCCTAATAACCTTGCAGACTTACCCTCATAAAATGTTTTCATTTTATGGCTAAGGAACTGAAGTCACTGACCCAACACCACTCAGCTGATACTTGGCAGGGAAATGCAGAGCACAAGATCAGTGCCAGGATTTAGAAGCATGGCTGACACAGACTAAAGGACTGGCGGTGGGAGGAACTGGGGATGACTCTGAGGTTTCTCTGAGGGTGATGGAGTTATGGTGTGCCATTAACAATTGGGTTCACTGGGTTGACCCTGTTGGAAGAGGAAATGCTTTTAGATGGTCTGTGTCTGGGCCTTCCCAAATCCCGCAGATGAGCACTTATTGATAATACTGGTGCCTCTGACTTGACTGAGTGCTTCTGGCCGCAGAGTGGTGCTTGAGGAGAAGCTGCCTGGCTCCTGGAAGCTACTACTCTGCCTCCCTAGGATTGCCTGATGCTGACCACACTGCCAGGTGGTGGAAGCTCACTCCCTCACCCCAGGGTCCCTGTTTCTTTTTAAGTAGATTCATCTCCCACCTGAAAGGCCATCAGTGAGGAGTCCTCCTGAGGTTCAGCATGCAGACACAGTCCTGGGCACCCCTCACACAATCTCCCTGGCCCCTTACCCTCTCCCTGTCCATTACCCAGAGAGCCTGAAAATCTCTGGCCCAGACTATCCCTTGACCTCACCCCAGGCTCTGCGGGATTCTCTCACTCATCAGCCATTTACTGAGCACCTGCAGTCTGGGGACGTGATGAATCAGGTGAAACTTCCCTGCCCCGTGGTTCTATGATCTGCCTGGGAGGCTGAGCTGAGAGAGCAAACAGAGCCAGAGGTTGGCAGCCTCCCCAGAAGAGGTAACATTTGTGCTGAGCTTATGAGGATGGGAGCAGGATGTGATCAGGTGGAAGAGTGGGAGCTAAAGGGGAGGAGAGCATCTGCAGCACAGAGGGGAGGCTGGGTGTCTGGGGGAAGGAGCTCTTAATTCCACAAATATTTACTGAGCACCTTGTCCATGCCAGCCTTCAACTGGGGCTGGAAAGCTGCATAATATATGGCTCCAGTGAAACTCACAAGATATCTTCTTTTGCAGAACCTGTTCAGGAAATGGGGAATTTGGACACAGACCCATACACTAGTCTTAGAAGTTCCCAAACAAGGGTTCTTAAACCTGGGGATTATGCAAGAGGATCATTGGGATAGGAGGAAAAAATATTGAAACTTCAATATTGAAAAATAATGAAATTTTTATGTATGTTTTAAAATGAAAATCAAAGAAAAGAATTTGAGTTTTTCCAATATTTTCTGTGAGTTGACCCCAGTGCCTGCACTTAGCCCCTGTGTCATGCATGTTGTGTGTGTCTGAGGGGATCTGAGGGAAACAGGGGATGCAGAGCTCCATGACAACGGGCAGAAGGGTCCTTCCACCTTCACTCCCTTTTAGCATCTTGTGACACACTTACACATGGTCACAAAGTAGATTTATGGGTGAGTTCATCTAGTTTAAAAAAAAAAATTAAAGATTTCCCTGATGGCTCAGATGTTAATGAATCTGCCTGCAGTGCAGGAGACTCAGGTTTGATCCCTGGGTCAGGAAGTTTCCCTGGAGAAGGAAATGGCAACCCACTTCAGTATTCCTGCCTGGAGAATCCCATGGACAGAGGAGTCCAATGGTGCTACAGTCCATGGGGTCTCAAACAGTCGGACATGACTGAGTGACTAACACTTCCATCTAGTTTTAACTAAACTGACCCACAAGCAATGGACAATAGCAAGTTTCCTGTAAAGACGGTGGGGGTTGAAGAGAAAGCCAGTGGTCCAAGCAGATGGCAACTCACTCTTCAAATAGGCTCCTTTTTTGTCTTGAGTTAAAGACTGTAACAATCTAATCACTGTTAAAGGAAGCTGATTAGAACTGTTAAAAATTATCAGGATTATTTGAAATATAGACTTAACTCTCTTGGTGTTGGTAATACTCTTTTTAAAGGTTGGTTGTCCTTTAGATATCAGCTAATGATGGAAATACAATTTTTATGTAAAGAAATATACCTATGTTAGAGGTGGGTGCCAAAATTATTTTGGTATTAACAAGCATCAAAGAGGCTTGGAGACCAGCTCTAGGCAGTAAGGAGCCAGTAGAAGTCATTCAAGTAGAGATGACTTTTTCTCTTTGTTTTATTAATTTTGGAAGACTCCGCACCCAGCAGCAGCATGGAGTGACACATACGGCTAGAGACACTTGTAGGGATCTGCTGGCAGGAGTCCCGGTGGGAGGATGGAACCAGATGAGCAGAGAGAAGTTTTAGGTGTGATGGGAGTTGATGACTAATTAGATTTGGAGAACAAGGCAGGTGCAGGGAGTAAGAAGAGTCTCCGTTCTCTGGGTGGTTGGACAAATGGAGGCACCATACAGCAAGGGGGCAAACACAAGGGAGGAGTGGGTTTAGGGAGGAAGATAAAGAATCTGAGCAGGTTAAATCATACACGCCAGAGAAGCCTGGCTGGAGCTGCCCCCGCTTGGTCAGGCTTCTGGAGGTCTCGGGGCCACAGACACCCCTTCCCCAGGCATGGCCCAGGTGAGTGATGGTGATGGTAGTGCTCGAAGGACACGAAAAGTGTCAGTCGGGCAGTAGTGGTGACTTCTGTCCACTCTTCCGGATTTTAGTCTGGCCACTGGGCTTCATGTCCCAGGGGTCACACCTAGACCACTCCTCATATTTCACTTCTGGGAAACACCCAAATTGTAGGTACCCTGGTTTTCCTCCTCCTCTGAGCCTTCTTAGATGGTGACCAGGCCACTACCCATCGAACTCCAGGCCAGTTATTGGGAAAGGCTGATTAGGCTGGGTGTGTCCTTGCTATCATATTCAGGCGCTAAGATAAGCAAAATAGAGGGCAAGGATGCAGCTGGGTGAGAAAGGGTAGGGTGTGGATGTCCTGCAGTTGCCCAGGCAGGACAGGTGTGGGACCACCGAGAAGGGACCCACTGAGGGGATCACGTTTTAGAATAGATGTATTTCACTCTTTCCTGGTCTGATCATTCCTGAATTGGTATATCAGGGCTGCCCCAGTTTAATGGGCTTGCCCAACAGTCCTCCTGGGGCTCAATGTGGAGAAGGTTAGCAGTTTTATCAGTGATGATGGGGCCCTGGAACTACCAACCTGAACTGTTGGCAGGATCTTGGGGTCTGGGTATGTTGGGGGCGGGTGTGGGTGTGTCATTGATGGAAGGTAGGTGAGTATCTTATCTCCCACATCAGTATTTTTCTTTGGAAGGGAAAAGTAAGGATATCTAGATAACTAAAAGACTGAGTAATTAACAATGAAGATGAGAGATGAGAGAGAGACAGGAGAGACAAAACAGGAAGGAGAGCAGAAAGGTATATAGATTACCAACTGGAAGAAGAGAAAGAAGAGTAGGATTAAGATAGAGGGAGGGAACATCCCTGATGATCCATAAGCTAAGACTCCTGCTTCCAGTGCTCGCAAGGCACCCATGCTCCCAGTGCTCCCTGTGGTCTCAGGGTGCCAAGGTTCAATCCCTGGTCAGGGAACTAGATCCCACATGCTGCAACTAAGAGTCTGCATGCTGCAACTAAAGATCCCACATGCCACAAGTAAAGATCTCACATGCCACAACGAAGGTCAAAGATCCTGCATGCCACAACTAAGTCCCAATGCAGCGAAATGAATACACATAAATAAAAAATACTAAAAAAAAAATGACAGAGGGAAGACAAGAAAGTGAGGGAGACAAGAACAAGGACACAAATGGAGGCTGATGTGGCAGAAAACTCAAAGACACGGAGGAGACAAGGGTCAAGAGACATAGAGGGCAGGGGTCAGGCATGTGGAAGGAGAGATGGAGAGAGAGAGAGAGAGTTCTGCTTGGATGAAGCCCTTGCCTTCCACCTTCCTTTCTTCCCTACCCATCTGCCTGCTTCTCAATCACAAAATCAAAAGAGCCAGAGCCCCTGTGAATGGCTGTTTCTACTCCTGACACTCAGCCGCGCTGCAGGAAGAGGTGAGAGGCAGCTGTCACCTTTGCTTCTGCTGGGCTGGGGCCCTCTAGCAGGGTCTGACCTGGGGCTGACCTGGGGAAGGAGACGTCCGATTTGATGTTTCAGCTCTGGGTGCTTCCTCAGACTTGTTTTTTTCTTTGTGATGGAACAGATTTATACGTCCATGTGATGAAATTGTTGAGAGCAGAGACTGAGTTGTAGGAAGCTTGGCCCAGATAGTGCGTAGGGCAGAAGCAGGTGGTGACAGTCATGCCCTATGCATGGGCACTGGCATTGTTACTTGCGCGCCATCAGCCAGGCTGTGGGCTGTGAAGGAGGGAAGTCCCTGAGCGGTGAGGGCTGCTTTTGTGAAGTCAACTCATAACGAGAAGAGAAACACCATCTGAGAAGAGAAACACCATCTTGGTGGCCCAGGGTACAGAAGTGACTCCTGGGGTATGGGGGGTCCCAGCCAGCCCAGGTAGGGGGACAGGGCCTGGGAGTGAGTGGGCACTGGCAGGTTCTACTTACAGAGGGGAATCCTCTGTGGAGGCTGCTGGTGCTTGTGGGGCCTTCCCAGAGCACAGGTGAAAGTCCCCTCCCCCACCCCCACTTTCCACTTCCTTTGATTTGATTATGTTCGTCTGATAGTTACTGTCTCTGCTTCCCTGGGACTTAGATTCCAGGAAGAAGATAACCTGAGGGATGGGATCTCACCACACAAGTCCCTGAAATCATTTGCTAATTATAAAAATATATCATTCATTGGCATCATAGTAGCAAGAAATGCCTCTTATTGAGCAAGCACTTACCAGGTTCTGCTGAATGCTTTACGTGACTCCTATCACCCTATGCTGCCATTAATGGTGAGAAGTGAGCATCATTGTTTCCATCATATAGATGGGAAAATGGGTCTAGATCTGAAGTTTGCAGCCGCCTCCCAGAGACCAAAGTCTAGTCTCTTGACCTCTCCTTCCTTGGAGGAGCTGGGGATGAGGGTGATGCAGGCTCAGAGCCTTGGCCCTCTCCAGCCCCTCAGTCATCTGCAGCTGGGGGCGGGGTGCGGTGGGCAGACGAGACTGTCATTGAGATGGTGATGCAGGCAGTCCCATCTCTGGACAAGCGAGTATGAGAACGAGTGACTCAGCAGAACTGGTGGCTCTGGGAGGCTCTGCTGGCCCTGGGGTCTCTGCATTGGAGCCCCCAAACGTGTAACCAGGACTGTTCTGATGGGAGGTCACAGAACTGGAAGAGCAGAGTGGAGGCCCTTTCTCTGTTGCTCCCTCTTGTGAAAATAAAGGTAGGCCAGTGTGGACGTCTGCCTGGGAGACTATGTGTCTGTCCTCAGGGCCAAAAAGAGATTTGCAAGCCAGAATGGAGTCACATTCCAGCCCACTTAGAGCTGGCAGGGAACTAGAGGAAGAGAAGGGAGAAGGTGATCACTAGGGGTAAAGAAAGAGGAACCCCTCTAAGTTCTAGCCCTGTACAGGGGACTCAAGCCAACCAATGGCAGCTGTTTTTTTTCCCCCATCTGCGACCCAAAGGCTCATAGGAACCCATGCTTGGAAGGAAAGGAGGTCAAGGATAATCCCTTAGGGAAGCAGGTCAGCCACCTCTGGCTTTCCACCACAAAAAGCTTCCCAGGGCTGCCTGTGCCCCCGTCCACCTTCCTCTGCCAGCTGGGGATAGCAGGTTTGTTATAACATTTGCCACAGCAAAACAGAGCTGTAACAAAAGTCTGACTCATGTTTTCCAAAGCCAGAAGATCTTATTTTAGGATCTCCCAGCTCTTTCATCAGCACTGAGAGTTCATCGCAAGAGGGGTGGTGAGAGAGGATGTTAACACTCAGAGATGGAAAAGCCTGGAACTCCCGTTGGTAGAGGAAGCCCTCAGCCTTTCTCCACGTTCCTGATGACCAGGGAGGGTGTGAGATGGTTTGTCTGGGCTCTGGGTGGAGGCTCCAGGCAGGCTTCCCAGGGGCGAGACATGAGAAGGGAGGTAAATTGGGAGAGCCCTGGAGCGTGGGAATTGGGTCGGTGGCTCGGGGCTCTGGCTGCCTCCCAATCAAGGTGGGTCTGCAGGTTTGTCTGCCAGGGCAGGGCTGCCTCCACCTCTCCTGACAGGCTCCCAAGCTCAGGGTGAAGAGATAAAATGCTAATGGAACTCTTCTCGACCCTCAAGTTTGCTTTGGCTATCATACTCCAGTAACCTTGCCTGGAAAAATCCCATGGACAGAAGAGCCTGGCAGGCTACAGTCCATGGGGTCGTAAAGAGTCGGACACAGAAATGACTGAGCGACTAAACAGCAGTAACAACAAATTGTAAAATGACTCTGTGCCCGCAGGTTCTTAGCTTGTCTTGGTTCAGTGAGAATTCTCCTTCCATTGTCCCTGTCACAGAAGGAGTAGGGGGCCACAAACCCCAGCAGGGCCTCAACATGCTGGGTGGAACCACAGTTTTATTCCAGCTTACCCAGCAGAAGCTGAGAACCTGTACCCCAGATCTGGCATTCCTGACGATCCTCCAAGGCTTCTTCTGGGCCCAGAGTGAGACAGAGTGTGGGGAGCCCTGAATGCTGCCACATGGGGAGCAGCAAAAGAATGGAGATGCATCCAGAGGGCCAGGGGGGCCAGGGGGCTCCAGTGCACCCCAAAACTTGTGTCAATTTGCTCTTCTTTGTAATGGAGCTCGCATGATGTATTTTTGTATTTTCAACAAAGGTGGCAAACATTCTTTCACATGTTTTCTCATTTACATCTTAAGGCAATCCAGGAGATAGGTCCTACAAGGCTGCTCATTGTTTCAAAACAGGGAGGCCACCCCCTTAGTAAGTGGCTGAGCCTAGAGCTGAATGGGTCTGAGGGTACCACTCTGGGGATGTTTTCCTTCCTCCAACACATTTTTTTTTAAGAAGGCTTTTAAAATTTAAAAAAAAATTTATTTTGGGCTGCACCGGGTCTTCATTGCTGTGTGTGGGCTTTCTCTAGCTGTGTCGAGCAGGCGCTGCTCTCTAGTTGTGGTGCACGGGCTTCTCACGGGGGTGGCTTCTCATGTTGAGGGACTCAGGCTCTAGAGCATGAAGCCTCAGTAGTTATGCCGCACGGGCTTAGTTGCCCTGTGATGTGTGGGATCTTCCCCGAACAGGAACTGAACATGTGTCCCCTGCATAGGCAGGCTGATTTTTAACCACTGGACCACCAGGAAGCCCCCTCCAGCACATTTGCTATAAAACATCCCTCCCCTCCCCAGGCTGAGGCCCACCGTGCTCCTGTCCCGGCTTCACAGGTGACGGGCTTCATGGCCACGTTCCCCTCACTCTCCGTATGATGGGAGGCACTGACATTGGAAGAGTCCAGGGGCCCTCTTGGATTTTCACACCTTTATCGGATGGCCAGGGTCTCCCAGAGGTTTCACTGCCTCTCCCCGGTGCCCAGAAACACCGGCTCGGGATGGACACAGTGTGGGGAGCCCCGAGGGCCCCGCCTCTCCAGATAAGAACCCCATCCCATGAGAGAAGTGGGTAGAGGCCCCGGGCCAGTAGTGAGGCCTCACCCCAGCTATGCTGGGGCTCTGGTGACATTTCTGCTCAACTTGTGACTTGCCCTAACTTGTGATTTGTCCTAACTTTACTCTCTCCTGGTTCCCTTTGCTGCTAAGTCACTTCAGTCGTGACTGACTCTGTGCAGTCCCATAGACGGCAGCCCACCAGGCTCTGCCATCCCTGGGATTCTCCAGGCAAGAACACTGGAGTGGGTTCCATTTTCTTCTCCAATGCATGAAAGTGAAAAGTGAAAATTGAAAGTGAAGTTGCTCAGTCGTGTCCGACTCTTCGCGACCCCATTGACTGCAGCCCATCAGGCGCCTCTGTTCATGGGATTTTCTAGGCAAGAGTACTGGAGTGGGGTGCCATTGCCTTCTCCACCTGGTTCCGTTTAGTTTCCAGCAAAACTTCAGAAGCACAGTGCTCTGTTTTAGGGCCAGGAAAAGTGTGCGTGTGGGGGTGCTCGGAACCTGCCGCCGCCTCCTCTGCAGAAGGACCCCTTCTCCCATTTCTTTCCCAGGTCCCCGAAGTTGAGGTCATGGGGAAATTCTAGAGAATCTGGAGGCAAGACACACTCAGTACTCCAGGCTTCAAGTGATGAGTAGCCCCAGTCAAGGGCTCCACCGACTCTTGGCTCCCCAACTTGTTTTAATGCAGAGGTACCCACCCCAGAGTTTCCTCATGTTCTGAATTTTCTTTAGTTCTTACAAGTGGGTTTTTGGTTTGGTTCCTAACCAAGCCCTTGTTCCAGAATTCTGCACTCAGGCTGCCCTGACCCCTGGCACTTGCCCCTCACCCACCTGTTGGGCCTCCATCCTCACATCCATCGTTTCTCCTGGTACCCAGGCCACGGCTGCCTGTCGGACCCCTGTCCACAGCTGTCCCAGCGGCCCAGGCCTGCCCCTCCCCCTCCTTGGGTCCATTTTCAGCTCCAGTCCCTCCTCTGCTAGCCTGGTCCTGGCATGAATCCTGAACCTGAGACTGGGCTAGGAGGTGAGAAAACTCAAAGGAAGGAAGGGTAGACCAAGGAATCAGGGACAGTGGGCCACCTGGGGGCCGCAGGAACGTCCTGAGGGGAACTTGGCCACCAAAGCGAGTGGAAGCCCAGGAGGGGTACCCCTCTGTTTCAGACACTACTCTCCTAGCCCCCTGTAATGAGGTGTCCTGTCAATGGTGTGGGTACCAGAGATATTTTTGTAAAACAATTACAAAATTGTTCTAATTAGGGAGGATCAACTCCCAGCTAGGTCACAATGTCAATAGAGTTTAATCCCTTGCCTGCTGTTACTCTGCTCTTGTGGCCAGGTGTCAAATTATAGGCTTAGACCAACTGAAGATGGAAATGTAATGATTTATTTTTAAGCTGTTCACGTTTAATCCCACAAAAATTGCACCATGCGCAGACATTACGGGGGACTACCTGGGAAAAGGGAAAGAATCATGGCGTTGGGTCTGCTTCTACTTGAGTCATGTTCCGCAGGTGGACCCCCTCCAATGGGTCATTGGTTTCTATGCTATGGTTTCCACACTGACATTTTCCTACTCTCATAGGCCTTGCCTTTAAGATGTGGATACCACAGGCTCTGTGTTCGGGGTCAAGTACAAGTCAGGTGTGAGCCTTTGTCGTGTGCTTGGGTGCAGTGAATGCTCATTACCTTTTCCTATTATCATTAATCATCTTAACTATAGCACCCCCTCTGACTGCTGGGAGAGAAGGAGGTGGGGAGAGGTTGGTGTCAAGCAGATTTAGTACAGTGTGTGTGCGTGTGTTTGTGCATGTGCGATTACATGTGGCATATCCTCCCAAAGCACTTACGAGTAATACAGCTCCTCTACCCTCCTGGTCTTGGGCTGTAAATCTTATTTCCATATGCTCGGACTGTTTGTCAAAACAATGATTGAACAGATAAGTCAAAGAGGACTTCCTAGAAGAGGCAGTTTTTAAGTATATTTTGTAGGTAGACAGGAAATGGTGTGAAAAGGAGGCTGCAAGTGAACTGTATAGTGCAGGAGTCTCTAACTTAGATCCTTCAGGACCTAAGAGAAGCTGGGAGGAATGATGGCAGATGGTCCCTAACTTACAATGGTTCAGCTTAAGATGTTTCAACTTTATGATGGTGCAGAAACAATGCTTATTCAGTAGAAGCTTCAATTTTGATCTCTTCCTGTATAGTGATGAGCTGTACCACAATACTCTCTTATGATGTTGGACAGTGGTGGCAACCACAGCTCCCAGTCAGCCACGTGATCTGGAAGTAAACAACTAGTACACTTACAACCACTCTGTACCCAGATAACCAGTGTATTTTTCCCTTTCAGTATAGTATTTAGTAGGTTACGTGATATATTCAACACTTCATCATATGCTAGGCTTTGTGTTAGTTAGATGATTCTGCCCAGCTATAGGCTAATTTAAGTGTTGTGAGCATGTTTTGGGTAGATTAGGCTGAGCTATGACGTTTGGTAGTGAGAAATGGAATATTTCCTGCCATACTAGTAAATAAGGCTGCTATAGTCACCAGCAATTGCAGCCACTGTGGATGGTGAGCTGGTGAGCCCTGAGGGAACTCAGGAAGGAAAGAATACCTGCCCTCTAGCAGCCATCAGACTGCAGCCACTCCTATGGTGAACCCCGAGGAACTTAGGATGTGAAAACACAGGATATTGGCCCCACACAGCTGAGGTACGTATCAAAGGAATGATTTTAGTGAGCCCAGACTCTAGCATCTTCCTATGCATAGAAAAGCACTAAAGTCCTTAACTTGAGATATCTGTTTTCTTTAATTAACAAAAATCTTTTGATGTTCCCAGCTACCCGTCCTTTGTCACAAAACTCCTGTATGTTCTAGCTCCTCCCCTCACCTCCTCAGAGCAGTTTCTCAGAACTATCTGAAATGCTGTCTCTTGGGCTGCATTCCTTGTTTGGCCCCAAATAAAACTTAACTTGCAACTCTCATGTTGTCCAAAGAAATGTTTAACAGTAGGCTAGGTGTATGAAATGCATTTTTAAGTACATGCATTTTTGACTTATGATATTTTCAACTTAGGATGAGCTTATCAGGACATAACCTCACTATTGAGGAAGATCTGTACATCTATTTAACAGAGGGCAGGAGACACCAGCAGAAGGCATGTCCCGTTGAAAGTCGTCACATTCTGCCATGAATGCAATACCGCACAGGTTGCACAAGGCACAGTGATCCGCCTCCCCTGGTTCCAGGCGCCAGCACTGGAGTGGCGGCGAGACTGTGCAGTCCAGAGTGAGGAAGCCTGTTGCAATAAAGTAGCTGGTGAGTTTCTTTGGAAGCCAGGAATTAGGGCATGACTTTGCTATGCTGACTCTGTGGGATGGGGTCCCACAGCTCAGCCTGTCTCTGGCACACATTCCAGGTGTCTTGGAGGGCCTTGGAAGGGACAGGCAAGAATGTAAGATCAGAGACACAGGAAGCAAGATGGCTTTCCTTTTTCTGAGATCTCCTGGACAGGTATGGAGACCACCATGACTCAAGGGAACTGGGTCCAGGGTGGGGTTTGGGGGACTGCAGGTGAGAGAAGTCCTTATAAGCCCCTTGTAGACCAAGGAATTACAGAAATTGTAGGACGTGAGCCTCCACGTGAGTAAGACCATGGTGAACATATTGCTCTTGAGGGTGAAGGTGGGTTGTGTCAAGCATCTGTGCAGGTCATCCAAGGATTGGGCCCCACTTGGGCTTCCCTGGTGCCTCAGATGTCTCAGATGGTAAAGAATCCACCTGCAATGTAGGAGACCTGGGTTTAATCCCTGGGTTGGGAACATCCCCTGGAGAAGGGAATGGCTATCCACTCCAGTATTCTGGCTGGGAGAATTTCATGGACTGTATAGTCCCAGGAAGCAACAGTTAGAACTGGACATGGAACAACAGACTGGTTCCAAATAGGAAAAGGAGTACGTCAAGGCTGTATATTGTCACCTTGCTTATTTAACTTATATGCAGAGTACATCATGAGAAACACTGAGTTGGAAGAAACACAAGCTGGAATCAAGATTGCCGGGAAAAATATCAGTAACCTCAGATATGCAGATGATACCACCCTTATGGCAGAAAGTGAAGAGGAACTAAAAGCCTCTTGATGAAAGTGAAAGTGGAGAGTGAAAAAGTTGACTTAAAGCTCAACATTCAGAAAACGAAGATCATGGCATCTGGTCCCATCACTTCATGGGAAATAGATGGGGAAACAGTGGAAACAGTGTCAGACTGTATTTTGGGGGCTCCAAAATCACTGCAGATGGTGACTGTAGCCATGAAATTAAAAGACGCTTATTCCTTGGAAGAAAAGTTATGACCAACCTAGATAGTATATTCAAAAGCAGAGACATTACTTTGCCAACAAAGTTCCGTCTAGTCAGGCTATGGTTTTTCCAGTCGTCATGTATGGATGTGAGAGTTAGACTGTGAAGAAAGCTGAACGCCGAAGAATTGATGCTTTTGAACTGTGGTGTTGGAGAAGACTCTTGAGAGTCTCTTGGACTGCAAGGAGATCCAACCAGTCCATTCTGGAGATCAACCCGGGGATTTCTTTGGAAGGAATGATGCTAAAGCTGAAACCCCAGTATTTTGGCCACCTCACGCGAAGAGTGGACTCATTGGAAAAGACTCTGATGCTGGGAGGGATTGGGGGCAGGAGGAGAGGGGGACGACAGAGGATGAGATGGCTGGATGGCATCACTGACTCGATGGACGTGAGTCTGGGTGAACTCTGGGAGTTGATGGTGGACAGGGAGGCCTGGCGTGCTGCGATTCATGGGGTTGCAAAGGGTCGGACACGACTGAGCGACTGAACTGAACTGAACTGATAATAGTCCTTGAGGGTTTGCAAAGAGTCGGACATGGGATTTTTACTTTCAGTACTTTCACTTGCTGTCTCTCTTCAGCCACCAGAGGGCAAACAGGCTCCAGGAATGATTTCTCCTGGTTAATCTTGCCTGGAGAGTGATAAGGTATCATCAGGAGGGGGTGGCCAGAACGTGAGAGCAAAGACTGCAGCTGGGTCCCAGCACTGAACTTGACCTTTTAAAATCACTCTGTTATTGTCTCCAGCACTAACATTACTTGATTCATTTATTCAAGAAACGTTTGCCCAGCACCTGGGAGGGGCCATTCTGAGCTTGTGGGCTCTGGGAGACCCGAATCAGATAAACTTGCTTGGACCCTGGCAGAGTGGTGGACCCTCAAAACTGAAGTCTCCCTGGGATGGATTTGTGCTGTGACAGAGGGACCCACTGAAGGCAGTGGGGACACCTAGGAAGGCGGGGTGAATTTGCCTGAGACTTGGGAGAAAGCTTCCTACTGTTGGTAGTGTTTGCTGTGGGACTGAGCAACAGTGCAACAGGCTGAGATGTTAGGGAAAACGTAGTCCTGGCTGGAGAAGGCCAAATCGTGGAGGCCTGTCCGAGTTGGCTAGACAGGTGGACATCCAAGGGAGGAGGCTGGCTGGTGGAGGCTACCAGGCTGGGGAATGATGGGCGCTTGTTTCTCTCTGATGAGAGAAGAGTCCTATTTGGGAGCCAGAGCAGACTCATGTTTTCTGGGGGCCTGAAGTTTCAATGGTTTTGCAGCCTTTCTTAAATCAAGAATACAGAGTAAATCCAAAATTAGATAGAGTGGCTTGGAGAGGTCCTTGCAGGTGAGGGACCTGACACTTAAGCTTATTAGCTTTGTGTAAAAACCTGGCAGCAAATTGCTTTTGCTCTCTTTCCTTTCTCTCTTCCTCTGGGGAGCCCTGGACCCCTGAGCAGCTAGTCAAGACTGGATTCAGGACACCCGAGTCTGTGGTCTCCTCTGGAGGCCGAGCTGCTCTGTCAGGGTAAGAGGAGGTCAGTAGGGGTGACTTTTCATACTGAGTCTATGCAAATAATGCCCTGAAATTGTTCCAAGGGGTGGCCTTGAATCTAACCGTAACTCCTGTTAATGCTCTAAGTAATGCACAGGTGGGGCTTCCCTGGTGGCTCAGCGGTAAAGAATCTGCCTGCCAATGCAGGAGACCCAGGTTCGAGCCCTGGGTTGGGAAGATCCCCTGGGGAAGGAAATGGCAACCTGCTCCAGTATTCTTGCCTGGAGAATCCCATGGACAGAAGAGCCTGGTGGGCTACAGTCCATGGGGTCACTAAAGAGTTGGACATGACTGAGCGACTTAACAATAACAACAACGCACAGGTATGGAGGCTTTCGCACTGGCCAGACGCTTTCGTCTTGTGTTGTTCTCACCCCGTCCTGGTGAGGCAGGTAAATGGCTCCCTCCACCAAGGCTCACGACTGGGCCTAAGGATACCTGGCTGAACCCCTGGCAGGTTGGGACCTCACACCCTACTTGCCCTCGGTCCTTCTCTTTCACTACTGGTTCAACAATATTTAAACCCAAGCCTGCCCTCTTGGCCCCCGGTACAGAGAACTGATTCACCATAGTAGTGAAACCACAAATGACTCGGCTGGCTTTGGTAGTCCCCTGCCCCTTCCTGCATCGGCTTGGGTGGTAAGGGCAGGCACAGGTAGGGTGGAGCTGACAGCTTTTTTTCCTTCACCCTATCTGTACTGTGGTGAGAGAGGGTTCTCACCTTCACCCCCTTTCTGGGCTGTTGGGAGAGCTCACACCTGGGCAAAACCTTGATCTCAAGGCTCCACCCAGGCTACAGATCTCTGAGACTCAACACTGATTTGCCGAGGGGTCCGATGCCTGTGTTTAAGTCTAGCCTGGGCAGGTAGGGGAGAGAGATGCCTGCTTATTCCAGTAGTTTTGTCAAGCTGCGCTGAGCATCCGCTGTGTTAGACACAGTGCTAGCCCCAGCAGGATAAAGCCAAATCAGCCATGCCCTTGTCTGCATGGCTCCCTTCAGCATCTACCTGTGCCAGGTACTGAGCTGGGCGGGGAGACATGGAGATGGATGAACAGCTGTGAACCTGGGCATGGGAAGCTCACAGTCCAGTTCAGGGTCTCAGCAGAGAATGGTAAAAGGCAGAACATAGTCTGTTCAAAACTGGGAAGGATACTTTCTCTGCTTTTGTACTCCAAGCTGGAGTGGGAGCAGTGCCTTGACCGCAACTGATTTTTTTCCCTTGGCCCTTATGTGGCATTGATAAGCTGGCGTCTACCTCCTTTAAGCATCTCCTTCAAAGTGCATAGCAGAATCCAAGCTCCTGCTTTCCAAAATGGCAAGAGTCAGAAATGGGAGAATGAAATGAGTCAAAGGAATGTTCCTGCTCCTAAGGAAATGCTTCTGCAGGGATTTAGAGGAAATGGGAATGAACTGGAGGAATCAATGAAACAATTTCTCAGAATGGTGCAGGAAGGATTGGGAAGCTCTTGTCTGGGGTTCAGTTCAGTACCCATCAGAGGAAAAGAGAAGTGGGAGTCATCCAAGTAGTCAGATGTTTCTGGATGCTTCCAGCCCAGATCCAGAAAAACCCAAAGCCCTTGAACTTGTAACCACACAAAGCAGCTCTGGTTTATCCTATTTTCTGCAGCCTGCATGAATCCACTTGTGGCTGTGACCAGGAAACAGAGGGGAGAGAGAGTTTGAGGGGCTCTGAGGCAGAAGGGCCCCCTGGGTGCTCAGAATGAGCTCCTGCCACTGTGTGCATGTTAGCTGTTTCCTCTCCTCCCTGCAAAGGTCTGGCAGAGATCAGCACGAAGACTCAAAATGTAACAACCAACTTGACCTTGATATTTCCCAGCAGCTGCAGGACCCGGAGACAGCAGGGGTGGCTGATGGTTCGTGTGGGCGGCTGGGTGTTGGGTCACCTGGGCCGTGTGTGACTTCTGGTTCATCTGAGCAGAGACCTGGCTTTTTTTGGGCAAGGGCCTTGGCACAAGCTCCCCTGGCTGACCTGGCAGCACCCCTTCCTGACAGCCTTTGGAGCTTGGGAATCTCTGGGATACTCCTCAGGAGAAGGAAGGTGCTCTGTGATTCCCCAAAGGCTCATGTAAGCCTTGCATAGATGGTGTGAGGTGCATACCACTCATGAGTTCTTCATTTCACAGAAGATAAGCTTGAAGTTGAGAATGGTCACCCAAGATGGCACAGCTGGTGGGTGCTAGGGCTTGGAGCTGCTCCCTGGAGGGTCTCTCTGAAGGCAAATCCTGTGCTCTTTTCAGGACTCTCAGTCTTACAAAGCCTTTCCCATTCCTGCTCCTCCCAAGGAGCCTGGGCCCCCTGGGAGCCCTCCAGGCTCCAGAGATGCCTCTACAGCATAAACTGGTTTGAACTCAGTGGCATAGGTCCCTCCACCAAAAACTCCCCAAGCCTCCTCCCTCAGCACCTAGTGGAGGAGGTACAGTTTACACAGAGGAAGTGTTGACAGCAATTAACACTTAGTGAGTAAAGTAGGAGTATAAAGTAGCCAAACTTTTGGATCCTGGCTCCTCAGTTCAGTTCAGTTCATTTGCTCAGTCATGTCCGACTCTGTGTGACCCCGTGGACTGCAGCACGACAGGCCTCCCTGTCCATCACCAACTCCCAGAGTTTACTCAGACTCATGTCCATTGAGTCAGTGATGCCATCCAACCATCTCATCCTCTGTTGTCCCCTTCTCCTCCCACCTTTAATCTTGCCCAGCAACAGGGTCTTTTCAAATGAGTCAGTTCTTCCCATCAGATGGCCAAAGTATTGGAGTTTCGGCTGTAGCATCAGTCCTTCCAATGAACACTCAGGACTGCTCTCCTTTAGGATGTACTGGTTGGATCTCCTTGCAGTCTAAGGGACTCTCAAGAGTCTTCTCCAACACCACAGTTCAGAAGCATCAGTTCTTCGGCACTCAGCTTTCATTATAGTTCAACTCTCACATCCATACATGACTACTGGAAAAACCATAGCCTCGACTAGACAGACCTTTGTTGGCAAAGTAATGTCTCTGTTTTTTAATATGCTGTCTAGGTTGGTCATAACTCCTGCCTCCTAGCCATAAATAATTGTCAGTGTTTATGAGGGTATTTATGTCTTTACAAATTGTATTTGTACTTATACTCTGGTATATGGTGGTGATTTAGTCACTAAGTTGTGTCTGACTCTTGTGACCCCATGGACTGCAGCCTGCCAGGCTCCTCTGCCCACTGGATTTCCCAGGCAAAAATACTGGAGTGGGCTGCAGTTTTCTTCTCTAGGGGATCTTCTGAACCCAGGGATCAAATCTGGGTCTCCTGCATTGCACGTAGATTGTTTACCAACTGAGCCACCGGGGAAGCCCGCTCTAGTATATATGCACATTATAAAATATAAATTAAAAATAAGGAAAAAGGAAAAACACATGTGAGAATAATAGCTTTCAGATGTAGAGAATGGACTTGTAGATGTGAAGTTGGGGGAAAGGGAGGGTGAGACAAATTGGGCGAGTTGCATTGACATATATACACTACCCTGTGTGAAATAGACAGCTAGTGGGAACTGCTGTAGAGCGCAGGGAGCTCAGCTTGATGTTCTGTGATGCCCTAGAGGGGTGGGGTGGGGGTGATGGGAGAAAGGTTGGTGCCAGGGTGGCTCGAGAGGGAGGGGATATATGTATACTTATAGCTTATTCACTTTGTTGTACAGCAGAAACCAACTCAACATTGTAAAACAATTATACTCTAATAAAAAATAAATACAAGATTGACGGCATTGCAGATTCACTGTTTGGACCCCAGCACCCCTTGGCCTCCTCTTGGCAGAGCTATTCTGCTCTGCTGGCTCATGGTGCCAGTGCCCCCTGTTGCTGCCAGAGTCATGGCCGTGGCTGCTCTTCTGAGACTGGCAAAGGCCCCCCACCCCCGCTAGCCCCCCGCCCCCAGCTGTCTGAAGTCCAGGGCTTGTGCTTGGCGTGGAAGCGTCATTTCCTGTTGCTGCTACAGCTCGTGCTTGCAATGTCGCATAGGAAGTTTAGTGACATAACACTTTTTGGAGTTAATAAATGTATTGTTGGTTACCAAAGTGACGCGTTATGTCTCTTTCTCTCTGTTGTCAAACACCTGCTGGGTCATTTTCTCTGATCACCATGTTAGGAGTGGGGACCCTCAGCAGTCCATTTACTCCCAAGGCTCAGTTATTAGAAACGAGGCTGACTTCTACTTTTCTCATTGACCGTATCTTTGAAAAAATTATTAATTAGTTAAGCTGTGGCCTGGTCTTATTGAGGCATGCAGGATCTTGAGTTGTGGTCTGGGACCTCTTAGTTATGGTATGTGGGATCTAGTTCACTAAGCAGGGTTTGAACCTGGGCCCCCTGAATTAGGAGCATGGACTCTTTGCCACTGGACCACCAGGAAGTCCCTCATTGACTATCTTGTTCAGGAAGTACTAAAACCAAGTGTTCTTGGGACTGGCATCTACCGAGAAATCTAAAGTGTTTATTTATCTTAAACTCTTACTCAAAACAATACATTTCCAAGCCCAAATATCTTTGTGTCTAACCTTAAGTATATTCAATATGACTCTCACCTTCTTCCTCTTCAATGTGAGGTAATCAGAACTATTTTCTTTGGGAAACTCCCTATACTGACTCTCCTACGATAGACGTTGACAGATCCAGTCCCCTGATTTTCAGACCCAAATAGTGGCAGCCTGGCTTCAAGAGAATCCCCTGGGGGAACTTACTGAAAATGACAGATTCCTGGGCTCTGTCTTGCAGAGGGGGCTGGACAGATCTGGAGTAGCTCCGCTCTGAAAGATCCTTGGTGGATCCTTAAGCATTTGGGAACACCTGCTCTGCACCTGCCTCAACTTGTCTAAATCATGGGGGAAAGTTGGCTCCATCTCCAGCTGAGGTCCAAGATATACAGGGGCTTGCTGAGGCTCAGGGCTGCGTAGGGGAGAGAACCACTTGACTTTAGACTGCTCTTCTGCATGGGCGGGAACCAGCACTTAGAATTTCTTGAGGTCACCTCCCGGTTCTTCATATGCTCTTCTGTCGATACAGAAGGTGATGCTTATCTTCCTGGGTGCCTCAACAGATACCACACAGCCATCTAATCTAAAAGTAATATCATGTCACATCACTTAAAGAGAAAGGGGCCCAGCACTCAGCCCCATTTGGTACTGACGGAGATGGTGATCTCTCAGGAGACCATTTCTGCCCACCTTCATTCTTGTGTTAGGGTTCAAAAGTAGACTTTTGAGCAACTTCAGTAGATGGCGATCTGTGTGGATCATGTGGCTTGGTGTCAGCTGATTTCTGTCCTGGGGGTCAGAGGCAGTTGTTAAACAGATGCAAAGCTGCCAACACTCTGATGCTGTCCTAGAAATATCCATCTTCAGAGAATGAAAGTAACATTGAGTGTATACTGTGTCAGAAACTGTACTACTCCCCTCTTTGCACACACATCTCACTTTTTCTTCACAGTAACCATGCAAAGGTAAAATTTTTATCTCCATGTTGACAAAGATGAGGATTGAAACTTGTTCTTGCCCAACGTAAAAAAATTTCACCCTCTAGATGGCTCAACTCCAAGTCTCATTCCATGATCTCATACCACTAAAGCCAACAGTCTTGTAGCCAAGAAGAGTTAGGAAGATCTGCCTGAAATTCTCTATCTGGTCATTCATGAAATTGGATTGAATGACAGGGGAAAATGAGGTTAAAATTTGTGAGGGGAGGGCAGTAAGCAAACCAGTCTAGTTTATTTTTAATTGAGAATTTACTTTTAGAGAAGTTTAGGTTTACAGCAAAATTGAAGGGAAGGTACAGAAATTTCCTATATTCCCCTGACTCAATAATGCATAGCCTCCCTCATTATCGACATCACCCACCAGAAGGGACACTTCCTGTAACTGATGAACTTATGTTGACACATCAATATCACCCAAGGTTTACAGTCTACATTAGGGCTCACTTTGGGTGTTGTACATTTTTGTGGGTTTTGATAGATATATAATGACATGGATTCAATATTATAGGGTCATACAGCATATTTTCACTGCCCCAAAAATGCTCTGGTTTTCCAATAGTCATATATGGATGTGAGAGTTGGACTATAAAGAAAGCTGAGTGCTGAAGAACTGATACTTTTGAACTGTGATGTTGGAGAAGACCCTTGAGAGTCCCTTGGATGGCAAGGAGATCCAACCAGTCTATCCTAAGGGAAATTAGTCCTGAATATTCATCGGAAGGACTGATGCTGAAGCTGAAACTCCAATACTTTGGCCACCTGGTGCGAAGAACTGACTCACTGGAAAAGACCCTGATGCTGAGAAAGATTGAAGGCGAGAGAAGGGGATGACAGAGAATGAGATGGTTGGATGGCATCACCAACTCAATGGACATGAGTTTAAGTAAGTTCCAGGAGTTGGTGATGGACAGGGAAGCCTGTTGTGCTGCAGTCAATGGGGTCGCAAAGAGTCGGACATGGCTGAGCAACTGAACTGAACTGAACTGCCTCACTCTCACACAACTTGGGACATAAAGTTGATTTTAGAACCCTTCCCCCAAAACGCTTTAGCTATAAACCCCTTTCCCTTCCACCTCCCACCCTAAAGCAAGCAACAATCTACTATCTATTTCCTACTTAAGACTTTCAAATGAATGGAATCATGTAAAATGTGACTGGTTTCTCTCCACTTAGCATAGGTTTTCAAGGTTCATCCAAGCTGTAGCATGTGTTAGTACGTCATTCTTTTTTTTTTTTTTTGACTAAATAACAATTTCTTGTATGGACATACCACATTTCATTTGTCCATTTGTCTGTTGATTGATATTGAGGTTTTCCTACTTTTCAGTTAGGATGAATGATGCTCCTGAAAACATTCAAATCTGAGTTTTTGTGTGGGTGTAGTTTTCATTTCTTTGTGGTATATATCCAGGAGTGGAATTTCTGGAACATGTGATGACACATTGTTTCAGAAATGGCCAGATATTTTCCAAATTGGCTGCACCATTTTACATTCCCAACAGCTCTCTATGAGGGTTCTGATTTCTCAACATTCTCATCAACACTTACTATCTGACTTTTGGAATCTAGCCATCCTAGTGGATATGATTTGTACCTCACTGTGGTTCTCGTTTGCATTTCCCTAACGACTAATAATGTTGAGAGTGTCTTTTCATGTGCTCACTGGCCATGAATATATCTTCCCTTATGTGTGTATGCGTGCTCGTTCGCTCAGCTGTGTCCGACTATTTATGACCCCATGGACTGTAGCCTGCAAGGCTCCTCTGTCCATGGAATTTTTCAGGCAAGAATACTGGAGTGGGTTGCCATTTTCCTCCTCTAGGGGATCTTTCCACCCTAGGGATTGAAACTGTGTCTTGTGCATCTCCTGCACTGGCAGGCAGATTCTTTACCACTAATATCACCTGGTAAGCACATAGAAACATCTATTTGCTCCTTTTAAAATTGTTTTTTATTATTAAGTCATAAGAGTTATTATCAGATACGTAATTTGCAAATATTTTTTCCCAGTCTATGTGGGGCATCTTTCACTTTATTCATGCTGTCTTTTGAAGCACCAAAGTTTTGAATTTTAATGAAGTTCAATTTATCTATTTTTCTCTCACTGCTTATGCTTTGGGTGTCTTATCTAAGAATTATTTGCCAAATTTAAGGTAATAAAAAATTTCCTCTATATTTTGTTCTAAGAGTTTTATCGTTTTAGTTCTTACATTTAGGTCTTTGACCCATTTGAGTTAGTTTTTGTATATGGTGTGAGTTAAGCTTCAGTCTTTCTCATGTGGCCATCCAGTTGTCTCAGCATCATTGTTGAAAAGACCATTCTTTCTCCATTGAATAGCTTTGGCATTTTTGTAAAAGAAAATAATCAATTGATTATATGTGCATGGGTTTATTCCTGGATTCTCAATTCTGTTCCACAGATCTATGTGTTTATCCCTGTGTAGGACCACACTGTCTTGATTACCACTGGTTTGTAGTAAGTTTTAAAATTGGGAGGTTTGAGTCCCTCTACTTTTCTCTTATTTTTCAGGTTGCTTTAACCATTCCAAGTCCCTTGTAATTCTGTGTAGATTTTAGAGTCAGCTTGTCGATTTCTTTAAGGAGGTCTTTGGGATTCTGATTGGATGCACTGAATCTGTAGGTCACTTTGAGGAATACTGCCATCTTAATGTTAAGTGTTCTGATTCATGAACAAGGGATGTTTTCTCTTTTGTTTAGATCTTTATCTTTTTCCCAACAATGACTTGTAATATTCAGAGTATAAGTTTTACATTTATTTCATTAAATTTATTTCTAAGCATTTATTTTTGATGTTATTGTGAATTAATATTTTCTTAATTTCATTTTTGAATTTTTCATTGCAACTGTATGTGAGGACAGCAGTCTTGTATATTGATCTGTCGTGCAATCTTGATGAACTTGCTTATTAGTTCTACTGGGGTTTTTAGTGGATTTCTTAGGTTTTTTTTTTTATGTATAAGATATAATTTGTGGCTAGAAACAGCTTCATTTCTTCCCTTCCAATGTGAACCACTTACTTCTTTTGTAGTAAAAAGAATTGCCCTTAATTGCCCTGGCTAGAACCTCCAGTACAATGTTGAATAGAAGTGGCAAGAATGGGCATCTTTGTTTTATTCTTAATCTCAGGAGGAAATCATCCAGTGTTTTTACCATTACACCTGGTATTAGCTGTGGGTTTCTCATAAAGGCCTTTTATCAAGTTTGGGGAAGTTTCTTCCTAGTTTGTTGAGTGTTTTTATCATGAAAGGGTGTTAGATTTTGTCAGATGCTTTCTCTGCATCTATTGAGATATATATTGTCACCCTGATCGTTTAACTTAAATGCACAGTACATTATGCCAAATGCAGGCTTAATGAAGTGCAAGCTGGAACCAAGATTGCCCGGAGAAATATTGATAACCTCAGCTATGCAGATGAAACAGCTCTAATGGCAGAAAATGAAGAGGAACTAAAGAGTTTCTTGATGAAGGTGAAAAAGGAGAGTGAAAAAGCTTTCTTAAAAACTTAACATTCAAAAAACTAAGATCATGGCATCCAGTTCCATCATTTTATGGCAAATAGATGGGGAAAAATGGAAACAGTGAGATACTTTGTTTTCTTGGTCTCCAGAATCACTGCAGATGGTGACTGCAGCCATGAAATTAAAAGACACTTGCTCCTTGGAAGAAAAGCTATGACCAACCTAGACAACATAGCAGAGATATCATGTTGCCTACAAAGATCCGTCTAGTCAAAGCTTTGGTTTTCCAGTAGTCATGTGCAGATGTGAGAGTTGGACCATAAAGAAGGCTGAGCATGGAAGAATTGATGCTTTCAAACTGTGGTGCTGGAGAAGACTCTTGAAAGTCCCTTGAACAGTAAGGAGATCAAACCAGTCAATCCTAAAGGAAATCAGTACTGAATATTCTTTGGAAGGATTGATGCTGAAGTTGAAGTTCCAATAATTTGGGCATCCGATGTGAAGAGCCTACTCACTGGGAAAGACCCTGATGCTGGCAAAGATTGAGGGCAGGAGGAAAAGGGGATGACAGAGGACGAAATGGTTGAATGGCATTACTGACTCAATGGATGTGAATTTGAGCAAACTCCAGGAAATAGTGAAGGACTGGGAAGCCTGGCATGCTGCAGTCTATGGGATTGGCAACCGAACAACAATAATCTCTATCGCTCTAGTGATTCAAATCCTTTAATTATTTTTGCCAGTTCAAATATGTTGAACCCTTCTAAAGAATTTTTTATTTCACTCACTGTATTTCTCAAGTCCAGAATTTCAATTTGTTTTTTTTTTTAAACAATTTTCATTGGTTTATTGATATCCTTCATTTGCTGAGGCATTGTTATATCTTTCTTTACTTCTTTAACATGGTTTTCTTTAGTTCTCTGAACATTCCTTGTTTTAAAAAATTATTTATTTATTTATTTATGGCTGCATCAGGTCTTAGTTTTAGTACACGCAGGACCATTTACTGTGGTGCCTGGGCCTTTCCTGTTGTGGAGTACGGGCTCCAGAGTAAGTGGATGTGGCACGTGGGCTTAGTTGCTCTACAGCATGGGGGATCTTAGTTCCCTAACCAGGGATTGAACCCATATCCCCTGCATTGGAAGGTGGATTCTTAATTACCTGGTTTTAGTGAAGTGATGGTTTTAGCGAAGTCTATTTTTCTGCATCAGTATTTGGCCTTTGATGCTGTTCCTTGGGGAGATGTAGCTTTGAGTGTGCCCACAGTTCCTTGAATGATGGTATCTGTAGAACTTTCTTGCTTATCTTGACTATACCCAGCTGTTAAATTCCACTAACTGCTGGTTAATAGCTCTAATGTTTTCAGTGGTGCTCTGCAGCGCAAACTGCTCTATAAATGAATCCAATCAAACTGTGACTCTTTTGAAGGAATAGTTTTTGAAGTATGTATTTGAGATTTGTTCTGACCTCAGTGGGTTCCTCTTAGCTGTTTTAGTTCCTGATTCTCTCCTACAAACTATCCAGCCTGTATTCTGGGTTATATCTTCATTAAATCCATTTAATCTCTCTATTTTCTTTCCTCTATAAACTCCACTGCTGCTGCTGCTGCTGCTGCTAAGTTGCTTCAGTCGTGTCTGACTCTGTGCGACCCCATAGACGGCAGCCCACCAGGCTCTGCTGTCCCTGGGATTCTCCAGGCAAGAACACTGGAGTGGGTTGCCATTTCCTTCTCCAATGCATGAAAGTGAAAAGTGAAAGTGAAGTCGCTCCACTGTCTTGAGAGCAAACATTAGGTTTGAACTTTTCCATGCTCTTTTGCAAAGAAAGTCAGTTCTTTTGCAAAGATCTGATGAGCTATCTGTTTTATGGTCTGCTTTCCCCTCAGAAAAATCTTTGTAGCTGTGCAGCTGGGGATGGAAACAATGGCAAATCTCTCTCTGAGTAATAATACTCTGCTGCTGCTGCTGCTAAGTTGCTTCAGTCGTGTCCGACTCTGTGCGACCCCATAGTCAGCAGCCCACCGGGCTCCTCCGTCCCTGGGATTCTCCAGGCAAGAACACTACTTTAGGAACTGAATAATCAGAAGGTGAGGGCAAGCAGTCTGAGATCCTCTGGGCTGGCTTCTGCTCATGTGAAGCCACTGTCTCATGAATTAAATCAAGGGCAGTCGAGGCTCCAATAGTCTCAGCATGCCATACCCAAGCTAGAGCCTCCGTCTCATGAGACGGAATTGGTAGAAGAGGGAGACCCATGACTTCTCAACTGGACTTACCTGCAACTTAACCTTAGCAATAGTAGCTGGGGACGGGATGAGAAATGCTAAAGTCCTGATCCTCCTAGGAAGAAAGTCCTCTAATTGGTTATCATGGGGAGAGGAAGTCCTGTGTTCATGAAAGCAGCAGCCTGGAGTGGAGTTTCTTTCTTGCTGAGCTGAGTGAAATGAGGGAGGCCCAGGCCTTGGTTCAGATACCACAACTTCTTGCTTTTCTTACCAAATTTTCATAGATTTCCTTGAATGGATGTTTCTTCACACACTAAACAGTAATTGAAGCCTTAGAACTGCTTACAGAGTTCTTTTTAAAAATTATTATTATTTTTACTTTTGGCTGTGCTGGGTCTTCGCTGCTGTGCATGGCTTTCTCTAGTTGCAGTGCACACACTTCTCACTGTGGTGGGTTTCCTTTTGCAGATCACAGGCTTTAGAGCTTGGGCTTCAGCAGCTGTGGTCACAGGCTTATTTGTCCCTTGGCATGTGGGATCTTCCCGGACTAGGCGTCAAACTATTGGACAACCAGGGAAGACCTTAGAGTTTTAAATGATTGTTTATTCAAAATATTTTTCACTAGTTTCAATGGGTGTGGGTCAGTAGATCTTGTGCTAGAATTTTACCTCTCTGGCTCCTTTATTCTTGAGCTAACCTAAAGAGGTTGCCCCGTAGCTCCTCGACTAAGGCAATAAAATCATGCTTTGATTCAACCTAGTTTCTTAATTAACTGATTGTGAGCCTAATACTATTTCCACCAAAACTACTTGTTCAGAGTCTGGATGTTTAGATTACTTATTCTATGTGTTGCTAGGCAGAGATAATAATTACCTAAGTTTTCTTGCCACCCAGCCGGTCAACCTAGCTTCTGTTTTTGCTTTCCTCTAATTTAATCTGCACATGGCAGTCAGAGTGAGTGGTTTTAGAAAGAGCTCATTTTGTCATAATATAATACCACTTAGTTGCTTGAATGATTTTCCATTGTTCTTACAATAAAGTACAAAAGTCCTTAACATGGTCTCCAAGACCCCATTTTTCTCTTTCACTTCTTCTCATGTCTCATTCACTCTGAGCCCCACTTCCTGTTCCACCCCACCCCTCTGCCTTTCACCAACATATTCTCTAGTCTCACCCTAGTCTTGCAAATTTTTATTGTGCATTTAACATACTCTCTCCTATTTCAGGCCCACTGCACATGTTCTCTGCCTTACGTGCTGTTCTTTCCTGATTCAGATCTTACCTAAATGTCACCTCCTCTAGGAAACTTTCCCTAACCTCCCAGAATAGTTCAGGTATTCCTATTCTAATGACACCCCAACACTTTCTGCTTCTTCACAGGATTTTTAAAAAAATGTTTATTTATTTATTTGGCTGCACCAGATCTTACTTGTGGCATGTGAGATCTAGTTCTTAGATCCCCTGCAGTGTAAGTGTGGGCTCTTAATCCCTAGACTGCCAGGGAAGAATGTGTGTTTTTTGATCAACTGATTAATAGTATGATTATCTGTTTAGCAAACCCCTCCTCATAGTATGGGCATCCCTGGTGGCTGAGATGGTAAAGCATCTGCCTGCAATGCAGAAGAACTGGTTTAATCTCTGGGTTGGGAAGAACCCCTGGAGAAGGGAATGACTACCCACTCCCGGATTCTTGCCTGGAGAACTCCATGGACAGAGGAATTCCGGTTACAGTTAGTGAGGTTGCAGAGTCAGACTTTCAATTTCCCCATAGCATATTAGCTTATGAAGGCAGGGTTTCTGTCTGCCTTGACCCGGTGTTTAGCATAGGACCTGACACAGAGTAGGGACTCCACAAACACTTGTTGAGTGTGGGAACGATGTTCTTTAGGGCACTGAATGCCAGAGTTGTGAGGGTGGTCCTTGGGGGGGGCGTCTACTTACAGCTGATATGGAACCAGAGGAAAAGTTGTAAATCTAAAAGAAAATTCCTCCCCACTTATATTTATATTTATAAAACCCGATCTTAGTAATGAGCAGACTGGTGGACACTTATTCCAAAGGAAGTTTCACTAACATCTCTATCCTTGGGCTAGTGTTGTGATAATGTGGCTGGCCCCTCTTTCTTCTTAAGATTCTTGTGATGAATATCATGGCACGTATGAAAAATGGCCTTTTACTCTTGACACTGTGGTCTGTGAGTCTGTTTTAACCATATACGAGCTCATGATACTGAGAGTATAGACTGAGAAAGCAATTATTTTTAAAAGTAATCAACAGCAACAACAATACTTACTACTGTGGGTACTGATTAAGTGTTTTCTTTGTGGTAGATTATATTATTTTCAAAAAATTCTATAATAATTTCATAGAGTAGATAATTTTATTTCCATTTTCTAGATAAATAAACTGAGTTTTGGAAGGATTAAGTTCCTTGCTCAAGGACACATTATAAGTAAATGTTAAGCTGAGACTCAAACTCGTGTGTTCTTGGCACCAGCGCCCAAACTCTTGATCTCTGTTCTTTTTTAATTGAAGTACAGACTCACAGGTGTAGAGAACACACTTGTGGCTGCCAAGGTGGGACGGGGGAGGGACGGCCTGGGAGTTTGGTGTTAACAGATGGTAACTATTACATTTCGAACAGATTAAACAACAAGTTTCTACTGTATAGCACATGGAACTATATTCAATGTTCTCTGATAAACCATAAGGGAAAAGAGTATGAAAAAGAATGGATATATATATATATACTGAAAAAAGTAGTAAAAGTGTTAGTTGCTCAGTTGTATCTGACTCTTTGTGACCTCCATGGATAGTGGCCTGCCAGGTTTCTCTGTTCATGGAATTCTCCAAGCAAGAATACTGGAATGGGTAGCCACCTTCTCCAGGGGATCTCCCCAACCCAGGAATCAAATGCGGGTCTCCTCTATTGCCTGATGGCTCAGAGGTTAAAGCGTCTGCCTCCAATGCAGGAGACCCGGGTTCTATCCTTGGGTCGGGAAGATCCCCTGGAGAAGGAAATGGCAATCCACTCCAGTATTCTTGCCTGGAGAATCCCATGGACGGAGAAGTCCTAGTAGGTTACAGTCCACGGGGTCGCAAAGAGTCGGACACAACTGAGCGACTTCACGTCACCTCTATTGCAGACAGATGCTTTACCATCTGAGCCACCAGTACGTCTATATATATACTGGAATGGGTTAGCCCACTCCACTAGTCTTACTTAGAGAATCCTATGGACAGAGAAGCCTGGCAGGCTACATACATCCATGGGGTTGCAAAGAGTCAGACACAACTGAGCAAGCAGCATCTTCCCTACTTTTTTCATATATATATATATATATATATATATATATACACACACATACACACATTCTTTTTCGTATTCTTTTCCTTTATGATTTATTACAGGATATTGAATAAAATTTCCTGTGTTATGCAGTAGGATCTTGTTGTCTGTCCATCCTAAATGTAATAGTTTCCATCTGTTAACCCCAAACTCCCCGGCCGTCCCTCCTCTGACCCTCTTGGCAACCACAAGTGTGTTCTCTACACCTGTGAGTCTGGTTCTGTTTTGTAGATAGGTTCATTTGTGCATGTTTTAGATTCTACTTATAAGTGCTTTCATATGGCATTTCTTTCTCTTCTTAATCTCTGTTCGATATTGCAAAGTGATTCTAGAATTCTGCAAGTGATTTCTTGCTGACAGTCTTCTGAAACTTCATGTAAACTTTCCTCTGAGGTGCCTTTTGAAAACTTTAATCTTTAAGTGGCTTGAGAGAGGGGAGGCTTCTCACTTCATCTCTTATCAAAAGATCACCAAAAGCTAAAATCTGTTTTAACCATTCCATGTTTGAGTAAATGTGAGTCTTGCTCCAGAGTTTCTTGATTTTACATGGACATTATCAGGAAATCAAAACAGCAGTGACAATAACAATAATGGGGAAAAGCCCCTTGACTGTGTTAATAAGGCAGCACGTAAAGGGATATGGACGAAAACACATAGGAGTTTATCAAATCTAAATCCTATTTAATTAAACTTATTACCTCTCAAATCACTGGAGTATGCTTGTCAAGCAAGAGAGTAGATTTTAAAACATATCCCACAGAGGTTTTGGTGAGTGAAGTAATTAGAGGTATGGATCCAAATTAATAAGTAAGAAAATGCTTTTCTTATAGCTCTGAGATAACTGCCTTGAAGTCTATGTGTTCTAGAGTCCTTGCTAACTGGATAGCTAAGATATGGAAGCAACCTAAACATCCATTGACAGGTGAGCAGATAAAGAAGACACGGTGGGATATACACAAGGGCATCCATTCAGTCATAAAAAAGGAAGAAATAATGCCATGTGCAGCAACAGGGATGGACTCAGCAAGCGTCATACTGATTGAAGGAAGGCAGAACGAGAAAGAGAAATACTGTATGATATTACATGCATGGAATCTAAAATAAGACAAAAATGAACTTATTTGTGAAACAGAGACAGACACGCAGATATAGAAAACAAACTTATGGTTTACCAGAGGAGAAAAATGTTGGTGGAGAGACAAATTAGGAGTTTGGGGTTAGCAAGTAGTAACTACTACATATAAAATAGTTGAAGCAAGGTCCTACTTATAGCACAGGAAACTGTGGTCAATATCCTATAATAAACCACAATAGAAAAAATATAAAAGAATATGTATATTTGTATAATTGAATCACTTTGATATATACCAAAAACTAAAAATCCCATGGATGGAGGAGCCTGGTGGGCTGCAGTCCATGGGATCGTGAAGTCGGACATGACTGAGCAACTTCACTTTCACTTTTCACTTTCATGCATTGGAGAAGGAAATAGCAACCCACTCCAGTGTTCTTGCCTGGAAAATCCCAGGGACGGGGGAGCCTGGTGGGCTGCCACCTCTGGGGTCTCACAGAGTCGGACACGACTGAAGCGACTTAGCAGCAGCAGCAGCAGCAGCAACACAACCTTGTAAATCAACTGTACTTCAATAAAAAATAGATACAAGCCTTGCTATTCAGTAGCCAAGGACAATGCTTCATACAGATCTTTAAGTTAAAAAGCCTAAGTAAATAAAACTCCAGGAAGACTTTCTGCCATCAAAATTATTCAGAATGGCTTAATTGATGATGCTATCTGATCCTTGTTAAACTTTTACCCTAATCATAAACAGAAAAGAATTTATAATGTGTGTATATCCAAATGTTTATATAATAGTTATTAAGTTTTGATTTTGTAAGAATATAAGGAAAAACAAAAATGGAACATAATCTCACCTTCCAGAAAACTCCTGTTTTTGTTTTTTTTTATTAGACTAATGCATGTATCTGATTGTTGTTGTTCAGTCGCTCAGCTGTGTCTGACTCTTTGTGACCCCATGGACTGTAGCACACCAGCCTTCCTTGTCCTTCACTATCTCCTGGAGTTTGCACAAACTCGTGTCCATTGAGTTGGTGATGGCATCCAATCATCTCATCCTTTCTCCTCCTGCTTTCAATCTTTCCTAGCATCAGGGACTTTTTCAGTGAGTCAGTTCTGGTACCTGGTAATGTACCTGGTACCTGTAGTAAATATCTAAATCATGCAGGAAGATATAAAATGAAAAATGAAAGCTCCTTCCCACTACCACCCCCTCCCAGATCATCACAAAATCTTTCCTCTGCATTTTCCCCAAAAAAATTTATATATATACATATAATGAAATAGAAATACATATATTTGAAAAGTACACCAAAAGACATTATACTATATCCACTTAAACTTAGCTTTTTCATTTATAAAATGTCTTGGAGATTTGGAAATCAGTAAATAGAGACCAATTGCATATAAAAATTATTAAATTTTATTTTGAAATGGTTAAAAATTTACAGAAAAGTTGGAACTATATCTTAAAAAAGTAAACCAAAACTTTTTCTCCCTGAATGGTTTAATTGTAAGTTTTGACCTAATGCCCCATTACACCTCAATATTCTAGAGTCTGTTCCCTACAAAGACAATTCCCTGCATAGCCACAATGCGATGATCAAAATCAGAAAATTAAATCAAATATATTACTTCTAGCTAATCATTTTATTATTCAAGTTTTGTCAATTGCCCCAGTAATGGCTTTTATAGTGAAAGAATCCAGTTCAGAATCAAAGGTTGCATTTAGTTCTCTGGTCTTTGTAGCCTGCTTCCGTATGGAACATTTCCTCAATCTTCTTTTGATTTTTTTTTTTTTTTTGACCTTTACACTGGAAGACTGCAGGTCAGCTATTTCCTAAAATGGCCTCAGTTTGGGTTTGTATAATGTCTCTTCATGCTTGGACTTGGGTCTTGTATCTTTGGCAAACTCATCATGGAAGTGATGCTGTGTTCCTC
The DNA here is from genome assembly GCA_917880005.1 of Nanger dama. Classification (NCBI taxonomy): domain Eukaryota; kingdom Metazoa; phylum Chordata; class Mammalia; order Artiodactyla; family Bovidae; genus Nanger; species Nanger dama. The sequence goes on along the minus strand of CAKJTW010000014.1, from coordinate 28,968,326 downwards.
ATATGGCATCCTAGCAAGAGGCACACCATTCATGTTTGTCTTGATGCTAAAGACTTTGACTGTGTGGATCACACAAACTGTGGAAAATTCTTAAAGAAATGAATACCAGATCACCTTACCTGTCTCCTGAGAAACCTGTATGCAGCTCAAGAAGCAACAGTTAGAATCAGACATGGAACAATGGACTGGTTCAAAATTGGGAAAGGAGTATATCAAGGCTACATGTTGTCAACTTGCTTACTTACATGCAGGGTACATCATACAAAATGCTGGGCTGGATGAATCGCAAGCTGGAATCAAGATTGCTGGGAGAAATATCAACAACCTCAGATATGCAGATGATACCACTTTAATGGCTGAGAGCAAAGAGGAACTAAAGAGCATCATGCTGAGGATGAAAGAGGATAGTGAAAAGCTGGCTTAAAACTCAAAATGAAGATCATGGCATCTGGTCCCATCACTTCATGGCAAATAGATGGGGAAAAAGTGGAAATGGTGGCAGATTTTACTTTCTTTTCAGTTTTTTTTTTTTTTTTTTTTGCTCCAAAATCACTTCAGATGGAGATTGCAGCCCCCAAATTAAAAGACGCTTGCTTTTGGAGGAAAAGCTATGACAAACTTAGTGTATTAAAAAGCAGAGACATCACTTTGCCAACAAAGGTCCATATTGTCAAAGCTATGGTTTTCCTAGTGCTTCCTATGGCTTCCCTATTAGTGTAGATGGTAAAGAATCTGCCTGCAATGCAGGAGACCAGGATTTGATCCTGGTTGGGAAGATACCCTGGAGAAGGGAATGGCAACCCACTCCAGGATTCTTGCCTAGAGAATTCCATGGACAGACCACGGGGTCACAAAGAGTCGGACGTGACTGAGGACTAAACTGCATGGTTTTTCCAGTAGTCATGTACGGATGTGAGAGCTGGGCCATAAAGAAGGCTGAGTGCTGCAGCCTTCTCCTCCCAGTGATGCTTTCAAACTGGGGTACTGGGGAAGACTCTTGAGAGTCCCTTGGACTGCAAGGAGATCAAACCAGTCAATCCTAAAGGATATCAGTCCTGAATATTCATTGGAAGGACTGACGCTAAAGCTGAAACTCTGATACTTTGGCCACATGATGCAAAGAGCTGATTCACTGGAAAAGAGCTGGATGCTGGGAAAGATTGAAGGCAAGAAGAGAAGGTCCATCTAGTCAAGGTTATGGTTTTTCCAGTAGTCATGAATGGATGTGAGAGTTTGACTATAAAGAAAGCTGAGTGCAGAAGAATTGATGCTTTTGAACTGTGGTTCTGTAGAAGACTCTTGAGAGTCCCTTGGACAGTAAGGAGATCAAACCAGTCAATCCTAAAGGAAATCAGTCCTAAATATTTATTGGAAGAACAGATGCTGAAGTTGAAGTTCCAATACTTTGACACCTGATGTGAAGAGCCTACTCACTGGGAAAGACCCTGATGCTGGGAAAGATTGAAGGCAGGAGGAAAGGGGATGACAGAGGATGAAATGGTTGGATGGCATTATTGACTCAATGGACATGAGTTTGAGCAAACTCTGGGAGATGATGAAGGATAGAGAAGCCTGGCGTACTGCAGTCCATTGGGTCAAAAGAGACACACACCATTTAGCAACTGAACAACAACAACTATAGTCCTGGAAGCAATCTTTAAGTTCATCAGTACACCCCTATCATTTGAATCTGTTTTAGATATCATGTTCCTTCTTGAGTGAGTGAGTTCAGTCACTCAGTCGTGTCCGACTCTTTGCAACCCCATGAATCGCAGCACGCCAGGCCTCCCTGTTCATTACCATCTCTGGGAGTTCACTCAGACTCACGTCCATCAAGTCTGTGATGCCATCCAGCCATCTCATCCTCGGTCATCCCCTTCTCCTCCTGCCCCCAATCCCTCCCAGCATCAGAGTCCTTGCCAGTGAGTCAACTCTTCGCATGAGGTGGCCAAAGTACTGGAGTTTCAGCTTCAGCATCATTCCTTCCAAAGAAATCCCAGGGTTGATCTCCTTCAGAATGGACTGGTTGGATCTCCCTGCAGTCCAAGGGACTCTCTAGAGTCTTCTCCAACACCACCATTCAAAAGCATCAATTCTTCAGTGCTCAGCCTTCTTCACAGTCCAGCTCTCACATCCATGCATGACTACTGGAAAAACCATAGCCTTGACTAGACAGACCTTAGTCGGCAAAGAAATGCCTCTGCTTTTGAATATACTATCTAGGTTGGTCATAAGTTTTCTTCCAAAGACTAAGCGTCTTTTAATTTCATGGCTGCAGTCACCATCTGCAGTGATTTTGGAGCCCAGAAAAATAAAGTCTGACACTGTTTCCACTGTTTCCCCGTCTATTTCCCATGAAGTGATGGGACCACATGCCATGATCTTTGTTTTTTGAATGTTGAGCTTTAAGCCAACTTTTTCCTCCTCTTTCACCTTCATCAAGAGGTTTTGAGTTCCTCTTCACTTTCTGCCATAAGGGTGGTGTCATCAGCATATCTGAGATTATTAATATTTCTCCCAGCAGTCTTGATTCCAGCTTGTGCTTCTTCCAGTCCAGCGTTTCTCATGATGTACTCTGCATAAAAGTTAAATAAGCAGGGTGACAATATACAGCCTTGACATATTCCTTTTCCTATTTGGAACCAGTCTGTTGTTCCATGTCCAGTTCTAACTGTTGCTTCCTGACCTGCATACAGATTTCTCAAGAGGCAGGTCAGGTGGTCTGGTATTCCCATCTCTTGAAGAATTTTCCATAGTTTATTGTGATCCACACAGTCAAAGGCTTTGGCATAGTCAATAAAGCAGAAATAGATGTTTTTCTGGAACTCTCTTGCTTTTTCGATGATCCAGAGGATGTTGGCAATTTGATCTCTGGTTCCTCTGCCTTTTCTAAAACCAGCTTGAACATCAGGGAGTTGATGGTTCATGTATTGCTGAAACCTGGCTTGCAGAATTTTGAGCATGACTTTACTAGCATGTGAGATGAGTGCAATTGTGAGGTAGTTTGAGCATTCTTTGGCATTGGCTTTCTTTGGGATTGGAATGAAAACTGACCTTTTCCAGTCCTGTGGCCACTGCTGAGTTTTCCAAATTTGCTGGCATATTGACTGCAGCACTTTCACAGCATCATCTTTCAGGATTTGAAATAGCTCAACTGGAATTCCCTCACCTCCACTAGCTTTGTTCATAGTGATGCTTTCTAAGGCCCACTTGACTTCACATTCCATGATGTCTGGCTCTAGATGAGTGATTACATCATCATGATTATCTGAGTCGTGAAGATCTTTTTGTACAGTTCTTCTGTGTATTCTTGCCACCTCTTCTTAATATCTTCTGCTTCTGTTAGGTCCAGACCATTTCTGTCCTTTATCGAGCCCATCTTTGCATGAAATGTTCCCTTGGTATCTCTAATTTTCTTGAAGAGATCTCTAGTCTTTCCCATTCTGTTCTTTTCCTCTATTTCTTTGCATTGATCACTGAAGAAGGCTTTCTTATCTCCTCTTGCTATTCTTTGGAACTCTGCATTCAGATGCTTATATCTTTCCTTTTCTCCTTTGCTTTTTGCCTCTCTTCTTTTCACAGCTATTTGTAAGGCCTCCCCAGACAGCCATTTTGCTTTTTTGCATTTCTTTTCCATGGGGATGGTCTTAATCCCTGTCTCCTGTACAATGTCACGAACCTCATTCCATAGTTCGTCAGGCACTCGATCTATCAGATCTAGGCCCTTAAATCTTTTTCTCACTTATAAGGATTTGATTTAGGTCATACCTGAATGGTCTAGCGGTTTTCCCTACTTTCTTCAATTTAAGTCTGAATTTGGCAATAAGGAGTTCATGATCTGAGCCACAGTCAGCTCCTGGTCTTGTTTCTGTTGACTGTATAGAGCTTCTCCATCTTTGGCTGCATAGAATATAATCAGTCTGATTTCAGTGTTGACCATCTGGTGATGTCCATGTGTAGAGTCTTCTCTTGTGTTGTTGGAAGAGGGTGTTTGCTATGACCAGTGCATTTTCTTGGCAAAACTCTATTAGTCTTTGCCCTACTTCATTCCGCATTCCAAGGCCAAATTTGCGTGTTACTCCAGGTGTTTCTTGACTTCCTACTTTAGCATTCCAGTCCCCTCTAATGAAAAGGACATCTTTTTTGGGTGTTTGTTCTAAAAGGTCTTGTAGGTCTTCATAAAACTGTTCAACTTCAGCTTCTTCAGCATTACTCGTTGGGGCATATCCTTGGATAACTGTGATACTGAATGGTTTGCCTTGGAAACAAACAGAGATCATTCTGTCTTTTTTGAGATTGCATCCAAGTACTGCATTTTGGACTCTTATTGACCATGATGGCTACTCCATTACTTCTGAGGGATATCTGCCCACAGTAGTAGATATGATGGTCATCTGAGTTAAATTCACCCATTCCAGTCCATTTTAGTTTGCTGATCCCTAGAATGTCGACATTCACCCTTGCGATCTCTTGTTTGACTACTTCCAATTTGCCTTGATTCATGGACCTGACATTCCAATTTCCTATGCAATATTGCTCTTTATAGCATCGGATCTTGCTTCTATCACCAGTCACATGCACAATTGGGTATTGTTTTTGCTTGCCTTGTTTTTGTTCCTTCTTACCTGTATCAAAATTCATACTAAACAATGAGTTCTGTGTTGTAAAAGAGGGTTTATTTTTGCATCTGTCTATAAGTCTTTGCTCACAAGCTTAACAAAAACAAACACAAGTGCTATTACTGGGTGTTTTAACAGAGAGAATTTATTATAGAGAATTGCTAACTAGATAACTGGAAAGTCAGATAGATATCATGGAAGTAGCAGTTGCAAGAAGAGCTACTACCACTAGGACTGGGAAAGCAAAAGAAAGAATCTGAAAGTATTAAGATGTGGAGCTTGGAGGAGAACCTTAGACCTCTGGGGAAGGGGACTTTGGCCATCTGGTGCTCATACTTCTTCCCAGATGGTGAAGTGGTAAGGAATCCCCTGCCAATGCAGGAGACACAAGAGACGTGGGTTTGATCCCTGGGTTGGGAAAACCCCTTGGGTAGGAAATGGCAACCTGCTTCAGTATTCTTGCTTGGAAAATTCCATGGACAGAGGAGCCTGGCAGGCTATTGTCCATGGGGTGGCAAAGACTCCGGATATGACGGAGCAATTGAGCAATCATACTTCTGCAATGGAGTGGAGGAGATAATCAGACTGGTTTTATGAACTTGGAAAAACTGAAAACTGTACCCAACTACTTGAGAAAAAACTTCTGGGGTGAAAAAGAAGCAAAGGGTGTTACTGACAGTACCAGGACATCTGCAGGAAGACGATGGGAAGCGGATGGAACAGAGCAAGTCCCGTCCTTACCCTTGAGTCTTTCAGTCTCCTATCACCTGCTATCGGCAGGACCTCCCCAGCTGGCCAAGGAGAAGCATGGTCTACAGAGTCCCAGCAGCAGCGTCAGAAGCCTGAATATAGAGGCTGGGCTTGAAGCTGAGAAACAACAGCTTAATAACTGGAAAAAACTTTAATTCTAATGTACAGTGATCTTGAGTATTCTGAATTAATTTTTCCTATTAATAGAACCGTATGCATTATATTTAAACTGCAGATGCCATTCTCTATCCCACCCTGCCTTATTCAGGGAAATTCTCTTGTACTGTATCTTTGAAAATATTTTCTGTTTAATTTATTGGATTTTCTACCTCAGGCTTGTCAACGTTTTTTTAGTTGGATTAGCTTGGTCTTCCATAGGTATTAGCTTTTTCTCTAATTTCTTTAATGTTTTGTATTTTCCTCCCCATTCTCTGTGCTTTTCTCAAGCTTTTCCTCTGTTAGTAATTTAGTTTTTAATGATCTCTATTTTTTAACTTTCTATTTCTATTGGATCTATTATCTCCATAGTGGCATTATGTGCCATTTGTTTCCTTAATCTTTCTCTTCCTGTAAACTTCCTTTATTTTAATGCATGTTTTAAGCAAGTGGTTCTAAGCAATGAAGTTACTTTGAAGAATTTTCTTGTATTCTCTGAGTAATACTTTGTTCTAGGCAGAGGTCTTTGCCTCTCTTTTGCATATGGTTTTATTTATAGACTCATGCTACACTTTGGTTGCTATGCCATTTAGTTATGTGGTTGCTATGCCATTTATATTCTATTTGACATACTGATTGGCCATATTCTTCTGCATTTTGATTCTGTTTTCAAAAAGGAAATTACTATTTTCACCCCAAACTACATTCACTAGTTTTTCTTCTCCTCTCAATTCCCTCCTATTCCTTCTCTTTCCCCGCCTCCTAGTTTTACCTTTGTGCCCTACTTTGTTCTCAGTCTTCTTTTCCTTTTTCATCATATCCTCTTTTCTTCTTCATTATTCTAAGTAAACTTAATGCCAATTTTTTCTTTACAAACTACAGATCTGAGTTTCCTTGGTTAGTATTTTATATAAGGACAAGCTAAGGGTTCTTTGTAAAATCAGCATGTATAGGTTTTTTAAAAAAGGAGTATTGATGGAATTAAAATGATATTTTAGTTGTCTCCAGGAATGCTGAAATCCTATGGAAAATCTCTGGGGGAGATTATCTATCTATCTATCCATCTAGATACAGACATGCAAAAACAAGAGACAAACCAGTGTTAAAAATGAAGTAACATTTATCAGAGATCTTGTGCCTCAAGTTCACACAGACATGTTTTGCAAACTTGGCTGAAGCAAACACCAAGGCTGAAGACCCTTGGGGCAGTTTTTCTCCTTCTTTAGTTCAGTTCACCCGCTTAGTCGTGTCTGGCTATTTGCGACCCATGAATCACAGCATGCCAGGCCTCCCTATTCATCACCAACTCCCGGAGTTCACTCAGACTCATGTCCATCGAGTCGGTGATGCCATCCAGCCATCTCATCCTTTCATCCTCTTCTCCTGCCCCCAATCCCTTCCAGCATCAGGGTCTTTTCCAATGAGTCAACTCTTCCCATGAGGTGGCCAAAGTACTGGAGTTTCAGCTTCAGCATCAGTCCTTCCAATGAATACCCAGGACTGATCTCTTTTAGGATGGACTGGTTGGATCTCCTTGCAGTCCAAGGGACTCTCAAGAGTCTTCTCCAACACCACCATTGAAAAGCATCAATTCTTCGGCGCTCAGCTTTCTTCATAGTCCAACTCTCACATCCATGCATGCATGACTACTGGAAAAACCATAGCCTTGACTAGATGGACCTTTGTTGGCAAAGCAATATCTCTGCTTTTCAATATGCTATCTAGGTTGGTCATAACTTTCCTTCCAAGGAGTAAGTGTCTTTTAATTTCAAGGCTGCAGTCACCATCTGCAGTGCTTTTTGGAGCCCAGAAAAATAAAGCCTGACACTGCTTCCACTGTTTTCCCATCTATTTCTCAGGAAGTGATGGGACCATATGCCATGATCTTAGTTTTCTGAATGTTGAGCTTTAAGTCAACTTTTTCACTCTCTTCTTTCACTTTCATCAAGAGGTTTTTTAGCTCCTCTTCACTTTCTGCCATAAGGGTGGTGTCATCAGCATATCTGAGGTTATTTATATTTCTCTCAGCAATCTTGGTTCCAACTTGTGCTTCTTCCAGCCCAGCGTTTCTCATGATATACTCTGCATGTAAGTCAAATAAGCAGGGTGACAATATACAGCCTTGACGTACTCCTTTTCCTATTTGGAACCAGTCTGTTGTTCCATGTCCAGTTCTAACTGTTGCTTCCTGCCCTGCATATAGGTTTCTCAAGAGGCATGTCAGGTGGTCTGGTATTCTCATCTCTTGAAGAATTTTCCATAGTTTATTGTGATCCACACAGTCAAAGGCTTTGGCATAGTCAACAAAACAGAAATAGATGTTTTTCTGGAACTCTCTTGCTTTTTCAATGATCCAGCGGATGTTAGCAATTTGCCTCTGCCTTTCTAAAACCAACTTGAACATCTGGAAGTTCATGGTTCATGTATTGCTGAAGCCTGGCTTGCAGAATTTTGAGCATGACTTTACTAGCATGTGAGATGAGTGCATTTGTGCGGTAGTTTGAGCATTCTTTGGCATTGACTTTCTTTGGGATTGGAATGAAAACTGACCTTTTCCAGTCCTGTGGCCACTGCTGAGTTTTCCAAATTTGCTGGCATATTGACTGCAGCACTTTCACAGCATCATCTTTCAGGATTTGAAATAGCTCAACTGGAATTCCCTCACCTCCACTAGCTTTGTTCATAGTGATGCTTTCTAAGGCCCACTTGACTTCACATTCCATGATGTCTGGCTCTAGATGAGTGATTACATCATCATGATTATCTGAGTCGTGAAGATCTTTTTGTACAGTTCTTCCGTGTATTCTTGCCACTTCTTCTTAATATCTTCTGCTTCTGTTAGGTCCAGACCATTTCTGTCCTTTATCGAGCCCATCTTTGCATGAAATCTTCCCTTGATGTCTCTAATTTTCTTGAAGAGATCTTTAGTCTTTCCCATTCTGTTGTTTTCTTCTATTTCTTTGCATTGGTCACTGAGGAAGGCTTTCTTATCTCTCCTTGCTATTCTTTGGAACTCTGCATTCAGATGCTTATCTTTCTTAGTCCCAATCCAAATGCTGAAACTTACCAGCTCTGGCATGCAAGGGCAGGAAACTGTCATAATGAGAGTACGTGGGCATGAATGAGAAAAGCACGATGGCTAGACTGGATGCCTACCCCCTCCAGATGTCTAGAGGGGAGGAAGTGGAATGTGTCACAACTATTACTCACTAGTTGGCTAGCGAACTTGGGCCAATCAGCATGGCTCAGGGATGCTGGTAAAGCAGGAAGGGAAAGGGGAGGGAAGGATTGTCCTGAATGCATCTCTTCTCCTAGAGCCTGATGGTCCTTTGTGTGACCAGGACTCATAAAGGATCACAATTGTAGTGACTCTTATTTTAGCCTTTGACTACATGGCTACTGACTTCTAATTAGATTTGCATCTTAACAGTAACAGTGGAGGTTAAGGGATATGCCCCACCCCTATCAAATAACTAGGAGGAGTACAAACTAGGACTCCCATTTTGAATAATCTCATTTTAAACAAACATCCTCATGATCTGAAACTGCTTTAGGATATGGATGCATACCTCCCTGCTGTAGATAATGGAGGTATGAGTCCTCTTGCAGGCTGATGCTAATGGATGTACTGAGTTAGGGTTACTTTAAATATCAGTTAATTCTGTTTAACTACTGATATAAAGAAACTTAATATAAACTATTTCAAGGGTGATATAGTTTTGGAGATGTCATCCACATTTATTCAGTTTCGAACTAATAATTTAAACTTGGAAGAAGATGTTTTCTGTATAGTTCTTCTGTGTATTCTTGCCACCTCTTCTTAATATCTTCTGCTTCTGTTAGGTCCATACCATTTCTGTCCTTTATTGTGCCTATCTTTGCATGAAGACTAGAGATCTTTGCATATCTCTAGTCTTTCCCATTCTATTGTTCTCCTCTATTTCTTTGCATGGATCGCTGAAGAAGGCTTTCTTACCTCTTCTTGCTATTCTTTGGAACTCCACATTCAAATGGGTATATCTTTCCTTTTCTCCTTTGCCTTTAGCTTCTCTCCTTTTCTCAGCTATTTGTAAGGCCTCCTCAGACAACCATTTTGCCTTTTTGCATTTCTTTTTCTTGGGGATGGTCTTCATCATTTCCTCCTGTACAATGTCACAAACCTCTGTTCATAGTTCTTCAGGCACTCTGTCTATCAGATCTAATCCCTTGAATCTATTTGTCACTTCCACGGTATGCTGCTGCTAAGTCACTTCAGTCATGTCTGACTGTGCGACTGCATAGACAGCAGCCCACCAGGCTCCCCTGTCCCTGGGATTCTCCAGGTAAGAACACTGGAGTGGGTTGCCATTTCTTTCTCCAATGCATGAAAGTGAAAAGTGAAAGTGAAGTGAAGTCACTCGGTCGTGTCTGACTGTATAATCATCCAGAAAAACATCTATTTCTGCTTTATTGGCTATGCCAAAGCCCTTGACTGTGTGGATCACCACAAATTGTGGAAAATTCCTAAAGGGATGGGAATACCAGACCACCTGACCTGCCTCTTGAGAAACCTGTATGCAGGTCAGGAAGCAACAGTTAGAACTGGACATGGAACAACAGACTGGTTCCAAATAGGGCAAGGAGTATGTCAAGGCTGTATACTGTCACCCTGCTTATTTAAGTTCTATGCAGAGTACATCATGAGAAACGCTGGACTGGAAGAAGCACAAGCTGGAATCAAGATTGCCGGGAGAAATATCAATAACCTCAGATATGCAGATGACATCACCCTTATGGCAAAAAGCAAAGAAGAACTAAAGAGCCTCTTGATTAAAGTGAAAGAGGAGAGTGAAAAAGTTGGCTTAAAGCTCAACATTCAGAAAACTAAGATCATGGCATCCAGTCCCATCACGTCACAGCAAATAGATGGGGAAATAGTGAAAACAGTGTCAGACTTTATTTTGGGGGACTCCAAAATCACTGCAGATGCTGATTGCAGCCATGAAATAAAAGATGCTTACTCTTTGGCAGAAAAATTATGACTAACCTAGACAGCCTATTAAAAGCAGAGACATTACTTTGCCAACAAAGGTCTGTCTAGTCAAAGCTATGGTTTTTCCAGTAGTATGTATGGTTGTGAGAGGTGGACTATGAAGAAAGCTGAGCACTGAAGAATTGATGCTTTTAAGCTGTGGTGTTGGAGAAGACTCTTGAGAATCCCTTGGACTGCAAGGAGATCCAGCCAATCCATCCTAAAAGAAATCAGTCCTGAATATTCATTAGAAAGACCAATGCTGAAGCTGAAACTCCAATACTTGGGCTACCTGATGCAAAGAACTGACTCATTTCCGTGATGTTTGGAAAGACTGAAGGCAGGAGGAGAAGGGGACGACAGACGATGAGATAGTAGGATGGCAACACCAACTCAATGGACATGAGTTTGAGTAAACTCTGGGAGATGGTGATGGAAAGGGAGGCTTAGCATGCTGCAGTCCATGGGGTCGAAAAGAGTTGGATACTACTGAGCGACTGAACTGAACTGAACTGTATAGTCATAAGGGATTTGATTTAGGTCATACCTGAATGGTCTAGTGGTTTTCCCTGCTTTCTGCAATTTAAGTCTGAATTAGGCAATAAGGAGTTCATGATCTGAGCCACAGTCAGCTCCAGTCTTGTTTTTGCTGACTGTATAGAGCTTCTCCATCTTTGGCTGCAAAGAATATAATCAATCTGATTTTGGTATTGACCATTTGGTGATGTCCATGTGTAGAGTCTTCTCCTGTGTTGTTGGAAGAGAGTGTTTGCTATGACCAGTGCCTTCTCTTGGAAAAACTGTGTTAGCCTTTGCCCTGCTTCATTCCGTACTCCAAGGCCAAATTTGCCTGTTACTCCAGGTGTTTCTTGACTTCCTCCTTTTGCATTCCAGTCCCCTATAATGAAAAGGACATCTTTTTTTGGTGTTAGTTCTAGAAGGTCTTATAGGTCTTCATAGAACCATTCAACTTCAGCTTCTTCAACATTACTGTGCTCGGGGCACAGACTTGGATTACTGTGATATTGAATGGTTTGCCTTGGAAATGAACAGAGATCATTCTGTCATTTTTGAGACTGCATCCAAGTACTGCATTTTGGACTCTTTTGTTGACTGTGATGGCTACTCCGTTTCTTCTAAGGGATTTTTGCCCATGGTAGTAGATATTATGGTCATTGAATTAAATTCACCCATTCCAGTCCATTTTAGTTTCCTGATCCTAAAATGTCGATGTTCACTCTTGCCAACTCCTGTTTGACCACATACAATTTGCCTTGATTCATGGATCTATCATTTCAGGTTCCTATGCAATATTGCTCTTTACAGCATTGGACTTTATTTCCATCACCAGTCACATACACAACTGGATGTTGTTTTTGCTTTAGCTCCATCTCTTCATTCTTTCTGAAGTTATTTCTCCACTGATCTCCAGTAGCATATTGGGCACCTACCGACCTGGGAAGGTCATCTTTCAGTGTCCTATCTTTTACTTTTTCATACTGTTTCTCAAGGCAAGAATACTGAAATGGTTTGCCATTCCCTTCTCCAGTGGACCGTGTTTTGTCTGAACTCTCCACCATGACCCATCCATCTTGGGTGGCCCTACACAGCATGGCTCATAGTTTCACTGAGTTAGACAAAGCTGTGGTCCATGGGATCAGACTGGTTAGTTTCCTGTGATTGTGGTTTTCATTCTGTCTGCCCTCTGATGGAGAAGGATAAGAGGCTTATGGAAGCTTCCTGATGGGAGACACTGACTGATGGGGAAACTGGGTCTTGTTCTAATGGGCGAGGCCATGCTCAGTAAATCTTTAATCCAGTTTTCTGTTGCTGGCCTGTGTTCCCTCCTTGTTGTTTGACCTGAGGCCGAGCTCTGGTGTAGGCAGTGAAGATAATATTGACCTCCTTCCAAAGGTCCCATGCATACACTGCTACACTCAGTGCCGCTAACCCTGCAGCTGGCCACCACCGACCCATGCCTCCACCGGAGACTCCTGGACACTCACGAGCAAGTCTGGGTCGGTCTCTTGTGGGGTCACTGCTCCTTTCTCTTGGGTCCTGGTGTGCATAAACTTTTGTTTGTGCCCTCCAAGGGTCTGTTTCCTCAATCCTGTGTAAGATCTGGTGGCTCTATTGTGGGGTTAATGACGACCTCCTCCAGGAGGTCTTATGCCATCCCAGGCCTATTGCACCCAGAGCCCCTGCCCCTGCAGCAGTCCACTGCTGACTTGTACCTGTGCAGGAGACCCTTAGACACAGCACAGTTTAGGCTTTAGCATAGTTTAGGCTTTCCTTGTCCCTGGTGGCTCCAGACAGTAAAGCGTCTGTTTACAATCCAGGAGACCCGGGTTCGATCCCTGTGTCAGGAAGATTCCCTGGAGAAGGAAATGGCAACCCACTCCAGTACTCCTGCTTAGAAAATCCCATGGACGGAGGAGCTTGGTGCAGGCTACTGTCCATGGGGTCGCAAAGAGTCGGGCACGACTGAGCGACTTCACTTCATTCACTTCACTTCAGGCTTTCCTTAATATGATAAAAAAGAAAATTGATTATGATATCAAGCATGGGTACCATAACTCCTTTTAGGGAAGAAAGTGTATCATTTGAATAAATAATTTGAAGGGCTTTTCAAGCTTGGAAAATTTTTGATCATATCTCTTCAAATATTTTTTCAGTTCTCCTTTTTGCCTTTGAGGACTCTAATTACACATGCGTGAGGTTGCTCAAAGTTGTCCTACATCTCACTGGTGCTGTTTTCATTTGCTTTATTCTTTTTATACCCTGTGCTTCATTTTGCTTAGTTTCTGTTGCTATGTCTTCAAGTGCTTTATTTTTTCCTTTCTAATAACTGATCTGCTGTTTATCACATTTCACATACCAAATATCTTTGGTGTTTTTATATCTTGAATGACTCTGCCTATATTTTGGACAAGTGAAATATAGTTATAATGTCTTTGTTTGCCAATTCTAACAATCTTGTCAGTTCTGGGTGGGTTTCAATTGATTACTTACCTTCTTCATTATGAGTCAGGTTTCTCTGCTCCTCTGTAAGTCTGGTAATGTTTGACCGGGTTCCAGACGTTGTAAATTTTACCCTGCTGAATGTAGATAGTTTTGTTTTTCTATAAATATAGTGGGAAGCAGTTAAGTTTCTTGGAAGAAGTTTGGTCCTTTCTGGTCTTGATGTGGTGATGTGTTAGGTGAGTCCAGAACAGTGCTCAGGATGGGGCTAATTATTTCCCATTACTGACCTAAGACCTTCCTGAGTTCTCTAGTCAATGCCCTGTGAATTATGAGTTTTGCCAGTCTAGGTTATGGGAACACAGATGTTAATATCAGCCCCATTTGAATGCTGAATACTGTTCCTGCTATTCTTTTAGATGACTCTCTCTCCAGCTTCAGGTAGTTAGTTCACACACATGATTGATCCATGCCTTAGTGAATACTTTAGGGGATCCTGTGCACATCCCTGGGATTCTCTCTTTGTGTAATGCTTACCTTCATCCTGTGAACTCCACTGTCTTGATCTTTCTAGACTGTCTCTTCCATCCACAATTATTGATATGTTGTGTTTTCACTCCTATTTAGTTCTAAGTATTTCAGTTTTCTCTTGTGATATCTTCTTTTACCCATGAGATATGTAGATGTGTGTTGTTTAATTTCCAAATATTGAGGAATTTTCCAGGTTTTATTTTAGATTTTCATCTCCATACAATTCTATGGTCAGTGAATATACTCCATATGATTTTAATCTTTTAGAATTTATTTAAACTGTTTTATAGTTTAGTACATGATCTATTTTGATGAATGTTTCATGTATACTTGAAAAAATGTGTTCTAACAGATTTTGGACGTCGTGTTCTATAAATGTCTACTGGATCAAGTTGGCTGATAGTGTTGTTTGTGTCTTCAATATGTTTACTGATTTCATATTCCATTAATTACTGAGAGAGAAGAGTTAGGTTCTTTAATGAAAATTAAGGATTTGTCTAGGTTTTCTTTTAGTTGTCCATTTTTATCCTCTTGTGTTTTAAAACTGTATAATAAAGATGCATGCACGTTTAGGGCTCCATTTTGATGAATCAGTCTTTGTATCATTATGAAGTGTCTTCTTTTATCCTTCTTCAGCTTTCTTTTGATTATTTTTTGCATGATATATCTTTATCATTTACTTTGAACTTATATGTGACTGTGATCAGGTAAAGATTCATATTATAAGCCTTCAGTTCAGTTCAGTTCAGTCGCTCAGTTGTGTCTGACTCTGCGACCCCATGAATTGTAGCATGCCAGGCCTCCCTGTCCATCATCAACTCCTGGAGTTTACTCAGACTCATGTCCATTGAGTCGGTGATGCCATCTAGCCATCTCATCCTCTGTCATCCCCTTCTCCTTCTGCCCCCAATCCCTCCCAGCATCAGGGTCTTTTCCAATGAATCAACTTTTCCCATGAGGTGGCCAAAGTATTTGGAGTTTCAGCTTTAGCATCAGTCCTTCCAACGAACACCCAGGACTGATCTCCTTTAGGACGGACTGGTTGGATCTCCTTGCAGTCCAAGGGACTCTCAAGAGTCTTCTCCAACACCACCATTCAAAAGCATCAATTCTTTGGTGCTCAGCCTTCTTCACAGTCCAATTCTCACATCCATGCATGACTACTGGAAAAACCATAGCCTTGACTAGATGGACCTTTGTTGGCAAAGTAATATCTCTGCTTTTTAATATGCTGTCTAGGTTGGTCATAACTTTCCATCCCAAGAGTAAGTGTCTTTTAATTTCGTGGGATTCAAACCCATGCCTCCAGGGAAAACTGCGACCTGAACGCAGTGCCTTAGACTGCTCGGCCATCCTGACTTCCTATTATAAGCCTTAGGATAACCAATAAAAAATAAATGAAAGTGGTATAGCAAATAAATGACTTGATGGAAAATTGACAAATAATTAAAAATTAAAAAAATAAGTCAAAATTTTGGAGATGAAAAGTACAACAACTGAAATTAGGAACACAAAGGATGGTTTAATATCAAGTTAGATGCAGCTTAAGAGAGAATTAGTCAAGTACAAAATAGGTGAGAAAAAAATATCCAAGACTGAAGCACAGAATGAAAAATGTATGAAAAATGCAAAAATAACTTTACATTAACATTAAACTCTTAAACCAAATTTTCAATGACATTCAGAATGATCTCAGGCATTTTACCTTATACAAAATAAACTTCTAAAAGCTTTACTTTGACTTCATAAATTTGATGGAAATATTGAGCCATTATTGAAATTAATTTAATTTTAATTAATTTAAATTAATTTCTTATAGAATATCAGCCATAATGCTATAACTAACATCTATTGAAATAAACAGTAAAAAGACAAAGACCTTATTCCATATATTTAGAAACCAAAAGGCACTGTCAAAGAATTCATGGATTAAAGAGAAAAATTCCAGTTGAAATGACAGAACATCTGGATCAGACACAGGTAAAAATGTTACATATCAAATCTAAGAGAATGAAGCTAAAGTGGTACTTGAAATAAATTTAGAGCATTTAATATTGTATTCAGTCGCTCAGCCTTGTCCAGCTCTTTGTGACCCCGTGAACTGTAGCACGCCAAGCTTCCCTGTCCTTCACAATCTCCCAGAGTTTCCTCAAACTCATGTTCACTGAATCAGAGATGCCATCCAATCAGCTTGTCCTCTGTCATCTCCTTCTCCTCATGCCTTCAGTCCTTCGAGCATCTGGGTCTTTTCAATGAATCAGCTCTTCACATCAGGTGAACAAAGTTGGAGCTTCAGCGTCAGCACCAGTCTTTCCAATGAATATTAAGGGTTCGATCTCCTTGCAGTCAAAGGGACTCTCAAGAGTCTTCTCCAGCAGCACAGTTCAAAAGCATCAATTCTTGGTGCTCTGTCTTCTTTATGGTCTTTATTACTCCCTTGGCAGGACCCAAGACTCTCTTTGGGTCCTTCCCCAGTACTGTGAGTTGGAAACTCACCCCATGCAATAAGCTCAACAATCATGGGTCACACCTCATTTCATTTCCTTCTTTCAGACAGCACTACCGTGCACTATACCACCTTTCTCTGCTGTTTTATGTATTTGTTTGGGTTTCCAGTTATTTAAGATGAGAGAGCAAATCTGGCCTCCTTTATGCCATGGCAGCTGAAAGTAGAAGTAATCTGTCATTTTTATAAAGTTTGAAACCATGCAAAACAATGCCACATATATATCCCCTATTTCTATATATAAATAAATATGTATTGATATAGACATAGCTTGGGGAAAATGAACTAATAGTATAAAAACCATGCACAGGGAAGCTGAACACCAAATTTGGGAGAAAAGTTACTTAGAGGGAGAGATAGCAGAAAACTACCCTGAAATTGAGATAATGAGCAAGAATGGTAAAATTTTAGAATTCTTTGAAGATTAGTAGTAGGCACAGGGATACTCACCATGTTTTCTATATACTTCTTATGTGCGTGAAATATTTTATAATAAAAATTTAAAGGTATGCAAAAGGGAGAATAAGTAAAGAGTGTTAGTTAAAGGAGTATTCTAGAAAGATAAAGAGGTAAAATAGGATAGTAATTAAATGTGTCTGTAAGCCACATCCTAAGCCAGATGGCACTGTTGGGGGTGGGGATCAAGTGGTAGCAAACAGAAATAATACATCTTCTTTTCTCACCAGCCAGGTTTTGGCAGGCTGTTATTTACCTGTTGGTGCTTTCCTATGGATATTTTCTACTCCTGGGCAGAATTCTTTGATCAGTTCAGTTCAGTTGCACAGTTGTGTCTGACTCTTTGTGAGCCCATGGACTGCAGCACGCCAGGCTTCCCTGTCCATCACCAACTCTTGGAGCCTACTCAAACTCTTGTTCATCGTGTTGGTGATGCCACCTAACCATCTCATCCTCTGTTGTCTCCTTCTCCTCCTGCCTTCAGTCTTTCCCAGCATCAGGGTTTTTTCCCAATGAGCCAGTTCTTTGATCAGGTGGCCAAAATATTGGAGTTTCAGCTATAACATCAGTCCTTCCAATGGTTATTCAAGATTGATTTCCTTTAAGATAGATTTGTTGGATCTCCTTGCAGTCCTTGAGACTCTCAAGAGTCTTCTCTAACACCACAGTTCAAAAACATCAATTCTTCAGCGCTCAGCTTTCTCTATAGTACAACTTTCACATCCATACATTCAGTTCAGTTCAGTTCAGTTCAGTTCAGTTCATTCACTCAGTCATGTCCGACTCTTTGCGACCCCATGAATCGCAGCACGCCAGGCCTCCCTGTTCATTACCATCTCTCGGAGTTCACTCAGACTCACATCCATCGAGTCTGTGATGCCATCCAGCCATCTCATCCTCGGTCGTCCCCTTCTCCTCCTGCCCCCAATCCCTCCCAGAATCAGAGTCTTTTCCAATGAGTCAACTCTTCACATGAGGTGGCCAAAGTACTGGAGTTTCAGCTTCAGCATCATTCCTTCCAAAGAAATCCCAGGGCTGATCTCCTTCAGAATGGACTGGTTGGATCTCCTTGCAGTCCAAGGGACTCTCAAGAGTCTTCTCCAACACCACAGTTCAAAAGCATCAATTCTTCAGTGCTCAGCCTTCTTCACAGTCCAGCTCTCACATCCATACATGACCACAGGAAAAATCATAGCCTTGACTAAATGGACCTTAGTCGGCAAAGTAATGTCTCTGCTTTTGAATATACTATCTAGGTTGGTCATAACTTTTCTTCCAAGGAGTAAGTGTCTTCTAATTTCATGGCTGCAATCACCATCTGCAAGTGATTTTGGAACCCCCAAAATAAAGTCTGACACTGTTTCCACTGTTTCTCCATCTATTTCCCATGAAGTGATGGGACCGGATGCCATGATCTTCGTTTTCTGAATGTTGAGCTTTAAGCCAACTTTTTCACTCCTCTTTCACCTTCATCAAGAGGCCCTTTAGCTCCTCTTCACTTTCTGCCATAAGGGTGGTGTCATCTGCATATCTGAGGTTATTGATATTTCTCCCGGCAATCTTGATTCCAGCTTGTGTTTCTTCCAGTCCAGCGTTTCTCATGATGTACTTTGCATATTAAGTTAAATAGGCAGGGTGACAATATACAGCCTTGACGTACTTCTTCTCCTGTTTGGAACCAGTCTGTTGTTCCATGTCCAGTTCTAACTGTTGCTTCCTGACCTGCATACAGATTTCTCAAGAGGCAGGTTAGGTGGTCTGGTATTCCCATCTCTTGAAGAACTTTCCATAGTTTATTGTGATCCACACAGTCAAAGGCTTTGGCATAGTCAATAAAGCAGAAATAGATGTTTTTCTGGAACTCTCTTGCTTTTCGATGATCCAGCAAATGTTGGCAATTTGATCTCTGGTTCCTCTGCCTTTTCTAAAACCAGCTTGAACATCAGGGAGTTCACGGTTCACATATTGCTGAAGCCTGGCTTGGAGAATTTTGAGCATGACTTTACTAGCATGTGAGATGAGTGCAATTGTGCGGTAGTTGAGCATTCTTTGGCATTGACTTTCTTTGGGATTGGAATGAAAACTGACCTTTTCTAGTCCTGTGGCCACTGCTGAGTTTTCCAAATTTGCTGGCATATTGAGTGCAGCACTTTGACAGCATCATCTTTCAGGATTTGAAATAGCTCAACTGGAATTCCCTCACCTCCACTAGTTTTGTTTGTAGTGATGCTTTCTAAGGCCTACTTGACTTCACATTCCAGGATGTCTGGCTCTAGATTAGTGATCACATCATCATGATTATCTGGGTCGTGAAGATCTTTTTGTACAGTTCTTCTGTGTATTCTTGCCACCTCTTCTTAATATCTTCTGCTTCTGTTAGGTCCAGACCATTTCTGTCCTTTATCGAGCCCATGTCTGCATGAAATGTTCCCTTGGTGTCTCTAATTTTCTCGAAGAGATCTCTAGTCTTTCCCATTCTGTTGTTTTCCTCTATTTCTTTGCATTGATCGCTGAAGAAGCCTTTCTTATCTCTCCTTGCTATTCTTTGGAACTCTGCATTCAGATGCTTGTATCTTTTCTTTTCTCCTTTGCTTTTGCCTCTCTTCTTTTCACAGCTATATGTAAGGCCTCCCCAGACAGCCATTTTGCTTTTTGCATTTCTTTTCCATGGGGATGGTCTTGATCCCTATCTCCTGCACAATGTCATGAAACTCATTCCATAGTTCATCAGGCACTCTATCTATCAGATCTAGGCCCTTAAATCTTTTTCTCACCTCCACTGTATAATCATAAGGGATTTGATTTAGGTAATACCTGAGTGGTCTAGCGGTTTTCCCTACTTTCTTCAATTTAAGTCTGAATGTGGTAATAAGGAGATCATGATCTGAGCCACAGTCAGCTCCTGGTCTTGTTTTTGTTGACTGTATAGAGCTTCTCCATCTTTGGCTGCATAGAATATAATCAATCTGATTTCGGTGTTGACCATCTGGTGATGTCCATATGTAGAGTCTTCTCTTGTGTTGTTGGAAGAAGGTGTTTGCTATGACCAGTGCATCTTCTTGGCAAAACTCTATTAGTCTTTGCCCTACTTCATTCCGCATTCCAAGGCCAAATTTGCGTGTTACTCCAGGTGTTTCTTGACTTCCTACTTTAGCATTCCAGTCCCCTCTAATGAAAAGGACATCTTTTTGGATGTTAGTTCTAAAAGGTCTCGTAGGTCTTCATAAAACTGTTCAACTTCAGCTTCTTCAGCATTACTGGTTGGGGCATAGACTTGGATAACTGTGATATTGAATGGTTTGCCTTGGAAACGAACAGAGATCATTCTGTCTTTTTGAGATTGCATCCAAGTACTGCATTTCGGACTCTTTTGTTGACCATGATGGCTACTCCATTACTTCGGAGGGATTCCTGCCCGCAGTAGTAGATATAATGTTCATCTGAATTAAATTCACCCATTCCAGTCCATTTTAGTTCGCTGATTCCTAGAATGTCGACATTCACCCTTGCCATCTCTTGTTTGACCACTTCCAATTTCCTTGATTCATGGACCTGACATTCCAGGTTCCTATGCAATATTGCTCTTTACAGCATCGGATCTTGCTTCTATCACCAGTCACATGCACAACTGGGTATTGTTTTTGCTTTGGCTCCATCCCTTCATTTTTTCTGGAGTTATTTCTCCACTAATCTCCAGTAGCATATTGGGCACCTAATGACCTGGAGAGTTCCTCTTGTGGTATCCTATCATTTTGCCTTTTCATACTGTTCATGGGGTTCTCAAGGCAAGAATACTGAAGTGGCTTGCCATTCCCTTCTCCAGTGGACCACGTTCTGTCAGCCCTCTCCACCATGACTCGCCCATCTTAGGTTGCCCCACAGGCATGGCTTGGTTTCATAGCTTTGACTTTGTTGGCAAAGTAATGTCTCTGCTTTTTTAATATGCTGTCTAGGTTGGTCATAGCTTTTCTTCCAAGGAGCAAGTGTCTTTTAATTTCATGGCTGCAGTCACCATCTGCAGTGATTTTGGAGACCAAGAAAATAAAGTCTCTCACTGTTTCCATTTTTCCCCCTCTATTTGCCATGAAGTGATGGGACCAGATGCCATGATCTTAGTTTTCTGAATGTTGAGTTATAAGCCAACTTTTTCACTCTCCTCTTTCACTTTCATCAAGAGGCTCTTTAGTTCTTTGCTTTCTGCCATAAGTGTGGTGTCATCTGCATATCTGGGGTTATTGATATTTCTCTTTGATGGAACCCTTCAAAACCCCAGCTTCCATAAACACCACAATGTTACCACCATGTCTTGTTGAGTTATCTGTTGACCTGTCTCTGGACTTGAGCTCTTGGGTCACTGTTGTGCTCTCTCTTATCCACATAGATGATCTCTCTCTGACTTTGGCCTCTCAGTATCTTGGTGCTACTTCTCTTCAATGATCATCTCTTGCTTGGATCTTTGCAATAGCTGCCTGACTTGTCTCCGTTCATCATTATCCCCTGCTGCATCTACCCTTTATATGGTAGGTGATGGATTGGTCCTCTAAAAGCTTGGATCATGTCACTTCTCTGCTCAAAATTCTCTGTCTTGCTTAGAGGAAAAACCAAACTCTCCTATTGCCTTCAAAGCACTGCAGTGATCTGGCTCCTCCCACCCCATCTCTTGGTGCTCTCCCCCACTCCCTGTCCCTACTCATCACTCGGGGCTCCCCGATGCTCCTGCCTCAATTACACCTGCTGCTTCCTCTTAGAAACTTTTTCCCTGATTATCTACCTGGCTTGTTCTTTCTCTCACCAAAAGTGTGGTTTTCTCAATTGTCATGTTTTACAGGTCTTTCCGACCCCTTTATTTAAAGCTACTCTCATTTTCATGATGCATTCCATTTTTTCCTCTGCTTATCTCTTTCTCCCTAGTATGTGTGGTCTTCCAATATACTATAAAATTTATTTCTTAATTTTTTTAATTGTCTGTCTCCCTCCACTGAAATATAATCTTTATGAAAACAGGGATTTTTGTGTTTTACTTATTGCTGTAATATAAGCACTTAGAACAAGTGCCTGGCACAGAGATTGCCATCAGTGGCTTTGAGGATCTCTGTTTTCTCCTTTACTCAGAGACTTAAGGAGTGAGAGAGAAGTGTATAGCCCCTTGTACCAGCGGTTCACCTTACGCAGATGTGATGGCAGTCCCTTGGACTGGGCTTTGAGCG
Organism: Nanger dama; assembly: GCA_917880005.1. NCBI lineage: Eukaryota > Metazoa > Chordata > Mammalia > Artiodactyla > Bovidae > Nanger > Nanger dama. Next base: position 28,946,129 of record CAKJTW010000014.1, on the reverse strand, counting down.
TCAGCTAGGCAGACTGCCACAGAAGTGTTCCTAGGTCCCGGGTGTTTAACTCCTTCAGGTCTGGAGAGCCTCTCTGTGACTTTCCTGCCTCTTGTAGGGACCCAGAAATCATTTGATTGCTTCCATGTATGAATGCAAAAGAAGAAGGTGGCAGAGGATGAGATGGTAAAATAACATCACTGACTCAGTAGACATGAATTTGAGAAAACTTTGAGAGATAATGGAGGACAGAGAAGCCTGGTTGCTGCAGTCCATGGCGTTGCAAAGAGTCAGACACAACTGAGCGACTGAACAACAGTAACGAAAGCATAAGAGGGCACAGCAGCTCTTCAAGGCTGCCCAAAGCTCCGTATCCCAGGAGCTTGCTGGCATTCTCCTTAATGGGCTCTTGCTGTCTTTCTGAGACTCAGCCCAGCTCTCAGATCCCACAGCTCTATCTAAGAATTCTGTTGCCTCCCTGGGCTCCACTTCAGATCAGAGAATAAGGACTTTCTCTATGTAGAGTCCACCGACATCTTTTCAATGCTCCCCACCCCCACCCCCCCACCCCCATCTCTCACCTTACTTCACTTTCTCTCTTCTCCTCCCCAAGGCTGGAAATTTTTCCCTAGTATAACAAAATGCTAATCTTGCTTCTGTTCATCTCTCATCTATATTGTGAATCCTTCCCATTTTTCTAAGGGCCTGGGCTTTTGGAATCTAAAAATAGGAGGAGAGACATTATCTTTCTGCATTTGGCTGTCAAACTCTCTCAGAGGATAACTTGGTTGCTGTAACAGAAGAAGGGTCAGGGGCATGGGAGAGGGAAAGGCTTGGGTGGGGAAAATTATGAAATATTTATAGAAGATGTGGTATATATACACAGTGGAGTTTTACTCAGCCATTAAAGTAATGAAATAAGGTTATTTGCAACCACATGGATGGACCTAGAGAGTGTCATACTGAGTGAAGTAAGTCAGAGAAGGATAAATATTATATGACATCCCTCATATGTGGAATCTAAAAAGAAATGAACTTACTTACAAAACAGAAACAGACTCACAGACTTAGAAAATGAATTCACGGTTGCTGGGCGAGGGTGAAGGGATAGTTAAGGACTTTGGGAAGATCATGTACACACTGCTGTATTTTAAATGGATAACCAACAGAAACTTGTACAACACATGGAACTCTGCTCAATGTTACGTGCCAGCCTCGATGGGAAGGGCATTTGGGGGAGAATGAATACATTAGAGACGTGGCTGAGTCCCTTCACTGTTCACCTGAAATTATCACAACATTGTTAATTGGCTGTACCTCAATACAAAATGTTCTGGCATTAAAAATAAATAAAAATAAAATTTAGAAAAAAACCAAAACATTCCTGTCAATGTATGGCAAAACAAATACAGTATTGTAATTAAAAAATAAAAAAATAAAAATTAAAAAAAAATTAAAATGAAAATGAAAAAAAAATAAATAAAAAAGAAAAAAACAAAACAGTCTCATCACTTGATGATAGCAATGATGACAGTGATAATGACGGTGGCGCTGGTGGAAAAGAATCCACCTGCCAGTGCAGAAGACGCAGAGACGCGAGTTTGATCCCTGTGTCAGAAAGATGCCCTGGAAAAGAATTTGGCAACCCTCTCCGGTATTCTTGCCTGGAAAATTCCTTGGACAGAGGAGTCTGGTGGGCTACAGTCCAGGGGGATCACAAAGAGTCAGACACGACTGACGCGCACACACAACATTAATTGAGCACTTTCTGTATGCCAGGTCTGCTCCCAAGTGCTCTGTATCCAGCATCTTCATTAATCACCACCGCAACTTCATGTGTATTTATTATTATAGTGATTTTTCATAAGAGCAAATTGAAGTCTAGTGAGGGAGAGGGATTTACTCCAGGTCCCACATTTTACAAATGATGGGTGTGAGCTTCAGACGCAAGCCTGGTGTATACCAAAGGCTGTACCTCCTGGCCTCGTGGCAACACCTCTAGAGCCTGAGGATACCAGGCCCTGTAGATGGGGAATTACTCCATTTTTCCACACTCCCAGCCCCTCACCCAGCAAGAGTGCACTGTCCCTCCTTTTCCTGCCATGCCCTGGGAAGGGCTGAATCATCCCCGTTTGTCCCCAAGGTCAGGCTCTTCCTGCAAACTTGGCTTCCTACTTTGCTTCTGCTTCAGTAGGTTTCCAGTCTCTCTCTCTTCTTCCTTCTCTTTGTGTCTTTTTCTTGGTGTGGCTTTACAAATAAAATATAAATTTAGTTGAGAGCTCATACCACAAAAAGGGAAGAAGTGATAAGTATAAGCAGCAAACAGAACCCAGGAGGTTAACACCCTGCTACCACACATGAAGGTTTTGTGGGGAGAGGACTGAGGATCTGTGTGTCTTTGCTCTTGAGGACTTTCAGGCTGCCTTTGCTGCTTCCTGCAGAGATGTCCTGGGCTTCTCCCCAAAGAGCAGTGTCTTTATCAACAAGTAGAAAGCTGCAGCTTCGGGAAGGTGTCCCAGCTCCAAATTATCTCTACTGTCAGAGGACTGCTACTTTGGAAAAAGCTAACTCTTAAAAAAAAAAACCAAAAACAAATATCAGCCATTGACATTTTAGTATAGCTGAGCTGAACCAGCTAGCCCAGATCCAGTCTTTTTTTTTTTTAAAGATACAAGCACCCCAATGTGCAAAGCAGCACTGTTTTTCTTTCCCCTTTTTGAAGATTTTTTGGATGTAGACCATTTTTTACAGTCTTCACCGAAACTGTTAGAATATTGCTTCATTTGTTTATGTTCTCGTTTTCTGGCCATGAGGCACATGGGAATTTTAGCTCCCTAACCAAGGATCGAACCTGCACCCCCTGCATTGGAAGGCAATGTCCTAACCACTGGACCACCAGGGAAGTCCTCAAGATCCAGATTCGTACGGGACAGTCATTTTGATGGCAGTGAGGTGGGAGGAGAGGAAACTTGGAACAGGGTGCAATCGGTTGAGTCCAGGGCTGTGAGAGGGCTCTGGGCAGCTGGGTGAAGGCTGTGTGTCTCTGCAGGTGACGACTCCATCAGCACCTTGGGCCTGATCCTCTGCGTGGGGCTGTCGCTGCTGCTCGTGTCCATCCTGGGCTACAGCCTGGCCAAGTGGTACCAGCGCGGGTACTGCTGGGAGGGTGAGTGCGCGCTGGACCTTGTCACCCAGCTCAGCCCAGCCCCTCCTCTTCCGTGGTTTTTGGCCAGGCCAGATGGGGCAGCAAACTCTTTAGAATGGTGTCATGCAAAAATATTTCCCGTGGTGGCAGCAGTGGTCAAAGACTTGGGTGGGGTGGCTGAGCCCTTGAGGCAGCAGGGGTAGGGTACTGGGGCCTTTATCGAATGGGGGCTCTTCCCACATCCAGCAAGTAGTCAGCTTCCTCCTCCCTCAGAACTCATAGGAGTCCATCTCCCAGGCCTCTGTCGGCCCCAAGGCCAAGGGTGATGGACTAGACTGGCCAAGCTCCAGATGTCTTTTCTACCCCTGGCTCCTTGTCCTCTCTTCTCCTGCCTGTGTGTCTCAGGGCCTTCTCCTGAGCTTGCTGATGCTTCAGCCCCACTGGGCATCTCCTGGAATTTGCTAGGGGTGCCCCCAACTCTGATTCACTTCTTCATTTCCCATAGGACCCGGGAGAGCTGAGAGGGCGTACTAGAGTCCTGGGCGCTTCCCAGGTGGTGCTAATGGTAAAGAATCTGCTTGCCAATGTAGGAGACATAAGAGATGCGGGTTCCATCCCTGGGCCAGGAAGATCCCTGGAGGAGGGCTCCAGTATTCTTGCCTGGAGAATCCTATGGACAGAGGAGCCTGGTGGGCTACAGTCCATAGGGGCGAAAAGAGTCGGACACGACTGAAGTCACTTAGCATGCACTAGAGTCCCAAGAAGCAGAGAACATTTCCTGGATCTGCAGTTAAATTCAACAGCTTCCACGGATGTTTGTTGAGCACCTACTATGTGCCAACGTGCTTGTGCCTAATATGATTTTTTAAAAATTCCATGTGAAGATGAAAATTTTAGTCTCTGTGTGTGTGTGTGTGTTTTGTTTGTTTTTACAGAAGATATGAGGCTAGAGTCACAGAGTTAGAAAGTGGTGGAGTCTGGATTCCAGCCTCTTTCCCAGAGTCATTAGTGCCCCTGATGGAGAGATCCCCAGTGGCAGGATCTCTCCTCAAAGAGCTTGTGTTTCTGTCTAGAAAGAAGGGAATGTACCCATGAGTTTGGAGCAGGAAGAAGACACTGAAGGAGCCTGGGAACCTCCCATGACATCCTGAGGCCCAGCCTAGCCACCCATACCTCCCAGATAGGCATGAGGGTGGAACATATGCTCCCAGAAGAGTGTTGGGTCACTCTCCCTGGAGGTACCAACCCTTTCTTTTCTGTTTGTCTTTCTAGGGCCTAATTTTGTCTTCAACTTGTACCAAATCCGGTGAGTAGAATCAGGACATATTGGAGTGGGATGGGGGTAGGGGGATATATATGCTTGAGAAAGAATCAAAGATGGAGCTCAACCTTATTACTTCCCTTCCCTGTCTCCTCCCCATGTCTCTGAGCAAGCCAGAGAAAAGGGTGGAGCAGGGTCCATGTAGAAAGTTCCATGAAAGAAAACTTTAACACAGACAGAACATGGACGATCCTAATGACAGTGATCTACTTAGCATTCACCCCTGGTTGGCCATCATCCATTCATCCATTTGTTCATATATTCACTCAGCCATCATTTATTCAGTAAAGATTCTATTGCAGTAAGTATTGTGGCCTTAGTTTCTCAGGGTACAAAGATAACTTGGCATAGTATATGTCTTTAAGCTGCCCGTGGTGGAGACCTGCCTGGTTACAGATATAATCTCAGACATAACATGCTGTCCAAAGAGAGGAGCAAATGAAGACAATTGGAGATTCAGGGAGTGTCCTGAGTTATTGCAAGAAGATTCAGAAAGTCCTCCTGTGATAAGGCATCTCATCTGGTCTCTGCCACACAGCAGGCCTGCTTCTCATCTTGCCCAAGGGTTGGGTAACTCTCATTCTGGAAAATAAGTCAGTGAGTCAGTGAGTCACTGCTGGAAGTTTTCCCATGCTCTGGTCCCAGAGAGAGGTCAGGTTCTCAGCCCTAGTAACTTGATTGGATGGTCTTTCTCAGGAACCTGAAGGATCTGGAGATGGGTCCTCCCTTCACCATCAGTGGCCACATTAGCAGTTCAGATGGAGGCTACATGAAATTCTCAGACAGGCTGGTCTGATGAGGGGAGTGTCAACTTTCTGGAGCCCCAGAGAGGTGAGTGGAACATTGGTGGACTCCTGAGTGAACCTGATGTCCCAGTGTGGTCCTCAGGTGGCTCAGGCACCCAAGCCTAGCACCAAAGATGGCTTGGAACCCACAGGCTATGTGGTTCATCCTCCAGGGAGTGGGCACTGTAGGAGATGATCCCGAGAGTAAAGACCTGGGATCATGTTGCCCCTGCCTCTTGCTAGCACTGGGTCGCTCCTTTTACTGTTGTCCACCTGATCCATGCCTTTCTTTCCTTTCTAATTAGATGGAAGTTTTTAGAATGGGGCTTTCTATCTCAATCCTTTGCTCTGAGATGAAGGCTCCAGATGGCCACCCTCTCCAAGAAGCATCGCTGTAGAACTTCTGAACTTGTTGAACTTTCTAAGCCCAGGAGCCGTCCTTGCTTCCTGGCTGGCGAACCCCATGATCACACTTTTCCTTGTCTGCCTTCAAGCCCATCCCTCTTCATATCACAGTTGCTTTCTCCCATCTAAACACTTTCTCCTTCCAGCAGTCCCTCACGGACCCTCAGTTTGGTTTCTCTCTCATCTCCACATAGGACCCCACACTCAGCTCCTCTATATGTTTCTCCCTCTGCCCAGATGTGATGGTTCAGAGCAGCAGTCCCCAATCTTTTTGACATCAGAGACCAGTTTCGTGGAAGACGATTTTTCCACAGATGGGCATGGGGGATGGTTTCAAGATGATTCAAGCATATTACATTTATTGTGCAATTTATCTCTGTGATTAGTACATCAGTTCCACCTCAGATCATCAGGCTTTAGATCCCGGAAGTTAAGGAGCCCTGGTTTAGAGGAATCCTTTCCAAGACTCATTTCTTTGTCATGTCCCCTTATCTTTTTCTGCAGGAGGAGGCTCCTGGCTCAGAATCCACCACTCTTGGGCTCCTCTGCCTTCAATCCCTGGATCTTCAAGGCCTGGCCTAGCGCCTCTTGTGAACATTGAGGAGTCTTCTCTTGGGACACCCCAGCCTGCAGTATGAGAGTCCCCGGGAGAGTCAGACCTCTGGGAGCAGAGTCTGTGAAGTCACAGAGGCTTTCTCACACGAAACCAAGAAACGGCCATTTCCTGAGGAGGAGGGGCTGGTTCTTGGGGGGTCCCTGAGCCTGTGCTCACAGGTTCCAGGTGCCCTGGAGAGCAGAGCCCTCCCAGCTGGGCGGCATGGGTGGGGCTTGGAGATTCCGGAGGGGAGCTCTCCATTGGGCATCCCCAGCCACTTCCCCTGGGGGACTAACACCGGGGCCAGAAAACCTGTCATATCCTCCATAGGCAAAGTCATGTGGGAGGAAGGGTCATTCCAGATGCTTTTAAACCTTCCTACCAGAAGCCAGCTTCTCCTGAGAGCTGTATACTGAGCTTAGGCCTTGACTCTGCCCTGCCCCCTCTGCCCTTGGTTCTGGCACTTTCTGCAAGTCTCCCCACCTCACTCCCCAACCCCTCATGCCCTCCCACACATCTGTCCTCCACCTGTGTCTGTTTCCCTTGCTACTGACCAGCCTCTGTGCCTCCCAGACAATTTTGAGGGCAGTGCTGAGAACAGTCTAGAAACAAATTCTTATATTTAGGTTCCTGTGATGGGGAGGGCCTGGTGTAGATAACTGTCTCTCCCATTTACTCCATTTCCTCTGCAAGGCCTGCCTTGTAATGTGGAAAGTGGACCAGAAATGGTGAGAATGGGGGAAGAGGAACCTAGATTAGCCTGAAATAAACCAGATAATGCACATGGGAAATCAACAACCAAGTATAGCTTAGTGGACAGGAGAACAGTTTGTTCATGAGTCATTACTCCTTCCTCCAGTCTATACCCTACTGGACCTGGAGGTGGGGCCCAAACTGGGATGTCAGCTTGCATGCTAAGCTGCTTCAGTTGTGTCTGACTCTGTGTGATCCATGGACTGTAGCCTGCCAGGCTCCTGTCCATGGGATTCTCCAGACAAGAGTACTGGAGTGGGTTGCTGTTTCCTTCTCCAGGGGATCTTCCCAACCCAGGGATTGAACCTGCATCTTCTGCATTGGCAGACAGGTTCTTTACCACTAGTGCCACCTGGGAAGCCCTGGGATGTCAGTTTAGTAGGTACTTTATGCACCTTTGTTCAGTCCAGAGGGACTGAATTCCTGGGGCAGCTGTGGATAGAGCAGAGTCTAATGGGGGCCCTGCCACTGCTGAAAACAGCAGTTAGAGCTACCAGCCACTAGTCTCCCTGACGATGTCCCAGAACAAGGCCAATAATAAACAGAGGCCCAGGACCATAATAGGTGAGGAGAAAAGTCACATTTGTCCTTCTGTCCTCTCTTTTCTGAAGCCTGGTTTCTTTCTTGCTTTGGATTCTAACAGATTGACTCACCAGGGCCTGGGGGCCATTCTCCTGACAGAGCCAGGTTGAGACTTAATAAGCCAAGTCTCTGCCTTTGGAGGTCTTCAGCTGGGCCCCAGCTCCTCTATTCCTGGGCAGGTGGAGGTGGGGAGGGGCCCCCTAGACTCTGGACCCCTCCCGTCCTTGAAGGCCCACTGGGAGAGGTGTGAGGAGGGGCTATGGGCTGACGTAGTGCCCTTCCTCCTTGCATTTCAGTTCTGAGGGCTGAGCCTCATTGCTTAACCCAAGGGGGTGTCCAGTCTCATAAACGCTCAGCTGAGCCCTGCTCAGTGCGGATCCTGGGTCCGCAGCCCTTGCAGGGCCTCCCTAACTGCTGAAAGCGCTCAGAACTCAGCAACCTGGGGAAACCTCAAAGGCTAGGGTCCAGGGCCCAGGTGGTCTTGGCCCAGGTTTGATGGCTGCAGGTAGGGAGACAGGGACAGCTGCCCTAGGCTGAGAGAATGGAGGGTATTTCCTATCCTGGGGAGCGGAACTGAGACCCCGCCACTTCCTCTTTTGGGTCCTCTGACGTGTTCCCTGTCCTCTCTGCCTCCCCCTCGTTTTCCTGACTTCCGTTGTCTGACTGGCTAGTGCAGCTTTCTTTACCCTGGACTCAACATGTTTCTGTTGGGGGCAGATTCCGGCTCATTCAGAAATGGCGAGGGAGCAGATGTCTAGAAATCTGGCTCCAAGTCTGGTTATTTGCTGGGCACCTTGACCCATGGCGAGGCCAGCACCACCCCTGCCACCCAGGCCCTCCCCTCCCTCGTAACTTTTCTTCACCTCCCTGGCCCCAGGAGCCAGGAGGCAGTCATGGAGAGCCGGCAGTTCCGTGGACCTGCCGTTTCCAGGCCACTGACTGCCACCCTGTTCCTCTTTGGAGTCTTTGCCAAGGCTGTTCTCCCGCCTAGAACGCCTTCTCCCCCGACCTCCACCCCCCGGCCACATCTAATCTCCATGGCTGGCTCAAGTCTCATCTTTCCTATGGCTTCCCTTGGACTCTAGACTTGATGCCACCCAAGCAGGCAGGGTTAAGTCCCACAGGTTTTTAGTAACCAGTAAAAGTGGAGTCAATAGGAGGAGCTTATATATGCCAGCTGAGTGGAAGGAAACACCCACTGTGGCCACAGAAGCCTGCCTGGTGCTAGAGAAAGATGCCCCGGTGACACGAGGAAGAGAAGAAGCTGCTTATACAGTGCAGAGTGCAGAGTGCAGTGCACTTCCAAGCACGCCACCGCGTCTTGAGCCTGGTGGCAGCCTTGTGATGTGGAGATGACTATCAGTTCCATTTTACATACAGAGAGAGTGATGCTCAGAGAGTTGGTATTCTTTGCCTTAGGCTGCACAGCCAGCAACTGACAGAGTCACAGATACAGCGCGACCTCAGGGCTTGGAGGCAGGAACACCATAGAACAGGGTCGGGGGGTAGAACCAGTCCTGCCATGCTGTGTGGTCACAGGCTGTCACCCCACCATCCTGGGGTTAAATCACAGCATCTGGCGCTTGAGGGACTACTTCTTCAAGACTCCTCTCTTTTACTTGAAGCAGAAAAAGAGTTCTTTTTTTTGTTTTTTTTGGTTTTTGTTTCTTCAAATCTCTGGGCTTTCTGAGAACTGGGCCATAAAGAAAGCAGAATGCCGAAGAATTGATGCCTTCAAACTGTGGTGCTGAAGAAGACTCTTGAGAGTTTCTTGGACTGCAAGATCACACCAGTCAATCATAAAGGAAACCTTGAATATTCATTGGAAGGACTGATGCTCAAGCTGAAGCTCCAATACTTTGGTCACCTGATTTGAAGAGTGACTCACTGGAAAAGACCCTGATGCTGGGAAAGACTGAGGGCCGAAGGAGAAGGGGGCAACAGAGGACGAGATGGCTGGATGGCATCACTGATGCAAAGGACATGAACTTGGGCAAACTCTGGGAGATGGTGAGGGACAGGAAGGCCTGGCGTGGTGTAGTCCATGGGGTCATGAAGAGTCAGACGTGACTGGGCAACTGAATAACAACTCTTGTGTTTAGTGCCACAGGAGGTGGCACTTAGTGGGCATACCATAATCTGAGCAGCTGCCTATAGCAGAAAAGAGAAGAGAAAACTCCCTAGGGCATTCCCTTGTCTTCTCTGGGAGTGACAGTGCTGCTTTCCCAGTTTAATCCCACCTCCTCTGTGATCTGCTGAGAGCTGTGGTGAGCATTGCTTATCTTTTGGAGCCCTCTGCCAGGAAGAGCCAGTTGTGTGTGGCCCTGGTGTCTGGCCATTCCCGTCCAAGCTGGACTCTCCAGAGGTGAGCTTTTGCACTCTCCTTAGCGGATTCTGACTTTCTGTATCAGAAGAGCCTGGGCGTAGTATACATCATGATCACTGACCAAAAATGCCCTGCAGGCTCACTCCACACCCAGCTTCTCGCCAGCAAGAGCTTACTCAGGTGTTCAGGCATCAAGGTCCATTGTGAACTCTGAAAAAGGAAAAAGATGGAAAATCATCGACATTATCGTAAACTGTGCTTCCAACGAAATGAGTGTTTCCTTATATAGCATGTACAGAGTCAGGGAAAATTATATTCCTGCTTCTCTGCTGGCTCAATGGTAGAAGAACCCATCTGCAATGCAGGAGACGTGAGTTGGGAAGATCCCCTGGAGAAGGAAATGGCTACCCACGTCAGTATTCTTGCCTGGAGAATCCCATGGAGGGAGGAGCCTGGCAAGCTGCAGTCCATGGGGTCGCAAAGAGTTGAATATGACTTAGCAACAAAGCACCACAGTTTAGTGCATTTCATACACAAAAGAGGCACGTACAAAGTGTAGTGATAACTCTCTAACTCAGGAGGTAGCAGCTGAAAGGTGATGGCTGCAGTTCCCTTTGACCCTGATAGTTTAGTATCCTAAATATTACTTCGTCTGTTTTTTGACCTTGGCTAAGACTGATGAGTACTGAAGACTGGACCATTTCCAACCTATCCCTTCTTGAGCAGGAAGGTGAAACACTAACATGTGCCTCAGTTAGTGCCAGACAGGGACTTCAAGTGCACTGTCTGATTTCATCCTCCCTGTCTCTCAGGTGAGGGAACAGATGCTCGGGGTCTGGTGAAATGATTTGCTTAAGGCCAGGCAAGACTGTATTTGCTCTGTAACTCTTCCTCACTTTTAGCCTCTGCCCAAGCTAGCAGCTCTCCGAGATCCCTGGCCCCCAAGGAAGCAGGCCCCTCCCTCTGGTCTCTCAAGGAAGCAGGCCCCTCCCTCTGGTCTCTCAAGGAAGCAGGCCCCTCCCTCTGGTCTCTCATCTTTTTCCAGCCCCCTGGTGTGCTGAGAAGGACTTCTCAGAAACCGAGGCTCTCCAGGCCCTGTCCTCAGCTCTGAGTTTCTCACTGACCCATTCCTCAATCTTTCTTTTACTTTTTATACCCCCTTTCACCTCCAAATCATCAGATTCTTCTTATTTTTTAAAAAACGTTAAAGCAAGATTTTAAAAATGTATATAATTTATTCTCGGGTCTTTGCTGCTGTGCGCGCTTTGTTCTAGCTTTGGGGAGAGGAGGCTAATCTGCAGTTGTGGTGCACAGGCTTCTCAGCAGTGGCTTCTCTTCTCGTGGAGCACAGGCTCTGGGGCGCATGGGCTACAGTAATTGTGGCTCATGAATTATAGAGCATAGGCTTAATAGTTGTGGCTCATGGACTTAGCTGCTCCATGCCATGTGGGATCTTCCTGGATCAGGAATGGAACCCACATCTCCTGCACAGGCAGGTGGAGTCTTTACCACTGAGCCACCAGGAAGCCCAATTCTGCCCATTTTTATGTCAGCTCAATTTTCACTTCTCCAGAGAAATTACTTCAAGACCTATGGATCTCCTTGTCTTTTAGTTCTTAATTCCAGGTACTCTCCTGTAACCTAATTATTGATCATTCCCTTGTATTCATTCATTCTTACAATTTCTATAACAGGTCAACACAGTGCTAGGCACTGTGAGGGAATACACTCCCTCTTGAGAGTAACTTCACTTTCTCCTATTTGATGGGTACTTCTTGCTGGCAAAATTCAGATCTTACACCTTTTCTAAGTTCTTTATGGTGCCTTGTACAGCTCTGACCATAGCCAGTGACTCCTCAGGAAATTACGTTGTAGGAATCTTCAGTCTCTTCGGGGAATCTTGGTTGTTGCTTCATCCCTGGACCAATCCTGGGTGCTCTGAAAAACCAGAACTTCTGATTTTGTCTTCCCAACCTCAACCCTTGGATCATCCACCGACATAGATCTGGAGAAACTGCAGATCTTCTATTTGAGTTTTTCTATTTAAGGGATGGCCAAACCCATGAAGAAGCTGGGCAGGTGAATAGGGGGCTCTGCACTTCTCTAGCTCCGTTTTCAGTTGTAATGACCTTCTCTATGCCAATGTCTTGGTGCTCCTCTCTCTGGCCCAGGGTTCTGAGAACCTCGAAGTGGGAGCAGATGGGTCTCTCAGTACTGTATTTTTAAAAGTGCTTAGTGATCAAAAAACCATCTAGAAGTAGTGATATTTAAGCAGTTCTAGTACAAAACAGGAAGCCAGTGGCCTGGTGAATTCTCACACTTGGGGACCAGAAGTGAAAATGTTCTGCCTGCCCAGACCAGCAGCAGTTCAACAAAACAACAGGTGGGGTGGCGCTGGAGGCCCTGCCAGACTCCCCGTCTCCTGGGTTGTCCCTGCAGAGCCTTGGGGGCTATCTCCCCTTCTCCAAAGCCTAGGAGGTTTCTCATACACAGGCAGGGGGCCATGGGGAAGGAGAGGGGTGGAAAATGTAAGAAGCCTCATCTTCAGGTCTAGCCCTAGTAGCTGGTGGGCCCCAGGTGCCTTGTTTGTAATAATGTTGCCGCTGGACTTGAGATTCTGAGATCCCCTCCAGCTGCAAGGCTGTTTCAGAGTGTGGGCGACTTCGGTTCCATGGGGCTGGGGGAGGGGGCAGGGGAGGAGGTAGGCAGAGACACCTGAATGTGGTGTATATGTGTGCATGTGTGCTGCACAGGTGTGTGCTGCAGAGGTGAGCCAAGGAAGACAGGGATGTCTTGTTGCCTGCTGTATTCTCAGAGGGCCTGCCCATGACTAGTGCTCAATGAATGTTTGCAGAAGGGGTGAATGGCTGCCTGTTCAATGTTTTCACGGTCCCCCACCTTGCTTCCTGACCACATCCCCTTGCTCTAGGCTTCCTGTTTCGTCTGTAGCCCTGAGTACCTTCAATAACTAAGAGCTATAGGTGAAAATAGCAGGGAAGGGAGTAATCATGGTATAATGTGACTAAACCAAGAAGATGATACGTCTGAAAACAAAATCAAATTTATGTACCACCTGCTTTCTTTTGGTGCTGTCTAATGTCTGCAATTCATGGGATCACAAAGAGTTGGACACGACTGAGCGACTGAACTGAACTGAACTGAACTGAACTGAATGTCTGCCATGTATCCATTCAGCCCCAGGCTACTGTTACCATCATTGCTATCTCATGTTTGGATATTATATTTCTTCGACATATTTCACATGCATTTCTCTGTGAAGAAATCCATTTGTTCAGGCATTCACTCATCAAAAATGTGTTGAGCACCTAGGCTATATATTAGCCACTGGTTTAGCATGAAGGATACAGAGATAAACCAACAGGAGTCTCTGTCTCCAAGAGCTCAGGTGGAAATGAGTACCGAATGTTACATGCACAATGAGAGCAGCGTGCCCAGCGAATTAGGGAGCAGAGGCAGATTGAAGAATATTCTCTCCATCTGGCAGATGAGAAGACTGGGGCCCAGATGTGGCAAAATAAGATTAAGCTAGGGCTTTCCTGGTGGCTCAGACAGTAAAGAGTCTGCTTACAGTGCGGGAGACCCAGGTTCGATTCCTGGATCAGGACGATCCCCTGGAAACAGCAACCCACTCCAGTACTCTTGCCTGGAAAAACCCATGGATGGAGAAGCCTGGAAGGCTGCAGGCCATGGGGTCGCAAAGAGTCGAACGTGATGGAATGACTTCACTTCCAGTTTCAGGTGAGGGTGGAACCCAGGTCTCCTGAGGTCCATTCCATTCCTGAGCACTCTGTACACTCCCTGGGTTTGTCGCCTCTTCCCTTTTACCCGTGGGGCATCTCTAGACCAGCCACCTTGGCCGGAAGCCTGTCCATGCAGCCTGAGTGGGCAGATGGACACTTCTGCATGTGAGGGTCTTGCTTTCTTCACCCTGTTACAGCAGCTGCGGCACTTGTTCTGCTACAAGTGTGGTCTCTTTGTCCCCTGTTTGAGTTGTGGGCTCAGATCTTACAATATTTCAAGTTTTGGGAGAGTCTCCCAACCTCACTTAGCATCATCTAATAAACTGTGTAGTTTACTCCTTTCAATTCAGTGCAACAAATGTGCATTGAACACTCCAGCTGGACCGAATGCCCCTGCCATGACCCCCATGCATATTTCCATCACAGCAGGTTCAGCTGATGCCTCTTATGACCCCGTACATCTTCTTGGCTCCACCCCTAATTCTGGCCAGTTCTGAGTGGGCTCCAACTGACTTTGTGCTGATAAATCTCTTCTCCAGTGCCCACTGCACATCACTTGCTTCCTGCCCTGGCTCCTTCTGTTCTGGCGAAGCCCACACAGCACCTTGCACAGGAGCGTGAGAATGCAGAGGAGTCAACATCTCTGTGGGAACCTCAAGCACGGAAATTCAGGAGCTGATGGATCAGGACTTCTGTTCTCAGGGGGTGGTTGGAAGAGGACTCTATATGCTCCAATTGACATTCCGGTGGGATCAAGGTCCAATTGCTCCCAGCATGACCAGCTTAATAAAATATTCTTGTTTTGGCGTTTCCTTCTCCTGGTCCCTTGCTCTTGTTCCCTGTGCTCAACTTCTAAATAAACTACCTTCCCACAAGTCCTTGAATCAGGCTCTGCTTCTGAATGGAGAAGTTTAGCCTGCCAGCAATGACTTCCTTATATCGCAAACATGTCTGTATTCATTTATGTACTTGCTCGCTCATTCATTCCATCCCCAAATACAAACTGAGCATCTACATTCTAAGTTTGAGAATGTAGGAGTAAATGAAAGAGATAAAGTCCATGCTTTCACATATCTTATATTTTCTTGGGAGTGACAGGCTATGAGCAAATAAACATATAAATAGATCATATCACTTCAGATAACGATGTGCTCTGAAGGCAAAAAGCTGGAGATGGAAGGATAGAACAGAGGTAGGGAGGATCCTTGGATAGGGTGGTCAGTGAAGACTTCTCCAAGGAGGCTCCATTTGAGGAGACAACTTGAATCAAATGAGGGCATTCAGGAGAAGAACTGGGAGGAACAAGAGCTAATGACCTGAGACAGACATTAGATTGAAGCAGAGTGGGCAGGGGAGATTGCAGGAGGTATGTCGGGAGAATGGGCAGATATCAGCTCATCTGGACTTTACCAAGATCAAAGGAGAGGGCTTCCAGCAGAGGAATAACATGACCTGAGTTATATGTTATAAAGATCATGTAGGTTACTGTACTAGATTAAGTATACTGTGATTTGTACAGTACAAATCACACTGGATTAGACTAAGGGAGCAGGAGTGGAAACACAGGGGCAGGAAGGGGATGAACAGTGGTCCAGGTGAGACAAGACAATGGATTTGACCAGGGTTATCCTGTGGGGCTGGTGATAAGTGGTTCGATTCACTTATTTAGAAGGTAGTGCTGATTAGGACCTATCTGGTGGATCAGATGTGGGTTGTGAGAGAATGACTCCTGATTTTTTGTTATGAACAACTAGGTAAATGATGGTGCCATTTGGAAGGGAAGACTTGGGGAGGAATGAGTGAGTGAGGGAGTCAAGAGTTCTGTTTTAGGCATATATTTTTGAGATGCGTGCTAGACATCTAAATGGAGCTGCTCAGGGGCATTAGAATTCAGAAGTCCTGCTCAGACATTTGAAGTCACCAGCATCCAGACAGCATTTAAATGTATGGACTGGGAGATATCCTCTAGGAGTAGTGAGGAGAGAAGGGTTGAGTTTAACATAACAAGCAGCAAGTCATCAAGTTGTTCTCCAAAGGAGTGACTCTCAGACTTTGATGTGTATGTGAATCACCTGAAACTTGATTATTTGTAACTTACTGACTAAGCAGGTCCCTGGGAACTAGCCTTAGAAATTCTGAGCCTTGGAGAGAAGCTTAGGAAGGCAAGTAGCCCCAGATGTTTTAAATGGAGGTTATATTTTCAGAAACTGTTCTGGGGGATAGGTAGAGGGTGGGAAGGGGAGGACAAAGAATAGTGCTAGCATTGGGGTGACTAGATAGCAAGAGCCTAAAGAATGTTCTGTTCACTCCAGGGCCATCATGAAGCCTTACCCTCCACCAGCCCCTCCTGTGTACAGGTACACAGGGTGGCACTCACACCCAGACTTCTGGCAGTCATGGACCAGTCTTTACCAGGCACCCCTCCTACCCTAGAACTAACCAGCCCTACAGAGCAGCTGACTTACCAAAAACCCTTGACTTCACCCTTGTGATGGATGGGCTGTCATTGTCCAAGGAACAACATGGCACAATGACACTGGGATCTGCAAGACAGGGGCCCAGCACAGCTGTCACTAAGAGTAGAGGAATGGCAGCCCAGTTTTCCTCAAGGTGAGTGATCATCAGATGAGTATTCTAACTGCAGGGGGTTTGATGGTCTTCTTCACACCTTGGGATGTGGATCCAAACTAAGTATGCTGCTAAGTCGCTTCAGTCGTGTCCGACTCTGTGCAACCCCATAGATGGCAGCCCACTAGGCTCTGCCGTCCCTAAGATTCTCCAGGCAAGAACACTGGAGCGGGTTGCCATTTCCTTCTCCAATGCATGAAAGTGAAAAGTGAAAGTGAAGTCACTGAGTCATGTCCAACTCTCAGCGACCCCATGGACTGCAGCCTACCAGGCTACTCCGTCCATGGGATTTTCCAGGCAAGAGTACTGGAGTGGGGTGCAATTGCCTTCTCCCAAACTAAGTATATCATAGCACTAACGTTTTCACATCTGAATCCTCAGCTCCAAGCCCTCATCCAGTGCCAGGTCTGCCTTGCCAACTGCTGGAGGAACTTTCCCTTGGCTGACTTATCATATCAACTCCAGAACTTACCATCTCCCCTCTATCCCCTGCCCATATATCTCCCTTCCATGGCCATATTTCACTTTTCTTATCATCCACATTGAAGTATGTGTGTGCTTAGTTGCTCAGTCCTGTCTGACTTTTTGCGATCTCAAGGACTGTAGCCCTCCAGGTTCCTCTGTCCGTGGGATTCTCCAGGCAAGAATACTGGAGTGGGTTGCCATGCCCTCCTCCAGGGGATCTTCCCCAACCCAGGGATCAAACCCAGATCTCCCACATTGCAGGTGGATTCTTTACCGTCTGAGCCACCAGGGAAGCCCATATTGAAGTGTGGTTAGTATCAATACCTCTGGTTCCTGTTTCTCTCACTCCAGCCAATCAAGTCTTGCCAATTCTCCCTTCAAAAATGTCTTTTGAATCTGTCACTTCCTTTCCATTCCCACTGTCCCTGCTCTTTTAAGCCTCTGGTGTGGAATGAATGTTTGTGGTCCCACCATTCATCTGTTGACGCCCTAACCCCTGAAGTGCTGGTGTTAGGAGGTGGAGCCTTTGGCATGTGCTTAGGGTTAGATGAGGTTGTGAGAATGGAACCCTCATAATGGAAAAAAAGGGTCCTTATAAGAAGAGGAAGAGAAACCAGAGCTCTCTGCCACCCCTCCTCCATCCCATCCCGCTCAGTAAGGAGAAGGAGAAGCACCCATCATGAATCTTTAGCCTCATCTTCAAGTCAGGAAGAGAGCTCTCACTAAGAAATGAATCTGCCAGCAGCTTGGTCTTGGATGTCCCAGCCTCCAGCACAATGAAAAATAATTTTGTGTTGTTGAAGCCACCCAGCCTACAGTATTTTGTTAAAGCAGCTTGAGCCAATACATCTCCCGTTCCGTTTCTCTGCCTCTTGCCTTCAACTGTTGTGTGGATAGTCCATGACACTTCTCAGTGATTATAGGAATATATACTTGTTGTTGGGCAGCTTGGTGATTATCTTCATAACCAAAAGGTGCCCTCCATGAAGCTGTGCGTCTTTCGTTCACCACTCTCGACCCAGGGCTGAGTAGCACGTTGGGCGCATAGCAAGAGGTTGCTAGTACACTCCTTGAAGAGATGAAATGCTAATAAAGAATGTCTCTGACCAGTTGTCTCAGCTTTCTTCCTGGTCCCTTCTGACTCACGCCTCAGGGGCTGACCAGGGTTATCTTTCTGAAACACAAATTTCACTGCACCCAGCCCTTCTTTTGTCAGTGTTTACTGGACGCTGTCAGTGTTTACCAGCACCCTTTCTGAATATTTATGGGAGTGATAACAAAGTTAAGATCAAGCTGATAGTGAGGAAAGGTGTGGTGGATCAGTAATAAAAATGATCATGTGATTAATACAAATTTTTTAATTGTGGATTTGCTTTAAAAGAAACCCCCAAGCCCATGAGCACCACAGGAAATGGATGAGTCATGCGTTCCAAGTATCTAGTGTCCTTTAGATTGGGGCTTGATAAAATCAGCCTAACTGCTAGAACTACCTCGCTCAGTTACCAGCGTACTGTCCCAGGTGGGCACCATGTTAGTGCCTCCTTCTCTGCTGTTCGCAGGTAGGGCTCAGAGACCACCCCCTCAACTCTCTCTGCCCTATGGGCTCCTTTCGGTGAAATGGGTGGGACTATCTCAGGAGTCACATGTGCTCTGTGACCCTGTGTGCATTGGGAATGGGGTGGAGAGAAATGGAGATCGGGGAAGACAAGGGAGACCCATTGACCATAGCTATTTACAAACTCAGGAAAGCACAGTTCAATAGAATTTCCTCTTCAGGGGAGTTGACCCATTTCCCCTCTCCTTACTAAGAGGAAGTTCCATTAGCTCATAGAAACGCAGAGTCACCCATTCCTCAGCTTGGAAAAGCCCTTACAGGAGGTTTCTCAGTGTAGGAACAGACGGGGATGTCTCTTGGGGACTTTATTCCAAATTCCTGAGAAGTCTGGCGGCATCTTACTGCTGTTTGGAGGAACTCTCTCAGTTTCTCCCATGGCCCTGGTGCTGGGTGGTCTGAGCAGAAAAGGGGAGGAGACCCAGCCCAAACTCCCACCCATTCCACATCCTCGGACCCCCTCTCTCTTGAATCTTCATATTCAACATCTTGGCCAGCCCTCATCCAACCTGCCCCAGGGGCCTTTCCATTTCCAACACTCAGTTCCAGGAGAAAGTGACCAGTCTCATATACTTCTTACCAATCTGACAAGAAGACCTTTGGGGCAAAAGTCTGTCTGAGCAGGTCCCAAACAGTGTGAGATAAGTCAAGTTCTGTGAAGATGATAGGATCAGCGCTTCCCCAGAACTGGTTAGTTTCTCAGATTAAGAGGGGAGAGGTGTGGTTGGAGACAACACAGTGGAACAAAGACGCGGTGTCCCTGGCCACCTCCTGGAGGATCCAGGATGTGACAGAGAGCAAAGTGTACCCAGACTCAGGCCTTGAGCCCTGGGTCTGCTCCACCCGCTGGGCTGAGCTTGGGGAGAGCCTCAAACCCACATGTGGCTTTTCGTGGAAGGAGGCGGCTGCTTTTAGAATTGAATGCAGATGGCTTCCGCACTTATGAGAAGTACCTCTGGGACACACTTCCAGGTTGGGGGGAGCAGTTGGTGGGTTCCAGGGACACCTGGTTTGCTGTCTTCTTGGAAGAGAGGGCCTTCAGGGTCTCCTTTCAAGTTGTCAGAATTTGCATCCAAAACAGTGCTCTCTGTCCCACGGTTTCCTTTTCAGTCTTCCTAAAGAGCCAACTCACTGGAAAAGACTCGACTCACTGGAAAAGACCCTGATGCTGGGAAAGATTGAGGGCAGGAGAAGGGGATGACAGAGGATGAGATGGTTGGATGGCATCACAACTCAATGGACTTGAGTTTGAGCAAGCTCTGGGGAGACAGTGAAGGACAGGGAAGCCTGGTGTGCTGCAGCTCATCGGGTCGCAAAGAGTTGAACACGACTTAGTGACTGGACAGTTACAACAACAAAGAACCTCTGCATACTCTTTCATTTACATCCATTTTCATTATCTCTCATTACATTACATAATTTTTACAGTATCATTCTTTTTTCTTTTTGGTGGCACCCCATGACTTACGGGATCTTGGTTCCCTGACCAGGGATCGAACTCGGGCCCTTGTCACTGAAAGCTCAGGGTCTTAACCACTGGACTGCCAGGGAATCCCTTCATTATCTGTGCTTACATTCTGTTTCAACAATTTTGTCATATATTTAATATACATTTTTAAAGATCTCTTTCATTTTCACCAGTTTCCAAGAAAAACTGTTCATTTCCCTTTACAGCTTTAAAAGTCAATGACATACAGCAGAAACCAACACAACACTGTAAAGTGATTATCCTCCAAGTAAAAATTTAAAAAGAAAAAACACCTCGTGCATGTTAAACTCTTTATGTATGATCTCGTTTAAACCAGCATCCCCACGAGGAATTATTATTCCCATTTTATAGATGAGGAAACTGAGACTTAGTAAGGAATTTGCCCAAGGTCACAGGCAACAAATGGTAACAGAAGGAATTAGACCTGATTTGAGTGTGAGTCCTTAGTCTTGGTGCCTTAAAGCAACATCACACATCTTATTCCTTTTCACCCTTGATCATCAATAACTTGACACTTCTACCAGCCACTGTGTCATCAAAATCTGATTGACGTCACACATCTATTCATTATCATCCTTGATCATCAATAACCATGCCTCTACCAGCCACTGTGTCATCAGACATCTGACTAGTTTCCCGAGATTCCTGTGATCCCAATAATTTATTGGAAGAAAAAACATACATCAACTCATTAACAGAGCCATGTGTTTCAAGCCACATTCGCATTCATGTTCTCGGTGGAACCTTATAAACAAAACAAGTCAGGCAACATTTCCTGGTTTCATAGATGAGGAAAGGTGACTTTCCCAAGGTCACATGGCTAGGAATAGTGAAGTCAGAATGAGAACTTCTAGGCTCTTGAAATGCCCAGAACTCTTTCCCTATACCATGCTGCCTTTTCAATAAATAAACTAAATAAATAAACCTTCCAAGGAAATGCTGAGAAACCCTCCCTCAGACCTGCTTCTAAAGGGAATTATCGGACTGGCATCTATGAGCTTTCTGGTGGAGTGGAGGAGCTCTGGCTGGATTCACTGGGCTTGACATTTACTCCAAGAGTGCCACGGAGAAGGCAGGGCCAAGGATGACCTGGGGAGCATACAGCTTCCCTGCTCACAGGTGCAGACAGACCCCAAACTGACTGTGGGGAAGCAGAGCCCACACCTGTCCCCTCCCTGGGCCCAGGGTCTGGTCACTGTCTCAGCACAATCCCATCCATTCCTGCTACATGGATGGGCCCTCACTGTGGGGCTGTCCCTCGGCCCTCAGCTCTGTGTGGACATGGCTTCCTCCCAGCCCAGCATCACGCGGGATTGGAGGTGTCACCCTAGAAGCCAGGTTGGCCAGCATCCCAGCATGAGACTGAGTCTTTATTTCACAAATGGAATAAGCACGGCCCTTTGATAAATGGCTCAGATGGTAAAGAATCTGCTTTGTCATGCAGGAGACACAGGTTCGATCCCTGGGTCAGGAAGATCCCCTGGAGAAGGGAATGACTACCCTGTCCAATATTCTTGCTTGGAGAATCCCATGAACAGAGGGGCCTGGCAGGTTACAGTCTCCATGGGGTCACACAGAGTTGGACACTGAGTGACATCCACTTCTGAGAAGTGGCTGCTGGTCCAAGCTCACCACATCTGATCACTGAGAGTACAGAGGTCCCAGCCCAGTGCCCTGTCCTCTAGCTGGACATCAGCAGCAACACAAGTGCGGGTCCTAACCCTGACCCTCCTGGGCAGATAAGGTGGTGTCCAAGCCCAGAGAGCCACTGAAGGGCTGTGTTTGGACCAGGACAAACACCCATGGTTTCTCTGGTTCTGTCAGCAAGGTGGTGGGAGCAGCAGGATGAGGGCAGAGTGTGACGTGGCCACTCCAAGTGCGCCAGGGGGCTGCTGCTCTATTTGCTTGAAAGAGGGCACTGTCTGCAGATGGATGCAACATCCCCAGGGTTCTGAGTCAGAAGCCCCCTTTTGGATCTCAGCTCCCTTTGGCTCCTGTTTCCTCCTTCCTCCCCTGGAAGTGGCCCCTGCATTGGCAGCCCTGACGCCTCTATCCTCGCAGCCCTCCATCCTGCTGGAGGCTCTCCTGACACATGGAAGGCCTAAATGGGGAGGCCTGGCTCACTGAGCTGACTTTAGCCTGGTGGCCTCATGATCCCCCTGAGCAAAGAGTCCCTTAAAGCACAGGACATGTCCCGAGGAGAGGGGGAGGTCTCTGCCCTGCTCTTCTCAGCTCTGCCAGAGTGCAGGGCCCTGTATGCAGAGCAGACCAGTGCCACCTATGTATCCTGTGTTAGTCTAGCTTCCTCCTGCCCCGGACACCTACTGGGCCTGTTGGGCCTGCAGCAAAGTGCCAAGACTGGCACTGTGTTTCACTTCTGGCCCCTGGATCCTCTGGGTCCAGGCAGCGTGCCGCTGAAATCAAAAGCAAGCCCTTAGCCTGCCTCACTCATTTGACTGCAGGCTGGCGATCAGCGGCAGGGTGACCAGGTCTGAGTCAAAACTGCCCAGGAGACCACCTGGGGCCGGCACACAATCCAGAGGGGCAAAGTCACGGGCAAAGCTCCAGTCAGATGTGCCGAGGTCACCACAGCTGGTCAAGCCCAGGAATGACCAGTCCTCAGTTGGTTGGTCCCACTGTCCTTCAGTGGTCTGCAAAGGAGCAAGAATCATTTCTGGGGGATCCTGCTGCACATAGCCCTTGGCCAGGGGCTGGTAGAGGCCAGCCCGCCTCAGTATCCAGGCACATCCTGCACTGGGGGTCAAGGTCCTCTGTTGAGTAAGACTCTTCTTCCAGGCCGCCTGCCTGGGCTGCCTTCTCCTCTGGGCACTGGGTCTGCTTCAGGTAGCCCTGGAAGGCCCCTGCCACTGAGTCTTCTGCAGCCTCCTCAGGTCCCAGGGGACTCACATGGCCTGAAGCTGAGCCACCCTGAGCATCCTCAGGCTGTCCCCTTGAGTTCTGGACCAGGCCAATGCCACTGTCCTCCCGATCCCGGCTGTCACTCCCCACCTGCGGCTCCCAGCTGGGCTCTGCGCCAGGACACAGGCGGGGATCTGGCAAGCAGATCCCGCTGTCTGCACTGTTGCTGCTACCTCCACTACCACAGCTGTTCTCCAACTCCTGGGGCATCCCTTTTCCAGAGTCCCCCGGCCTGGGGGTCGGAGGCAGGGAGGAGGAACTGGGGCTCATCGGTCTGCAGCGACGGCTTGGCACTGCCGAAGCCACTGTCGGTACTGCCGTGCATGTCTGAGTTCCTCAGCTCCGGAGTCACCTTGGGGAAGGCCTCCTCGTCCAGAGTGTGGATGGCATCTTGGGTCTCTGGGTGGGAAAACTGGCTGATGAGGTTGAAGGGACTGGGCTTCTTGAAGTCCTGGGGAGGAGAGCACAGAGTTTGAGGGGCGGGAGGGTCACCGGCAGGAACCCGCCCCAGTGCAGCCAGGAGAGGTGAGGGGTTCAGGAGACACTGCTCCAACAGACAGGGCATGGCAGAGCCTGCAGGACAGGTTGCTTGTCCTCTTGGCTTTGTTTCAGAATCGAGTTTTCCTCCTCATGCAATTCTCAGTTTGACTCAGGCCAGCTACCTAAGAAGCCTGTGTTCTCAGAGCTCAGACAGAATGACAGGCAGAATGGGAGGCTGCAAGGAAAGGTGAACATTCTCAGGCAGCTCCATCAGCAGTGCTTTTCAAACCTGAGAGCTGGCTGGACCCACTGAGATCTAGAAATGTGTTTCAGACTTTTTCCCCCAAGTAGGACCCTGAGTAAGAAACATGTTACACAATAATGTTACATAAGATATAAATAGTGCACAAATATATCATTCATATACAACTGAAGTCAGTTTCACAAAATAATACTTGTTACTGCCTGTGCATCGTGATCTACTGTATTCTGTCCCGTCCTATTCCATGCTATTTATTTCATCTTTTAAAATGCTGGAGGTGAGATACCAAGATCATTTCTCCACTCCCTGAGTGTGACTCTCATAAACACAGCCTGGTTTCAGTGTAGGTCAGCGAACAAGCACAGAACTAGCAGCTGAGGAGGCCCTGCTGCTGGTGCTGCTGCTAAGTCACTTCAATTGTGTCCGACTCTGTGAGACCCCACAGATGGCAGCCCACCAGGCAGGCTCCCCTGTCCCTGGGATTCTCCAGGCAGGAACACTTGAGTGGGTTGCCATTTTCCTCTCCAATGCATGAAAGTGAAAACTGAAAGTGAAGTCGCTCAGTCCCCATTAATTGCTAATAGTCCTGGGAAGTCACTTAACCCTTCTCCCCTAGCTCTTTTGCCCCAGGTGCACTGGAGTTCCTTCTGCTCCAGACAGTGCTGCCTCAGGGCCTTTGGACAGGCTACCCTTGCTTGGAATACTCTTCCCCAAACATTCTGCATGACTGTATCCTTCTTATCATTCAGGTCTTAGCTCAGAGGTCATCTCCTCAGAGAGGCCTTCCCGATCTCCCTTCTTCCTATCAACCTTGTTTATTTATTCCTAGCACTTAGTTTCTGGAGTTAATTTTTGTTTTCTGTGCTCCCACATGCATATATATACACAGATACGCTCACTCCCTACACCCAACAAAATGTTCACAAGCTCCTGAGGGTGGGAGCTGTCCGTTCTTATTGACCACTCCATTCCCAGAGCTGCTTAAACTGAGCTGGCACATAGTAGGCACTCCTAAGGTTTATAGACTGACCTACTGACTCACTGTTGCACATCTAGATCCCTTTGTATGTGATGACTCTAATGCAGCTCTTATTGGTTGGATCCCTATTACTATCATATAGCTTGGTGACTAAGGATGTGTATTCTGGAGCCAGACTTTCCGGGTTCAAATTCCAGCTTTGCCTCTTATCATCTAGGCCAAGGTTTGTATTAAAGTTAATAGTTGATTTAATTCTCTGATCAAAATGTTCAGAAGGAACAAAAAACTACAGATTGCTTGTCATCTCCTTTGGCATTTTTGCATCTACATCTCTATCTATTTCACTGGTTTGCATTAAAGTTAACAGTTGATTCATTGGCTGTCCCTCCAGATCTAATCAAGCCTCTTGGGCCCACTTACTCAGTTGCTTTCCGTACAACACTTTGCATGTTGCAGATGCTTGGTAACTGTAGCTCCGTTGCCCACTCTCTGTTACTAGATGTCTTTCCTCAAGCTCAACTAAGACACTTCTATCCAGTGGTCCTCTCCCACTGCTCTGCTTTCTAATTACCCATCCCTGAGGGCAGGCCCCATGGCGCACTCACCAGGCAGCTTTACCCGCCTTCTCCCCCTCCATGCCCATCTCAGCATTCTTACTCAAGATCATTTCAGAGGGCCTTTGCCACTTGCCTTATTTTCCCTAGAGATCCTGGGAACCCTGCAGAAGGTCCCCTTCCATCTGTGAGCTTTCCTGGGCTCCTGTCTCCCTGACAGAGCCCACTCTTATAGCTGAGTCCTTGACCATCCCCATAATGTCAGTTGTGGGGACCATTTTTGGTCCAGTCTGAATCTCAGGCCAGAGATGGGCTGAAGTCTGGAGATGCTGCTCAATGGGACAAGTTGAATTTCAGAGGCTGATTGACTACAAATCAGCATCTGTCAGCACTGTGTAGTCAGAGGAGACCTGCCCCTGCCCCCACTCCTCCTTGAAAGGGCTGGAGATGCTGCTTCCTCCAGGAAGCCCTCCTCTCAGCATCCTCTCCATGCTGCTCTCTCCACCCTGACCACAGCCCCTTCCAGAACACTCAGCATACCCTCTAGGGATGGCAAGGCTGGGCTCTGGCCTTGACTCTTGCTGGCTGTGGGGCTCTCTGCATGTAACGATCTCTTTCTGCCTCAGTTCCCTCAGTTGTAAAGTCAGGCTTATAACTGCCTATATCCGAGGTACTAATGCCCAGGGGCTGGTCTGCGGCCAGTCATTAGCAAATAGTAACAAAATGGCGTGAGGCAGGTTGGGATTACTGTGTTTTTTTCTGGGCCACGACAAGGCAAAATTCTCTGTACTGGGCTTGGCATTCAAGTTCTCCCTCCGACCCCATAGTGCTTGATGAAAGTGCCTCTGATAACATCAGGGCTGAGGGTATGGACTGCCGGGAGGGTGTGCCCTGCCTCTAGGAGTCCTGGTAGGGCTGGGAAGGAAGGATGGGGCGGTGGCCTCTGTGCAAGACTCACCAGGACAGCAGGCAGCTTCCCCGGCGCCGCACATACAGCTGGAAGGTCAGACAGAATGTCAGGGCTCCATAGAACAGCAGGACGAAGGTGGAAAAGATGCTGATGTTGGTCACTGTGAAATCTGTGGGGTCCAGAGAGACGGGTTTGTAGGCCATGCGATGTGGAGGGGCGGTCCCATGGCCCCTCTCAGGGGCTGCTCGGTAACTGGCCAAGTAACCACCCCTCCAAACCCTTAGGCTACCTCTAGGCCACAACTCTGGAGGCCACAACTCATTCTTGTTTGTTTTTAACCGTGGCATGCAGAATCTAGTTTCCTGACCAGGGATTGAACCCAGGCCCCCTGCAGTGGGAGTGGTCCCTGGATTCTTGGGAATCCCTGCCTGGCTTTCCAACCTCCACCCTGAAGGATCCCTCACTAAACACATGGACTCTGCCACCAGTCTCTGCATGGAACTCACACGATGGCACACAGAGCTGTGGTGCAGGATGGTCCAACAGGTAAGAAGGGAGGCTCTGGGAGCAGCCAGACCTGGGTTCCGATCCCAGGTCTATGACTTACTAGCTGTGAGGCCATGGACAAATTACTCAGTCTCTCTGAGCCTTAGTTTTACCATCTACAAAATGGCACGATAATAGTGCCTACCTCACAGGTGGCTGTGAAGTACACAGCATTTATCATCTACCAACCCCTTTAAAACAGCACCCCTGTCCCAATCTGTGGTTTCAGTTACCTGTGGCCCAAAAACATTACATGGAAGATTTCCAGAAATAAATATTTGATAAGTTAAATCATGTGCCATTCTGAGTAACTTGAAATCTCATGCTGTCCCACTCTATCACTATGTCCCACCTGGGACATGAATCCTCCCTTTGTCCAGAAGATCCTGCCTGTGTCATTTAGAGGCTGCCTCAGTTATCAGATGGGCGGTTGTGGTACCTAGTGCTTTTGTCTAAGTAACCCTTATTTTACTCAATCATGGCCCCAAAGTGCAAGAGTAATGATGCTGGCAATTTGGATGTTCTTTTAACTTAAAATTATCTTCAATTTAATTGATAAATTAAACTCTGTCATATGCATGTATGTACAGGAAGAAACAGTATATATATCCATGATTTCAGGTCCGCCACTGGGGGTCTTGGAACGTATGCCCTGGGAATAAGGGGGACTACAATACTTATGTTATCTGATTCTTACTCTTACCTTAAGAGGTAAATACTATTACTGTCCCTATTTTTATAGACTAGCATCCTGAGGCCCAGAGAGATTAAGTTGCCCAAGGTGAGATATTTCATAAGTGGTGAGGCTGAGATTTGAACCCAGACCTGTACACAAAACTATTTCTGTATTTGTGAGCAGATGTTAAAAAAAGTGTATATAGGCCACGTGGCACAGAGATGGCGCCTTGCTCTGCTTCAGCCGAGAGTGAGGCTTAAATAACAATCAGCTTCTAAGTGTCTGCCATAAACTGAAATGTGCTGTAGAAAAGCAAGGAGTCCCTCTGGTCACTGCTGGACGCTGCCCCAACTGGACCAGGCACTCTCCCAGCCCACTGACTGTTGACATCACCCGCTAGGCATTCAACATATACTACCCCAGGTAGCTAGATGCAGCCTTCTCTTGCCATGCCCTGTCTTCCCAGGCAGACCGTAAGATCCTTGTGGGCAGAACCACGGACTTCAGACCCCATACGCCCTTGCCCGCCAGCCCCTCTCCACCCCCCCCCCCACCCCCCACCCCCACCCCATCATTTGGTTGGGAGCCTGGCACAGTGTCTGCTGACTTTTGCAGCTGCGGAGAAGAGCCAGCTCAGTTCTGCTTCTTCTGAGGGGGAGGAAGGAAAGTTCTGAGATGCCCTTTGGGGTCCCCAGCTCCATTCAGCTGAGGAATGTAACAAACAGGAACCGTCGAGGCTGACTAAGCGGGGCTGGGAAGGGGTCTTGGGAGCTTAGCTGGGCTCTGGTGGAAACACCTGCACAGCTGAGAGGGCTGGCACTGTGACCACAGCCTGGAAGTCGCTTGCAGGTACTGAGCCTCAGTTCCCATATCTCTAAAATTGGGACAACAGGAGCTCTTTCACAGGGTCTGGGTGAGGATGGAGGGCTGTGCTGGCAGGCGGGGGGCCAGCACAGTGCCCCTCAGCGGCAGCCCTGCCTCCTTTCCTCCTGCCTCCCTCCTGCCCGGACAGCAGCCCCAAGCAACTCACACTGTGAGGTGAGCAAGATGCACTCCTCCTTGGACCAGACCTCCTTGTTCACTCGGGAGCCGACAGACGGTTTCACCCTGACGCAGAACTCTCCCACCCCCTCTCGGGACTGGGAGTTTGAAGCTTCGCTTTTGACCTTGCCATGGGACTGAAATGAAAACAACCAAAGCAATAAACACGATATCCTTGTTCCATGGCACATGAGAGCCGGAGGGTCTGTTAGAGATACTCTAAAGCCCTGAAAGTCAACCTCCTTCAGTGTTCTTTTTCTAAGGTGACAAACCCTGCTATATCAATGCAGCCCAAGATCTCTGTGACTACCACGATTTATTTTGTACTAAAAGACAAAAGGAAGTGTTTTATAGATACTGAGGACCTTCCCAGAAGGGGCTGGAGTCAACTGTGGTGGAAAGGGATGCATGCATGCATGCTAAGTTGATTTAGTCATGTCCGACTCTTTGTGACCTCATGGACTATAGCCCACCAGACTCCTCTGTCCATGGGATTCTCCAGGCAAGAATACTGGAGTGGTTTGCCATGCCCTCCTCCAGGGGATCGTCCTGACTCAGGGATTAAACCCGTGTCTCTTACATCTCCTGCCTGGCAGGAGGGTTCTTTATGACTGGGCACCACCTGGGAAGCCCATGGTGGATAGGAAAGAAGATGGATTTTGTGGTTCCAGGTCCCTCACTTATGGGAGCATGCTTATAGGGTCTCCTGGAGCCTCATTTCCCCAGCTATAAAAGAAAATAAAGTCTCCGCCTATAAGAGGATTGGAAACCATAGCTATACAATGTCCCCTGTAGTTATTCAATGTCCCACAGACACCTAGCAGGCACTGCCTTCCCCTGCTACCTGGCAGAAGCACATACTTGAGGACTGAGGCCATCTCAACCCTCCCTCCCCATCCCCCATCCACCTCACAACCTCCCTGACTCTGCAGTAAAGTTCCCAAGGGGGTGGACAAAAGGCACTTCTGACCCCAGGAGACAGGCAAGTATGACCGTGGAGAACCCCATACCTCATAGTGTCCTGGTACCTTGCGAACTTCAATCTGGTACTCCCGGAAGTTGTGGAAAATGTTTTCATATGTGTCACCTTCAGGGGCCACCTTGGGCCTGGGGAGCTGGATGGCCCCAATGATGTTACCATCATGCATCTCGAGCTTCACACTGGCAACCGTCAGAGTCACTGGGTGGGGGAGACAGAACCATGAGGCCACTGGGCCGGGGAGGGCCTGGGTACCCCATCCATCCCTGGTCTCAAAGGTCAAGCTCTTCCCACTCTAAAACCTGTATTACAGGTCTCCCACCTGGCAGCACATAAATAATTTCTGGGGTAGAGGGCTAAACACAGATGCCTGGACCCACTCAAGATACACTGAATCTGAATTTTGGAAGCGGGGCCCTGGCAACATCTATTTTAAACACACTCCTCAGTCATATTTCTGTAGTTAGTGAAGTACTGGCCTGTGAACAGGCATTTGGGAGACAACAACCTCCAAGAGCATCATTCTGACTTCTGCAGAGCAGGCTTGCTATACACATAAGAGCACAGTCAGTTCCAATCTGCAGAATGAAAGAATCCTATCACATTTGGGGCTTATCATCCTTTTCACTACTCTCTGCAGAGAGAAACTCCCAACTTGATTTCAGCAGCACTTCACTGCTTCAAATGGACTTCCCTGGTGGCTCAGACAGTAAAGCGTCTGTCTACAATATAGGAGACCTGATTTCGATCCCTGGGTCAGGAAGATTCCCTAGAGAAGGAAATGGCAACCCACTCCAGTACTCTTGCCTAGAAAATCCCACGGATGGAGGAGCCTGGTGTCCATGGGGTCGCAAAGAGCTGGACGTGAATGAGCGACTTCACTTTCACTTTCACTGCTTCAAAGCCCCACACCCTGATGTCAGGGAATTCTTCCCTAAAGGCAGCAGGACCAGATTCAAATTCTGTCTACTGCTTGTGGCCCGATGCTGAGTGCTTATGGATTCACTTCCTCTCTCAGAACCCTGTAAGTATACCAATCTGGCCCTCATGACTCAGCTGTTCCAGCTCACCCCAAGACTTCTCTTCTGTAGGATAAACAACTCCAGTTCCCGTTTAAATCTTGAACAACTTGGGTATTTTCATCTAAACTTTCTCCAAAATCCTGACTCAGGTCTCTTTGAGCAACTAAATCCCTGACTAGAAAGCCAGGTGGATGTGGCAAGCTATGGGAACAGAGAGCAAAGGTCTAGACAAGAGCTTCTGGCTGGAAAGGAGCGTGAAAGCCATGCTCTAGGCCCAGGGGAGGAGAAGCACCTTCATCCATGGAGAAGCGGGTTTTAGGAAAGGTCCAGTTGGAATGCTGGCTTCCGTCCACTGCCCGGACTCTGGCTCGGTAACCGTTGCTGCGATACAGGTCCAGGGTCTCCAGAGTGACGTCACAGGACATCATCAGCATCTGGCTACAGTTCAGGATGGGCTTCCAGCAGGTGGGCTCTTCTCCATACCTGCGAGAGAGCAGGGTAGGCATGGGGAGAGGAACCTGTGCTTCGACCTGCCTCCTCTAGGAGGGAAGCAAGGGGCCAGGGCTCACATGACAATACAGCCCTCAGGGTATTCCCTCTAGTATGGGGCATCCAGTTGCAAGGGGATCTCCCTTGGTTCTGGGGCTCTGAGCCAGTTTCTCTGTGGTCCAAAAGACTCTCAGATTGGAATATGAGCAGCTCAAATGTCAACTCCTACAGGAAGACTTGCTACTACTCTCTGCAACACAGCCCACTTTCTTCCTCCTCCCAATTTCATCTGCAGTTCTTAGGGCCTCCTTGTTCTTCAACTGTCTTATGGATGCTTTTCCTGTTTTTCCAATAAGATGGAAAAGTCTTGAGGGTAAAGGCTTGGCTTTCTCATCCCAAGCTCCCAGCATACTGCTCAGTGCACATGAGACTTGATTAGTACTTGTCAACTGATGGATATGTGCCAGGGTCTCTCCTGGTGTCATTTCAGTAACAAGGCAGGTATCTTCCCATGCCAGGGGGTAGAAGGGGATTCAGTCTCCCACTTCCTCACTCATCTCCCTCTCTTCTCCACCTTCCTTTTTGCTTACCTCCAGGAGTTCCACTTCATAATAGGTACTTTCAGACTGATTTGGGATGGGTGTCCAGTAGAGGACGTGGTGGAAAAACTCTGCTTCAAACCACGCAGATGGAGGTCTAGGCAGTTCTGTCCAAAGAGAGGAGAGTGTCAGTACCAGAGGTAGCAGAGCCCCACCCCCACCCCCTGGGGAAGAGATGCTACTGCAGATGGCTGCAAGCATTCTGCCTGCCTGCTAAGTCGCTTCAGTCATGTCCGACTCTTTGGGACTCTATGGGCTCTATCCTGCCAGGCTCTTCTGTCCATGGGACTCTCCACGCA
Organism: Nanger dama; assembly: GCA_917880005.1. NCBI lineage: Eukaryota > Metazoa > Chordata > Mammalia > Artiodactyla > Bovidae > Nanger > Nanger dama. Next base: position 28,914,528 of record CAKJTW010000014.1, on the reverse strand, counting down.
AGAATACTGGAGTGGGTTGCCATGCCTTCTTCCAGGGGATCTTCCCAACCAAGAGGTTGAACCCATATCTCTTAAGTCTCCTACACTGCAGGTGGATTCTTTACTGCTGAGCTCCTAGGGAAGCCTATTTATTGAGCACTCAGCTAAGGGCTTTACATATACTGTGTCTCATTTAATTACCACGGTAGTCATACAAGGTAGGCATCTATTACCCCAAGTTTATAGAGAAGCAATGAAGGTTCAGAGATTTTAAGTGACTTGCCCAAGGTCAGTGGGGATGATAGTAAGGGGTAGAATGGGCCCTTGAATCCAGATGGATCTTATCCCAGAACTAATGTGTCCTTAAATCACCATCCTGTGCTATCTGGGATCAGAAGCAGAAGTGAGAAGAGACAAGCTGGGTGTGATGCATTCCAGGCAAGAAGGGAGGGGCAGAGATTTAACCTGTGCCCATAATGAGCTCTCAGATGAGCTGGTCCCTGGCTGTGCCCAATCCCTGTGCCCGCTCCAGCCCTATCCCAAGGTCTGCTTCCCATCCCCACATCTGGTTCCCACTCTGGCGCCAGTTCTGGCCTTAACCCAAGGGACCCCTCTCTGGAGTTCTTTGGTACACAGATATCCGCCTCATTGGCATCTACCTGTTTCTCTTCACAGAAGCCCAAGTTGAGTTGTTGCCCCATTCCCCTGCTTCCAGGAGAGCTTTACTGCAGCCAGATATCCAGGCTCAGCCTGAGTACAACAAATAGTCCTGGTCCTAGACTGGGTTGAGGACATTTCCACAAAGAGCTGGCACCCTTGGCTCCAAGGTGAGATGTGTGTGTGTTAGTCGCTCAGCCGTGTTGGACTCTTTGAGACCCCATGGACTGTAGTTTGCCACGTTCCTCTGTCCATGGAATGAATTCTCCAGGCAAGAATACTGGAGTGGGTTGCCATTTCTTCCTCCAGGGGATCTTCCCGATCCATGGAGCGAACCCTCATCTTCTGCACTGCAGGCAGATTCTTTACCACCTGAGCCTCCAGGGAAGATACTAAATACCAAAGCCTCTGTCCACCTCCTGTCTTCCCCTCCCTCCTCCACACACCATTCATTAAGGAAAATTAACTTCAAGAGCTGCAAACTAGCACTTGCTAGTGTGACTTGGGCAAATCATTTAACCTAGCAGAAATCTTTTCATTTGTAAGAATGCGATAAATAGACCTACTTTAAAAGTCTTGAAATGAAGATTTGCCCATTAAGTGCAATGAAGCATGTCAAGGCCAATGCCAACACCCAGTTCTTCATCTCTCCCAATCCCTTAATGTGTCTGCATCTGAGAGCGACTCCCAGGCTGCCCTGGTTCTCTAACTTCTAATCATCTCTCTAATAATGCTTTTTTTTTTTAAATTAAACTTATTTATTTTTTTAATTACAATACTGTATTTGTTTTGCCATACATTGACACGAATCAGCCATAGGTGAACACAATCTCCCAATACCGAATCCCCCTCCCACCTCCCACCCCTCTAATAATGCTTTTTGCTTTCTTTCTTATACTGTCTTCGATCCTCAAGTCTGTTTCTCAGTTTCAGAAGAGTACATGGAAAGTGAAAAGTACAGTGGGTCTCTGTGGTGTTTGGGTTGCACATCCCCAGCTCAGCTCTCAATCATGTGAATGGTGACCTCATGTTTTACTTCATATTCTGGCTCTCTCCTGCTCTCTCTGTCTCTGTTCCTGGGACTCCCCGCCCTTTCATTCTCTCCCTTCAGGATTTAGCTTTTCAATTGCAGAAACTTTCCAGGACATCTAGCTGGGTTGGGAGAGCTAAAGGGTAACAGGAGTAAAGAAGAGGCAGGCGGCAGTGGGAATGCTTTGGGGGCTAAAGGAGGAGAATGGATGATATGATGGGGGTGACAGGTCATGGTGGAGGAAAAGAGTTGAGGGGTGACATGGCACGGGGGAAGAAACAGGTTAATCGGAGAGCTAAGGGAAAGAAGAGTCAGACTGAGATCAAAGTAATTTCCCAGAGGGACCACCAGTCCCATAATTTGAACTAGAACAACAAGAGTCAGGGCTGAATTTATGACTCACCGGGACGTGGGTGGGCAGTGAGTTGAGGCGGGGGGTGGTCATTTAACTTCTCTATCCACACTTCCCCACTACCCCAGTCAATCTCAGCCTGTTAGACGTCTACAACGTGTGAGCCTGAGACTCAGGCTTGCCAGAGTGCGGGAGACTGGGGAGGGGGCAGATTATGGGTGCCTCTCTCCATAGAGGGCCGGTCAGTCAGACGGGGTTCTCCGTGGGAGGCAGAACTTTAATGCACAGGTGACAACCGGTGGGAGAGGGAGCGGGATGGGCGCGGAGAGGGCGAGGCTAGACCCAGATCCTTACCGTGCGCGCGGGAGCCGAGGAGCAGGCTGAGGAGCGCCGCCAGCTTCACTATCTGGCGCGGCAGCATCCTGGGCGCACCGCATTCTCCCGTGCCGGGGCCAAAGCCGGAGCTGGGCAGCTCGCCTACCGCAGCGGCTCTACTCGGCTGCGACTGAAAGCTCAGGCTGATGAGTCCGCTCACGCCCCGCGAGGCTGACGTCAGAAGGCGGGGCCTCGAGGCGTCCCGCCCACACGCCGCTACGTCAGGGAGTCGAGCCCGCCGCCCGGTGCGCGGACTGCCCAAGCTCGCGGACGGGAAGCTGGGGAGCGCGGGGGCGGGGTCTTGCTGTCCCGGCAGGGGGACCGGGTTTGCTCAACTCTCACCTTCCTTACCTCCCGGGGCCTCCAGTGCAATCGAGTGAAAGCAGTCTGGGTAGCCTGGAGGGGTGTGTGTGTTGGTGTGTGTCTTCGGGCACCGGTTCGGGGAAGAGGGAGATGGCCCACAGAGGCAACGCGAGGGGCAGCCTTGCCTCGTGGGCGCGAAAGGTGGGGTGAGGGTGTCAGAGCAAATTGTACGGAGGTACGAGTTGGGGAAGGAGATTGTGCTCAGGGAACGTGTGAGAGGACAGGTACGTGTATGAGGCCTGGCATTTCCAGGTACCTTGGTGTAGGGCTCTGAGCTAAACTTACAGTAAAATAGGCAGATTCCTACCAGCTTAATGTTTTCGAAAGGATGCTTATGTCTTCCAGACTTTTTGGTTTCCCTCACCTGCCTGAAATCTCATGTTACCCTCGACCACCACCACACACACACACACAGTCCAAAATCACTGCAGATGGTGACTGCAGCCATGAAATTAAAAGACACTCCTTGGAAGGAAAGCTATGACACACCTAGACAGTGTATTAAAGGCAGATACATCATTTTGCTAACAAAGGTCTGTATACTCAAAGCTATGGTTTTTCCAGTTCAGTTCAGTTTAGCTCAGTCGCTCAGTTGTGTCTGACTCTTCACAACCCCATGAATTGCAGCACGCCAGGCCTCCCTGTCCATCACCATCTCCCGGAGTTCACTCAGACTCAACGTCCATCGAGTCCGTGATGCCATCCAGCCATCTCATCCTCTGCCGTCCCCTTCTCCTCCTGACCCCAATCCTTCCCAGCATCAGAGTCTTTTCCAATGAGTCAACTCTTCCCATGAGGTGGCCAAAGTACTGGAGTTTCAGCTTCAGCATCATCCCTTCCAAAGAAATCCCAGGGCTGATCTCTTTCATAATGGATTGGCTGGATCTCCTTGCAATCCAAGGGACTCTCAAGAGTCTTCTCCAACACCACAGTTCAAAAGCATCAATTCTTCGGCGCTCAGTCTTCTTCACAGTTCAACTCTCACATCCATACATGACCACAGGAAAAACCATAGCCTTGACTAGACGGACCTTAGTCAGCAAAGTAATGTCTCTGCTTTTGAATATACTATCTAGGTTGGTCATAACTTTTCTTCCAAGGACTAAGCGTCTTTTAATTTCATGGCTGAAGTCACCATCTGCAGTGATTTTGGAGCCCAAAAAAATAAAGTCTGACTCTGTTTCCACTGTTTCTCCATCTATTTCCCATGTAGTGATGGGACCGGATGCCATGATCTTTCTTTTCTGAATGTTGAGCTTTAAACCAACCTTTTCGCTTTCCTCTTTCACTTTCATCAAGAGGCTCTTTAGTTCTTCTTCACTTTCTGCCATAAGGGTGGTATCATCTGCATTTCTGAGGTTATTGATATTTCTCCCGGCAATCTTGATTCCAGCTTGTGTTTCTTCTAGTCCAGCATTTCTCATGATATACTCTGCATATAAGTTAAATAAACAGGGTGACAATATACAGCCTTGACGTACTCCTTTTCCTATTTGGAACCAGTCTGTTGTTCCATGTCCAGTTCTAACTGTTGCTTCCTGACCTGCATACAGATTTCTCAAGAGGCAGGTCAGGTGGTCTGGGATTCCCATCTCTTTCAGAATTTTCCACAGTTTATTGTGATCCACACAGTCAAAGGCTTTGGCATAGTCAATAAAGCAGAAGTAGATGTTTTCCTGGAACTCTCTTGCTTTTTCGATGATCCAGCGGATGTTGGTAATTTGATCTCTGGTTCCTCTGCCTTTTCTAAAACCAGCTTGAACATCAGGGAGTTCACGGTTCACATATTGCTGAAGCCTGGCTTGGAGAATTTTGAGCATGACTTTACTAGCATGTGAGATGAGTGCATTTGTGTGGTAGTTTGAGCATTCTTTGGCATTGGCTTTCTTTGGGATTGGAATGAAAACTGACCTTTTCCAGTCCTGTGGCCACTGCTGAGTTTTCCAAATTTGCTGGCATATTGACTGCAGCACTTTCACAGCATCATCTTTCAGGATTTGAAATAGCTCAACTGGAATTCCATCACCTCCACTAGCTTTGTTCATAGTGATGATTCCTAAGGTTCACTTGACTTCACATTCCAGGATGTCTGGCTCTAGATTAGTGATCACATCATCATGATTATCTGGGTCATGAAGATCTTTTTGTACAGTTCTTCTGTGTATTCTTGCCACCTCTTCTTAATATCTTCTGCTTCTGTTAGGTCCATACCATTTCTGTCCTTTATCAAGCCCATCTTTGCATGAAATGTTCCCTTGGTGTCTCTAATTTTCTTGAAGAGATCTCTAGTCTTTCTCATTCTGTTCTTTTCCTCTATTTCTTTGCATTGATTGCAGATGTGAGACTTGGATCATAACGAAGGCCAAGCGTGGAAGAATTGATGCTTTCAAACTTTGGTGCTGGCGAAGACTCCTGAGATCCCTTGGACAGCAAGGAGATCAAACCAGTCAATCCTAAAGGAAATCAACCCTGAATATTCATTGGAAGGACTGATGCTGAAGCTGAAACTCCGATAGTTTGGCCACCTGATATGTAGAGCTGATTCGTTGGAAAAGACCCTGATGCTGGGAGAGATTGAAGATGGGAGGAGAAGAGGGCAGCAGAGGACAAGAACCTGGTTTGATAGCATAACTGACGTAATGGGCATGAATTTGAGCAAAATCTGGGAGACAGTGAAAGACAGGGAGGCCTAGCATGCTGCAGTCCGTTGGGTCACAGAGTCAGGCATGACTTGGTGACTGAACAATAGTACTCTGGGAGAACTGGGTAAACATCGTCAGTCACTCATGTCTCTGTCAATTGGCTCATCTGAGACTTTGCTCTAGGTGCATAGAAGATATCAGAGTATGGGGGACAAACTGTCTGCTTCACCTCTGTGGTTCAGACTGTGTGTGTGCGTGTGTGATGGGGGGGTGGGGCATGGAAGTCCAGTCCTGCATCTAAGGGTCTACCTTGGGACTAGAAAGACATCATTTTTTGATAGTGGTCATTGAAGATCAGGGATGCACCAGTCACATAGATCGTGGAGAGTGGTATATGCAAGCCCAGCAAGAATACAGTCAGTCACGGTCCCCTTAACTGAACAGCTCTTGTCACACTTTCACATCAGCACAGAGGAAAAGAGTCCCAGGGTTTTTAATGCATGAGGATATTTTTGCACCCTCCGCTGCTCAATTGAGAGATTGAAAGATGGCTGGTTGCTCACAAGTACCAAGGCATGACCCAAGGGTGTGGCTACTGTCTGAAATGACTTCTTAGTTCCCACCCATTGACCTTTATAAGGAGGCATATGCTACACAGTGTCTTCCTAAACTTGTCTTTACTTTTAGTTTTGTGTTGAGTTGCAAGAGTTTACAAGTCTATACTCCTCTCACCATTTTAAGAAGGATCAGGATTCTTAATTCATTCTTTTTTTCTTAATACATTCTTATTACATAAATTTACTGGAAATCATTATGTGCCTGGGGATATTATATGCCTGTACATTGTTGAGGCTGAGGATAAAATGGTGATGAAAACAAAGTCCCTTCCCCGAAGAAATGAACACTCAGCTAGAGACAGAAAGTAAACAGAGATTTTTAATATGCTGTGGTAAGTGTTCTGGGAAGGGAAGTACAGGCTCACATGGGGACACAGGAAACAGACACTACCACGACTGTGGCTGAGGATAAGGAAGGCTTCCTGGAGGAGGTGACATCTACATTGAGACCTGAGGAATCAGTAGGAGGTGGCTGGGTGGAGAAGAGACAGGGAGAGTGATCAGACAGAGGGAAGTATTTGCTTAGATAAGAGGGAATGTGGCATTTTTTAAAAGCATCCTGTAAAGTGGATAAATTAGCATCCCTAATTAAAAAGAGGAAACCACCATGACTGACATAGTTTAATGTTTTGCTTGGGGCAGAGTCAGCAGTTAAATGTAGACTATTCCAGTGTATCCTGGTGCCTCAAAGAACAGGAACTGTGTCAGCTGTATGATTGCAATATAGTTTTCTTTTAAGAAATTCAATGTTTATTCTGGTTTGTATTCAGTTTTCAATCTCAGTGTTGTGAAAAGACCAGCTAAGGTTCAGTGATTTCTGGTATTCATATCAGTACCAATAGAGAGTAATTATAATAGTATCTTTTATGTACTGAGGTCTTATTGTGTATCAGTCTTTCTGCTAAATACTTAATATATTGTATCAGAGACTGGCTAGATGGTTAGCAATCCCATTTCCTCTTCCTGGATACACGTGACAACTAAATCTCCTAGCTTGCCTTGCAATTAGGTGGAACATGTAACTGAATTTTAACCAATGTAGAGTTGGATTGATGGGAGCTATTTCCTGGCCTGGCCATTCTGTCAGCCAGTGGAGGGGGCTGATTGGAGGACTTCAGGAGAATGGAAGGAACTGGGGTCCTTGAATCACCTCACTCACCTCTTGGAGAGGAGCTACACAGGAAAGACACCCAATCTACATCAGCCTGTGACTTGACTGAGTAGTGACTTCTTACTGTATCTATCCATAAGATTTTGGAATTTTTGTTACAGCAGCTAACATTAACTACCCTGATTGAGGCTCAAATATTGTCTCATTTGATCCTTATTACTACCCTGCCAGGTTGACATAATTATTAATGTTTTACAGATAGGGAAGGATGCATCCCTTGTCTGCATCACTAAGCCAACAAGTGGTAGAGCTAAGATTATAGCCCAGGTCTGTTTGACTCCAGTGGTTATGCTTTTACCACTGTATAAACAATGCCCTTCCTAATTTTGGAAGAGTTCTTGGAAAAGACAAGTATCTAGTGAATTGAGAGAGAGAGAAAGAAGAGAGGGTGAGTGTGGGGGAGGAAGAAGAGCTCAGGGCCAAGTGTGGTGGGGAGAAGAAATGTGAGGAGCCCCAGAGATCATGTGGGCAGAGCTGGGTAGAGCCTTGCCCCCATAGTCACACAGGGAAAATTTTAGGATAAGTTTTGGTCTCTGGATGGTTCTGTTGTCTCATTTTTATTCTACTTCATCTTGATCTTCCAGTTGGTGCTTCTTCATGGGCACCACTGCAGGGCAGTGGAACAAGAGGGAAGGGGATAGGGCACAACCTTTGGAAGAATGACATATGCCAAGGACACGACATAAACAGACTAGAACCAAACAAGTACAAGATGGCGGACAAGCTAAATTCCACTAGACTTTGTGCTTCATTATACACTCATTGTAACACATCAGCATAACTTTCATGGTGTTCTCAAGGCAAGAATACTGAAGGGGTTTGCCATTTGATTCTCTGGTGGGCCACATTTTGTCAGAACTCTCCATCATGACCCATCCATCTTGGGTGGCCCTACATGGCATGGCTCATAGTTTCCTTGAGTTAGACAAGGCTGCAATCCATGTGATCAGTTTGGTTAGTTTTCTGTGATTGTAGTTTCATTCTGACTGCCCTCTGATGGATGAGGATAAGAGGCTTGAGGAAGCTTCCTGATGGGAGGGACTGGCTGTGGGGGAAACTGAGTCTTGCTCTGGCAAGCAAGGCCATGCTCAGTAAGTCTTTAATCCAATTTTCTGCTGATAGGCGGGGCTGTGTTCCCTCCCTGTAGATTGGCCTGACTCCAGGACACTCACAGGAAAGTCTGGATCAGGAGTTTGTGGGGTCCTTATGTGTGCAAGGTTTTTTGTGCCCTCTAAGAGTCAATATTGCATAGGAACCTGGAATATTAGGTCCATGAATCAAGATAGATTGGAAGTGGTCAAACAGGAGATGGCAAGAATGACCATCAACATTTTAGGAATCATTGAACTAAAATGGACTGGAATGGGTGACTTTAACTCAGATGACCATTATATCTACTATTGTGGGCAAGAATTCCTTAGAAGAAATGGAGTAGCCCTCATAGTCAAGAAAAGAGTCCAAAATGCAGTATATGGGTGCAGTCTCAAAAACAACAGAATGGTCTCTGATCACAGTAATCCAAGTCTATGCTCTGAGCAGAAATGCTGAAGAAGCTGAAGTTGAACGGTTCTACGAAGACCTACAAGACCTTCTAGAACTAACACTCCCAAAATATGTCCTTTTCATTATAGAGGACTGGAATGTAAAAGTAGGAAGTCAAGAGATACCTGGAGTAACAGGCAAATTTGGCCTTGGAGTACAAAATGAAGCAGGGCAAAGGCTAACGCAGTTTTGCCAAGAGATGTGCCGGTCATAGCAAACACAACAAGAGAAGACTCTTCCAACAACACAAGAGAAGACTCAACACATGGAGACCACCAGATGGCCAACACCAAAATCAGATTGATTATATTCTTTGCAGCCAAAGATGGAGAAACTCTGTATAGTCAGCAGAAACAAGACTGAGAGCTGACTGTGTCTCAGATCATGAACTCCTTATTGCCAAATTCAGACTTAAATTGAAGAAAGTAGGGAAAACCACTAGACCATTCAGGTACAACCTAAATCAAATCCCTTATGATTATACAGTGGAAGTGACAAATACATTCAAGGGATTAGATCTAACAGACAGAGTGCCTGAAGAACTATGGACGGAGGTTCATAACACTGTACAGGAGGCGGTGATTGAAACCATCCCCAAGAAAAACAATTGCAAAAAGGTGAAATGGTTGTCTGAGGAAGCCTTACAAATTGCTGTGAAAAGAAGAGAAGCAAAAGGCAAAGGAGGAAAGGAAAGATATACCCGTCTGAATGCAGAATTCCAAAGAATAGCAAGGAGAGATAAGAAAGCCTTCCTCAGTGATCAATGCAAAGAAACAGAGGAAAGCAACGGAATGGGAAAGACTAGAGATCTCTTCAAGAAAATTAGAGATACCAAGGGAACTTTTCATGCAAAGATAGGCACAATAAATGACAGAAATGGTATGGACCTAACAGAAGCAGAAGATATTAAGAAGAGGTGGCAAGAATACACAGAAGAACTATACAAAAAGATCTTCATGACCCAGATAACCACGATGGTGTGATCACTCACCTTGAGCCAGATATCTTGGAGTGTGAAGTCAAGTGGGCCTTAGGAAGCATGACTACAAACAAAGCTAGTGGAGGTGATAGAAATCCAGTTGAGTTATTTCAAATCCTAAAAGATGATGCTGTGAACGTGCTACACTCAGTATGCCAGGAAATTTGGAAAACTCAGCAGTGGCTACAGGACTGGAAAAGGTCAGTTTTCATTCCAATCCCAAAGAAAGGCAATGCCAAAGAATGCTCAAACTGCTGTACAATTGTACTCATTTCACATGCTAGCAAAGTAATGCTCAAAATTCCCCTAGCAAGGTTTCAACAGTACGTGAACTGAGAACTTCCAGATGTTCAAGCTGGATTTAGGAAAGGCAGCAGAGCCAGAGATCAAATTGCCAACATCTGTTGGACCATAGAAAAAACATGAGAATTCCAGAAAAACATCTACTTCTGCTTCGTTGACTATTTTAAAGCCTCTGACTGTATTCAGTTCAGTTCAGTCGCTCAGTTGTGTCCAACTCTTTGCGACCCCATGAATCACAGCATGCCAGGCTCCCTATCACCAACTCCCAGAGTTCACTCAGAGTCACATCCATCGAGTCTGTGATGCCATCCAGCCATCTCATCCTCTGTCGTCCCTTTCTCCTCCTGCCCCCAATCCTTCCCAGCATCAGTCTTTTCCAATGAGTCAACTCTTCCCATGAGGTGGCCAAAGTACTGGAGTTTCAGCTTCAGCATCATTCCCTCCAAAGAAATCCCAGGTGTGATCTCCTTCAGAATGGACTGATTGGATCTCCTTGCAGTCAAAGGGACTCTCAAGAGTCTTCTCCAACACCACAGTTCAAAGCATCAGTTCTTAGGTACTCAGCCTTCTTCACAGTCCAACTCTCACATCCATACATGACCACTGGAAAAACCATAGCCTTGACTAGATGGACCTTTGTTGGCAAAGTAATGTCTCTGCTTTTGAATATGCTGTCTAGGTTGGTCATAACTTTTCTTCCAAGGAGTAAGCATCTTTTAATTTCATGGCTGCAGTCACCATCTGCAGTGATTTTGGAGCCCCTCAAAATAAAGTCTGACACTGTTTCCACTGTTTCCCCATCTATTTCCCATGAAGTGATGGGACCAGATGCCATGATCTTCATTTTCTGAATGTTGAGCTTTAAGCCAACTTTTTCACTCTCCACTGTCACTTTCATCAAGAGGCTTTTTAGTTCCTCTTCACTTTCTGCCATAAGGGTGGTGTCATCTGCATATCTGAGGTTATTGATATTTCTCCCGGCAGTCTTGATTCCAGCTTGTGCATCTTCCAGCCCAGCATTTCTCATGATGTACTCTGTATATAAGTTAAATAAGCAGGGTGACTGTGTGGGTCACGACAAACTGTGGAAAATTCTTAAAGAGATAGGAATACCAGACCACCTGACCTGCCTCCTGAGAAATCTGCATGCAGGACAAGAAGCAACAGTTGGAACCGAACATGGAACAGCAGACTAGTTCCAAACTGGAAAGGAGTATGTCAAGGCTGTATATTGTCACCTTGCTTGTTTAACTTATATACAGAGCACATCATGCAAAATGCCAGGCTGTATGAAACACGAGCTGGAATCAAGATTGCTGGGAGAAATATCGATTACCTCAGATATGCAGGTGACACCACCCTTATGGCAGAAAGCAAAGAGGAACTAAAGAGCCTTCTGATGAAAATGAAAGAGGAGAGTGAAAAAGCTGCCTTAAAACTCAGCATTCAGAAAACTAAGACCATGGTATCAGGTCCCATCACTTCATGGGAAATAGATGGGGAAACACTGAAAACAGTGAGAGACTTTATTTTCTTGGGCTCCAAAATCACTGCAGTTGGTGATTGCAGCCATGAAATTAAAAGATATTTGCTTCTTGTTAGAAAAAATATGACGGCCTAGACAGCATATTCAAAAGCAGAGACATTACTTTGCCAACAAAGGTCAGCCTAGTGAAAGCTATGGTTTTTCCAGTAGTCATGTATGGATATGAAAGTCGGACCATAAAGAAGACTGACCATCAAAGAACTGATGCTTTTGAACTGTGGTGTTGGAGAAGACTCTTGAGAGTCTCTTGGACTGCAAGGTGGTCCAACCAGTCCATCCTAAAGGAAATCAGTCCTGAATATTCATTGGAAGGACTGATGCTGAAGCTGAAACTCCAATACTTTGTCTACCTGCAAAGAGCTGACTCGTTAGAAAAGACCCTTATGCTGGGAAAGATTGAGGGCAGGAGGAAAAGGGGATGATAGAGGATGAGATGGTTGAATGGGATCACTGACTCAATGGAAATAGCTTTGAGTAAGCTCTGGGAGATGGTGAAGGATAGTGAGGCCTGGCATGCTTCCTGGGGTCTCAGAGAGTAGGACATGACTGAGCGACTGCACAACATGGCAGCAAGCAAAATGACATACCCACAGGCACCAGGACAATTCCAAGGCTGACCATCAAAGACCAAAATTAGGCGGTGGCCCAATTCCTGGAACTCTCCACCCCTTCCCCCAAATAGTTGGAATAGTCTTCTCATTCATTAGCCTCTGAAATTACCCAGCCTATAAAAGCTAACCATACCATGTTTTGAGGCCACTCTCACCTTCTGAGATGGCCCACACTCTATCTTTGGAATGTGTTTCTCTCTAAATCCTGTCACTTTGTCTCTCAATGAATTCTTTCTGAGACAAGACATCAAGAACCTAAGCTTCACTGAGTCCTGAAACCAGATGTGTGACCTCAGCTGGAAGACCATGGGGTTTTGGCCAGGGTTGTGTCCTGGCCATGTGGGTTCGAGTCCCCAAACAAAGGTTCAAGCCCCAGTGTGAGGTGAACTGTTTCAGCAGGTGGGCATCTGAGCAGTAGTAAGTCCAGCTTGAGTGTGGTAACAGACACAGCTCCCACTTTATGTCCCTGGGCTGGTGATCAGGGAAGATCACTGTGTCAGAGCTACACATAACTGGGAGAAGAGATCTCAAAAGAACCAACCCTGAGAATAAAGAAACGGAAGCTGCCTGGGGATACTTGGTAGTCGTTGGGTCAAGTAGAATGACAGCTGTGAGGGGGAAGGGGCCACCAAGGGCCAGCCCAGCCCCAGGAGAAGCCTTCTTGCTGTTGGTTACAAAACCTAATTAACGGGTATATTCCTTCGCGGTCTGCCTAACTCTCCTGGCTGAGAATAGAACAGATAAGAAGGGACAGAACCCCCTTTTGACTGTCCCTCTCCTGTTCAGATGGTGGCTCAGGCTTGAATGGGGAGTTGCTTGAATTTTAGTTGAATGGGTGATAGTCCTCCCTAAAAGGTTTTGGGCAGGAGTGAGACATGCCATATTTGCATTTTAAGTAGAAGAGGAAACCCAGAGCAGAGATAACGACCTAAGGTGACTCAGCTAGTAAGTGGCAGAGTCAAAACCCTGGTCTGATTGAAGTTCAGCTCTTTCCCTGATATGCCCCAGCAACTAAGCTTGTGGAACTATGAAGACCATGTGAGTCTCATATCTTGTGCCTATTAACAAAGAAACAAGAGGAAGACATACTGGTCTCCCAGGTAAGGGACCTCCCTGCTAAAGCGGAGCTGGGCCAAGAGCTATGTGAAGCCTGCAGTCTACCCCAGGGATATCATTCTATATCAGTAATCAAGACTCACAAGGCTGCTTGGAGGAGCCTGTGGGCCTCAGAAACGAGACCTCATTCTCACTTCAGTGGATACTGCCAGGTGTATGCCCTTGGACCAGTCTCTTTATAAGATTGGAAGAACTGTAACCTTCCTGGGCTCTTATCAAGCCAGATGCAGATGTGTTCTGACAACTAAGAAAGGCTTCCCAAATAAACAGCTAGTAGAAATGTTCAGCAGAAAGGCCTCATATTGGCTAGAGGGAGCCAGTGCCCTTTCTCATGGTCCCCATTCTCTTGTCTTTTCTCCTGACTGTATTCATTCTGAGCCCCAACCACCCCAGTATGAGTGGGGCCTTTGACCACACTTGGACTCCTCCCCACTTCCAACCATCTTATCAGAAAGGGTGAAGACCTAGTTTATTGGCATTACTCTCATGAACCTGGATTTGAGAGGTTAAGAACATTGACAAAAATATCGCCTTCACTTCAAGAAACAGATGTGTTTTCCTTCTGGAGTCTTGATGACTTTGATTTCTCCGGTTTTTAAGGGTTTTATTTCCCTTTAATTCTAAACTTAGCAGCAGTCTGAGCTTCCATCCTATAAATGGGGAAATTCCTCTGCTCTTGGGTTTCCATTCCCAGAGGACTTGTGGGGTGCTCCCGAGAAGCCTCCCATGGCCAGGCCTGTCCTGGCAGCCTCATCCCTCACCTCCTAGGGTCTCTGGGCTGCAGCTGCTCACTTCAAGGGTGGGCACAGGGCCTATCACATTTTGACTTTCTGTTGGAGGCTTGCAAATAGCAGAAGTACCAAAGCGATAATTTTCAACTAATTTAAGAATTAGCCACTCAGAGCTCCCACAAACTTTCCTTAGGCTTCTGGCAGTCACTGTGGCAGAAGAAATCAGCTGGCTTCCCATGTGTGGACATTTCCAGGCCTTTCTGAACAACCTTCTTGCTCCCAGAGAGAAGAGAGGACTCCTTTCTGCTCCTCAAAGCCTACTTCTTCTTTTTTGCTTTAAGATGATTCACAGGAAGAACCTCAGTATCCTTCAAGGGAAATTCCTAGCCCTGCCTCCAAGGTATAGCCTGGCTCCGTTGGCCCACAAAATGGCTAGTTGCTGGCAAGTTTCCTTAAGTCTACCTTGGCGTTAGATAACAGGGCAGGTGGAACAGCAGCTGTGTGGCCCAGACATTGGCATGTCAAGCCCTGTCCAGGGCTTGCACAGCCATTCCTCCATGGAGGGGAAGAGACCAGGTCTGCCTGCTCCTCCTGCATGTATCTTCTATGAGAAAGACCAGGACAAGGAACAGTGATTTTCAGGTGTGGGATGTGACAGCCTAAATTCAGACTAGGGGAAACATTTCTCTAACTTCTCCAGGAGATCTGCTAAGGAGATGCTCAGTTGACATTGTGGAACAAAACCCTAGACCTTGGTCTGAGGCACCTACCTAGGGTCCACCACTGATGTCCAGGGCCTTGCCCAAAATAATGGGCATGTGCTCACTTTCTATTGGCATGAGTAAGAAGGTTTGCCCAGGACAGAGGGAGGTTCCCACCTAAAGACAAATCCTAAATACTGTACTCTGATGTAGAAATTGCTTGTAACTCTTTGAATTATGGTTTTTCAATTTCAAGAGTTTAAAGGTTTCCATTCTGCTGTACCTCCAGTGGCAGCTGGAGTGCTGGGTGGGAAGACCTAAGACTGGGGTTCCAGCCCCAGGTTGTCAGTTGCCATCTGTGACTTTGGACAGGTCACAAATTCCCCAGGTCTCAGGTTTCTTAGGTATAAAATAAAGATGATACCTCTTTTTGCATCCTATTAGCATTGTCAAGAGGTTTATCGTAAGCAAACATTTGTTAAGTACCCTTAACCAGATAATGTGAGATACAAAAATTAGTCAGACACTGGCCTGATCAGGAACATGTACTTTCAGTACATGCTTATTTTAATAAACAGCTTATCAGAAGGACCAGCTTAGGTACAAAGTGTTTTGTAAACCCTAAGATATAATAAATACGCAGGGCTTCTCTGGTGGCTCAATGGTACAGAATCTGCCTTTTAGGAAGGAGATGTGAGTTTGAGCCCTGGGTTGGGAAGATCTGCTGGAGAAGGAAATGGTAACCCACTCTAGTATTCTTGCCTGGAAAATCTCATGGACAGAGAAGCCAGGCGGGCTACAATCCATGGAGTCACAAACAGTCAGACATGACTGAGTGACTAAACAACAAGGGTATTAGTACTGCTGGTAATTTTCCTATGGATTGGGTCTCCTTTCTGGTCAATGCCAGGCCAAGCATATTTTGCCCGGGTCACAGCCCCAACCTGTACGCCCCACCACTCATGGCTCCAGAAGATCTTGCCATCCCGTGGAATCCTGGAGTCCTTATGTGAAGGTCAATTCATCTGTGCCCCTGATTCTCTTCTAGCCACTTTCCAAAGGACATATTGGAAGTAAGGCCTTTCTTCTTTCAGAATTAATGGAAAGTACAGGAAATGATAACTGGACGCCAGCTGGGCATGGTGTATAGAAAGCACGCACATGTGCCCAGCGGATGGGTGCGTGGGAGGCGGACAGAGAAGAGGGAAGCTCTACAGTTCGAGGGTGCAGCTGAATACAATTTATAGGAAAATGAAAGTCAGAGAAGAAGAGTTAGATGAAGGCAAGTTCACACCTCACCCCCGGATTCATTCTGTGGCCATCTGACCTTTGGGGACAAAAGAACGAGTGAGTGGTTGCCCTTCTCACCTTCTTCCAGACTCTTTTCATAAGCCAGTAGCTGGGTGCCTGATACAGGGAAGTCCTGCTGGTTTCTCTGGTGGCCAGTAGCCCCTCCTTTCTGCCTGCACTAATGTACCCTCATCTCCTCCCCCAGCCCCTCTTCCCAGGACACCAAAAGAACCCAAGTATAAAATTCTCAGGCCACGTGAGAGAAAAATGAGCTTTTTTTCCTGAAACTTTTTAGAGTTATTGCATGCAGTGAGGTTTTGTTTTTTTTTTTTTAACACTTCTTAAAACTTTGGTTTGGGACTTCCCTGGTGGTCCAGCGCTTCTGCTACAGGGGGTGCAGATTTGTTGCCTGGTGAGGGAACTGGGATCCTAAATGCCACACAGGACCACCAGAAACAAAACAAAAACCCCACCAAACTTTGGTAAATACATTTTCTGACACATAAAAATTCTTTGGTTAAGTAATAAGTGTTCAGAAATATATACCATTTATCAACTCTTTGGGCTTCCCTGGTGGCTCAGCTGGTAAAGAATCCGCCTGCAATGTGGGAGACCTGGGTTCGATCCCTGGGTTGGAAAGATCCCCTGGAGAAGGGAAAAGCTACCCACTCCAGTATTCTGGCCTGAAGAATTCCATGGACTGTGTAGTCCATGGGGTGCATAAAGAGTCAGACACGACTGAGCAGCTTTCACTTCACTTCCTATCAGCACTCTGATGCATGGTTGCTGTTGTTTAGTCTCTGTGTTGTCTCTGACTCCCTTGAGACCCCATGGACTGTAGACCGCCAGGCTACTCTGTCCAAGGGATTTTTCAGGCAAGAATATTTGAGTGGGTTGCCATTTCCTTCTCTAGGGGATCTTCCCGACCCGAGGATCAGAACTGCGTCTCCTACGTTGGCAGGTGGATTCTTTACCTCTGAGCCAGCAGGGAAGCCCTTGATGCATGGTATGAAGCCCCAGATAGGTGACTTATGTTTAATGTTGCGTGTGTGTACTAAGTCGCTTCTGTTGTGTCTCTTTGCGACCCTACGGACTGCAGCCCTCCAGGCTCCTCTGTCCATTGTATTTTCTAGGCAAGAATACTGGAGTGGGTTGCCACGCCCTCCTCCAGGGGATCTTCCCAGTCCAGGGATCATCCAACCCTAGTCTCCTGAATTGCAGGCGAATTCTTTACCACGGAGCCCCCTGCGGCCAATTGTAGACATTCTAAGCCTAATTTCAGAAAGCTGAAGTAAATATTAATAGATTCTCCGAGATTCATGAAATTCTCCTAAGTGGTCATGACTTGTGTCCACAGTTATAAATTAACAAGAGAGTTTCCATGAGATGCTCGCCCATCCATTGCTCCCAGGAGATGCTCCCTGTACAACCATATATGAAATATTTTTTCTGGTTCCTCTGTTTATTACACATATTTTCTTGAGAATATATTTATTACACATATATTCTTGAGCTCAGGACTCAATTCTCTCCCCTTCTCCATTTAATTTTCCTCCCCACGCCAACTCTGGTCATCACATACTAAAGCATAAGTCAGTAACAGCTCCTCTGAGGATCCGCTTTGATGACAAAGTCCATATTGCCACATCTTCCTCATGGCCCTCCTCCCTCTCAGGTCAACAACTCAAAACTGCTAATATTCATTGAGCAATTGCATTCATCTCACACACTAGCAAAATTCTCCAAGCCAGGCTTCAACAGTATGTGAACCACGAACTTCCAGATGTTCAAGCTGGATTTAGAAAAGGAAGAGAAACCAGAGATCAAATTGCCAATATCTGTTGGGCCATAGAAAAAGCAAGAGAGTTCCAGAAAAACATCTACTTCTGCTTTATTGACTATGACGAAGCCTTTGACTGTGTGGATCACAACAAACTGTGGAAAATTCTTCAAGAGATAGAAATACCAGACCACCTAACCTGCCTCCTGAGAAATCTGTATGCAGGTCAAGAAGCAATAGTTAGAACTGGACATGGAACAACAGACTGGTTCCAAACCGGGAAAGGAGTATGTCAAGGCTGTATACTGTCACCCTGCTTGTTTAACTTATATGCAGAGCACATCATGAGAAATGCTAGACTGGATGAGCACAAGCTGAAATCAAGATTTCCGGGAGAAATACCAATAACTTCAGATATGCAGATGACACCACCCTTAAGGCAGAAAGTGAAGAAGAACTAAAGAGCCTCTTGATGAAAGTGAAAGAGGAGAGTGGAAAAAGTTGGCTTAAAACTCAACATTCAGAAAACTAAGATCATGGCATCCAGTCCCATCACTTCACTGAAAATAGATGGAGAAACAGTAGAAACACTGACAGACTTTAATTTTTGGGGCTCCAAAGTCACTGCAGATGGTAACTGCAGCCATGAAATTAAGACGCTTGCTCCTTGGAAGAAGTTATGACCAATCTAGGCAGCATATTAAAAAGCAGAGGCATTACTTTGCCAACAAAGATCTGTCTAGTCAAAGCTATGCTTTTTCCAGTGGTCATGTATGGATGTGAGAGTTGGACTATAAAGAAAGCTGAGCTTCAAAGAATTGATGCTTTTGAACTGGGGTGCTGGAGAAGACTCTCGAGAGTCATTTGGACAGCAAAGAGATCCAACCAGTCCATCCTAAAGGAAATCAGTCCTGAATATTCATTGGAAGGACTGATGCTGAAGCTGAAACTCCAATACTTTGGCCACCTGATGCGAAGAGCTGACTCATTGGAAAAGACCCTGATGCTGGGAAAGATTGAAGGTGGGAGGAGAAGGGGACGACAGAGGATGAGATGCTTGGATGGCATCACTTACTCAATAGACATGAGTTTGAGTAAACTTCAGGAGTTGGTGATGGACAGGGAGGCCTGGCATGCTGCGATTCATGGGGTCACAAACAGTCGGACATGACTGAGCAGGTGAACTGAACTAAATTGCCCTGTATCAGCCACTGTGATTAATACCAGGGGACAAAAATGAAAAGGAGACTGTGGTTGCCTTGGAGGATGTTTAGTTTAAAAGCAAGGGGGAAATTTTGGAAGCCTAGCATTGATTACTGTGCTGGGGAATGTGCTATCATTGGGCTTCCCTGGTGGCTCAGTGGTCAAAAATTCGCCTGCCAATTCAGGAGATGTGGGTTTGACCCCTGGGTTGGGAACAATGTGTGGAGAAGGAAATGGCAACCCATTGCAGTATTCTTGCCTGGGAAATTCCATGGGCAGAGGAGTCTGGCGTGCTTCATGCAGTTCATGGGGTCTCAAAGAGTCAGACATGACTTAGCAACTAAACAACAAAAAATGTGCTATTATTACTTCGATTGATCCTATTTGAGATATTCTTTCCTTATTTTACAGACAAGGAAGCTGAAAGGTTATATGACTTTCCCAAGGTTGCTCAGAAAATGGTTCAGTCCGGGTCTGTCTGACTACACCCCCGTGTTCCTCTTCTTCATGCCTATTCCCACCAGCCACACACAAAAGGAAGCAGATGGGACATTCCAGCTGTAGGCCAGTTGGGAGGCTGCCAGACAAAGAACTAGGCTGAGGTCTGTTGTAGGTGTTTGGGTACAACTGTGAGAGACCCAGGACCCAAGGCAGTCAGGGTGAAGTGTGTTTGTCAAAGCTCCCTGCCTGTTTGTTTACAAAAATTTCTCAGGAACCTAAATATGAATGCATGTAGGACTCATTCTGATGACCTTTAATTTAATTACATCTGCAAAAACTCTGTTTCCATATGAGGGACCTTTCATAGGTTCCAGGGATCAGGACATGGATAGCTTCTGAGGAGCCATTTTCATCATACCAGAGTGATCTGTTTCAACGTTCGTTTCCATATTCATTCAATCATACCTGGATTATATATAAATATATATATTGTTGTTGTTTTTTCAGTCACTCAGTCATGTCCAGCTCTTTGCGACCTCATAGACTGCAGCGTGCCAGGCTTCCCTGTCCTTCACCATCCTTCACTATATATATATGGTGTCCTTCATCATATATATGGGGCTTCCCTTGTGGCTCAGGTGGTAAAGAGATCTGCCTGCAATGAGGGAGACCTGGTTTGATCCCTGGGTTGGGAAGATCCGCTGGAGAAGGGAAAGGCTACCCACTCCAGTATTCTGGCCTGGAGAATTCCATGGACTGTATAGTCCATGGGGTCGCAAATAGTCAGACACGACTGAGCGACTTTCAG
Organism: Nanger dama; assembly: GCA_917880005.1. NCBI lineage: Eukaryota > Metazoa > Chordata > Mammalia > Artiodactyla > Bovidae > Nanger > Nanger dama. The sequence continues at coordinate 28,894,291 of CAKJTW010000014.1, read as the reverse complement.
TTTCCCCATATATATAGATCTTCCCAGGTGGTGCTAGAGGAAAGAAAGTGCCAGCCAGTGGAGGTGACATAAGAGACCTGGCTTCGATCCCTGGATCAGGAAGATCTCCTGGAGGAGGACACAGCAATCCACTCCAGCATTCTTGCCTGGAGAAACCTGTAGACAGAGGAGACTGTACAGTTCATAGGTCGCAGAGTCAGACACAACTGAAGCAACTTAGTAATAGATATAATATTGAGCATTTACTCAATACTGGACCCTGCAGGACACTGGAGGACGTGGCAAGCAAATCAGAACTCTGTCAGAGTTTAGAGTTTATTTATTTATTTATTAATGTATGAACACATTTTAAAAAGTCTTTATTGAATTTGTTACAGGATTGTTATATTCTGGTTTTTGGCAGAGAGGCGTGTGGGTTCTTGGCCCTACAACCAGGGATTGATCCTGCTCCTCCTGTATTGGAAGGCAAACTCTTAATCACCAGACCACCAGGGAAGTCCCAAGCTTATTGTTTAGAAGGAGAGATGGGCGTTAATCAAATAATCACCCAAATAATACGTAAAATTGCAGCTATGATAAGAGCTATGAGTCTGTAATTGAGACCTGACCTGGTGAGAAAGCCCCAAGAGAGCTTCCATGAGGAGGTGCAGCTTTGGTAATGTGGGAGACAAGTTGGGGTCACCAGGTTAAGAGGGGAGGGAAGAGTGTTGCAGGAAGAGGGAACAGAGGGCAGAACCAGGGCATGGCCAGTGCCAGCAGGATATGCAGGGCTTGGGGTGGGCCCTCGGGAGGGGGTGTGGGTTTCAAGGACTCTGCGGGGGCCAGTCTGTTGCGCCTCCTCCCCATCCTTTACCCCTAATCCTAACTAGCGGCTGCTGCCTTGTATCCTGGGACCTTTCCTCCCTGTTCCTCCCTTAGGCCTCATCGTTTCACTTCCTGCCCAGTGTGTTATGTGGTTTAGCAAGGAAACCCCCATGTGCAGTGTTAAGCGCAGACCTCTAAGGTTTGATCAACAAAAATTTCAAAAGTGCCTACTGTGTGGCAGACACTGTGTCGGGAGTTAAAGAAATTAAGACAAGAAAGTGACATTTGTCTGGCCCTCGAGGAGAGAGACTGTAAGGTGGAGGGGAAAGCAAGAGGGTTGAGTGCTGAACAGGCTGTTGTCCTGCACTGAATCTCATTCCTGCTGCTTACTGCTGTGTGGTCTTAGGAGACTGACTTTACCTCTCTGCGCCTCAGTCTCTTTAAGGAGCACTTAAGCCAACCAACTATTAATGCGGCCCCACTCTGCTCTAGGCAGTAGGCCAAGTGCTGGTAACCCTCAGAGACCTGTCTAACTGGGAGCAGAACACTGGGGCTGATTGCTTCCTTTTCTGGGACTTCAGCTCTGGTTCTGCTGCCTGCAGCGCTTGATCCAAATGGGTTTCCAGGGCAGATCTCACCAACTGGCATAGTGGCCACCTTGCCCACACTATTCCCAGGCATAGTGCTCCAGGAGATGTGGCCCATGATGTCCAGGCCGAGGGGGGTGAGTGTTCTAGGAGTGTGGACCCACCTTTCTGCCTCCCTTTCCCTCCTTCTGCAGAATATTGGATACTGTCTACAGAGTACCCTCCTTGATGAACACTAGTCATTCTAATGACCCTCCCCTTTGCAGAGTACTCTTCTGGCCAAAAATTTTCATTTATATCTTTGTTTATTGGCCACGATGAACAGGTGCCTCTGCTTGAATTTTTGGTAATAACACTGGCCCTAGTCCTTTCCATCAAACCATCTGTGTGGAAAGGCCAATATTGGGTCAGACAACCTGCCAGCTCTACTGAGTTTGGCTTCTCTGATGGCTCAGTGGTAAAGCCAATGTTTCAGACACAAGTTTGATCCCTCATCTGGGAGGACACCTGGAGAGAAAAATGGCAGCCCACTCCAGGATTCTTGTCTGGAGAACCCCATGAACAGAGGAGCCTGGTGGGCTACAGTCCATGGGGTCACAAAGAGTCAGACATGACTTAGCAACTGAATAACAACAACAACTGAGTCTGGCAAATGGCTTTATGTCTCTAAGCCTCCAATTCTGTCAATATTAAATGATATCCTGCCCCCTGCATCCTGTTTTCACTCCATTGTGGTCCCCAAGATAAGATTTAGGGTGGGGTGAAGAAGAGCAAAACCTCGAGCATCAAGTGGTTGAACTCTCTAAACCTGGCTGAGCCTTTTTGTTCACTGATACTCATGATTACTCCTCCAAGGGCTGTTGTGGGGGCAGGTGGCTTGCTGCCTAGAAATTTTCTCGTTGGGTTTCTTTTCCAACCATAGTGGCTTTTGCGTCTTTCTCTCCCTCCCTGCTCTCTCAACTTTTAATATCTAGGTGGGGGGATTTTGTTCAGAGTGTGAAACAGTCTTCTAGATCATTCAGGTCTTCAGAGGTGTGAGGAGCTGTTTGTGTCCTTTGGCGGGGAGGGCATTTTCCGTGTGAGCAGAGGCATGGGGCTGTGACCCCCTCATGCCCTGGGGCCACTGTGGTAGCCAGAGTCTGGCCTGAGAGTCCAGGCACCCATGGGAAACTTGGAACTGGATTCTAGGGTGGGTTCTGGGGCCCAAGCTGCTACACAGCCAGGCCCAGCAAGGAAGGGAGGACAGGCAGTCTCAGAGACAGGCTGAGAAATGTGTGAAGGAGAGAGCTCAGAGCAGGGTCTAACCGGCAGCACAAAATTTGCGTGGACAATGAAACTATGGAAATTCACTCCAATTTTTAGGGTGTGGTGTGCAAGGCATAGCCAAGCATAGCATGGAGTTTGCAAATAGAGTAACTCTGAGTCTCAGTTTCTTTCTCAGTGAAATGGGGATAATAGTAGTTATTGCATTAGGCTTTTGCAAGGATTAAATGAATTAGATACATAAAAAATGTTTAGTACAGTGCATGGTGCATAGAGTATACATATATATTTTATTTATATATATATATATATATATATATATAGCTCAATTTCTTCATTCATTGTTGTTGGTCATTTAGGTTATTATTTTCATTTTTGAATATTGTAAATAATTGTGCAGTGACTATGGGGGTGCAGATATCTCTTCAGCATAGTGATTTTGTTTTCTTTGGATATATATCTGAAGTGGAATTGATAGATTAGATGGTAGTTCTGTTTTGAATTTTTTGAGAGACCACCAAACTGCTTTCCACAGTGACTATACCAATTTACATTCTCACCAGCAATGCACAAGGAAGGGTCCCTTTACTTCATATCCTTGCCAGTATTTGCCTCTCTCTCTCTCTTTTTTTTTTTAAATAATAGTCATTCTGCAAAACTGTGGTTTTGATTTGCATTTCTCTAGTAGTTAGTGATGTTGAGCATCTTTTCAGGTACCTGTTGGCCATTTGAATATCTTTTTTGGGAAAATGTCTCTGTAGAGACATACTGCTAACCAGTATGTTATTTATATACTTTGGATATTAATCCCTTATCAGATATGTGACTTGAAAATATTTTCTCCCGTTCTGTAGGTTACCTTTTCATTTTGTTGATTGTTTCTTTGGCTGTGTAGAAGTTTTTAGTAGGATATAGTCCTATTTATTTATAGGGCTAAATATATATAGCCCTATATATTTAATTTGTTGCCTTTGCTTTTGGTGTCATATCAAAAATTGTGGTCAAGGCCCATTTCAAATAATTTTTTCCCTCTGATTTCTTTTAGGAGTTTTACAATTTCAGGTCTTAAATCTACAATACAATTTTAGTCTATTTTTATGAGTAGTGTGAGATAGAGATCTAGTTTTATTTTTCTACATGTGAATATCCAATTTTCCCAGCATCATTTATTGAAGAGACTATCTTTTCTTCATTGAGTGTTCTTGGCTTTCTTGTCAAATATTAGTTGAGCGTATAGGCATGGCTTTATTTCTGGGCTCTTGGATCTGCTCTGTTGGTCAATGTGTCTGTTTTTTTGACATAGCCATACTGTTCTGATTATTAAAGCTTTATAATATAGCATGATATCAGGAAATGTGATCCTTTCTACTTTTGTTCTCTCAGGAAAGAATGCTTCGGCTATTCAGGATCTTTTGTGGTGTCATATAAATATTAGGGTTGATTTTTCTACTTCTATAAAAAGTGCCATTGGAATCCTGCCAGGAATTACATTGAATCTATACGTGGCTTTGAGTAGTACAGTCATTTTAGTAACATTAATTCCTCCAGCCCATGAAAACAGGATCACTTTCCATTTATTTGTGTCTTATTTGATTTCTTTCATCAATGTCTTACAGATTTCAGTGTAGAAAATTTTCATCTCCTTGGTTAAATTTATTCCTAGATATTCTATTGTTTTTGATGTTGTTATAAATTGTTGTCTTCATTTTTCAGATAATTTATTGATAGTCTATAGAAACACTACTGATTTTTGTATATTAATTGTATGTCCTACAACTTACTGAATTCATCTATTAGATGTAACATTTGGGGGGTGTGTTTGTGGGTGTGTGTCTGGAATCTTTAGGATTTTCTATATATAAAATCATGTCACCTGCAAATAGAGACAATTTTACTTCTTCCTTTCCAATTTGAATGTTGTTTATTTCTTTTTCTTGCCTGACTGCTCTGGCTAGGACTTCCAGTACTATGTTGAACAGGGGTGGTGAGTGTGGGCAACCTTGTTTCTGATCTTAGAGGAAAAGCTTTCAGACTTTTAACATTGAGTATGATGTTAGCTGTGGGTTTAGTGTATATGGCCTTTATTTGTGGCAAGGTATGTTCCTCTCATATCTAATTTGTTGACAGTTTTTGTAATGAACAGATGTTGAACTTTGTTGATACTTTTTCTGCTATCAAGGTGATCATGTGATTTATTTTATTCTATTAGTGCTTTATATTGCATTTATTGATTTGCATATGTTGAACTATTCTTGCATCCCACGGATAAATCCCAGTTGATCATGGTACATAATCTTTTTAGTGTGCTGCTGAATTCAGTTGCTACTATTTTATCGAAAATTTTGCACTTATATTCATCAGGGATATTGGCTTGTATTTTCTTTTCTTTCAGTGTCCATGTCTGGCTTTGATTTTTGGCTGGCTTCATTAAATGAGTTTGGGAGTATTCCCTCCGCTTTGATTTTTGGAAGAATTTGAGAAGGGTCAACATTAATTCATATTTAAATATTTGGTAATATTCACCAGTGAGGCCATCTGGATGTGGGCTTTTCTTTGTTGGGAGATATTTGATTACTGAATCAATCTCCTTCGTAGGAATTGATCTGTTCAGACTTTCAATTTCTTCATGATTCAGTCTTGGTAGGTTCTGTGTATACAAAAATTTATCTGTTTCTTCTAGGTTGTCCAGTTTGTTAATATATAGTTGTTAATAGAAGCTGACTTTGATCCTTTGTGTTTCTGGGGGTATCAGTTACAATGTCTCCTTTTTCATTAACAATTTTGTTGATTTGAGTCTTCCCTCATTTTTTCCTTGATTAGTCAAGCTAAAGTTTTGTCAGTTTTGTTTGTCTTTTCAAAGAACCAACTCTCAACATTGTTAATCTTTTCTACTGTTTTCCTATTCTCTATTTCATTTATTTCTGCTCTAATCTTTATTATTTCCTGCTTTCTGCCAATTTTGGGATTAGTTTGTTCTTTTTAGTTTCCTAAAATGTAAAATGATTGGGTTGTTTATTTGAGATCTTTCCATTTTCTTAATGTATGCATTTATAGCTATAAACTTTTCATAGAATTGTTTTTGTTGAATCACATAAGTTTTGGCATGTAGTATTTCTGTTTTCATTTGTCCCAAGATATTTTTCTATTTCCACTTTAGTTTCTTCTTTCATCCATTGGTTGTTCAGGAGAGTGTTGTTTAATTTCCATATATTTTTTTATTTTTCTAGTCTTTCTCCTGTTATTGATTTCTAGTTTCATACCACTGTAGTCAGAGAAGATATTTGGTATGATTTCAATCTTGAATTTGCCAAGACTTGTTTTGTGGTCATCAGTTTAGTTCAGTTCAGTGCAGTTGCTCAGTCGTGTCCGACTCTTTGCGACCCCATAAATCGCAGCACGCCAGGCCTCCCTGTCTGTCACCAACTCCCAGAGTTCACCCAGACTCACATCCATTGAGTCAGTGATGCCATCCAGCCATCTCATCCTCGGTCGTCCCCCTTCTCCTCCTGCCCCTAATCCCTCCCAGCATCAGAGTCTTTTCCAATGAGTCAACTCTTCTCATGAGGTGGCCAAAGTACTGGAGTTTCAGCTTTAGCATCATTCCTTCCAAAGAAATCCCAGGGCTGATCTCCTTCAGAATGGACTGGTTGGATCTCCTTGCAGTCCGAGGGACTCTCAAGAGTCTTCTCCAACACCACGGTTCAAAAGCATCAATTCTTCGGTGCTCAGCTTTCTTCACAGTCCAACTCTCACATCCGTACATGTGGTATAGCCTAGAAAATGTTTCATCTGCTCTTAAGAAGAATATATATTCTGCTGTTGTTAGAGAGAATACACTGTATGTGACCATTAGGTACATTAGGTCTAGAGCATTCCTCAAATCTGCTGTTTCATTATTGATTCTCTGGATAATCCATCCATTTGTTGAGAGTGGGATATTGAAGTCTCCAACTAACATTGTGTTGCTGTTTATTTCTCCTTTTAGTTCTGTTAGTATTTGCTTTGTATATTTAGGTGCTCTTATGTTTGGTGCATAAATATTTATAATCATTATATCCTCTTGATGAATTGACCCCTTTATCATTATATAATGACTTTTTTGGTCTCCTTTTACCATTTTTAAAGTCTGTTTTTTCTGATATAAGTATAGCTACCTTCTATTCTTTTTTTTTTCTTTTGGTTTTGTTACCATTTGCTTATAATATCTTTTTCCATCACTTCTTTCTCAGTCTGCATGTGTCTTTATTAAAGCTAGTCTTTTGTAGACAGCATATTGTTGGATCTTGTTTCCTCTCTCTCTTTTTTAATCTATTCAGCCATTCTATGTCTTTTCATTGGAGAATTTAATTTATTTACATTTAAAGTAATTATTGATAGGTTACTTAGGCCATTTTGTTAATTGTTTTCTGACTGTTTTATAGATCCACAGTTCCTTGTTTTTTATCCTACTACCTTGTCTTGTGATTTGATGTTTTGTGGTATCAGGATGCTCTGACTTCTTCCTTATGTTCTTTTGTGTAACTAGTACATGTTTTTCCCCTGTGGTTACCATGTGCACGCATCCTTAGTCGCTCACTTGTGTCCGACTCTGAGACCTCATGGACTATATAGCCTGCCAGGCGCCTCTACTGTGAAGTTTTCCAGGCAAGAGTACTGGAGTGGGTTGCCATTTCCTACTCTGCTTTGGGAATCTTCCCAACCCAGAGATCAAACCCATTTTTCTTGCATCTCCTGCACTGGCAGGCAGATTCTTTACCACTGCGCTGCCTGGGAAACCCGTGGTTGCCATGAGGCTTACATGCGTGTGTACACGCTCAGTCACTCAGTCATGTCCAACTCTTTGTGACACCATGGACTGTAGTCCACCAGGCTCCTCTGTCCATGGAATTCTACAGGCAAGAATACTGGAGTGGAGCCATTTCCTTCTTCAGGGGCTCTTCCTGACCCAGGCATTGAATCCAGGTGCCCTGCATTGCAGGCAGATCCTTTACTGTCTGAGCCACCAGGGAAGCCCAATGCTTACATAAAATATCTTAAAATTTTAACAGCCTGCTTTAAACTGATATCTTAACTTCAATAGCATTCCTAAACTTTGCACTTTTCTTTCTCTTCCTTGTCGCATTTTATGTTATTGATGTTACAGTTTACAAAATTTTCTTATTTATTTTTTTAATTGGAGGGAAATTGCTTTACAACATTGTATTGGTTTCTGCCGTACAACAAAGCATGTCAGCCATAGTGATGCATATATCCTTTCCCTCTTGAGTCTCCCTCTCCCACTCCCCCATTCCACTCTTCTAGGTCATCACAGAGCACCAGGCTCTGTCCCTGTGTTAACAAATTTTTAAGATTATGTATCCAGTAACAGATTATTGTAGTTACAGTTATTTTTCAATATATCAAAACTAAGGTTATATTAATAAGTAAATTACAGACCACCATTACCACAATAGAAAACTGACTTTGACTATGTATTTACCACTGCCAGTGATTTTTACACTACTTTCCTATATTTTTATGATGTTAATTAGTGTCCTTTTACTTCCATTCAAAGAACTTCCTTTATCATTTCTTATAAAGCAGGTTTAGTGGTGATGAACACCCTCAGGTTTTATTTATTTGGGAACATCTTTATCTTGCCTTTATTTCTGAAGGACAGCTTTGCCAGGTATAGTATTTGTTGCTGACAGCTCTTTTCTTTCAATATTTTGAATATATCATCCCAGCTCTCCTGGCCTAAAAGTTTCTGTTGAGAAATCTGCCAATTATCCTGTGGGGATCCTTTGTATGTGACTTACTGTCTTTTTTTCTTGCTACCTTCAAAATGCTTTCTTTATCTTTGACTTTTGACGATTTAATTATAATGTGTCTTGGTGTCACCCTACTTGGGTTCAGCCTATTGGGAGTTCTTTAGGCCTCATGGATCTGATATTCATTTCTCCCAGTTTTGGGAAGTTTTCTGCCATTATTGCTTTAAATATACTTTGTGCTTTTTTTCTTTCTTTTCTACTGGGATTCCCATAATGCAGATATTGTTTCAACAGTGTCCCCTAAGTCCTATAGGTTTTATTAATTCTTTTTCATTTTTTTTCTCTTTTTGCTCCTCTGATTGGATAATTTCAAATGTCCTGCCTTCAAGGTCACTGATTCTTTCTTCCACATGGTTGAATCTGCTGTTGGGGTTCTCTATTGAATTATTCAGTTCAATCAGTTTAGTCGTTCTGTTAGTCAACTCTAGGATTTCTGTTTGTTTTTTTTCTTTTTGTGTGTGATGTATTCTTCTTTGTGGAACGTTTCATTTTGGTCATATATTGTTTTGCTAGTTTCATTTTGTTGTCTATTTGTGTGTTCTTGTAGCCTCTGAACTTCTTTAAGAGGATTATTATTCTGAATTATTTGTCTGACAGTTCATAGATCTCCATTTCCCCAGGGTCGGTTATTGGAGCTTTATTTGTTCCTTTGGTAGTATTATGTATACTTGATTTCCATGATCTTTGCTTCCTTGCTTTGGTATTCACACATTTCAGTAAGCAGTCTTCTTTTCCACACTTTATAGGTTCACTGGACTTCTCATGTAGAAGATCTAGATGAGTTAGCTGGTAACATCTTTGGATGGGTGAAACTTACTATCTGGATCTACTTTTGGATGAGTCCACTGCCCAAGCTCTGACACTGGGGATCTCCATTTCTGAGGACAATTAGATAGGACTGCTGGCTTGGTTCCCTGCACATGCAAGGCTATAGGATGGGTTCTGTGGTTGTCTGGGTTCTCTGATCAGGCTTCCTGGATTGTTGGTACTGGGTGCCATAATCAGCAGTAGATAGAGATATGAATTAACTTCCTTGCACTGGCAGGGCATGCATGACTTGTTTGGGGACCCAAATCAGACAAGAAAGTGCACTGACTTTCCTGGAAGATGGGTGAACTGGTTTTGCCCTGCAGACAGGAAAAGCTATGGGATATGCTCTCTGAATGCCACTGGAAGGAGGGTTATAGGATGGGCTACACAGCTTCCTGTTTGCTCTGGTTAGGTTCCCTGGCTGGACAGGCTGAAGACTGTATTCAGCAGTGGGTGGGGCTCTGAGTTAGATTCCCTGTTAGGGTAGGTCCTGCAAAGCTATTATTTAGGGATCAAACTTCCCTAGCCTGATGGGCCACCATCATAGTTCTGCAGATGGGCAGAGCTACTGGCCAGGTTCTTCACTCAAGTGCTTCTCTAACCAGAATTGCAAGATAGCTCTGATTAGGTTTCTTGTTCAGGCCAGCCCAGGGTCTGTGTTCAGCTTTGGGCAGTGGTATAAATTAGTTTCCCTGCCAGTCGGGGTTGCAGAATAGGCCTCAGGGCTGGCAAGGTTCTTTCTTGGGTGATCAAATCAGACAGACCTGCATGCTGAGCTCCCTGGACAGACATGGTCACTGAGCAGATTCAGAGCCACTGGCTGGGTTCTCCAATCAAGTGCCACTGTAATCGGGGCTGTGGGATGGGCTACTGAGATCCCAGGAACTCCGTTTGGGTTTCCTGGCTAGCAGTATTTAGGGTTGTGAGTTGGCTTCCCTGTCTGGGTGGAGGGCCAAACCAGGCTCTAGGACTGACAAGGCCTTTTGTTTGAGGCTCCAAACTGGGCAGGCTTGTACCCTGCCTTGTTCCCTGATCAGACTGCACCAACATCCTTGCTCTACAGATGAGGAAATTTCCTGATTGAGGCTGCCACTTAAGTATAGGTAGTAGGAACTTGGCCTGCCAAAATCCAGGCTCTGGTTTCTATGAGCCCTCCTCTCTTCTCCATCCAGTCTGATTCCCAGTAGTCAAGCTCCACAGATTCCCCTGTGGTCCCCCTGAGGCAAGACCGGAGTAGGACTCCCAAGACACTGGGGGAGCTGGACGTCCACACTGGGCTCCCTTTTCCCTCTGGAGGTACCATCGGCTCACGGGCAACTGCTCAGTGTGGGGCTGTGCCAGTCTAGGGGAGGGGCAATGTGGTCAGCGTGTAGCCCCTCTTCATAACCCACTTATATGGTCTGCTGGGTCTCTGTGGTACAGGAGGTGTTTCAGCCTCACCTCCATGCTTTTGGATTTTTACAGTGATGTCTTGTCCATGAATAGTTGTTCATTGCTTTTGTGAAGTGGGGTGAAGTCAATGACCTATGTCATCATTTTGGTGACATCGCTCCATCCTTTTCTCTGTATAATGCAAAGGTTAAAATGTATTAAAATTATATTAATTATATTAATTATGAAATTATATATAATATAATTTATATAAATGTAATAATTTATGTAAAATAAAATTAAAATGATTTTTATATAATTTACATATTTATAAAATATATAATATAATCATATGATAAATTAAATTAATTTTATTAATTAAATAAAAATATATAGCTTAATCATATTGCAGATATAATTTTGTATTTGGCTTTTTATTTCTTGTTGTATCATGGGTATATATGATATATGTATGATATGTTTATATATGATTATGTCTATGTATATGATGTATATATGTATATCATATGTGTTATGATATATCATAAATTTTTTCATATTAACATTTATTGAGCAGTTATAAAGTTTTGAGCATTGTGTTGATGTTTTTCATTAATCATCTTGCTTAATCTCAAAACAGTACTATGAGGTAAAAACTGCCAGCATCCTCACTTTATAGATATGTAGTTGAGACTTAGGAAAGGAATTGGTGAAACTGGTATTTCCAACCCAGATCCATTTCAGGCCAGAATACAGATTTTTAACCATTACCCTATCCCATAATACTTTTTAAACAGTGTGATATAATTACATACAGTAAGATCCACAGATCTTAAGTGTTTAAACTTGTGAGTCTTGACAAATGTATATACATGTAATCACAATCTTTTAAAAAATTATATTTATTTACTTGGCTATGCCACGTCTTAGTTGCAGCACGTGGGATCTTAGATCTCTGTCGCAGCATGCAGGATCTTTTAGTCATGGCATGAGAACGCTTAGTTGTGACATGTGGGATCTAGTTCCCTGACCAGGGATCGAACCTGGGCCCCCTGCATTGGGAACTTGGAGTCTCAGCCACTGGACCACCAGGGAAGTTCCCACAATCATTTTTAATGACTTCGTAACTCTTCTGAATCTAATTTGAATTTTTAACTTGGTAAGTAAGAGGATAGCCAATGGTACCCTGCCCTGTCTTCCCTTCCAGGCTGCCCTGGATACCCCCTCCCCAGTCTTAGCACAGTCTGGCAATTAGAAGCCTGGCTGGCATACTAGGGGCCTTTAGGACCCTTATTTGTACTGGGTGTTTAAGGTTTTGGCTACTATTTCCTACCTAGCTAATTCCTCTCTTGTGTGACATTAGACTAAAAATTTTCCTTAACACACTGCAGTGAACAAACTGTCCACCTCACACTTTGTGTGACTCTATTATTATTTCCTTAGAATAGATTTCTGGAAGTGAAATTACTAGATTAAAGGGCATGGACTTTTTAATAAAAAAAAATCTTATGATATATCATTTTTGTGTGTAAAGGTTTTCTCGTTTTAAAATCACTTCCTTAGAGGAAATGTCAAGAACTGGGATTATCAGGGCATAAATATACCAAAGGTCTTTGATGTGCACTCAGGCAAGAGCTTTGCACTCTGGTCAGCTTTCGCTCCCTAGCTCACCTAGTGAACTTGAGTTTTGCTGGAGGTTAGCTTTCCTTGGGCCATGTCTTTTCCATGGCCAGCCCTGTGCTGGGGATGAATGGGTCTCAGTGGGCCACTCCCCAACCTCTGAATGCATAGGAAAAGATTATGTGGGGAAGGGAAGGTGCTCATATTTCAGGGAAGCCAGCTTGCCTCTCTGGTTTTTCTTCTGTGTCATAGTGAGCTGTTACCTGCCTGCTCCAGCAACTGGAGGACATCTCGTAGAAAGGCAACTCCCTGAATTCATCTTCATGCCTCCAAAGCTAGCACAGAGCCTGGTTCACACTGCAAATGAAAGTTTCTCAGTCGTGTTCGACTCTTTGTGACCCCATGGACAGCAGTCCATGGAATTCTCCAGGCCAGAATACTGGAGTATTTCCCTGGAGAGGGTAACCGCTCCCTTCTCCAGGGGATCTTATCAACCCAGGGATCAAACCCAGGTCTCCCACATTGCAGGCAGATTCTTTATCAGCTGAGCCACCAGGGAAGGCCACCTGGTTCAAACTGGTTTCTGATAAATAGTGGTTAAATGGCAGTCCACTCCAGTGTTCTTGCCTGGAGAATCCCAGGGACGGGGGAGCCTGGTGGGCTGCTGTCTATGGGGTCGCACAGGGTTGGACACGACTGAAGTGACTTAGCAGCAGCAGCAGCAGCAAACAAAGTTAGTCTCACTATGAAGGAGGTTCTGCTCTGTTTGGTTCATTTACAGTATCAAAATTTGCTTTATTTTTATTTATTTAAAAAATTTTTATTTTATTTATGTTCTTTTCTTCTAAAAGCTTATTTTTAATTGGAGAATGATTTCTTTACAATGTTGTGTTGGTTTTTGCCATATAACAACGTGAATCAACCCTAAGTATACATATGTTCCCTCCCTCCTGAGCCTCCCTCCCACCTCCCACCCCATCCCACCCCTCTAGGTTGCCACAGAGCACCAGACTGAGCTCCCTGTGTTATATAGCAACTTCCCACTGGCTAGCTATTTTACATGTGGTAATATATATGTTTCTATTAATAAAGTAGCATTGTAACAGCATCCAATTTAATGGATCCCAACAGATTGGTTTCTTTGTCTCTATTTATAGATGAGTAAATTGCTCAAAGAGGAAGAAAACATGCCTGAAATCACACAGCTAATAAGTCTCAAAGTTAACAGATTTGACTCTAGACATGGTATTTCTTTCCACTGTCTTTGGCATGTAATATGTGAGTCACACTGTTTTTATTTTTATTTTTAAAAGATATTTTCAACATGGGCCATTTTTGTGTTATTTGTTTGCTTTTATTCTGGCTATGCTGGGTCTTTGTTGCGGTTCAGGGGTCTTCTCTAACTGTGGCACCCAGGCTTCTCTAGTTGCTGTGGGTGGGCTTGGTTGCCCTGCAGCATGTGGGATCTTGCCCCATGGTATGTGGGCTTTTGGTTCCCCCACTAGAGATCAAACCCGTGTCGCCTGCATTGGAAGGAGGATTCTCAACCACTGGACCACCAGGAAGTCTCACAGCATTTTAAAATAACTGTGAAGGGTGCTGTCTGTGCTCAGGTTGAAGGCTGACACTGAGTTTCCAAGGAGAGGACTGTGGGTCAGAGACTCAAGATGCAGAAAGGCTCTCTCTCCTTTGCTCCCTCACTCTCACCATCACTGTCTCTAGCTTTGCGTCTGTAGATATCAGTGAACTGCTAAGAGAATTGCCATCCTCACATTAATAGTATTTCTCAGAGTGGGCTGCAGAGCATAGGGCATCAGAACCTCCTGTGGCACACAGATTCCTGGGTATCTTCACAGCTATTCAATCAGACGTTCAGAGTCAAGCCCAGTCAGATCTGCAGTGTAACCATTTCAGCCGGTGAATCTCATAAGCACACCCTCAAGTTTGAGAACCACTGCCTTAGAAAGCAGAGGAGGCAATGGCACCCCACTCCAGCGCTCTTGCCTGGAAAATCCCATGGACGGGGGAGCCTGGTGGGCCGCAGTCCATGGGGTCACTACGAGTCGAACACGAGTGAGCAACTTCACTTTCACTTTTCACTTTCATGCATTGGAGAAGGAAATGGCAACCCACTCCAGTGTTCTTGCCTGGAGAACCCCAGGGACGGGGGAGCCTGGTGGGCTGCCGTCCACGGGGTCACACAGGGTTGGACATGACTGAGACGACTTAGCAGCAGCAGCAGTAGCAGCAGCAGCCTTAGAAAGAAGTGTCCACAGTTGGAGCTGCAGGCCAGGCAGGAGGGGTCGGCATCAGGGACAAGCATTCTCTGTTCAAATTTGAGTGGCTGAGGCGCACTGCGACTGCCAGCATGTCTGAGAGAAGGCCCCGGGCTTGTCCCATGTGCGGGTGTCCCGTCTCTGACACACGGAGCTGTGATATGACCAAATCAACGGTCCCATCTCAACTGACTTTTGATAGAAGTAAGATGTCATGTCGATTACTGACCAGACTGTCGCTGGAGAGCAGACCAGAGCATGGCTGCCTTGAAGCATACATCTGTTTTTTCGCTTTTTCTTCGTTTTCTTAGGAATGTTCTTTGACCTTCACTTTGCTTCTCTTCAGGGGCCAGAGACTTCAAAGGCCTACAGGGGTGTGGAGCGGGGAGAGGCATCTTAGAACATAGAGGAACTAGGTGGGGCCTCAAATTTTATTGAGAAACCACCGCAGAAAAATATCATCTGTGGTTGTTCTGGGTAGAAAAGACGCTGGGGTTAATTGATTACTTTTCGTCCAACCTTTCTGTATTTTTAGATTTTCTTTAACAGACATGGAACAATAATACCTACTATTATGATACCAAGTGCCAGACTTGGTTCTAAACACTTACATGGGTTACCTCATTTCATCCTCACAACTAGCCCATGGGGGAGGGCCTATTTTTACTCCCCTTCTACAGATGAGTAAATTGAGGCCCAGAGATGTTACTTAACATGTAACTTTCCCAGAGCTTCACAGCTGTTAAGTGGCGGGGGGAGGATCGAACCTAGGCAATTTAACTTCAGATACTATGGGTTTAGCTGCTATCCTCTACTGTATGCTGTGTTTATAACATAAGAAGGTGGGTATCAAAAAAGATCTTGACACAGAATTATTTAGAGGCTCCTTGTGTGTTGTCCATTTCAAGCAGTAAAGTAACAACACCAACATTTACCCTGCACTTACTTGGGACTGACTAATTTATTTCCATCAACTCATTTAATTTTTTATAACTTCCTAGAACTGCACTGCTGAGTGTGAGGCCACTGGGTACCTGAAATCTGGTTAGTCTTAATTGAGATGTGCTGTGGCTATAAAATACATGTTAGATTTCAAAGATTTAACATTAAAAAAAAATTAATTGGGTTAAATAAAATATGTGAAGTTCAATTCTGTCTATTTCTTTTTACTCTATATCATATAGGTTGTTGCTGTTGAGTCGCTAAGTTGTGTCCGACTCTTGGCGACCACATGGACTGCAGCACACCAGGTTTCCCTGTCTTTCACCATCTCCCAGAGTTTGCTCAAATTCATGTCCATTGAGTCGGTGATGCCCTCCGACCATCTCGTCCTCTGTCGTTCCCTTCTCCTCCTGTCCTCAATCTCGTCGCACAGAGTCAGACACAAGTGAAGTGACTTAGCAGCAGCAGCAACTCTTCACATCAGGTGGTCAAAGTATTGGAGATTCTCTTTATCATATAGGTATTAACTTTTTAAAAATTGCATCTGAGTGGTGGCATTTTTGATTCATCTTTTATTTCTCTTGGTTAGTGCTTGTCTGAAGGGAGGTGTGTGTTGCCATTGCCTCATTTTTCAGACAAAAAACTGAGGTGTTAAGGAGCCACCGGGATGATCCAGGAGGAGGCAGGATTGACATCCAGGCCTTGGGCTCCACCTCGCCCGCAGCATGGCACTGCTTTCCTCTCTGTCTTCCCAGAGTCTGTAATCCACACTGATCAGACAATCATGTGTGCCTGAAATCAGTAGTGAACAAGGAGTCCCACCAGATTCCCCAGGTCACAAACATGTGCTGGGCACTGGTCGCATGAGAAGTGTGGTGCCACCACCCTCGCTGGATCCTGTACAAAGTGACAGCTACGGTCATTGCTGATGTTCCTTGAGTGCTTCTTTGCCAGGCACTGTGCCAGGCACTTCATCCCTATCCCCTCATTTAGTCCTCACACCTCCCCATGAGATCGCTCTGTGTAACCCTAATTTACAGATGAGAGGACTGAGATTTGGCAAAGTTAAAACCATCGTCCAGGGTCACACAGCCAGGGTGGGCTGCATCTGGGACTCAGTCTCAACTTTGCCCATGTTGAGAGTTTGCACTATTGAACTTGCCTTGCCAACTGCAGACTAGGGGTCGGGAGGTAACATACATACTCAGGGGACTGTTACAGTGCAGGAAGGAATCGGGCAGCCAGCACAGAGCAGCAGCGCAGGGCACAGGGGCCCCTGTGAGTTGGCATTGGTGAAGGAGGCACACGAGAGACCCTTTTGAGGGCTGAGCTAGAAAATCAGCACATCCCACATCAAATCAAGAGACCTGTTCGCTACTGGCTAAGAAAGACTCACTACGACCTAGACAATATGTCTGCAGGAGAAAGACGTGTGGGTGAGAAGGGAGGTGGGCAGAGGAATCCAGGTCTCCCTGGGAGATGACCTCGAAGGTCATCTGTACTCAGGACAAGAATCTTTTTGGAAGGGTCTGGCTTGATCAGTCCTGGGGTGAGGAAGGCACTTTCAAAGGAGACTGTCAAGTTCATTCCTCTGGGAACTCTCTCCAAATTGAATGAGCAGTTGGTTTTCTGAGGGTCTGCTTCTGGGGAGAACTTATTTCTGTGCCTATGAGAAAATTCTAGACTTGTTTAGACCCTCGAGTTTCTTTGTGGTCAGTTAACGAGCACAGCTTTGGGGAAAGCACTGGTCTCCTTGGGGTGGGGTTTGTCCTCTCAGGCGCTTTCCCTTTGGCTCCGTGCCTGTGGATCTCAGACTATCTCCAAGTCTGGATCTTTCTAGAAGGGCTGCTTCTGGCGTCTGTTCCTAGGTGCCAGTGGAGCAGCCCTGGATGAGTGGTGCCCAGCTGTGAGGAAGTGCCCTGGGCTCTTCCTGCCCTACCTGCTGGGGGAAAAGCTCTGATACCCCAGGACTTTAATGAACTTGAGGCTTTCTTTCACTTTCCTCCTCTGGTTTTTCTAGGGTTTAGTGCAATAGTATCTATGAATAGGGCGGAGAGTTCTTGTTTTAGTTTGGTTTGGTGGGGGGTCCACCTTCAAAATTTTATTGTTCTTAATTTATTTTTTAACTGGAGGAAAATTGCTTTACAATGTTATGTTGCTTTCTGCTGAACAACAATGCAAATCGGCCATAACTGTACATATATCACTTCCCTCTTGAGCCTTCTTGACGCACCAGGCTGGGCTCCCTGTGTCATACAGCAACTTCTCACCAGCTATCTATCGTACACCTGGTAGTGTATATATTTGAGAAGGAAATGGCAATCCACTCCAGTATTCTTGCCTGGGAAATCCCATGGACAGAGGAGACTGGCAGCCTAGCATCCATGGGTAATAGCATCACACACGACTGAGTGACTGAACCACCCAACCACCAGCAGCAGCAGCAGTGTCTAGATGTCAATGCTGCTTTCTCTGTTTGTCCCACCCTTTCCTTCCCCCTCTCTGTCCACAAGTCCGTTTGGCTTGAGATGAATCATTTCTTTAGGACCTTATCATCTCAGAGAATACATAAAGCCTAGGTTCTGGGTTCTGCTAGCTGAGAAACAGTCCCTGACTGAGATTAAGTCATCAAGATAATGTCAAGTTGACCAGCTAGTGGCATTCTTTGATGACATCCTCCACATCAGAGCCTCTGAGCCTCAGTATGAGTGACATTTTGGTCTGAATAATGCTTTGTTGTGGGTCCCATGCATTGCAAGCATCATGGCCTCTACCCACTAGGTGCACGCTACCACAAAATCAACCACCAACAATGTCTCCAGACAGGGCAAATGTCCCTGGGTGAGAACAACTGCTCTGCACAGTCTAGGTCTCTTTCAGATTTCAACAGACCAGCTACTTAGGGGGAGCCAAAGAAGTGAGGAATTGATCATGTGTGTGGCTGTTTGAGTGTTGGGGTGAGAGGGAATGAGAAATATCCATCAAAAATTTCATCTGTGTTTGCCATCCATGGGCTTCCCCAGTGGTAAAGAATCTGCCTGCCAAAGTAGGAGACTTGGGTTTGATCCCTGGGTCAGGCAGATCCCCTGGAGAAGGGAATGGCAACCCACTCCAGTATTCTTGCCTGGAGAACTCCATGGACAGAGGAGTCTGGTGCGCTATGTCCATGGGGTCGCAAAGAGTGGGACACGACTTAGTGAATAAGCAATGATGATGCCATCTGTAGAGTCTGACTCAGGGCACAAGATTAGAGTCAGACTTGAATTCTAATCTTCCACTTAAGATGTATGTCATCTTCAGCAAGGTACTTAACCTCTCTTACTTTAACGTCCACACCTGTCATGTGGAAATAACAGTGGTACCTAGGAGCAAGGCTAAAATGAGATGTTGGGAAAAGTGCAACAATGCAATAAGCATTGTAAATTCTTTCCTGCTCCTTAGGATCTAGGGTGGGTTTGAGCTCTAAGTCCCAGACTGGTTGTGCTCTGAAGTCTGCTCAAGAGGAATCCCCAGGGAGGCCTGTGAGCTTAAGCTTGTCTTTTCTGGGTGTTTCTGTTTCCACATCATGTTTTCTCTTCTGTTCTGTGGTGACGATCACACTTCTTCCCTTGATTTCCACCAAAACCAAAACAGAAACAAAAGTAAAAACTCCCTTACAAAAAAGAAAAAAAATCCATGAGTATGATCAATTTACTGAAAATGGGTGACCACACCATACCTCTCAATGAATGCAGAATTTTGAATTTGTGTGTTGAAATTCCTGTCCTTTAAATTCACATTGGTTACCTAGCTTTGGGGGTTCCTTTCTGACCCTTCAGCTCAAAGGTGTAAGGCTATTACTCTGACTCTTTTCTCCCTCTCTTCCTCACAATTTGCTCTTCCCCTCCCCCTTGCTCTATTTCCTCACCATTCGGATCTTAGCTCGCCTCTCACCTTCTTAGAGAAGTCATTCTTGACATCATTTTTATGCAGCTCCCTCTCTTCTTTCCCATGAATCACTCCTTATCACCTTGTTTTCTTTGTAACACTTACTGGTATGGAAGTCATCTAGTCGTTTACTAGTCCCGCTGCTTTTGCCCATCTCTCTCCACTAGGATGGAAGCTTCATGAGGGCGGGGCCATCATCTGCTCACGCAGAACTCCTGTCCAGAACTGACCTGAGCTATCCTGGAGGTTCTCTTCCCACAATAAGGTTAGGGTTAGGGTATTTGGTGCAGAAAAAGAGGAGCATGTGAATAGGATGTAAAACCCAGAGCAGTGAGCAAAAGTTCCAGCACCAGCAGGAGAAAGAATGCAGATCTAGAGGAAACTCTGGGAAACAGGAGTCCCACTCTGTCACCCTTGGAGGTGTGGGGAGCGACCCTAGCTCCCCACAAGTTGGGCTGGGGAGCAGAGGGTAAAATCTTCAGACAACTGAAATGTGTTAGGGACATATAAAAAACTGATACACTGGGGACATTTTCCCTTAAGAGGATGATCAAAAACAAGGCCACACAAGAGGATTATAGGAGGAGTTTTGGAAAAGCTGATTCTGTTCTTTTGGGGTCCTGTAGTTCCTAGCCTGGAGGACTCTGAAGCTGGCCCAGGTGGGTTAGGAGGTGGTGAACTGGAAAGCCTTTCCTAGAAGTGTCAGCAGGTGGCGCCCTAAGCCAAATATGTCCTGTAAGGCTCAGCGAGCAAAGTGGGAGATGGTTCTTCAGGCCCTTTGCCAGGAAATGACTCTCCAGGATGACTTCATCAGTGGGCTGTTCATCACTAGGTTCCGTGGGGTGAAACCCAGGAGGACGGCATCACTTCGTTATATCTGAGGTGACGGTGCAGCTGGGGGGTTCCCTTCTTGACTTATTCATTCGACATTCATCAACATTCTAATTAGTGCCTAGTCTAGAGGGACAGGGCAAGCATTTCCACAAAGATACCTCTGTCCTGCTTCCTTTTGAGTTTGGGAAGTGGAGTGGAGGATGGGGGCGTGAAAGCCAAAGACTGGTGTCTGAACATGGAAAATGGGGTGTGTGCATGGCAGAAGAGAGAACACCCCAGCCCAGCCCAGCCCATGGTTCTTTCTCGCACTCTCCGTCCTTTGAAACTGTGCACGACTTCTTGACTCTACTACATCTCTGGCATTTATTGCAAACTGCCCTAGAGTCTGATAAGTTTTTTCAAAGTACATATCTTATCTCTCCAACCAGCTGAATGGTAAAAGATGCTAGGTCAGGAATTATGTCTCATTCGTTAACACTATCTTATGAACTCCCACCCCAGCTACCTCTTTGTCAGCATTCAGTACAGTGACTAGAACACAGGGATGGATGTTCAATAAAGATGTGGTAATGATGATAATGGTGATTATGTTGATGATACATCCATGGGCCATCTGTATTAAAGTACTAGGAATGCCACAGAGGCCCTGCTGAAGCAAGCCCTGAATGTCACAGATACTAATGAAGATGTCAAAGGTTACTGAGGCAGGGTGGTGTGTGGTTTGGATTTGAGGATAACCAGCACCTCTGCTTTCGGAAGTAGTCATGTCTCAGGAAACAGATAGCAAAGATAGCACACCCTTCATTATCATCCTGAACATTTCAGCTGATGATGAATTACATTTATCATAACAGCGTAGGACCCACTAGGCAAGCACTTAACCCTTAGCTCCTACTGGTTCGAAATCTCCCAGTGATAGAAGGATGTGGGGCAGTGTTACTCCCTGGGCACCATTATAGGTAGTGATATTCACGATTCATTCATTCATCTGTGCCTGCATTTACTCATTTCTTGAGCACCTACTATGTGCCAGATGCTGCTCTAGATGCTGAGATGCAGTAATGAGTTGAAACAGACATGGCGCCTGTCCTCAATGAATTTAAAATCTTGACAGAGGTTCATCCAGTTATCACACAAATACAGAATGACTACTGTGATACAGAGGAGAGCTACACGGTGGAATGAAAGCTTGTTTTAGGAGAATTTAGCCAGGAAAGGAGCCCTTCTGTCACCCACAGGCAGGAAACCAGCATGGTAACACGTCTGAGCAAAGCTAGATGTGGCTTCTGCTGAGATCACCTGACTTCCGTCCTCTCAGAGGCTAATTGACTGTTTTGTATTTGAATTTCAGAGATGTCATGTCCTGAGGGGCAGGTAGAAACTAAAACTGCCACATTAGGGGTTTGATCAAACAGCCAGACACCCAGTAGGTTGTCAGGATTCACTAATCATCTAATCTATCGTTTTAAGTGGAAAGAGCTACTGAAAATAGGGAGGTACACATTTTAGTTCAGATGATCAACTCATCCTGGTTAACCGGGGCTTACCCGGTTTGGGCACTGAAAGTCCCACATTCTGGGATTGTCCTGCTTTTAGAGCTAAAAGCACCACATCCTGGGAACCCCCAGAGTCCTGGGCAAACCAAGATGGTCAGTTATTCTAGTGCAAGCCTTCACTCAGCTCTGCCTCTTGGTTTCTTCTTCTGTAAGATAAAGCAGCTGGATGAGAACAGGGGTTCTCAGCCCTGGCTGCTCATTAGAATTACTAGGGAAGCGTCTCAAAAATACAAGTGGCCAGCTTCTCTTCCACAGCTTTGACTGGGGTGAGACCCAGGTGTCAGTGACACAGTAATTCATCCCCAGGCTCAAGTGCTGACTCATGTGGCCACTGTTGTTCCTTCCCCTCTCCCCAACTTCTCTATCTCCCTTTGCGGCTCTCGTGGTCTTTCTTGGATGCCTAGGTTCCTAATGCTAGTTCTACCCAGCTTTGCCTACTAGGCCTAGACCAATCAACAACATCCCTTCTACTGTCCATCCTTTGTCTTGGCCTTCCCCTTCTCTAGCCTCTCTCACTTCTCACTAGAGAAGCTGAAAGAGATCTCTAAGTTCAGATGTCCCCTCTCCTGGGACCAGAGCTAGGCACTGTGCCTTGGGAGTCTGTCCCTTTTCCTCTTCACAGTGGAGAACAACTCCTGTGTGTGCCTCCTCCCAGATGGGTCCTGGGCATCCCTCAGCCCAGGGGTCATGTGGCTGCCCGGTGAGCCTAATTTCATTCCTACTCTGGGGTCAGAGGCTCCCTGCTTCAGACACTAATGTGCTCTGTGGGTACAGAAATAGACCAACATATATATATATATATATATATATATATATATATACACAGTCAGTTGAATTTTTGGCAAAGATACCAGGATAACTCAATAGGGAAAAGATAGTTTTGTCAATAAAGGGTACTGGAATAACTGCATGTTCAAAATGGAAAAAAAAAAAAGGATCTTGACCTTTACCTTGCACGACACAAAAATTTTAACTTTAAAAGGATTATAGATCTAAATGTAAAAGCTGAAACCATAAAAATTATAGAGAAAATAGGAAAAAAATCCCTTGGATTAGGAAATAATTTTTATTTACTTTTTATTAAGAAAAAAATTTTTTTGGCCACACTGTGGCTTGTGGGATCTTGGTTCACAACAAGGAATTGAATCAGGGCCTGGGCATGAAAGTGTCAAGTTCTAACCACTTGGCTGCCGGGGAATTCCCCAAGAAATGACTTTAGATAAGTCATGAGAAACACAAACTATGAAGGAAAAAAATGATATGTTGAATTCCATCAAAATAAAAACTTCTTTAAAGACGCTGTTAAGAAAATAAAAAGATAAGCTGCAGAATGGAGATATACAGAGAGTGTAAAACATATTAGAATATGAGGAGAACTCTTAAAGCTCAATAATAAAGAGAGAAACAACTAGATAAAAAGGGGAGGGGACAAAAAGATCTGAATAAACACTTAAGTAAAGGAGATATCAGTTCAGTTCAGTTCATTTCAGTTGCTCAGTCAGTGGTGTCCTACTCTTTGCGACCCCATGGACTGCAGCACACCAGGCTTCCCTGTCCATCACCAACTCCCGGAGCTTGCTCAAACTCATGTCCCTGGAGTTGGTAATGCCATCCAACCATCTCATCCTCTGTTGTCCCCTTCTCCTCCTGCCTTCAATCTTGGCCAGCATCAGGGTCTTTTCCAGTGGGTCAGTTGTTCATATCAGGTGGCCAAAGAATTGGAGTTTCAGCTTCAGCCCAAGAATACTGGAGTGGGTAGCCTATCCCTTCTCCAGCAGATTTTCCCGACCCAGGAATCTAACCAGGGTCTCCTGCATTGCAGGCAGATTCTTTACCAGCTGAGCTACCCAGCAAACCCAAGGAAGATATGGAGATGACCACTAAGCACAAGAGCTTCCCTGGTGGCTCAGATGGTAAAGTGTCTGCCTGCAAAGTGGGAGACCCGGGTTCGATCCGGGAAGTTCCCTTAGAGAAGGAAATGGCAGCCCACTCCAGTATTCTTGCCTGGAGAACCCATGGACGGAAGAGACTGGCAGACTACAGTCCATGGGGTAGCGAAGAGTTGAACATGACTGAGCAACTTCACTTACCTTATCTTAATAAACACAAGAAAGAATGCTCAATGTCATTAGATACCAGAGAAATGCACACTGAAACCACATTGAAATACTATTATATACTCATTAGAATAGCTGAAACGTAAAAGACCGACAGCAGCAAGCATGAGTGGAGCAGCTAGAACTGTCGTATGTTGCTGGCGGGGACGCAAAGACGGTACAACCACTCTGGAAAGCAGTTTCGCTTTTCTTACAAAGCTAAGTGTAAACTGACCATATGACCCAGAAATTCCACTCCTAGATATTTTATGCTCAAGAGAAATGAAAACATGTCCATACAAAGATGTACATGAGTATTCATAGAAGCTTTATGTATAATTTCCAAATTGGAAGCAATCCAAATGTCAACCAACTCGTAAAGGGCCAAACGGTAGCATATCCATATAGTGGAATAGCACTAGCAATAAAAAGAGGACAGACTACTGCTACACACCAAAACATGGTGCTGGCTGAAAGAAGTCACGTATGTAAAGCGTGCATACCTATGATTACAATTTATATGATATTCTAAAAGATACAGAAAAGTGGATCCATGGTCGTCAGGGCCTTGGAGTGCGGACAGAAGACTGAGAAAAAGCCTAGGAGAAACTTCTGGGGAGATGGGAATGATTCTATTTTGAATGCAGTAGCAGCTATGCAACGGTAATATTTTTCAAACTCATCAAACTTCAAACTTTAAAAAGTTGAAGTCTATGGCACATAAATCACACGTCATGACATCTGATTTTTAAAGGAACGAATCAGATCACGCCACTACACTCCCCCAACCCACCCCACTTACGTAAAAGAACACGATGGCTTTTCATTGTTCTTGGAATAAAACTTAGACCCCTGTCTGGGCTAGCTCTGACAGACAGAGTGCCTGATGAACTATGGAATGAGGTTCTTGACATTGTACAGGAGACAGGGATCAAGACCATCCCCAGGAAAAAGAAATGCAAAAAAGCAAAACGGCTGTCTGAGGAGGCCTCACAATAGCTTGTGAAAAAAAGAGAAATGAAAAGCAAAGGAGAAAAGGAAAGATATATCCATTTGAATGCAGAGTTCCAAAGAATAGCAAGGAGAGATAAGAAAGCCTCCCTTAGTGATCAATGCAAAGAAATAGAGGAAAACAATAGAATGGGAAAGACTGGAGATCTCTTTAAGATAATTAGAGATACCAAGGGAACATTTCATGCAAAGATGGGCTCAATAAGGACAGAAATGGTATGGACTTAACAGTAGCAGAAGATATTAAGAAGAGGTGGCAAGAATACACAGAAAAACTGTACAAAAGAGATCTTCAGGACCCAGATAATCACGATGGTGTGATTACTCACCTACAGCCAGACATCCTGGAATGTGAAGTCAAGTGGGCCTTAGGAAGTCACATTACAAACAAAGCTAGTGGAGGTGATGGAATTCCAGTTGAGCTATTTCAAATCCTGAAGATGATGCTGTGAAAGTGCTGCAGTCAATATGCCAGCAAATTTGGAAAACTCAGCAGTGGCCACAGGACTGGAAAATGTCGGTTTTCATTCCAATCCTAAAGAAAGGCAATGCCAAAGAATGCTCAAACTACCGCACAATTGCACTCATCTCACACACTAGTAAAGTGATGATCAAAATTCTGCAAGCCAGGCTTCAGCAGTACATGAACCATGAACTTCCAGATGTTCAAGCTGGATTTAGAAAAGGCAGAGGAATCAGAGATCAAATTGCCAACATCTGCTGGATCATCGAAAAAACAGAAGAGTTCCAGAAAACATCTATTTCTGCTTTGTTGACTATGCCAAAGCCTTTGACTGTGTGGATCACAATAAACTGTGGAAAATTCTGAGAGAGATGGGAATACCAGACCACCTGACTTGCCTCTTGAGAAACCTATATGCAGGTCAGGAAGCAACAGTTAGAACTGGACATGGAACAACAGACTGATTCCAAATAGGAAAAGGAGTATGTCAAGGCTGTATACTGTCATCCTGCTTGTTTAACTTATATGCAGAGTACATCATGAGAAACGCTGGGCTGGAAGAAGCACAAGCTGGAATCAAGATTGCTGGGAGAAATATCAATAACCTCAGATATGCTGATGACACCACCCTTAAGGCAGAAATTGAAGAAGAACAAAAGAGCCTCTTGATGAAAGTGAAAGAGGAGAGTGAAAAAGTTGGCTTAAAGCTCCACATTCAGAAAACGAAGATCATGGCATCCAGTCCCATCTCTTCACGGCAAATAGATGGGGAAACAGTGGCTAACTTTATTTTTCTGGGCTCCAAAATCACTGCAGATGGTGATTGTAGCCATGAAATTAAAAGACGCTTACTCCTTGGAAGAAAAGTTATGACCAACCTAGATAGCATATTAAAAAACAGAGACATTACTTTGTCAACAAAGGTCCATCTAGTCAAGGCTATGGTTTTTCCAGAGGTCATGTATGGATGTGAGAGTTGGACTATAAAGAAAGCTGAGTGCCGAAGAATTGATGCTTTTGAACTGTGGTGTTGGAGAAGACTCTTGAGAGTCCCTTGGACTTCAAGAAGATTCAACCAGTCCATCCTAAAGGAGATCAGTCCTGGGTATTCATTAGTAGGACTGATTTTGAAACTGAAACTCTAGTACTTTGGCCCCCTGATGGGAAGAGCTGACTCACTGGAGAAGACACTCGTGCTGGGAAAGATTAAGGGCAGGAGAAGAAGGGGATGATGGAGGATGAGA
Organism: Nanger dama; assembly: GCA_917880005.1. NCBI lineage: Eukaryota > Metazoa > Chordata > Mammalia > Artiodactyla > Bovidae > Nanger > Nanger dama. The sequence goes on along the minus strand of CAKJTW010000014.1, from coordinate 28,867,677 downwards.
TGGCCGGATGGCATCACCAACTCGATGGACGTGAGTTTGGGTGGACTCTGGGAGTTGGTGATGGACAGGGAGGCTTGGCATGCTGTGGTTCACGGGGTCACAAAGAATTGGACAGGACTGAGCAACTGAACTGAACTGAACTGGACTGTGGCCTATGGGACTCCAGGACCACTCTTCCCCTTGTTCTTTCTGCTTCCAAGATGTTGCTCTCTTTTCCATGAAGCTCTTCCTTCTACCTAGAGCACCGCCTCTGATTCTTCCTTATTATCCAGGATCTTCCCTGACTCCATCACCCAAAGCAACCCCTTCATTCGGCTCCACTTTATCAATTTTCTTTCCATTGCTACATGAAATGATTGTGCTTGTTTACTTTTTCTTGCTTACTGTTTGTCTTCCTTTTTAGAACTTGAGCTCCATAAGGACAAGAACCTCATTTGTTTTCTTCACTAGGATTTGTTCAGATTTTTTCACCAGATTTGTTCAGAATCCTCAGTACCCAGCCCAGGCCTAACACACAGGAAGCTCTCAAAATTATTTGTGAAAAAGTTTTTTTTTTAAGGTTAAACACAGAGTTATCATCAGTTCAGTTCAGTTCAGTCGCTCAGTCATGTCCAACTCTTTGTGAACCCATGAATCACAGCTCGCCAGGCCTCCCTGTCCATCACCAACTCCCAGAGTTCACTCAAACTCATGTCCATCGAGTCAGTGATGCCATCCAGCCATCTCATCCTCTGTCGTCCCCTTCTCCTCCTGCCCCCAGTCCCTCCCAACATATGACTCACCAATTCCAATCTTGGGTATAGACCTGAGAGAACTGTAAACATGTGTCCGCACAAAAACATGTACATAAAAGTTTGCAGTAGCCTGGTGGTTAGTGGTTGCCTATGGGGTTGTGAGAGGTAAGCTGAGGAGAAAGAGAGAGTGACTGCTAATGGGTGGGATGTTCTTTTGAGGGGCGATGAGTGTTCTAGAATTCATTGTGGTGATAGTTGCATAACTCTATACACTGTAAGCAGGCAAATTATTAGGGATGTGAATTCTATCTCAAAGCTGCAATTTTGTGTGTGTTGGTGGGGATGGGGGGGGGGAGGCAGGGGGATGAGTTCATGAATCTGCTTCTTCTGATCACTTCCTGGCTCTTAGGGGAGACAAATCAAGTAAGACATGCCCCCATGAGCTGGTCTGTGTGCTAAGAGCTGGTCTGTGCATGCTAAGTCACTTCAGTCATGTCCGACTCTTTGCAATCGTATTGACTATAGCCCACTAGGCTCCTTCGTCCATGGGATTCTCCAGGCAAGAATACTGGAGTGGGTTGCTGTGCCCTCCTCCAGAGGAACTTCCTGACCCAGGACTCAAACCCGTGTCTCTTATGTCTCCTGCATTGGCAGGTGGGTTCTTTTCCCACACCACCTGGGAAGCCCATGAGCTGGTCTACTCTGCTCTATTCTGGAAACACACAGTGATGCAAGAAATGTCCACACACACATCTCGGTCCCCTCTGGGATTCCATCCCCATGGAGCATCCCTGGATGCTACGAGAGACCTCCTGGAAAGGGTGTCCTGGAGAGCCGCACAGGATCCAGGCCCAGGTGAGACTGCTGGGATTTTCTCTCCAGCTCTCTGTGCTAGAGCAAAGCATTCTCTTAGTCACTGGGCTCTGTCACCCCGCCCGGGGTTAATTGCCCCTCAACCTCTATGTGTGTGTCATCCACACATGTGGACGATTACACTAAACTTGGGGCTGATGACTTGGGCCACGTTGCATCACACCAGTCTTGGCCCAGTGAAGACTGGGAGAACTGGCTCTCCCAGGTGCTCGGGGTGAGTGGAAAGCCAGGGCGCTCAGCACTTAGAGGGAGAGGGGGCAGTGGTGGCACAGGGGGCTCTCTGGTCTTCCTCACTCCTCACCCCAAAACTGGGACCCAGAGTGGGTGGAGCCGTGGTGGCTCAGGCCAGAGCTGAGGATGGATGGCTGGTTGGCCTTGTGTTTGGCCTTGAAGCATTGAACTTAGAATAGGAGGGTCTATGGTTTGGTGTTGAACCAAAGAAGCCTTGGGCAGCCTTCAGGCTCCAAGATATGGGCAGAGGCCTAGGAATAAAGGTCAAGGACAGGAAGTAGGTCTTTAGAATCCTGGCCTCTCAAAGCTCTGCCATAAGATGTCAGAGAGTTACCCTGCAGTAGTTTAAGAGAATGATTCAGAAAAGAAGATCCCTGAGGTTCCTTCAGTTCAGACATTCTGCAAGCCTGATCGTGAACACCCACTGAGCACTTAGTCTGTGCTATGGCTGCGTATGCCCTGTCTCCATTCATTTTCACATAACCCTGGGAGGTGTAGCCTAGTCACAGGAATTGTTCTTTGTGATAGGGAGGTCAGCGGAGGAAATTTAGTTATTAAGCAACTCCTGATAGACACATAGTAGAGAGTCAATTAGGACTTGTTGAGACTTACAGAACAAACTTATGGTTGCTGGGGTAAAGGACAGGCGGGAGGGAGGTAGGGAGTTGGGATGGACATGTACACATTGCTGTATTTTAAATGCGTAACCATCCAGGATCTACTGTTTAGCACAGGGAATTCTGCTCAATGTTAATGGCAGTCTGGATGGGAAGGGAGCTTGGGGGAGAATGGATACATGTATATGGGTGGCTGAGTCGCTTAGCTGTCCACCTGAAACTATCGCAACATTGTTAATTAGCTATACCCCAACACAAATCTGGAGACGGAAATGGCAACCCACCTCAGTATTCTTGCCTGAAGATTGCCATGGACAGAGGAGCCAGGCAGGCTCCAGTCCATGGGGTCACAAAGAGTTGGACACGACTGAGTGACTCTCACTCAATACAAAATAAAAAGTTTTCTTTAAAAATAAAGACTTGTTGACTGACTGACTGGTTGCTTAGATTTGTGCTGGACATTGTGAGGGGATGCAGAAGAATTACAAGTCAATTAGTGAGTACTCACTGTGTGTATTCTTCTGAAAAGTATTGTCCGATCTTGAAAGAGAGACCAAACTTCTATAGGTTTTTCAGTGTTGGCAGTTAATTCAGGTGAAAGTAATAGGGTCCAAATTCAAGAAAATATATTGTGAAATAAAAATATATGTATTGGTCTCTGCTCCCTCCAATTCCTGTCATAGAACAACTGCATCCCTTGTAAATAGAATACTAGGAGAATCTTTTGTTTTAGACTTTTAGGCTTTGACCCTGGATCTTGACTCAGAGTTCCTGAAGTTCTTTTAATCTCCTGGGTGATAGAGTGTCTCTTGTTCTAATGAGGCAACTCTGGGTGGGCTCTTGAGCTTTCCTGGATGGGGGCTGGGCACCAGAAAGTCATGATGAGAAGCTTAGACATTTCGGCCCCACCCCCTCATCCCCTAGAAAGGGCAGAGAGGCTGAAAATGGCGTTGACAATTGATCATGCCTACCTGAGGCAGCCACCATAAAATCCCAATAGTGTGGGGCACGAGGAGCTTTCAGGTTGGTGAGCACTGGGAGGGTGAACGTGGAGACAGAGAGTCCTGCCCTCCCAGACCTCACCTGTATGTCTCTTCATCCGTCTGCTCATCTGTGTCCTTTATCATACCCTTTAATAAAAGGTAAGTGTGAGTAGATGTTTCCCTGAGTTTGGTGACTTGTTTTAGTCAGTAACTGAATCCGAGGGGGGAGGAGGTCGTGAGGTCCTTCAGTTTGCAGTTTAAGTTGAACGAAAGGTGTAGGTAAGAGGAGACCTTATTACTTGCAATGGAATCTGAATTTGGGAGCAGTCAGTCTCATGGGACTGTGCCCTTAACCCGTGGGATGTGTCAGAACTGAGTTAAATCACAGCACATTCATCTCATGTCACAAAATTGCTTGGTGTGGGGGAAAAAAACCCACCTTCTGGTGTCAGTGTTGTGAGTAAGGTAGGAATGGGGAATCACAAGATGAACACTGAGTTTTTCCCATCACAAACATCTTAATCCAACTAGAGAGAAGCTAGTTTTCAATATTTGTTTTAGATTTTCTAAATATGGTGAAAAGCTCCAATATTCGAGGTTACTGAAAAAGTTGTACTTAAGAGGAAAGTTGTATGATATAATATACTACCACTGTATTGCGTGTTGTCTCATTTTATCTTTGAAACTCCATGGGATAGTAATGGGGTATTATTATTCTCTTTTGCAGATAGAGAAACTGAGATCTAGGTAGTAAACTTGTAAGTAATATAACCTGCATTTCACTTTAGGGTATATATATTTTAAGCCATAGTCTAGTAAATTCTTAAGGTTGCATCCTTAACCATTATAGATAAAATAGTAGCCTCACTCAGAAAACCAACCATAGAGAAAATTGGAAACTTCTCTATACAAAAAATTGTCAAGTCACAGTTGTTTTCAGACACATTTCCAGCTCTTACTAGCTATGTGTTCTTGGGCAAATTACTTATCCTTTTTGAGCCTTGACTGCATCTTCGTCTGTAAAATGGGGATAAAAGTACCCATTCATAAGTGTGATGTGGCAATCGACTCAGACACTGCCCATAAAGAGGATTCAATACACATTAGCTACTCTTCTGGTAGCAAAGTCCTGAGATGAGGAGTGTGAGGATGGAGAAGAATGAGGCTTCAGTGGAAGGGTAAGTGTCATGAAGATGGGCACCATGCTCGGCTGCTCCTGCTAATTTTAGTGGCCAGAGCAGTGTTCGGTACATGATAGGTGCACAGCAAATTATTGTTTACAGATGTATAATAGTTAAGCAAGATTTCAGGGGCTGAGTGGTAAATGGAAGGGAACATATTTCAGCAAAATGATCCAGGCACCGGGATCAAACCAGTCCATCCTAAAGGAAATCAACCCTGAATATTCTTTGGAAGGACTGATGCTGAAGCTGAAGCTCCAATACTTTGGCCACCTGATGTGAAGAGCCAACTCATTGAAAAAGACCCTGATGCTGGGAAAGGTTGACATCAGGAGGAGAAGCCGGCAACAGAGGATGAGACAGTTGGATGGCATCATCTATTCAACAGACATGAGTTTGAGCAGACTCCAGGAGATTGTGAAGGATAGGGAAGCCTGGTGTACTGTAGTCCATGGGGTGGCAAATAGTCGGACACAACGTAGCAACTAAACTACAACAGCAGCAACAATTACCTTCAAGGTCGTGGGTCCTGGGCCTTCTGTTCTGACTCAAGAAAGGGAACCAAAAGGCACTACAGATAGTTTTGGATACTGCCTACTAGTGGGTGGTTCAAAGGGATCTGGATGTTTTGGGGGAGAACTTTGGAAACTAGCTGGAAATCTGATCTTGCTCTGTGTAATGCCCACCATTCAGTGCTTCAAGGGTCTCCATCAGGAACCCCTAAACCCCCGTTAGTTTAGGGAAACTGTGGGAAAATTAAAGCTAAAAAGAAAACCCCAATATGAACTTAGAAAACTTGGAAGGCTGAACTGAATTCTGGGCACATTTTAGCAGTCAAAAGCACTGAGTGAAGACAAATTGTAGGCAGATGTGTTTATACATAGTTTCAAGCTGATGGTAATAACATCTTATGTCCTGAAAGTTTACTTCAGTGTTTCCCATGAGCCATCTCACACTATCACTTGATCTCACAGGGGCAGGCAAAGAAGACCCTATCTTTGCTAGGTCACAGCTGAGAGAACTAAGGTGGAGAGATTTGACCAAATTTCCACTTCTGGGGAAGGAACCGAGCCAGGGCTGGACCTGGGTCAAGGTGCGTTGTCCCTACGCAGTGTTCTAGGTTGGATACACAGACAGTTTCAGGGGAAGTTTTGCCTTCATGAACTTTTGTTGATCACAGTTATTAGGGGCTTGAATGTGAAATGCAGAGTCTTGCAGGCACTTCGGCTGCAGCCGGCCTCAGCCAAGCCACCAGCCTGGGGACCTAGAGACTCTCTGGCCTTTCCTGAGATTGTTACCTGTCCCGTCCATGTAGGAGTGCTGTCCTAAGGGCTAGAGGAGATAAACAAAGAGAAAGGGCTTTGCAAATGTGGTTGTTAATGTCTTAAAATCCATGTGCATAGAGGAAAAAACTCATATTCTTATAGATTAATTGGATCTAAACTGAGAAATCTTTTGAAAGCTGAAAAAGCAGAAAGGCTCATGCTTTCTTTCCAAACTCTGAATAACCTATTGGAGAAAAGGAATAACACAGTTGCATGCTTGAATATTTAAAGTTCCTCAAAGACATAGATAACAAATTTATGTTAACAAAGGGGGAAAGGAAGGGAGGGGATAGTTAAATTAGGAGTTTGGGATTAGCAGATACAAACTACTATGTATAATAGATAAACAATGAAGATTTACTGTGTAGCACAGAGAACTGTTTTTAATATCTTGTAATAAACTATAATGGAAAAAATCTGAAAAGTATATATATACACATATATATAAAACTTCGTCACTTTCTATACACCAGAAGCTAACACAACATTGTAAGTTAACTATACCCCACAAAAATATCTAAAGTTTCTCAGGTTGTCTAGATTTAAAGTCTGGATAACTTTGTATCTTTTAAAAATAATTCATATTAGAAAAGCCAAAAGTTCAAAATGCACAATGTTTCCCTTTCACTGGGGAAATAATATAAATGTCTATCTTTTGGTGACAGTTGGCGAAACACAGCATGATGAATCTGGGGATCCGCAGGGCTTCGCCTTCAACGACTTCCCACTTTTCATCTGCTCTGATAAAAACACATCTGAAGCAGCTGAAAAAATGAAGCTAGGAAAAGAATTATTTACATCCCAATGAAGTTGTCCTTTTAAAATACTCTTGAGTTGCAAAGAATAAAGGTTCTAACAAGAATGCACATATTTAATATTTTAAACTTTATTATCAAAACAGCATATTGACACTTAAGAAATTTTAAAAATATGATGACCCATTACACCGGTCTAGTACAGCTGACACTATCATGATAAGAACATAGATGTGAGGCAGAAAATCTGGATTTGAGCATTAGCTCCATCCTGCATAAACTATTGACAGTGGCAAGGTTATTGACTCTTTGCTTCCTTGTTGCAAAATGAAATTGTGTTCTGAGGACAGAATGAAATAATATTCATGCAAGTGCTTTGCAAATGTGAGTTATTATTTCTTGGTGCTCCTTTAATATTTAACCATGAAATATATACATGCATATATATATATATAAAATTTCCCCTTCAAATTCTTATTTATTGCACATTGCACCTGTTTTTCTTCTCTCTGGGTTCTGATCACCCTTCTGTCCTTGTCTTTCTGGGCAAATTTTGGTGGCATTTTCTTCTTCCTTGGACTGTGATTCTCTCTCTCTGTGTGAGATTTTCTGTTCCTCAGCTCTTCTGCAACAATCTCCACGCTGCCTGGTCCCCTTCATTGACTCCCTTCTCTTGTGCCCAGTCTCTCTGCTTAGAGATTAGGTTCTCCAGAGTTGAAAAGGACCTCACTTTTTAGAGGTTAGGAAGCCGAGACTAGGGGCCCCTGGGAAGACGGTGCTTAAGAGTAACAGAGCAGCAACAGAGGTCCAGTCCTGAGTCTTAGCCCAGGGCTTCCCTCCACCACACTTCCAGTAAGGATCCTTCTCTCTGGGCTTCGGATTCAAAGCATGGATCTCAACCCTCTTTATACCTGCTCAAAGCAGTATTTGCTGTTCAACCAAATTTAGAAATTATATCACAATGGCTACTATTTATTGGTGGGTACTATGTACCAAGGCCTGTGCCAAGTGTTTTATACAAATGATTTCGGTGAGTGGACATAAATACTTTGTTTGGGACGAACCATTATCCCCGTCTGAGGGAGGCTCTTAGATAAGGAGTAACTTGCCCAAGGACACAGAGGTCATACCCGGAGAGCTGAGATACTATTTGCAGCTGTTCAGTCTCTAAGTCGTGTCTGACTCTCTGCAGCCCCATGGACTTCAGCACACTGGGCTTCCCTGTCCTTTACTACCTCCTGGAGTTTGCTCAGATTCAAGTCCATTGAGTTGGTGATGCTATCCAGCCATTTCATCCTCTGTCATTCCCTTCTTCTGCCTTCAATATTTCCCAGCATCAGGGTCTTTTCCAGTGAGTTGCCTCTTCACATCAAGTGGCCATAATATTGGAGCATCAGCTTCAGCATCAGTCCCTCCAATGAATATTCAGATTGATTTTTTTAGGATTGACTGGTTTGATCAAGGGACTCTCAAGAGTCTTCTCTAGCACAGCAGTTTGAAAGCATCAATTCTTCACTTCTATGCCAGATCTGAAAGTCTGTTCTACAAACCACTCAACACTCCCTGCTGTGAATGTTCCTTTAAGGCCTCTCACATCCCCCTGGCAGCCCCAGAGTGCCAGCCTGTCTTACTGCCTGTCTCTCACACCTCTTGGAATCTCACCTCCTCCTCCAGAAAGCCTTCTCAGATGGATCAGAGAAGAGTAGAGATGTTCTGTCTGATGTGGGAGTCTTGTGGTCACAGCAGTGTCTCACTTATCCTAACACTCTGTAAGTATTTGACTGGCTGTGCCCAGGTGGCACAGTGTGCCTCTGCAGGGCATACCCTCCTCCTGTCTGTCAGCGCCACCAGTCTGTCTGCAGGTGCTTCAGTCCTGTGGAAAAATTAGCAGCAGTCGGTGGGTGGTCCTGGTGAACCACTGCATGTGCCAGCTGCCCAGTCACGTCCCAGACCCCGTGGACTGTAGCCCGCCAGGCTCCTCTGTCCATGGGATTCTCCAGGCAAGAGTACTGGAGCCGGTAGCCGTTCCCTTCCCCAGGGGATCTTCCCGACGCAGGCATCGAACCCGGGTCTCCTGCATTGCCAGCGGACACTTTACCACCTGTGCCACCTGATTTTTTCTCAAGGAGGAGCCCGTGTAAATATGACTGTGGGGGCCCTGGCTCTGGGCCCATGTTTCAAGGGGCCATAGCAGCCATGGGCCCAATTTTGGAGAAATTCGTGGAGGGAAGAAGACCTTGACATCCCCTCACACCAACAGCAAGCGAAGGAGCTGGGTGTGTTCAGGTGGGCAGATGCCAACTCAGAGGGTCACCAAACCATTCCCCCGAGTATGAGGGGGCGGTCGTGCTGAAGCGGGACTTGGCTTCTGCTGGGAGGGGGACTGGGAGTTCAGGGAGACGGGTGTGGGCCAATCACGAGGAAGAGCAGCTGAGCCAAATCCTTCTTTGGAAACAGGCACCGAGGACTGTCTCCAGATGGTGCATCTTCCGCTCCCATCTGGGCACAGCTGGGTGGCTTCCAGGGAGGGGCATCGCAGAGGGTCCATCTGAGACAGCTTGGTTGCTGTGGCCTGGGACATCCTGAGGACAGGCCCAGCCTTGCTCACTGCCCACCGTTAGAGGGGGTGGGGGCCAGAGTGTGCCAAGGTAGCCCAGGGTTCTGCCAGAGGCGTCTTACCTAGTTTATCCCATGCAATCATGGATTTGGGGTGATGCTAACCATCCCAGACAGTGATGGGAACTGTGATGGTCACGGGGAGAAGACCCGTGGTACCTCTCTGCCTCCTGCTGATCCTGCACCAGACCCAAGGGATAGAAACACCGCGACGAAGGGAAGGCGGCTCCTGGGTTGAGGGTTCTGGGCTCTCTGATGCACTCAGCTGTGGGGTCACCAGGTGGTCCTTTGGACATGCTCAGGCTTCCTGCCCACCTTTCTTTTCTAGGTATGCCTGGCCTTCCTCCCTCTGCTCTCCCCATTACTCAAGCCAAGAGGCCCCTTATCTGTAAGACATGGGAAGCCTCAGCCGTGCCCCACCAGCCAAGCCCCCTACCAGTCTTCCTCAGGCTACCCAAGGGGCCAGCTGGGACCAGGGACATCATTTAAGCACATGGATTGTTTCTTCTTGGTTTGGAAAAAGTACCCCCACTCTATCCAGCCTCCCCTTATACTGTCTGGGAGCATCCTTAGCCAAGTACCTGGTGTTGATCCAGGCCAGTGGCCCTGCTGGTCTGGACTCAGGGAAAGTGCTGGACTGGGGGCTGGGGCTGGGGGTGGGGAGCAGGGGCTGGGTAGGGGAGGTACAGACTCTGGGGTGGGGCAGGTGTCTTGACCCAAGGGGTCTCTCCTGGTGACTTACTCCCTTGAGGGTGACTCCTCTCTGGCTGGCCTCTAAGTATGTGGTCTGTGTGTCCCAGCTTCCCTTAGACATGAAGGGAAACCCCTCTGCAGAGCTCTGAGTGATGGAGAAGCTCAGAAGTGGGGTGCCTAGGAGGGAGGGCACTCAGAGTTTCCACAGAGGAAGCGAGGAAGAAATTCGGGAGTGAGGCTGCTGGATTCAGGAGCCAGGACCATTGGCAACCAGGTGCAAATAGAATGGCTAAGAGCCTCGATTCCCAATCTGTAGCCGGAAGGAGCTCGCAAGGACCTGGGTAGTGGCAGCTGGAGCAGCCGTGAAAGTGGAGTGCCAAGGGTTTAGTCTCAAAATAGTAGTGAGATTTCTGTCACTCTTCACGCTCTTGGGGTTGCCTTGAGGCACTTGCTTGTTTGCATGGATGATATAGTTTATGTGAAACTTCCTCCACCCTGAAGGAAAATGACCCAGAGGCAGGAAAGGAGGAGGCTATGGATGGCCTGGGGTCCCCACTGCAGTGGAGATGAATGGTAGGGCAAATGAACACCTGGGTCCGTTGCACTGCTTGCCTCTGGGTGGGAAGTGGTCGAGGTCGGGTCCCTGGTCGGAGAGAACTGAGGATGGTGTGACTAGGTGTCTTCCTTCTATGGAGACAAGCCAGTGCAGAAGCCGAGGGCAGATGTGGGTCTTCCCCAAGGCCAGTTCTGTTGGGGGAGAGTCCAGACCTTAGGCCAGCCCAGCACCTACCCCTCTGGAAAGAGGAAAACTACCAGCGCAGAATTTCAAGCCTCAGTGTCCCTCAGCACCACCTCACAGCCCCAGCACATACCCTGCATGTTCCCTCGACCCCGGGCAGGGTCCCGCCTTTCTGTTCTTTGCCACCCTCACCCCAGCAGCTACTGCGGGGCCTGGTGCTGAGCCATCAGCACTGACTGAACTGAACCAATGGCTGGTGGAGCTTTGCACGTGGGTCCTAAGGCTTGGTCAGCAAGGACGCTGAGACAAGCTGTGTCTCTGACGGGCCCAAAGAACAGAGCAAGAAATACAGCCGACATCTCTCCAGAGCCTCACAGTGCTGGACATATTCTCTGGGGGTGGATGTGGCACCACTGTCTTCCAGAGAGTGAATCTGAAGTCCTCCAAGTTCACATAGCTGGCCTTTATCTCCAAGGTGGGGTTCCCATCCCCCTAGGCTGGTCCAGGACCCCAGTCCTGAGCTCTTACCAGAGGCCGGTGGGACCTTCAGGGAATGACGTGAAGTTAAGGGTGACCCTGGGAGGCCAGTGATCTGCCTGGGGGACAGAGTGGGGGTCCTCAAGTCTGGTGCATGGAAGGAAAGGCCCAATGCTAGTCTCCAGCCTTAGTCCCTGGTGGCCTGAGTAGGGGTGGGTGCCTCCCTAGGAAAGAGGGAAAACAAGGCACAATTTGGCATCTCCTTGGGAATGGATAACCATGTGGCAGGAGTCCCCCTGCCATGGCAGGCTGGTGGAGGGAGGAAGAAGGGGATGGGGCCAAAGCTGAGTTCTTTTGGAGAGCCAGGGCAGTGATGCCCCAAATCACCCAAATCTGCAGATCCCTGGGGTCTCTGCCTGGGCCCTCCGGAATGCCTCTCCTTCATCCTCTGCCTCTGAATTCGATTCCCCTCCAAGCACCTTTGGAGCCATTGAGCCAATGGTTTCCAATCTGATCTAGAACTTTCCATTTTCCTGTATGTAAGTGGAGAGAATAGTAGTCACATCCGTTGTTGTTGCTTGAATGTCCCCAGTGAGGCTCTCCCTGACCTTCCTGTTTCGAACTGTGATTTTGCCTCCCAGCCCTCTCCATCTTCTTCCCTGCCTTGTTTTGCTCTATGACCCTCTCCTCTTCCTAACACACTGTATTGTCTATCTATCACCATCATTATTATCTATCTGTTTTAAAAATTATTTCTGTCTGCCCCACCCCCAAAATGCTAGTGCCATAAGACAGGGGTCTTCACATATTTTGTTTACTGGGTCCCCAGCACTTAAAATGGTGCCAGGGACATAAGAAGCCCTTAACACATATTTGTTCAATGAATGAGTGAAGAATGGGTGAATAGGATTGTTGTAGGGATTAAACGCATCGCTGTATGTGAAGCATTTGGTAGGATACTCAGCACCTTATTATTATTTCTGCTGTTGCTATTGTTTGTTAGATGTGACTTGTACAGATTCCTCAGGCTCTTAGCTCTCAGGTTGTCCATCTGTAAAGTGAGGAGACTGAATCACTAGAGGAACTCTCAGCTTCCTTCAGGCTCTAAAAGATCTGCAGTTCTGTGATCTTTGTGCTCCAGATACTCAAGAGTCTGGAAGGTTCTTCCTGAAGTTCACCTTCCACTGTTCTCAGCAGCTCAGCTGGGTGTGGAGGTGCTAAGTAACCCTTCACGGCTCCTCTTGCTGTTTCTTTAGACTTGACTTGTTTTGACAGAATAGGGCAGAGGTATGGAACCATGAGTCAGCCTAGGATTTCTTGGAACCTTTTCCCTTCAAAACATTTGTATGTCTTATTTGCACTGGTTTTGATGTCTTGTTTCATAACATTTTATCATTTTCAATAGAGGCAATTCATTATGTGCATAATTAGAAGCAGTTTGATTTTAATTTCCTTTAGCGTTTTTATAGAAATAAGCAAAAAAAATTATTCTTGCCAGACCACATGTCCTGATTTGAGATGTGGACATGCGGTCCTTGCAGACGAAGGTTCACACTGTCCTGCCATGAGTGGGCCTCTGAGCTTGATCGATCCCCATGGGGACAGGATCATACCTCAGAGGGCTCAGAAGTACCTGTTTTAGGAGCCGAGGTTGGCAGGGCTAAGATCGTCCTCACAGGTGCTGTGAGGACATTTGGGGCCATTATGTCTCCCCCAGAATCCTCTTCTGAAAGAGGCAATCTGGAACCCCTGTTCTCCCCAGCAGCTGACTTTGTGGGGGCAGCTTTAGGAATAAAGGTAGCTTCATCCTCCAGGTATTTGGCATTTGCTGAGTAACTGCGGAAGCCTTGGAGGAGGGGCAGGGGACAGGTCTGGCTAGTTCTGCGCTGTTGTTCATACATGGGATTACCTCACATGTCCCAACCAGCTTCCCCGCCCAGCTGCGGGGGAGGTGCGGGGGGCGGCCCTCAGTTCCAGCCCCGTTTTTCCCTACATGCCTGGGACGCCAGAGGCCAACATGGATCTTCTCTCCAACACCAGCTGAGTCCGGAGGCTTTAGCCCTTGGGAGACCATGGAAAGGGACAGCCGCCGGGTGAGTGTGTCTGGGGACCTCGGGCCAGAACCTCCTAGCACCGGGAAAGCAGGGATGAGTTGGCAGCTAGGTGTGGCACGGGCACCCGTGTGCGCCTTGGGTTTCAGAGGACATTGAAGGTGCCTTTTCCAGGAGCTACTTGGCAGCTACTTGGGCAGCCTGCTTTATCACAGTTCCTAGAAGGGGCTGCATGGGAGGAGAAGCTGATGGGATTTGGAGACTAGTCAGGAAGCACCCCCTGGGCTCTGTGGCTGGATCCCAGGTTCCCACTCTGAGGTCCCTGAGAACCCCAGCCAGTGTGTGTGCTCTTGGGAAGTCTTTGCTGGTTTGAGAATCACAAAAAATTATTAATAGCATTCTAACCAAGCTTCACCCAAGGTTATCTTGGGTGACTTTCTCACTAAACCATCCTGGAAAAGGTGACTTTCTTAAGATCTTCAAGAGGCTTTTTCAACTCCCCTTGGTCATTATTTTGAGCCTCCATAATCGTCACACTTGGAAAGTGCTTCCTTATGTCTAGCCACGATTCCTTCTGCTGCAACCACAGTGACTTTCCTCTTCTGCTTTCGGTGGTGGAGAGCAGGCAACTGTCCTCCGTGGAAAAGCCAGCCATGGATGTCTGAAGGCTTCCAAAGCTTCTGTTCAACGATGCCTCAGCTTAGCTTTCTCTTCTTGAGGGACACTCCTCTTGTGCTCTAACTTCTCCTCAGGTCTTATTTTCTGCTCATCTCCACCTTCTTCTGTTCTCTACTGATGTGATAGAATCTAGGACTTGGGGAAGGATGAGCCACCTCTGGAACGGAAGCCTATGTTCTGGTTGACAGTGGGCTTGTGGTCCATTCTGAACCCTAGAAGTGTTTCTGCACACTTTACCATCATCTCTCCCACCATTTCCCCCAGCTCCTTCTTGACTTTTCTGTCCCAGGTTTTCTTTCCTGCCCTCTGCTCTGGACTTCTTGGCTTGTGTCTCTGCTTCACCAAGGTCATTTGACCCTAGGCTTCTGGGGGTCATCGGAGCCTCTGGTGAGCAGTAAGGGTAATGCAGAGGGAGGGTTGTCTGAGGTATGGGGAAAGTTGAACCCATGGTCTCAGCCATGGGTCATGTTCCTCGATAACTTGCTGGGAACCTAAACTTCATGTTCCTAGACAAGAGAGGTGAGAACAGAAGCTATCTGAAGGGTCAGTCCCTGGGGCAGGGTGACGGGGGTGGGTGATACCTGCTAGGAAGCTCACCTCTCCAGAGTTAGGGACCAACATAGAAGGTCACTGGAGGGGCATAGGTTGGATGCAGGCTTTTCATTATTGATGGAATAAATGACACGTGTGTGGCAGGTGCCATGTTCACTCTGGGAGGCTGTCCTAACTTACCTTGGAATGAAAAAAACTGAACAATTGCTTCCTTAATTAGGGTTCTTAGATTTGTCCCCTTATTTAAGGTGGAAACTCTAAGATTGTGAGCCTGAGCAGGGGGACAGAGAGAGCTTCCTGGGGGTTTAATCTTATCGGCAGTGGGTTTCTTAATACAAATGAAATTGATTAAGAGCAAAGTGGGAGTAATTGATCATCCAAGGCTGTGCCTTCTCCCTGAGGACTCCATTGTAGAAAGATGTGTTGTACTTTTTGACCATCAGCTCCACAGAGGAGTGAGAAAGATGGTGGCCACTGGACTTCAGCCTGATGAAGCTTCTCTGTGAGCTGCTTGGGACTTCAGGGGAATCTTGGAAAGAAGGTAGAGAAGGCTCAGAGCTTCTTTGTATTCAAAGGAGAAGCTGTAGGGTGTGGTGGACAGAACACTGACCGAGTTCCCGGTCAGCTGTGACTTTGAACCAATTACTTAACCTTTCCGCACCTTAGTTTCTTCATCTGTGAAATGGAACCAATGTAGTATCTACTTCAAGGAGTCTTAGAACAGTGTCTTTCACATAATAAGGCTCTTTGATGAGAATGTCTAGCATAGTTAGATAGATATATGGGTAGACATATATTCATAGCTAAGATTTATCATCATCATCATCATTGTCTAGGGTCTAGTCCTAGTTCCTCTAAATTTGGACAAATATCTTCTGTTCTCTGTTCCTCAGTTTCCCCACTTACAAAATGAGAGAGTTGGACAAATTGCCCCAAGGCCCTTTCCTGGTTCCATGACAGTCTCTGGAATCACATAGAATGAAATTACAGATGTGCCACACTGGAGATGCACACTGATTCTTAAAAAATAGTGTATATTTTGTGTTTTTTCATAAGGCTTCACATTCTTAATCCTTAAAGAAGTGTCACATTTATTAAAGAAAGACAGGAGTAGACCCACTGATAAAGCAACAATTCCCTGTAGAGTGGATCTTCCCCTCCTGGGTCTACTTAAAGTGGAGCAGGTTTTCCAAGACCACACATACAGTGGGCTTGAGAATGGCTGGAGATCCCAAGTCTGGTCCAGGATGAGGCAGCCTCTCTACAGGAGGCTTGTCAGGTTCCCAAGATGGCAGACAGCAGGCTCAGGTGACTCTGCCATTGCCTAGACCCTAGAGCGTATGCACCCCCTAGGACCTCCAGCACCTGCCCCTCATCCTTGCAGGTATGCATCCCTCCCCTGAAACCTCTGGGTTCCGTGTTGGCATTGGTGCTGAGCAGCCTTCTACCAAGCCCATCCTGCCTTGCCTCCCCCTGTGTTGTCCCTGTGATCTGGCAAATGTGAGCGTGCATGTGGGGGTGTGTGTGCGTGTATGGGGCTCCAGGCTGGGTGCTGGGCAGGAAGACCTACTGACATAACAATAGCCACTTAGCTTAAGTGTCTTGGGTAAGTGTTTTGGCAAAACAGCTTCCTCGTGGTACGGCAACAATGGGGGTGGATGGTGCCCAGCCAGGCAGGGAGGGTGCTGGACTGGGGCATGAGGGAAGCTAGCACAGGGAACCCCGGGCTTGGTCAGCCAAGTGGAGGCCTTGATAATGCCAGGTGGAGTCTGTGATAGGGTAGCAATACCCAGGGATGCCCACGGGGCTCCCATTCATACCAACCCTGAACTGTGTCAACATCCCACCATTGGCAGAGAGGGGACATAAGGAGAAACTGAGGAACCAAGTTCCTGGGAAACCAAACATTGTTTGCTCGGCAATAGGGAGTACTCAATACTCTTTGAATTATTTGATTAATGAATGAATGAATGAATAGGAAGGTGTTTTCATTCTGGCCTAATAAGGATCCCCAGCTTTTTCGCACGTTTAAGAGGCATTGTAAACTAGAAGGAACTTTAGCTCCCAATCATGCTGGCAATTTTCAAGTTCTTTGTAGCAGCAGCCTCTTTCATTCAGATGAAATCTTATCTGGAACCCATTGTATCAAACTGAAAAGTTAATCTGCTCTGTTTGAAGTGGGATAAAGGACTTGAAGACTTTTACTTACTAAGCTGGATTCCAAGGCGTCTCCATGGAACTCGAGTGCTCTATAGAAACTTGTCTGAAAATGGCTGGTTGTTTTTTTAAATTTATTTAAAATTTTTAAATTTTGTATTGGGGTATACCAGCCCAGTAACAAACAACATTGTGATAGTTTCGGGTGAACAGGGAAAGGACTCAGCCATACACATACATGTATCCATTCTCCCCCAAACCGCCATCCTATTCAGGCTGCCACATAACATTGAGCAGAGTTCTCTGTGCTAGACAGTAGGTCTTTATTGGTGATCCAGTTTAAATATGGCAGTGTGTACATGTCCATCCCAGACTCCCTGACTATCCCTTCCTGCCTTTCCCCCACCCCACATGCCCCAGCAACCATAAGCTCAGTCTCAGAGTCTATGAGTCTGTCTGGAAAACAGCTGATTGTTCAATCCCTTCATTGTGTAAAGTTGCCAGCTCCAGAAAGGAATGCCGTTATCCCTCAGGTCACAGAGCTGGTTCAGAGCAGAAGCAAGATTCCCTGGTGCCTTCAGTGCATGGGGTGAGGGGCGCCTCACAGCTCCGGCTCCTTATTCTGGAGCCCAGTTTATTTCCAGGCTGCCTCGGGCCCCTGAGGCTAAGATTGCTTGTGTGGGTGTGTGGGCAGGCAGGGGCGTAGGGGGTTGGGGATGGTGGTACTGGGGGGCTGGGTGGGAGGAGATGCTGGGGAATCTGCCTGTTCTGAGGGACCTGTATCTGTGGGGTTTTTCCGGGTCCAGGGAAGGGAGGGGAGGAGTCAGCCCTGTGTACTGGAGATGAGACGTAGCCTGGCTTGGACAGTAGGGATGGAAAGAAGCCTGAACCTCTCTGATCCAGTCCAGTTGATCCAGTCCAGTTCATGCTGGAGGGCGTTCAGGATCCCCTGCGGTGGCCCATGGGCTCCACAGGCTCCCAATAAGCCAGGGAGCTTTTTGGGTGCTGTTAAAGGGGCTCCTGATCTTTCTTGGTATCCCGGCTTCTGCAGAGGTTGGAGACCACCTCTTCCTGCCTAGCCTGGAGTGCTGGGGTGCCCACTCCTCGAACCTCCTTGATGCTCAGGATCCCTGGAAGAGTGACACTGTCACAGGGGCCTCAAGCTAGTGAAGAGTCCTTCCTTTTCTGAGCTTGTTAAGGGGGCGGCCAGTAGTGGGAGCCTGGAGGTGGGCAGCAGCCTGAGGACAGGAGTCAGAAGGTCCGGATTCTGATCCTGCTGCTGCCCCCACTGGCTGTGTGACCTTCGGCAAGTCACACTGCCTTTCTGGGCCTTAATGACCTCAGCAGTAGGAAAATGGGTTGGACTAGGGGGATTTCAAGATGCTTCTAGTCTGTAGACAGCCTAGAGCACAGCCCAGGGCTGAGGAGGGAGGCCCAGTCAGTGCGGGCTGGACTTGAATGGCCCTGATGGACCTGCCCCTTGGCCTTGAAGACACGTTCAAGTTGCTGCAGGTGGACCATCTTTTTTTTTAATTAAAAAAAATAAATTTAGTTTTAAAAATTGGAGTATAATTGCTTAACAATGTTGTGTTAATGTCTGCTGTTCAGCAATGTGAATTAGTTATATGTATACATATATCCCCCCTCCACCCGCCCCCGGCAAGCTGCAGTCATGGGGTTGCAAAGAGTCAGACATGACTGGGCACCTGAACAACAGCAGCAAATCCCCTCCCTCTAAGCCTCTCTGCCACCTCGACACCCACCCCACCTCTCCAGGTCATCACAGATCACCTGGCTGAGCTCCCCTGCGTTATGCACACGGCTGTGCATATGCCAGTGCCGCCCTCTCAGGGCTTCTCAGGTGGCACTAGTGGTAAAGAACCCACTGCCAACCCAGGAGACACGAGAGATGCAGGTGGGGGAGGATCCCCTGGAGGAGGGCATGGCAGCCCACTCCAGCATCCTTGTCTGAAGAATGCTGTGGACAGAGAGGCCTGTGAGCCATGGCCCATGAGGTCGTAAAGAGTCAGACACGACCGAAGCGACTTAGCACTTCCAACGTGACTCTCTCAGTTCGTCCCACCCTCTTCTTCCCCTCCTGTGCCCACAAGTCCGTTCTCCATGTCTGCATCTCTGTTGCAGGCGGACATTCTTAAAGCGTGAGACGTTATTAAAGGGTACTTTTCCCTGTGCTGCCCGGGGCTCTGAGTGACGCACAGAGTGCAGCCTGCTGTCTGCGGGTAAATAACTGTCTCTGCGGAAAGCCCAGGGCACGGTCCACAGCAGCAGCCACATAACTGCTGAAATGAAGCAATCTGAGAGTGACTGTGACATCACTCAGCACAGCCAGAGGCCCCCGCCTCCCTGGCACCTCTGGCTGGGCCTGCAGGAGATGCAGAGAGGCCAAGGGCAGGACACACTTGGGGGCTTGCTAGCTCACTCCCATCCCCCACCAGGTAAGGGGCCAGGGCAGAGCTGCAGCAGGAAACCCTGGCCCAGGAGCCATGGTGACTCTACCCTGGATGCAGTTGGTACAGAGGGCAGGTCTCTAGTTTTAGTCCCTGTTCTACGATTAGACAAGACGTACCTGAGCAACTTTGAGCAAAGCATACAAATAATTAGGGCCTCTACTTTCTTGTCTGTAAAATGGGCATAATAATCCTCAGCAACTCCTGGCTAGGAAGGGGCTTGGAAAGAGCCTCAGGGCCCAGGGCTGAGCCTGCTCTTGTCAGCCCTCTCCCTGGCCCATCCCCGCTGCCTTCCTATGGACCCCGGCCCTGCCTCCCTCCTCCTGCCCCAGAACATCTTGAGGGGACTGGATGAGTTTTGAGTAGGGGTCCCTGGGAGCTGCAGAAACATTGGCAGGTGGCAGCAGTGGCCACCTGGGGTATAGGCCTGGTCCATAAGAGGGTGAGGCTTCACAGCTCTGTTTGCTGAGGGGGTAAACCCAGAGACCACGTCAGGGGTAGATGGGGTTAGATAGGAAGAAATGCCTTAGGATTGGCAATGCTAAGCCAGGGAAATGGCCCTGAGTCACCCGGGCTTCAGCTCTGCCCTGTCCCCCTCCCTCCCAGGGAAGCAGAGGAGCCTCTGGTCTGCAGGTAGGCTGTGGAGAGCCTGGGCCTTGGTCCTCTGAGTTCCATTCCTGGGTCTGCTGCTCACAGGCCAAGGCCAGGAGTCAGGCCGGTTCAGGCCTGGCCTCTGCCCCTTATGTCCAGGACCAGGGGCAGGAAGTCTCCTCCCTGCCCTGTTCCCCACCTGCTCAAGGCACCTGCCCTGAGGGTGAGGTCAGGTCTCCAGGAGGGATGCTGGAATCTCAGCAACTGCTCTCCAAGAACTGAGGGAAGGAAATGAGTTACTGCTCTAGTAGGCTAGACATCAGAAAGGACTTCCAGGAAGGTGGAATGGCAGGCCATCAACAGCCATGGAACCTCCTATTCTGGGGGTCCCAGAAAATGAGAATACCTAGCATGTCCTGTGATGTTTGGAGTCAGGAAGACGGAGTCAATGGCCTCTCTCTGACGCTGTGTTCCTCTGGTCTTGGGGCCACCATCCTCTGTCCCCGCTAGGGGGACACTCTTGGGTGACTCCCTACATGGGCCGCTCTGTCTGGCACTTGGAGGTCCAGTACTATTCTCTTGCCCTGGTCCGCGGGCTCAGAAACTCTCCACCTGCCTCCCACCCTGTCTGACACTAGAGCGCTTGTGCTCCTGGGGCCTCCAGCCCCTTCTGGGGTATCACTCTTTCTCCCCCCCCCCAGCCTCTCCTCCACCCCCCACCCCCCACCTCCCAATCCTGGGAAGTCTTTGTGCTGGGCCACTGAGTCCCAGAGTAAATAGTTTGAAAGAGTCTGACTGGAGACGACTCACCCTTCCGCCTGGCTCCCTGGGCACCGAGCCCCTGGGTTAGTTCCATCTTACAGGTCCCACCTCCCTCTAGACTCAGAGAAGAGGGACCCAGGTGGGTTTCCTGCCAGGACCCCGGGGCTCAGCTCATCTCTGCTTCCTGTTGGTCAAGGCCTAGTGTGGGCAAGTTGGGACCTACCTGTGAGTGAAGCCAGCATCGGGGACAGGGACCCTGCCTCCCATGGCTGCTCTTGGCCGCCTGCTCTGCCTCCCGGCCCCTGTTCCCGCCAGCCTCCCCCAGGTCTACCCAACCCCCATCTTCCTCTGGGCCTTCACCACTGCAGGCCTCTCAGCCCTTTCTCTCTCACACAGCCCCTGCCCGTCATGATGGGGTAACAGGATCAGAAGCTTGTGATCAAGTCCCAAGACCACTAATCCTTTTAGAGGTTTTAGGCATACTCTTGAGTGCCTCTGCACCCCAGTTTCCTCATGTATAAACTGGAGATGAAATTTTCTGTCCAGCTTGTTAACTAAGAGCCTTGTGAAAAATGGAATAAAAGGTATAAAAGCTCTTTACAAATTGTAAACCCTGAAGAAATGCAGGAAGTTACTATGGGCCTTCTTGATACTCTGGGGCCAGATTCTACTTGCTCTGAGGGGGCCTGGTGAGAATCCAAGCCCATCAATTAACTGAGATGTGAATTTGGGCATATTCTCAACCACGTTGAAGCTCAGTTCCAAAATCTGTAAAGCGGAGTTAATAATACCAACCATGAAATCTGTTATGAGGTCGAAATGGGATCAAGTAAGACGTCTGGTGGGCTGTTACATTTGTTACAGCGATGAGCATTTATAAACCAGGCTCTGTCATATTGATTCCTTGCTTATCTGGGGGAAGGAGACAAGATCAGTCCCATTTCACACATGGGGAGACAGATTCTGAAGGGTTAACTCACCTGCCTGAGCCAGTTAGGCATGGATGTTGTCATATTTGAACACAGATTTTTCCATCTGAAGCCCAGTATCTTTAACAAACAAGCAAATAGACACCTACCCACCCGCCATCACCAAGCGTGATGGTCACCAAGTGCTTACTCTGCATTCATCACCCACCACTGCAGTGCTGTGAGGCAAGGTGACCAGCTCGCTGAACAGATGAGGAAACCAAGATGCACAGAGGTTAAGTCACTTTCCCAGAATTACCACCCGGCTTCGAGAGTTCTGGAGGCCTCCTGACCACCAGGTTCTACCCAAGATCCTGACAGGCCACTGGGACCAACACTATTTCCCACCAGAAAGTTCCACAAGGTCGAGATCCTTGTAGGAACCCCCGGGCCCAGCCCCCAGATCCCTTCTGGTGCTCCCAGCCCTGCAAGGCCCCAGGCCTGATTCTCAGGCCACGTGACAGGTGCAGAACAAGCAGCCCACGCACAGGGTTCAGAGAGAAGATGTGCCAGCAGCCTCTGGTTGCTGACTCAAGGAGGCAGGGCACTCAGATGCATGCCAGTTTGTGGCAGTTCCGGACTCGGGGGTTCTGAGCAATCTGTGCTCTGAGCCTTGGATTCCTCATCTGCAATATGGTCTTCTACATGTGTCACCCTCCCAGGGATGGAGCGAGGGCCCCAGGAGGCCACAGATATGCAGGTTTATTGTAAACTCTAAAGTGCCACTCACTGGAAGCTATTATTGTCTTGAGTTATGGGAATTTCCCCTGAGGTGGGGATAAACTTGTATTATGAGCATCACAGACAGAGGCCTGGTAGGTTAGTGGGGATGCCACCATGCCAAGGTCCCAGGCAGGTGCTGAGGCTTGAGTGACTGGTGGGAAAGAAGGACGGGACCCTACCCAGCCTGAGCTTATCCCTCTCGTGGTAGGACCTTGGTCTGGTCTTTGTCCAGTTCCCTCTTCCTCCAAAGATGAGCTCACACCACCTTATAGCCCTCTGGTCATGCCCCAGGGCTGTTAAATCTCAGCATGGTGGGTGCTGGGTGCGCCAGTACAAAGGGGGAGAGGAATGACCGTTTCCTGCTGGACACAGGCCAGAGATTTCCTATTTTATCTCACTGAATCCTCAGGACGATTAGTCCTATTCTACAGATTAAGAAAAAGGAAAGTTGAGGGGCTTGTCCAAAGTCACACCTCGGGTGAGACCTATGATTGGGGCCCAGGTCTGCCTGACACCAAAGCCAGCGCTGTGAACAGAGGCATTGTACCTTTACACATATTCTCACCTCTCCCTGCTCAACTCCTGTCCTGTTGCCCTTGAGGCTTCCAGAGGCATAACCTGTCTTTGTTTTGTGGAGCTCTAGCCTCTAGACAGCGGGGGTAGGAGGGAAATTTGAGCTCTGGTTCACCTGGGTCAGCAGCTGCTGCAGGTGCTCCTCACATCCCTAAACACACATGTGTGTGTCGCTGCTCTGCTGGCCGGGGCATCTGGACCATGTGTATTTACCCACATCTGTCAGTGACCCCCAGTGACTAGTGACTCCTGGGATAGTCACTCCTGGTCCCTGCCCCTGACAAGCTGAGTATAGTCAGGGACGTGACATTCCTTCTTGATTCATCTCACAGCCTCCAGAAAAACAAAGAAGTAACTAAGTCCGTTACCTCTGACTCTTAGAAGATGGAGTTAAAAAAAAAACAACTAACCTTGTCTGGTAGGCTTGATAGTGTTGACTTGAGTCTGATGTTCTAATAAGCAGGACTTTTTAGTAACTAGGCTACTTACTAATAATGTCAAATGCATTTAAGCACAGTGGTAGGTGAAAGATGAAAAGGAGGTGCCTGAGGTCCAGAGCACATCCCCTCCTCACAGCCCTGCTGACTGTACCCCCAGTGCAGGGGGATACCTGAGCACAGGTCCCGGCCCCCCCCGCTTCCTGCCTTTCCCCTGTTGCCCTCCTTGGTGTTCAGTCAACCTTCAGCAAAAATGAGAATGAGGGGCAGACGTGACCCCCTAGGCCAGGCTAGTCCCCAGCTCCCCCTGCTGTGCTGGAGACTCCTACAGGGGCTTAGAAGGCAGAGGTGGTGCGAGGGAGGGCAGAGACCTCTGTAAGGGGCCAGGGACAGGAGAGAGGAGCCCTAATATGGTGATAGGGCCTGGGTGTCCTACAGACCAGGGTGTGGCTGCCACCAGAGGCTGCTCCCCAACTCCCAGTCCCAAATTGAGTGCACCCAAAGTTTTTGAACTGTGATGTTGGAGAAGACTCTTGAGAATCCCTTGGACTACAGGATCCAACCAGTCCATTCTAAAGGAGATCATCCTTTGGTGTTCTTTGGAAGGAATGATGCTAAAGCTGAAACTCCAGTACTTTGGCCACCTCATGCGAAGAGTTGACTCATTGGAAAAGACTCTGATACTGGGAGGGATTAGGGGCAGGAAGAGAAGGGGACGACCGAGGATGAGATGGCTGGATGGCATCACAGACTCGATGGACGTGAGTCTGAGTGAACTCCAAGAGATGGTAATGAACAGGGAGGCCTGGCGTGCTGCAATTCATGGGGTCGCAAAGAGTCGGACATGACTGAGTGACTGAACTGAATCGAAAGTCTTAGGCTTTCCACGGAGGAACAGCGCTGGTGTTCGTGGGTCACCTGCTCTGGCCGCAGCTGCTTTAACTCTCACCTCCCTCCTCAGAGAGGCTGCAAAGCCTCCTGGTTGAACATGACCTTCAGAGCCCAACTTTCTGGGTTCATATCCTAGCTCTGCCACTCTCACATGAGAGTTTGATCAAGTTTGATCAATCTCTCTGCTTCTGTTTCCCTGGATGCACAATAGGGATAATCAGAGTTCCCTCCTCATAGGATTGTTTCTCAAGATCAAGTAAATAAATACATATAAAGCATGTAAAGTCCTCTGAATCTACAGATTAAAGTGCTAAATCTAAGTGAATGAATCACTTCTCCTATAGCTGAATTAGGTTAAGGACCTTGGTCACCTTCTTCCCCTGCATTCTACCTCTCCTGTTGTATTGTTGTGTGTGTGTGCGTGTTTGTGCGTGCGAGTGCGCACGAGTTCCCTTGTTACTGAGAAGAGGGGAGAACAAGGCAGGTCAGGGCTTTTCTTAAGCAGTGCTTCTCACACTTTTTGATGACAGCTCAAAGTAAGAATGATGTTTTATAATCTAACACACATACACAGAAGGATGGGGTGCCGAGGAGTGAAGAGGGAAGAAAGGGTGGTAACTCCCAGCTCAGAGTGAGGTCTGGTCCAGCAGCCTCTTTTTGAGGGTCCCTAGACAATGGCACCCCACTCCAGTACTCTTGCACAGAAAATCCCATGGGTGGAGGAGCCTGGTAGGCTGCAGTCCATGAGGTCATGAAGAGTTGGACACGACTGAGCGATTTCACTTTCACTTTTCGCTTTCACGCATTGGAGAAGGAAATGGCAACCCACTCCAGTGTTCTTGCCTGGAGAATCCCAGGGACGGGGAAGCCTGGTGAGCTGCCGTCTATGGGGTCGCACAGGGTTGGACACGACTGAAGCGACTTAGCAGCAGCAGCAGACACATGTAGCCCCTGGAGGAGGGCATGGCAACTCACTCCAGTATTCTTGTCTGGAGAATCCCATGGACAGAGGAGCCTGGTGGGCTACAGTCCATAGGATCACACAGAGTTGGACTGAAGTGACTTAGTACAGCACAGCAGACACATACAGCCAAAGCAGATGCCCCATGCTCTAGGCAGATGGCCCAGTGCTCTCTGCCCACCTCTCTGTAAGGGGAGAGACCACAGGGAGTTGGGGACAGTAGGCTCTGAGCTTTCATTCCATCCTCAGATACTCTCTTCCCTGTTTGAGGGCTCTGCTCACCCCTTAGCCACCTGCCCCAGGACCTCTGTCTCCTGGGTCAGCAGGGCTGATTGCTGCGTGAGTTAATAGAGGAGCAGCCTGAGGGACAGCCTTCGATCTGCTTTCAGAATGCCTCCCCGGCAAGGACGCCTCCAGCCAGGGCATCCCCGGGTCGAGCACCCCCAGTCCGGGCATCACCTTCCAGGTCATCGTCTGGCAGGTCCTCGTCTACTGTGTCAGCACTGCCATCATCTCCAGCTCGAGTGTACCTTGTGAGAGCCACGCCAGTGGGGACTGTCCCTGTCCGTTCATCTCCTGCCGGGCCCACACCAGCCACCAGGGCTGCCAGGGAGAGCCCAGGTAAGGGGACTCCTGCAGGGAAGGCAAGAGGGACAGGGAATCCGTCCGAAGGCGGAGGGGGTGTGGTGCAGATAAATCTCCAAGTTGGGCACTCTCTGCTTCTCCTCTAGTTCTTGGATGACAATATCTGGGAAGGAGGGGGGATGGTCTGGATGGGAAGTGGGGGACCTGGGGAGGTGGGAGCAGAAAGGAACCACGACACACAAACCCAAGACAGTGGGAAATTGGGGCAAATGTGGTAAAGCATAAGAAATCCAGGACCAACAAAGCAGGTATGATTCTGGAAGCTGCACATACTGGGTCAAGGTGCAGATTTTGAGAGCCAGAGCTCCTGGTTGGAAACCAGGCCTCTTTCCTAGAGCTGCCCTGGAGGGTCTGCCAGGGAAGCTGGGGTCTACACAGGAGTACAGCGATGATCAAGGGCCTATCTGTGGGTGAAGGAACGAAGGGAGAGATTCTGATCAGGCAGGCACTCCCCGCTCCCAACTTCCCAAGCTGGCCATTATGATTCAGCCCATACGGAGATATGACAAATGGGCCTCAGAGACTGCCTCTGCCCTTAATGAAGCAGTCCTTTTGCCCCCATCCCACCTTGCCCTCCTCTTGCCCTCGAGTTCAGTCTGCCCGTCTTGCCCTCTGAAGAGTCAATGAGGCACTTTGGTATAGAGACCTCTGGCATCAAACACATTTCATTTGAATCCTTGTTCTGCCACTCACTAGCAAAGTAACCCTGAGCAAGTCATTTAACTTCCATGAACCTCAGCTTCCCCATCTATAAAATGAGTATAATAATGCCCAGTTCACACAGTTGCTGTCAGAATTAAATAAGATACCACACACAAATGCCTAACGGGCCCTTAATAGATGCTAAGTAAAAGGGAACTTGGTATCAGGCAGGGATGGTACCATAAGCTGGGTGGAGAGGGCCTAACTGGGTCCTCCTGGATCAGCCTTCTTTCCCTACCCCGTCTCCTCTCTGCCTGACTCCTCTCTCACAGTCTCATCCTCCCTTGCTGCTGGCCTGCTCCTAGGTATCACCTTGCCCAAGTTCACCTGGCAGGAGGCCCAGAAGCGGCTGCCGCTCATCGGATGTGTTCTCCTTCTCATCGCCCTCGTGGTGTCGCTCATCATCCTATGTGAGTTTAACAGAGGGAGCAAGGCTGGCCCCTGGTCATTGCAGGGTGGAGTGGGGTTGGGAGATGGGGGCACTCAGCAGGGAGACAAGAGTAGGGAACACACACTGGCTGCTGTGTCCACAGAGGGACACTCCTACAAGTGACCTTGAACCCTGGCACCTCCAGGCCCCTTGGAGGTGGGTGGGTTGAGAGGGTGGGAAGTCAGAGGAACCAGGAGTGGATGCCTTCTGTAGTAGTTCACCAGACTGAGTTCAGTTTCTGTGTCTTCAAATGGGATTAAATCCATTCATTCATTCAAGTTAACATGTGCTTAGTAAAATATCCTGAAGATTTCACTGGGTTATGAGGAATAAATGAGCTAATGGCGCAGTGCCTGACACAAAATCCCACTCTAAAAACGTGAGTTATTTAAAAAGAAACACTTGGAACGTTGATGAGGTAAAGGCCCCTTGGGCATTTTTGGCCAATGAGATCAAGTGTTCAGGGGTCCAGTCTCCCTGAAATCCACATCTTCTTCTCGAAAAGATACTCACGACCTGTGCCAGGGCTCCTTGTGGGGGTGTCTGCTCTGAGCCCAGCACAGTGGGAAACTTAGAGGGAAGCAAAGGGGAGTACCCACTGTACCCTCCAGTCCTCGGGGCAGTACAGTCCCCTGGGGGACAGAGATAGAAATGATTAAGGCCAAGTGGATTTAAGGATTACCAACAGGAAGAGAGGACACCTGTGTGGGTACGGAGGCAGGGGGCAGCTCCTGACGGCTGTGGGGCCAGATGAGGACCCAGAAGATGGCAAGGAGGGGAGGATCTCCTGGCAGGGCATCTAAGCAGGGTGAGCAGCTGCAGGAAGTGGGGGCGGAGGGGCAAATGGGCAAGTTGGCATGGGGAGGGACCTGATTCACCAGGGTGAATACTCATCTGGGGACCTGCAGGCTGTCCTTGGGGTGGGCATGGCTGGGCCACGTTGTAGAGAGCTTGAAGTGCCAGGCCACGAGGGTGAGGATTCTGTTACAGAGGCTGCACAGGGCGGTGAAGGGCAGCCTGGGTGACTACAGGGAAACGCCCAGCTGGCAGGGCTGTTTGAGGAAGAGAATCGCGTGGAAAGAAGTAGCTGGTTACAAGTACAGCTCTAGGACCAGACAGACCTGCTGAAGCCTCTTGGCTCAGCCACTTAAGTTAATGAACTTCCTGAGCCTCAGTTTCCCCACCTGCTTGACAATGCCCATGAGGGTGTCAGCACAGAGCCTGCCTCATGGGCCCCATGTGAACCTCCCACCAGGATGCTCGACCCTGTTCCCTCCCTTTCCCACATAGGGCACACGCTCCAGGGGAGGCCCCTGGCAGTGCACAGAGAGCAGCAGGAAATAATCCAGGGGAGGTGAGAGGGCAACCTGGGCAGAGGGAACTCTACATGATTTCACAGCATTTCCTGAAGTCCCCTGACCTCCGGACTTCCCAGGGAGGTCGTCACTGAGCAGCTCGGCAATGTGGTCAGGACTAGAGCCCCCGCCTCCTGAGAGCTCTCTGCTACACATCAAGGCGATTCCAGGAGCCTCGGTGCCCGGGGTGGGGGTGGGGTGGGGGTTAGATAGACCAGGGCACAGGAGGAGGGGAAGTCCAACAGGCTAGGGGGACTGGTGTCTGAACCAGGAGGAGCAGTCATACAGGGTGACCTCCAGCTGGTGTGGCAGCACAGTGGGGCCAGCAACAGAGGCTGGAGTCAGGGCTGAGAAACAGGTTGCAGACAGGAGGCAGGGTGAGGGGTCAGACCCTGGGCTTCCTCAGGCGTCCAAGATGAGGAGTTTCCAGGCGGGAGGCATGACAACTCCCAGTATGGAAAGCGCTCTTAGGAGAAGTTGTGGAGCTGATGCTCACATATGGTTTGTAAAGCTGTCAGCTTTTCAGCCCAGCTTGTGCATTCGGGAATCAGCCACCTAGAGTTGCTCGCTGAGTGGGAAGACACTCATTTATTTTTGGCTGCCCTGGGTCTTCGTTTCCGTGTGTGGGCTTTCTCTAGTTGCGACAAGCGGCGGGCTACTCTCTTGCTGCGGTGCACAGGCGTCTCTGGAGCATGGGCTCTAGGGTGTGCAGGCTCAGTAGTTGTGGCTCTCAGGCTTAGTTATCCTGAGGTATGTGGGATCTTCCTGGACCAGGGATCGAACCTGTGTCCCTGCATTGGCAGGTGGATTCCCAACCATTGGATGACCAGGGAAGTCCCTGGGAAGACAGTTAAAGGCCTTGAGACAAGCAGTGGGGCAAGAACTGAGCCTAGGGGATAGCTCTTGTTTAGAGAAGAGGGAGGTGGAAGAAAATCTAGGAGCTTTTGAGGCTGGAAGGACAACCTCTGAGATGACGGGCCAGGCAGTGGCTGCAGATGTGTGTGCTACAACCTGCAGCACATAGAGATGGTGAGGATGCTGGACTGGGTCTGAGAAGGGGCCTCTGGGACACTGAAAAGGAGGATTTCTCGGAACAACACTCTGCCCAGCACGTAGGGCAGGAGAGCTTCCGGGTACTACCATCTCCACACCTCCCTCCCTTACTCTCTATCTCTCTCTGAGTGGCTGCTTTTGAGTTTTCCTGGTGCTTTCCTGCTTGCAGGAGCTTTCTGGAACATTCCAGAGCATTCCTGAGCAGTCTTCCTCTCCATACAGATGGGGGACAAGAACCCCAGAGCCCAAGAGGGATTGCAGGTCGGTGTCTCAGAACCCCCAGGGCCTTGGGCTGCATTGTGTCATGTCTCTCTGGGGCTAGCAATGACCCAGCTTCTGCTTCATGGTTTGTTTGTTTGTTTTTCAGTTTTCTTCTGGCGGGGCCACACAGGGGTCAATTACAAGGAGCCAAGAGAGAGCTGCCCTAGTCACGCTGTGCGCTGTGATGGAGTTGAGGACTGTAAGCTGAAGAGTGATGAGCTGGGCTGTGGTAAGGAGGTTGGGTGTGTGCATGTGTTTGTGCGTGCACTCTGGGGGCTGCAAACTGGGTATCAGCTCAAACGGGAGGTGATGGACAGAGACCTGGAGGATCTCGGTTCTAGTCATAATAGACTGGGGTGTCCTCAGTGGTTTTTACAAGCGTCGTCTATGTACAGCCCTGATGTGGGCGTCTGTGGGTACATAACCTGCCCCTTCCACCTGTGTGCATATGTGTGTCCTTGCCCATGACCACATCCATCTGTGACTGTGCAAGTCTACTGAGCACTCAGTTGGATCAAGGTTCCCCCTTGTCACACTCTTATTTGGGCACGCCACTGCCCTCTTGGGGTAATGCCTCCTGGCAGTGCTCACCCCTTCTCCCAGCAAAGGCTCCTGGGTTCTGTTGGACAGAGAGCTCTCTGCTCTGCTCCAGCCCCCTTGCCTCGGCTCTGCCCTCACCAAGCATCTTGGGCTCTGAGCACTGGCTGATGGCCATCCTGTCCCCGGCCAAGCTCCCAGACGTTTGCAAGACCTCTGCAAGAAGCCTGGGGACAGGAGCATCTCAGAGCCTCGCTTGGTTCATTCCTCAAGAGCTTGGAGCCTCCAGGTGTTGAGGACCCACCTTGCCCTTTTCTTGACTGGCAGTGAGGTTTGACTGGGACCAGTCTCTGCTTAAAGTCTACTCTGGATCCTCCCATCAGTGGCTTCCCATCTGCAGTGACAGCTGGAATGACTCCTATTCGAAGAAGACCTGCCAGCAGCTGGGTTTCGAGAGGTACACCTTCCCCACCAGTCCCCGCTTCAGGGACATCTCAGACTTTTCACACGGGCATCTCAGGCTCACTGAGGGTCACTCATACCAAGAAGACTCTTGGGAACCAGGGCTGAGGTCACAAGCTCATAGTGCCCTCAAGTTATTCAAAGGAACAGTAGCCTGGGGAGCCCAGGTCTGGGGGCAAGCTGTTTCCAGGAGGCCAAAGGAGTTATTAGCAGATTTGCAGCAGAATGACACCCTTATACGGTTCTTTGCATCAAAGCACCCTTGTGCCCACGATCACATTCAATGGTCGTGGTGGCCTGTGAGGTGGGTGTGCATTTGGGCAGGTCTTGTCTTCTCCTCACATCTGATAACTAGCAGCTCAGGCTGGGCAAACCCTTCAGTGGACTCTGAGCAGCTGCAACTCAAGCTAGGACTCATCAAACAAACAGTGAGATGGGCAGATGTGGCCAGATAAAGTCCTTAGCATCTTTGGCTCTAAAGATCTGAAACAGGAAGCTGGTACCCGTGGGTGGAGTAGGGAATGGGGTTTACCATGACCTTCCAGCTTGAAGGAGCCCTCCATTTTTTGCCACATAGTCACCTCCATACTCCCTCTTGGTCTGAGTTTCAAACCAAGTAGTTTGGGGGTTCACTAATGTGTATGAAGTTCTGGGGAGAGGGTTTATTAAGGATCTCACTGTGGGTTCTCTGCAGAAGAAGCACCTGGAAAACTAGGGCTTGGAGGCTAGGACTGAGAACCAGTTCTCTGCCCTCACATCAGAGTTCTCATCGTGAAAGATGACCTGGGTGATCTAGTTGGAAGATGACGGACATGGTTTATCATTGAATTGTGTGACTTTATGCAAATGTGAACTTCCCTTGGACTTCAACAGATAGCGTCATTTATTCAAAGAATATTCATCGAGTTTTTATTATGTGCCAGACACCCAGACAAGATCCATCCCTGTTGTGGGACAATCTCTGGTATGGTGTGGGCGAGAGAGGCTTTAACCAATAATCACAGTGCTGTGTGATGTGTAATGGAAAGAATATGTGGGAAGCATTATGTACACACAACAGACAGGGTGCCTGACTGCACTTGGAGGTCAGCAGAGCAATGGAGGAAGAGCACCCACAAAGGCAAGCTTGCATGTAAGGGCGTCCCATGTCCTAGAAACGCACCACAGTGTCACACAGATAGCAGTCGGTGGATCACACAGAGCAGAATCACCTTGGGTGCTTGTTAAAATGCACCCTGAAATAAAAATCTCTGGAATCAGGATTTCAAACACTGAACAACACCCCAGGGTGGTTCTTAGGCACACTCTGGTCTAAGGAGCTAAATGGTTCTCAGGCTTTAATGTGCAAACCCATAACATGGAGATCATTAAAATGAAGAGCATGGCTCAGCAGGTCTGGAGGGGATGCTGCTGCTGTGGGTCCATGGATCACAGTCCGGATAGGAAAGGGCTCAGTCCGTGTTCCTCAAACTCCAGAGTGCAGCGGGATCACCTGGAGAGCCTGTTAAAACGCAGAACCAGAACTGTTGATTCAGCAGGTCTGAGACAGGGCCCCCAGATTTGCATTTGTAACAAATTCCCAGGCAGTGCTAACATTGTCCCCTGAGATGGGACCATATTTTCAAAATTACTGGGCTAGTGTGTAAGGCAAGTGGGGGGAATAGTGGGATATGTGGGTGGGGTCTGAGATCATTGGATTTTAACTGCCTCTGGTCTCTGCGGCAGGGCTAGCTGGGACTCTCATGCAGGCCCGGGGACCAGGGTTGGGCGCTTTCTCAAGGTGGTTCATTCCTCTGCCCTCTCCTCCCTTGCAGTGCTTACTGGACAACCAAAGTGGCCAATAGGAATGTTGACAGCAGTTTCTCAGTCTCCGAATTTAACTCCACCATCCAGGAGAGCACCTACATGTACGTGGGGGTGGGCATGGCTGTCTGCTGCTTTCAGGAGTCCTTCGTGAATGTCCAGAGCATCTCAGAAACAGCTCTCGTTCACTACCTGCCTCCTGAGTTGGAAGTCATCAAAACTTGGTGCACAGAGCACCTTGAAGTCATGGGGGCCCAAAGAATTTACCTGGTTGCCAAAGACAATGAATAAACCATGGGGCCACTGATCAGCCTGATGTTAGGACTGAAAGCCACTGCAGGAGGGCGCTTGGGGTGGAGGGGGGAGAAACATCGCTGGGGTGGCAGTGGGGAGGGGGGTGCCAGGGGCAGGGAGTCAGGGGCAGGGAGGCCCATCTGGGGAGCATCACTCTCTCTTCCCTGCCGGGCCTCGCCACCTGTCACTCTGCACTGCAGCTGCTCTCGTCCCAACGCCACTGGGTGGAGGAGGATTAGGGGGTGCTCCACCAGCTAGCAGTGTTTACCCTGGGAAGAGGAGAGAAGAAACCAGGCTGTGAGAGAAAAAGGCGTGGGGGAGGGAAGGAAGGCAAATGAGCTGCCTTCTGGATTCCTGCTTTGTGCTGGGTGGTTCACGTGCTGCATTGCTGGTACAGCGTTGAGCAAATGTCAGAGGAGAGCTGGGCCACATGTTTAGCTGCAGAAAGATGCTGGGACAGTGAAGTCATGAGTTCAAAAGACATGACCTAGCCCATATGTGCAACCTGCCACAGAAAAACTAGGAGATGGGGAGAAGGGTGGGGTTAGTTTGCACTAAGCCATCCTTGTCTCTAGAGAAAGCACAGGAAGGGTCTGTCCTACTGGGAGGAGAAAGGTAAAAATCTCTATCTTCTGGAGCAAATGGGATAGGATAGAACTTAGCAGGAGCCAATCTTGGAAGGCTTCCTGGAGGCAGTGGCTGATGTGCCCTTTTCTCAACTTTTGTATCTCTTCCTGCAGGTCTGATTGCCCTTCCCAGCAGTATGTCACTCTACAGTGTTCCCGTAAGAAGATGCTCTTCCTCCTGGATTGTGGCCTGTGTGGGGTGGGAGTCAGGGGACAGAGGGAAGGAGTCCCTGTGAGGAAGAGGGCCAATCCTGGGGATCAGAGCCAGGAAGAGGGGCTTGAGCAGCAGGCCAGTTTCAGGGCCAGGGTGCCTGTAAGTCATCTGGATAGACACTCTCAGGGCAGCATTTCCCCTTCTGATTCTGCTCAGCCCAGCAATCTCACCATTCAAGTGGCCTGGATTCTGGGCAGGGGGCAGAGGATTGAGAGAGCATGTCAGAGCTCATGGTAGGTGAAGAGCTGGTATTGAATCTTGGGTCTGACCACAGGGCCCAAACCGTTCACCAGTCCACGATGCTGTGTCCTCATGATGAACAGGTCGGGTGCCCCCTGAGCAAGTGGGCACAGTGCTATGGACAAAGTCCCCTCAGACCACTGCTGGTTCTTCACTCTCTCCTTCAAAGGAGAAAGGAAACTCTGTGCATGATCTCAGGGGATGACTCACTCTGGAACATGTTTGGAAATGTTCCCCCTGGGGCACAGGGTCCCCAACAGCACTAAATGACCCCCTAAGAAACCATGTGAGCACCAACTACTTAGGCATCCTGGGAAGGATTTTTCTCCTTCGTTTTGAAACGATCCAAATCACCTTGCTCATCAATTCAGGGTTATGTTTTCCAAAGCTCTTGACAACAGCCCTGGGGTTCACCACTGTGACCCTGACGCCTGGCAGATCACCCAAAGCAGAGGGTACTTAGGAAGCATTTGATGAATTACTGGAACAATAAATGAGTGGGAGGAAAGAGGAGATTTCCTAGGATTAGGCTTCCTACTGGATGATCCCACCGTGTGGGAGCTGTGTTGGCAGGAAATAGCTGAGCCGAATCAGATTAAGTGGGCAAAGCGGCCTCCGTGGGTGGGTGGTGCCCTCATGCCTGAGCTTCTCCGGGCCTAGGAGCATGGTAGCAGCTCTAAGAAAAGCCGACTTCATGGTTCATCTCTTCTGCTTCTCTCCAGACTGTGGACTGAGAGCCATGACCGGGCGGATCGTGGGAGGGGCGCTGGCCCCAGAGAGCAAGTGGCCTTGGCAAGTTAGCCTGCAGTTCTCCCGTACCCACATTTGTGGGGGCACGCTGATCGATGCCCAGTGGATTCTCACCGCCGCCCATTGCTTCTTTATGTAAGTGCCCAAGGGCACCGTGATGCGAAGTGGCTGAGGGTCTGGATGCCAGGAAGGGCTGGGGGCAGACTGACTTCTCTCTGTGGAGGGGAACTTTGGTTACAAGCCTGGCCCCGAGGACTGGGCAGCACATGTGTGCTGAGGACCATGATTCGGTCCTGGGAGTGTGAATTGGAGTTACTTATCCTGAGCCAGTGCAGAGTGAGAAAATACCATTGCTGGCGTCAGAGGGGAGAGAGAAGGTAGATGGGAGGAACTGGGAGCTGCCCTAAAGAACAGGGTGAAATAAAGAGGTTTGGGGCTTGTGGCTGCTTTCAAAACTTGGAAGTTACAGGAGAGGAGCTGGAGACATTGGGAATGCTGTCCCAGGAACTGAGGGATTGGGGCTGCGGGCAGGACAGAGCAGTCAGCTTTCGACAGGCACCAGCCACGCTTGTCCTTCGAGTTGGTGGACAGGAAAGGGCTGGGAGATGAGGCCTCAAGGGCACCGGCTTCCCCAGCAGTGAGTCTTCAGTGGGTCATTTTGTCCTGTCGAAAGCCCCATTTCTGCTGAGAATACTACCACTGAGATGTGTCCCGTCCACTTCATTGGATCCTTGGTGGCATCCAGAGGAGACAGTGGGGCCAGTGGTTCCAGAAGTCTTACTTGTCTCCTTCCATTTTCCATTAAGTTTTTAAATTTATTCATTTATGGCTCCACGGGGTCTTCACTGCTGCACGTGGGCTTTCTCTAGTTTCAGTGAGCCGAGGCTACTCTCTGGTTGCGATGCGTGGGCTTCTCACTGAGGTGGCTTCTCTTGTTGCGGAGCAGTGTTGGGGC
The DNA here is from genome assembly GCA_917880005.1 of Nanger dama. NCBI lineage: Eukaryota > Metazoa > Chordata > Mammalia > Artiodactyla > Bovidae > Nanger > Nanger dama. The sequence continues at coordinate 28,832,314 of CAKJTW010000014.1, read as the reverse complement.
TTCAATACCTGTGGCACGTGGAGTTGTGTTTCCCAGGCTCTAAAGCGCAGGCTCAACAGATATGGCACATGGGCTTAGCTGCTCCTCAGCATGTGGGATCTTCCCGGACCAGGGATTGAACCTGTGCCTCCTGTATTGTGGCTTTACCACTGAGCCACCAAGGAAGGCCCCATTTTCTATTGTAAGGTATAGAACCACCAGTTCAGAGCAGCTTTTTGAAAGTAGAGGATTGTTCTAGACCCCTGGGCTAAGATAGAGTGCCCCCTCCAGAGGTCATTTCATCCATCCTCCTGCCTCCAAGCTGGTGCTCTGGCTGAAGCTCCTGTGTGCAGCAGATGTTGCCAGGACCTCTGGCAGGTGGTAACTGGCCCGTGCTCTCTGTGGCTTTGGCAGTACCCGGGAGAAGGTCCTGGAGGGCTGGAAGGTGTACGTGGGCACCAACAACCTGCACCACCTGCCCGAGTCAGCCTCTGTCGCCCAGATCATCATCAACAGCAACTACTCAGATGACCAGGACGACTATGACATCGCCCTCATGCGGCTCTCCAAGCCCCTGACCCTGTCCGGTGAGTGAGCCCCCTGCTCAGCCAGCACCCTCGGTGCCGAACCTTCGCACTTATCAGCATCCACAAACCCATCCCAGGGTCCAGAGCTTCAGCATGGCAGATGTCAGGCTTCAAGATCATTTGGTGGAACTCTATCTTACAGTTGGGAGAACTGAGACCAGGAGGTTGGAAATAAACTTGCCCCAGTGACTCCTCTTCTATTGCAAGTTGGTGACAGAGCCAGGGTTTAGGTTCTGGGCTTCATTAAGATAAACAGATCGAATTGTTTCACTGGTACATCCAGCACTTAACAGAGGCCAGACACCATGGTAAGTGTTTTATATCTACAATTTCATATACTCTTCACTACCAGATCCTGTGAAGTAGGTACTATTATTAGCTTCATTTTCCCTTTGAGGAGAAGACCTTTAGAGAGAGAATTTCCTGAGGTCGTGAAGTAATAAAGAGCAGCTTCTGGACTGGGTCCAGGTGGGTCTGCCTCGCAGGCAACGTTCTTCCCACGCTGCTCTGTGCTGGCAAATTGTCAACACCGAAGTTGCGAACACAAGCAAAATACCTACGCAACCAAACAGCCAACTGCTGAAAGGTTGGAGCTGAGACCTTGAGAACTAAATGGGGCTACAGAAAGGAAATGCTAAAATTCTCAGGAGGAGATCAGTTTTCGTTCATTAGTTCACCCGCCCATTTGTTCAGGTATCAAATACAGTGTGTCTACTACCTAGCGGCTCTGCAGTTCCCCTGCAAAGAGAACAAGACTGATGGCACGCACAAACAGCCGCTTAGAAGCTAGTGATGTGATGTCAGGGGCCACCGCGGGAGCAGGGTACGGTGGCACAGATGTAGGCACCTAATCAGCCTTGGCAGGCTAGAGAGACTTCCAGGCTCCAGCCTCTGGTTAGTCCAGCCTTTCTGGCGCTCTGGGCCTGTGAGCTGGCCTTTCCTGGCACATTAATTGCGGAGGTGGGGTTGGTCCTGAGTCAGAGCAGATAGCTTATCAGAGTGGAGTCCAATCCCCACACAAGATTCGGTTGGGTGGGGCCAACCTAGAGCCACGCCCACCTCCGGCCACGCCCACGCTGCGGGCCCTCTCTGCCCTCTGCCCTCTGCCTGCCCCCCCACCCAGCCCCGCCTCTCCGCCAACTCCCGACATTCTTGTCTGTGGAGCCTGAGACTGTGAGGGGAGAGGTGCCCTACTGCCCCTGCCTTGCACCCTCACGCACACATAAAAGGGGGCAGGCAGTCTGCAGGACCAAAACAGGCCTTCCCAACCTTGTCAAACACAGACTCCATTTGGCTAACCATCCGGACCTCACTTGGAGAAGGCGATGGCACCCCACTCCAGTACTCTTGCCTGGAAAATCCCATGGACGGAGGAGCCTGGTAGGCTACAGTCCATGGGGTCGCTAAGAATCAGACACGACTGAGCGACTTCACTTCCTCTTTTCACCTTCATGCATTGAGGAAATGGCAGCCCACTCCAGTGTTCTTGCCTGGAGAATCCCAGGGACGGGGGGAGCCTGGTGGGCTGCTATCTATGGGGTCGCACAGTCAGACACGACTGAAGCGACTTAGCAGCAGCAGCAGCAGCCGGACCTCACTTGCCATCAACCCAAACCCCCATTAATATTATCTGAAATTCCAAATCTAATTAAATAATTTGTAAAATGAAATTTAAGTTATTATAGCATTATATATGCTTTTTAGACTACAGCAGTCCCTCCCTATACTCTGATAGCCACCTCTCCCCGCCCCTCACTTCTGGGCAAGAAGCATCTTTGTAGCATCATAAATCACAGCTAGGATTTATGTAATCCTGAGGTCAGACCATGTGCCCTGATTTTTGGTTTAGAAATCAGAGCAGATTTTCTTAACCTGCCTGGTAGACTGCGAAGAAATAGAGGAAAACAACAGAATGGGAAAGACTAGAGATCTCTTCAAGAAAATCAGAGACACCAAGGGAACATTTCATGCAAAGATGGGCTCAATAAAGGACAGAAATGGTATGGACCAAACAGAAGCAGAAGATATTAAGAAAAGGTGGCAAAAATACACAGAAGAACTGTACAAAAAGATCTTCACGACCCAGATAATCATGATGATGTGATCACTAATCTAGAGCCAGACATCTTAGAATGTGAAGTCAAGTGGGCCTTAGAAAGCATCACTACGAACAAAGCTAGTGGAGGTGATGGAATTCCAGTTGAACTGTTTCAAATCCTGAAAGATGATGCTGTGAAAGTGCTGCACTCAACATGCCAGCAAATTTGGAAAACTCAGCAGTGGCCGCAGGACTGGAAAAGGTCAGTTTTCATTCCAATTCCAAAGAAAGGCAATTCCAAAGAAAGGCAATGCCAAAGAATGCTCAAACTACCACACAATTGCACTCATCTCACATGCTAGTAAAGTAATGCTCAAAATTCTGCAAGCCAGGCTTCAGCAATACATGACCTGTGAACTCCCTAATGTTCAAGCTGGTTTTAGAAGAGGCAGAGGAACCAGAGATCAAATTGCCAACATCTGCTGGATCATGGAAAAAGCAAGAGAGTTCCAGAAAAACATCTATTTCTGCTTTGTTGACTATGCCAAAGCCTTTGACTGTGAGGATCACAATAAACTGTGGAAAATTCTGAAAGAGATGGGAATACCAGACCACCTAACCTGCCTCTTGAGAAATCTGTATGCAGGTCAGGAAGCAACAGTTAGAACTGGACATGGAACAACAGACTGGTTCCAAATAGGAAAAGGAGTACGTCAAGGCTGTATATTGTCACCCTGCTTATTTAACTTATATGCAAAGTATATCATGAGAAACGCTGGACTGGAAGAAACACAAGCTGGAATCAAGATTGCCAGGAGAAATATCAATAACCTCAGATATGCTGATGACACCACCCTTATGGCAGAAAGTGAAAAGGAGCTAAAAAGCCTCTTGATGAAAGTGAAAGAGGAGAGTGAAAAAGTTGGCTTAAAGCTCAACATTCAGAAAACTAAGATCATGGCATCCGGTCCCATCACTTCATGGGAAATAGATGGGGAAACAGTGGAAACAGTGTCAGACTTAATTTTTGGGGCTCCAATATTACTGCAGATGATGACTGCAGCCATGAAATTAGAAGACGCTTACTCCTTGGAACAAAAGTTATGACCAACCTAGAGAGTATATTCAAAAGCAGAGACATTACTTTGCTGACTGAGGTCCGTCTAGTCAAGGCTATGGTTTTTCCTGTGGTCATGTATGGATGTGAGAGTTGGACTGTGAAGAAGGCTGAGTGCCGAAGAATTGATGCTTTTGAACTGTGGTGTTGGAGAAGACTCTTGAGAGTCCCTTGGACTGCAAGGAGATCCAACCAGTCCATTCTGAAGGAGATCAGCCCTGGGATTTCTTTGGAAGGAATGATTCTAAAGCTGAAGCTCCGGTACTTTGACCACCTCATGCGAAGAGTTGACTCATTGGAAAAGACTCTGATGCTGGGAGGGATTGGGGGCAGGAGGAGAAGGGGATGACAGAGGATGAGATGGTTGGATGGCATCACGGACTCGATGGACATGAGTCTGAGTGAACTCTGCGAGATGGTGATGAACAGGGAGGCCTGGCGTGCTGCGATTCAGGGGTTGCAAAGAGTCGGACACAACTGAGCAAGTGAACTGAACTGAACTGGTATACTGAGCACTTGGAAGTCACTGTATTGGCTGAGAAAGCTTGTGAAAACGCACTGATAAATCTAATTACCCTATAAAAAAACACAAGTAGATTATACTAGTGTTTCATGTTTTTAAGACTGTATGTCTCCAAAATAGGCATAGAATAATTTTTTTTTTTGCTATACAGTAGGTTCTTACTGTTTATTTTTTTAATTAATTTATTTTTTTATTAAAGGATAATTGCTTTACAGAATTTTGTTGATTTCTATCAAACCTCAGTGTGAATCAGCTATAGGTATACATATATCCCTTTACTTTTGAACTTCCCTTCCATCTCCTGCCCCATCTCACCCCTCTAGGTTGATACAGAGCCCTTGTTTGAGTTTCCTTAGCCATACAGAAAATTCCTGTTGGCTTATCTATTTTACATATGGTAATGTAAGTTTCCATGTTACTCTCTCCATACATCCCACCCTCTCCTCCCCTCTCCCCAGGTCCATAAACCTATTCTCTGTGTCTGTTTCTCATTGCTGCCCTGCAAGTAAATTCTTCAGTACCATTTTTCTAGATTCCATATATATGCATTAGAATATGATATTTATCTTTCTCTTTCTGACTCCACTCCGTATAATAGGTTCTAAGTTCATCCATCTCATTAGAACTGACTCAAAGTCGTTCCTTTTTGTGGCTGAGTAATATTCCATTGTGTATATGTACCACAACTTCTTTATCCATTCATCTGTTGATGGACATCTAGGTTGCTTCCATGTTCTAGCTATTGTAAATAGTGCTGCAGTGAACAATGGGATATGTGTGTCTTTGTCAATTTTGGTTTCCTCAGGGTATATGCCTAGGGGTGGAATTGCTGGGTCATATGGTGGGACATGACTGAAGCGACTTAGCAGCAGCAGCAGAGCAGCAGCAGCAGCATGGTGATTTTATTCCTAGTTTTTTAAGGAATCTCCATACTGTTTTCCATAGTGGCTGTATCAATTTACATTCCCACCAGCAGTGCAAGAGCATTCCCTTTTTTCCACATCCTCTCCAGCATTTATTGTTTGTAGACTTTTTGATGATGGCCATTCTGACTAGTATGATGTGATATCTCATTGTCTTGATTTGTATTTCTCTAATAATGAGCAATGTTGAGCATCTTTTCATGTGTTTGCTAGCCATCTGTATGTTTTCTTTGGAGAAATGTTTTTCTGGTATTGAGTTGCATGAGCTGCTTGTATATTTTGGAAATTAACCCTTGTCAGTTGTTTAATTTGCTATTATTTTCTTGCATTCTGCGGGTTGTCTTTTCACCTTGCATATAGTTTCCTTTGCTGTGCAAAAGCTTTTTAGTTAATCAGGTACCACTTGTGCTTTTATTTCCATCACTTGAGGAGATGGGTCATAGAGTATCTTGCTTTGATTTATGTCATCGAGTGTTCTGCCTGTTTTCCTTTAAGAGGTTTATAGTTTCTGGTCTTACATTTAGGTCTTTATGGCACCCCCACCCCAGTGCTCTTGCCTGGAAAAGCCAATGGACGGAGGAGCCTGGTGGGCTGCAGTCCATGCGGTCGCTAAGAGTCGGACACGATTGAGCGACTTCACTTTCACTTTCATGCATTGGAGAAGGAAATGGCAACCCACTCCAGTATTCTTGCCTGGAGAATCCCAGGGATGGGGGAGCCCAGTGGGCTGCCGTCTATGGGGTCGCACAGAGTCGGACACGACTGAAGCGACTTAGCAGCATGGTATTAGGAAGTGGTCTAATTTCATTCTTTTACATGTAGCTGTCCAATTTTTCCAGCACCATTTACTGAAGAGGCTGTCTTTGCCACATTGTATAATCTTGCCTCCGTTGTCAAAAATAAGGTACCCAAAGGTGCATGGGTTTATTTCTTGGCTTTCTATCTTGTACCATTGGTCTATATTTCTGTTTTTGTGGCAGTACTGTATTATCTTGATGACTGTAGCTTTGTAGTATAATCTGAAGTCAGGAAGCTTGATTCCTCCAGCTCCATTCTTCTTTCTTTCTTTTTCTTCTTTCTCAAGAATGCTTTGGCTATTCAGAGTCTTTTGTGTTTCCATATGAATTGTGAAATTTTCTGTTCTGGTTCTATGAAAAATGTCATTGGTAATTTGACAGGGATTGCATTGAATCTGTAGAATGCATTTGATAGTACAGTCATTTTCACAGTATTGATTCTTCCTACCCAGGAACATGGAATATCTCTCCATCTGTTTATGTCATCTTTGATTTCTTTCATCAGTGTCTTATAATTTTCTGTGTACAGTTCTTTCCTCTCCTTAGGTAAGTTTATTCCTAAACATTTAATTCTCTTTGTTGCAATGGTGAATGGGATTGACTTCTTAATTTCTGTTTCTGATTTTTTATTGTTAGTATATAGAAATGCAAGTGATTTCTGTGTATTGATTTTATATCCTGCAACTTTGCTAAATTCACTGATTAGCTCTAGTAATTTTATGTTACTATCTTTGGGTTTTCTATGTACAGTATCATGTCATCTGCAAACAGTGAGAGATTTACTTCTTCTTTTCTGATCTGGATTCCTTTTATTCCTTTTGCTTCTCTGGTTGCTGTAGCTAGGACTTCCAGAGCTATGTTGAATAATTTGGGGGAAAGTGGACACCCTTGTCTTGTTCCTGATCTTAGGAGGAATGCTTTCAGAAGCATAGACTATTTTAAGTCATATTTTATGGTTTTGGTTGTTAATTAGTGCCATGCCTTCATTTATTTTTTGTTTGTTTACACTCTAGCAGATAAATGTGTTAGACTCCCAATTTATAGGGAAAAAATTTTACATTTATCCTCTCTCCCTCTCTCTCTGTCCCCCTCCCTCCTTTCCTCCTTCCCTCCTTTTCCTTCCTAGGAGCACTTTATATGTATCAGGCACAGTTCTAGGTATAGGAATCTGCAGCGTGCATAACAATTATGAACACTGCAAATATCCTCTTTAGGGCTTCCCCAGTGGCTCAGGGGTAAAGAATCTGCCTGTAATGCAGGAGACTTAGGGTCATGAGACTTTGATCCCTGGGTCATGAAAATCCCCTGGAGAAGAAAATGGGAACCCACTCCAGCATTCTTGTTTAGGAAATCCCTTGGACAGAGAAGCCTGGTGGGCCACAGTCCATAGTGCTGCAAAAGAGTCAAACTAAGCGACTAAACAACAGCAAATATCCTTTCTATCAACTCTTTCCCTCTTGTAAACTGGCCGATGCTCTAATCCACAGGGGAACACTAGTCCTCAGAGGGTACTTATGAACTGATGCACAGTAGCACCTTCTATACGATTCTGAGTGCGGGAGCAAGTAAGCAGCATTTAGTGGGCTGTGCCTCTAGGGATTCTCTCTTCCCACTTGGAGAGGCTGTCTCACCCTGGAGGGAGAGTTTCAGGCCCTGGCTAACCAGGGGTGCCCTGTCCAGACCAAGCAGGACACACCACTGACACATCATGGCAATGATACCTGGCATTTAGCCAGTGCTGCATCTTGCTCTGGGGGACAGATGTGGAAGAGACTCAGCGAGGACAGCTGCTCTTGGAGTGGAGACACCCTCAGCCACCCAGTATCAGCTTGGCACGGTGAAGCTCCAAGGCACATGCATATGCCCACGTGGCACCCACTGAAAAATCAGAATGTCTGGGGGACTCTGAGAGTATGCTCAAGACTGGAGGGTCAAGATAAAGTGATTGAATTTCTTGTCTGGTCAGTTGAAGGCCTTGAAAGATTCAGGCCCACTCTATGGGGAAGGAGGATGTCCTAGGATGTTGGTACTCCTGTCCCTCCACACACCCCCTCCCAAACCTCCAGCCTCTTCCCTTCACTGATGTCTTGAGGTCTTGTCGCAGCTCATGTCCACCCGGCCTGCCTCCCCATGCACGGACAGACCTTCGGCCTCAATGAGATCTGCTGGATCACAGGCTTTGGCAAGACCAAGGAGACAGATGGTGAGAGGCAGATGCTAGACTGTGTGTGTGTGTGTGTGTGTGTGTGTGTGTTTGACTGTATACATGTTTTTCTTTTCTTTTTTCTTTTACTTGTATTTTTTGTGGCATTTATTTTCAGGCCATAAGTTTTGTTTCTTCAGTATCTTCTGGGGTATCTTTTTCTTCTGTGCAACCTCCACTTCTGGTTTAGGAAAATCTGCCCTTTTTAGTAAGGATCATCTCCATGTGGCAGGGAGAGCTCACGTATGGGTTGATTTGACCATGAGCTCTGTAAGTCTTGTGCTCCATCTTGAGGGCTTTGCTCACTTGGGTGTGGTCAATGACCACAGAATCTGTATCTAAGCCCTTAAGTTCAGCATTCAGCTCAGTTCAGTTCAGTTCAGTCGCTCAGTCGTGTCCGACTCTTTGCGACCCCATGAATTGCAGCACACCAGGCCTCCCTGTTCATCACCATCTCGCAGAGTTCACTCAGACTCACGTCCATCGAGTCCGTGATGCCATCCAGCCATCTCATCCTCGGTCGTCCCCTTCTCCTCCTGCCCCCAATCCCTCCCAGCATCAGAGTCTTTTCCAATGAGTCAACTCTTCGCATGAGGTGGCCAAAGTACTGGAGTTTCAGCTTTAGCATCATTCCTTCCAAAGAAAACCAAGGGATGATCTCCTTTAGAATGGACTGGTTGGATCTCCCTGTAGTAAGGGACTCTCAAGAGGCTTCTCCAACACCACAGTTCAAAAGCATCAATTCTTCGGCACTCAGCCTTCTTCACAGTCCAACTGCATTACTCTCTCTCTCTCTCTCTTTTTTTTTTTTTTTTTGAGCACATGCCATAAAAACTCAGTGCTCTTCTTGGGCCACTGATTCTTTCCAGCCCCACTGTTTGACCTGAACACACGTATCAGCTCCATTATTGTGACGACGGAATGGAACACACTGATTCTTCAAAGTGACACCCTTCAGATACTTGGTGGCTTTTCAGATATGCATACCCTTAATGGCCTGGGCAGTTTCATTAGTGTTCTTAGAGTGAACATGAAGATTTGAACCTCTTGATTTGCACAATTTTGTGGCGTTTTCTGGATCAAGTGAATAATGAACCATTTTTAGAGGTCACCTCAGGTTGCTTATCAGAAAAACTATACATGTGCTTCTGTGTGTGGGGTGATATGTAGGGGTATAGAGATGAGGGTCTACCTAGATGAGGGTTTGGGTATATAGATTCATGGGCCTGGATGTGAATGTGTGTATATATACACCTGCGTATACATCAAAGCCCGGCTTCCCTGGTGGTTCAGTGGTAAAGAGTCTTCCAGCAATGCAGCACACACAGGTTCAATCCCTGGGTTAGGAACATCCCCTGGAGGATGGCATGGCAACCCACTCCAGTATTCTTGCTGGGAATTCTTGCATGGACAGAGGAGCCTGGTGGGCTACAGTCCATAGAGTTGGGCATGACTGAAGTGATGGCATGCATGTAAGTGTGCTATCGGGTGAGCACCGGGTTGGGCATTTTTGCCTAATTTGGGGTCCGGAAGTCTGCTGATGGTGATGGGGGGGTGGTGCTTTTGGCAATGGTTACAATGGTACTTAATCAGTTTTGGAGGTGGCCTTGGTTCTGGGCTCCATGTCTGTGGCCTTGGTGCAAAGCCTTGCACCTGTGATCTTGGGATGGGACTCCACAGATACTAATAACCTCATCTATAAAGAGTCAACGGACTGAGCCTAAAGCTATAGTTGATGAAGAAATGAAGAAGCAGCAGCCACTCATTCTGGCTGGAAGAGGGGGCCCTTTGGTCCTGTTGTGATGTGGCCTACTTTGTTTTTGTCTGGGCTGAAACAAGGTTAGAAAGTGGTTTGGTCTTCCCTCACTTCATCATGATCACTGGGAAGCCTTACCTGGTGTCAGTTCTGTCAGATTGTGGATACTGGGCAGGAAAGCACAGCAGTCAGCTGCCTTGCCGTGAGACTCGTGAGACTGGCCACTGCAGGTGTCAAGACCTTGCTCGTGGGATGAAGTGACTGGCTGGGAGCAGCCTTGTTCTGACCTTAGCTCTCTAACTGACTACCTGGGTGACTGTGCATGCCTGCTCAGTCGCTTCAGTCGTGTCTGACTCTCTGCAACCCTATGGATGGTAGCCCACCAGGCTCCTCCATCCATGGGATTCTCCATGCAAGAATACTGGAGTGGGTAGCTATGCGCTCCTCCAGGGGATCTTCCCAACCCAGGGATCAAACCTGTGTCTCTTATGCCTCCTGCATTGGCAGGTGGGTTCTTTACCACTAGTGCCACCTGTGACTGTGGGCAAGTCCTTCTTCAGCCCCAAATTTCTCCTTCTGTAAGTAGGTTCATCACACTTGCTCTCCTTAAAGCACATCATTGCCAAAGGCAAATGAAGTGATCTATTGTGTTGACTGAAAAGTTCTTTCGGGTTTTCCGTTCTATCTTTTCTGTTTTGGATACAGGAAAGCATTGTGCGCGTGTCAGGCAGCCTGATAGGTGTGTGTGTTTGCCTCTGCTTGTGTGTCTCTGTTCTGTGTAGTGATTTGTGTCTGATGTGAGGCTGTATGTGCCCCTGTGACCTGGGTGGCCCACCATGGGAATGGCGCCCTCCACACCTGGAAGGTTGCTAGTCTGGGGCCTGGGTTGGGCAGCTGGAAGGCCTCAGAGCCGCCCGGAGTCTCACTCCCTTCCCACCCTCTCTCTCCTCCACCCCACCGCACTGAAGAGAGGACTTCCCCTTTTCTCCGGGAGGTGCAGGTCAACCTCATTGATTTCAGGAAGTGCAATGACTACTTGGTCTACGACAGCTACCTTACCCCGAGGATGATGTGCGCGGGGGACCTGCGAGGAGGCAGAGACTCCTGCCAGGTGGGCTTGCTTCTGCGTGGGGCTCAGGTCCTGGGACCCAGAGGGAAGGGAGGAGGGTTGGGGTGCTGTAGTCAGAGGGAGAGTCGGGGGCCCACTGTTTCCTGCTCAAGGGCCACCTTTCCCACTCTGCTGATGTGCGTGCTCCCTCGCAGGGAGACAGCGGGGGCCTCTGGTCTGCGAGCAGAACGGCCGCTGGTACCTGGCAGGAGTCACCAGCTGGGGCACGGGCTGTGGCCAGAGGAACAAACCCGGCGTGTACACCAAGGTGACGGAAGTGCTTCCCTGGATATACAGCAAGATGGAGGTGAGAGCCCTGCTGGGGGCGTGCTCCTGGCAGGCGGGGACCCCCAAAGGTGGGGGTGCCTGGAAGCGAGCCTGGTCTTTCCCCAGGGTCTCAGCCAGGTCTCCGCATCCCCTGCCTTTGGGGGTGTTCAGAAGTTGCCAGGAGAGGACAGGACAGGTGTCAAATGTTAGCCAACCCCAGCTGCCTGGACTTCTTCCCCTTCTTTTCCTCCTGCAAAACAGAGCTCAGAGGGTTGGAAATGGGTGGGGGCCAGGGTGGGGGCTGGCCCCGAGGATCCTTCTCCTCTCCCCAGTGATGGCCAGTTGTGAATTCACACACGGAGTTGGGGAGGCCTCCCTCCTTGGCAGGAGGCTGGTCTCCCAGGAAACTGGGCTTTAGAAAGGAGAGGTCTACCCCACCTCTGCTGACCCAGTCCAGCCCCTGCCTCCCCTGGACCCCCCATCCTTCCTGTAGCTGTGCCTGCCCTTCCCTTCTCCACCCAGGCAGTGAGAGCTTGGGTAGGGGTGGGGAAGGCTGCTCTGGAAATCCAGGGTGGCGGGTCTCTAAGAAACCACTTCCATCTTGTCCCCTTGGCTGCCCCTCTCCTCTGAGGGGGCAGTGCCTGGTGGCAGCTGGGCTGAACTTTAGGCTCTGAGCCCGCATCCCGCCCTGTGCACACCCAGCCCAGCTTCACTGTTCTCTCTCTTCTTGTCCTCAGAAGGAGGTGCGCTTCCGGAAATCGTAAGCAGCTGTCCTGTGCCAGCTCACAGCGTCCGCCCGTGAAGACTCTGGCCAAAGGGACCGAGCCATTTGCAGCCTTCTCCGGGCCAAAGGCCACCAGACACCATCGTTACTGCCACTTCCACTGTCTGCTGCCTCGTGAATACACACTTGTGTGTGTCACTGCTCTCCCACGGTCCTCAGAAATCAGGAGAGCTGCCAGCTCTTCCCAAACCCCCTGCTGGAAAGCACCTGAAGACAACCGTTTGGGCCCCAGGAGGGGTTCCCTGACACGGAAGTGTCCATCACAGATGGAGGAGGCGGAGCCCAGGGGTGGTCTGGAAGGCCACGTCAGGAATTCTTGTTTCCCCGACCCTCACTGGAGACTAGTCCAGGACAGGCAGCCCTCCGTGGCCCAGCCATCACCGCCAGCAAGGAACAGTATCAGATTTCACAGAGTGCCTAGACCGCCTCTAGTGGGAAGATCTTCCCGTTGACCTTCGGCCCATCCCGCCCCCCTCTCAGCCCTCTCGCTGGATGCCGAGAGCGGCCGTGCCATGGCTATGCATGCTGACCACTCAGCACAGGGCTTACTGTCTTCGTTCAGTCACAGGCTGTTGGAGGCAAACTTCATTTCATTTTTATATTAAGTAATGGAAATAAATGTATTATTTAAAAGTTCTCCCAAAATTCCAGGAGCCAAGAGAGCTAGCCACTCAATCACCCCAAACACTCTGAAGGACTCCGGGCAGCTGTGTCCCCCTGGCGTCCTGTGGAATGCTCTTGGCCTCAAGGGGCCAGATTAAGGGGCCCTTTGAGATGCTCAGGGAAGCAAATCCATCACCAAGACAGCCACACTGCTGCTGTATCCGAGGGCTGTGTCTGAAGGAACCGATGCTGCTTCTCTGTTGGCCCAGGAACCTGGGACCATCCAGGCAGACGGGCATCTCTGGTACACAGGGATGTCCTGGAACTTTGGAATTTCTTCTCAGCTTTCCTCATCTTTCACCTTCTCAGGGACACAGTGTTGCCATGGAAACTGCCTCAGAGAGAAAGCTGACTCTGTCCCCAGGCTGCTTCCAAACTGCTTTTAGGAAGGATCCAAGTTGCCACTCCTGCTGGACATCAGTGAGTCTGGCCTCTGAGTCAGCTGAAGTCCCGGATCTTCTGCATCCTTTTCTCTGGGGCACTTGGTCCTCCTGCTGTCTCCTGCCTCCCTTGGGCCTATCTGGTGGTGCTATGACTCCCAGAAGCGGGGTCTGAGCAGATCAGCCCAGCCCACCTCAGGCAGGTGGCTGCTTGGGGGATAGACTGTTCTGGAAGAGCAGCTGGGATTGGCTAGCATGGCTCAGAAGGTTCTGAGGGGGCTGGTGATGTGTTATCAAGGCTGGGGCTGGGAACAGCAGTGTTCATGTCCACAGCACCCCAGCAGTGATCTTCAGCAATAAAAATTATGTGACCTGAAAAATTTGTCATTGGATGTTTCAGTGGTACCCTGGGTAGAAAACTGAGACTGTCTACCCAGATGCTCAGGCATCCTCAGTTTGGTTTTTAGTTTTGGTTCCTCAGCTTTGGGTTCTGCTCATTTAATCATGATTCATTTATTTATTCATTTACCCACCATACTGGTGCCTGCTCTGCACCAGGAACTTATACCAGGCCCAGGAGGTACAAAAACAAAGTGGTCCTCAGGAACTCGAGGTCATGACCCAGTGTGATGGAAGCTGTGATTCAGTGTGGACACTGTGCCTGGAACATAGCTGGCAGCCTCACCAAAGAGGTCATGGAAGGCTTCCCAGAGGAGGTGAGGTTTGAAATGAATCTTAAAGAGTACGTAAGTCTTCACCAAGCAGATGGGTGGGGGAAGAGCAGTCCAGCAGTCCTTTTGCCTCCTTCCTCTTTCTCTGCCTTTGACTTTGCCAGCTCAGCAAAAGGCATGTTTACAAAGAAGCCCCAGTGCTTACTCAACTGTTTCCAAGAGAATTGGATGGGTGGTTCCACTGGCCTCTTCTGAAAGATCTAGTCCTTCTTGCTCCGTACTTACTTTTCCTGCATTTAATATATTGACCTCTTTTATATTATTGACCTCATTTAATATTACGTTCCCACGATGAATGCCCAGCACCCACACCACCCCCACTACACACACTCGTGCCTCTAGCCATGAGCACAGAATTCTCCAGGCCCGCCCGCATGGGCCTGGCCTTTGGACACCTCCAGAGTGTTTTTGCCTGGAGAATCCCAGGGACGGCGGAGCCTGGTGGGCTGCCGTCTATGGGGTCACACAAAGTCCGACACGACTAAAGCAACGCAGCAGCAGCAGCAGCAGCAGAGTGTTTAATTCCCCCCACCAGCGCCAGGGCAAATCCTTCCTCCAATCATTTTCTCATTCCATCTGCATGACAAAGCATGAGGTGGGGGCACGTGCCAGGCCTACTGGATGAGCAATAGGTGTTATGCCCAGAGTCCGAGTCCCCAAAACTGAGAGAATAAGACGTCCATGGCAATGCAAAAGCACAAAGGGGTTTTATTTCTAGCTTGAGCTAGGGCTCTCCCGCCACATCCAACGCAGTGGAGTGGAGCAAGAGCCCCGAGCCCACATTTACAGCAGTATTTATAGGTTTACAGGGAGTTGGCAAGGGCTGATTGGCTAATCTTTATTGGCTGCAGGGGTTTCCTGGTATTTACTAATTGGTTAATCTTTATTGGCTGCAGGGGGATGTCTTTTACATCCTGATAAACTCAAACCAGGTTACGGGGAGTATGATGATTAAACAAGTCCCGGCATCCGCAGGGATGACCTCACTGGGCAATGACTCAGCTTTTCTCGTGAGGCCTATCTTAGTCCCTGAAGCCTATCATGGCATTTGTTAGGTCCCAACAATAGGGGCAACACAACTGCTGTCACAGATCCCACAATTTCCCATGATCTCAGTGGCTTGACCCAATCAAAGCTTATGTCTCATCTATCGAAGGGTCCAATGAGGGTGTCTAGCCAATGGGAGCCTTGCTTCCATGTGGTTTTTCAAGGACTCAGATTTATTCAGCCTAGTTCACTTTGTCATCTGCTTCCAGTGAGAGGACAGAGGAAAGAAAACATGAAGAAAGCAGATCCATTTCTTAAACGCTCTGACTCAGGAGTGATCCATAGCACTTCACTCATATTTCATGGCTGACCACATGTCACGTGGCACCAACTAGATCAAATGGGGAAGGCCCTAAGCAAAGTGGTCCTGGGCAGTTCCCAGGCAGGAGCAAACACTTGTTTTGGAGGATAACCAGCCATCTCTGTCTCCCAGAGGAAGCTGGTCAGATCCCAACAGCCAGGCCTTGGGGCAGAGAGTTAGGGGCTTAGGCCATTTCTGTTCCTGTTTCCTAAGGAACCAAACCCTTGTCTTCCTCTCTTGGCTTCCTAGGGCAGAAATTGATTTGCAGGGGTGCAGGGTTGATGCTGGGCTGAAGCAGCATGAGATTGAGGGCAGGAGGAGAAGGGGATGACAGAGGATGAGATGGTTGGATGGCATCACCGACTCAATGGACATGAGTTTGAGCAAGCTCTTGGAAATGATGATGGACAGAGAGGCCTGGACTGCTGCAGTCCATGGGGTCACAAAGAATTGGACGTGACTGAGCAACTGAACAAGGTATGTGCATGTTTGGGGGAGGTAAGAGAAAAAGCAATCTCTAAATGGAAAAAATAAAAGCATTCCTTAGGCCCAAGACATCTATAAAGGCTATAAAAATCATAAGGACTTCCCGTGTGGTGCAGTGGATAGGAATCCGCCTGCCAATGCAGGGGACACAGGTTTGATCCCTGGTCCAGGAAGATTCCACATGCTGCAGAGCAGCTAAGCCCTTGCACCACAACTGCTGAGCCCAAATGCCACAACTACTGAAGCCCTCTAGCCTAGAGCCTGTGCTCTGCAACAAGAGAAGCCACTGCAGAGAGGCCCACGCACTGCAACAAAGAGGAGCCCTGCTCATTGCAACTAGAGAAAACCCCGTGTGCAGCAACAGAGTCCCAGTGCAACATAAAATAAAAATGAATAATTAAGGAAGAGGCTGGGAGAGTCTCAGAGTTTCCCAGCTAGACTAAGATACCTGAGCCCTGTTGTGCTGTGTGCTAAGTCTGACTGTTTGCGACCCCATGGACTGGAGCCCTCCAGACTCCTCTGTTGATGGAATTTTCCAGGCAGGAACACTGGAGTGGGTTGCCATGCCCTCCTCCAGGGCATCTTCCCAATCCAAGGACTGAACCCATGCCTCTTAAGTCTCTTGCATTGGCAGGTTCTTTACCACTAGTGCCACCTGGAAAGCCAAAGTACCTTAGAGATTTATGTATTAAAAAAAAAAAAAACTCATGGAGGGTGGGTGATGGGACTTCCCAAATTGATCCAGAATCTCCAGGGAGATGGGTGTGTGTACTGAGGGGAGGGTTTGCTGGCGACACTGTCCTATGTTCGCTGGGTCCCAGGCATTCTCCAGGGACCACTAAAACTCTCTGGCTTTGTCAGCTCTATCGACGGCTGAATTTCCCTGGAATTTCCCCGCAGAGAGGGGCAGGGTCAAGTGAATGTGTCGGAAATGGGGCAGATGAAGATGACACTTTGGAGGAGGAGCCAGTTACAGCCTCGCTGGCCATCCAGCTGCCTCTGGGTTTGGTTAGGTTCCCAAGAGCTATTGTTGCCCATAATTGCTCAGCCAATGTTCTGATGAAATTGCAAGGACGTTGGGAGATGCACATGGAGAGCGCCTTGTAATGATAATGAGGATAATGACAATAACAGCTAGCCTTTGCTGTGTGCCAGATGCTGTGCGACACTTGATGTGTATTATCACCTGTGAGCTTGGAGTACGCATTTTATGGCCTCTGTTTTACGGATCAGGGAACAGGGCCAAGAGAAGTGAAATAAGCTTCCCCCAAACTAACAGCTACTAAGTGGCAGAGCTGGACTTTGAATCCAGGCTGTCTGATGTGAAAAGCTGTTTTAAAAAACAGGTGGAGTCTTCCTAGCTGCCCCCTCCTAGGGTCTGCCATCTGGTTCTGCGGATCTTTCCATTCTCCACCAGGCTTCCGCTGTGCGAGGGGCAGGGTGGGCAACACCCCGGGAGAATGGGCACATCCTTCAGAGCATCACATGACCAGAACTTAAAGCAGGGAGTTTCTAGAACCTGGGCCAAATGATTCATGGATGGGAGGAGGCCCCCTGGCACCTCCTGCACCCCCAGTCCCCAAAAGAATGGTTTCCCTCCCATGCCATGACACACCACAGCTCCAGGACGCCTCCACATTTCCTCGATGTGTGTGGGTGACTCCAAGAAGCGCGTGCCACTCATTCCCTACCTCCTCTGCTTTGGCTCAGGCTTCCTGTTCCCTGACACTGCCACCCATCCAGGGAGCAAGCTCCATACTGGTCCTACAGCAAGCCCACCCAGGGAACACGGAGGGCCATGCTCTGGAGATAAGCAGCTGGGACGGCCCAGGCAGGAGGCTTTATTAGATGAGTCCTTTGAGAAGGGAGGAGCATGGCTTGACCTTTGGTTGTCCACGCTCAGTTCCTGCCAGCGAAATCAGTGGGTATGACAAACCGTCTCTTCTGTCTAAGCCCCAAGTCCCAGAAGTTCTTCACTTTTCAAATGAGGAAGGAGCCGGGAATCCTCTTTGAATGTTGTTGCTGTTGTTGTTTAGTTGCTAAGTCGTGTCTGACTCTTTCGCCACCCCATGGAGTGTAGCCTGCCAGGCTCCTGTGTCCATGGGATTTCTCAGGCAAGAACACTGGAATGGGTTGCTAGTTCCTCCTTCCAGGGGATGCTCCCAACCCAGAGATAGAACCCACATCTCCTACACTAGCAGGAGGATTCTTTACCACTGAACCACCAGGGCTGCCCCTTGGAATAATTCCTCCTAATTATGCTATGTTGCAGTGGAGAGAACCTTGGAGCTGGAAACCAAGCACCTGGAGGTACAGATTCCTCCAGGTCCCTCCAGGCTCGGCCACTTGTTTGGCTCTCTGGTCTTGGGCAAGCCGATCTCTGTTTCCTCATATGTGAGAGGGGTGTATCCGGCCCACATGTTGGTGCAGGATGAAGTGGGAGGATGCATGTAAATGCACAGGGCAAAGTGATTGGCATATTATGATGTCTTAACAAACGTCAAATTTGAAACAAAAAGGATAGATCCTTCACCTCCATATCCATTCACCCAGCAAGTGTCATAGGAGAGGGAAATTTGACTATTATTTTCAGGGCTTAGGAACTTTCCTCTTAGTCTCCTAGCAATGGGCTGATCTTCCAAGCAGATGACACTACCACCTGGGGTAGATGCCCTCCCCTACTGGTGGCTTCTCTAAGCCATGGCAATGCACTGAATTGAGCTCACTCAGCTCTCCCATTCACTGATGGGACCAGGATGGTTTCCTGTCCCTGGCCCTGCCCTGGTGGCATCTGATTGCTCAGCCAAAGGAGCTGACAATTCAGGGCCATGAGGGGACACGCATCTTTGTTCCTGGTGGACTCGTCCATCTACGGCCATCTGGCTCCTACCCCGTCACGTCTGTGATTTGCCACGTTGCCAAATCTGACGGAAACTTTTCAGTCCTCATCTTACCGGAGCTCTGAAACTGCAGCATTTCACTCTCAAGTACTTCCTACTTCGTGAAATTGCTGCAGCTTCTGCGGCATCAAGCTCTCCCAATTCTCCTCCAGACCTGTGGCCGTTCCTTCTGTCTTCCATAAACTCTATTAAAGGTGTCCCTAGGACACCAACTCTCTTCTCAGGGTATATACTCACCCTGAACCATCTCATCCAGCCCTTGATTTTCTTCCCAGTATCAGTGGAGCCAGTAAGAATTTGCTCTACATCATTAAAGTACAAGAAATGTCATCTTTCTTTTTAAAACCAGATTAAAATCTGACTTTGAACTGCCTCATCCTGGCTGGAAAACCTCTATCATCGTGTTCTTCCCCGGAAGCTCAGCCCCAGGAGAGCCTGTCCACCATGCTCCTGGTGGGGTGCTCAGCCTGCGGCCATCACAGATCCCCTTAGGGGGTTACAGGTAAAAGGAGTAGCTCACAAACCTGCTGCTCTCTGTACCCTGTCTCAGGAACCCCACTTTCCCGGGGTCAATCTCAGGTTTCTCTCCACTCTTCAACCCCCAACGCCCTTCTCTCTTTGCAGACAACTCAGACCTGTCTCTGCTATTAAAAAAAAAAAAAAAATTCATCTGTTAGTTTTGGGCTGTGCTGTATGGGCTTTCTTTAGTTACGATGAGTGGACTGCTCTCCAGCTGTGGGCTTCTCATTGCTGTGGCTTCTCTTGCTGTGGAGCCCAGGCTCTAGACACAGGCTTCGGTATTTGCGGCACACAGACTCTAGAGCGCAGTCTCAGTAGCTGTGGTTCATGGGCTTTGTTGCCCCAAGGCATGCGGGATCTTCCTGGACCAGGAATCAACCTCATGTTCCCTGCATTGGCAGGCAGATTCTTAACCACCAGACCACAAGTGTAGTCCAGGCCTTGTATGTATATTACCAGTGTGTTGGAATTTTTTGACCTATGACAAAGGCAAATAATTTCTCTCTAGGGGAAAAGGCATTCTTTCTTGATGAGATCATGGCAGAAATCAAGATCACCATAGACCTCAATGATTGTATATAGATTGTCACGTGAACCTAAGTTTTCATTCTTCTAGGATAAATTACCCTGGGTGACATCATGGTTGCTTCCATGCATGGTTGCTTTAGTCATGTCTGACTCTTTGTGACCTTATAGACTGTAGCCTGCCAGGCTCCTCTGTCCATGGAATTCTCCAGGCAAGAATACTGGAGTAGGTTGCCTTGCCTTCCTCCAGGAGATCTTCCTGAACCAGGGATCGAACTTGCATCTCTTATGTCTCCTGCATAGGCAGAAAGGTTTTTTACTATGAGCACCACCTGACAGGAAGCCTGACATTATGGTTATCATATGTTTAACTCTGTAAGAAACTGCCAGGCTGTTTTCAGAGGGGCTGTACCTTTTTACATTCCCACCTGCTGCATAAGAGTTCTAGTTGCTCCATGTATAAAATAGGTAACTCATGAGAATCTACTGTATAACACGGGGAACTCTACCCAATGCTCTACGGTGACCTAAATGGGAGGGAAATCCAAGGAAGAAGAGATATAGCATATATGTGGTTCTTTCACTTCGCTGTACAGCCGAAACTAACACAACACTGAGAAACAATCATACTCTAATAAAAAAGAAAGAGTTCTAGTTTCTCTGTATCCACTCCAGTTCTTGGTATTGTCAGTACTTTTTATTGCAGCCCTGCTAATAGATGTGCAATGGCATGTCACTGTGATTTTAACTTGCATTTCTCTGATGACTAATGATATTGAGCATCTTTTTATGTGCTATTTGTCATCTACCTATCATCTTCAGTGAAATTCCCGTTCAGATCCTTTGCCTGTTTGTTGGTTTGTTTCTTATTGTTGAATTTTGAGATATCTTTTCAAAGATTTATTTATTTACCTTTATTTTTTGGCCATGCCAGGCAGCATGTGGGATCTTAGTTCCCTGACCAGGGATCAAATCCGCATCCCCTGGACAGGCAGCTCAGAGTCTTAAGCACTGGACCACTAGGGAGGTCCTAAGCATTCTTCACATAGTTCAAATACTAGTCTTTGTTGAATATATGATCTGTAAATATTTTATCTGCATGTGACCAGCCTTTTTGTTCTCTTAATTGTGTCCTTACAGAACAAGTTTTTAATTTGGTGAATTCCAATTTATCAGGTTTGTTTTTTTCGGATTGTGCTAAGAATTCTGCCAAATCCAAGAGCAAGATCTTTTCTCTTAAGAATTTTGTTGTTTGAAATTTTATACTTGAACCCGAGAAGCATTTGGAGTTAACTTTTTGGATACCATTGAGTTATAGATTGAGGTCTATTTTTTTGTTTGTTTCTTTGTTTGCAAATGGATGCCAGGTTGTTCTAGAACCTTTTGTTGTAAAGACTGCAACTTTTCCTGTCCAATTGTCTTTGCATTTCGTCAAAAATCAATTGAGCATGTTTGCGCAGGTATATTTCTAGACTCTATTCTGTTCCATTAATCTATGTGTCTGAAAGTGAAAGTCACTCAGTCGTGTCCGACTCTTGGAGACCCCGTGGACAATACCATCTATGCAATTCTCCAGGCCAGTGTACTGGAGTGGGTAGCCTTTCCCTTCTCCATGGGATCTTCCCAACCCAGGTTTCCCACATTGCAGGCGAATTCTTTACCAGCTAAGCCACAAGGGAAGCTCGAGAATACTGGAGAGGGTAACCTATCCCTTCTCCAGCGAATCTTCCCGACCTAGGAATTGAACCAGAGTTCTCCTGCATTGCAGGAGGATTCCTTACCAAGTGAGCTATCAGGGAAGCCCCGGTCTATGTGTCTATCCTTTGCTGGGGTCCAGCCCTGGTGGATCCAGGGTAATTCGAAGGTGGGGACGGAATAGGCGTCCTGGAAAAAAACTTATTTAATTACAGATATATAGAGAGATTAGAAACGGATAGTGTAGTAGGAAAATTAGTGGAGAAAAAGAGGCTGAATAACTGGTTTAAGTGGAATACTAATCACCACCTATGTAGGCCACAGGCTTCTTTCCGTTCTCCCGAAGGAGAGGAGGCACTGAGGCCTCCCCGGTCTGATCTTAGAAGGGCAGGCAGAGTTAGTAGGCTTGGTGCGTACCCCCATACCAGATGGGAATTCAGCCAGGAAAACGGGGAGCAAGAAAGAAACGACACGGGGAAATCAGTCTTTCCAGAAACTGATCCCATTTCTTTATTTTTCAGGTTTGTTTTTATACCTTTTGTCATACATAGGGATGAATACAGAGTCACGCGGGGGTCAGCAGACCTGACCCTTATCACAATCAGGTGCTTCATATAAAATTATACAAAGGTCTTATGAGTTTTTACATCATCTTCTGACCATGAGGTCTGCTGACATTTTATGGCCCTTTCTGATACTGGTCAGTTAACCAGAAAACTTATTTTTCCAGGGGTGATTTTTTTTTCTTAAATCAGGCGCCACCCTCCAAATAAAGTTGCATTCCTATAGGGTGAGGGTGTAGTGAGTTACAATCAAGAAAAGACTTTACTTAACCTAAGGTTTAACATGATTAATCTTAAAGGTTAGTACTTATTTCTCCTATATGCTTAAAAGGTAATACTTATTTCTCCTATATGCTAGTTATATTCATTATAAGGGCAGGGAATATGGAGATTTAGCAGCAAACATCAGCCCAACAAATGAAAATCCTTTTACCAATGTTCCCCTTAAGATCTACTTAGTCTTAAGATAGTGATAAAGTTACATTTTTACATAGCAAGGACACAGTGATTTATAACAAAGTACAGTGATCTATAACAAAAGAGAAAATTCATTAACTCAAAAAGTCTAGTATTGCTAACATCAAAAACTACTATATTTCCTTTTCTATATTCCAAATACATTGATTAATATATTCCCAGGTGCCTAAGGATATGGAGGCCTGGCGGCAATCATTGACTCAATGATTGAAGAACAATTTCTTGAGAAGAAAAAGCCCTATGCTAATTAAGACTCTCAAAATACTCCAAAAGTCTCTGTGCTGTTTATGGTTGAGAGGTTGTCACACAGCTAGTCTGTCAGCAGAGAGGTTTGACCTGAGACACCCTTGTCCCACCCAGGGCAGGGACTTAGCAGCAATTATTGACACAACAAATGAAAAACCTTTTACCAATATAATTCCTAACCAACCCACTATGCCTTTAGTAAGTCCAAAACATCTTGTGCCTCTCACGGTTGGGGGTTGTAAACAATCACATTCAGCTGGAGGAACCTATACAGGCAGGCTAGATAACCTTCAGAGTCGTAAGTTGAAACACTCTTGTCACGCCCAGGAATTTTTATTGCCTTGGGGCTGCAAGTTTACTCTTTCTCCAAGAGAAATGATTATGGGGAGAGCTCCCTGTAAAGTACTCTGGTTTGGGGGTAGATGCTCGGGAACAGGGGATTTCCTGAGGCTTGACCACGCCCTTGCGTATGCCAAGCTTCCTTCCTCATGGCCTTTGCCATGGGCAGAGTTCCTCACACTGGCCCCCAACAATCCTTGACCAATGCCGCCCTGTCTTATAGCATGTCTTCGGCTTCCCAGGTAGCTCAGTGGTAAGGAAACTGCCTGCTAATGCAGGAGACATGGGTTGACCCCTGGGTCAGGAAGACCCCTGGAGAAGGAAATGGCAATCCACTCCAGTGTTCTTGCCTGGAAAATCCCATGGACTGGCTGGCTATAGTCCATGGGATCACAAAAGAGTCAGACACAATTTAGTGACTAAACAACAGGAACACAGTATATCTTAAAGTTGGCAGGGTGAGTCCTCCAAGTCTCTTCTTCTTCAGCATGATTTTGGTTATTCTGGCTCTTTGTGTTTCCATAGAAATTTTAGAACCAGTTTGCTTAATCTATAAACAAAACCTGTTGGAATTTTGACTGTGAGTGTGTAAATCTGCAATCAATTGGGAGAGAATTAACGCGTTAACCATTGAGTCTTCCAAACCACGAACATGACGTATCTATCTATTTATTTAGATTTTCCTTGATTTCCTTCATCTAGATTTTGTAGTTTTTAGCATATAGATCCTGTTCCCATTTCATTAAATTTATAACTAAGCAATTAAATGTTAATGAAAATAATGTTTTTGTTGAATAATATTTTTAAACAAAAGAGAGGGAGATGAGTGGCATTGTTTTATATTTTTGCAACTGTCTTTAATGTCTGGCTTAATGAAAGAGCTGGATTCTCATTCTCCCTTCAGTGTTCAGTTGGTTGTGATACACTGTTTTGGTTGAAATACACGAAGAAAATTCAATATTATACAAATACAGAGTTCGAAAGTGGAAATATATTTTATTAACCTTTCAGATACTTATGAATACTTTTTTGATACTTAGTGTCAGACTCGACAAGTGGCAGTTTCGTAAAGGTCAGGTGCAATGTGAAATCGAAAACCTGTCAATGAATTTTTTTACTCAGTTACTTTAAAATCTGTGGTCTTTGTTGTTGTTTAGTCACTCAGTTGTGTTCAACTCTTTGTGACCCCATGGACTGTAGCTCACCAGGCTCCTCTCTTCATGTAATTCTCCAGGCAAGAATACTGGAGTGGTTTGCCATTTCCTTCTCCAAGGGATCTTCCTGACCCAGGGATTGAACCCACGTTTCCTGCTTGGCACATTCTTTAACACTGAGCCACCTGGGAAGCCCTGAATGGATGGGTCTCTGACCCATGTCTAATTTTGTAACATAATGAATTCATCATTTGGAAAATATTGAACCTGAGTTATGAACATCTTCCAAATGCTGACATATTTCATTATACAATACCAAAAATAATTTGCGTTAACATCACTACTGCTCTCATTAGAAGAGTATTTAAGAATTGGAAATCAGTCAAGCCCCGTGGGGAAGGATGCACATTTTCCAAAATTCTAATTTTCAATTGAGAGTTTAAGTTCTGTCCCTAGTAACAAATATTATCTTATTGTCTGTTCTTTTCCTTGCTGTGACAAGTTCATTTTGTTCATTTTTGAGAAAATGATTGCCAACTATCAAGTCTGAATAGCCATTTGTCTGTTAATTTTCATTCAAGGAAAAATGGTATTTCATGAAAAAGTGGCTAGTTCAGCTTGCAGCTCGAAAATGCAAGCCTTTTTCCTCAAGACAACTTAGCACTTTGGGATGCAACCAAAGTGCCTTGTTCACACTTAGCATTTTTCACACTGAGTAATAAAAAGACATGTATTCAGGATTGAGATTAAATAATAAATACTTTTCAATAATTAATAAAATTATTAATTTTTAATAATCTTACTACTTCACTGAGGGGCTTCCCTGGTGGCTCAGTGGTAAGGAATCCGCCTGCCAATGCAGAAGAGAAGAGACACTGGTTCAGTTCCTGGGTTGGGAAGATCCCCTGGAGAAGGAAATGGCAACCCACTCCAGTATTCTTGCCTGGACCTGGAGAATCCCATGGACAGAGGAACTTGGTGGGCTCCAGTCCATAGGGTCATAAAGAGTCGGACATGACTCAGCAGGCACACTACTACTACCACTTCATCAAAGATGCCCTTAAGATCTGGCAAATGTGTGCGGTGAAGGACGCAGTGACTATGCACACAGTTTGGTGATGTGGCCTCAGTTCATGGTTCAGTTCAGTTCAGTTCAGTCGCTCAGTCGTGACTGATTCTGCCACCCCATGAATCGCAGCATGCCAGGCCTCCCTGTCCATCACCAACTTCCAGAGTTCACCCAAACTCATGTCCATCGAGTCGGTGATGCCATCCAGCCATCTCATCCTCTGTCGTCCGTTTAACCTCCTGCCCCCAATCCCTCCCAGCATCAGAGTCTTTCCCAGTGAGTCAACTCTTCGCATGAAGTGGCCAAAGTGCTGGAATTTCAGCCTCAGCATCAGTCCTTCCAGTGAACACCCAGGGCTGATCTCCTTTAGGATGGACTGGTTGGATCTCCTTGCAGTCCAAGGGACTCTCAAGAGTCTTCTCCAACACCACAGTTCAAAAGCATCAATTCTTTGTCACTCAGCTTTCTTCACAGTCCAACTCTCACATCCATACATGACCACTGGAAAAACCATAGCTTTGACTAGACGGACCTTCGTTGGTAAAGTAATATCTCCACTTTTAACATGCTATCTAGGTTGGTCATAACTTTCCTTCCAAGGAGTAAGCATCTTTTAATTTCATGGCTGCAACCACCATCTGCAGTGATTCTGGAGCCCCAAGACATGAAGTCTGACACTGTTTCCACTGTTTCCCCATCTATTTGCCATGCAGTGACGGGACCAGATGCCATGATCTTCGTTTTCTGAATGTTGAGCTTTAAGCCAACTTTTTCACTCTCCTCTTTCACTTTCACCAAGAGGCTTTTTAGCTCCTCTTCACTTTCTGCCATAAGGGTGGTGTCATCAGCATATCTGAGGTTATTGATATTTCTCCCAGCAATCTTGATTCCAGCTTGTGCTTCTTCCAGTCCAGCGTTTCTCATGATGTACTCTGCATAAAAGTTAAATAAGCAGGGTGACAATATACAGCCTTGACGTACTCCTCCTGTTTGGAACCAGTGTGTTGTTCCATGTCCAGTTCTAACTGTTGCTTCCTGACCTGCATATATGTTTCTCAAGAGGTGGGTCAGGTGGTCTGGTATTCCCATCTCTTTCAGAATTCTCCACGGTTTATTGTGATCCACACAGTCAAAGGCTTTGGCATAGTCAATAAAGCAGAAATAGATGTTTTTCTGGAACTCTCTTGCTTTTTTCCATGATCCAGCAGATGTTCGCAATTTGATCTCTGGTTCCTCTGCCTCTTCTAAAACCAGCTTGAACATCAGGGAGTTCATGGGTCATGTATTGCTGAAGCCTGGCTTGCAGAATTTTGAGCATTACTTTACTAGCATGTGAGATGAGTGCAATTGTGTGGTAGTTTGAGCATTCTTTGGCATTGCCTTTCTTTGGAATTGGAATGAAAACTGACCTTTTCCAGTCCTGCGGCCACTGCTGAGTTTTCCAAATTTGCTGGCATGTTGAGTGTAGCACTTTCACAGCATCATCTTTCAGGATTTGAAATAGCTCAACTGGAATTCCATCACCTCTACTAGCTTTGTTCCTAGTGATGCTTCCTAAGGCCCAATTGACTTCACATTCCAGGATGTCTGGCCCTAAGTGAGTGATCATCTGTGTCGTGAAGATCTTTTTGTACAGTTCTTCTGTGTATTCTTGCCACCTCTTCTTAATATCTTCTGCTTCTGTTAGGACCATGCAGAAGCGTGGCCGAGAGGAGCTACCCTGCATCCCAGGTCAGGGGTGGTGGCGGAGAGGAGTTACCCCATGTCCAAGGAGCAGTGGTTGTGCAGGCCCAGGAGGGCTGAGAGGAGCTACTCCATGTTCAAGGTCAGGAGGGGTGGCCGTGAGGAGATACCCCATGTCCAAGGTAAGAGAAACCCAAGTAAGATGGTAGGTGTTGCCAGAGGGCATCAGAGAGCAGACACACTGAAACCATTATCACAGAAAACCAGCCAATCTAATCACACTAGGACCACAGCCTTGTCTAACTCAATGAAACTAAGCCATGCCGTATGGGGCCACCCAAGATGGACAGGTCATGGTGGAGAGGTCTGACAGAATGTGGTCCACTGGAGAATGGAATGGCAAACCACTTCAGTATTCTTGCCTTGAGAACCCCATGAACAATATGAAAAGGCAAAATGATAGGATACTGAAAGAGGAACTCCCCAGGTCAGTAGGTGCCCAATATGCTACTGGAGATCAGTGGAGAAATAACCCCAGAAAGAGTGAAGGGATGGAGCCAAAGCAAAAACAATACCCAGCTGTGGATGTGACTGGTGATAGAAGTGAGGTCCGATGCTGTAAAGAGCAATATTGGATAGGAACCTGGAATGTCAGGTCCATGAATCAAGGCAAATTGGAAGTGGTCAAATAGGACATGGCAAGAGTGAACGTCGACATTTTGGGAATCAGAGAACTAAAATGGACTGGAATGGGTGAATTTAACTCAGATGACCACTATATCTACTATTGTGGTCAGGAATCCCTTAAAAGAAATGGAGTAGCCATCATGGTTAACAAAGAGTCCGAAATGCAGTACTTGGATGCAATCTCAAAAACGACAGAATGTTCTCTGTTCATTTCCAAGGCAAACCAATCAATATCACAGTAATCCAAGCCTATGCCCCAACCAGTAATGCTGAAGAAGCTGAAGCTGAATGGTTCTATGAAGACCTACAAGACCTTTTAGAACTAACACCCAAAAAAGTCCCGTTTACATTATAAGGGACTGGAATGCAAAAGTAGGAAGTCAAGAAACACCTGGAGCAGCAGGCAAATTGGCCTCGGGTGTGGAATGAAGCAGGGCAAAGGCTAATAGAGTTTTGCCAAGAGAACTCACTGGTCATAGCAAACACCCTCTTCCAACAGCACAAGAGAAGACTCTACATATGGACATCACTAGATGGTCAACATTGAAATCAAATTGATTATATTCTTTGCAGCCAAAGATGGAGAAGCTCTATATAGTCAGCAAAAACAAGACCGGGAGCTGACTGTGGCTCAGATCATGAACTTCTTATTGCCAATTCAGACTTAAATTGAAGAAAATAGAGGAAACCACTAGGCCTTCCAGGTATGATCTAAATCAAATCCCTTATGATTATACAATGGAAGTGAGAAATAGATTTAAGGGACTAGATCTGACAGATAGAGTGCCTGATGAACTATGGAATGAGGTTCGTGACATTGTACAGGAGACAGGGATCAAGACCATCCCCATGGAAAAGAAATGCAAAAAAGCAAAATGGCTGTCTGAGGAGCCCTTACAAATAGCTATGAAAAGAAGAGAAGCGAAAAGCAAAGGAGAAAAGGAAAGATATAAGCATCTGAATGCAGAGTTCCAAAGAATAGCAAGGAAATATAAGAAAGCTTTCCTCAGAGATCAATGCAAAGAAATAGAGGAAAACAGCAGAATGGGAAAGACTAGAGATCTCTTCATGAAAATTAGAGAGTCCAAGGGAACATTTCATGCAAAGATGGGATCAATTCGTGATAAGCAACCTTAATTTGTGATAGTTTTGCATACCATTACTTTTGTATCATTGGTGCAAAAGTCAACACAGTGAAAAAGGCAAATGACATCACAGCATTATTATGAAAATAGTTTTGACACTGTTGATCCCCTGAAAGTTCTCCGGACACCTTCTGAGGTCCTCAGCAACCACACTTTGAGGACAGCTGCATTAGGCCACGGGACTTCCTAGGTGGCGCTAGTGGTAAAGAACCTGCCTAGGAATGCAGGACACTTAGGAGATGGGGGTTTGATTCCTGGTTCAGGAAGGTCCCCCAGAGGAGGGCATGGCAAGCCTCTCCAGTATTCTTACCTAGGGAATCCCATGGACACAGGAGCCTGGTGGGCTACAGACCGAGTGGATGCAGAGTCAGACACAGCTGAAGCGACTTAGCTCACGTGCACATATTAAACCACACAAGACAAAAAAGGGAAATTCACAGAAATTGATTTTGGATAGGCACTTTCTGGAAACTCTACTGGAACCATATCTTGATCTCACCCTCCCCACTCACTCTTAGGAAAAAGTAAACAATCTCACCTGTTTAGAGGGCTAAGGCTGTCAGATTTATGTAGTGATGCTGGGTCTTATTGAAAAAGAAGGATGCTTATTTAATTGCAGTTTAATGAAGAGCTCAGTGGGTGGGAGAAAGAAGAGTGATTGGGAATTTGCATTTCTTAACGTCCTGAGCTTGATGTATCCCCAGCCAGTGCTCTACTTCTCATAAGAAACACTTCGATCATTCTGCCTGGGATTGGGGAAGAAGCACGGCCAAGAGTTTCAATATGAGAGACGAAATCTAGGTGGGGTCTGCTCTGAGGTTGGGACTAGTGATCAGAACTCCATCAGGTTCTTCTCTGATAATCCTCCTAACAGGATTAATAGATGCCCCAAATTCTGCTGGATTCAACACACTGTCACCAGCACTCACTAGTCCAAGGACTGCATTGAATGCTGGGAGCAGGACTGTGGTTGGGGGTGGGGGACATACACCCACATCGTGGCATTCCCTCCCTTTCTACTGTGGCCTTTTTCTTTTAAAGCTTGATTGTATTTGTAATTTTGTAATTTAATTCTCACTATGTGTTTTGCTGTGCTTAGTCACTCATTCGTGTCCGACTCTCTGAGACCCCATGGACTGCAGCCCACCAGGCTTCTCTGTCCATGGGGATTCTACAGACAAGAATACTGAAGAGGGCCACCATGCCCTCCTACAGGGATTTCTCACTATAGGAGCATTTTTTTAAAAAAATCCAAACAATCCTAAAAACTATAAAATAATATATATAAAAGGTACTGTTTATTTGTCAAGCATAAACTTTCCATATCATCAGTTTATGATCTCATTTAATTACTCAACAACTATTATAATAGTAGGTACTACTGCAAAGAAGAAAGTAAAAATCACTTTAAATCCCACCATCCAGAAGTATATATTATTGGCACTTTGGTAAAATCTTTCTAGAACACTCTCTATGCATTCATAGAGAGAGGTCTACAATTTTATATGAGTGGGGCCATATTTTACAGATTATTTTGTATCTTGGTTCCTTTTTCTCTCAACAATAAGAAATATACATCTTCCCCAAGGGGGTGGATATTATCATATTTAATAATTGTAGAATACCCCATAGTATGCATGTGAGTGTGTGTGCTTAGTCGTGTCTGACTTTGCATCCTCATGGACTGCAGCCCTCCAGACCCTTTTGCCAATGGAATTATCCAGGCAAGAATACTTAAGTGCAGTTGCCAGGCCCTCCTCCAGGGGATCTTCTGTAAGACCTCGCGGCCTTTTCTCGGGAACCGTCGCCCCAAAGACCACAGTGACTCGAATTTGATGCAATCAGCAAGAGGATTTATTAGGCCGGCGTGCCGGGGTTCGATCTCCTTAGGAGGAGCGAACCTCGAACGCCAGTCGTGAGGGACTTTTATACAAAAAAATCACAGGTAGGTGGGGATGAGGTCAGGGTATGGGATACAATGAAGTAGGGGCCATAGGTGAGGTGGAGACATTTGATTGGTGGGAAAAGTTTGCAGGTAATTAAGTTGAAACGGTTGGCTGATCACCCTGCGGCATTTGGTCAATTTTTACCCAGAAAAGTCCGACAGAGAGATACATTCTTGGGAGGGGGTTTCCTTGACCAGGTCATAAGTTATCTGTTAAGAATCGGTCAGGAGGCTCTGAGTCACCAGATAAGGAGTAAGCTATTTTCCTTGAGGCACAGCCTGCCTTCCGGGCTTAAATTTTAACCTAAGTCCTTCATTCCCACCTAAGTCCTTCACTTCCCAACCCAGGGATTGAATCCGAGTCTCTTATGTCTCCTGCTTGGCAGGTGGGTTCTTTACCACTAGTGCCACCTGGAAAGCCCCCATAGTATCCATGTACCAATTTAATTAGGTGATGTTTAAATAGGATAGCTAGTTTTCAGATTTTGATATTACAAACACGACTGTAATAAATTTCTTTGTGCGTGCCTCATTCTGAAGCAATGATCTCCTACATGTACATTCCTGTAAGTAGGGCTGTCTATGTATTTATTGAAAATGCTCCGCAGTTTTTCAGAAGAGTTTAACTTCTATACCTCCACAGTGTCTAAGTCTGTTATCCCAGAACTTTAGCAATTTTCTCTGTATGGAAAGATGCAAGAGTCTAGCTTAATGAAATCGTTCCTTTGGAGACATACACGGTGGTCCAATGGTTAAGACTCTGTGCTTTCACTGCAGAGGGGATGGGTTCCATTCCTGGTCTGGGAACCAAAATCCCACATGCTGAAGATTCTGCTTGCCAAGCAGCAAAAAGAAAAAAATCATTCCTTTGATATGCACCTCAATTATATAGGGTCAGTATCCTGTTTTTTTCCATCCTGAATCCCTTCAGAGTCAGTTGAGGGCAGCTACAGAGGCTGATGGTTTGTCTCCATCCTGAGTTCCCTCAGGGCACACCGGCTGGGTGGCTTCCTGGCCGCAGCATCCTCTGCTGATAGGCAGGAAGCATCCGGTTTCTACACCTGCCCTCACCACACGGGAGCATTTCTGCCTCGATTTGTTGCTTTCCTATCTTTTTTTCCTCCTGAGGTAGGAGAAGCAGGACTTGAAGGATGCAGAGAAGGTTGGAGAAGCTGAAGCCCAAAGACTGAAGGGAGAGTGGGGCCAGAGGATGCTGAAGAGGCAGCAAGTTATGAGCGAGTTATGTCTGTGCATGTACATGCATTGGAACACATGTGTGGGCACCTCAGTGCTACTGGTACGTGCATTGTTAGTGCGCTGGTTCTCGAAGTGCGGCCCCCTGGGGGTGGAGTGCAGTGCTCTGTTTTAAGAAGTCCTCCTGCTGGTTGCAAAGCTTGCTTACACTCTTGATCTCCTCCCAATGGACGTGTTTATCTGAACACACCTGTGTGCACCAGGCTTTGGGATACTTGACTTGCAGGTGGAGATTTGCATGCAGATATCATGGCAGCAGGAAGCTCACTCCATCTCTCTCGACTTTGTCCTCTCTGAGCACTCCCAAGTCTAGGGCAGGCACTCTGGGGCACTCAGCAGATCTCAGATAATGACAATAACGACAGCAGCCAGATGCCTCTCCACCCAGGTGCCTATTTCTTACCAGTCTCTGGATAGAACAGCCACAAGACACCCTTCTTTGATCACAAACAGAAATCTAATCTCAACAGTGCAGGAAGCGGGAAGTTTGCAATGGGAGAGCCAGAGAAATGGCCTGTTGGGAGTGGAAAAAAAGCCTCCCAGCACTTCCCTAAATAGGTTGCTGGGACAAAGAAAGTGATTCCCTGCCTATCCCTGGCTAATGACTCTACGTGCAGAGAGTGACAGAAAGGGCTGGGGTGCGGGCGAGGGCAGGGCCTCAGCCCAATACGGGGTGGGGCTGAGGGTGGGTGCTGTGTGTGGCTGGTGGTTGTGAGAAGGTGTCCTTCTGTCATGGATAATGCATTGTGGGAAACCTGGGGAGCTGGGGCTCCTCATGGGGAGAAGGGGCCAGGAGTGCAGAACCCCTGAAGGCTATGAGCTAAGGTTGCATCTTCACCAAACAAATCCCAAACAAATATCTGCTTTGCACCTGGTTTGGGGTCCTGGCTCTGCGACTGATCAACTGAGCAACTTTGGGAAGGCTGCTTCATTCTTTAGGTTCATGTTAGGTA
The DNA here is from genome assembly GCA_917880005.1 of Nanger dama. Classification (NCBI taxonomy): domain Eukaryota; kingdom Metazoa; phylum Chordata; class Mammalia; order Artiodactyla; family Bovidae; genus Nanger; species Nanger dama. The sequence continues at coordinate 28,799,470 of CAKJTW010000014.1, read as the reverse complement.
ATTAGCATAGGGAAAAGTAGTCCAGAATGCAGAATGCTGCTGCTGCTGCTGCTGCTGCTAAGCCGCTTCAGTCAGGTCCGACTCTGTGAGACCCTATAGACGGCAGCCCACCAGGCTCCGCCATCCCTGGGATTCTCCAGGCAAGAACAGTGGAGTGGGGTGCCATTTCCTTCTCCAATTAATGAAAGTGAAAAATGAAAGTGAATTCTCTCAGTTGTGTCCGACTCTTCACGACCCCATGTACTGCAGCCCACCAGGCTCCGCCATCCCTGGGATTCTCCAGGCAAGAGTACTGGAGTGGGATGCCATCGCCGAATGGTGGTGGCTAAAAGATAAGGAAGAGAAAAGCCCATGAAAATAGAACAAAGGAAGGTCCGAGGACCCGAGTGAGGACCTCAGGTAAAACAAATAACACTCCTGGCTGGCCCAGTTTACATAGGACAGGCCCAGGGAGAGAAAAACATATAAAAACGGGAGCCTAAGCTGGCTTGCGCGCTCTCTCATGTGCCCGTGCTGGGGCGTTCTTCTCCGCGTCTCTGGGTTGACTTGCCCTCATGCCTTGAAGATGGATTTTCCTGCTATTATCTAAATAAAATAGAGCTGTAACACTGAGCTGTAACACTGATTTGTCTAAGAGCTATAACACGGTCCGCTTGAGAACCTGAGACGGTCTGTCCAAGACCCGAGAGCTGTGACACGCCAAGGGCTTTAGTGTCCGTCACTCCTAATCTTTGTTGTGGATGAGACAGAACTGAGGAGCATACACTCGCGTGACAGTTCAGTTTCCTTGTCTGAGAAACGGTGACAAAAATAGTATCTGTGTTGCAAGGCTGTTGTGTGGATTAAATGAGGGTGAGAGAGGAGAGAGATGGGCTTCAGGCTAGACATTTACAATAGCCCCTTGTTCACACTTCTTGAGGAAGAAAGAGATAGGCTCCAGGTTGGACACTTACTACCAGCCTCCTGTTTACATTTCCTGAGGCAAGAGACAAGTGGGCTCCCCGCTGCATATTTATGACCAGTCTCCTGACTGCACTCTGCTACAGAAACAACCAGAATAGGCTAAATAGCCAGACATTGGACACTTTCTGGCAGGAACAGAAAGGGACTAAGCCCTGTTTAAAACATGTAGAGGTCACATATTTCTCATCCTTGGGGCAAGAGACACTATACACATGTAGAAAGACTCCATGGGGGTCAAAAGGCCAGGGGTGCCAGACCACAGTGAAGGAGGAAACAGACAGAGCTGGACCCCATCTTAGGCCAGGCTGCGAACATTAGGCTACACACACGGTCACCTTCCCAATGGACTCTGAACTTTGTGCCGGGTGTCTATAGCAATGGCATACCAATGGAAAACCAGACCCCTCATGGAAGAGCCTCAGGACTTGGACTCTCCGTCACCTACAGTCACTGCTATCTTGTGTCTTTGCATCTGCTGAGACTTTTGTCTCAGTGATCTGCTACAGGGTAGAGTTCACTGGAAAGAGGGTTGGGGAAAATGGGGATCGGTAACCCCTGGCACTTGAGGCTGTTGTGTGGGAAGGAGTAGGACGTGCCTAGTTCCCTGCCTGGTATACCCCAGGTCCAAGAGAGGTGTCAGTTAAGGTTCTCTTTTAGAGCTGGTCGAAGTGTGCTTGGTCAGAACAGGAAAGTCAAGAGACCAATGTTTATTGAGCGGTTGTCATCCCCAGGCACTGCGGTAGGTATTTTATACATATTTTCCCTACCAATCTTCATAACAACCCCATAGAATAGAGACCATCAATAATACATCTTCAGGGACTTCTCTGGGGGTCCAATGGTTAAGACTTTGCCTTCCAGTGCAGGGGGTGTGGGCCTGATCCCTGGTTGGGAAGCTATGATCCCACATACCTCCATGGCCAAAAAACCATAACATAAAATGAAGTGATATGGTAACAAATTCAATAAAGATTTTAAAAATGATTCACATTACAAAAAAATCTTAAAAAAAATGAGACCCTCACAAGTGAGGAAATTGGTGCTCGGAGAAGTTAACAAGCTTCCTTAAGACTGATAACAGCACTCAATTATAATTAGTGATTATCCATGCTTATTCTGCAGCCAGTTCATGGTCTTCCAGAAGAACCTGTTCTTTGGCATGGAACCTGCAGACAGCATTATGGATCTCCCTGCTGAGTAGGAATTATTTGCCAAGGAAGTAAATTTACCAGTCTCGTTCTTTTGCTCACTCTGATCCTAGGGGAGTTCATCCATCTACCCAGCACTGACCTCTTTTGCATGTGTGTGCGCGCTAAGTTACTTCAGTTGTGTCTGACTCTTCTTGACCCCTACGGACCACAGCACGCCAGGCTCCTCTGTCCATGGGATTCTCCAGGCAAGAATACTGAAGTGGATTGCCATGCCCTCCTCCAGGTGAATCTTCCCGACCCAGGGATCGAACCCAAGTCTTCTGCATTGCAGGGGGATTCTTTACCACTAGCTTCACCTGGAAAGCCCTGACCTGTCCTACTACAGGTAAAATCCATTCTCTCATTAAATCCTGCCCAAGGGCAGTGGGGAACATTTAAATTGTGTGCTCCGTGGCCAGCAGTTCTTAGGAAAGAAGGGGAAATTGAAAAGAAACATCAGTTGCATGGTGTCTCTGAGCCTCCCCTAGTGATGAAGGGGAGGGCTGGACTTTCCGTGGAGAAAGGGGCTGCAGATGGAAGCCTGACAACAAATTCAGAAGCCCCCTGCCTCACTGATTCAGCTCCTGGAGCTGGTCCTCTCCCACACCCTGCTCAATTTTCTTATCAGCACAGCGGAGCCAGGCTGGGGGCTCAGAAAGTCTGTGTCCAGTCCTCCTGCTTGGGCACCAGCCAGTCAGTCCTCTCTCTCCTCTGCTGGTGGAGGAACCAGGTAAGAAAAACAAGCTCCACATGGAAACTCACAACCCCCCATGCCTTCCTGGCAGGACTCCTGACTCTGCCCAGTGCATCTGTCTGCGCCTCCCTCACATCTCTTTCTCAACCTCTGAGCCTCAGCCGCCTTTTCCCACTCCAACTCAATACGAGTTCTTCCACCAAGACATCCTTGATTAGTTCCACTTCTTATTCTGATGCTTCTCTTGGAGGATTTTGGTATTTCCACTTTAACTGGGATGTTAATAATTGGCATTCATAAATACACAGCTTAGTTAATATTTTTAAATAGTTTCCTTGTCTTAAAAGTGTGAATTTGCTCATCTCCTCAGGACCCTGGAACCACTAGAGATGGGTTGGGCAAGGGAAGAAGGATATGCCAGTCCTCAGGAGACCTGACTGCGGTCCCACTAGACCACTAACAAGCTCTGTGACTTTGAGTCAGTCACTTCCTCTCTCTGGGCCTTTGGGTCCCAATTTACAAAATGTTCTCTGAGGTCTCATCCCACTCAAATATTCCATGGCCTTGTTTCCTTTGACTCTTCTCCTGTGTCAAGTTCAGGGCTCTCCGCAGGGAAATCCCTTATGCCCTGTTTCTTCAAGACTCTTCCTAAGGCTGTCTGATCTCTCTCACCTTGTGTCTCTGGCCTGGCTTCCTGAAGCTTCGACCCACTGAGTCTGTAAGTCATGGATGAAGCACCAAGGGAGGAGTTAGGGGAGACCCTGCTCTCTTTCTCAGTGCCAGGGAGGGTCTGTAAAGATGCTGATGTCCAGGTTGCAGCCCTGGAGAATCTGATCCATGGGTTTGGGGTGGGGCCCAGTCATCTTGTTTTAGTCATCTATGGCTGCAAAACAAAATGCTCCCAAATTTATTATTATTTTAATACCTGGAAGACCCACATTTCCTGGACCGAGAACCAGCATGTTGGGCGTCACTATTTTCTGCAACGGCTGTGACCTGAAACTTTTTAAAGAACCATCTACCTTTTGGGGAAGAATTTCTGAATTTTCATCACCAACCACTTCTCCTTGGATACCATCACGAAACACCTGTTTGCCAGTTGGAGCAGTCCTTTAATTTGATGCACCTTTGGATCCGGATGAGATATTAAATTGCCTTCCTTTTCCATCAAGGCTATGGTTTTTACACTATCATTGGCATTGCAAGTCTTCTATAAACAATATGGCAGTACGTGCACCAAATTTTCTGTTTAAGACAACAACGATTTCATTTACTCACGATCTGAGGAGCAGGGATTCTGGCAGGGCCCCCACTCAGGGGTCCGTGGTCAGCGTTACTCAAGGGGCTGCTTTCAGCTGGGAGCTCAGCTAGGCTAGGCGTGTCCATCTGGTGTCTCTCTCTCCCTGTGTAGTCTGACTTCTTCCAAGACAGTAGGCTTCCAAGAGGTGGCATTCTAAATATTTAAGGCAGAAGTTGCGGATCTCTTAAGGCCCCATCTATAAAGCTACACGATACAGTTCTGCCTCTTTCTATTGCTCAAACCAAACCACAGAGCCAGCCTACATTGAAAGGGGGGAGAAAAGAGACCCCACTTCTCAGTGGGAGGAGTGACAGAAGTTTACTGCAGATGAGCCTGTGGGAAGGGAGAGGCCATCTTCGGGAACACAATTTACCATAATTTTAAAAATCTCCAGATGAATTTGCTGGGCCAAACATCTGTGAACCATGTCTCAGGGAGCTTGCTTTTGTCTCCCCCTTTCTCCTTGTTGTCAGACAAGAAACAACTTCAGACTGCCTCACAGTACCTACATGGGGACTAATTATGTTGGGTAGTGGTTTTACTCTGTCAATTTCATTCTCGTCTTTTGCATTCAACAAATACCGATTATACAGCAATTATTGGGCTTCTCAGGTGGTATTAGTGGTAAAGAATCCACCTGCCAATGCAGGAGATGCAAGAGATGTGAGTTCAATCCCTGGGTCAGAAAGATCCCCTGGAGAAGGTAATGGCAACATACTCCAGTATTCTTGCCTGGGAAATCATATGTACAGAGAAGTTGGGTGGGCTACAGTCCATGGGGCTGCAAAGAGTTGGACACGATTGAACATACACATGCACGCGCACACACATCCCGATTATACTGGCTAGTGAAGGAGAGGGTTAAAAACGTAGGCACCACGTAAGAGTAAACAACTTAGTTTATTCCCTGGGTGAAATCATTGCAACCCTTCTTCTGATTCTGAAAAAGAAAGTTCTGAGTTAAACTTAAGAAGACAGTTGTGCATTCTCTTTTTATCAAGGTGCCGGGAAGGAGATGTGTGCCAAGGGCTATATAAATGTTTACTGTTAGAATAAACGGTCAGAATGGGGAGCATTTTATACCCATCACCTCCCACTAACTACATCTAAGCTTCCATACCAGGCCTGAAAAATGAAAATCAATAGAGATAATGCTTTAAAAGGTAGACATCAAACACGCCTCTGGTCTGAGAGGCAATTACACGAACAGCATCATCAAAGAGACAAGTGAATTATAGGAGGGTTGAGAGGGATGGAGCTTTCGATGGATGCAGGAGTCCATCATAAACAGAAAGGCAGCAGCTCCATGACCATAAGTGGCCAGGATGCCAGGCCTCTGGCTACTACTGGGTCCCCTTTGGGAGAATGTAGGTTGTTGATAGGTACCCGAGTTTGCCCTGTATGGAAGCCCCTCTCCCATTATGGCAGTCAATCTGCAGGCTTTACGTGAGACTTCCTTATTCAGAAGTTCAACAATCTGCCAGGCCTAAATCATTTTTATTTTTTTCCCCTAAACTCCAGCTCAGGCTTTGGAGTGGAGGTGACGTTGGGGCTGCACAAAATAATAAATGGATTCAGAACACTCTTATTTGCCTGGCAAACGTGTCTGGGCTAGTGGGTTATCGCCTATTTGCAAAGCTGGTTTATAGACCGAATGGAGATGCCTGCTGGGTCCCTAGGGTTCTTCCTGGCCCCCAAACTCAGCTGCAGCCTCTGTTCCGAGCCCAGATCCAGTGGGTTGGAAGACAGTGTATGATGATAAACAGGTGTCTCTCGCCTGAAAGCTGGCTCCAGGCACTCAGGGAGGGGCAGGGAGTTTTCAGATGCCTGCTTACACTAACAGGCTGTCAGTTCCTCTGTGCATAGGGAAAATAGAAACACAAGCTATTCTGGTCTTGTCTAGGGAGCCATTATGTACTGAATTTCTGACATCATTATATCCAAAGGGCAACATCACTCAGTTTTCTCCCATTTGTATTCACTAGGAAAAGACAAATGGGTGCATATTTGCAGAGTGGAAAGGCTGGGGGGTGGGAAGGAGTGATTCTGCGCTCCAATTTGAATAACCAGCAGCTCTGGAAGAAGTGTGCTCATAATTAGAGATCAGCACCTTGAGGTGACATTACATGCTTACAAGACAAGTTTAAGTTAATCAGGCAGCAGTCTAAGTTTTCCAGACTAATGGGACTGGGATGAATTTTTCACTTAGAAACAAACTGCATCCATGCTTTGGCATGCCTTGTTTCCTGACATATGTCATAGTTTTCCTGTGGGAAGATAGGGAGAGATTTTATTTTAGACTTCCCCGCCCTGACTGCCTTTGCTTTTCTTCCTTTTCCAAAAATCAAGATCTGGATAAAGATACCGAAGGAAAGGGACCATGCAGGATCCACTCCAAGAAGAGAGATGCTGAGATTTGTGTTTCTGATATGCTGGCACGCTTATCAGGTGTGTGCCAGTGGGGTTGTGAGTGGCAGGCAGAGGTCTTCTAGGGGAGGGAAGGCTTCTGCTGAATTTCTGCTCTCTCGTGATTAAAGGCTGCTCTCCCCACTTGTATCCCTTAGGATTGTGTTGGCTGCATGGAACAGAAAGCCAGCTACAGTCAGTGTATGTCCTGGGGGCAGGGCAGGGGCTGTCAGCTGGTGCCACCTCTAATAGAGGTGAGAGGAGAGCCGCTGACAGCCTCCAGCAGTCCCACCCTTTGAAGGCTCCAGCCTAGGGCCAGGGAGGGCCAGAGCTTACAGAGGGAGGGGAGGCCTGGCCTGTACAAACTTCCCCCACTCCCATCCTCCTGTCTTCATCTTTTAAAAAAACTCAGTCTGGAAAAAAAAAATTTATGTAATAGAAGCTGAGTTTTCTCATGTAACAGGAACTTTGGTATTAGGTTTATTCAGATGTTGCTGATGGCTCCTTCTAGCTTCCTTTCTTTCTAGTCTGCTATCCTGAGTTGGAGACTTTTTTTTTCTTCATGGTTGCAAGATGGCTTCTTCACCTCCAGGCATCACACTCATGTTTCTGACCAAAAGGACAAGACATAGAAAACAAACTTATGGTCACCAAAGGTGAAAGCGGGAGAGGGATAAATTAGGACCTTGAGATTAACAGATACACACTTTGTTGTTCAGTCGCTCAGTCATGTCTGACTCTTTGTGACACCATGGACTGCAGCAAGCCAGGCTTCCCTGTCCTTCACCATCTCCTGGAGTTTGTTCAAATTCATGTTCATTGAGTTGGTGATGCCATCCAACCATCTCGTCCTCTTTCGTCCCCTTCCCTCCTGCATTCAATCTTTCCCAGCATCAGGGTCTTTTGTAATGAGTTGTGTCTTCCCATCAGGTGGCCAAAGCATTGGAGCTTCAGTTTCAGCATCAATCCTCTACTACATATAAAACAGATAAAGAGCAAGGTGCTACTGATAGCACAGAGAACTACATTCAATATCTTGTAATAAATTATAATGGACAAGAATCTGAAAAAGAATATATATGTGTATACATGTATATGTATACACACACACACACACACAAACACACTTGCGTGCTCAGTTGCTTTAGTCATGTTCGAATCTTTTTGACTTATGGACTATAGCTCACCAGGCTCCCCCTGTCCATGGGCTTCTCCAGGCAAGAATACTGGAGTGGGTTGCTGTGCCCTCCTCCAGGGGATCTTCCAGACCCAGGAATCGAACCCATATCTCCTGTGGTTCCTGCATTGCAGGCCAGGTTCTTTACCCACTGAGCCACCTGGGGAGCCACACACACACACACACACACACACACACACACACACACACATATATATATATATATACTTATACATATATGTTGGATCTCCTTGGTGATGGACAGGGAGGCCTGGCGTGCTGTGATTCGTGGGGGTCACAGAGTTGGACACGACTGAGCGACTGAACTGACCTGATACATATATGTACATGTATATGTATAACCGAATCACTTTGCTGTATGCCAGAAAGTAACACAATATTATGAATCAACTATAGTCTACTTTAGAAAAAGAAAGAGGTGGGGAAGAAGGAGCAAGAAGATGAGGAAGAAGAAAGGGAACAGAAGGAACAAATGGAAAAGAGCAAAGGGCAATAGGGACATATTACTGTGTCTTTCTTAGAATTCTTCCTGAGTATAATTCTGTTCCCATCTCCTTGGCCCAAACTGGATTATATGAATGCCCTTATTTATTGAAAAATCAGCAGTTTAAACTGAACAAGGACTTTCCTGATGGTGCAACAGATTCAGAGTCTGCCTGCCAACGCAGGGGACATGGGTTTGATCCCTGGTCCAGGAGGATTCCATATGCTGTGGAGCAACTAGAGCCGGGTACCACAACTCTACTGAGCCTGTGCTCTAGGGTCTGTGAGCCCCAATTCCTGAGCCTGCGTGCTGCAACTACTGAAGCCCGCCCACCCAGATCCTGTGCTCTGCAGCAAGAGAAGCCACCACAATAGGCTCACACACCACAACAAAGAGTGGCCCCCACTCTCTACAACTAAAGAAACCTGTGTAAAGCAGCAAAGATCCAATACAGCCAAAAATAATAAATAAAAAATAAACCAAACATGTTGCAACTGATTTAGGAAAAAGTTCTGATAGAAGGGAAAAGGAAGACATGGACAGAGGAGCCTGGCAGACTGTAGTCCACAGGGTCACAAGGAGTCGGACGTGACTGAAGTGACGCAGTAGCAGCAGCAGACCTGGTCTGCAAAGCCAGCAGTGTCTGCCATCCTCTGCAGTTTCTACTGTTCCATCTGTGGTCAGTGAAGTCCTGCCTTTCAACCCCAATGTCATGTCAGGGTTACCTGTTTCTCCTCTCCTGACAGTCTGGCCTCCTCTCCTCTGCCTGGGGCCTCACCAGCTTCCGTATCCGCTTCATCTTGGGACGAGAGAACAAAGGAAATGCATCTCACAGGTGTGGTCTGAGCCCAGGGTACCAGTGCTCAGGGAACCAGTTCTGAAGACCCTTTGGTTAAGCTGAAATGTTGTTGCCTGGGAGAGAGATCACAGAAGAAAGTGTTCAAAATGCATCTGGAGAAGTGGGCTAGAGTAGGATCATGTAGGATCTTGTGAGCTGTAATTCACTTAAATTTATTATAAGTGGGTCACCATGCAAGACAGTGGGGTGTGTAAATGGAGTAAGATGGTTGGCTGATCTCAAGGAGTTCCCATTCTACTAGGGCCTCATGCGCATGTGTTCAGTCGGGTCTGACTCTTTGCGACCCCATGGACTATAGCCCACCAGGTTCCTCTGTCCGTGAGATTTTCCAGCAAGAATACTGGAGTAGGTTGCCACGTCCTCCTCCAGGGGATCTTCCTGCCCCAAGGATGAAACTGGAGTCTCCTTATTGGCAGGTGGCACACATGAAATTAAACACAGAAAAATTCAGATTACGGTATGTACACGCACAGATGCAGAGACAATGCAGTTCATGGCAGCATGGACAAGACAGCTTTAATTTCAATAAGGTGATATTTGAATTTCACTTTGCATGGTATTCGATTCATGTAAGTAGAGAAGGGAGGGACAGGATGTCTTAAGCAGAGAAGATTATATGAACAAAAGTTTAGGGGCAGGCAAGCAGGCAGGGTATTTGAATAACTGTGAATGGCCCTGTTGGTCTGGGGAACAGCATTTACCAAGATCGAGGTGACCAGAGTGATAAAATGAGGAAGACAGGGCAGAGACTGGGTCAGGAGATGAAGCAGAAAAGGTAGGTGGGTGTCGGGTAGTAAAGGCTGAATGCTGGATTTTAAGCAGCTGGATTTTAACTTATAGAAAATCAGAGTCTAGGAAGGTTTGAATCATATCAGTGTTGTAGAAACTAATTTCCAAACAAGAGTTAGCATAAGGGTGGGGAGACTGAGGTGGAGGCACCAATGGGAGGCTGGCATCATGGAGCCTGACCTAGAACAGAGGCAGTGGGGCAAGAGGCATAAGGATGGCGCACATTTTTCCAGGTGAATAACAGAGTTGGAGCAGTGCCATTTCCAAAGTCAAGGAAAAGCAGGGAAGGAGAGTCAGCTCTGGGTGGTGGTAGTCGGGGTGGGGGAGGGGGTGATGGGGGGAGGGAGGGAAGCAGGGTCAGATGGATCCAGTCTGAGTACCGCTGAGCCCCTGGAGATAACTCCTCTGGGTTTCTGGAGTAAGGACCAGGCTGAGCGAGTGGGTCATCAGCCCTAGGTGGGCAGCAAAATCATGATTGTGGATTGGACTGTCCAGGAACAATGCAGAGCAGAGGACAAAGAGCCCAACACACAGCTGCTTGAGGGAGAAGCTGAAGAGTTGGAGAAAGATCAGGAAAGGAGGAAGGGAGCATGACCAAGGAGTGCTTTTGAAGTGAGCAGAACTCTTTCAGCAAGGAGTTAGGAAATAGTTCTGTCTTAGGATCTGGGGGCTTAGCATTTGGCTGAGGTCTGGGATAGCACGCCTTCAAATTCCTAACAAAGCAGAATGACTACAAATGGACCCAGAGTAAACAACTGGTGGGTGGGGTCTGCTTGGGACCTTTAGTCTGCACCCCAGGATGAAACAGCACCCAAAGGGGCCTGCTAGGAAGGACAGGGGTCTCCTCTGATGGCTTCTGGTCTGGCTGTTTTAATTTTCCCGGCAGGCCCTCTGCCTCCTGTCCATGGCCGCGTGACCTGGGTTGCTGACATGCTGAAGGTCTGTGTCTGCCACAGTACAAGGCAACTGGGGGCAAGTGCTATCCACATGGGGTCTTAGCTGCACTATTGCAAGGTATTTCGCTCAGCGTTAAAGCACAGATGAGTCCGTAAGCTCGGAACAGTTACAATGGCCTTCCAAACCTTAAGTCTTGGCGTGGCTCTTATTCTGGAGGGGTGGGGGTGGGGAGGATTTTAGAAACTGTTTCTGTCTTTCCTCCTCCTACTGTTGCTGCAGCCGGCTGCCCCTCCCCCGCCCCCCGCGCCGCCCCCCCGTCCCGCCCCCCCAGCTCTATTTCCTTGTTCCCTGGCCTCTGGAGATGCAGGGCTCCCTTCACTGGGGTGTAGGCCCATTTCCCAGCTTCACATGGGCCCTGCTCTCCTAACAGTTCCTCACCTTTGACTGTGGGATCCCTCACACTGCAGAGTCTGCCACTCCCCAATTCTTGCTTGCAACAGCCCTCTTAAGGCCCTTCAGAGGCTTCCCATTCTCCTGAGAGTAAGATTTGAATTCACCCAGGAACCACCAGGCCTGCCTGGACTGGCGTCTGCATCCTTCTCCAACCTGTCTCTTCTGTTCCAGAGCCACAGTGGCTCCTTTCATGCATGCATCTTCTGCCTCAGGGCCTTTGCACATGTGGCTTCTGTTCCCATATCAGAATCATCATTGCCCAGCCCCTCCTGTCACTCCAATTCTTGGCTGCTTCACCTCCTCTCCATAACACCCCCTGGCTCTTCAGCTTACTTCTCAAATGCTACCTCCTCAGGGCTCAAAACCATTTTAATGACACATTTATCTACGGGATTATTTGATAAATCTCTACCTCACCCATCAGTTCTAGTGTGTATTAGTCTCTCAGCTGTGTCCGACTCTTTGTGGCCTCATGGATTGTAGCCTGCCAGGCTCTTCTATCCATGGAATTCTCCAGGCGAGAAGACTGGAGTGGGTAGCCATTGCCTTCTACAGGGGATCTCCCTGACCCAGGAATAGAACCCAGGGCTCCTACACTGCAGGCAGATTCTTTCCCGGCTGAGCCACCAGAGAAGCCCCATTGGCTCCCAGGGGCCATGACTTTTCCTTCACTGTGTAGCCTGGAGCTGGGCCCGGGGCTCAGTGCCCAGCAGCTCCTCATACCATAAATGTGTGGAAAGAATGAGGCAGCTGGTGACCTTTTTCACTGACGTCCGCATGTGTCGCAGGGGCTAGATAGCGTTTCTTCCTGCCCTAGAAGGGAGCCAGGACGCCTGCCAGAACAAGCTTGTGTGTGACTCCTTAGCTGTGTCACCCCTAACTCCCTCAGCTGTGGCCCTGGATGGATCGGGGGAGAAGCACATTTTCAGCCCTTCCACACGTGATGCAGCTCCTACTGTCCCCCTGTGGCTCTTGGCTGCCCTGAGGCACCTGAGTAATTTGGCCAAACACGGCATTCTCTGGTAAGAAAATGGCGGTTACTAAGAGGGGGCATGGCTTTGGAGTTCTGCTCCCCGGCCGGTGCTTTGTCAAACAGACTTGCAGAGCCGGGCTCTGAAGTGGTCTCATCAGGAGAAACTCTGAAAACGCCACAGTGAGGTGGCAGGTGGTAGCACTCAAGCACGGCTGTGAAGGCACGGGCCTTGTGAGCGATCTGGCTTCGTCTCTCAGAGCAGAGCAAAAGAACAGGGAGAAGGGCAGTTGGAAACAAGTGCTCATGTGTAGAGGAAAAGGTTTGCCCCTGCAAATCCCTGTAAAGTCACACGGATCTGAGAGATCTGAGCCAGGTTTTGATGAAAGAGCTTTGATTTTCACAGGCATCCAAGGAACTCTGGGGACTGGGCCAGAGTGAGGCGTCCACTCTGTCCAAGGTCTGGTGCTCACGGAGGTTGTCTTGTCCTCTCACGCGTCCCCCACTCTTTCTCAGTAGCCACTCATGGCTTCCGCATCTGGGCAAAGCCTTCTGGAACCAATGTTTATTTCCTGCCTTGGGGTTTTGAGACTGGAGCATTTTTCAAGATAATTTAGTCACAGAGGGTCCATCTGGAAGGCGGTTCTGGATTATCGAGTCCCTCTCCTTCATGTCACAAATGAGAAAACTGAGGGCCAGGGCTGGGCGTGTTGAGGTTAGGGCTGGCAGTACCCATGGTTCTAGGGCACAGGGTCTGTGCGGAAGTCCCTGTGGCCCCGCTCAGGCTTGGGCAGCTTCTCCCGGGAATTCCCGGCTCCATCCTGCCCGGTCCCCCTCCAGGCTCTTCTGGGCAGCTTCACGGCCGGCAGCGTGGCTTCCTGGCTACCAACCGAGTGGCCGGCCGTTGCTGAACCCCTGGTTTCTGCCAGCGCCTGGCCTGGAGCCCCTTCCTACAGGCCCTGCTCCTCAGAGCAGCTGCCTGCTCGCTGAGCGCCCGCTCTGCTCCGGGGGTCAGTGTTCTCACCGCCATTTCACGAGGAAGGAAACTGAGGCTCCAGAGCGCCCCTCAGTGCTGTGCTCAAGGTAGCATCACGGGCGGAGTGGCCGAGCTAGGAGACAAATCTCACTAAGGTTTGTCTCGAATTTGGACCCGAGAAGTGGACTGGGGAGGGGGCAGTACTGTGACCCTGCAGGGGCAGGACGAGGGGCCCCGATGAGGAGGATCTGGGCTGCAAAGCTGTGGTTCCGGCGAGCCCCCGCCTCCAGCAGCCCACCGGCCTCTCGCTGAAAATGACAACTCCAGCCAGAACCAGCGCGCCTACGACACAGCCATTCATGCTTTACGTGCGCATTTCCCTTAATTGCCAAGCCACACAGTTACCGTGGGTTGCGGTGTCTGGTGCTGGGTTATTTTCTCGTATTTTTCCGTCCCCCTCCCCGCCCCTCCTCCCCGCTCCCCCGCCCCCTGCCGAGTTTACTATTTCGGAGAGACACTAGCTCTGTCATCGTGTTTGTCTTGCTGCCTCCCCACCCTCAGCCGAGGAAAACCAACAAGCAACAGCTGGCGGCGGATGCGCGCGCCCTGGCCGGTCTCCGCGGCGGCGGTCTCCTGTTGCTTCTCCAAGCGGCCTGCCCCTTGAAGCCCGCCAGCACCCAGGAGCGGCGGCGGCGCGCTCGAGGGGCGGGCAGCCCGGCGAGGAGAAGGGGGTCCGCGCGCCGACGCTACCCGGAGGCCGGCAGACGGTGACACCGCGGTACCCGGAGCCCAGCCCCGGCCGAGCCCCCCGCCCATCACTCCCCACCCCTGCCGGACGCGCCGCTCCAGCCCGCCCCCACCCTTCCCAGGAGGGGAGGCGGGAAAAACAGCGAAAGCCTCGCCCACCGCCCTCCCCCAGCCTCGCCACTCCCAGGCTCCTCCGGACGCCACTCATCCTCCTGGGATTGTCTCGGAGAGTGACACGCCGCGCAGGTAAGCCGCTGCAGAGGTGGCGAAGTTGGGTTCCTCTAACGAGGAGGCAGAGGGGCTGGGGTGGGGACCGATCGCGCGGCGCCAGGATGCTGCTAGGGTAGGTTTGTTTCGATGGGTGTGAGCGGTTCTCGCCAGGCACGCCGCTAGGGCAGCGGAGACCGGGTAGGAGATGGAAACCCAAAGGGGAGGTGGGCGTCGGAAGAGAAGAGGGGCGGCCGACGAGGGAGACAGGCGGTGGCGGTGGGGGTGAAGCTGTTCGGACAAGGCGTTTGCTGCTGCCTGGAGCTTGGGGCTGTGGTTTTGGGAGAAGGGGAAAGGGCTGCTCTCCTCGTACCAGGGCGGGGTAGTTTTCCCTTTGTTACTTGGAAGCTGTGGACACTTGAGTGTGCGGTTGTGAAGAGGTGGCTGGCCATGAGTGTGCACACATGAGCCATGCAAAATGGGACTTGCTGATTTGGCGCTTGGAGGACGGGGGAGCTGGGGCTGGTCAGTGGGCACCGGGAGGAGGGGCAGGTAAGAAAAAGGGCTGGCGTTCCAGGGCATGGGGTTCATGAGAGTGCATCAGTGTTCCTCTCCTCTTGTCTAACCCGTCCTGGCTTCTTCCGGGGGTGGGGGTGCCTGGTCCCCTCGCCCCATTCCCTCCTTCCCTGCCACCCTGCCCTCTTTCTCCAGCAGGGCTGGCCTTGGCACAGCCTTCCCCATTGTGTCTCTTGGGCTTCCTTGCCGAGTTGGAAGGGGCTCCTGGCACTTGCTTCTGGGCTCTTACAAGTGGTGGCTGGTAGAGGAAGCTCCCGAGGGTAGGAGCAGGGAGCAGGCATGCTGGAGAATGGGCCTGGCCAGGCCCCCGCTGCCCATGTCCAGCCTCAGGGGTTGTGGCTTCCAGGGCTTCCCCCTGCCAGTGTGGCCTCTGTCTCCACTTCCTTTGTTTTCTTGGCATCGTGCGCTCTGCCTAGGCCCAGATTTCCAGGTTTGGAGATGGATCAGTGGGCAGCCCATGTTTCGAGGGAAGGGCCCCCACTCTGGGGTCCCAGTGGCCTCATCGTGTGTATGTGCTGATGGCTGTATCTGTTTCTGCTTTGGCCTTTTCACGTGACCTGCCCAGTAGTTGCCATGGAAACCCCTTTTCAATTCTCAGCCTCCCTCCTTTTCTGCCCATTCCTCACCTCCATATCTCCTCCCCTCCCCCAATATGGTTGCCTAGATACTGATTACCCCTGACTTCTCTGGGTAGGAGACCCTGAAATGCTAGCTCCCACCTCACACTGATGTCACCCCTAGCCACTCCAGTTCCCTCAACACACAGTACACATCACAAACACACCCCAAACATGCATGCTCACCACACCACCCACACACTCAGACACACACCTACTTGCCACACACACTGCATAAACACACAGCACACACATATATCACATGTACACCATGTATACACCAAATACACCATGCATGTACCAAACCACAACACACAACCCACAAGGCTAGGGAGCCCCTCTCCTGCGTGCTAGATGCAAGAGGCTGGGCATGGACCAGAATTTAAATCTCTCCCCACTGCTTCCTACCTGCCTTGACCCTAAGAGAGCCTGAGGCTTCTGGCCCCTCTTAGGAATCTCAGTTCTGCCCCTGAGCCTTCCTGTCTAACACAGGATCAGGCAGCTCCAAGACCTGCTGAGGCTCTGAACCTCTGCAAAGGAAGGAGGAAAGGTGTGACTGTTAGGAGAGGAGGGGAGGGCAGGGAGAGGAGACAAAGCCTTGAGGAGGGTTGGGAGGAGGAGCCAGCAAGAGAGGAGCCAGGTGTATTTAGAAAGTATCATAGGGTGAAGATGGGCGGGGAAGGCGTGTCCGGGCTGCCCTCTATCCCCCAGGGACACTTTCCTGCTTTCTCCTTGGCTCCTCCAAACACTTCTGTGTGTCTCAAACAGGAAGGCAGTTTGCCAGGGGCTCTTGGATTGCTAGAGCTTTCCCAGGACCTGTAGCTACTCTCCAGGTCTGGTGATAGACTCTAGAGGCCAGCGTCTCCTTTCTGGCCAACTTGTGATCTTTGGACTGACTTGGGCCCCACTTCATTCAATTATTCAGTGAATTGCTTTAAGTACCTACTGTGTGTTCATTGCCAGGATCACAAGGAAGATAGAGTCCCTGACCTCAGAATCCTAGATTTCTCAGAGCTGGAAGGGGGACGTCCAGTCGGCACATCATGCAAATAGGAAAACTGAGGGTTGGAGATCACACACTCCACTGTGGCTGAGGCCTCTGACTCTTCAGCTAGGATTTGTGACACCCCCACCCCCAACACACACACTTCCTGTCGCACATCACTTGCTTCACTTGCCTTTTTTTCTTTGTTGCCAGCAATCCTCTGGGGACTACCATGTCCCTTTCAAAGTATGGGTGCCCTAGTGGATGGGGAGCCTGCTTCCTTCTGTTTTCTTGGAGAATGTGGCCAGGACAAGAGGGAGCAGAGGCAGTTCCCTCGACCCTGGAAACTCCCCGCAGCCATAGGGAAGCCAGAGCATCGAATCCCGGATCCTGTAAGCAGAGCCTGGCCCTTGGCCCCGTTGGGGCTTGCTGGCAGCCATCGGGATGGCAGACGGTGCCAGGCAGCCCCCAGGACTCTTCGTCTAACAAATCACCCACCAGCTTCTGCCTGAGCACCTGAGGATGCAGACTAGTTATGAGAGGCCCCGCCCCTGCCTGCAGTGTAAAGGAGGTGAGCCTGGGAGTGCAGACCCAGGAGTAGTCCTGGCTGTGCTCCAAGGGGATGTGCATTCATATCACAGATAGCCCTTTTAGATGCAAACTGGGTTTCTGGTGATAGTCAGGAATGGCTTAGACTGATCTCTAGCAACTGAAAGCCTCCACGATTTTATTATCTTTTTTAGTTTTTGGCCACATCATGCAGCATGCTGGATCTTAGTTCCCCTGACCACAGATCTAACCCAAAAGCCTCCACGATTTTATTTTATTTTTTTAGTTTTTGGCCACACCATGCAGCATGCTGGATCTTAGTTCCCTGACCACAGATCGAACCCAAAAGCCTCCATGATTTCAGGCATCTGTTTTCTCATCTGGCAGTAGAGAGGTCAGATTTCATGATTTCTAAGGCATTTGTTTTCCTCCCAGTTTTTGCAGACTGTACAGTCTTGAAAAGATCCCTTTTCTCTCCAGGTGCCAAACTATGCTTATAATTTTATAACACAGGGTTGTAGCTGAGCGGAGCAGGGAAGGGGCTAGTCTGTGGTCACCCCAGAAGGCTCCCCTTTCACCCTGTGAGACAGGAGGTGCTCAAGAATTTGAGACTGAGTTCTTATCTCCCAGGCTGCAGCCCCTGACCCTCCTGGACACCATGTCCACTTGGTCTGTTTTGCTAGGATAATAACCGGGGCCTGGTGGAGTCTTGGGAGATGTGGTCTCTGGAGGGATGAGGCCAGATTCGTTTGAGTCTATGAATCCTCTGGACAGAAAGCCTCAGGGCAACTGGAGAGCGGGACAGGAGGCACTGGTCAGGGCTGTCTGTCTCTGATGAGAAGCAGACTGTCTCTAGCCGAAACAAAACCTTGGATCCAATTTGGCAGCATCTTCTCTGCCCTGGAATGGGAAGGGGGAGGGGAGACTCTGACCTGGGAAAGTATGAAGTCAGCCTGGAGCCCACACAGGAACACACTTGTTACAAAGATGACTCGGGGAGCGGGAGGCTCAGGAGGAGTGCTGGGGCCCAGGGGACCAGGCTGGGGCCGTGGGAATGTGGCTGCTGCAGCCCAGAAGCTCTGATTTGGGGCCAGGGATGGGGGAGGATCTAGTTAGAATGACAGTGACCCTCACGTGGCTGGAAGGCAAAGCCAGTCCTCGGGAGGGGACCAGAAGCAAGGTCTTAACGTCATACATCCCTTTAACAGTTGTTAACTGAGTCCCTTCCCTATGCTAGGCCCTGTGGGCTTCCTAGGACCCAGAGCCCTCTGAGATGATGGTTTTATTTCTCCTGAGTGCTCCTTCCTGGTCCCTCCCTTTCTCGCTGGCTGACCTTACCCCACCTCCCACCCAGAAGGACCCCCTCAACCTCCATCTTCAACAAGCAGGGCCCCCACACTCGCTCATGTGTGGCTCACACTTGTACTCTCTCTCCCCTTCTCACTCATACATAATATCCATACCTGACACATAGGCGTGAGCTCACAGGTTCCCTGCACCCTCTCACCTCGCCCAGCTGCAGTCTCACACCCAGACCATGGTGATGGGCTCTCTCGCCTTCCTCTTTCTCAGCCCTCTTGCTTTTAATTACCACTGATCCTGTGGGCCAGTATTCCAACCTCTCCGTGCCTGTTAGTGGGGACAGGTGCCTGGCTGTGGCGCTTGAAGCTCTCTGGGTCCCGGCCGCAGCTATCGCACCAGGCATTTTCTCCATGTGATCATCCCGAGCCTTGGACTTCCTACCCTCTGCCTCTGCTCAGGCCCTAGCAGGAATGAACCCTTACTTCGGCCTGCAGAGCAGGGGATGGTTGCCTTTGGAGATGCACAGACTTGGGGTCTAATCTGGCTGCTGATGCTTCCTAGCTTGCTTAACTCTTCTAAGCCTCAGTTCCCTTATCTGTCAAATGGGCATGAGGATTGAGCAGGGCTAACTTACGTCAACTGCTTCTTTGTGCCTAGCATATAGAACACACTTGCTAGATATTAGCTGCTATAATAATAGTAATGACACATTGTTATTATTATTAGAATTTCTTTCAATATTTTAGGACTTCTCAGGTGGCGCTAGTGGTAAAGAACCCATCTGCCAGTGTAGGAGACATAAGAGATGAGAGTTCGATGCCTGGGTCAGGAAGATCCCCTGGAGAAGGGAATGGCTACCCACTCCAGTATTCTTGCCTGGAGAACCCAAGGGACAGAGGAGCCTGGTGGGGCTACAGTAGTCCATAGGGTCTCAGAGGCTTAGACAGAACTGAAGCGACGTGAGCAGTCATTGTTACAGTGTCCTTTGAGGCCCCTCTCCAGTGCTCATTCTTTAAGATATAAAAATAGCTTTATAAAAGATAGCTTTTCCTATTTCTTAGAGAAGGAAATGGCAACCCATTGCAGTACTCTTGCCTGGAAAATTCCATGGACGGAGGAGCCTGGTAAGCTACAGTCCATGCGATTGCAAAGAATCTGCACATTTCTTAGTAAACAGACAAACTTTCCTCTTCCTGGTATCCCTGAAATGCTCTGTTGCTTCTTCCCTTAAAGGCTACTCCCACTGGGCCTGCACTTAGCTACTTAACGTCCATGCCTGCTCCCCACACCCTCTCCTGCTTCTTCAAAGGCAAGGGGGCGGGCATGGTGTCAGACATGGAGCAAGCCCAGTGAGCATCTGTGAATTGAATATATGTGGGAAAAAGTCCTCACGCATCAGGGCATGTTGAAAGCCCACTTGCCCCTCCAGGCTGTCTCCCGCCTGTCACTCGCCCCGCAGGTGCACACCACACACACCTTTCTGCCCATGGGTCATCTCAGTTTGTCCTGTTCCTCTGGTAGAGTTTGAAAACTAGGAATTTGACCTCATTGGAGGTCTGGGGGGGTGCTTCCCATGTGACACTAGTGGTGAAGAATCCTCTTACCAATTCAGGAGATGCAAGAGATGCAGCTTCAATCTCTAGGTTGGGAAGATCTCCTGGAGGAGGCTATGGCAACCCACTCCAGTATTCTTGCCTGGAAAATTCCGTGTGCAGAGGAGCCTGGCTGGCTACCCTCCATTGGCCCGTAAAGAGTCGGACACGACTGAGTGAAAGAGCACAGCTCAGGAGGTCTGGGAAGTGCTTAAGGACTGAAGGCAATGGAGGGAAGCTGATTCATCATAGTGTTTTGGTGACTGGGATTTGATGGAGACTTGGAGAGTGGGCAGGAGGAAATGGGGGAGGGGAGCACTGAAAAAGTCTAAAAATTCCTTTAAAATTCCACACAGATCCTTGAGTTGTTTTGAGCTTAGGTTGGATTTGACTTAAAGGATAATGGTGCTGAACGTCTGATCCTTCAGTCATCAGCATTAACTGAGCAGTCTCTCTGCAAAGTGTTGGAGATTCAGAGAATGCCTAGAAGTTGCCTCCCTTCTACAGAGCTCATAGTCTGATGGAGGGGACCTGGAAAGAGGCGTGGGCCTTGGCTCTGTGGGGATTGGGGCAATGAGGCATGTAACAGGAAGGAGGAGACAGTACGTTTCCTGAAGCTGAGACAAACAAGGTCAGGTAAAACTCCATGCCAGCAAGTGACCGGGTTTGTCAGGTTTCCAAGTATATGGGCCCATAGGTCAGGGATCATCCCATGTCATTTCCACCACCAGGCAAGTCAGTGTGAGCACAGACAAAGTGCCCTGTGGGCTCAACTGCCCACCCAGAGCTGTGCTCTCAAGGCAGTGGGCTGTTGGGCAGAGAGAGTGGAAGGGCCAGTCAGGCGGCCTCGTCCTGCGGTCTGCCTGTGGGCAGGGTCTCATGGGCCTGGCCCCTGGGCCTCTGGGCCTGGCAGCTGCTCTGAGTTTCTGTTTCTGCTGCTGGGACTGTTTGTCTGGCCTCTCTTGAATGGTCCTTTGTCAGTAGGCATGGGGAGGTGATCCCATGGCTGGCCTGACTCACTCGCTCATGCCCGCCTGGCCTGCCAGGGTCCTGGCCTGGGGCTTCTGTGCACCGCGGCCCACCATCCTGACTCCCTGGAACTAGACTGAGGTCCCCTCGGGGGCAGGGGCGTGGGCCCCCGGGCTGGCAGGCGGCAGTGAGTCCCGCTCCCTGACTCACTCCAGACAGCTCGTGTCCTGGGCCTGTGGCGGGGTCGGCCGTACAATGCTGCCCCGTGTCCCCGCCTCTGGGGGCTGTCAGAGGAAGCCACGGGGTGACGGCTGGCCTGGCGCTGCCAAGACTGTCATATTCGGCGGTGACGGGGTGCCGAGGGTAGCAGCAAGTCCCCGCGACTCTGCTGGTGGGCCAGCTTGGGGTCTTTCCAAGGGAGTCTTTTAGAAACCAGGCCTGTGGCTGTGATTTGTGAGTCCAGTGTGTCTCTTCTAAGAGAGGGCTTTATTTCTTTTCGTGATCGGCTCTTTTCCTTTTCCTCAGAAGTAATTCCACGTTAAAGATAAAGGTGCCTCCTTGTTCAAACAGTTCTCTGTGCTTGATAAAGGAGTTTTGTCCCTCCCACGCCCCCTGCGCAACCGGGCTGGATTGGGCCTGGGCTTGAGGACTGGGAAGAGCTCTGTATCATGGGGGCCAGTAGGCCCACCCTGCAGCCTCCCTGCTGTTGGGGGAGGGAGGGTGCCCTCCCCAGTGATGAAAGGATGGTGGGGCAGACCCAGAGGTGGGGGCTTCTCAAGGAGCCCCTGTCAGGCCTGAGGGGCCTGGGAGGAAG
Organism: Nanger dama; assembly: GCA_917880005.1. Classification (NCBI taxonomy): domain Eukaryota; kingdom Metazoa; phylum Chordata; class Mammalia; order Artiodactyla; family Bovidae; genus Nanger; species Nanger dama. The sequence goes on along the minus strand of CAKJTW010000014.1, from coordinate 28,777,933 downwards.
GGGGCCACCCTGGTGGGCGTCAGCTGCGGTGATCTGGGCAGTCAGCGGTCCAGCCGCCTCAGGGCAGTGCAGGGATTCAGTGAAGTGACTACAGCCACCTTGAGCCCCTCAGCCTATTAGAATATCACCACTCTCTGCTCTCTCCGCAGCCCCAGGCTTTGACTTCTCTATGCTCTTCAGCCCTTCTCAGGAATTTTGCAGTTAGGCTATTAAACAGAATACTTGATGTTTAATGCTTGTTTGATGAGCATTTAACGTGCAAATCAAGGGAAGACGTTGGGTTTTCCTCTGAAGCCCACAGATCCATCCATGACCTCTAGCTGGACCCAAAGCACTTGTTTTAAAAGGCAGCTTTAAAAGCCGTTGCTGGGTTTTTGGCTTTGTGGTTCTGAACCGTAGAAGCCCAGCCCCTATTACAGAAGCATCGGACACCACCAGCAGGGCATAGGGCTCCACACTGCTTGCCAGGAAGGTGACCAGACGTGGGCTTGATGGGGAGTGGGGAGCTGTTTTGTTTTTGTAACGGAATTAAAAATTTATTCAATTGTTTTTAATAGACTTTTTAAATAAAAATTTTAGATTTATAGAAAAACTGAACAGCTAGTACAGAGAGTTCCAACACAAGCTGCCCGCAGTTTTCCTGATTACTGTCTTACCTTAGTGTGGTATATTTGTTACAATTGATGAAATACTGTTGATATATTATTATTGACTAAAGACCATCTGTATTCAGGTTTCTTTAGGTTTCCCCTAATGTCCTTTTTCTGTGCCAGAATCCCATCCAGATGGCCACATTCCATTTAGTTGTTATGTCTGCTCAGGCTCTTTGTGGCTGTGACACTTTCTTAGACTTGCCTTGTTTTTGATAACCTTGAGAGTTTTGAGGAGGACTGGTCAGATAATATTGTAGATATACCCTTCAGTGGGGTTTTATCTGATGTTTTTCTTGGCTTACGGGTTTGGTGGAGGAAGATCATAGAGGTAAAGTGTGATTTTCATCACACCAAATCAAGAGTGTGTACCATCAGCATGATATATCCCTGTTGATACTGACAGGGAGGGCTAGGCTTCCAGTCCCTTTCATTACCCCCCGCTTCTGCACAGTCCCAAAGCCTGGTGATAGGATCTGTGCTCTTTCCCCTCCTCAAGACAAACATCAGCCTGTCAACCAGCACTCCTTGGCTGTCTGTACCACCCCAGCTCTTACGAGTCATGGGATAACAGAGGCCTTCCAGGCAGGAGAACCTTGTTAAAAAGGGAGCGTAAACCAGAATGTGTTGTGTGGCAAGTCAGTGCTAATGACAGATCACTGGTGCTCTTTGAGTCTGGAGAAAGAAGCCTACAGTTCAGTCCTGGGCTGGAGTGGCAGTTGGACAAAGAGCGTTTCTCAGCCTTGGCTGCACGTTAGAACGAGTGTGTGTGTTGCCAGCTCAGTCATGTCCGACTCCTTGTGACCCTATGGACTGTTGCCTGCCAGGCTCCTCAGTCCACGGGATTCTCCAGGCAAGAGTACTGGAGTGGGGAACATGCCGTCCTACAGGGGATCTTCCCGATGCAGGGACCAAACCCGAGTCTCCTGTACTGCAGGTGGATTCTTTACCCCCGAGCCACTGGGGAAGCCCTAGAATGAGTGAGGGGTTCTAAAAATGACTGATGCCTTGGTCACACCCCCAGAGTTTAGAACTTTGGTGGGACTTAGCTGACCCCCATTATTATTATTATTATTATGCAAAAGCTCTACATGTGATCCTAAGATGCAGGATTGAGAACTGGACTACGACAGGGAAGGGAAAGCTGTGCTCAGTGGAGAGAAGAGCATACTCAGTGGCTTGGAGCTCGATACAGTGTGGTGGGGGGATGGGAGTAGATCATCTTAGCTAAAAGTACTGGGAGGAAATACTAGAAGGGTAGGAAAGAGATAGAGGTATTTATATGCCAGGCTAAAAGTTTTGATTTTTTAAAAAGTAATTAGGGTATGGAAACACCATGAATACACTTGCGTTTGATAGAGAAGTGATCAGCATACACATTCGGTGTATTAAATCATACAGTCCAATTAATGTCCAAGACAGATTATAGGGAGAAGGTGAAAGACAGGTGCAGCCACGACAGTGTTGGGCTTCCCAGGTGGCGCTAGTGGTAAAGAATCCTCCTGCCAGTGGAAGAGACCTAAGGGACGTGTGTTCGAAACCTGGGTCAGGAAGATCCCTTGGAGGAGGGCGTGGCAACCCACTCCAGTATTCTTGCCTGGAGAATCCCATGGACAGAGGATCCTGGCGGGCTGCAGTCCATGGGGTCACAGAGTTGGACACAACTGAAGCAACTGAGCACGCAGGCACTACCGTGTTATGCAAGGTAACACAGCAGCCCAGGGGAGCAGTGATGAGGGTCTAAACTACAGCCAGCAGTGGAAGAGATACTTACAGAAATCTTGCAGGAGTAAGCATGGCTAGGACTTTGCCACAGATAGGACGTGGTGTTCTGGAGGCAGGGAGCAAACCCTGTGAGCTCAGTGAGACTGTAAGTTCCATAAGGCAGGGAGTCTGTTGCTGTAGCTCCCCCAGTGATGACTGAGGTCCTTGGCAAGAGGAGGCCATCAGTACCTGTTGTTAATTTGGTTTCTGGAAGAATAATGTTACCATTCTTTCCAAAATTACTCCTCGTTCCAAAATTCATCTCCTTTTCTCCACCAATTTCTCCACCTAAATGCAGGCAGATCTCAGCTGTTTGGAAATCAATCTAATTCAATAACTGGGCCGAGATGTAAATAACTGTTAGGATTGTTTACCTTTCAAACAAAACGTTTGGTGGAATTAAGAACTCTCTCATTGGGAGAATGTTGCGTGTGTAGATATATTTTTGAGTAGGGATTGTCTTTATTTCAGTTCCACACCTTAATCTCATTTTGAGCCAGACCAGAAAAAAATGGGAGGAGGGGTCTGCAGCTTGGCAACCTGCTCTGAAGGCTGTCAGTTGCTGGGCTGGTAGTTCTGTTGGCATGCGCTGTGAGCCTGGTTCCAATGGCCAGGACCTCCTACCACCCGTCTGGGTACTGTCTTGCTTCCTGCATAGATGCAGATGTTCTGCGGGGCAGAGAGCCGCAGGGTGCCCAGCAGGTACTGTGGGGAAGCTTGGGAGGGAGAGAAGACAGCCCATGCTGGTGTGAAGCTCAGCTGAGAGTGAGTGACAGGAAGACCTGTGAACAGCTGGGGTCCAGTGATGGCTGACGGATGAGCCGGCCCTCCTGCCTCCGAAGGGGCTTCGGGGGTCCCAGCCTTCATTCACATCAGCCATAATGGACAGAACAGAGCTGGGGGAGGAAACTGTGAAAGGGGAAGAAAATGACATCATCGGCATCAACGTTAAAGCTGTTGAATTTTATCTGGGTTATTCTCTCGTCCTGTTTTTTCTCCCTGGACTGGGTCAGACCTCTTCCATCCAATGAGCCCTGCTTGGTCTCAAATCAAGGTCAGCATTTTTATTTCCCTCAGCGCCCATGCATTGCTGCACTTGCCAGGAGGCAGCAAGGAAGAGTGGAAAAAGCCTAGCATGTGGCATCCACAGAATTAGGGGCCAATGCCAACTGTGCCATTGTTAGCTGTGGGGCCTTGGACAAGTAACATAACTCTGAGCCTCACCTTCTTGAATCTGTAAAATGGTGCTGATATCCAACGTCTCTTGCAGCTGTGATGTTCCTTTGAGCTGATGTTTGTGAAGTTGTCTGGTAAGTCAGGCGTCTTACAGATGTTTGATGTTAGGGGCATCACCACCATCACTGTGATCATCCCCTTCAGCCATCATGGGCAGGGAGCAGGGTGAGTGGATCATACCCAACACAGTTGGTCCTCCTTTGTCTTATGACTGCCACAGGTACACTCGAGGGTCTGAGTCTGAAGGACAGGAGTCTCTGGTCCGATAGACCTTACTCCAATCTCCCTCAAACCCAGGAGTCAGGAGGACCAGGGTGTCCTGGGCACAGCATCCCAGTCTTGCAGAAGTCTGTCTGGCATCCACCCAACCCCGGGAGTCTCAGGGCCCAGGCGTCCTAGGGAGACACCTTGCAGCGGCCCCTTGCGGGAGGCAGTGGCTTATTCCTGGGAGGCCCCTGGGTTAGGAAGAAGACCAGGTGTGCTGACCGTGGGGTGGGGCACCTGAGGTCCACCAGGGCTAAGCCTCAGGCCCCTGGCCGCTGCCCAGCAGGCAGCTGGGACAGCAGAGACCCGGTGTTTCCTGTTGGGCAGCTGCCCTGCAGCCAGAGCGGGATGTGAACTGGCTTCTCCCAGGAGCTGCAGCTATCTGCTGACCCTTCTCTCCACACCCAACCCGGGCACATTTTCCTCCCCCTGCTCTTTGGAGCACTGGGGTGACTGGGACAGGCAGGGTGTGGTGAAGGCTCCGGGGAGCCAAGGATGGAGGCCCAGCTGGGGGAAGACAGCGTGGAGGCTTGCGTGATGTTTCTCCAAAGCAGATTTCTTTTCTCAGCAGTCTCCAACCTCTCCTTGCTTTGCCACCTTGTCCATCCCTTGGTCAGTTTCCATCAGGAACGCCTTTTCTTTGTTGTTCAGTCGCTAAGTCATGTCTGACTTCGTGACCCCATGGACTGCAGCGCGCCAGGCTTCCCTGTCCTTCACTATCTCCCAGAGTTTGCTCAAGTTGGTGTCCATTGAGTTGGGGATGCCATCCTACCATCTTACCTTCTGTTGCTCCTCTCCTTGGCCAGCCTCCTTTCTGTCCCGGAGCCTCTTCCTTTTCGCTTTGCCTGCTTGTCTTGCACTTCTCTTTGGGCCCCCTCCCCTGGTCAGCTTCTCTTCTCTGAGATTTCTTTCCTTTCTTGTCTCATGTCCTCTGTCTTGCTTCTGGGTCTCTGGGTGGGGGCTCCAGCGCTTGCGGCTGGGAGGGCACGTCACCCGCCTCCGCTTCCCCAGGCAGATCTGTGCCCCTCACGTCACCTGTCGGCAGCCCTGGGTAATGCAGCCTGTTTTTCTGAAGGAAGAAGAGGGCAGGGGGCCCCCCGGAGTCCTTTTGATTCTGCTAAGCCGGGGTCTGCCTGCTTCTGCTGTGGACCAAGGCCTGTCCCCGCCCGTTGTGGGGACGCTGGAGCCTTCCAGGGGTGGAGGGAAGTGAAAGGAGGCCACTGGGGCCTTTCCCCAGCTCTGTTCTGTGTTTCTCTTCCCCATTTCCCAAGAGAAGCTAGAAAATCAAGGCGGAAGCTGAGGAAGGAGGTGGGGGAATGATGATATTAATAGTATCAGCAGTTGATACTTTTAAAAGCACTTGCTATTTACCAGGCAGAGACTTCCTGCTGTGACATGGTACCCTTTCACTGCAAATGATCCAAACCATTGCATCTGGTTGAGGCAAGGCAGGGAGCCTGTGGGAGCGCAGAGCTCACCTGGCCGGGACCCTCTCCCCAACTCTTCTCCCTGCTTCTCCCTCCTGCCAGCTCTTCCCTGGTGAGTTGCTGCCTGACTTCTCCGCACCAGATTCCCCACCTTGGCTGCTATGAACCCTCTTCTGTTGCTTCCAGACTATGTGACAACCCCTGAGGGACACTGGAAGTTTCAAACCCAGTCCTTTTAGCAACAAGGGAGGGGCTGCGATTGGCACCCTCCAGTAGACCTTCAAGGTGGGAGTTGGGGAGGAGCTGTCTACTCTCCCAAAGGAGATGCCAAAGAGACAGATATAGGCGAATGATAACTGCTTATGCACAGAGGCTAGTTCATCTAATCCTCACAGCTCCTGAGATTCCTGTTTTAGTTTCAGAAGCAAAGACTCCAAGAGGTAGAGTGACTTGTTCAAGACCCCAAAGCCACTGAGTAGCAGAGAGGCAGGGTGGTGGAGAGATTGAGAGCAGGAGCCAGATTGATTGGGTTTAAATCCAGGCTCTGCTGCCTTCTGGCTCTAGGGCTTTAAACAAGTTGCTTATTCTTTCTGGTCTTAGTATCTCCATCTGTATAATGAGGATAATCATAAACGGAGCCATTTCCATGAACTACCATAAGGATTGAATGAGTTAGTACATATAAACCACTTAGAACAGTACTTGGCATGCCATGAATGCCTCATAGCTGTTAGGTATTGTTATCACCGAGCTTTACAGTTTGCAAAAGACCTTCACGTATATTACCTCACTTGACTTTTATAATAGCCTTGGAAAGTGGGCAGCGGGGTTGGCTGATCCTCCATGCTATGCTGTCAACTCTGACCTAAACAGCTGCACAAATTGCATATTCTGTTACCAAAAAAAAACCAAAAACCAAAAACAAAAAAAAACCCCACCCTCTCCAGTGAACAACTCTATCCACAAGGGAATAGAAATTCTCTCTTGGGTGTGAGCTGGCAGACACTGTGAATTCCACTGTGTCTTTCTGTCAGGGGTGTGTTTGAGGCCAGCGATGTTAGGACTTGGTTGGTAGATGTTTACCCAGAGGCGGGAGCCCCCTCTTTGCAGAGTTCATCTGATTCTCTCCGGGCCTGCGCCTTGCAGCCTAAGCCCACTGGATTGGGACAGCAGCAAGGACTCCAGTGGCAGCTGCCAGGGCCGTGAGCCCTCTGGGAGCAGCAGTGCAGGTGGCCCGTTGCGGCCTTTGTCCCTGAGTGGGTGTGGAACCCTCCCCTGGGGTGTGGGGCTGGGGGCGCTGGAGTCCAGGGCTCACAGCAGGAAGTTTACCCTTCTTCCCTCAGCAGGGAGGCAGACTGAGCTGGGCAGAAGTATGGAATCCAGCTCTCATCCATCAAGGGACCATTCTTTCTCTGCCTCAGTTTTTTCCTTTTAAAATGGGTTTGATGGAAACATATATTTTCCAGGCTATTTTTAAGATTCAATGAGAATGAATATTTAAAGTAGTAAAAATAGTACCTGACCAATATCCTGTTTATCATGATTATTATTATCATTTCTTATATCTAATCCTGGCCCCAAGCTGGGCTGTAACTATGGGCTTCCCATCCCAGCATTCTCCTTTCCTTCTATAGAGTCCATAGAATGATTCCAATGCTCCCAGTAGGGCTCTGTCCCATCGACTCCCAAACTGCCAGTCACCAGCGCCTTGCTTATTCCTACAGCAGGCTCACAGCTGGATGACTCACCTAGAAAACTCACCTGTCTTGGTTCCACATCTGCTTTCACACTGCGGTCCAGGCTTCTGCTCCCAGAAGTGTGCAGTGTGAGTGGGGCAGGGCTTGTGTACCTGCAGGAGCTCCAGCCAACAGTGTCCCTGAGGATTGGCTCCAGGGTTTCACCTCACGCGGATGGGCCTGGGAGAAGCATTGTATGGTGGCTTCTCCAGTCGAGAAAGCTGCAGCTGTATCTTGCAGCTATATGAGGAAAGGGAGTTTTGAGCCTTCTGTTGTTTAGTTGCTGAGTCACGTCCGGACTCTTTTGTGACCCCATGGAGGTCCTCTGTCCATGGGATTTCCCAGGCAAGAATACTGGACTAGGTTGCCCCTTCCTTCTCCAGGGGATCTTCTTTAGCGCTGAGCCACTAGAGAAGCCCCCTTGAACCTTCCAAAAGGGGCCAAAGACAGAGAAGAATCACCTTGCATTTTACAAAAACAGATGATGAAACTTGGTGATAACTGATCTCTGCGAGCTTCAAGGTCCAAGAGGATAGGGCACACTGTGGGGGGTTTGTGATAACTGATCTCTGCAAGCTTCAAGGTCCAAGAGGATAGGGCACACTGTGGGGGTTTGAGGCCGTGGTGTGGTCCCTGCCTCCGTTCCAGGCCACTTGTCACGTGGACATGAAGCAAGGGACAGACCCTCCCCATCCTGAAAGCAGCTTGGTACAGAGAAGGTGGAGCGGAGTGCTGGGCTCAGTCAGGAAGGACACCAAAATACCCTCAGGAACAAGTAGGTGACGACTGTCCTTTTGTTTGCTTTCTTTTTCTCCTGTACATAAAATCCCAAGAGAGCTTTGAATCAAAGCATCTAAGTTGGGAAGCAAAAGGTGATGAGCAGTTTAGAGAGAAGGGCAGCTGCATGTGAGTGGAGGTGATGGTTTGCTTGAGTGCAGAGGACGCCTGGCTGCCCCAGCGGGGATGGAGAGTGTAAAGACCAGGGGGGCAGACGAGGTGCCGGAGATCAAAGACAACATTCCAGCCTGTGTGGCCTGGAGGCATGATGTCACCCACGTTCTCATAAAAGCACAGCGCACCTCAGAGCTGGGCTGGGAGTTGGGCCTCACCCACCAGATTATACTGACCATACACCCAAGCCTCATTCCTGAGCACGTATGATTGAGGACCAAAGGTGCCATTCATGGAGGGCATGCATGACCCTTTCATAGAAACAGATGGTAACGAGGCTTGAAAGGGCTGCTGGAGCCAGGCCCCTGACTCCAAAAACATCAGACTTCTTGCCTTCTATAATATTTTCCTCCTAAACAGTAAGACTTACTAATGTCTTAGGAATGTAAAGCATCCACCTCTTTCCCCATAAATCAGACCAATTTGTCTGTGATAACTTTTAGTCTCTGCTTTTAGTCCCTAGCCCAGCCTTAGACCGCTCAGATCTATGCTACAGTGATAAGTGTGTGTGTGTTGCTCAGTCACGTCCAAGTCTTTGCGTCCCCATCTACCATAGCCTGCCAGGCTCCTCTGTCCATGGGATTTTCCCAGCAAGAATACTGGAGTGGGTTCATCAGGGGATCTTCCTGACTCAGGGATTGAACCCTGGTCTCCTGCATTGCAGGCAGATTCTTTACCAACTCACCCACATAGCACAGCCAGAATAATCAGCAAGGACTCTTCTGATCATCTCTTTGCCTCCTGTTGAGAGAGTGAGGTGTTGGCCTCTAAGCCTTCTGAAGACCCTTTGCGGTCGTGGTTCTATCAGTTGCCTTCCCAGAAGCCAGCACGCCCCCACTTGACATCTGACCAACCAAAGGCAGTCTTTGTCTTTTCGGACAAGTCACACAGCACGTGGGATCATAGTTCCCCAAGCAGAACTGAACCCGTGCCCTCTGCTGTGGAAGTGCAGAGTCCTAACCACTGGACCGCCAAAGAGATCCCTAAAGATGATCTTCTCATGCAGAGCCAGGAGCCTGTCAGTGCTTCTCTCCTCCCTCCCCTCTGCCTCGGTCACTGCATTCCTGTAGGTGCCTTGGCTTCTTTCCTGGCTCCAGCCAGGCTACTGGAGCACCCTCAGGCATTGCCCAGCCTGCTTGTTTCCCTCATGGTACTCCCCTCCTCCGGTCCTGGCCTGCCCAGAGCCCAGCCCCAGCATATCAGAGCTGCAGGCAGGAGCTGGGGGGTGTGAGTTCTGGGTAGATGCACTGGCTACATCCCTTCTCTGTTGGCACTCAGACTCCTCAGACAAAGAGCTTTCAGCTCAATCATTCTAACTCACTGGCATTCAGTGGTTCTAAGTCCATCTGGTATACCTCACATCATGCTTATATCCTATTTATACACAGCAAAATCTTCTTTTAACAGGCTTCTTTGTTCCAAAGATTTGGATACATCATAGGCTAAATCTTGTCCCTTGGCATGCAATAACAGTCAAGGGTAAACAATGAGGCCCAGGTACTAGTGGCTCAGATGGTTAAGAATCCGCCTGTAATGCGGGAGACCCAGGTTTGAGCCCTTGGTCAGGAAGCTTCCCGGAGAAGAGAATGGCAACCTACTCTAGTATTCTGGAAAATCCCATGGACAGAGGAGCCTGGCGGGCTACAGTCCATAGGGTCACAAAGAGTTGGACTTGACTGAACGACTAACACTGACTTTTCCAGGCATTCTGTGACCCCATAAAGGTCCCCTTCCGGCATGTCCTTTCTAGGGAGGGGGCCTTATCTTTCTTTGGGGATCCTGCCAGGACCCAGGCCTTGGTGATCCCTCTGGGCACATTTTTGATGGGCTGAACCCTAAGGAAGGCAAGCAGGTGGGATGCCAGGGAAGGGAAGTGAGGCCTTGGGGGCTGAGTGAGACAGAGATGAGGATGAGATGAGGATGTTTCCCTGTAATTTGGAGCTTGTGCATTTTAAAGGGAGGTTGTTTCTGAGTTATTTTCACAATAGAACTGGGTATTCTCATCTACCTCACTGCTTCGTGGAATCAAAAATAATATAGCGTGATGCTATATCATCAGCTCGTGGCTTCTCTTTCTGAGCAGCTTTTACTCGGCAATTATGTGAAATTATGTGACTCAGTATGGAAAGATAATCACCAGAGAAACTCTTCTGATTGCTCTCTCCTGCACATGCAGAAAAGCAACTGTGCAGACGGCAGAGAGATCAGGGAAGGAAATTAACATGGACAGGCTGTTGCCACCCGAGGTGTCAGCTGTTCACCAGTGTCGAGATAAATGAGAGCGTGAAACGGAGCAGGAAAATGAGTGGAAACTGAATTGTTTCTCTGAAGGTGCTTCAGAGGAAGCGCAAGGTGGCTGGTTCCGTTTTCCAGATGGGGAGGACTGTCTGAAAGATAGTTCCAGAGTACCTCACCCTAGTCTAAAAGTGAGGACTTTGCCGGAGCCCCATCCCGGGGTGCCATGTCCACAGGCTTTCCCAGGTAGGGGGGTCCATGATCTCACATGTGCAGGTGGCTAATGTGATGTTCCTGAACCCCTTCTCCCAGCTCCACCCAACTCTGCCTTGCTCTTTTGTCTTCCAAAAATTCCTGCCCACCCTTCAATCTGCTACTTAGACTCTGTGGCCTGGAAATGGTGTTTACCACACCTACCACCTCTCAACCTCCCCCACCCCTCAGCCAGCCCTGGGCAGCCTCGCCCCCTTTCTGGGAGAAAGGAATGTACTGGGAGAGTGCAGGATGAAGAGGGGCAGTTGTGTGGGAGGGAGAGGAGAAAAAGATAGAGGTCCTCAGTGCGGCCATGACAGAAAGACATTCTGTGTCCCTCCAGAGGCTCTGTCTGTGTCCTTGGCCACTTGACTCAGGGACAGTACCAGAGGGACCAGCAAGATTTTTAAAAATGGGTGTGGGGGCCAAGAGGCCCCCTCGAGGAAGCTTATGCTGAGGTGTGGCTGGCGGAGTCCTGGCCTGGGCAGCAGCTTGAAGGAGGAGAGTTGGTCTCTTTCCAAATCTGTAACAGTATTTCTTTCAGCTCACTGTAACTTGGTCAGAAATGTTTTCTTTAGAATACAAAGACAGGTCTTTACTCTTTAGCCTGGCATGCAAGATCCTCTAGAGGCTGATTCCAGCTCTCTTATCAGAAATCTCGCCACCCACACTCTCATGCTTTATACAACTCGATTATTCACTGTTTTGGAAGGTATCTTATTCTCGAAATGGCAAATACTTGGCAGATGGCTGTCACGGCCCCTCCTGTGCTATGCAGACATCACAGATGGATGAAGGCCCTCACATCTACCTGCCTTCATTCAGAAGCCTTCTGAGGAAGCCACTTCAGGTGGCCACTACTGAGTGAAGTGCCTAGAGGTGCAACTTGAACTGAACTTGAAATTGAATACTGTTTGTGATCCCTGTTTTCCCTTCTCACTGCCTTTGCTCATGCTGTTTCCTCTGCCAGAATGCCTTTCCTTTTCTCTTTTCTTAGCCCTGCCCCTCAGAATCCCATCCTGCTTTCAAGGTTCAGCTGGAATGTCAGCTCCTCCATGGAAACAGCCCAGGTGCCCTGTTGTGCTCCCTGCTCCCTCTTCTCTGCCCTGCCATGCTGGCTACTCCTTGAGTGTGGTCTCTGCCTCTTGTGAAGCTCTCTTCACATTTGCTGAAATATCTTGAGTCCTCTGCTTTCACACACTACCCCCCTTCTTGCTTGCCTGTTTATCTCTTGCAGAACCTGGAATTGTATAACTCCGTTTAGGAATTCAGTGCTTATTTAGGAAATCAGTGTGTATGTGTGTGTGGGGGTGGGGTGGGGGTGGGGATTTACTTGAACCTAAGTATCTATGGAGGTAATTAGGTGGAGCTGGGGAGAGGTGTAGTGGTGACTAGTGGCCTGGGACCCTTGACCTGTGCCCTTCCTCCTCCCTGGCAGGGCCTTGCTTGCCTCATAACCCCTCTGCCGGCTAGAAGCAGTCCCAGCTGCTGCCCCTGTTCAGGGGAGGGAATTAGACAAAGGCTTGAATACTAGAAGGTTGGAATTACTGGGGAATGTTAGATCTGTCCCCCAGGAGGGTGAAACAGTAAAAAAATACTGAGTTTACAGCTCATAGATCTTCATTAAAGAAAATTCTAAGATGTTCTCCAGGAATCAAGAAAAATGGTTTGATGGATGCCTGAGATTCAAAAGGAATCATAAACAAATAGGTTAATAAATACATGGCATGAGTTATCTGTTGCAACATAACAGTAGCTTAAAACAACAAATGTTTATTATCTCGCACAGTTTCTGAGGGTCAGCAGTCAGGGAGGAGTGGAGCTGAGTGGTTATGCTTTGGGCCTTTGATGAGCTTGCAGTCAAACTGGCAGCCAGGGTGACGGTTGGTGAAGGCTGGACGATCAAGCCCGCTTAATGGTTCATGGCAGCCTTGCTTTCTAGTGGGCTTTTAAACTGAGCTCCTCGGTTCTTTGCCTGAGCATCCTTAAACATGGCAGGTAACTTTCCCTAGAGCAAGCAATCCTTGAGAGAGAAAGCAAGAAAAGAAAGCTGTGGTGCTTATAATCTGATACTGGAAGTAACATCAATTCTGCCATGTTTTACTGGTCACCCATACTAGCCCTCAGAGAAGGCAATGGCACCCTGCTGCAGTACTCTTGCCTGGAAAATCCCATGGGCGGAGGAGCCTGGTAGGCTGCAGTCCATGGGGTCGCTAAGAGTTGGACACAACTGAGTTACTTCACTTTCACTGTTCACTTTCATGAATTGGAGAAGGCAATGGCACCCCACTCCAGTGCTCCAGTGTTCTTGCCTGGAGAATCCCAGGGACGGGGGAGACTGGTGGGCTGCCATCTCTGGGCTCGCACAAAATTGGACACGGCTGAAGTGACTTAGCAGCAGCAGCAGCAGCAGCAGACTAGCCCTGGTGCACTGTGAAGGGAGACTGCAGAGGTGTGGATGCCAGGAGGTACTGGGAGCTCTCTTGAAGCCTGGCCACTATACACACAGGTAAATCTATAGACAAGTGTTTCTTTCCAAGAAATACAAACACTAATATCTACTTTATAGAATTAAGAACAGAACTGAAGTTTTGTACAATAATAACATATGTATTAGGTAGGGGCTGATTTGTATTTTTCAAGAAGAATATTTTACCTTATAACTAGTATACATTTTGGCTTCCCTGATAGCTCAGTTGGTCAAGAATCTGCCTGCAATGCAGGAGACCCTAGTTTGGGGAAGATCCCCTGGAGAAGGGATAGGCTACCCACTCCAGTATTCTTGGCCTTCCCTTGTGGCTCAGCTGATAAAGAATCTGCCTGCAATGCAGGAGACCAGGGTTTGATCCCTGGGTTGGCTGTAGACTTTTAAGCTCATTGTTAAGGGAATTCCCTGGATGTCTAGTGATTTGTGGGGCTTCCCAGGTGGCTCAGTAGGTAAAGAATCCGCCTGCAGTGCAGAAACAAGGGGTCAATCCCTGGGTTGGGAAGATCCCCTGGTGGAGGGCATGGCAACCCACTCCACTGTTCTTGTCTGGAGAATCCCACAGACAAAGGAGCCTGCTGGGCTGCGGTCCACAGAGTCGCAAGAAGTTGGACAGGACCGAAGCAGCTGCTCATGCGTGCCTGCTAGTGCTTAGTCCTCAGCGCTTTTGCTGCCAGGAGCCTACATTTGTTCCCTGATTGGGGAACTAAGATCCCGCAAGCCATGTGGCACGACCAAAGATATAAATTAAATCTTTGTGAAATTGAATATTGTTTTGGTCTGTCATAATGCTGCTATAACAGAATACCATAGGCTAGGTGGCTTATAAACAATAGATGGTTATTTCTCATATATCTGGAGGCTGGGAAGTCCAAGATCCAGGTGCCAGCAGATTCAGTGTCTGATGAGGGCTTTCTTCCTGGCTGATAGGCAGCCATCTCCTCACTGACCCCTCACATGGCAGAGGGGCACGAGGGTTTTCTGGGGTCTCTTTTATTAAAAGAGCACTAATCCCATCATAAGGGCTCCCCCAACTCATGACCTAATTACCTCCCAAAGGCCTACCTCCAAATACCATCTCATTGAGGATTAGGTTTCAACACATGAATTTTGGGGACACAAACGTTCAGTCTATAGAAAATACAAATGGTCAAATTCCAAAGGTAACTACTAAAAGACTAGAAATAGCTTGGATAATTTCTTAAGCAGTAGAGGAAGAAAATAATTAGAAAAAAAAATCAAGAGAGAAATACACATAAGAAAAGTAGGGGGAAATGGGTGGTAGAAATCAGACCAAATATGTCAATAGTCACAATAAAGTTAAATGGAATAAACTTGACAGTTATTAATCAGGTTGATTTTTTTTTAGTCTAGCTGTTTACTATAAGATGATAATGCATCTTATACATACAATGCATAAAGAAAAGTAGAAAGTAAAGTAGAATTTAAGACAGGATTCATATGTAATCGTAAAAGAGCCAGCTTGCAGGACAATGTAACACTTTTTAAAAATTACTGTTATAATATTGTTAGAAATTTGGGGATAATTTTATAAATCCTTCCTCACAGTGGTAGATTATAAAGCAACTTTCTCAAATTGGTCACATAGTCAAAACATGAGAAAACATACAGAAATTTCAACAATATGGTTAATTTTCTTAACCTAATGGCATACAGGGGCTTCTCTGGGAGCTCAGACAATAAAGAATCTGCCTATAATGCAGGAGAGTGGGTTCAGTTTCTGGGTTGGGAAGATACCCTGGAGAAGGGAATGGCAGCCCACTCCAGTATTCTTGTCTGGATAATCCCATGGACAGAGAAGCTCGGTGGGGTCACAAAGAGTCAGACACAACTGAATCGACTTAGCACCCACACACAATGCCATATAAACTTTTTTCCCAACAATAAAAGAATTTGTAATTTAATACATGGAGTATAGTTTTTGAAGTGAATAGCCATATACTAGATCATAAGGCAAGTCTCAATAAATTTCAAGATACCCAAATACCACAGAGCACATTCTCTGACCACAGTGCACTTAAGTTAGAAGTTAGTAACAAAAGTAAATTTAAAATCACTATACATTGGAACCTCTAAAAGCATGCTTCTTGATGCACAGGTCAAATAAATTATAGCACAAGTCTGAAATACTAAGAACTAAACAATAATCAAAAGGCACACTTCAAAGCTTATATTTGGAGTGAAAGTGGCACTTAGAAGATTATAGTCTTAAGTGCTAATATTAGAATACAGAAATGCTAAATATTATGAGCTAGACATATAATAAAAGAAGACAAATCTAAAGAGAAAACAATGGAATAAACCCAAAGAATGTTTAAGGGCAGAATTAAGAATAATTTAAAACACCATAAAGAGGATCCACAAAATTAAGAGTTGGTTCTTTGAGAAGACTAATAAAACAGTTAAATCTGTAGTGAGTCCAATCAAGACAGAAGGGAGTTGCAAATAAACAAAATTAACAATGTAAAAAGAACATAATTCAGATCCAACAAAGATTTCTAATGATAGCTAGAAAATACTACAAACAACCTTATGGCAGTAAATTTGAATAGAAAAGGAAACATTTCTGTAAAAATGATAACTCACTAACTATATTCAGGGAAGATCCCGTGGAGGAGGAAATAGCAACCCACTCTGGTATCCTTGCCTGGGAAATCCCATGGACAGAGGAGCCTGGAGGCCTATCGTCTATCAAGAAAAAGGTAGAAATCTTGAGAATGTCGTGTGTGTGCGCTCTTTTGCAACCCCCTGGACTGTGGTCCGCCATCCTCCGCTGTCCATGGAATTCTAAAGGCAAGAATAGCTGGAGTGGGTTGCCATTTCCTACTCCAGGGGATCTTCCAGACCCAGGGACTGAACCTGCTTCTTCTGTGTCCCCTGCATTGGTAGGTAGATTCTTTTACCAATGTACCATCTGGGAAGCCAGAGAGTGTTGTAACCATTAACTCATTGAATAGACAAGTTAAAATTATCCCACAAAGAAAATACTAAGTCAGGCGATTTTATAGTTTATTTCTACCAAATGTTCAAAGAACGTAGTATTTATTTATACTATGTTTATTTCAATCTTCTGCAGTCTCTTCCAGGGAATAGCAAGAGAGGAAATACTTGTTCTGTGATGCCAGTACTACCATGATACCAAAACCAGGCAAGGTCAATACAATAAAAGAAAAATTGTAGCCCCGTCTCATGCACATAAATGCAAAAATCCTAAACAACATATCAGCAAGCCAAATCCATCAGTTTATTAAAAATAATACATTGGTTTCATCCCACAAATGCAAGGATGATTTAACATTAGATAATTTTTCACTTTACTAAATTGATAAAGGTTAAAAAATATAGATGTAGAGTACTCATTCATAATTAATGTAAAAGAGAAACATGTTGGAAAACCAGGATTAGAGGGGAACTTCAAGAATGTTAGAAGAAATCTATTTAAAATCAGTAGTCTCCTTTTTTATAACTAAGTAATATCCCAATGCAGGAGATGCCCTTCAGTGCAGGAGACGCAGGTTCGATCCCTGGGTCGGGAAGATGCCTTCGAGAAGGAAATGGCAACCCATTCCAGTATTTGTGCCTGGGAAATTCCATGGACAGAGGAGCCTGGTGGGCTACAGTCCATGGGGTTGCAAAGAGAGGGACATGACTGAGCGTGTAAGCGTGCGCATGCACAAACACACACATAAATACATATACTATATTTTCATTACCCAGTCTCAACACACATAGACAAAGGTAATTATGTGAGGTGATGGAAGTTTTAAACTTTACTGTGGTAATTGTACACCTTAAACTTACACAATGTTATAATGTCATAACATAGTAAAGCTGGGGGAAAATTAAAAATAAACACACACACAGATTTAAAAATTAGCAGTAAGACTATATGTGTGTATGTCTTTTATCACTGATTCTATTCTACATTTTACTATAAGTTCTTTCAGTACAGTGTGACAAGAAATATAAATAAGCACTATATTCTTCTATTAGAAGAAACAGTCTTGTATCATTTACAGATAGGTCCACAGAGAAACCAAAAGAATCCATAGGTAAATTACTAGAAATAGAGAGTTTAGTAAGATGATTGGATTTAAGATCAGTGTATACAAATCAGTTGCCTTTCTCCATACCAGCAAAAATTAGAAAACACAAGAGACAGTATTTTAAATAACAATAAAATAAGAAGGTACCTAGCAATATATGTAACAGAAGATGTGGAAGACCTATATGGAAGCATTTATAAAACTTTACTGAAATACATTGAGGGACTTCCCTGCCAGTCCAGTGGGCAGTGGTTAAGACTCTGCATGTCCACTGCAGGGGCACAGGTTCGATCCCTGGTCAGGGAACTAAAATCCCACATGCCCCATGGCAGAGCCAAAACAACAACAACAACAACAAAACATTGAAAAGAATCTAAACAAATGAAAAGATTCATTTATAGATAGGAGACTCAGTATCACAAAAATGTTAATTGTCCCCATGTTCTGTGAAGTGAAGTGAAAGGTGCTCTGCTGTGTCCGACTCTTTGTGACCCCATGGACTGTGCAGTCCATGGCATTCTCCAGGCCAGAATACTGGAGTGAGTAGCCTTTCCCTTCTCCAGGGGATCTTCCCAACCCAGAGATCGAACCCAGGTCTCCCACATTGCATGTGGATTCTTTACCAGTTGAGCCACAAGGGAATAGGTGCATTGTGATTCCAATGGAAATCCCAGTCATTTTAGGTGAATTTGACTGATTCGAAAATTTATGTATCAGACAGAAGACCAAGAATAGCAAAGACGTTCCTGAAGGAAGAGGTAAGAGGCAGAGAAGAGGGGAGGAAAAGAAGAGGGAGCTGCTCCCGCCACTGGGGAAGATTGCCATAAAGCTATAGGAACTGAAAGAGTGATCTTGATGCAGGAACAGACAAATGGACCAAGAGATCCAAAGAGAAAGGCCAGCAACAGACCCACACCTGAACAGAAACCAGACACGTGACATGAGTGGCCGTGCGCATCGTGCGGGAAGGTACCTACAGGCGGTGCTGTCCAGGACGTCTGCCTGTCAGGTGGAAAAAGCAAGAATTGGATCCCAACCTCATGCCTTCCATAGACATCCATTCTGGATGGAATACAGACTTAAATGTAAAAGACAGAACTTTAACATATTTAGAAGAAAAAAAATTTTTTAAGTATTTATTTGGCTGTACTGAAGGCTCTTCAGTTTCAGCATATGCGGCCTTTTAGTTGCAGTGTGAAATCTTTAGTTTTGGCCTGCAGGATCTAGTTCTTTGACCAGGATGGAACCTGGCTCCCTGCACTGAGAGTGCAGAGTCTTAACTGCTGGACCAGCAGGGAAGTCCTGCAAATCCTTTCTGACTCAGCGCACCAAGAAATATCTTTAAACAAGACAGAAAGATCATTGCATTCAGTCATTAGTATTAAGAAATTGTATCCATTGAGAGACAGTAAAAATGTAAAAAGGCAAGTATACTTAATGGCAAAACTTGCGTATCCAGAATGATAACTGAATAATAGTGATGTCAACCCACTGGAAAACTGAGCAGAAGACATGAAAGGCCCATTACTGATGAAGAAGCAGGAATGGCAAATAAACAATCAAAAGCTAAACTCCATCTCTAAGGAATCCAGTTGAGACCATAGTTTATACCTCTAGATTGGCAGAAATTAAGCAGTCTAGTAACAGCAAATATTGATAAGGATGTGGGGTAATAGGGACAGTCATATGCAGTGGTGGGACTTTAAAGTGGGGATGGTCACTTGGAAAATAGTTTGAAAGTTTTCTATAAAGTCGATAATTTGTACAACCCAATGACTTAACTCCTAAACTTATCTCTTGAATATAATTTTTCAAACTGCAGAGGGACCCACTAATTAATTTATGGGTCTAGCCATTAATTGGCCTAGCCAATTTTTCTTTTAAAGAAATAGAATAGAAAATATCAGAGGGCATCATCCTTTTTAAGGCTAAGTATTGCTTGGCAATATTGTTACTTCTGGTTTACATGTATGTATGTTTGTCAGTTCAGTTGCTCAGTCGTGTCCGACTCTTTGCGACTCCATGAATCGCAGCACTCCAGGCCTCCCTGTCCATCACCAACTCCCAGAGTTCACTCAGATTCACGTCCATCGAGTCAGTGATGCCATCCAGCCATCTCATCCTCTGTCGTCCCCTTCTCCTCCTGCCCCCAATCCCTCCCAGCATCAGAGTCTTTTCCAAAGAGTCAACTCTTCTCATGAGGTGGCCAAAGTACTGGAGTTTCAGCTTCAGCATCATTCCTTCCAAAGAAATCCTAGGGCTGATCTCCTTCAGAATGGACTGGTTGGATCTCCTTGCAGTCCAGGGGACTCTCAGGAGTCTTCAGCACCACAGTTCAAAAGCATCAATTCTTCGGCGCTCAGCCTTCTTCACAGTTCAACTCTCACATCGATACATGACTACTGGAAAAACCATAGCCTTGACTACATGGACCTTAGTCGGCAAAGTAATGTCTCTGCTTTTGAATATGCTATCTAGGTTGGTCATAACTTTCCTTCCAAGGAGTACGCATCTTTAATTTCATGGCTGCAGTCATCATCTGCAGTGATTTTGGAGCCCCCCAAATAAAGTCTGACACTGTTTCCACTGTTTCTCCATCTATTTCCCATGAAGTGATGGGACTGGATGCCATGATCTTTGTTTTCTGAATGTTGAGCTTTAAGCCAACTTTTTCACTCTCCTCTTTCACTTTCATCAAGAGGCTTTTTAGTTCCTCTTCATTTTCTGGGTTCCAATGTAAAAATATTTCCTGTGAAAGTGGTAGTGAAAAGATTTGAAAAACAGTGCCCTTGTGTGCTAGGCAACAAACTCAAAATATGTTTAAAAACTATACTATAATGGCACATAATTGGGGGAAAATCTGTTGATAGAATGGACCAATAGATGATAATATTTACCTGCACAGTGGAGTATTGCATAACACTGAAAAATGAATGAAATGTGTTTATGAATGGGTCTTAGAAGTGTTGAACAACAACAAAAAGCCAGTCTCAGAGGATGAAACAAAGTGATACGATTATAAAGCTCAAAGAAGCTCCACTGATGTATTCTTTAAATATGTGTGATAAATATTCTTTAAAAAGAGCAAGATATATATATCTCTCCACACAATGGAATATTACTCAGCCATAAAAAGTACTGATACATGCTACAGTATGGATGAAGCTTGAAAGCTTCATGCTAAGAGAAGAAACCAGACGCAAAAGGCTGTGTATTTTGTGATATGTTTATATAAAAGACCCAGAATAGGCAAATCCATAGAGACAGAAGGTAGCTAGATTAGTAACTGTCTGGGACTGTGAGAAAGGGAAAATGAGAAATGACTGCCAGTGGGTACCAGCTTTCTTTTGGGATGATGAATGCTTCCTGAAGATGATAGTTGCACAATTTTGTGAATATACTAAACATCATTGAATTGTACACTTTAAAATGAATTTTGTGGTATGTGAATTGCATCTTAATTTTTAAACTATTTTTTTAAGAAAAGGAACAGATTAAACATCTATGTTCAGGGTACTATTTACCTCTGGGAGTAAGGCAAGGGGATAGATTGGAGGAAATAGAGATAAATGTAGCAGCGTGTACAAAGTGCCAGTTCTGAAGCTGCTTTACGGGTGTTTCCTTTGACTGTTTCATTATGTGTGTTACATGTGTTTTTATACATATGAAATATAATGTGAAATTTAAAAGAAATACAAATATTAAATGAAGTAACATTAAAAGCAAATGACTGCCTTATGAGAAATGCTTCTTGAATTCCAAGTGGAGTCCAGGGTCACTGCTGTGGTTTGATTGCAGATGGAGCTATTCTGACCTCTGCTGGCCGGGAGGTGAAGGGCAGCTGGGGGCTGAGGGCTGCGGGGCCAGGAGAGGCATGAACCCTCTGAGCACGTGTGGTCCTGGCTGCTAAAGAGAGTGTGCAGGAGGTCAGACCGCAGCCACTCTCACCCCACTAAGAAAGAGCAAGCAGCTTCGGGCTTTTTTGGCCTGGGTTTCTTTCCCTTTACCTCTCTGGCTCTCTAGAGCCCTCCTTTAAGCCCAGGAGTGAGGCATGTGTAACTGCACCGAAATCCATCCCTGGGAGGGACCAGCTGCCCTGCCCTCAGCGTCCATCCAGATGGCCCATTTAGGGACCACTGACCCGAGACCAGGGGCTTGAGCAGAAGTCTCAGGCACCTGCTGGGGAAGGGGAGTCCGGGCGTTGATGCTCCGAGACCTGTCTGCATGTTCCCTTTGTTTAGTCAAACCACCTTTCAGAGGTTTATGAACTAGAGTCTATGAGAGGAGTTGACTTGGGCAGTTTGGAGGTGAGAGGGTGCGGGGGGCACCTTGAGGGAGAGCTATCAGCCTTTCAGGGATTACTATACAGAGTCCAGGAAACAGCAGGCCTCCCACCCTCACCCCTGGCTGGACACGAGGGGCATTTGTCTCCCTGCCCCCATTTAATCTGATAGAAAGAACTTCCGCCAGTGGGTCTTGGTTGTAGAGGACGAGGGCAGAAGTCCCAGGCATCTTAATGAGCTAGAGATGGCCATGTCTCTGGGTGGTCTGGGGAGGGAGGACTCAGGTGAGATGTTCTCCCCATCTCACCTGTCGGTTTTGTGACTTTGGCACTGGAGAGGCGGCCTGGTGGAGGCATTCCTGAGCTGGGTTAGGATCCAGGCTCTGCTGCTTGCTACCGTGAGTGTTATTCACCTCCTTTAAACTCAGGCTCTTCACCTGCAAAACGGGTTATTAGTCGCAGCGCCTGCTGGTTGAACTGATTCCATTGTAATTGAATTCATGCTTGCAGAGCCCTCTGTAAGGAGTCTGTCAATGGCAGCTGCTTTGGCTTTCAAACCATCTGGGGGAAGAGCTTGGAGTCAGGGTGGGAGTCCGACTGGGGCCCTGGCCAGGCTGAGGGTTAGAGTGGGGAGTCTCCTACCCAGAGAATCATTTCCCTCCCTCTGTCCCCAGACGCCATGGAAGTGGTGCTGCTCTTCCTGTGTGGCCTGCTGGCCCCAGCGGTCCTGGCCAGTGGTGAGTACCCCCTCAGGACCTGGCTCGACAGGGTGGCAGCCACGGCCCTTTCTCATGGAAGGTCCTGGCCCTGTGGGACACTCGGGGTGGGGGCCTCTGAGATTCTACATGTCTGATCAGCTTCCCCGCCTTTAGCCTGCAAAGAAAGTCCTGGAAGGCAGCAGCTAACTCAGCCCCCAATCCAACCTGCCCACCTCTCTCCCCACTGGCTCTTGCCATCAAGCCCAGCAGGTCCCTGTAGACTCAGCCTGAATACTGGGAGCCAGACTTGCACATCAGTCTAGACTGTGCGAGTCACATGTCCTCCCTTGGTTTCAGCCTCCCCACCTGTAACAAGAAGAAAATCCCCCTGCCTTTGGGGATGATTTAAGATTCAGAAGGGGCTATACGTGTGGCTCCTGTGAACACTGACTCTGACTCGGGCTCTGAGCTGCACCTGCCTTTAGCCCCCGCAGTGACCCTGGCAGGCGGCCCACCCTTCCCTGCTTCTCTGAGTGTCTCTGCTTCCTGGGCCCTGCTTTCCAGGGATCCCTGTGTGGGGAGTGAGGCCTGTGAGACAAGGTGGGAGACCTGGGAATCAGGATGTGAGCTGTCTTCCTCTTGACCACGCCTGTTTGTTTTTCCAGCCGCTGAGCAGGAGAAAGAAAAGGACCCTTTTCATTATGGTGAGTGGTGATGGTTGGCGGGAGGTGCAACCCCATCCAGGGGCGGGACCGACGTGCTCTCCCTGGCTCTTCGCCTCTTCTGCCTCTCACCCTTGTTCCTTTCGCAGACTACCAGACCCTGAGAATTGGGGGACTGGTGTTTGCCGTGGTCCTCTTCTCGGTGGGGATCCTGCTTATCCTCAGTAAGTATGTTCGTTCCTCCGTTCACTCTCTAAGGACAATGTCTGTGGCTGTGAAGCAGGTGGCATATGGTAGTTCTCTTTCTTGGAGAGGGAAGGAGCCCATCTATCTTCCTAGTTATCTCCAGAACCTAATACGCTGCTGGGCACATAATAGGTGCTCAGTGAAACAGTGAAGCATGAACAAAATAAGTACTCGATGAAAACAAGCACAGATACAAAGGGGCGGGATGGCTGTATCCATCAGGGCGTGAGTCGGGGAGTCACAGGGGAGAGGAGACGGGGGCTGTCCTTAGAGGGCTGCGAGGCGTGTCCCCCTGCGTTTGTTTCCCCTCATGAGCCTGGGCTGCTTGCAGCTTTCAGCGCTTTCGTGGTCAAGAAGACAGTCGTGTTGAACCTTGACATCAGAAGAACCCTCCTCCAACCAAGGATCGCCACATACAGCTGTGCAGGTTGTGCACTGCACAGAATCCCAGGCTGCTAGTCACACAATCCCACAGACTCACAGCGCAGCCCTGCTCTGGCCAAGCCGGACACTGACCCTGGATGGTTTCTTTGCCTTTCAGGTCGCCGATGCAAGTGCAGTTTCAATCAGAAGCCGCGGTAAGGATACCATTGCTGCGGGCACCTGGGGTGACATTGGGAGGGCACAGGGAGGGGCCCGTGGTGTGTGACCCCAAATGAATGTATTTCTGGATCTTGTCTGAGAGATAGGCCATGTGCGTTGGGGTAGAAGTTTTGAGGGTTGCCAGGCAGCCTTGGGGGCAAAGGAGAGGTCAAAACGCCAAGGGTCAGCCTGCCCTTCTTTCTTCTGATGTATGTGTGGGGTGGGGGAGGGGAGGGGGAAAGATGCTGGATCCTTGTCTGGAGGCCCTTGAGACAGTTGGGCTTGGCCTCAGGGTCTCTCTTGAGGTCTGTCTCCTCTCTCCGGGACCTGTGATGTTGCTCTACGGGTCACCTGCTCATGAGGCTCTTTGGTTTTTGTGGAAATGTGGGCTTCCTCTCACTCACTCTTTTGCCCCTACATAAGGGCACACTCATTAGTTCCCATGGCAACCCAGGGCAGCCCTGGACCTCAGAAATCCCAAGTCATGACAGGACACACACCTTCCAAGCACTTACCCTTTTCTGGTGCCAACATCGAAGGGTGCCCATAAATTCCTCTGACCTCTCCCAACCCCGTGAGCCCCATAATGGAGAATGATCCACCATGACCTGGAGGAGATGAATCCCTGGGCCCTGCCCCAGCAAGGGGGAGTGGGGGGTACTCTCTGGGTTTGCCCTGGAGACCTCTGATGGGCTTGCATCTTGTCTGCCTGCAGGGCTCCTGGGGATGAGGAGGCTCAGGTGGAAAACCTTGTCACTGCAAATGGTAAGTGTCAAGACCACCTGCCCAGGTAGGACAGAGAAAACGGGCAAGGGTCCTAGTGCAGCTTGAGGTGGAACATGGTTGTCAGGTGAGGTGGCTTCTTGAGAGCTGGCCCACCAGGCATGTTTCCAGGTGCCAGAGAGGGGTCCCAAGTCCTCTGCTCTGTGTCATCCCCTCACCTCCACTAGACAGGCTGCTGTTCCTGACGACTGCTATTTACAGGGACTCTGCTCAGTGCTGGGCATGGTACAGAGTGTTTCTCTTCTCAGTAGTGGGCACACAGCTCCAGGAGGTAGGCATCACTTTCCACATTTTACAACAGAGGGGCTCAGAAAGGTTCAGGAACGTGCCAAGTCCTCTAACAGGCGAATAGCAGATGGGGATCTGCCCGGGTCTGTCTGACTCGCAGTCTGCATGAATCACCTCTGCCCCCCAACCCCCGAGACAGGCATAGCTGCTGCAAGGGTTGGCCGACTGGGGTGAGGAGTTCATTCCCCACCCTCCATACATTCCCTGGGCTCCATTCTGGTTCTTTTTCCAGCCACAGAGCCCCAGAAAGCAGAGAACTGAGTGCAGCCCCCAGGCGCAAAGGTAAGATGCTGTCTGCCCATATATTCCTGTCACCATCACTGTTCTGACCAGAGTCTGGCCGAGGAGTCATCAGGGAAGAATTGGGCTAGCTTTTGCAATGTGCATGGCTTTTATTATGAGCTGTGCTCTGCAGAAACTCAAGTCTGAAGGGTGATGAGACAGATGGACTAAAACCTCCCAGTTCCACACGCACACACACAGAGAACATGCAGTTGGGAAATCGAGCTTCCTCACAACCCAGCAGTCAGGTTGCTCGGGCGTCATTCTAGCTGCCACGTGGGCATGACTTGGGAGGGAATTAGCATTCTTGAAATGCTCCTGATATCAAAGTAGTATAAAGACAATGGCTTCTGGTGATGATTCAGAAAGTTCCTCAGGCCGTCCTTTGACGTTAACATTTTATTTTGAAACTTTCCAACCTACACAGAAGTAGGAGGATTAGTATATGGCCCCCAGCCCCCACTCCCAACACCACACCAGCATTATCAGATCTTGACGTTTAGGGGCACTAAGTTACTGTTTAGTATCTATTTCCATTGTTCGTTATAGTAATGTAGGAAAGCAGTAATTTAAATGCTTTACGGTTTTCAAATTGCTGCCACATATACAAACTCACTCAAGCCTGCCAGAAAAAGTGAGTAGGACAGGTGGGGTGTAGCCCCATTTTATAGATGAATAAATTGAGGTCAGAGAGAAGAGCCATACAGATGGTAAGTAACAGACTGGAACTTGAGCTCAAGCACTTTGTACACCACACCCCTCTGCTTCCGCTTGTCTCCCTTTATGACATACCCTGCAACATACTGGGACATAGCAGGGGTAGGTCTTCTATTAGCTCACTCTGCCTTTTTTTCATACAAATAAGGGATATGTTGTGGTTTAGTTGCTGCTGCTGCTAAGTAGCTTCAGTCATGTCCGACTCTGCATGACCCCCAGAGACAGCAGCCCACCAGGCTGCCCTGTCCCTGGGATTCTCCAGGCAAGAACACTGGAGTGGGTTGCCATTTCCTCTCCAGTGCATGAAAGTGAAACGTGAAAGTGAAGTTACTCAGTCGAGTCCGACTCTTAGCAACCCCATGGACTGCAGCCTACCAGGCTCTTCCATCCATAGGATTTTCCAGGCAAGAGTACTAGAGTGGGTTGCCATTTCCTTCTTCAGGAGGTCGTCCCAACCCTGGGATCAAACCCGCGTCTCCTCATTAGCAGGCAGGTTGTTTAACATGGAGCCAGCAGGGAAGCCACAAATAGGGGATATTCTTTATCCTAAATTGTGAGTTGAAAGAAATTTCTGGACGAAGAATGCCGGTACACCAGCCCTTAGCATGATGGTAATAACATGGGGTACCTGTGGAGCATTTGAATTCACTCCTAAGTGCTTTTCTATTCTCATGACAGCCCCGTGGGTGGGCAGAGTGGGGCTCATTACCTCCATTTTCTAGCTGGGCCCTGGGGAGGTCAAGGATGCCTCAGCTTGACGTGGCTATAGATCCAGTCCAGGTGGCAGGTGTCCCAACTGTGGCTCAGTGATGTGTCCACGTCGTGGCAACTGGTGGTTCTGAATCTGGGGAGCCATATGGGGAGGTGCCAGGGAGGAGTCTTGAGCCAACAATTGTCTTTTTTTTTTTTTTTAACTAGAACTTCCCTGGAAACCCTGTTCTCCTGAGTCTCAGGACTATGAGCAGTTCTTGAGGGTGTCCTGAGAAGGAAACCTGGTTCAACAGTCCTTTCCATGTCCTCATCTGCCCGCTTCCATTCCCCTGAGAGAGCCCCCACTGAGCTCCATGCCCTCCTGCACCTTCATCTCCTGGTCCTGCTTCTCAGACTCATCCTCCTTGGTTTACTGAAAACAAGGCACTTGGAGTGGGTCTCATCTTAGGCATTCCCATGGGCAGAGGGGCTGCCCTAAGGAATGGCTGGGAGACACGTGGATAAAGTTTGAAAGGAAGCCAGAGGTTTGTTTTAATTTGAATTCTCTTCTGCTTTAACCTCCAGAACCTGAAGGCAGCTGCTTGAACCTTTAGATGCAAATACTGATGCTTAAGAAAACTGGCCACTTCAGCAACAGGTCTTTTCCCCAGGAGAAGCCAAGAGCTTATGTGTCCCCAGCCCCTCGACACCTGTCCTCAACTTAATAATGCAACCCCGCCTCCCTCACCTGGAGCCTGTGGTCTCGTCCACCTCCTGTGACATGTGTGTCTGTGTGTGTGTGTCTGATGACTGTGATCTTTGTGGTTGCTTGTTCGTGGATGATGTTGTGCTTTAGTGAACCCGAACTCACCTTCCTGGGCCGGAGCTGAGCCATGTGGCTGTCAGCTCCTCTCTCTCTCCGGGGCCCCATTACCTCCCACTCTTGGGAGTCTGCTTTTCTCTGAGAGACCAGTCCCTTCTCTTGATTTTGGGGTGGATATGGGGGTCTGGTGGGAATCTCCAGCTGGCTTGGGGCTTGGGAAGGTTGACATCACATTCTTGACCCTTGTGCACGGCCGCTTTTCACTCCTTTTGTAAGAACCTTGCTTCCATACTTGTCCCTGGACCAAATCTGTGCTGAGCTCTCTTGGCAGTGGGAGGGTCCAGCAAGGAACTGATGAGCCCACCTTGCCCTCGGGTGGCTGAACCCTTCCCTGGTGCCCATATGCCCCGCCTTACCCTGCCCCTGGGGAAATGTGCCCCTTGCATATCTTCTCAGCAATAACCCCCGGGCTCTGGAACCATACGCCCTTCTCCAGCCTTCCCTGCTCCAGAGACTCCCATCTATAGCCAGCTCGCCTGGACCCAGACTCTCATCCCTGAACTGGGGCTCTGGCAGGTGATGGCTGAGTGGATGCATTTGCCTGGGGCCCGTGCTCTGGGGAGGGACAGCATGGAGAAAGAGCAGGGGTCCTCTGCTTGGCTGTCTCTGCCCTGCTGGCCAGGCAGCAGTGCAAGCCCCCGCCCCCTCTGCTAGCCTGCCACCAGGTTAGGGAGCAGGCGGGGCTCCGGGCAGCCCCGCTGCAGGGGGAGGAGCAGGAGGTCCCAGGTGGTGAAGAGAGTGGAAAGTCAGAGCCCGCCCCTCCCGCCTCTTCGTGTTCTCGTGGAAACTGACCAAACCGTGCTGCTGTGATCAGGACTGCCGTTCTCTGTGTCGTGATCTCTCCTCTCAACAAGGACAAAAAGGAATAAAATACCACTTATTTCCTAGTGGCTCTGAGGTGCTTTCCTTTTTGTGCAAGACTGTGTGTATTTGTAGGACCTTTGGTGCTCGAAGGGCTGAAGGGAGGGTGTCCTTGTTCAGAGGGAGGAAGTGACGGCCGCAGGGCAGCCGGATGCCCTTTATTTTGGCTGCTTGACCACTTAGCTCCTCCCCGCTTCTTCTCCAGCCACGCTTCCTCTCCCCCCTTTGCTTGCACCCCCCCACCTCCTGCTTCCACCCAAGGTCACGGGGTTCAGGCCCCACCCCACAGCCTTACCTGTGCCTCCTACGTGTCCTGGAGAGAGGGGAGTCCTGAGGGCTTGCTGGCCTGGAATAAAAGGTTCTAACCTGTCCCTCTGGTCAGTTCTGGAGCCAGTACCTAAGAACTTGACAAAGAGGGGTATGGGTGAGTTACTTAGGTTATAATCAAAGACCTTACCCTTTCATCTTTCTCTAAACCCTAATACCCCCTCCTCTGTGAAGCCTTCTCGGACTTAAGGTAGATAAGTCCCTTCTTTTCTGTGCACGTAGTTACACCGGCTCCTGCCTTTATATCTTCGTCTTTAATACTCTATGCCTTGGATCCGTACTGTATAATGTCCATTTTGGCGGTGACACAGGAGATGGGGCATAGGGCCATGGGGTCACCTAGAGTGTCCTCCCAAAGGCATTCCAATTCAGTTTTTAAAGAAGGACTGTTGGCCAAACAAACACAGCTGATGGGGCTGTCTTCCTTGGAGGTCATCCAGGGGTGGCCCTCACCTCCCAAGTGTTTTGTGTGTCTTTATTGTGAGACCCGGTTCCTAGGGAGCAAGGGACTATGTCTCCTTCAGACATAAGAATGCCTGGAACACTTTACAGTTTCAGAAAATCTTCATAGAGTCTGTCTAGATTCTATGAGTTGTTTGGAGCTGCAGAATCACAAGGCATGGGTCCTGAGGGACTGTGGGGTTCAGCCATGCCCTGGTCACCCCTGGGACATGCGTGATGCCTGTCCTTCTGCACTGCTTGTACCCTCAGTCCCCTAGGTCCTTGAAAAGACTGAGGCTTATAAGTTGAGATCACACTCAACACTGTCAACCCAGAGATTGTGGTGGCTGAAACAGCTCTGGTCACACTTTGTATATACAAGCTCACAACCACCAATCGGGAACTCTGACTATGGGTCAGGGTGTTTGTAGGCTTTGCAGCAGTTGCAGAGAAAGACTGAATGAAGATCCTTAGAGGGCCCAGATGCACAAAAGTTGGTGAGGGACTTCCCAGGTGATCCAGTGGTTAAGAAGCCACCTGTCAATGCAGGGGACATGGGTTTGATCCCTAGTCCAGGAAGATTCCACATGCTGTGGGGGAACTGAGTCTGTGTGCCAGAACTACTAAAGCCTGCACGCGCTAGAGCCCAAGCTCCGCAAGAAGAGAAACCACCACCACAGGAGAGGCCACCGCAATGAGAAGCCTGCACACCGCCGCTGGAGAGGAGCCCCCACTCAGCGCCACTAGAGAAAGCCTGTGTGCAGCAACAAAGACCCAGCACCGCCATAAACAAAAATAAATAAGATTAATATTTTTATAAGTTGGTGGTTTTCTCCACACATTCATTATTGAAAATATGAAGCAATAAAAACAGGTGTAAGCAAGTCCAATGGGGAGGTTCTGATTTTTCTCATAATAAATATTAACAATAGAAAATAGTAGTTCTCATCTCTAGCATAAGCCATAAGATGGTTCTCTCTACTCTGCCAGACTCTGAGCACCTACCTATTTCTCCTGGTGATCTGGCATGATCTCTGAGCTATTCACATTTTACAGCCTCTCTGATAAATCTGTGACAGGGCTAGGGCCACATGACTGGCAGGTGGAGGAGCTAGGCGTTGGGTGCAGGCTGGCTGTCTCCAAAGTTCTTTACAGAACACACATGGCTTGGCTTCCTTCTTCAGGAGGCTGGCATCCACACAGAGGAAGAGGATCGTCTGGGCTGGTGAGACTGCAGCCTGGCGATCCCTTTGGGGCATCAACTAGCTGAACTGTGTTCTGAGGAGGGTCCTGTGGAAAGTGAGTGGTCTGGAAGCAAGACACATAAAGAACAAAGAAACTGATGATCAAAATAATAATAACAGATGAAGACAGCTGACATTAACCATGCACTTACTGTGTGCCAAACCCTGGGCTGAGGTCTTCATAGGTTCCATCTCATTTAGAACTCACAGGTATATATGATGGTATCCCTATTTGACAGATGCGGAAACTGAGGCTCGGTGGGATCTGCCTGAGTTTGCACTGCTGCTGGCAAAGCCAAGGTCTAGGCCAGGCCCATGCAGGTCTGAGGTAGTGTGACCCTGTGATTCAGAGGAAGCGACCCAGGGCCATCCAGTGGATGTGAGCAGGAGGCAAAAGGCAAAACTTGGCCTCATGTGAGTGAGTCCTTAGCTCCCCGGCTATGATGATCCAAGACTGGAGTGAGCTCCCTGTCACTGGAAGTGTTCAAGGTGAAGGAAAAAGGACCAGCATGTAGAATCCTCTGGGCAAGATGGGCTCTGAGAACCTACCCAGAATGACCTAAGTGTCCAGGCCTGAACTGAGGACCCCTCACGCCCCAACCAATGGATGGATGAGCCAGTCCAGCTGGAGGGTGTGGGCCCGGGGAGAGGAGTCCAGAGTCCAGGCATGTCTTCCTTCTGGACTCATACTCCATGCAGGCAGGACCTCGTCTGTCCACTCAGCCTCTAGAGCACTAGGCTTATATTTGTGGCTTGGTTGAATATAGCAAGGAATGAACGGGAAAGCTGGACTGAACAGGAAAGCTGCCGTGATGTGCCATTTCCCAGAAGGGTCTCAGGCAGAAATCTCAGTTGTCCTACACCTTCCACCTCCCAGCCGCTTCCCTTGCTCCACACCTCCCCTGAATTCCACTCCAACAATTTTCAAGTCTATTTGCATGAGCTGTTTATGCTACTTAGCACCACATAAAAATAGGTCAACCTGCCTGCTCCCCACCCCTACCTTGGCCTGTGGCCCTCCCCATCACTTTTTTTTTTTTGCAGGTTGTGGATTGGAAGTTGCCAAGTTGTTCTTGGAAGAGAGTCAGAGGCAGAGTGCAAGCAGCAGGGAGAGAGGGGTGGGTGAGGGGGGTCTCCAGGCTGAAGCACACCCCAAGGTCACTGGGCACCTTCTCTTCCTGTGGGAAGGAGAGCTCTGCCCTCCCGGGATCCTAGGTTGGCAGGGGTGGCTGGCGGGGCAGGGGTGAGAGAGCTGTCCAGCTCTGTCTGGTTCACCCCACCTTGTCCCTGGCTATTCTGCCTCACCCTGGGCCTGGAGAGAGCGTGAGAGAGACTGGGGGCAGGAGGCGGGGGGGCACAGGTAGGTCAGGTGTGTTTGCCTGAGCCAGGGGAGGAGCCTTGGAAATACCTGTCTCCAGGCCACAGAGAGGAAGAACGGCCACTTCTCACCATTAGCCTGATTCATTGCTGTCACAGTTGAACTCCAGTGGGGCAGAATCAGCCAGATCAAGCCAACTGGCTGTTGATTTTATGGAGCCAGCCCCAGCCCCGTGCCTGGTTGCACAATAGCGAGGCACTGGCCAAACCAGTGATGGCAGAGCAGGTGATGCTGCGATCCAGTGTCCTGAAGGTCTCGCGGTGGTAGGGGCTGCCAGGCAGTTGGCCCTCTGCACCGTCCAGAAGAGGGGGTTCGTGCCTCCCAGCCAGTGCCTGCTGGAACTGAAAAAGGCTCAGGACACCTCTTGTGTTTCCTCCAGCTGTGTGATCTGGGCTAGACCCCAGCATCTTAGTCTGTTTCCGTCTCTGCAAAATGAAGTCCTCCCTAGCCATGGGGTAAGCTGGGCTCCTGTGTGGTCTCAGGAGCCTTGGCTTCCTCAGCTGCATAATGGGTCCATCAGTATCTTACCTGTTACCTCACAGGGTCAAAGTGAGACTATGGACATAAAAATACTGAAAAATTTACATGTATATATTAAGTTATTGTCAACTGAAAAAAGCATACAACCTTAAATTGAGGATTATGTTTTATTTGGGGGTGTTAATGAGGACTATTAAAAAGCCATCATTTTTGCCAACAAAGGTCCATATAATCAAAGCTATGGTTTTTCTAGTAATGTACAGATGTGAGAGTTGGACTGTAAAGAAGGCTCAGCACCAAAGAATTGATGCTTTTGAACTGTGGTGCTTTAGAAGACTCTTGAGATTCCCTTGGACAGCAAGATCAAACCAGTCAATCCTAAAGGAAATCAACTGTGAATATTCACTGGAAGGACTGATGCTGAAGCTGAACCTCCAATCCTTGGGCCACCTGATCCGAAGAGCTGACTCACTGGAAAAGACCCTGATGCTGGGAAAGACTGAGGGTAGGAGGAGAAGGGGGAGACAGAGGATGAGATTATTGGATGGCATCACTGACTCAATGGACATGAATTTGAGCAAACTCCAGGAGATAGTGAAGGACAGGGAAGCCTGGCATGCTACAGTCCATGGAGTCACACAGAGTCAGACACAACTTGGCAACTGAACAACAATGAAAAATTACTGAGAACTGTAGTCTGGGAGATGGCCTCTCAAGTAGCTCTGTTGTAGCTCTCAAGTAGTAGAACTGTTCCAAAGAGGTAAGGGAGAAACCAGGATATATAGGAGTTTCTACTGGGAAAAAAAAAAGTAGCTAAACATGAAAAGATTACTGCTAATCATAAAAACCAGGCATCCAAGTTAAGATCTTAGTGCCTTTCTATGTATGGGAAGATGCAAGATTCTGGGCTTATTTAAATTATTCCTTTGATATGCATCTCAGCTATCTAGGGGCAATACGCTGTTTTTCTCCACCCTGAATTCTCTCAGGTGCACTGTCATCAGCAGTGGCTGCTGGTTTGATGGAGGGCAGCATTCTTTACTGAAATGGCAGGCACCATTTTTTGGGGGTCCACATTATTAATATTTGTATTACCATTCAGGTCCTCTGTGCCCTTTTTGTGATAGCAGGGTTCCCCTTCTGTCCTATAGACTGAGGCTCAAGTTCTAACTTATCTGTATACCGTGAGAGTCTCCTTCGCCATGAGTATCACAAAACCTGCTTGGATGAGAGGGATGAATGAAACAAAGAGACAAGAGTTCTTCAGAACTGTTGAGAATGATAAAATGGATGGTATTGCTACCAAGTGAGCAGAGATGGGGGTCAGACTCCAGACCTGGTAATCTGCGTGCTCGAAGAAGCCAGGACAGACTTGGTAGTCTCTGAAGTCAAAGACAAAGATGATTACAAAGCCAGATGTGAGCTATTCGGGCCGTGGCAGTGGAATCCAGAAGGTCATGGAGGAAGGGTAGGAAGAGCAGGGGGGTGAGTCTGCTCCTGGTGGTCTTCCTGGAGGTGGTGAGCTTGGAGCTACTTTTCAGAGAGAAGCAGGAATGTGGTTACTGGAAGGAGACTGTCTGCCACTGGAGAGAAACAGCCTCTGTTCTGTTCAAGCCCAGACACAAGTTCTTAGAAAAGTCAAGAATGCATTTCTCTCCAGGGTGTTCACTGCGGGAGAGGTGGGTCAAACGGGCTTGCCCTTGTCACCAGCTGTAGAAACAGAAGAGGGCGTCCCCAGCTCCTGCCTGTTCAGGGAGCAGGAAGGCCTGGGTGACCTTGACTCTGAGTACATTGCCCCTTGGCGGCTCCCAGGACCTGTGTGCCCCACAGCTCAGGCCATCTTGATGCCAACTATTGAGGAATGGACCCTCCAGGGCCCACCTCCTCCCAGCCCTGCCTTATAAGCCCTGCCTTATAACTCCAGTGTTCCCTGGAGTTTGGGACTTCTGGCAGCACAGCTGTGGCCTGAGAGCCACCACGTTCCCTGCCAGGCGACTGTGCGTGCCACACGGCTGAGGATGGACCTGAGCCAGGAACCGGACTTTCTAGAGGCTCCTGGCTTCTCTCCAACTGCGAGCCACCTCCAGGACTGGTGGGCAGCCTGGAGTCCAAGGCTGTGCCCAGTGCCATGCAGCCCCCAGGTCCAGGGCTGGTGGATCTGGAGGATCCTATGCCAGGGAGGCTAGCAATTGAGGGCCTTTGCCTCAGTGCTGGAGACAAGGCTCAGGCAATGTCCCAGCCTCTCAACTCTTCACCCACCAGCCCAACCATGACCACCCAGATGGCTGCCTGAGGCTGAGGAGTCGGGGTCAAAGGAGGCCTGCTAGGGAAGACGGGGGAGGGAGAGGCACACCAGCTGAGAACATTGTGCCTTTGGATGGGCTAGTGCTGAAGGTGGGGTCTGGGAGTTGGGACCACCTCTCCATGTCTCCCAAAGAGCTCCTTGATTTCTGGGTCTTGG
Organism: Nanger dama; assembly: GCA_917880005.1. Taxonomy (NCBI): domain Eukaryota; kingdom Metazoa; phylum Chordata; class Mammalia; order Artiodactyla; family Bovidae; genus Nanger; species Nanger dama. The sequence goes on along the minus strand of CAKJTW010000014.1, from coordinate 28,743,561 downwards.
GGAAAACAGCAGAGTGTGCCCCTCTTTGGCTCCAGCCTGGAACAACAGATAAGAGGGGTTGGGGGGTTCTTTGCATTGTAGTCTTTGGATGAAAGAATTGTGTTCCCACCTCAGTTGCCCCCATACCCCAGGAGAGACTGGAAGAACAAGAAAAGGGGCCAGATGCCAGCAGGGAACAGCCATGTTGTGCGGGGTGTCTGGGGAGGAAGGGAATTTTCGAGGTGCCGGGTGGGTGGTTGGCTGGCAGAGATCATGCTGAGGGTCATGGGCAGAAATGTACCCCAAGAGCCCACTTTAAAGATCACCCTGCTGGGGACAGCCTGGGGAAGAAACTAACTTTGAGTGTCCTTGTCTCCTGGAGGCCTGCCTAGCGTGAGGGTAGTGAAGGGGGTACCTATTAGGACCCTCTTGGCCAGGCCTCCTATATCATCTCCATTCCTGCGACAGCCCTGCAAGGTAGGTGCTATCACCCCATTTTACAGATGGGAGAAGGATGCACAGGACTTTAGTGTGGGTGCTTGTGCCTGCAGGGACTCCTGACCTGCCTGAAAAGACATATAGGGGAGAGGCTCCCCTGGGCTTCTCTCTGGGGGATGGTGGGCCATGGTCCAGGTCGAAGGAGCCAACACCTCCCTGGAAGAATGTAGGGTGTCTCAGTGTCAGGTAGGCTGATGAGCTCAGTCAGGACAAGGAAGGGCTGGGTGTGAGTGAGGGGAGAGGGGAGGACCCCCTTAACCTATAACATCTGGCTTCCCCTGAGTGCACAAGGCAAACACTTTCGTGAAAATTTCTGCAGGGCTCCAAGTGAAGCGCTGGAGGGGAGCTGAGGGGCAGGGACGTGGAACTCCCCAGGAAGGACTCTAGGGAGCTGCCGACAGGGGATGGGGGGATTGCTGGCCACCCACTGTCTCTCTGTGGGGACAAACTAGTTCTTGCTACTTATTAGAGAGCAGGTGAGTCACAAGAAGAGGTTGCATTAGGCACACTGTGAGTCTGCCTGTGCCACTGGCAAAATTGTTTCACTCCTGGAACCAATTCATTCATTTAACAAAACTGGGGGTCCACCCAGAGCCAGGCCCGTCTGGCACTGGGGATCTAGGAACGAGCATGGCAAACAAAAATCCCTGCTCTCCTGGAATTTAGTTTTAGTTGAGAGAGAAGTGAGAAGCAACTTAAGGAAAATCTAAAATTTATCCGCTGTGATAAGTGCTACAAAAATATAACAAGGCTAAGAAGGGATTTGAAACATTACAGAGTAGGTGTGTAAATTATAGGCTAGGATGCAGGGAAGGGACATTGCCTGAGCAAGTTCAGCCAAGGAGTTTTCTGGAAGAAGTGTCTTCAGGAAGAGGGAATAGCAGGTGCAAAGGTCCTGAGGCAGGAGTGTGTCTGGAGGGTCAGAGGATCATCAAGGAGACCAGTATGGCTGGAATAGAGAGAAGGGGCAGGGAAGTCATTAGAGACAAGGTTGGAGGGGTCACTGAGGCCAGATGAAGAAGGGCTTCTAGAATATAAGAACGGTTTTGGCTTTTATTAAGGCTTCCCCGATGGCTCAGTGGTAAAGAATCACCTGCAATGCAGGAGACATGGAGGACATGGGTTCAACCTCTGGGTCGGGAAGATCCCCTGGAGGAGAAAATGGTAACCTGCTCCAGTATTCTTGCCTGGAAAATCCCATGGACAGAGAAGCCTGGCGGGCTACAGTCAGGGGTCCGCAAAGAGTTGGACACGACTGAGTAACTGAGCATGCATGAATGCACAGTCCTCAGGGGGTGTGAGCAGGAGAGGGAACCCTTAGTAAAGTGAGGGAGTTGGGGGGATGACCTGGGAAGCTCTTTCTAGTTAATCACTGACACGGGGCTCAGGGTCTCCATTTGGGATGGAGATGTCTGCGAGTGTGTGTGTGAGAGACAGAGAGACAGTGTGTGTGTGTTGGGGGTAGGGTGGGGGTGGGAGTGGTCCTGGCTGACGTCTTCTCTACTTTCTCTCAGATCCACTGATAAGTCTGCACCATGCAGCCTCTAAAGGCCTATCTGGTCCTGAGATTCAGGAGTTTCTCCAAGTTCCCAGCCTGGGGGATGTCTGCATGGTGGCTCTGGGCTGTGAGCACACAGTTTTCCACTGGCAGCATGTGACCGGGGGCAGGGGTTGTAGGGGGTGGGGTGGGGGCGGCATCTGGTGAGCAGCTGGGCCCCTGGGCAGCCTTCTGGGTGGTGGGAAAAGAGGAAGGAGCCCAGAGGCAGGGCTGCCTGCTGGGGCAGGTGTGACTCCCCAGGACAGATCTCACACCAGCCAGACAACTCCCCCAGGTCTGCCGATCTCCGTTTCCGGAGTATTTTCCAGTCCGGGTGGCTCTCTGGGGGTACATTAGTCATCCCCTGGGGGCAGGAAGTGTTGCTAAGGAGGGGCAGAGCGATGGGTGTCATCTGACTTACACCTTGCAGACCCTGCTGTTCACTGTCTGTGTTGGGGCGACCCCGAGGGACCAAGGAGGAGCCTGGAGGAGCCCGTGGTCCCCAGTGAGCCTCACAGACTGCTTGCTGCAGCCTCCCTCCAGGCCCTGACAGGGGCCCCAGTGGCCAGAGAATAGGCCTCGCTGAGCCAGGGTGGGTGGGGGGACACTGCTTGCCCTCTAGTTCCCCTGGGTGGCTCCTGGCTCCAGCTGGCAGATGGGCCCTCCCACTAAAAGTGCTATCTTCCGGCCGTCCCTACCCTGCGGCACCAACCGGCATCCCTCCAGGGCCTCGTGAAGCTGCTGGTGTCTCCAGACATACAGGCAGGTCTGACCTCATAGCCTGAGCTCAGACCCTGGGGTCCAAGCGAGGGGTCCCAGACGAGGAAGCCCAGGTTCCTCACCCGCTCCTCCTTGCAGCCCCAGCTGCTCCCTATCTCCGCCCGGCTCCCAGGGGAGACACGGGAGGCTGCTGATGGTGTCCTGGGCCCAGCGCCATGGCCAGCAAGCACTCCCTCCCACCCGGGGCAGCTTCCAAGGGACTGCCTACCGTCTTGTCCAGTCTCAGGGGACTCCGGGCTCCAGAACAGGCCCTTGAGGATGCATACATCAGGGCCAAGGCCAGCTGAGTTGGAGGAAGAAGGTGTCACTGGGGAAAGGTTTGGGGGAACCCCTGCGTGCCCTGGAGTGTCTCTCTCAGATGCCCCCAGCCCAGGGACAGGGGAAGATCGGGGACTCTGATTCCACTGGTTGAGGCCCAGGCCAGGGACCTCCTGGCTCCTGGTGACCTCTGCAGACGCCCTGGGCTACACAGAGGCATCTCACCCCAGTGTGGGGGCTGCGGTTTGTTTGTGGACACTCACAGCTCCCCCTTTCTCAGGTGCTCTTGGAGGTCAGAGAATCTGCCCCCTTCTCACGTGGAGCCCAGCCCAGCCTGGCCCGGCAGGCAGGCACGAGGTGAGGGCTCCGTTGCCAGCCCCTCCTCCCCTGCCTTTGTCTCTTCCTGCCCGTGGGCTCAGCTGGGCTGTGGAGAAAGGGAGGCCGGCTCTTCGCATTCAGGCCCTGGGTCACTAGCACCTCACGACTCTCTCGTCCTCTGAAGACACAGCCAGCAGCTCCTGCTATGGACAGGTGGTACCTGGGTGAGTGCCCTGAACCCCGTCCCCTCCCCACTGTCCTGGATTCTGACACAAGTGTCCAAACCATCACTTTCAAGAGCACCTCCCAGCTCCCCAGGAGTATAGGGAAAGCAGCAATGGGGAGAGGCAAGATTTCTAAACGAGGGCACCTCCTTCTGGGGGCCTGGACGTGCTGTCATCTCTGCTCCCAGCCTCTCTGAGCTGTCAAGAGCTGGGAAGGCAACTTGTCCCGCAGCCCTCATTCTCTGTCAGTCATCTGTCTGTCCAGCTGTAGGAACTCTGAAGCCAGGCTGCTAGGTTCAGAGCTTGGTTCTCCCACTTTCCACCTGCCTGACCTCTGGGAAGTTATTAACTTCTCTATGCCTTCATCTACAAAATGGGGATGATAATAACGCCTTCCTGCCTCATCAAGTTGCTGTGATGATTAAATGAGTTGGTTTTTATAAAGTCTTTAGGACAGTGTCATGCACACACAGTTGAAAATTTAACTATTGTAGATGTAGCTATTGATTTGGTGTTGAGGCTATTGATTTGCTCCCTATTTCTCTTTTATCTCCTGCCCATCTATCTACCTATCATCTAGCATAACCACTGATCTATGTAGCTATGCATGTAGCTATCTATGTATCTATGAACTTTCCACCTATTGTTATACTCCAGAAAGAATGAACGGTAGCTTACAAAGATGGACAACAGGTACTAAGGGGACAAGATAATGTATAATAAGGCGGCATCAGTGTCTGTGGAGAGCCCCAGGAGTCTGAGGAGCATAGTCATGGGGGTCTGGCTTTCTAGCCCTGGATTTGTCCCTGACTGGGTGTTTCAAGCAAGTTGCCCAGTCCCCCTGCCCTCAGTCTTCCTGGGCTGTCCACTGGGGATCATGGCACTGCCCGGGGCCAGCTCCAGGGGTCCTTGCAGGGGCAATGACCAGCTCAGTTTCTTTACCCATGGAATGGAGCAAATGTGGAATTAGCAGGACAGTACGTGCAAGAGCCTGACACATGCTCAGCTGCTGCTGCTGCTGCTAAGTCGCTTCAGTCGTGTCTGACTCTGTGCGACCCCATAGACGGAAGCTCACCAGGCTCCCCCGTCCCTGGGATTCTCCAGGCAAGAACACTGGAGTGGGTTGCCATTTCCTTCTCCAATGCATGAAAGTGAAAGTGAAGTAGCTCAGTCGTGTCTAACTCTTTGCGACCCCATGGACTGCAACCCACCAGGCTCCTCCATCCATGGGATTTTCCAGGCAAGAGTGCTGGAGTGGGGGTGCCATGCGCCTGCCAAATGTCAGCTCGGTTGTGTTTTCATGAATTTCCATCACTTGGCTTTGGAAGCCGAAGAGATGAATGGGTGTCTCAGCTTCTGGTCTGCAGGCTGTGACAGTCTGTCTTTCCATCTCACCCCCATGTTCATTTTGCTGGAAAGTGGGTGGCTTTCTTGGTGTGACAGTGTTTAACAGTTAACAATAACGACACTTACTGTGCACCAGGACTCCCACCGTGCCCTTCACTGCATTATCTCGCTTTCTCCTCACAACAACCCATTCTACAGATGAGGAAACTGAGGGATACAGAGATTAAATAACTTAACAGGGGCCACATACTTAGCAGGTGGAGGAGCCAGGAAGTGAACTCAAACCTTGATCCCCTGTCACTGCTCCAAGAGGATTAATAGATGGAGTCCTTTTGAAGGACTAACCTGTCCTTGGTGGACGATGACCTCTAACCTGGCCTTTTAGCTACAATTTAGCATCAGCCTCTTCTGGAAGCCAATCTGATTGATTAGAACTCAGCCAGGAATATGAGCATCCATGGGGGACCTAGCACCAGGGTCCCCAACGTGAATGGGGCCACAGTAGAGGGAGAAGGAGTCCCTGCCTCCCAAAGCAAGGGCCTGGCTGCCAGCTTTCACCTTGCCTCTCACCAGCTGTGTGCCCTTGAACCAGGGCCATATCCTCTCTGTGCCTCAGATGCCTCATATATAAAATGGGGAAATAACACAAAGTACCAGGAAATGACAGTTAGAAGCATGCTTTTCAAATTGTAAAAGCAAGGCGTTTTCTCCATGGTCTGGCTTGGCCCCTTCCCAAAGGAGCCTGTGGTGTAACGAGACGGGCATGGAAGCTGGGCTTCATGGCTGGAGAAGGATGTGCCAGAGGCTGCGGGGACAGAGGGCTTAGTGAGGGATGACTGGAGCCCTTCTGACCGGGGTGCGAGCTGTTAAATGTGGCCTGGATGGAGGAAAAAGGTACAAAGGAAAGGGCATTCCTGGGCATGAAAGCCTGGAAGTGCACACAGTGCACTGGGGGCGGGGTGGGGGCTCGGGTGGGTTGAGGGGCCAGGCACCTCAAGAAAGCCCTGAATGCCAGGCGCCAGCCGCACCAGCAGCCTGCACAGTGGTGGGAGACATGGGCGGCTGCTAGGGTCGAGGGCCTCCGTGGGACCCCCGACCTTTTCCCCTGCAAGCTGTAGTACAAGCTGAATACATTTCAAAACCCCCGCTTCCCTACTGTCCTGGCCCCAGCTGTAGTTTCTACACCTGGCGAGTGGACCCCGGGGCTCTTCTCTCTGGAAATTTCCTTTGGGAGGGTTTGGAAAGACGGCCAGCTCCTCCCTGCCCCCGCTGCCCCTACACCTCCTCACGTCTCAGCGGGAGCCCCACTGTCCACACCCGGGCTTTTCTTGTGACCAGGGTAAATATTACCTGGCACTGTTAATGTTTAATGCCCCCACCCCATCTCTGGCCACCCCACAGTCGGGCAGTCTCCCCGAAGCAGAGGCCGCGGGAAGAGGGCAGCGGGCACAGGCCTGGTCTGTGGGGGAAATGGCAGAGTTGACAGATGACGGTGAGTGCGTGTGTGTGCGCGTGTGTGTGCATGAGTGAAGCAGGAGGTGCTTGGACCATCTTTGGAGGGTGAACAGGACCCCCTTTTCCGTCTCTGGGCACCCCTGCCTTCCAGAGCACTCAGCACCCCTCTCTCATACCGTGTGTGCCAGCCAGCCTCCTCTCTAAGAAAATCTGCTTTTAAAAGAGGATCCCACCTTAATGCCAAAGCAATCTAGCTTGAATGGTGGAAACGTGGGTGCCGAGTAGGAGGTGCTGGGGCATGGGGATTGGTGAGCATGCATCTTCTGGACCAAACTGAGAGCAGGAGGCAGATGGGGGTGAGGCGGGGCAGCAGTTGGCCCCCCCGTCCCTCCCCCCAGGTCAGCCTTCTCAGCCTGGCTTTAGGGCGAGAGCCCCCAGGTTCAGGACACATGCCTAGAAGGCATCCTGCGAACAAGGGCAATCCGGTCTGGAATCTCGTGGGCCCGCTGTGGACTGTGGTGGTCTTTGAGCCAGATCTAGAAAAGCTGAGGTCTTTGGGTGGAGTGAGCTCTCCCAATGGCTCAAGACGAGGTGGTCAGGGAGGAGGCAGTTTTCTGGAGCGGCAAGGGGGAGTGGTTAGTCCCATCATGGCTCTGACACTAACGCCCGTGTGACCTTGAACAAGACTTGAACTGAAACTGGGAGACAACCTCAGAGGCCTTCTGCATGGGGACAGATGACTGGGCCCTGTCCCAGGACAAGGGCCTCTCAGGCCCTTCAGTGGACCCCTCCTAACCCAAAATCTCCTGGCCCAGGGGTGAGCTGTGCTCACCGGACCCCACCGCCCAGGCCCAGTCCAGCATAGCCTGGGAGGTGAGGACCGGCGCATTCCTTTGACCTTGGGCACTGCTTCCCTAGTGCCAAGAAGGGGCTCAAGCAGGGCAGAGAAGAGGGGCCCCCACTAGGCATGACGGAAAAGCTCTGGCCGGGTGCCCTCCAGCTGGGCAGGGCAGAGAAGAGGGGCCCCCACTAGACATGATGGAAAAGCTCTGGCTGGGTGCCCTCCAGCTGCCCTCCAGCAAGTGCTCAGCTTACAAGGCGGAAGGGCAGAGCCGTGACCTCTGCTGGGGGCTGCAGACTGGATAGGACCACCCGTCTTAAAATGTCTCCTTCCTCCTGACCATGTGAGAGGCAGCATAGCAAAGGGGTGAAGCACCTTGACAGTTAACAGCCAGTGGCCTGGGTTTGTCCCCCACTCTGCCCTTTTCTAGCTGTGTGACTCTGAGTGAGTTGCTTAACCCCGCTGTGCCTTCACTGTCTCATGGATGATACTGGAATACTATTAATGCCTCAAAGGATTGTTACCATGGTTAAATGTACTGCTTTGTTAGCCTCAGTCTGCCACATGCCAATATACTATTTCTGAAATAAATTTGCTTTCCCCTAAGGATAGCAATGTAGGATAGAAAGATCTAGAAACAGAGGTCCAAGACTCATTTCTGCCTCCAACTATTACCGGAACTTTAGAGAAGTCTTCAGACTGGGCCTTGGTTTCCTCCTGTTCGGTGAACGTTAAGGTTCTATTTATTTATTCATTGGTTCACGTCACAAATATTCGCCAAGTATTGGTTGCCCCAAAAGTTTGTTCGGATTTTTCTGTAAGATGTTATGCAAAAACCCAATACCTTGTGGCTGATTAGTCATATAGAGAGAGGTTGCTGCTGAGGCTTATGGAAGATGCTTCTGTGGTCTCCCAGAAGTGCCAGCCCCAACCCACCCCCAGGCACGGTGGGTCCCTACTTTGGAGGCTCAGTGGTGGGTTCCAAGCCAACGGCCAGGAGCCACCAAGGGCAGATGGTGTCACCCGCAGTGGCGTAACCAAGCCCTGCTCCTGGGATGTCCCCTCCAGCAGCTTCCCCGGGCCCCCTGAACCTCTGGAGGTGCTGGGACTGCAAGCGCGGGAGTCCCCCTGTTTCTGTGGCTCACCTCCACCCCTCACTGGCTCCCTTCTCAGGTGGCAGCCCCAAGGAGAACGAGGACCCATTCTACTACGGTGAGTCTGGCAGGCCCCTCCTCCCACCCTTCCTGAGTGACCCCGCCCCCCCAATGCATCCACAGTTCCTGGCCAGCCCTGGGTCATGTGCCCCAGCTTCCCCAGTTATTACTGTGGGGCTGGGGGAAGGGTCTGGGGTCACCCATCCCACCTCCCCCGCCCTCTCCTTCCCCAGACTACGAGACTGTCCGCAATGGGGGCCTGATCTTCGCCGCCCTGGCCTTCATCGTGGGGCCTCGTCATCATCCTCAGTAAGTGGGGCCATCCTGTAAAAGGGGGTGCTCAGGTGGGCACAGCCCCTCAAAGCTGCTGAGCACACTGGCTTCCCGGGTGGGGGAGGGGAAAGCCTCTCACCCACTTTGCGGGCACCCCGCCTCTCCCACGGAGGATGTGAGAACGGATGGACACCCTGATGCAGAGGGGGCTGTTGGGCCGCAGACCACCCAGGAGATGGCCTTTTCCTCGAGTGTGCCCTCTAGTGGACCCCAGACCGGCTCCTGCTGGCCCTGGGAGGCTCCAGTGCCCTGGGGGCACAGGAAGGGAGGGAACCAGCCTCCACTGGATGCTCCCTCCCCAGAACTGAGAGCTTTCTTGGCCCATTTAATCCTCTCGACAAACTGAGGGATGGCCGCCACTGTCGCCACTTTCCAAATGAAAAACCAGACCCGCAGTGGTAGGTGCAGCAGCCTGCCTGAGGTGCTGCAGCCAGATTGGAAGCAGAGTGGGTTCGGAAGCACTTCACCCCCACCCTGGCCTGCTGCGGGAAGGCAAGCACCCCTGGCAGCCCGAGGCCTTAGGCTCCCTGCTGGTTTACCATGGATCCCTTACTTCCTGGGCCTTAGTTTGTTCATCTGTTAAATGGGGATGATCCCTCTTGTCTCACAAGGTTAGGGCTGGCAGTCAAAGACGCGACAGCCAAGGGAGCAGTGTAGGTGTGGGGTGTTCTAGGGGAGAGAAAGTGCCTTGCCTTACCCCCGGCCCCCAAAGGCACACAGCAGGGGCTTAATAAATACTTGCGGACTGGTGCAACCAGAAGAAAAATACTCAGAAACACGCTGGTGGAAAGAAGATGCAAAATGTAGCACATCCACTTCCAAGTCCTGGGATTCTAATGGGCGTGTTAGATGGTGCGCGCCCCCTCCCCCACAACCTGATGGCTCCAGTGTGCAGACAGGGCCAGCCTCCCCGGTTCCCCTGGCGGTTCCTTGAGGCCCCCGCTGTGTTGTGGCTGAGCTCGCGGTGGCGGAGGCGGATGGGCGTGAGCAAGGGTCTTTGCGCTGGACTTCCTGCCGTTTTCTCTAGAAGCTTCTACAGGCCCGGTGGGGCGTGGGGTGGGGCACACTGTGACGGCTCAGTCTCAGCACCATTCCCATCGCGCTCATAGTCCACCACGGACTTCCCTGTAGCTCAAACGGCAAAGAATCTGCCTGCAATGCAAGAGACTAGGGTTCGATCCTCGGGTCGGGAAGATCCTCTAGAGAAGGAAATGGCAACCCACTCCAGTACTCCTGCCTGGAGAATTCCACGGACAGAGAAGGCGTGCTACAGTCTGTGGAGTCGCAAAGAACTGGACTCGCCTGAGTGACCAAACACAGACACATACACACACACAACAGTCCACCATGGAGCTGCTGCCACAATAATCTTTGTTGACTGCCCAGCTGGCTGACTTGGACTTCTGAACGCTTATGGTCCAGCCATATATAAAGAGAGACACTCAGCTGTGGTCTCTGAGGCGGACACGGAGCAGCGCCGGCAAGGGGCGGGGGCTCCGGAGCTGAGGCCTCCAGGGGAGAGAGGGTCTCCTTGGCAAACTAACCTCGTTTCTCTCTTTAAGGCAAAAGGTTCCGCTGCGGGGCCAAGAAGAAGCACCGGTGAGTGCCGGCGGGGGTGACTGATGGAGGTGGGAGGGGCCGGCGGAGGGATTGGTCTCTCAGGCTGGTGAGGAGGGTCCCCAACCTCAGGGAGCCCTGAATCCCTGCCCCCTCCACCCCACTACCTTTTCTTACCTGTCTGCTTTCCTCCATCCCAGGCAAATTCCTGAAGATGGGCTCTGAGGAGAGGTAGGTTTGCGAGGAGCAGGCAGTGGCTCTGGATAATAAGGAAAAGCTAAGGACTCAGCGGGAAAGTTTCAGGGTCTTTCATCCATCAGGCAGGTCTCTGCCACCCTCGTGTGGTTCTTTTCCCTGTTGGTTTTTGAAAAATTTTTATTAGAGTGGAATTGCTTTACAATATGTTAGTTTCTGTACAGCTATAAGCATACATATATCCCCCCACCTCTTGAGACTCCCTCCCACCCCCACCCCCACCCCCCACCCCCACCCCTACCCCCGTCTCACCCCTCTAGGTCATCTGGGAGCACCGAGCTGAGCTCTCGGTGCTCCACAGCAGCTCCCTGCTAACTACTTTGCACATGGTCCGTGTGTATATGTCACCCCTACTCTTTCAGCTCGTCCCACTTGTGTCCACGTATCTGTTCTCTATGTCTGCGTCTCTATTCCCACCTTTTTAAAAATAATGGCCAAACAGAAAAACAAAACAGAAAAAAAAAAAATGCTGTAGTATGTGTGACCAAGGGAGGCTGCAGAGACGCGCCCGAGGAAGGTAAGCTGAAAAAGGGATGAAAGGGAAGTCCCAGCCTCTGCAGCCCTGCTCACAGCCCCCATCCTGCCTTTCTCTTTGCAGAACCAGCCGTGCCCACCCTTGCACCGGGGCTGCTTGGAAGTCTTCCCTGAGCTGTAGACCTCTGTCCCAGCACTGCCAAGCCCTCAGGCTGAAGGAAGCTTCAGGGCCCACATGACCCCTGGGTGGGCTTCACCTCCTTCCACCCCGTGTTAATAATAAAGCTGGCCTCGGAGATGGCTCCTTCCCTGGCCTCCTCCCTCGCTCCTTCTCTCCTATAACTGCCACCATCCGCTCCTCCAAACTGGAGTCAATACAGTCTGGTCTCTGGCTTTTGCTTATTCGCTCACGTGCCCACGCCTGTGAAAGTAAGAAGTTCAGTGCCATCATCTCCAGGCCTCTCCTCACCCGACAAATTGCTGAGAGCCCCTGGGACAGAGGACTCAGCCTGCCTTCCGAAAGCCAGGCAAAGAGAAAGCCGGACGGCCAAAGGTCATAGGCTCAAAGCCCTTGGGTCGCCTGGGGCCCTGGGTGTGGCTGTAGGAGATCTCCAGTGGGAGATTGTCGCTCCCCTGCCCTGGGCTGCCGGTGTTTTAATTGTTTGTGGGCACGTTAGGTGCTCTGCCCACATTTCCCCAAATGCACCGGCATGCCAGGATGGGTGGGTCTAGGGATCTTGGGCAGGGGCGTCCTCAGCACATGCTCTCTCCGCATCCCTCACTCCCAACTGTGGTGCCAAGCTCCAGCCATGCCCTTTCCACTCTTGGGGCCAGAGGGCCTCAAGTTTGACCTAATCTCATCCACTTCTTTCAGTGCTGGCTTGGTTAATTTCAGGGCCAGAGGCCAGAGAGAGTGGACAGTGAGGGTGGGGTCTCTGTTAACCTTTCCCCTGGCCCCCTGTCCATGCCGGTAGGCCTCCACCCTACCTCAACCCGAGATGGTGTCAGGGATCATGGCACCACCCAGTGTCCATTTCCTCATCTGAGCTTTTGAGCGTCCAAGGGAAGCGGGGGAGATTGGCCCGGGAAACCAAGACAACAGCAAGTTAGCAGAGTTTGGAAATGAATAAGCAGGGTACTGGAGGCGGCGTAGGCCACACTCGGCTTGAGAACTGAATTCTTTGTCTTAATCCACTGTCCCCAGGACCACCAGCCCTCACAGATTCACAGAAGGCTTTGCCACCGAAGGCCTGTAGGGAGCAAAATAGACAATCCTTTATTTTCAGAAAGAGAAACTGAGGTCCTGAGAAAGGCAGCGGCTTGTCTAGGTGACACAGCCAGCCGGTGTCAGAGCCAGAGCGACAACCCAGGTCTCTGGCTACAATTCAGAGTCCTTCTCATTGACCCCTTGGGTTGGGAGGAGACACTCCAGTGAGACACAGACTGGAAAACTTGGCTCTTGCCACTCAGGGCCAAGGTCTTTGTGACATCCTGCTCTGAATGTGGGCTCACGGATGACAAATAAAACCTGACAGGCCAACCCCTAAATAGAATTCAGGATTTCCAAGACACTGGAGCTGTCTGCAACAGTGGGAGAAATGAATGGGATGGGGCAGGTCCAGCCATGGGGATTTCAGGGAGAGGGCGTTCCTGAAATTTCTTGGATGTAGCAGCAAGGCAAACAGGAAGAAGGGTATTCCAGGCCTGCGGCTCACCTGAGGAGAAGAGCTGTGGAGAGAAGTCATGTTTCTAGAAGGTTCTGTACACAGGCCCCGAGCCTGCCAACCCAGCTGCCTTGGAGGGGGCTGGTCCTGGGTGAGTTACTTCGGCCTCTAACCCCCGCTGTAAGCCCTCCATCCCTGTGAACCGTGAGGCTTCTCTGGATCCCAGGCTGTCACCCTGGAGCACCTGGGGTGCTGTGCAAACTACCCAGTGTCCCCTCCAGAATTGTCAAATATTAACCTTGGGGTGAGCCCACGCCAGCTGTTACTTAACCAGCTCCCAGGAGAGCAGCCGCTGCTGAAAGCCATGGATCCTGGTAACATTTAATGTCCCATGAACACTCTCCTCTCCCCCCTCCATGAAGGTCACAAGGACTGGGAGCTACTGAACTTTCACTTCACTTTGGGATTTTCCACAATTCATATACAAATTAAGTCACGAATAAACACCAACACTGGGATGCGATTGAATTACTTTTAATCACACAACAGCGACAAAAACAGCCTTAGTCTGAGAGGATGCAATTCCGTTTGTCACCACCAGAGGGGAGGATATGTCTTACCCCAAATCCTTTTCAAACGGCGTTTTCAACTCAGTCTAAAGGCTGGGAGAAGAGGGAGACAGAGGATGAGGTGGCTGGATGGCATCATCGACTTGACGGTCGTGAGTTTGAGCAAACTCTGGAAGATGGTGAAGGACAGGAAAGCCTGGCAAGCTGCAGTCTATGGGGTCGCAAAGAGTCGAACGCGACGGTGTGACTGAACAACAAAGGGCTGAGTGTCCTTTGCTGGAAGAAGAGGCCTCCGGGTCTACCTGGTGCCCTGGTTTCCCAGGAACGCCCTGGGCTCTTTCCATTCTGTGTGCACACCCCTCTGGTGTAATTTGCCCTGCACTGGGGTCTTGAGCCCTCATTCCTCCTGGAAGGTAGAGACCCTCTGTGGCCTGCACAGACCCCCTCAGTTTGGGGGTAGTTATGTAGCCTCTAACCACATACCTTGGATTTAATCAGTGTCATGAGCAGGACCTGGAGAGAGGCACGCAAGAAAGGGGAGTCTCCAAGAGCCCACACTGAGTATCCCCACTGGCCCCAACCTGTCCTAGGGGTAGGTTCCCAGGGCTGATAGGGATGGGGTGGGGTTGGGGGTACTGAGCTGAAGAGGGGTCCAGGGCAGAGGGGACTATTGAGGCTCCCCCCACCCAGGTCCTCCTCCCACTCATCGCTGCTGGAGAGATTAACGGCCTCCCAGTTGATCCTCGGCTCCAGGCAGCTGAGGTCTGAACTGCAATTCAGCAGGGCTCTGCGCGGTGGTGACCTGCTCCTTGCCAGGCGCTCATTCTTCATCGTCTGCCGACAAACACCCAGGGTGGGGAGGGGGAGGAGGGAAGGTGGAGATCAGAGGCCAATGCCACAGCCGCCTGGCCTTGTCCTGCCATCACAGTGAGCCTCTGGCTGGGAAGATGGATCGGGCCCAGGCCTTGGAGCCAGGGCCACAGCAGCCACAGGGCCTTGGGAGGGGAATCACAGGGCCAGGGACTGTTCTGAGACAGCCAGGGAGGTGGGCCGAGTGACCCAGCCTTAGAAGAAACCCTCAGCTCGGCCTCAGTGTTCCCCGACCCCACTGGGGACACTCAATATCCTCTGCAGTTGAGTGGCTGAGAGCGTGGGAAGAAAACCTATTTAGAACTTGGGACCTTGGAGTCCATGACCTCAGCTTGACTCTGGGGACCCCGGGGGTGGGGGGGCGCCTAGGGAGGTCACCATAGGAAACCAGGTAGGGCTTTTCCCCAGGGGTGGACCGGCCTCATGCCTGGACAGCACTGGGACCAGCTGCACCCAGGGTGGTGGCTCCCCAGGCTCTGATTCGGTAAGTTATTTAGGGGGAATTTCAGGCTGCTTGCTCTGACCCTACGTGACCTCCCCCACTCCCCCGGAGACCCCGGGGCACTCCTGGCTGCTGTTAGCCTCTGGAGCTCTTAAACTTGGTTCCTGTTTCAAGAAATTCTTGCTGTTGCTTCCCCGAAGGGCTTCCTTGGTATCGCCAGGAGGAATTCCCCAGGTGAGGTGGCCGAGGGGAGGTTAGAGGAGGGGAAGTTTCAGGCTGGGGCAGCAGTTTGAGGCCCAGAGCCTCATCGGCAGCCCAGTGCCGTCCGTGCTGGGGACACTGGTCTCCCTGCCAGCTTTGGCCTCCGCCTCCTGTGTGACCCTGAAACACCCTCGTCTGTCTCTGAACTTGGCTTTGTAAAAGCAAATACATGACCAAAATTGCAGGTGTTGACCAAAATTGCAGGTGTTGACTTCAGAGTCAAGGGGCTCTAGGAAGGGGTAAGTGGGACCTGTAGCTGGTCCCCTTGTTACCCCCAGGCCCTAGATGAACAGTGCCCAGGAAGGCTTGGGGGTACACACACACGCACGCGCACACACACACACACACACACACACACACACACACACACACACGCTCACTCCCTCCTAGCAGTTAAAACAGAGGTGCCCAGCAAGTGATGAAGGCAGACGAAAAAGACACACTTGACAAAGCACAGGAGAGGAGGCTGGCTCGGCCCAGGGCCAGGAATGTGTTGCATTCTCTCGTGGCCTTTGTTTCCTGAAAGGCCTATCAATCAGTAACAGAGTCATGCCAAACCCAGCTGCCTGGAGCCGAGTGGGCCCCGCCCTGAAGTAAATAACATTTCAGGTCTCCTGTCCATGGACCATCTGCTCCTGAAGCAGTGAGTCACATCACTGGGGAGCAGCGTCGGCTCTCAGTCGCCCGCCCTGAGCAGGATGCGATGGGTCCTGCGGGGTCTCAGCGACTCCCAGACCCTTCCTGAACCCTGCTCCCAGGGGACCTGTTGGAGATGCTGCGTCTCTTGAGACTCTGACCATTCCTTCATGTCTGTCAGCCTCAGTCTGCAAACCACATGAGGGTGGGGCGCGGCATCTAATGGTTTACCACCAGCCCCCAGCGCCGCGCCCATCAGAGGCATGTAGCACGCGCTCAGTCAGTGCTTGTTGACTGAGCTCGGGACTGGCCGACCAGAGGAACGAATGAGTGACCACTTGCACCTGCTGCTTCCCAGCTTCTCAGGGGGCAGGGAGAACTGCTGGGCATTGCGGTCTGGTCAGGAGGCCGGTGGTGTGTCTGTGTGCACCTCTGGAGCCTGAACCAGGAAGGGGCTACTAGGGGCTTGTCCTAGCGACAGCCAGCTCATCACCTTTTCCCTGATGAGACAGTTAAAATCGCAGGCTCTGCAATCAACCCGCCTGGATGTGAGCCCTGGCCTGGCCAGTTGTGAACTATGGGATGGTGGCTATGTCCCTGCCCAGCCCCAATCTCAGTTTTCCCCAGATGGAGAAACAACGTCTGACTTGAGGAGTTCGGGCTCCAGACTGGTCCTCACTGACCAGCGGCTGCTTTGTTTATACTCTCGAAGATTCTCCCAATGTGGACACCTGGTGCTCCTGAACTCTGTAGGCACCCCAGCCCTTGTCCTTAATGCCTGACAGGACAGTGCATTCTTCTAGGACACTATTCAGGGCCAGGAGGCAGAGGCCCTGAGTCCATGCTCAGCCTGGATACCCGTGAGCATGATTTGGGCCACGGTGTGGATGTGGCCTGACCTGTCCTGGGAGGCCCCACCACCTGGACCCTCTGCCAGCTTGGCTGGGCTTACCAGTTCCCCTGAGATCAGTGGAGGGCAGTCAGTGGCTTTTGTATGGGGACCAGGGAAGGTTTGTGGAGAAACTTTGTGCATGTGTTGGGAGTGTGAGTGTGTGTGGGTGTATGTGTACATGATTGTGTGCCTGTATGTTAGAACTGGGGAGAAGCCAGACAGGCCAGGCAGTGGGTGGCCTGAGTGGACCCAGGAGGCTGCACCCAGCATCTGGGGCATGGGGAACAGGCGGCTCCACCTTGCCAGCCACTCTCTGGACCACGACCCCTCAGCTGAGCATGAGGGCTTGGTTGGAGGTCATGTTCATCGCCTCCCAGTGGTTCTTAGAGGACACACACACACAGCTGGGCAGGGGGTGAGGGTGCAGCCCGGCTTCACTGTGAGGCAGGGCTTGGGGTGAGGGGCGGCCGCGTGGTGGAGATCCCGAGCCTGCCCCGTCCCTTTTTGTGGCACTAGGGGGAGGCAGATAGCCAGATTCCCCGTGCAGTGGCTGGGGATGGAGTTGTCCACAGGGAACTGGAGGCTGACTATAGCGCCAAGGCAGCGGGCTGTCCCCTCCAGAGCCACACAGCCGCCAGGGCCCAGGCAGGGGGCGGCGGGGGGTGGCTCCTGGGCTTCACACTGCCCTGCCCTCCTCTGCATCTGATGTATTTCCTCCTCTCAAACCACGCAGTGAAAACGATCAGAGCAGGAATTGCAGTGGAAGAGGCGCAGGGGGTGATGGAGCACAGACTTGGGTCTGGAGCATGGCTCTGCCACTGACTAGCTGGGCAGCACGGGGCCCGCTCCTTAGTGTCTCTGACCCTCAGTTTTCTCATCTGAAAATGGGGGTCACAATGCCCAATGCATTAAAGAGACTGAGCGAGATCTTCTGTGTAAATAAGATCGGGGACTTCACTGGTGGCTCAGTGGTAAAGAATCCACCCGTCAATGCAGGAAACATGAATTCGATCCCTGATCTGGGAAGATCCCACGTGTCACAGAGCAACTGAGCTCCCGCACCACAGCTGCTGAGCCTGTGCTCTAGAGCCTGGAGGCACAGCCGCTGGAGCCTGTGACCCTAGAGCCTATGCTCTAGAGCCGGGAGCCTGTGGACCCTGGAGCCTATGCTCTAGAGCCTGGGGGCACGGCCGCTGGAGCCCGTAACCCTAGAGTCCGTGCTCTAGAGCCTGGAGGCATGGCCACTGGAGCCCGTGACCCTAGAGCCCGTGCTCTAGAGCCTGGACCCCGTGGACCCTGGAGCCTGTGCTCTAGAGCCTGGAGGCATGGCCTCTGGAGCCCGTGGACCCTAGAGCCCGTGCTCTAGAGTCTGGAGGCACGGCCGCTGGAGCCCGCGGACCCTGGAGCCTGTGCTCTGCAATAAGAGAAGCCACAGCAGTGAGAAGCCCTGGCACCACAGCTAGAGAAAGCCTACATGCAGGGACAAAGTTCCAGGGCAGCCAAAGGTAAAATAAAAAATAAAAATTATATTAAAAAAACACAAGATCGGTAAGCCATAAAGCACTACAGAAGTGCGATGTGGGTTTTAATTTCAGTGTGAAGCAATATCAATCAAGGTTTTCACTGGGTTGGGTGATTACATGCATTTCAATATAATTCAGCAAAATACGTATTGGATATTTGAATATCAAGTATGTGCCAGGCACCATGTTAGGTATTTTAATAAGCTTAAGTGGAAGTTGTTTATGAAACTGCAGAACACAAACCCATAGATCTGCCTGTCTGGTGTTTCCTAAATGCCAGTCCTAATACCTATGCTGAGCAGCTGGGATTCAAGCCCCTGGGAAATGTAGAATACAGATCCCTGCTTCTGTAGTCTTGGATCTCTTTCTCTCTGTCTCCATGGTTGAGTGTGTGTGTGTGTGGTTTAGTTGAATTTAGGAACCACTGATCTAGTTCAGTCTTTGCTGAGCAGTGAAATCTGAGCCCCAAAGAGGGAGACACTCTCAGAGGACAGCAATCAGAGGCCAGGCCAGTCCCAGGTCCCCTCAAAGGCTTGTCCTCTGAGGAGGTGCCTCAGCAGAGCATCTAGAATAGGGAAGCAGAAGACTTGAGCTGGAGTCTCAGCTCTGTATTTAGTGACTGCTTAACCTTTAGCAGGTCACTTGCTTCTTTCAACCTCAATTTCCTCATCTGTAAAATGTGAGTATTGATACTTGTCTCACTGGTGTCTTCCAGGGAGCATGCTTTAAAGCCTGCAAAACTCTACATTTTAATTCTGGATGGAGCCAGACTTGACTTTTCCAAGGAGAAATCCCACAGACCGAACTGTCATTCACTTCCCCGAAGTTCAACCAGATCTAATATGGAAAAACAATCCCCTCAATGGAGTAGCAGCCATCCCACCTCACCCTGCCCGAGTCCAAGGTTTCGGGTGCTAGTCTTTGAGTGACACCTGCTGGCCATGTCAGGTACTGCACAATCCTGTCGCCAAACAACCATGGGGAATGGTGTCTCCTTGACACTCACTGCCACCCCTCGTGATAGGTGTTATGCTCCCATTTTACAGGTGAGGAAAGTGAGTTCCTGCTAGGCACAGTGAATCTCTGATTCCAGGTCTTTTGTTCAGCTCCATCTCTTCCTTACCTCTTGCTCTTAGACTGAGCAGGGTGGGCAGGAGAGCACCCTGCTGCTGCTGCTGCTGCTAAGTCACTTCAGTTGTGTCCAACTCTGTGCGACCCCACAGACGGCAGCCCACTGGGCTCCGCCATCCCTGGGATTCTCCAGGCTAGAACACTGGAGTGGGTTGCCATTTCCTTCTCCAATGCATGAAAGTGAAAAGTGAAAGTGAAGTCACTCAGTCATGTCTGACTCAGCGACCCCATGGACTGCAGCCTACCAGGCTCCTCCGTCCACGGGAGTTTCCAGGCAAGAGTACTGGAGTGGGATGCCATTGCCTTCTCCAGGAGAGCACCCTAGCCTGGACCTGGCCCCCAACTCAGGCCATGCCCCTAATCCCAGTTCCTATTCAGAGAGCACCCTAGACTACCTCGAATAGGAACTGGGATTAGGGGCATGGCCTGAGTTGGGGGAGCCAGGTCCAGGCTGGTCTAGACTGTTGTCCTAGTGGCAACAACCCTGCCAGGCAGAAGACCTGGTGTTCCCTGCTCCAGAGAAGCTAGACTGATGGCAGGGGCTGCAGCTGCAGCGAGACCCTCTGAGGAGGCTCAGGAGGCTGTTTGGCCAGGCTGTGAGCTGAGGGCTTTGGAACAGACCTCTGTGAGCTCAGTTGTTCTGGGCAGTGGCTGGCCTGAAGTGCAGTGCACGCACGCGTGTGCGCATGCGCGTGTGTGTGTGGTCTAAGTTACTTCTAGTCAGGACAGCATCAAGTGTAGTGACTGGAGAATGGGGATTCAGCCTTATTTCTTAGAGATGCACACTGAAGGATCTGCAGATGAACTTATATAATGCATGAGATTTGCTTAAAAATATCCTTGGTGATGGGAAGTGAGGGTGGAGGGGGAATACAGATAAGACAAGATTGGCCACGAGTCAACAATTGTTGGCCCTAGAAGATGGGTGCATGGCGGTTCATTACACTCTTCTCCCTACTTGTGATACGTTTGAAAATTTCCATATTAAAACCCTTCTGAAAACTTGACAACAGAGATACTACCAACCTCCACGAATGGCAGTAAAGAGAAAGGGAGACCCCGTGGCCAGTCCTGCTCAAGGCTTGGGCGTCTGACACTTACTAGCTGTGAATATCCCTATGTCTCAGTTTCGCTGTCTGTAAAATGGGGATGATCATAATTATATTAGTCTTACAGGTTGTTTGGAGGGTTAACTGAGATTATGCATCTAAAGTACTTGGCATGGTGCGGAACCATAATAGGGTTTAATGATAATAATCATTATTAGGAGTCCATGGCTCTGGTTATAATTTGCCAAAAGAAAAAGCTACTTTGGCTGACTCCAGACAAACAACTGGCCAATTCAGTTCAGTTCTGACCAATGAGTCTTGGAAGGCTCAGCCTTAAACCACCTCATGCCAGCTGTGTGGGTATCTCAAGCACCCAGATGGGCAAACACACCCCACAGAGCCAGGTTCATGAAACCCCACAGGGAATCTGAGATGTCCCAACTCCTGGTACATCTATTTCTATCCAGCTTTTACTCTCCAGGCTCTTCCCATCACAAAGCCCACTCACATCCTGCCTTGATTTTTCCTAACCACTCCTTTCTCTGAGCTGAAGCATCTGTCTTCACAGTCTCATTGAATCTCAGCCCTAGGTAGAATCTTAAATGTCTTCTAACTGAACACTATGGCAGCAGAGAACAGAGTGGCAGGCAGGGCTACCCAGCTGATGGACGGGAGACAGAGGACAATACAACCTGGGTCCTGAATGCCTCGGTAGATGGAGAGCTGGCCTGGGGGTCAGGAGTCCTGCCTGCAAGAGCCACCACTGACCCTCAGGCCATGTGGCCTGCATGTCCTTCACCTGCACGGCCACAGTTTCCTCCTGTGACACAGGCGCTCCCAACAGATGGCCCCCAGACCCCTTCCCACTCTGACCTTTAGGGTCAGGGTGCAGACCTCTGCATGCTGACCTCGCTCTGTCTCCTTCCCCACCGAGTGCAAGCTCACCAGGGTAGGGACCCACCTTGGGGCTTTCAGGGACACTGGGAGCTCCTTGCACAGGGCCAGGCAAAACTTGCTGAGAGTGCAAATAAGCTGATAACACATGCTTCCTCTGAGTTGAGTGTGAGCAGTGGCCAGTGAAAGGACAGAGATTTCAGACTAGGAGAAATGGGAAACCTACCCAAATACCACACTTTATCCACAACTTGGAGGTTCCCAATACCTCCTACGGTGTTTGAATGGTTCTGGGAAGTCCTTGCAGTGAAAGAAACCTATTTGCCTTGGTTATGCCAGTGTTTTCCAAGCCTATTTGACCAGAACTCAGTTTTTTCATATCACCTATTTCCAGTTCATGAAACTCTTGGGAAATGTGGTATAAGATCATTCTGCCTTGTCAGCTGGGTTTGTTCAAGTACGATCACATGTGGTAGAGATGCTACACTTTTAATGCTATGTAGTCTGAGACTGGGCCTCCTGCTCCTCACGCCTACATTCTCAGCTGAGCCTGCGACCCACACTGGACTGGGCTGGGCCTTCCGGGGTTGTTCAGAGTCGCACCGGAGCTTCCCAGGTGGCGCTACTGGTAAAGAACCTGCCTACCAATGCAGGAAACTTAAGAGATCCTGGTTTGATCCCTGTGTTGGGAAGATCCCCTGGAGGAAGGTATGGCAACCCACTCCAGTATTCTTGCCTGGAGAATCCCATGGACAGAGGAGCCTGGAGGGCTACAGTCCACAGGGTCGCGCAGAGTCAGACACGACTGAAGCGACTTAGCACGCACACACGCAGAGTCTTACCTGGTGTGGGTAAATGATGCCATTTGACCTAGACAGTATTTCCTCTCCAAACATTCTGCAAAAAGTGTGTCTAGTCATGCCCCGCAACCCCCGATAATCCACACCAGGGTCACAGGGCAGCAGCAGCTCATGGGAAAGAGGTCCAGCATCATTGGTGTGTCAGCCCCAAAGCCAATCAAATCTTGGGCAACAGAGAAGGTCCAATACCTATCTAGGGAGTGTCAATTTCTGTCCTCAGAACTGCTCAGACCTCATCTGGAGTATTGGGGCCATTCTGCTTTTAAGGGAGATGCAGGGATAGTTAGGGGCCTCCCAGGTGGTGCTAGTGGTAAATAATCTGTCTACAGTGCAGGAGGCCCAGGAACTGTGGGTTCCATCCCGAGGTCAGAAAGATCCCCTGGAGGAGGGCATGGAAACCCACTCCAATATTCTGGGCCTGGAGAACCCCCTGGACATAGGAGCCTGGGGGTACAGTCCATGGGGTCACAAAGAGTCGGACACGACTGAAACGACTTAACTTGCATGCAGGGATAGTTTGGGAGTTTGGGATGGACATGCACACACTGCTATATTTAATGTAGATAACCAATAAGGACCTACTATATAGCACAGGGAACTCTGCTAAATGTTACCTGGCATCCTGGAGCGGAGGGGAGCTTTGGGGAGAATGGACACACGCATATGTATGGCAGAGGCCCTTTGCTGTCCACCTGAAACTATCACAACACAATTTGTTAATCGGCTATACCCCAGAACAAAATAAAAGCTTTTTTTTTTTTTTTAAAGGAGATGTTTTGAAAGTTGAATGTGTGCAAAGGGGAAGACCAGGAGAAGGAAAGTTCTGGAAATTATGCTGGAAACAGGAGAGATGGACAGAACTGCAATGTTTAGCCTGGCAAAAGGAAGGCTTGAGGAGAGGAGGGCGCTGTGGAGGCTCTTCTCAAATATTTGCAAAACTGTCATCTGGCTGATCCTTTGAACTCCAGAGGGCTAAGGCAGAGCAGGCCCCATAAAGAAAAGAGTGAGTGTGATCCCAGAGGGTAAGGTTAGGATGAACTTCTGTGTGGGTAGGGAGCCCCTCGTCCTGGAAGAATTTAACCAAACTGTCAGCACCTGTCTGGTGGTGTAGGGAGAGCATGTGGATGTGAAGTGGGGCTGCGCAGGGGGGCTCTCAGGCACCGCTGGGCCCCTTGCCGAGTCTATGGCTGTTGGGCTGGCACCCTCCACCCTTCTCACTGTTCCCACAATGTTGCCATTTCCCCTGGCAACCCCAAACAGCATTTTACCCACTGCTACAGCACTCCAGCGCTGTGACTTTGCCGCCAGCACGTGGACCTTCTGTGCTCAGCGAGGCTGGAGAGGCTTCCTGGTATCTTCCATGACCCTTGGGCTTTGAGGGGCACTTCAGTCCTCCATGCTGGTGGCCCTACCCCAGGGATGGGAGGGGCACTGTCCCCCAGAGAGGGTGGCCTTCTTCCCCTGAGAGCCTCTGGTCTGAGAATGAAGTGGCCAGATTTCCTAGAAAGAGGGCTTTGAGCATCTAAGTCAGGGCCAGTTCCACGGCTGGGACCTTGACCTCCCCTGCAGAGTAGAGGACAATCTCTTCAGGGGCTGTGGCTTCCAAAGTGTCCTCTGTGCGTGTAGCACTGGACAAACACATAAATTACATGGTGTGTGACATCTCTGAGGCAAGGGACTGTGATGGGAATCCACTCCTGGATTCCTGTGCCAGAATCCAGAAAACCTGCTTCTTGACTCATTTCAGCCTCCATGGTGTGACCCACCCCCTAGGATGGACTCAGGCTCTGTAGGACCTGAAGCTTAGACCATTTGGAGGGCTCTCCTTTGGGAAAACGATACACAGCTATGAATACAAAATGAAGGACAAGCATGATTATTTAGGATGCTAAAAAGAAAAATTGCTGCAAATTACAAATTCTGAAACAACTGACAAATACCACAGACATCACACAATCTGGGGAAATAACAATATTTATGCAAACTCACTACCTGACACACTTCTATAATGCCTTAAAAACATTTTTCTTAAACAATTTTTCTGCTCACAGTTTCACCAACCAGCTCCTGGCTCCATACATTTCCGACCTGGTTTCTCTTCCATGACACGCATCTCTAGTGCAGACGTCTTAGGCCATATCATGCTGTGATTTGACTCGGGCCCTGCAACTTTGTGTCACAAGGCCAAGTAAGTTGATGGAATGGGTGGTCGTATTCCTACAGCCATTCTCTATGCTGGGATGGCTGCAAAAACATACCTCACCAATCCCAAATCTAATGAGTGATCTATAGGTTCATCTCTCACTCGCTTTGGGGGATCCTGAGTCAGATCCCCAAATGCACCCCAGAGTGGAAAAGAGCAGAAGCTATAACTGATTGCAGATCAACTGTAGTATTCTACCAAATTACCAATACCATCTGACTATGTGAACTCATCGCCGAGACCCTGTGGAACTCTGGGACATCAGTTGTATTAGATTCATGGTAGCTCTGCCTCTGGGCACATCACAAGCCTCTCGGAGTTCCCATTTCTTCATCTGAAAAGTGAACAAGACCTTTCTGGCCTCATCTGGTCTGTTATGGACAAGGATCTGAAATGAAAGAAAATGCGAAGCCTTTGTGATGCCCAAAGTCCCGCATGATGATGAACATGAGAAAGACCACAGTGAGGCTGGCTGCACGGGGATCTGCTGAGACCTGGCTTTAGGGTCAGAGTTCTTGAATCTCTGGTGCTCACCTGTCCAGGCCAGAAACTCTCATCTGATAAGGGGAAAGCTTAAGGCTTTGATTCCAGTTAAAGGACACATTGCTGGAAGGCATGACCTGTGAAGTTGTAATTGGGTATTTGCAGCCCTGTACGAATGAGCTTGTCTGGTCACGAAATCAGCATCAAGGGCCCCTTAGTGCAAGGAAGCATCAGCCTCTGCAGGTACAAACCAAACAGGTCCGGAGCCTTGTATTTGGAAGGGGAGACAAGTCAGATGTGTACATAAGTAGTAGCCACAATGCGGGAGGAAGGGGTAAGAGCCACAGGCCAAGGAGAAGTCTGGGGCAAGCAGAGTCCAGAGAAGGGCTGGCCCAAGCTGGCTGGGGAGAGCTGGGGGTGCCTGACCAGGCCTTGCTGCTAAGGGAGGCTCACACAGGTGGAGAAGGGGCACCGGGCACTCGAGGAAGGAGCGAAAACCATCGCACTCAGGCTTTCCAGAGAGATGTTCACGTACAATTTGATGAACACATTTGTGAGTGCCTCGTGGGTCAGGAGAGCTGCAGAATAACCTGGGAAGCTAGCAAAGTGAGCTCCCACTCATGGAATTTTCCTGTTTTTCTTTCTCACTTCGTTTGGATTCCTCCCACCTTCTCCCGCCCCCACCCCCTCAAGAGAGAGCTGGCAATGAGCTTCAGCTGCACAGAATCTGGGCTTCATGGAGCCTCTCTGGGTTCACTTCTTAGCCAGTTTCAGAGTGGGGAGCAGAGAGAGGACTACGGTGAGGCGGCTGCGGTTATTGAGGGGTTTCTGCACCCCCTCACCAAGCCTCCAGAGGTGCCATCTGTGGTGGTGAGGGAGCCTCAAAAGCTCTCCTTTGTTCGGAAAGCTTAGGACCGTGATACTAGAAGGCAAGATGTGGAGAGGGTAGGTGACAAAATGTACCTAGACATCCTCAGAGTTAAGCATACAGAACTTTGGTTTAAGAAATGCCCAGGTAATTTAGTGACAGTACTGCCTTGTTATACAAGCATCATAGTCTATGAATTGCAATGATTCACCTTGTCTCAAGACCCTGTTGCTGGGAAAGATTGAGGGCAAAAGGAGAAGGGGGAGACAGAGGATGAGATGGTTGGATGGCATCATCGAGTCAATGACATGAGTTTGAGCAAACTCTGGGAGACGGTGAAGGACAGGGAAGCCTGGCATGCTGCAGTTCATGGGGTTGCAAGGAGTCGGACAGACTTAGCAACTGCACAATAACAACAAGCTTGTCTCAAGAAGACAGAAGTATTCTAGATACATGTGCATGCATTTGCAGGAAAAATGGTTTACTTTGTGTGGTTTACTTCTGAGTATCTGTGTGTGAAAATACATATTTCTGTCTCTGCCTACATTAGAGAACGTGCAGAGGTGAAGAAACTGAGGCCTCAGAAAGATAATGACTTGTCCAAGATCAAAGCCGACTACAGTGGCAAAAATAAGACTAGAACCCAGAACTCTTCATATAACATTAAAATCAATTACAGATTGGAGGGATAAAAAGCCAAGGAAATCCTTATTTGTTTCTTCCTCCTCCAACCAATGAATAAGTACTAAGAAGGTCAATCCTGAATTAGCTATATGACCCCAAATGTCAAGTTTGTACCACTGACCTGATTCAGTATTGATTCCTTTTATGAAAACTATGATCATACTGAGTTGTTAAAGAATTTCAGAGCACATAGGAAGGCTCTCCTAAAATAATTACATGCCTTTGTTTTTGAAGAAAAGTATCCAAAATATATAAGCTGTTATTTGAATTAAACAATAAAAACATCTGTGGTTTCTCATGATGGCTCTAGTCCTAATATAACATGGCAAAATAATACCCCCAAAATATCCATGATTAACCTGAATTGGAAAGGGTTCACCTCCCAGCGTCTTCATATAGCTGCTTCAACTGGCATTGGTAAAACACTCACACACACCAGCTACTTCATCACCCACCATTCTAATGCAATAAAATAGTGAAATTAATCACTGGTTTTAAATGAACGGTGTGTCTCTACTGGCAATGAATCCCACAAATTAGGGCATATGTATAGATGTCAATGCAGGATTTTTGGATTGTATTCAAATTGCATCTGAGCACAGGTGTGCCTGTCATTAAGTGTTTATGTTTACCTGTACACATGGATGTTTGCCTGGGCAACTGTGTTTGTTCTCACGTTGGTGAGCATACATTTCTGTGGGGGTGTGAGGGCTCCTTTCCAAGTTGGGACTCTAAAGGAATTGTCCCTCCTATCAAAATTAAAAAACAGTCCCTCCAAAATGTCAGCTGTGGGAGAAAAGCAGCAGGGTTTGGCATGCGTGGAGGTGAAGCACACATCCCACTTTCTTTCCTGTTGCTTTTCCCTGGGGGTTCCCTTGCTGGGATTCTTGCTAACTCTGCCAGGCTATTCCCCACCTCCATCTCCTGTTAAGACGGGACTTCGGAACATCACGGAGCCAGACTGTCACTTTCAAGGATGTTTTCCTAAATACTAAGGAGGGACAAAACCTAGGAAATGGGAAATACAAAAAGCAAAAGGACTGTCTGTTTTCAGGTCCTTCCTTGAGGACCATCACGCCATGCTTTTCCAGCCTCAAGCACACCTTCCTTCCGTGTATCTGTGGCTGCTTCCTGGATTCCCAACGCCTGAACTCTGGCCTCGCTGCCATATGGACCTCAGAATGTCATCCCAATATCCTCTCCTGTCCAGCTCTTCCCTCCCCTCCCCCACAAAGGTCAAGGTCCTCTGAGCAAAGCCAATAACATTAGCGATAGACGTATTTACTGTGCTTGCTACATGCCAGCCACCGGGCTTGTCTTATTTAATCCTCACAATAGCTCTCCGAGGTGGATGCTGTGGCTGTCCCCACGTTACAGGTGAGGGAACAGAGGCTTAGTGCCCATGAATTCCCCAAAGCTGTACAGCTAGTGAGGGGCAGAGTTGGGCTGAGATCTTAGCTCTGGCTTCAAAACCACTCTCTTAACCATCACATTATGTATAGAGAGAGCTTCCTTGTGCTAGAGGGAGTCTGCCCTCCTCAACTGCCCACCCCTGCTCCCCATATCCTCGCAGCCTCTTCAGGAGACAGTCAGCAAATGACTTCACCCTTCAGGTCCCACCTGACTCTCCACAGGGTACTGTGGTCCCTGAAAGGCCCTCAGGTGTAACCAACATAAAAGGGACACTCAGGTTAGAGGAGGCACTTCAGGTAAATGGAGAGAAGAGAGTCGCCTTGTCTCTTTCCAGCATGTGGGGCCCGAGCAGCTGTGCTGACACCCCCAGGCCCCACTCACAGTCCGCCCCTCCCGACAGACAGCAGCCCCTTTCATCCTGTCTGACTTAGCAGTTTATTTTAGGCATGGCCTGGCCAGGTGCTCTGGGTCAATAGGCTTAGTTTTAAATAACTGGATTCCTGTCTGCAACGGTCTCCTTCAGAAGGGGAGGGACAGGGCAGACGAATGAGCCCAGCAGGCTGGCAGTGCTGAGGATGCTCTCTGCCAGCAGACTGGAGATTGCTGGGCTCTGTGGCTGCCTGACCTCCAGCAGGTCCCCCACTTCCTTGCTCCAGGTCTCAGCTTCCTCACCTGTCAAGTGGAGGGCAGGCTGTGTCATCTCAAACACCTGTTGCAGTCTGCCCCTTGTCTCTGATCTATACCTGTGTGTGTGTTCAGTCACTCAGTGGTGTCCGACTCGTTGTGACCTCATGGACTGTAGCCTGCTATCCTCCTCTGTCCATGGGATTCTCCAGACAAGAATACTGGAGTGGGTTGCCATTTCCTACTCCAGGGGATCTTCCCAACCCAGGAATGGAACCTGTGTCTCTTGGGTCTCCTTCATTGGCAGGCAGATTCTTTACCATTAGCACCACCTGGGAAGCCCATACTTGTGTTTCCAGAGGGCAAAACACCTAGTGAAAAAGCATCTTCTGTGGAGTGGTGAGTTGGTGTCACGGAGTAGGGCCACCAGTGGAGGCAGCCCCACACAGAGCAAGCACTTCTGCCCCAGAATCAGGAGACCTGGTTCCGGTCTTACTTGTGATACAAACGGGGTGACCTTGAACAAGCCAAGCCTCATTTTTCTCACCTGTTTTAAAAGGGCGGGATAAAGCTTCAAAGAGTATTGTGAGGACAGCACAGAGCAATCGCAGGTGAGAGCCCTTTAAACTCTGAAAGCACTATAGGAGAAAAGTAAACGCACCTGGCAGTTCCTCAGAAAGTTAAAAATGGAATTACCATAGGATCCAGCAATTACCGCTCCCCAAAGAGCTGAAAGCCGAGTCTCAGAGAGACACCCGTACACCTATGTTCAAGGCAGCAGTTGTCCATAATCACCAAAGGGTGGGGGCAATACAAGTGTCCACTGATGAATGAATAGACAAAATGAGGTCTATATATACTGTGGAATATTATTCAGCTATGAAAAGGAATACAATTCTGACACGTTACAACATGGATAAAATTTAAAGACATTATGCTGAGTGAAAGATACAAAGCTGTACGATGCCACTTACGTGCAAATTCATAGCGACAGAAAAGTAGATTCGTGCTTACCAGGAGCTGGGGAATACAGAGTTTTTAATGGGTCCCTTTCTGTCTGGATGGTGAAGAGTTCTGGAAATGAATTGTGGTGATGGTGGTGCAACACTGCGAATGTACTGAACGCCGCGTAGAGACGAAATGGTAGCTTTTATATCATGTAGATGTTAACGTCTTTTAAAAGGAAATGCCTTGGGCCCCAGTGCCTAACCCACTGCCTGGCACACAGCGGGTACTCAACATTCATTTTGTAACTGAGAGGATATCCTCACTCAAGCCCTAGTCAATTCCCGGCCAACTTTAGGCAGGTGGCTGTAAGGAATAAACCAGTTTCTGCTTAGTGACAAAGCTGTGGGGTAGCGGAGATAGAGGAAGATAAAGGAGGAAGATACAGGAGATACGGCTGACATAAAAACTATTCGTTGCAAATAATGTCTGAGTAATCACAATGTTTGTGGTGGGAGGAAAATTCCCAGAGTGCTAGGGTGTCTGGGTTCACCTGGGGCTTCCCACGAGACAGGCTTGCAGAGGGAACTAGGGGTTGGAAGGGCATGCAGTTTTCAGCTGAGATGGACAGTCACCCGGGGCAGCACCAAAGGATCTTCGTCTGGCTTTTACTCCCAGAATCAGGCTCCCCACCCAGGTGGTAAACTGAGTTGGAAGGAAGCACGAAGCCTTAGCCCCAGGTGACCGGGCCGGGGAGACCCGGGCGCCCTTGGCCCGAGCAGGGCGGGCTCTTTAGCACACGTACGGCACACGTCTGTGCGCGACCGCAGGCTGGGAGCCGGTGGGTGGCAGGGACCCCTCGCCTCTCAGACGGCGAACCCTGGTCCAGGTCGTGGGGTCCGGGCCCTCGCCCCTGTGCCTGGGCCTGTGGGGGGGGGGGGTGCGTCTGGGCTCGGGGCTCGCGCGGCGCTCCCCAGCCCGGGTGCCGCGGGGTGGGGGGGCGGGGAGAGCGGCCGCCTAGCCCAGCCCCGCGGATGACAGGAGCGAGGGAGCCGAGGAGGGAGGAGCCGCCGCCGCCGAGCGCTGGGCTGAGGAGCGGAGAGAGCGGGGCGCAGAGTGCGGGCGGCTGGGAGCGCGCTGAGCGGGGGAGAGGCGCTGCCGCACGGCCGGCCACAGGACCACCTCCCCGGAGAATAGGGCCTCTTTATGGCATGTGGCTGGTAACTTTCCTCCTGCTCCTGGACTCTTTACACAAAGGTGAGACCCGCGCGGGCTTCAGGGCGGCGGAGGCGGCGGGGCCGGGGTGCGCGAGGCTGGCGGCGAGGCGGGGGTGCCCGGGGGTGGGTGGCTGGGTGGGGAGGCCTCCAGGTACTCGGGGCTGGGGGACGCAGCCCGGCCCCGGGTGGGTTGCACCGGGGGCGGGGCAGGCATCCGGTGAGCGGCCAGGTGAGAGTCCGCCCTGGACCGCTCAGCCAGCCACCCGCGCCTGTCGTTTTGGGGGCGCGCCCGGCGGGGTGATGGTGAGAGAGCCCCTCAGCTCCCCGCTCCTTCCTGGGCCGCTGTTCTGCCCGGACCCCTCCCCCAGCCCCTTGCCCGCCGCCTGCTGCTGGGTGGCGCTGGGACCCCGGGGTGCCCTCCGAGTCGAGGGGTCCTCCGGCCGTGACGGTTCACCTGGAAGTCCTGGTGGAACCGGGCCGCGGCTTACTTCCCCTCTGCCGCCGGCTGCCCTCCACCGCCCCAGACCCCCTGCACCGCACCGCATGGCGCTTAGCCTTGCCCTGGCTGGATGCAGGGCGAGGAGAGCTAGGGGTCCCGAGACTTGGGGTCCCTTGGATACCAAGTTTCTTCTCCAAACCTAGAGGTAGCCTTCTCCCAGCCCCATCTCACCCCCCACCCCTGCCCCGGGGCACTAGCCTCGGCTTCTTCGCTAAGCCACCTGGCCACCTCCGGGCAGCGCGCCCCAAGGTGCGAGATTCTACGCTTCGGCGCCTGGTCAGCCGACCTGGGACAAGACTTGGGTGGGGGGGGGCGTGTCGCTTTCCCCGGAGAGAAGGCGTTGCTAGGGGTGGGTCCAGGTGTCCGGCATGTCCAGACCTGCTGCTGGGGCTCTGCGCACCTGATCCTCGAGGCAGCCGGGATTGGAGGTTGGAAGTGGTCACACATCTTCGACCAGAGTCACCTGGGCACCAAGTCGGCATCAGGCCGTCCCCGGCGCTCGGACTTCCAGGCGTTCGCAGAGGACGTGCCCCCAGGCGCACGGATGGCGGGAGAGGAGGCGGGCGAACTCCGCGCCCTTGCGCGGCGGAGCACATACGCTCGCTCTTTCGAGCTCAGCTTTACCTGTTCAGCCCTCCAACTTTTCTCCTCCGCGCCCTGGGGGACAGCCTCCTCCCCCACTTTGCCCAGGCGGCTGCGCTGGCCGAGCTGCAACTCTTGACCCCTAGGCGATGGGGGAAGGGCAATCCAGCCCAGGGTTGGCGCTCCCGGAGGGGTCTCTAGTCCTTTATTGCCCGCGCCCCAGAGGTCTGGAGTCTGCAACCTGCGGGAACTGGGTGCAGTA
Organism: Nanger dama; assembly: GCA_917880005.1. Classification (NCBI taxonomy): domain Eukaryota; kingdom Metazoa; phylum Chordata; class Mammalia; order Artiodactyla; family Bovidae; genus Nanger; species Nanger dama. Next base: position 28,711,980 of record CAKJTW010000014.1, on the reverse strand, counting down.
TCTTTGTGGCTTTGGGGGAGAAAGGTGACCCTTATTTGTAAATACCGCCGGGTCAAAGCCAGATTGATGGCCGAGATGCTGCTGAGGTTTGCCTGGAGACCGGGGTGCGGGGCGAGGGGCGGCCTCTGAACCGTGGACAAAGTAGTTGAGTTTCTCTGACCCAGTGGGGTCCACGGGGTGACACACCAAGGCTGGTCTAGATTGATTAACCCCTTGCCCCCTGCACAGCACCCTCTCACATCACCTCAATGGAGCCAGAAGCCCGCCTCTGGTTCAACCGCACCCCCCCGCACCCCCCAGTCTCCCTCTCCCCAGGCTCTTCCTGCCTCCCTCCGCCCCCGCAGGCTGGCTCGGCTCGCAGCTTTAATTACATTAATATTAAAAATACATAAGGTGAAGAGCAGCAGCTTTCTCTCTCTCGGTCTCGCTCCACCCGCCACCCCTTTGCATTTTGTCAGACGAGAAAGCACAGGCCGCTACCACACTGTTGCCCAGCTTGTTCCACACACACGCCCCCAGGCCCCCGCCGCTTCTGGAGACCTCTTCCCGCATAGCCCATCCCCGAAGGCGAGGCCCCTTAGCGAATACCTGATGGACTCTCCCCTCCCCCTTTCAGAAGGCGGGCATTAATAAATGAAGCCCCAAGCTATTTGATAGGGAAGGGGCAGATGGGGGTGGGGGTGGAGAAAGGCCCAGGAAGCGGCAGGACAGCCCGAGGGGCAAAATCTTTTCCCAGCAGAGAAGGAAGTCGCTCTGGCCTTGGGCCTGTGGGAGGCTGGAGGTGCCAGGTGAGGCGACACCTAAGTGGCCTTGGATCTGCAGAGCCCTGGGTGCCCCTGCCATTCAGAGGCTCCAGCGTCTGTGTTGGGCGCCAGGGCGACTTGCCAGACAGGCCTTTCTTTTCCTTCGTGCCTTAATTGGATCTTAGGTGCCAGGCTGGTCCCGGGGGCCTGTTCTGCTTGGGGTGGCAAGGTGGTGGGGGTGGCGGAGGCGGCTGGGGGAGATGTTGAGGAGGCGAGAGCAGCGAAGATGGGGTTTGGTGTATTTTTCTCTCCCGTTGCCAGTCACCCCCGCGGCACCAAGGAAAATGTAAATGTGAATGTTCGAGCCTGTTACAGAAAACAATATCCTCTTGCAATAATTTGTACGTCCATCTGTGAGGAGCTGGAGGAGGCAGGGAGAGAGAGAGGAGAAAACAAGATGAGCTGAAGCGTCCTCTGGATGGAATTAAGCAGTTATTGAATGTGTTTTAAGCTTCTGTTATTTCCATTCCTCTCAAAATACCTTTTTTTTTTTTTTTGATGAAGCCTGAGCTTCAGACTGATTCCCCAGAACTAAAGTGGGAAGGTGTTTTAATAATCGGTTATCAAGTCTCCAATAACTTCCTTATTATTGCCAAACGCATCCAGGTTTGGGCAGCCAGATGAACCCCAGTGAGGCTTTCTCTGTTGTTCCATCCAGCGTGCCAGCATCTGTGTTGCCTGCATTTGCATTTTTACTGTGCAAAAGAACAAGCTTCCCCGGCACTAAAATTCCTGTTTTCTAAAAGCCAAAATAATGGGTTGCATTGATTTTTTTCATTTCCCACCCCAACCTCTTGGATGGGGACTTGTGGTTCCTCTCTCTTGAGAAGACCAAATTAAAAGGCTTCGTCAAACCATTAAGAAAAATCTCTAACACTCTGTTCAGAGTCTAATTAAAGGCGGGAGGGGGGCCACTCAGTGAGTGTGTTTTTAAAATCTCGACCTGGCAAACACAACTTCGGGAAGCAGGTGAAGGACCCATGAGCATTGGGGAGAGGGTAGGTAGGCAGAGAAGCCCTGGGTGCCTGGATAACACAGAGGGAGAATGGGGTTGTCATGATGCCTGACAAACCTTTCAGATGTTTCGTATTTCTGGGCATCAAAGTCAGCTGCCTTGAATGTATTTCTGCAGCAGACTGGGGAGCTCAATTAGAAACAAAAAGCAAGTAAGCAGTTGACCCAAAGGCAGCGCTTAAGTTGAGCAGATCCCAGGAGACTGGCTGAAGAGGCTTATTTTTCTCAGATTGAGGAATGAAGAGGAGGTGGGCAAGCAAATGGCGGCAGGGGTGGGGGGTTGGCCCAGTGATGCTTTGCTAAAGCAGCACGCCCATCCCCACCAACAGGGTGACTAGGAGTGTCCGGACACAGGGTAACTCTGTTGGCTTTTAACAGAGGGGTGCAGACTTCGTGGCCCCCTTACCTTCTCCTGGTCTTTGGAGATTCCATCCTTGTGACTTGCTTGGTTCCCCTGCTCAGCCTGATGAAGGATAATTTTATTTATGGATGAGTTGAAGGGAGGGTGGATGTTCAGAGAGCTTTTTTTTTCTTTTTATTTTTTAAGGGGAATGGGTACCAGGCTGGGAGAGATTCTCCCCCCATGTGATCCTGGAAGAGGTGTTTCTTGGGGGCACTGGGAGCAGTCAAAAGCCCCCCGCTTCCAAAGTGCTTTCTCAGCCCCTAGCTCAGTAGATTCTAGCCAGCACCCAGGTGCCTGAATGGGAGAGCTACAGGCAGCAGACCTGGCAGGGTGCCAGGGACCCAAGGGCAGGCCCTTGATTTGCATGTAATTTGCATATAGATTTGCATGCTCACCTAGCCAGGCCGGGAGCCTCGGGTAGCATCATGATAGCGTCTTGATCTTGACCTCACTAGAAGCCAGGCAGTGACTTTTTCCTTGGGTGGAGTGGGAGTGAGGCAAGAGTGTGGAGAAGGAGGGTGTTTTCAGGGGTGCTTCTTTCTTCCAAATTTTAGCCTCCCAGGGGTTTAGCACTGAGTCCTCCTCCTGGCAAGCCAGACTCTCTAGCTTGCAATGGGGATGGAATGTGTAACAGTGGCAGAGATGCCTGAAGGTGGACCAGACTTGGGGTGTGGGTTGTCCCACCTGTGCTGCAGAAAGAGAGGGGCACACCAGCCATGGGAATCCAGAGCCCACATTCACCTTCTGCTGTGCACACCCTCAGGATGGAGGCAGCTTAGGGCTGTGGTCAGTAGGTGGAGAAGCCACAGCTGATGGGAAGGGAATATCAAGTGAGACAAAATGCCTTTTCACCCTCTTGGTTTGTCACTGTCCAGTCTGGGAGGGGGTTGTGGCCTCTGGGAGGAAGAGGCCCCAGCTGCTGCTTCTCCTTTCGTTAAGGTGCCTGCTGTCACATGCAGTGGTTGGAGTGGGGGGGCAGTAGAAAGGCAGGCGCTGTGGTCAGAGAACTGATGAATAAAGAGCTAGGAGTAATGCTTGAAGAGCCAACAGTTTGTGGCAGCTACTGTGCTCCTTCCCAGAGAGCCAGCTGGGATCTCCAAGGTAGGGAGGTGGCCTCGACAATTATTTTGTCCGTACTTCCAGGGCCCTGGGCAAATCCCACCCTGGCAGGTGCAGCTCCAAGTCCTCCCAGAGTGCTTTTCTGCACATCTAATGATCTGGGAGGGGCTTCCCAGGTGGCTCAGTGGTAAAGAATGCACCTGCCATTGCAGGAGATGTGGGTTCGATTCCTGGTTTGGGAAAGAGGAAATGGCAACCCACTCCAGTATTCTTGCCTGGAGAATCCCATGGACAGAGGAGCCTGGCAGGCTGCAGTTGTGGGGTTGCAAAGAGTCAGACGCTGGCAGTGATCTGGGAGGGCTCTGGTCTCAGAGATATTTCTGAAGAACGTGGGGGTGGAGCCCTAAGATTTGGGGGTGGAGCCTCAGGGGATGGCTAGAGGGAGAGAAAGCCAGTGGGCAGAGCTTCAAGCTCCCTCCCTCAATTCTTCCAACCAGAACATTTTGTATATTAGAATTGTAAAGAAAAATGAGATTGCAACTCGATGGTGTGGTGGATATTCTGAGTCAAGGCAAACCCTTCATTTGCATCCTGGTTCTGCCCTTAATAGGGGACATTTGGCCTCTGAGCCTCACTTTCTCCAGCTCTGAAATGGGATTAAAGGATATGATGTATACAGCATAGCTAGAATATAACTGATTCTCAAGAAAGCTTAGATCTCTCCTTTTTTTCTGCACTACTCTCACCCCCACCCCACCACTGCTGCTATTTAGTCACTAAGTCAAGTCTGACTCTTCTGTAGCCCGCCAGGCTCCTCTATCCATGAGATTTCCCAGCTAAGAATACTGGAGTGGGTTGCCATTTCCTTCTCCAAGGGATCTGGGGATCTTTCCCACCCAGGGATCAAACCCGCATCTCCTGCTTGATTATTAGGTTCTGTCAGTTGCACTAATGAGCCACAGTTTTGGCCAAGCCAGCAGACTTAGACTGTTGTAGTAAGAAGACTGAGTGGTGTCCAGGGCAGGGAACATCACAGCCTCCTCCTATCATCTATCAGTTGGGTAGCCGGGAGGATCCATCCTCAGCCAGGTAGCTGGGGCCATGCAGGCACCTGGGTTTCCCTGGGAGAGAGGTGTCCAGCACACTCCCATTCCCCAGCCACAACTGGTGGCAGCTGTGGAAAAGGTGAGGGCACAGGTGGGCTCCAGATTTGGATTTGAGGGTGAGGCAAAGGCCAGTCTCATATTTGCCTGAGGAAGGTTGGGGTTGGCTGGTAAATCTCAACTGTGATTGGACAGAGTAAGAACTAGCCTGGATTTAATGCCATGCTGCTGCAACTAAGTCGCTTCAGTCGTGTCCGAGTCTGTGCGACCCCAGAGATGGCACCCCACCAGGCTCCCCCGTCCCTGGGATTCTCCGAGCAAAAACACTGGAGTGTGTTGCCATTTCCTTCTCCAATGCATGAAAGTGAAAAGTGAAAGTGAAGTCACTCAGTCGCGGCTGACTCCTAGCGACCCCATGGACTTCAGCCTACCAGGCTCCTCCTTCCATGGGATTTGCCAGGTAATAAACCTGTGTAAATGTGCTGCTCAGGGTGAGCACCCCGCCCCCCACCTTGTAGCTGGATGGATTTCGCTGTTTTTAGGTAGTTTCATGTAGAGAGAACACAACTGATAGCCCTAGACCTTGGGGATCCCAGACCACTCTTCCCTCCATAACCCACCCAGTCACCAGGAGGCTGCCAGTGAGCCAGAGGTCAGGTGCTGCTCGTGGCGGGCTGTGGCCTGCGGGCTCCATGAGTGGGGGTGGTGCTGTGGCACAGCCGGTGTGCCCTGTTTAACAGATGTTTGTCCCGCGCTACTTTAGCGTGAATAGCATTAGCCTTGGGCACCACCCCTGCCATTCAGCTGCTCTTCCCTCATCCGTTCAGCCACCTCCTGCCCCACTTCCCCATGCCCTTGCTCTCCTTGATGCTTGTGTTGACAGTTTCCAAGGTCACCATCTTCATTAAGAACAGTTATTCAAAGGCTAGTTGCATCTCCGTTAAACTCTGTGTATGTCTGTGAAAAAGCGTTATTCATAAGCCTAGAAAATTATGCTCAGTCTAATTTAGGCACATTACCTAATAGTTCATGTGCCTCTACTTCCTAATCTGTAAAATGGGCAAAATAACCCTGGTCCTGACCATCACCCCGGGATTGGTTGTTATTGCCTGGGCACAAGAAGGATGAAAGCCATACAGTTGTAGAGCATGTGACAATGCCGTGTAAGCTGACGAGGGCCACATATAAACACACACGTGTGAAAAACCACAGCAGACCAGTTTTAGCCTTATAAATGCTCTGCCGAAACGTGAGGTATAATTACTGTCATCTCATTATACAAGAACAGCGAAGGTGACTGTCATCTCATCATACAGGAACAGCGAAGGTCTCCCAGCTGTGTGTGGCTGTCTCCCCCTCCTGGGCGCCCCACATATGAAGAATTTTCTAGCCTTTTCATCAGTGTGGGGAACAGCCAATGAGACCCAGCAGGGCTGGCAACTATCTTCGTGGAGCAGTCTTAGCAGATTCCCTGTGGCCCCAGTGCCCGGGGGTGTGGAAGGAGCTTACCTCTCCTCCATCCCTAGGTGCTTAGATGTCTGTTTACTCCATAGTCCTCTGGACATTTCCTTGAGGGTATTTTCCCTGCTGAGAATCCACACTTTTGTGTGTGTGTGTGTGTGTGGGAAGGAGTGTGACCTTGTTTGAGGTCCAGGCCCTGAGCTGACTCATTGGAAAAGACTCCTGTGCTGGGAAGGATTGAGGGCAGGAGGAGAAAGGGGTGACAGAGGATGAGCTGTTTGGATGGCATCACTGACTCAATGGACATGTGTGTGAGCAGACTCTGGGAGATGGTGGACTGGGCCTGGTGTGCTGCAGTCCATGGAGTCACGAAGCATCGGATACGACTGAGCGACTGAACAGCAACAGGCCCTGAGAACCCAGCTGGGTCAGGGCCACGGTCACCTTGTATCTGGATCTAGTGTGGCCTCCCAGAGCTGTGGGTGAGGAGGACAGGGGACCTGCCTTGGAAGTGTGACTGCCGTGGGTCCAAGTCTTCCAGGTTGGAAGTCCCGTTCAGGGACACTGAATTTATCCCCTCATCAGCTGCCTGATCCCCTCTGTGCTTCCCCCCAGCGGTGTTCTTCCTCTGCTCCAGCACTTGAGGTCACAGGAAACTCCTTTCAAGGCACCCCATTCCCCGCCAGACATCTCTGAGTATACAGAGCTCACCCTTGTGATCAGCCAGCCCTGTCTTGCTCCTGACCTACTCACTGACTCTTGCTCCTACCTTTTAGGCCACATGGAGGCGGGATCTGTGGATCCTCTCCTACTTAGCGACACTGACCACTAGTCCACAGATGTCCTGCCCACCTGAGCCCTCTCCTCTAGGCAGCCGACCAGCAGCCCTGGCCCCTCTAACGCTCGCTCCTGTGCTGTGGCTTCCTTTCTCCATGATGTCCAACAGGCCTGGGTTGCTGGAGCAGCCAGAACTGCAAGATCGGCGGAGACAGGGCTTGGGTCCCAGCCAGGACTCTGACCAGCTGTGTATCTGGGAGTGTATGACTCTCTAGGCCTCACTCTCCCCATCTGTAAATGGAGGAGATTCGACAAAATAATCTCTTAAGTCCCTCCAGCGTGAACCATCTAAATCTAGGAATCTCTGGGGACAACTGTGCTGTCTGAGCTGACTCCTGGGAAAGACCTTCCTAGCCATAAGGGGCCTTCTTTTGACAGGCCCTGTCTAGGAGGGGCTGGAAGATTAGAGTCTGTTTGACTGTCAGCTGTTGCTCATAACTCCTCCTGGAGTTCCATATGGAGCTGATGGTGAGGGGCCTTGTAGGTTGAAGGATCTTTACTGGATCTCAGCGCTTTCTGATTGCTGGTTATAGGACCTATGTTTGTGCTAAGAATGCTAAGGGGGAAAGAAAAAACCCATGTTTCTGATGGACAGAGGTGGCCACTTGGGCCTTGGGGCATTGCTTCTCATCGGGGTGGTACTGCTTTCTTAGGACTGTTTGGAAGTTGGGGGAGATACTTTGGGGTTGTTATAGTGACGAGGGTAGGAGAGTATATAGTAGGGAGGTGGGGAGGGATGATTAGGGATGAACTGTCTGATGCCTGGGGAAGTCCCAAATAATTCAGAATTGTCATCCCCCAAATGGCTCTTGTTCATCAGAAAACCCTCATGTAAGGATGATCACATTCTGAGACATTCTGAGAGTACAATGCCATGCTCTCGTAGAGAAACGCAGCTGGTGGGTATAAGGTAGTTTGGAGATGCCGCTCTGCCAGCCCTGGCTGTGCTACTGAGGAAATGACTTGATCTCTCAAAGACCCTGTTGTCTCAGCTGTAAAATGGGGTCTTGGGCAGTAGCTCCATTAGAGGGTGCTTGTAGTGATTAAATGCACCATAATGCAAGGAAGGGGCTTCTCACAGCGCCTGGCACACAGTAAATGCTAAAAAAAAATTAAAAAGCAATGGTTACCATAATGATGGTGAGTATAGAGATGGAGCAGGTATGCCAGGTTTGGGACAGAGGGTAAGGGACTTGGTCCCAGCTGCACCATCCTGTCCCAGAAAAGTATCAATGCTTGGATGCTGTCTGGGGAGACTGGCCCTTCTCCGCCTCAGGGTCTAAGCTCAGGTTGTCTCCAAGATGTGAATACAGCATGGGGGGTTTTCTGACGGTGGGCTGGATCTTGTCTCTCTGGTCCTTGCCTGAGTTTTGGATAAACATGGTGGTTTAGCTGAGGCCCCATTGGTTGGTCCTCTCTGAGATCTGTTTTTCCAACTATGGAACAAGAACAGAGTGAAGACAAATGATACATCTCTTTTATGAAAACCTTTGTGTGGAGCTGCAGCGGAGTAATCAACCTTGCAAATTAATCCAAGAAACCTCAAGGGGCCACATCTGCATTAAAACAACAGCTCTGTGTGAGGCGGGGGAGCTGCAGTAGATGTGGGTATGCCCATGGCCTGTCTGTCGATCACACCATTATTATTTTATTAACTTGATTGCCAAATTAAGGAAATTAATGCAGGGCTAAGATACTGTCAACCAAACCCAGGAGAATGGCTTGTTATTGGGAGAGTGGGTAGAAATCCAGTATGAGTGTAGACAGAGGACCACCTGCCTCAGAAATGGAGTTGTCTGGCCCTTTAACAGACGTCGTGGATCTGGTATCTAAGGATGCGCATGTGTAACAAGCTCTCCAGGTGGTTCTGACACATAATAATGTTGGAGGTACTGTCTGAAGTTGTCATCGTCATCATCATTGTTGGTGAGAGGTAAGTATTTGCTGAGGGATATTTATTCCACAAATACTTCCTGTCTGCTCACTCTCATGATAATACTTGAAACAGCAATGAACACTTAGGTGGTTACCTATATACCACTTACATATTAAGTTGTCTAATTCTAACAACCCTTGAAATAGATATGGTCACCCCCATTTTATAGATGAGAAAACCAAGGTGCAGAGAGAGGTGAGGTCATCTTGCCTGAGGTTACATTGCTTGTCGGGGGGAACAGCAAAGGGCATCAGAGTCTGGGTGTTTAACCTCTGTGCTATGCGCCTGGTGCTGTGCTCAGCCCAGGGGACAGAATGGTGACCGAGACAGCTCACAGTCCTGCAGGGAAGCCCTGCCCACTCCTCCTCTCCCTGCTTCTTTCCAGCCCCACTGCCTGTGCCCAGGTCTGGATACCCCTTGGGGGTTCTTGTCGGTCTCTGGGGGTGTGGGGTGGCAGGGGCCCCAGCATCGGCAGATGCTCCTGGATGAAGTATGCAGTGAAAGAGATGGGTAAATATTGTAAAGGAGGAGAAAAAAAATAATGACTCACTTCTCCCAGTGGAGGTGGTGAGGCATTAATATGTCAGTCCCCTCGGGTTGTCATTTATGATGATTGGAGATGATGACATGGGGACCATTCAGTGTGCACCTGGGAGGAAGCCTCAGCTGGCCAGACACCTCCATCCCGAGTCAGGCAGGTGGGGTGGGGGCCCCTGGGTGTCGACTGCACGTGTGTCAAGTTTCCTTCGCCAAACTAATCCCAATGGCCAGACAGCACAGGGCAGGCGGACGAGTTGATACGATGGATATTTAGGTTTCAGGGGTGACCCTGGGGCAGCCCAAATGCCTGGGGGCGATTTCTGGTTTAAAAATATTGCTGTGCTATTTCTACACTTCTAATCTCCCAGCCATTTGGAGCCTGTTTTATGAAATGCAGCATCAGGGTGGTGCTCAATGTTAACCGGCGGAGAAGATTAAATGGGTTTAAGTCTGGGCGTCTGTCACATCACAACCAAGCCCATAACTTCCATTTTCTATTAAAAATCCATTTCCCCCTTTGACCAGAAGAAGCTTTGCTGTTGATCTGATCTTTCTCTCTTTATTTATGAAGTGTTTCCCCCTCCTCTCATTCTCTCTGTAAATCTGCCTGGTTCTGTCTGCAGAGGAAAGAAAGAGCTGGGGGAGATGGCTGAGATTTAAGGGGAAAGTCAGAGTTTCCTGTCCAAGGATTTGCTTTCCAAATTAGGACCAGCTTCCAGAGGAGAAATAAAAGAGAGAATTCTCATAAGGCCTCAAACTTTGAACTCTTCAACGTCATGTTGGAAAAAATCTCAGGCTTGGGAGCCAGGCAGACCTAGACTGAGGGTTCACTTGGTGGCCTCCTGGCTCTTCCATCTTTTTCCTCACTTGTAGGATGAGACTTGGGTTTCCCAGGTGGCTCAGTGGTAAAGAACCCACCTGCCAATGCAGGAGATGGGGATTCGATCCCTGGGTCAGGAAGAGCCCCTGGAGGAGGAAACGGCAGCCTGCTCCAGGATTCTTGCCTGGGAAATTCCATGGACAGAGGAGCATGGCGGGCTCCAGTCTGTGGGGCTGCAAAGAGTTGGGTACGACTAAGTGACAGTGTGCACATGAGATGAGATCCACAGGGCCCACCTTGGACCTCTGCGTGGGCATTCCATGAGAAAATGCCCCTGAAGCACACAGTAGGCACTCAATCAATGTTAGTCTCCTTTCTTTTGAGAGCTCTGTACCATCAGCCAGAGGGAGCCTTCAGAGGAGTAGGTGTACAGCCAAAATGAAATTAGAGAAAGGGCTATGAGCCCTTCTGCAGACTCTGCCCTGGGCAGTGGGTTAACCCTTTCCTGCTCCTGTCTCCTCTGCAGGCTCCTGAATGGTGGTGGTGGTGGGGAGGGGGCTGGAACGTTCCCTGGAGTTTGATGCTTTTCACCACATCTAGGGTCCTGTTGAGCACATGGCTGGTGCTGGATAAAGACCTCCTGAAGGAGTAAGTGTCTCCTGGCCCTGAGTCAGGAAGGACCTGGGAGAGGAGATTGTTGGAGGGCGCAGGAGTTACCCGCAAATGCAGAGCTGCAGAGGGGAGCTGGGCCCTGGCCACCCTTTGCTGTATTTTTCATCTCCCTGGTCTTCTCGGAGAATCTCTGGGAGTCGAAGCTAATAACAATCCCATCCCTCCTAGTCCTGCATCCTCATTATGTGGAACCATTAGTTTCACATTCTGTCTCACCTGGAGGACAGGTAAGATGGTACAGTCCTCCCCCTTCTGTGAATGAGGACACTGGAGGCTCAGAAAGGCTAAGTAGTTTACCTGAGGTCACACAGCACTTCAGGAATGAGCCCCAGGAGTGGAAGACTTGTCCCCGGTCTCTGACTATTGTCCCACACTTCTGTGCTTGCCAGAGCTGGCTGGGGCTCTGTCACTGCTCTGAAGATTCAAACAGGAGCCTGAGAAGGAGGGAAAGCCACCACCATCAAAATCCTCTCCAGACTCTATGAGGTGGGGTCAAGGCCCCCAGGCCCTCGCTACTCCCCTTCGCATGGCTGGTGACTGAGTGTGCTCATTGCTGCTCACGGTACCCTGTGCCCACCACCATCTGGGCACATGGTGGAGACTTGAGGGAGTTAGTGCCTCAGTTTCCCCTTTATAGATTTGCTTACTCCTTTCTCTTGGCAGGTGGGGTGAGGCTGAATTAATGTTTATTTAAGGGCTTCTGCATTCCGGGCTGACAGGTGCCTTGTGATGGTAAAATATGAACCCGACGTAAGTGCAAAATGCTATTGTTTTACACCTGAGGGTGATGCTTCATAATGGCAATGCACTGTCAGAGCCGTAAGCAGAAATGAATGGTTTGTCTAATCCTCCCCAGTTCCCCCAGACTCGGAAGACAGCAGCTCACATCCCAGGGTGGGAGAAATATGAGGCTACTCACCTTTTGCTATCAATCTGATGTTTCTTCAGTCCTGACAGGTGGCTGGACAATCCCAGTCCATTCATCAATTACATCCACCCATTTGTAGTTCCTAAGAACCTCATGTCCTTGGCTCTGGCAGGATCCAAGGCCCAGAGGGCAGGAAGGCTGTTGCTATTGTGGCTGATGGTCCTTCCAGAAGCCTGGAGCCAAGGGGAGCCCAGGCCAGGGGTTGTCTCTGTAGGCAGGGATGAGGAGACTAGGAATGTGTATTTAGGGTAGGTTTGGAAGGGAAGAAAGGATGGGGAGCGATGCCCAACCTGGAAAACCAGATTCTGTGGCTTGATCCCTCTTGTCTTCAGCATGTTTCATACAATAGAGCAGTTTCATTCCCAGGCTCTGAAGTCAGGCAAAGTTGGGTCCTAGCCCACCTCCAACACTTACACTCTGAGTTACATTGTGTGAGTTAGTTAACTTCTTGTTGCCTTAATTTACTTATCTGTGCAATGGGAATATTTCCAAGGTGGCACCTGGTAAAGAATCCACCTGCCAATGCAGGTTTGACCCCTGGGTGGAGAGGAGCCCATGGAGAAGGGAATGGCAACCCCCTCCGGTATTCTTGCCTGGGAAATCCCATGGACAGAGGAGACTGGCAGACTACAGTCCATGTGGTCACAAAGAGTCGGACACTACTTAGCAACCAAACAACAATGGGAATTATAACATCACCTAGAGAGTCATGAGGTTAAGTGAGAGAACACCTATAACAGATCTAGCGCCCAGCCTGGCCTGCAGTTAGTGAGATCCATGGTTGCTAGTATTATTGCAGTTGGTCTTATCACTGAGAGCTGCATCATACAGATCCTTAGATATTTTCTTACCCGGCCCCTTAAATCAGACAGTTCCCGAGTTCCTCCCTGTCAGAGATCTTTCTCAGTTTCCTAAGTCCATTTGTCAGGCATAATGTAGAGTCTTTCTGTTTCTTGATGGATTTTGGCTACCAAAATCCATAAAGCTGCCATGGTGAGTGTGTCTGATTAACTAGGTTGTCTCAGGAAGTACCCAGAACCCCAGAGTGATGTTCCTGTTCCCACAGGCTGAGCGTTATCTGAAGTGTTGAGTCTGACAGGGGCCCCTCTCCCAGGATGCGTGTGTGCACACAGGTGTGCAGATGTATAAATCTTGGTGGTGGTCAGCTGAATAGGGAAGTTGGTAGCCAGGTGTTTTGTTTTTTTTTCCAGAACAGTATAAGCCCCCTCTTTATTGTTGCACTGGTTACCATCATCGGAGGGTTAAGAAATCAAAATCTGGACTCAGGTTGCTTCATCTGCATCTGGAGCCCTTGGTTACCAGTCGTGTGATCTTGGGAAAGTCGCTTTAATCTCTCAGTGCCTTAGTTTCCTCATCTGTGAACTGGAATAATAACAGTATCTCCCTCATAGGGTTGTTGGGAGGATGAAAAGTCATACAAGTAAAGGGCTCACAACAGGGCCTGGCCGGAAGAAGGTGCTTAATGAATAATTGTTGATCGAATGTCAGTAAAGAAACCTTTGGAAGGTGAGCAGGCTTCTGGGAATCTGGGGAGAGTGGATCGGAGAAGAAAATTCCTAAGCCATCACCTGCTTACTTGCGAATAGTATAATTTCATGGCCTTGGAGAACACTCAAGCCCCTGTGAACTGGACAGGCTTCTGAGGGTCCCTTTCCTCTTCCACAGAGCAGACGTGCTCAGCCACCATCCCCAGGACTGTGTCAGTGGAGGCAGTGAGTAGTGGGTAGGAAAGCTGTGCTTCCCATTTCCCCCTCATCCCGTTGCTCCCCTGTAGCAAATAAGGGTGCAGTGCTGGGTGGGGACAGCAAATGCATTTGCTGCTAAGAGGATGCCCCTGACACCGCAGCAAGGAGCCCAGGGATGTGTTTTCCAGCTCTGCTGCTAATGGCTTCATCACAGCTTTTTATGAGCTGATGTGGATTGCTCTGACCAATGAGCCTTAATGGCCTTCCTCAACGAGCTGCCCGGTATATTCTCCCTGGAGGCTCGGCTCAGAGTTAAGCCGAGAATATTAATATGGTCTGGATGCAGGCCCTCCCCCTCCTGATAAAGTTGTGGAAATTGAGGTCAAGTTGGGTCCCCTGCAACGTTCTTTAAACAAGCAGTGGAATCGTTTGGTTGCTCCTTGATCTTCCTGGCAGAGAAGGAGCAGCTTCCAGCTGGAGACCTGGGACTGGGTCCCTCTTCCTCTGGGTTTGCCTCCGCCTGCTGAGAGGTGGCCCTTCCTAAGGAGGCAGGCTCCTTGGTAGGGAGGGAAGGTCCTGGTTCCATCACAGAGGGCTGTTTCCCACAGCGGCAGGAGAGACCAAGGTCCTGTGCTGGGCTGAGTGTTGCAGGCAGCTGTCCTCCTTGTCAGGCAGCCTTGACATTGTCAGGTAGCTGCTGTCATGAGCATGTTCACCTATGTGATCCAGTGTTGCAATGGCGCTATGTCAGACTCATGGGGTCTTGGCAGTCTCATGGATCCTCCCTCCATTTTATGAGTGAAGGAATGGATGATCAGAGAGGGGAAGGCAATTCCATAATCGGTCAGTGTCAGGGATGGTTTTAGAACCTGAGGGAGGCGGTGATGTCTCTTATTCCTAAGCTGGAATGATCTACTCATGGTCCCACCAGTCCTCATCCCATCCCTTGGGACAACACATTTTCCAAATTGATCTCTGGAGGGGAAGGACGGCTCCCAGGGTCTTCTGCAGTCTTCTCTCATCCTGGCAGCATCCCACTTTGTGAGCCCTTCCTCTTAGAACATGGTCTCAGACCTTTTACCTTTTGGCTCTGGTGTGTTAGAAAGTGTGCTAAGATCCTATTTAGAGCACTGGGTTCAGATTCCAATTCTATAGCTTATTAGCTCTGTCATCTCAGGCAAATCATGTAACTGTGCTTAGCCTCCAAAAGGGAATGATAAAAAAGAGGCCATATGTTTTGCCAAAAGTTTTACTTTGTTTTAGGTTTGAAGGATTTGTTAACAAAGGAAACCACTCATTACATACAAATACATGACTTCAATATTTAATAGAGAATTATTTAACTTAATTTCAATATACAGTCATTAAAAGAAAAGAGAAAGAGAAACAATAGAGAACAGCACATACAGGCTTCCCTGGTGGTTCAGTGTTAAAGAACCCACCTGCAATGCAGGAGACAGAGGTTCCATCCCTGGATCAGGAAGACTCCCCTGGAGAAGGAAATGGCCACCCACCCTAGTATTCTTGCCTGGGAAATCCCATGGACAGAGGAGCCTGGTGGGCTGTAGTCCGTGAGGTCGCAAAGAGTCGACATGATTTAACAGCTAAACAGCAATAACAGCAGCAGCACATAACACCACCAAATTGGGCCGGCCAACATTCAGACTTCAAACGGCGTGCTGGGAAGTCCCAAGTACAGCAGTCTAGAGTCCCAGTTAGGAAAAGGTCCTGGGCTCTGCGTCCACTCCACAGGTGAGACTGCAAATTGCAGTTTTGGGGGTTCCTGCTTATAATCCCGGGCCACAAACTGATATCATTATCAGTTTGCACAAAAATGCAGCTGTGGTTCTCCTTTAACCTTTTTTACAATACTGTTTGTTTCACATTGTGAGTCATAAGATTTTGTTAGACCCCAAGAGGTTGCCCTGCCCTCCAAGTGCTCAAGAATTCCAAGACCCACACCCTTTCTTACCTAAAATGTTGCCAGACTAGTTGTGTTTCCAGGCAGGCACAGAATCCGGGCAGTGTCCAGGCAGGTCAGAGGCCTGCTCTCCTGCCTCTGAAGCCTGAACAAGACTTCTTGCATTTTAATTTCTGTAACACCATGCCATCCCCTCTCAGGATTATAAATATGGACCGGGGGACTGGGTGTGAACATCTTTATGTCTAATAGGTGCTCAATAAACATCCCTCATCTAAGCAATGTCAGTGTCTCTCTCATACTGTGGATGCCTGGGGAGTGGACCACGGCTTTGGACTTGGCTTGGTGTGAAGAATGAGCCGTTTCAACATTTTGCCGTCCCTGTGCTAGGCTGGAAGCATCTGCAGGGTGGGAACTGGCTTTCTCATCCTTGCCAATGCCTGGTGTATAGTCAGTGCTCAGCAGTACTTATTGAATGGCTGGTGCTCCAACGCCTTATGAATGAGCGCGGGCCGTTGCGGGCTTTGTGGACCCTGAGGGTATCCTTAGCTTCACTAACTGGCCTCTCTGCTCTCCCTCCTCTCTCCCCTCCCCTGCAGCCCGCCCTGAAGATGTCGGCACGAGCCTCTACTTTGTAAATGACTCCTTGCAGCAGGTGACCTTCTCCAGCTCCGTGGGGGTGGTAGTGCCCTGCCCGGCTGCGGGCTCCCCCAGCGCGGCCCTTCGATGGTACCTGGCCACGGGGACGACATCTACGACGTGCCGCACATCCGGCACGTCCACGCCAACGGGACGCTGCAGCTCTACCCCTTCTCCCCCTCCGCCTTCAATAGCTTTATCCACGACAATGACTACTTCTGCACCGCGGAGAACGCTGCCCGGCAAGATCCGGGCCCCAACATCCGCGTCAAGGCAGGTAAAGGACCAGACACGGGCTCCCCTACAGGGCAGGAATGGGGAGCAGGCAGCATCCATTCTGAGGACGAGTATAACAGGGAAGAAGGCAGCCCTTCAAGGAACGTTGTGTTGTTTAGCTCTGCCACTTCTTGTGTGTTCTTAAGGCTTCCTAGGTGGCTCAGGGATAAAGAATCTGCTTGCAGTGCAGGAGCCACAGGTTTGATCCCTGGGTCTAGAATATCCCCTGCAGGAGGAAATGACAACCCACTCCAGTTATTCTTGCCTGGAGAATCCCATGGACAGAGGAGTCTGGCAGGCTACAGACCATGGTGTTGCAAACAGTCAGATATGACTGAGCAACTGAGCACTGTGTGTCCTTAGGCAGAGAACACACCTTTCTGAGCCTCAGCTTCCTCACCTGCAAAGCTGATGCAAGCATCTACCCATTTATCACTTTGTGTGTTGGTTCAATGAGATAACGCCTGTTTAAGTAACGTGTTCATTTTAGTACTTGATTCATGAAAACATTCAGTAACTTAAAAAAAAAAACCTTTATTGAAATAGAATATATAAAAAGAAATGTGTATAAGTATATAGATTGATGAATTTTCACAAAGTTTAATATCCAGATGAAGGTATCAGCATTTCAGAAGCCTGTTTGTGCTTTTTTCAGTCACTCCACCCTTTGGGGAAACCCCGGTCCTGACTTCTAACAAGACAGATGTTTGCTATTGCTGTACTTTATCTAAATGGAGTCCTATAGCACATGTTCTCTTGAGTCTTTTGCTCACTGTTGTTTGTAGGGTTTAGCCCTGCTGCTGCTAAGTCGCTTCAGTCATGTCCGACTCTGTGTGACCCCATAGACAGCAGCCCACCAGGCTCCCCGTCCCTGGGATTCTCCAGGCAAGAACACGGGAGTGGGTTGCCATTTCCTTCTCCAGTGAATGAAAGTGAAAAGTGAAAGTGAAGTCGCTCAGTCCTGTCCGACTCCCAGTGACCCCATGGACTGTAGCCCACCAGGCTCCTCCATCCATGGCATTTTCCAGGCAAGAGTATAGGGTTTAGCCCTACTGCTGTGCAAAGTTATTTGTTGTTCATTCTCATTGCGTGGAGTCTCGTCCTACCATCCTGCACTTTACTTATCCATTTCACTGCTGATGGACATCTGACTACAAGGTATCTCATGAGGACAGACATTTAGGTAAAATCCATGATGGAAAACTCTTAGCAGTGAAGAATTTTGGTCTTGGGAAGAGTTGACGGAGGCAAGGAAGTGAGGGCTTTTCAACTGGTCTCTTTATAGAAACTAGAAAGTCTCATTTCTCTTTGTTAGATCTGGAGGCAAGACAGTGGCTTAGATCAGCCAGTCTTTACTAGGATGTCATATGCTGGTGTGTTCTAATCCACTGTGCAGTGTGCCTGAAATAGTAATAAAACACTGAGGTTTTGTGAATGATTCTTAGGCATTTTGGGTGGGAGAGGACAGGTAGTGTTCTAGCTAGCCCACTACGATGGCACCCAACCTTGGGTGCACCATCCTTCCTGGTGATTGTTTTGCGCAGAGGAGAGAGGTTTTCAGGGAAGTCTCCTGGATCTGCCTGCCTAGTGATGGATCCTGCTCTGACTTCCTGGCCTAGCAAAGGGTCAGCCCCTCAAGGAAAGTTGTTTTGTTCTTGGGACTCTTAGCAACTTACCTTAGATGCAAAACACACCTTTCTGAGCCTCAGCTTTGCCTCTGCAAAGCTAATTGCCAGCACCTACCCCATTCATCACTGTGTGATGGTCCAGTGAGATAATGCTCTGTTGCACTGAGATCCTCCTGCCTTACAGCAGCCTCTCACACATACGAAGTTCCAAGTAGTAGGGAATGGGTGTATATAGGGGGTGAGCTGGGTTGACAGTTTTTAATTAAAGAGCTGATCTTTATAGCCTGTTGGTCTTTCCAAGTGGCTCAATGGTAAAGAATCCGCCTGCCAATGCAGGAGATGTAAGAGATGTAGGTTCAATCCCTGGATTGGGAAGATGATCCCCTGGAGGAGGAAATGGCAGCCCACACCAGTATTCTTGCCTGGAAAATTTCATGGACAGAGGAGCCTGGCGGGCTACAGTCCATGAGGCCACAAAGAGTCAGATATGACTAAGCAACTGAGCATGGACTTCATCCTTTAGAGGTTTGTTTAGAGGAAGAGTCTGAGCTCTCAGCACCCCCCAGGGCCATGCTTAAGCTATCTCCTCTGGGGCTCCACATGGACTCTCTCTTTAGGACCAGCACTCTTCCCCGAGAGGACCCAGGTGCTGGACTGGGAGCCCTGAGGCCACAGTTTGGAGGCCTGTTCTGGCCTCCACAGCCTGGAGGGTTGAGCTAACAGCAAGCAATGCCCTATTTCCTGTTACCTGCATGTTACTGGGTTAGGTGTCAGTTTTCACAATAATCCTGTCTGGTGTTTCTTACAATGAGATGTCTAAGACAAAGGTTAAGCCACTTGCCCAAGGTCATCTCACCAGTTGATCCCAGAGGTGTAGCTGTAATGACAAGCAGCACTGCTTGAGTATTTTCCATGTGCCAGGCCTGCTCCATGCTGCTGGTATTGTTTCCTTTTATGAATGAGGAAACTGAGGCTTCAGAATGATCGTTAGCTCTTGTCCAGGGATACAGTGCTGCTCAGAGGCGGCAGCAGGGGTGGCTTGTTTGCTGCTGCTAGCCGTGGGCCTCTGCTGGCCCTGGGGGCTGCCCCAGCCCTTCCCCTCCTCTCTGCTCCCTCTCTTTAGGCTCCTCTGTGCTCTCCTCACATCTGTAGGCAGTGCCATGTCCAGCGCACAGAAGGGCGGGGGGACCATAGCCCCACAGAGCTGGGGGTGCCTCCCTCCATGCCTCTCTCTTCCATCTCAACTGTGCATCTTCCCATCACAGCCCCGGGAGGGAAAGAATAAGGGCCGGGGAGAGGACTGGACGGGGCTGGCCTGATGGGAAACGCAGCCAATTAAGAAGCTCTTGATGAAGCCACAGGGGCTGCAGGTGCACAGCCGGAGGGGTTGCTGGGCCCTGAGCATCACCCTGGCAACCATGGCAGGGAGAGCAGGAGGGCACCGCTGCCCAGGTGCCTGCTGAGGGACAAGGTCGGGAGGCAGTGGGGCTCTGGCTGCACCAGCTCTGCTTGGCAGAGAAGACGTGGAAGGACGGAGAAGGGCCCTGGGGAGAGGCCAAGCAGGGGAGGATCAGAGAGACAGAGGCGGGCCCCTCAGCTCTACCCCAAGGCTGGTCCAGTCCATCCAGGGGCCCGGACAAGCAGAGCATCTGCAGGTGACAGTGCCCCAGAAACCAGCCCTGAGACCGAGGCAGGAGGCCTCCACTGCACACGGTGAAACAGGGGTCATCTGAAGGCAGGACCAGGATTGGAGGTCAGGCTGTAGGTGGTGTCAGGTCAGGAGAGAGAGCATCAAGGTGCTTCTTTTGGGAGAATCTTGGAGATTGCCCATGTCGCTGGTGTTCTGTATTTTCAGAGATCTTCACTGTTTCCAATATTCTCTCTCATTGGTCTTATAAACCCCTGAGCCCTACAGAAAGTTGTGCATGTTAACTACGTTTTCCCAGGCTGCCTTTCACTTTGAAGTGGCATACAGAAACATCTATTGTTAGATCATGTCTCACGGTTCTTGTTTTGGCATGTGATGGTCACCGGGCCCCAAACCATTACCACCCTCGGCCCGGGAATAACGTAGGAAGTTGAGTGTGGTTTCCTTAGGGGCGTTCTGGTACTTTTCCTTATAAAGCACACATCCCCTTATTGAAGTGATCCCATTGCAGGGTGGAGGTGCTGCCCTCCAGGCCTGTACAACCTAATGCACTTCGTTGAAACTCACCAAAACCTGAAAGGCTAGAAGGTGGAGTTACGGTCTTGTAGAGGGAAGCTGGGTGTTTCTGAGGGAGAGTGAGGAGTGGAAAAGGTTGCTGGACAAGGCAGGAATGAGTTCTCTGGCAGAAACTTTTGGGTGGGCCAGATGGGATGTGGGAGAAGAAGTGATGGTGAGAGGCCTGGGCTGCTGAGAAGTGGCTTTCTCAGGCCCCCTACCCTGTCCCAGCCCAGCCTGTGACACCCTCTTCTTTTCGCCCTGCAATCTGTCTGCAGTTTTCAGGGAACCCTACACCGTCCGGGTGGAGGATCAAAGGTCGATGCGTGGTAGCGTGGCCGTCTTCAAGTGCCTCATCCCCTCTTCAGTGCAGGAATACGTTAGCGTTGTGTCCTGGGAGAAAGACACAGTCGCCATCGTCCCAGGTAAGAAAGGACCGTGGCACTGCACAGGCAGGGGCGCGGGCGTGGGGTGCAAAATGAGAGGAGCTGAGTTGGTGGTTGAGCTCACCCAGCTCTCGAGGTTGGGTCTGGCGAGCAGTTTTTATTGTTCTGGTGATGCTTTGGCAGAAAAGTGTCTTCAGTCTTGGCTTGATGCGTCTCCGTGTGAGGTATTGAAAACCCATGTGCCAGTGGCCTGTGCGCGCGAAGGTCCCATAAGACACAGGCTGGTCCTGCTCTCCTGAAGGAGTGGGCTCACCTCTTTCCTGACCACACTGATGGGTCTGTGATGGCCCATGGCCTTAGGGATGGGGGGCAAGCCTGAAAGACCTTACCTATGAAAGACTGGGGAGAGGAGGGATGAGAGGCTGGTATATGGTCCATGTTCTCAGGATTCTCAGGGGACCAGACTTGAGTGAGCATTCATGAGCTGCCTAGACGTCCTTTCAGAATCCTAGCTGGCCTCATGCTGTGCCAGGAGTTGGAAAAAGGGGTTAATACCGTGTTGTAGGGTCCCTTTGTTAGAGGCACTGTGATTGCAGTCCCCTCGTTGCGGGTTCCTTTTCCCTATGCAGAGTTGTCTCTTCCACAGGAAAACAGGTCTGGAAACCCCAAGAGAGGACCTCAGATCCTCAGAATACCTCCAGGTCTCCAGTTACAAAACCGTGGGGTTTTTCCATTGCTCCAGCATTTCTCCTTGCTTTGCTGTACATTGCAGAGGCCCTGCCACTTTTTCTTCCTTTCTCCATCAAGGGCCTTGGTTTTCCTTTCTGTAAAATGGAGGCACTTGACCAGATTGCTTGCTGAGTGCCCCTCCAGCACTGATGGCTTGTCTCTGGGGTATAGGAAATGGTTCTAGTTGCTTGAGCTCTGCAGGTTAGTTGGAGAAGACAGACTTCTGTTCATGACACCTGTAAAGCTGGGGTTCCTAATCTTACTACACAGCTGAAGTCCAGGGGAGCTCTTTGAAAAAACACCAGTGCCTGGGCCCCATCCCAGATCAGAAACTCTAGGGGCAGAACCTGGACATGAGCAGTTTTAAACTTCCTTCTCCTAGGGTGGCTCCAAAGTGAAACTGGGAGACCAGTGCTTCAGCATCTTGACAGCCAAGGTGGTGTGATTTTTTTTTTTTTTTTGAGACATTAATTTTTGTTTTGCCTTTGGAACTTTTTCCTGCTCTCAGTCCCAAGCCGATGGCCAGGCCATTATATCTCCTGGTCTCAGATCTTGTACAGGAATCAGAAACTACTTGATGATATCTGCTCTTCCTGCCTTTTGTAAAACCATAAGTGAACAGAAAAGATTAGGATGGGTGTTCTGGCTGGGGAGGAGAGCCTCCGAGGGCAGTGAAAAAGCAGGAGACTGATGCCAGAGGCAGGGTGGTGCTGTGGGCTCCCCAGTGGGTATGGCTGGTGGAAGTGGTTGGACTTCACAGGGTCCGCTGTGGGTGGCTCCATGGGGTCTGGGACTGAGGATAGGGTTCTTATATTCAAAGGAGGCATAAAGTACACAGCCTTTGACCCAGAGTGATGATGCAGGCAGGGACAACAGGCTGGTGAGCACCAGAAAGACCTTGGACCTTGGTGCCTCCTGGGGAAGCCCCAGTAAGGAGGGAGATTGAATGTCCTGTCTCTCCAGCAGTCACATGGAAAGATGATCTAAAGAATATAAAGAAATGTGGTATTTTCTTATAGACATGAATTTATAGACCAAAAATTATATTCATTAAAATAATAATTTTTGAGTGTTTACTATATGCTCAGCACTGGGCTAAGAAACTTTTATATATGACCTCATTTTATCCTCACAAAATGTCTGTAAGTCTATTTTTTTCCCTTCACTTTTCTGAAGAGGAAACCGAGGCTCCAAGAAGTAAAGAGACTTTGGGTCATACATTTTATCATGCAGAGGGCAGGGCTGAACCTAGGATAGCCTGTGCCCTGAACCCCACATGGAACTGCCTCCTGGCACCCATATAAATGTATCCAAGAAGAGTTACTCTGAGTACAACGGAGGCTTGTGTGCTATAGACAAGGGGATCCTGGCCTCCGGAAGGTGAAAAAGTCAGTGCTGGTATTTGGGAAAGGTTCATAGAACTGAGTCAGAATCTAGGATCAGACAGCCAGAGCTTGAAACTCAACCCCCGGGTAACTTTTACCTCCATGGTGGCTCATTTTCCCCAACGATAATAAAATGGGGTGATGGTTGACCTACTTCACAAGGATCAAGTAAGAATGAAACTAGTTCATGTGTCGGATGTTTCCAACACTGCCTGCCACACACCAAGGAAGGGTTGGGGCTGTGATGATGACTATAAGGGGACGAGAGCGTTCTCCTCTGTCTTGCTGCTTCCTGTTGTGGGGTGTACATTTCTGTGTCTCAGGGTCTGTGTGTCCCACCAGACTGAGTTTCCCAAGGGTGGAACCTGGGTTGTTTTCAGGCACACACCCTCTGGCTCCTAACACACCACTTTGCACCACAGGTCAAATGTCCCGTGGATATGTGAAGGGATGATTGGGAGAGTTCTGAAAGAATGTGGGAACTGCGTGCACAGAGGCATTGGAATAGGCTGAGCATGGGGGGCGTGAGGTAGTTAGAAGCTCATCTCAGACAGGAGAGATGAAGGTTAACCTGGTTCCTGTGTGGAGGAGCTGGAGGCAGTGAGCTTCCCCCAGGCTCACTGTTGTTGGTGCTTCAGGGCTGTCTTTGATGTCAAGCCTGGGCTGGTGGCCCCAAAGGGCATAATTATCAGGGAAGTGGGCTAGACGCCAGTCTGCTGGGCTCTGTACACAGCGGTTCTATAGACCTCTTCCTTGCCTTGAGCCTCAGAGAATTTTCCTCCCCTGCCCAGTTCTCCAACTCCATCCAGTATCATTCTAGATCCTCTGTAGCTACGTTTTAGATCCAGGGATGGACTTCCCAAAGCACATGCAGCCAACTATAACAGCCTTGCAGAGGAATTCATGAGAACCAGAAGGAGTAGAGTTTTGCATCTTTCAGGCTCTGTAGATAAAGGGCCAGAACTTGGGTCTACCTGCCCCAGGCTTTAATTTTGGAAAATGCAAATTGTTAATTGATTTTTTTCATAAAAACAGGATACTTTGCTATCCATACCACACTGGTGTTTGTGTGTGTGCGCGCGCGCTTCAGCTAGGATGTTGGACAGCGGCTTTTCATGGTGATGGGGGAGATGTAATGATGGGGTTGCCTGAGGTTAAGGATGCACTTCCTGAGGAGCTTGAGTGGCTTTCCTCTGACACTCTGGGGCAGCTTCTGGAGCAGGGAGAATGGTGTTGACTTTGATCTCTGGGTCTGCAGGGCTGGCCTCAGATCCTTCAACCACAGGGCCAGTAGGTACAGGCGAGAGAGCAGGAGGAGGAACAAGAGGCTTGTGTGGGCCATTCAGGGCCCAGGAGACTTCTCCCTTAGGAGGGTGGGTGCTCTAGGAGGAAGGCGTGGTTGCAGACCCCTATAAGTGAGGAGGGGGGCCCTCCAAGGCCTCTCTGAGAGCAGTTGAAGGAATCAGAGGCCGGGGCCCTAAGTAAGCCCTATGGGTTGATATTGGCTCACGGTTGGCCTTTCCAGTTGTACCCATTGGGAGGGGCAGGTAAGCCTCCTGGAGCCACTGCTGAAACTCTGAGCCACTTTGGGGCTGTGCTTTGCACAGATAGGTAGAGGCTGGAGAGACAGCCCAAAGTGCTACCTTCCCCAGCATGATCTACCACCCCTGCCCATCTCTTCCTCCTCCTTCTTGCCCCCGAGCTGGTCACCTTCCTCCCATCAGGCTCTTCAGTGATGTATGTAAAATAGCACAGAGCCTCTCACCTAGGAGCTGGCAAAGTGCTACCTCTTACTTCTTTCCCGGGGGACTTGGTCTGAAGTAAACTGGCTCTACAGAGTGTGTGGAGTGGGGGTAATAGGGCAAAAGGCTGTGTGTAAACATAAATTAAAATTAAGACCTCCAGTGAAGCTGAGATGTGGTTTAATTTCCCATCTGCATGATCACCATTACAATGCATGTTACTGGATATAAAGATAAATCCGGCCCTGTTCCTAATAGCTTTTAATTTCTACCAGACCTGATTATATTGATGTGGGCTCCTTGTGGGAGTTTCCCAGCATGCTCTTCACCAGCATCCTGACTGGTTGTCTGGGCCCCAGTGGGGAGTTTTGGCCACTGCTCAGATGTGTGGACCAGATGTATCTGCCTGGGTGTGGAAGACAAGCCTGGAGCAGCACCCTGGTCCAAGTGGGCTGGGCTCTTGGCTGCTGGGTTGTCATCAGGCCTTGGCCGAGGTGGGAGTGCATGATGGACCCTGTGTGTTGGGGAAAGGGAGAAGCAGGAGCAAGGAGAAACAGCTAGAGGGTTCTTTTGGAAAATGGGCAGTGTTCCCAGACCACAGGTGGGAGTCAGTGAGCCCACCAACCATCGCCCCCCTTGTCC
Source organism: Nanger dama (assembly GCA_917880005.1). Taxonomy (NCBI): domain Eukaryota; kingdom Metazoa; phylum Chordata; class Mammalia; order Artiodactyla; family Bovidae; genus Nanger; species Nanger dama. The sequence continues at coordinate 28,687,147 of CAKJTW010000014.1, read as the reverse complement.
CCAGTGTTCCAAGTTGCTCATAGGGTGTCATACCTATTTGTATTTGGTCCTGCACCTCCTCTGCCTGTCTGCATCGATCCCCTCTTCTTTATTATTGACACTGCACTCTTCTTTTGTCCTTTAAACTCGCTCACATGTGTCCCCTTCCACGAACCTTAACATCAGCCTGTAGCAGACCTATGGCTCCTCTGGTTCCATTCCTGAAACACTTAATTCGCTGTGTCTTTCAGTAGAGGAGACTGTTTCTGTCTGTCTGCAGGAGAGTGGACAACTCCATCTTTCCAATCTCTTTATCCCCAGGGCCCTCACAGCACCTGTTACAGTGTAATAATAATAAGATTAATGATAATATTCGTTATGTATTGAGACTTCCTTTGTGTTAGGCATTCTACATACATTACCTCCAATCCACACAATAACCCTTTAAAAAGACAGTTTTTTGCCCCCGCCCCGCCCCCCACAATTTTGTATAAATGAGGACAGTGGAGGCCCAGGAAGTTAAGCAACTTCCCCAAGACCACACAGCTAATAAGTGGCCTGGGTCTGAGCTGGGCTCCTTCAGTTGCTCTATCTCCTGCTGCCTCTCGGGAGCAGGCTCCTCATTAGGAATGGCCTGTCCTCAGATTCCAGCATAGGAGGAGGGCTCATCCTTGTTTCCTGCACTTGCTTGGGGACCAAAACACGTTCCCAGCACTTGCCCTGGCTTCTGGCTCTGTGTGCAGTGACCAGAGGCTTCGGTTTTTCTCAACAGCAACATCTCTCTAGCTGCAAGATCAGTGAACAACCATTCTTACAAGGAGGCTTTGTCAGGCCCTGGCTCTGTTTGGGGCCCAGTGGGAGACTCAAAGTTGGTCCTGATCTGGGAACTTAGGATTCTGTTCATGTCATCAGCTCTGATGGACAAGGATGGATAATCCCAGCACAATAACAATCAGATATGATCTTGCTTGGCTTTGGAATGCAGGATTAGTGTATTAATTGCATTTTTCTCCAGCTGATGCTAAAGCTACTTAGATCCCATGAATCTCCACCAACTTGGACAGGGGATGGCACAGATGAGAGAGCCCAGGTGGTGTTTGGAAAACTGTTGGGCACATGTAGGCTACAAATGAACAGAGTCACTTACGCAGGGCCTTTAAGGTCATATGGTCCAGCCTCTTCATTTATTGATAAAGAAATGGAGGCCCAGACCAATGCCCTCTTCTGTCCCTTCCCTCTTCTCTCTTGCTCATTCTCAGAGCATAACATCTTAACTACTCATGAGATGCTTTTCTTTTACTATCAGACTTCATTCCTTCTTTGTCTGTCTAACCTACCCATCTTTCAAAGTCTGGTTCAAATACCTCTTTTTTCCCCATGATGTCTTTCCTGATTTCTGCTAAGAATGGATTTAAAAATCATCCAGATTAACCTCCTTCCAGGAGATCCTTTTCTGAACTCCATCCGAAATTTATCAGTTCCTTGCTCAAGACACTAATCGTATTTTGTCCTATAATATTTTAAAATCTGTGTTATCCCCACTATGAGAATGTCTAATCAACAAGAGTGGGAACTGTGTTTCATTCAGACCCCTATCCCCTCCAGTATTCAGAGAAGATGGTTAATAATGGTGATGAAATGACAGATTCTCCCTCTCCCCTGCTGGACTGCCCTGTGGCAGGCAGGAAGGAAGGAGACCTGCCTAAGGTCACACGGAAAAATGATACTTTACAAAATCTAGGCTTGACGGCATTTGATCTCTGTTACACTGAGCTGCTTCAGAGCTACACTGAGAGAGACCACTTCCGTGGATTCCTTCTGTGACACTCTGTTGTTTAGGTGCAAAATTGGGGATCTCAGCTCTTGACTACTTAAGGGCTTGGAGAAAATGGGCTGGGATTGTCAGCCTGTACTAATATGAAATAGATGGTGTGCTCAAGGTGATTTAACAAATGGGTGCTAGGCAGAGTCTCATGCCTTATGGAGGAATTAAGCTTAACTATGACCTGTTTCTTGCCTTCAGCAGCTCCTATCTAGGGGTTTTAGTATCTTCCCAAGAAGAGACGATGTATCAGAGACTGGGATTCTTTCTGATGATGTCTGCTCAGAAAGGCTCTTGAAGGAGAGGGAGGCCTTGGAGCAGAAATAGCATGTTGGGTGAGGTCACAGTGTGGAAAGACAAGGAGAGGATGGGGTGACCTGAGGATGTGGCTGGAGGGTAAATAGAAGCGGTGAGAGAGAAGTCAGTCTGGAAAGGACATCTAACTCATAAAGGTTCTATCTAGTTCTAGAAAAAAATGGCAGCCTGATAATAATGACTAATGTTTATGGAGCACCTACTAAGTTTCTAGGCTCTGTTCTAAATATTTTATATGCTTAGCTCCTTTAACCTTCACAGAAATCTGAAGCTGAGTAAATAAACATTCTCCATTTTATAGATGAACAAACTAAGGCGCAAGGAAGCTAATTGAATTGCCAAGTTAGTCAGCAGTAGAGCCGCAATTTAAACTTTTGCACCCAGACTCCATTATTTGTGCTTCTGAACTCTTTACTGTGTTGTCTCATAAAAATTAATATACAGAATATATATTTTTAAAAAACGGCTGCAAATCAACAAGAAAAAGACAACACAATAAAAAATAGGGTGACAGATAGGAGCAGACAATTTACCGAAGAGGGAGAGGTAGGGGAATGTGGCAGAAAGACGTCAGGCTGTGGAGTCTGCTAGTTCTAATCTGTGACCTGGAGCAACTTACTTACAAAGCTTCAGTTATTTCACCTATGAAATGGGGACCATGAAAACTACTGTATATGGAATGAACATTAGATGAACATTAGACCTCTGTAGATGAACATTAGACCTCTGTAGATGAACATTAGACCTCTGACAAGACTTGGATTCTCAGATGGAAAAAGAGTGGGCTAAGCTCAGAAGGGAAATTGCCCACCCAGCTTCATGATGTGGTCCAACCATGGGCCATGGTACCTTCTCTGGGTACCGGGCTGGAGACAGGACACAGGTCAGCCAGGGATGCAGCCTACCAGAGGATCTGTGATACTGGGATCACTGGAGAATGGTTTTTCCTAAACATGATCTTGAGAAAGCTGTAAATAGCTGGGGCCAGGTGGATGACCACTGCAGTACTTTTAACTCAAATAGACTATCATGATATTCGGGCAGAATGAGAGAAACAAAACGGCTGTTGTTTTATTGATCTCTGTATTCGCTTATGCCTTGCATGGTTCTGGATCAGAATGCTGCTGAGGAAAGAAGGAAGGTGTGTGGTTTGGTATCAGCACAGCAAAGATCAGCTCCACAAACTACCTGGGTCTCATCCACTCAGTCTCGAACCCTGGCTCAGTAATAACACTAAGCGGTTTATAAGGTGCTTTTACAGGATCTCATTGACTCCTCAAAGGAACCCCCATTCCTTTCTCCCTTTTACAGATGAGAAAAGAGATGCAGTGAGATTCTGAGACTTGTATAATTAGAAGAAAAGTCAGAAGGAGGAGATAAACATGTATTAAGATATACTTTTATGCAGGGCCCTGTGGCACGTACCTGGATGTCAGTTACCTCATTTAATTTCCTCTTAACCCTTTGAGGGAGGCGTGCTACCCCCCATTCTTAAGTACAAAGAAATGAGATTCAGAGAGGCCAAGCAGTTTGCTCCAGGGTACACAGCTTCTCAGTGGCAGAGCCTATGCTTGGACCCAGAGCTTTTGTCCCCAAAGCCCAAGCTCCATTTCAGTAACATACTTTAATGACTTCACCCTGAAGGCTGACCCAGGGACTCAACGACAATTACTCTTTCTCTCATCCAAGCAGTTGTAGAGAGGAAAAGGCAACTGATCCCTTAATTTTGTTGTTGTTGTTTATTGTTTGCTTTTATGGGGAAGGGAACATCTGATTCAGACTCCCGCATCTTCCTCTTCTGAGGGCAGAGAGAAAAATCCACCTTCAGTGCCTACTGCAGCGCCCAACCTTTTTGGCAACAGGGATCATTTTTACGGAAGACAATTTTCCCACGGACTGGCGGTGTAGGGGGCGTGGTTTCCGGGAATGATTCAAGCGTACTACATTTATTGTGCACTTTATTCCTATTATTATTATGTCAGCTTCCCCTCAGATCATCAGGCATTAGATCTCAGAGGTTGGGGGATCCTGCCTTAACAGACCCTTTGAAGGTTAGAGATTATAGGGAACCATTTTGAAGCAGCCAAGGAATTCTCTCCTAAGTCAGATGGCCTAAGGTGAAATAATAATCATAGTGATAGTAATAGTAAGGAAATGAGTGATCAGTGATTGAGGTCTTGTGTGATAAGTGCTCTTCATGAGTCATTCATTTCATCTTCATAAGTCATTCATTTCATCTTCATAAGTGTCCTATGTAGTAGGTGGCATGATTAGCTCCATTTTGCAGATGAGCAGCCTGAGGCAGAGAAGCTAGTCCCCTGCCCAAGGCCATAGAGGGCATAGTAGGGTAGGATCTGAGCCCAGATGGTTCAGTTTCAGCGCTTAGAGGTGACCTGGGTCACTTGCACTGGACCCTGATGTCTGTGTCATCTTTCACTTACATAGTGCTCTCAGGTTTATAAAGCCAGTTCATGGGCAGCATCTTACTGAATCCTTCCAACCCATCTGTGGGAGACACATTCTTAACCTCGCTTAAGAAGCCAGGCTTGAGGAGAGCAGAGGGGCCCCTCCTGAGGTTACACAGCCAGGGATGGGTGTACCAGATCTCTGGTTTGATGCTTGCATCCCAGGAGCTCTCGAGGCTCCCACCTGGAGCGCATGCCGGCAGCTCCTCAGCACCCTTTCCTGTCTCCCTGCAGGCTGGCTGCTCTGCGTTTGCATGCCAGTTGGTTGGCTCCAGAACCATCAGCCGCAGCTCCTCAGTCAAGCAGAAATGTCTGTGTTCACAGGTGCCTCTGGCGGCGTGTGCATGTGTCGTATTTTGCTTTTCCATTTAGTTCGTGGCAGGTGCTGCATTTCCCGAGCACCCACTGGGTGAATTTCAGGAGATTTAAGACAATTGCAGATGAACGCTCTGCCCTGGGATCATGCCGTGGCAATGGACACAGAACAAGCAGCATTGTTTGCTTAAGTTGGCACCTCTGTAAGTTACCCTGAAATCAGAGCAGAATTCTTTATAGAAGGTTATCCTACACATAAATCATCATTAGACTACCTCATTTTTGTTTAATGCCTACCTAACTGTGCTGGAGTCTAAAAATGTGTGTTTAGTGAAGTCAAGGGTTGCAGGAAATTATAGGGTTTTCAAAAACCCATTTGCTTTGCTGGTGCTCACATCAGAATCAATCTTGCCTTTAGTTCTCAATCTCATTGCAAACATGCAGTATGGCTCGCCGAATTCTGGCATTTAATGTAGGGTAGCATTTATTCAGAAGAAGCCAACGGTGCTTACAGAATGGTAGAGCTATGTATAGATGGCACTTCCTGCCAAGCCTGTGATTTTGAACTCTGTTGCGTATCAATGAGACTTTGCCGCCAGAGCTGGAGCCACGTGGGATGGACCAGAGCAGAGGCTGGCGGTGGGAAGGGAGTTGGCATTCATCACCCCACAAGCCTCATAGCACAAGCACATAGTAGGTGCTCAGACAATGACTGTTGAGTACCTGGAGAATGTTTAACCAGGAAGGTGACTGACCTTTGGATTAGGTTGTAAATGAAATATTTTTTTTTTTTTTGGCCACACTGCATACCGTGTGGGATCTTAGTTCCCCAACCTGGGATTGAACCTGTGCCCCCTGCAATGGAAGTACAGAGTCTTAATGACTGGACCACCAGGGACGTTCCTGAAATAGATTTAAATGATGGGAAAGATGTGGTCCTGTGGCTGCTAGAATAAAGCCTTTGTTGGCTCCTGGGATGCCCAACATCTGCCAGACCTACTTGGAGTCCCTTTGTGGTGCAGTGATGCTGTGTAGCAAAGCTGAAAGGGTGTGGGCTCTGGCCTCCGAGATACTTGGGCTCAGATACTGTCTTGCTCCTTGCTTGCCATATGACCTTAGTTAAGTCCTTTAACCTCTCTGAGCTTCAATGTCCTCACATGAGAGCAAGAGAAATTGTGTACTTTTTCTATATAGGGAAAACATATTTTCCATGTATAGTTTATATTTTTCTATATAGACCTACTTCCTATATGTAGATCCTTTCTCTATATGTAAGTTTTCCATTTTTCCTGGTTCTGAGCAGGCACATGATTAACTGTACCAGGATTAGTCATCTTCTTGAGACCCAGAAGATCTCTGTGAGGAATGAGATTCCAGGAGTGAGCATCGTCTCGTGTGTATACAAAAGCGAGCATTCAGGGATGAGCAGCCCGGGGGTGAGCAGACAAGGTTGAACAGCCAGGAATAAGTATGCAGAAGGATGGTCTTGGCTCTCATTACCCTGAAGGTCACTTGGCCTTCAGGGTGAAGGGCACAAGATTAGAAAGGTCAGGAGACAGCTCTCATATGGGGCAGAGCAAGGTAAGTCCTTCGTGTTACCCTGCATGGCTGACTCCCTAACATTTAACCTTGGCGTTTGTAGTCTGGGCTTCCCTTGTGGCTCAGCTGGTAAAGAATCCACCTTCAATGCGGGAGACCTGGGTTCCATCCCTGGCTTGGGAAGATCCCCCAGAGAAGGGAAATGCTACTCACTCCAGTATTCTGGCCTGGAGAATTCCATGGACTGTACAGTCCATGGGGTTGCAAAGAGTCGGACACAACTGAGCGACTTTCACTTTCACTTTGCAGTCTACCTGGCATCTTGCTGTGCGCAGAATCCTCAGGAGTCTAGGCATGTGTCTCTTGGAGCTGCCGAGCCTGCCTTTTGTAATGAAATGCAAAGCCAGTCGGAAGTAGGAACAACCCTCTGTCTTCAGAGGCTTCCTGTAAATTGGGAATGTTTTCCTCTCACACATGGAGATTCCCCTCCTCCATATCAAGGCCAGGGCTGGGATCCCCAAGAATCTGGACAGTCAGCCGGGAAACAGATGAGAGTGGGGGACAGAAGCCTGTGATGGCGAGTGGCAGCGTGCAGCCAGGCTAGGGTAACCTTTGTCCTCTGTGTGGTGTTCCACTGGGCTCTCGGATTTGTGAAGCAAAGGAATCCCTTCTGAGAGCATGTGGCAGGGGTCCTTCTTCGCTGCCTTTCAGAATGGGACACAGAAAAGGAAAGGGCTTCTATCTGGAATATTCCAGAGCCATCTGTCCTGACATCGGCTGAGGGATGCAGTTGTGAGAAGTTCAAGGGACTAGTTGTCCCCGTCAGGTCTACGTGCAGGAAGAGGCACAGACTCTGTTGGACTGCTCCTTGCGGTCTCAGGTCCTACACTGATTTCATTCCCTGCATCTCTCTAGGTGGCTGTGTTGGCATCAGCAACAGTCAGGTGGTTGAATTTTCAGTTCATTATTTAATCTAGCAAATGTTTTTGAGCACTTCCTGTGCGCAAGATGCCGTGTTATATAGACGGTGATTCCCGAGGGTCTTTGCTTGAGGATCTCAGGGGATGTGAAGAAATTCCTCTTCCTGCACACTAAAGAAACTCATTAATTAAAATAAATATGTGTGTGTGTATACAAATAATATGCACGGTGTAACTTGTACAAGTTGACTGTTCACACACATGTACTTACACACTCATACTCACTTTTCCTTGCCTATGTAAAGGGGTGAGAGATTCACCTATATAGACCAGAAGCACCCCAGAGCAGGGGCCGGGGCAGACACCTTGGCCCACTGTCTATAGGACATCGCATTGCCACGGGAGCATAAAGGTCAGAGGTGTGTCTGGGTGAGTGAGTGACTCTGGGCCTTTTCTCCTGAACAAAGAGAACAAATCCTTATTCCCTCCTCAACTCCTCATTCAGCTCACAGTCTTCTTGGGCTGGAGGGTGGCCCACGTGTTCTGAATTTCATGGACAGTTTTGAATTGGTCATGATTTAGTGAGGCCTGATTGGTCCAGGAAGGGTGAACGGAAGCTAGGATGATGTGGGGCCTGATCTACTTATCTGCAGAGGGCTTGCTGTCTAACAGGTGGGATGAACTGGGGACACAGGTGAGCCCACCACGAGGCAGTGTGATGCACAGACACATGGCCTCTGGGGGCTCAGAGGGGGCGCCCTGCCTTCTGTGATTAGCACAGGCGCTGTGCAGGGCGGCAGTTCCCGTGGGTCATGGAGGATGGATGTTTTGGCAGGCGGAGCTCCTGCGGGGAGACTGTTCTAGACCTGTCAGCTCTCAACTTTAGAGTCGCCTGGGGAGATTTAAAAACAAACAAACACCAATGGCCAGCCCAACCCCTAACAGTTAAGTCAGGATCCTTGGGGGAAGCCCCTGGCACCTGTATTCGTGAAAGCCCCCTGGGTGAATCTAGTGAGCAGCTGGGTTGCAAACCCCTGTTTAGGTGACCATGGTGTGGGGGAGTGGCTGTAAAACCCAGGAGCACCAAGAACAAGGCTGCACTCTTTGTGGGGAGAAGCCTAGTTTGGCCAGAGCTCAGGGTCCACGTAAGGGTAGTGTATGGTTGATGCTGCATTGAGTTGTGTATAATTGAAGGGCGGTGGGGAGCCACTGAGGATTTTGATAGGGAATATTCTGGAAGGACTTTTGGGAGTTAGTCGTCTATGATTAAGGATGTTCCTAGAGACACGGCGATCATCCTTGCTCCGCATCCTGGAACCGAGGTCAGCCCTTGAATTTCCTAGGAACGACCACTGGGCCTCCCTCGGGCTGATGGCTGTCCCTCACCCCACACTCTCCCTCTGTTTCCTGCCGCTCCCCAGGCGGCTCTCCCATAGCCCAGGGCACTGGCAAGGTGGACGCGGGAGCTTGCCAGCGAGGCCTGCGGGAGGAAAGGCCCCGTGACGTCACACCCAGAGTTTAAGCAGGATGGGGATCTGAGGCGGGCTTGACATTCTCTTCATAATATGTGTGAATAAATTTATATTGTGCTTTTAGAGTTTACGGCACACTTTGTGTATGTTCCACTTTGACTCAGCACAGTTCTGTGTAAAACAGATGCCCCGACTTACAGATGAGTAAACAGAGGCTCCGAGGCTTTCAGGAACCTTTCTCTGCGGCCTCTCTGATTTCTCCTGTCCTTGGGAGAAGAAAACCTCTGGGACAGAGGAGGGAGCACTTCGGGCCAGCATTTATTCAGCCACTGGCCTGCGGGCCAGACAACTGTCACAGCGGTGACCTCATGTTTTAAAGACAGAATCTCTTCTGCTTCCTCACGGTCTGTGGCCCGGGAAGAATGGGAAGATACTTAGCTTCACCAGCAGCGGTACAACTGGATAAATAAAACCACGGGACCACTGCTCCAGGTCTGTTTGGGGAGTGTGCCTCATCAAGACCCTTTTGCGTTCTCATTTTATTCTCGTGAGAGATGGTATCACCCTCACTTTCAAATGAGGAAACTGAGGCTCAGAGAAACACCTTCCCCTGGCCAGGCAGCAGAGACAGATGGCAAGGAAGGCCATGCTGCGTGGAGTGCGTGGACGCTGCCCTGACTCCTCGTGTGGAGCTGGGGGATAGTAAGCACACAGCACCTGCCCTGCCACTGTGGAGAGCAGGATGGAGGCTCCTTAAAAGCTCAAAATAGAGTTAGCCTGTGATCCAGCAATCCCGCTCCTGGGCTTATATCCAGAGAAGAATTAGAGTTCTAATTTGAAAAGATACATGTACCTCAATGATCACAGCACCACCATCACGAGACTCAAGACATGGAGACAACCTAAATGCCTGTCAAGAGATGACTGGTTTAAGACAATTGTGGATGTAAGACACACACACACACAGACACACAGACACAGACACACACACACAGGCATATTACTCAGCCATGAAAAAGAATGAAATAATGCCATTTGCAATGACATGGATGGGGACTCTCCAGGCCAAGAACACTGGAGTGGGTTGCCATTTCCTTCCCCAATTCATGAAAGTGAAAAGTGAAAGTGAAGTTGCTCAGTCATGCCCGACTCTTAGCAGCCCCATGGACTGCAGCCCACCAGGCTCCTCCGTCCATGGGATTTTCCAGGCAAGAGTACTGGAGTGGGTTGCCATTGCCTTCTCCGAGACACAAACTACCAAATATCAAATAGATAAGCTAAGGATTTACTGGAAAACACAGGGAACAATATTCAACATCTTGTAATAACCTATAATGGAAAATAATCTGAAAAAAATATATAACTGAATTACTTTATTGTACACCTTAAACTATTACAATATTAAACAACTATACTTCAATTAAAAAATATCCATATAGCATCTGCTCTGTGCTAGGCACTATTCCAATTGTGCCTATCCAATTCAAGTTATTCAGTTTGTATAAACTAACTTGTTTAGTCCTCCCAATATCATGTTACAGTAGGTAGAATGATCATCCCCATTTAAAGTTGAAGGAAATGAGGCATGTAGAGTTGAAGTAACAGGAGGTGGAATGACAGGAAAGCTATGACAAAGCTAGAGAGCGTGCTAAAAGCAAAGATCACTTTGCCAACAAAGGTCCATATAGTCAAGGCTTTATGTACAGTTGTGTGTGGTTGTGAGAGCTAGACCATAAAGAAGACAGAGCACTGAAGGATGGATGCTTCCAAACTGTGGTGCTGGAGAAGACTCTGGAAAGTCCCTTGGACTGCAAGGAGATCAAACCAGTCCATCCTAAAGGAAATCAACCCTGAATATTCATGAGAAGGACTGATGCTACAGCTCCAATTCTTTAGCTACCTGCTCCAAGCAGCCAACTCATTGGAAAAGACCTTGATGCTGGGAAAGATTGAGGGCAACAGGAGAAGAGGGTAACAGAGGATAAGATGGTTGGATGGCATCACCGATACAATGGATGTGAACTTGGGCAAACTCTGGGAGATAGGGAGAGACATAGAAGCCTGGCATGCTGCAGTCCTTGGGGGTCGCAAAGAGTCGGACACGACTAGGCAACTGAAAAACAATGACTCACCTAAGGCCACACAACTGGTAGAAAGTGGAGTGGAAACTCCATCCCAAGGCACCTGGCCCCTGAGCCCACTCTTCACTTTTCGACCATGAAATCCAGGTCTCCTGTTTTTCTGTTCCGGGCTGTTCCCCTGGACTGGGTTAGGAGTTGGGAAGGAAAACACAAAAGGCAAGCTGCAGTCTGGGCCCTGGGTGTGCAGATCCGAGGCGACCTCATCTGCAGGGAGCATGTCCAGGTGTGAGGCCTACATCTGGAGGCCAGGTGTTCAGGTGTGACCCCTTTAAGGACCATTCTGCTGTTTCTTCCCTCCTCCTTTTGGATCATTTGTGTAATGGTCACCAGCTCCCCCAGAGTCTGGTAAAGATCAGGCTTGGAAAGATGGGGAGGGGCCTACAGCTTCAGTTCCAGCTCTCTCACAAAATGACTTTATGCTCCCTTACTGGATGTCAGTTTCCTCACCTGTAAGCGAAGGAGCTAAAATGGATGATCCCGTAGACCCCTTCCAGGTCGGTTCAATTTAACAAATTCTACTGAGCTCCATGTGCCCTCCATCAAACAGTGATAGGTCTGTGTCCTCCTGGGGGAGACAGGCATGTTAAGAAATGAGCTCCAACACATATATTCCTTAAAGAAATTCTTGCACAGGTGCAAGACAGGAATTGTCATGGCAGCCGTGTTTGTGATAGCAAAACAACGGAACCCAATATGGATAAATTAAATCTGTTATATTCCAACAATGAAATACTATACTGCAGGGGAAATGCATGAACCAGAGCTTTACAAATCAACCTGGACATGTCATTGAAACATGCTGAATGGAAAAAGCACAGTGCAGAAGGATGCGTACATTATGGTACTATTTGCATAAAGTTTGAAAACATGCAGAACAGTATCCTGTGTTGTTTCTGGCTACATGCATATGTAGCAAAAGTACTAAAACACGCAGGAGAATGATAAACACCATATTTAGGGCAGCGCTTACCTCTGACGAAGGAGGCATTGGGCTCACGGAGAGAAACATAACTGCTTTCAGAATGTCTTAGTTCTTAAAATGTTTCTTCTAAAACAGATCACAAGAAAATATAGTCAAAGTAAGCTTGGATATTTTCATATTATTTTTTCCTTTTCTATAGGCATGATATAGTTCATTAGAGAAGTACCCATTTCAACATCATAGGTAAAAATGCCAGGAAACGGATGAGGTTACAGGCTGGGTGCCTCTGTGATAGTCTAGGTCTGGGTGATTGGGAGCAGAGAGCAGAGGTTGGTGGTGAAAGTGAGATTTGGGGGCTGATCCTGAGTTGGTGGGATTGGGGAGGGGCCTCTCAGCTATGCCCTCTGCGACCTAGTTCCTGCCACCTCTGCCTGGGCCACCTCGGCCAGGCTTGGTGCTCAGCAACTATTAAATAACAACAATGAAACGGTGTAAATATAAGAGGAGGGGAGATATGTCTGCCTCGGGATCCCACTGTAATCCATTTCCCGATTTAATGAGAGCCTGGAGACCCAGCGTGAGGCCACTAAAAATTAAGAATACCAGGAGTATTCATAGGGCTGTGAGACCCCCTTGCTCTCTGAAGCTGGGAACCAAGGAGCATCCTGGCAATCTTCCCTCTGTTCTTCTGTCCTGAGGGGCAGTGGATCAATGTCAGAGGCCAGCTGGGTAGGGACAAGTGACTTGGGGGTGGAGGAGGGAAGTGCTCAGATAATTACCCATTTTGAGAAGTTTACTCCCAATTCCAGCTCAAATTACAAGAGAAGGCTGGGAGCTCAGCTCATGTCAACAGGGAAACCCGAGAGAGAAAAAAGTGATCTCCTGGTGCTCCTGGGGCCTGGAGAACACAAGGTGTGCTGGGGAGAGGGCAGGCAGGGATCACCAGATGCTGCCTTCTAGAACACTTAGTTCCATTCCAGTTTGCCTGGAAACAATGATTTCCCCTGTCCTGCCTTTCCTCTGCTTCCCCCACCCTCTTACATACCCAAGTTCCCAGGTGGCACGTGCGGATGGTAGAATTGATGTCAGGGCTGGGAGGGGCCTTGGAAGCCCTGGAGCCCAGCCCCTGCTCATTATATAGATGCCCTTGGTAGCCTTGAAGGAGCTGGGACCCAGTCCTCAAGAAGCATCCCACTGCAGGATGAGAGCACTTGTCATCCTCAACAAGGTGGGTCTGGGGTGAGATTCCCTAAGGTCTGGAAGGGTTGCGAGATGGTGTGTGTATCAGGGTATGTGCGCAAGACAGTGTCTGTACCTTGTTTATCATAAGCAGGCAGATAACAGACGTGTTCCTGAAAAGTGAGGTCTCAATTCTCATCTGAATATGGAGGAGTGCTCTTTTAGGAAAAACCTTGAGGTGATGTTGGCAAGCAAGGGAAGAGTTGGGCAGGCTCTGCTGATAGGAGGAGACACCAGGACAGCCTTTCTGGGAAGCAATTTGGCAGTAGGTAGCTGAAGCCGTAAATGTCCATATCCTTTGGGCTCTATCCTTGAAAAGTAACCAAAGATGGCAATGAAGATTTCTGTTAACTGCTGTGTTATTTACAAAAGTGAAAAAAAAAAAAATCCTACATATCCAGTGATAGGAGAATGGTTAAATAATTAATCATATAATAATAGAAATGAAATATTCTAATACATTTTCAATTACGTGAAAAAGATCATAATATGATCTTAAGTTGCAAACACATTATATACATATGGCAGGATCCCAACTGGTTAAAAATACACACACACACATTCACGTTTATATCTTAGATGGATATCTTGACCTACTTCAGAGCTGTTAGTGATTGCTATGGTTCTTTCTGGGTGGTGAGATTAGGAGTGATTTCTGTTTTCTCTTTTATAGTTTTCTACACTCTGCAAGTACATCTTGAGAAGATTAAATGTGAAGTGGTTTTGAAAAGCCATATTTAAGTATAGGTACCTCGCAAAGTAGCTGCTGCTCTTGCTAATTTAGGAAGTTCCTCCTCTATAAGTTTCTTCTTAGGTTGGGCTAAAATCTTTCATGAAATTCATTCCTTAGGTCCTCACCCAGTCCCTTGCCCACCCCCAAACTTCCACAGAATTGCAGTTTCCTTCTCTCTCTGTAGCACCTTCTGTAACAGGACAGCTGCCATCCTCTCCTGTCCATCCTCCATTCCCCCGGTGTCCCATCCCCCTGGCTCATGCAGCCTATTTCTGCAGCAGGCCCTTGTATATTTGATCTGATCTCATCGCATCCTGGGTACCACCTCTGGTCAAACTCCAGTTTGTCAGTGTTTTTCTCAAAACCCAGACTCAGAGTGAGTGCCCCTGCATCACAGATGGTAGGAACAGAGGGTTCAATGACACCCTCGCCCCCTCCTTGGTTGGAACATGCTGTCTCCACTAGTACAGTCTGGGATCTGCCTTTTTATTATCCACTCATGATGTTGGCTGCCTCCTGGCCCTCAATAACCCTAGGCCCTTTAACCTGAATTTCTCAACTTCCTCATTTCTAATATAGGAATAATATTACTCCACAAGTCAGATATCATTCTGATGGTCCCTCCTCCTAAAAGCTCTGAAAGTTCTCTAATTTTAATTCCGCATCCTTGGGAATGTCCCATGTCCTTCCCAAGATGTCTACAAATTCTGGGAAGGTTTATGGTCTCATAGCATCACTGACTCCTGCTCCCCAACTATTCTGAATCTCCGTTCTTTGCCTTTGTTTCAGGGATACTCCGTCCTGCTGCTGACCAGATGTGGCCTCAGCTTCCTTCCTAATTTTCACAAAAGTCCCACCCTCACATAGGTCCACATGTATCTTGTAGACCTTTCTATGAGCTTTCTGCAGGGACTGCAGAAATGTACTGCACTCCCTAAGGGTTCATTGGGCACCTGCCATGTTAAGCGGCCTTCCTCCTGTCCCCAGCTCTGAACCTCCAGTCCCATTTCTGAGAGGAGCTCAGCATCATTTTCCCTTTTCAACTTCCCAAATTAACCTTCTAATGGGAGGGATTCATAGAGGGTCACTAGGATCTTTCACACAGGGAGTATGTTGATATTGATGTATATTAATACCTTTTAATTTTTTGAGTCACTAATTCATGTCCAACTCTTTGCGACCCCAGAGGAACTCTTTGCATCGGGTTCCTCTGTCCATAGAATTCTCCAGGCAAGAATATTGGAGTGGGTTGGCATTTCCTTCTCCAGGGGATCTTCCTGATCCAGGAATTGTATCCATGTCTCCTGCATTTCAGGTGGATTCTTTACCACTGAGCCACCAGGGAAGCCTATATTAATACTTTTAAAAGTGAGAAAACCCAGGAGAGCTGATTTGCTTCCCCTTCCCTCCTCTGATGCTTCACCAAAGAGCAGGGCACTCTTGCTCCCAGGACAAAGGGCCTTTCCCCCAGGTGGTAGGGGGTGTAACAGGGACTCCAGACATATTGGTGGCTGTGATTTTGGTGAGAAGCATACAGGTGTGATGTCTCATCTTAATGATGGGTGGCCAACAGGCTGTCAGTCTGTGACCAGATGCTCCTTTGTTACCATGGTTTCAGCCCCAGCACACAGAGTCTTCCTACCCTACCTTGGGTGGGGAAAAATTTACAGTCTGATTTTGTGACTTAATGAAAAGGGAATGTCAGAATTCCTTAAGAATGTTAAAATAACAAAATCAAGAAGTCTTTAAAATGGATCATTTTGTGTTTCTGACTTGACTCTGCAGTTTGATTGTAGTCAAGAGGAGACTTTGTCTAGTTGGCATTCCAAAGGCTGGAAGCTCTGATGGAGGGGAGAAAGGATACGGGAGGAAGTGGAAGCCTGGGCCTGGGTCTCAGATGGGTCTCACTTGGGGCAATTACTTACCTCTTGAAATGTCCTCATCTATTGGGTTGGCCAAAAAAGTTCATTCACGTTTTTGTGTAATATTGAATGGAAAAATCCAAATGGACGTTTTGATCAACCCATATAAAATGCTAATGGGAGTTATTACTTTACTGGTGTTATTTCCTTGGGTATAGGGCTCAGAGGTTAAAGCATCTGCCAGCAATGCGGGAGACCTGGGTTCGATCCCTGGGTCAGGACAATCCCCTGGAAAAGGAAATGGCAATCCATTCCAGTATTCTTGCCTGGAGAATCCCGTGGACGGAGGAGCCTGGTGGGCTACAGTCCACAGGTTGCAAAGAGTTGGACACGACTGAGTGACTTCACTTTCACTTTCATACGTACCTGATGCTGGAAAGATCGAAGGCAAAAGGAGAAGGGGACAGCAGAGGATGAGATGGTTAGATAGCCTCACTGGCTCAATGCACATGAATCTGAGCAAACTCTGGGAGATAGTGGAGGACAGAGGAGCCTGGTGTGCTATAGTCCAGGAGGTCACAAAGAGACACATGTGACTTAGCGACTGAATAACACCTGCCTTAGCCAGGAGCCCCAATCAGCTACTAATACTTTCCTGGGGAATCTGCCTCTTTCCTTTAGGGCACTTCTTCCTTAAATCTCTCTTCTGTCATAAATTAGCATTCACATAATCCATGTTCCCTCTCCCTGGTCTTATTTGTGTTATAGTTTTCCTTAACAGCCCTGGACAAATCTTTTGGGACTGCATAGAGAAAGAGGAATTAAACTCAAGTCCTGTCTAGTGACTTACAGTAGAAGTTACTGAAGGCTTTTGAGGCTTTGTTTCCTTGGACAGACAGATCACAGAGTTGCGAGCCCTAGGGCAGTGCTTCCCAACTGTTTTCACTTTTCATCGTGAGTAGAACAAAGATAATATCGACCTGGCATACTGGGGCAAAAGAATAAGGTTGCCTATTAGGGAAGTGACTGGTTCTCACGGCTAGTGGTGAGGATCTACCTGCCTGGGACCCGCCCTGACTCATCTTGAGCTGAGGAGCTCTGCACACAGGTTAGCCACCTGTGAAGTCACGAGGAGACCGTCGGGGAACATAGTGGGTAGGAAGGTACCTGTAGGTGGAGGTGGGAGGTCAGTTTGGAAGCTGTGGTTTTCAGTGGGCAAGAAAGTGCCCTGACAGTGCAGAGCAGCCCTGGTAGCGTCCCTGCCGGACCCTTCTCTTTTTCTTCCTCCTCTGTCTCTACATGACTTCTCCCAAAGGGACTTTAATTATTAAGTCAATGTTTTCAAGAATAGCTAAAAGGAGGTGAGCCAGCGAGCTGTCACTGGCAGCTTTCAAATCCTCGTTTCTTCTGCCAGTGGCGGAAAGGAACCATCCTAGCCCATGGTCCTTCCTTCAGCTACCTTCTAGGAAGGTGTGTGTGTGTTGATCCATCCACCCACCCACCCGTCTCCACTGCACCCTCTGGATCTGGGTCCTGGGTCCTGGCCCTCAATATAGTCATAGCTCAGGTGACAGTCAGGGGAATCTTCCCTTCTCAAGGGAACTTTCGACATGAAGGTGGGGAAGATCAAGGAGCTGGCTGTTGAGGGGAAAGGGTGACGGAGGCAGAGTGACGGCAGCGAGCTGCATTAATTCCCTGGTGTCAGATTTAATGAAGGGCTGCTTTCTGTGCCACCTCAGAAAGGCACATCATGGCGTGATCTGTGCTGGATGCACGCACAGCTCCAATTAAGAGTTTCTGCATCTCGCAGGGCCTGGGGTGCCTTTGAATCTCTAGACTAGGGGCTTTTGGCCCCCACCCCTTCCAGGCATGCATAGCCGTCATCCAAAAGTCAAGGATCTTTGCTTCTCTTAAAGGGAAAGGACTCCAGGATCTTTTCAGCTGTGCACATGCATCTGTGGTGACCCTTTCCTTCTCTCATCTCCCTTAGTTGTCCTTAGGCAAGGCCCCAGCCTCTCCTTTGCAAACAGTGCCTATTCACTTGGCCTCCGGTGACTGAATCCTACAATCACAGAGGCTTGGCACTGGGAGGGGACCTGGCAGAGTCCCATAATCAGTGATAGTTGGGACTTGGAACCAGGCTCTCTGAGGCCATCTCCCTGGCTTCCATCTCTCTGGCAGCACGCAGAGTGAGCCACAGCTGCATCTCAGCCCCACTAAGTCACAGGTCCCAGCTGCCAGTTCAAAGCGATGCCCACAACCGTGGTAACTTAGCCACATATCACACTTGACAATCAACAAAAGTGTACGCTCCCCATCTTATGTTGTGCGTGCTGCACTGAAAGCCAGGGAGATACTCTCACACTTGGGTTTGAGTCCCAACTCAGCCACTAACTAATATGTGACCTTGGGCAACTTCTAGTGCTTATCTTCTCGAAGCCTCCTTGTCTCGTTTGAAAATCAAGAGTAATAACACTTACTGCACAAGTTCGCGACAGAGGAGACTCTCGTTTTGTGGATAAAGAATAAGGATCTGAGCTGAAGTGACACGCCCCCAGCAGAGTGGCAGTGAGTGGCAAAGCGGGAACCAGAGCACAGGGCTCCCCTGCACTGTGTCTGCACCACCTTTGCTGCAGTGGCGCTGCCCTCCTCCTCCTCCTCCTCCTCCTCCAGCATCCTCATCGTCATCTCAGCTACCATGTGTTGAGACTTTGCTTTGGTCCAAACCCTCTGCTGAGTGCTTTACAGATTTCATACCATTCAAATCTGACTACAAGAGGGAGATAGGTTTTAAATGTATTCCCATTTCACAGCTGAGGAAGCAGACGCTCAGTGTGGCTGCATGGCCAGGGGTGAAGAGCTATTGAGTGCTCTCTGCAGTATTTGCAACCAGGCCTGCTGGACTCCCCACCCATGCCGTCACTCCTGTGTCCCCACCCCTCCTGTCACCATCCTGGGGTCACAGCGCTCCTGGGACAGCTGTGGGCTGAGTGACAGGACAGGCTTAGGGATCAGGCTCTGTGTTAGCCCAGGGTGGAGAGGTTGGGAGGGGGGACCTGTCTGGTCCTTCTGGTGTCCTTGCTTCTCCACTGGCCCCACATGACAATACCATTCCTGACTTCAGAACTTGTAGCGTTTCCCAATAGGGACAGAAATAGGCATCGTCTTCCCTGTTGTCAGAGTAGAAAATTGAGGCCCAGAGAGAAACAGCAGGCTCACACAGAGCCTCTAGCAAACCCCAAACTGTGGGCTGCCAGACCCCGCCATCTCCCCAGGCCGCTCTGCTGGAGAGTCCTGGTCCTGGTGAGCAGCCCCCCAAGGACACATTCCCTGCCTAGTACTCAAAGAAATCTTTGTTCTAGCGACCTGCTTGTGGTGTGCTTCTTCGATGTGTCCTGGCCCTGAGGGGCTGGGAGGAAGCCCCCCGAAAGAGCTGGCACCTACCCGCCCCCACCCACAACCAGGGTTCACTCTCCTAACACTTCATCAGGTAAAATGCTGCTGTGAGATAACACTCAAAATTGTATGTGCCCCAATGCCTTCCTCTGTATCGACAGGACTGCTAATGAGACCCTAACGTGAGCCACTGGAGTAGACGAACACAAATCATTGTCCCGCCCTGTAGGTCTGGACTGACGAAGCTTTCCCCTTCTTGCTCAGCTGTGGTTTTGATGATGAACTTCTCTCAGCTTTTATGGGTGTGAATTCAGGCCCCTGAGGATTCAGTGAAAGAGGTCTCCAGAAATCAGTGCTCCTATCTCCTCAGAGATAGGAACTCAGACTTTTGATCAAAATGAGAAAGCTTATGCTAGAAAGGGAGACTCTGCGTTCTGTAATACATGCTGGATCTTTTAAGTTACACTTGCACGCGCATACACACAGAAGAGGTTTGTGAACTGGGGGTATTAAATAACAATTAGGTCAAAAAACCTTTTAATAAACTACATCCATTGATAATTACCCCCTGTGAGAATCTTAGTCTGGGAAAGCCATGATGGAAATTGGATCCAGACGCAGACCCAGTGCTGGGAGTTGAGACTCTGCTTTCCCAGGAAAACCTTTCCCTATTCAGCTCTACTTGGGAAAGACAGACTCACAGCCCTGGGTCAATTTCTGTAACTCCTTTTGCCTTGACCTTGAACATGGATGCTATCTTTTCCCTGTCTGGGTCTCCATTTTTCTCCCCAGGTGGCTTCAGGGATGGTCGGGAAAGCTGTGAATTGAGGACCTGTTTCTGGCTCTGTGGCTAAGGGCAGAGTTTGGCACCAAGAGAATCTCTGAAAGAGGAGTGCTTTCTGCTGCTTGTCCAGGGCTTCCCAAAGAAGTGGTACCTTCTCTTCTTGCTGCTCTTCTGCCCAAGCCCAGAGATGGTGCCCAGGCATGTTACAGAGAGAAGTAGCTTGAGAGGGGTGAGAAACTGTCTGAAATAATTCCATCCTTCCCTGGAGACTTGGCGTGAATTTTATCTAATCACCATGGCAACAGATAAAAAAAAAAAAAAGAAAAAAGGTGTGAGCATATCGCCTTTGCTGTGATAATTCAGATTTATATATTCAGATCAGATTGGAGTTGGAGATTTTTTTTTAAGGGAGCAGATGCAGCAGAAGGTGTGACTGCAAATAATGTAGCACAAATGTTTGATGATCCTGCCCTTTAAGAAGTGGAACGCAGTTTCCTGCAGTTTTTCCAGAATATAATTATTCTATCAAACCCATTGCAATGAGGACTCATTACGGGCCTGGATAATGCAGAGTCACGTCTGTGCCAACAACACGCCTGCGCACACACAAACACACACAAACACGCATGCATGGGTAGCCCCAGCCCCCACCCCCCAGCCACTGGCCTCCCCAAACAGAAACCTCGGAAGGTGCCCAAAAAAGGCACGAGGTCTCAGTAAGGGAAGGCTGTAACCGAAGGGCCGGGCAGGACAGCTCAGATTCTATCCCGGAAGGGAAGAGTCCCAGCTGATGTGGGGTGAAGGGCCCCCTTCTCCCGTCATCACACCCACGTGAACCTCCTGCCATTTTATAGCATGTAAACCCTCGGGGGGCAGGCACTGGGGCTGGATGATCTTGCTGAACAATGTCTGTCCAACCTGGGGGTTAATTTGGGTATTTTCATAAAGTATGTGGTTCTGCGCATTTGTTCAAGGTCCCATCTGGTCTGAACGGGTCTGCTGACTCCTGGGCCAGGCACTTTTCCACTAAAGGCTTCATCTGGGGATTAGAATCATCTCTTGCCTGGGAAATCCCACGGCCAGAGGAGCCTGGCGGGCTGCAGTACATGGACGCGACTGAGTGATTAAACCACCATCACCACCAAGACCTGTGCTGTTTTCTTTCATCCTCGTCTTGCTCCCTCTGGGGAAGACTGGCATGCACGCAGTGGCCCATGTGCTTGGCAGCATAGCCACACCCAGGAGATGTGTCATCAGTGTTTACTGGGCGTTATCTCCCCCTTCTCTGCCTGACACATGTGCCTGCAGGTACCACCTTTCAGCAGCCAGCAGTTTCTCTAGGTCTCATGGTCTCGAGCCATTGGAAGTTCCACTAATGGGATCACCTTCATAATCCATTGCCCTGGTGGAGACTCAGTCTTCCTCCCATTCTGCCGAAGGAGTAGAGACACCCTACCTCCAGCCGTGCCCACCCCAGACCCCACAAACACACAGGCATCTACCTGCCCAGGCCAGCCCTTGCCAGCTCCCCCAGGAAAGAGTCAGCGCAGTGCCGGGGCAGGCAGCAGGATGGGGGGAGTGGGAAGAGGGAGACAGAGCCCCTTAGGGCTTACTGGGGGTCCCCCAGCTCTGGTCCCACTTCTTGCTGGGGGATGCATCCTCCATCAATCTCTCTCCTCCTCTGAACTGACATGTCCCAAATGAGAAACCCAGGCCCCAAAGGGTCATGGGCTCTTTGGGTGCAAAGCTAGAATACAGACACAGGTGTTCCAGCCTCTAAGCTGTCACTCCCCGGTGCCTCTTGTCAAACACATCAAACCTTAATGTATTAGACAGTGGCCAGACACAGGCCTGTTGCCCTGTGTGTCACGTGCCCCCTCAGGGTCCCTACTGGCCCGGGTGTCCGCTATTGTGAAACCCACCAGAACTCAAGTTTGCACAGCCCCTTGGGGCTGTCTTTTCTAACACTTCCTGTTCAGCCATCCTTCTCGGGGTGTAGCCTCAAGTCTCTCGGCTAGAAGGTGGGTTCTTTCCATCATCTGCTGTGGGTCACACGCCCTTCTTGCCCAGGGAGAGCTCCTGGCAGACCTGCCCTTTCTGCAGTGCAGCTTAGCCTGGGTTTCGGCTCGTTCAGAAGCCCCAGGAGTAGGCTGGGTTCATCTGTGTCTGGGCCTCAGCATCTTTCCAGGAACGGTCCAGGTCACCCACTGCCGCCTCCCCAGCAGATGGGCTGGTTCTTCAGGCTTCAGTCTGCTGCCCACCAAGTCGTGTTCTCTGCTGCCTTCTCAGCAGATCGCTCAGAAAGTTCCTTTTCCCATAATTTACCTGAGATGTTCAGGTGACAGGGTGCAGAGCGCTCTAGACATGGGGCCAGTCCCTGCCCCCACCCCCTCACAAGGAAAAAAAGCTGCTCAGGGATGGCTCACTACCCTTGTGCATGCCACCCTCTGAATGGGAAGAGGCAGGCAGCAGATTGTTTGTGTTCGGTGTGTAATTTATTTACCTGGGAAGGCACAGTTCCACGGCAGCATCTGGTTTCCAGCATGTTTCTAGGCTCTCATCCTGGCTCACGTCCCATCTGGCTCAGAGGAGACCAGGGAAATGGGGTGGGGGGTCTGAATAGGAACCCTTCATTCTAGGCTTAATCTTTCCCCCTCCTGCATCCCTGGGCTGTGGGTCCGCTCTGGGAATGTGCCTGTTCCACCTACCTAGGGTAAGGCTGAGGAAGACCACAGAGCCCTCCCTCGGAGCCTGGTAGGACCACCCAGGGAATATGTGAGGGTTGGTCCTGGGCTATGGGAACACAGAGCCAACTGGAGCCAGATCTGACCTGCTCCACTCTGCTAGCGGCTGAGCGGATGCAGTAGGGCCCTGAGAAGTTACCACCCGTAGCACCCCTGCCTCTCCTGCTGCCCTCGCAGTGGTGGGTGATGGTGATTGAGATGGACTGGGAAGGTATAGTTGATGCAGGCCTTTCTCATCCTCCTTATGTGGCTGAGTCTCCCTCAGCGGGGGTTCAGAGGGGAATCCAAGTCTCAGATCCTGGACATAGCACTTGGGGTAGACTCCAAGCAACAGCACCGGCCTGGATGGAGCCCCAGCCCTCCTCTCCTCCAAGCCCCATCCATTGGCAAAGTGGACTGCAGACCAGAGAGGCCCTGGCCCTGTGTTCTACCCCAGCTGGATCCTGTCCTCTGCTCTGAGCTACTCCAGGAGTGTGTTGGTGGCTGGTGACCAGGTGGAGTCAGGTCTTGTGAAAAAGCTGGTAGAATCAGACTGTGTGGGTGGAGACAAGACTTTGAAGGACATGCTTCCAGCCTTCCCTCTAATGGGAGGTGTGATCAGAGGGGGAGGGGAGCAGGCCTACCTCCCTTGTGTACCCAGCTTCAGGGGGCAGGACCAGTGGGCAGGAATCATGGGGAGGATGGAGGTGCTTCAATACCGATGTGGGTTTTTCTAACAAAGTGCTCAAGCAGTGGCTCGGATTCCCTGGTAAGGTAGTGAGCTCACCACTACTGAGCCATTCCCAGGTGGTGATGTTAGTTACCATTTACTGAGTGCCTGCTATGTGCCAGGGGTTCTGGTTCTGTAGTCACTGTCTCCAAATAACACGCTAGAGGTACCATTGTCCCCATAAGGCACTGGTGGCAGTAAGCTCAGAGAGGTTAAGTAATCTGCCCAGGATCGAACAGCTTATAAATAAGCAGAGCAGACTTGTCCTGCAGAGCCTGTATTCTTCCTGGCACTTTATGGGGCTTGTGGAAGGGAAGCCTCTGGTGTGGGGGAAGGGGGTCACCAGATGACCTCTAAGAACCTTCTCATTAAAGATGTAGTGGCTAACTTCACAGGGAAGTCATCTTTGCTTAGCCCTTTGCCTCTGGTTACCTGGCATTTCATCTGACCTCAACACTGAGGCTCTCCTGGACCTTTAGGGCATGGCTACAGCAGCTTATAAGACTCTTCCACAGGGCACTGTGTTCCAGACACACCGCAGTGGCGTGAGTCAGACTTCATCCCTCTCCCATGTTACCTGAGGGGTCTGAGGTCCGAGGATCTGGGTGGTCTGTCCTAGACCCTGAGGCCCCAGGTTCCATGACTAGGAAGACCCCTGCCTCCTTGAGAGTTCAGCTTGCCCTCTGGCTGCCCTGGGGTGCCCAACTCTTCTTCCTCGGGGCAGCTCAATAGGGAGGGCTATTTTTATTTGTTCAGGTATTTTTTCTGATGGGATGGGTTTGTGTGGAGCCATGGGAAATAGATGGGGAAACAGTGGAAACAGTGTCAGAATTTATTTTTGGAGACTCCAAAATCACTGCAGATGATGACTGCAGCCATGAAATTAAAAGACGCTTACTCCTTGGAAGAAAAGTTATGATCAACCTAGATAGCATATTCAAAAGCAGAGACATTACTTCGCCGACTAAGGTCCATCTAGTCAAGGCTATGGTTTTTCCTGTACGGATGTGAGAGTTGGACTGTGAAGAAGGCAGAGTGCCAAAGAATGATGCTTTTGAACAGTGGTGTTGGAGAAGACTCTTGAGAGTCCCTTGGACTGCAAGGAGATCCAACCAGTCCATTCTGAAGGAGATCAGCCCTGGGATTTCTTTGGAAGGAATGATGCTAAAGCTGAAACTCCAGTACTTTGGCCACCTCATGCGAAGAGTTGACTCACTGGCAAGGACTCTGATGCTGGGAGGGATTGGGGGCAGGAGAAAAAGGGGACGACTGAGGATGAGATGGCTGGATGGCATCACTGACTCGATGGACGTGAGTCTGAGTGAACTCCGGGGAGTTGGTGATGGACAGGGAGGCCTGGCGTGCTGTGATTCATGGGGTCGCAAAGAGTCAGACACGACTGAGCGACTGAACTGAACTGGAACTCCAGCCCTGCCCTTGGCATTTGTGCCAATGGTGGAGTGGGGAGAGGGTGGTGAATGCTTATTGATCAACTGACCCCTGGGCACCCAGGTCACTGAAGTCCCCAGGCTGCTTGGCAGGGGTCCGTAAGTACACCCTGGCCAGGATTACATCAAGAAGTACCTAAAATCTGAGGAAACCCACTCCCAGGGCTGAGGGTTTGAGACTGATGAAAAGAGAAAAACTTTATTGCATCAGTGTTGTTTTGCGGAAAAGGACTCTAGGTCGGGAAGGTCGGGGTCTAGAGGCAGGGGCCTCAGGAAGGAATAAGAGCCAACATAGACTGTGAGTATGGGATGGAGTGGGGTTGGGGAGGAAGGGAGATGGCCAGAGAAGGCAATGGGGTGGCGGGGTGCCTGGCGTTGGGGCCCCGGGTGTGTGCAATGTCCTGGTGGCCTTGGACTGGGTTGGTCTGTTTACTCATCTGTGACTCACTGTGCGCTCTTGGGAGTTGGCACCCCAAGGTGAGACGCGCACCTAGCAGAACCACGGACTCTAAGCCAGTGTCATGCGTCAAGGTGGAGGCATGTCCGGGGTGCTTAGGGAGCCCCACCGCGAGAGAATGAGGGGACCAGGCCTGCCCAGGGAGGGAGGTTCCAGGAGAGGCCTGACATTTCTGCTGAGTCCTGAGATAGAAGTAGGAGCTTGTCCGGTGAGGAGGGGACAGGACTGTGCAAGGGGCTGGAGGCAGAAGAGAGTGCCCTGTGGCCCCAGGTTGCCAACAGCTTGCTCAGAGCTGCTCTGGATCTAAGGAGGAGGCAGCATGATCGGGCGTCTGTTTCAGAAAGACGCCCTGACGGCAGCAGGAGGGTGGCTTGGATCTGAGGAAAATGACCCCACCCCCTGTGGGCTTCCTGCACCTCCCTGGGTACCTCTGTGTTTCCCTCAACCTCCCGGCTCCCTGTGACAGGGCCGGGGCACAGACAGGGAGCCGCAGAGCCCTCTGCCAGGGCACTTCTTCTCAGCCACACCAACAGCACCGGACCCAGGTCCCCCTGGCTGCCTGACCTCTGGCCTGCTCCCCAAGGCCCACATCTGTAGTGCCTAACACGTCTGCAAAATGCTACAGTATGATAGCACAGATCCACTTCCGTAGTCCTTACTATGGACCTGGTACTGTTCTAAGCACTTCACATATATTAATTAAATCATCAGAGTAATGGTATGAGGATGGTGCTCTTTTTTTTTTTTTGGCTGTGCCGTTAAGCTTGCCGTATCTTCCCCAACCAGGGATCAAGGATCAAACTTGCACCCTCTGCATTAGGCGTGTGGAGTTTTAACCACTGGACCACTAGGAAAGTCTGAAGAAGGTGCTTTTATTATCCTCACCTTACAAATGAAGACCCCTGAGGCACAGAGAAGTTAAGGGGCTGCCTGGGCTGCACACCACTAAGTGGCCCAGTGGGGACCTGCCTCTAGGCAGTGGAGCTCAGAGTCAGCTTGCTTGGTTGACTTCGAATCATGAAACAGAAGATAAGCTCTTTAAGAACTAGCCTGTTGAAAGGGGAGGAAGATGGTAGGTGCCTGTTTCGCGTGGGTGACATGAGTCTCTCTGGGGGCTGATGTCCGCAGCCACCAGCCCTGGTGAAAGGGATGCCTTCTGGCTCATGGAAGTGAAAGGAATAAAGGCTTAGGGCACCCAGGACGGCTCCACCTGGTCGGTGCTGGTCCAACTCCACGTGAAGGACAGAGAGTGGCAGGGTTCCTGCTACCCCGTCCCTGTTCCCGCATCCCACCTTGCCTTTTCCTTCAGGGAAGGAAGCCTCCCTGGGGTGGAGCAGCCCAGACTCCCTTGGTAGCCTGCCCTGGTCCTGTTTTCTATTGTTTTTGTTTTGCAGCCAGGTTGGGTGTTTTTTTTTTTTTTTTAATTGCCTCTTAAATGAAGTATGACATACATACAGAAAAGCACACAGACCTTAAGTGTATGGTTCAGTGAATCCTTACAAAATGAATGCACCTGTGTAGCCACCCTCTAGATGCACCTTCCCAGCACCCCCAGAAGCCTCGTGTGTGTTCCTGCAGCTGGTCCCTCCACCCCCAAGGTGACCACCCTCCTGATGCCTGTCACCGTGGATCGGCGTTGTGTGATCTTGAACTTCACGGGAAGGGAAGCCCGTGTGTTCTCAGCCTGGGCTCTTGGACTCGGCATGCCGTCTAGGAGGTTCACCTGTGAACTGCATTGTCGTCCTGGTCTTTAATCACCCCGGCTGGCAGGCAGCCCCTGATCTTGCCCACCTATACCTGCTCTGGTTCCTCCACCCTCTGTGGGGTGGGGAGGTGAGGTTGGGCACAGGACCTGTTTGTCTCAGAGATGACCTGCCTTGAGTGTGTGACGTCCTTTATTCTCATCTGTAGTTCCAAGACCTTGGTCTTACTTTTCTAATAGGAAACCACTGTCTAGAATCAAAACCAGGCCTTGAGGGCTGAGGCTCCATCTCTCAGCCTCTGGCTCAGGCCTGAATGGGAGGCACAGACCAGGCATTGGGTGAGGTCAGTGTGGACTTTGTCCCCCTGGGGCCCTGGTTACCAGGGTGACACATGGCTGGATCTAGTTGGAGAGTGGAGAGAGTACCCACCAGCCAAAGCCTGGTGGGATGCTGAGGGGAACTGAAGGATTGCAAAGGTCCCTTCCAGCTCAGAAATCCCAGGGATCCAGGTTTCTTGTAAAGACACTTTCTACAGAAGGAAAAATGCTAGTATGTATCCTGAGGCCTCATCTGGCAACCCTGGGGCTTGTCAAAATGTAGACTCTCAGGCCCCACGTGCCCTGCAGCATCAGCATCTGCATCTAATATGACTGATTACTTTAGCATATTGCGGTGTGATAAGTTTTGCTTTAAGCAGCACATTGAGGTGGTCAAGAACTTGGACTCTGGAGCCAGGCTGTCTGGGTTTGGATACTGGCTCAGCCACTTACTGTGTGACCTTAGAGAAGTTGCTTAACCTCTCTGATCTTTATCTATAAAAATGAGGATAATGACAGTACATACCTCAAGAGGTTGTTGTGAGATTTCATTGAGATAACCCACGTGCAGCACTAAGCCGTATGTAACACATGATTAGCCACACATATTATCTAGAGAAGCCAGGATGCTGTTCACAAATCATTTATTCTAACTCACACAACAGCCTTAGAGTAAGCAGTGTGATTACACTCGTTTTCCAGATGAGGAAACTGAGGCTGAGGAGCTGCCCTGTCCAGGAGGCAGAAGGAGCCAAAGATTGAAAGAGGAGTTCTCTTCTCAGGTAGGGTAGAGTAGAGGGGGGCCAGTAGCCACTTTCTGCTCACATAGGTTAGGGATGGGATTGATAGATGGCAGGCCAGGAACAGGCCGCTGGTGTGCTGATGGGTAGTAAATTCTTCCTGTTAATCGCGAAGGATTAATTGTTAAGGATAAGCACAAGGTTTTCTCTCCCAACAAGCTCTAACTTATATGAGAAAGAGGGGGCAGAGGCCTCTTGGAAAAGAAGAGAGAGAATACTCAGAGGATCTGGGTTTCAGAAAGGACCTGCTCTCCCACGGAACCAGGCCAGGGGTCAAGTGTGTGGTTATGCTGAAGAACAGGAGATGAGGTGGCCCAGGGGTACTGGGCTCCACTCCAAGCATCATGCTTCTCAGGGGACTGGTGGGCCAATGGGCCTTTGAGCAGCTGGCTTCCTAGGGAGACTGAGATGACCCAGGGCCCTGGTTGCACACAGGTGTGG
The DNA here is from genome assembly GCA_917880005.1 of Nanger dama. Lineage (NCBI taxonomy): Eukaryota > Metazoa > Chordata > Mammalia > Artiodactyla > Bovidae > Nanger > Nanger dama. The sequence continues at coordinate 28,658,624 of CAKJTW010000014.1, read as the reverse complement.
TTGGAGATGTCCAGGGCTGAGGGATCTCTGTGGGGTGTGGGTGCAGACAGGTCACCACCAGGCTCTGTGTCTGTTCCCACAAACACATGTGTGCCTGTCTATGGTCCTCCTGCCCAGCACCCCTCCTCCTGGCCCCCATCTCTGGGCCTGGCTGTCTCCTGCCGCTCCCTCCCAGCCTCCATCTGCCTTCTGTTCTTTCTCACACCTTCTCCCAGATCTGTTCCTCGTCTGCAGTACCTGAGGCTGTGTTGTGTTGCCTGTTTGCTTACTTGTCTCTTCTGCTGACTGTGAGTGCCTTGGGGGCAAGAGCCTGTGTCTTATTTTCCTCTCTATTCCCTCATCCTGGCACAAGGCTTGGCACAAGGCAGGCTTTTGATGCTGGCTGGCTGGATAAAGGAAAGAGTAGAGAGAGCATTTCCATAGACGCCCTCCCAGAAGGGACACTCAGAGACTGGGAGAGGCCACCTGTGGCCACAGCTCCCTGGTGTTCATCACTGTCGTCTGACTTGGGTCCCTCGCTGTGCCAAGGGCATATTCTAGGCAGCAGTTCTCAGAGATAAGACCTGACCCTGCCCTCTCCCCAGTGGCCTTCTTCTCCAGCTATATTTCTCTGATCCAAATGTATTAACTCTAAAGATAGATTAGTAGCTGAGGGGGTAAAACCAGCCCAAATACCACATGCATTTGTTGGTAAATGGAGTAACTGGGAACTCTGTTTACTGGGAGAATACTGGACATGACTGGATGTGTGCACAGTGCAGGGGCCCCAGGGGCTTCCAGCTGCAGGGCCTCCCCCTTGGTTCCCAGCAAGGAGTGGCTCACCCCAGGCACACTCCACCCAGACACCTCTGCTCCCTACAAGCCCAGGGTGTCACCAGGTGGATGGGATCCCATTGCTTTTCAGAGCATTTGAGATTCCGTGTTTGTGAGCAGGAGTGTGCCACAGCCAGACTCGAGGTGAGACCCCCACCATCCTCAGATGAGCCTCTGCCATGCCTGGATCCTCAGCTGTGTCGGTGAATCAGCTCCGTATTTATTCCATCTTCCTCAGATTTGGAGTCAGGAATTCAGGTTCGAATTTAGACTTTCCCTTGAATGTAGGGGATGACCTTGGGTTAGGGCATTCTGTTACCCACGCATCTCTGAGACCTGCTTAGATCCCCAGGAACGCAGTATGAGAGGATGCCCTGTCACTTCACAGAGGGCCAGAGGACCCTCCAAATGCCCATTGTCAGGGAGCCAGAGCCCAGGAGAGATGATGCCTTGTTTTGCTTCCTCCAGAGTAACCCCTTCGCAGTGTGGAAGCAGACAGTGACCATCCAGTAGGGATAAAACCCAGTGGATGCCAGCGTGAACCTTGCCTCACCTTTCCACTCTTGTCCCCCTATCCCACCGTGAAGGTGATGCAGGTCAGCCAACTTTGCCTGAGATGTGGAGGCAGGTATCAGGAACGAGCTTCTCCCAGGATGCAGAGTGCAGCTGGACAGAGGTTTTCAGCATCAGCAATGCAGTCCACTGACTGTGGCTGGAGCTAGAGAACTCTCGGTGTTAGGCAAGGTGACCACTCATCCTGGTTTACCCACATTTCCTGGTTTAGCACTGAAAGCTCTGTGTCCCAGGAGCCATCCCTGAGATGGTTGGTGACCCTAGTGTTGAACAGCCCAAGTCTAAATTCCGACTAGGTATTTAGTGGTTGTACAACCTAGGGCAAGTGCTGTATACTATCCTCAGTTTCCTTGTGGATTGCACAGATCCATTTCCATGACTGGACTTTCCTGGTGGCTCAGATGGTAAAGAATCCACCTAAAATTTAGGAGACTATGTTTCATTCCTGGGTGGGGAAGATCCCCTGGAGAAAGGAATGGCAACTCACTCCAGAGTTCTTGCCTAAATATACCATGGACAGAGGAGCCTGGGGGCCACAGTCCATGGGGTCACAAAGAGTAGGACGTGACTGAGCAACTAACACTTTCACTTTCATTTCCATGATTAGATAAAGTAGTCTATGAAAGGAGCCTGATCCTCCCTTGCTCTGGGTATTAGTAATTGTCCAGCTTCTTTCTGAATCTTCCCTGTGGCCAGGCAGCCCCTGTCTCTCCAGGCAGCCTGTTCTCTCTTCACTTAGCTCTTTGTTAAAAATCCCTTTCAGGAATCTCTACTCACTGATTCTTTTGAACTCTGGTCCACATCACATGATCATGTGCCCTATTGTGGGGAAAGACGAATCAGTGTAGGGGTTGAGATGTACCATCTCTCAGGGAACTGGTGCTGGGTCTGTAGAGAGGGGCCCAGGGGCTCTAGAATTGGAAACAAATGACTCTGCATATGTGATGACACAGAGTCCCACCTTCTTATCCTGTTTTGGGGCTTCCCTGGTGGCTCAGCTGGTAAAGAATCCACCTGCAACGTGGGAGACCTGGGTTCGATCCCTGGATTGGGAAGATCCCCTGGAGAATGGAACGGCAACCCACTCCAGTATTCTAGCCTGGAGAATTCCATGGACTATACAGTCCATGGGGTCGCAAAGAGTCGGACACGTCTGAGCACCTTTCACTTTCACTTTTCCTCCTGTTTCTGGTCAATCTGTCTTGCTCGTTGCCACCACCACATGAGACCAGCAGCATGGGCACCACAGGTGGCTGGGCAGCGCATCTCCAAGGGCACTGTTCCTTTGAGTTGTGCAGGGCACAAGCTGAATAACCACACACAGGGTCCAATACGTGCTGGAGGTACAGGGGGAACTAAGGTTGACTTCAGCAAGAGAGCCTGCACGGTGTACAGTTGAACCAATTCCTCCTAGGCATGTCCTATTGACACACAGGCTTTGTGGGATTAAAATCCTTTTGTCTGTGTTATCATGTTATCCATCTCCAGGTCCCAGGAGAGTGTTCTCAAACTTATGTGTGCATCCCCATTGGCTGGAGAGTTTATTAAAACACAGACTGGTGGATCCCAGCCCCAGAATATCTGATTCAGTGGCCCTGAATCAGATCGCTAGCTCAGGGGATGCTGGATGCTGGTGCTGCTGGTTGAGGGCCTCCTTTGAGGACCACTGTCCTGGGCTGACATTTCGTAATAACCTGTGTGATAGGAGACAGGATTCTAGGATTCATATCTTTTTACTGCCTCTTCTTAGTGGCAGCAGTTTAAGCCTGTTGCCTCACCTTGCTGTGCTTTCGTTCTTTGATCAGTGTGGAGTAGAAATGCCTGCTTTCAGTACCCTGTGGTGGTGGTTGGAGGATCAGATGGGACAACATGTGTTCAAGAGCTGTGAGCTGTTTGCTAGCTGTGCAGTGTGGTTTTCAGCTGGGCTGCAGGTGTTTTCTGGTGGAATCTTCTTCTAGTCACCTCCTTTTAGGATGTAACAGCATACCTCTTCATCGCTTATCATAGAAGTTACCAAGATGTGGAATAAGGGACTGGTGGCACAGGGTGACTGCTGGCTGCATACCTGGTAGCCATCCAAGTCACCTTCCCTAAACAGAGATATGATTATGTTAGTGGAAACCCTCAGACAGCACCTGTGTGGGGTTGCTGCAGGTCATGAAGGTTAGTCTGCAGGAGGCGTGTCCTAAACTTCTCCTTTGGGGACTTTGAAAATCCTTGTAGAGCCAGGGAGAAATGCCCAGGACACCCAAGCCTTTGGACCTGGAATCTCAATGGAGAAACCGATAGGCCATATTTTTATGAATACTCATGTAAGTGCATTTTGTAGAGAGATTCGGAGCAGAGTACGAGGGACGAAATGTGCTCAGACACGGGATAGCCCGTGAGGATGAAGTGTGATTGACACCGACGTGGTAGGACTAATACTGACGTCACACAGAGGGCTCTGGCTGCTGCTGGCATCCAGGGAAGACTTGAAAAGTAGTGAGGTAATTACTGCTAGACTCATAAAATTCTTCCTAGGGAGGAAATGACCTGAAATGCAAAATAGATTTCATCCTGTTTGGAAAACTGGGAAGATTTTAGCAAGAAAAATACTGACGGGGCAGGAATTGCTGGGCTGCTGGCAGAAGGTGAGGAAGGAGCTCAGAGTGTGTGGGTGGTGAAGAAATGAACTGAAGCTATTGGAAATCATCCTGTTCTAGAACAATGCATAACACGTCCCTGTATATAGATATATACTCACACGCAGTCATTCACTGTAAACAGCTGCTGAGTAACCTACACTCGGCAGGTTGCAGGCAGCCATCATCTTTCCCCCATGTGGCCTGCAGTTGCTTCCTAACTGATTTCGGTGCCTCCGATTTCTTTCCACCTCTATCTGAAATAGAGATCTGACCATATCGCTGCCTGACTTTAAACCTTTCATGACTCCTGGCTGTCTAGGTAATAAATACCTCCACCCACTGGACTTCTCCCACTTCCTGGAACTGACCATATCATCTTATGCCTCTCTGGATGCACTCTAGTTGTTCCTGTTTCCTGGACAGCTTCTTGATGTGAGAAGCCCAAGACATCTTTCATAAATCCTTCTTTGCATGCATCTCTCAATGACGCCTTCCCAGGGGCCAGCAAATGAATCTGTTACAGTTGCTGGATTGAGGAATGTCATTGATTCTGAGTAGGGCTACCATCCTTTTCATCATAATAAGCAGCACCTTATATGTATCCACCGTAGTACCATGTACCCCAGATTCTAGAACTTCCTCACGTGGACTAGCAAGCCTCCTAGAATGGTAGCTTTCTGTGCTGTAGGCTCAAAGTTGCCTACTCTAGTCACAGAAAGCATCATCCTGTGATCTGCTTTGGGAGTGGCTGACTGGCCTAGTGCCTGGCACATAGTGGGCACTCAGTGTATCCTTGCAGACCCACCTCTATGGAGACGTAAAATGAAGCAGACACAGAACTTGGCCATTCTTCCCTACGCTCCACCTTGAAATCCTGAAAGGCTTTTACACCTATTCTTTGTTTTTCATCATAGCATCACTGGAAAGGAAAAATAACAGAAAATGATTTTTTTTTCTAATTTAAAACTGGGGGACTTGAGGCTCAGGAAGGTTTAAAGCAACTCATCCAAAACCAAGAGCAGAGGTTGAACTTCCTGATTCAGAAGAGAGTGTTCTTTCTCAGCTTGCCAGGGTCACCCCCTTAAAGCAGTGGATATTAAAGAAACAGCACATCTCTGGCAGGAGCCAGCAACTATGCAATGTACAGTGGTTTACGTGTTCCTACTATGTGCCAGGGCTCAACACACAGAATCTCATTTATCCCTCACAACAGCTCTGCGAGATAGGTCTTTTGCCTCCATTTCTCAGATCAGGAACCTTAAGGGGAAGGAGACAAATAACTTGCCCACGTTTTCAAAAGCTCAGTGAAGTGGGCTGTGCACCTGAGCGACCGTGGCTGTGGTTCTGCCCTCTCATGTTATAGATGTCCTCTGCATTACTGCCAAAGCCATTCACTCACTGGTAAAATAAAAGGATGAAGCCAGTGGTCCTGTGATGCTTTGGAAGTATGGGAGTTGGGAGGAGTGGGGAAGTAGGGGAGTAGGAAAGGAAAAGGGAGATGTTTTAGCTGCAGTATGACTGGCACTGGAAGAAGTTACTGGCATTCAGAGGGCAGGGCCAAGGATGCCCAACCCAGTGTAGAGTTGACTCAGCCCAAATACTGCAGCCTTCCCATGGTAGCCAGCCTCTGGGATGGCCCCCAAGTCCTCCCCCCCCGTGTCCACACCCTTGTGTCATGCCCTCCCACTTTGTCCCTGGGTGGCAACATGTGACAAGAGTGATGAGGTCCCTTCCGAGACTGTTGTCTTGTTTTGTTTTTTTGCTCTTCTGGGTCTTCACTGTGCCATGTGGGCTCTGGTTCCTTGACCAGGGATCAAACCTGGATCCCCCGCATTGGGAACTTGGAGTCTTACCCACTGGACCACTAGGGAAGTCCCACTGAGGTTGGGTCTTAAGTGACTGTGGCTTTTGACTTCATCTCTGCCCGTGGGTCATTGGCTCTGGGGAAGGGCCACCAGCCAGTTGCGAGTGGCCATAGAAAGAGGCCCACATGGTGAAGAACTGAAGCCTCTAGCCCGTAGCCAGAAGGCCTGACCAACCACATGAGTAAGCTGGAGACAAAAGGAGCTGAACGTGGAGATGTGGCTGTGGCCAGCAACGGCACAACCCTATGAGCCAGAATCTCCCAGCCTGGCCACTCCCGATTCCTGGCCTCACGAACTGTGTGTAGTTATAGATGGTTGTTGTCTTAAGCTGCTCAGTCTGGGGGTGGTTTGTTATGCAGCATGCGTGAATGTTCAGTTACTTCAGTTGTGTCTGACTCTTTGCGACCCCATGGACTGTATATAGCCCGCCAGACTCCTCTGTCCGTGGGATTCTTCAGGCGAGAGTACTGGGAGTGGGTTGGCATCCCCTCCTTCAGGGAATCTTCCCAACCCAGGAATCGAACCTGCGTCTCCTGCATGGCGAGCAAATTCTTTGCCCACTGAGGCACCTAGGAAGCCCTTGTCATGTGGCAGTGGGTTCCTAATACAGCCCTGTTAAGAGACACTGCCAGTCTGTGATTTCCGGGGGGCTCTAAGGAGCCCTATGGTTGGGGTTGGATTCCAAGTAACAACAGTGATATTACTGTAGGAGTGTGGCTCCCTGATTGCTCACAGTAGGAGCTGTGTTTGCTCCTGCGTAGCTGGTCTTTGGGCCTCCTGGCTCCTCCCTCCGTCTTGCCCGAGTGTGTCCTTCTGTGTGCCCCTCCTGGGAGCTCCGGAGTTGGAGAGAAGCCTGGGTGTGGGAACAACCCGGCTGCTGTCTCCTCGGTGGTGACAGTGACAGGACACGCTGGGCACAGCTCCGTTGCCAACACAGTCTATGCTTTATTACAGCCCCTCTTGTTTTCAGAACCTCTTTCATTTTGTATGAGGGGACAGATGTGAGGGCCTTGCAGGCTCACACAGGCTGCCGTTCTGGGAAAAGGAAAAAGAGAGTTTGTGTTCCCCTCTCTTCCTATGGAGGTCCAGGCTTCTTCTTGTTTTATTTTTTTCATGTGTTTTTAAAGGGGTGATTGTTCCCCTCTTGGACACAGACGTACACACACAGCCACCACTCTCTCCAGGGACAGGTGTCTTGGATCTGCCCCTTTCACTTGTGTGACCTTGAGTAAATGTTGCATCTTCTCTGAGCTTTAGTTTTCTCATTTATAAAATGAGGATAGTCCTACATGCCCTGTGGGCTTCAGAATAAGATAATGAATGTGGAGCTTTTCTAGAAACTACCATAGTGGCTCTTGGGGCTTCCCCAGTGGCTCAGACAATAAAGCACCTGCCTGCAATGCAGGAGACCCAGGTTTGACCCCTGGGTTGGGAAGATCCCCTGGAGAAGGAAAAAGACAAGCCACTCCAGTACTCCTGCCTGGAAAATCCCATGGACGGAGGAGCCTGGTAGGCTGCAGTCCATGGGGTTGCAAACAATCAGACACAACTGAGTGACTTCACTTTCTTTCTTTCATAGTGGTTCTGCTTCTGTTGTTCTCACAGCCTGGACAGAGTGCTTGGCCCATCCAGGCAGAGTTCTCTTGGTTGGCCTCCTCCTTCCCTGGCTTCCAGGTGGGGGCGGTGGGTGGGAGCTCCCGGGAAGGGACACACTGTGGGACCCAGACAGTCCATCTCCCCCACCCTCTGCCTCCCCAGATATGCACTGTGGTCCTGGACTCTTGGGAGGAGCCCCTGTGTGGGTGAGGGAGGGGCAGTGAGTGCTTTGGCAACATGACCTGATTCCCATTAAATAGCCAAGGCCCCTGGCTTTCTTACGCAAAGGTGACCAGCCACCCAGAGAGGCCACAGCAGCAGGTCCACCAGGCTTTGCGGATTGTTGTGTCTGAGTCCCTGCCCTCCAAAACTCAGCCCCAGCCTTGCCCTCCTCAGACATGTTCTCTCACACACAGATCATTTACTCACAAAAGTTATGGAACAAAACAGTCATGTGCCTGCCCTCACAGAGCTTACAGAAGAGAACAGGAAATGGATGCTAACCAAAGGTGACTCAGATGGTAAAGAATCCCCCTGCAATGCTGGAGACCCAGGTCCCAACCCTGAACTGGGAAGATCTGCAGACAGGAATGGCAACCCACTCTAGTATTCTTGCCTGGAGAATTTCACGCACAAAGGAGCCTGACAGGCTAGAGTCCATGGGGTTGCAAAGACTTGGACACATCTTAGCAACTAACTTTTAACTTTCACTTTTTCAAACACAAGTCCTGAGTAGAAAGAGTTCATGGGGAAAGGATTGGAAGGGTGGAGGTGCCAGGAGACTTTTCTGTAGACCTGCTCTTGAGGCAGAGGCTTCACAGACTAGTAGGAATCGGTCCAGAAGGAATGAGAGAAGAGTCCAAGGTTGGCCCACTGAGAGCTTGGTACTGGCTAGCAATGGGCGAGCCAGGGCTGGGGAGGTGAGTTTAGGAGGTGAGAGCAACCAGGGTGAGGGGGAGAAGCAAGCACGTCTTTCTGGAGATCTCAGGTATTTCAGAGATTTAGGGTGACCCCCACAGCTGGCCTTTCCCAGCTGTGTTCCCCATCCCTTACATGGTGTTGCTTCTATCGACTGAAAAAAGATGTACAACTTGGGAGTTGCAAGTTAAGTTTTATTTGGGGCAAAATGAGGACTGTAGCCCAGGAAGCAACATCTCAGATAGCTCTGAGAGACTGTTCCAAAGTGGCAGTGGGGGAAAATCAATACATAAGGTTTTGGTGAAGGGGAGAGTTCAATATCATGAAGCATTCATTTTACAAAAGGGGTTTTTGTGTGTTAGTCATGAGGATCTGATGTCACCATGAAGGGATTTAGGGCTTCTCTAGCTATGAGGAGATACAAGGATTGAGATCATAAAATCTGTTCCTAAAAACATCCAACTGTCTAAAGACCTGTCTCACCAGATTCCCTGGAGCACAGAGTGCCTCACTCCACCCTGCATTCCCTCAGGGATTGTTGAAAGTCAAGTGCTATAGCAGCATGGGGTTCAGTCTCTGTCCAACTCTTTGTGACCCCATAGACTGCAGCGTACCAGGCTCCTCTGTCCATGGGATTTTCCAGGCAATAGTACTGGAGTGGATTGCCATTTCCTTCTCCAGGAGATCTTCCCAACCTAGGGCTTCAACCCGGGTCTCCTGCATTGTAGACAGACGCTTTACCGACTGAGCCACCAAGAAGTCCCTTCAGTCTCTGTAGAGGCAGATGGCAAATGCCTTTGTAGTTTACTCATTGGCAATGCTTTTGGTAAGTGCCAATTTTTAGTTGACATGACCCCCTTGAAGTCATAAATTCGACCATGCTTTGGGGGGCATTTCATGACCATTTTGTCCCATGTTGCTGGGAAGGCTCATTCCCAGTTCTGAAGAAGGATTTTGTTGGTAGGCCAGGCCACTCAATGTGCTGTACTGGACTAGGTCTTAATAGTCAAAGATCTCTGGACACCTGCCTTCTAGTTATAGTCCAGGAAAGTATTCCCTTTTGTTGCATCTTCCCATACCTAGAGTTACACTATTGCAATCATTGATTGTATATTGAGCTATACATTTGATCAACTGCTTCAAGTCTAGTCATTACTATTTTCACTGGCGGCTCAGTCATACATTTGGTAATACAAGAAGAAATAATCTTGTGAAACAAAATACAAATGGTATAGTTAATAACATTCAGTTCAGTTCAGTTGCTCAGTCGTGTCCGACTCTTTGTGACCCCATGAATCACAGCACGCCAGGCCTCCCTGTCCATCACCAACTCCCGGAGTTCACTCAGACTCGCATCCATCGAGTCCGTGATGCCATCCAGCCATCTCATCCTCAGTCGTCCCCTTCTCCTCCTGCCCCCAATCCCTCCCAGCATCAGAGTCTTTTCCAATGAGTCAACTCTTTCATGAGGTGGCCAAAGTACCGGAGTTTCAGCTTTAGCATCATTCCTTCCAAAGAAATCCCAGGGTTGATCTCCTCCAGAAGGGACTAGTTGGATTTCCTTGCAGTCCAAGGGACTCTCAAGAGTCTTCTCCAACACCACAGTTCAAAAGCATCAATTCTTCGGCGCTCAGCCTTCTTTATAGTCCAACTCTCACATCCATACATGACCACAGGAAAAACCATAGCCTTGACTACATGGACCTTTGTTGGCAAAGTAATGTCTCTCCTTTTGAATATGCTATCTAGGTTGGTCATAACTTTTTTCCAAGGAGTAAGCGTCTTCTAATTTCATGGCTGCAGTCACCATCTGCAGTGATTTTGGAGCCCCCCAAATAAAGTCAGCCACTGTTTCCACTGTTTCTCCATCTATTTCCCATGGAGTGATGGGACCGGATGCCATGATCTTCGTTTTCTGAATGTTGAGCTTTAAGCCAACTTTTCCACTCTCCTCTTTCACTTTCATCAAGAGGCTTTTTAGTTCCTCTTCACTTTCTGCCATAAGGGTGGTGTCATCTGCATATCTGAGGTAAAGATTTTAGCCATGAGACTCCCACACTAGACCAGTTTTTAAAAGATTATTAAGACTAGGGAATGGGTCACTTAAAGCAGAAGTATGGTTTTTCAAGCAGAAGTATGGTTTTTCATATGGTTCATCAAATGTGTTACATTAAAGGATTTATCAGGTATGAAAATATAGCATTGACTTTGAATTATAGCACAGATATTTCCTTGAGATGCTGTAAGGTGTCAAGGGCCTGGCAGTTGTATAGCATTGCCTTTCTCATCATAGAGATCTCAGAATTCAATAGGCTAAATAGCCTGGTTAATATCATTTAAAGCTTATGAAAGTTGTTAAGGCTTTAATATGGTCAATTATATCCTCTAACCCCATTGAAGGCATGCACACACACACACACCGCGCACTACTAAATGGTCATACCAGTAGAATACAGATCCTTGACCCACTGGGATCATATCAATGGTAGATTGGTTGGAGTTACCTCTAATTTGTTAACATGTGCTTAGTTGCTCAGTCGTGTTTGATTCTTTGCGACCCCATGGACTGTAGCCCACCAGACTCCTCTGTCCATGGGATTCTCCAGGCAAGAACACCAGAGTGGGTTGGCATGCCCTCCTCCAGGGGATCTTCCCAACCCAGGGATTGAACCTAGGTCTCCCTCACTGCAGGCGGATTCTTTACCATCTGAGCCACCAGGGAAGCCCATGAGTGAGCATCCTATCTCTTCTCCAGGTGATCTTCCCAACCCAGGAATCGAACTGGGATCCCCTGCATTGCAGGAGGAGTCTTTGCCAGCTGAGCTACCAGGGAAGCCTGGTGGCTGGCTGTTCAATATGCTACATCTGAAGTTCTGCTCCCAATCTCCACACACTCCGCCTTGCACATTCCCACAGGGTCTGTCTCAGTGGATGGTGACTCCACCTGCACAGGCCAAATTCCTTGCTTTGTCCCTTATTTTGGGTCCACTCTGAAATCTGGCCGGCTCTCCTTCAAGATACATCCAGATACTGGCCACTTCTCACAGCCTCCCTGATGTGGAATGCGAGCCTTGGGCACCTCTGACATCGGTGATCTTGCACTTGGCACAACTGGGTGCATAGCGCACATCATAGCACGGTGGGCAGAAGATGACCCCCTTCTCCTCGAAGAAGCCACCCTCTTCCAGAACCTTCCTGTGCTGGCTGCACACAAACTCCTCAGGGGGTATGCGTGGCCCAGCGCCACCAGGTAGCGGCCACGGATGACCCTGTGCCGCTGGTGGCACGTGGGGGTCTTGCCGTTGCTGCCGCCGCCATGGCCTCCTCCAGCGGTGGCCTGCCCGAAGGAGGTGTGGTTCTGCATAGGCATGGGTGTGGCTGGCTGGGTGTGCCGGGTCAGCACCATGCTGGTCTTGTCCCGGGCATAGCGCTCAGTAAATGCAGGGTCCACAGCCCAGGGTGGGTGGCTTGTGGGACTGGGGGTGGTAGGGCCAGGCCAGGGTTCCTAGAGGTGTAGCTGAGCCTGGGGTTGAGGCTTCCGTCCTGGGCACCTGGCTTGATTTCTTCAGGTGCTCCTCATCTGGGTCTTGCATGAACTCGGTGCCCATGAGGTGGGCGAGGATGTGGAAGGAACGGGACTGGCCTGTCCCAGGCCTCGCTCCATGTCCTCCATCAGCCGCTGCTTGCTGGCATCTGGGATCAGTGGTCGGAGCGGCTGTCTATTCTGCTGTGGGGTGCTGTCTGCGGGTGGGTTTGCTCCGAAGGGTCGGGCCGTCTTGTTGAGGGAGGCACTGGGTGCAACATGTATGACCTTAAATTCATGGGAATCCCAGGCTACACCTTTGTATCCATCACTGTAGATGTGAAGGCTATAAATTAGTACCACAAATCCACTGGGTTCCATACCAATCACTCTCTCTAAGGTAGGCATAGTTCATAAAACATCCAGCCTTGTCTCATAATGACCAGTTTGATCATTTTTAGTATGACTTAACCCTTCCCAACATAGAAGAGCTTTTAAACTTAAATGACCATAGCCTGGTACGTAGATCTACCCCATAATTGTGGGAGTTTTCCTTTTAATAGATGAGCGATTAATTTCTTTTATTGAGACTTAGCTTGCCACTCTGATTGAGTTTGAATGACCCTAAGAGAAAACTTAAATCTGTGGCCAGCATCAGAGCAGGTATTATTAATTGGCCAGGTGAGAGGATCCCATCTAGTAATGTCATGAATAGGTAGAACAAGACTGAACATGCATCTAAAATAAATTTCCTACGGGGTATCCAATCAGAGCCCTAGAAAACAGAAATCCATCAAGGTAACCTAGAAGTACTAGACACAGGCAATTGGCCACAACCCAACAATTGGATTGAATTTTAAACTAGCATAGAATCATGTCCATGATAGAAAACATTTGATTGGTAGGCACAGGTCCAAGGAATCAAGAAAACATAAATAATCATACAAGTCAGATCAGCATCTTGGGCAAGCTGTCTGCTTCTGATGTCTTCTTCTTGTCCTAGTATAGTGTAGTTTCCTCTGTTTGAGCATTGTTTTAAGGTGAGTTTGAGGTCAGCAGGCCTCTCTATAGACCAGTCCAGCTTGGGGGTCTTTAGAAGAGGGAGTTAACCCAAGTCAATTTCCCTTCAATTTCACTGGGCATGAGCTAGTTAAGAGTACCTGATAGAAAGGTCTTTCCATCCAGGTTGGAGATAGTTCCTTAAATTATGTCTTCTTCCAGGCTTGGTTACAGATCATGCGTGAGGCATCTGATCTTCATCCAAAGATAGATTACTGAGACAAGCTTCAGAAATAATCCTAGACTGTCCTTTAATAATTCAATTAAATTTTACATTAATATACCCTGATAGCAAAGAACTATCCAGGAAATGAGTCTTACTAGGTATAGACTTCCATTAACAAACTGGATTTAACATTCATTGAAACATCTTTTTTTCCCTAAAGTCACTATCATTTTTACCAAATAAACCAAATTAAGACTTGTTTGTAATATAGGGTTGGTCTCAATAAACTTGGCCTGATGATTTATATAACCATAGTTGATCATAGACTTTTTTGCTTTGCTGAGACTTTTATAATCTCAGACTGAACTTTTAAAATAAAACCTTTCAGGGCTAGGAAAGTCATTCCAAAGGCTTATCACAGATTTTGCCTAACAGATCTAAGTAAATTTCTCCCTTCTCAGGGTCTCCAAAATTCCTTGAGATTTCTGTACCTGTTAGTGAGATAACCTTCCTAACTTAATTGATAAAGTTACTGGAAACTAAGAGCTTCCAATCTCTGGAGGGTTCAGATAGAGAGAAAAGTTAAATGTTTCAATTTGTTTATAAAATTTTACTGTCATAATTAGTTTAAGGGAAAGACTTTCTTTTTTTTTTTTTCTTACACCTGGAAAACACAGGTTTAAATCAGTAATTTTTCAGATAGAAACCATAAAAGTTATAAGCATATTTACCAGTTCATTCGGTCCTTTTGTTAACCTTTGTGAAGTCATCAGGTTTTCCATTAGATTCCTTACCCAGCTCAGAAACTGATATTTATCTAAAATTCTTTTTATAAATCTTCTTGAAGAGGAAGCATTTTTGCAAAACTTGGTTAGTGCTATGACAATATTTTGAGATAGTAACTAGAATTATGCCTGATAACAGTTTACTTGAAAAGGCAGCCCACTCCAGTACTCTTAACTGGAAAATCCCATGGACGGAGGAGCCTGGTAGGCCCCAGTCCATGGGGTTGCAAAAAAGTCGGACACAACTGAGCGACTTTACTACACTACTATCAGAATTTTAGGTGCTCCATACAGTTTCTAGGATATCTATATTAGTAACATTTACCATACAATATAACCTGAGACTTATTACTCACTTGACAATACTCCCCATTTAATTCTGTATACAGAATGAACCTAATTAGTAATATCCCTTTTAGGGATGTTTCAGGGGCCCTCTGAAGCATCCCAAAGTTAGCTAGAAATCATCTTCATTAGAATGATCTAGGAAGTTTTGTCAACAAATATCAAAAAGGTTTAGGACACTCAATCAGATAGGATTATAGGTTATTGGAAAACAGTATTATTCACTTAGCCAAAGTAACAATAAAGGATTTCAGAACAGATCATTTAAGAAATCAACTTAAATCTATTATCAAAGGCAGTTCAGTATCTGAAGAAAAGATGTCCTCTTAACAGAGAGAAAAGCTAAATTCAAGTTGTTGCACCAGCTTACTTTATTCACAAGGTAAACTTAATTAACTTCATTTTAAACTTAGTCCTAAGTTTAAACCGTGTGCAAAACTTTCCCCTTCACTGTTTGGTTCACTTTCCACAAGCCTTTTCACTTTCTGCACCCATTACTGTGTTCTTCCACCAAAAAAGCCACCTGTAAGTCAGGCTTCCTTTTCCCTTCACAAAATGCAGTTCCATCCCTCATACCTTCTTTACCGAAAACACACTTCCTACTTTCCTTAAGCAACCAAGAACTGACTTTTATTATTAGCGTTTTATAGATTGATATCTATCACCGGTATTACCAGTGATAATTTCTAAAACCTTTGCTTTCACAGAACATTTTCGGATGGCACCAAACATCATTCATTTTTAATCTCAAACCTCTTTGGTTTCTCTGTAAGAGGAAATTAGTGTTCAGTAGTAAATGCTGCAAAATGTTATTTTATTTGGCAATGACTTAGCTACTCAATAGACTTCCAACACTCAGATTAGTACAACCCTTAGAAATTTAAGTTACCCCAATCTGGAGAGACTATTTTAGACAGACATTCCTAAAGCATAATTATTCTTAATAGTTTATCTAAAAGCTCATATCTCATTTACATTTTTTAGAATTTTCTTCACTAGAGGTGATTTCCTTGCTGACAAACTTGTAACAGATATAATAATATTTAACTTATATTAAACCTAGGTACAACGAAAATATTCTGCTTAATGTTAATTACTTTTAGACATGTCTACATTAGTTAGATCAACAAACAAACATTAATATCATTATTTAATATTGAATATTTCCCCATTCACATGAACCTGAAATTCATTTAGGTTAATTTCTCTTGTATTTAGAATTATTTGATTTGTAAGTGCTTAAACTTTTTTTTTTTTTTGCAGGCCCACTAGATTAGAGTTCATTTACAAACTGATCTCAGCAATCAGCAATACTATCCAAAAAAACAAAACAAAACAAAGACACACACTGAGACATACATATATCCAAATAGACAGAGATCCTTTAGCTTTGTTTTTCAAACTTAGCTATGAATACTAGTTGTAAAAACTTGTTGGAATAAGATTTGAAAAGGCTTTTTTCCCCTTTTGGTTTCAGGAATTAGAGACGGTTTAGATAAGTGATCCAGAGAGGTCTGGTCTAAAGTGCAGGAGGAGGTATTTCCTCAGGGCAGGAATTCTTTTTTTTTTTTTTTTGAAGCTCAATGTGTTTTTTTACACTCTTAAAGTCAGATCCCACTATGTCATCTTTTTTTTTTAATACTTTACATTACAATACTGTATTTGTTTTGCCAAACATTGACATGAATCAGCCACAGGGTGTCCACGATCTCCCAATGCCGAAGCCCCCTCCCACCTCCCACCCCATATCATCTCCCTGTATCAAAGATAATTTTTTTCTTCAAGCTTTCTCTGGAGTCTAAAGAATATTGTGACCACATTGTCAAAAATATTTTTCTGTGACCATAGTTTCATAGCCAAAATTTAGACCAGATAGTGCTCGACTTGGCCCTGATAAAAGGGCAGATTGGTCCCAGCAGGGATTGTTCCTCTGGGGAAGTGGGGGTCATAGTTTGATCAGACCCAGGCTGTTGATTACAGGAGGAAGTGCTGGCTGTAAGAGAACTTCCGTCCATTTTCCTGTCCTGTGTCAATAAAGATCTAATATTTTTAGGCCATTTTTCTTGTCATTGGGTCATAGCTATAGATTTTTTTTTCCCCCTAGGGTTTCCCAAGGGAATGTGGAATTAGAGCGAGCAGTTCCCATATTACTCAAGCGGTTTCTACCAGATGTCTGTCCACTCAAACCAAACCAGAACCAGAGCTTCACTAGCCAGGAGGCACACCCCAGATGAAACGAAAGGCAAAGAGATGCCCAGAAATCAGAAGCCTAGGGGCAAGAGTTCCCCCTAAGATGGTAAAGTGATGCCCAGAAATCAAAAGCCAAATGGCATAAACACCAAACGTGACTTCCCAGTCTAGTTCCACTAGACCTATGACCTGGCAAATTCAGTGCTAGCAGCCTTTTTAGTTCTGATATAGTTTCAAGCAATTTCTTGGTTTCCTGCAAAGAAGTTACTCTCTCATTTTGTTTTAGAAGCTTCATCTAGGATACCAGTCCAAGTAAGCATGGCAGCCTTTCCTAATTGTGCACACAAAAATATCCATTTTGGAATATCAAAAGAACCCCAATTTGGCCATTTTAGGTTGAGATCTCTTTTAGTATAATTTCTCTAATTAACTAGGTACTTGCAAGTATGAGCTCTGTATATGTTGTACGTGAATCTGGCTAGAGTATTAGTCAGAGGCTGGCTTTTGACACCTCTTTGTTTCTGTTTTTGAGAGATTCTGCTTCACATTTTAAGCTGAATTTGTTGGGGATGAAAATCACTAGTGAACTTGTGAAGTGGGCCCATGTGCTGCTTGTGAGCTTAACTCCTCCAGGAGTCACCCCAGAGTCTTTTGAGCTGATCTTACGTGTCTCGGATTCTGCCTCCGGCAATTTAAGACCACTGTGATTGCTCAGGCTGCTGAATGGCCAGTTCTGTGCGACCCGCAGATGAGCAAGTATTTTAATTAATAGTGGGTTTCCCTATGGGACCACTGCACAGTATGAGGACTAGGTCTCCACCACTCCTGTAAATTTCTCAGTCATCTGAGAAAACTGAAACTGGGCCAGGAGGAGTCTTGCCCCTTTTCTTCAGAACAAAGCTCTCATATATTTTCCTCTCTTTTATCCTGACAAATTCTATAATGGCAGTCAAATTGAGGAAAAGTATCAGAACAGCCTCTTAACTACTCAGCCAAGACCATTCAGTTCCCTACAGTGAGGCAACCATGGCACCTTTCAACTGAGCCTGAGGTATTCCTCAATTTTTTTTCCCAGTCGAGCCCCCCTACCCAGTACTTTTCCACTGGGTGGGCAATTCTCCTGGCATCACCTCAGGACCAAGCAAACCTGGGTGACAGCCTGTACCGTTTGAGGATGTCCCAGCAGCTGCAAAGACTGTCTGGGCAGCAGCTCGAAGAGGCGGGAGAAGAGGTGACTTTTCCAGTTGGTCCCCTAAAAGGAAAGCCTCATACTCCAGAATCCCGAGGCCTAGGGGACTCTCTGCCTACCCCCTCCCTGACTCCACATTTCCTTCCGTGACTTGTTGAGGGACCCTGTACCAGACTGCTTTACCCTGAGGATCATTTGACTATAGGATTAGGGCAACAGTCACTGACAGTTTATAATCCTTTGGTATTGGGATGGCCAAAAAGTTCATTCAGGTTTTTCCATAGGTGCCTTTTGGAAAAACCTGAACAAAATTTTTGGCCAACCCTATAGTCAGCCAAACAGCCTGCTGCCACCTGAGTCCACCACCGGGGTGCTCAGAGGGAGAAGCGGTCCTTTGCTTGGAGCAGAGACCCACCCGGGACCTCTAAGCCAGGGTGTGGGGTCCAGACCTCTGCTTCCCTTACCATTCAGCAGTGATTTGTAGGAAGCCTACCACGCTGGCACTGCATGGGTCTAGACGGGGAGCATTTTTAACCATGTTCAACCAGAGTTTCACAACATAGAGTTGGATAAGGCTCGCTGCTCTGATTGCCTGGACTTTGCAAGGCCAAGGAATTACTCCTTATGCCCCCATCCACTCCTTTTGAATTTCCCAGGGGCATGGCCCTTGAGCCTCAGGCAAGTCAGCTGCTCCCTCCCCTCCTCACCCACCCCAGCCTGGCTGTCTCTGGGTCCCTACTCCTCCTTCCTGCCCCCTCCTCTGCTACAGCCCTTCCTGTCCTCCTCTCTTGCCAGTTCACCCCCAACGATGAGATTCCTACTTAAAAATAAATCGCTGTGATCTTTAATTGCAGACTAAATAATTGCTTCACTTTATTTAAATGTGGCTCTTGGAGGCTCTGGGAACAATTAGAAGAAAACAGAGGGCAGTGCTGGGTGCAGGTTTTCAAGCATATAATTATTTTTTTATTATTATCATACCGATGTTTGCAGGATCTGGAAAAAGAAAGTGTGCCCCTCCTTCTAAGTTAGTCATGCACAATTTACACGCAATAATAACAATAATAATGATAATAATAATAATTCCTGGCTTTCCCCGGATTTCGTACTTGGCTCCCAAGGAAGCAGAGAAGTCACTGTGTACATTGCAGAAGGAGAGGGTGAGAGCAGCTCCAGCCGCCTCCCGCAGACCCCGAGAGGGAACCCAGGTCCTGGCCCTTCCTGTTGGGCTACTGGGTTTGATGTGGGCTGGGCTGACCTAACACACAATGTTCTGAGTTCTGGGCAAGTTCAGTACTCTATCCTCAGGGACCTTGACTGTGTCTAAAATTCTCCCATTCATTCTACATTCAGCGTTAAGAACTGGATGGGGCCCTAGAGGTCATGTACAGTCCTCTTTTTATGATGGAGGAAACTGGGGCCCTCAGATCACAAAGCTTATTAATAACAGAACCAAAAAGAGGCCTTTGTGTATGAAATAGGAGAGCAGGGTCCTTAGGACCAGGCAGACCCTAGAGTTGAATTCCTGTCCTGCTTAAGCATGATATATATGATCCTGGGCACATTTCTTTTTAAAATTAGTTAAGAATGTTGGGTTGGTGTCAAAATGGCTAAAAGAATTTTAATTTATTTATTTAATTTTAATTTATGTTAAAATTCAAATTGGTTCAAGCAGTTTGAGGAATTAAAGAAATTTTTTTAATTTGTTTTTAAAGTTTTATATAATTTTTAAAGGTTACACTCTGTAATATGGACCTAACACACAATGTTCTGAGTTCTGGGCAAGTTCAGTACTCTATCCTCAGGGACCTTGACTGTGTCTAAAATTCTCTCATTCCTCATACATTCCATAATATGGAGTGTATAACTCCCAAAATGTTGGCTGTGTTCCTCATATTGTATAATACATCCTTATGCTGTGCTGTGCTTAGTCGCTCAGTCGTGTCCGACTCTTTGTAACCCCATGGACTGTAGCCTGTCAGGCTTCTCTGTCTATGAGGATTCTCCAGGCAAGAACACTGGAGTGGTTTGCATGCCCTCCTCCAACAGCCTGTCTTGTACCCAGTTAGTTCAGTTCAGTTGTGTCTGACTCTTTGCGACCCCATGAACTGCAGCACACCAGGCCTCCCTGTCCATTATCATCTCCGAGAGTTCACTCAGACTCATGTCCATCGAGTCAGTGATGCCATCCAGCCATCTCATCCTTGGTTGTCCCCTTCTCCTCCTGCCCCCAATCCTTCCCAGCATCAGAGTCTTTTCCAATGAGTCAACTCTTCGCATGAGGTGGCCAAAGTACTGGAGTTTCAGCTTTAGCATCATTCCTTCCAAAGAAATCCCAGGGCTGATCTCCTTCAGAATGGACTGGTTGGATCTCCTTGCAGTCCAAGGGACTCTCAAGAGTCTTCTCCAACACCACAGTTCAAAATCATCAATTCTTTGGCGCTCAGTCTTCTTCATAGTCCAACTCTCACATCCATACATGACCATAGGAAAAACCATAGCCTTGGCTAGAAGGACCTTAGTTAGCAAAGTAATGTCACTGCTTTTGAATATACTATCTAGGTTGGTCATAAAGGAGTATGCGTCTTTTAATTTCATGGCAGCAGTCACCATCTGCAGTGATTTTGGAGCCCCCCAAAATAAAGTCTGACACTGTTTCCATCTATTTCCCATGAAGTGATAGGACCGGATGCCATGATCTTTGTTTTCTGAATGTTGAGCTTTAAACCAACTTTTCGCTTTCCTCTTTCACTTTCACCAAGAGGCTCTTTAGTTCTTCTTCACTTTCTGCCATAAGGGTGGTATCATCTGCATATCTGAGGTTATTGATATTTCTCCCAGCAATCTTGATTCCAGCTTGTGTTTCTTCTAGTCCAGCATTTCTCATGATGTACTCTGCATATAAGTTAAATAAACAGGGTGACAGTATACAGCCTTGACGTACTCCTTTTCCTATTTGGAACTAGTCTCTTGTTCCATGTTCAGTTCGAACTGTTGCTTCCTGACCTGCATACAGATTTCTCAAGAGGCAGGTTAAGTGGTCTGGTATTTCCATCTCTTTCAGAATTTTCCACAGTTTATTGTGATCCACACAGTCATAGGCTTTGGCATAGTCAATAAAGCAGAAGTAGATGTTTTTCTGGAACTCTTGCTTTTTCCATGATCCAGTGGATGTTGGCAATTTGATTTCTGGTTCCTCTACCTTTTCTAAAACCAGCTTGAACATGAGGGAGTCTATGGTTCACGTGTTGCTGAAGCCTGGCTTGGGGAATTTTGAGCATTACTTTACTAACATGTGAGATGAGTGAAATTGTGCAATAGTTTGAGCATTCTTTGGCATTGCCTTTCTTTGGGACTGGAATGAAAAAACTGACCTTTTCCAGTCCTGTGGCCACTGCTGAGTTTTCCAAATTTGCTGGCATATTGAATGCAGCACTTTCACAGCATCATCTTTCAGGATTTGAAACAGCTCCACTGGAATTTTATCACCTCCACTAGCTTTGTTCGTAATGACGCTTTCTAAGGCCCACTTGACTTCACATTCCAAAATGTCTGGCTCTAGATGAGTGATTATATCATCATGATTATTTGGGTCGTGAAGATCTTTTTTGTACAGTTCTTCTGTGTATTCTTGCCACCTCTTCTTAATATCTTCTGCTTCTGTTAGGTCCAGACCATTTCTGTCCTTTATCGAGCCCATCTTTGTATGAAATGTTCCCTTGGTATCTCTAATTTTTGAAGAGATCTCTAGTCTTTCCCATTCTGTTCTTTTCCTCTATTTCTTTGCATTGATCGCTGAAGAAGCCTTTCTTATCTCTTCTTGCTATTCTTTGGAACTCTGCATTCAGATGCTTATATCTTTCCTTTTCTCCTTTGCTTTTCGCCTCTCTTCTTTTCACAGCTATTTGTAAGGCCTCCCCAGACAACCATTTTGCTTTTTTGCATTTCTTTTCCATGGGGATGGTCTTGATTCCTGTCTCCCGTACAATGTCACGAACCTCCGTCCATAGTTCATCAGGCACTCTATCAGATCTAGGCCTTTAAATCTATTTCTAACTTCCACTGTATAATCATAAGGGATTTGATTTAGGTCATACCTGAATGGTCTAGCGGTTTTCCCTACTTTCTTCAATTTGAGTCTGAATTTGGTAATAAGGAGTTCATGATCTGAATCACAGTCAGCTCCTGGTCTTGTTTTTGTTGACTGTATAGAGCTTCTCCATCTTTGGCTGCAAAGAATATAATCAATCTGATTTTGGTGTTGACCATCTGGTGATGTCTATGTGTAGAGTCTTCTCTTGTGTTGTTGGAAAAGGCTGTTTGCTATGACCAGTGCATTTTCTTGGCAAAACTATTAGTCTTTGCCCTGCTTCATTCCACATTCCAAGGCCAAATTTGCCTATTACTCCAGGTGTTTCTTGATTTCCTACTTTAGCATTCCAGTCTCAGTAGTCTATATCTCACACTCCTAGATTGCCACCCCCACCCCCACCGGCAACTGTGCAGATTTCTTAATCTGAAAAAATGAGAAATAATAATGCTTGCTTATTTTGAGGAATGAAGAATATAGTCTGCGTGAAGGTTTCCAGCACAAGCCCTACACATGGGAGATGCTTGATTGATGTTTGCCTTCTCTTCTCTTTTTCCAGTATTCTTCAGTCTTTGAGTCAGCTGGACCAAGTATGCAACGATCCCTGGGAGGGTTAGCGGCTTTGGCATTGGGGCTAGATGCCAATGAGGGAGGAGAAAGAGGCCATTGAGCATGGAGGGTGCCTACTGAGAAGAAGAGGAGGGTGGCACTCCATCCGGCCTTGTGTGGGCTGTGTGGAGAAACCCCGTGTTCCTCCCAAGTCCTGATGCTGTGTGTCAGCATCCTCACCGCTGTGTGTCCCAGCTGGGTCCTCCCACCTCTAGGCTAGAAAAATGGCCTGTCGGGCTGTTTACCACACTACTGAGCACCTACTGTGTGCCAGACACTATAGATACTAATACTACAAAAGCAAGTAAGAGGTAGCTTTGACCTTCAAGGAGCTTGGAGGCTGCATTGACAGAGACATGAATCAGTTGTGTTTACTGTGATGTTAAATGATCTGAGGGAGGATCTTCAAGGAGCTGGGAGCCTGGGCAAACTGCCCAGACTCTGGGGTTCAGAAAAGCCATTTAGGGAAGCCTCACCTGAGTGGGGTCTTGAGGGATATGCAAGAGTTGGGTGAAGCAGGTTTACAGGGAGAAAGGGCAGGCTGGATGAGTAGATGATCTCGATGGTTCAGATGATGCTTGTGTTCTGTGAGGCTCTTGGTGGCTGGTTTTCCAGTGTCCACGTTGGGGACACTGGGCCATGGGAAGGCAACACCTACCCTTCTCTGGAATCACAACTCAGGTGAAACAGAGGGCTGCATATTGTTCTACTGGACTTGGTTTGCTAAAGTGGATATAAGAGGCCTTTCTATAATTAACTACCTTCCTAGGGTAGGACAGGTAGGAGTCTTTTTTTAATGAGAGCTTTATTGAGATGAGGGGCTTCCCTGGTGGGTCAGACAGTAAAGAATCTGCCTGCAATGCAGGAGTCTCAGGTTTGATCCCTGGGTTGGGAAGGTCGCCTGGAGGAGGAAATGGCAACCCACTCCAGTATTCTTGCCTAGGGAATTCCATGGACAGAGAAGCCTGGTGGGCTACAGTCCACGGGGTCACAAAGAGTTGGCCACAAGTGAGAGGCTAATACTTTCACACTGATTGAGATGTAATTCACGTATCATATAATTTACAATTTATGATTATAAAGTGTACAGTTAAATGGCGTTAGTATATTCACAGATTTGTACAGCTGTCACCATCATCAATTTTAGAACATTTTCATCACCCTAAAAGAAACACCTTCCCTGTTATTAATTATTCCCCATTCTTCCTCCCACCCACACCCTGACTTCAACAAATTCTATTCTGTGCCTATATAGATTTGCCTATTCTGGACATTTCACACAAATGGAATCATATAGTATGTGGCCTTTTGCATCTGGCTCTTTTCACTGAGGTTTTTTTTTTGAGGTTCACCTATGATGTAGGCTTCCCTGGTGGTTCAGAGGTTAAAGCATCTGCCCGCAATGCAGGAGACCTAGGTTCGATCCCTGGGTCGGGAAGATTCCCCTGGAGAAGGAAATGGCAACCCACTCCAGTATTCTTGCCTGGAGAATCCCATGGATGGAGGAACCTGATGGGCTACAGTCCACAGGGTCGCAAAGAGTCGGACACAACTGAGCAACTTCACTTTCACTATGATGTAGGTGTTTTCTTGACCCATTCAGCCATCGACGGACGTTTGATTTGTTTCTGCTTTTTGGCTGTTGTGAAGAATACTGCTGTGAACGTTTATATACAAGTTTTTATGTGGGTGTATGTTTTCATTCCTCTTGATAGATACCTGGGAGTGGAATTGCTGGGTCAAACAGTGATTCTTTATTTACCTCTTGAGAAACTGCCATACCATTCTCCAAAGTAGCCACACCATTTTACACTCCCACTAGCAGCGTCTGAAGGTTCCAATTTCTCCACATCCTTGCCAACTCTTGTTATTATCTGACTTTTTTATTATAGCTGTCTTGGTATCCTATTGCTGCTGTAACAGATTACCAGCAACCTAGTGACTTAAAATAGCACACATTTATTATCTTCCAGTTTTGGAGTTCAGAGGCCTGAAATGGATCTCATGGGTCTAAAATCAAGGTGTTGGCAGGGCTGTATTTCTTTCTGGAGACTTTAGGAGAGAATCTGTCTCCTAACGCTTTGCAGCTTCTGGAGGCCATCCTGTATTTCTGAGTTCATGGCTGACTTCAGCCAGCAGTGCCATCACTCTGACCTCTGCTGCTGTTATCACATCTTGTTTCTGACTCCAGCCCTCTCGCCTCTCTCTTACACTTAAAGGAATTCTTGTGATGGCATTGGGCTCACGTGGATAATCCAAGCTCCTCTCCCATCAGAAGATCCTTGAGTTAATTGCATCTTCAATAGTCCTTATGCCATCTAAGGTGACATATTCACAGGTTGCAGGGATTAAGATGACGGACATCTTTGGAGGACCATTATTCTGTCTAATGCTGATCATGGGTGTGAAGTGGTATCTCATGGTTTTAATTTCTAATTCCCTCCTGGCAAATGATGTTGGGCACCTTTTCACGTGCTTATTGGTCATTGGTATATTTTCTTTGAAGAAATTAGGCACTGGTTTCTTAGATATGACACCCAAAGCACAAACAACAAAAGGAGAAACAGATAAATCAGATTTCATCAAATTAAAATGTTTTATGCTACAAAGGACACTATCGAAAAGGAAAAGACGACAAATACAGTGGCAGAAAATATTTGCAAATCATGCACTGGAAAGTGACTTATATCTAGCATGTGTAAAGAATTCTTGCAACTGAATAATAAAAGATAAATAACCCAATTAAAATATGGGCAAAGGGTCATGAAGATTTACCACTATGTTTCCATCTAGGAGTTTTATATTTTTATGTCTTACGTTTAGGTCTTTGATCTGAGTCAGTTTTTTTTTTTTTGCATATGCTGTAAGGTAGGGGTCCAACTCCATTCTTTTGCATGTGGATATCCAGTTGTCCTAGCACCATTTGTTGACAAGAATATTCTTTCCCCAAATTGAATGATCTTGACTCCCTTACCAAAAATCAATTGACCCTAATTGTGAGAGATTATAGAGATTATTTTATAGAGTCCTGTTTCTCTTCCACTCATCTGAATTCCTATACTTATGCCAGCACTACACTATCTTGCTTCCTGTAACTGTTTGTAAATTTTGAAATCAGGAATCGTGAATCCTCCAGCTTTGTTCTTTTTGAAGATTGTTTTGGTTAATCTGGGTTCCTCCCAATTCCTTATTAATTCTAAGATCAACTTGTGGATTTCTAAAAAAAAAAAAAAAGCCAATTTGAATTCTGATATGGATTGTGTTGAATATATAGAGCAATTTGGGGAATATTGCCATCTGAACAGTATTAAGTATTTCAGTCTATGAACAGAGGTATCTTTCAATTTAGTTAGATCTTCTTTAATTTCTTTCAGTAATGTTTTGTTCTTTTCAGAGTATACATTAGGTACCTCTTTTGTTAAATTTATTCCTAAGTATTTCATTCTTTCTGATGCTATTGTTTATAGCTAGTTTGTGGAAATACAATGGGCTTTTGTGTATTGGTCTTTTACACTGCACCCTTGTTGAATTCATTTATTAGTTCTGATAACATTCAGTAGAAACCTTAGGATTTTCTCTATTTAGAATTATGTCATCTACACAGAGAAGGTATGTTGTGTATTCAGTTGCTCAGTTGTGTCCAACTCGTTACAGCCCCATGAACTGTTGCCCACCAGGCTCCTCTGTACATGGAATTTTCCCAGCAAGAATACTGGAGCAGGTAGCCATTTCCTACTCCAGGGGATCTTCCCAGCCCAGGGAGTGAACCCACATCTCCTATATCTCCTGCATTGGCAGATGGATTCTTTATCACTAGTGCCTGGGAAGCCCTAGAAGCAAATAGAAGGAAGAGAGTTTTCTTTCTTCCTTTCCAATATGGACGCTCTTTATCTTTTATCTTGCTTAACTGCCCTGGCTAGACCCTCTAGTACAATGTTGATGGAAGTGGTGAGAGACGACATCCTTGTCTTGTTCCTGATCTTAGGGGGAAGCATGTGCTCTTTCACCATTAACTCTCAGATTAACTAGATATTTTGTAGGTCTTCTTTATCAGACTGAGGAAATTTCCCTCTGTTTTTAGTTGGTTGAGTGTTTTAAGTTTTGTCAAATGCTTTCTCTGTCAATTGAGATGATCATGTGGGTTTTGTCTTTTATTTGATTGATGTGGTGTATTACATTAATTGATTTTCTAATGTTAAACCAGCATTGCATTCGTGGGATAAATCTCACCTGGTCATGGTATAGAATCATCTTTTATGTCTTTCTGGACTCAGTTTGCTAGTGTTAAGTAACTACTCTGATGTCAAGGTTCTGCTCCCTCTTCCCAGACCGTCCTACAAAATCATCCTCAAGAACTCTCCTTCCCTTGGTTTCACCTCTCCTGTGTTGGCCCATGGACTGTTAACTGATGACAGTGGGAATGATAATCCCGAGTCCACCATCTTTAAGTGTTGGCTCAGATACTACCTTGGGTGGGAAGCCTTTGCAGCGGCTCCCCACCTCTCATCTCAGTAGGACTGCTAACCCCTCCCCACCCCGCCCCCCCGCCTCACCTGTGCTATCCTCCTTCTTCATTCTTTACACATAACTTGCTGCAGGACAAGCCAGGACCAACTTCTCCAAGTGGACCGGGCTCTGCTTCTGATATGGCCTGTGTCTAGACATGCTTGACGGGACTTTTGATCCCTGCCACTGTTTGCCTGGCTGTAATCCCTTACTTCCCTGGGTTCTGATGTTCTACCATTAGAGACAGAATTCCTTTGACTTAAGAATTTATCCCAAGTTAAAATGCAAATGCATCAGGAGAGGTACACTAAGTCCCCCACCTATGAATGAGTTCTGTTCTGAAAGCACATTCCTAAGTCCAATTTGTTTATAAGTCCTACAAAGTTAACCTGAGTACCCAACTGACACAATCGGCTATATAGTACTGTACCGTAGGTTTATAATACTTTTTGCACAAATACATAAAAAACACAAGAACACTTTTAATCTTACAGTACCTTGAAAAGTGGAGCTTCCCTGGTGCCTCGGATGGTAAAGAATCTGCCTATAATTGCAGGAGACCCACGTTCAATCCTCGGCTCAGGAGGATCTCCTAGAGAAGGGCATGGCAACCCAGTCCAGTATTCTCGCCTGGAGAATTCCATGGACAGAGGACCCTGGTGGGCTACAGTTCATGGGGTCACAAAGAATGAGACATGACTGAGCAATTAGCACTTTCACTTTTCACCTTGAAAAGTACAGTAGTTCAGTACAACAGCTGGCATACAGGGGTTGGCTTCGCGTGAACAGACAAGAGTTACTCACTGGAGGAAGAGGAGGAGGTGAAAGATGGTAGAGCTGAAGGACTGTCAGCAACAGGAGATGCTGACACTGGTGGTTGAACAGGTTACTTTCTCTACCGCCCTCTTCCCTCCCTGAGTCCTGATTTGTGGCTAGCAGGGTCCTATCCTGCCATCACAGCTTCTGCAGTGCTGCCTAGCTTACTTAATAGATGGCTTTCACTTTGGACCTTACAGAGAAAAAGAGCTGAAGTCTTGGTCTTCTCCCTCCCAGAAGGCCCCTGAGTTCCTCCTATGTGTGGCCCACCTTCCCACAGTCTGTACATCTGGAGAGGGGCAGCCATTCTCGTACTCAGAGCAAACTTCCCAGTGTACCCTTTGCTTGGGTCAGGAGCATCCCGCGGCCTTACACTTATATCAGTAAATACAAAATATAATATTAAATATAAATAAGCCACTTAAGTGATTTTTCTACCCTAACAACAACAAATTGCTCCCAAGGTAATGCACCTCCTCTCCCTTCCCCAACAAAGAAGAACTGGCTTATTGGTTTAAATACCACCTCCTAAAGCACGCAGGGATGCCCGAGTTCATTTAATCCTCCCAACAGTGGTTATTGCTACCCTTCTAACAGATAAGGAGGCCGAGGCCCAAAGAAGCCGAGTAGTTTGCCAGGCTTTTGGCCCCAGAGCCAGAGCTCTGGGTCTCCATGCTGTCCTACCCTCTTGGGAGGTAGTTTGTGGGCTGCAGTTCCTTCCAGGGGTGGTGCATCCGAGGGTGGCCAGCCTGGCTGCAGGAGCCCAGGCTGAGGATGGCAGACCTGGCTGGGTTTCTTCTGTTTCCTCGGTGTGGACCCAGGGGCAGGGCAGCGAAGGTGTGGGGTGGTGGGTCAGGCCCAGCGGAGCAGCTCTGGGGCCTCAAGGCACCCTGAGGCAGACAGGAGCCTGGATGGTGTTAAGCCCTGGGGGGCTGGGACTGCTTCAAGGTGAGGTCTACTGTCTCCTGCCAGCTACCACCTACCGCCTCGTTTTAACTTTGAGCCTAACTGTAGCCTGTTCCCTCTGCAGAGGCTCTAAAAGCCTTGACATTACACCTCCCACCCTCTGAAGCTGGGGTCTGGCACCAGCCTACTCTCAGGGAGGGTCTCCCCGACGTCTTCGGACCTCTCTGCCCCACGGCAGCAGGAGGGGTGTGCTTTTGACTCCGCCGCTGCTGATCGGAACGCATGATCTGTTTTCCCTCTGGTGTGTGCAACGGTGCGGATCGGACAGGGAGCGGAAACAGGAAAGATAAGTGGGAAATAAATCACCCAACTTGATTTAGTCATAATAGTAAGGAGAGGGTGATTGCCGAGCCGCGATCAGGGCTGCAATCAGCGCTCCAGGGGCCGGAGATGGAGCTCTCTCTGCTCCACACCAACCTTCTGAAGTGCCCCACAGAAGGAGGGGCTGCAGGCTCAGAGGTGGGGCAGGGGGGTGTCCTGGGCCCCCTTTGAACTTGCTAGGAGCCCCGTGGAACAGACAGAGGCCTGCTCTGCCCAATAAGCCTCTGCCCTCCAAGGGGGGCAGACAAAGGGAACACAGCCATGTGAGGGCTCAGCCCCAACCCACCTCCTATCCATGAAGACCCCTGCCCAGTTCTGCTGGGGAAGCACTCTGCCTATTGAACTTCCCGGTGGGAGGCAGTCAGAGCTGGTGTGAGGGCAGGGGAAGTGCTGGTGTGGTCTAATTCCTCCTATGTTTAATGCTTTCCAGAACACAGCTCAACTTCCTATTTTTCCAGGCAGGACTGGGCCAACTCTTCCAGCCTGGTCTTTGAGGCCATCCAGGAAGGAGAAGTCACCCTATCTCTCTGCCTCTCCACGCCCTCCCACCACCACATCCCCATCCTGGAGTCTCGCCCCTTGGGATGAGCCCAGATCTAACCTGAGCCCTCCCACTTCATTTCTAGGCCATGTCCCCTCTGTCTGCATGGCTGCCACATTCCAGGGAGACAAGCCCTGTGTTCTCCCACATTCCCTGCATGGCCCTGGAGGAAACCTGGTATCAAGGGCCTGGGGAGGAGGGCAGTGATTCTAGAGGCCTGGGTGTTACAAGACAGCCTAGGTGACGCAGGAATATCTATTCCAATTCGCTAAGGGATATCTGCTCTGGCAAGTTATAAAATACCATTTCCACTGAGGCTGTGGAATTACTTACAGGAGCCACAATGAAACCAGACAACCTTTCAATCAAGCTGCCTGTTGTTCCTGCTTCAAGGCTGGCAAAATAAATACTGAGCAAATAAAGTTAGTCGGCATCTGAGCATTTTAATGAATAAAGAGTAGCAGGCGGGCCTGGGAGCAGGGAGCTGCCGCACATTCCCGGCCTGCAGATGGATGAGGCCCAGGTAACAGTGCCAGGCTGTGTCCCTCTTGCCTCCCGCCCTCAGTGGTGATGCCGTGGACAGGCCAGCGGGACCAGGGTTCAGATAACCAGCCCCATGACCTCGGCACTGTATATCCAGCCTCTGAAAGATTCACACTCTCAACAGACTGGAAGGAGTCTTTGGAGTCTGTCTATTGCACTCCATAAGGCAAGGGTCAAGCAGGCTGAACTGCAGGTGAGGTGCGGTGGGAGGGAAAAATGACAGTAGGGCCTTAAGGGACTTTCAAAGTGGCTTTTGTAGCAAGGACAAGGTGCAGCTGTGCAGTTGGGGGCAGATGGTGTGGCATTCATGGGGGTCAGAGGGCAGGTAGCCCTGTCTGAGCAGAATGGCTGGGCTGGGAAAGAAGGATCTGGCCTGAGAGAGCCCAAGGTGGCACAGAGCCCTGAACAGGTCACCAGGTGGGCACTGCGGGGAGATGCTCACGTGAGCTTGCTGAACCACTGCAGGCCTCCCAGGGGCCCTGCAGAGACCTGGAGAGGGCCATAAGGGGAGAAAGAATGAGGTTTTGCTTTCCAAGGGAGAAGGCAGGAGAGAGTGGCAGATGGTCCACAGAGGGGCTCAACAGCAGCCCCGGGCAAGCTTCTTGCACAGATGGGGTGCGGATGACTGTGGACGCAAAGCAAATGAGGAGTGGGCTGCCTGAAGACTGGCTACGCCAGACGGACAGACCTCTTTCTTCTGAGAAGTACGGGTAGGTCAAAAGAATGTCCTGGACGTAGAATGAGGATTTCAGTGTGGCACTTGTCATATCCTTTTATGGCACCCCCTGTGGACAAGCTGGACAGTATCCAGTGAGGTGCATTAGAACCAGGACCAAGACCGTGGCGGAAGGATCCCTAATGGTTGAGATCAATCTGGAGGGAAAGCTCTGAAGACGTGGGGACCAGGATGTGTTTTCCATGTCCCCTCTGTCTATGTGGCTGACACATTCAGGGAAATAAGCCCTGTGTTCTCCTGCATTCCCCGCATGGCTCTGGAGGAGCCCAGTGTTGAAGGGGCTGGGGAGGAGGGTAGTGGTTCTGGAAGCCTGAGTGTTAGAGAGAAGACAGCTGCGGTGATGCAGGACTATCTCTTCTAGTTCACTAAGGGATATCAGGTCTGGCAAGTTATAAAATGACATTTCCACCGAGGCTGTGGAATTATTTACAGGAGCCACAGTGAAACCAGACAACCTTTCATGTGGTCCAAAATGTGTTTTCTGTTACTTTGGTGAAGTCGTGGAGGACATACTAACTAAGGTTTGTGGGGACATCCCTGTTGGTCAGTGGTTAAGAATCCGCCTTGCAATGCAGGGAACACGGGTTTGATCCCTGGTCAGGGAACAAAGATTCCATATGCTGAGGAATAGCTAAGACAGAACATTGCAAGTACAGAGGCACTTTAACCACATGCCACAACAAAAGATCCCATGTGCTGCAATTAAGACCTGAGGCAGCCAAATAAATAAATATTTTTAAGAAATGTTTGTGAATGATATATAAAGCTACAAGAGGGTAACAAATACCTTGTATAATAGTAATAAAAAATAATAGCTCATACTGTATAGCACTTACTGTGTGCCAGGCTTTGTTCTAAACAGATTCCATGTGTTAACATTTAATTTTTGCAGCATCCCAGTGAGGTAGGTCATAGCATTATTACCATTTTACAGATAAGCAAACTGAGGATGAAAATTAAGGTAACCGGTTGCAGAACCAGGATTTATTCCAGGCTGTCTGACCTCAGACCCTATGCTCTTAACTCTTTGCTAAGATAGAAACATGATACAAAGCAATTTCAGTGGACTAAAATTATTGGCAGAACATGAGATGAAATCTAATAGGAAAACATGGGAAGTACTGTTTCTAGAAGCAAAGGCTATTAAGACAGAATGGGGTGTCAGGTTTGTCACCAGAATGCCTGAAAATCTTAGAAAGAGCTTTTGTTGGCTGCATCTCCACCTAAATCAACAAGGCGACAAGGTTCCCAAGAGATCCCTGGGCAATGACAGGCCGGTCAGTCCATAGCTGTGCACTCCAGGCTTGTGTTTGTAAAAGGACATTGAGAAAATGAAGCAGGCCATGGCACAAAGGTACGGGGTCAGGAGAGTACAGATAGCTCTGACTATAACTAACTGAATAAATAATGTCAGACATTGAGGGATGGTTAGAGGAACTGGAGACAGGTTACTCCAGTAACAGGGCTGGACTGGCTGCCCATCTCTGAAGGGAAGCCCCAGGACCCACAGCAGACGGTAAGGGAGGAGCATTTCAGCTCAGGGAAAGAAGCACTTGCCAGTTCTTGGATTGTCTGGGGAATAGCACCCACCTTGCTTAGCACAGTGCTTGATGCATTACACGTGTGCAAAAAGCGGTGGTGGTGATTGTGGTTATGATGTCTAACTTCAGCATGAGAATCCAGAATCTACCGCTGGTTGGGTGTATGGTTCCATGCATACCCTTTCACCTCTGAGCCTCAGTCTCCTCATCTGTAAAATGGAGGTGATAAGGCCTTAATCAGACAATTGTTGAGGATGAAATTCAATGAGTCTGTCTGTCTCGGGAGCCTAATTAAAAGACTAATGTATATAATAGGTGCTTTTCCCTGGTGGCTCAGATGGTAAAGAATCTGCCTGCAATGTGGGAGACCTGGATTCTATCCCTGGGTCGGGATGACCCCCTGGAGGAGGGCATGGCAACCCACTCTAGTATTCTTGCCTGGAGAATCCCCAAGGACAGAGGAGCCTGTGGAGCTACAATCCATGGGGTCGAAAAGGGTCAGACACAACTGAGTGACTAAACCATAGCACACCTATAATAGGTGCTAGTGACTGTGACTGTAACTCAGCAGAGGCCACAGGACTGGAAAAGGTCAGTGTTCATTCCAGTCCCAGAGAAAGGCAATGCCAAAGAATGTTCAAACTACTGCACAATTGCACTCATCTCACATGCTAGGAAAGTAATGCTCAAAATTCTCCAAGCCAGGCTTCAGCAATACATGAACCGTGAACTCCCTGATGTTCAAGCTGGTTTTAGAAAAGGCAGAGGAACCAGAGATCAAATTGCGAACATCTGCTGGATCATCGAAAGAGCAAGAGAGTTCCAGAAAAACATCTACTTCTGCTTTATTGACTATGCCAAAGCCTTTGACTGTGTGGATCACAATAAACTGTGGAAAATGCTGAAAGAGATGGGAATACCAGACCACCTGACCTGCCTCTTGAGAAACCTATATGCAGGTCAGGAAGCATCAGTTAGAACTGGACATGGACCAACAGACTGGTTCCAAATAGGAAAAGGAGTACAAGACTGTATATTGTCACCCTGCTTATTTAACTTATATGCAGAGTACATCATAAGAAACACTGGGCTGAAAGAAGCACAAGCTGGAATCAAGATTGCCAGAAATATCAATAACCTCAGATATGCAGATGACACCACCCTTATGGCAGAAAGTGAAGAGGAACTTAAAAAGCCTCTTGATGAAAGTGAAAGAGGAGAGTGAAAAAGTTGGCTTAAAGCTCAACATTCAGAAAAATGAAGATCATGGCATCTGGTCCCATCACTTCATGGGAAATACATGGGGAAACAGTGGAAACAGTGTCAGACTTTTTTGGGGGGGTGTCTCCAAAATCACTGCAGATGGTGACTGCAGCTTTGAAATTAAAAGACGCTTACTCCTTGGAAGGAAAGTTATGACCAACCTAGATAGCATATTCAAAAGCAGAGACATTACCAACAAAGGTCCATCTAGTCAAGGCTATGGTTTTTCCACTGGTCACGTATGGATGTGAGAGTTGGACTGTGAAGAAGGCTGAACACTGAATTGATGCTTTTGAACTGTGTTGTTGGAGAAGACTCTTGAGAGTCCCTTTGACTGCAAGGAGATCCAACCAGTCCTTCCTAAAGGAGATCAGTCCTGGGTGTTCATTGGAAGGACTGATGCTGAAGCTGAAACTCCAGTCCTTTGGCCACCTCATGTGAAGAGTTGACTCATTGGAAAAGACTCTGACGCTGGGAGGGATTGGGGGCAGGAGGAGAAGGGGACGACCGAGGATGAGATGGCTGGATGGCATCACTGACTCAATGGACGTGAGTCTGAGTGAACTCTGGGAATTGGTGATGGACAGGGTGGCCTGGCGTGCTGTGATTCATGGGATCACAAAGAGTCAGACGTGACTGAGTAACTGAACTGAATTGAATGACTGTAAATTCGAGGAACAGTAACTATAATAGGGACCATTTCTTTCTTAAGCACTTATTTGGTGTCAAGGGCCATGCTAAATGGCTGGAAAGCACTATCTCCTTTCATCCTCACAACCCCAACTCACAACGTAGGTGAGGAAACTGGAATTTGGATGAAAGGAGAGCCTAAGTTTGAATCTAGGTCTGGCCGATTCAAGTGCATGACATCAACACCACTCTGCTGCCTCTCTGGGACTCAGTGAATTACTCGGCACATGAGATGGGGGCAGAGTGGAGTTTGAAGGTTCAAGGGATCTGCTCCAGGTTTCCCTCTTTATTCTAGCACTTTACTCTGCTTTATTCGAGCAGAGCCCTGGCGCGGGAAGCTCAGCCCACCTCCTGACTCAGCCCCTGGCTCACCACCCCCTCCTCTGCCAGCCCCGCTGGGGGAGTTCCTCTTTCAGCCTGTCTGACTCTATCTATCCTGGCACTTTGTCCTGCTAATTCCGAGAGTGGAGGGCGTGTGCACTCGTGATGCTGTTCAGCCCTAATTAGAAGTTCCTGACAGCTTGTTTGGGGCCCTGTCAGGCTCTCTGACTGGCCTTGCACCAATAAGTAAAAAAGGAAAATTGCTATCTGCCCCACACCTGGATGCCGGGGTGTCATTCTGAGCAGTGTGTACTGGCCGCTCCTGTTCTGGGACTCCTGTTCTGTGCTGACTCTGCATCAGCAGCCCAGGCGGGGCCTCTGTCCCTCCAGGGTCCACCCAGGGCGCCAGTGCCTGGCCCAGGAAGGACCTATTTATTGAGACTTGATACAGCCTTGAACAGGAGCGAGGCAGACTGCTGGGACTTTTGTATCCAGATTTTAAGTCCTCCATGTGAGTTCAGGGCCAGAAGGCCACAGAGCACTGGAGGCCTTTTTTTTTTTAATTGGAATATAATTGCTGTATAGTGTTGTGTTAGTTTTTGCCCTACAACATGAGTCATCTCTAAGTATACCTATATACCCTCCCTCCTGAGCTTCTCTTCCACCCTCCATATAGATCATCACCCTATAGGTCATCACAGAGCACTGACCTGAGCTCCCTGTGCTATATAGCAGCTTCCCACAAGCTGTGCATATATATACACGTACAAGTGTGTGTGTGTATATATATATATATATGTATATACTACTCTCTGAATTCATCCCACCCTCTCCTTCCCCTCTGTGTCTATAAGTTCATTCGTAGTGATGACAATGAACCTGGTCTGTCATACAGACTGAAGTAAGGCAGAAAGAGGAAAACAAGTATTGTATATTGATGCATATATACAGAATCTAGAAAAATAGTACTGATAAACCTATCTGCAGGGCAGGAATGGAGATGCAGATGTAGAGAATGGATGTGTAGGCATTGTAGCAATGGACTTGTAGCACAGGAGGCTTTTTTTCCTCAAGACCTATTACAGGTGGGCACAGAGGAAGGTGGGGTTGGATGTTAAATTTTTTTCAGCTATGAAAGAATGATATAGCAGAGGCCTAAACCCCTGGACTTTTCTGCTCATTGACCTGCCTTGAAGAATGCCTTGAGAGTTAAACAGTTATCACACAAGGCTATGAAGCTGGACAACCTGCCTTCAAATCTCTGTGATAAAGTGTGTGCCTTTGGGCAAATCATTTCACCCCTCTGGACTTAGTCTCATCATCTGTAAAATGGGAATAATAATAGAGTTGGAAGGATTAAATTAAAACTTCATAATAGTATCTGATTCCTAGTAGGCATTCTTCAGATGTCAGCTAGGAGTATTATTATTTTTACAGTATAATGAAGCAGTTTGAATTCCAGCCATACTGCATATTAAATTTACGATCTTGGGCAAGAAATCTAACTCTGATCCCAAATTTATTTCTAAAAATGAGTATAAAAACAGTACCCATCTCCTAGAGTTATTAAATGAGATTATGTCCCTGAAACACTTAGCACAGCCCTCAAAATAGGAATCCGCAAACGATAGCCTGTGGACCTAATTAGGCCCATCACCTGACATGTAAACCTTTTGTCTGAACACAGCCATGCTCCTTCCTGTAAGGACTGTCTCTGCTGCTTTTGAGCTGCAATGGTAGAATTGAATCTGGTGGAGAAAGCCATGGCACCCCACTCCAGTACTCTTGCCTGGAGAATCCCATGGATGGAGGAGCCTGGTAGGCTGCAGTCCATGGGGTCGCAAAGAGTTGGACATGACTGAGCGACTTCACTTTCACCTTTCACTTTCATGCATTGGAGAAGGAAATGGCAACCCACTCCAGTTTTCTTGCCTGGAGAATCCCAGGGACGCGGAAGCCTGATGGGCTGCCGTCTATGGGGTCACACAGATTCGGACACAACTGAAGCGAGTTAGCAGCAGCACAAAACTGAATCTATTTCTTATCTTGCCCCATTATAGAAAAAGGTTTACCAATCCCTGGCCTAGAACTTAGTAAGTGCTCATCATTGCTAGCTGTTGTTATTAACAGGTAATTGTCGTTGTAATCCTCGTGTTTACATGAGGGTCCTCATACTCTAAGATTTTCTGACCAGAGAAAGTTGTTTCCCCCAAAGGTCTTACATAGTAGAGGGGAATTTTTTTTTTGGCTGGACTGGCTCTCTGTTGCTGAGTGCAGGCTTTCTCTACTTGAAATACACGGGCTTCTCCCTTTGCAGTGGCTTCTCTTGTGGGGCACAGGCTCTAGGTGTTCTGGCTTCAGTAGCTGTGGCACACAGGTTTAGTTGCTCCGCAGTACATGAACTCTTCCCAGACCAGGTATTGAACCTGTGTCCCGTGCATTGGCAGGCGGCTTCTTAACCACTGGCCCACCAGGGAAGTTCTAGGGATTTTTTTTTTTTTTTTTAACATTTATCTGACTTGCATTTTTAGAAAGGAAAACTGGGTGTGCTATTTAGGGTAGCTATATACCTTCCCCTGAGTCATGGATTTTCTGTTTTAACGGATATCAGTAATTTGGGAGTACTTTGAGATTAATCAATTAATCTCATTGATGAATTCTGTTAATGAGGGGTCCCAAGAAAGCACTGGTCCCAAGAAAGCCCATGCTAGATTTCAGATAGCCAAAGCTGTCTGGATAATCCAAGGCCACTGCCTCTGGACTTAGAACTTGGTTCATGGTCCCCTCTACACAATTTGTTCTTCCAGTGCGGGGGGCTTGTGAGGGGTCCTGGGAGCTGCCTCAGGGTCACTTAGGCTGGGAGAATCCTGCCCATTCACTGCAGTTCAGCGGACTCGGGGAGGGTCCTGGGGGCATGGGTGTCTGGGAAGAGGCTGGGGCCAGTGCTGACCTCACACAGCCAGGCTATTATCACTCAATTTTTAGACTGTGTTCCGGACACTGCGCTGCCTGCCTACGGAGTGCGGCCATTAAAATATTAATGTCTGGCATGTGGCAAACATTTTAAAAATGCTAAGACGGGAGAGCTGCTGAGCCGGCCTTGTTGACACACTGCCTCACCTGGGTGTTGTTTGCTAGGTAAATACCAAGGATTCCTCCCCAAAGTTGGAAACTGCTCTTCTGTCCTGGCCTCTCTCTTCCTCCTCGGACCGATTGGTGGGGCAGGCTTGTTTCCTGCCCCAGCAGTGCCTCCTGGGGCAGTTCTTTGAGAACAAGCCAATAGGTGTGTTTTAGTGTCAGTTACCAGGAGACTTTTGGAAGGGCCGGTGTCAGGGTGTTGTCGCTGGCAGCTCCCCGTGGTGGGGTGGGGCAGGGGGTGCCCTGAGACCAGCTCTGGACCAGGCACAGTGGGAGGTGGACATGGCCACTGCCAGCCAGGAATTCGGTTCATGACGGGGTTGACACCGTGCCCCAGTGCCCAGCCCACAGCAGAGCCAGGAAGGCAAGACGCCCACAGTGGGTTCTGAGCCTCCTGTGCTCAGAGCGGCCATCGCTGGCTCATCGGGACAGTCTGTTTAGCTGATCTCCAAGCAGCTCCACCTTCCTCCCTCAGGAGGCCACCTCCAGTCAGTCGGAAGCAGCCGACATGAGACCAATTTGCTGTCCTTGGTGGAGGAAAAAGGGACAGCAGGGAAGTTCTGATGAAGTGCTGGAAGGGTTCCGGGGGCCAGAGCTCCTGGGAGGGGGGAAAGACAGGGCTTCCTGGGGGAGGTGACCTGTGGGGTGGGGAAGAAGGACAGCGCAGGTGGAGGGTGCATTCAGCAAAGGCTCAGAGGCAGGACTGTGCAGCGTGAGAGCAAAATTGGCAAGCAGCATCCTTGGCTCTACCACAAGGCAGGGGCCAACCTGCCCAACCATTCCGGTGATGGAAGCTCAGGGCTGTCTCTCATCTCTGGCTTTTCCCAGCAGGATCTCTTTCACGGATCAAAAGCTCAGGAGATCGTTTCTTCCTGCTTGGAGTTGAGTCTCCATCCAAACTAAATAGAAAAAGCAAATGACACAAGCTCAGACTCTGGCACGTCTAGGATGGAGACGTCTGGCCTCGCCAATCATCTACCCAAGGGTTGGCAGACATTTTCTCTAAAGGATCAGAGAGTAAATATTTCAGGCTTTGCAGGCCATAAGGTCTCTATCACAACTCTTCATCTCTGCTATGTGGAGCAAAAACAGTTGAAGACAATCTGTGAACCAGCAAGCGTGGCCAGGTGCCCCCAAAAAGTTCATTTATGGACACCAGAATTTAATAATGTAACATTTAGAATTTTTTATGTTTTTATTTCTCTGGCTGTGCTGGGTCTTCGTTGCTGCGTTTTCTCTAGTTGTGGCGAGCGGGGCTACTCCCTAGCTGTGGGGCCCAGCCTTCTCATGGTGGCAGCTTCTCTTGTTGCAGAGCACGGCCTCTAGGGCAAGTGGGCTTCAGTAGAGGTGCACAGGCTTCGTTACCCCATGGCATATGGCATCTCCCCAGGCCAGGGACTGAATCTGTGTCTCCTACATTGGCAGGCAGATTCTTAACCACTGGACTGCAAGGGAAGTCCAATAATGTACTATTTGTGTGTGATGGAATATTATTCTTCTTTTGACTTTTTTTTTCCAACCATTTGAGCCACATAAAAACCATTTTAGCTCCCAGGTTGCAGCTGGGAGTGGGCAGAACATGGACCCCTGATGTGCTTGGACCATCTTGTCTGAAACTTGATTGGCACTCTGCCTTCTGGCTCCTCTGGGCTGCTCTCCCCCCGCCCCCCTTGTTCGGTGTGCTCACCTGTTCCCACAGGAGGGCTGGTTTTGCAGAGCTCCTGCCCTAATGTGGGATAGGGAGGCTAGAGTTGAGTTGGCCGGGTCAGGCGTTTAAAAAACAAAGCCAGAGCCCTTGTAGAGGGACAGCTCTCCAAGCTAGCCATGTCCTTTCCTAAGACCTCATTGGTCACAGTGAGGTCAAAGATGAGGAGATGAAGGCCCAGAGAGGGGAAGTGATGTGCTCACGGTTGCTCAGCTGGCTCACAGCACAGCTAGGACAGGACCCCTCCCTCCAAGACTGGATTCTTTCCACTTGACATGAGATAAAAGAGTCTCCAAGTTAAGCATCCTCTTGTCCCCCAACTCTAGACTGTCAGGAAGTGGGCCTGGCCTTTGCTACCACGGTCACTCATGCCCACTTGCTTCATCTTTCTGAGAAAAGAAGGCCACAGCCAACGAGTCCCAGTGTCGGTGGTAAAGGGAGAAGTAAACCATGATAAATTGCTACTAATGCTGCTGGGTGACTGAGATAAAGGCTTGATTGTTTGGGCAGCATAAATCAACACCCCGAGCTGGATGGGAAATAAAGCAATAATTTAAATCTATTTTCAGGGTCTTGTAGGCTGAGCGACTGACCAGGAATTGATATCCGAGGATGGAATAATAGATAGGGGAGGGTTATAGATGGTTAAACCACACCAAATGGATATGTCCGTACTCCCCCAGCTTGTCGCAAGCTGTGTGGGTGGGCTCCAGGCAGAACCATAACTCCTCTCCCTGCTCTGTAAAGACACCCCCCTGTAATCAGCCCACCTGCCTTCTTCCCCTGCCAGCCCTCCCAGAGAAAGCCTCTGCTCCTCCTCCAGGCATCCCTTCCTCATTATTCTTCATGTAGCGACTCTTGGTGAGGCCCCGTGCTAGGCACAGATTCAAAGATGCTACAGGATCTAAGTTCCCTGAGGTCAAGGGCCGTGGCTGTCGAGTCCACCACCATATCTGCCCTGCCTAGGACTGTGCCTGGCATGTAGCAGATGCTCGATATATTTCTTGGTGAATAAGAGACTGATCAAGCTGTGCCCCCAAAGTCACAATGAAGTACATTAACTGCTCTACAGAGAATGGACTGTGGCAGGGGAGCCGAGAAGTGATGAGGATGCTGTTATTTCTGGGAAATCTTGGGAGGGGTGGTAAAGCTGAAAGTGGTGAAACCTGGGTTAAGTCTTGAGATAGGAGTGGAGGTGGTCAGGAGGCCAGGGATGGGAGCAGGGCCCTCCAGGTGGAGGGAACAGCCTGTGCAAAGGCCTGGAGAAGCTATCATTGCTGATTCTGAAAGCAAACAACGTTGGGATCTTGAAGAAAGGTGATGCTAAGCCAGTGGGTTATGGTTTCCAATTCCAATTCATATTTCCCTACACAACTTTCTTTTCACCAACCACTCATCATGTGGTTTTCTTAGTTTGCGATAATCCAAGTGGGTGGCAGGGTAGACACAGTTGCAAGGCGTGGTGTAATAGAAGGACACTTGGGCTGGTCAGGTCCTTAGGGTTCTAGTCCAGAGGCCCTATTATGCAGCTTTTTGGCCCTGGGCATGTCCCTTTGAACCTCTCTGGTTCTTCTTTCCCTCCTGTGGAAAACGGTAAGATCTGAAGGGTTCTAATAGATCAGCAAGGATTCTTTCTGATGCTTTAAATCATTTCTGGACAGGCATCACCTGCCAAGGCTAAAATGCTCTTTCAACCCCTAACTAAAGGTTAGGCACTTAGTAGACGTTAATAAATATCCAATTATGGCTTATTTAGGGCAGATTTCCCTGCCTTTCCAAAAAGGTAGAAAGATGAGGTTCCCCAAGATATACTGAAGCTATAGGTCTCTAGTCTTTATCCAAAGTGCAGTGATAATGAGGCCAAAATAAATGCAGGTAACACTGCAGTGTGCCATGTACCAGGCACTAGTCAAAGACCCTTAGATGCATTAGGTCAGTTAATCCCAATAAGAACCCTAGGGCATAGGTGCTATCATTATTATCCCCACTTCACAGCCCCAGACAGATGGGCTAGCTTGTCCAACACCAGGTAGTTAGTAAGTGGTGAAACCAGGTTTGGACCAGGCAGTCAGACCCGAGAGGCTGATCTGCCAACCTGGTTGCTGTGGCCCTGCTAACCTGCCTCGCGACTGAGGGAGTTATTTTTCAGCCACTAAGTCATGTCCAACTCTTTGCGACCCCATGAACTGCAGCACACCAGGCTTCCCTGTCCTTTACCATCTTCCAGAGTTTGCCCAAACTCATGTCCATTGAGTCAGTGATGCTACCCAACCATCTCATCCTCTGTCGCCCCCTTCTCCTCCTGCCCTCAGTTTTTCCCAGCATCAGGGTCTTTTCCAGTGAATAGGCTCTTTATATCAGGTGACCAAAGTATTTTGAGCTTCAGCTTCATCATCAGTCCTTCCAGTGAGTCTTGAGGGTTGATTTCCTTTAAGGTTGACTGTTTTGATCTCCTTGCTGTCCAAGGGACTGCCAGAGAGACAGATGCAAAGATGAGTGGCCTGGGATGTGGGTCTAGGTACTGTCGTCAGCAGCAGAGTCTGAGACACTGGGAGATTCCACCTCCACCGCCTCCGTACGGGCACAGGCTGCTGAGT
The DNA here is from genome assembly GCA_917880005.1 of Nanger dama. Taxonomy (NCBI): domain Eukaryota; kingdom Metazoa; phylum Chordata; class Mammalia; order Artiodactyla; family Bovidae; genus Nanger; species Nanger dama. The sequence goes on along the minus strand of CAKJTW010000014.1, from coordinate 28,616,592 downwards.
CTACAAACAGGGGAGATGGATGGGCTCTACGAGATCTGTCAAGGCCCAACAAGGGGACACATCTGAGCCGGTGCCGGAGGTCGTAAATTTTTGTGTTCATTATGTTTATTTTGTTTGGTGTAATTAATGGATCTATTAAGCTTAATCAAGGTCTGACTTCTTTTATAACCATTATAAATCACCCCAAATAGCTCTGGGAGGGGAGGCTGGTGTCATTTTGCAGGCCTCCCTGGGCAGGAGTGGTCATTCTCTGGAGTGAGGGCTCAGAAATGGGGTACTGGGCAGGGGGAGGGAGGAGTCTGGCATGGGTCTCCGAGAGACTGATTAGGGATAGGGTCAGGCTATCAGCAGGGCATTGGGAACAGAAAGGAAAGGACCCACGGGGGAGACTGAGGCAGGGGGACTTGTGTGAGCCCTGCTCTAGGGAGGCTTCATCAGTCATGTTTCTGAGTCTTGGGTCAGGCGTTTGCTGCAGAAAGGCATGTAAGCAACAGAACCTCTCACATTTAACCTCTTCATCCTACAAATGACTCCCTGAGTGATGCACACACTCCACACAGCCCAAGATGGGAGCTGGGTGCAGGGAGGGGAGAGGCAGGGAGAAGACAGGAGGAGCCCGAGGAGGCACTGGAGGTGCTGAGCCGCCAGCCCAGAGCATGAAGCCATGATCACGGTGTCTCTCGTTCCATCTCTTCTCTGGTTTGGTGATCAGAGTGACTGAGCGTGATTGAGCAGGGTGGCAGAAGCTCATTCTGGGCTATTAGGATAAATGGATCCCTGGGATACCAGCAAGGATGCTGTGGGTCTGCACGTGCTTTAGTAATAATAGTAAAGAAACTAACAAAATACCACTCTCCATCATTAAAGTGCAGAAGCAGATAAAGAGCAGCTCCTGTGTAATTACCAAAAATTCTTATTTCCATAAGAAACCAGCACTTCATAAATGTTCCAACCTGAGCCTTTCTCTCCAGGGAAACTGGATTTCTATGAATATAGAAATTTGGTAATTGCCCCTGAAACTGCTTTTCTCTGTTAATGAATAGCAGGAGCTTGCTTTTGCTTACAGCCCCAAATGGACCAGTTTCCTTCCCCATCACTGGGTCACTGAGCACCCACCCCACCCCCTCCTCCCCCACCATCACACTCATCACACCCATTAGGGCCTCAGGGCTTGGGTTTCAGGAGAAGTGATTTTTTTTTCCTCCAGGGAAAGAAGGGAGTGGGAGAGGGCCTGCCAGTCAGGAGCCTAGTTCTGCATTTTCCCAATTGCATTTGTATTTTTCCATACCATAGGTATACACTTTATTTCAGTGCAACATGCTTTCAAAAATGAAATAAAATAAATACACTATTAGATTAAAAATGTATAGCATTATATAACTCATAATGCCATGGTAGATTTTAAACCTCTAAAAGCACATGCATTAAAGCAATTTTCTAAACTAATATAGCGAGAAGTCCACAAAAGCACTACAACATTTGATAATAGTTGCCATCTTCAGTTGAGGATAATGATGTTAACAAATGTAATGGGAGTAATGAGTGGAGATTCAAAAAGCTGCTTTTGTTTAATTTTTTGTGATGCAAATTAGTTTGGGAATGAAAGGGGGTGGTGGGGAGGGAAAAAAACCCTCCTATTTGAAATGAATCTTAATCCTAGCTAATGATAGGCCAGTAGTAAGCAGAAGCGGCTTCACTGTGGAACTGAACAATCCAGAGATGCAATTGTTAAGGTGATGAAGATGAAATTTTAAAAAAACAACAATTGCAGAATCGAATCTTTTCTTGAGCCTGGAATTGCAGATGTTTGAATTTAGAAGCCTCCAGATAACATGGGTGTTTTCCCTGGAGTTGTCTGTGCCAGAGACTGGGGACCTGCTCCTGGTGGATAGAAGGGTGTTTGTGTATGTGCTCAGTCGCTAAGTCATGTCTGACTCTTTGCCACCATGTGGACTGTAGCCCATCAGGCTCCTCTGTCCGTGGGATCCCCCAGGCAAGAATACTGGAATGGATTGCTGTTTCCTTTTCTCGATCCAGGGATCAAACTTGTGTCTCCTACGTCTCCACTGGCAGGTGGATTCTTTACCATTGTACCACCTGGAAATCCCTGGATAGAAGGGAGGGGACTTCTAAACCTGGTTTTAGGAGAAGCTGGGGCAGGGAGAAAGGGGTGATGAGTACAAGAACTGTCCTGGACCTTCACCCAGGCTGGCTTGCTCTGTGAGATCCTGAGTTATTTTAGCAAGCTCTACACTGGTTCCATTCAGGGACTTCAGTAAGCTATCCTGCCCATCAGTTTTTCTCTTCTGTGAAATGGTGCAGCAACGGGTACTCAGCACATTTTTGAGGGTTGTGGGGTTCACATCTTAATTTCAAAAAGAAAGAAGGGTGGCACAAAGCAGAGCAGGCATAACTTCTTCCAACATCATTTTTCTTTGCCTTTGAGCTCAGCCTGCCCCACAAGGCAGAAATGATAACTACGACTTTGATACACAATGAAAAAAGTCTGTTCAAGAATGCCATCCTGGAGGGCTCCTCTGCGGTCAGTCAAGGGTGCACTCAATGTTCCTAGTTTTCTCTAGAGAAGACAGGAGCAGCAAAGCTGGAGCCACTGGATACACTTCTCTAAGAACCTGTGCATCTTGGGAGCAGGGGTGGATGTGGATGGAGAACAGCCCTTCTCACTGAGCTAGTGACAGATACCCTGTGGGTCAGGACTTGGCATGCTCTTTCTTTTGAGTGTGTTCCATTTCCCAATGAGACTGTCAACTCGTAGAGGCCAAGGATGATACTGTATCAATGGTGTTGTTCACAGGCCCCCATCCAGCTACTGGGCTCAGCTGATACTACCAGTGACTATTTACTGAACTTCTAAGTGCTTTACAAAATGCATTTCGTAATTATCCCCATTTGACAGGTGGGGAAACTGAGTTATGGAGAGGTTAGATCTCACAGCTTGGAAAGGGCAGAACTGGGCTTGAAACCAGGAGACTGCTTCACTGGTTCTAGTCTCAGGATTGTGCTAGACGCATTTTGGGTTGCTAATGTTGGGGGAAGGGGTTCTTTGCCCCAAAAGTATGTCATATCCCACTGCCAACAGCTAAGAAGCCTTGACTGGAGGATCACCCAGTCCAAGGAAGGCTGCTTTCTGGCTAAAGGAAGATTTGGGGGAGTAAAATCGTTTTTAGGGAGCGTATCATAAAATGATATGATTTTTTGAGAGGGTACAGACAAGTGGGGAATATGACTTACAGTCACTTGCCTGGTTTACAGCTTTAATTAATCTGAAATTGCAGCATAGATTTTTGTGATTAGCAGGGACATCTCAGTGAGCAGAGAAGGAATATTTAATGGTGATCCCAAGATGAATCTGGGAGGTGAAATATCCATGTAGTAAACAAGGCAGTGTTAGAGGAAGCAAAGTAAATACAGATCCCGGGCCATCAGAACAGTCCTCTGTCAGCAGGGCGTGGCCTTCTCCTCTCTGCCTGTTGTAGAAGGGACGGCCATCCTTGCACCAAGGGCAGAACTGCGCCGAGGCTGGGTCAAGTCCAGCTATTTATTCTTTGTGTGTATTGCCAAGAAGGCCTGGCCAGGGAGCAGAGACACTGAGCCGGCCCCCTGCTCCTTCGGTCTGGGTCTGTCCTGTTGTCATTATCACCTTCGGGGATTGATTCATGGGGGTCCCGTGCCTGGACCAGCTCATTGGAGGGTCTCACCTTTCTCACAACTGAAGGTTGTGCTGCTGAAGGTAAGGGATCAAGAAACACTTGTTGCTTGAAGATGGTGACCTACTGGCTTCTCCTTTATGAAGCCTTTCTCCAGAGCCAGTGAACTGAGAAAGAAGAGGCTAGTGGGAAGGGAGTAGTCGCTGTGACCGTGCAGCCATCTCCTTCTCCATGAAGTCTGTTGAAATAAACAGCCACTTAAAAACCCCTTCTGATTAGTTTTTGGACTGAATGTTCCCCTCCCCCTCCTCGCCAAATTCATATATTGAAGCTCTGCACAACCCCCTCCATGTGACTGTATTTGGAGAGGGAACCTCTAAGGAAATAATTAAGGTTAAATGAGCTCATAAGGATGGGACTCTCATTCAATAGGACTAGTGACCTTATGAGAAGAGGCCCAGAAAATTGCTCACTCCTCCCTCTGCCACACGAGGAAGAAAGCAGCCATCTCCTTGATTTCCATCAACCCAGGAAGACCACCCTCACCAGACCCTGAACCTGCTGGCACCATCTTGAACTCCAGTCTCCAAAACTGTGAGAAAACAAATTTCTGAGACTTAGACCACCCAGCCTGTGCTATTTTGTTATGGCAGCCCAAGCAGATTAAGATAGGTAGCATCTGTTTTACGATGGTTAATAGCTGACTGGACCACAGATCAATACTAGGCTGTATCTGAAGTCCTTTAGTAAGGTACCAAGTTTGGCATAATTCAAGTACCTCATTTCAGTTTCTTCTGGAATGGAAAGTCCATGAGCTGAGTTTTATCAATGTCCTCATTTCACAGAGGAGGAAACTGAAGCTCAGAGGGTTTAGACTTCCTGCCCATATCAAACAGCTAGTAAGTGCACTTAAAGGAGCTTCTCCAGCTCTGATAGGCTGATTCTGGGCTAGGACTCTGGCTTGAACGAAATCAGGATGATTTACTGGATGGTGCATTCTAGGAGCCTGCACACCTACCCACGCCCAACTCATTCTCTGCCAGGTGTCTAGGTCCCTGTAGAGAGAGAGAGTCCCTGGAGAAAGGAAGAGAGAACCTGGGAATGGGGAGAGGGGCGTGCTCCTTGGGGGCTCTCCAGGCCTCCAGCAGGACCCCTGAACCTTGGGGCCCTGATGGACCAGTGTTGCTCCGGCCTGTGCCATGTACCTCCTCTGACACATGCCCCTCCCATGTCTCCTGAGTGCCTGAGAACATGCCTCTTTAGACAGTGCATATCCCTTCTGAAAATGAAAATATGAGGAATGCCTTAGGTGCAAAGGAACATATCAATTCCTCAAAAACAAAATATTAACCTCTAACATTTTTTGAAGGTTTACTGTGTGCCAGGCACTGTATATTTACTATTTCATGTGAGTCACATGAAACAGTCACCATCGCAGTCCTTTGAATTAAGTATTACTATTATCCCCACTTTACAGAAGGGGATATTGAAGCTGAGAGAAGCTTAAGAAACCTGCCCAAAGTCAACAGAATTTAATTGGTTTGAGAAGAGCAGGAGAATCTTACCCAACTAAGAGGTTTGACATCAAGCCTGCTTTATAGCAGGGCTCCCCAAAGAGATTTGGCGTCTTTGCAAGTAGTGAGTTTCGTGTCCCTACAGGTGGTCCCGTGAAGGGAGACACTCCCTTCATGGGGATGGGGATGACATGACGCAGCTGTAGCTTTATGTGTTGGGATTAAATTGGACAGGTTTGGAGTCCCTTCCAACTGTGAGTCTCATTGATTCTGCACAGTTAGTGTGGAATACTGGGTGTCACACTGTCCTATTCATGGGAGCCAGAAGCAGGGGGCATAGAGCGGGGGCAGGGTATATTGGAGACATAGTTTGTCCTGTGCAGCTCACAGTTCTCAAGTTTACCATCACCCTAATCCATTCTGTGTCTTCACCTCTTGGTAAGTCTACTCAAGGTGAGTCTATTCAAGTCTCTGCTTGAATCTCTCAGGGATGGAGAAGGTACTCAAGCCCACTCCTCGAGACTTAAAAGATGGCCTCATAATACTGCTTTAGAAGCATCTGGTCTACCTGCCTTTAGACATCTGCTTCCGCCTGCATTTTTACATGCCTGGAAGTGGTCTGAGTGTGCTGGCTTGGGAAGACAACTGGAAGACTCGCTTGGGGGTAGTTCCTTTGGGGGAGGATGGAGGAACAGAGAGGAGAGATAGTCAAGAGAACCTCCAAGGTCATTTACTTTCTCCTCTTTCCTGTAGAATCCAGGAATCTGGTTCCACCATTTTCCTAGCTTTCAAATGTGGTGTTTAGTCACTCGAGATTTCAGCTGACTCTGGGCAGGAAGTGACTGCCCCTAAATAGTGTTCTCCATCACAAGCTTCCACTTGCCTATTATTACACACCTGCTGGGCTGAGGGTCAATCATGTTGTGGACCTGGCACCTTGACTCCCACAAAGTACAGGCTTTATAGATAACCTCAAAACCCCCTAGTCACCAATGGAAGCCCGTCCAAAGCCAAGCATGGATGTTGGAGCAAGAAGAGAACTAGATTCTGTTTGTGCCCATGAACGTGTGCATCCATGAGTACATGAACCCAGGTCTATTTGCAACGATATATTTCCACATGTGAGTTGCTTGGAGAGGCGTGTGGCTTCAGACCTGGAACACTGGCCTCATGATGTTGCTTCAGAAGGCCTTTGATTTCCCCCTTTATTGAAAAGGAGAGAACAAAAGTTAAGAACCAGGACTGTCAACTTATGGTTTATGAACTCCTTGAGATACTGTGGGATTTGATTCTAATCAGTAATTCTGTGAAGACTCCGAGAATCCACACTTTAAAGTAGCAGACCCAAGTGGTATTTCTAGTTGAGGGGGTTTGGGAAAGCTGAATTAAGGGGTTCCCAGCTTCCCAAGTGGCACAGCAGTACAGAATCCTCCTGCTGATGGCAGGAGACGCAGGAAATGCAGATCCCTGGGCTGGGAAGATCCCCTGGAGCAGAGCATGGCAACCCACTCCAGTATTCTTGCCTGGGAAATCCCATGCACAGAGGAGCCTGGCGGGCCACAGTCCATGGGGTTATAAAGAGTTGGATCCAACTGAGCATGCATGCAAATTACTAGTGGTCAAAGTGGGGGCCAGACACAAGGCCTCCTGCCTCCAGTCACACTACTCGTGTGTATGCAGATGAGAGAGTTTGCTCAGATACACAAGCGTTTGCACAAATGCATCTGCCTCTGTGGACAGCTGCCACCCTCCTGGCTCACAGTTCACCAGGAAAAGTCAGTCTGGCCCAGAACGTGTGTGATAAAGGGATTCGCCGTACAGAGGGTCTTTCTGCTTACACTCCTGTTCTAGCCTTTAATCCTTCTGGATTATCTAAACTAAACACTGAGCTCTTATTGCTTTCCTCTCTGGGAATAGGCCTGCACTGAGTTGCAGGAGAGTTAGGAGTGATCTGAACTCTGATCTCTATCTGCCTGTAAGCTTCAGTTTCTCCCTGTGTGAGATAGAGGCTGATTTGAAACCAACAAATAAAATTAAAACCCAGGCAAATCTCCCACTAGCAGAGGCTGCTCGTGTCAGTTGGAAGATAAAAGGTGAGCTTGCTGGAGAAGGGTGATTTTGGTGTCCATAGCCGGCAGGGAGAAGTCTGGGTCCTTATGAGGAAAGGGGAACTCAGTGGTTGATGGATAATCCTTCATTCGTAGCGGCCTCTCCAAATAATGCTCACTGGGCCAAGACACCCTCGTGTTTCCTCACTCTATCAGGACCAGTGAAATGGAGGAAGGGACATACCTTCTGAGGTCACTCTGCCCACCCAAGTTCACTAGCAGAGGGTGAGGGTAAGTTGCACTCATAAGCACAACTCTTCCATGCCAGGCAGAGTACTAAGCACATCACCCTGCATGGGACATATTCCATCCCCATTGTACAGATGAGAAAGTTGAGGCTCAGAGAGAGATTAAGCACTGAACTAAGGTCATGCTTCCCTTCCTTGCCTGCTTCCCACTACCGAACACATGGGAATTTAGAATTCCAAACTTCACTACTAATGAGACAAAACATTCTGAGACTCTGGGAGGAGGTGGGTGGAAGTAATAAGACATTCACCTGTGTGGGATTATTTAGTTATCATTCTGCTTAAAGACAGGTGGATGGATAAGTCATGTGGTTGAGGTGATCTGGATCCTTACCTGGCTCTTTGAGTCTCCATTTTTCCACTCCTAACTGGAGATAATTCCAGGCTGCTCCCAGGATTACTCAGAGCCATGAAGAAGTCCCTTGTTTATCACAGAGGGTATCACTGTACAGAACGTGTGTTAATCATGATAGAGGGTGGCGGTGAAAGAGGAATCTTCAGCAGAGAAAAATTTAGCATTCCAAAATTGAGAGGAATTTTAGCATGTCTCTGGAGGGTAGAAGTGTCTGCTGCTGCTAAGTGGCTTCAGTCGTGTTTGACTCTGTGCGACTCCATAGACGGCAGCCCATCAGGCTCCTCTGTCCCTGGGATTCTCCAGGCAAGAATACTGGACTGGGTTGCCATTTCCTTCTCCAATGCATGAAAGTGAAAAGTGAAAGTGAAGTCGCTCAGTTGTGCCCGACTCTTAGTGACCCCATGGACTGCAGCCCACCAGGCTCCTGCATCCATGGGATTTTCCAGGCAAGAGTACTGGACTGGGTTGCCATTTCCTTCTCCAATGCATGAAAGTGAAAAGTGAAAGTGAAGTCGCTCAGTTGTGCCCGACTCTTAGTGACCCCATGAACTGCAGCCCACCAGGCTCCTGCATCCATGGGATTTTAGGAGGCAAGAGCACTGGAGGGTGCTACTGCCTTCTTCAGTAGAAGTGTCTAGTTTCTAACAAAACTTAAGTATTTGAAATAATCTTTAAAGGAAAACAACATCGCTACTTAAAGTGAACTGCCTTTGGATTAGGAGTGCCCAAGACAAATTCAGACTCTCAGGTTGGATTTACCTGCACCCCGCCCCCTCCCAAGCACAAACCTAATCCCTGGTGTCTCAAGAAAGAGTTGGTAAAGAACGTGCCTGCCAATGCAGGAAACCTGAGTTGAACCCCTGGGTCGGGAAGATCCCCTGGAGAAGGAAATGGTAACCCACTCCAGTATCCTTGCCTGGAGAATTCCAAGGACAGAGGAGCCTGGCGGGCCACAGTCCGTGGGGTCGCAAAGAGTTGGACACGATTTAGGAACAAAAAAACCAGCACAAACCTGGCTTCTGTTGCCATCTTCTCTGAGAATGCAAACTCATTTTAATAACAGCTGAAGCAAAATAAAATGAGAAAGATGATTCTGCTGCCGGGGGAACTCATAGACTGCCAGTCAAAGGCAAACGCAGACTATTTTTAGGTGATGCATTGTAGGGAGTTATCTGCATTCTCCACCTCTCCCCCGCCCCCAGACTTCCCTCCCGTGGTGTGGGTACGGAGGCTGGCGCGCCGCACACACATCCGGGGCGCACAGACAGACCTTGACGGCGCTCTACTTAGCTCATTGCCTTCACCACCCACCTAGCGCACACGGGGAAACGGAAGCGCTTTTCCAGCGTTCCGCTGAATGAAGAGCTCTCTGTTAGTCACCAGCAGCCTGGCTTGGCCGCCAGTACCATCCCCACAATGAGGTACCAAAATAAATGGCTTTTGAGGCATCACAGAGGAATATGCTGAGACTCGCGTACAATTCAAACAGTTATTAATACTCGCGTTGTTCCTGGGGTGTGGGTGTGCGTGACATCTACCTTTTCCCTTTGGCTGGAGCGAAACACAAGAACATATGTTCTCATCACCGGGACTCCCAGCCCAGGCACTGGCAGGAAGAAAAAGTATAAGAAAGCCCAGCCCCTCCTCCAGCCCAGACCCCTCCTCTCGGGGTCTCCGCCAAGCTGCCTGGCCTGGCCTGTGACGTCTGGGCTGGGGATGTTTGAGTTTTAACCGTAAGATTTTCCGGACATCGATTTTGCCATCAGTCTAAACACATTTTTTTAAAGTGTATGTATAGTGTGGGAGGGGGGTGAAGGCAGGGATGGGGGGCCGAAGAGGGTGAAAGGAGCAGAGAGACTGGCAGATACTCTGACCCACCTCATTGGGTTGTAGGAAGAAAAAGGAAGAGATGTGAGGGCGCTTTAAGGTTTTCAGGGAGTAAGTCTGAGGAATGATAATTAAGTCTTTATCTTTTTTTTTTTTTAGTAAATTTCATTATCATCATCTTCTCTGGTTTGCTTCAGGTCAGCCTATTTAGAAATCCTTCTTTGCTTCCTCCCTACCTTCCTTCTTCCATCATTTCCTTTTTCTATCCTTTTTTCTCCCTCTTCCTCTCATTTTCTCTTTCTTTGTAGGAGTGAGGAGCAAGAAGCTTGAGGTCTGCTGTGTGATCCTAGACAAGTTATTTAACCTCCTATAGCTCAGTTTCCTCATCTATAAATGGGCGTAATAATTCTTGTAAGAATTAACCCAGGTAATACAAGTGAAGAATTTAGCACAGGGGAAGCCTGACATGCTGCAGTCCATGGGGTTGCCAGGGTCCAAAATGACTGAGCAACTGAACTGAACCAGCACCTAACGTGTGCTCTGTAACGCGGGGAAGGGATGGGGTGGGGGTGGTGGTAACAGCTGTTATTATCCTCATTGTCATCATTTCTCTTTACCCCCATCATTTATTGGACTGCCTCTAGGTATAGATTCCAGGCCAGGCCTATAGACCATCCAGTAAAGTCACTATCTCCAGGGCACCTACCATCTCCTAGGGTAACAGGGTGGCTTCCACTTCCACTCAGTTGCCTTTACAGAGAGAAGATTCTGGGTGGAGTAAGGCTGGCGACCGAAGAAGAAACCTTGATTTCCAGGGATTGGAAAAGGTCAGGAGTAGAACAGAGATTTATATCTTGTGTTTTGGTAGTAGGCTCGCTAATGGGCCTAAAATGTAGCTGTCTCTTGGGAACCGAGGTTTCTTGGGAACCGAGGTTTCCTGGGACCAGAAAACTAGCAACCACAGAAGCAGAGTTGCTTTCAGTGTCAATATTTGCCACCAGGGGTGAGTAAACAAAGTCTCTCAGGTCAGAATCCAGCGTCTGGGAAAGAGAGATGGCTGCAGGCAGGGATCACAGTGTCGAACAGGCGGTTCTCTGAATTGCAGATGGAAGGATCCAATGGGATGGAGAACAAGAAATATCTTTGTAGTTCCTTCCCCCTTAGAGCATTAGGTGGGTGGTGAAGGCAGCCAGGCTCATCTCGAGATGAAATAGCCCTGGGGTGATAGAGAGTTGGAGGCCTGAGCTCCAAGCTATATTCCTTCAAAATCGCTGGTTTGCATAAGGGGGTTGCTGAGCAGCCCTGAATTCTCTGCAGGCTCCCGCCTCCTTTCCCCACCCTTTGCCCTTTCCACTGGCTGCTGCGCTTTCTCTGAGCTCCCTTACCTGCATCTTTGTGGGATGAGCCACAGATGCAGTCACATTTTCCAGGAAAATGCAAGTTGGCTCTGCTAATTTAAGGAAACCTCCGAATTCATATTCACCAGGTAGATAAATTAGGAGATGGTTATGTGCATTCCAGAAAAATCTTCTGTTTCACATTGATGTTAACTATAAGCATCCTTTAGCTATCAATATCTACTAAATGGTTCTGGGCTTGAGTTATCCCTGACAGAGGTCTTGGGTAAGATACATTGGAAGTGAAAGTAAAGCACTTCTGATATTAATAATGAAACTCAATGGGAAACACTGTTTGAGTCACAAAAACTTGATAATTACACAGTTTAATAAACTTGTATTAAATATTTGTTCATCCATTCATGCAATAAACATAAATACCTACCTATGTGCTAGGAAGTATGATGTGAATAAGATATAATCCTTGTTTTTGAGAAATCTTCAAGGAACAATAAATCAGTCTTGATGGTGTGGAATGGGAATTGCTGTGAAGAGGATAAGTAAACACAGTGGGCTCATGAGGATCTGAATCAAACTGGAGGAGAAGCAGTCAGGGAAGGCTTCCTGGAGGAGGTGAAGCTTCAGCTATTGAGAGTCGGTGTTTGCTAGCTGAAGAAGAGGGGAAAGGGCAATTCTGGCAGAGGGAAGATCTCACAGGAAGATAGCATGCTCTAGGAGGAGACCCCAGTGGCCAGTACATAGAGGGCAATTAGGTTAAAAAGGAGGGCAGAGGGGACATCCAAGGTCAGGAGAGATGTTCCATGACTGACTGAAGGCTGAATCTTTCCTAAAAGCAATGGGGGCTGTTGAATTGCTTCCAGTGTTATTCTAGAAAGATTATTCTGGCAGCAGCAAGGACGGTCGACTGGGGAGCCAGACAGAAAAGAGGCAAGCTTGCAAAGAAGCAGCAAGGGCCTGCCCACAGTGGAGAAGCAGGCTCTGGGACAGAGAAGGTAGCCGAGACCTTGGCACTGTGTCACTGGAGGGTGTGGACACAAGGGAGGGGAAGACCGATACAGGAACCACGGAGCAGTAATCACAGCTGCAAGGCATGGTCTGTTTACCCTGGCCGGTTTGCCTTCCAGACGGTTAGCATAGGGTGAATGCCCTGGGAGTTAGGAGGCACATCCTGTGACATTCCTAGGACGTTCAGGCCTCAGAGTAGGGGGTGAAGACCTGAGCCCGGAGCTGAAGCAACAGAGTGATGATAGAGCGGGATGGCAGGGCTCTGTGTCCAAATGGCAGGAGTGGGTGCCTAAGGTGGCATTTTTGTTTAAAGATGCAGGAACAAGAATTTGGAAGCAAGAAGGATGGAGAAGCAGGCCGCCCATCCCCCACCCCCTCTGGCTTTGCTGACGGATCCCTTTTTCAACAGTCTTGGTGGGGGCGGGGGGGGAAGGCCTTCCCCAGAGAACAGCCATCTCTTCCTCCTCCTCGCCTCCCACCTGCCACCGGAGGCACCTCATCTTGAGTTCAGCGGCAAATATTGAACTACTTTTCAGAGGTGTTAATTGGGATTTTTAATTGACCATAAGCAGGTTATCAAAGCCTGTTTGTCTCTGGCGATTGTTTATTCTCCAGGGGACGATCCCACCCAGAGTGGTGTTACTGCTCGACAAGCACATGTTCCCTACCCCCAATCACTTCTCTCGTCTTCGTTTTATCTCACTTAAAGTAAAACTAAAGCCACTCCTGCTGCATCTCAGAAGGCAGGACCTGATGTGGTTTAAGTACTGGCAGTGAACGCTGAATGGCTGTGTCCCTAATGGCAATCTGGGGCTGCACCATTTGGTGAGAATGTTATAGAAAGGGCTGCTTTGCTTCTGGCCGGCTGGAGGGGGACCCCCGGCACCCGACATGGCACTGCTCGAGTGGGACCAAGTCTGGCAAGAATTCACCTCGATCACGTGGTCAACCCTACTGGGGAGTGTGTGCTCCTTGCTTCTTCTCACTTGCCCTTCAGATACGTCCTAGGATATTGCAGATCAGCCAATTGCTAGTTGGCCTCACACACCCTATTTTGGACCTCATTCTGGCCTTGTGCTCTGAGCCACTGCTTCTGTGGGTGTGGGGTTGGAATTGGCTGGGATGTCACAAGGGGGAAGGGGGCGAGGGCTATGCATTGCTGTCTGGGGGGCTCTGGATCAAAGTGTTTTTCTGGGCATGAAGGAGGAACAGGAAATAGGGTGGTCTAATCTGATAGAAAGTACCTTGAGGCTGTGGTCCACTTCTTCAACTTCTCTGGACCTCAGTTTAGCATCTTCAAGACAGTCTTTGCCCAGCGTAGAAAATGAAATGAGAGATTTCATTTGGGGAAGATCTGAGGAAACTTTAGAGCACTATTATGATGAATAAACTCATTCATTCTTTAAATATCTGTTGAGCAGAAGCCAGGCACTGTCCAAGGCCCTGTGGATTCAGAGTTGAATACAGTCAGGTTTCTGAATTACCCTCCGCCCAACTCATGAGTTCCCAGCAGGAGAAGGCCAGCACCCAAGTGGGAGGTCTCCTTGTTATGTGCCATCCTGCTCACTGAAGAATGAATGAAATGGTCCCTGCACGCCTTTGTACCTCCTGTTGCTAGCTCTCTGCTGTCTGTAAACTAAGGCCACCTTTATTTTGACTACCATTCAGCCTCTAGAAGTGATGGTGAGATCAAGCCCAGAAGGGAAGTGGGTTTTACAGTAAGTCCTCTATATATGAATCTTCAAGTCGGGAACTTTCAAAGATGCAGACGTGCGTTAGCATGTCCAGCTTCGTAAGTTAGTTCACGTGTCTGGTGTACATTGTCACACGTGTGCATCCTCTAGAGGTGGTTGTGCTTATGTGTACTTTGTACAGTGCTGTGTAGGTACAATAGTACAGTGTCTTTATTTCAAGCCCAGAAGCAAGTGTAAAAGTGGTGGTGATGTAGCTGGTACTATTGTACTTTTCAAGGTACTGTACTATAAGAATAAAAGTGTTTTCTTCATTTCTTGTGTGTGTTTTTTATGTGTTATTTGCATGGAAAGTATTATAAACCTATTACAGTACAGTACGATATAGCCGATTGTGTTAGTTGGGTACCTAGGTTAACTTTGTTGGACTTACGAACAAATTGGACTTACACCTGTCCTCAGAACAGAACTCATTTGTATGTAGGGAATTTACTGTTTTGGAAAACCAGGTGGGACGTGTGTGTGTAGTGTGGGGGTGGGGAGGGGGTGTTTGGTGGCTTCTGCGTCTGTTTGCGTCCTCCAAGAAGCAGATATCAGATGGAATTAGGTGTACAGTCAGCGTACCGGGAGAAAGTACTGTGAAATACCAAGAGGAGTGGGAGCAGAGGTCCATGGGGAGAGCCTTCAGTCCAGAAGCAGGTGAGAAGCCGGTGAGAGGAGAGAGGGACAGCGAGGGGAGTGGGCAGAAGGGCCCTAGAGGGCACAGCAGCTTGAGAAACCTGCAGCCAGGGAGGGGGGCTGTTTCTCCTCCATGCTTGAGCAAAGCTCCCCTCTTCCAGCCAAGGTCCCCTCTTACAGCCAGGAGTCCTGGATTTGGGTGGGAATGGCCCATCCCCGAAACTGGACTGAGATCCTTTGCTGGTTAGCGGTAGCCTGGAGAGAGCCGGTGTTGGTGTGAAAGCAGGGCAGGGTGCGAAGGCGCAGCAGCTGGAGGCTTCTTAGCACTTTTCTTGCAAATGGAGGTCCAAGCAGCGTCCTCCAGGGCTGCAACATCCTGTTTTCCCACACCCTAACCCTTCTGGCTTCTGACTCCTCCTCTTTTACTGCAACTCCTAACCTGTGCTCTGGGATAAAGACAGAAGCTCCCACAGAGAGGTGGGAGGGACATTCAAGAGGGAGGGGACATATGTATACTTATGGCTGATTCACATTGATGTATGGCAGAAACCAACACAACATTGTAAAGCAATTTTACTCCAATTAAAAAAAAAAATTCTCATACACTCACCTGGACCAGAGGTCTTAACCCTTAAGCACGTCCTTACTTTCCTCTTCCCATTCGAGACAGAGCCTGTGTTCCTGCCTGCTCCCTACATAATAATCCCCCACACTCTGCACACCAAGGCAGGGGCGGCCACCCCCACCCACCTTGGCTGACCCCTACCCTGTTTGCTCAGACACTTTCTGTCTAGTCCCTCTCCTTTATTCACCACTCCTTTCCACCAGGACCTGCCTTCAACCTGTCAGGAGCTGTCTGTCTGGTGGCCCTCTCCTTGATGGATGACCAGGTAGCTACACAGGTTAAAGAATCCAAGCTGGAGTGTTAATGAGTCATAGTGACTTGATAAATTACCTCTTCTGGGTAACATTCACACACTGACGGACCTTTTCAGTGCTTTAGTCCAAAGGAGTGCGGTGTTGTACATAAATGTTCTGTGCTGGCATACGTAGTCAGATGGAGTGGGGCAGAGGAATTCCTTTTGCTCCCTTAGAGCACTGCCAATGAACTGTCCTGGGAGTATGTGTAGAGATACAGAGGGCAGAGGGTCAGGATTTTTTTAATGTTATGGTTTAAAGCAACCAGATTAAAAAATGAGTTGAATAGACATATCTCCAAAGGAGACATAAAAATGGTCAGTAAGCAATTGAAAAGACATTCAACATCACTAATCATTCAGTTCAGTTCAGTCGCTCAGTCGTGTCTGACTCTTTGTGACCCCATGAATCACAGCACGCCAGGCCTCCCTGTCCATCACCAACTTCCAGAGTTCATTCAAACTTATGTCCATCGAGTCAGTGATGTCATCAAGCCATCTCATCCTCTGTTGTCCCCTTCTCCTCCTGCCCCCAATCCCTCCAAACATCAGGGTCTTTTCCAATGAGTCAACTCTTTGCATGAGGTGGCCAAAGTATTGGAGTTTCAGCTTTAGCATCAGTCCTTCCAATGAACACCCAGGACTAATCTCCTTTAGAATGGACTGGTTTGATCTCCTTGCAGTCCAAGAGACTCTCAGGAGTCTTCTCCAACACCACAGTTCAAAAGCATCAATTCTTTGGCACTCAGCTTTCTTCACAGTCCACCTCTCACATCCATACATGACCACTGGATGGGAAACACAAATCAAAACCACCATGAGATACCACTTCATACCCATTAGAATGGCGGCTATCAGCAAAAGAGAAAATAAGTATTGGTGAGGAGGCAGAGAAATAAGAACCTGTGTATATCATTGATGAGAATATAAACAGTGGAACTGTTGTGAAAAACAGGATGGTGGTCCATCAAAAGTTCAAACCTAGAATTACTGTATGACCCAGGAGTTCCACTAAAGGGGATGCACCCAGAAGAATTAAAAACAAGGTCTTGAAGAGCTGTTTGTACACCAGTGTTCACAGCAGCATTATTCACTATAGACACAAGATGACGGCAACTCACGTGTCCAAGAACAGATGAATGGATAAAGGAAAGGTGATGCATCCATGCAGTAGATTCAGCCCCCAAAAGAAGGAAAGTCTGACACATGCTACGGCATGGATGGATCTTGAAGACACTATGCCCAGTGAAATAAGCCAGTCACAAGAGGACGAATACAGTATGATTCCACGTATAAGAGGTTCTTCCAGTAGTCAAGTTCAGGGAGACGGAGAGTAAAATGGTAATTGCCAGAAGTCGGGGAGTGCGGTAGGGAATTATTGTTCCATAAAGCATGGAGTTTCAGTTTGGGAAGATGAGAAGGTTCTAGAGATGGATGGTGGTAACGGTTGTGTAACAATGTAATTGTACTGATACCACTAAACTCTACTCTTAAGATAGTTAAGATGGTAAACTTTATGTATATATTTTTTATTTTATTTTATTTTATCTTTTTATTCTACATTGCAATACTGTATTTGTTTTGCCACACATTGACATGAATCAGCCACAGGTGTACACGATCTCCCAATGCCAAAGCCCCTCCCACCTCCCACCTCATATCATCTCCTTGGATCCTCCCGTGCACCAGCCCCAAGCATCCTGTATCCTGTATTGAACATAGACTGGCATTTCATTTCTTACATGATAGTATGCATGTTTCAATGCCATTCTCCCGAATCATCCCACCCTCTCCCTCTCCCTCAGAGTCCAAAAGTCCGTATAATAAAAATTTTTGAAAAAGAAGTCATGATTTATTGTAAAAGAAAGATAAATAGATTAACCCAGATTTGGGTGAGGAGCTCTACTCTGTATCTTGCAGTCAGAGTCTATGACAAAGCAGGATCAAAGTCCCGACCCCAGGTTAGAAACCAGGAAGGACTGCCAGAGGTTATCCTTGTAGACGATGGGCTACACCGGGGCAGGCAGCTGGGTACGTGAGGAACAACAGTCAGCCAAACCAGAGCTGGATCTCTGTGTTGCCAACCCAGTGCTGTGTGAATTTGGACAAGTGATCATCCTCTCTGAGCCTTTGTGTCTGGATAGCACCGGTAAAATAGGGCAGCAATGCTAACAGCACTGGAGCTGATGTCAAGCTAAGTGCGGTCTGTCTGTGGGGTGGGTACATAAGGAGGTCCCTAGCAAATAGAAGGCTCTTGTGAAATGTTAGCTCCCGTATTAGTCCCTGAACTTTCTGCGGAGGAGGGAGGGTTTTCAGGCTGTTTAAATGCCAGCGGCTGCCTCCGATGACAGGGGAGGTTGTACTGTTAATGGGTGAGCATGTGAGATGTCCTTTTCCATGGTGTTGAGCAGAAATCTAACGTGTTGGAAGTGAGCTGAATAGTGAGGATTAAGCTTGGGGCTCTGACTGTAGGAGATGCCCAGTCTTAGCCTGCGTGTGGATCCTGGTGACTCTGAAAGGAAAAGAATTACATAAAGGCTCGGGAGCCTCTGCTCTGCGCTGAGGGAGGGGTACAGATGGGAGGAGACAGGTCCTGCCCCCCTGCCAGCTGCTCCCAGGCTGGGCAGTGGGGGCAGTGTGAGATGGAGAGTCAACAACCACCCTGGGGGCCTTTGAGAAAACAGATGTAGCCTCTTCTGCGTTTGGTGTCATTGATGGGTGATCGAAACCAGAATGGCAGAATTCTCTCACTTCTATTTCTCCTTAGTAAATAATTTCAAAGAACATGCTATAAATGTATGGTTTACAGTCTGAGCTGTGCCCCCTGGTCTCCTTGCAATTCTTTGTCTTCAAAGCCTACTTCATTCTTCTCAGCCCCATTCCAGGCCTTTCCCTCTCTCAGTACCCCAAGCCAGCTCTGCGTGCATACGTGTCTGATTCTGCGACCCCATGGACTGCAGCCCTAGTCTCCTCTGTCCATGGAATTTTCCAGGCAAGAATACTGGAGTGGGTTGCCATTTCCTTCTCTAAGGATCGAACCTGTGTCTCTTGCATCTCATGCATTGGCAGGCAGTTTCTTTAGCACTGTGTGCCCTCAGTGAAGACACACCTTCACTGACATGAGAAAGCCCCTCAGGTGTGGATCAACTCTTCTGCCTGTGCTCTCCAAGGAAACCTTCTGTTTGTCTGAAAAAGAGAAATGGTCATACCTTGGGCTAAATTTCCTGCTTCCATCTTTCCGTCTCATCTAGGACCTTCCCTTTATTATTACAGATTACCTCTCTACCTTGCCAGCCTCACTTTCCCTTTCCCCCTGTTTTCAGCCATGTTTAAAATCTCTCATCAAAAGAAATCTTTTTAGTCTTTTTTTAAAGCTATTCTTCTTTTACCCTTTTCACTAAACCTCCAAATTTCTCAATTTTTTGCTAATGCTTATTGAACATCTGTTGTATATTCTAAGTGCTTTACCTCTGTTATATTTAATCGTAACAACAACCTACGACATAAATCTTGTTATAATCCCCATTCTATAGTTGATGAAACTGAGACTCAGTGAGCTCACCGCTTGCCCGGGGTGACACGGCTGGTGAGTGGTGAAGCCAGGATTGTGACCCGGGTTCATTACAGCTGCCCCGTCCTCCAACCATGAAAGAAGCCTGTCAGCTGCCCCCAGCAGCTCTCCCAGTGCCTCGTGTGGTCCGTGTACTCTGGAGCTCTGTGTCGTTGTTGCTGCTCAGCTGTCCAGTCATGTCTGACTCTGTGGCCCCGTGGACTGCAGCACGCCAGGCCTCCCTGTCCCTCACCATCTCCTGGAGTCTGCCCAGCCCATGTTCATTGCTTCAGTGATCTGGAGCTCTGTAACCGCTCAGTAAGTAGCCCTGGGGATTTGCTCCTTCGCGTCCCAGATACCACTCTCCTGGCTCCCTCTACGCAATGCCTTGTGTATCTGTAGCAGCTCTTCTTCCGTTGTCCCCCGACCCCATCCCCCACACACATCAGTCTCTGCCCAGGCTCTGTCCTTAGCCTCTTGTCTTGTCTTGCACATGCCCTCTGGATGATTTTAACCATACCCTGTATCTACAGTCCCACTATGCCCAGAGTCTCAAAATGAACTCATGACCTCCCTCATTTCAATCTGTTCTTGCTCCTTTCTTCCTGAGATTGGTTAGCAAAACCATTTAAGCTAGAAATCATGGAAAACATCACTGATGATATCTTGCTCTCATCTCTAACTCTAATCGGAGAAGGCAATGGCAACCCTCTCCAGTACTCTTGCCTTGAAAATCCCATGGACGGAGGAGCCTGGTAGGCTGCAGTCCATGGGGTCGTTAAGAATCACACATGACTGAGCAACTTCAATTTCGCTTTTCACTTTCATGCATTGGAGAAGGAAATGGCAACCCGCTCCAGTGTTCTTGCCTAGAGAATCCCAGGGACAGGGGAGCCTGGTGGGCTGCTGTCTATGGGGTCGCACAGGATTGGATACGACTGAAGCGACTTGGTGGCAGCAGCAGCAGCAGCAGCAGCAGCAGCTAACCCTAATGGATAACCAAGTCCTCTTGAGTTTATTGTCTAAACAACTACAGGCCCTCTTTCTTTCTCTTTGTTCCTGCTGTTGTCACCACCCTGGTTTAAGACCTTATAATATTTCCCTTGACCGCTTATTGTCTTGCTTCTGCCATTGTCCCCTCTAGTCCATCTGCCGCACAGCTGCCAGGAGCTTTCTAAAATGAGGTCTATCATTCTGCTCTGGACATGCCCTGTCTTCCAATCATCTAGAGGCTCAAGTTCAAGTCCTGATAGGCATTCAAGGCTGCTTAGCACCTGGCTCCTGTGTGCTGGTCTCATCTTCCACAACATACCCCACCTGCCACCTACGTGCACCTAAAGGTGCCTTAATTCACATTAGCTTCTCATAGAAGGAAAACATATCCATGCCAGCATCACAGAGCAGGCAATTCAAGATCTATCTGTTGCAGCGTGCTTTCTTCAACAGTAATGGATAGCTCCCTCCTCCTCAAACTTAGATCAAACCACCAACAAGACACCTCACACACCATTTTTATGGTGAGTTGTTCAAGTGTACCTGTCCTTGGCTACATGGGGCAGGGACCTTGCAGGGACCTCCCCAGGGACCAATTCTGCCGTGAAAGTAGGTGGCATGGGCGTGTAGCACATCTTAGGCACACTCTAAATGTTAGTTTTCTTTTGTTTTGACACATAAATGGAACAGGTGCCAGGAGACTCTAGATAGAATCATAGAATAATTTTCAAAAACTGGGAAAAGATAGAAACTAAAAATGACGGTGTGGGGGAGGGAAGCCCCTCCCTTCCACATGAAGCCACACTGCCTTTAGAGAAGAACCAGCTTGTATTCAGTCAAAACAAGTCATGTCAAAAAAAAAAAAAACCTCATCTCCTGTTTGCATAAGGAAGCTGGACTGGTAGGAGAAGAAAACTTTGGAACCACAAGATACCTTGGTTTGAACAAAGCTTTTGCCAGAACCTTTCACTGCTCCTTGTGGGCAAGGCTGAGAAGCACAGTTGCAGCATAGTCATTGATCCATTAAAGTGTTGAATTGGAGGAGAACTTGGAGCCATCCGATCTAACCTGCTCACTTGCAGATGAAGAAACTGAGACCCTAAAGGCTCATTTTTCTAAAGAAAAACAGCTTATTAGCAGCAGAACGGGGCCCATGGTCTATTTCTTCCATTTCCAGAGCCTCTGCTGACACTAGACATTTCCTAGAGTCTGTTGGTTTGTGGCCTTCTGAGCAATCGTGCCCAAAGAAAGCTTTCTCACTGGCTGCAGTCTACCTGATGGGAGATGTCAGATGATACGCTGTCTGCCCATTCAGTAATTTATCAGACTTAAGAGTGTAACCCTTGAAGGCATGTTTTGCAAGTAAGTGAATGAGGGACGTCCCTGGTGTTCCAGTGACTAAGACTCTGCACTTCCAACACAGGGGCCCTGGGTTCAGTCCTTGGTCAGGGAACTAGATCCCACATGCCTCAGGTAAGAGTTTGCATGCCCCAGCTAAAAACGATCCCCCATGCTGCAAGGAAGATCGAAGATTTCGAGGGCCACAGCTAAGACCCAGCACAATCAACTAAACAAGTAAATAAAAATATTTTTTTAAAAATAAGTGAATGACACAGATGCAGAAGGGCTGGCTGATACGTGGGACTGTAGAATCGGGATCCGAAATACCTTTCAGACTGGAATGATGGGCCGAAAGTAAGGAGTTGAAACTTAATAGGAAAAAATGGGAAGTCTTGAGCTGAGGTTTCCAAAAAAATCAATTCCATAAGTACGGGCTAGGGAAAACTCGACTTGATGTAGGTTCAAAAGTAAAGACCTATGTGTCTGAGTTGAGTACAAGAGGATCTTAGGGCATCTTAACTGCTAAAATAGCCACAGCAAGGTGTCGAAGACTATTCTTGTTATGAAATGATGAAAGTGAGATTCCAAAATGGAGGCTGTAGTGCTTCCACCTCAGTTTGTCAAAATTCCTCTGTAAGTGTGATGCTCAGAACTGGAGCCCTGGCTCCGTGAGCTCTAGAGGGCAGAACTTGGGAGCTGGAGGCTCACAGATTTTAGTTCCACTCAGGGAAAACATTTCAACTGGGTTTCCATGTCCAGCAATACATCCATACAAATCATGAGCTCTGTGGGCTGGAGGCATGACCCTCTATCAGAGAAGCAGAGAAGAGTCACCTTGGGGAAAAAAAAAAAAGCTAGACTTGAAAACACAATTCTTCTCTTTCTCAGCCCAGCACCATTCTCCAGGATAACTGGTAGTTTTAGTTTCAAATTCCAGCCATTTAGTCACTGAGCACCTTCTATGAACAGAATCCTGAGTGTCCACCTAATATGGACAGAGTCCTAGGTGTGTGGACTTCAGTAGTTTGGGCTTGTGGGCTCAGTAGTTGTAGCTCTCTGGTTTTAGAGCTCAGGCTCAATAGTTGTGCATGGGCTTAGTTGCTTCCTGGCATGGGGGATCTTCCCGGACCAGGGATCAAACCCATGTCCCCTGCATTGGCAGGTGAATTCTTAGCCACTAGACCACAGGGAAACCCTGAATAAAGTTACTTTAGTAGATGACTTAGAAATGAGGAAGGAAACTATGTGTTCTGGGCACACTGCACCACTTATAGCCTCTTTCCTTCTATTGATCCTTTATTAAAAAAAAAAAACACCCACCTTATTGAGATATGATTGACAAAAAGCTGTACATGTTTGTAATATGTACGACTTAGTGCGTTTGGAGATACATATGCTCTTGAGAAACCATCGCCACAGTTCATGCCAAATATATCCGTCCTCTCTAAAAGTTTCCTCCTCTTAGTGTCCCTCTAAAGAGGAAGGAAATACAGGAGAAACAGCCTGCACCCTTCTGTACCCCAGAGTAAGGGATGAGACGGTGGGGGCGGCAGATGCGATGGGCAAGGGGGCATTAGACAGTAAGCATTAGACAGAGGGGGCTGGTTTAGCGAAGGGAAGAGAAGGCTGAGAGAGGGGGCAGGGAGGTGCCCCAAGCAGCAGGGGCGAGTCTGAGGCGAGGCTGAGGGAGTGGCGCCCGAGGACTGTATCGTTAGGAACCTTGCCCAGGAGGGGGAGAGCGTGTGCGTCCGCTGCAACGCAGCTTAAAGACTTCACAACCCCTCAGGCCCGGCTCTCCAGCCGAAATGGACTTATTTATTTTTAATAGAGCCCATTTGAGGTAGTTGTGTTTTCAGAGGCTGATGTCCTCGTAAGTACTTTTCATTCTCACAGGTTGAAAAAAAATCCTTTCATGCTGAGCCGGGGAGCTGGGTGGAGGGAGGTACCCCGCAGCCCGCTGCAGCCTGACTCACTGAGGGGGAGGCTCACGCCCACCCCAGAGAGGCAGGGATGGTGGAAAGGAAAGTTGTGACTAAAGCAGCAGGGAAAGGAGTGGACGAGGGGAGGGAAGCGGGGAGGCCAGGCCTGGCTGCCCCCTCCCCATCCTTTTCCCTGAACATGGAGTGTCGATGTAGTCATGGCTTTTAAACAACATTACACACACTTGTCGTCCGAGATAAAATGTTATTAAGATTAAATGCTGAGCAGGGAACGGAATCCGACTTCCCACTGTCATATTTCAGCTCCGGTGAGTGATTGCCTTTCCGTAGCCCCAGCTCCTAAGCAGGGAAACGGCATTATTATCATTAATAAGCCCATAATGGGGAAGAGAAATTATAAACATTTCTGCAACAAGCGGCCCTCCAGTGTTAATATTTTATGAGCACACAGAGAAGCTGGCAACTGAATGTAAATGGCAGCTTATACGTAACTGTAGTGTAAACATGCATAATTAGGTTGGGGTGGCGGGAGGAGGGGAGGCTGGGGGCAGTGGGCGGAGGGTGGCTCTTAGGGTGCTGGGTGGGGCCCCAAAGACAGAGTCGGCAGCCCCAGGGTTTCTGTCACCAGTGTCTCCTCTTCCTGCTGCTGCGTGTTTTCAGGCAAGCCTATGTTTCGGGGACCCCCATGGGCAGGGAGGCCGCCGTTGACCCTGCACCGTACACAGCATCCTTTGGCACTGGGCTGCTTTAGACTTTAAGTTCTCTGGGGATGGACAGTTATGAGACTAAATGCTGCTTTCTGGGGCTTTTAGGTCTGTTCACGCATGTGTTTCCTCCCACTTAAGGTAGTGTCTGCATCTGAAGGACGGAGAGCCTATCTTCTATGACTTGTGTACTTGCCAAGTGCATGGCATGTATGTTGCAGGAACCCTATATCAATACATATATATGTGTGTGTGTGTATTGTTGTTGTTGTGTAGTCACTAAGTCATGTCCCAGCTCTTTGTGACCCCATGGACTGTGGCCTACCAGGCTCCTCCATCTGTGGGATTTTTCCAGGCAAGAGTACTGGAGTGGATTGCCATGTCCTTCTCCAGGGGATCTTCCCAATCCAGGGGTCAAACTCATGTCTCCTGCATTTCAGGTGAATTCTTTACCATATATATGTATATATATTTGGTTAATGGTTTTGGTTTGAGTTTTTAGCCATGGGACCTTTGGTTCAAACCAACTGTTTCATGGGAGGCCAGTGGACAAGAGAGTTCCTCTGACTAAAGCAGGGGAGGGGCCGAGAGCCGCCCCCCAGCCACCCCTCCTCTTCCAGGAGCCCCCAGAATCACCTTGGTGGAGCACAGTGCAGGGGACTACTAAAAGACTCCCCCTGTCTGTTTCCAGATGACAGAACTGATTTCCAGAGAGAGGTGACCTGCCTGTCCCTGGACTAGAACCCAGGTTCCCCCATCTTCTAGGGGGACAGCTTGGTCAAGGAGTGGGAGCTGGGTTCTTCCTCCAGCTCTGCCATTACCTGGCTGGTGGCCTGAACAAATCCCATCGCATCTCTGAACCTCCCTTTCCCATCTGTAGAATGAATAAGACAGTAAGATGACCTCTCATGTTCCTTTCCAGCTCTGAGGTTTTAAGCAATGTGCAGACTTGCAGGAAATTTACATTTTCCAGGGCAGTAACCAAGGCGACAGGTGTTGAGGCCAGCAAGGGATAACCTGGAGACCTGTTGATACCTCCACACCTTCCGAGGCCATCAGTCACTCGCCCGAGTTCTGCCCCTTGGACTTTAAGCCTCCCCGGCTGGGACTTTGATTGCCGCCCCTCACCCCCCGCATTGTGGTGTTTGCCCACAGCAGGCTCAGCCCAGGAGGGCAGGAGCCACAGTGCCCAGCATAGTGCCTGGCTGAGAGCAGGTGCCTGATAGAATCTTGCACAAATGATCGGTTGGACTAATGAATTGGTTAATAGATTAGTTGATGAACTGAGCGGCTTTCTCTTTGTTGTTGCTTTCAGTATAGTCTGTGATTTCATGAACTATTTATTGAATGCCGACTATGAGCCGGCACTGTGTGACTGACTTTACAAAGAGACAAAAATGCCTCTGGCTGGAAGTGGTCTCTTTTCCTCCCCCTTCCTCTATCCCCCGCCTCCCAGATTTTCCCTTTCCCTCTGCTCCTATTCATTATTTCTCTCTGCAGTTATGTTATTATTGGCCTTGGCAAAGAGTTTCAGGGGTGTCGTTTGTCTGAGCAACATTATGCAGAATTAAGTTCCAGGGTAATTTCAGATGCAAATACCTGTCCTCCAGGAGAGTGTGAATTAAGCCTGCTGGTCTCAGCTCAGCAGAAGCGGCTGCATTTGAATCCAGGTCCCTAGCAGTCAGGAAAGCTGGCTTGAGGGGTGTGTGTGACCCCTCCCAGAGCCTCCTCAGGAGTCTCAGATGTGGCTCCCAAGGGTGGGAGGCAGCCTTGAGCAATCATCACGATCATCCCTCATCGCTCAACTGAGCATCTAGAAAGCTGGGGATCTCTGCCCTGGCCTCTTCCCTCCCCTCCGTAAGCATATTTTATAACCAGCTGGCAGGAAATTTTTCTTTGCAGTTAACCTGATCTTTCTTGCTATGTGCTACTCTCCTTTAAATACTTACTTCTCAGATTGCAATCTGCCTCCAAAGTACTGGAAGATCTCGTTTAAAAACAGATTCTGGGGTAAGGCCTGAGAGTCTGCATTTCCAACCAGCTCTGTGGTGATGCTGTTCTGCAAAGCACACTCCAAGTAGCAAGGTTTTAAAAATTAGATGGGCAAAAAGAAGGCAAAACAAACATAAAAGCAAATAGCCTTGCTGATTTGACTTTATTTGTACGGTCCCTTAAACATTTCCATTTCTGCTGAAAACTACTCCTTGTCTGCCAATTCCTTAGCCTCTGTGGGTCTTGGTTTCCTCATTAGTGAAACAGTGAAGCAATTCTCTCCAGAGTCGTGATGAGGGTTAAGGCTCGGTACCTGGCCCAGAGAGAGAACTCGGCATCTGCGGACAGTACCTGTTGAAACAGAAGCCCCCAGAAAGAGGAAGGAGGGTAGCTATGCCACTTCCTGGGGTTATTAGGTAAGAAAGGGATCCATGCAACCCTGAAGTCTGTCCTTCACATGGACCAGTCCTCAATGATACCTGGTAACCAAGTGCTGAAAATGTTACTCAGCTTCCACAGAGAGTTTGGAGGGTGCCAAACTGCTTAGGTTGGCCTTGATTTAAAAGGAAAAAAAGGACTTTGTGTAGCTTAGAGTATCTTAATAGCACTTAACAGATTTGAAGACAATGCTGACGATTAGATTGGACATTCATTTGGGGTTTTTATTCTTTTCAAAGTTTTTTCCCATGCCTTCTCTTCGCAGCCCTTTAAGGCAGGTATCACAGATGTTAATCATTCCTACCCTGCATATGATACAAGACATGGAAGGGTTCAGGGACATGCCCAAGTTCAGGTGGGTTGTCTTTGATGAAGCCTAGCCCAGACCCCGGCCTCCTGTTCCGCGTTCTTCCTGCTGCCCTGAAAGATGGGGGCTGCCTGTGTATGATGGGAAGAGGCAAGGAAGAAGGTAGCTCTTTGCTCTGACATCGACCGAGGGCAGCCCCTCCCCCTCCCCAGTGTTTCCTGACTCGTGTCCTGCTGGGACTCAGGACTCTTGTTGGGGTACTCAGGCCTGGCCTGGGCCCAGCTCAGGGAGCAGAGCTCCCACAGTCCCCTGCCTGGAGATGAGAGGCGATCATGGGCTGCCGGTCCCCCATGAACCCAGGGGCCATGTGCAGTGGCTCATGTGCGCAGTCAGCCATGGTCCTCCCACTCAGCCCCCTGGGGTTGACACCTCCATGGCACGTCTACGCTCCAAACTCTGTGAGTCATTATCTTCCCAGACACCATTCTTTTCTTCCTTGATGTTTCTGCTGCTAAGAATTCATCCTTCTGCCCCTCTTCTCCCAGCACTGGCCTTCTTTCCCCTGGGGCTAGGGAGTGTCCAAATGAGTTTCTCCTTCCTCTGACTGCTGGCAAGGAGCAGGGGCATTGGGTGGCCTGTGCCTCTTCTGGACCTGGGTTCTGTCTCAGGGCTTCCCCGAGACCCCCTTGTGGCTGGAATGCCGGGGCCTGCGAGGCCACAGGACAGCTCTGGTCAGATCCAGGTCCACACTACACAGCTATCTTTTTCCTGAGGTCCCTGGGCACCTTTGTATGGGAGTGCAGGCCACCTGCCTCTCTAAGCTTCCCTTAACAGTTTTGCTAATTTTTCAGAGCCATGATTCCTTCCCTTGCAACCTAGAGAGACCGCTCTTCTAGGCTTTGATTCCTTCACTTTTCAAACCACTTTTCAAAATGGTAATATTAACCTCCCAGGGTCTGAGGGAGTGTTCCGTGTACCATACACTGCTAGGCACACAGTGGATGCTCAGTGAATGGTTATTGGAACAAAATGCTGCAGAAGAGTTAGGGATTTAAATTCAGATTGGTTTCCCAGTCCGGGTGGCCCTTGACCTCCCTCCTCCATCCATGCCTTCAGCTGTGAGCTCTGTGGCTTCCTCCCCCTGTGGTCGCTTCTTCTTTCTCGCCACTTCCTGTGCATCTTCTACACCCAGTTCTGGGCCTTCCTCTCACTGCTCCACATTCTGCATGACTTTCTGCTTCCCCGTGCCTGCAGCCTCTGGAGAGAGAGGGTCAGTAAGGGACTGAGAGAGTCACTTCCTAGGCAGGTTGATAAGTCTAGGGGTCCCCCAAGGAGAGAGGGGTCTGGAACTCTCAAGGAGGAAGAAAGGACAAACTTATTTCTCTACATTCCTTAGGATTATATAACAACAATGTAATCTGCCTGAGGGCAGTCTCTGGATTAAACCTTCTCTTTACAAGGATTATATAACAGCAATGTATTATGTATTCTGCCTGAGGACAGTCTCTGGATTAAACCTTCTGGCTAATTCTGTTATCTTAAAATGTAAATTATGGGAGTAGGTCTGGTGAGGTCTTTACAACCTCCAGACCTTCTTTGGATTAGTTGGAGAATATATAAACTCATTGCTAAAACTAACAAGCGGGTACTCTTTCTACCCTCTTCTGATGCCTATGTCAGAAGCTTTCTCTATCTCCTTTATACTTTAATAAAACTTTATTACACAAAAGCTCTGAGCGATCCAGCCTCGTCTCTGGCCCCGGATTGAATTCTTCTCCTCCGGGGGCCAAGAATCCTGGCGTCGTGATTCAACAACAACCTTTCAGGACTATCCCCAGCCAGCAAGCTCCTCACAGTCACAGACTCTTAAAGAGTGGAAGACACACCTGGTGGGTCACCGTCCACTTTTTCTACCCTGTGCCTGAATCACACGTTTCTGGAGCCAACTTACGAAGACTTTGAAAAGACAGCGCTAAATCAGTGGGGGTCCTCACGACCATCATGTGAATCATCGTTGCCGGGTTGGTGGAGGGTGGTCCTTGCCACTGAGGTTAAATTTCAGAGGTCCGGGGTCCTGGTGACCACACTGCTTCTTTCTCCGTCCCTAGGTATATGCTTGTGGTTGTTTGGTCTCTAAGTGATGTCTGACTCTTTTTGCAAACCTGCGGACTGTGACCCGCCAAGCTCCTCTGTCCATGGGGTTTTCCAGGCAAGAATGCTGGAGTGGGTTCCCATTTCCTTCTCCAAGGTATATGTCTGCCTCATCCTTAAAACTCTGAATTCACCGTGCACCCATGTGCTCCCAAGAGAGGCTACTGGAAGGCTCTACAGTCACTTACCCCTGAGGGATTCTGAACTGGCCACAGGCAGTCGGGGGAGAACTTGGCTCAGAAAGGAGACACCAAGTTTCAGAGGAGCTCATAATGGGGCCCCTGCAGAGGGAGGCAGGGACCCCAGGTGCAGAGGCTGGGGAATAGCCCCGAACTAGGCTCTGTTCTCGGCCCCATCAGCGGCATAAGCGTGCCCAGTTACTCTTTTTCCAAAGGGCAGGGTTGAACCCAGTCCATGCCATGCTGTGCTCTATAAGTTGCTCACGCCTGATCCTCATGAAGGGCTGTACAGGCCCTTTTACTGCACCTCTGCCAACGTGAGGGGCAGGTCAGCGTGGGGGATTTCCTCCAGCTCCTGGAGTAAACCAACTGTTCCCTCCCCCACCCCTGCTCTCTCCCATCCCAGGCTGCCTTTCAGAGTCAGGCTCAGTTCTGCCTGCCTTGCAAGCCTCAGGTCAGGAGCTGGCACCCCTGTGGTGTGGGGAAGGGAGCCTAGAGCCTCGATTCTGGGTCTCAGCTTCTCCCTAGCCCTGTCTCAGCAAGCTATTGCCTCTAAGCATGCTCGTCAGCCAGCAAATAGAGAGTCAGCCGCAAATAGAGAAACCACCATTGGAAAAATTCCTCCTGGTCTCAAGGAAAGAGGTCACAGCACATCTTTAGGGGACTGGCTCTCCCTAGGTCCTGCTTTCCAAAAGTAAAACTTGAGATGATTTCAAAGTGTCCAGGCTCGCTGCCCATGGGGTGCTCGTCATACCACTGCTAGCCATCAGCATCTTCCTTCACCATGACCTGGCTGTGCAACTTTCAAGACTATCCCGTTCATAGCCACCTTGTCACAAACTTGGCAGAAGGGCAGATAAGGGAGACTTAGAGAGGTGGAGTTGCTACCCAGGTGGACATGCTTTCTATCTCCTCTTGGGGAACTCAGAGCTCACAGCAGCTCCATGAATTCTGGAGTAAGTTGCCATTTCCTTGTCTAGAGCATCTGTAGGTGCCTATCCAGAAATCTCATCCCCTCGGGCAGCAGGGCTTGCATCCTACCACAGGCCCTGCAACTGGAGGTGATGGGGCCTCAGACCTGCCCCTGGGGTCATGAATGCCCCATCACTCTGCCTGAACTCAACTCTGCATGCCTTGCCCATGACCCTGGTATTCACTGACCTGACCATAAAAAGTAGGGATGAGAGAGAGGGTGGGGTGATGAAGGTGATGAAAAGAGCAGCTGCCTGGGCACCAGAAGGCCTGGATTCTACCTTTGGCCATTCACATCTTGGGTGACTTTGTCTAAGTCATACAGCCTCTCTGAGCTTTACTTTCCTCATTAGAAAAGGGCCAGACTGAATTATCCCTAAGTTTCCTTCAAACTCTGAAATTCTGATGCCTACAATTTCTCCCACAGTTATATTGCCCAGTGTGTGACCCGACATCAGTTAATGTCGAGAGATTGAAGGAAGCCTCTTAGAGATCCCTATATACCTCCCTTTTGATGGGGGAACCAGCTCCATTGCCACATTCCCTGTGATGTACTCTGGGTGCTGGCTGGACTGGTCTTGACCTCCACTGGGAGTGAATTTTTGAGCCTTCTTCCCCTCCTAAAGAATTGCAATTAGGCAAGCAAATTCCAGTCCCACCCTTTGGCTAAAGATCTGAGCGCTCAGCAAGCCCCAGCAATATATAAAGAGAGGGTTACTCACTCAACGCCGAGTTCTGTATTTGTTCTCAAGCTCTCACACAAATACCCTTCAATTTCACATTATTGACTAAAAGTGTTTAACATTCAGTAATACATTTTAAATTACACAGAGACATCTTATCAGCATAGAAAAACCAGCACAAAGACAGAATGGGCCACCCTCTTCTGAACCTGGTCTTTTCTTAATGAAACTCCGTCCCTCCCCTCCACCCAGCTCCTGGTTAACGCGAGCCTCTGTGTGTGGTTTAGTTAAATGGATTTGATATGCTGGCATTGTCACCCCACACACCCCCTTTCTCTTTTTGTCTGTTAACGAAGTGTGTGCATTTTGTTCCCGGCTGAAAGCAAGTTCCGATGGGTTTCGTAGCTTTCCGTGTAGGAGGGAGAGGTGGATCCTGATGGAGGCGCTGGCTGGCAGTGGGGAGGCAGGGGAAAGGTCAGGACAGAGCTCTGTGTGTGGTGTGTCCACTTGAATGCTCCCCGTGTCCGAGCTATGCCGTGGGCACAGGGACTGGGAGAGGGCCCACCCCCTTTCAGAAGTGAATCGGCACATCCATGACCCAGGAGAAAGGGATTGACGTTGGGATGGCATTCATGGGATGAAAAATCCTCCTAAAGGTGTATCCCTGTTGCCTATTCCTTGGGAGAGAAGGCAAGGATGGATAAGAAAGTTCTTGTTGTCTGGCTCAAGGGTACCAACAGCATATATGTATCTGTGTGCACTGGTGTCCACCCTTCTGTCCTGCTTTGAAGCCCCTACTGGGACTTTGATGGGGGGTAATGGACAGGCAATAGCCAGCTGTGTGATCAGATAATAGAAGCAAACATTTTTCTGATTCCTCATGCCAGCCAGGAGTCTTCATAAGTGCAATGCTCACTTCTGAGAGGTACCTTATTTCTGTATGGGGAAATAGAGAGGTTGAGTAACTTTCCCAAAGTCGCACAGCTTTTAAGTAGTGGATCCAGGACTTGAACTTGGGTAGTTTGGCCCTGGTGTCCACATACTTAGCTCCTGTGCTCTACAGGAAAGGGCCTAGCAGCAGATGCCTCTGTAGCCTGTCTGCTGTGTGGCCTTAGGCCAGTCACTTCTCTCTCTGACCTTCCATTCCTTACTGGGTTATTAGGAGACTCAAAGACAGAAATGCACGTCAGTGTGCTTTGCTGATTTTGAAGGGATGTTGATGACTTCTGAATAACTGAGCCCAGGCTTTCATCACTGTGTTCCAAAGGGGTCCACATACTTGATGTATGCTTTACACAGTAGGCCCATTGCTTTTTCACTTAGAAGCAATGCAGTCCAGCTTCTGTTGATCTTTGGAGCAATCTAGGCCTGGATGTCCTGGGGACCAGCCATGCTCTGGCCTCTGTGCAATTGTCCTGGCCATTCAAAAGTCAGCATCCCCTCATTTCATACATCATCCATCATGTCATCAGAGGTCATGATAGTATAATTGTCTTTGTAAGCTGCTTCTAATTCTTATTGGAGCAGGATAAGGTACAAATTGGTCAAACAAATAACATAGCTGGTGGTCAATAAATACATCTTAACTGATGGAATAAAGGAATAATGGAATGAGACTGAATGAATGAGTTGGTGAGTGGACCATCCAGAAAAGGGGCATGTCCTCTCCAGAGGATGGAGAGTTATTGGGGCATGATGGGGAGTGAGTAAGTATGGGTCTGACTTCTAGTTCAATCATTTAATAACAATGGGATCTTGGACAAGTTGCCTTCTGCTTTGAGCCTCAGTATCCTCATCTGAGAAACAGAGGGGAAGGACAGAGAAGCCTGCTCAGGGAGCTGTCTCCCCTCCCGCTTCCCTCCATGGCTACTCCAGGTAGCCTTGAGCCTTCAGACTCTTCCCTGGGAGAGGCACATGCCTGTTGCAAACCCATCCGTCACCCCTAGTCTCTGGGTCATGGATCAGACTCCCTCCAGAACTCTGCAGCTCATGGGGGCTTTCTGGTATTGGCTGGGGTAAGGGGTGCATTCTCCTTGTTGCCCCCATAGGGAAAGAGAACACTGAAGAACTCATACCAGCCATCACTCTCTTGAAAGAAACCCTTTCCAGCCTTGACATGTGAACTGGAGGTGGGCTTTGGGTCAGGGTTACTGCATACATCCTGTCTGCCTGGTTGCAAGGAGGTCTGCAGAGGAAGGTCTGTCGCAGGTCTGTCACTTCTCATTAGGATGTGGGAGTTCTTTTCACCTGTTGTGTTCAGAGTTTGGCTTCAGCTGAAATTCACATGCACACTGAAAAGTCCTGCTTAAACAAGGGCATGAGAGGTGGCGTTTGTGTGGGATCTTGAAGGAGAAACAAGAGGAACTTTCAAGGCCGGCGGGGGAGGGTGGAGGCGCTTTCAGGGGAGCGGGAGGGAGTGGTTCCTGTGAGGAAACCTTCAGGTTCAGGCCCACGGCTGAGGCAGGTGGGGAAAGCAGGAAGGCAGCAGAGGTGGGGGGCAGACAAAAGTCATGGGGGACTGGACTAGAAAGACACAGGACAGGCTGGGTCAGTAACTTCCTCTCACACCTTTCTCCATGGGGCACCGCTAGCATTTGAGGGGTGACCCTTAACACCCAGACACCCTGTCTTTGTGACAACCAAAACACCCCAGTTTCCAAATCCTGCCCAAGGGTAAGGGGGCTCGCCCTCACTGAGACCCACTCTGTAGGTGATGAGGGGCCCCTGGAGGATGAAACCTTGGCCTTCAAAAGCTCACAGCAGTGCCCAAGTGGGGAATGGTGGAAGCCGGGTGGCCAGTTAGGAGCTTAAATAATTCTATGAATTTGTGGTGATATTAATAGAAGAGGTTCTTGTGAGCCAAAGGGTTTTATGTGGGTGTTTGTGGTTCTGGCTGGTGCCTTAGGATTCCCAAGGAGGCAGTAAAGAAAAAGCCCAAGGATTCATTTATTAAATTAATTAAAGAAATGGTATCCATTCATAAATCCTCACGTGGGTTTTCTGTTTTCTTTTTAGAGGGAAAGAGGGGAGGATGCTGGGGGTGGGGTGGGGGAGAAACTGAAGGAGAAGGCAGTCTCTGAACAGCCATCACAACTCTACAAATTAAAAAAAAAGAAAAGAAATTCAATAACAGCCCAGCAAGTCAAGAGATTTTTTTTTCCTGCCTCAACTTGAAATCCTCTCACACACACACATCCAGGGGGCCTGGCTTGGTACAGTCTGCGAAAGGGAAGGGGTGCTTGCTTTCCTAGGCTCTGCAGGACCTCATTGTCCTGTGGTCCAGCCAGGGTGGTCTTTAAACGGGGGAAGCCTATATGCCCACAGCCCAGCAAGGCTCCCCGAACTTCAGTGCACCTGGGGGTCATGCAGATGCTGGTCATTTGCTCTCTCGGGAGAGGTCTGAGTTTCTGTGTTTCTAACAAGCTTCCCAGGTGTGGCATGTCCAAGGACCACACTGTTGAGTGACAAGACCCAGAAGCCTTGATGATTCCACCAGGCCTATCCATTTGCAGAGGGGTTGCTGGGTGTTAGCAAAGATTGAAGGTCATGGAGGGAAAGAGAAGGGCAGGTCTGAATCTGTGTGGGTTTTCACCTCCAGTCTAGAAAATGTCGAATGACAAACTGGTCTCAGAAGGAAAATGGAAGAGAAATCAGAGAGCAGAGCCCCCTTGGGACAGTGCTCCCCATGCCACCCTGTGGGCTTCATCTTCCTCACCCCTGTACTCCCGGAGCTGGTCAGTTCCTGAGATCCTTCTCAGGAAGGATTAATAAATAAAATCTGACCATTCTCAAGCTGCTACAAGCCCCGCCCATGCTCCTTTGGAGGGGAGGGTCCCCAGAGGACCTGCCCAGTGGGATGAGCTGGGCTGTCTGAGCTGTGAGACCCTCTCAAGGTGCCCTGCTTGATCTTCCCCCTCTTCAGGTGGATTTGCAAAGCACGAGAGAGGGATAGAGGACAGCTCTGGTGATCCCACAGAGAGATGGAGGCTTGTAACCATGGACAGCAGCCTGGCCGCACGGTGAGGCTGGCAGCGTTGAGCACAAGGCAGGGCAGTCAGCTGCCTTGTTCCAGACTCTGGCCTGAGTCACCACCCACACATCCCAGACAATTCCCAACAGTAAACCAGAAAGTCCCTTTCAGCCCTGGGGCCCTACTTCTGTGCCTTGGTGGAGAGAACTTTCTAGATCCCTGGGAGGCCTCTGCAGCTCTTGGAGCCCCCTCCAGGAAGACTTCTGCACTTTGTGCTCACTGAGGGGGTCTGAGGGGACCTTGTGTAGGAAGTAGCAAGTGGGGGCTCCCCAGATGGGGGCCTACCAGGCTCGGGGCTTAGACGCTGGTTCTGGTTCTTGCTGGCAGTGTGGTCTGGGATGAGTCATTTGGGTTTTCTGGTTTGGATCTCTTTTTGCGCAATATG
The DNA here is from genome assembly GCA_917880005.1 of Nanger dama. Lineage (NCBI taxonomy): Eukaryota > Metazoa > Chordata > Mammalia > Artiodactyla > Bovidae > Nanger > Nanger dama. The sequence continues at coordinate 28,581,558 of CAKJTW010000014.1, read as the reverse complement.
CCCTTTTAGTTCAGGAAGATGGTGGGAGAAAGAACGCCAGGTGGTAGAGCTGAGCCAGTGCCCAAGTGCTCACGTGGTCAGACTCCTGCCTTCAGCCTTAAGATGGTGGCATGTTCACCTGCAGGATGAGCGAGGGATGCGGGAGGCCCAGACAGGTTAACTGAGATGCTGAGAGTGAAGAGATGGAGCCCAGCACTGAGAGCTCTTGCTGGGTGAGGACTGTCCGTATCTAGAGGATTATGAGATGTAACTTGCCAGCCTCACCATCCCCTGCACATCTGTGTCATGGAGAGGAGGGACTCCGATCTAGCTTCAAAACACTTTACAACTATTGGTGGGGACAGTCTTCATGGTGAGCACCTGGCAACCATTCTCCCTGGAGAGGTTTGTGAAGCTTAGCTTCCCTGTGCAGAATGAGCTGGCAAGTCCACAGATCCAGCTGTTGTCCTCAGATCCAGGAGAACTCAGCAGGTTTTCCATAGATTGCATTCGGTAGATTACAGTACAATGGGCTTTGGGCCCAGACGAGAGAAGGTGAAGGTGTCGGGCACAGAGACCCAGGACCCCCACAAGGACAACCAGACAGGGAGGAGTCCCTGGGGTAGATGGGACTTTGGCGGTGAGGGGCATGGCCAAAGTCATGGAGGCATGGCTGCTCATCAAGGTCCAGATAAAGTTCCCATCACCCACCAGCAACAAGATTTCAGAACAGCTGTTGGGTAGTTACCAGTTTTTTTCTTACCTATATATATATATATATATATATATATTTTAACTGAAGTATAGTTGACTTACAATGTTGGATTAATTTCTGCTTTATAGCAAAATGGTTCCGTTATATGTATATATCCATACTTTTTTTTTTTTTTTTTTAAATGTGGCCCAATCTCAAGGCATTCTCAAGTATTCCCCCTCTTGGAGGTTTCCCTGATCCTCTCAGGGAGGAAGGTGACTGCTCTTTCCTGCTGCCCACAGTTGAGCCCCCTCCTGCAGCTCTGACCCCTGATACCTTTGCTAGAGGCCGGGACCTGGTTCGTGGATCCTGGTGCCCGCCAGGGCCCTGTCCCTGCCACCTCAAATCTAACAACTCCTGGAGCTCTCCCTCTGCTCCTGCCTAGCCTTGAGCACCAAAGAGCAGCCAGACCCCACTCAGCGGTGGGTGGCAGTGACCCTATCTCTACCCTGGTGCAGACTCAGAAGCAGGCCTCCCATCCATCTGAAGGTCTTGCAGCCACAGAGACCCAAAGCTCTCCCATGTATGTTAGCTGTGGCTGCAGGTGACCTTGACTTGAATCCTGCACTTCATGTCTTTGAGTCTCACTCTGCTCATCTGTAAAATAGGAGGGGGAGCTATCCCCTACTTCTCAGTGTTATAATTCAATGAGACAGGAAGTGTAAATACTCAATACACTGCCTGGTACCAAGAAGTGCTCAGTAAAGATTTGCTGAAAAGCCTTCTCAGAACCACATCAATCAGTGCTAACATCTTCACTTTATTGAACAGGCTGGACTCAGAGTGTAGTCAGGAAATCGCTTGATTTTCTTTCCCCACCTCTGCCCTTCCAACCTGCTCTGTTACATTTTCCTTCTCTGCACGACATCTCAGCCAATCCTGCAGCGTTTCTGCTCTCTAGCTTTCTAGTATTAAAATCTCCAGTTGCTCCCGCACTTAAAACCCTCTAACGCTCCCCTCTCATTCGGAGTCCAAGTTGAAGTCCTTGCCTGCAGACCTCAGCCCTGCTCTATCTGACCACCTTCATCTGTTCCCACCCTCCCCACACCCTGTCCCAGCACCGTAGCTCCTCACTGTGTCTGACATGGGATTCGCACTGGCCTCTGGCCCTCCTTCCACCAGATATCCCCAAGCCTCACTCCCTCACTGCATTCGGGACTCTCTAAAATATCAGGAGTTATTAGAAATGCCTTCTCTCACCCCCTCTATAAAGTAACAACCCCTCTCTACCCACACTTTCCCTGCCCAGCCCTTGCCCCAGCCTCGTACTAAACCCCATCCGACACACACAGTGTTTACACCTTCATTTACTTTTTGCACTCCCTCCCCTGGGTGGTAAGCCCCAAGAGGACAGAGATGTTGTCCATTTGCCTTCCTGCTGTAGGACCTGAGAGAGTTTCTACACGTTGTAGATGCTCAGTGAATATTTGTTAATGAGTCTCAGTCAAAACTTCAGTGTGTCAGTCATCAAGGCTTCTCCTCTCCTCCTGCCCTGAAGCCTGGGCCCCACCTGGACCAGGCAACCCCCAAGGAAAAGGTGGGATGAATTGTTTTTGCACACTCCTGGCTTCACTGAGGGAGGGAGGCAAGGAACGCGCTGACGGGTTGCGTCTCTTACTGGGCTGCTGCTCTAGCCCCTGCAATGCCCCCTCCCTCGCAGATGGCCCAGTGAATTCTCTGGGGACAGTTCTCTGGGGCCACTAACACCTCGTCCTTCCCCCATGCAGGTGGTGACCTTTAAGGTTGATGTCTCCTGCATCCTCCTTACACTTGTTCTAGACGTGCTCCGCAGCCTTTTCCTTTGGCCCCGGCTGGCAGTTCTGGGGAGCAGTTTCCTTTAAGCCAGTTCCTCAGGGGAGCAGAGCAGCAGGGAGAGTACCAACAGGGCTCAGGAGCAAGGGTGCCTGGGTTCTCACACCAGCCAGATGCTCAGTTCCTCGGTGACCTTAGCAAGACCCCCTGCACTTGTCTGAGCCTCAGTTAGTTACCTTATCTCTAAAATGGAGTTAATAGCAGTATCTTCTTAGTGTGATGTTTAAGTGAGATTCTGTGTGTAAGGTTCTTGAAACAGAGCCTGACCCACAGGAGGTGCTGAATAAAAATGAGCCCTGGTAATGGTCCCTTGTGCCCTCCATAGTGCCTAAGGACCCCTCAATAAGCAGAAGCCCCGTGCCTCCACGGCAGCCCTCCAGAATCTTCTCTGCTGCCTCTGCCCTGGGCCAGGGTCATCACCAGCCCCTGCCTGCAACCCTAGAATTCATATCTAGTTCGCCTTGAGCTCCCCTCGCATCCACCCCCAAATTCTCAGGGCTGCATGGATTCACAAACCCCTCACTCAGACCATGGGTGAGATGTAGTCTTCAGATACGTGCAGAGACCCACAGAGTGCTCTGCTTTCTTCAGAGATCCCCCATTCTGTCATCTCATCGGCTCTCATCTCATCTCATCTCATGTCATCTCATTGTGCTACTTTCCCAAGCAGGAGCAAGGAGGAGCCCAGAGCCTCAGGGCCAGCTCCCCCCACCCCTAAGCAAGCCCCCTCATGGCGACTAGGACCTCTCCTTGGAATGCCCTTGTCCTGCAATGCTCAGCTCTGGGCTTCGCAGGCAATTATGAGACCATGGGAAGCATCCTGTTTTTGTTATCCTGCTCCTGCTCAGTTGCTCGATTGTGTCTGACTCTTTGAGACCCTATGGACTGTAGCTCTCCAGGCTCCTCTGTCCATGGGTTTTTCCAGGCAAGAATTCTGCAGTGGGTTGCCATTTCCTCCTCCAGGGGTCTTCCCAACCCAGGGATCGAACCTGCATCTCCCATGTCTCCTGCCTTGCAGGCAGTTTCTTTACTACTGACCCTCTGGAATATGGTAATGCATTTGAGCTGTTAGAGCAGAAAGGAGACTTGATGTTCAAGTTCAGACCTTCCTGGAAGATGTGAAGAAACCAAGACCTGGAAAGATGAAATGATGGAGCCAAGAGGACTCCACTGGTCAGTGCTTTGCAACCTGCCTCTCAAGCAGAATGGGCCAACCCTGTCTTCACGAACGGCCTTTGGATAGCAGAGTCCCTGGGGCTTGTCCCCACCCCTCGAGAAGGAACTTCGGCAGGGGACTGGGCAGAGCTCACAGCCCACCCACATGCCTCTGCTTCCCAGTGACTGAGGCCTTGGGCCTGCTGGAAAGCCTGTGGCCCTGGGTGCTGCCCTGCTCTCTGGCTTTGTGAAGTGAACCCCCTACGTGGGCTGCTTGTTTGACAGGACGTCTGCTGAGCAGATTCTGGTCCCTCCAGACAGCTCCAGGCCCTCCCGGGCACCCATAATGGAGGCTGCCTGGGAGGAGGCAGCAACTGAGGCCAGCACAGAAGAGCAGGTCTTGGGAACAGCCCCCATCTGAACAACTGTGGAAATGCAACCCTTGGGCCCTTTGGGGGAGAGGGACCCAGACTGTGAAAAGTGGGTTTGGGGGCACGTTGTGCCTGGGGCCATGGGACTAGAAAAAAGACCCATCTGGTGCCCTACAGTTGTTGGAGGTACTTGCAATTGAAATGCAGGGTTAAGATATTGACCAGCAGAAGAGTTTTCCTAACCCTGGTCCAACCTCTTTCCTAGATCCTTTTGTAAGGTTTGATTCATAAAACTCTACTATCTAGTGGTGTAATGGTGTCACTTTTTTTCTCCCTTCCTCCCTTACGATTGATTTTTTTTTCTCATAATCAAAAGTATTAATAGCAGTGATTTTTTTTTTTTTTTGCCAACTTGCAATACTATTGCCAGTCCTTCCCTTGGCTCTCTGCTCTATTTTATTGTTTCAATCATCATGAACTTTTTAATGAGAAAATCTGGTGAGTTTGGAACCTATTAGCAGAATCGCAACTCAAAACCCTATTTCCACCTCTACTTCCTGGTCCCTCCCTCAGACCCCTAACCCTCCATTCATAAAGAGATGTCCCTGGAGCGGGGATCACTCCAGGAGAGTGATCAGCATGGAGACAGAATCATAATCAGAAGAGTCAACCGTTCGATGCAGTTTGCATTTTACCAGGAGCAAGTATTGATAAGATAGAGACTGAACTGGGCAACTGAGAGTCTGTGGGTTCCTTTCAGGGCTACTGGTTGGGGAGGGATGAGAGCTGATGTCGATAGCTGACCTTTACACCGATCGAGGAGCGATGCCCAGGGTCCTCCAGCTTCTCTGCTGGGGAGTGAGGGGGACTGGTACTTAGAAAACCAGCCTCACGGCCAGGCGCATCCGTTTAGTGATCCCATCCAGGAAAGGTTTCCTCCCACAAGTCTGACTGCAGACTGGGAGCCAGGTTGAACAAAAAGGCGGCCCCTGCCTGGCCAGGGGTACAGAGTTCAACTCTGATATTTTTGTGATATGTTTATAAGTGTCCAGAGCCTTGCCATGCTGTGAATGTGTGTTTTGAGAGCAGCACAGTGAGGAAATGGGCTGTCCACGTGGGTAATTACAAAAGCTACTCTGTGTCCTTCATGTCTAACAACTCATCAAGTCTGCAGCCTTGGGAGGAATGTGGCTCTTTTTATCTTCATTGTACAGAAGTGAAGTGTGAGGCACAGAATGGGCAAAAACTTACCTAAGGCCACACAGCTGGGCAATAGCACCGTCAGGACCGGAGCCTAGGCATCTGGCTCTGGCATCTGTTCTCTTAACCATTCCGCTGTCCACCTGATAAGATACTTGACATTCCACAAATCTATACGCTTATCATCTCTTCTGGTCCCAGGGCCGATTTACTCCATTTTCCAAGTGTAGAAATACAGATCATCTAATTTGCCCAAAAGTCACATGGCAGGGAGCAGCTGAGGAACTCAGAGGACACAGGCAGAAGAGATTTAAAGTGCTTTTTCTTTGTGGACTTTGAGTACATTGTTTCTCTTGTGCTATCTGCTCAGCCCTCTGTAGGTATAATCACCCCTTTTCAGTGCACTCAAAAGAAAGTGGGGCTTGGCAGGGGGGCCCTGTGGGGAGTGGGGCTCCTGGATCTAGACGGGGGTAACTGGGTTGCAACAACACGCATCCAGTAGTGTGGGGACACTACCTTGGTGAGTATCCCATTAATATCCAAGGGAGGGAGATTTCCCTGGTGGTTTTAGTGGCTAAGACTCTGAGCTCCTAATGGAGGGGTCTGGGGTTTGATCCCTGGTCAGGGAGCTAGATCTTGCATGCTCACATGCCATAACTAAAGATTCTGCATGCCACCACTAAACAAGAGTGTGTATCCAAGAGGAGGCTTAGCACATGGGCCGGGTGGCACAGAGCATGAAGACAAGGTGTGCTTGCCACTGGGGGCCCGGTTCACCGAGACAACCGTGTCAGCTCTATCTGGCCCATCAGAGACACCTGTACCAGTAATCCTCTCACCTTGTCATCAAGTGGGGCTACGACTCCCGCCTCCCCCTCCACTGAGAACCTAAAATATCCTGTAGTCAGGAATAACTGCACCCCACTGCCAGCCTAGGAGCCCCCATCCGTAGAGGCAGGCTTGACTGGGAAGCCTCAGGAGGGAGCCCCAGCATTGTGCCAGGCACTGCCCACAGCCTTGCACACACGTGGGCGTGAGTCAGAGTGGATGGGCCAGACTGGTATCCACACAGAACATTGACAAAGTAAATTGCCCTGGATGAAAGTGCCATCCTTCCTTATTTCCATGGAAAACCTCCTATTTAGGGCTGGCAAGGTGAGGGGATTGAGGGAAACCTACCACATGGGTGAGACTCAAGGAAAGGAAGGAGTTTAAAGGGAGAAAGTGGAGTATACGCTTCCAGTTGAATCCGTTTCTTGGCACCGCCTTCCCAGTCCCGGTCTAACTTTGTGAAAGTGCACGGAAATAGGAGATAAATAAATGGAAACACTAAGTTCCAGGGCAGCCTAAAAGGTTGGGGAATGAATCGATGCTCTCCCTAGGCAGCTGTCCGAATGAAGTGTAATAGTTAATAAAGGCTGATTGTACACACACAGCTGGGCCAGCAAACGGAGCAAGCTGAGGCCCGGGAGGCTCATCCTTTTCTCCAACCACCCCCTCCCTCGAGTGGTGATCACAGGCTGATTAAATCAGACTTCTTCTTGGCAGCGGATCCAATTAGTGGGGAGCGGGAGCTTGGATGTTACCAATGACTGCACAGGCCACGTCCAGTGATCCTTCATCTCTCTGATTTGCTACCCTGGCCTTGGGGGATGGGGGTGGATTTGGTGGGGGAGGGTGGGGCAGAAAGGATGAAGGTAGGAACAGACTCTGGAGGAAAATAGGACATCTGGCCATCCACACTTGGGGTAAGCCCTGGTGCAAACGCTCTCAAGCACTATGAGGAGAAAGGCAGAGGAAGAGGCAGCATTCTTGCCCAGGGGAGCCGCCCAGCTTCTGGTCGGAGAATCTTACACACAGGATGTCTCAGGAAGGTGCTTAACATAAACAGAAACACCAGCACAGATCTTACAAAAGCAGAGGGTGATTCACAAATCACTGATAGTTGGCTTTGGAATGTATTGATTTTCCTCCCAGAAGATTTACTTACCTAATTCTGCTCGGCTTAAGCAAGTAATAAAAATGTGTTTGCCTTTCTTGATCACATTTAGACTGGCAGCGAGGGGCAAGGGGGCTCCGAATCCTGCTGGCTGGCTGGAGAAAGGTACTTTGGGTTTACAGCTTGTCCATTGAGAGCCATAAAAGCAGGCAATGAAAACTGCCTGGGGAGATAGACAGCACAGTAGAGCACAAGTGGCTGGGAGAGATGGGGCCCTGGTGGGCAGTCTAGGGCCGCTTCCTGGAGGGAGTTTCTACCTGCCTGTGGGAAGAAGCACGGAAACTCACTGTTCACCCAGATGTCCCTGTCCTCCACTTCCACTTCCTCTCTCTAGATGTAGGTAAACCAAATGGCATTTGACGCCCTGCCTGGCATGCAGACTGCCCATCCGGCATGGATGATCGCCTTTAAGCTTGTCACATCGCACTGTCAAGTCTTTGAATCGGTTCAACAAGTATGCCAGGCCCGTAGTGGTGCTCACTCTAAGGGCTACAGGGGAAGCATCACGCAGAACCCTGATGTTTAAAGACATGGGCTGTAGGAGAAAATGAGATACCTTTGACAAATAGAGCAGAGTGCGTCCGTCCGGATGAGCTGTCCACTTGTGGGACTGCCCTGGATGCCGTGGGCTTGTTCTGAAGTCGCTGCAATTGCTTCCATGGAAACTGTGTCATGCGTTTGTGCTGAACTGTTGAATTTCCTGAGTGGCAAACCCTCGTTCAGGGAGCATTTTTCCTTCCAACTTTGCCAAAGAAGGGCCTTGGTATACAAGGTGCCTCCATGAATCTCTGTTTTAATGGACAAGTCATGTGTTTGGGGTGAGGGAGAATGGCCACTTGGAAATCTGAGTGCCCCCAAGGGAAGAGCTGCTGGCAAGGCATTGATGTTGCTTTCACACTCTGAACTGTACAATGAGGACTGCCTGCCCTTCTCTTAAACGGCACTTGGCTGGGAGGCAGGAGGTCTGGATCTGGTCCTTGCTTTAACACAAAAGGGCTGGTTCCCTTGGGCACAACCTTGACCTCTGAGAGCCCTGATTCCTCATCTCCAAAATGAAGGAATCAGATTGGATGATCCTCAAAGTTTCTCTTGTCTCTGAAGACCTGCGATGCTGTGAAATAAAGTCCCCCACCTCCACCCCTTCTCTCTCTGACTTTCTGATACTGTGGCCACAGGCCTTCTATTTTTATTTCCTTTCATGTTCCAGGATCTGAGTATCACTTTTGACTGACTGTAGGTGTAATAGAATTTGTACTTTCTCAAAATTTAATTACTAGCAGTAAACGATCAATCAATCCATTGATTAACTACTTATTGATTTCCCCCTGGCATGGCTCTGAGACAGGCAGGCTGCATTTGGAGCACAATCCTTTGGTAATTGGCTTATCCTGCCGGGTGCACAGCCTCTGTTAAAAGGCATTTGGGTCTTGGTAAATGGCTTTTTAAAAGTATTTATTTCTCAGATCCCTGGACTGCTGTTGGGAGACATTTTATGTGTGCATTGGGTTTAGCAGGTAAGCCCTGAAATATAAGCATAGACTCCACATGACTGCATGACATTCAGTGCAAGAGAGTCAGACCCTTTTTAACTGAGGGTCTCAGGATAAGTTATTTCATCTCAGTGTGCCTCTGGTTGTTGTTTAGTTGCTAAGCTGTGTCTGACTCTTTTGTGACCGTATGGACTGTAGCCCACCAGGCTCTTCTGTCCATGGGATTTCCCATTCCCAGGAATGGGTTGCCCTTTCCTTCTCGAGGGGATCTTCCTGACGGAGGGATTGAACTCATGTCTCTTGCGTTGGCAGGTGGATTCTTTAGTGCTGAGCCACCAGGGAAGCCCTTGCCTCTGACAGCAGGTCTATGCTGCTGCTGCTGCTGCTAAGTCGCTTCAATCATGTCCGACTCTGTGTGACCCCATAGACAGAAGCCCACTAGGCTCCTCTGTCTCTAGGATTCTCCAGGCAAGAACACTGGAGTGGGTTGCCATTTCCTTCTCCAGTGCATGAAAGTGAAAGCGAAAGTGAAGTCACTCAGTCGTGCCCGACTCTTAGCGACCCCATGGACTGCAGCCTACCAGGCTCCTCCGTCCATGGGATTTTCCAGGCAAGAGTACTGGAGCGGGGTGCCATTGCCTTCTCCATAGCAGGTCTATAGCAAGTTTATAAAATGAAGTGTGTGGGTGTGTGGGGCTCCGTGATGTCTAAAGGCTCAGATTCCTTAACTCTGATTCTAACTCTCTGTTTCACAAACAACCTAACTTAAAGAGATGGGGATTTGCATATCAAACGCTGCTGCTGGCTCAGGTTACCCAGTCTTTATCCCTCTTGGGGAAGATGTGGACCCAGTTGGTGCTTTGAAGTGTGAGCATTAAGTGCATTCCTTATGCCAGGCACAGGCCACAGGAATTGGCCCCACAGTTTTCAAATGTGTACCACTTTCAAGGTACAGCTAGCTCTTAGTTACCCACGTAGACAGAAGCATGGAGGAAGGAACTGCAGGCAGACTTCCCCTACCCATGTCCTCTGGGCTCCTCCCTTTCTGTCTAGTCCTTGTGTGCCGAGGAGGACAAATTCATTTCATCGTCAACATTGGCAAAATGACACTATAGGACATGTCTGTCCCTTCTTCCTCTGTGCCTCTCCACAGACCTTTAGTGGATTCTAAAGTCAAGAAAAGAGGTCCTTGGATTATCTATTGGATAGTAGTATCAGATTAGGGCATATGAGAAACAGGAACACACCAGAAGTTAGGAACAGAGCATCAGCCTAGTGCAGAGGTGCCAAGATTTCATTCTGTCCTGGGAGTTGGCAAACACCTCCAGGAGGAATTGCTGCCCATCATCATGGCCTTTGACTGTAGCCTTGGTGAACCCGTATATTTCCCACTAAAGCCACACACTTCAGACTGGGACTTGAACCCACAATCTTCTAACCACACTCCTTGGGTTGGGGCTCAAACCCAGGCACATTTCAGATGGGACTTGAACCCATAATCTCTGGCTTCCGGAGGGGATGTTAATTCACAACCTCCCAGCTGAAACTGCACACCTGGTCACAGGAATTCAACAAGAGGCAAAAGGATAGATAAGAAGTAGATTTATTAATATAGGAGTCTTGTAAAGTGTACAGGCAGGCAGGCAAGTGGGGTCTGCCCTGAGAATTAGGTGGGAAAACAGGTTTATTTAGGGAGGTAGACACTTCATAGATAGACAGGGTGTTGGCCATCTCAGAGGCAAGAGGTTCTGAAAAACAGGATGATTAGTTTTTATGGGCTGGGTAATTTCATATGCTAATAGGTAGAAGGATTATTCCAATTATTTCCAGGAAGAGATGGGAATTTCTAGGAATTGAACCACCACCCACTTTTTGGCCTTTTATGGTCAGCCTTGGAATTGTCGTGGCACCTGTGGGTGTATCATTTGGCATATGCTAATGTATTACAGTGAGCAAATAATGAGGCTCCAAGTCTAGTGGAAGTAAAATTTTCGACCATCCTGGACTGAATCGGTTCTAACCAGTTTTTGTCATATCCTTGATTGCTACGTCATCCTTTTGAAGGCTGTGCCCTGCCCCCTTCCCTCCTGTGTCACTTCCACACTGCAGCCAGAACCTCCTTGTATAGTTCAAACTCGAGGACACCTCTTCCCTCATTTTAAAACCTTTGTTCAAAGGATCGCCAGGGTTCAGAATCAAGTCCAGGCTCCCTGACGTGACACCCAAGGCCTGTCCTGATCCAGCTGAACTTGCCGCTTGCCTCCTGTCCACCTATCTTTCTGCCCTGCACTTAGTAGGTATTCAGTATTTACTGGAGAGAATAAAACAGTGAATGAGAGAGTTTGGTCTTAAATGATAAGGTTAAGGCACATAGAACATACCTAAGATGACGGTGACATGCATCACAACTGCTGTCTTAATTTTCCTTTCTGAAAGGTAAGCAAAGGTCCCTGAAGACCTAGGGGCCAGAGAGGTTCCCTCCCCGCTAAAGCAGGTCTAGCATCACAGGCTTGGTCGGGCCATCAGCCCTAGTTTGACACTTCCATTGTTAAGTCCAGATGTCTCTCTGGGGCCCAGGGCCCCCATGGTCTGGCCCATACCATTCTCTGACCTCATCTTGCGCCATCGTTCTCCTGGTTCACTGGCCTTTGTATAGACTGTTCTGCCTGGAAAGCCCTTCCCCTACACACTTCCCCACTGGCTCCATCTGACTTCTGTCTGTCTTGGGCACTGGTATTTCCCCATGGCACCAAGAAGTCCTTTAAAAAGTTGTTAAATGAACGAGCAAGCCAACATAGACAGCTTGGACTGGAAGAAGCTTCATCAGCCCCGGCCTGCCTCCATCTCTCATCCTCACCCAGCTCAGGCAGATGGAGACCCTGAAGTCCTCCCAGGACCAGATGCCGCAGCCAGCCACGTGCAGCAGGGTTTTCTCAGAGCCTGCCCAGGGGTCCTTCCCAGTCATATGCCCACCCAGGCCAGTACTGCCAGGGCCATTGAGGCTGCCCTTCAGTGAAGAGGCTTGCTTTGAGGGCTGCTCTCCCTAGTGGGGAGCCCTCTGGCTCTCTCCTTTTATGGGGAATCTTTGCTGCTGGATTGGCTGTAATTGTCGGATTTGCATTTGGTACACCTGCAGCGAGAGGCCCCGGGGGCACCTAGGCCTTTGGAAATCAATAGGAATAAACAAACAAATATATTCATAGACTGGGACCTGGAGAGGAGGGGTAGCTGGAGAGGAGGGGTGGCTAGTAAGGAGGAGAGGAAACAAATCAAAGTCCCTGGCTTACTGTCTGCAGCAGGGGACCCACTCCCCACCCCCATCCCCGCCGCCCCCACCAGACCCAACGCGGAGCTCCTTTCTCAAGTACCCGCCTTTTATCCCCACAGTGAAACTGAGACTGTAATTTCAGTGCTAACCTGAATGGGTTCGTTTCCTTTTATTAACTCCAACGTTGGGGTTTTAGGCAAGTTGGCTATTGTTCGAGCCACACTCCTCTCCTCTCTACTCCCCACACTTTGAAGCAGCAGGAACAGTCAGAAGGAGATGGCATTCAGCTGCAGAAGTGCCTGGTGTGAGCCCAGGTTGCCCTGCAGGCAGATGGAAGCCAGCAGCGGAGCAGTGGTGGAGGCGCCAGGGAGGGCCAGCTCTTTCTGCCTAGAACCCGGTGTTGTTCAGGGTCCGGCCCAGGTGCCTTCCTGGGTGCACCTGCTGGGGCCCCACATTTAGAAGGGGACTTGGCCAGCCTTGTAAGGACCCACTGGACTCCAGCACCATGAGGCAGAAAACAACAGCACACTGTGCTCTGTGGCTTACAAGACGCCTTGACACATCCGTGTGTGTGAGCCAAGAGCTTGCCCAGACTCCTGAGACATCCAGCTGCTGGGCGCTGGGGTGGGGGGCTGGGGGATGCACTCTGGCATGAACTGGCCCCATGGGATTTGTAGGCTGTAAAGCACCCTGCGGAGAGTTGCCAGCCTTTCCTCCTGTGGCCCGTGAGCTCCCAGGAGGACAGCTGTCTTATCATCAGTGTACTCCTGCTTGCATTTCCGGCCTGTCATAGACTTTGTAAAGGGATGAATACATGAAAAATGAAGCAAAGAAAATAGGGATAATAATATCCACCTCCCAGGATTGCTGTAGGGATAATAATGTCCACCTCCCAGGATTGGTGTAGGAATAAACGAGATAATGTGTCTAAAGCTCTTCACACAGAATAAATGCTAATAGTGTTTGGTGGTTAGCTTGTTCCCAGGGGATTAAGTTACTTGCGCCAATGTCGGATGCCTAGTGAATAGTGGATCTTCTGATGCTGGGTCCTGTATCCCTTCTTATCCAGGAAAGCAGTCATAAAAATAAATGTGGCTTTAACTGTGTTTGAATACAGGTGGCTCCTAGACAGGAACAAACACTGGGAAAAGCTTTGGGAGAAAAAAAATGGTTGGGAATCAGTATCTCCTCCTTCAAGTGTGAGGAATCAGTCAAGGCAGAAGAGGGCACTGGGCCTGGGAGGGAGGTCCCTAGGGCACTGAATGACCCATAGAAGCTGTGGCTCTGAAGGTGCCCAGCAAACTGCAGCCAGGAGGGGACGTGTTAAGCTGCTGGCTCGACTAATGTGAAGCCAGGATGCGTGGGGATACAGAACTCCGCTGTCATGGATCTGTGGGCTTATTCTGTTTATTGTTATTATTATTATTATTATTGGAGTATAGACAGTTAACAATGTAGCAATGGTTTCAGATGAACAGCAAAGGGCAAAGGGACTCAGCCATACATATACATGTATCCATTCTTCCCCAAACTCCCCTTTTTCTTTCAAAGAGAGTGGAAACCTTCGAGAATGTCAGCTGTCCCTCATGGCTCTCTGTATTCTTATTAGCCAGTATACCAAGCCGTTGGGAAATGGTTCTGCCGAGTATTCACAGTGTTTGCTAACCAGGAAGCCACTGGACGATCTTTCTGGCATATCCACTAGGTGCAGGCATTGTGCCAGGTACTTGGTTTTGTTAATTGAGGTAACATTCACCTAAAGTGCTAGGTACTTTTGAGACATGAACTCAAAGCTCCCAAACAGCAACACCAAGTGGGTATGGGTATCCTTATTTCTGCAGAAATGGAAACTGAACCTCAGAGACATAGTGTGACATGCCCCAAGCCATACAGCAGGGAGGTATCCAAAGAGGCATGGAGCATAGATTGGTCTGAGTCCAAAATCCATACCCTTTCCATCCCACCGCAATGTATAAATGTATGGATTTATTTAAATTGTGAGATAATTAAAATACCTGCTCATGAAGCCAGTGTGCTTTCCTGAGTGTCATTGCTGATCTGGCTACCAGGGTGCCACAGGCCCTCATGGGTCCAGGTCTGTTGTTCTCTGCAATCCTTGCTTCCTGTAGACCCCTTAGCCATTTGCCTGGAGAACCCACCATCTCAGCCTCTCTCTTCCCAGGCCCTGCCCCTCTGCCTCTCGTCTCCGGATGCTGTGAGCCACAGCACTTTCCCAGGGTGCACCGTTGTGAAGCAAATGCTTGCTGTGCTCGCTGTACTTGTTACAGCTCAGTGGAAACACCATGCTCTTTGGAAGAGCAGGGGAGGAATAAATGTTTCAGTCACGCTATAAATAATGTAGCAAGGAAAGATGTTGTGAAAGTGGTGCTCTGGGTTTTGCCAGGAGGTATGTTTTCCTTCTTTCTTTTTTTTCCCCCTTTTACCTTCCCCCTAGCCCCCCCAACCCCCGCCCCGCCTTTATTCAGTCCATACAGAATGCCTCTCACCAGGGATCAGAGGAAAACAGCCCTACTGCAAGGGAAGGAGAAGATTAAACTGTTGAAACTAAACAAATCAATCCCTGTAGAGAAAAGGCAGAGGGGAGGGGAGGTCTGGCCCAGCCAGGCCCTTGGCAGTGATTTGGGGACTGAAAGAGAGAACCTCCCGGACAAGACCCTGTGTCATTCATGCCGGCAGGGGTTGGGAGTAGAGAGGAAGTACCACTGGCAGGGAGAGCTGCCTGAAAAGGAGGGTGGGGGTGAGATTCTAGACCTTTCATCTTTCTTTCTCAGCCCAGCAAGTGGGAGAGCTCTGGCTGGGTTCTGCTTGCAGGACTGGAGCAAAAAATGGCAAAGGAAGTGATGGGGGCAGCCCCAAAGGTGTAGGGGGCTGGGTAGCCAAGGTGATGGAGCAAGAAACGGAGCCCAGATCATGCGAAAGATGGGGCCAAAGACAGAACCCTGGTAGGAGAGCCAGGTGGAGCCTTGGATGGGGCGGTATGCAAGGCCAGAAGCATCCAGGAGACTGGCGAGCTCTCAGGGACGAGTCTGTGATGTGGCAGGGTACTGGAGGCCGGCTTCTCTCTGACAGCAGACGTATTGTTTGGGGGCAGTCTCGTGCCGAAAGATGCCTTTATCTTCTGGCTGCTTGGCCTCGGAGTTTCCTGGGGTTCAATCAGATGAGATGGGGATCTCTTCCAGCTTCAGGGACAATTGGATGTGGAAATTCAAAGGCAACAGTGGCTCCGATGATGTTGATATCAGGGAACCAGAAGGACCCAGGGCTTTTTCGTGTAGGTCTGCATTTCTTAAAGTGCAGGCTGGCAATCCCAGGCATAGAAATCATCTGGAGCTTATTTTAAAATACAGATTTCTTTTTCCTATTTGAGATCTACTGAATCCAAATTTGGGATGGGGCCCAAGAATCTGCACTTTAAATAAATATGTACATAACTCCCTATTTATATGGATTTCAATAACCCTTCTTAGGAGCTACATCCATTTCCTTTGATCAGAAAGTGGTTTGCTGGAGAAGGTCTTTACCCTGTACTTGAAAGCTGATTTCCTGTGAAATATATTATCCATCTGACAGTCTGGAAACATTGAGTACTTGTATACAAGGTGCTATGCCAGGGGTTTTGCCTGGGGTCAAAGACAGAGTCTTAAGGTGGTTATTGTTGTTCAGTTGCTAAGTCCAGTCTGACTCTTTGCAACCCCCATGGATTACAGCATACCAGGCTTCCCTGCCCTTTACTATCCTGGAATCTGCTCAACTCTTGTCCTTTGAGTCAGTGATGCCATCCTACCATCATCCTCTGTTGCCTCCTTCTCCTCCTGCCCTCAATCTTTCCCAGCGTCAGGGTCCCTTAGAGTTAGACCTCAAAAATCATCTGCCACCAGAGAGCAGCATCTTCTATGGTCTTCCTGAAGATAGGCCATCCATGAACTCAATACTTAGCTGGTCAAGTTCACGGCTGGTTGACTTGCAGGTCTCGAGTCTGCTTCCAGGCCCAGAGGCCAAATCTGTTCCCTCATACCCAACAGCTGGCTGTCATGCTCCCCTGGAATCTCTTTTCTAGAAGAGAAACTACCAGTTCCCTTAAAGGAAGAATTTGTCTAGACCTTTGACCTTCTGGCTGCCCTTCTCTGAGTCCTTGGGGTTGTGGCTGACCTTCTCCAAGGGAGGCACCTTGTTCCTGGAAGAAGGCTGACCAACAGAAGGGAAGGAGTAAGACAAGTCCCTATCCCCCTTTTCTGGATACAGATCAGCCTTTCCCTGGAAAGTTGCCCTTAGAAGAGGGAGGCTATTTCTTCCTAGGATGACTTTTTGGGGATAGAAGGACTTAGGAGAAAGTGGAACCAGGCCACTCCAAGCCTTTGTCTCTCCCAGAAACCCACTGGCCTAGAGTTTCTGTAACAGAAAGCATCCAGCCTTTGAGAAGCCTTTGGCCCTCCTCAAAGGGCTTCCTCAAAGGAGATGGCTTCCCTGGTGGCTCAGACAGGAAAGGATCTGCCTGCAATGGAGGAGATCTGGGTTCAGTCCCTGGGTTGGGAAGATCCCCTAGAGAAGGGAATGGCAACCCATTCCAGTATTCTTGCCTGGAGAATCCCATGGACAGAGGAATCCAGTGGGCTACAGTCCATGGGGCCACCAAGAGTCGGACACGACTGAGCAGCTAACACAGGTGCGTGCACATTTCCCAGCTCCAGCCAGCAGGTGGGCTGCACCCCCAGGCTGGGCTGGGAGGTGCTGATTCCCACCCCTCTTCTTCATAGACCCAGTCTCCATGGCTCTGTTCATCACCATTTGACGTCCTCCTTTCTTGCCCTCCACAGAGGCTACACCAGGAGAAAGATGCTCACTAGGCAGGAAAGCAAAAGGGAGAACAGTACCTTTTGATGAAGACAAGCCTCAGAAAGGACTATGCCCTGGACTGTGCTGTCACCTTGGCCTTGGAGAGGGATGCGGGGGAGGAGACCTAGGAAGACCAGGTGGCAGGCAAGGAAAATGATTTGAGCAGTGGCATTTGGGACTGATTGGAGGGGAGAAAGTCGGGCTGGGGAAGGTTCATTATAATAATTGTATCCTACCCCTGTAGTTACGACCTTGCAAAATGTAAGTTGATGTTTGTAATGAACCGTAATTAGACAATCACCAAAAGTTGCAGTGAGTAGAATGAATGGAAAACCCAACCAGCAGTGGAACTCACTGTTCTCAAGCACCTGTTGTGTTATTTTCCTCCTTCCTGTGGTGGAAGCCCCAGGGGGCGGGGGAAACTTCCGTGGCCATGGTCCCTTCCTCCGCTGTCTGTTTTTCACTTGGCCAGGCTCTGCTGTCCTATGAGGCACCTCCCTTTGGTTTCCAGCCCTTGGATTTCCTCCTGCCACTTGGGTTAAGTCCCAAAGATCATCAACCCAAAGAAGGCTGAGCACAAGCCAAGAATTCTTGGTCCCAAGAAGGAAAGTCCAGGGACCGGGCCACTATAGCACCCCTCATCCCTAGTGAAAGTGTTAGTCACGCAGTCGTGTCTGACTCTTTGCAGCCCCACGGATTGCAGCTTGGTGCCAGGCTTCTCTGTCCATGGGGATTCTCCAGGCAAGAATACTGGAGTGGTTTGCCATGCCCTTCTCCAGGGAATCTTCCCAACCCAGGGATCAAACCTGGGTCTCCTACATTGCAGGCAGATTCTTTACTGACTGAGCCACCTAGAGAAGAGGCCTAAGCAGCTTCATCACTTTTCCAAGGAAACAATAGGACCTGTGCCCAAGACTGCACAGCTAGAAAGTGACCAGTAACAAAACATGTTACCTCTTCCGCACTATTTATCTAACAGGATCACCATCCCTAACTCAAAGGAACCCCTAGTGATAAGATTTTTATAAAATGTATATATAAAATATGTATAGATATGTACATGATGGGATGGAAAGATATTTGGGAACCAGGGCTCTTTCTCAAAATCAAGCCTCAAAATCTAGAGATTCAGCTTACTAGAGGACACCCTGCATTCTTGCATGGGTGCTCCATGCACTCGAGATCCCTGATAGAATTTTGCATCATCAGCTATACAGGCAAATGTACACTATGCTTATAGTGGCAAATAATGCCCTCACCCTTCTCAGCAGCTGGGGCCCAGCTCCCAGGGTGGAGTGAGTTTGAATGTTGACAATATTTACATTTTAATTAAAACCCTTCTGGACTCTCCAGAGTTTCCATGAATCTATTAGTCCCTGCTACAGCCTCCCCTTTATAGCAAAGTCATTTCAGAGGATGGAATTTATACTAAGGCTTTCCTCTCACTGCTTGTCAAATGAGTCCTCACAGAGACTCAGGGAACAGGAAGACATTCAGAGATTATAGGCTCCAACCTGTCAGTTATAAGACTGAAGCCTGAATGCGTGTGTCTAAGTCATTTCCTTCATGTCCTACTCTTTGCAGCCCCATGGACTGCAACACACCAGGCTTCCCTGTCCTTCACTGTCTCCCGAAGTTTGCTCAAATTCATGTTCATCAAGTTGGTGATGCCATCCAACTATCTCATCCTCTGTCATCCCATTCTCCTCCTGCCTTCAGTCTTTAACAGCATCAGGGTCTTTCCCAACTTTTCTGGGCTTCAGCTTGGTAACCTGTAAAATGAGAGGATTGAACTTCATCGCCCTTCATCCCCTTCTCATTGGATCAGGAAGGCCCCTCTGACACCAGACAGTGACAGAGAGGGGGCAGCTGATCACGTGGGCCTGGTTGCCAAACCTCTCGAACTGAGACCATCCATCATCTGATACTGAGCCTCAGGTGAACATGTGGCATAGGCGCCGAAGACTAAGGCTGCTGAAGGGACACCATGGTGGTTTCCATTTATGGTTAAACATGGGTCCTAACAGAGCCTGGCTTTCTGTTCTGTGCTCATTGGAAAGACAGCCCGGTGACTCCATGGTCCCCGCCAAGCCTTTGTTGCCAGTTAGCAGGCAGTTGCATTGTGGAAGGACCATTGTTCTCAAGTAGTCAGCTCGCTGTGCCTCGTGCCAGCTGGCATCCGGTGGCCGAGCCCAGCTCCAGGGCCATAAGGTGACGCCGGCAAGAGCAGGTGTGTGTTCATTGTGCTGCACCAGCCACACACCAGAGTCAATCACTCCTCGACATTCCGGAAGCACGCATCCTTTTCCAGGAGGCAAAACAAGAGGTTTGGCTTTTTGTGTGTGTGGAAGACGAGTGTGGCAGACTGTTGAGCCCAGTCCCAGAATCTCAGAGTGAAAACAGGGTCTTAAAAGGCCATCCAGTTCCCTTTTGATGCAAAAATCTCCCTCTGTGGTCCAGTGGCCATCTATGATGTGTGTCCTATCAGTTTCCAGAAAGGAGAAGTGAGACCACTGACAGTTACAAAGAAAGTCAGAAAAGGAGATCCGCTTCGATGAAAGGTTGGGGTGAGGAGGAGCTCGCGCTGCCAGGGACCTGGGATTAGATGGTTACTGATGGTGAGCACTAAATTCAAATCTGAGCTCTTCTGGCAGCAGGGGCAAAAATGGAAATATGATTGTTATATGGGTATCTGACAAAAGGACTCATGGCAGGAGAGACATTCTTTTCCCTGGTACTAAATTTTAAAGCAAGCCACAGTCATTTACTGGCCAGGAAAGGTGACCCTGGAGGTTGGGATTTGGTTTCTGTTTCCCTTTTCCTACCCCATTGCTGTATGTTCCAAGATTCTATATGACTTCTCAAGGCTTGCTCTGATCAGCCCTTTTTTTCCATTTCTTCTTTCAAGAGCCCATTGAATTATGTGTGAACCTGAAGTCCTGGGGAGCCAGGTCCTCTATGGAGATTCCAGGGGTTTTAGAAGCTCTGGGAGGAGCTTTACTTGGGATGTTGATGCTGATAGATAGGGCAGGGAGGGCGTGTCACCTGCAAGGACCAGCCGCCCTGAAGCCTGGGAGCCCTGCGAGGCCTGGGTGGCATGCAGCGTTCCTGGCAGTGCAGCCCACAGACCTACCCAGCTCAGGGGTTCTGCCAGCCTCCAGTGGCTGGTGTAAAGACTCCTTGTATAAGTCAACAGTTAAGCTGTTCAATTTTTTTTCTCTTAGAGTAATAAATACATTTCTAGTTCTTCATTAGTCAGTGGCTGCATCCCTGACGTGACTCTGGCACCTCCTGGCAAGCCTCCAGTTCCTTGGGGGGCCTGGGATGTTTGATGACCATGTACTGTCCCTACTAAGTGTGGCAGTGTCCTGGGCATGCTCTGGGCACCACGGCTAGACCCTCTGTGTGTCATCCTCAGGGGCCATACAACGTGGTGATGAAGACTACAGACTATAGTCAGTCTACATAGGGCTCGCATCCCAGTACCCCCACTGACTTGGTTCTGTGTCCTGGGTTAACCCTTCTGAGCCTCAAATTTTCATCTATAAAAGAGGAAGAATAATAATACCTTGGCTTCCCTGGTGCCTCAGAGGTTAAAGTGCCTCCCTGCAATGTGGGAGACCCGGGTTTGATCCCTGGGTCGCTAAGATCCTCTGGAGAAGGAAATGGCAGCCCACTCCAGTATTCTTGCCTGGAGAATCCCATGGATGGAGGAGCCTGGTAGGCTACAGTCCATGGGGTCGTGAAGAGTCGGACACGACTGAATAACTTCACACACACACAAAAATACTACCCTACTGGATGGTTGAGAAGTTAAATTGATAGGTATACAGGCAGATAGATAGATGTTTCGGTAGTTATTTAAAACAGTTGCTGCTGGCACACAGTAAATGTTATACAGACCTACAATTATCCTCTTCCTCTTCCTCAGAACGTCTCAGAGGTGTTGGCATTATTAGCCCTATTTTACAGCTGAGTAAACTGAGGCCGGGAAGAGCTAAGTTACTTGTTGAAGGCAACACCACTAAGTGTGGAGCCAGGATTGGGATCTAGCCCTGCCTTACTCTGGACCCCAACCCTGTTCTGAAGAGTACGATCAGTCTTCTGAGATGACGGGCACCTCTGCCCTGTACTGTGGTCCCGCAGCACACTGCCTGCTCTGACCCAGCGCCTGGACCAGAGGTCCACTCAGTAAGGTATTATTTTTCTTCCCCTTTTATAGGTGAAAAACTGAGGCTCAGAACGGTTAACCCAGGACACCGGATTGGGAGAGGCCAAGGCAGTCTCAGCAGGTGTGACACAGGGAACTGAGGGACAGGGCTGGGGGGCGGGCCAGGCTCCTGCTGAATCCAGGTTTGCCTTCCAAGCTCAGCCCTGAAAAATATACCTCCACTCCCCAGTGTCTGCATCCATTAAACAAAAATCCCCTCTTGGCACTTGACAAATATGGTTTGAGATTGGATCCAACTCATGCAGGGGCTGAGATGGCCCTCCAGAGAGCAATGGCTTTCAGGACCCCTGAGCTTTCTGTCACTGGGACTCCTGGTAGAAGACCTGAAGGGCCTAGGGTATGGATTAAACTTTTCTACCAATTTTGCATCAAACAGACCTAGTTTTAAATCCTGTGTTTACTGTTTGCTAGCTGTGTGAGTTTGGGCAAGATTCTTAACCTCTCTGAGCCTCACTTTCCTCATCTATAAAATGAAGATGATAATATGCCCCTCCTAGGTTTCTTATAAGTACTGAATCGTAATACCTGGAAGTCTAAGCCTATAATAAAATAGAAACTATTTATTATTATTTTTTGTTAATATGATCATTATCAAATTATATGTTACTGCCCCAGAATTCAAACCCTGAAGTAGCCAGCTGTCTTCTGCCTCTACATTGAACTTACCACTGTTCTAAACGAGGGTGCACTCAGATCCCTCTGATACACAGGCCCCAGCAGGAGTGGATCCCCACTGCAAACGGACCCCAGTATCAGGATATCGAGATGGCAGCTGGGACTTCGGGCCTGGAGCTGGGTCCAGGGTTGGTAGGAAAGCTCATGTCACAGCTCAGCCCTGGGCTGTGCACTTAGGGTTTGCAGGGAGGGAGTGCTGGCAGCTGTCGCAACATCTGGACACCTGGCACTGGGGCTGGGAGGCAAGCATGGGAGGAGGGTTTTCTCTTTCAGGGAGCTTGTTGCTTCTAATTCTATATTTTACATCCTGGGGTTGAAATGGGAAGAAATACTCTTCCAGGTGGCTCCCCAGAGTACCCTAAGAAAAGCATTGCCATTCCTTCCTGCCACTTCTCCATTCCCTCCGGGGTTAAGTTCCCCCTCCCCCCACCCCGACCTGAGCTTCAGATAAACATTTGTGGACAGTGATGGTGGGGGGCACGCACACTTGGACAAGAACAGGACCGACCTAGCTGTGTTCCTGATGGCTCTCTAAGGTGCCCTGCAACTTAACGTTCTGCAGGACTCAGAGCTCGTTACTCAAGGACACAGCAGCTTCCTCGAGCAGTGACAGCTCGGCAGTAAATCTTGCCCATTTAAATAATGCCTCTGTTCCTGTTCCACTTGCCAGTGTACCTGCCATCCCGTGATTCCTGCTGATGCTCCTCAGAGGTAGGCATTAGTCTCTCCTGTCTCATGGATGGGCCAGTGAGGTTCAGAGAAGTCAAGGGCTTTCCCAGGGTCACAGAGCAAACTGGTGGAGTATCCAGAATGTCAGCCTATGCCTCCTGGTTCCAGTTGGGTGTTCTAATTTTTTTAAATTTTTTATACCAGCTTTATTGAGATATGATACACATACGTCACAATTCACCCATTGAAAATACATGATTCAATGAGTGAATTCAATACATGGCTTTTAGTATGTTCACAGATCTGTACAGCTGTGACTACAATTTGAGAACATTTTCATCACCTTGAAAAGAAAGCCCTGCCACTTTAGACAGCACCCCAACCGCCCCCAATATCCCCAAGCCCTAAGCAGCAAGCAACCTATTTTCTATCTCTATGGGCTGCCTGTTTTGGAAATTTCATGTAAATGGAATCCTGTAATATGTGGCCTTTGTGACTGGCTTCTTTCACTTAGTATAATGCTTTCAAGATTCATCCACATAGTAATACGTGTCAATACTTCATTCCTTTTTATTGCTGAATAATATTCCCTTACGTGGACATACTCCATATTATTTATTCATCAGTTAATGGACATTTGGGCTGTTTCCATGTTTTTGGCTATTATGAATAATGTAGCTATAAACATTCCTGTATAGGTTTTTGTGTAGACATATGTTTTCATTTCTTTTGGGTATCTACCCAGGATCGGAATTGCTAGATCAATGGCAAGTTGATGTTTAGCCATTTGAAGAACTGCCAGACTGTATCCCAAAGTGGCTGGTATTTACATCCCACCAGCAGTATATGAAGGTTGCAATTTCTCCACATCTGCAATTTCTCTAAATCTTGCCAATATCAATGTTCTCTTAAATCTTTATCTGGCTTACAAGCAAGCCAGGGAGTCTTTGGGGAGGTGAGGATGAAATGAGACAAGGCCGATTTAGGCCAAGTGATAGATGAGTGAGCTGGGGGAGAGGGAGTAGGAATCTCTTCTAGAGAGCTCTGTGTCCAGCCTTCCAGAAGGCATTCTCTTATCAGGCTTGACCAAGGATCAGTGATGGTCTCCCTGGAGATCATCTCAAGTACTAAACCAGAATATTGGATTCACTTAGTGGCTAGGGAGAAATCACAAGAAAGGTGACTGTAGTTTCCTGTATAGTTGATGACTTCAGGATTGTAGATTTTGCATGCGAACTGGCCACTTGTCCCCAGACAGAACTGGCAGGGGACCTGAGTGAATGAGGGAAACCCTGCTTCTAGTTCAGGTAATTCAAAACTTTCCAGCAAGGCCAGGGAGCTGGCTAATTGTCCCAAGCAGTGGCGGAGGTGGGGTGCCATAGGGAAGCAACAGCTCCACCTGTATGCATTTCTTCTCCCATCACCGTTTAGATGCCAGGGTCATACGTTATTACCCCAGAGTTAAGCACAGCTAGACAACGAACTCTAAAGAACCAGGGTGTAGGCTAGTGTTGGAGAGAGAAAAAGAAAAATCATACTGAGTCAAAAAAATGGAGCAAGAAGGAGAAGCATCATGGTAGAAAAAATGGCCCCAAGCTTCCTGTGGCTGTGAAAAGATGTGCTGAATCCGTTCATGCCTTCAGTGGGGCTGAGGGAATGGTAACTAGCCAATACCCTGCTTCCTACCACCTCCCCAGCACATGGGTTATAAACATGACAGTTTTTTATGACTGTCCTAGTCCTTCATCTGCTAATCCAGATGCTTCTGGAGGGAAAAGCAAGCATCTCATGGTATTCTGAAGCTGAGCATGTAGGTTCAGACTTGCATGGGTCCCCATCTCTCCACCACCCCCGTCTAGCCACCCTGGGTGAGACCAGAGCCATGGCTGCCGTGAGTGTGAGCATCTCTCCTATAAATGGGAGCACAGTGGAGCTAGAGGAGCCCCAGGGGCCTCCTCGCCCATGCCCTCAGTCACCAGTGGGGAGGGAGGAGCTGGGAGTGGACGGCAGTGGAGGGGCAGGCACTCTGGAGGAGTGGGCATGTGTTCCTTCCTGCTCCATCTATCTGTTCCTGGTCCTTTTCTGAGGGGATCAGCACGGCTGCCTTCCATGGCCCAGGAGTGACCTCATGGCAGTCTCTAGTTACATCTCCACAGCCCAGGTGACCTCTGATAACTGAGAGGAAGACCTCAATAGACGTCACACCTGAGACTAATCCCACCGATGCTGTCTCCCCAAAAACAACACCCTACTGAGTATCTGTTTCAAAGTCGGGGGCTTCCCTGCTGGAGTCTACCCCGGTCCAAGAGTTCATGTTTAGCCTTATAATATGAGAGCTCTGGTGAGGAAGGAGACTCAAGGAGGCACCAGAGCCAGAAGCCCAGGTCTTGCTGGTTTAGAGGAACCACTCTGAAGACAGACAGGGGCAAGCCTGGGCTGCCCTGGGCGATAAGAGGTGGTGATAACCATGCTGGCACATGGTGTAGACGCTGGCGTCCCTGATGACTCTCTGGGCCACGTGAGAGAATGAGAACATCAGCCTTGAAGGGATGCTGTGACTCTAAAACCAGATCATGTCAAGAAAATACTCTGAAACTCTGAGAGACAACAACATTTTAAGGGTCCAATTCTTCTTACTTTGCTCAAGTGCAATGCAGGGCTCAGATGGCTGAGCAAAGAATCCATGAGCTTTGGAGCTGGGCGAATGGGGGCCACGGGACAGACGTGCTGCTGCTGCCTGGCAGCACCCTCTGCCAGGGTCACATCATCCATTTCTCTTCCTGGTCCCCTCCCCCGGGCTGAGACCAGAGTCGTGGGACACTAGGCCGGCAGCTGTGAACAGTGGCAGCTGGGACAGGCTATGATAGCAAAGCACTTTGGACTGAGGCTTTGATCCAAATGTGGCCTTCATTCGCACCCTAGAATTCTGGGACGTGACCCCCTAGGCTGTTTCTATTTGCCTGCAGTCATGGGTTTGACCTCCAGGGTCCCTCACCCACCCACTGGAGACATTCCTGCTCGCGCCCTGGAGGCCCCTGGGGACTCCTCACTGCCTGGACTTTCTTGGGGCCGGTCTGGGCTGATGTAGAGAAGCCACTGCGAGCCCACACTGCAGGTTCCCTTGGGGTTCCAGCCCCTGACTATAGCCACAGCGGGAAGCTGGGCAATTAGCTGCCTCACCTGAGCAGCCCTCTGCCAGTCCCCCTAATCCTGATAATCCTAGCAGGCCATCCACCTGGAACCCCAAGCCTCATCCCCACCACCCACCCCCACAAACCCCCTTCACCCCGACACACACAAATATACCACACACCACACACACTTTACACAGGGTGATTCAGACCAGCTCTGAGGACAGCCTCTGATGCACATTTCAGCGCCATGACCTTCCTTTGGGTGTGTGTTCAGGCTGTCAGAGGCCCAGCAGCCCCTTTGCATGAGATTCCATATGATCCTTTCTGGCTTTCTACCTAATTATCCTAAAGAAACTGGAGGGGAGGGTTTATAAAGAGTTATAGTCACTTCTCTTCAGGGCATTATTCATTTGTTCAACTAACATTTTTTGAACACCTGAATTCCACAACTAGGCCTTGTGAGCCTGCAGTAAAGACACAGATCCCATACTCTTGCATGTGTAATCTCCAAGAGCTATCTATACTAAACCAATCCACATTTACAGGTTCTCTAGTTCAGGGACTCCCCAAACTGGCTGTGACTCAGAATCACCTGGCAAGTGTTCTCAGACTCCTGGGTCCTACCCTACAGATCCAGACTCTGAAGGCCCAGAGTGGGGCCTGGAAATCTGGGCTTTCTGGAATTTTCCAGATGATGCCAGAGAGAGCTATCTCCAGGAACCCCTTGATGTCATCCATTCCCTGATTTCTCAAATCAGGAAACTGAGACACAGAGAGGATTTATTACCTTGCCTGGTTAGAGGCACAAACCTCTCATCAGCACCATTTCCAGGATGTCCTGCCAACCAAAGGAAGGACAGGATGAGCCAAGCAAGTGACTCTAGCAAGAGACCACCCCACCACCCCACCCCATCCCACCTCACCCCCACCCCCCAGTGCCACAAACCAGCACCGGTCCCTGGCCTGTTAGGAGCCAGGCGGCACAGCAGGAGGCAAGCAGTGGCAGGCAAAACTGAAACCGTCCCCCATCCGCAGAAAAACTGTCTTCTGTGCAGCTGGTCCCTGGTGCCAAAAGGTTGGGGACCACTGATCTAAAAAGGTTTCCCAAGGGATAGCGCTTGGAAGGGCTATATTTCAGAGAGAGGAAGGAGGAAGGACTTTGTAGGCTCAGGGGACATGGAGGGGACAAAAGTCTCAAGGTGAGAATTCCCTGGGACTTTGGGGCAGGGTGAGAGTGTAAGAACTGGGAGATAGGTCAAGAAAAGTAGATTGGGGCAAACTTGGGACCAGGGAACTCATCCATTATTCAGGAGGCATTGAGAAGGTTTTTTTAGCCAGTGGTATGTTTGAAACAATGATGCTCACAACACTGTGAGCACTTATTTCAAGGGGAGCCAGTTGTGAGCAGGGAGGTCAGTGAGGAGGGAATCCAAGTCCGACCTCTGGGGGGGTGGTAGAGGCTGCAGTGGGCCAGGGAGCCAGGCCCAGAGACCAAAGGTGACAATGGGTCAAAGATGTGATGGTGTAAACCTTTTGTGTATGGAAATGTGACAGGTGGAGCTGGGGGGCCTATCTGGGGTGAGAGATGGACTTTAAGGGAAAGACTTTTCCTTTGGGTGTTCAGCTGAGTTGATATAATAAAGCACAATCACAATTCCCGGCCTGAGAAAATGCTGAAGAATTTGCTATTGTTCCTTGTTCTGCTGCCAGCTCAAGTCTGAGCCTGTGGACTCTCACGTTCCCCACCTTGGTTGGTTCGCTCTCCCTGGCAGCTCACCTTCCTGGGAAGCACTAGACCTTTGACTTTGCAGAGGTTTTACCCTGTCTCTGGAGGAGGCCGCCTGGAGCCGGGGCTACCTGGGATTGTCAGAGCCTGGAAGGAGCCAGAGAGCAGGGGCGAGGCCTTTTATTGAGCAGCTCCTGGGAGTGGAGTCTGCCCCAGGCCTGTGTTGTGTGTCATTTCTCTCTCTCACTCCACGCAACCCCCAGCCAGGGGTCACCGTTGTCCCCATCCTGTAGAGAAGTGAGTCACACCTGGGTCACGCTGTGACCAGAGATAAGGACACACACCCAGTGTCTGCTGACTCCAGAGCCCAGCCCGCCTCCCTCACTCCCCTCATTGTCCCCCATGTCCTTTGCTCCCCTCATCGTCCTTTCTTCTCTTCCTTGCTCACATTTGATTTCTTTTGACACGCAAGGAATTGAGCTCAGCTTCTGAGTGACAGGAGGCCAGCTGAGGTGAGCCACAGGAGGCCTGTCCCACTCTGGGCTCTGTCCTCTTCAGGAAGGGCTCTGGGGCTTGGGCCGTGGCTGCCAACTCAGCCTTGAGCCTGCCCCTCTGGGGAGCCCAGGAGCACCCCCTCACACCCCGCCGCATCCTTCCCCTCAGTTTCTGGTGTGGAACTAATTCACCCCAGGGAGACACAGCTGGGCAGAAAAACCAGCCCTCCAGTTTTCCAGGTCACTGCAGCTCCTGCTGCAGAGGGCGAGGGTATGAAGATGGGCACAGATGGTGCTGGCGGGAGAGGGGTGCAGAGTGCTAGGGATGGGGTGAGGGCTGGCAGCACCCCCGTGCAGGGCTGGGTGGCGTGGCCTTCTGGGACGCTTCTGGGCCCCGGCAACTGTCAGGGCACCTCTCTGAGCTTGTGTGTGGACCGCTGGACTGGAAGCCCCAACGGGCAGGCCACTAGGGCACAGGGCCCCCCGAGGTGCCGTGAGGGAGGGGAGGGTGTCCAAGGAGAGGCCAAGTCAAGAAAGGATCTTTGGGTACAAGCCCCCCTTACTCCCTCTTTCTCTCTGGGACTCCCTCAGCCGCTCCCGTTCCATCCTCCTCCACCTTCTCTGCTCTGCTTTGCTTTCTCAGGACCCTGCCTTATCTTTGCTTTCTATGGGGTTGGCCACAAAGTTCATTTAGATTTTTCCCGTAACATCATCATCTTATGGAAAAGCCTGAGTGAACTTTGTGGCCAACCCAGTACCAGCCAGAGGGCTCTCCTCTCCCCATCTCCCCCACTTTCTTCAGTTGTCCTCCCTGTCCCCCTCCTCTCCCCATTCCCTTTCTTTCTCCCCTTCTCTCTGGTTTTATCTAAGCATCTGCCTCTTACTTAGTCTTGGGTGCCATGCTCACACCCTAATGACATGAAAACCTGGAGAGGCACCGGTTTGCTTGCTCCCGTCTTCCTCGTGTCCCTCTGCCTCTTGGCTCACACCTCAGTCTGGGAGAGCGGACCCCTGCTCAACACTGCCCACCTGCCTTGTTAGCCTCGGTCCGTTCGGGAGTTTGCTGAGTGCCTACTGCCCTTTCCTGGGAAAGCAGAGAGAGGCCAAAGGGACAGGAAGCGCTCAGTGCCCCGTCATTCCTTTCTTGCTGGCTTTGCTGATGCCTCTTGGGCTCTCCCTCAGGGGACTTCAGCCTTAGCTCCAGCAGCAGAGCAAGCTAGGGACGAGGCATCGGATGTGGTGTAAAATGTATTCGGAAAGGATGCTGCGCATTGTAAGACCATCTGTGACATTAGTGAGCTTTGTGACCTTGGGCAAGTCACCTTGCCTCTCTGCATTTCGTTTTGTTTCCTAGCATGAGAGGCTTGGACAAGATAACTTCTAGGGACCTGTCTAGCCACCTGTCTAGCTAAGCTGTGGATGCTTTGCTGAAGTAAAATGCCTCTCTCATATCTGAAATTCTCCATTTGTGATTCATTCCTTTGGCTATGGGATGTTTTTGCTTCTCTAGGAGAAACCTTTGAATGCAAGTATTCTTGGACAAGTTAATACCACTGGTGTACTGGCAAATGGTGAACAACCAGCTCTCAGGAAGAGGAGAAGCCCCAGTGTGTAGTGTTTCCAGCTTGGTGTTCACAAGTTAGATACCCCTGTGGTGGCCAGTTGTCTGCTACCAATATGATATCACTGAATGAGGAGCTGGGAAGAGAGGCACAAAATAGACTCTCTGAGCCAGTATGAACGTCCCCAGCACCTGCAGTTAATGATGTGTGGGACCCTTGACAGGTGCACCGAGTAGATGCTAAATAAGGGCCGTAAGGTAAGAAGCAGCTGGCAGTAGCCAGGAGCACAGGCTTCCCAGCTGGGGCTAGTGGTGAAATTAGAACCTGCCTGCCAATGCAGGAGATGTAAGAGACACAGGTTTGATCCCTGGGTTGGGAAGATCCCTGGAGGAGGGCACAGCAACCTGCTCTAGTGTTCTTGCCTGGAAAATCCCATGGACAGGGGAGCCTGCAGGTTATGGCCTATAGGGTCGCACAGAGTTGGACAAGACTGAAGCGACTTCGCATGCATGCACACAGCCAGGAGCACAGCCTGCAAGAGGGGGGTGCAGAGGAATGTAATGCAGGGCAGTAAGGGAAGAGGAGGGAGTCTGGGCAGGACAGGGAACCTGGCGGAGCTCCCCCAAGATTGGACTTTCTACCCCATCTCCCTTTCTTCCAAACTCCTCGTTGGTCATCAGTCATGCTGATGGGTGGGGTTCCACCTTGAAAGCTCAAAAGAAACCATTTCTCTTGGGTTCCACCTCTCCGGAGTCTGGGGAATCTGTTACAACTTCCCCCCTTTGAGTCATGCCGGACCACAGCTTCAGAGACTGTCTTTCCAACAACAATAGCAAAAAAAATCAGGACCCTGGTCTTACAGGGAGCTTTCCCTACCCCTAATTTTGACTTTTTAAATGAAGTCTTCCAGGGTCTAAAAATTAAATCCTGGTTATGTATTTAATGAAATGCCTTTATTAAAAAGAATACAATTATTTTACATTTGAATAGAGCTATAAAAATTCAGCTAACCATATAGCAGCTAATACCATATTTGAAAATAGAAATCGCTTAAGTTATTAGGATTTGTTAATACTGGGTAGTGGGTACACAGATACGGGTTATATAATTCTTGATGCTCTTCTGTACATTAGAGATAGTTCATAAGCAAAAGGAAATTACTCAAGAAGCTTGACTCTCCTAATTTCAGTCCCAATCCTCCCAGGGATTTCTCTTCCCACTCCCTTTAAATCACATGGTGGGGAGGAAGAGATTAGCCTCAGTTGTCCTTGTCCTCCAATAAAGGGGCACAGAAGGGACCCTGGGTCCCAGTAGGTGGAAGGGTGGGTCCTATTGGGTGGGTAGGTGGGAGACCCCAAGCAAACCCACCCCCCCCGTCACTCATTGTCCTCAGTCATCAAGTCGGGGACAGAGTTTCTAGGGCATCTGGGTCCTTTGAGGTCCTTTGGGGCTGTGGCCGCTGTCTCCTAAACTCCTTCCTCGGGCCAGATGAGCCCTGCAGACTTTGTGAAAAGTGCTTCCATGCTCCAAGGTGAACCACCAAGTGGCAGGATCTCTCAAACCATGTCCCTGCCTGTCTAAGCCAGGACAACCCGCATGGGGGCATGATGGTCCCCATACCTAGGGCTCCCAGCTCCCATCTGTGACACCGAAGTGGCTGCTTGGGGTCTGGGGCAGGGAGGCAGTGTATTTGCTCTTCACTGTGCCATTTGAAATGGGGTCCAGTGCGTAGGAAGTGGGTGACCTGCTGGGTGGGCTCCATCCTTGACCGGCCAGCCCTAGCTGAGTTTCCTTAACCCCCTCCCCCACCATAATCCCCAGTGTCAAGTGCATTAGATCTTGTGGTGCCCCTTTAGCTCTGCCTGTTACGGAGAAACATATGTAGGGTGATCCCCGACCCAGAGGTTGTGATGCCGGCTGCATGGCTGAGAGCGCTCCCAGCCTCCCCCTCAGCTTCCCTGTGACAGCTACAAATAGGCTCTTGAACGGATTTAATAAACCCGGGGAAGGAGTCGTGGCCGTCTCGCCTCTGCTGGGGAAAGTGATGGATGTCTTCAGTGGGGAGAGGAAAGAAAACTTTCTAAATGGGCTCAATTTAAGGAAGGAAAGCGGTCTGGAGGGAGTTTTTTGGGTGTGAGCACGTACGCGTGAATGTGCAGTGAAGGATAAGCATCTTTGGAGCCCTGGCTGGAGCTAGAAACTCCTGGGAGCCATAGTCTACGCTTATCTGTGCTCACCTCCGTGCCCAGGATAAGTGAGCAGCACCTGGGGAACCAGGCAGGCCCTGGAAAACTCTTCTTCACACAGGACTTTAAAGTGAGGGTCAGGGGCTCCCTGGTGGTTCAGTCGTTAAGAATCCATCTGCCAATGCAAGGGACACAGGTTCAATCCACATGCACGGGGCAACCAGGCCCATGCGCCGCAACTCCTGGAGTCCTCAAGCTGCAACAAGAGAAGACGCCACAGTGAGAAGCCCAGGCGCCGCAATTAGAGTAGCCCGCGCTCGCCACAACCAGAGAAAGCCCTCACACAGCCACAAAGACCTAGTGCAGGCAAAAATAAATAAATTAATTAAAAAAAAAAAAAATGATGATGCCTGGTACTTTGGGATTCTAAAATCACCTCCTTTTTTCCCAAGAGGAGGCTTTGTATCTTGTACGGAAACTTGCAAGATGTGGGAGATGTGACTGCCAAATATATTTCTCTTAGAAGAGAAGAAGCATGCAAGGCGAGGGGTCAGAAGGATTGTGTGGCCTGAGCCTAGGATATGACCATGGGCCCCCAGCTGGGTCTGTCTTTGCAGACTTCCTTGAAGAGCTGTGACCCAGAGGAAAGGAAAGTTCTTTGGGTAGGAACTGGGAGAACCAGGCAGGTATCCAATCAGCCTCTTTGTCGTTTAGTTGGTAAGTCACATCTAACTCTTTGTGATCCCATGGATGGCAGCATGCCAGGCTTTCCCTGTCCTCCTTATCTCCTAGAGTATGCTCAAGTTTATGTGCACTGAGTCAGTGATGCTATCCAACCATCTCATTCTCTGTCGCCCCCTACTCCTCCTCCCCTCAATCTTGCCCAGCATCAGGGTCTTTTCCAATGAGCTGGTTCTTCACATCAGGTGACCAAAGTACTGGAGCTTCAGCCTCAGAATCAGTCCTTCCAATGAATATACAGGGTTGATTTCTTTAGGATTGACTGGTTTGATCTCCTTGCAAGGGACTCTCAAGAGTCTTCTCCAGCACCACGGTTCAAAAGCTCTACCCCAGCATTAGTATCATAGCCCAACTCTCCACACACCCATCTACACAGGTTTGTACATAACATTTCACTCTGTCATGCCCACCTTCTGCCTGTAGACTAGCCTTGCTACTTTTCAAACCATTTTATTCACCTGTGGAATGCAAAATACAGTCATCCATATTACCCCATGGGACAAGGGGAGGATCACAGGAACCGAGGTCTTCAGGGTCTCTGAGCCTACTGCAGGGTGATGAATGTTGGTGTTGGCAGGTGTATGGATGGCCCCCAAGCATTTGTTTCTATGGAGTGGGGACGCCATCAGACAGTGAGCATCTGAGTCAGTCCAGAGGCTTAGGCTGGGCCACCCGACTCACTATAAACTAGGCAGGTGATTCAGCAACTTTTCTTGGATGAGTGAAAGGCTACAGAGAAGAATCCTCATCCTCTGGACAATTAAAAGGAAAACTTGGAGAAGTCTTTAAGGGATCAGCCTTGAATCTTCCTCCCCATGCTAGCCTCAAAGAGTAGGAACATGGACCAAGCTAAAGACGTGGGAATATTTATTGGGGGTGATGGGATGTCCTCCCCCACCACAGACACACACAAACTCACAATCACATACACAGGATCAGATACTTGGTCTTCTTCCAATTATCCATCATCATCCGACATCCATGAAATAAGCTCAACCCTTTCAAAAACCGTATTTTCATCTTGTCCTACCTCTAGAGGCTAGATGATCCCTAAGTTTACAAGCTTCCATATGAAGTCACCCTTTCTCTCTCAGTCTTAAACTAGCCCCCATAAAATCTTCAAAGGGAACTATATGGAAACAAGCAGATATGAAGAGCACACAGGGTGGGTACATTTGGACTCAGAAGTAGGCAACAAGCTCACCAGAAGTGAAGTCTGAAATCCCTGCAGGCTGAGGGTTCAGGGTTGAGTGGAGAGTTTAGCATGGGCCAGTCAGAGGAGTTTTGTGTTTCTGGAGAGCAAGGCTGGGAGAGCCGTCCTGCCTTGTCCTCCCATTGCTCCTCAAGGGCACCCTGGAGGAGGCTACACTTCCTAAGCTGCCAGAACACAGACTGGCTCTGGCAGCCAGGGCCGGGAAGAGTGTTCTAGACCGAGAGCTGGAGGTGGAAGGAGGAAGACAGAATCCAAGTACAGGAGGGGCGTTGCCACCGGCAGGATGGGTATTTCATGGCCCCTCCACTCTGATGGCCTCATCCTAGCAGCAGCAAGACCTGGGGTCATGATGACCCCTTGGCCCACAAAGGAAGCAGGACCTGCAGAACCAGTTCTGGAGCACCACAGCCGTGGCCCCCAGGTACTCCTTCCCATCCGCAGGCTCACAGCCCTCATGTCTCAGGGTCACTCCTTTCCAAACCGCCCCCCGGTGCCGGGGCACTGCCGCTCTCCCAGCAGCCGCCGGTGTGACCTTGTGAACCTGGGCTCCCACCAGACACCTTGGCCTGGGGGCCAGACTGTTCTCGAGTTTGTCCCCCAGACTGCACCCAGGGACTGTGGCCAGTGTGGGCAAGGCTTCTGCACCGATTTGTATAAAAATGCAGATTCTCGCAGACAGTTCCAGAGCTCAGGGAAGACCAAAGGAGAAAGAGAGCTCAGAGCTGGACAGATGGAGATAGTTATACTGTTCACCCACTGGGGATTGGGGGGATTAAAGAGGGGGTGCACTTTCAGAGCTTAGCACAGGGGCTAGCTTGTAAATAAAGTGCCTAGTGAATGGCAGCCAGTAGCTTGGAGCCCTGGAGGAGTCACCTGGCTTCAGTCATGTGACAACTGAGGTGGGATTTCTGTACTTAACAGAGCTTAGCTACTACTTCTTTGTTTTCTGCTACTGGGGGCTGTCAAAGATGGGCTTTCTACTAAGGGAAGGACGCTCGGCCTCTGGGGAGCTTGGAAAAGGAACAATGCAAAATGGAAAATGATTTAGTGAGCACTTCCCATGTGCCGGGCTTCCCAGGTGGTTCAGTTGTAAAGAATCTGCCTGCTGATGCAGGAGATGCAGGAGACGCAGGTTTGATCCCTGGGTGGGGAAGATCCCCTGGAGGAGGAAATGTCAACTCACTCCAGTATTCTTGCCTGGAAAATCCCAGGGACAGAGGAGCCTGGTGGGCTACAGTCCATTGTGTCTCAGAGAGTCGATCACGAGCACGCAAGCATCACGCATGTGCCAGAACAAAGTCCTCGATGCTTTTAGCATCATCACCTTTTTCTTGCATGTATCATTTTTGCCTTTTGGGGTATTGTAATTATGAAAAAATTTTCAAATATACACAGACGTATAGAGATTAGCCAATGAATGCCCTTATGCTCATCACCCAGTTTTAAGTTACTGAAATTTTACCATCTGTGTTCATTTCCACCTCTCACTTAGCCCTTGCCATCAAGAAACAGCCCTTGAGCTGTTCCTGGTTTGTAAGCCCCACTCTCAAGCCCGCTGGATCTTAAACTCCTAAAAGGTAGAAACCATGGACTTGGGATCCTGTCGTATCTGAGTCTTAGGTCAGTTCCTGGTCAGCTCCCTGGCCAGGGATCGAACTCGGACCGCCTGCATTGGGAGCGCAGAGTCTTATCCACTGGGTCACCAGGGAAGTCCCCATTCCCCCAACTTTAAACACATTGCTCTTTATCCTTATCACTTCCCTCTTAAGTCAGGACGCTTGCTCCCAGTGAACCATAAGTCAGAAAGGTTACATAGTGTGCCAGGTCCCCACCCACCAGGAATCAGCCAAGCCCTGCCAGTGTGTGCCTTGCCCACGAGCTCTCCTGATGCCAGGCTGGGGGTGGGATGGCCTGGGAAATAAGGGTAGAATCTGGTTGACGTCCCCCCCCGACACGTGCGTGTGCTGGCCCTGGTTCGCTCTGGCAGGCACCTTGAGCCTTACCTGACAGCTGTTTATAAAGCCCAGAATTTGCTTAGTGAACAGCACTATGGTGTCCAGAGCATCCTAAGACTCAGATACGACAGGATCCTGAGTCCATGGTTTCTGCCTTTTAGGAGCTTATGATCCAGTAGGGTTGAGAGTGGGGTTTACAAACCAGAAACAGCTCAAGGGTGATCACAAGGGCTAAGTGAGAGGTGGAAACGAACACAGTGGGGGGTGCAGAGGAGGGACTGTGGGGGGTGGGGAAAGCTGCTGGGGGAGAGAGGCAGGCTTGGGGGAGAGAGAGGCAGGCTGGGGGGAGAGAGGCAGGCTGGGGGAGAGAAGCAGGCTGGGGAGAGAGAGGCAGGCTGGTGTGGCAGGAGAGCACAGGCTGCTGGCCAAAGACATGAGCTGGAATCCTAGTGCTTCTACTTACCAGCTATGAAACATCAGGCTCTCAAGCCTCAGTTTACCTCATTGGTGAAATGGACGCAATTATGCCTCTTCAGGGCACATGAAGGGCTGAGCTGTGAATTCAAAGCGTCATTGCTTGTTTCCTTCTCCTGTGTCCCAGTGGGGGCGGGGAATGAGGCAGAGGGCTGATGGCAGTGCAGGGTCACAGGCTCGGCCTCAGTTCCCTCTGCTTCCTGGGGCAGGAATCAGCAATCAGTGATGCTGCTGCCATTGCCTCCAGTCTCAGTCTCTGCTCTCTCTTCTAAGTCCGTGTCTCTCTTCTGAGTCAGGACCCTCCCATCTGGGAGCTGGAGGAGGTTCTGGGCTGTCACTCTGGAGCTGATGCTGACCCAAACGACCCCCTCCTTTCCTCCCTAGACAATTAAAAAGCCTCCACATCGGTCCCCACTGGCTGGGTCACATGGGAAGGCTGCCGCAGTCACAGACAGCTGTGTGCAGAGGCAGAGTGGGTGTCTGCTTGGGGGGCTGAGTGTACGCGTGCATGAGACACCAGGGAGGTCATTATAGGCTTGTCTTGGATGCAGACAACTAACTGTAAGAGGCATTCTCACACTAATGTGCTCGCAGAGGATGCTGAAATTAGACTTGAAAGATAAAGAGCTGAGACTAGGATGGCCCCCTCCCCAGCAGCCCTGCAGCCTTCGGAGTGATCAGCCTCCATTGTTAGGGTTGGGAAAGAAGGTGGCACTTAGCCATCTATGTCACAAGTGATCTCTATTTGGGACCCTTGGGTCAATCAGCTCCCAGTCCTGGCATCCGATCAGACCAGAATTACTTGGCAGGATGGCAGGAGGGACTGAGATGCGGCCTCGCCCCCGACTGGAAACACACAATCTCATCTTGCCAGTTGGAGTGGTTCTAACCTGATTAGCTACAGAACGCAATGTGTGTATTTCCCTCTCTCTCTTATAAAAAATAAAGTAGGGGTGGAATAAATAAGCTTTTGATAAAAGTATGGCTATGTGCCTGGGTTTTGTATTCTTTTCGTTGAAGCCAGAACACATCTGTGTTCATGGACACACTCATGCGCGCACTCACACACACACACAGCGGGAAACAGATCTCATCTCGGTTCTCTTATGTGACACGTCTCAGTGAGTTGCAGCTCCGGGCCTGCACTGTGCGGAGGGAAATGGAGGGTGGAGAAGAAAGGGAAGCAGACACAGAGGAGGAGGCAGGGGCTGGCCTGCTCGCAGAGGCCAGGAAGGGACACAGGCAGATGTGGGGGAGAGGTCTGTGCAAGAGGAAATGAACCAATGTTCATTTGGTTTGGTTTGGTTTGGTTTGGGGGATGAGACGCGATCAGATTCAAGAGGTATTTTGAAGGCAGAATGAGGAAGGTTTTCTGATGGGTGAGATGGGCCATGGATTAATGCTGAAGTTTTGGGGAGAGTGTATGAACAGACCAGAACCCAGAGGCTGGCTTTGAGCCCTAACCATGGCATTTTCCCTGAAGGATTCGGTGGGAATCATTCAAATAAATTTAAGCCTGTCTGTAAAGTAAGAGTAGCCGCCTTGCATTGCCTTTGGGTGGGAAAGCCATATCTTAATGTGTGATCCTAGTGAGATCTGGAAGTTGTTTACATGTGAAATGGTCATTTCCATTGCCACTGTTCCCTCCCCCGTTTTTCTCTAGTTGTATCTCATTTTCTCCCATTTCTGTCACGTATCTGTTTTTGAGCATCTGCTGTATACAGTGACATGGGCCTGTACTCACGCTCAAGGTCTGGATGCTCTAAGACTTGGACCCTGCACACAGTCTCAGAGGAGGTTTCCAGACCCTCACACAGACATTATGGATGCTCTGAGAGAAACTCTGGAACTGCAGTGACCCAGAAACCTGGGCATAACCGCGGCAGGCCTCCACGCCCGACAGGGAAGGCTTCTCCAGGGAAGTGACTTCCAAGTCCAGAGATGATGGATGCGGAGGAGTTAACCAGGCAAAGCAGTAGGGATACAGGGGTAGAAAGTGGGTTCCCATTCAGGGAACGTCATGTGCAAAGGCCAGGATGCAAGAGGAAGTATGACCCGCCTGCTATAATGGTTAATTGGAGAGACTCCTGTGTTCATGAAACATGATGTGTTTTATCAGGAACTCCTGGAAGTGGTTCCTTTATCTTGTCTATGAATAAAATAAGAATAGGTAATAGTTCAGTTCAGTCGCTCAGTCGTGCCCGACTCTTTGCAACCCCGTGAATTGCAGCACACCAGGCCTCCCTGT
Organism: Nanger dama; assembly: GCA_917880005.1. Lineage (NCBI taxonomy): Eukaryota > Metazoa > Chordata > Mammalia > Artiodactyla > Bovidae > Nanger > Nanger dama. The sequence goes on along the minus strand of CAKJTW010000014.1, from coordinate 28,543,368 downwards.
CCATCACCAACTCCTGGAGTTCACTCAGACTCACATCCATCAAGTCAGTGATGCCATCCAGCCATCTCATCCTCTGTCGTCCCCTTCTCCTTCTGCCCCCAATCACTCCCAGCATCAGAGTCTTTTCCAGTGAGTCAACTGTTCGCATGACGTGGCCAAAGTACTGGAGTTTTCAGCTTTAGCATCATTCCTTCCAAAGAAATCCCAGGGCTGATCTCCTTCAGAATGGACTGGTTGGATCTCTTTGCAGTCCAAGGGACTCTCAAGAGTCTTCTCCAACACCACAGTTCAAAAGCGTCAGTTCTTTGGCGCTCAGCCTTCTTCACAGTCCAACTCTTACATCCATACATGACCACTGGAAAAACCATAGCCTTGACTAGATGGACTTTAGTTGGCAAAGTAATATCTCTGCTTTTGAATATACTATCTAGGTTGATCATAACTTTTCTTCCAAGGAGTAAGCGTCTTTTAATTTCATGGCTGCAGTCACCATCTGCAGTGATTTTGGAGCCCCCAAAAATAAAGTCTGACACTGTTTCCCCATCTATTTCCCATGAAGTGATGGGACTGGATACCATGATCTTTCTGAATGTTGAGCCTTAGGCCGACTTTTTCACTCTCCAATTTCACTTTCATCAAGAGGCTTTTTAGTTCCTCTTCACTTTCTGCCATAAGGGTGGTGTCATCTGCATATCTGAGGTTATTGATATTTCTCCCAGTAATTTTGATTCCAGCTTGTGCTTCTTCCAGCCCAGCATTTCTCATGATGTACTCTGCATATAAGTTAAATAAGCAGGGTGACAATATACAGCCTTGACATACTCCTTTTCCTATTTGGAACCAGTCTGTTGTTCCATGTCCAGTTCTAACTATTGCTTCCTGACCTGCATACAGATTTCTCAAGAGGCAGGTTAGGTGGTCTGGTATTCCCATCTCTTTCAGAATTTTCCACAGTTTATTGTGATCCACACAGCCAAAAGCTTTGGCATAGTCAATAAAGCAGAAATAGATGTTTTTCTGGAACTCTCTTGCTTTTTCCATGATCCAGCAGATGTTGGCAATTTGATCTCTGGTTCCTCTTCCTTTTCTAAAACCAGCTTGAACATCAGGAAGTTCACAGTTCACATATTGCTGAAGCCTGGCTTGGAGAATTTTGAGCATTACTTTACTAGCATGTGAGATGAGTGCAATTGTGTGGTAGTTTGAGTGCTCTTTGGCATTGACTTTCTTTGGGATTGGAATGAAAACTGACCTTTTGCAGTCCTGTGGCCACTGCTGAGTTTTCCAAATTTGCTGGCATATTGAATGCAGCACTTTCACAGCATCATCTTTCAGAATATTAAACAGCTCAACTGGAATTCCATCACCTCCACTAGCTTTGTTCGTAGTGATGCTTTCCAAGGCCCACTTGACTTCACATTCCATGATGTCTGGCTCTAGATTAGTGATCACACCATCATGATTATCTGGGTCTTGAAGATCTTTTTGTACAGTTCTTCTGTGTATTCTTGCCACCTCTCCTTAATATCTTCTGCTTCTGTTAGGTAATAGTAATAATGGTAATAGATAACAGCTCTGATTTGTTTCTTAATATTTTTTAAAAGTTATTATTTGACTGCACTGGGTCTTAGCTGTGGCATGCAGAGTCTTTTCCAGTTGTACCGTGAAGACTCCTAGTTGTGACATATGGGGGCAGGGATCTAGTTCCTTGAACAGGGACTGAACCCAGGCCCCCTGCTCTGAAAGCCACTGGGCCACCAGGGAAGTCCCCGCTCTAATCCACTTACTAACTGCCACTTAGGCACTGTACTAATTTCTTTTCATGAAGTGAAAGTCGCTTAGTTGTGTCTGACTCTTTGTGACCCCCTGGACTATACAGTCCATGGAATTCTCCAGGCCAGAATACTGGAGTGGGTTGCCTTTCCCTTCTCCAGGGGATCTTTCCAACTCAGGGGTCCAACCCAGATCTCCACATTGCAAGTGGATTTTTAACCAGCTGAGCCACAATTTCTTTTCATATGTAAGTTCTAATCCTTTCAGCAGCCCTACAGAGAGGATATAAAATTCACATTTAAAGTGAGGAAATTGGAGCTCAGGAAGAATCAAGGGATCGCCTCGAGTCACACATCTAAGAAGTGCGGACAGTGGGTTTTAAGCCCACAGCTCCCCCATTCTGACACCAGTGTCTTGCCAGCAGTGCTTTGAGTAGGAAGTTTTGGGGGGTATCAACATGTTTTGGGAAACATGGCTCCTACCAGGTGGTGCTACTGGTAAAGAATGTGCCTGCCAATGCAAGAGGCCTAAGAGACTTGGGTTAGATCCCTGGGTTGGGAAGGTCCCTGGACGAGGCAATGGCAACCCACTCCAGTATTCTTGCCTGGACAATCCCATGGACAGAGGAGCCTGGTGGGCTACAGTCTATAGGGTCGCAAAGAGTTGCACACAACTGAAGGGACTTAGCACGCACACACACACGGCTTCCTACCATGTCCCTTAGAGAGAGAGGGAAGCGTGGAACGCCCATCCTAGCCCTCCCCAGATGGGCGGACGGAGCCTGCTGGAAGCCGTTTCCTTGGCTGGGAGGGGAGGGGCAGGTGTAGAGACAATTTCTGAGGAAAATATGTCTGGTTAGTGTGTTCCTACATGCTGAGTTACTGGGTCTCAGGTGCTGGTTTTTGCTAATCCCAATACATTGGGAATTGTTTAATAGGATTTTTCCTTTTAATTAAAATATGATAATGAAACCTACCGCTTCACTCTTAAAAAGGAATACTTGAAAATACTCATCTATTCCCCAGATGTCTGGCCAGGAAAAACATGGGTGTAATTGTATTCACTGTAGCCATAGTGCCGCCAAAGGGCTCAGCTTTTCCTCAGACACGCTGCCCCCCATCAGTATCACAGGAACCAGTTCTGATTCCTCCCCCACCTTCCAGGACAAGGCCCCTGGCTTCAGGGAGCAGGGCACTGGCTATGATTTGGGTGTGCACAGAAGAGAAATTGCAAAAGCCCCTGCATTGGAATACAGTTTGGTTGACTACTCTTTGGAAGGGGTAGGAAGGAAGGAAAGGATGAAAGAAAGGAAGGATGGGGAGCCCAGAGAAGGAGGTCAACCCTTGAACAAGTTGTTTGAATCAGGAGTCCCCAATCCCCAGGATCTAATGCCTGATGACCTGAGGTTCAGCTGATGTGATAGTCATAGAAATAAATACACAATAAATGTGATGCCCTTGAATCAACCCCAAACCATTCCCCTCATCCCGGTCCTTGGAAAAACTGTCTTCTATGAAATCAGTCTCTGGTCCCAAAATGGTTGGGGACCACTGGTTTAAATGATCTGAGCCTCCACTACTTGCCCTGCTCCCCGAAGCAGGTTTCCATGATTTTAACCCACTTTCGGCTAAAGTGACCTTTCCCAGTCAACATCACGGCTTTGCTATATCATCACCTCCTCTCTTGCGTGTCATAAAGGATGGATTCTTCTTTTTCCCATTTCTTCTCTTAGATTCTCTGCTCTTCTCTCCCACCTCCATCCATCTCCTTCATGCCTTCTCTTTTCCTTCCCATCTTCTTCTGGGCCCCTCTGTCCTCCCTTTTCCTGTTTTCCTTCCCTTCTCCCCTCTCCCAGACACAGCCATTCCAAAGCTCATCCTTGTTCCTTCCCCTGAGGCCCCAGGGCATTCTGGCAAAGGGAAATTGACAAGTGAGTCACAGGATTTTTAAAAAAAAAAAGCTGTTGGGAAGTTCTGCATTTAAAGCCGTAAAACCCAACCACCGGCACCACTTTCCTCGTATACCCGTGATTCAGGTGCTGTGGAAAACAACCTACAGCTTGCTGCATTCCTGACCAGCCAGGGATGAAATGGTAAGGCCGAATTTGCCCGGAAAGCATGGGCAGACGGAGCTGGGCTGGCTCTCCCCCTCCCCAGCCCTCTCTCCGCCCTCCCCCTCCCCTTCCTGTGCATCAAACCGAACGTGATTGTTTGCTGCCGCAGAACATCAAAGAGCAGAAGAATTGCTTAAGAAGAAAATATCAGGGTTATGCATTCGAGAGCAGCCTGAGCGTCCAGTAACCTTAGGGACCGCACATCCATCTTTAATCAGCCTCCGTAAGGGTGATTTGCTCACTGTTGAACAGCCTGTCGGGGGCTCGGTGGGTGGCAGACATGGCCTCGCCAGCCAAGGGAGGAGAGGGTTTATGCCTTGGCCACATTGCTGCCTGTACCTAGTTAACAGCCCAGACGAAATCCGACTTCAAGGCCTCTTTATAGCCAGAGGCCTTGCTTGGCTCTCCAGAGGCACCCCACTGCAGCTCCCTTGGGGACCAGGAGAGGAAGGCCCAGCTCCTGTGACTAGCCAGGCTCAGGAACCACCCAACTTTGATCTGTAACAAAGATCAGCCTTGAGAGGCAGGCGGCCACCTTGCAGAGGCACCCAGATGGTGGTGGGAGTGGAGGCGGTGGGAAGGGCTAGGGAGAGGGAAGAGGATTTGCAAGTGGAGGTGGCTTTGGGGCCCAGCTGATCAGCCACGGCCACCAGAGCATTAAGGAGAAATCATTAATGCAATTCCAGGCAGCACAGACTCTGGGCCCTGAGCAACCTGGATGAAGCCTGCAGGCCCGCAGCATCTTATATACTTTGTTACCTTTTCCTGACCTTCTAAATGAAGCCTCACGTAGGAGCTGGAAGGAGCCTTCAAGATGGCTTGTTCTACCGAGCCAGGCAGAAAGGAGTGCCAGGGCAGTGTGATGCCACAGCATGGAAGCAGAGGCTGAGAAGGGTGTAGTGACACCTGAGTGTCACACAGTTAGTGACAGTCTAGCCCGGAATGGGTCTCCTGAGTCCCGCTGGCCTGCTTCCTGTTTAATGTGGGACAGCCTGTGAGACCTCCAGGGTGCCAGCCCACAAGGAGCACAACCCCACCCATGTTCCCCCACGCCCCCAGGAAACCTTGTACAAGAGCAGAACTATCTTCTTTCTCTGTCCCTTGCTGCTCTGTTAGAGCCCTTGCCCGATCCGTCCCATTTCAGGATTCTCTGGATGAATAATTGCCTTCCCTGCTCGACTGTAATTTCCCCAAGGCAAGGCTCAGATTTTATCATTGCATCACTCACAACGCCCAGCACACTGCACGGCACACCATAGGCTACTGGTAGATGTTCACTGAACTTGAATTTGAACCTTTCCCATTGCTTCCCCGCCTTGCTCGTGGTACCCCTCTGAGCACAGGTCAGTGTCAACCTATGCCAAAGTGTCTGACCCTCCCTCCTATCCACAGAGCCCCACTTAGTGAGCGTGAGAGTCTGGAAGACAAGAAGGGTCAATGCCCTTAAACAGCCAGGTGGCTCTGTACCTTCCCCTCGCCCTCCAGGAGGACGAGCTTCCGTTTGCCGTGTTGAATTTTGAAGAGACAAGTGTCTTCCCCAACCCTTCAATCCCGAGGAGGGATTTGCACTTTGATTATTTTTGAAAACAGGTTTGTGTAAAATTTGATTTGAGAAAACATTCTTCTCCCACACGCTGAAGGATCGAGGGTCTGTAATCCCTCTCAAATCACCCAGACGAGGTTGGTATTGCAATGTCGGCATCAGAGCGAACAAAGGGGGATTAGCAAGGAAAATTCTACGTGAAAACCTGCCGCGTGCTGAAGGCTTTCAGTGCAAAGCAGATAAGATAGGTACAGCCAAGCCATTTTTAACCCAGTTTTTAGAGCACCCAGAGCCCTCCTCCTGCGCTGACAGGGAGCAGGGGCTGGATTTAGTTGCATCTGTATCTTCCCTGGCCCTCTGGCCCTGCAGCTGGGAGACCTGTTTTTATTGGGAGGACAGGGGTCCCCTTCTTTGAAGAGTGGCTGGACCCCGGGCTGGCCGAGGTGTCTCCTGCCAGACCGCTTAGCCAACGGGCACCTGGATTCCCACAGGCCACCAGGTGATACTGACTGTTCCCAGCAGCCTACCCCTCTTGGTATAGTTGTCACCCCAAATACTAGATGCTTTGTGTTGTCGTTTCTGATCAGGAGGCTGAAGGACAAGGTGGTATTGTCTCCAGCAAGGTTAAGATGCTTAGCGCCCACCTGGATCAGCCTGCTCCTGAGCCTGGTAGGAAATCTGACTTTGAAGTAGACACTCTCTATTCCGAGTAAACATAGGCAAGTTGATCTGTATAAGCTTCAGCTTCCTTTTTAACTTTTTATTTTATATTGGAGTATAGTCCATTAACAGTATTGTGATCATTTCAGGTGGACAACAAAGGGATTCAACCATGTGTATACATGCCTCCCTTCTCCCCCCAACGCCCCTCCCATCCAGGCTGCCGCATGACATTGAGCAGTGCCCTGTGCTCTAGACTGGCTCCTTGTTGGTTTTCCATTTTAAATAGTTACCTCCCTTTTCTTTCATAGACAGTGTCTGCCTCTAGTTTTGTTGGGAGAATTTAATGAGATGATACATGTAGAGCCCTTTTCATGGTACCTGGCACATAGTAAATGCTTACTAAATGGGCAGTGATGGTTACTCTGAATTAGTACTGCTCTTACATATGGAGAAATTGAAAGGAGAGAGATTCACATTAGCCTGAATTTTTGAAAATCCTTGGGTTTATTCCCTTCAACAAAGTCCAGCTATAGGCCACGTGCTGTGTCATGAAACTCAATGTAAGTGTTGGCCACCCCCAGAGTGACTATGTGACCCCTTATCTTTTGACCAAATTGCCTGGTGACATGTCAGCTCTCAGAACCAATCCCTTTGATGACCTGCTCCCCGCTAGGATAAGGGGGTTCAGGCTGGTAAGGGATGGAAAGGTTTAGAAGAGAAGACTTTGAAGAAACACAGTGCCTGCCTTCAGCTGCCTAAAGGCCCAGGAGGAAGCAGAACCAGTGCCAAGGGGTGGGAGTTGGAGACGTCCGATTGTTTACTTTAACCTGACCACTCAAGTGGCCTGCGGACACAGTGGCCTCTCTGGAGAGGTGGTGAGCTTCCCACCCTTGGGAGCATCTCAGACTGCATGTGGCTAGCCTGTGAGAACCAGGCTGTGAAAGACGTCACTCTCTGGAGTAGAGGCTGCAGCAAGTTTACGCCTAGCGTCCATCTAACAGTGCGTCAGGCCCCAGGGCCGTGCCCTCTCTAGGCTACAAATGAGACACTTCGGTGCCCCCCGCACGGCTCCCTCCTGCTCCAGCGGGGATAAGCCTGTGGCTCAGCCAGCTCCTCTGTCTATAGACCCTCCCCCTCTGCTCGGGGGCTTCTCCCCAGGGTCAGGGACCAGGTTGCTGTCCTCTGTCACCTCAGAGCTTAGCTCAGGGACTGGCCACAGGAAAAGGCTGAGGAAAAGCCTCAAAAGTGGAGGTTGTTATTCCAGGTTGGATGCATGAGGCAGGATGCTCAGGGCTGGAGCACTGGGATGACCCTGAGGGATGGGATGAGGAGGGAGGTGGGAGGGGGTTCAGGATGCGGAACACATGTACACTCATGGCTGATTGTATGTGAATGTATGGCAAAAACCATCACAGTATTGTAAAGTAATTCAGTTCAGTTCAGTCACTTAGTCATGTCCGACTCTTTGCAACTCCATGAACTGCAGCACACCAGGCCTCCCTGTCCATCACCAACTTCCGGAGTCCACTCAAACCCATGTCCATTGAGTTGGGGATGCCATTCAACCATCTCATCCTCTGTTGTCCCCTTCTCCTCCTGCCCTCCATCTTTCCCAGCATCAGGGTCTTTTCCAATGAGTCAGCTCTTTACATCAGGTGGCCAAAGTATTGGAGTTTCAGCTTCAACATCAATAAAGTAATTGGCCTCCAATTAAAATAAATTAAAAAAAAATTTTTTAAGTGGAGGTTGTTGGAGGTTAGATGGGCAGATATTTGTCTTAAGGACACCCGAACACACAGTCACACACAAATATCTGTATACACACACATACATGCACACATATGTGCATACATGTCCACACATGCATACACAGACACACACATGCACACAGAAGCTCACTAAGATAGTTGCCTGCCCCTGATGACTGATATTCTGGTATATTCTTTCCTGATAAACAATGTTCTCTTCCTTCGGGCTTCTTTCAACATACAAATGTCCCCAGAGACTGCCCTTTAGGCTGAACTGACTGCCTTTTTCTAGTCTCTGAGCTTCCTGGGGTCCAGTACTCGGCCGTGAAATAATAGCCTGGGCATGATAATTGTTGCTAGTGAACACTGGCTGGGCTGCAGCTCTGGGGGTCTCCTCCTGGACTTCCTAGGGAGCATAGGGTATAGAAGCAGGTGAGGTCATGCTTCCAGAAGCCCTGCTGGAGCCCCTCCCCTGGTCCAGCAAGGCAGGTGTCTGCAGGAGAGCTCTCAAATGGGCCCATCCTCTCCGCTGAGCGAGGACAAATGGGGCAGCAGCAAGAGACCCAGGAACCCTGCCAGCGGGGGGTGGGGGGGGTGGTGTTCCTCCTGGATGGACCTCCAGCCAGAGGGCTCTGGGGTGGGCAGAGTGTCTTTCCAAGGGCGCCTTCCTTGCCTGTCACCCACCCCTGCCCCATCTCTGACACCAGTGCTCTCCTTCCTATAAAATATAAATGGCTCTCGTTTACTGAGTGCCTGAGATGTGCCAGCCACCCTTCTGAGCACATTATGTACCCTATTTCATTTAGTCATCTCAACCCTGGGACTTCAGTGCTGGTTTCGCAGTATTATAGGTGAGGAAACAGGCCCACAGTAGTCATATGATCTGCTCAAGGTTGTACATCTGGAAAGCGGATCAGAGTGGGAAATTGAACCAGACACTCTTCTCTGATTGTGCTCTAGTCACACCCTAAAGCAGTCAAATATAGATGATGTGTAGGACAAACTCCATCTCTCTCCCAGGGCATAGAATCTGGAGCCCAGATGCCTGTTTTCAGACCCTGGCTCCACGCTCTGCCTGCTTTCTAAGCTTGGGCAGTGTAGTTGCCCCTCTCTGCCTCAGTCTTCAAACCTGTAAATTGGGGGCAACACCGTTCTTATTTCTCATGGCTGCTGTGAGCCTTGGTGCAGCGGGGCCATCAGTTTCTGCCAGGCCCACCCAGCATGTGGTCACATGGGTTAGTGGTAGCAGAGATGTAGCCAGACCTCCCTTAGCCCTTGTGGGAGGCTGCTTGGCAGGGTGGGCTGTGTGCCTCCTGCCCTCCAGACCCCGTCACCCCCACCCACCCCAGTGTGTTCTACCAAGCCTTCACCTGAAATGGCAGGACTCGCTGCGGGGTCTTAAGAGTGGAGATCTGCACGGTTCCATGGCCTCTGAGCTGAGCAGATGTGTGTTTTGTTTGTTAGGCCAATTAGCAGCAGGCCTATTAAGTGCATTCAATGACCCATCCACAGGCCATGTGGACAGGCCCCCCTTTGGCCTGTCTTGCTGTCTCTCTCTCTCTTTCCAGCAAGCTCGGGGACTGTGAGAAGGAGGACAGAGGGGCCCTGGGGTGGGAGACGTCACCCCGGTGCCCTGCCCCAGTGCCGAGAGGGTGGGGGAGCAGCCTGGCCACTGTTGTACCCGACTCTGAGTGAGTCTCTGTAGTCAGTTGTCCCCCGTCTCAATTTGCCGTCCCCTGGGTCCCGTGAGGCTGCATTGGGCTCTCTTCTTTTCTTTCTCACTTCCCTCCCCTCCCCCACATTTCAGAGCCTCTGCTGTGTCTTCCCAGCCCAGTGTCTTCCATTGTCTGTGTCTGTCACTTGCCGTTTCCGTGGCTCCCTCTGCCTGTCTAGGCCCCTCTGGCTGCTGCCTTCTGGGTGGGAAGAGCACTGTCTTCTGTCCCCAGGGCTCCCTGGGGGCTGTCCCGGATCCCAGAGCAGGCCTCCCGCTGGCACGTGGCCACCCACACACCCAGCCCGGGGCTCAGCCTGGCAGCCATCAGCTCTGCGGTCCCCTGGCTCAGGGAGGAGTAACCTTGGAGCTTCCTGGCCCAGTCTGCCCGGCAGTCATGCAGACCTCTTAGAAAAGACCCAGAGGGATAACTGGGGGCACTGGGGTCTTGGCATCAGGGAGCTGCCTGGCCAGAGGCACTTGCCTATCAGCATCGCTGAGCCTCCAAACCAGACCTCACACCCCCGGAGTGCCCAACAGAGACACATCCCCCTTCCAGAGTATGACCTATATCAGTAAAAACCCCTAGACCTCCTCTCTGTGGAACAGATTTACACTTGAAGTAGAGCTGATTCTTCATCTTTTTTTTTTTTAATCTCTAGGTCTGTATTTTTGGGTTTTTTAAGCCTCATTAGCACTGATCAATCTGCCATTTCTAATTTCCATCTGAGTCTGGAAAGTGCATGTTGCATGTGGATTTGCCATGCTCGGGGCCAGGCTGGGGCCACTCTGGAGGGACTTGGAGGGGCTTTAGCAGATGGAGCAGGAGCAGGACTGATGTGATAGCCACACAGGTATATGCGACTGAAGCGAAGAGGCAGAAGCACTGCCTGGGAAACCAAGTAGTGACCTAGCTAGGCATGGAGAAGACACACCAGACCTGAACTCAGAAAGTGGAAGAACAGAAAGGTGGATGATGGATGGGCGAGGCTTTGTGGAGGTATGTGCATCTGAAGGCCAGGTGAGCAGGCTGGGAGAACCTCTGCAAAGAGGTAGCCTGGGGGGGATGCCAGGCTGGGTAGGCAGTCAGGTCCTGTCTGGGAGCAGGAGGCCTGGGAGACGAAAGCCTGGAACCAAGGGGAGAGGAGTAAATGGTCAAAGAAAGGAAGAAGTGTGTGGAAGAGGATCCATGCAGGGCACAGGTGGCGTCTCATGTCAGGAGCCTAGCTGTTCTTCAAGGAATCTGGCCCCGGTGCTGAAGATACGTGGCCATGTGAGGAGCCCCTCCAGGCCAGCTGAAGGGTGCTTAGAAGTTGGCAACTGATCAGCTGTTGAGGCCAAGAGAGGGAAAAATCATAGCAAGCCAGAATAATGAAAGCTGACATAAATTGAGTGCTTACTACATGAAGGACACCAACACGGTCTTGGTATCATCATCCCCATTTTACAGATGAGGAAAATAACCCTGAGATGGTCAGTGTGTTGCTCAAGGGTTTGCATCTGGGAAGCAGGGGCTGGAATGTGAACAGGAAGACTGACATCAGAGTCCAGGCTCTTAGTCATGACATCTAAGTTAGTCTGAGGTCTGAAATCCAAGAAACACAATAAGAGGTTTATACTGATGAAATGCAAAGTCTGGCCTACAAGCATTGTATGATCTAGCCACTGCGCTCCCCTGCCGCCCCCTGCACCCCGCCCCCCCGCACCACCCCCCTTGCCGATCCTGGCTCACTTTGCTCCAGTCTCGCTGGCTGCAGCCTCAGGGCCCTTGAACTTGCTGGCTTTCCATCAGGAACACCTTCCTCCCAGCCATCCACGTGGCTCACTCCAAACTGCCTTCCAGCGCGTGCTCCAGCATCACCTTAGAACAGAGGCTGTCCCTTACCCCCTGTATGAAACAGCAGGCCCTCCCCATCATTCTCCTTCCCTCTTTGCTCCCTTTATTTCTTTTCATAGCACTTATCAACTGCTTGACCTACAGCGTCAGTTTCCTTATGTGTTGACTGTCTCTCTTCTCCAGCTAGAATGAGGCCCTGGCACATAATAGGCACACAATAAAGCTTTTTAAAAATAATGGTAAAATATACACAGCATAGAATTTACCATTTTAACCATCTGAAGGGTCCAGTTCCATGGCATTAAGTACATTTGCCTTGTTGTATAACCATCACCACCACCATCTCCAGAACTTTTCCATCATCCCAAAGTGAAACTCTGAACTTTTATTCAGTAACTCCCCTTTCCCTGCTCCACCAGCACCTGGCAAAGACCATTCTACTTCCCATGTCTCCGAATTTGACTACTCTCAGCGTCTTATGTAAGTGGCATCATATAACAGACATTCTTTCGTGTTCAGCTTATTTCACTTAACATAGTGCTTCAAGGTGCATCCATGTTATAGCATGCAGTCAGAATGTTTTCCTTTTTAAGGCTGAATAATATTCCTTTGTATTTATATGCCGTATTCGGCTTATCTAAGTGTCAGTGGATACTTGAGTTGCTCCCACCTTTTGGCCATTGCAAATAATGCTGCTGTGAACATGAGTGTACAAGTATCTGTTTGAGTCAATGAGGACTTCTTTGAATGAGTGAGCAAATGAATGAATGAAAGCTCAAGGAGGAGCTGTGAGGGGTAGGAAGAGATCTATTTGAAGGACACGCTGAAGCTCAGGGAAGAGGCTGGGGCTAGACTCAGGGTGAGGGCCCGACCGTGCAGTGGTGATAACTGAAGTGGGTGAGTGCGTGCTGAGATGGGGAGGCTTGTCCTGCTCTGAAACCAGTGGTTCTAACTGTACCAGGAAGGTGGACAGGGCACGCAAGGCCCTCAGGGAATCAGGCTCCTGCTACTTCCTCTTGAGCTCAGAGGATACGGGGAACATATGCTCTTGTGCCCCAGGAAAGGCCCTGAGCAGAGGCTGCCCCTGTGGGTTCATTCGTGCCATCCTGTCCTCAGTTCCATAAGCTGCCATGTGGCAGTGATATCTCGGGACGGGGTGCAGATCTGATTCTATTTCTGTCTGTATGTCCACCCAGCTGTGTCCTCCTGGGTGCCTCTGTCTCTTATCCTTAGAACTGGAATAACGATGTAAGGATGTCTCCCCCGTGTTATAAGGTTCAAATGCAATATGGGGTGGTTGTGGTTTAGGTACTGAGTCGTGTCCGACTCTTGCCACCACAGGGACTGTCGCCTGCTAGGCTCCTCTGTCCGTGGGATTCTCCAGGCAAGAATACTGGAATGGGTTGCCATTTCGTTCTCCAGGGAATCTTCCCAAACTAGGAATCGAACCTGGGTCTCCTGCATTGCAGGCAGATTCTTTACCGACTGAGCTACAAGGGAAGCCCCCATATGGGGTGGACAGGCTTTATATTATAAAACATGTGTTTGTGTACTTGGTCATGTTCGATTCTTTGTGAACTTGTGCACTATAGCCCACCAGGTTCCTCTGTCCGTGGAATTTTCCAGGCACGACTACTGGAGTGCGTTGCCGTTTCCTCCTCCAGGATATCTTCCTGATGGAGGGACGCAACTCTTGCGTCTTTTACATTGGCAGGCAGATTCTTTACCACTGCGCTACCTGGGAAGCCCTTATAAAACAGAAATCCCTTTAAAATGTCAGGATAACAAGTATACTCCAATAAAAATTAATTTAAAAAATATATCAGGATAACAACTGAGAAGTCCCAGGTGTCCAGCCCACGATGGTCTCTGTGGAAATCTGAGACAATGGAGTATACAGAGGCGGCACTTACGGTCTCCTTGGAGAAAAAGAGTGGTCCTGACCGGAGCTGCGGGAGTTTGGAAAATGAAACACTCAGGTGTGAGAGGGACGTGCATGCGTGCCCAGCTGTGTCCGACTCTGCAACCCTGTGGACTGTAGCCCACCGGGCTCCTCTGCCCATACACTTCTCCAGGCAAGAATACTGGAGTGGTTGCCATTTTCTCCTGTAGGGGATCTTTCTAACCCAGGGATCAGACCCATGTCTTCTGTGTCTGCTGCATTGGCAGGCGGATTCTTTACCACTGCACCACCCAGAGGAACACAAAGAGCCTAATTCCTGATAAAAAGAGAGGAATGTCCACCATGGGGTCAAGGGAGCAAGAGAAAGTGCGTAGGCTCTAAGCCAGATGCCTGTCCAACTTGGCCACATCCCCAGGTGCTTGATCCTGGACAAGGCACTTAACTTCATTGAGCCTTAGTTTTCTCAGCTCCAAAATAAGGATAGGGAAACCTCCTGCAAAAATTTAATGAGGTAACATGTGCACTGTGCCTGGTGCTGGAGTTGCCCATGTTCCCTGTTGGGTACCGCATGGGTACACTCATGCACAGTTATGGTTACTGAGCTGAAAGCCAAGAGGAGCCGTGGTCCCAGACAGGCTTTAATAGAAAGGGGTGCCTGAGCATCCAGATGGTAGGGAACATGAGTTCCCTCCGATGGTAGGCTCGGAGGGTGGGAGTATGTGTAGTGATGGGGGCCTGAGTGTAGCTGATTCTCCCCCATGAAGGGCATGAGACAGGCCTCCAGTCAAAGCTTTGAAGATCAACACTAGCCCATGTGCCAGAGGCCTCAGGGAAGCTGGGCAGATCTAAGGAGAATCATCCCCAGATGGTGGCAAGGAAAGAGCTTTTGCCTGAGAACGGTTTCATTGGGAGAGGAGGGCTAGGAGCCCCTGGGACCCCGGGGAACCTCTTGGTGGAACAGGGGCTGGAGGAAAGCTTGCCTTCCTATCTCAGGATGACGAGACAAGCCCTGTCATATCTGCCCAGGAAGAAAAGGGATAAATTATGTTTCTCTTGTAATATGTGGCCACCTTAAAAAAAAAAAAGAATTAGAAAATTAATTATCTGCTATAATTAGTGTAATGACCTACACCATTAGAGGTTATTTACCACAGAAATAAAACTTCCCACTGTAAATGTCAGCTCATCTTCCTACGTATAAAGTCTCACAGGAACCATTGCTGACAGGCCTGGCTGATATCTTTTGCAGATGTTTTCCCCTCTATCTTTCTTCCTAGGAAATGAAGGTATCCTCATGGGCAGGCAGCAGGCACCATGGAGTACATATGAGATTTGCCCTACTGTGTGTCTGCTGTTTATTGCAAGGCCCTCTGACCCTGCCTCAGATGGGCAAGGTGTGGGAGACAGTCCTTGGAACAGCAGGCCAGGGGAGCTAGGCCTGGCAGGCCCAAGGTGTGCAGGCATGGGCCCTGGAAACAGAGAGGCATTGAGTGCCTAGAAAGGTGATGAGAAAATGAGTACCCTCAGCATGCAGGCATGCATGCTAAGTCACTCAGTTGTGTCCAACTCTTTGCGACCCCATGGACTGTAGCTCGCCAGGCCCCTCTGTCTGTAGGATTCTCCAGGCAAGAATACTGGAGTGGGTTGCCATGCTCTCCTCCAGGTTCCCCTGCACAGAGGGGCTTTTTGCGTAGAGCTTCAGAGTCCCTCGCATACTTTCACATGCTCTGCCTCATTTGATGGTCACTGTGATGGGGTAAGCAGCTGGTGGTGGTTGTTGTTTAGTCGCTAAGTTACGTTCAACTCTTTGTGACCCCGAAGACTGTAGCCCGCCAGGCTCCTCTGTCCATGGGATTTCCCAGGCAAGAATACTGCCGGAGTGGGTTGCAATTTCTTCCTCCAGGGGGTTTTCCTGACCCGGGGATTGAACCCATATCTCTTGTGTCTCCTGCTTGGCAGATGGGTTCTTTACCACTGAGCCATCAGGGAAGGAGCTGGACCACCCCCTTTATAGATGAGGAAACTGAGGCTCAAGAGGATACAGGAAGCCCAGTGAATAAATAAAATGGCCCTGGATGCTTTACCTGGTAATGGCCTGTCAATCTAACCTCACCTCGCTGTCAGATCAAGAAACCTTGATTTGAAGGAGAGGGATAAGCACCGTAGATTAAGGGGGCGAGTGGTACCCACAGTAGGCAGCCAGGCAGCACCATGAGTACCCAAATTCACTACTCAGTGTCCTCTCTGATCAAGAAAGGGCAGCCCTCCCAGCAAGCCCTTGGCTCTGTGTGGCACCCACAGGGGCCCAGGGCTGCTTGGGCTGAGCAGGGGGCAGATGGTTATTTGGAATGACTCTTTGTCTAGGTCTATGGGCAGAGAAACCTGGCAGGTTACAGTCCATAGGGTCGCAAGAGTTGGACACAGCTGAAGCAACTCAGCAAGCAAGCAAGCAGAGCCAGAAGCACAGAGTGTCCCAGTAGGAGCATGCTGTGTTGCACGCCATCCAGGGGACATTTTTACCCTCTGACCTGAAGCTGCTATGGGGGCATCTCCAGCCTCCCTTGTACCCAGGGCTTAACTCCAGATAATGGGGCAGAGTGGCAGCTTTGGGAAACCCCACTGCTCGGGCATGGGGCACACAGTGCCTTTGAAGCCTCTCTGGGGATAGTTGTTTCCTTTGCCAACATGGAAGCTTGCAATGGCCTTTCCCAATGGCAGAGCTCGCAATATGGGACCAGTGGGGGTTTGGGGAAAGAAGGGCCTCAGAAGCCACTGCAGCCCAGGGGTTAATAATGTTTCTTGGGATTTCCCAGGTGGTCTGGTGGTTAAGATACTGTGCTTCCACTGCAGGGGGCATGGGTTCGATCCTTGGTTGGGGAACTAAGATCCTGTATGCCATGTGGCATGGCAAAAAATAGAAAAAGGAAAAATAGTGTCTCCAAGGGGACACTGATGGCCCTTGGGGCTGGACCATTCTTCCTTGGGCAGCGCTGGCCCATGCATCACAGGGTATTTAGTGTCTCTGGACCCCATTCATCAATGCCAGCAACACCCATAGACATTGTTGTGCTGTGTGCTGTGCTGCGTCGCTTCAGTCGTATCCGACTCTTTGCGACTCTGTGGACCATAGTCTGCCAGGCTCCTCTGTCCACAGGATTCTGTGTCCGTGGGATTCTCCAGGCAAGAATACTAGAGTGTATCCAGGGTATCTTCCTAACCCAGGGATCAAACCCGTGTCTCTTACATCTCCTCTTACGTCCCCTGCATTGGCAGGAGCGTTCTTTACCACTAGCGCCATCTGGGAAGCACATTGTTGACACTGAAAAAATGCCCCTATACACTTCCGAACAGTTTCGGGGGGCAGCATGGTGTCTCATACAAAGATCCACTGTGGACACCTATGGGATGCACCTTCATTCTTCACAGTCAGCGCCAGCCCCTCACCAAGTTGTGTTGAGAGTGAAAAGGGTCTCCTCTGCCCCCAGCCTCTATGGCCGACCTGCTGGACAGATGGCTTTGGCGGGATCACAGCACACCCCTGGGACCCCACTTCCTCCTTTCTAAAATAAGGGACCTCCTTCCAGCTTTCCTGTTTTCACAGGCAGGCGACATGGCTGAGCTTCCCCTCTCCCTCCTCATCAGGCCTGTAGACGTAGCATGAATTGGAGTCACTCTTTCTTCTCCCAGGGGCGTTGCTGTTCTAAGCCTTCACTCTCACTGTGGAATAAAGAGCTTTGTTGCAGCAAAGGGAGCTGCAGGTGTCAGGGAGTAGGTGGAAGAGGTATTTTAAAAGCCAGAGGGTACTTTGCCAGGGCTCTGAAATCCCTTTCTTAGACACTGCCTTCTCAGAAAGCAGTCATGCTGAGCCGGACGCCCCTGGCCTAGCAACCTGCGAGACCCCTGCAGAGATGAACCGTGCGCTTGCGGTGGGAGAGGTGGAGTCTGGGTATGCATAGAACTCCTCTTCCCAGGGATTCCTGGATCAACTGCATGTTGGAATCCCCCAGGGAGTGGGTTAAAACATCCAAAGCCCGAGCTGCAAGGAGACTAGTGACAATACAGTGTGTGGGGTGAGTCTGGGTGCCAGGGGGGTGATTCCAGTTGCAGACAAGTTTGGAAACCACTGACCTTGACCCAAAAGCCAAACCTGCCTCCCAAACTTTTTCCCTTCTTCCAGGCCCCACATTCATCCATGCCCCTGCCAGAGAAAGCCTTCCAAGAAGGTTTCTCTGCCCCACAAGCTGGCTCCCAAAACTGTGATTCCAGCCAAGGTTTGCATTAGAACCTGAGGATTATGATGCTTCTCCATGAGAAGTGGATGTGGGTGCCCCCTGGACCTGCCTGGGGAGTGAAGGAGTTAAAGGGCTGAGGAGGGGCTTCAGGCTGTATTCTGGGCCACCAGAGTACTTGCAGATGTCTGTCACGATAAAGGATTATCTCATCCAGATATGAACAGACCATGAATAAAAAGGCCAGAATATAGAACAAAAGGGCAAAGCCCAGGTGCCCCTGATGCATTCTTTTGATCTCATAATGGGACTTACTTTCTACTGTCTCTCAAGGCCCATTTACAGATCAGCTTGGAACCTCCAGATCCCCTTTGATTTGGAGGTTAAGATCACCTTACTGTTCTTCCTCCTGTCAAGGGCCACAAGGTCAAGAATGGCTGCAGTCATTCTCTGGGGGTTCAGGCAGAGGCACCTCCTCTTCCCAGGCCTTGCTGAAGGGCCCCCTCTGGCTGTTTGTTGCTCACTAAGCCTCTGTTCCTGACCTTTCTCAGCCTTCTCTGTGAGCACCCAGGAGGCTGTCACTCCAATCCAGCTCACTTCAATCAAGCCGAAGCTGGTGGGTGGCTCTGCGAGTTGGCTAGACTTGCTTTAATTTAGAATCAACAAACGGTAAAAGTTCATCATTTAGTAAGCTGCTCTGTCTCTTCACTTTGCCTTCTGTCCAGAGAGCTCTCTCCCCCTGTCCTTGGTGGTACCTGAATGCCTGCCGTCCTGCTCTTTGGTGGACACTGGAGCTCTGGCTTCATGCATGGGAACAGTGAGCCATTGCCACTCAGATGCCCAAACTGGTCTCCATGTCAGAGACCTGAATTCAGATCCCAGGCGTGTATGTTGGCAAGATCCTTCTTTTTTTTTTTTTTGAATTGAAGTATAGTTGATTTACAATGTTGTTAGTTTCTGGTGTACAATATAAATACATACACATACATATTTATCAGATTATTTTCCTTTGTAGGTTATTTCAAAATACGAAGTGTAGTTCCCTGTGCTGTACAGTAGGTCCTTATTGGTTATCTTTTTTCATTTTTATTGGAATATACTTGTTTACAATGTTGTGTTACTTTCTACTGTACAGCAAAGTAAATCAGCTATATGTATACACATATCCCCTTTTTTGGATTTCCTTCCCATTTAAGTCACCACAGAGCATTGAGTAGCTTTTTTGAGTTACACAGTGGGTTTTCATTAGTTGTCTATTTTATACATAGTAGTGTATATATGTCAGAGAAGGCAATGGCACCCCACTCCAGTACTTTTGCCTGGAAAATCCCATGGACGGAGGAGCCTGGTGGGCTACAGTACATGGGGTCGCTAAGAGTCAGAGACGACTGAGCGACTTCACTTTGACTTTTCACTTTCATGCATTGGAGAAGGAAATGGCAACCCACTCCAGTGTTCTTGCCTGGAGAATCCCAGGGACGGGGGAGCCTGGTGGGCTGCCATCTATGGGGTCGCACAGAGTTGGACACAACTGAAGCGACTTAGTATTAGTATATATGTCAATCCCAATATCCCAATTCAGCCTACACCCCTCTTTCTCCTTTGCCATTATCTATTTTATATATAGTATTGTGTATATGTTAGCCTCAAACTTCTAATTTGTCCCTCCTCAAGTTACTTAACTTCTTGAGCCTCTGCTTCTTTTTCTGTTAAGAGTTTAATTAACAACAGCTAAGATTTGTCGAATATTTATCGTGTTCCAGGCACTGAGTTAAGTGTTTTCAAGGCATTTGTCTTATTTAATCTTCACAACAATACAATGAGACTGGTGTTAAGATTATCCCCATTTTAGAGGCGAAGAAACTGACTCTCAGATTATTTAACTTCCTCAAGGCCCTAAAACTGGTGAGTGATGGAGCTGAGATGAACTGACTCAGGTCCCATGCTAAGGCATCTTTCACTGAAAGAGTTTAGCATTTTAGACGAGCAGATACACTTTAACATCATGAGGGTTTCCAACTGTTGTTAGCTGATGAAAAGCAGGGTTCTTGTGTCCTTTAACGGTAAGGAGGGGTGGAACTAGAGCTTCAAGATATTGAATGACATGCCTGAGGCCACATGGCTAGTAAGGGTAGAACCAGGATGTAAGCTCAGACTAGCCTACTGTCAAGTTAGTGCTCACAATGGCTACACTGTGTCGCCCAGCAGTAGAGCTTGTGTGTGTGGTATATATGTGTGTGTGTGCCCAGCTTTCAGGGTCTAATACACAGAATGGACTCTGAATATTATTATTTCTCTGAATGTTAATATATAAATAGTTATATATTATTTACTGACTCTGTTACCCATGGGATCCTATAGAATCAGCCTAGGAGGCATCATGCGTGCTGAGTGCCTTAGGAGTATGAGGAGCACCAAAGTATATGTCGTTCAGATGAACTTGATTTTACTAAAAGCCCTGGGCCCTAGCGTCACCATGGAGATACACACCCTCTTTGGCATGAGACGATGAAGCGGAGAAGCCACCATCTGTAAGATGTGGATTTTGATTTGTCTTCCAGGAGCAGGGACAGGTCATTCAAAGTTGCCCTCTGTTATTTCTTTTTTTCTCCTGTGATGGATGGGGCACCGGTAGGAGGGGAGCTGGCTGGCAGTGGTGGTGAGCCTGACAAACTAATAGGGCATGTGTAGATCAGACATGCAGTCAGCTCAGGTTTGGGGAACACTGTCCTAACCAATCCAGCCACTATTCCCTCCATCCTCACCTGGAATATTTTCATGTGTGTGTTCTGGAATTTCACTCCACTGCTCAGTCCTGGATGAAGCTTCCTATTTCATGTCTGGTTCATCCTACTGTATTCAGTTCTGAATGACCAGAGTCCTAACCCACAAGGGATGAGGGGATGCCAGGACCCAGGGCTTTTAGCAAAGTCAAGTTCATCTTGTCTACAGAGCTTCCAGGCTGCTGGCCCTCTGGCTTAAGCAAAGCTGAACATGGATCTAATGGGAAAAACCAGTCTGGTAGTAGCTGGTCAAACCTCTTCTCTTTCTAAGGAAGTCCTCATTTTGGCCAACATCAGAGCCTAAACAAGGCAGATGAACTCTCAATCTCTATTCATTCATCCAGCAGAAATGGAATGAAGGTCAGGACTTCGCTGGTGATCCAGTGGTTGAGAATCTGCCTTCCAGTGCAAGGGACATGGGTTCGATCCCTGGTCAGGGAGCTAGGATCCCACAGGCTCTGGGGCAACTAGGCTGGTGTGCTGCAACTACTGAGCCCACTGCCACAACTAGAAAGATCCCCCAAAGTCACCACAATGGAAGATCCCCCAAAGTCACACAGCTAATAAGCAGTGGAGATGGAATTGTAACTCTATCCAACTCCAAGTCCACTCCATCTAGCTTCCACACTGACTCTTAACTCTGTGTATTTGGTCTGCACTTATCCCTGTGGGGGTGGGTACCCCACCCTGCCCGTCTGGACCTAAGATGGATTTACAGAGGCAAGGGTGTTTCCTCTGTGGCATGGGGGGAGGGAAACGAGGAGGTGTGGCAAAGTGGGGGCCGCCTAGTCCACACTGCTGGCAAGCAGACAAGCCTGTCTGCGCAATGGCTTGGAAATCTCCCCCTCTGGAGTTAATTTCAGTCACAGTGTCTTTCCTATTAAATGGAGCAGTTGGTTGGCTGTAGGTGTCAGAATGGACTTATAAAACTGGAATCCAATCTAATCTTAGGGGGAGGGGAGCATGTGTGTGTGAGAGAGAGAAGAGGTGGGAAGGAGAGGGGAGGGAAAGGGAAAGAGGAGGGAGCTGGCAGGGTGTGCATGTACCGGTGGGGTAAAGAGAGCAGTTTGTTAGTTCTCCGCTGTTGGTGGCTGATGAAATTCAGACCTAGTTCTGGTGTGTGCAGGGAAGCTGGATCATGTCCCCACATCTGCTGGTATGAGCTGCTTCCTCATCTACTTTCAGAGCTGTTGCCAGGCTTTTCCTGCTGTTCCAGGAAGCTAGGACACTGTTTTAGGACCACTGACATTTGGGACCTCGGAGTCACATGGCTGTAATTGACCAGGCTAGTCTTCATTCAAGCAGTGATTTATTGTTTCCAGTGAGTTAAGCACTGTGCTGAGTATGTGACCAAATTGGTTTTAACTAATTTTGTCACCAAATTTATACGGGATTGAAATTATTATCCCTATTTTACAGCTGGGAAACTGAGGCTCTGAGAAGTTGCCCAGGATCACAAAGATAATAAATACTCAGGTTCTGAAAATTATTTCCCCTGCATCATGCTATTTAGTACCCTGCCAAAAGAATTTTCTAAGGGAGGGGCAAGAAAATTAGATGCCCTGTGACCTGCGGTGAATGTGTGAAAACATATGAAGATGTATCTATAAACTACTTTACTAGCAAAAAAAAAAAAAAAATTTAAGATAAAATAAGGGAAACTTTGCATTTCCCAAAATGTAGCCATGTTTTTCAAATCTTCATTTATACCCTGTAAGTATACCAACATGAACATTTTGGAATCAAAATATGTTATCCATAATCCACTTTTAAGTTCTTTAGCTAAAAAGGAACTACAGATTTGCAAAGGGCACAAAAAAGATTAAACATCTTTTCCCTTATCCTCCAAATCTAAATTTTTCTGGAAAGGATCTCTACCCTGTGGTCTATAAATTCACAATGAGTGAGACTCTCCAGCCCGGGAAGGTCTTAATCGTCTGTGCTTCTCCAGGGACCTGGGTCCTGACCAGGGGCAGTTCCTGAAGGAATCTGGCCTGGATGCCCATCCGGTGCCCTCAGCCAATGGCCCTGGCCCTGCCACACCACCGCCGCATCGAGGCCCGGCCCCAGCGTGGCAGCCAGGCTGTTTCCTAGCGACCAGGTTGGGCAGAGAAGGCCTCAGACCCACTGCCCAGGCTGGAGTAGAGTCACTGAGCACTGGGCCTGACTTGGCAACCCTTGCGGGCAGCATATGGGGCTGAACAGATGGGCTGGCACAGGCACCCCCAAGCCAGAAACATGAAGGCAGGAGTGGAGCCGGGGAGGAGACAGAGAGAAAGGCAAAGAGCACGGGTCAGGAGCTGGCTCCCTGGGCAAGCCTGGGAGAGCCACTTTGGGGCAGGCTTGATGCTAGGATGGTGCAGACGGAAGACACAGCCTCTGCATTATTCAACAGTCCTGTATTGGAGAGTCCTGCTTTCCCAGGGACACCCTCCCCAGCGAGTGGTAATGGCACTCAAGGCCATCCCAAGTGAGGGATATGCCTGCAGATACCAGGCAGTCTTGGGCTGCCTACAGCAGCCTTAGTAGCAAGAGGTCCCATTTCTCAATCCGATGCTCTCCTTTGCCCCATTGATGTGTCTCTCTGCTCCCTGCTGCTCATTTTCTCCAGCCCAAATGCAAGCATCGCTGCCTGCAAAGACCAGGTCTTTTTTTTCTTAGTTACTCCACGCAGCATGGGAGATCTTAGTTCTCTGACCAGGGATCAAACCCACACACGCACCCCACCCTGCGCTGGAACTACAGAGTCTTAACCACTGGACAACCAGGGAAGTTTATTTTTTTAAGCAAACAAAACCTATAAAAGAGAGGTTGACAGTCACATGAACATTTTAAAACTAGGGACCTATTTTGCTTTCAAGCTAGACTTTGTTTATATTTAGATGGATGAGTTTCTGAAGTTGGCTTGGAATGGGAGGAAAGGTTATAAGAATAGGGGATCAGCAAACTGCAGAAGGGAAGACTTGGGGTGTTTAGGGGGAATAGGACTCATAGGTATTGAAAAACTGAAGAGCTTTCGTGTGTGAAAAAATGAATTCACTTAGAGTAGGACCACCAAGTGGAAGTTCCAGAGAGAGAAATTTAAGTTTCATTATGTGGAATTTTGTTCTTATAATTAAAGCTACCTTAAGATGGAATGATGCCTTTAGAAGGTAGTAAACTCCCCATCACTGGAGGCACTCTAGCAAAGACTGAGCAACCACCTGCTAGAATGTTGGAGAAGCCATCCAACCATTGAATGAGATTAAGACCCTTCCAACCCTGCATGTTTCTAATGGTATGAAAGGAGCTATATTGAATAGCTCAAAAATATGATTCAAGAAGTGTTCAATTCTACATATGTTGGCAATTGTCCTTTTGAATGAGACATCATCCTGGGAAAGGTATTGTAGAGATCAAAGCTAACACAAGAGAGAGTCAGAGAAGAGAGGGAGAAAGAGAGAGGGAGAGGCAGAGGCTATTATACTATGATAGACCTAGTTTTATATTAAGAGTCCTTGCCAGTCGCCCAGGGGGCATTGTCCTGTATGGGCATGGATAGACAGTGTGCCCTTCAACAAGTGCCAGCATGACCTGGCCTTGCAACCCCTCTGCCTAGCTAGGTGGGGGGGAGGGAGGTGCGGGGAGCATGCTGAAATGTGGCAGGGGCCATTTCTCTTCTAGTATCTCAGAGAATCCCCACCATCCTGTATGCTGGAAATGGGGACTACTTCTGGGTCACAGGACTGCAGGGAGCATGTGAGTGTGTGTGTGTGCGCCTGTATGTTGTCTTGTGACAGTGTGTGGTAGGTTTTCTTTCTTTCCCCCAAATGGCTTAATACGCCAATGTTTGTGGAGCATCCTTGGAATCAAAGTGTCTTTGGCGTAATTATTGTTAATTGCTTAGACTATTCTATAAACTCATCCAATTAAGAGAAAGTTATTAACTTTATAAAATATCGCAGGCATCCCACAGTGCCATGTGTAGATGGAATAACAGTTTGAGAGGCAGAGTCAGCGTGAAATATCATGCAAATGAGGAGGCTTATTTACTTCTTTTTAAAAATATCTACAACTGTTGGGTGTTTTCTCTCAGTTGACCAGAAATATTTGGGCCAGTGGCTGAGCTTGGAGGGCTTCCCAACCTGACCCAGCTTCCCCAGAACTTACCTGAGGGTATTTTTCCTTGAGGCATCCAGGAGCTCAGACAGGGTTCCCAGCAGACTTACCAGCTCTACCACTCATCAGCTGTGTGACCTTTTAGTGCCTACCTAACCTCTCTGAGCCTCCATTTCTTTCTTTGCAAGATGGGAATACTGACTTCCTAGTGTTATCTGAAGGACTCAGTGAATTAATACACAGAAAACCTTTGGAGTCATACCTAACATGTGGTAGCAGTAGTAGTGATAGTCGCTCAGCCGTGTCTGACTCTTTGTGACCCCACAGACTGTAGCCCGCCAGGCTTCTCTGTCCATGGGATTCTCCAGGCAAGAATACTGGAGTGGGGTGCCATTCCCTTTTCCAGAGCATTTTCCCAACCCAGGAATCGAACCTGGGTCTCCTGGTTGCAGGCCGATTCTTTACCATCTGAGCGGCGACATGTAATAGTCAACAGATTTTGGTGAATAAGGGTATCTTTATAATTGCTAGACTTTTCACTATAATTCTGTGAAAGGGTCAGTGTTTCCCATAAAGTTCTTCTCATCTGTTGTACTGCAGTAAGAAATTGTAAAGTTCCATTATACTAGTCATTATAATATTATTATTGTAAGATCAATCATGGTTGGGCTGAATTTTTTAAATCTTTTTTCCAGGTTTATTGAGCTGTATTTAACACCTAAGATTGAATGAGTTTAAGATGTACAGTGTGATGCTTTTAGGCATCTAAAATGATTACCACAGTCAAGATAGTTAACACATCCTTCACCTCACATAAATACCATTTTTTGTTGTAGTTATGGTGAGAACATTTACGATCTACCATATACAACACAGTATTTTAGCTATAGTCTTCAGTTTTTGTGTTAGATTCCCAAATTTTATAATCTTTTAACTGGAAGTTTGTAACCTTTGGCCAGTATCTCCTCATTTTCCTCACTGTCCAAGCTCTAGCAACCACAAATTTATTTCTATGATTGTAACTTTTTTAGATTTCCACATATAAGTCAGATCACACAATAATTTTCTCTCTCTTATGTCAAGTAGCATAATTTTGTCAAGGTCATCTTTGTCACGAAAAGCGGCATGGTATTCTCTCTGATGGCTGAAGAGTATTCCATTCATCTTTTATCCATGGATGGACATTTAGATTGTTTTCACGTTTTGTCTGTTGTTACTAATGCTGCAATGAACACAGAGGTGCAGATATGAATGTGAGATGGTGATTTCAATTCCTTCAGATATATACCCAGCAGTGATATTGCTGGATCATACTTTTATTCTATTATGAATAGTTTGAGGAACTTCCACAGTGTTTTCCAAAGTGTCTGTACCAATTTACATTCCCACCAACGGCATGCAGGGTTCCCCTTTCTCCACATCCTCCAGAGCAGTTGTTCTCTCTTGTCTTTTTCAGGGTAGCCATTCTGGTGTGTGCTCGCTCAGTGTAGTTTTGTTTATTTTGGCCCCGAGACATGTGGGATCTTAGTTCTTCCATCAGGGATCGAAGCTTCACCCCCAACATTGGAAGAACAGAGTCTCAATCACTGGACCCAGGGAATTTCCCCTTAAATGTGGTTTTGATTTGTGATTCCCTGATTAGTAATGTTGAGGATCTCTTCGTGTGCCTGTTGACTACTTCTTCTTTGAAAAACTGTCTGTTCAGTTCCTTTGCCCATTTTGTAATTAGATTATCTCCGGTTTTGCTGTTGAGTTCTCTTGAGTTTCTTATATTTTGGAATATTTTTCTTCCATTTGTAGGTTTCCTTTTCATTTTGTTGACTATTCCTTTTGCTGTGCAGAAGCTTTTTAGTTTGATGTACTGGTGTAACATACATGTGTCAAAGGACATAGGTTGTAGATGTATGGCCTGATGGTTTTTCACAAAGTAAACATATCTGTATAATCAGTGTTACTCAAGAGAGAGAACATCACCAGCACGCCGGATGCCCTTTGTGTTCTCCTTCCAGTCACTAACTTCCCCCTTCCTGAAAAAAAAGCACACACATTATGCAAAGTATATTCTTTTGAGGGGTCTGACTTCCTTTGCTCAAACTTATATTTGTGATTTACATTCATTCATATGAGATTCGTTCATTCAGACTGGAACAAACTCCAGTATCCATCAGCAATAGAATAAACTGTTCTATATTGATGCAATGAAATACTGTACAACAGTGGAAAGCAATAAACTTATGTACACCAGCTGCAGTGCAGCCTTCGCACTGAGGACTTGAGGCTACTTGTGAGCCCTGAGACTGACGGGAGATCACTGAGATTCTCGGGCCACCAACTATGGCCACCTTCCTGAGTCCCAGTGGAAGCTGCAGCAGCAGAGCCACTTTCTCAAGTTTTGTCTCTCCTGGTGACTTTTCACACTGCTGAGAGTGCCGCACCATGCTCCAATCCAGTAAGACAATCAGTAGTGAGTTGGAGTGGAAAACTTGGTAGGTGATGAGCGCCCCATCACCAGAGGACTGAAGGAGATGCTAGAAACCTGCTTGCAAAGGGACATTCAAGCCCCAAAGGGCTAAAAAGGGTCTTCAGGCACAAAGCCTAGCAGTGAGACAATCTCAGGGCTACTTGGATTAGATAAAAGTGATATTTGCTAGCTGGCTGCCAGCCCCAGCTGCATCCAAGTGACCATAGCTTTCTAGCAAGAGTCTGCATGTCCCTCCTCTGCTGGGACCCTCCATGCTGCCCCCCACCCCTGGTCGTGGGAGCAATGCTGAGTGAAAGAACACTCAGTGATGAATGACCTGAGGGTCATGGATGAGGACCTTTATCCAGTAGCCACTTGGTCAGCTGGCCCAGTCACGTGCGGGAAGTTGCATTTGTGAGGATTTCCCTCCCAGGAAGAAGATGCTGCCTTCCCACCCACCAACAGCACCTTCTTGGAACTTAATGAGGTCCACTGCCCAGGTGTACTTCCTTCTCTGTCACCCGGCCAGCCGTATGGCCTCAAAGAGGATGGAGAACATCTGGGGAGCTGCCACCCTGATGGTGAGAGACATGCCCGCACTTCTCCCCAAAAGTGACCTTGGAGACCAACGGGTTCAGGTCACTGGACTTCACCCCACCCACTCCCTATATACATGCCTGTTTCTGTGAGATCTTCCCCAGCTCTGAGAAAGCAAACTCATGCTGGTCCGAAGTTCACATATGGTGTGAATAGGTTGCAAATAGTATTAGCTGGCTCCTCTGGCAAGCCTGGCGTCCCAGACTTCAGGATGTGATAGGGATGTAGGAAAAGGAGGCAGAGGCCAACAGCTCCTCCCCAGGATGAAGGGCACAGAGGAGCGGCTTCTTTCCATGTCAGCATCTTTGTCCCTGTTTTCTGATTTCACCATTGCAGTGGCCCATCCAGAGGGCAGTTGTGTTCCTATTCCCCAGAGCAGGAAAACAGTGCTGCTGGGGACCTGTTTCTTCCCTCGATGGACAGATCTTCCTGACACATGAACCAGAGGCAGCCTGGGATGGGCTGTTCCACTGTTGATTCTTTGCCAACTTTCTCCCAGGCACGGTTATGTGACCACAAACTGCTCCCTCTGTCTGTCGGTCTGCCCTGGACCCACCCTCTTGCCCTGGGCTGGCCTCCAGCCTGATGCTGCCCCAGGCCAGGCTCCCTGCTGAGCCAGTGCCTGCCATGCTATAAACGGACAGATGCTGAGTCTTGTGTGGCTTCTCCTCGGCCACCTAGGTGTCTCCTTGACTCCAAGAAATGAGCTGCACTCTGTTGCAGGTCAACTCCCTGAGTGTCCCGACCCCTCTTAGAATTTCCACTGGAAGAGCAACCTGGACTGGGCACTGCCAGGCCCCCAGGCCTCTGTCCCAGCATCATCGTCTATCTACTGTGCAAACTTGAACAAGTCACTCAGTTCTTTGGAGCCTGGGTTCCCCTTAAGTCCCACAGGAATAATGATCCCTGCCCTGCCTACCTCAGGAGATTGTTTTAAGACTCAACAAGAGGGCATTAAAGTGGGGAGGAGGGAGGAACCCAGAATCAGCTGAGAGAAGGAAAGCTTTTTCATTTGATAATGTGGCTTCACTTTAGAATCACCCGGGAGCTTTTTAAATTCCAGATGCTCATGTCGCACCCCAGACAGGTCAGAATCCAGGCATCCAGGTGGTTCCACTGAGCACCAGGGAGTTGAGAACCACTGGTGCCGTCTTCTGCCCACCTGAGCGGTGTTGGCAAGATTGGCATTTCATCTGTTAATCCGCTCACCAAGGCCCTCCCCACACCGAGCACTGGGCTAGATGCTGGGGGTGCGAAAAGGAAGCAGGCACAGGGCTCTTGTTCTTTAAGAACTCTAGTGTATGAAGAAAGCAGACATCAGATGGATAACCATCCACATGGGTGCAGGGCGCCTGCTGGGAGCTGGCTCTGTGGGAAAGGCTTGCAGAGACCTACAAATCTTGAGGGTCTTTTCTTCCCTGTGGCATCTTTCCTCTGCTCTTTCCAGGGAAGCATGCAGGAAAAGTGACCCTAAATATCCAGAGAGCCCCTAAACTTCCCCAAAGCCCTGCCCACCCCAGCACCTGGATCAGGACGAAGCCGATAGAACTCAGTGGGTCACCCTCTTGACTCCTCGCATTTGGATAAGGGAAAGGGTGGCCGGGGGCTGCCTGCAGCCCAAACTGGTACTCTTCTGGGCCTGCTCCCACCCTCCGCTGGTCCCCTCCCTGGCTCCGGCAAGAGGCAGCTGAGGAAAGCAGCCTGAGTCCCAGACCCCCTGGGGCCAGTTATATTTGGATGTTAAAGTAATGACACGTCTCCACAAAGTCCTCCCTCCTTCCTGCCTAACACGGTGAAGTCTCCTGGCAGGGAGGGGGCTGGCTTATATTTAGGTCTGGCATTCCCTGGTAGGCATCCTGTTCTGAAATGGAAATTCTTTTAATAGCCAGCCAGCCCCGAGCATTTAATGAGCTGGTGTTTGACTTTTTGATTTCTTGTTCTTGGTGGAGGACTGTGAGCTGCCTCAGCTAATTAGGGGTCCCCCCACTTCACAAAGCATCCTATTTTTTGAACATGGAGAAGAGGAGAGAATATTATTTCTCAATGTCCCCTTTTCCTTTTAGATTTCAGCCTCACCTGACAACTTTGCTTTCTGGGAGAAATTCACCTCTTCCAAGAAGTCTTCCCAGATATACCCACTTACCTCCAGCCATCTCCTTACTGTGACTCCAAAAGTGCCCTTGAGTCTTTTGCTAAGGTGCCTGCCACGTGTCTCCAGCAACATCAGCAGCAGCACAAGAATGCCTGCCTCCTCTTTGGAATCAAAGCATATTATGGCTGACTTGACCATCTAGGGTCAAGGATCCTTTTAAAGGCTGGTGTGTGGGGTGGCAGGGATGGGGGTGTTGATGACAGGGAACATGGACACTGTACCCAGAAAAATATGCATCTGCACAAAATGTGAATACAATTTCAGGGGTACTTGGACCCTCAAAACCCCATCCATGGACCCTAGGTGATCTAGTCCAACCTCCTTGACTCAGGTAGAAGGTAAGACCAAATTAGAGATGGAGAGTGATTTGCTCAAGGTCACACAGCCAGTGGGTGGCAGAACTGGGACTTGAACTCTGGCTTGTTCTCTGAGCCCCTCAGCCCACTGGGCTGCTTCTATCAGCACCACCCAGCAGCGCCTTTTCATGGCCTCCTGAACCCCCATCCCCCAGAACATCAGCCCACAAGGCCCAGGGCAGCAGGCTGTGCATTCAAAGGTGTTCACCTCTTAACAAAGACAGTGAGGAGAGACAGGCTGGTTTGGTCCTGGGCTCACTGAGCCTCTGCAGATGCCCAGGGCATGGAAGAAGGGAGGTATGGCATTTTGGACAGGGTGGGCTGTACAGTGTGGTTCTGGTGGTGGACACTGGCTCGCTTGCTCCTGGGCAGTCCAGAGTAACCAGTAATGATCTCTCTATTACCTCCTGGAAAGGTGGCTTCATTTGTCAAACACAACTACCTTTGTATCTGCAACACAGAAATTGATCCACAGCGGGGCTAGTGGTTGGCATGTTAGGGGTGGGAGTGGGGAGGCAGCAGAAGGAAGCAAGCTGGAGAAGAGATTGATAGCATGATGCTGATGTGGAAAATGAAAATAGAAACCTTCCAGACTTGATGGGAAACATCTGCCTTGTCTGATGATATTTCCTGAGTTCTGGGATGGGGATAATGCAGTTTGAAAGTTGGCGAGCTGTGGGGTTTGGCATGCCTGTGCTGAGGAACAGGGGAAGGAGGAAAGAGGCTCTGTCAGCCTGGCCTGGGAGCTCTGTCTGGCAAGCCTCCCCAAACACGCAAGGAGACAAGATTGGCCCTTGTTGTTTAAGCATCACTCCTTTTGAGTCTATCCAGAGTTTATTGAACACCTACTGTGTACAGAGTGCTTGCTGTACCTGGGGCTGAGGGACATTCGGAAATGAACAAGGATGGCTCCTGGCTCCCCAAGACCCCACACCCAGTGGAGAGATAGGGAAATTCATAAACCACTTCAAAAATAAAGCCAAAGGAAAGGTCTTTCAGAGAGATGGTGTTGTGGGACCGTGTGATGTGTGTGCTAAGTCGCTTCAGTTGTGTCCGACTCTTTGTGACCCTATAGACCGCTGACCGCCAGGCTCCTCTGTCTGTGGATTCTCCAGGCAGGAATACTGAGTTGCCGTTCCCTTCTCTGGATCAAACCAGGGTCTCCTGCATTGCATTCTTTACTGTCTGAGCCGCTATGGGGCTGTGGGCGAGGTTAAATTCAACTTAGCAGTTTCTTAGAAAAGCTGCAGTGAGTTTCAAAGACTGAATAGGACTTCATGAGGCAAAGGGAGGAGGAGAGGGCACTTCAGGGAAGGAAATGACTTAAGTAAAAGCTTAGAAAGGAAAGTGAGTTTCTATAGGCCTGTGAAACGATTTGACAAAGAAAACGATAGCGTGTCTCACCAAGGAACGGATGAGTCTCATCAAGGGTACTGATCCTTACCCAGAAAATGAGCACAGGATGAGAAATGTAGGGAGGGAAATGAGTTAGTTTGACTTCTGTTCAGTCGTCCGGTAAACATGTTGGTCTCTCCTGTAGACCAGTTACTGCATCCTACTCATGGACTACTATGGTGATCAGACATGGTGCCTGTCCTCATGGAGTTTAGAGTCCGGCCAATTATTTATCAAATAATCCCTCAAACCACAGTCTGGGGCACTATGCTCCAAGAGCTCAGGGGTTCAAGAACTCGCTGAAGAAATGATGGGTGGCTGAGATCTGAAGGATTCGTAAAAGACAGAGAGGAGCATTCCGGGGAAGCTTATAGTGTATGCAAGGACCATGGCCAGCAAGGAAGGAGGGAAGGGAGAGGGGTCACCCTGCGAATACTGAGAAGAGGCAGGTGGGGGCCAGACCTGGCAGATGTTTCACAGGCCATGTTGAGAGCTGTGTCTTTTTCTGATTGTGCTGGCTGGTGTGGACAAAATGTCTCTCGTGCAGCTAGTGGGAAAGGGAGTAAACAGGCACATCCTCCCTGCAGGGGAGTGGGGTGTGTTAACTTGCCAGGAGACAGAAATATTGGGGATGTGCCCTTTAACTCAGCCATTCTGCTCCTAGGAATCCCCCTACAGAGGTTAAGTATCCATTGGCACATGTGCAAAGAGATCCATAAGTCTTCCCAGGTGGCTACAGTGGGAAAGAATCTGGCTGCCAATGGAGGAGACAGGGGTTCGATCCCTGGGTCAGGAAGATCCCCTAGAGAAGGGCATAGCAACTCACTCCAGTATTCTTGCCTGGAAAATCCCATGGACAGAGGAGCCTGGTGGACTACAGTCCATGGGGTCACAAAGAGTGGGACATGACCGAGCATAACACATAGCTCGAAAGAGATTTATGTAAGTTTGTTTGGGTTTGGGGTTTTGTTTTGTTTTGCAGTATTATTTGTAGTTGCAGAAACCTAGAAGCAACTTCAATTCTCCAGACTAGAGAACTGGTTACATAAACGGACATAACTATGTGTCACTAAATACTGGGCAACCATTACAAAGAATAGAGTGACTCACTGCATGCCTATAAGAAATAACTCCCCCAAGAAATTTTACTTGGGAAAAGAAACACAGAAAAGAGGAGGCAGAAGGTACAGTGGACTTCCCTGGGAGGTTCATGGCGAAGAACACACCTCCGTCACCGCTGCCTTCCAGTCTGTCCTTCCTGCTCATCCCCAGCAGCCCTGGCTCCTGCTAACTGATGCATGGCTTTGCTCAGTCGTGTCTGACTCTTTGCGACCCCACGGACTGCAGCACGCCAGGCTTCCCTGTCCTTCACCAACTCCCAGAGTTTGCTCAAAACTCATGTTCATTAAGTTGATGATACCATCCAACCATCTCATCCTCTGTCATCCTCTTCTCCTCCTGCCCTCAATCTTTTCCAGCATCAGGGTCTTTTCCAGTGAGTCAGCCTTTCACATCAGGTGGCCAAAGTAATGGAGCTTCAGCTTCAGCATCAGTCCTTCAATGAATATTCAGGGTTGATTTCCGTTAGGACTGACTGGTTTGATCTCCTTGCTAGCCAAGGAAGTCTAGAGAGTCTCCTCTAGCATCACAATTTGAAAACATCAATTCTTCGGCACTTCTTCATGATGTCACTACATTTAAGGCTGGGGAGAAGAGGTCACTCCCAGAAACTAACTAGAGATGCTTGTTGACAAATTCTCTGTTGACTCATCAATCCCTTAGAGGGTCAGGAAAGAGCTTCTACCACCTGCCCATCACTTTACATTTAAGGGGTGAGGAGCTGTGCATGTAATATGTAGCTGGCAGGAAAAAGAAGAAGGTGTGGCCAGAAAATACAGTTGTAGCAACGAAAAGGGGTGGGGGCATTCTCTGTGGACTCCACAGGAAAGGAGCGGAGTGATCAAGTGTCTTGTTAGCATGAAGAATGTGCCCAGTCCATGGGAACTAGCCACAGTTTCAGTCCCCAAGCCATTGGCTGGGAACTGTTTGACAGTCCAGTTACAAACTGGTGCCTCTTTGAGTGGGCAGGATACACTGTTGAGTGTGTTGAAGGTTTATTCCTCTTTTAGAGGGAGATGGGAATGGGATGGTTTTCAGGTCAAGAGTGATGACTGGGGCTCCTTTAGAAATTCTTGAAGAGAAGTTCATTAGGACTTGAGGATCACAAGGCGACCAGGTCAGATCCATACAGACTGTCCCATTACCACCACAGGAGAAGGTCAGAGTACAAAGACAGTCTTCCAGACTCCTAAACATTATATCTACCACTTCATTTCATCCAACATGTACTGTATATGAAGTTAAAGGCAAACTACAAGTCAAAAAATTATCTGGAACAAATACAGCAATGGTAAAAATTGTTGTTGTTCAGTTGGTAAGTTGTGTCTGACTCTTTGTGACCCCATAAAATTCTTCAGATATAGTACTCTTCTAGATCATTAAGAAAACACTAACATCTGAGAAGAAAAAGGAGCAAAGAACATGACAGAGATTCACAAAGAAATAAAAACAGTTGATACAAATATATTTAAGAGTCAACCTCACTAGTAATCAAAAATGCAAATTAAAGCAAGCTGCCATTTTTGCCCTTTCAGTGTAGCACATCTTTTTAAATATATAATGCTCAGTGTTGGCAAAGGTCAGAAGGACTCTTCAGTGAACTGCAGATGACAGCAAAAATTGGTACAATATTTACATGATATGTGTCAACACTTATGGCAATATTTGTCAAAGAGCCTTAAAAATAATCTCTCGTGTAGATCTAATACTAATTTCATTTCTGGGAATTTATCCTAAGAAAATAACCAGAAAAATATAGATAAGTATTTTTAAGAATGAAAAATCAGAAAAGGTCTAAATATCAACAGGGATTATTTAAATATATCACAGTGCATCAGTATAATGGACTGTTACCTGGGCATGAAATATACTATTAATAGTTTATAAAGACTGTTTAAAGCTATTAAAATGAAGAAAAAATAATGATAAAATGTTCTCAGTTGAATCTGAAGAAAAATGAGCAGGAAATATGACTATGTACAATCTGATCTCAGCTATACTGCAATGTGTATATATGCAGATATGTGTTTGTTTAAAACATATATAAAAGTTTAAAATGATATTAAGGAAATTCACCAAACCATTAATAGGGAAAGTTGGATTGTGGATTTCAATTCTTTTTAATATTGTTCAATATGTTTCAATTTTTTATAATAAGTATACTTTCTTTTTATGATCAGAAAAAAATGACTCAATAAAAGTTACATCTATTTGCAAGGCTGTGTTAACGATACCAGACTATTAAGTACTGATGTCATCCCTGCATTGTGGAATTGCTATATTCCACAGTCGTGCTGCTGCTAAACTTTTCATTTGTTCATGCATGTTTCCCATCCAGATTTCCTCTGAGGTCTCATCCACCTGCCTCACCCACAGTCTTGGCTCAGTGTCCTTACACAGGAGGCCTCAAAGCACACATTGTGGGGTCAAATGTGTACACCATGATGCTGGTGAAACTTCTGTGAGTTTCCACGGCGGCCTCATTTCTCAAGATCTGCTTTCCTTCTGATGTAAACAGACAGAAGTAGTTGTTTTTTTTTAAATTTCAGTTATTTTTATTGAAGTATAGTTAATTAGGAATGTTGTGTTAGTTTCAAGTATACAGTAAAGTGATTCAGTTATACGTACATATATATTCTTTTTCAGATTTCTTCTTCATTACAAGTTTTTAAAAGATATTGAGTATAGTTCCTTGTGCTATACTGTAGGTCCTTGTTGTTTATCTATTTTATATATAGCAGAGTGTATATGTTAATCTCAAACTCATTATTTACCCCTACCCCCTTCCCCCTTTGGTAACCATAAGTTTGTTTTCCATGTCTGTGAGTGTATTTCTGTCTTGTAAATAAGTTCATTTGTATCCAGTGAACTTATTGGAATTTTTAGATTCCACATGTGGTAAGTAATATCATATATTTGTCTCTGTCTGATTTACTTCACTTAATATAATCATCTCCAGGTCCATCTATGTTGCTGCATATGACATTATTTCATTCTTTTTATGGCTGAGTAATATTCCATCCTGTAAATATTGTAGCTGTAAAGAATCTGCCTGCAAGGCAGGAGTCACAGGAGATGCAGGTTCCATTCCTGGGTTGGGAAGATCCTCTGGAGGAGGGCATGGCAAGCCACTCCAGTATTTTTGCCTGGAGAATCCCATGGACAGAGGAGCCTGGCGGGCTATCTTCCATAGGGTCACACAGAGTAGGACACGACTGAAGCAACTTAGTACGGACGTACAATATTCCATTCTGTAAATATACCACATCTTATTTATCCATTCATATATTGATGGACGTTTAGGTTGCTTCCAGAGAGGAAGTTTTAAAGTCACCACTTAAAGAGACTGCAGTCTCTTCCAGTTTAAAATAGTCTGTTGGGACTTAATGAATAAATCCTCTTATGAGTTCCCATGCTTTGTCAGGAATCTTTCCTCCCCGCTGATGTGGCCTCTGGATTCGCCCTATCCAAGACAAGATGGCTTCTGGGCGCAGGGATATGTGCGCCTTCTGGCATTTGGAATTGACCCCTCTGGGTCCTGCACTCCCCTCTTGCTGCAAAGTCCTGTCCTCACCTCCTGTCCTGCTGAGGTCTTCACAGCTGGTGTGACCCAAAGTGTATTCTCTCAGCAAAGACAAGGCATGGGGGGACTCCTGGTGGTCCAGAG
This sequence comes from Nanger dama, assembly GCA_917880005.1. Lineage (NCBI taxonomy): Eukaryota > Metazoa > Chordata > Mammalia > Artiodactyla > Bovidae > Nanger > Nanger dama. The sequence continues at coordinate 28,507,220 of CAKJTW010000014.1, read as the reverse complement.
AAAGGGGGGATTATCTATGGAACAGATTATCTATGGAACCAAAGTGGGGTTGGGATGGGTGGAATGAATGGAACCTGTGTTAATTAAGAATGACTTCTTGTAAGAGTATATTTGGCTTCCCTGGTGGTTCAGCAGTAAAGAATCTGCCTGCCGATGCAGGGGCAGGTCAGGAAGGTCCCCTGGGGGGGAGGAGATGGCAACCCACTCCAGTATGCTTGCCTGAAAAATCCCATAGACACAGGAGCCTGGTGGATAGGGTCACAAAAGAGTTGGACACGACTTAGCCACTGAACAACAAGTATGTTATATCTAAGGGTGGAAAGATTATAGCTGTCTCCAACACTTGAAGGGTATCATGTGGAAAACAGATTACACTTATTTCAAGTTATAGCTACTAGCAGTGGGTAAACATTTAGGGAAGGGAAGTTGTGTGATTCCCAGAGCTGTTCTTAAGTGGAACAGACAGGCTGGAGGCAGGGTTTGAACAAAGGCTGAGTGATGTTCTCCAGGAATGCTGAAGACTCCTTCTGGAGGCCACAGAGGTCCAGAAAGGAAGAGAAGATACTCCTATCCCCCGGTTTCCTCTCTGCTTCTCATTATCCACTCATAGGGGAACCTCAGGAGGAAGAAAAGAGGAGCCCCCAGCAGACCTAGAGTTCAATGAGGAGGGGTCTTCACTGCTCCAACAGTGGTTCCCCACATCGCCCACAGAAGAGCCCGCCTTGCTCTCCCCAATACACAGAAGGGAAAACTGAGACTAGAGAGTGGAAAGGATAATAAACCATTACTGTATTCTGAGCACTTACAGGCCCTGGGCCAGGCATTGTGTATGTACAGCCACTGACCCATATAACTGCCTACAGGGAGGCCAGCATGTGCCCTGTTGACAGATGAGGAAACTAAGGCTCAAGGAAATTAGGTGACTGCCCCACCCTGATGGCAGGAGAGAACCCACGCCAGGGTTCCAATGCAGGTCTGCCTGGTTCCAGCCCATCACAATACTCCCTAGGGCAGGAGAGCCTCACCTAGACAGCTTGAACCCTCCTTCCACACCCTCTCATCTGTCCCCATCACCCCAATCTCCCTGCCATTTGTCCAGCCCTCCCTCCCAAGCACCTTCCTCCTGCAGGCCACCCTGACCTACCACAGAAATCTAGTCCAACAAAGACAGACTCCTTGTGCCCAGAACTAAAAGAAGCCAGGTGGCAGAGTAAATGAAAGTTGGCTGAGGGCCTCTGCTTAAGTGCTTTTCCATTCTGCCTCGTCTCCACATTCTAGGCTGTGCTGGGTTGCATGTGACTCCACGGGCAGGGAGAGAGCGCTGTGCTTGCTGCAGAGGGAAGCTGAGTTGTGATGGGGAATTGATACAAGGATGTAGGAGGCCTGAGCTGAGCTCTGGGAGACAAGGGCAAGGTCAGCCCCCAGCTTTCCCAGCCGAATTAGTGTCCCTGGGAAGTGTTGGTCAGACCAGCTCTACCCTAGGGTAGGGTAGGGAACACAGGCACGGAGAAAGGTCATGCTGATCTAAAATCCAGGAGGGTGAGCGAGGCAGAGCAGAAGGAAGAGGATGCTCTTCAGCTGCCGTGGTCCCCAGAGCACCTGCCTTGTGTCCCCGTGGCAGGGCGCCCTGGATCCTAGACAGGCCTGGTTGCCAGAAAGGCAGGGCAGGCAGACTGGCATGGGAAGAGCTCTCCTTCCATTTCCATCTCCGGTTCCTCCATCCTGGGCTCCCAGTATGATCAAGCTCCGTGGCTCCCCACCCAGTCCTCCACTGGAGCCTTCAGAGATAAGCTAGAAGTGGAAGGAAAGAGGGTGGAGAGCAGGATTCGGTGAGGGGAAAGCTGTCTGTGTATGGGCTTGGCCCACCCCGTTTGAGCATGAATAAGTAAACAACTGCAATAATGAGGCAGCCGCCTTGCCACGCAGCTCCACAGCCAAGAGAGAATTCCTTCAAAAGAACGGAGCCAGTGAGGGTTCATTATTCATGAGCAGCGCTCTCAAGGTGGGGGCCTCTGTTGTTTGTTGCAATTTAACACAGGCCTTGGTGGAGAGGAAGGGCGGGGGAACACAGGCAGGGAGGTAGATCTCTGTGCATCAGCCAAATGCGTTAAGGGGCCAAGTTCACAGAAGCAGCCCCATAGCCAAGTTCACGGTCAGTGCAGTTTGCCCTCCTCTCTGACAACAGCAGGGGAGCTGTGGCCCTGTTGGATCACACACAGTACCTCTCTCTCCACCGCGCAGTATATGAACTAGTTTATGCCACCAAATGTTCAATTCATTGTCATGTATGAACACCTGCCATGGCCAGACACTGTGCAAACATGCAGGGCTCCTGAAGGTGAGCTAGACGCCTGCATTACCTGCAAGGAGTTTATGCTCGAGGGCTACCAGGGTGTGGAAGGCAGTCTGCTTAGGAGAAAGACCGAACTTTGATTCAGGCGGGCTTGGGTTTGAACACCAGCCCTCCCAGTGCACCAGCCATGGTACCTGCTCATCAGAGCTTCCTTGTCAATTAAGCGGGGATAAGCCTGCCTCCTTTGAAATATCATTTTAAGGATTATATTAATAAATAATGTTTGGGCACAATTCCTGACACATGATAGATGCTCAGTATATTAGAGCTGCTGATGATAGTAAAAGAATTTGACCTTCCCACAAATATCTTTTTTTTTTTTTTTTTTTTTGCATCTTAGTTCTCTGATTGGGGATCAAACTGGCACCCTTGGCAATGAAAGTGTGGAGTCCTAACCACTAGACCGCCAGGGAACTTCCCCAGTACCTCAGTCTTCAAGATCATTCAGGGAATTGTCTAATGCTTTCTGTTTCTATCCAAAGGTTGACATTTGTCAGAGTAGCCCTCCTTTCCCCAAACGATTCCCCTCTTGTACCTCGCCGGAGGAAAGGAGTTCATCTGTCCTGCTGTGTGAGCTTATGACATGCGCCTTAGGCTTTAGGAAATGATACAAGTAAATCGCTAACATTTCCTGGGTGCTCGCTATGTGTCAGGTGCTAGGCTGAGTCTCTCATGTCCTTTATCTTATTTAATCTTTACGGCAAGCTCAGACACAGGTAGTGCTCTGTCACCCTTTTACAGAGGATGAGACTGAGGCCCAGAGAGGTTCACTTGCCCACAGTCACATGGCAAGTGACAGAGTGAAGGTTCGGGTACACCTGACCCTGAGCACTCAGCCACCGGGCTGTTGACACCTGGGTTTCCTTCAGCTTGGAATCCATGTGAATAGCATGTGATATTCACATGCTATTGTGAATTGGGACACCACTGATGGACAAAATTTGGACCAAGTTTGGTAGCAGTTTTAGGGTGAGCGTTGTAGCACACTGAGAATTCCCAGGGCAGGAGCTGGAAGATTCCCCATCCATAGGCAGGCCGGTAGACTGTCTGCTCCCTCTCCTGTGGGGCCTCACTGCTTTCTTTGTCTTAGCTGTGTGAGACATACTTGCCTTGCTGAAGACTATGAATTACTCAAAGTCAGGGACTGGCAACCAACAACCAGCATTTGCTTATTTATTTTATTTGGCCGTGCCGGGGTTTTAGCTGCAGCATGTGGGATCTTTAGCTGCAGCGTGGGAGCTCTTCGTTTTGGTATATGGGATCTAGCTCCCTGACCAGGGAATGGACCTGGGGCCCCTGCAGGGGGCATGGGTCGGAGCCACTGGACTACCAGGAGGTCTCACAGCTAGCACTTATTAGGCGCCAGCTATGTGCCTTGCCTTGTGCTGAGTGCTGCAGAGTTTAAAGAGAAGGACTTTGTCTTCGAGGAACCACAGGCAGAGAAAGGACAGACGTACGTGCGCGTGTGCCAAGACACCAGGCCACCTATGCCCAGGGCCTGATGTGGGGCAGAGGGAGTGCTCTAGTCCCAGCACCGGATTAACCATCTGCCTGTATCTGGGGGCACAAAGTGAAGTTCTGTGTCTGGACATCACCTAAAGGCAGCACTTCTGGGCATGCCCCCAACAAAGATGCCAGCTGTGAGATGGTAGGAACAGACACAGGAAATGCAGTGGTCCTTTCGATAAATCCTGCCTTTAAAGGAGAAATGAGCTGGGGCTTCGTCGGTGGGTGGCCTCGTCACAGAAGCAGGAAGTGCAGTGAGATAAAAAGCAGTCCTTCCAGCACTTGTCTGTCCAGGGATTGAACCCTGGGCTGCACTGTCCTGAGAAACCTAAATTCAGAGAGAGGACATTCAGCTGAGTTGGCCTGAACCCCAGTGTGCCCAGGTCTCTCCACCCAGGAACCGACGAATCAGAATTGGCTCTGGGAAAAATATGAGGGCCTTCCGCACACAGATTCCTTGCTCTTCATTTTCCCTTCGGCTGGTGAAAGCTGTTTCCACCCATTCAAGGGAATAAGACTCTTGTGTCCTTCTTGCTTCCTTTATAATTGGTTCTTCCTCGCAGAAAAGGCTGGAGGAATTTATCCTTCCTAAAGAGTAAATAACTGAATACATTTTATCACGTTGTCTCTTGGGGGTATTTGCATTGAAACCAGGATCAAGGGTTTAAGTGAAAGGAATCAAACACAGACAGTGGGATTTTGGATCCTAGTGGATACTGAGCAGTGTTTTGGATGGTGGAGTGCTTCTGGATCTTCCCTAATGGTCCCACCTGCTCTAGACGTCTCAGCTTGGCCTCTGAAGGTTAAAGTAGGTCTCCTTGCCAAAGCGTTTCTGTCCCCTCCCCTGCACCAGCCATAGGAATCTGACCTTTGGCTCTCAGTCTCCTGTTCTGCTGTGAAGGGTTTATGATCAGGGTTGGGGCATCAGTGTGAGATTTTCAGCCTTTAAGTCTTTTTTGTTTCTATGTCTCCTAAACCAGAAATGCTGGACCAGCATAACTAGACGTCGTAGCCTTCGGATCACACTGTGGTTTATTTAGAGCTGGAGATGGGGGAGGGACAGAGGGGAGAATTAGTGGGTGGGAGGGATGGGGGAAGGGAACAGCTGCTACGGAGCCTGCTTTCTGGATATACAGCAAAATTGTGGCTTTTAATACTTTTCAAGGGATAATCGTGTTCAATGAATTCCAGCTGAGGGGGTGGGGACTACCCTCAGATGATTCCTGCCCTCCCTCCATCCCCCCACCATGGCCTGCCAAGACCCCCACCGGCCTCCAAGCAGTTGGGTCTATGGGGACCTATCACCTCGTCTCTGCCGCCTCCTGCTCCTCCTCCAGCCCTGGCTCCCAGCCTCCTGTGGAGGCCACCTAGGGGGAAGAAAGGTCCTTGGTCCTTCATCAGTCATCTCTCCCTGGCTGGCAGTACCAGGGAAGGAGTCGCCATCTCCTCGGCCACGTGGCACAGTTACCAGCAATGCCAGGAGATAATGACAGGTTGAGTGTTCTCTGCCTGGTGAGGAGTTGCATGCAAATGACTCGGCTCTGAATGAATTTAATTGTCACTGCCTAATGTGGTGGCTCAGACCACCCCCTCCTCCCTCCCCTGGTTGGGGGGAGGGAAACAGCGGGGAGCAAAGGGGATCCTGCGGTTTGAAGAGGGATGGCTCCAAATGATCAGTGGGACCCAGAGCCGGAGGGCAAGAGAAGCTGGCATTTCCCTCTGTGAGGCCAGCCTGCTAGTGCACAGCTGTGAGCAGGGAGCAGGGATTCACCCCCAGACACGATCCAGAGTGAGATGTAGCTCTACAACCGTAAATCCCTTTACGCATCGCAGCTCAGCGGCGAGAGGCTGTCATGTGCCTGCAAGACGTTCCCGCTTGGCCAGCCAAGCCCCGGAAGAAAGGGGAGGGGCTGCAAAGAACAGGCAATAAACGCTCTCCCTGTGTACGCACGCAGCCCTGCCCCAGCCCACCCTCTGGGACTCTGGCGCGGGAGCTGGCAGAACGGGGCACAAAGACTAGATAGGGAAAATGTGAGGGTGATCAGCAGTAGAGACAGCCAATAGGTATGGGCTGCTTCCTTCATTTTAGGCATTTTCCTAAATTGACGCTTATTCTCAGGATAAACTCATCCCCTTCTCACCATATTTCTGTAATGCTGGATCTGTCACTAGCACCCACCTTGTTTGCAGGTAAGTAAAATGAGACATAGAGAAGTTAAGTACAGTCATCTCTCAATATCTCTGGGATAGCTTCAAGGGTCCCGCTCCAAAATCTATGGATACAGAGGACCAAATGTAACTTGCTCCAGATCACACACTGTGGCAGAGCCAATTCATATACAGACCCTGGCCCTACACTTTGCACCCTGCCATTCCCCTCCATATAGTAAAGCCCCACCGCCCGACCCCAGTTCTCCTAGAGTTACTGATCAGTCCTGGAGGCTACTGTGGTGTCTGTCTCTGAGGACACATCATTGTTGGTCTGATGTTTGTGTATCTGTGTGTGTTCTGTGCCCATCTTCTGACCCAGCTAAAGTCATTTGACCCAACCTCGAGCCAGGGTCCTGCAGCCTTTACTCTGTTGGCTCCGGAATTGGAGTCCAGAATATATTTTGATAAAGAAGCACAGGGTGGTAGCAGTTGCCTAGTGTTCAGGGGAGAAGTCTGGAGAAGTCAGTGAGCATGTTCACCCAGTATGGAGGGGTTAGGGGTGCTGCTAAGCAGAGAGAGCTCTGAACCCCTAACAGGGGCCTTATCTAGAGCATCACCTTTTTCACTCATTCCATACCTTGGGGTTATATGTAGAATTTCATTTGGAGAAAAGCATCCATACCCCCAAAGAAAAGTTTCCAACACTAGAGGATTTCTAAGAACCTATTCCTTAATTCTAGAGCCTAAGTAGTAAGGAATCATTGAAGACTTTTGATTAGGGAAAATCATCTGGAAATCTCCTTCCAGTCACTAGTATCCCAAGGTCAGGAAAGAGTATGGACCAGAATTAAAGCTGGACATCCAGTGGCCAAGGGCTGGAAACCTGCAAAACCAGAAACCACCCCCAAAGTTTACCCCAAGCTGCAACAAAATATTTCTCATCAGATAGTCAGAAGTTCTCTCACCACTGAGAAATGTGACGAGAGCCATATCACTGTGATAATTCTGTGACTCCACCATGTTAGTGTTATTTGAGTTCACTGAGGATTACTCCCCAGGTGTTTAAATTCTTAATGTATTTATCCTTTCAAAACTTTGGGCACCAATGTCAAATAAAAAGACAACACCAGAGACCCTACTCCAAAAATGGGATAGTCAGAAGCCTTCCTCCAAACTCTCAGAGCTCTTGATCAGTTTAAGCCAAAGCAGTTCAGCCCTGATTTTGAGATGATGACAAACATACCTTGGGTTCTGTGTAATTGCGCCCCCCAGGTTGCTGGCACTGCTCTTCCTCACCAAGCAAAGTGCTCCCCTTGCCCCTTCTTCAAGCCCTACCCCCCCACCCCACCCCTACCCCAAACCCTGAAATGATAGAGACAGGACAAAGAAACATTTGGAGCTTACATTTGGGGAGTAAGAGATCATCGGTTTTGATGATCCTGAATGTAAACAGAGATGAAAAAGCCTGAGTTTCTTTAGAGTCAAGAGCTTCTAACGTGAGCAGAAAGCATAATGGAGCCCAAACCGAGTTCGACCTAGTTTCCGGTGCTGCACATTGACTAGCTACCATCTCCTAAGTCACCCTAGACACTTATGACATAGCAGGATGGATCTGGGATTGGGATAATCGGAAACCTGAGTTCTGCTCCTTCCTTTGCTCTTCAGTCTGGGGCAAATTTCTGAACTAATTCCTACTCTTCAGCTAAATGGGGTAATAAGTTCTACCTTTAGGATATGGGGAAACATTAAGGTTCTATGAAGGCTATTGTTGTTTTTTATTTTTGTGTTGTAAAAATGTATTACACCAAAAGGTAACTGTCACTCTAGATCTCTTTTTACATAGACAGTGGGAGAAAGGAGAGATGAAGAGAATGTTTGAAAGTGTTATATTCTACTTTCTGTCATAAGCAGCAACCATCCACCCTGTTAAGAGAATATTTTTTTAACAACTAAATGATCAAGAAGTTTATGAACTATATATTAATTGTATTCCTCCTGCAGCACCCAACCTAAGTTTGTGGATAGGGCTCAATGTGCCCATACGCTCAACAGACTTAATGTATCTTTGGTTGAATTTTTTTTCTTATTTTAAATGATGATGATATTCCAAAGGTGGGGGAAAAAAAAAGGTGAGTTTATGGATGATGATTCTGGAGTTGGCAGTTTTCTTTTCAAATTAGAGAAGGCACATTTAAGCTGCTAAAGAGGAGGTCAGGAGAAGGCCGCACCCTAATGAAAAATCAGAAGCAATCCGTGGCAGTTCCTTCTCCCAAGCTGACAAAAGCCCTGGCCTTGAACTCAGCTTGGGTCTTAACTGCTCAGGGCACTGTTGCCATACACCTTTCAGTTTCCTTTGCAGCGGTCTCTCTGGCAAGTAAGGTGTCTGTGGCCCTTCTGGTGCTGTCCCAGGTCCTGAAATGTCACGGGTTCTCGGCTTGGTGATTAAGGTGGTTCCAGAGCGCTCCCCTCTAGTCAGCTGTTGTGTGGAAACTAATTTCCATATAATAACATTTTGTTATTTGTAATAAATCATACCCACAGTAAGGTGACTGGGTTATGTCATTATTTGCAAACCTACAGAATGTAATTATAATATGTCTGAAAACCTCCATGCAGAACAGTGCAGTTGCAGCCACAGCACCATCCAATAATAATAAAAATTTATATTGTGCTTTATGTGACCGCTCATCACATAACCGTTCTATGCCAAGGGAAAAGAAAGCCCACAGCAGTGACAAATTCACGGACGTGGAAACCTTGCAAATGCCAAACTAGTTGATTCCAAAGCTAAAGCTAGCTCCTGGGTTTCCTCCTCTTTTTCCTATGAACCTTTTATAGTGACAGACGGGGTGTCCAGGTTTGCCTCTGCATTCAAAACAAGGAGCTCCTTTTGGAGTTTCCTTTTATGCGTTAAATGCACGTGCATTCACCTCGGCTGATGTTGGTTCATAGGGATTAGCTTTTTGAAGAGTATACCTATGTGTTTCCCTTTTCACATCTTTCTCCCTGTGTCCTTGTCTCCCATCTCCCATGCCTCATCTTACTTTTCTAGAATGCTTTCTGTGAGCATAGTAAAGCGTGTTCCAGGGGCAGTAACTGAGACACATCCTGTTATTCATCTTGCATGTTTCCAGCATTTTCTGTTGTTGAATTTCACTCAAGCATAAAAATACATTATTGCACATGCAGCGGGCTCTCCAATACCACTATCTCTCCTCACAATCTGCTATTTCCCAGGCCTTTGGCACATCCTGAGAATTTTTTTTTTTCTGAGAAGAATTGCAAATCTGACTGATCAGAAGATACTCTGAGCTTCCAGAGAGGTAGTGTCTCCTGGTAGCAATCCTCTTCAGCATAGAGCTTATATTGAATTGACCAAAAAGTTTGTTCAGATTTGTCCATAAGATGGCATGAAAAACCCAAACTTTTGGGTCAACCGATAGTTTTTAAAAATCTGGACTTAAGAGTGGCACTCTTCACCATCTAGTACCTTGAGATCTTTTATAATGTCCCCCCGTTTTAGCTGAGGTGGTCTTACTTTTAGTAGATGTGTGGTGGTAGCAGGTCACTAGAGTAATTTTGCTTAGGGCTGTGAAATTTGCCTTCAAGCCCGAAATTGAATTCAATCTACTATTTTCAGCAGGAGCTATGGGCTTGTATATACATCTCTTTTCCAGGTATGTCTGCACTTATTGAAGCTGAGTGTGGTCATTTATCACAGACAATACAGAACCGAAAAAAATTTATTGTTAAGTTTCCTGCTCCCACGTGATTTGTCTTAGAGCTTCAGTTCAGTTCAGTCACTCAGTCGTGTCCGACTCTTTGCGACCCCATGAATCGCAGCATGCCAGGCCTCCCTGTTCATTACCATCTCTTGGAGTTCACTCAGACTCACGTCCATCGAGTCCGTGATGCCATCCAGCCATCTCATCCCCAGTCGTCCCCTTCTCCTCCTGCCCCCAATCCCTCCCAGCATCAGAGTCTTTTCCAGTGAGTCAACTCTTCACATGAGGTGGCCAAAGTACTGGAGTTTCAGCTTTAGCATCATTCCTTCCAAAGAACACCAAGGGATGATCTCTTTTAGAATGGACTGGTTGGATCTCCCTGTAGTAAGGGACTCTCAAGAGGCTTCTCCAACACCACAGTTCAAAAACATTAATCTTCGGCGCTTAGCCTTCTTCACAGTCCAACTCTCACATCCATACATGACCACAGGAAAAACCATAGCCTTGACTAGACAGACCTTAGTCGGCAAAGTAATGTCTCTGCTTTTGAATATACTATCTAGGTTGGTCATAACTTTTCTTCCAAGGAGTAAGCGTCTTTTAATTTCATGGCTGCAGTCACCATCTGCAGTGATTTTGGAGCCCCCAGAATAAAGTCTGACACTGTTTCCACTGTTTCCCCATCTATTTCCCATGAAGTGATAGGACTGGATACCATGATCTTCGTTTTCTGAATGTTGAGCTTTAAGCCAACTTTTCCACTCTCCTCTTTCACTTTCATCAAGAGGCTTTTTAGTTCCTCTTCACTTTCTGCCATAAGGGTGGTGGTCATCTGCATATCTGAGGTTACTGATATTTCTCCCGGCAATCTTGATTCCAGCTTGTGCATCTTCCAGCCCAGCGTTTCTCATGATGTACTCTGCATATAAGTTAAACAAGCAGGGTGACAGTATAAGCCTTGACGTACTCCTTTTCCTATTTGGAACCAGTCTGTTGTTCCATGTCCAGTTCTAACTGTTGCTTCCTGACCTGCATACAAATTTCTCAAGAGGCAGGTCAGGTGGTCTGGTATTCCCATCTCTTTCAGAATTTTCCACAGTTTATTGTGATCCACACAGTCAAAGGCTTTGGCTTGTTCCTTAGGCACTTTTATTTGCGTATTTCCATATCTGCCTCCTTTTATCCCTTCACTCTGGGGAAATTTTGTTGTTGAGAAAAGTTGGTCTTACGTCGGTTGTCATGCTTGAAAGATTATTTTTGTTACCACACATGGGGTTGACAAAAATACATCTCAGGGTGGCCTATACAAGGGTAAAGATGGACACTGCCAAGCTCCTTATGACTGCAAAGTGAGAGGGTAGAATACATCACTAGGAGAGGAGTTCATCCTTTGTTTCATGAGGTTATTGTGGAAACATTAGGTAGAGTCAGTCCTAACATCTTAGGGTTCTGGGATACCTGGAAGGTTTATCACAGCCTATCCATAGAAAGGAATATTATGTAGTCCTTAAAATAAGGGTTTTGAAGATGATTTAGTTATACATAATAAAAGCTCTTACTCTAAGAGGAAAAAGCAACATATAAAATTGTATATGCAGCCTCATGTTGACCCATCTCCCTCCCCTGTGCAAAAAAAAAAAAGACTGGAAGAAAATGTACCAAATGCATCCCCAAAATCAACTGTTTATCTCATGTTGGTGGAACTACAAATAATTTTTATTTTCTTATTTCTGCTTTTCTAAATTTTCCAGATGTCTTACACTGAATTTGTATATTTTAATGGGGGGGGAGTAGATATTTTTAAAAGCACTTTAGAGACAGTGGCTCCATTGACTTCCTTGATTCATATTCTAATGAGTTGCTCCCCAGTCCTCCCCCCACCTCCACTTGGAAGAAAGCCTTTCTCATTAAAGCCCCCTTAAAATCTTCCCTTGCCCTCATGTCTTCAGAGAAGTGTCTTAAGGAAATATCAAAGGGTGTGTGTGTGTGCATTGTGTGCGTGTGTGTTGTATATATGCAAGTGCGTGTCTGTGTGAGTGAAAGAGAAGAGAGGTAATCATTTTATAAGAAAGGAGTAAACTTACCATAGAAATGCAAAACAGAGCAATTGAAGAGAAAGGCTATGGGTGAACTACAGAGGAGTCCCACCTTGACAAAGATAACAATGAGGAGTCAAAATCCCGCCAGAGAAGCTGTCAGGAGGCAAGGATGACAGGAGAACTGGATAATAGAGGTCTATCCAGAGGGGAAAGCGACACGCCCTGCACCCTTCCCTGGCCCGCTTCCTTCTTTAGGCTCCAACCACAGAAGACTAAGGATAAGATGTCTTGGGAGTTGAAGGAGGATGCCACAGTCCAGGGAGGGGCCTGGGGAAGCCAGCCAGAGAGAGAGGACCAAAAAGCTGGAGTCAGAGAAGGAGCTGGGGCTGCTTCAGGACCTTGGGTGGCGGTCGTCTGACCCGCTGGGGACCCCTAGAGTTAGGGTGAGGGTTAGACAGATGTCAAAGCCACAGCGCAGCCCCCTGTTTAGTAGAAGAGGCTGATGCTTAGAGGGAAAATGTGACTATTCCTGGAGCCTTAGGACAGGAGACCCAAGCAGATGTGCCCGCCCTGCTAAGAGCACTGCGAGTTGGATGGGCTTTTCCGCCAGGGGTAGCATCACTCACCCCCACACCCCAACCCACGTGGGTGTCTGAACAGGGTGGGAATGAAACAGGCGGCACACCTTATTGTCCCAAATGACTGAAGGTTCTCCCCACATTCAGTGTGTGAAGATGGGGTAGACTCACAGGGAAGGTGCCTGCCCAAATGCCAGCATTGCCCCATACTGGGAATGGGAAATTTAGCACTGAAATGGACTCGAAAGGGGGCCCAGTATCTGTGCACCTCTCCTGTAGTTCCTTGAGGTTTACCTTTAGAGTCCCCTTGCTCCTTTTCTCTCCTGTGGCAAGGATGAGGAAGGCTGACCTCCCTGGATAACCACGCCAGGGGAGGCTGGGCTGCCTGTTTAAAAGGCGCTTAGAAATACAGCTGATGCAGTTCAGTGCTATGAGGAGTATGGGAGCCCCACGTCTCTGTGATGAGCAAAAAGAGGCTCCCCACTTTGCTTCTGTGAGGACCTCAAACCCAACCCTGGCCTTTACCTAATAAACGAGGTTCTAGTGCTGGCCTAGCACGAGCCCTCTGGGACCAGGGGTGGTAAGAAGCCTGTGAACCAGCCAGGGTGATACCACGCTCCCATTTTGTTTGTCATATTCTAATTAAGGGACCCACACAGCAGCCCTGGGGTGCCACAGGGCCCACAGCCCCTGTGAGGCACATGGAGAGGCAGCTTCGTGGCTGGGGTGGGGAGGTGGGGGGCAGGAATCAGCCTGTTCAGGGAAAGTGTGCCAGAGACAGGTGTGGGGGTGGAGCAGGCAGCTGTGCTGGAGGGCACAGGACGGCTGTTTCACTCGGTTCTGAGGCCAGAGTGTGCCCACCACCGGCATCTCCTCTGTGTAGAACAATTTGGCCTTGGCCAGATACTGCCAGGGGCGGGACAGACAAGCACAGGACCTTTGACCCTCTGTCGATGGATTGGGAAGCTGGGCTCCTCCCACCGCTGTCTCTTCTCCCCTCATAAGTGACTCAGGAGTGCCAGGTCCTGAGCTGGGCACTCTGGAGACCTAAGCTCATCTCATCTTCATGCATCCCCTGCGGTGGGCACTCTCGGCTGTTGTAGGAGAGAACACTGAGCCTGGAGGAAGTGACCACACAAGGTGGCAATGTTGGAGTTCATGTGCAGAGCTGCCAGATGCCTGAGCCCTTCCGCCTGAGCCCTGCTGCCACGTTGCTGCAGCAGCCGGAGCTTGGGCTCTGGAACCAGGCTGCCTGGGTTCAAATCCTGCTTCTCCATTTGCTAGCTGTGTGACCCTGAGGCCTGAAATCAACCTCTTTATACCTCAGTTTCCCTGTCGGAAAAGTGGGCTAATAATAGTGCCCACCTCATAGGGTTTTTGAAGGGACTGTATCATTGAATACTGTAAAGCCCTTAGAACACTGCTCAACCCACAGCGGGTGCTGCATAACTATCAGCTATTAATACAGTTGCTGCAGCCCATTAGGAAGCCCAGGCGTCCTTATCCAGTCTCCGACAGTGAGAGACCTTCACAGTTAGGTGTCAGGCTGGAGGGGTCTTTGTAGGCCTGTGACAGACTCAGGGAAGATATAGGGAAGGAAAAGACACAGGCCCAGCTCTCAGGGGACTTTCAGGAAAATGAAAGACCCTGGACATACATGCCAGGACACACACACACACACACGATGCTGAAGACACTGAATGAGGATAGCGTGAGCTCTGGGTGTGCCTGCTGGATGACTTCACTCCAGGAGCCATGGAACCATGGCTGCATCTAGGCGGGCTGGTGTTCTCAGCTGACTCGGCGTCCAGGAGGAGGTACACTGTGAGTTAGGGAGCAAAGGGATCATAGGCTAGGGCTTAGGAGAGAATGTGAGATGGCAAAACCAGGAGCCCAGAGCTGGGGAGAACCTGGCCGGGGATGCTGGGCCCCTGATGACTGGTGTCTGAGGCCCCGGCCCTCACAACTGGCACAGTTCCCACCCTGGCCCAGGGGTCCTCCGCCTGGCCCCCTGGTGGAGATGACCAGCTCAGATCATGAGCCTGGGCTCAACTTGACCCAGGGGTATCTGAGCTGAGGGCCTGTGGCCCAGCCCCCAAGCTGTGGCCTCTCCTGCCAGGTCCTTGTGGGATGCCCCCTTGACCCAGCCCTGCCTCCCCTTTGTCCAGACCTAGAGAAACCCACTTGGAACTGAGGTCAAAGACCTGAGAGCCTGTAGTCTCTAATTAGGAGTGTTCAGCATGGAGGTGGACCCCAGGAACAGGCCTGGCTACACCAGGAGGCAGAATCCTAGGGAAAGAAGAAATTCCCGGAGCCGCCTCCCTGGCAAGCGCGCCTCCCTCTTTCCAGAATGTGCAGTGAGCAGGGCTCCCCGAGGCTTCAGTGACACAGGAACCTGAAGGAGAGAAGTTAGACGCCAGCACCAGAGTCCACTGAAAGCTTGTCAGAAAGCAGAGGTAATTTATGAGGAGGACGCTGAAGCAATGCAGGCAGAGCAGGGGAAGCAGAAGGAACGCAGCCCAGACACATAAATATCAAAAACAGAAGCGTGGGTTCCTACCTCTGCACGTCCCCAGACATATAATATTACCGATTGCGGCTTGCATGGCGCTCGCATATTCCTGCCGCTCGGATACGATACAGTAAATGCATTGTGACAGTAGCTGAGTGGATTCTACATGCTGAACAGATGTCTTCTAGCAGACGAGGTTTCTGTGACTGTATCACATTGTGCTTTCATCAATTATACATCACTCCTCATTACAGAGGCAGGCGCTCATGACGGCGTGCATGGCTAGGTGAAACACTCAGCCAGACTGAGGAGTGGAGGGCAAACTCTGGGGGAGCTGGGCTGCCCACTGGGTCCTGGGGATGCTGGGACCACCTCCTCTGCCCAAAGACCCTGCATCACTCCTCCCTGCTGCCTCTTTCTAAGTCTTAAAACCCTGTTTCCTACACTAGCTGAGCTAGGGTCGTTTTTTTACCCCCTTCAAAAAATAATGATTATAAAGTATTTCAAAGGGTGTAAAAAATGAAATGCAGATGCCCATTAGCCCATCACGGAGATTCAGCAACTATTAAGATGTGTCCACCGTGGCCTCTTCCCAACTTCGTGCTCAAGTGTTTGAAAGTTACCCCCAGGCCTCCTATGATTTTGCTACTATATAACTCACTGTGACCCTTTCAAATAGGGCCATTTCCCATAGAACCATGGGCTTCCCAGGCAAAGAATCCACCCGCAATGCAGAAGATGCAGGAGACACAGGTTCAATCCCTGGGTCAGGAAGATCCCCTGGAGGAGGGCATGGCAACCCACTGCAGTATTCCTGCCTGGAGAATCCCATGGACAGAGGAGCCTGGAGGGCTACAGGGTAGTTGGACAGGATTGAAGGGGCTGAGCACTCACAGGGTAGTTGGACAGGACTGAAGGGGCTGAGCATGCACAGGGTAGTTGGACAGGACTGAAGGGGCTGAGCACGCATGCATGGAACCATGAGGTCATTATCACTGTACTCCACTGGCTTCATGCAGTAGTCAGTCTGAAATCGAGGGTGTTTGGGATTTATGGCCACGTGTCTCTTACCCATTGCTATGACTCCCCCAACCTTGGCCCCCCACCCCACCAATGGCACTCTCCTATTAGAGTGTGATCTTTCCACAGCAGCTCTTAACTCTCTGATCCCCAGACCCACCCGGAACTCAGGTAATATTCTGCCTTCAGCCTCATGCCCTTCCTCTAGGCTATGGCAGGGTCATAGGTGTGAAGAGGACCTACTGCTAACCCCTGGGAAGACTTCTGTGGGAGGAATGATCCTTCCTGGCAGGTGTTGGGGCAAGGAAGTCAGTTAATGATAGCTGAGACATGCCAGGCTACTGCTTTGGGGTATAAGTCAGTGCTTCCCAAAATGTGGTGCACATGGGCAATTCTATGGGATAGATAAGCATTACAACAACAACAAAAGAACCAGTGTATTTATTCTAATCTTCATTTCAAAATGTCAGAATTGTACATCAAGCCCATGATTTCATAGATATCATTACAGTGAATGAAGCTAGGCAAAAATGTTTGGCAATTTTAAGGTCGATTTGGAAAAAAAAAAAAAGTTAAATAATCATACAGAGGTATTTGGATAAGGCAAAGAAATTCCTAGTGTGACCCAGTCCCTGAAGTCTAAGAGCCCTGGTACAATGGAAGGAGAGGAAGTTTAAACTAAGGTCATATTAGTCCAGGCTTTACTAAGACCCCTGCTTAATTATTAGCCAGCAAGCAAATCACTTCTCCTCTTGTGGCCTCACTCTTTCACCTGTACAATGGGGCTATATGCCTGTGTGCCTTGTTGATGTCAACCTCAAAAAGGGCAACTAAGACAAAGACAAGTTTTAAAAATATGCTAGGAATGCCCTTGATTTAAGCCTTCTGTACCTCCTGTCACTTACCCCATTCCCAAGGGTCTATGCAATACAAAACCTGGATCCATCCACTCCCATCAGCTCTAAGTGCTTCAGGTCGTTAAGCCTGGCTATTGTAATAAGCATTGATTACCATTAGCAACATTATTATATTTACCCAAGTTCCCTGGTGCATACGGAAATGCAGAGGGCTCTCCCGCATCTTCTGCTTTACAAGAACGATTTGCCGTGTCTAAAAACCATTTCTAGAATTAATTTGCCTACTGCAAACAATTTATATTAATGAAAACACATTGAGTTGGGGGAGGTTGGCGGGGGGTGTTCTGCCTGCAGAATATGTTTGCTTTGTTCACCTAGAATAAAAAGAGTTTGCGTGCGTGTTTGTTTTGAATAAATGAATAGCTGGGTGACAGGAGGAAGGTCTGCCTGTGCATCTGATCCAACTTGGTCTAGCAGTCCTCTCCAGGGCAGCTGGGGACGTGGGCAGGAGACAGGGCCGGTTGCTTACATTTTAATACGCGATGGTGTCTGTCATCTGCTTCTCTGTACTTACGACCCCCTCATGCTTGCATTTGATCGTGGTGGAGGAGGAAGCTGCCACCCCCTTCCCAAGTCACATCCAAGGCTTGGTGTCAGCCCAAGTGGGGGCCTCTGAGTCCACAACCCCAGCCCTGCCTGCATGGATCTCTGAAAACCGTGCCCTGTTCTTTGCAGCAGCCACTCTCCTCCTGTGTGTGCTTATTTTATTTATTTGGGTCGATGAGGCTCATTTTCCTCTCTACAGATGGCAGCAGGGTCCCCTGATCCTGCGTGATGTTCCCCGATTGTCAGAGCAGGAGGGAGATGGGAAAAAAAGAAGGGGGGAGTAGGATCCAAGGGGGTCGGGGGATGTGAGGATGGGGACAGGAACCCCAAGCCAACCTCATGCATCTGTTTCCCATCCTGGGCATTGATGTCAACATTTGGGTTGCAACCTCCCCCACCCCGCCCTACTGGATTCTTCTGTTTGGCTACAAGCGTCTCAGATGTTTTGTGCTCAACAGTCCCTTGACAACAATGTACTTCAGAGCTTTCTCCAGCAGCCGAGCTGAAGCTGTGGGGTGTGAAGGCTCCGGCTCTGCCTCGCCAGCATCCAGGGTACATGTGCGTTTGCATAATAACCTACAAAATGCTTCTTGCCCCTCGATGTGCCTGCTCAGGGGCCTTGGGGAGGAGGGCTTTGTCATCACTGCTTTGTGTGGGAACTGCAGCCTGTGTTAGCCTGGATTAATTTGCCCCTGCAGTTTGCACGGGCTACCTAAGGTCAGAAAGGAAACCAGAAGTGATGAGAATGGGGCCTCCCATGACCAGGGGGGCACTTGGACCTCAGTGAACGCCCCTTTGTCCCAGAGAAGGGAAGGCTGCAATACCAGCACACAGCGCCCTCCCAGGAAGAGCCGCTGACATAAACAGCAGCCTCAGGGGTGTGTAAGATCCAGACCCCGGTGCCAGATGGCCTGGGCCACTCCCAGACCTGCTAGCTTCCAGCTATGTCCCCTGAGTGCCTCAGCTTCCTCACTCTCGAAATGAGGGTAACAGTGGGAACCTGGCCCAGAGGGTTGTCGTGGGATTAAATGAGTTCCTATCGCCAATGTGCTTAGAATGGCACCTGCCTCGCTGAAGTGCCATGTCCGTGTTTGTGAAGTAAATATAATGTACTTTGTCACCCCCAGTGGTGAAAGGTTACCCGGAGGTTTAGAACGATAGTGTCACCAAGTCTCAGAGGTCAGACCTCAAGATCTAAATCCTGGATAAAGAAGGGCAGGGACCTTCAGGCTCAGGGAGGCTCCGCACAGCCCTCCCACTGACCTCTACCCCACCAAGGAGGGAGCCCTCGAAAGGCCCCCATTGTGCAGGCTTTCTCTGCCTCTGACTCTCGATCAGGTGGAAATAAGGGACACAGAGGTGGTGTGAAATCCTGAAAACCAAGGGAGCCTTTTTTAAAATTTGCAATTCCTTCCCTTTCAATCTCCACTCCCAGAGGAGTAACTGCTCCGATTCTGTCCCCTGCCCCGTTCGCTCATCATCTCGGTGACGGCTCTGCGGGACAGCCAGGGCTCCAGGCTGCAGAGAGACTTGGAGAACGTTGGTCTGACTCAGCTCTGACAGGCAGCCTCTCCATCTGGGGTCCCAGGCTCCCTGGAGGAGGGTGGGGGCGGGGGGATGACATGGAGATGTCATCAACACTCAGAGCCGGGACCAGGCTGACGGCACTTTTACATTCCTCAGACCTGCAGTGGGGCTGGGGAGTGGAGCAGGTGCTGGGAGGCAAATTGCAGGGTCACAGAGAAGCGAGGTGGTGGCGGGGGGAAGGGAGAGTGGAGGGTGGCAGCATGAGGGAGCTTGGAAGGGGCATGGATCTGGGTGTCAAGAGCCTGTCTCACGGGAACCCAGGCTTCAGCATCTCCTAACTGGCTGACTTTGAGCAAGTTACTCACTTCCCTTTCACTCTCAATTTCTTCAACTATTAAATAGAGATAATAATAGTGTCTGTATCACAGGATTTCTTTTTGAGAGAGAATTAAATGAGATGCTTGTAGCACTGATTCATTGCCTGGCCCGTCAGCTATCTTGGTTACCCAGACAAGTGAAGGCGGTGGTGACAAGCCTTGGCCTCAGAAGGCATCCCCAGGGCTGGCAGCAATAGGAGTGACTCCTGGAAAAAGTTGAGTGGATGCCATGGCATGTGGCCACCTGCCCAAAGAACTTGTCCAGGAAAGAGCCACCCTGACTGTATGTCTGTCCTGGAGGATGAGATCAGATAGGACTGTAGGAGGCTGTTGGCTAGAACCCCAAGGTCTCACACCTTGTGATAATCACTGTGCTCCAGAAAGGTGAGCTTGGCCTTGGCACTGGGTGATCTTTACTCCCCAAAACCAAGGTGCCAGATCACTGAAACGCTGGGAGATGTCATCCTAGGTCCAGAAAATGGTTTCTCCTCCAGGAATCAACCTCAGTCAGTGTCTTTTAGTGGATAAGAAAGCACTGTATCGCCCAGCTCATGGAAAGGCTGCATTCTGAAGCCTCTTCCCTGCCCTTAGAAACCCATCACAGAAGCATGGGCTGGACGGAGAGAGGGAAGCCTGCCTCTCTGTAAAGTTCTGGCTGGCTCCCTAGATCCAAAGAGTCTAGCAGGAGACCTTCCCTCAATTGTCTTGATTGAGCACATTGGGCTCCTTCCCTCCAGCATTTCCCCTCTAGCCAAAGAGAAGTGAGGCTGAAGATTGGGGAGCTGCAAGGGGCAGGCATCAAGGCTAAGTCCTCTGCAGTTGCCAGGACATCCCTGGAAGAGGAGAGAAGCAGGAAGGCCTCTCAGGAAAGAACCCTGTGGAGAGTTCTGCCTACCCTGTGCCGTCAGCCCCGTCCCCAGCACCACTGAGAACCCAGCTGTTGCTTCAGGAAGGGAAATGGGAACTGGAGAGAACACGGTTCAATCAAACGCTGCTGTGGACTCTCTGATCTCCTGAAAAGGTTCAAGATTTAGATTTTGTGTCTCATGGCAAGCTTCAGTCTGCCCAAAGGACCAGTGGGATGTATATTTGGAGCATAGGCAATAAGGTGTCTGGAAGAGAACACTGGAAAAAAGAGGATGTCTTTTCCAGGACTGACTTGGGGGAAGGAGAAGGGGTGAGATGCATTCTTAGCCCAGGGTGAGCTTTATTAGAAGTGGTACCCTACTTCGGTGGGGGTTAACGGTCAGACTGCCCTAAACCTAGGGGCTGGGAAGTTATAAATGTTGGTCTTCCCACTGGGATGTTGCAAGGAGGTAGCGGGCCCTCCCACAC
This sequence comes from Nanger dama, assembly GCA_917880005.1. NCBI lineage: Eukaryota > Metazoa > Chordata > Mammalia > Artiodactyla > Bovidae > Nanger > Nanger dama. Next base: position 28,486,634 of record CAKJTW010000014.1, on the reverse strand, counting down.
TCAGATGGCTACCTTGTGGGGTCACAATGGGAGATATGAAGGAATGCCTGTGTCCTGTACCTTGGGGTGGGGTCCCCAGTTTCCCCATCCATCCTCCCATGGAGCCCAGATCATGCTCTCATGTCCACAGATGGACAAGCGGGTAAGATGGGAAGCAGGCAGCTGCAAGGTGCAGAGAACAGAGCTCTGGGTCCAGAGTCAAGAGTCCTGCACTCTCATCCTAGCTCTGCCACCAAGTGTGTGACCTTGGGGATGTCCCTTCCCCTCCCTAGTTTCTGTAAAAAGAGGAGGTTGGTCCAACTGGCTCTCAGGTCTCTCCTCCTGGATGCTAAGCTTCTAAAAGTGGCCAGTCACACCAAAGGCATTCTTGCCATTATCAGCAAACATTTACTGAGAGGCTCCCCTGCTCCAGGCATGATGCTGGATACTCAGAACACCCAGATAAATCATGGAGCATCCTGCCCTCAGGGTGCTGGAGGGGACAGACCCATGGTATAAACGCAAATGCTATGAGAACATGGAAAGGTATGATTCATTCTGACAGGAAATTGGCCAAGGAAGTGTCACAGAGGAAGTGACATTTCAGCTCAGCCTCCAGGAATGAATGGGGGCCCCCTGCCCTGGTGACTCGCACTCCCTGAGCTCCTCGACAGAATGCACCAGGTTTGCTACCAGTCCTGCTGCCGCCTCCTATGGCACAGCTCGGTGAAGACCAACAGAGGGTGCTCTTAGGAGTCAGCTGTACGACCCCAGAGTCCCAATGACATCCCCAAAATACCAGAGCCACTCTGTTTATATACTCGTACAGATATATTTGTAGAAACTGTGAAACCACTCACTTGAGACAACAGATGACTCCCCCAAATCATCTCCATTTGATTTGAAATGCACTTTAGGGGGTCAAAAATATGAATTCCTAATTCTGTTTTGCTGAGCATCAGGATGAAATGAGTTCACATGGAAACATTGAATGACTGTGAAGAAAGGAAGCCCAGAATAATCCTGGGGTAGAATATTGGCAGAAATCATCTGGACGGTATCATCAAAATATAGCAAATAGTCAGGCCATCCATTACTAACTCGTAATCTTTGCTCTAGCTCTAAGTCACATTATAATAACAAGAGGTAACATTTTCTTCGGACTAGCCCTGTGCCTCATCCTCCCAACAACTCAGTGAGGTCGGTCCTGCTGTCAAACCATTCTACAGAGGAGGAGACCAAGTACCCTGACCTGAGCCCATGCTCTTTTCCTCTCCGCTGCACGTGAATGTGCCATACCCTCTCTGTTCACTGGGGATGATTGCATATTGATTTTTCCTTACTTAGAACACGGGACAAATAGTAGACATGCCAGGAGCCACTCAGACCCTGGAGAATGTTGCTCTGAGGACCCTGAAATGTGGATACAGAAGCAATCTAGTTTCACCCTAAGCAAGTCTCATTGATTCCACCAGGCATCCAAGGGGCACTCTCTGGATCTGGGCAAACCTTGTCCCAGGCAATTCCTTGATACAGGTCCAATGGCAGACAGATACCTTGCTTTCCAGCTCAACTGTGAGATTGGTTAGTGAAGAGGAAAGTGAAAATGTTAGTTGCTCAGTCCTGTCCAACTCTTTGTGACACCATGGGCTGTAGCCCACAGGCTCCTCTGTCCATGAAATTCTCCAGGCAAGAATACTAGAGTGGGTAGCCATTCCCTTCTCCAAGAGATCTTTCTGACCCAGCGGGTCTTCTGGGTCTTCTGCTTTGCAGGCAGATTCTTTACCGTTTGAGCCACCAAATACCCCATCTCAGGACTGAGTTTGCCTCTCCTCCCCCTGTTCCACACCCTCCAGGAGCTGGTAGGACTCTTCATCTGGTGGAGTGGGAGTGGAGGTGTAGGGCAAGTGGTGAATTAGACTGAGATCCTGGCATCTGAGTCTCCATGTAGAAACGGAGCTAGAACAAAGCCAGGATCCCTGCCCCTCAGGGTTAGAGCCCAGAGTTAGAGACGCGGGAGATGAGGCCAGCATGAGTCAGTCATCTGAATGCAAGAGGACAGAAGCGGAAAAGAATTTAAATGTGTTTCTATTTTCTTAGTTCCCTGAAGGTCCCTTAATGTTGCATGGGAAGGTAGGGGAAAGGCAGTGGGGAGCAGAATAATCTCCACAAAGCAGGCTTGGCCCTTGGCCATGAGGAGATGACCCCCGACAGGGCACCAAGAAGCCCCCAACCCCACCCCAAAAACGTCAGAGCTGCTTTCCTTTCCTGAAAAGCGTCTCGCCTGTTAAAATGCAAATTCCTGGAGAACAGCCATGCTAGACCATCAGTCCTTTTTGCCCACTGTCTGAAGGGGTCCAGCATCCCTCACCAATCATAGGAAACGTGGGGTTGGAAAGGACCTCTAAGATCTCTGGGTTCAGCCCCCTCCTGTGTAGTGGAGGAAGATGTGGAGAGGGCATGACCTGTCACAAGGAAGTGGGGTTAAGGAAGGGTCTGGGGCTATGGTGTCAGATGCTTACAGATCACAGGCTAATCGGGGGGACGGAGGCAGACAGGGACTTGGAGTGGGGTGGCTAGCAGTGCAAGACCAAGGGTAATAGCACTGTGATGGGGGATAAGGGAGACAGTGGTGTGGGCTGGCACCATCAGGAAAGTCACCCAAAGAGCTGGGGCTGCAGCTGAGCCTTGCAGGCTGGCAGGTATTTGGATTGAGATGGGTAGAGAATTCACATAGGGGTGAGGTGGATTAGGCCGTGGAGGCTGAACAGGCAGGCTTACACTTCAGAGAGCATCCCTTAGAAAGAGGGGAGCAGAGGGCTCTTGAGTAGAAGGTTGCTGAGGTGGGAGCAGTGTTGAGAAGATATGGGTGACAGACGGGTAAGCAGAAGGAACTGGAAAGGGACAGACACAGAGGCAAGGAGACTCAGACGTGAACGGTCTGGTGATGGAAGAGGCACTGATAGGAAAGAAGAAATGAGGGGCAAGGATCCCAAGACTGTCCAGACCCCCAGAGCAATGTGGAGAAGGAAGAGGCCATGGTTTCATGAATCAGAAAACCACCTAGTCACTGGGTGGCCGTGAATCACTCGCTTCATCTTTCTGGGCCTCAGCGTCCTCATTTGTAAAATGAGAATGACTGTGTTAATAATATCCCTGCCTCCTGTGCAAAGTTGTTGTAAGAACGAAATGAGATCATGATGTGACTGGATTCTGGAAAGAGTGAAGGGCTGGGAACATCTTCTGGTCCCCTTTCCTCTTGAAAATCAGTACTGAAAAGCCACGCTCACATCCTAAGCTTCAGCACATTCAACCTTATTTATTTCAAAGCACAAATAGAACCTCTTTCTTTCCAGCACACTGGGATAAACTAACCAGACTCCTGGCGGCCAGAAGTTGTTAGTCGGGGCTTTTAGGGGCCCACCCCACTGTGCAGGCCCCACCCAGCGGCACTGGGGCCCATGGGAATCTGCATCCAGGCACACACATGATCCACTAGCCAGGGCACCAAGCTCAGCCAGCCACAGAAACAGAGGGTCCTGGCACTGAGGCTGGGCCCTGTGGCTTCCTTCCTCTCCCTTAGAGTCTGGTCCTCTCTGGTTTTCACTCAGTAGGCTTGCGGGCCCCTCATTCTCCATCCAACCATGAGCAACCCTCCCCCTTCCTCCCCACATGCTTCCCCAGGCATCCTTAGGCATAACCATTTAATTTATTTATATTTATGAAACCTCCAACTAGGTCAATGCACTTTCATGCACATCTTAATAATTGTTGATATAGTGGGAGGGGTGGGTAGAGAAAGGGTCACATGGGCTGGGGAAATCGGCTCATCCCTCTCTCCACCAGCGAGGTCATCAGGGACCCAGTGCAAGGAAAATGCCTTTGTTGGTGTGCTAATTGCTGAGTCCGTATCAACGCTGCCTTCCACAGCTCCCGTCAGCACTTCTCCAAAGGAATGGAGAGGGTTTTGTGGTTTCAAACCACATTGCACCCCCAGATCCCATTGGACTTGTAAGTGGATGCGGAGCCCCAAATCAACAAAGCAGCAGCTGAGATGAATTTAGACACTGAGTCCAAAAGAAAGCAAGCTGTGATTCTCCCAAGAAAGGGAACTTAACCTTTCTCTTCTGCAAGTCCTTGACGCCTTTCTTGTCCCCTGCACTCACCCTGTCTTCTCAAAATGAGCTTGCTCTTACTTGATCCAGAGACCTCCTTGAGAACTGTGCTGTGTCTTACAGGAAGTTGTAACCTAGGGGTCAGGCGCAGGTCTCTAATTCATACACAAGAAGTGAATTTTGGGGCAATAGGAATGAACTCAGAGAACAAGAAGGGCCTCTGGAAAAAGAGAGCAGATCAGTTCAAACCATGAACCAAGTATGCAGTGTTGGTTTCTAGAAAGACTATACCCTGCTCTGCTGAGGGAGTGTCACAGTGATTAAACCCAGGGGCTTTGAGATAAAAAATCTGAGTTGAAATCCTGGTTCCAGTTAACTTACCAGCTGAGTGACCTTCATCAAGTTAACTAACATTTCTAATCCTCAATTTCCACGTCTATAAAATGGGGATAAGAATAGCACGTAATTCAGAATTGTCTTGAGGATGAAAAGAGATAACACGTGCATGTAAAATTGTCAGTGTGTGGATTTTACATGCATTAATCTCAATGCATTATGCTCAGATGCATTGTACTCGGTGAAAGAAGCCAGTCTCAAAAGGCTACCTGCTGTATAATTCCATTTATATGACATTCCAGAAAGGGCAAGACTACAAGGACAGAAAACAGATCAGTGGCTCCCGGGAGCTGGTGGTGGGGATGACCGCAAAGGGATTGAAGGAGTTTGGCAGGTGACGAAATTCTTCTGTATCTTGATTATGGTGCTGTTTACAAGACTATTGGTATTAGTCCAGATTTTTAGAACTGCACACTGAAAGGGTGAGTTATACTGAATGTAGATTGTACCTCGTTAAACCTGACTCCTCCAAAAAGAGGATGCGTTCATGTAAAATCCTAGATGCATGTCGTTTACTAGAAAACTACACTTCCATGGGTAATAGGCAATATATGGTGACTCTTCTTATGATTACTCTGGTGGGGAGTCCCTTCCTGCCTCAAAGCCCATAGGCACTGCATGTTCTTCAAAGGGGCAGAAGGGCCGAGTTCTCTGAGGAGACAACCTTGGTTCAGCCACCTTCGATGGTCCCTTCCAGTCTGTGACATTTGCTAAAGGTACTCCACCTCCTTGGCTCACCACGGAGTTTTGCATGTGAATGACTGCGAGTTTTTGTTCTAGTTTGAAGACCTTGGCAGGCTGGCAGACCTGGGGCCCCAGCCTCAGAGCTTAATAGCCACTTTCTCAACTCCTGTCATTGTTCTGTAATCTGTATAATTTTAGGACCCTGTACGGCGCCTTCTCTAGGCTCATGGTTCCCATTAATAATCATGATCAGCACTTACCTAGGTGCTTTTCATTTCCAAAGCCCATTAATTAACACTAATTAATCCACACAGCAGTGCTGGAAGGAAGGGGAGCTATCATTATCTTGGTTGTAAAAAAAAAAGCAGCAGCAGCAGACGAGGAAGGCTCCAGGTGACTTGCCTGTGGCTGCAAAGGGTAGGAGGAAGGGACGAGGAAATTCTAGGCAGAGGATCCTGGGACCCAGGTCCCAGTTCAAGGCTTCAACTCTCAGTAATGATTAAAATAACCGACATTTATTGAGCAACTACTGTGTGCAGGGTACCCCACAAAGATCTTTCCGTGCACTTTCTCAGTTCGTCATCACAGCAATCCTGTGAACACCTCTGACTATGAATCATTCCTTTTTATGAAGAAAGAAATGGAGAAACAGAGAGATGAGCACCTGCCCGAGGTCACAGAATGCACACACAGTCCAGACTTAACAACTCATTGGTCTCACCCTACCTCCTGGCCAGACCGCCCATAGAGCTAACGTTGACCTCAAGTTCCTGGAAGTGGCACCCAAGTGGGACAGGTGCTGGGGACTTTGCATTGATCTCACTATGTACAAGGAAGGCTGGAAAGGAGCTTTGGAGGCAGCCAACCCAGACAGTAGAGAACAAAGCTAACCCAGAGCCTGCCAAGTGCACATAGCATCCCCCTACCTCCTCATCACATTCCTTCCTCCTCCTCGTCCAGTTCCTTCCTTAGCCCAGGAGAAGACTATCCGCTCATGCTCTTCACCAGCATCTGTGGAGCTCAGCACAACCCTGAGCTCTGGGAACATCTAAAGATGAGTGAGGCCTGGCCCCTGTTTCAGTGGCTACAGGAAGCAGTGAAACTCTTCCTCAGTTACTCTATATTCAAAGCCACCTTCTTGCGCTCCGCAAAAACTTGTACACGGAATACATAATTATTCAGTATTCTTTTTTGGATAGAGGATGTTCAATTTTAAGCTTTTTAACTTGTTACACAATTTGAAAAAATATTTTTATTGGCGTTTTGTGTATTTTTTTAATATTCATTTATTTATTTGACTCAATTTTGAAATTTATTTGGCTGTGCTGGGTCTTACAGCACACAAGATCTTTCATTGTTGCAGCATGCAGTGATACACTTGGAGAGAAGTAGGCGGATCTGGGATACATTTGTTGATCAAGTCAACAAGACTTGCCAATGACTGGATAAGGGCAGAAAGAAAAAAGGCTAACGTGTGTATTTTGGGATTAGCATCTGACTAGATTAAAATGGAAATAGAGAAGATTTATAGAGACTAGGAAGGCTGGAAGAAACAGCTTGGAATGCTAGGTTCTGTTGTGGACATGTTACCTTGAAATTACTGTTAGACATCCAGGTAGAGGGGAAAAGTAGGCAGTTCTTTTCTTACTTTGGGACGATTAAGGCTACAGACTCAGGCCTGGAAAGTCGTTGGCAGATGGGTGGGATTTAAAGCCATGAAAGTAGATACAGAAACCAAGGGAGAGAGTCTAGATAGAGAAGGAGGTTTAGGACATTGTGGTGTACCCCTGTTTAGATGTAGAACAGAAGAAAGGAATCAGGAAAGGAGAGGGAGAAGGTGTGGTGATGGGGAGGGGGTTGGAATCAGGATAAAATGCCATCATGGAAGCCAAGAGAAGTAAGGGTCTCAGCAAGGAGGGGTAAAGGCCTCCAATGGGACAAGTAGGACAGGAGATCTTCCTGGCTCCACAGTTCCCAAGCATGAAAATCACTGTGGGTTTTTTTTTTTTTTAACATACTGATGCTCAGGCCCTACCAAGAGCTGTTGAATTAATATCAGTACTTTGTAAAACATCCTCCAGGTGATTTTGGTCCAGCCAGGCCATGGACCAGGACCAGGGAACACTACTCCAGGTCCAGCTCCTGGGCCAGAGACCAGAGAGACTCAGTAACCTTGGGTGATCCCTGTACTAAGGGACTCTAAGATTAGACCATGCTGCCTATTATGTGATGTGGTGCTCTGTCCATTTCACAGCATTGTTACTGTGGATTTGAGGGGATGGGCTTACTGTATAGAAATAAGTTGTAAGATAAATTTAAATCAGGGACTCAATTTCGAAATGAAGTCCCAGCCATGTGTAAAGTGTATTGCCTCTGTGTAAGATGCCTAGAATAGTCAAGTCAACGGTAATTAGCCTTTGAAGGTGATCGTTGCTGTGCCTGCAACCCGGTTCTCAATTACCTGCACTTGGATTATCCACTTGCAGTGATGAAAATGTTGACTGCAGCTGATTGTTTCCTGACACTCAGGACACAGCGGGATCCTTCTCTCCATTAGCTCCTGCCTGATCAGGAACTGAAAGCAAGAAGGGTTTACAGAGAGAAAAGAGCTCGCTGAGAACAGTCGGGCTTCGCTTGTGTTGTATGAGGCTCTGGGAAGGGGTGACGGGGAGGCTTCCTTCTCTAACCATGTCTCATGTGCCAGGCACTGTGTTAGGAGTTTCCTGGATACTCTCTTCCTTAATAAGCACAGTATCTTAGCTCTCTATTTCTGTTGACTAAAAAGACTCTGGAAGTTGGAGAGTGATAAAAAATGTTGGCAGTAAAATGAGGGGGGACGAAGTAGAAAGCATCCAAGTAAACATGAGTAGGGTCCAGTGCTGAGAAAGTCACCTGCTCGCTCATAGGGTGGGGAAGGAGAAGGCCGCACCCGCTGGGTGAAACAGGTCAGTGATTGTGCTCCACGGTGGCAGCCCCCTCATTCCCTGGAAAGATGGTTGACCCTTCCCTGTGGATGAAAACCCCCTCGTGGACCAATGTGGAGTTAGCAAAACTGAGAATGAGGCCCTCGCCCCCAGCAGGCCAACTGCCCTCCCATGGCAACTTGCCCGCAGGCCCTGTTGTTAAGTGGAAGCAGGTAGTCCCAGAGGATTTGGGTGAAGGGCCCGGATGTCTCATCACTGGAGTCATCACAGGGAGCTGGTGGGATCCAGCTTAGAGCCAGGCTCTGCTGAAGAAGGACAGGACAGGAGCATCACTGGAGACAGGCTGGCCTTCACGGAGGCAGGGTCTGGGAATTCCAGACCTCCGTGCATCCTACCCAGAGCCCAGGCAAGGACTTAGGGACCAGACAGGAACCCCGGGACCAGCCACTCTCTCTCTCTCCTACAGTTCAAACAGGCCTCTCTCCCCTAGCCGTGTGGACACAAACTTTACTTTCTGAAAGCCACCCCTACAGCACACCGCCATGTATGGAGAGAAGAGCCCTGCCTGCTAGAGAGACCACGAATCACAGCACCTTAATTAGGGGGAGGGAGGCCAGGTACAAGCCCCTCAGCCCCAGCTGTGCACCAGGATCTCCAGCAAAAGCAGATGCCAGGACCCCCACCCCAGCCTACAAACTCAAACGTCACAGGTAGAGCCGAGGCTTCTGAACTTTGAAAAGTGACCCTAATATGCAAAGATTGAGAACCATTAGATCTATTATTTTAAAACTATCTACTTATTTATTTTTGGCTGGGTCTTTGTTGCTGCGAGGGCATGTCGCTCGTTGTGGCAAGCAGGGCCTGTTATCTGGTTGTGGTCTTCTCACTATGCTGGCTTCTCCGGCTGCGGAGCACAGGCTCTGAGGCACACGGGCTTCCGTGGCTGCAGCGTGCGGGCTGAGCAGTTACAGTCCCCGGACTCAAGCACAGGCTCAGTAGCGGTGCACAGACCTCCCTGACGTGTGGGATCTTCTCGGACCAGGGATCAAACTCGTGTCTCCTACCTTGGCAGATGGATCCACCACTGGGCCACCAGGGAAGCCCCAAAACTACTGATTTAAAGTCGATCATCAGGTCCCCTGGAAGCCTTTCCCCTGCCAGGCAACTCATCATAACTGAGCTTCCCTTGAAACCCCATTGGCTCACATGGACCTGGGCCCCTGCGGTTTCATGTGGCCAAGTCTGCCGGGCCAGGCCTCCCCCTTCCAGGCCTGTGCAGTGGAAACTCCATTTTGCTTCACATGGTGCGGTTGGTGCTGATGCCCAAGGGGTTCCCAGATTTGCCGTGGGCCCCAAGGCAGGTGAGAGCCCAGAGGACCTGATGCCTAGTGTTCACCTGGTCTGGGGCCCCGACCTCTGTCCTTGGGGGGTGGGAGGGAGCCAGGCTCAGGGGCCCACATGCCTGGAACAGTCCCCAGAGGAGACATGACAGCAGAGGCACAGCAGAGAGGATGTGGGTTCCTGGGGTTCCCATCTGAGGGCTGATGCTAGAGAGCCTGCGGGCCGGGGGATAGGCCACCCCATAGCTGTCTGAGGCTTGTCTGAGACAGAGGGCAGGGGGCAAGCAGACCACAGCAGCTCAGCTTCCAGGTAATAACAGCAGGCAGCCCCGTCCTGAGCCCACCCACCTCATCTTCTCCTCACACTGGAGGGTCTCTAGGGTCTTCTGAGAGCAGCACAAACACCCCCAGGCACAGGCCTCTGGGGACCAGCCAGGGAATCATAATGTGCTCTTCCTTCCCCCACTATTGACACACAGTGCCCACTGGTCCTGCCTTGGAGCTGGATCCCCCAGAGGATAACTGAGACCCAAGGGCCAAAAAGAAGCCTCCCAAAAGGAGTCGAAGTCAGAGGTCAGGTGGGTGCTCTAAACCTCCCTCCCATCCACCCAATTCCTGGAACAAGAGTTTTGGCCCTCCTTCCTAGCTCCAGAAAACCCTGGGATTTTAGAGCTGGAGGGACCCAGGAGGGAGAAGGGGACCAACACAAGTCTACCTTAGAGCAGCTTTGGAGCCAGCCCTCCACTCCAGGGATGGAGGGATTTCCCCCAGAAAGCCTGGGTCTGGAGGAGCTCTTGGGTGAGCCGACTCCTCACTGAGCTCATGCCACGGCGGCCCTGGGCACCCAGGGGAATGGCTGTCCTGGAGGGACGGGAAGGACCCAGGACCCCAAGAGGCGTGTGAGGTCGAAGCCCAAGACTCCCTGGATCCCCAGCTTCCAGCTGCAGCAGCCTCACCCCTGAGGCATGTCCTGCATGAAGGCTAGGAGGAGGACCTAGCGCAACAGCCTGGGGGCTTCAGCTGATCCAGAGAAGCCCTGGAGTGCACATGTCTGCAGACAAGCCTTTATTCCACTGTCCTTCCTTCTGGGAAGGCCCAGCCCCCCATTCTGTTAACCAAATCCTCCCTGTCCTTAAAGCCTGAGCACCTGATATGCAGCAGAATCAGAGATGCCTTCCCTAAGTCAGTAGACTTAACTCGTTTCAATCACGCTTAGTGGAGCCTGGCTAAACACCTGTCACCCGCAGCCTCATCTCTCCAACTACACTGTATCCTCCTTGAGGGCAGGGACTGTTAAATAGGCAGCTTTACATCATTTTCTCCCCCTTGCCCTGAATGCACAAAACATACACGATTAAATACTTCGTGTGTATATGTGTGTCTATGTGTGTGTGCGCACGAGCACGCACAACAGGGTGGGCCAAGCTATGGATCTTCAAAATTATATTGGCTCAAACACAGTAGAGGTTTATGTCCAAGGTGATGGCCTGGTCTGTAGGTGACTCTAGGCACCCAGGCCCTCTCCCATCTTATGGTTCCCCCACCCCTAGGGCCTCACGTTGGCTGCATCCCACCACAGAAGGGGAACTAGAACTTGGATATCCACTGCTTTGGAGAAGTCTTGGTCCCAGAACAGCTCAGAGAGGGCTGGGAAGCGAGTTCTATCTAATGCCCAGGAAGCAGGGAGGATGCTACTGAGTAACCATTAGTGGGCACCAGGCTGCCCACCACAGCCTGGATGAGATGCCCAGCCCGAGTGATCAGTTCAAGGTCAGGGCTGAGGGAGCCCAGCAGGGGTCTCTCCTCCCTTTGGTCCTCAGTTTCTTTGCAAATAGGTGAACATAAGGCACCTGGCTTTCCTACAGACAGGATGGTGATGGGACCCAAATGATGGAACAACTCCTACGAGGGTTTCATACTTGACAAATGGGAGGGTTTTTGTGCTATTATTGACACTGATGGGTCCTGCCTCCTCTTTGGCTCCTGGTCTCCAACAGCATTCGCCTCTCGAATGTTCTGCCAAGTGTGAGACCATACATCAGAGGAAGGCGTCATAGCTGGCAGGTGCAGGGTCTTCTCCCGCTATGCCAGGGTTCCCAGAAGGGTGTGATAGGCTGGGTCAGAGGGAGGGAGTCAATGCTCTCCTTCACTGGGAAAGGGGTGGCTGCCTTCCCCCCTCCAAAAGTCTCCTTGGGATGTTGCCCTTGGCTCTCTCCTGAGAAGGTATAGGGGAGAACTTGGCCTAAGGGAGAACCTAGCACTCTAAGGGCATCTGAACCACTCACATGGAGCTGGCATGATGGGCAGCAGAAGCTGCAGGGCAAAGAGGTTGCTGGCTTCACTGGGAACTGCAATCTCTGCAGAGCCCCTGGGTGTTGGGACTCCAGGATTCTCACTGAGGGGGATCAGCTGGGGCTGATGGAGCACAGGCGTGACATTCTCTGGGGCCAGGGATGAAGGGCTCAGGGGAAGGCTCTCAGGAATGGAGAGTAAACTGCCTCCTTACCGAAGCCAGCTCAGGAGTGGTCTTGAGAGATCCCTCCGGACTGGAATCTGATTGGTCAGCATCCGTACCCATCAATGAGGACCCCTGGAGGCCCGACACAGGCTTGCAGAGAGCAGATGGACAGCCAGCTCTGGGCATGACCCTCTGATGCTTCTGTCTGCTCCAGGATATGTGTGTGAGCTTTGGGTGCTGGCTGGAGCCCCTTAGCAGTAGCAGCAGAGTGACCCTGAACGTGTGCCCTGACTTCATCTCCCCATTTGGGGAAGGGGCTGCTGAAACAGTTCTTTCACATGCTGTTCTGAAGGACAGCTAAGACAGTATCAGTGAAGGTGCCAGGCTTCCCAACTGTTAGCTGACATTACCGTAGTCACCACTGTGAGCACGGAGGCTGGAAGAGGCCAACACGGAGAGGTCTCTTTTCCCTCCCCCTGCCCAGGGCGAAACCTAGTTGACCCCAGAGTTAGTGAGAACAGGGACTCTGAGGCCCTCCTGCAGGGTCTGGTTCTACTTGCACTTGAATGATCCAAGGGGAACTTGAGCAATGATCTCTTATCTAATGAAAGAGGTACAGCAGATAATCTGAGTTGATTTCCCTTTCAGTGGGCAAGAATGGCTTGCTCACCTTCACTCTGAATTTTGAGGACCAGCTCTTTGCAAGGCCCATTCCTGCAGACAGTGGTCTTCATAATAATTCACCTGCAGGTACTTACTGACCACCTTTTAAAGGCCCAGCATTGGTGTTAGATTGGAAATAGGGCCAGCATGACCTGAGTACACACCCCAGGACAAAACGGGGGTAAGGCAGGAAGGCCCTGGCAGGGGACCCAGGGGTGGGGAAGGGGAGGTCCCCAAGGACCATACCTTGTAGTTGGAAATCCATGATAATAATGATGACTGGGAAACGCCAGTCAGGAATCTGACTTTTCCTCCTGGCTTCTCCGCCACCAGCTGGCTGACCTGGGACCACTTGCAGCCCCCTCTGCAGCCTCACCTCACCTCACCTCCCGGACTAGGCTGGGAAGCCAACGAGGCCACAGCTGAGGGAGTCCTCCTGGAAGCCGCAATGAGCTTCTGCCGTGTGAGAACTTTGATTTAAAGAGCAAGGCCAGCGCGCACAGCTGGAGCTGGGGGAGCACAGCGTGAGGCCTGGTCTTCCTCCGCCGTCCTCTCACTGAGCTGTTTTGAGCAGGAATGCAGAGGACTTGGCCAGGCCCCGGGGCCGAGCCTTCGCCCGGGAAGGCTTGGATCGCAGGAGCACAGAAGGGCAGGCTCTAGGCCTCCAGGAAGCCAGAGAGAGTGGAGGGAAGAGCACTGGGCAGCGAGTCCAGGATTGGGTTCCTCCTCCCAACCTGGCCATCACTCACTCCAGGATCCTGGGCAAGTCTCTCTCTCTCTCTTTCTCCCTCTCCCTCCCCTGCTCCCCTCCACCCCCCACCCCACCCCACCCTGTCGACATCTGTCAAATAAGGACATCAGTCCCTACCTCTATGATGTTGAGAGCACTCTTATCAATGTCTGGTGCATAGTAGCTGCTCAATAAATGGTAGCAATGACTGCAGTGATGAGGGTGCTCTACAAAACCCCCTTCCTGCTCCGCGGTCCCTGCTCCCACCTCAGAGATACCTCCCAGACCCTGACAACCACAGGTGCTTGAGCAAACTGAGCTGGGTACAGCCACTGTTCTCCCTCCAGAGCTCTGGTATCCCCATACCTTCCCCACCAGGGCTCGGGTCCCTGGACCCTGCCTCTTCCCCTGATGAAGCTTGGATTTCATTATCTCATTTGCCTGAGCTCCTGGTGCCCAGCTGAAGATCATTTGACTTGGGAGCTGGGTCCTGCCCAAGGCCGGCATTAATCCTCAGAGCTTAGCCTCTCCCCTCAGCTGCCATGTGTGGAAAGCTGGCCTTGCAGCTGGCGTGGAGCCAGGCTGGCGGGGAGCAGACCTAATCCCACTTTGAGCTCTTCAGGGAGCAAGGCCCCAGCCTCAGCACCAGCTTCCAGCTGCCTTGGCTGAGGGCATCCCTGTATTTTAGCTGAACCTCCTCACCCCCAACACATGAAGGGTCATGGCCCTCAGTGGTCCCTGGGGTCAGTAGGCATAGTCAGCAAAGAACTCCACCATCTGCCACTGGCCACTAGAACAGCATTTCCAAAGTGTGATAGTCAGGAAAATTGTAATTGGTCTCATACGCACAGTGAACCCATTCTTTACGCAGGACTTCTCAGAGCCTTTAATCGCTCAGTCACCAAAAATACAATGAGCACCTGCCAAGTGCCGGGTATGTGACTAGCTGCTGGGAATGAATGGAGAATAAGACAGACAAGTTTTGTGCTCTCATGGGGCCTATATTCTAGTGGAAGGAGATAGAAGATAAGCAAATGAGAGCTTTAAATAGTGGCAAGCGCTATGAAGCAGGTAAACCAGTAAAGGCTAGAAATTGATTGATGCGTTAGTGTGTGTTGTGAATCCCCAGGGGCAGGCAGGACCAAATTTTCTATGAACAGTTCTCAAGACCAGGATTCCTTGGAAAGGTCTTGAGGAAACAAGCACTAGAATGATCTTTCTGAAACTCAGATTAAACATGTCAGTTTTAGCGTTAAACCCCCTGAGTTCCCCATCATCTCCAAAACAGCATGCAAGGTCTTCTCTTGGCTGGCCCCCCACCGTTCTAGCTCATTTGTCTCCTTTCCTCTTTAAAGGTTGCTGGTCTGACATGCTCCCTCACATTCCCAAGTTTGCCCAGGGTGGTCTCACTTCTCAGAAAGTCCTCTCCACTTTTTTTCTCTTTGCAAACACATCCTTCTGGGCTCTAATAGAAGGTAAGCAATCTGCTGTAATAAACAGCTCCAAGATCTCAATGACTTAGTACCTTACAAGTTTATTTCTCACATCACATCCCTATGAGTCACTGGTTCTTCTTCTCCTGAGGTCTCAGAGCCTTCCACTGAAATCCAGGAATGTGGCCAGTAAGTGGAGAAGAAGAGGTGAGTGTGGAGGAACACGCGGCAGCTCTTGGGAGCCAGGCCTGGAGCGAGTGCATCATTTCAGCCTGCATCCCATTATTCAGTCATACAGGCCTCCTTGGCTGCAGGGAAGGCTGGGAAATGTAGTTTTCTCTTGGCCTACGAGGAAAGGAAACTTGGCCAATAACAGTTATCTGAGCCACCAAGACCCAGTTCAAATGTCACCACCTCCATGAAGCCTTTCTGACTTCTCCTTAGCAAAAATTAGTACAGAATAAACTAAAGGTGGTAGTTTAGTGTGATGGAGGCAGGATGGGAATTAAATAGATGACGACGATGATAAAAATTACCTGGAAGGATAGAGTAACTCAGTCCACATGAAGTGCCTGAGCCATGGTGAGCATTCAAAAATATTCTCTGTGACTAGCGTAAACACTGGAAACTGGGTCAGGTCATCAGACCCTGGGGTGGGGGAGACAGTTCTCCAAGAGACGTCTCCCCCATCTCGCAGAACTGACTTCTGCAGCTTTGAGCTCCTGTACGTGGGGTGGGGGTGGGTGGGGCGTCTCCCCCATCCCTGGCCTGGCCCTACCTGCAACTGTCTTCCGGCTGCCTTTTCCACATCTTGTGTGGTTTGCTCTCTGCCCTCGGTATGGTCCTCTCTGTCACCCAGTTCATCCCGTGGGGAAGCAGGGCGACATTTGCCATTTTCTCTCGGCTTCTCAGTTTTCAGATTCTCCCCACATCAGTACCCATGCTAATAGTTCTCCTTTTCTGCCCAGCACTTAGTGACACTTGCTGCTTTTACATTTCCCAAACAAGAAGGAGTTAACATAATGGTGGTGAAATGCCTCAAAACTAAGCACGAACAGCAAGTGTGAGAGGCACACACGCCGTGACAGAGGAGGCCCAGATGACACAGGAGGGCGTTAAGGACCTCAGGGCAGCCGATGAGACTCAATTTCCCTCTGGCGCGTAGCTTTGTTCACATCTGTGAAAGTTTGGAGGTAGAAAGTTCACAAGGAGAGGAGCTTTTATCCCTTGTTTTTAAAATGCGGCTGGCCCCCGAACCCTCCTTCCCAGCCCTGCCTGGTTTCCACCACAGTCGGGGTTCAGTATTTAACAAGCTTCTAGAGCTGGAGGCTTGGGGGTGGGGGGAAGCCGGCTTCCTGCACCGCGGATCCTGCAGTGCTGTCTACCTTGTGCTTTGCTGGTTTGTTCTTTGGGTGTGCTTTTTCCCCTCTTTCCTTTATCCTCATTTTCTTGAATCTCTTTTAACTTTCCTTCTATGTGCAAGAAATAAGCACACTATAATAAAGCAGCCAATTGCCCCCAGGACTGGTGTTGGGGCGGATGACACACCAACCAGGAATTGGGTTTGGTACTCGGAATGATTTTTGACATTCGTCTCATGTCAGTAAGCAGTTGTCTGGGATGGGAGGTGTGTGGGTGGGGCACGCTGATGAAGAGCAATGATTTTATCTATTTATTTTGGGCTGCACTGGATCTTCATTGCTGCGTGCAGCTTCTCACTGCAGGGGCTTTTGTTGTGAGCGTAGGCTCTAGAGTGCAGGCTCAGTAGTTAGTTGTGGCATATGGATTTAGCTGCCCTGTGGCATGTGGGATCTTCCAGGACCAGGGATCAAACCTGTGTCCCCTGCATTGGCAGGCAGATTCTTAACCACTGGACCATCAGGGAAGTCCCGACGAGTAGCAATAATAGTAGCCCTTTATTTTCTACATTGGACCTTTCTATGCAGTGTCTGTCAGCCTTACAACATTCCTATAATATGGGAAGGAAGGAACTTGAGTCCTGAAAAGTGAAGCACCTTTACTCATTCATTCATTCATTCTTTCGCAAAGTGCCTATTCTGTGTCAGTTACTGGCAGAGAACTAACATTCAGCCCAACTCTATTGGTTTCCACTAGTTGATTCTTCCTTGACCTTGGGCCTCAGAGAACTTACCTTCCACCAAGGACACCCACATGTCAACATTTCAGTGCAACTCACAATAGCATTAAACACATGCCATGAGGTCTGAGGTCTCAGAGCAAGAAATAGTTCTAAGGAGATCTGAGAAGCACACAGAGGAGGCGGTGTTCCCACAGAGGGTTGCGTGGAATCCAAGCACAAGGGGAGAAGAGCTGTGATGTGTTCAGGGAGAGGCGTGCCCTAGGTGGGGAGCCTTCATGGGGCTCAAGGAGCTGCCTGGGAACTCATGATATGTTACTAATGGGAGCTTGAGCTCTTCAGCCCCTCCTGGAAGGATGGCACCTTAGAGGGCCACGTCCATACTCTGTCAAACCCACAGTCCCAGAATGCCTGCCCCTCTGAACCAAGGCTGAATGCGGAAGGGCTTGCATCATCAGCCATTTATGATAGCCCATTCTCTCCCACACTCTCTCCAGCAGAGGCTGTGAAGCTATTCTGGCTGATTCCCCATCCCCTTCCTTCCCCCTCACCCCCATCCTTGCCCTGAAACATGTTCCTCCTGGGCTTCTATGCCCATGGAATCATTGCATGCAATCATCTATTCATTCCACATCCACCAAGCTACGCTGTGCAAGGCACTAGGGATAAGCTAGTGCTTATCCCATCCTCAGGGAGCACATGCTTGAACAGAGAAACGTGTCAAAGGCAAATGCACACAGTGGTGTGCAAGGAGCCCAGGGGCTCTGCGGCGTGTACAAGGGGCATCCAGCCCCGTCCCAGATGGTTCCTGCAGTGTTCAGTGGAAGTGAAAACTAAGCTATGACTGAAGATAGGATGTTAGTGGAGGGAGCAGATGGGGTGGGAATCAGAGGCCCCAACCTTCACCAGCAGGTGGGGAAGGGGCATTCATGGGCAGAGACCCCAAGGAGAAGGAGGGAACTGGGGAAGGCTATGTGGTTCTGAGCAGATGGACTAAGGTGAGCGGCAGGGCACAGCTGGACATGTGGGCAGTACCCTCATCAGGAAAGGGCTCATGGAAGTTACAAAGGAGTTCAGCTTTCATCCTGACGGCAGCACAAAGCCACAGCGGGGTTTAACAGGAGTGGTGGCATCAAAGTGCCCCAGCTGGGCGAGGTCTAAAAAGTCATCTGGCCAAGTCCTCATTCTGCATAAAGAAGCCAGAGCTGGGAGATGGGAAGCAAGGGTCCAGGATCTCTTGGCTGAAGTGGTCAGGACACAGCCTCCTGATGCAGAGCTCAACGCTCACTACCCTGGGTGCAGTCTAACTTCCTGCTAAGGGGGTGATCTGAAGGCGCACGAGGAAAAGGACATCTGCCTACCTTGCATTGCTCTAGTGAGAGGAGGGCCTTGCTCCCCGGGATAGAGGGGTGCCATCCCACACAGCACACATGCCCAATTTGCTACATGTTCCCTAGTGATCCCTGTGCCCCAATCACCTGGAGCATCTGCTTCTGCAACCTGAGCTGTCCTGCTCACCTGTGGCTGTGCCCAGGAGCCCTGGTACCCACCCTCCAGTCTCTGTCCCTGGGCAGCCCGGAGCCCAGGTTTCAGGGCAGCTTATGGTCCAGGCCAGCCAGGACTGGGGAGTTTATGCTTTGTTAAGCATTTCCTGTCACTGCCTCATGAATTATTTAGTAAATGAAGATTAATTTTGCAATAATAAGGAAAGCCTTGAGGGGATGGGCAGTGGGGAAGAAGCAGTGCTGACATGCCCAAGATGAAAGCCCATGCCCCGGAGGCCAGGATGGCTGGGCAGGATCTTACGCCAGTGTGCTCCGAGCCCATGGGCCTCTCCCAGGCCTGGTCCAGGGAGCTGGTGGAGTGGCTCCGGCAAGCTGCACAGGAGCTAGATGCAACAGCCCCGTTGTGAAGAGGCAGAGGCAGAAGCAGGGCAGGAATGCTTGCCCTCTCCAAGTTCTAGAGCTTTCTGGAACTAGCCTCAGCTAGGAGTCAACAGGCTGAGTTCTAATTCTTGCTTTCCCTCTAGTAAACTGGGTGTCCTCAATTTTCTTCACTGTAAAGAGGGTTAGTGGTCCTTGCCCTGTCTGCTTCATGGGGCTGTGTGTCTATCAGATGAGAGAGGGCCAATATAAGGTATTGAGAGGATGTGACAGTAGAGACAGGGACTGCGATGATGACAAGGCTGCTTCTCACCAGCTTGGACCATCACTTCACCCCCTCTGGGCTTCTTTGTGTACTGCACTGAGTTATCATGTTGCTTAAATGAGATACTTTATTAAAACATCTACCACTGTGCCTGGCACGAAGCAGATGCCTGACAGCCAGCAGCTGTGTTAGAACTATTAGAATTTCTACCATCAGCGTCATCCTCATTGCTAATAGAATGCAGTCTTCTCCAGCCCCTGACTTCTTCAATATGTCCCTGGTCAGAGTGGTCCCTCTTCCCTTCCCAGAAGAGGCCGACTTCAGCCCCTCCTCTGCTCATTCTGCCTGTACCCCACCCCCCGCAACAGCCAGACCTGTTCACTTGGGAAACTAGCCTCAGGAGCTCTGACCCGGGCTGCAGCTTCCTTGAGCTTGGGACAGACCGTTCCCATACCCCAGCATTACACCCCATCTCCTGCTAACCTGGCCCTGACTCACCCCGGCCAACCTGCACATCTCTGCACCTGAACAGCACCCTTCACGTGGCCTTTGACCTTGCTCAGGTCTGTAGGCCGGTCCTATCTCTGCCCCTCCTTAGCCCGGCCTCCTCCTTACCTCGCATTTCTCCAGGGCTCCTAGACCGGGTGTAGTGGGTCCTGATGGCAGCTTCTCAGCTTGTTCACAGCTGAATGGCCGCTGCTGCTTCTGCTGACCCCACAGCACCCAGTGCTGCCCTGAGTCTGAGACACTGGTTAGAGCTGACTCCCCCATCCCCCTCCTCCCTGCTTGTTTTCCCCTCTCTCCTCTGCTTCCACCCAACCAGGACTTCTCAGCCTCATCACTGTTGACATCTTGGACCTGATCACCCTTTGTTGAGGGGCTGCCCTGTGCTTGCGGGATGTTTAGTAGCATCCCTGGCCTCTACCTACCAGATGCCAGTGACAACTCCCCCTACCAGTTGTGACAACCAAAATGTCTCCAGACACTGTTCCTGTCCCCTGAGGTGCAGTCGCCCCACCCCCACCATGGGAACCACCATCCTAGGCCTTTCCCCCTTGGTCCCTCACGCTGTCTCCCTGGGGATTGTCCCCTCTGGCCTTCTCCTCACCTCAGAGCCATGCCTCCTCCCCTCCCACTACCACCACCAACACTTTACACCCCAGACTGGACTAATCGCCTTCTCTAGCTAGAGCCACTGCTCTTTCCCCCAGTTGCCTAAAACCAGGCCGCCCAAGATGGAGACAGAAGATGCAGACTGCACGTAGGAAAATGCTTTGTTGGAGCCCGGGGCCTATCCCTTGTTTTCTGCTCAGAGGAAAGGGAGGAAGATGGACTGGGGCTCTGGGAAGCTGGAAGCTCCACTCCCTACCGACTTCTGCTGCACCCAACCCCTCTGTTGACACGGGGGCCTGGGATTGAGGGGAGGGGTGGCGAGGGGAGCAGGGAGTGGGACTGGGACTACGGGCCCAGAGGGGCCTGGTTTCCTCCAGAACAAGAAGCCTGAGCCAGTTCCATGCTCTGCAAAGGTACAGAAGGCAGGTGGGAGCAAGGTTAAGCCTATTCCCTGGATCCCGAGTCCATGTCTGTCCCAGGGAAGCAGCCAGCAATGGTAGGAGCACTTGCAGCCTCATCCAGGAGGTCCCTTCTGTCTCCTGTCATAGCCTCCTCTGCCAAACTCAGTCTCTACACTTGCTTCCCCAGGTCCCCATGCACTTGACCTCCCATCCATGGCACTTGACCTCCCATCTGTGACACTTGACCCTCACTAGAGTTTCAAGCGGAGAGGGTAATGGCATCCCACTCCAGTAGTACTCCTGCCTGGAAAATCCCATGGACAGAGGAGCCTGGTAGGCTGCAGTCCATGGGGTCGCTAAGAGTCGGGCACAACTGAGCGACTTCACTTTCACTTTTCACTTTCATGCATTGGAGAAGGAAATGGCAACCCACTCCAGCGTTCTTGCCTGGAGAATCCCAGGGACAGAGGAGCCTAGTAGGCTGCCATCTATGGGGTTGCACAGAGTTGGACACGACTGAAGTGACTTAGCAGCAGCAGCAGCAGAGTTTCTAGGGAACATTTTCACTTCTTTTAGTATTACCATGAAGGCCTCCAAAGAAATCCTCATGCCTGTTTTAAAGGATCCCTCATCCAAGGTCTAGTCCAGCTTCTAGCCCAGCTGGTCCTGTCTAGACTGGCCCTTCCCTGCATCCATGTGCAGGAAAGACAATGCTCCCCACTTACTGGGGATATGCCAACATGTCACCTCTTTATCAGCACTCTCTTTCCCACAAAACCAATTCAACCCAACAAAAGTGGACCAGCATCACAGCTAAGAAGATGCAGGTAAATGGACTGTTAAGTTCTAGGTGGATGGCTGCAAAATGATGCCAACACTTCCTCCAGTGCATGTAAGTCCTGCTGGACAAGTTTATTTCTCAGAGCACTTGACCTTCACTTGGAGGCGGAGGACATGAGCACATCCATCTCTTCAGCTCCCGGCCTTCACATGGGCACACGAGTGGTGTGGCTGCAGCACCAGGCAGAGTCCCTGATACCTGGGCTCTGGAGTCAAGCAGGATCTCATGTAGGGCATGTTGATAGGATCTTGTCTCTAGCTTTTCTCCATGTCCCCTCTACCTACTTCCTCTTGGACCCACTAGTAGGGCCAAGCTGGAGGATGGGAGAGACTGGGCAGGACTTTGATGAGCTTGGAAAGGAAAAAGTCTGGTTCTGTCTCACTCACCTCCCAGTCCCTAGCCTCTCTCCCCTCTCTCTCCTTCCCTCTTTCTCCCTCCCTCTCCTTTTCCCTCCCTCTCCTTCTCCCTCCCCTTCTCTCCTCTGTAGACACAGCCCAATTCATCCTTCTAAAGCACTCTTCCCATCCTACACACCACCACCCAGAAACCTTCAGATGAGCCCAGACTCCTTGCCCTGGTCTTCAAAGGCTCTGCCTTCCAGCCCTCCCCTGTCAACCCCTGGACCTCTTGTAGCTCCCAATCTACCCCTCAGCTCCATGCACAGGTTTTTTTGTCCATAAACCCCCACGGGAGCTAAGGACGAGCCCGCTCCCCCAGCTTCCTTCAGGGTCACAGAGCACCTGTGTGCCTGGCCTCGTGCTTATCACTTGTAACCTTTAGTCTTGTGTAATTGACATGACGTGCCTGAGATGGGTCCCACGATGAACCCTCTTTGGCTCATGTGGAAACTAGCACGAAGGCCTTGGAAACTGGCCTAAGTGACATCAGTAAGGGACAGAGTCAGGTCTTGGCCCCAGATTGCAGTCTCTTCTCTCTCTCCATCAGACCCCTCCCTCCTCCCTTTCCTCCGCCTCCCCGCCCATCTCTGTCAGGCACCAGGACTCCTGCAAAGGCTCGTGCCTGCTTCCTGCTGCCGCCCTCTCTGGATTCCCTGCTGTGGTCCCCCACGCTTTTGCCAGAGAGGTTTTCATGAATCAGAGTGGATCGAGGTGGTTCAGCTGACAGGTGTGCAGCGCTGACTGTGTGCCCGGCTCCTGAGCCCCCAGCCACGATGACACTCTCTCCTCAGCAGCCCCTCCATGCAGAGGCTAAAGGCAAGCTCTTGACACTCTGGCCCCATCATGTCATCACCCCTTGCTCTGCCCTGATTCCCAGAGGCCCCCAGCCTTGTCATGCCTTATGCCTTCACCCCCCCACACCAGGAGGCAGACACCCCACACCAGAAGGCAGGCACCCCACCTCCCAGAGGTGCCCTTCAGACCTCAACTCAATGGTGACCTTGTCTCTGAGAGAGCAGTCACTTGGTCCTCTGGGTTCCCTAGAGCCTCAGGCCATCCCTCTCAGGGGACCATTTCTATGGGACTGAATCCTCCTCATCCAGTTGTGAGCCCCTGGAAATCACGAAGGTGCTGGTCCACTCATCTTACCCGTCACCTGCCTCGAAAGACTAGGGGTCCAGACCTGAATAGATCTCGCCCTTCAAGGAGCTCACTGTCTAAAAGGGAGAGAACACGAAAATAGCCCCTCTTGAGAAAAGTGATAAATCCCATGAGAGAGCTGGGCATGGAGTGCTAGGGCAGTCTGGACAAAGGCAACTCACCCATCCAGGGCAGTGCCCACCCTAAATGCAAAAGGCCATGGAGGATGCCTTTGGGCCAATAAAGGAGGCCACTCAGGAAGGAAGGGCTTGCAGAGGGCCTGGGGGCACAGAGGCACAGGGCCAGACGTTTCCAGAAGATACAGGGTCCCATCATATCAGAGAAGCTGGAGCAGGAAAACTAGAGGCTGGAGGGGTGGGAAGCAGCCAGAGGCAATGAGCTTCAGAAACTGCCTCCATTAGGATGGCGTTTGGCTGCATGTAACAAGAAGTCATCAGCAATGGCTCAGCCAAGTTAGAGAGTTGTTTTTCTCGTATACCAGAGTCTGGGAGTAGGCAGCTCAGGGCTGGCCAAGTTGCTAAGAAACCAGACTTCTTTTCCCTTCCTGCTTTGCCACCCTCATGACTACCAGACAGCCTCTGTACTTCTGAGCCATATATCCATCTTTTAGCAAGAAAACGAGAAAGGGCAGAGGCTAAAAGGTTTGTACCAGTAGAATCCGCCCGTTTGTTATTATTTTTCGTTATGCTAGAATACACATAACATAAAATCTGCCATCTTCATCATTTGTAAGTGTATAGGAGTAGGAGATGGCAACCCACTCCAGTGTTCTTGCCTGGAGAATCCCAGGGATGGGAGCCTGGTGGCTGCCGTCTATGGGGTCGCACAGAGTCGGACACGATGGAAGCGACTCAGCAGCAGCAGCAGCAGCAGCAGAGGCATTAAGTACATCCACGCTGCTATGCCCCCATCTTCTCAATAGAAATGTTTAAGTTCAGTTTGCAAAACTGAAATTCTGTACCCATCAAGCAACAACTCCCCATTTTCCTCTGCCCTTGCAGACCAAGGGACTCTCAAGAGCCTTCTCCAAAACCACAGTTCAAAAGCATCCGTTCTTCAGCACACATCTTTCTTTATCATCCAACTCTCACATCCATACGTGACTACTGGAAAAACCATAGCTTTGACTATAAGGACCTTTGTCAGCGTCTTTGTATCTGTCCCTAATTTATCAGAGCACCAGGTATGTAATAAATGCTCCATAAATGTTGAATATTCCCCTGACTTCTCTTTATCTGTCTACACCCCACACATCCTTTAGCACCTACTGAGAGTCCTGAGTCCTCCAGGAAGCCCTCCCTCCTCCATGACTTTTTGTCTGGCCCTTCTTGCTGTGCCCTTGCGTCTTTGTGGGACTGAGGGAGACACCCTGACTTGGATTGTTTTCATTGCTCCATGGATGTGACGTCTCCTTCTCACCTGGATGCCAAGCTTCTTAAGGATCAAGACTGTGTCCTTGACCTCACTCTTTGTTTCCCCAGGCCAGCCCGGGAGAATTCTGAGTGCATCATGGGCCCTTAATACACAGATACTAAGTTTGTGCCAAATGAAGTCCCTTGTGATTGTCTAGTCAAAGACAAGGCCATGGAGTGATCTCCTGGCAACAGAAATGACTGGATTTAAAATTAAAGTTTCAAACCCTGGCTTCCTACTTGCACATCCTTACCTCCAGTAAGACACTTAACCTTGTTATCTCGACTTCAGAATGACCCTGACAGTCACCTCTATTCATGTAAATGGTTCACAGATTGCAAGGTCCTCTTGTCCACGTTGTCCTTTTAATCCTGACAAGGACCCTGTGACATAGGTAGGGCAGGGTTTGGGCTTCCCTGGTGGCTCAGACGGTAAAGCATCTGTCTGCAATGAGGAGACCCAGGTTCAATCTCTGGGTCAGGAAGATCCCCTGGAGAAGGAAATGGCAGCCCACTCCAGTATTCTTGCCTGGAAAATCCCATGGAGGGTGGAGCCTGGTAGGCTACTGTCCATGGGGTCGCAAAGAATCGGACACGACTGAGCGCCTTCACTTCACTTCATACTCAAGATGAGAAAATGATTGCTCAAAGAGGTTAAGTGATTTGCCCCAAAGCGTAAACTATTCAGTGCCAGCAAGGCCCCACTGAGCTCTGAGCCCTGTCGTTCCCTCTCTGCCTCTCTCATGGAGGCAGAATCAGGGAGAGAAGTGAGACGCTGGACAGAAACATGCTTGGCAAACCCAGGGTGTCCTTTGCTCGATCCGCAGCTGCATAGACGGGGATGGTCCTCTTTGACCCATGGGAGATGCAGTGAGATGGGGATTTGGTCAGAGAAAGAGGACTGAGAGCCTGCTTTTCTCCAGGCACCTGTTGTTGTTCGGTCACTCAGTCGTGTCCAGCTCTTTGCAACACCATGGGCTGCAGCACGCCACGGTTCCCTGTCCTTCACTCTCTCCTGCAGTTTGCTCAAACCCATGTCCATTCAATCAGTGATGCCATCCAATCATCCCGTCCTCCGTCGTCCCCTTCTCCTCCTGCCCTCAATCTTTCCCAGCACCAGGGTCTTTTCCAATGAGTCAGCTCTTCGTATCAGGTGGCCAAACTATTGAGCACTTATGGGTTCAGACAATTGGCAGGGCACGGAGGGTATTCCCAGCAGGGACTTAGCTGTCAGGGAGAGGGGTTGCCCCTGGCCCCCAGGGCAGGGACGGAGCAGAGTTCTCTTTCCCTGGATGCCTGCCTCCCACGGGCTTTCTTCCTGGTACCTGCGTCTCTATAACCACAGCTCTTCTTCCTTCTCCAGGGCTCAGCCCCCGTCACACTCTCCCTACCTCCCCTTCCCCTTCTTGCTCCCTCCTTTCGAAAAGCATAATGAGTCTGATAAGAAATTGTCTTGTTAACAGGATTAGCCACGGAAATCTCTCGTCCCCTCCTATTCATTCTGTAATGCTCCTGTCTCGTGTCCTGTAATTTTCTGCTGGTATCAGAGTCCCCAGACCACCTCAGGAATATTCATTTCTACTTGTTCTTTGATCGTGTGACTGCTGATATGCCAGGACACCCCCCCACAGCCGCTGAGCCGCTGAGGCCTTGTGAAATTACACCGAGGCCCTCACTGGCTCACTCCTTCCAGAGCCAGCGGCTTTCAGATTTTCCACTGCTGTGACCCACCCCCTCCCAACCCAACTCCTTCCCACCTCAGCTGCCAGTTCTATTGGTCTTTAGCTTAAAGACCAAGGAGGCAGATGTTACATCGAAGCTTTGTTTTGTTTGTTTTAGTTGCCAAGTCGTGTCCTACTCTTTTGCAGCCTTGTGGACTGCAGCCTGCCAGGCTCCTCTGTCCATGGGATTTCCCAGGCGGAATCTTCCTGACCTAGAGATCGAGCCCAGTCTCCTGCACTGGCAGGCGGGTTCTCTACCACTGAGCCAAAAGCTGGAGCTTACCTGGCAGAAGAGTGTGAGATGAATGCCCCACCCCCATGGCCTCCTTTCTACCCTTCCCCCTACATGCATCCCTCAGAAGATTCTAGAAAAGGAGAATACAGAAGCATTTGGTACAGTGGATGACAGTGTCAAGCTTTGAACCTGGGTTCACTTCCTGGGTCTGTGGCACAGACAATTTCCCTAGCCTCTCTGAGCCTCAGTTTTCTGATCTGTACATTGGGAAGGATGATGCTCATCTGCAATGCACAGAGTATAGTACCTCATACATAGTAGGAACTCAATCCATGCTCTTTTCCTTCTCTGCTCTTTCAAGACAGGAATGCTACTGAGGGTGGGGCATACTTGGGATTTACCAAGAAATTACTGTTTCGGCTTTGAATCATATCCCCAGACTCTTCCCTAGTACCCATTCCTTCTGACCTTTGTCCTCCCAAACTTCTTTCTTTACACACTTTTAGGGACTTGTGCAGAGGAATCTTGATGACCCCTTCAACATTAATTACAAGAAAGTACAGCATACAAGGTGAATCCCAAGAAAAGACAGCAGGAGAAGAAAGGAACTGCCTGTCCTTTGCCCCTAAACCGTGGTTGAGGGCAAAGCAGAAGGTCATGCTAGGCAGAAAGCTGGCCTCTGCATCAGTAAGTGATTTTCAGGGAGAGGCAGAGGCACAGGGCGACGGTGCCAGGAGGATGTAACCTACCCAGGAGGTAGAGAGGAAATCACTGGAGCTGGAAGAGGGGTGACTAGAGCTAAATCTAGGTTAATTTGGAAACAATTTTGTGATCGATTACACAGAAAGTGCCAGAGAGCGAGAGGTGGGAAATTGCACCTGTGTGGGGAATGAGCTCAGAATTCCAATTGTGTGGGGAAGCCAGGGAGTTGGCGCCACTCTGGGCAAGGTGAGTGTAGCAGTGCGTGTCCAGGGGAGCTGGCGGGGCCAGAGCTGTGCTGAGAGGCCTTGCATGTAGCCAGAGCCAGTGTCACACTCAGAACACACACCAGAAGCATAACCTCCCCGTATGCCTGGCCAAGGGGGAAGCGTTTGCCTTTTTATTCCTCATTTCTCGTTTAATGTTTGTATGTCCCTGAAAGATGGCTATGGTCAGCAGCTCATGTCAGGGACATACCTACCCGGCCAGACCCATGAAATCCCATAGGGGATCTGAGGTGTCTGTCCTCAAGGAGGAGCTGTGCAGTCAGACAAGCTGGGTTCAAATCCCAATTATGTTGTTTTCCAGCTGAGTGACTTGAGCAAGTTTCTGCATCTCTGTGAGCCCACTTTCCTCATCTGTAAAATGGGAACGCTACTGCTGCTCTTGGGATTAAACTAGAGCCATGCAGGCGAACTATCTACCCCCTGGCTTGGCACATGATGGAATTCCTTAAATGAGAAGTGCCTCCCTATCACACTCCCATTTTCCTCCCCTCTCTGTGCCGCCACCAAGGAAGACACCACTGATACCTAATTTAAATCAACAACAAAAAGCAAGTGTCTGATGAAAGCTAGGTAAGGGGTACAGACCTTACAAGTTAGGGGAAGAAGAGATGAGAGAGAGCTAGATGGGGGAGAGGAGGTTCCTAGGTACATAGGCTGTAATTTAGAGCCCAAAGGTGCTGAGATTGCGTGGCTTTGGGGGAAAGTGGAGTTGGGGCAAGTGCTTCTGTGTTAACATCACTTCTTTGAGACAGGCTTGTTTTGAGAACTGATGAGATACAAATGTGGATGGGACTGGGAGCATTTCTACCTTTCCTGATAAGCTGGCATCGCTGGTGTGTCATAGAGTCACACACCACATAGCCTGTGAATAATAAAAACAGATGTTCAAAATAGCAAAACTGCCTAGGGAACAATCTAGAACCACCAACATGAGTGGTCACTCCAAGCTCCCAAGTGGGTTGAAGTAGACGTTAGATGGATCTCCCTTCCCTGGAAGCTGGGTAGTCATAGCAATGAGAGCTATTGCTTATTTGAACTTGCACCATGCAGGCACCAGTCAGGTGCTTTAATTCTTGCAACAGCTCCAACTCTGTGTGATTGGAAGTATCACTGGCAGAATTTTAGAGAAGAAAAAAATGGAATCAGAGGGACTAGGTATGTTGTAAAGATCGCACGGATGGAGCCAAAGCTTGGCTGACTTCAGAGCCTAAGTACTTACCATGGAGAAAAGAAGGCTGAGACTCATGTGCTTGCTCCATTCATCATTCATTCGCCCAACAGATATTTTTTGAGCATCACCACGTGCGGGTTGCTGTACACAAAGCTGAGCAGTCGCTGCCTTCATGGAGGTTGTGGTCTCATTTTTGAACACACCCTGGGCCAGGCCTGGGCAGTGCTGGGGACTGGAAGGCGGAGGTGGACAGCCTGGCAGCTGCTCTCAGCCTTGGGGGCTCTGACCGCTCATCATGGGAGCATCGTCCTTGCAGCGTGTGGACACTGAAGGCCTCTGAACCAGGCCTAGGGGTGGGAAGGTGGTGACTCTGGAGGCAAACACAGGAAAGACGGAGGGATGTCTCCACTGCTGTGGCAGGGCCCCTGGAGCCACATAAGATGGCTTCGAGAGGCCATGGTACTGTGTCCCTTTTAGCCACACCCCCTTCTGGAGCCCTGTCAGACCAGCTTTCTCATCCCCATCATCACCAAACAGAGCCCCAAGGAAGGGACAGGACAAGAGGAGGCATGAGCTTCTGTGGGGCACTATCTCCACTGCAGACCAGAGGCCTCACAGGCCCCGGTGTCATCAGCACCACCTTCTGGCTGAGGCTCAGGGGGTCCCTCTCTGGGCCCTGCAGATGCTAAGTGGCAGAGCGGCTCTCCCACCTGCAGATCCAATGCTCTGTCAGTTGTATATTTGCAGCCCTAGCCCAAAGGGACTGGGGGTTCAGAAGAGTCATGTATACACTCTTTAAGGCACCTGCAGTCTACTGGGGAGAGAAGAATGATCCTGTTGAACAGGTGGGAAAAAAATGGAAACAAGAGGCCCTTCCAGGTCCCAGGGTGCAGCCCCAGAATCTGAGTCTGCAGAAGGGGGAGAGGGTCTGCACTAGCTGGACTCTCCAACGGGCCTTCTAGAAGGAGGGCTTGAGAAGGACCTCGCTGAGTGCAGGGGAGTGGATGGCCCTCCATGCAGAAAGGGACCAGTGGGAATGCCCATGGTACCAGGATGCATCAGAACAACAGCACAGCTTTGGGTTCAGATAGCTCTGCTTTGTGACTTGGGGCTAGTTGCTTTGAACCCTCTGACTCTCAGTGTCTTCATCTTTTAGAGAAGAAAAATCCTCTGCCACAGTAAGGCGAGATGAAAGGAGAAAGCCCCCGGCACAGTTTCTGGTTTCCTTCCCATTGTTTTGAGCCTTTACCCCAGAGCCAGAATGGAATCACAGCAGCAGCCAGGACCTACCCTGCCCCTGCCCTCAACGGGCTTGCAGTCTAGGGACAGTACCAGGTCTTGAGCGACAAGTGTTCAGGGGAAGAGGACAGGAGACGGAAGACGGGTGGGAGCGTCTTCTTGCGGAAGGGAGTGTGAGCTGAGCCCTGGGGGATGGGAGCAGCGGGAACTTTGGGAAGGAGGTTAAGAGAAGTGTTCTGAGCAGCAGCAAGGCACGGGAGGAGGCAGAAGCTGGGCTTTGTGGAGGACGAAGGAAGGCCGTGGTGGCTGGAGCTGGGGCCAGGACCAGAGGTGGAATGAAGGAGGGCCAGGGGAAGAATGGCGGGCTTCGGCCGCCCTGTTAAGCATTTGGGTCTTCATCCTAAAAAAATGGGAAGCCACAGGATGGTTTACAGTGGGATCACGTGTCCATTTTAAGAAGATCTGGCTATAGTGAAGGGGAATAAATTAGAGGAGACCACCAGTAGGTATGGACACCTAGTAGGCAGGCCCTTAATCCATAGTAGGCCATTTATGGCACACCCAGTGTGTGTGCTGTGGGGAGAGTTCATGCTCTGGGAGGGGGTGGGGAGCAGGGAGCAAGGCCCAGGGGTCAGAATGGATCTCTTGTGTCTGACACTTCAGAGCCAACCAGGGTAAAAGAAAAATGCCAGCTACTCAGCGGCCCATGGGGGTTCTGGGTGTGGGTGGTCATTCAGAGGGAGGGACAGTGGGGTGAGGGTCTTGAAGCCAAGCATGGAGGTTGGTGGAGGCGGGGAGACGGTGACCATCCCTCCCCTCTCCTGCAGGCGATGGCCTGGCTACTGGGGTTCTGTCGAAGCAAGGCAGCCTTCCCAAATTGTAATAACAGTTATTTCTATTACACCATGAGCATCTGCCACAGGGTGCAAGGAGCTATGTAACCCCCGCAGTGGGCACCATAAAAGTGGGAGTGGGGGCTCCAGGGGGAGGGTTGGAGACCGCCGCTCCCTGGCTGGGCTCCACCATGTGCAGCAGGAGGAGGGCTAAGAAGAAAGAGGCTTATTTCAGCACCCTGTTATTATGGCATCTTGTTTTCATAGTTTGTTCAACAAACCTCTCTCCCTCTCCGTCTCCCCCACCGCTCGCCTCTTTTTTTTTTCATCTTCCTCTCTCAGCAAATCCATTTAAATGCAATTCTATTCTTAAAGCGCCCCTCTCATGCATGTCTAATGAATGTCAGGGAAATGCTATTACAATGGGGCCGAGGAGGATCCGATCGGCAGTGTGTGTACAAGTCATTTGAAAGGAAGCCTGGGAGCGCTCCAGTTTTATTACAGCATAATTAGAAATAAAATCTTGTTGCAATAGGAGAATGAGAGATGTGTGCTAATCCTGTGGTGCAGGGAGATAGAGCTGTGTTTAGAGGAAAGGACTCAGGCAGAGAGAGAAGCTAGCCCCTGGCCTTCTCCAGGATCCCCTCCCCGAGACCCTCCATCCGCGCTCCCGCTGTGGTAACCCCAGCTCCCTGGGGGCTGCTCCAGACACAGCACAGACCCCCTTCTAGATCTCCGCTGCCCAGAGCGGTCAGTCGGCAGGCGCCTGGGGAGCTGAGCCTGGTCTTCCTGGAAATTTACATTCTCCCACCTGTGAGAGGCCAGTTGTGGGCAGTTGGGAGGCTTGGAGGCTGAGACCTCAATCAAGTTCTGAGTCTGCCCCCCTTACGGGGGTTAAACATCCATTTATTCATTCAATCACTCAGACCTTCAGTAAACACTGCCCTTTTGTGTGCCAGGTACTGTGCTGGGCATGTTCACTGACATCTTTCACTCTCCTAGGAAACAGGTTCAGAGAGGTTCAGTGACTCATCCAGCATTGTTCAGCTTGAGAGAGGAGCACAATTCCAACCCTGCATCTCACTCAGGCCGGACTATATTTGCTCCATCATGCTGTCAGCTTGCCGGGTCCTCCCGAGACTTCAGACACCTATCCCCCCCAGGAACCACGTCTCCTGTAGAGCCTCAAAGGCAGAGCTGGAGATGGGGATCTGGCTAATCCCTCTTCCTCCTCCTCCCCTCTGCTCGCTCAGTTGTGTCTGACTCTTTGCAACCCCATGGACTATAGCCCGCCAGGCTCCTCTGCCCCTGGGATTCTCCAGGCAAGAATACCAGAGTGGGATGCTGTTTCCTTCTCTGGCTGATCCCTCCTATGGGGTAGAAATGGGCATCGCCCCCTAGTTCTACATCTTCTGTGACCACTCTCCATCTCATCTCAGAGGTGGTGGTGGTAGAAGAGGGCAGAGGCCGTTCCCACAGGCCCCTGGGGACACATGTGGGAGGTGGTACCACCCACTTGGAGCCTGTCACACTAGCCCCCTGCCCAGCCTGGCATCACGGCTTTGGAGATGAATACAAGATCATGGTGTCTTCCCAAGCATCTGAGAGCCCCTGGGCCAGAAAGCAGACAGTGGACCTGTAACCTGTCCCTCAGAGGTTCTTAAGTTGCATCCCAAACGCCCCACGCTCCGTCCATCCAGGCTCCCTACGACCCAGATATGCTTGCTCTGCCTGATGTCAGTTCTGTGGGGAAAGAGCAGTGGGTCTGGAGACAGGAGACCTCTCCCGACAGTGCCACTCCTGACCCAGACTGGCTGTGACCCTCTCTCAGCTCCCTCGGATGCCCCATGCAGCAGTGGGTCAGGCTGAATGCTTGATGCCGAGTGCGCACGAGGCTCCCTGAGTGATCACAGCTCCGTTCCCTGCTCTGACGCCCCGCCCACCTCATCCCTCCCTCTGCTCTCCGCGCCCTGAAGGGTCTGGAGACCAGTCTCTCCCCAGCCCTCACGCTCTCCCTCTCTGACCCAGCCTGTGAGGTCCACCTGATGCCTGTCAGGACCAGCTCGTCCCTGCCCTCCTCCCCATTCCTGCCCTCCAGTCCTCACCCCAGTGTCCTATGGAGCAAGCCCCAACTCCAGAATCTTAGCACTGAGGGTCCTCAGGGAATAGCATGTTGGGAGGAGGAGTACATTCATCTTCTAGGGCTTCCATGACAAAATACCGGACCAGGTGGCTGAAGGAGCAGAAATGCAGTTCTCATAGCTCTGGATGCTGGATGTCCAAGCTCGCAGTACTGGGCCCTCTCTCCCTGGCTTTGAGACGGCCGCCCCCCCCACATGGTCCGCCCTCTGTGCCCTCACATCCCTGGCATCTCTTTTCTTCCTATCAGGATGCCTGTCATATTGTATTAGGGACCCTTATGATGGCATTTAAACTCAGTCCCCTCTTTAAAGGCCCAATCTCCCAAAACAGTCCCACTGTGGGGACTGGGGAACTTTGTGGGGACACAAATCTGTCCATAACTGGGAGGATCTAGAACTGAAAGCAGGCAAGCCAGAGCCAGGACTTGACTCCAGATTTCCCCGTGGCATCTCCACGGGGATCTCGGGTGATGGGATTACAACCCTGGGGTCCAAGAGTCCAAGGAAAGCAGAGGAGGCAGAACCGGGCCTTGGCTTCCTTTGGGCTTTCTAAACCCAGGCTGGCAGTTTCCCCCAGGGCCCTCACCATCGGCAGGAATTGCAAAGGAGTGAGAGGAGGTGCCTGTAGGCTGCCCTGGTGCCGGGCCCCCAGCAAGGCTAACCCTGCCAGTCCACAAGAGCTGATCAACCCCACCCACCTGCCCTGGGAGGAGAGAGTGGTCCTGCCACTGGGGTGAGTCATCTCAGTCTCAAAAACTACCCATAGGCTCCAAGCAGCAGGAGGATCCCGCTGTTTTTGTAAATCTCTATTGGGTGGAGCAAGAACTGGTAACCTATACTGACTGCAGGTTTGTTTTTTTTTTGTGGGGGTGGGGAGGGGAAGTGGGAGTTCCTTGGGGGCCAAATGAGGCATCCTGAGACCACCCTGGGAAACTTTGGGCTTGACAGATTGTCTGTTCTCACACAAGGGAACCAAAGAGACCAAAGCCTGATCTCAGTGAAAAGCTTCATACGTTCCTCCTGCCTCTCTTCCCCTACTCCACACCTCCCATTGCTTCCTGGGACCTTCCTTGTCAGGGTCACCCACCCCCAGCTTCTCTCTACTGCCAGGACTTATTCAACACAATGCCTACACAAATGCCTACACCCCACATACATGTTATGGACACATATGCCGTGTGCTTTTACATACTTCATATTACACAATAACATGAAGCTATTACCTTATTACTTATTATGGTAATAACCTCTCCTTACATGTGTCCAGTGCAGTACAGGTCACAAAGCCCTTTCATGACCGGCATCACGTGGACACTACAAAAGAACCCTGAGAGCCCAGAAAAACCTGGGGTTGGGGTCCCCAGTTTGGAGATGAGAGATCAGAATCCCAGAAAAGTTAAGGGATTTTCCTAAATCCACACAGTTGGTAGGTTGGTAGGTCTCAAATCTCCCATTTCTGACTCCAAATACAGTGCTCCATACACCCACTATAGCACAGGCCCCTCCTGAGGTGCTGCGTGGGGCTTGCCCGGTGGCTCCCACCTGCAGATGCTGAAGACGTGGGGTCGATCCTGGGGAAGATCCCCTGAAGGAGGAAATGGCAACCCACTCCAGTACTCTTGCCTGGAGAATCCCCATGGACAGAGGGAGCCTGGCAGGCTATAGTCCATGGGGTCACAAAGAGTCAGACACGACTGAGCAGCTGAGCAACAACAAGCTGCTGCAGGTCCCTGGACACAAGTTTCCTTTCTCAAAGGCCCAACTCTGGAAACCTCTAAGACGCAGCAGACTGAACTCACCCCAAGGCAGGCTGAGATGGGATCACTCAGGGCAGCTCAGTTCTTGAGCTCGCCTGTTTGCAGAGGGGTGGGGTGCCACGCTGCCACCATGGCTGTATCACGTTACCTCGTCTGATTGTCGGCCCCGGGACTCTCATGTGGTTCCATCCGGGAACAGTGAGCTCTTTTAGTGGGCGAGGGCAGCGTTTCTGCTCCAGTCTCCTAAGGAGGAGGCAGATCTTGATCAGGGATGGATAATGGGGGTCGAGCCTCAGGCCGGCTGGAGAAGAGGTGTCCTTGCCCCTCCCTCTCCCTGGGCCCAGCCTTCGTGGGTCTCCACGTGTTTTAGGAGCTCCTGGGCAGTGTAGAGTCACCCCCTGGCTAGGGGGCTCTCCCTGAAGATGAGTCAGCCAGGGTGTGCACTCCAGATTGCCCAGCTCTGGTCACCATTTATCTCCTTTTTTTTTTTTTTTTTTTTTTAAGCTCAGTCTGGTTTTAGTGTCTCAGCCTGGAGCTAGGGGACTGAGACAAGGATCAGTGGCCTCATGGGGGAGCAGCGACCCAAATCATTGCAGTGTGGCAGCAGGGGTTAGAGGGGGAAGAGACCTCAGGGTGGGGAGGGACCTCGGCACAGGACCTAGGCCTGAGGTGCACCAGTCTCAGCCCGTTGGAAGTGCCTGCTCTACTGCAGGATTCATTCAGTCAGCACGTGTTAACTGAGCATCTAGTGAGCCAGGCACGTTCTGGAGATGGGATGCTAAAAAAACTCCTTCTCTCAACACCATGTGCTCTGAAGACAAGAATTTTGATAAAGGGGTCAGGCAAGGCCTCTCCAAGGAGCTGGCATTTCAGCTGAGCCTGAATGGGACGGGGTGTGAGTCAAGGAAAGAGCATGCCATTTCTACCCCCAAAGGGCTGGGGGTAGAAATGAGCACACGCACACTGACTGCACTAGAAAACCCACTGTAACAGATGATATTCAAGAGGTCTCGCTACTTGGCTTTCTTTAAGCTAAGAATTTTTAAATTGCTAGGAGGATGGAAACTTTAAAAGTATCAGTTTATTTCCCTCATTTAATACTTAAATCTTCTATGCAGTATCTCAGTGCTTCTTCAGCCTCTACTGAATTGCTTCTGGTGACAAGAAACTCACTACCTCACAAACACACTCATTCCAGTTCTTCATAATCTTGACTTTTAACATTTTAATTGTGGTAAAATACATATAATGTAAAATTTTCCATCTTAACCATTTTAAGTGTTCAGTGCAGTAGCGTTTCAGCTTACAGTTCACTAATGTTTAACGTCATTGATGAGATGGTTGGATGGTATCACCGATTCAATGGACATGAACTTGGGCAAACTCCGGGAGTTGGTGAGGGACAGGGGAGGCCTGGCGTGCTGCAATCCATGGGGTTCCAAAGAGCTGGACACGACTTGGTGGCTGAACAACAACAACAGACACGTTAAACAACTCCTCATTCCAGCCTCCTCTAGCTCTTGGCAACCAGCATTCTCTTTGTGCCTAGGAATCTCACTATTCTAGGTGCCTCTTATAAGTAGAGTCACACTGTATTTGTCCCTTTGTGTCTGGTTTATTTCACTTAGCCTCATGTCCTCAAGGTTTGTCCATGTTACAGCAATGTGACAATTTCCTTCCTTTTAAAGGCTGAGTAATATTCCATTGTATGTATAGACCACATTTTCTTTATCCATTCAACCATCAACGGATGCTTGTGTTGCTTCCTTCTCTTGGCTATTGTGAGTGATGCTCACAATATTGTGAACAGGGGTAAACAGGTATCTTTTCAACGCCCAGCTTTCAGTTCTGTTGGATATATTCCCAGAAGTGGAATTGCTGGATCATATAGTAATTCTATTTTTAATTTTTTAAGGAACTACCATACTATTAAATCTTGACTTTTGAATGTTCAAAAATAGTTATTTTTGAAGGTCTAATTGAGTAGAGGAAATGATTAGCAGTGGCAAGAGGTTTGCCAGACGTAGAAACACTCAGAAATGGGAATGGGCTAATCTGGGAAGGCTTCCTGGAGGAGGCAAATTTTAGAGCTGGGAGCTGCTTTTTCTGAGTTGCACATGAGGATTAAAAAATGGTAGAATTTGAGGAAGTTTCTTTCATTTATTCATTCATGTATTTATTCATCTCATTCTGGAGATATTTATCAAGGGTCTATTTTGCGACCAGCACTGCTTTCACACTGAATGAAATGGGAAACTGTTGAAGGGCTTTAAGCAAAGGAGCTGCGTAAATCTGACTGAGGCTTTAAAGCATCACTCTGGCTGCCTGCTGGGAGCAGAAGTGGTGGCAGCAGAAGCAGGGGAGGCCAGTAAAGAAGCTGCTGTCCTGCTCCATCCTTAACTCCCCTCCTTTGCTCTAGAGGCTGAGTGGGATCTGTCCAGTTCACACCTTCCAGGAGACCCTCACCACCCCGGCTCCTCTGCCCAGGACCCTCTCCCCACCAACTCGTGCCTCCTGAGAGCAGGGAGAGAGAGGGGGCCCACCATGGCAGAGGGCAGATTTTTCTCCCCCAGCCTTCAAGGGCTGCCAGGAGCCCTGAGGTTTCTGACCACTACCTTTCTGTGATTACCACAGCTCCAGGGTGTCTCCAAGGCCAGCTCTCTGACCTCTTGGAAAAAGACAGAAAAGTTGCTGTCAGCTCAGTTATCACTTGCGTCCAGGGCCTCTGAATTGCCAAGGAGGGCCTCCTTTAGTTCCAAGTTCCTGGGAGGAAGGAGGGAGACTGCAAGAAACCTGGCCATGGGAGGGGGCAGAGAGCCTCCCAGCAGTGGCCAGCCCTCCATCTCTTGAGATGGAGCCACTTGTGCTGACGTTTAACGAGGACCACCCAAGTGCTGGAGACGGTCCCATGCAGTAACTCGTCTTTCATCCAGTTCTTCCAGTACTCCCAACAACTATGTGACCTAAGTCCTATTTATTATCTGCATTTTCCTGAAGCAGAAATGGGACTCAAAGAAGTCTAGTGTAATTATAGAGACATCCACTGTCAGAGTGAAGGGCCTTACAGTTTAGTTAATCCAGTGGTTCTCCACCCTGGCTTCACATTACATCAGCCAAAAAGCTTTTTAAAAATACCAATTTCCAGGCCACATCCCTAGAGATTCTGAGTTTAATTTTAAAAGCTCCTTAGATGATTCTAATGTATAAACATAGTTAAAAACACATATATCCTCCACCTCTTCCCTCCTTGTACGGGTGGGGGAAGCTGAGGGCCTGAAAGAGGACTGGACTTCCCTCAGGTCACCCTGCATCCATTTCCCAGGGCTGCCTTAACAAATGACCACAAATGGGTGGCTTAAAACCACAGAGATTCACTGTGTCACAATTCTGGAGGCCAAAAGTTCAAAATCAAGGTGTGGGCAGGGCCCTGCTCCCTGCCACTCAACATATGGGATCTTATCCCCAACCAGAAATCAAACCCACGCACTGGAAGCATGGAGGCTTAACCGCTGGCCCACCAGGGAAGTCCAGCCCTTGGTTTTCTCTGCTCGTAGTTACATCACTGCAGTCTCCACTCCCATCTTCACAGGCCTTCTCCCTGTGTGTCCCTGCCTGTGTCCAACTTTCCCTCTTCTTATAAGGACATCAGTCATACTGGATTTGGGATCGACCTTATTCCATTATGGTCTCATTTTAACTTGATTCTATTTGCATTCACAAGCTCTGTATGGACACTTTTCTGGGGGACACTATTCCACCCAGGACATGCCTCCTCATTAGTGGCAGAGCTAGGTTGCCAATTCAGTCTCCTAAGCCTCAGTCCTGGGCGTGTCCCCAGTGCTGGGTGGCTTGGCCCCTCTTTATCTTCCTCTTTTCACTAATGGCTTCCATTGAGCCCCCTCCTCACCCTTTACCAGCCCCCCATTACTAAAGGCTCAAGCTTGAGATGTAACAGACAGGCAGCGCCAAAGGCAGAGTCCACACTGAAGCACAGTTCCATGTCCTCGTCCTAGAGCCTAAGGGAAAAGGACCCTCCATGGGCACACTCTTGGCATTTAGAGTAGAATAGTTGTGGTCACTCTGACTTGACCACTAAATGTCACTAGTACACCCCTAAGTTTTGGTAACAACCAAAAATGCTCCTAGGCACACATGTCCAAGTGGCCTCAGGGCGGAGGCCAGACGTGGTGGTCCTGCCTGCCACTCCATCCTTCCTCCAGCTGGATGCAGCCTACCCCAAGGAGGAGAAACCAAGACATTGGGATGGTAGTGGCTCCTTTCCCCAATCCAAGGACAGGTGGTCCCACTGGGCTGCAGAGGATGAGCTGCCAGACTGCCAGGGCAGCCCCCTGGAGCCAGCCTCAGGATAGACATGTTTGGAGTCCCAGACCCTCTGAAACCCCCACCAGCAGACTATGCCTCTTCCCCCTCCACACCGAATGCCTTTCACTCCGCAGGCCCCCTTCTCCATCCTTCCCCAGCGGGGCCCATCATCTGATTCTCATCAAACATGCAGAACTGATGTCGCACACTTCCCCCAGTGGGGATTAACATAATACCCCTGATTTCTCCTTCCCCTCTTGCTCACCATGCATCCCCCTGACTGCAGCCTGCCTTTGTTTCAGGAGGAGCGATACACTGTATCTGGAAATGTTACTGCAATTAAATATGCACAAGAAGGGGGGAAGGGAGGGGGAAAATGAGGACAATGAAGGATGTGAAACATCAGATGCAGCAGCTGCTTGTTGCTATAGAAACTCCAGATCCCCACCACCATCACCACAGCACCCCTCCCCAACTTAAAATTCCTCAGGGCCAAGTGCACCATTGCTGGAGTCGATCTGAGGATAACAGGGTCCTGGCTGTCCAGGCTGGAGCACCTGTGGGCCGCTAAGGCTGATTTTCGGGCGTTTCCTGTTTTTCCTCATCCCACCACCTCCAACCCTCGTACTTCTGATTGGCAGCAACACCCTCCAGTCGTCCTGCATTCCAGCCGCAGTTACATAATAAATTACAAGAGCGCTTCCACGTTTGACTTTGGGATGTCACAACATGGAGACAAAGCAGCAGGTGCAGAGTCTGGGTGGGGAGCCTGGCTTCCTCCCTGCTTCCTGCGGGGCCTCTGACTGCCGGCAGCAGAGCCGGGCTCCTTCCTGCCTCCTTTTCTTCTTTCACCCACAGCGCTGAGTGGGGGTCTATAGGGCATGGTCTTTGTGTTGGAGGGGGCAGGGCGGGGGCCCACAAGCTCCAGGCAGCCTGCCAGCTGGCCAAGTGTTCCTCTAAGGAGATCCAACAAGATGATACTCGGTGGGGATCTGCATGAAGTCCCAGACCCAGACCCAATTAGCCAAAGGCATCCAAGAGTGGAGAGAAGGAAGGTGGCCTAGGAATAGCTGTGGACACATGACAAGGACCTTTAGATCAGTGTATGCAGCAGTAGTAAAACTGATCTTTCCCCTCACCCCTACCCAATCCCCCTGAAAAGTTAGTGCAGCTTGGGTGGGTGGGTGGTAGCCCTGCTCAGATAAGCTGTGTGTTAGATCCCCACCCTCAGCAAAATGCCTGGCACCTTGCAGGTCTGCTGTTCAGTCTCTAAATCATGCCTGACTCTTCGTGACCCCTTGGCCTGTAGCTCACCAGGCTCCTCTGTCCACGGTATGTCCCCGTAAGCATACTGGAGTGGGCTGCCATTTCCTTCTCCAGGAGGCCTAGTCATGTACAAAGCTATATGGGAGGGAGAGGAGAAGAGAAGGGGCGTGGGGAAGTGGGAAAGAGGGAGGAAAAATTAAGAGATTTGTAGATAAACCAAAATGTATTAAGAAGCCAGAGACCAGCTAGATTGAAGAAGCTATTTGAAACCCTACTACATAACAATTTAAAAATATAACCCTTAAGACTCATGAAAAGTCAAAGAGCCTGATTGCTGCCTTCCAGTGTGTGAGGGAGTGTGTCAGTCACATGAGTTTAGGGCTGCTCTGTAGGGCTCCAAGGAGTAGAAACCAGGATCCATGGAGGCCAGTTGTGACCAAGGAAGATCGTTCTCAAAGCCAGCACTGTCAACTTCGCAATGGGTCACGGAATGAGGTAGTGAGTTCCCCAGCCCTGGAGGTATTCAAGTGAAAGCCAGAGAAGCTTTGTCAAAGATGCAGTCAAATGCATTCAGCTTTTCAACCCTGCAGTTATATGGGTTTCATTGTTGGAAAATGTCCTTTCAGGAGGTCCCTGTCCATGGTGCTGAGAGCTTGGGCTTTTGCTTGGCAGGATGAGACACCACAGAATACTCCTAACCAGAGAGTATTGGAGCTCTTGACTGAGAGGGTTCACTCAGCCCCCAGGTGGGAGGAAGCAGACCTCAAATAACAGGATTTGAAGTGGATGGGGCTCCTCAAAATGTTTCCTTGTGAAAGCCTGGCAGTCCGGTGTTAGCAAGTCCTTTGTCTGAGGTCAGCATTACCCTCTCTCCAGCAGCTTTCTTGGAAGTCATCATCACTGTCCTGATTCTGATGCCCCCTCTTGTGGAAATGGCAGCCTGGGCTCTTCTGTATCTGCCTGGGAAAGCAGCTACGCCCGCAGAGAGCAAGGCTGAGGGAACCTAGGTTAGCTTCTCCATCTCAATCTGGCTGGATCTTGGGTGGGAGACCATAAGCTTAGAGAGTCTCAAAGCCAAATACAAGCCTTTCCACAACCTTGAGTCCATATTCTCCCCATTTTAAAATCAGCCCTTAAAAAATAAACAAAACAAAACAGCCCTGACAAGCTCAAGTTCAGGGTTTGCCTTAGGATCTTGGACGAGGCAATCCACTCCTCCTCGGAGTAGAGTCTTATGTTATAATCAGCCAAATGGGTGAAACTACTCTGTCCTTTCCGCTTCCCAGCCAAGTCACCGCAGGGAGAATACAGAGAGGGCAGGGAAAGTAAAACACAGTACAAGCGCCTTGACCTTGCACGATGGGGCTTCCCTGGCAGTCCACTGGCTGAGGCTCTCTGTTCCCAGTGCAAGGCGCCTGGGTTCAATCCTTGGTTAGGGAACTGGATCCCCTATGCCACAACTAAGGATCTGGCATGCTACAACTAAGACTTGGCACAGCAAGCAAAATAAGTAAATAAATTTTTTTAAAAAAAGAGCTGCA
Source organism: Nanger dama (assembly GCA_917880005.1). Taxonomy (NCBI): domain Eukaryota; kingdom Metazoa; phylum Chordata; class Mammalia; order Artiodactyla; family Bovidae; genus Nanger; species Nanger dama. The sequence continues at coordinate 28,445,127 of CAKJTW010000014.1, read as the reverse complement.
TGGTGAATTAGAATGCAGAATTAGGTGAATCAGATGCAGATCGTGGATCTACGATCTACATCTCCACACCCCCACCTTTAGTATAACTGAGTCTCAGTAATTGTTTCTTGAGTGAATAAATAACTGACATGGAGAGAAAAGGATTTAGGCTTGTTTGGCTCAGTGCAGAGGGAGAGCTAGGAGCTGGCAAAAGGCCTGAGTTCTGATCCACTTACTGCCTGTGTGATTTTAAAAGGGGGATGACACCTCAGACAGTTGTAAGAGCAAACAAGCAATGATTGTTAGAGCTTTACAAACTCTCGCCAAGAGATAAGAAAGAGGAAGACTGATGCTCTGCAAGTGAGCGCTTGCTGAGTGCCAGACCCTTTATTATTCTTGCCATCATTATATCCACTCCATGAAGTGTTGTTTGCGCTCTGTTGTGCAGATAAGACTCAGAGAGCTTAATTAACTTTCCCGTGGTCACACAGCTAATAAGTGGAAGAGTCTGATTGGAACCCAGATCTTGACTCCAAAGCCCAGCATCTTTCTGTGAAAAGCCGAAGCATCGACACTTAAAGGAATAATTCTCGTGATTTCTCTTTCTTTACACATGGAAAATGCTCATCTGTGAGAGATGCTCTCCTCACAGCTTCAGCCCCTTTTCCCCATCATCTCCCATCCCCTGGGCAACAGGGCAACCTGGCCGAGCAGAAGTCCAGCTCCAGGCCCAAGTTGTTTCTGGTGGCAGGTCCAGCCAGAGAAGTAATCAACTGTGTCCTGATTATGTCTCCAGAGAACAGGTTTTTATCACTTCCCACGGCGGGCTGTACATCTCTGACGTGCAGAAGGAGGACGCCCTCTCCACCTACCGCTGCATCACCAAGCACAAGTATAGCGGGGGAGACCCGGCAGAGCAACGGGGCCCGCCTCTCTGTGACAGGTAGGCCAGAGGGCTGGAGAGGAAGGGAGGGTACCAGCCCGACCCCAAGACTGGTGGGCATGTTGGCACCATGGACCAGGGAGTCTGCCGTGTGATCAGGGCATTCAAGAGAAGCAGATTCGAGAACACAGGTACAGAAAGCATCGAGCAGACCTTGTCTGGTTTGATTTGGGATGTTTTTCACATAAAGAACTCTACAGTTCAATTCTTTTCAGGAGTCTACCTGAGAAAGCTGAATGCCCCGAAGAACTGTTTGTTGTTTTTGTCTAGTCACTCAGTCATGTCCATTTCTTTGTGACTCCATGGACTGTAGCCTCCAGTCTCCTCTGTCCATGGGATTTTCCAGGCAAGAATACTGAAGTGGGTTGCCATTTCCTTCTCCAGGGAATCTTTCTGACCCAGGGATCAAACCCACATCTCTTGCATTGGCAGGCAGATTCTTTACCACCGTTCAGTTCAGTTCGGTTCACTTGCTCAGTCATGTCCAACTCTTTGCAACCCCGTGAATCGCAGCACGCCAGGCCTCCCTGTCCATCACCAACTCCTGGAGTTCACTCAGACTCACGCCCATCGAGTCAGTGATGCCATCCAGCCATCTCATCCTCGGTCATCCCCTTCTCCTTGTGCCCCTAATCCCTCCCAGCATCAGAGGCTTTTCCAATGAGTCAACTCTTTGCATGAGGTGGCCAAAGTACTGGAGTTTCAGCTTTAGCATCAGTCCCTCCAAAGAAATCCCAGGGCTGATCTCCTTCAGAATGGACTGGTTGGACCTCCTTGCAGTCCAAGGGACTCTCAAGAGTCTTCTCCAACACCACAGTTCAAAGGCATCAATACTTTGGCACTCAGCCTTCTTCCCAGTCCAAGTCTCACATCCATACATGACCACTGGAAAAACCAGAGCCTTGACTAGAGCACTGTACCATTTATCAAATAATAGGGGATATGGAGCCCATCCCCTCTTTCCTTTTCGCCTTTGCCACCTGGAAGCTCATAGATATAATCTACTGCTCCAACACAGTAATGATTGGATTGGATTGGATTACGGAGATTTTGTGTTTCCTTGTGTCTCTATTTTTTTAAGATTCTATTAGTTTATTTATTTTTGAATACATATATACCTTTTGTTAGGGGCTTCCCCAGTGGCTCAGCAGTTAAGAATTAGTCTGCAATGCAGTGGTTTCAGGAGACACAGGTTTGATCTCTGGGTGGAGAATATCCCCTGGAGAAGAGCATGGCAACCCACTCCAGTATTCTTGCCTGGAGAATCCCGTAGACAGAGGAACCTGCCGGCTGCAGTCCACAGCGTCACAGAGTCGGATACGACTGAAGCAACTGAGCACACGTGCACATGTCTTTTATTATAGCGTACCTCACAAGGTTTGAAAGTAGGCAAACACAAGGTTAAAAAAAAATCTCTAAATTAAATAAAGGATCTTTATTCTGGAATGATTATAGCTTCTTAAGAAGGATGGAAGCTGCTATTTCCTGAATCTCCATGTGCCAGAAATTTCATTTATGTGCTGTCTCTTAGGCGCTATCATAGCCGGGTGAGGTGTGCACTGCACTTCGTATTTCTATAGGTAAGAAAATCAGACCTTAGGGAAGCCAAGCCACTCTTCCCAACTGTTTAACCAGTGGGAGGCACAGCCAGAATGCACATCCTCCAGCCACAGACCCCCGTGGAAGGGGCTAATCGACACCATGCAGGTGCCCCGGTTACAGAGGAAGGAAGGTCTCTCGGCACTCTTCGAGGGAGGCCTCCTGGAATAGCGCTTTCCAGACTCTTGACAGTGATCCTCAGACACCACCTCCAATGCCAGGCATGCTGGCGTTTCCTACCACACGCACTGTGACACACTCTGATATTGCCTATTCTACTCTATCCTGTCTCGGTTTATCTAAATGCTGGTCACCACTCACCACATGGATTCCATCACTTCCTAACCATGTGTGACCTGCAATCTGAAGATTCCTGCTCTTGTGGAAGTGAGGTCAGAGTAGCTTCTGGAAGGAAGATGAACTGATTGTCAGAACACCTGCTTTGGAGACTACACCACCAAATCGCTCAGCCCCTTTGGGTCTCTGTAAAAACGAGCTAGATTAGGTGGCTTCTCAAATTCCTTTTTTTTTTTTTTTTTTTTTGAGCATAGTTGCTTTGGGCTCCCCTGGTGGCTCAGAAGGTAGAGAATATGCCTGCTAGGCAGGAGACTGGGGTTCAGTCCCTGGGTCTGGAAGATCCCCTGGAGGAGAAAATGGTAACCCACGCCAGTATTCTTGCCTGGAGAATTCCATGGGCAGAGGAGCCTGGCAGTGTGCAGTTGATGGGGTTGCAAAGAGTTAGACACGACTGAGCAACTAACACATAGCTTATATAGCTGCTTTCCAGTGTTGTGTTCGTTTCTCCTCTACAGCAAAGCGAATCAGCTGTATGTATACACATATCTCGGCTTTTCTTGGATTTCTTTCCCATTTAGGTCACCACCAAGCACCGAGTAGTTTTCTGTGCTACACAATCGGTTTTCATTCAGTTCAGTTCAGTTCAGTCACTCAGTCGTGTCCGACTCTTTGCGACCCCATGAATCGCAGCACGCCAGGCCTCCCTGTTCATCACCACCTCTTGGAGTTCACTCAGACTCACATCCATCGAGTCCGTGATGCCACCCAGCCATCTCATCCTCGGTCATCCCCTTCTCCTCCTGCCTCCAGTCCCTCCCAGCATCAGAGTCTTTTCCAGTGAGTCAACTCTTCGCATGAGGTGGCCAAAATACTGGAGTTTCAGGTTTAGCATCATTCCTTCCAAAGAAATCCCAGGGTTGATCTCCTTCAGAATAGACTGGTTGGATCTCCTTGCAGTCCAAGGGACTCTCATTAGTTTTATACATAGTAGTGTGTATACATAGTAGTGTGTGTATGCTGATCCCAATCTCCCAGTCCATCCCACCCTCCTTCCCTCTTGGTGGCCATATGTTTGTTCTCTATGTCTGTGAGATGGCTTCTCAGATTCCATCTATCTCTCTCCTGTGATTTGGGGAGGATTACCCTGACCAGCAGGTAACTGTATCAAGGGCCCCCTCTTATTTGCCTGGTGCATTCTGGGGGCAAGACCAGAACCCAGGAGAGCAAGGATCGGGCTCTCTTTTTCTCCCTTGTGTCTCCAAAGCTTGGACCTGTGCCTGGCACATAGTAGGTGCTAAGTCAATATTTGTGGTTAAAACTAACCAACGCCAAGTGAGACGGTGCTGTCACATGGGGAGGAGATGGGACTGCCCAATGTGGCCCCTTCTTTGTGGCTAGACCTTGCCATCTGCAGCCCAGTTCCCAAATGTGCCGGTGGTTCCCTTCCAAATTATAGGGCCTTGTGTGTGTGGTGTTTTGCATCTCATTTGCATGCCTCTCATCCGGCACAGAATCCCCCATCCTGCTGGCCTGCTACTTTCCCTTGCATGAATATTTAGCCCCTTCATCCTACTAATCTTCTGCTCTTGTCTCTCCAGAAAGATTCCCTTTAACCTAGAGGAGGGACTTCCCTGGTGGTCCAGTGGTTAAGACTCCACACTTCCAGCGCAGGAGGTGCAGGTTTCCCCTGGTAGGGGAGTGAAGACCCCGCTTGCCACATGGTGCTGCCAAAAATGGAGGGTGGCGGAAACTGAAGGATATGCCAACCCTTCTTCCTCTAGGGGGCTGTTGTGAATGCCTGCCAGTTGGGGCTGGGGGATGTGGAGAATGGAAGAGGCCACTCAGAGACTCAGAGATAAAGCCCAGATAAACGGAGAAGGAAAGATGGGGAGGCACCCAGATGACAAAAGAGGAGAGACGTGGGCTCAGAGGGATCAAGACAGGGACGGAGGAAAACAGAAACCTACCAGAGAGAGAAGGGTAGACATAGACGACAGCGGCAGGGAGACAGAAACCCAGAGGAAGCCGCTGGCAGCGCAGAGGTGCCCGGGGAAGGGGCCCCAGGACTGACGCGGGCCCTGATGTGATGCGACGTGACGGGCAAATCTATACGCTGCTTGTCTTGGCAGAAATGCGACTGACACCCAGGCAAGGCAGTGCAGAGGGGAATTTGTGCCAGGGGGTGCTCAGGCCACAGCCCCCCACCCTCAATTCTCAGATCCATTCCCTGAGTCGAGGGTAGGGATCAGCTTTCACCTGACCGGGAGGCAGATGCAAGGAAAGTGTGAACCCCCCAAAAAGGCCTAATAACCATTCGACACATTGAGGTGCTCTTTAGACTTTATTACCCAGCGCTGTCGTGAGCATCTTCTCTGTGGAGGAGGCACCTTCATCTGCATTCATAAAGGAGGGGACCTCCATTCATAAGGAGCGACCAGAGAGGCTGAGAGGCCACACCCGGGTTCCCCAGCTCACGGGATGCCAAGCCGGGTGCAGAAGCCATGTTCCAGGGCGGCATTGTCCAGCCAGCCGAGGGAGGTCCCAGCAGCATCCCCCAACTCCGGGGCACCCTGATCCCCTCACACCAGCCCTGCCTCAGCCCCAGAGATTTCTCGGGGCTGGACTCTCTGTCTCCCCCAGCCCTGCACCGGCCCTGGCAGCACCCGATCCCCCAGGCTGTCGCCGTACACGCCACGGCATTTTACTTCTGCTCCCGAGTAATGAAAGAGGTTTCTTTCCTTCAGAATTTAATTTCACGCCTGAGACTCGGTGATTAATTCCCTCCCACCGCCCCCCCACTACCACCGCCCCTTCCTCCACCGCCCCGTCGGCCCCTCCACTTGTGAATTCTGCGGTGTGCCACGGAATTTGTGTATCTTGCATCAATTAAGTGTCACGTTGAGTAATTCTTCCCTGGCACCGGGTTTGTTTATCCCAACCGTTCCCACAGGGTTGTAGGGGAAGAGGCCGCAGAAGCTGGCAGGGAGGGCAGGCGGGCATGGAATAGTAATCGCCCGGCACATCTGCGTGGCGGCTCAGCGTCAGCCTGGCTCTGTGGCATACGCTGCGCTTTGTTGCCCACCACAGCCTGGGGAGATCTGGAGACGGCAGTGTCACCTCTGCGTGCAGGAGACTCAGACTCTGGGAGGTCGTAAGACACCCCCACCCACCCACCCAAGGTCACTCAGCCCAGCAGGGACCCCCGGCCACTAGCATCAGGGTCGCCTGATTCCCACTCCCTGGCTCCTCGTGAGAAGCCCTGGAGGGGGTGGGAAAAGAGCAGAGTCTTCTAGAAAGTCTTTCTGCAGGGAGGAGCCTTCCAAGCGCAGCCCCTCTCCCAGGAGGCGGGTGGGGGGGCAGTCACAGGGTGAGCCGAGAACAGAGGACACTTCCCATTTCGTCAAGGAGGGGCCAGCGGGATGTCAGCGCTCTCACCATTCACCCCGGAGCCGGATCCAGTGTTAGATTCTTTCGTCTCAGAGCGCATTTACTGAACAAGCATGGGGAGACCTGGTTTTAGATCCTGGCTCTGCAGTGGGATCCTGGGCAGGTCACTGCACCTCTCTGGTCTCAGGGTCCCCATCTGTGTGTGCCCTCCAGGTCCCTAAGGACCTCCCTCTAGTGGCTCAGAGGGTAAAGAATCCTCCTGCAATGCAGGAGAGCCAGGTTCGATCCCTGGGTTGGGAAGATCCCCTGGAGAAGGAAATGGCTACCCATGCCAGTATTCTGGCCTGGAGAATCCCATGGACAACAGAGCCTGATGGGCTACAGTCCATGGGGTCGCAAGGAGTGGGACACGACTGAGTGACTTTACTTTCACTTTCCAAGTCCATAAGTCGACTCTACTGTTCCATGAGCCGATGAAGTTCCGCGATGTGGAAAAGGCAGACCACTGGCCCATCCCCTGCCCGTGTGCCTCCATTCACCCTCCCTCGGATGTCTATGGCTCAGGCAGTCTTGCTCTGCACCAGGCACGTGGGGATGCCACAGGGGATCAGCACTGCCTCAAGGAGCTTCCGGGAAACTGGATCCACAGCCTGGTGCAGACGGCTGCCGTCAGGGTGAGGGGGAGGGTGGCGGCATGGGACAACTGGAGGCGCAGTGAGGGGACTCCCTTGTCACTATATGATCTTGTCTGCTTTCAGAAGTTTTGCTATGTGTGTGTATTGTGCTTTTTTTATCTTTTAAAAAGAAAAATTTGCTTGAAAATAAAATGAAAGAAAAACCCTATGGGAGTCCAGTGAGGGTGGCCTGGGAGAGATGTCCAGAGAGGGTGAGATTGAAGCTGCTTTCTGAAAGATCAGTAGGAGTTGGCCAAGCAGAGCAGGCTGGCAGGGCACCCACGTGGCAGGCAGTGTGCTGACAACATGCCCAGTGCAGGGAAGTGGTGACATCAGAAGGTCGGGGGGTGCAGGCCAGGCCAGGGGACCTGGCTGGGGTGAGATCACAGATCACAGAGGCCTAACTCAGGATAGGCAGTGGGGATCATAATATGTAGGTAAAGGAGCCTGTGGGGTTTACATCAGGGAAGGTCCCCAGTGGGCAGAACACCCAGACAGGCCTTTCAGGGTGAGAACTAGACTGAGGTAGCAGCCAGAATGTTGCTCAGATGGCAGGGGTGTCGCACACAGAATCCCACCAGTGAGGGCCTGGTCTCCTGTGGTGTTGGGCCGCAGGCCCACAGTCACTGCTTGCTTGTGGTTTGGGAATGCAAAAGAGAGGAGCATTGCTGGATGGCAGGTGTATTTTTATAGAAGGCTTAACTTCTGAATCCTTCTGGGCTTGGAGACAAAAACTCTACCTCCTCTGAGCCCACCCAGATTGCAGGTGGGAGCAGACAGGACAGAACCGAGGTGCCCATCCTTGACAGACCCAGACCAGAATGGACCAGAATTATAGTCCCAAGAGGTCATGATTTTCATGCCACAGGGGCTGTTTGTATGAACGTCTCTCCCTCCCTCTTGTGGTTTTGCGTTCTCCCTCTGTTTGTCTGTCATTCTAACCTAGTCTGCCCACCACATCCTCACCTCCCTCAGCCCCTGCTCCCAGCTATGCTCCCCAGGGCCTCCATCTGGCTGAGCAGGAGAGTTTGGGCGAGTCTAGAGCACCAGGGGATCCAGTGAGCCATCCCCTGGGTATCACTCATTCTGGGCACCAGTGGGCAGCAAGTTCTGGGTGCCTGCCTTCCCACCCCGACCGCCACCCCACCCTTCCCAGGACTGGCCGGGACCACTTACGCTCTCTGCCTTCCAGACCCTGCTGAGTCGATCCCCACCATCCTGGACGGCTTCCACTCCCAGGAGGTGTGGGCCGGCCACACCATGGAGCTGCCCTGCACCGCCTCCGGTTACCCCATCCCTGCCATCCGCTGGCTCAAGGATGGCCGACCCCTCCCAGCCGACAGCCGCTGGACCAAGCGCATCACGGGGCTGACCATCAGTGACCTGCGGACTGGAGGACAGCGGCACCTACATTTGTGAGGTCACCAACACCTTCGGCTCGGCAGAGGTCACAGGCACCCTCACGGTCATTGGTGAGTGGGGGAGCCCCTCTTCCAGTCCCAGTAAGCTTTGAGAGCTCTGCCTCTGGTGGGGAGGGACATGAGGGCAGCCCAATGCTTCTGGCTGGCCACAGAGATGATCCCCTTGTTGGGAAGGCAGGTTGGTGCCCTGAGAAAAGCACTGGGTTTGTCATCAGATAGTAACTGACCTGGGGAAATCATATAACCATGGGCATCACCTCTGTGCCCTTTTCTGTCGAAGAGGATAATAACACTGCCCCTCCTACGTCCTAGAGGTCACGAGGGTCATAGGGGACAATGACGGTGATGTGACAAGCTCCTGAGGCTTCTCAGCTTCTTGGGAGGAGGCAGAGTCTATACTAAAGGGAATGACGCTGATGTGAATCTAGTGGAGGACATATGAACCTGTCAGAGGTGACATTCAGAGCATTTAGGGATAACCTCTAGGGAGACACTGGGGGTAAACACCCAGGGCAGCCTTTCCAGGACCTGCCAGTTGGGCATGAACTCTGGTCCTTCCTGTTCCTCCTGCCATTCCAGAGCCCCAGGGTCCAGGGAGCACTCATGGAGAGCAGGAGGCCTTCACAGACCCCTGCTGCTGCTGAGCCCCTGGAAGGGCAGAGGGGCTGAGATCGGGGGCGAGGAGGGGGAAACCCCTAGAGGGGGAAGTGATGAGACCCAGAGCATTCTTCCCCCACCCCACCTCATCTCTCTCTAGGGTTCCCTGCTCTTGGGGCTTCAGGGAAGGTGTTGGCAGCGGAGGGGCTGAGACTTGGAGGCCTGGTGGGATCTCAGTCCTGTGGGGTAGCAAGAGCCTGTGTCCATGAACTCTGAACCTAATGACAGCGTGGGGGATTCAACCTGGGCAGTGGAAAGAGGCTGTCCAGAGGTGGTCCCCTCCCCATCCCCCACCTCTGCCATTGAGATTGACCAAAGAGGCTCTCTGCCCAGCTCACCCCCTGTCTCATGAGCACAGAGCTGCAGGTCTGCAGACCCTCAGCTGGACCAGGGGACCACACAGAGCCCACCTCCTCTGGGCTGACCTTCTGGGCCTGGCATTCTGTCACCCTCAGCCCAGATATGGGCCCAGTCTGCTCCCCATAACCACGGGGATCTTGACAGTTGGGGCATGTTTATCTGCAGTGCAGGGAGGAGACCCTCCTCGTGTGAATTCACTGTGAAACTGGAGAGCAGAAAGAGCCCCCAAGAAATGCTCTGGGAGCAACAGTTTGTGATACAAACGCTTAAAATGCTGGAGGCTTAGGGGCGGGGGGGAAGGTCCTCGTACAAACAAGATGTGGACCACAGAGTAGGCAGACAGGAGGACCAGGATCCATACCCTCTTCTAAGCTCCATCCAAAATTGTTTGGCCTGCAGTGCGGGAGACCTGGGTTTGATCCCCAGGCTGGGAAGATCCCCTGGAGGAGGGCATGGCAACCCACTCCAGTATTCTTGCCTGGAGAATCCCCATGGACAGAAGAGTCTGGTGGGCTACAGTCCATGGGATCACAAAGAGTCAGACATAACTGAGCAACTAAGCACACAGTATTACCTTCAGCCCCTCAACCTCTTCTGCTACACTCCAACACACATTCACACTCACACACGCACATTCACACACACTATCTCAGGGAACAGGTCAGGAGGGCTGCGTACCCTATCCTTGAAAATTAGCACACCTCACTCTGAGTTAATTTGATGTTCCAAGCTCCAGCTTCAGTACAGACAGGCAAGCAAGTATTTACACACACACGTCCAGGCAGATGTGCTGAAAGTTCACATGCCCACTTCCCTGTACACACAGGCAGACATACATGGTGTCTGTGTGCACCCACAAGTACACACTCTCATCCTAGAGCACACAGACACACAATAAGCAACTGCCTAGAGCTGTGTGCACACGCTCTGCCCCTGTGGGCATGGATACTCCTGACTCTGAGATGCAGAGCTCCCCCCCCCCCCCCTCACTGGGCTGGACTGGATAACCAGGTTCAAGGGGAAGTGACATGGCTTTTCTCTGTCTTCCTTTCCCTCTGATAGCCCCTCTTTGCCAGGTTCATGGAGAGGAAAGCAGTGTTTTCATATCCCCCTCATTCTGCCACCCAACCTCCCACCCATCCTCCATGAGGCCCTGTGCAGAGGCAATGAGGATGGCAGGTCCTGGGAGCTCTGGCTGGTACCTGGGGCGAGTGGAATGCCACCTACGTCGTGGTGCACTGATGTTCCCTGGGTAGCAGGCAGAGGGTCTTGGAGCAAACAGGCTAAGCAGAGTGTGAGCAGACTCCTGCATGCTTGACTGTGCCCACCGAGGCAGGCCTGCCGTACGCCCCTCTCCTGCAGGCTCCATTATCGGGGGTCTAGACAAGGAGGCCTGGCATGCCACGATTCATGGGGTCGCAAAGAGTCGGACACGACTGAGCGACTGAACTGAACTGAACTGAAGGCTCCTGCAGGTCTCTGGCTCCTGAAATCCCCAAGCCCATGGAGATCAAGGGAGACAGGCCAGCTTGGGGCTGGTAACCAGCTAGCCAGTCAATCAATAAACATGACTCAGACAGCAATCGTGATTCAAAGATGAGAGTTGCTGCCCTGCTTTCAAGTGGCTCACAGTCCAGAGGGAGAAAGAGAAACAAAGTGGCGATTGGAAGACTTGAGCTTGGTGTTCTGTTAGTTACACACAGGGAGCCTCAGAGGAGGAATCCTTAACCCAGTCTGGGAGGGGAATAGTATCAAGGAAGGCTTCTTGGAAGGGGTGACACCTGAGTTTGGCCTGAAGCATGAGTAGGAAATAGGCAAAGGGGGCCAAGAGTGCCCTGGGTGTGCAGGATGCTGCTCTAGAGACTGCATAGCTGAGAAGGGGGCCAGGTCTCAAGGGCCTCCGTGGCCTTGGATGCCAGGCTGAGAGCTGTTGGGTGCCATGCAAGTTATGAGCAGGGCAGTGGCTGGCTGCAGTGAAGAGGACCGATGGAAGGTCATGAGGAAAAAGGAGGAATGGAGAAGAAGTACCGCGTGGGTCCAGGCCTGGAGCTCTGGGCCTGCAGCTGGACAGGGGCAGTGAAGGTGAAGAGTAGGGAGTCGACTGATGCGTATAAAAGAAGTCAGACCAGCAGAAGGTAGCAGTTGGTTATCTGGGTAAGCACGGGAGACAGGTGGCGGGCCATGGGTGCCTCCCTGGTTTACTGAGTGACAGTGAGAACAATGAGCCAGCCAAGCTCCCATCCTCCTCATGAGCCAAAGGGCGCTTTCCAACCCCACCCAGGCAAGGACCCCAAATCAGGACAACACAAGCCACCAGAACAACAGGTGCCAAGACATCCTCTGGCCTGACCCTGCCATTTCACAGATGGGTAAACTGAGCCCTAGGGAGAGGAATTCCCTCAGTCTGGTTCCCACTCATGCATTGCCCCCAACACATGCAAGACATCTTGGAGACAAAACCAGGGTCTCCTGACTCCCAGGGCCTTTATGATTGCCGCCCACCCACAACCACACTCCACTCACAGTGAGTCCTTTTGCTTTGCTTTTCCTCCCCCGTTTCCCCTTGCCTTTCCCCTGCCTGGTCTGGCCCAGACCCCCTTCACGTGACCCTGACACCAAAGAACCTGAAGACTGGCATCGGCAGCACAGTCATCCTCTCCTGTGCCCTCCTGGGCTCCCCCGGAGTTCACCATCCGCTGGTACCGCAACACTGAGCTGGTGCTGCCCAGCGAGGCCATTTCCATCCGTGGGCTCAGCAACGAGACGCTGCTCATCACCTCGGCCCAGAAGAGCCACTCAGGGGCCTACCAGTGCTTTGCCACGCGCAAGACCCAGACTGCCCAGGACTTCGCCATCATTGTGCTGGAAGGTGAGTGCAGGGCCGGGGACAGCTGGGTGGGTTCCAGATTCCCACAGCCAGGCCAGGGGGTACCCCACCCTCCCGACAGGAAGCACTCATCCAGCGCTCACTACACCCCAAGGAGATGCCCTGCCTCATTTCATCCTCCCACGAGCCCTGCTTGAGGTATTTTTAAAAAAATAATATCTATTTTTTAATTGAGAAAACGGAGGCTTTGGTCACTCTCCCAAGGTCACACAGTTCTGCCAAGGAGCTGGGTTTGAACTCAGGTCTCTTAAACAACAACTCCATTGCCTCTACAAAATTACTAGAACTGCACTATTACAGGGTTTCCCAGGTGACGCTACCGGTAAAGAATCCACCTGACAAGGCAGGAGACACTGGTTCTATCCCTGGGTCAGGAAGACCCCCTGGAGAAGGAAATGGCAACCCACTCCAGGGTTCTTGCCTGGAGAATCCCATGAACAGAGTAGCCTGGCAGGCTATAATCCATGGGGTCTCAAAGAGTCAGACACGACTTAGCGACTAAACCACCCCCAATCCTTTATAGCATTCCTGCGTGGAAGGATGGCCAGTGTTAATGATTACATACCCATGATCCATGGAGGAAGTGGGGGCCTGGGGCTCCAGTCTTCCGTTAACTAAGATTTAAGCCCCATCACAGACACCCCCTCACCACGACAGCCTCCAGGCAGCTTGCATCTTAAGCCTCAAACTTTCAGCTTTTGATGCCACCCCTCCCACTGAAATGAGCTGGAATTAGATTCTTCAGGTCCAGTCCCTTCAAGTCCTGGTTCCACACATAGTTAACCTCTGAGCCTCTATGTCTTTATTAATAAAGTTAGAAGAAAGAGGTGGAAAAGGAAAAGTTGAGAGGATCTAACATTTATTAAGCACTTACAAAGTGCTATGTAAGCATCTTTAATGCATTAATTCATTTATTCCTCATATCCATATAAGGATATAATCGTTGCCTCCATGATCTCCATCGTCCATGGAAGGAAGACTCAGAGATGTTAAATAACTTGCCCAAAGACACAGAGCTAACAAAGTGACTGAGACTGGATTCAAATCCAAGGGTCTTCATTCATATGCAATAGTAATAGGGCACCCAACAGGGTTTTATGGATATGCGTGATGAGGTGAGGTGGCCTGGTGGGGACGGTCTCTCCATGACTCAGTGACCCTGAAGGGGGCTCCTCGCTCCCCTGCAGATGGCACGCCCCGCATCGTCTCATCCTTCAGCGAGAAGGTGGTCAACCCTGGGGAGCAGTTCTCACTGATGTGTGCGGCCAAGGGCGCCCCGCCCCCCACCATCACCTGGGCCCTGGACGACGAGCCCATCGTGCGGGGACGGCAGCCACCGCACCAACCAGTACACCATGTCCGATGGCACCACCGTCAGCCACATGAATGTCACGGGGCCCCAGATCCGTGACGGGGGCGTGTACCGGTGCACGGCACGGAACTCGGTGGGCAGTGCTGAATATCAGGCGCGAATAAACGTAAGAGGTGCCTGTCTACATTTAAATATCAGAATAGGCTTTTAAGTTCCTTTGCCATCTCTGTGGTTACCATTATTCTTGTGATTAGTACTTATTATTAATCGTCATTTTGATTTTAGTAGAGGTCTCTCTCCTGTTCTCCTCTCCCTGCCCCCTGCAAATGCCATCATCCATTTGTGTGTGTGTGTGTGTGTGTGTCTGGTACAGTTCACCCTCTTTGCATTCCCATTCTCCTCCTCCCTTCACCCCTCCCACAATCCTGCCCCCTACCCCATCCCTCCCCATCAGTCTCTCTGGCTCCGGGTACATGAGCACTCCACTGGCATCTGCGTCCCACCCAGGCCTTGCAAGGACAGGAACAGGGCAAGGGGCGGTGGTCCAGCGTGCCCTGTGGTAGAGATGTCCACCAAAGCTTTATCCCCATGTGCCCCAACGGAGCCACCCCTGAGATACTCCAGGAGCTATGAGCAGCCAGGAGCCAGGGAACCATCTTCTCTCAATCCACCATCTCCTGGCTACCCTCTAAGACCCAAGCCATGAAGACTAGGGGGTTCAGGCTGAGTGAGGGTGCCCCAAGGCAGGCACCTCCATGAGTGGAGGAAGGAGTCCTCACGGTGACCTTCCCCCGTGCCTCGGGTCTCCAACTTGCTGTGGAGAGAACAGAGGCTCCTCTGAAAGCGCTCTGTAGCCATGTGGGGTCAGACTAGTCCTCATCTGACTCTACCTGTGAGCCCTGACCCAAGAGCAGAAGAGGTGCAGGGGAATGGGCACACTGGTCCAGGGGCGCTGGTGGCTGCCATGGAAACAGGAAAGGGGAGAGGCGAGGCCATGCTGAATTCATCTGTGCAGGTCTCTGACCCTGACCTGAGAAACATGGTCTCCCTTTGACCACCCTCCTGCCCTCTCTGAATTGGAAGGGGACGGAGCTGCCCAGTTGTGGGAGATGACTTGGTCCAGCCCCTCATCTAGGAGGGAGCTGGAAGCCCAGAGTTTCATATACCTGCTCCAGCACTAACCCTGCAGGGTAGCCTCTGAGCCCCCTTTGCAACTCCCATGTAGCCATCTGCCCACTGACCCAGCCTACTACCCTCCCTCCTTTCACCAGTGTGATCAGAGCCCCTCTTTGTAGCCCCTTCCCAGGGGCGCACAGAACACATTTACTGTTAAAAGAAGAGCATCCAAGGAAGACCTTCCTATTGCCCTTTAAGTAGTTAATATATGTGAGATCTTTTTCGGTCTAAGACCATTGTGAGCAAATCGAATGAAAGTAACAGCATCTCAACATTTCCATTGTAACCCCCAGATCTTAATCTCCTCCTAAATGAGGACTCACCCTCCCAGATCCCCATCACTTCTTGGTGAGGCTTCGATTTGCTCATCTAGCCCATCCCAGTAGGGGAATGGATTCTTGCCCCAGGGCATGAATGAACCATCTCTGTTTGCAACTGTTTGAAGCTAGTAAACAGTGAATCCTGGAGAGACCTCAGGTGCCCCCAGTTCCAGGCTCTGCCTTATAAAAAAATTAAAAAAAAAAAAAAGGCCTCCCTCTCCACCTGCCGAATTTCCATTCCCTAAGAGTTTCCAAGGCCAAACGACTGAGAAGAGCATCCCAGGGCGACACCTGGCTGTCCCTGGCTAACCGCACCATCACCGTTCCTCTCCTCCTCCCTCCCGACTCCTGCCCAGGCCCCCCAGCATCCGGGCGATGAGGAACATCACGGCCGTGGCTGGGCGGGACACCCTTGTCAACTGCAGGGTCATCGGCTACCCCTACTACTCCATCAAGTGGTATAAAGATGCCCTCCTGCTGCCCGACAACCACCGGCAGGTGGTGTTCGAGAACGGGACCCTCAAGCTGACGGATGTGCAAAAGGGCATGGACGAGGGGGAGTACCTGTGCAGTGTCCTCATCCAGCCGCAGCTCTCCATCAGCCAGAGCGTTCACGTGGCCGTCAAAGGTAGGCTTCCCCCCGCTGCCACCCGGAACCGGAGCAACCCCCTGGTCACACATGACTGCAGGCTCCTCTCCGTAGCCGCTCAGCCGGCGGCAGTCCTGAGTGGAAAGCCAAGGAAGAGAAGGCTCTGGCCTGGAGTTTGGAAAAAGTGGGGCAGGGAGATTGCACGGGGGCAGGGGGCACAAGAAGGCCATGAGTACCTCTACGTCAAGTTCCAGCTGTGGGCTGCAGGTCGAGGCAGCGCTGGCCCCAGGGGTGATCGGCTATATTGTTCCCCCTGTGTCAGCATGGAGCCACCCAGAACTCAGCAGGGCCCATCAGAGACCAGCAGGCACACGAGGGGCAGGACTCAGAATGGAAGCAGCAGGAGGCAGGGTGGAAGGCGCAGGCGCTGGGTGCCCTGACTCTCTTCCAGGGCTCAGACAGGCGAGGCTGCTTTTCCATAACTGACAAGGACCTCTCAACTGCTAAGGGCTTCACTGGTGACTCATGGTAAAGAATCTGCCCACAGTGCAGGAAACACAGGTTCAGTCTCTCAATCAGGAAGGTCCCTGGGAGAAGGAAATGGCAACCCACTCCAGTATTCTTGCCTGGGAAATCCCATGGACAGAGGAGCCTGGGGGGGGCTACAAGTCCATGAGGTCACTCGGAATCAGACACGACTGAGCGGCTAACACTTTCAGCTGCTAATGCTGCTGGAAGCCTGGAACCTGAAACCCTCATCCCTCCCAGGCCCTCCACGCTCACCTGGGCGAGGTCTGTGTTCTGTTCAGACACCTGACACTGGGCCTGGTACACGGTAGCCATTCAGTAAATGTTTGTGGATTGAAGCAATGAAGGCATATAAACAAGAAAATAAATGAATGCCTGACTGAGCGACAGAGGTCCCCTGGGGTCAGGGGCTGTGTGGCGCTGTGAAGCTCCCTCTCAAACACATTCTTTGAAACTGACAGGCCTGGCGATTGGATGGTGGGAGAGAGCTGGGTAGCCCAGTTTCCCAGGGGCCAGGGTGGAGAGGTGGGGCCTGCCTCCTGGCTGAGGAGAGGTCCCTGATGGCCAGGCAGCTGGGGTGCAGGGTCATTGGGCCAGTGGTGGCCGTGATGGATAAGGGCTTCTGTCCCTTTCTGAAGAGCCGGGGCAGGCTCCAGCATATCCCCACATGCGAAACATGAACCCAGAGAGGAAGCCAGCCTGGGCCCTTGAGCCCACAGAAAGGAGAAAGCCAGGGGCTCTGGGCTTGGAAAGGGCTCTAACACGGGAGGAGGGGCCCAGGGAGCCCAGATTCCCGAAGCAAGATGGAGTGGAGGCCTCGTGGACAGGAAGAGGGGGTCTCGGGGCATCTGGGCCTTGTGGACAGGAAAAGGGAGTCTCGGGTGTGTCTGGGCCTTGTGGACAGGAAGAGGGGGACTTGGAGGCGTCTGGGCCTTGTGGACAGGAAGAGGGGGTCTCGGGGGCGTCTGGGCCTTGTGGACAGGAAGAGGGGGGTCTCGGGGGCGTCTGGGCCTTGTGGACAGGAAGAGGGGGTCTCAGGGGCGTCTGGGCCTGTGGACAGGAAGAGAGGAGTCTAGGGGAAGGACTGGTTTGGAGAGACAGATGCTGCCTCAGGTTTAGACCCCTTCAAGCATGCGGTGAAGATGGGCCATCCAGGGGGAAGTGTCAGAACGGCTATGGAAATGGAAGGCACAGCAAAGGGCACAGTCAGGCTTCGCTCCTCTGCTGCCTGTCACCCGGGCTCTCTTGTCGGCCCACCAGGCCTGCGTCACATGCCCCCTCGTGCACCCACCACCTGTCACAGTACCAGACAGTGTGTGCTGCTCGAGCCAAAACTGAGACTTTAGTCTGGGTTGCGGTGACTTTCTGGGAAGCCTGGCTCTGAGCCCACAAACTGGGGGAGGGGCCGTCCTGGTGGCCCTCTCAGGCTTGGAGGTGAGAGAAGAGACCTTAACAGCGTCCGCCTCCTGCCTCCTCACTGCTGCACCCCAGGCAGGCAGAGGGCCATTCTGGCCCCTCTTTCAGCCTGAAACCTCTGCCCAGCCCAGCGTCCTCATGCCAGCAGGAACCTCCCAACCACCGGGCCTATCCCCAGCCTGGCTCCCGGCATCACGGGACGACCTGCCTGTATCCATTTCTGTTACACGCAGTGGACTGAGAGTTCACAGTGTAAACATCACATATTAAAACATCTAACCTAGCTATAGTTCCTTCGCCCAGCTGCACCAGCGAGCATTTGGCCGGATTTGTTGACTTAAAAAATAATAATAACAGGGCTCCAGTGAGCCTCGTAGTACGCAGAACATCCTGAAAGCTGCTTCTGCTCATCAGTTATTCAACCCCATTCAAGGAGCGATCAGCCCTAATGAATTGAATCTGATGCATTCCGTCTCAGCGACTCGCTGGGCCTGTTGTGATTGTGCTGAGCGACAGTGTCTCCGGGCCCAGGGTGAGGGAAGCGGTGTGTGTGTGTGTGCATGTGCGTGTGTGTGTATGTGTGTGTGCACATGCAGGACGAGCTTGGCGTTCACAAGCAGAGATGTGATGTGTATGTATAGTGCACAGGTGTGTGCGCACACACAGCCCCTTCACTGCCCTCAGGGTCTGCAAATCCAGCCACAGAAGGGGTACAGTCCTCCGTTTTCTCTCTAGACCAGTGCAGGGGCTCTGCGACCCTGTGCCCCTACCCATCCGAAAGCTTAAATCCATCCTCCCCCTCCTTCCCAGACTCCCTCTCCCCACCTCATTAGAATGCGCTTTTGCAGAAGAATCCATCAGAGCTGATTATGAGCACGCTGCTTGATTAGCTGATGTGCTGTTCGAAGAGCTACTCAAGGAGGAGGAGGGCGGAGGAGGTGCCTCTGGGTGTGGAAAGGAGACCCAACTGTGGAGGAGGGGACCCAAGGGCAGACCTCTAGACCCACTCCTGCCTGTCTGCCTGGGACATGCATCGCACCCGGAGGATCGGAGCAGAGACCTAGAGTGTAGGGACAAGTGCATGGGGGTGAGACGGGGCACTGGAAGCTTGGGATCAGATGGAAGTCCTACCCCCTCCTCTCTCTGTAGGGCCAAGTGCCTGCGGGCAGGGCAAGACAGGGCAAAAACCCACACTACTCCATGAGCTGGTAAAACCCCTGCTGACTGCATTCCTTCTGGGACTGCTTGTCTTCTGATGAATTTTCCAAACACTGAGATGGGACAAGCAGAACACACCAGCCACATATGCATGCACATGCATGTGCAGAGACCTGTGTGCATGGGTACACGCGCATGGACACACTGTATGTTTGTATGCATGTGCCTGCAACAGACAGATGCACGCTAGCCTGTCCACACTTCACACATACCACACATAGTGGTATATACTCCAAAGGTTCCCTCTGTCCACATCCTCCTGTGAAGGCACATTCCTGAGCCACAGACGGTAGCTGCAGGTGCTACCATAGAGGAGATCCCCCGAGTAAGCCTGCTGTGACCAGCAAGGCAGAGAGGGTGAGGGTGCTTCCACGGCTGCCTGGACTCGGGTGCGTGTGACCATAACTGGCAGGGGAGAGCCAGGCTGTGAGAAAGGCAAGGTTTGTCTCTGGGCATCCAGAGAGAGTCTTAGTAGGATGCTGAGAGGAAGGCATGGAGATTCAACCTAGATTTGGTGTCTTTAGGGCCCCCTGTAGCTGAAAAATAATGTAGCATAAAAGCATCTCTGGGCACGCAGGCTGAATGTTTAATTAACTAAGAAAGCAGGGCTGTAACAGGAGCTCCTTGGCTTTGGCCCAGCAAAGGAACATCTCCATCCCCACATCTGAGCCTCTGGAGGCCCTTCAAAACAGGGGCATGAGTTGCTCTCTGCCCATTCTCAGTAAGGCCAGGACCCCGAGGTAGTGCCAGGTCCCTCTGGATAGCAGAGAACAAACATATGCAGGCAGACGCTCTCCCAAGCACATTCCTCACCCACATGCCTTCCCTCGCTGCTCAACCAGCCCCTGTTGTGTGCTTGGGGGCTCCTCCTTCCCCCCTTTCATCCTGGAGAACAAGGGTTTCTACGGTCGATCGTGGGGCTTAAGAGAGAGCTGGTTCCCTGGCCAGATGCGTGCCATTGGCACAGATGGAGATTTAGAAGGAACCCACTGGAATCCACAGGAAGTGGGCATGACAGGTTCCCAGGGGCAAGTTGCCCAACACACTGGGGGAAGGATACCAAGGATTCTGCTGCCCACAGCCTTGTTCCTCAGCAGAGGAAGCCAGGGGCACCGGAGCAAGCCTCCTCCTTACTGGACAGAGAGGGCTCACGCGACGGCAGTGCTGAGGATGAAGCAGCATCTATCTGTCCATTCGGAGACATTGACTGTGCCCCCACTCTCCTCCAGGCACTATTCTATGAACACTGCTGTGCTCAAAACAGGCAAAATTCCTGCCCTTGGGAAACTTACATTCTAGTGGGGGAAATGGTTAATGTGTGCAATAGGTAAAAGATGTTTCATGTCAAACAGGGAGTGGGGAGCAGAGCGCCTTGGCCCAGCTAAGGAACATCTCCATCCCATCTTACAACTGGAAGATCAGTGGCAGGCTTTAGTGACTGTTGGGTCCAACTGCCCCATTTTGCCCATGAGGAACTGAGGCTCAGGGACAGCTCAGGGTGGTGGCTAGAGGGCAGCATGCCCACATTGCTCTTGGATAACAGAGTCTTTCCCCATCTCCATGCTACACAAGCAGGGAAGCTCCAGCTTTGCACGGTGCCCATTCTCTGCCAAATAGTGTAATAAATAAAAAGATTCAGTCTTGAAGAGCGCTCATGAGAGACACCATAAAGTGTTTATGGGCTGGGCTGGCGGTCAGCATGGCCTCCTCTGCACAACGGCCCCAAACAAGCAGCCATAACAGCTTTATGGTGGCCAGGGGCTACAAGGTCTGCCACGACTGCTCTGCCGTCTCAGCCACTTGAGCCTTGGACGTCTTCACCATCACAACAGCTTGCTCTGACCCTGCCTCCCACACAGCTGAGAGCTGCCCTCTCACCAAAGATGACTGTGGCCAGAGCAGGGCTTCCAGAGAGGAATCCCTTCATTGCATGGCATTCGTGCCCCATGCCTTCAGACTTTGTGCTGGGGAGATACTGGGAGTCAGGGCAGGAGGATCCCTGTCGCCTGCTAGTAACCCTGAAGAAATTCCTGGGCATCACTGCCATGGAGGTGATCTAATCCTCAACTTCTTCTTTCTCAGATGTGGGAATGGACACATACACACACACACACACACACACACACACACACACCACATACCGCACATTCAAGGAGCCCGTGTCTGCCTCTGAATTGTAGGGGAGACATCACCACAGCCCCCTGTCCACACTGCAGGGCCCCTGCCCTGATTCTCAGAGCCTCCCACTCACAGACTCCTCTCAGTGTTTGGTGAGCCCATGACAGAGCCAGGGTCCCTAGGCTTTCTTCTCCTCCAGGCAGTCCTCATGTACCTGGATTTATGGGGTTGTGGGAATGCCATCCTGGAGCCGAGGAATTCTGTAATCAGCTCTGGCCTCTACCACCCTGTCCAAGGAGCTTCTAAGGGGACCTGTATCCCCCCACAATACCATACCTGCCCATCAACGGCAGCAGGGGCCAGTGGGGGAGGGGAGTAAGGAATCTTAATCTTCGGACCCCCGGGGTCGTCTGGTCATCTGCCTCCTGCAGGACAGCAGTGCAGGAGAGCTCTGGCCATCCCAGGTGACTGTCTAACCCCCAAGATGGATGTTGACTGCTCTCTCCTTCCGTGGACGCTCATATTGCCGTCAATATTATTCTGGGAGGCCAGAAGGGAACGACAGCCCGTGATTGGCCCTTGCCTCTCGGCTCAGCCTTCTCCTGCATTCTCACTCATATATTTTGCAGAGCACATGTGTCCTCTCACTGGCCAAATGCCGCCTCCATGCAGCTGCAGATGCTGCCGGATGACACGCTCTCTGCTCTGAGTTCAGTATCTGTGCTTTCAGGTGGAGCTTGTTCAGTAACCACCAAGGAGATGTCTTACCTTCCCAAGCAAATGCTAAGCTTCCGGAGGTTCTATCCACAATTCAAAGCATGTTCCTACTTTCCCCAGCCCACAAGGAGCATAATGCCTTCACAGTGCAGGCATTTCATAAATATTCGATGAATTAGTTAATTAATGAATTGACCTGCCTTAGTAACTTGTTCTGTTATCTAACTCCCTTCTTCCTGAGAGAGACGATCTTCCCCTTGCCTGAGCTAAATCTTCCTGCCTCACTGCAGTCTCCACTTGCTCTGTTCTCGATGGAAATGGGGTGCTTGGCCATCCATCCCTGAGGCACAGCCCTCTCCTCCTAGGTAGAGCCACCTGCCCCATGCCTTGCTTGCCCCACAGACTCCTCTCATGACTTTCCAACTCTCCTCTCATCCATGGAGCTGGCTCTTATTCTAGGACAGCAAGCGCCTGACCCCCAGGGAAGAACTAAGGGAGACGCTCCTGGCTCCCAAATTATGTCACATAAATACAGCATCTTGAGACACACGGTAGAGCTCCCTGTTTTCTGGACCAACCCCCATCCTGTGCTTTCCCCACCCCTTGCCCACCTCTAAGGTCCACGCAGGAAATGATAGTCAGACATATATTTACTCGTCTGACAAGCACTTATTGGGCTCTTGCAATTTGCCAGGTATAATAAATACTGCCCTGTAGGGGCTCCCAGACCTCCCAGGAAAGGTGGTACTGCGAACAGTGACCTCACTGGTATGTGACCAGGGCCATGATCAAGTGTGGACCAAGTGCTGCAAGGCTGTGCAGGAGGAGATCAGGCTTCACAGAGGAGGTGGTACTGGAGCCAGGTCTGAAAGGGTGAAGAGGAGTTTCCCACGAGGCCTCCTCGACGCTAGCTTTGAGCTTTTGTGGGAAGGAAGGCTGGACCAGAACTGGTTCTGCTAAGCCAAAGGAGACACACTGGCTGGCAGATCTGGGTCTGTGCAACAATTCCATCAAAAAGTCCATGGTGGCCAGAGGACTCAATCTGATCTAAGTTCCCGGCAAAGGGAGGATGGAACCTCCCAGGAAGGACAGTGGAACCCAACAAGGAATCTCTGGGAAACTTCAGCAATGAACACTGGGCCATTTCTAGAGACAGGGATCCAGAGACATCTCACTGGAGATATGCAAGACCCAAACCACTCAGAATATGGGGATAAGACCCCAACCCAGAAGGCAACTGCAGCCAGAGGTTGGGATGCAGAGATCCGAACCGTGACCAGAGTCCCAGAAAAGCTGGCTAGACTGAGGACCTGGACTGGGGCTCATGATGGAGCCCACGTGGTAGTTATTTCCACCCAGTGCCCAGCTGTGTTCACTGGGCCTGAGCTGAGATTTTGGAGCTGTGGGTGTTCATGGTGAACTGATGGAGCCCTCATGGCCAGAGTGAAGGGTATGGTGGGAGGTGGCATTGAGAAGGTCAGGTCAGTCAAGGCCCCTGCTTCATCCCGTAGGCCTCGGGGATAATGTCTCTCCTCAGTGTCACTTCCTCTAGACCTAGAACTCTTGACCAGGAACTTTCCCAAAGGTCCAAAGGGCTGCCAAGGGTTTTGCCACACCTGGTCGCTTCTTAGGGGCTGCTCCCTACTGAACCCTGAAAATCCTTGGGGTGCAGGGAGAGCCTGGGACATGCATATGATATCACCCATCCCTTTCCCCTTTAGGTTCATCACCCCACCCTCACCTGCTGTGTCCACTCTGGGTGGGGAGGATAGCAGGCTTCCAGGAGGGATGGGGCTGGTGCCTGGGAGGAGGCTGGAGGACTGTGGACAGCTTGGTAATTTAATTATTTGACTGCAGAAGGAGATCTCATCTACTGGGTGCTCATCCTTGTTAAGCTAATTGTCTGTCTCCGTCTCTCTCTTCTCCCCCCACTTGCTGGGGAAGTCGCTGTGGCCTAATTGAGTTATCATAAAGATAATGGCTGATGCTCTAGCTAGGGCTGAGAAAGGAGGATCCCTCTTACAGTGGCTCAGGCACCAGACAGGCCCCCACCCCCACCCAGGAGCTGAGATGTGGGCAGGAGGTGGAGGAGGGGTTGGGGAGGCTGAGTGGATGATGGTTAGCTAGGTGAGTCTACTCACAGACAACAGGGCTGCCCCTCTGCTCTTTCCTGCCACCCAAGGAGAGCTTGTGTATGAGACAAGAGAGTCTCTGATCTGGGCGTGTTTGGGGCTTTCTCAACAAGGCAACAAGGTAGCATAAAGAAGAGGTTTTGGACTTGGAGAATAGAGAGATCAGGTTTTAAATCCCACAGTCCCCTCTTATGAGCTGGATGATGAAAGGCAAATGATTGCTCTGAACTCAGTTCTCTCATCTGTGAAATGGAGACAGCTCAGCTCACATCACATTCTTGGTGGGAGGATTCAACAAGAAGGTGTGGATAAAGCAGCTGAAACAACCAGTGATGGGAGCTTCCATCTGCCTGTCCTAACACATGATGACAATGAAAAGGGCTGGGCTGGGTGACAGGGCCTCCTCAGGAGGAGGCGAGGATACAGCAGCCTGGCTGGGGGACAGCCCAAGCATCTGGGGCACATCATCTTTATCCATGCCAGGCCCCCAGACAGCTGGAGATGCAGCTCTGGGATACCACGGTGAGCACAGGGGCAGCGAGGGATGGCAGGCAAGTCAGGGGGAAAGCTGAGCAGTGTGTCAGCAAGCAGACAGGAGTCAAGAAGCACATGAGTCGTCACCATTCAAGTTCCAAGACAGATCTGAAGGTGATGATGAATGCAGGCCAGCCCAGGCCCTGGAGAGAGAGCAGATTCCAGGCCCGGGTAGGCAAAGGGGTGGAAGCCAGGGGATGATGTCAGGGCACCCAAGAGATTCTGCATATATATATATATATATATATATATATATATATAGGAGAACAGGCACCCGTGCCCAGGGGCTCTGATTGCAGCCCACACAGGGTTGGGAGGAGCCGGAAAGCCAGGCAGGGGCAGGCGTGCTGCCAGCCAGGCTGGGGCATGCGGGGGTCTGACCGCAGCACCCCCCTGCCTTTCCAGTGCCCCCTCTCATCCAGCCCTTCGAGTTCCCGCCTGCCTCCATCGGCCAGCTGCTCTACATCCCCTGTGTGGTGTCCTCGGGGGATATGCCCATCCGCATCACGTGGAGGAAAGACGGGCAGGTGATCATCTCGGGCTCGGGCGTGACCATCGAGAGCAAGGAGTTCATGAGCTCCCTGCAGATCTCCAGCGTCTCCCTCAAGCACAACGGCAACTATACGTGTATCGCCAGCAACGCAGCAGCCACTGTGAGCAGGGAGCGCCAGCTCATTGTGCGTGGTGAGTGGGGCAGCCCAGCCCCGTCCAGGGAGCTGGACACAGGCTCTCTAGATTTCCAGTCTGACTCACAGGTTCAGAGAAAGTTGACTCCAGCAGGGACCTTAAGGATCAAGAGGTTCAAACCTCTTAATCTCCGTGAAGCTGAGGATGAGGGGGAAGACTCGGTTGGTCACTGGTGATGTCAGAATTGGCGCTCAGAATTCCCAGTGTCCAACCTGATATGACTGGCAAAAGCTCTCAACATCTTGGGTTTCAGAGGTGCCTGCTCCCCAGCTTTGTAATGGTCCAGGCAGGGCTGACATTAGCTAGAAGGTGCCTAGAGCCCAAGGAAACCTATCAGAGACCAAACTGATCTGTTCCTCCCCACCCCCTCTTTCTGCAGTGCCCCCTCGATTCGTGGTGCAGCCCAACAACCAGGATGGCATCTATGGCAAGGCCGGTGTGCTCAACTGCTCTGTGGATGGCTACCCCCCACCCAAGGTCATGTGGAAGCATGCCAAAGGTAAGTCCCTGGCCAGCCAGCATCTCTGACACAGCCGGGTGGGGAGAGGAGGATGCTAATGTGATGAAGCCTAGTCCTTATGCAGGACTCCTGGTCTTAGGTTCTGAGCTCTCGGGGACCCCAGGCTATACCTGAACAGGAGGTCCTCCCCAGCCACCCACAAGGCTCTATGGACGAGGAACAGCTGGAGTCATGCTAGTTCTGAATTTCTTGTTGTCCTCATAGATTGACCTCTGTTGTCTTCTCTCCAGCTCTAGAACTCAAGCCAATCCACTTTCCCTATCCCTCCCCAAGTCTCCCCAGCCCACCCTGGGATCCCAGAGCCTCATCGACCCCTGCTCCTCACTAGTCAAACCTATTCTGGGATGGATCTCTGTCCTTCTTGGAACCCGACTTCATCCCAAGAATGCATTTGGTATCTGACTAAGTCCCACACCAAACTCAACCTTACTGTGTCCATGGCTGACTCTGGGGGAAGGAGAGGAGAGACTTGAAGCCCTACCCACCCCCAGCCTTGGAGGATAGCCGGCCTCTTTCCCAGGCCTGACTGCCTAAGACCAGGCAAGTACCGCACGAGGGATCAGTCTTCCCTTTGCCGTTTGCCAAGTGGCCCAGAGATAACTCTTTCTTCCTCTCCAAGGAATTCAGCCCAAAGGAAGCTCAGTGCCAAGGTGGGCATCGAGCTGAAGCCCGGAGTCCCTCTCCATTCCTCGGATCTGGGGAAGGCTCAGACCTCTGTGAGGATCTTTCCTGTTTCCCAAGAGACAGGAACTGTGTGAGCTCCCAGCCCTTTGAGGATGCTTCAAAACAGCCCTAAATCAGCAAAAGAAAGGTGTCAGGGCTGTTCCTTGAGGCACTGTGATCCCCCCAGAGCACTCCCTGACCTGGCCACCATCCCTCCTCTCTTCTGCCTCCTTGCAGGGAGCGGGAACCCCCAGCAATACCACCCAGTGCCCCTCACCGGCCGCATCCAGATCCTGCCCAACAGCTCGCTGCTGATCCGCCACGTCCTGGAAGAGGACATCGGCTACTACCTCTGCCAGGCCAGCAACGGCGTGGGCACCGACATCAGCAAGTCCATGTTCCTCACTGTGAAGAGTGAGTTTTGCCCAGTGAGCCCCTCCCAGCACTCCCTGATCTCAGGCCAAGGCCCATCTCTGTACTCACCCTGCCTCCCGACCTGGTCTCCATTGCTCCTTCTGGGAGAGGGAGGCAGAGGTGGGCTTAGGAACTCTGAGGAGGGATTCAAAATCACTCTCATCTGAGACAATGGCCTCACTGTGAATGGCCCCAGCTCACTCTGCTCTTACCATGATAAACAGGTTAGATTAAGTCACTAAGTCATGTCTGACTCTTTGTGACCCCATGGACTGTAGCCCACCAGGCTCCTCTGTCCATGGGATTTCCCAGGCAAGAATAGTGAAGTGGGCTGCCATGCCCTTCTCCAGGGGATCTTTCCAACCCAGGGATCAAATTCGGGTCTTCTGCATTGCAGGCAGACTCTCTACTGACTGAGCCACTAGGGAAGCATTTACTATACCAAAGTATCATGTGACAGCCTATTTATTTTGCTCTGTAGGTTGGCAATTCCATCTGAATAGTCATATCAAACAATCTTTTTTTTTTTTTTCTGTTATTTAATGTATGCCTGCTTGTGTATAACCTGTTAGTGGCTTAGAAAAGAAGAGGTCATGTACACAGTATAGGAGAAAGGCCTGTGGGATCTGGGTTCTGATTCCAGGTCTGCCTTTTGATCCTCCTGGCTTTGGGCAAGTGATTTAACATCTTTAGGCTCCTTTCCTCACCTGTGCTAGAGGTTCGTTCCCAGCCCACTAGGCTCACAAAATCATTGTGCTTAACCCAGGAAATGATCATGGAAAAGGGAAGACAATTCAGAAAGGGCAAAAGAGCAGTACAACTCACCTTAGCTCAGTGCCATACCTCTGGCTTCTAAATCCCCAGACCTAGAGTCGGAATCAATCGCCTTGAAGTCTGGAATAGCCTTCAATTCTGTTAAGTCACCCACAGACATTCCTACTGGGCAAACCTATCCCTTCATGCTGTTAGGGGTCTGTACTTATGATTCATGGGGTCGCAAAGAGTCAGACACGACTGAGCAACTGAACTGAACTAAGAGTCATGTCAGGACAGTGTCTGAAACAGACCACAGGCCACAGAGAAGAGCAGTTAAACCCTGAGTTTTAGCCTCTGACCAAGCCAGCTGTGAATCTGGGCATAATCACTGTGACCTCTCTGGGTTTTCTTGGGCTCTGTATCTCACGTTCCTGCTATACAAAAATGAGAGTCATGAGAGCACCTTACCTGTTATGTTCTGTATCAAAAGTAGGTCAGATGACGTGTGTAATGCAACCAGTATGGTACCTGGAACCCAGTAGGCCATCAGAGATTCAGCCACCAGTTTTGATTTTAATGGGAGACCCTCCAGGGTACGTGTAGGAAAGGCTGATGAAAGCAGTGCCCAGTGTGCGGTCTGCCCTGCATCTCCCTGGAGGCCCCGCCTTTAAGAGTCATAGTGTCTTTATCGCTTGCCAAACCCGTGCTCAGCTCAGCACAAGACGGGGAAGCCCCGGCCATCGATCGATGCTCAGGGAGCTCCGGGCGCCGGAATCCCCGCCCTGGGGAGCTGCTTCCCTCACACTATCAAAAAGCACTTTGTCCTTAATAAAACCAGGCAATCAATCTACATCCCTCAGCCAGGAGAGGAGAACACTGCTAATTCTGCCTGCGTGAGGCGAGAGGAATAGTAGGCACCTCGTGGAACTAGCCTGGCTGTTTGATCCTTATCTCCCCACTGTCAGCAGGAAAAAAAGAGCTCAAACTCTCAGCCTTTTTTTTTTTTTTTTTGGTTTTGCTCTTTTCCTCTAAGTTAAAGGATTACACTGGGCAAGCTGGCTGTGTCTTTGGGCCCATGGTTCCTCTGTGTCAATGAGGCAGACGTGGGTGATGGGGGATGCGGTGATCAGGAGGTGGGAGGTGTGTGAGGAGAACCAGTTCACATCAGGCTGTCCCTGAGGTCCTGGGGGTCCTGGGCAAGTCACCTCCCCCACCCCTAGACCTGCATTTTTCTGGGCTGTCCGTCCTCACTTCACAGCCCAGGCAGGAGCTACGAAAGCATGTTTTGTAAATCCAGGGCAGCCTCATGAGCACATGCAGCAGCAGATCACACGCTCAGCCACCCACATTCACAGCAGTGTCCCCCTCTGGCCCCTCTTCCCAAGGGATGACGGCAGCTCTGCACTCCTTGTCACCTGTGGGCAGAATCTGGCCCTTGATCCTCCCGCGCCCCCACGCTGTCCTGTTTCAGCCACTTTGTCACTTGGCTCCGCTTCCTTCCATAATAAGGCGCACTCACAGGGCTCTCCCTAGGTCTGCGTCTGCACCGTCCCACAAACTCCTCCAGGTTTCTCCCACTCACTGCGCCTCCCTCATCTGCCGCCTGTGACACGGCCTCTCTGCCCTGCTCATCTAGCCCTCTGCCCTCTCCTCCTCCAATCTCCCCACAGGCTGCTGTCCAGCTGTGCCCCCACACCCTCTGCACACGTGGGGTCCCCTCTGCACACCTGGGGTCCCCTCTACACACCTGGGGTCCCCCAAACCGTCACCCACAGGTGCTGCCTCGGATGGCCCTTTCTTCACACCCTTTCTCCATCACAATGCCTCCTTCTGTTTCCACCTTGATCTCCCCAGTGACCCACCAGCCACGCTAAAGGCCCCTGAAGTGAAGTGAAGTCTCTCAGTCATGTCCAACTCTTTGTGACCCTGTGGACTGTAGCCTACCAGGCTTCTCCGTCCATGGGATTCTCCAGGCAAGAATACTGGAGTGGGTTACCATTTCCTTCTCCAGGGGAATCTTCCCGACCCAGGGATCGAACCCAGGTCTCCCGCATTGGAGGCAGACACTTTAACTTCTGAGCCACCAGCAAAGATCAAAGGCCCCTACACTACCCCCAAAGCCAGCAGGAGAGGGGGAAGCAGGGGCTGGGGCATTTGAGGTCCAAGGGCAGTCACTGTGGAGGCTGAGTGTGGCTGGGGCCTCTGCTGGGGGTCGGAGGTCTGACTGCTTTTCAGTGGTGGCCTCAATCATTCACATGGCGCCCAGCTGCCAGAAGAGGCTCCTGTAGCCATGGGCACTGCCAGGGGTGGGAGGGGCACAGGGAAGGGGCCAAGAGCTCCCAGCCTTCTTTGGGAACTTCCGCTGTGCCTCCTGCTGCTTTTCTGTGGGCATGTTGCTCCAGGCAACCCACGCTCAGCTCCTCCGTGAGAACATCCTTCCCCCCCCCCCACCTCCACCTCCTCGGCCCTCTTCCTCCTTCATTGTCCCTCAACCTCTCCTACCTCCCCACAGGACACAGGTTGATGGGGAAAACCCACAGGATTGGAGTGCGGGGGTCACACAAGGGATTGCCAGGGCAAAGCGCTTCCTGGTCATCCCTCAGTCCATCTCAGACAGCCCACACCAACGCTCCCCCACTCACCTGCAGGCCAGCTACGGAAAAACCTGCCATTTGCAAAGTCAATGGCACGGCTTTCCTTGATGCCTCCTAACACTCTCAGGAAAATGTTACCCCTATACGGCTCCACATTGTCAGACTTCACACTCGTGTGACCTGTCAGAGGGCAAACTGAACTTCATCCCCACATTAGCCAAGTAGAAGTAAGAAAGTAATATAGCAAAGGGATAGACATCATAAAAAGCATTCACGGGTCAGACTGGACATTTGTGGTTGGCCTCTGTTGGAAAGTGTCCTCACCGGTGACCCCGATGGTTTCCGGTGATAACAGAAACCATCACTAAATAATCCATAAAACTCTGTGGATTACAGCACAGACTTTAGAACCAGACAAACCGGGGCTCAAACTCCAACTCTGCCACTTGATAGTTGTGGGATCTGGGACAAGAAGTGGTCTCTGTAAGCCCCAGATTCCTCCTCTGTAAGTTTGAAGCTATAATGCCATTTACTCATTGGTGAAATTCAAGTGAGACACGCACTTAGAACATTAACACAGTACCTGGCACAAAACTCACATCCAATAATCATCAGCAATCATTAGTTTTAGGTGCTGAAAATCTAGTGATGGATAAAATGGAGTTTCCATCCTCAGGCAATTTAGAATCTTGAAGAGGACATAGACATATGCCCAAAATAGCTATGGTACATGAAGCAATAGGAAAGTGTGAATGTGTTAGTCACTCAGTCATGTCTGATTCTTTGTGACCCCCTTGGACTGTAGTCCACCAGCCTCCTCTGTCCATGGAATTCTCCAGGCAAGATTACTGTATTGGGTAGCCATTCCCTTCACCAGGAGGTCTTTCCAACCAAGATCTAACTCGGGTCTCCAGCATTGCAGGCAGATTCTTTACCATCTGAGCCACCAGGAAAGCCCATAAGTGCCTTAAAAAGCTACAAACAAGGGGATACAAAGAGAATCAGGATCAATTTTAATTTGGGTAGCCATTAAGGCAATATTAAGAAAAGTTCCACAAAAGGAGTAGTTGCTAAGTAGGACTTGAAGGATGAGAAGGATGCTGACAAGAACCAAAGGAAGCAAAGGTCTTTCCATTCCAGGATGAGGACAAAGTATTGCAAGAGTGTGGAAGGCAGGCAAGTCCATGCATTCCAGGTGGAACTTAGGGCTTCTGGTGGAGAGTGAAGGGAGGATATAGGCAGGGAGAATACACATGAGGTGCCTGTGGGTTCTGGAAGCAAAATGTTTTCTTTCTATGCTGTGTTGACTCTTGACATCAGGCACCAAACCAGAGTTGCAGGAGCCCAGGGGTCTGGCGCAGGTTGGGATTCCAGAGCTGGTTCTTGGAGAATTTCTTTCCTCGAGGCCAACAATCTCTAAGAATTTGTTAGAGGAAGCAAAAGCTTTTCCTAGTCCCTGGACACACTTGTTGGCAACCATCCAGGCCCAGCTGGTCCCCAGTCCCCCTGACCCCCAGAATGTGGGTGCTGCTGAGGCCATGCGTACCTGAGCATACAGCCCAGCCTCAGCACCGTCACAGCACAGCACTTAACAGTTTACAAAGCCCATACCCAGCCTGTGATGTTGGCACACAGTAGTCCTTCTCAGGGAAGGAAAGACCCTAGATCAAAGTGATTGAGTGATAAAATCCCAGCTGAGACAGGTGCTTGCCTCTGTGGACTCATGACCAAGAGATGGAAGACTGGTTGCTGGTCCCAGCTCTGTGACTCACTGGCTCTGTATCCACGAGCCATCCTTTCCCCTTCTCTGGGCGTCAGTTTCCTCATCTGTACAGTGACCCCTGCACTAGAATCTAGTGCATAGCTGATCCCAAGGTCCCTGTCAGCTCAGACAGTCTATGATTCTAGCTATGCACATGGTCCTTTTAGGGTACCAGACCACCTCCCAGAACTTGGTTGAAAAATAAATGTAATTAACAGATGAAAATATTGCATCCATGGGACTACCTTTTATCTCCCTGTTAAAATGTAAAATAAAACAAGAAAGATAATCACCAAAAGGAGGAGGAGGCAGTCCCCTCTCCATCTGACAGTGGAGCAAAAGTAAAGCATCTTCAGAGAGAATGCTTCACCGAGAGGCAGCTACAAAGAAATGCCGCTTAGTCTGAGGTGCAAGAGCCGGCTGTGTTCTGCCACTGCTGCATGGGACTCAGTCATCCCTTTGTGCCACAGGTTACCTAGACAGGTTCTGTTACACCCCCAGACTCCCCTCCACTCTGTGAAGGCTCCAGTGATGGGCCCAAGGCAAAGCCCACGGCCGATTAAACCTATAAGGGCTCTTTGTTTGGTCTGGATTTTGACTTGTTTGTTTAGCAAAATGTCAGACCAATTAAAGCCAGATCCAAGAGCCCTCCAGAGCTCGCAGGCAGCTGCAGAACCACAGAATTCAGGAGGGAGGAGAGGAGGAGCAAAGTGGGGAGTAGGGGGAGTGGAGGGAGGGGAGCCTTCCCTGGTGGAAGGAAGCCCCGGGCCTGGGTAGACCAGGTCATCTACCAGCGGTTGACCTTTGGTGCAGAGGCTGGGATGCAGAACCTTGGAAAGACAATTGTGTATCCAATGACGTGAGATGTTCCTAACTTCGCAGAAGGTAACTCCTTCTGTTGGGCAGAAGCAGCCCCTCCCTTGGACCTGGTGGCCAGGGCTCCTGCTATAGAGCTTCATCTGCCCTCCTCAGCCCCCACCCTTCCCACAGGGCAAGGAACCTATGACCAAAGGACACAGCTGTCCGGAACCCACTCCTCCCTTTCTCGACCATGCTCCAGGCACCCAGGCTGGAGACATCCCGTCACCAGGCCAGGCTTCCTCCTGCGGCCCCCACTGAACCCTGGTCAGGAGGTCCCAGCCTGAGCCCACCCACCCTATGCAGGACCCAGGGAGGCCAAAATGAGTAGCCGTAGCTTAGTGGACAGGAAGATCCTGACCAGGGAGACAAGAGTCCCGACTTCCTGTCCCCACGTGCCCCCAATGCTTCTGGATAAACTGGGGTCAGCCCCTCTCTCTCTCTCTCTGAGGCTCAGTTTGCTCCCCTGTTCAGAGAAGTCATGACCTTTCTCTCCCTTTGCCTCAGCCCCTGAGGCATTAACAGAGCTCAACAAATGAGGGATACTTGCTGTGCCAGTGGAGACCTGGTGGGACGTGTGAGCACAGCTCCAGAACCTACTTTGCAGAAGCCCTTGGTGTTTCAGGACAGCGGTCACCAATTTTTTGGCCCCAGGGACCGCTTTCATGGAAAACAGTTTTTCCATGGACTGGGGCGGGGGATGGTTTCAGAATGATTCAAGCATATCACATTTATTGTATACTTTATTTCCATCTTTATTACATCAGCTCCACCTCAGGTCAGCTGGTCTTAGATCCCAGGGGTTGCATGCTCAGTCGTGTCCTACAACTCTTGCAGCCCCATGGACTGTAGCCCCCCACTCCCTGCATCCCCTGCCCTTCGTCCCCACCAGTCCTCAGGACGCCACCAGGCTCCCGTCTGGGCCTCTCAGGTCTACGGAGACTTGAGACCTGCAAAGTCAAGATGCTGAGAAAACTTTCTCCTGCTCTTGTGATTCACGCCCAGGCCTGCCACTCCCATGGGCAGCGGGTGCCCACCCCAGGGCCAGGTGCTGTCCACAGAGCTGAGAGTGTGATGGGGTGAGCTCCCCGCAGAGCAAGGGCAGTAAAGCCCACAACCTCCCACCTCAGGCAGCCCCTCCAGCTCCACGGGGACTGGCTGTGACTGTCCTCCTGGAAACTCGGCATGGGGAATTTCTGTCACACACTGGAACCTTGTATTTGCTCCCTAGAGCCGCTGTAACAGAGTTCCACAAACCAGGTAGCTTAAAAGAACAGAATTATGTTCTCCCACAGTTCTGGAAGGCTCGAAATTCCGGGTGCCGGCAGGGCTGTGCTGTCTCTGCAGGCTCTAAGGGAACCTGTTTTTCTTGCCTCTGCCAGTGGCTGCCAGCCTTCCTTGGCATCCCTCCCTCGGATGGGACTCTCTGCCTGCATCTCCCTGGGTGTCTTCACGCCAGCTTCCCTGTGTGTGTCTCCCCTCTCCTTCTCATAAGGACACCAGTCATAGTGGACTGCGGGCCCTTCCTACTCCAGGAAGACATCTCTTTAAAAATATCTATTTATGTGTATTTACTTGGCTGCGGGGTCTTAGCTGCGGCATGCAGGGTCTTCCATCTTTGTTTGTGGCACACAGGATCTTTAGTTGCAGCATGTGGGATCTTGTTCCCTGACCAGGGATCGAACCCGGGGAGCCCTGCGGTGTGGGAGCCTGGAGTCTTAGCCACTGGACCGCCAGGGAAGTCTCAAGACATTACTAATAGTTGATATCTACAAAGATCCTATTTCCAAATAAGGCCGTATTCACAGGTACCAGAGTCTAGGACTCGAGATATCTTTGGGGGAACACAAGTCAAACCACAACAATCCCCAGGCCCAGTGATTTAGTGTTCACAGCTGCATGCTTCCCAGAACTCTGGGAGCAGAATGCCACCACTGCCTTGTCTGAATACACCCAGCTTCCTCACCAAAACTCTTTCTTGGTCGAGAGCTGACGAGCCCAGCCTCCCCTGCGCGTTAGCCCTAGAGCAGGGGTCAGCAAGCGGCCAATGGCCATATCTGGCCAGCTGCCCCTTTTGCTGGAGCACAGCCACGCCCATCCTTCACACCCTATTACCCGTGGCTGCTTTCAGAGCTACACCACTGAATTGAGTCACTGAAACACAGACCTGTGGCTGCAAAGCTCAGCATATGTGTATGTACTGTGAGTCTTTTGCAGGAAAGTTTAGGGTATTCGCAGCAATGACCCCAAAATACTACCTTCTGAGTAATTAAATAAAGATGGGGCAATGTCTCCTTTTGCCTCTGAAAGGATTTTGATGTTCAGGCTCATTTCAGAGTTGAGTGTTTTCTCATCTCTAAGGTGAGGATAAAGTACTACCCACCCCCTTGGGTTGGAGCTGGTGGATTTAATGAAACAATTCAAGTAGAGCATTAACCAGGGTGCATAGCACATAATGAACATTCAATAAACATCAGCTATTTTCATTATTGCTATCATTTTCCTGTTATTCTGGGGAATGTAGAAGACCAGAGGTGAGGGAAAACCAGGTCTCACATTCACTTGAGAAAACTAGCCCCCACCTCCCGACCCCTGACCCTGTGCTTCTGCTTCTTGGCAAGCAGCCAAGAGAGGGACTGACTGATCCATTTTCTGGCTGGAGAAGGTGAGGCCTGGTGAGTCTGAAGGCCTTGGCCAGCCCACCAGGCAGCAGAAACAGGGCTGCAGTCCAAATGTCAAAGTCTCCACGGTTCTCCATGACCTGCACCCACCCCCCTTCAACACACATGCTGTTTGTCAGTTCTGTGCCCCATGCACACAGGCAGTGGATGGCTAGGGTCCCCCCGGCACCTCCCCACCAGCTCTTGGAGCCAAGGCTGATTGCTTCCATGCAATTTGAATTAATCTCATGCTTCAGGTGGAGCTTGGCTAATCAGGGTAGACAAGCCGAAGTGGGTGCAATCAAATTAACAACGCTAGGCCCTGGCTCTTTAAGAAGGAGAAAACAAAGCAGGCACCAGAAGGCACCTCCCCCCACCCCAACCAGCCCTTCCCTGGGGAAGCCTGGCACGGCTGCCAGGGCTGAGCGCAGAGCTTCTCCCACCCTACCCCACCCTGGGCCAACCACCCCACGTGCCAACAATGCCCCTTTGTGGCAGCTTATCTCACACCGCCAAACAGCCTGTGGTTCTTGTCGGCATCTTGTTAACAACGAGCAGAGACACAAGCCTTTGCAGGGAGGGGGAGGGAAGTGGGCTGAGTTGGGGGGGAAGGAGGGGCCCACTCACCTCGAATGGCTGAATGGGTGCCTGTAATCCTTTCAGAAACAAAAGGAGATGCGAGCCTCCCAGCTGGGCAGCTCCCTTCTCCCCTGGGGAGGAGGGCCTGCAGAACTCTCTTGAGCCTTCAGGGCATGTGCTGTCCCCTGGAGAAGAAGGAGTCCATCCAGAAAAGCATTTTAACATGCCACAGAGTGCATCCTTTTTAGCAAAAAAAAAAAAGAAAAACTGGGACTCGTGGAGCAATTTCAGTTAGACTCTAAAAGGACTTCCTGACAGGTCCTTGGGGTCGGCGAAGAATACCGTGACTTTGCTGCTCTTCCAACCCTCCTGGCCTTGAGGTCGTCCTCCCTGAGGAGAGGAGGGACCAAAGGGGCATCCACTTGAATGAGGAGGGGAGAACCATCCAGCCCTGTGGCTCTTCCCTCAGACCTTGTGAGGAGCTCCTGAAGCCCCTCGCCCAGGCCATCCACCTGGAAAAACAGAACAGCCTAACCCCTGGGTGTCCCAGCTCCCAGACCCATCTGCTTCACCCCTAGTTTGGCTGCACTTCTCTTCAGGGACGTGGGGGTCTTTGCACGCCCCTTCTGCTCCCCCACCTCCTGCCCTTCTTCAACCAGTGTCACATCAGCGGTAAAATCACAGGTGCCCTGAATCCTGGCTCTGCTGCTCTCTAGCTGTGTGGCCTTCGGCAATTTACTTCTCTAAGCCTCAGTTTGCCCATCTGTAAGTGAAAGTGTTTGTCGTTCAGCCATGTCCAACTCTTTGAGACCCCCGCCAGGCTCTTCTGTCCATGGAGTTCTCCAGGCAAGAATACTGAAGGGCATTGCCATTCCCTTCTCCGAGGGATCTTCCCAACCCAGTGATGGAATCGGGCTCTTCTGCATCGTGAGCAGATTCTTCACCATCTGAGTAAAGTGGGAGTAAAAACAGGGTTGTTGTTGTGAGGATTAAATGAGTTAATGCATTTAAAGGAATGCAGATAGTATCTAGCAAATAGTAAGCCCTCAATAGCATAAACTTCCAGGATTATCCTGTACTGGTGCCCCAAGCTTCTTTTTTGTTTTTGTGGTTTTTTTTTTAATCTTTAAATATGTATTTATTTGTTATTGGCTGTACCAGCTCTTAGTTGCACCATGTGGGATCTAATTCCCCCACCAGGGATCAAACTCAGGCCCCCTGCATTGGGAGTTTGGAGTCTTAGCCACTGGACCGCCAGGGAAGTCCCCCAAGCTTCCTTTCGAAGCGTAGCATTCCACACCTCTTCCCCATTTTATCAGGCCTCTCCCAACAGCTGGTGGCATTCACGTCCTTTTTCTTCCACATCCTCCTTCCCACACGCACTGCTCTTCTCCTCTGGGTATTGGGAACTGAATCTTCCCTCCCTGGTGATTCGAGGACTGTCAGAAACACCAGCTGAGCTCCAATCACCAGCGGAAGAGAGGCAGGGCCACAGAGACAGAGAAGGCCAGCTCATCGCCTCCCTGACTCCCGCCCCCAGGCCCGGCCAGCCCTGGACGGGCCCCCTGGCCCCTGGCCCCGCCCTCCTCCAGTTCTCAGCTTTCTGCTCTCCCTTTAGAATTCCTCCATGTCATATCACTCCCACCCAGCTTCCCACTCTGGGACAAAGCCCAGGATGGGAGAACAGCACACCAGGGCAGAAGGAGAAAAGTCTGGATGAAACCAGAGGAAGGGATGCTGGTGAGCTGTCAGGGAACTTGGGGCATCTTCTTGGCACTCCCCAGCTGTGTGACTATTTAGACAAACCACATAGCCTCTCTGAGCTTCCATTGCCTCACTGGCACTCTTGGCACTAAAATCCCCCAGGCCACCTTCTTAACAGGAACATCCTGATAAAGGATGTTCCCGTGCACTAAACTGCAAAGATCAGCCCAACCCAGCTTATGCATGGGAGCCCAGAGAAGGGGGAAGCTGGAGGGGCCGGGGAGAGCCCAAGTAGGTGCAGAGTTTATAATCTCATAGCAGGGCCCAGGGGCCCTAGGACTCCATCCCCAAGCCTGAGGGGCTGGTCAGAAAGTCTGTGGATGCTGGAGGTGAGAGGAAGCAGAGCTGTCTCCTGGTGTTTTAAAAATCTATCAGCCTCTCACATCAAATTAAAATGTAAATAGCAGCTGGTCTGGGCAGGACCTAGGGGTGACAGGAGCCGGCCTGCGAGTAATTTCACAGACGGGAAGCGGTTCCATCAGATTCTGACAACTGTCTTGTTTCTGAAATTGATTTCCTCTCCCCTCGCCTTGCTGCCCCAGGAGGGCCCTGGAGCGCAGGGAGGGGGTTGAGTCCACTGCGGTAGGGCAGGGCAGCCAGTGCCTTTCTCCTCGCTGTGGCTCCTGCCAGTAAAGCCCCATCAGGCCCAGGAGGAGGAAATCTTGGATTTCTGCAAGGCTCTAAGGCCACAGGAGAGGTGCCCAGGGCCTAGGATCCTGCATCCTTCCCACAAGTACATGCTAGGTCCTGAGCAGCATGCTTGTACCCCAGAGAGTCTCTCAATCAGAGATAAGGACACGGCAGTATGACATGCACCGTGCCAGGAACGCTTGATGCCCACAAGAGGGGTATCTGCAGTGACACGGAGTGTCAGGGGAGGGCCTTGGGAGTCATCAGGAAGCCCCTTTGGGTTCTACCAGGGTTTGCCCCAATCTGGCCCAGTGCTGGAGGTTGCCAGCAGGGTTGTAAAGCTCTAATCAGACTGGGCCAGCTCCCCCAGGACCTCC
Organism: Nanger dama; assembly: GCA_917880005.1. Classification (NCBI taxonomy): domain Eukaryota; kingdom Metazoa; phylum Chordata; class Mammalia; order Artiodactyla; family Bovidae; genus Nanger; species Nanger dama. Next base: position 28,406,599 of record CAKJTW010000014.1, on the reverse strand, counting down.
CACAGGACCCCAGGGAAGAACCCACCCTCCCCACCTAGAGCAGTTGTGTGTTCGGGGCAGCTCACCCACTTGGGTCTCCCTGATGCTCTCAAGCCTGGCCTCTCCCTGTTGCCCAGTCCCCAGAGAATCTCCCACCACACCCTTCTTTGGAAAAGAAATTAGGTTTCCTTGGCTGTTAATTGAATTACACTGCAGGAAAGCAGAGAAGTTGTATCTCATTAAAGCCTCCTGTGTCCTACTGGGGCTCTGTGTTTCCTCTGTGGCTGCTATTAGCGCTTGTCATGTAGAACTCAGCCCTGTGTGTACAGCCCCCCCTCCCCTGACTCTCCTGCCCATCTCTTGCTTGGAAAGTGAGGCTGGTAAGTCTTATTTCTCATGGTCATTGGTAGTGGTGGCTAGTGAGCAATGAACCAAGAGGCCAGAGCATCCATCAGATAGCCTGCTCCATCAGGGGTACTGTGGGCATAGGGAGGCCGTGGCGCTTGGTCAAGAAATACATTGGGACCCAGGCTTTAGAGCTGGGGAACAATAACAGTACCTACCCCAGATGACTTAATTCATCTAAAATACTAGAATACTGCCAGCACGCAGTACAAGGACATTCTCAGTAAAAAGCAGCCATAAAAATGTGTGTGTGTGTGTGTGTGTGTGTGTGTGTGTGTGTGTGTGTGTGTAGAGGGAGGGTTTGCTTTTGTAATGCAGGGCTGTGGGCAGATATGTGTTAGACAATTACATCAGGCTGTTGACATGCAACTGACAACTACATCAGGTTACACGTGTGTCACACAACCTGTGAGTTTGCAGTAAAAGCATCGAATGTAGGCTGTGAGGGTGACTGTGACGGTCCTTTGGGGGCGTGTTTTTAACATTGTCTGTGTGCAATGCACACATTGCATATATGTGCCCCTCCAGGTGGCTACACCTGAACATCTCTCTTGGGACTTCTCTGGGTCTGCCTTCAACCCAGAAAGTGCTCTAGGGCACAGCCGGGTCTCGGTGCAGTGAGGGTTCAATTGTGTTTACCAGTGTGATTCAGTGGAGCAGAGAGACATTCTGATCCAGAGCAAGAAGCAAGGGGGAGACCAGGGGACTGGAGAGCAGATGGGACGGGGCAACTATTGCCCTGGGCTCCTCTCTGTTAGGGGGCTGCCTCATTAAGTGCAGCAGCCACGAAGGCGGAGGCCCCCAGGGTGTGACTCAGGAGGGCATCCAGGACCTGCGAGTCCTGGACAGGGTCTGGGAGGAGGGCGCAGCAGCAGAGTCCTGTCTGTGGTTGACAGGCAGACTGCGGAGGACAGGAAGGAAAGAGGAGGCAAGTCCCCTGTTTCTTGCCCAGGACGAGGGGCTGCAGACCCCTATAAGCAAGAAGAGCTTGCCCAGTGAGCCAGACTGCCCACCACCTTTCATCTCTCCTGAAACCTGGACATCCACAGGGGCCCAAAGCGTGAGCATCTCTCCAGGCCTCGCTGGAATCTTCTCTGTGCTGCCTAGTCTGTCTAGTGTGGGGAGCTCACTGCCTCTGCTGCAGCCCTTTCCCTGAACAGCAAACACCCCTGAAAAACTGCTTCTCAGGCCAAGCAAGAGGCTTGCCTTCTCCCTTTGTAAAGAGCTGTTGTTTTCAGCCTCCCTTCAAACTGCATGAGGTCTGTCTGTCTTCCTGATCACACTCCAGCTTGTCAATGTCCTCCATCAAGTAGAGAGCCCAGAATGAGATATGATGCTTCACAAGTGATCTGGAGCTTGTCATTCTATGTTCTGAAGACCTGAGAACTAGTTTTCATGGCATCAGCTCACATTCCACCATTAGTATTAGAGCTTCATGTGTTAAGAGTCATCTCTTCCCTAATATCTCTAATAGTAGAGATTGAAAGTGAAAGTTGTTCAGTCATGTCTGACTCTTTGTGACCCCATGGACTACACAGTCCATGGAATTCTCCAAGCCAGAAAACTGGAGTGGGTAGCCTTTCCCCTCTCCAGGCGATCTTCCCAACCCAGGGTACGAACCCAGGTATCCCACATTGCAGGTAGATTTTTTACCATCTGAGCCACAAGGGAAGCCCAAGAATACTGGAGTGGGTTCACTTCACTTCAGTTGCTCAGTTGTGTCCAACTGTTTGCAACCCCATGAATCGCAGCACGCCAGGCTTCCCTGTCCGTCACCAACTCCTGGAGTTCACTCAGACTCACCTCCATCGAGTCAGTGATGCCATCCAGCCATCTCATCCTCTGTCGTCCCCTTCTCCTCCTGCCCCCAATCCCTCCCAGCATCAGTATCTTTTCCAGTGAGTCAACTCTTCACATGAGGTGGCCAAAGTACTGGAGTTTCAGCTTTAGCATCATTCCTTCCAAAGAAATCCCAGGGCTGATCTCCTTCAGAATGGACTGGTTGGATCTCCTTGCAGTCCAAGGGACTCTCAGGAGTCTTCTCCAACACCACAGTTCAAAAGCATCAATTCTTTGGTGCTCAGCCTTCTTCACAGTCCAACTCTCACATCCATACATGACCACTGGAAAAACCATAGCCTTGACTAGGCAGACCTTTGTTGGAAAAGTAATGTTTCTGCTTTTGAATATGCTACCTAGGGTGGTCATAACTTTTCTTCCAAGGAGTAAGTGTCTTTTAATTTCATGGCTGCAATCACCATCTGCAGTGATTTTGGAGCCCCCAAAAATAAAGTCTGACACTGTTTCCACTGTTTCCCCATCTATTTCCCATGAAGTGATGGGACCGGATGCCATGATCTTTGTTTTCTGAATGTTGAGCTTTAAGCCAACTTTTTCACTCTCCTCTTTTACTTTCATCAAGAGGCTTTTTAGTTCCTCTTCACTTTCTGCCATAAGGGTGGCGTCATCTGCATATCTGAGGTGATTGATATTTTTCCCGGCAATCTTGATTCCAGCTTGTGTTTCTTCCAGTCCAGCGTTTCTCATGATGTACTCTGCATATAAGTTAAATAAGCAGGGTGACAATATACAGCCTTGATGTACTCCTTTTCCTATTTGGAACCAGTCTGTTATTCCATGTCCAGTTCTAACTGTTGCTTCCTGACCTGCATACAGATTTCTCAAGAGGCAGGTCAGGTGGTCTGGTATTCCCATCTCTTTCAGAATTTTCCACAGTTTATTGTGATCCACACAGTCAAAGGCTTTGGCATAGTCAATAAAGCAGAAATAGATGTTTTTCTGGAACTCTCTTGCTTTTTCCATGATCCAGCGGATGTTGGCAATTTGATCTCTGGTTCCTCCGCCTTTTCTAAATCCAGCTTGAACATCAGGAAGTTCACAGTTCACGTATTGCTGAAGCCTGGCTTGGAGAATTTTGAGCATACTTTACTAGCATGTGAGATGAATGCAATTGTGCTGTAGCTTGAGCATTCTTTGGCATTGCCTTTCTTTGGGATTGGAATGAAAACTGACCTTTTCCAGGCCTGTGGCCACTGCTGAGTTTTCCAAATTTGCTGGCATGTTGAGTGCAGCACTTTCACAGAATCATCTTTCAGGATCTGAAATAGCTCAACTGGAATTCCATCACCTCCACTAGCTCTATTGTGATGCTTTCTAAGGCCCACTTGACTTCACATTCCAGGATGTCTGGTACTCTAAACCATCATGCTTATCTGGGTCATGAAGATCTTTTTGTACAGTTCTTCTGTTTATTCTTGCCACTTCTTCTTAATATCTTCTGCTTCTGTTAGGTCCATACCATTTCTGTCCTTTATCAAGCCCATCTTTTTTTTTTTCCCTTTTCTTTTATTTATTTTTTTAATGCTTTATTCTACATTACAATACTGTATTTGTTTTGCCATACATTGACATGAATCAGCCACAGGTGTACACGATCTCCCAATGTCGAAGCCCCCTCCCACCTCCCACCCCATATCATCTCCCTGGATCATCCCGTGCACCAGCCCCAAGCATCCTGTATCCTGTATTGAACATAGACTGGCACTTCGTTTCTTATATGATGTATACCTATTTCAATGCCATTCTCCCAAATCATCCCACCCTCTCCCTCTCCCTCAGAGTCCAGGAGTCTGTTCTATACCTCTGTGTCTCTTTTGTTGTCTCACATACAGGGTCATCATTACTATCTTTCTAAATTCCATATGTATGTGTCAGTATACTGTATTGGTGTTTTTCTTTCTGGCTTACTTCACTCTGTATAATTGGCTCCAGTTTCATCCATCTCATTAGAACTGAGTCAAATTTATTCTTTTTAAGGGCTGAGTAATACTCCATTGTGTATATGTACCACAGCTTTCTTATCCATTCATCTGCTGATGGACATCTAGGTTGTTTCCATGTCCTGGCAATTATAACAATGCTGCAGTGAACATTGGGGTACATGTGTCTCTTTCAATTCTGGTTTCCTCAGTGTGTATGCCCAGCAGGGGGATTGCTGGATCATAAGGCAGATCTATTTGCAATTTTTAAGGAATCTCCACACTGTTTTCCATAGTGGCTATACTAGTTTGCATTCCCACCAACAGTGTAAGAGGGTTCCCTTTTCTACACATCCTCTCCAGCATTTATTGCTTGTAGACTTTTGGATTGCAGCCATTCTGACTGGTGTGAAATGGTACCTCATTGTGGTCTTGATTTGCATTTCTCTGATAATGAGTGATGTTGAGCATCTTTTCATGTGTTTGTTAGCCATCCGTATGTCTTTTTGGAGAAATGCCTATTTAGTTCTTTGGCGCATTTTTGATTGGATCGTTTATTTTTCTGGAGTTGAGCTGCATAAGTTGCTTGTATATCTTTGAGATTAGTTGTTTGTCAGTTGTTTCATTTGCTATTGTTTTCTCCCATTCAGAAGGCTGTCTTTTCACCTTGCTTATAGTTTCCTTTGTTGTCCAGAGGCTTTTAATTTTAATTAGATCCCATTTGTTTATTTTTGCTTTTATTTCCATTATACTGGGAGGTGGATCATAGAGGATCCCGCTGTGATTTATGTCGGAGAGTGTTTTGCCTATGTTCTCCTCTAGGAGTTTTATAGTTTCTGGTCTGATTTAGATCTTTAATCCATTTTGAGTTTATTTTTGTGTGTGGTGTTAGAAAGAGATCTAGTTTCATTCTTTTACAAGTGGTTGACCAGTTTTCCCAGCACCACCTGTTAAAGAGACTGTCTTTATTCCATTGTATATTCTTGCCTCCTTTGTTGAAGATAAGGTGTCCATAGGTGTGTGGATTTATCTCAGGGCTTTCTATTTTGTTCCATTGATCTATATTTCTGTCTTTGTGCCAGTACCATACTGTCTTAATGACTGTGGCTTTGTAGTAAAGCCTGAAGTCAGGCAAGTTGATTCCTCCAGTTCCATTCTTCTTTCTCAAGATTGCTTTTGCTATTCGAGGTTTTTTGTATTTCCATACAAATCTTGAGATTATTTGATCTAGTTCTGTGAAAAATACTGCTGGTAGCTTGATCAAGCCCATCTTTGAATGAAATGTTCCCTTGGCATCTCTAAGTTTCTTGAAGAGATCTCTAGTCTTTCCCATTCTAGTGTTTTCCTCTATTTCTTTGCATTGATCGCTGAGGAAGGCTTTCTTATCTCTCCTTGCTATTCTTTGGAACTCTGCTTTCAGATGGGTGTATCTTTCCTTTTCTCCTTTGCCTTTAGCTCAGTTTCTTCATTTGTGAAAGGAAGGGTCTGTGTAGATCATCTGTGTGCTTAGTCACTCAGTTGTGTCCAACTCTGCGACCCCAGAGACTGTAGCCCACCAGGCTCCTCTGTGCATGGGAATTCTCTAGACAAGAATACTGGAGTGGGTTGCCATTCCCTTCTCAAGGGGGTCACCCAACCCAGGGATCGAAGCCACATCTCCCACATTGCAGGGTCACTCTTTACCATCTGAGCCACCGGGGAAGCCCATGGATCTCTATACCCATGCCCTTCATTAGAGACAAAATGCAAGCTGGCTATATAATTGAAAATCTTCTGGTTGTCGCATATTCAAAAAGTAAAAAGAAACAGGTGAGATTCACTGTGATAGTATATTTTATGTAACCCAGTATATCTAAAATATTAACGTGTGATCAACATATTTAGGAGCTGTTTTACATTCTTTTTCTTTTCTTCCTGTGTTTTTGAAATCCAGGATACACTTCACATCACAGCACAACCTACTTTGGACCGGCCATGTTTCTAAAGGTGCATAGCCAAGAGCCATGTGGCTAGTGGCTGCTACAGTGACCGCTATCTGGGTTCTGCAATTCTAAGACTTTGTGGTTCTGTAAAATAGCTGGCAAGTGACATCTTAAGGTGTGCATGTATTTATCTGATGCCTTTCTCAGAACAGGAGAGGGACATGAGACCCTTAGGGTGGGAACAGTATCCAGGTTTCTTGAGGAGCTGCTACATGGCAAGCACTTCATATATACAGACCCTGATTGCCCCCATAACAGCTCTGCGGGATTAATACCCATGTCTTCACATCACAGATGGTGAGTCTGAGGCTTGGAGAAGTCAAGTTGCCTGTGTTAAAGACCTCACAGCTGGGTAGAAATACATCCACTTGGCCCCCAAGCTCTTCAAGCTGGGGGAGTCCACAGAAGCAGTCTCCTCTTCTTGACAGATGGGCTCCCCTGAACCTGCCCTGAGCTGTGGGGCTCTGAGAACACTGGGTCTGCTGTGTGCTGCTCTTTGCCATAACAGTGGTGAAGAGAGCCCACCCCTGACCCCAGGTGCAGTTAATGCTCAGGGCTGAAGGACTGGTTAGGCTCTTGAGGTCTTGTTGTCGCTGCTTGTCTCTATGTCTGTCTCTTAACAAGCCTGCGTGGGGAAGACTCTGTGAGGCAGGACTGGCATGTATGGATGCGCAGGCTGTGAATTGCTCAAAGGTGCATAGCCTAAGGGGCAGGTAGAGTCTGGAACCCAGTTCCTACTCTACTGGCCAAGCTGTGGCTCCCGGCACCATGGGGCAACCAGCCAGAGGAATGCCTTTGCAGTTCATACACAGGCCCTGGACAGGCAGGTGCAGCCCTACCTGGAGAGCAAAACAGGGGTGAACTGCCAGCTTCTCACCTGGTACAGAGCCTTGAAGTCCTCCTACCAAAGAAAGACTCATCCTTTCCCCTTCTACCTTGGGCCTCTGACCCATGCTGAGGCTTGACCATGCCCCCACCCTCTACACACACACACACACACACACACACCCCCTTGTCATGAACCTCCCCCGCCCCGGCCTCCTCTTCAGTTTCAGCAGCAGCCTCTTGATAGCAGGGACTCCTCTTGCCTAGGGGCTAAGCCCTCTTGCCTAAGGGGCTGAGCCTCTCAGGGCTCAGGCCTCCCAGGGGTGCCAGCTCACAGGCTCTGACCATTCACGTCTGAGAAGCAGAAACAGCCCTAAGGCCCCTCCCTACCCCCACATCTGGGCATTTTAGTCCTTCAGGAAAAATGGAGGCTTCTGCAATGCAAGGCCCGACTTGTTGATGTAAAATCTTACTCTATATTCCACCCAGGTTTATACGAGTGAATTATGCAAATCTTTGATGGAAAAATATTCCTCCGCACATCCTTGAGAGTGTAAAACCTTAGTCAATAATTCATACTCGCATGTCTCTGACTGCAGGCTTTTTCTTCATTATAACTTGCACCTCGTTATTTGTCTTCCAAGTTTTATTGTATATCTTGGTGTAATGCCGTGCATTATAAAATTTATCTGCTTCATTATTTGATGAGCCAGGATTGTACTAAGATGTTGGTGTAGTGGCTGGGGGACCAGGACTGCCTTCAGGATCCAGCCGCATGTGAGAGAAGGTAGAGGAGGTGGCTGGCTGCATGGTGACTTCAGGGGACACTAGAAACCACCCTTCATCTGCCATGCACTGCCTGGCATCCCAGGCCACACCATTACAGCGCCTTGCCTTCATACCTTTCTCCAAAGGCTTATTTGTCCTTAGAAGTTAGATGACCCTGGAGAGTATGCTGGGAAGAATGTTGTCTGAGTAGGTGTCTAAAACTGGAGAGAAAGGAATTCCCTGATGGTCCAGTGGTTAGGACTCTGAGCTTCCACTGCAGGGGTCCTGGGTTCCATCCCTGGTCAGAGAACTAAGATCCTGCATGCCCAGCCAAAAAAAAAAAAATAAAATAAAACAAAACAAAACTGGAGGGCAGAGAATTCCTGAGGATGGTAGGAGGGAAAGGAATGGGCAGCCACTGAAGTGGATCAGGGGTGCAGTTCCTGGAGGGGAGCACGCAGGGTGGGGAGCATAAAGAGAGAGAAGACAGAGTTTCCTCTTGTGCCATAACCCAAGCAGGCCAGTGAGGAGAGGATGCTCAGTGTGAGCAGAGGTCCTCCCCTAACGGCAGGGGTGGAGAATGCTGTCCAATTCTTGTAGTCAACCGCAGCACCCCCTAATGTGTCTACTCTAGCATGGCTCATGGGTCCTCCTAGGAAGAGTCCTGGGGACCTGTACTCTAAGAAGCAAGGTCTCCTGGGAAATTGGTGAGGAAATGGCAAGGACAAGGACGGTCCTCCAGCTGTACTGGATCTCTTACCTCTCTGGGAACTGCCTTGCACATCGCTGCCTCTGGGCCTTTGTTCCAGCAGTTTCCACCCCCAGGGTCCCCCTTGCCTCTGCTCTCCCCCTTTGTATCACTGCACGTCAGATGGTGAGCAGTTCTCCTAGCACAGTGCTTAGCAATCTTTCCTGGAGCTGCTGTGGTGCTATCTATTCTCACCACTGTAACAAAGCTCCCGGAGGTCAGGTTTGTTCTGCTCACTCATAGCTCCAAAACCCAGTGTAGCCCTGGTGCCTAGTAGGTACACCATCAGTGTTTGTTGAATGGCTGGGTGATGCCCTTGCAAATGCTCCTTCGCCAAAATCAATTTCTCCTATTACCTCCCTGAAAAACTCAGATTTTCTTCATGTTCATGTTGCTCAAGCAGGCCTCTACCTCTGCACCCCCTTACCCACTCCTCCCGGGAGACAAGGATCCTGGGGCCAAGACCATCTTTCCCTCTGTCCTACCTTCCTCCTGTTGCTGGTGCTCAGGCCCAGAGGAGGGTCCAGAATGAGAGGCCTCTGCTCATGGCAGTGGGAGGCTCTCCTGATGGCCAGCCAGGGCCTTGGTTGTTTCCAAGACGATTATTTTCAGGTCAGTGGTGACAGAGTAGGGGAACCTATTAATGCACTTGTAGGATTTAATTATGATGCTGCTGGCCAGGGTTTTCTGTTGCATTTTGTTGGGAAGAACTGGGGAGTTTCTCAGCTGCCTGGGAGGGCCCTGCTATCTAGAAGCAGGGGCTAAACCAGCTGACCTCTGTGAGAGCTTGAGCCATGGACACAAAGCAGAGCCCTCAGGCATGTCATCTGGGGTCACAGGCCTCCCTGTCGAAGGTGCATGGATCCAGTTCAAGGGATCCATGAATTGGGGCTGGGGTAAAATGGCATTTTTTTTTCACTAACTTCTAACTGAAATTTTGTACTTCCATTCTGAACCATAAGCAACAAACCACAGTGGTAGCAGCACCTGTGACTGTGATTAATAGGTATTTTCGCATCACAGCTGTGGCAGATATCTGAAAATATCATTCATACTCATCACTATTATGAAATTTGTTCTAATATAACTCAGCACTAGATCTTATTTCATAAAGAATAGTGAAGAATGTATATTATGTGATGAACTATATCAAAAGTTTGCTTTTGAATGTTATTTGTATAACCATATTTAGGTATATCTGGTTTCCTTTGTCATTTTATGTATGATATGCATTTCAGAGGATTCTGTTTATTGCCTTAAAGTGAATGAATGAATAGATAGACTGATTTGAGAAGGGGTCCATGGAATATCAGAACCCCTTATGAAGACAGAGGCTGCCCAGGTCATGGGTGGGCGGGGGAGAAGGGGACAGACAGTGAGGTTTTCTGTACCCACCTCCAACCATTATTAGACCCTTTTCCTAGGGCAGATGGGGCTTCTCTAGTGGCTCAGTGGTAAAGCATCCAGCTGGCCAATGCAGGAGACTCTGGTTCCATCTCTGGGCTGGGAAGGTCCCCTGGAGAAGGAAATGGCAACCCACTCCAATATTCTTGCCTGGGAAATCCCATGGACAGATGAACCTGGCGGGCTACAGTTTGTGGGGTCGCAGAACAGACACCACTGAGCAACTGAACAGCAACACTTGGACAGAAGTGCTCCGGGGAGAGGGGCAACCACTGGGCGGGGGGCAGCCACGGGATGGGGTCATCCAGGGGCCCAGGGTAGTCAGGGGGCGGGGCAGCCAGGGGCGGGGCCTCTGCACTGGGCAAGTGCCCTCCCAGGGCTGGTTTTCCCCACTCACTGGAACCTCCTACACCTCCTCCCTTCCCCAGTCCCAGCCATGATCACCTCCCACCCCAACACCACCATCGCCATCAAGGGCCATGCCAAGGAGGCTCAACTGCACAGCACGAGGCGAGCGGCCCATCATTATACGCTGGGAGAAAGGGGACACAGTCATCGACCCCGACCGCGTCATGCGGTATGCCATCGCCACCAAGGACAACGGCGATGAGGTTGTCTCCACACTGAAGGTAAGCACCCATGCCCGTCTCCAGGGGGAACCCGACTCTCAGAAAGTAGGGAGCCCACAGCTATTGCATCTGAATCCAAGAGAGGTAAACAGGAGTCTGGGAGCCCCACCCTGAAAAGTACCTCTCCTTTCCTACCTATTTCATTCACCCACCAGCCTATGCCTTGAGCCTCATCCTGTCTTCTTCCTGACAACTCTACACTTTTAATGTATGGGATCCTCAGCCACGCCCTCCATCTCCCCTCCTTCCTGGACCCCTGGGATCCTCCCTCCATCCTAGGACCCTTCAGTGCCCCCTCTCTCGTGTACCTCTAGCCCCCTCCCTCCTAGAACCCCTCAGCCTCTCCCTGCACAGACTCTTCCACACTTCCATCCATTGAACTTTCTGGGAAGAGGAACTCTTGACAAACCCTGGGTGGGTCCCCTCCGAGAAGAAGGTGGTCTTGCTGATCCCCCACTAGATGGGCCCCCTTCAGCAGATGGGCTCTAAAAGACTCTCCCCATTCCTTCCTCTCTCCACACCCTCCACCCCCCACACCTGGCTCCCAGCTCAAGCCTGCTGACCGTGGGGACTCTGTGTTCTTCAGCTGCCATGCCATCAACTCATATGGGGAGGACCGAGGCTTGATCCAGCTCACTGTACAAGGTACCCACCTGCCCACGGCCCCAGCCCCTCCTCTGGGCCCCGGTGCTCACTGCCAACTCCCTTCAAGAGTGGGGGACACTCCACACCCAGGGGCGGTGACAGGAAACAGCTCTGGGGAAAAGCCTCAGTCCACTCTCCCTGCTGCCCAGAGTGGTGCCACAGGGTCCCTCCAGGACACTGCAGACAGTGGGGTCTGTGATGGCTGCAGCCCCCATGGAGCACACTGTTGCCCCCAGAAGTGGGGGACCTGGATGTGTGGGCCCGGACCATGGGGGAGGTGTGAGGAGGGAAAGTCAAGATGGAAAACCTGGGAGCTCTGCATGGAGGGAAGCAGGCCATCAGCTGTGAGGGGTCCCTCTAAAAGGGGCTGAGGGAAGAGAGGGGAACAGAGCGGAGACTCAGCATGCCCGCCTCTGCCTCTGAGCCCTGCTGCCAGGCTCCTCCACCCCCATGCTGCCTTGCCCAAACTCCAGGGCTCAGGACCCTCAGATAGACCCTTGTGTCACCAATCCTCCCAGCACAGATCCCTTGATCTCTGCAGAGGGTCAGCAGGAGGCTAAGCTCTCTGCTGCCATCCTCACCCCTGCCCCCTTCCCTTGCCACTCCCTAGAGCCCCCCGACCCCCAGAGCTGGAAATCCGAGAGGTGAAGGCCCGGAGCATGAACCTGCGCTGGACCCAGCGATTTGACGGGAACAGCATCATCACGGGCTTTGACATTGAGTACAAGAACAAAACAGGTAGGTGAGGGCTCAGCCCACCACAGCACCTTGCACCACCTGCCTGGACAGTGTCCCTCCAGTGGGACGGCCCCTGGCTGTCAGGGCTGCCCATCTCAGACAGACACACAAGCCCTTGTGTCTTCCAAAGGGAGGGACATTGGTCAGGTTAGGAAACCAGGGGGCAGGTGGAAGGACCTCTCCAGGAGGAAATGTCAGTCCCTTCTTCCCAGGACTGACCCTGGGCGGATCCATAGGGTGGTCTGATTTAAAGCAACTTAAAAGGCCCTGAGCCAGGAGCTACTGGCTGTATCTGTGGGGTCAGAGACATCACAGTTTCACTGGGTCATCTAGGCACTCCGGGTTTGGGGTGATGGGGTTGCTTGGGAGTCAGAAAAGCTGGTCTTTCCCAAGAATGAGTCACTGGAGAGGCAGGAGTCCCTGGAAAGTTTAGATCTAAGTTTCTTCTTCTTAGAAGCCTTCCAAAACCCCTCCCTTGGGACTCTATTAATAGCTTCTCAGAGGTTGCCCCTCCCTTGGGACTCTATTAATAGCTTCTAAGAGGTTGCCTTCCACTGTGAAACCACTTAGAGCAAAGTGAACAATGGACCCCCTATGTCTCTGGGAAAACCAGGGACCCACAATCAAGTGGTAAGAATGGCAATGAGGGGACAGATGACCTGGATAAGAGGCCAAGCCATAGGTGATCACGTTTGTATCTGCGTGACTATTTCTAAAAGATACAGGCAACAGGGGGCTGCCCCATAAAGGGCCCCAGGGTGGCTTCAGTGCAGGTGAGACAAGGAGAAACATACCCCTCCTCTTGGGTCCTTTCATACTTTCAGAATTCAAGACCATAAGCCCATATAAGCCTTTCAAAATAATTTTAAAATAAAACACAGAAAGCAAATCTGGAAAACTGAAGCCTCTCCAGCTGCCCTTCTCCCACCAACTCCAACTCATCTTCCAGGCCTCAGCATAGATCCAAGGTTTTGTTTCCTCGAAAGCCTTCCAGACCCTTCCCCTCTTCCTTAGCACAGCACACAGTCATTGGCTAGCTGACTGTCTGCTCCACCAAAGTGTTAGCCCCAGGATGGCATCCACAGCTGTGTTTACCTCTTAAGAAGCCGCTCTGTCCAGGGCACTGGGTTCATCATTCTTGATGCAGATTTCTACAGGAAGGAGCCCTTCCCTCAGAAGCTTACAGTCTAACTGGGGAGAGAAGTCAGCTCAGAGCCAGACCTCCCAAGGTCACTGTCAGTGCAGGAGGGCCACAGAGAGAAGAGGGTGCTTCAAAGACAAGGGTCATCAAAGCAGCATCTCTCCCATCCTTGCAGATGCTGCCTTGAGTTGGGAGAAGATGGGGAGCTAACGGGGCCCAGACTCAGGGAGAGGGACAGGGCCTAACCCCAGCAATGTGCAGTGCACTCCAGGGAGTGGCATGTCTAACAGAGGGTTCACAGACCCAGTGGTGCTAGTGGTAAGGAATCCGCCTGCCAATGCAGGAGACGTGGGTTTGATCCCTGGGTCGGGAGGATCCCCTGGAGGAGGAAATGGCAACCTATTCTAGTACTCTTGCCTGGAGAATCCTATGGACAGAAGAACCTGGCGGGCTACAGTCCAAGGAGGCACAGAGAGTTGGACATGCCTGAATGACTAAGCACACAGACCCAGTTTCTGGGTTTTTAGTCTTATTAGACTAAAAGTGCTCTGGGCTCCAGGTTGGGAGGGGGCCTCTGGACTGAGCTTTTATTTCCTTGGGGAAGGTCATTGAAAGCCACTAGCCATGTCTATGGTCCTAGTGAGAGACTTAAGCAACACGGCACCTTGGCAGGGGTCATCAGGCGTCAATGGGGAGGAGGGGAGTCCAAGAAGCAAGTGAGCAGGCTGCCGCTGTCCTGTAGCTGGGACAGGTGATGAGCAGGGGCCGGGCAGCGGTGCAGGCAGGGCACAGAGAGGAGAGGAAGCCCACTGGGCTCATTTTACATCTCAGGGCTTCCCAAGGCTGGGCACAAGCTTCCTAGGAGCCAGACAAGAAGGGGCAGGTCTGTCCTTAGCCAGCATCTCCCTGCCTGGTTGATGTAGCTGGCAGGGCTCCGTTCCTGTTGGGGGAGTGGATGCCTGGGCTGTCACTCGGGCCCCTCCTCTACTGCTCATTGGGACTGCCTCCCCTGCCCTCCTCCCCCGTGCTGCCCCATTGCCCACTGTCTCCCTCCTCCACTGACCACCTTCTAATGTGTGGAAACCTTTCCTGGGGCGCTGCTCAGCCAGGCGAAGCTGAGAACATCACACATCTGGAGGGCTGTGCAGAAGGAGAGATGGGCAGGGAAGATGCTATTTTCAGAGCTCATCCACATCTTCCCCCAGCCCTGTCTGGCTCTCCTGAAAGAGGAGGAACCATCATACCCACCCCAGCACCAGGGTACCAGGATGGATGGAAGGGAGAGGGGAGGGTAATGAAACTCAGCCTCAGACTCTCCCATCCACAGGAGCTTTGCACCTGTTAAAAAGAAAAAAAAAATCACAGGATCAAGAGCCCAGAGAAGCTGGGCTGGTCCTTCTTCTGGTCTTCAAGTTGGCCTACTCTGGGCCATGCCACTCAGACAGGCATCTATGCTGGCATTTAGGAAAAGGAGTCCCGTGGGAACTGGGGAGCATTGCCACTGGAGTCAGGCAGAGGCTGTGAACACAGCATCGCTTCCTCATCTGGGAGGTGGAAATAGTAATGCATGTCTTGTGGGATTGTTTTGAGGACTGAAGAGCAAGCAGCTAGCATGGGGCCGTAGTTCCTCTCCTCCTTCTAACTGAAATAGCTCGTGCAGCAGTTTATAGTCCTGGGGGACTTGCAGGCTGAAATGTGTGTCTGTCAGTCAGCAGCATGTATTGAGTGCCAGTAATTTTGTTGCAGAGTCATGCATCAGCCATGTGGTAGAAAAGAGAAAGAACCAGGAGACAGAGCATTGCCCTTGGAGCTCATCATGCAGTTGCAGTGAGAATGTACAGAGATGTACACACACTTGAGCGCACACACGCACACACATACACACATGCAGGTACTTTCAGGACTGTTACAAAGCACTCTCCAATCACATGTAATATGCCACAAACGAAATTACGTGACAACTGAAAAAGGTATCCTAGGGAACGGATGGATGACTCAGAGAAAGGAGGGGCATGTGCGTGTGCGTGTGTGTGTGCGTGTGCAGGTAGATCTTCTGCCTGTGTGGAGGATAGTAGAACAAGAACAAGTTTCAAAGCAGAAGACTTGGGTTGACCAAGTGTCAGGGTTGTGTGATCTTTAGCAAGCTACTTAAGGTCTTTGTGCATCTCTGTCAGTACAGACAATGGCACATAATCCAAAGTGGCTGCGAGGAATACGTGAGCATGAAGATTTATGTGCCCGTGCCTAACACAGAGCCTGGCGCACAGGTCCCCATGCTGCGACTCCTGTCCCTTCCCTCTCCCTCTTGCCCCAGACTGCACCCTCCTATGGCTGGAACATGTGTCCCTGACCCCCTTCTTTGTCACAACTGCGCTTTGCCAGGCTTTCTGCCATGTTGCTCATCATGCTAATTTTCCCAGGAAATTACCACGTCTGCCCTTTCTAAGCCATCGTGCTCACGCTGGCTTCTCCTGGCCCTAGGCAGCAGAGTAATAATACATGAATGCTGAATGATAAATAGCACCGTCCACACAAATCTATCAGACAGCGCTGCGCAGATTTAAAAATGCAGACACCACATTTTGCCCCTATTTTCCAAGCAAGGAGCAGGGATGGGTTCTTTGAGGATGGGCCAGAAGGCAGCCTCATGGTGGGAGCCACCAGCCATCGTGGGCTGAGCCAGCCCCATGCGGCATGGTGTTGTGTGGGAGTGGGGCTGCCAGAGGGTCTGGTGTTGGGATGTGATGAGTGGTCGTGGTGATCCTGGAAACCCCTTCTTGGTGCAGTGGAGATCACCGTGGTGGGCTCAGAGCTGTGATGCAAGGAGGAAATCAGAGATGCAGGATGGACTTGTTTCCCCAGCACAGGCAGCTGAATGCTCCAGATGTGGCTTTTGTCCAAACGCTCCCCCTTCTACAGTGAATGTGTCTCCTGAAATACCAAAGCCCCCAGGTCCCCTCCCAGCAAGCAGCCCCCTGACTAGAAGGCACTGACATCTCCCCAGCCGCTTCCTTATTTTTTAAGAAGAATATTTTGCATCATAAACCCTTTGATGAAGAAAGGGAGAGAGAGCCCTTAATGAAATATGTTAATCTGGGTAAGCCAGGCTCATATGAAAGGGAATATTAAAAGAGACAATATTCACCAAAGCCAGCTCAGTACTCTGAGAGCTGAAAAGGAAAGGGAAGAAAATAGGGCCACTGATTTCAGCTATTCAGGTCAGAGAGATGGCAGCGATCAAGTTTGGAAAATCAGCGAGAGACCTCCAAATTTGACTCTGATGCATGAGCCTGCAGGGGCTGTGGGGAGAGAGCTGTTTTGTGCCAACATCAAAGGTGATTTGTGAACACAAGAACAAATCCACCTGCAAATGGCTGGCAATTGCAGAAAAAGGGGGCCACTCTCTGGGATCCCCCAGTCTTCCTATGATTGGCAGCTAGGGAGGAGGCAAGCAAGGGAAAAGCAAAGGGTATTTACTGTGACTGCAAAATGTGGAGGAACTACAAGTCCAACATCCAGGACCACAAAATGGGCTCTGATCTAAAACCAACAGTAGGTTTTAAGTGCCCAGCCTGTGCCAAGTGGGTGAGATGGGCAAAGTTGTAGATAAGGTTCCTGCCTTCAGGGAGCTTCTCACTGTATAGATGGAAATAGAAGCCAGGGGTGGGAAAAATGTATGGAGTGAGAGGAGAACATAGGATGGAGCCTTGAAGAACTTGAACCATAAGCTAAGAAAGATGTACCTGCAAAGTAAAGAGATAACCCAAGAGATTAGGAAAAGCTAGAAAGTGAAAGTCACTCAGTCGTGTGTGATTCTTTGTGACCCCAATGACTATACAGTCCATGGAGTTTCTCCAGGTCAGAATAGTAGAGTGGGTAGCTATTCTCTTCTCCAGCAGATCTTCCCAACCCAGGAATCAAACCAGGGTCTCCTGCATTTCAGGTGGATTCTTTACCAGCTGAGCTACCAGGGACTCCCTAGGAAAAGCTAGAGACTATTTTAATAGGCACCCAAGAGAAGAGTGTTTGGGGAAGGGACAGGTGTAAGTGTTGAACATACCTGGAAGGCCAAGTGAGAAACCGGACTTGATTTCTCAATCGGACATGAGTGTCACCTGTACAATAGAGATATGGTGCTGACGTCATAGAAAGGTATGAGGTGTAAATGGTGTCATCGCTGCACCTGGCACATCACAAGTGCTTGGTAAATATTAGCACCTCTTTTTTTAGCCCCTTAGTTTTCAGGCACATCATTTAGGTCTCCTTCCTCTGCCTGCACTCATCAAAAATGAATGCACTGACTCATGATCGCTGTCCCTCTCCTATAAACATGGGCAAATCAAATATGATGTGTGAGCTGGCACCAGTTCCCAGGATGCCACAGAGAGAAGTGAACACCTGTCTCCGCATTACTAACCCATTTCCTCCCAAACCAAAGTGGCACCCTCGGCAGGAAGGAGCCTGCATGTTTGAGACTCTGGCTTAACTTCCCAGCCCCAGTGACTTTTGGGCAGTTGGGGTGTTTTGAAAAGACAAGGAGAATAAACAGCTTTTCTGAGCATCCACAGTCTGCCATTTATGACTTTGGCTCATGAAACCAAAGAATTAAATGCAAAACTGCAGATGGGGAACTGGGCCAGTGCTCTTCACAGATGCCAAGCTGGTGGGGCTGAAAGAGATGTTTCGAAAAGCATCAAGACCTCAATTAGCCAGAACCTGGGGGATGGGATAGTCTCTTTGGGTGAACTGATCCTCCTGGTTTACCAGGCATTAGCTTAAAAAAGAGTCTTCCTAAAAATTCTAGAATATGCCATCCTCCCTCCCTGATTCAGGGATTAGACTGTAGTGAATATAATTTAATCTTTTCTACTGACAATTTTCAGAATCCTCTACTGTGGATTTAAAAGACATGGAAAATTAGACTGAATAGTCACATCAGGACGTGCCCTGGGAAGATTTTTAAGCCCCACTATCAGCTAGTTTCCTTGTGCTTTGCCTTTTTGTCTCTTTTCAAAGCAAAGTGCCAATCATGTAATCTGGTTATGAATTCTGGGTTTGGAAGGTACTAGCTGAGACATTGCTATAACTGCAACGCCTTTCATTTCTCTCTGGAATCTCCTGGTAGGTGCACAGGAAAAAATACATTGAATGAATGACTGGGTTCCTCTGGAGATGCAGAATATTTACTGTCACAGTATCCCTGAGTGGTATTTATCGGGTATCTTTCACATTCTACGATTTTGCTAAACATTAGTCCTGGAATGGCCTGCCAGTCCCCTGGGTGAATTGGGAACACGTTCATCGCTTTGTTGGCTTCTGACTCTAGACAGTCAGAGACCATTCTCTTGCTGGTGAGAGAGGAAGAGGTTTGCCTAGGGACTCTGCCATTTGGTTTATTCCTCTCAACAGCCTAGGAAACATTCAAGACCACCACCACACAAATGCACAGGAAAAAGAAATACAGAAGCACACACAGAGGAGGAAAAAGGGGGATAAGACTTGGCTTCCCCCATTTGCACTGAAATCTTGGAGGGGGTGTCTCACAGTTACAACACATCACTGATGTGGTGTGAGAGACCAGGAAAGGGGCACTGGCCAGTGAGACCCTAAGAGATAGCAAGCATTGGTGATCTTGGAAGGGGCCATAGGAAACATCTCACCTGAGGCTTCAGTTTACCAGGCGGCCCTGGGTAGAGAAGGATTAAGCTTCCTGATTCCCCAAACAGTGGACTTGCTGTTCCCATCCTCAGGCATCCCTTGACCTCTTGAACTTCATGGAACAGAACAGTTATCTCAGAAATTCTTTTGCTGCAGTCTCTGTAAACAGGACTTCTCTGGGCATCTAGGTTGAGATTGGGATGTTGCTGCTGCTTGAGGCTGGAGAGGGGTCCTGGAGTTTGTCTGGCTGAGGTTAGAAATAGGTGTCCTCTCTCCAGATTCCTGGGACTTCAAGCAGTCCACACGCAACATCTCCCCAACCATCAACCAGGCCAACATCGTGGACTTGCATCCTGCCTCCGTGTACAGCATCCGCATGTACTCCTTCAACAAGATTGGCCGCAGCGAGCCGAGCAAGGAGCTCACCATCAGCACTGAGGAGGCTGGTGAGCATCTCGCCCTGTCACCCCTGCCCATGGGCTCGGAGATCAGGGACATCTGGGGCCCTCTCCCACCCTGTCCATTGGCAGTGGGTTTGCAATTAGAAGAGGAGAGGGGGAGATTCCAAGGTGTGTGTTTGTGTCTCCCTCCGGATCATTGGCGACTCCTATGCCCGACCTTTTCCAAATGCGGTTCTCGATGCAATGCTTTCAGGAGCTGTCCGTGGTTCTGCTCCCACTCCACTGGCCCCAGCCTGTCTGGCAAAGACAGATCTGCAAAGGATGGGAGTACTAATGCCCTGGATTATCTCCTGTGACTTTTGTCATGAAGTTTTCCTGAAAATTTAAGCGAGATTTCCCTTATTGTATTTTCTCTTACCTGTCATTGCAAAATAGAAATTAATACCAAAAAGTACATATACATGTGCGGTTTTACACATCATAATAATAATAAAGCAAAAACTAGTGTAACCAACACTCATTATCACTTCCCAGAGGCCCTCTATATGCCTCTTCTCAACTATTACCCCATCCTTCCCCCTGAAGTAACAAGTATCCCAGCTTCCTTGTTTTCTTTTTCATACATGTCACTAGTATATAGCCATACAGTTTAGTTTTGCCTGTTCTAGTAGAATGTATGTATGAAATAATACTGCATATATTCTCTTGTGTTTTCCTTGTTGTAGTCTAGATTCTTTTTGTGAGCTTCAGTATAGCTGTATGATTTGGCTATTTTCATTCCCCATCCAAGGAATATAAACAGTTGCCGGATTACAGACTCATCAAATGGACAAACTTCTCCCTTTAACTGAAAGGGGAAAAAATGCCAAAATGTTTTCCAAAGTGTTGAACCAACTTTCTCTCCCATGGTTAGTGTATAAAAGTTCCTGACACTTTATATTTTGGTCTGCACTTTGTACTATCAAACTTAAAAAAAAAAAAAATTGCCAGCCTGGTGAATGTGGAGTCATACTTAATAGTCATTATTTGCTATGTTTTCAGCAAATTATGGAGAATGAATAGGAAATTTAAACCCTATGACTGTCTCAAGAGGGACTCAAACAGAAGTTCTCTGCTGCTTTAGACAAGCTTTTCCTTTCTCTGCCTAGCCCTCCAGCTCAAGGATGGGACTGAGGGCACAGGGCTCTTTTCTTCCAAGACGTGACTCATAACGTTGTTTCTCCTGACCCCACCCCCAGCTCCTGATGGGCCTCCCATGGATGTAACCTTGCAGCCAGTGACCTCACAGAGCATCCAAGTGACCTGGAAGGTAAGCAAAGTCGAAAGCATTTCCCCTGAAATGCCTCTCTCTCTTCCCCATCCTTAATCTTCAAATGAAGCCATAACAGACTTGCCAGTGTCTGGTGTCTTGCAATGCCCATGCCTGTTTGTTGATAAATACATGAGGTAGGAGGGATGGAAAGAGAGGAGGATAGAGGAACTGGTCCCCCACTGATCCACACTCCCTTCTCCACCATGGCTTTCTGATGGAGGCCTGTGCTTGGAGTGGGATAAAGAATTTGTCAGCGCCAAGGAGAGATGATTCTTTTACCATGCTGGTCTGTCGTACAAACCCCACAGGTTGTAATATATCTAGAGCTGGAATTGATTTTGTGTACATTTCAAAGGGGATCTATGGATAACAGGAGATGAAATGACAGGGTTATTTCACATTCACCCTTGTCTTGGCCCTGTGACTAGAGATGGGAAGTAGGGTGAAACCATAGCCTGTGTTCTCATGGTCAAGACTTCAACAGGGAGCTTGGTCTTTTCTTGATTTCCTCCTCTGTAAACTCAGGATGAAAAAGTAACTGCTCTCCCTAGCTCTGGGAGAGGGGGAGCTGTAGAGGAAACAAAGCATTACGTGCTGCAGCCATTTCTAAGGGGAAGAAACTTGTGGATCTAGAAGGTATGTGAAGACTCTGTCACTGATAGGAAATCTTAGAGGCAGTTCCACAGCAGGGCAGAGAAACAGCATAACCTTGAGCATGACCGAGGAATGCTTTCCTGGGAAACTCTGGCCTCATCACCACATCCCTGGCATGGGCACAGAAGGGTGGCCCATTCTGATGGCTTCCTGCTGCATTTTCCAGTGTTTGGGTGTTTTCTTGCACTAACTTATCTGTTCCTGTGGAATGGACAGAAGAGATATTTCTCCTTCCTATCAGAGGAGGCCACGGTATAGAGACGCAAGGTGACCGCCATGGTCATTCAAGTCATGACAGGTGCAGAGCTCCGCTGGACGTGGTCTGGAGCCATGTCACCCGCAGAAGCCCACTGTCCAGAGGTCAGGAGCACAGAGTTTCCTAAGGCCCATTCACGTTCTTCTTCTTGAACGGCAGGGCTTAGGGGGTTACCTCATCTACATCTGGGCTCTGAGTCCAAGGTCATTTTCTGACTCTAACTCCTGGTAGAAAAACTCCAGGTACTTTAGTCCTCCTCCTAGTCCCTTCATAAAGGTAGACTTGAGAATCGGAGAGATTCAAAAGGGTCTAGTAATATTTTCCCTAAAAAGACTACATGTTTGAGACCTCCTTGGTGGTCCAGTGGTTAAGACTTCACACTTCCACTGCAAGGGATCCGGGTTCAGTCCGTGATCAGGAAACTAAGGTCCCACATGCTGTGTGATGTGGCCAAAAAATTACACAATTTTTTTAAAAACCAAGGGAAAAAAGACTTTATGTCTTGGCATGCACACGCACGTGCGTGCACGCACGCGCACACACACACACACACACACACACACACACACACACACACACGGCGGCAGAGCCTGGTTCCTTCCCACCCCAGAGAAATAACCAGGACAAAATTAGGACAGAGGCTGGGCAGTTGGACCGCCCTGGGTACCAGCCCTCCTGGTAGATAGATACCTGGGGGCCTGGTTCCCTCCAGGTTCAGATCTGGTTGCCAGAGCTTCCCTTAGAAACAGGGAGTAAAGCCTGGAGTCTACACCCTAAGTCCTATCTGCATCCATTTCCTAAGAATACTCCAAGGAAGCCTGGAGGAGGGGGTGGGAATGAATTAGTGTGTAAACCTCTGAGACATTTGGCTACAAAGCTCCAACCCGGAGGTCGATAAAAATTTAGAATCAGATTTATTTCTCCAAAGTCTCATAATGAAAAATAAAATTGATTAGAAAGTTAGAACTTCAGAATGAACCAGCCTATCAATAAATTTTGGGGCTGACTTCTCAAGGGAATTTTTTTAACACCAAGAAACAGATTAATGAAAAATAAAGATTCACTTGAAAGATAAGTCACTTCATTTTAAGACTCTTTCCTTGAGATGGATCACCACAGCTTTATGACATAAATTTGCAATCAGCTCTATTGATTTCTTAATGCTTCAGAGAAATATTGTTAAGATTGATTTAAATCCTGAGTATGCCTGTTTAAGGGGGTGGGGCCATACAGGGAGAAGGGAGAGAGAGGGAGGGAGGAGGAAGATATGTCAAGATTTGTAAAAATGTGTGAATATCTATCTATATGTATGTAGCAAGGTATGCCTGAATGCCTACCCAAGGCCTCTGCCAGTATATGTTGATGTGAATATTGTGGTGCAGGCGGCTCTAGGTATGTAGGTGTGTGTCACTGTGTACTGCTGTATGTATCAGTGTATTTCAGCGTGGGCACAGATATGTAATAGAGTATATGGCAGTGTGAGGACAAGGGCACCCTGAAGATATGTTTGTGTCTATAATAAGTGTCTGTGTGAGTGTGTAGATTATTTGTTGTTTAGTCACTAAATCGTGTCTGACTTTGTGAACCAATGGACTGTAGCCTGCCAGGGTCTTCTGTCCATGGGATCTCCCTGGCAAGAATACTGGAGGGGGCTGCCATTTCCTTCTCCAGGGGAATCTTCCCCACCAGGGACTGAACCCTCCTCTCCTGCATTGGCAAGCAGATTCTTTACCACTTAGCCACCTGGGAAGCCTGAGTGTGTAGATACAACACCCACATTCAGAAATTCTCCCTCTTACCAACCAGCAAACAGGACTGTCCAAGTGCAGAGAGAAACATTATTCAGGCATCAGCAAAAGTCAAGTCAATTAAATACACACACACCTAGTTAGTGAGTTCAAAACAATTAAGTTAAATTTAAAACTTCATTATATTGAGTTAACAGTGAGCTGAAAAATGCAGTTCATTTAAAACATTCATTGAATTTAAGAAAATGAGCTGTTTTACTAACTTAATTGTTTTTGATCACACTATTTTTTAGTACGGTAAAAGGTGGGCTTTTAATTAACTGCATCATCTTTAAAACCCTGATTCAAGCTGTTTTTCTATGTACTGGGGTGTGTGCTCTCTCAATATATAGATGGGCACGTCCCCTCTGTAAAGGAGCTGTTTCTGTTTGTAAGTCTGTATGTTTCTGGCTGTGAGTAGGTGTGTATTGGGATGTTTGCTTTAAGGGGTCTGGATGTGTGTGTTCATGGCTCCAGATGTAAGGGGACGTATCAAGATCCCCTGTGTGTGTGTGCGTGAGTGTGTGTGTGTGTGTGTGTGTGTGTGATCATATACAAGAACGTCTGTGTCAGTGTTTACCTGTTGATGTTTTCTCTCTCAGAACACCTGTGTGTGTGGCTGGTTGTGTATCAGGGTTCCTGCTGGGGGTGAGAGTGTATTTTCCACCCCAAGACTAACGCCAGTGGAGTCTTCTCCCTTGGCCTGCCCACCTGGGATCAGCCCTTCATTCCCGCCAGCCCAGGCAGAGCTCCGAGGTCCCCCGTCACCCCCCCTTGTCACCCCATCTCTGTCCCTCCATCCAGAAGCCTGCTTCAGGCCCCGGCTCTTCACGCACCCTAGCCGCTGGCCGGGATGTCAAGGGCAGCCCTGTTCCAAGAGGGGCTGGGCTTGCATCACAGTTAAGGACTCTTTTTTTTTTTTAACTTGTGGTACCATACCATTTTATGTACATGAAACAGATCATTTTAACCATGCTTATAGGCAGAGGTCAGTGGCATTGTACATTTACAGTGTTGAGCAGCCATCACCACTGTCCATCTCTAGAACTTTCTCGTGATCCCAAACAGAAACTCTGCTGGCCCAGCCATCCCTAGCCCCCAGTAACCTCTGTCCTACTTACTGTTTCTGTAAATTTGGGGACTCTGGGCACCTCAGAGAAGTATCATGCAGTATTGCTCCTTTTGTGTCTGGTTTATGTCACTTAATGTACTTTCTAGGTTCATCCATGCTGTAGAGTTTATCAAAGTTTCATTCCTTTTTAAGGCTGAATAATATCGCATTGCATGTATGGACCACATCGTCTATATCCATTCACCTGTCTGTGCACACTTGGGTTGCTTTTCCTTTGGCCTTGACTCTGGGTGAGATTGGAGCCTTGGAAGACTTGGGAGCAAGCAAGTGACATGACCTGCCTTTGGGTTTAAGAGCATCCCCTCAGAATGTCTCTGTGTCTTTGTCTCCCCCAACCCCACACTCACAGGCGCCCAAGAAGGAGCTTCAGAATGGTGTCATCCGTGGCTACCAGATTGGCTACAGAGAAAACAGCCCGGGCAGCAACGGGCAGTACAGCATCGTGGAGATGAAGGCCACCGGGGACAGTGAGGTCTATACCCTGGACAACCTCAAGAAGTTCGCCCAATATGGCGTGGTGGTCCAGGCCTTCAATCGGGCTGGCACGGGGCCCTCATCCAGCGAGATCAATGCCACCACCCTGGAGGATGGTGAGGGCGCCAGTAGAGGGTGATGGGTACAGATCTCAGCTGTGGGCAGAGCCACAGGGCTGCCATGGAGGGCTGAGGGCCTTTCCCTGCTCCTGGGCCCCATCATCCTGTTGTACACACAGCCTCCCTGGATCCCTCTGTCTCCTCTCACCCACTGGCTTCTCAAGGGATGCTTGGTCCATTTAGGCCTCTGGGCCTCTCTGTCCATGGGCTGGCTCTCTATCCATCACTTTCTAATGCTTTGCCCATCGGTCTCTCTGTTGAGCTGCTGGTCTGTCTGAGTGCCTGTCTGTGCAGCTCTGACTCTCCATCCATCTTCTCCCTCTACCTTTTCCTCCTGCCTCATCCTGGCCCCTCACCGATCTCTCTCCCCAAGCTCTTTCCTCTGCACTCTGGGTCCTATTTCTCCTCCTTTAGGCCCTCCAGGTTGGGAAAAGGAGAGAAGCTAAGTTACCTATGTACTTCTGAGCTAGAAGCTGTCCACCAAAAATAGTTTTAGGGACCTGAGACGAGACTGTGGAGTTACAAAATCCCAGGGTCCGTGGACAGAGGATTTGGAGCCCAGTTTTTAAAACTGAATTCTTTGAGGATTGGAGAGGATTCCAACTTTGAGTGACTGACTGGGCCTGGTTTCTCAGGAGGAGAGGGTTAAGAGGCAGCAGGAGCATGCCTGCTCTCCAAGCACAGAGAAGAGCCCACTGTTACCTGAGCTCATGCTAGGAAATGAAAGGAGACATGACCCTTGATACCCACCCCAGGAGATGGAGCCAGGCTGGACACAGCCCCCAAAGAGCAGAATACATAGAGCTTCCTTAGTGATACCCCAGCCTAAGACCAAGATATGAGATTAAAACCTGTCACTGAATGCCATTGCCCCATGGCCATCCAGATGCCCAGCACTCTACCATTAGAGAGTCATTCCTTTATCTAAGCAATGTCGTCTCCCTACCTCATTCTCTCTGACACCCTTGGGAGAGAGGATGCATCAGGGCAGAAACACCAGATTAACACCAGTAGATTAACTCATATCAGTTGTTCTTAACTTTGGCTACAAGTTGGAATTATCTGCGGAGTTTAAAAATCCTGATGCCTGGCCTCATCCCCAGAGATTCCCATTTAATTGCTCTGGGGCTCAAGCTAGGCTGTGAGAGGGAGCAGATGTCAGTGCACTGAGCCCCTGGGAGAAAGGGAGAACACAGAACAGGGGAAAGGTGCATAGAATGCAGAGAGGTCCAGAGAAGCACCTGAGCGACGTACCATCTGCTCCCTCACCCCCTCCACCAACCCACATCCTCACCAGCCCATCCCCCACCGCCCGCTGCTGGCCACAGGCCTGGCTGGTTAGAGGAAGACCAGCTTGTCACCATTAAGTGCCAGCGGTGCCATCCCAAGCAGTACTCTGACACAATGCTTTCTCAAACCTGAGCGCACATCAGAGGGTTGTAAACAGATTGCTGGGCCCTCCCCAGAGTTCTGTTTGAGTAGGTCTGGCATGGGAGCCAAAAATGTGCGTGTCTAATAAATTCCCAGGTGATGCTGATGCTGCTGGTGCAGGGAGCACCTGTGAGAACCCGAGCACTAACACCCAGGTCATTGCCCATAAAAGGACCCAAGACTCATGGAGGTTAAGAACCTGTCCAGAATTGCCCATCTGATGAAGAAGAGCCCAAGTCAAAATCTAGACCTGACCCTGATTCCCATACTCTTTTCTACTCCACCCTGTTGTTACCCTCTTGCTTGGGAGCGAGGCTGGGTGCAGGACCCAATGACATGAATGCAGGATGCTCAGGGAAGTCACCTCCAGGAGGAACAGCTGCCCCAAGTCCATATCAGCATGCCTGACCAAACACTAAACTCCATCCTCCAGGGCCATCCCAGAAAACAACTTGGCCAGGCCCACCCTTGCTTCCTTCAGGGCCCCACCTCCCTTGCTTTTGAGGGGGGCTATAGGGGGCTGGGATCACCAACAGGGAGAGATCAGCATGGGCTGTGGAGACATTTTCCAAACAAAGGAGGAGAGGGGGAAGAAAGTTTCCGGCAGCATTGGCTCAGCAGTTTTTCATACTTAATTAAGGCCCTCGTTAGCCTGTCAGATCCTGATCGTTTCCTGGCAATATTAGCACTCCTCCTGGGGTATTCAGGGGCCCTGTCTTAGCAATAGTGTCTTTTCCATAATTATATTACCTTCATTTTGTTCGAACGGGCGATCTGTATTAGTTTATTACACTGGGTCCCTAATTACATGGTGCTTATATTTTTACACCTAAGTAATATGAAACAATAATCATTCTCAGAGAGGATCGTTAGGATGATGTATTATCATTTAAATGCTCATAAAAATTAGAGTTGCCTCTTGTGGGGCGATGGGATCTAATTACCTCCCATCCAGCCTGTGCCTCCTTTCTCCCACTCAGAGCGAAGCAGACATGGCCTTCCCCTTTGCCCCCAGCTCCTCGGAAACCAGTGGAAGTGCCACCAAAGTTGTCCCTGGCCCAGGTGGCTCCTTGGGGCCTGGTGTCACTCCTGTCTCTCGTCTCAGATGGGCGAGCTGCAGCTGGGCCACCCCCAGAGGCTGGGACTTAGGTTAAGTTCTCAGATGGAAGGGTTAAAGGCAGGCTGGGCCACCCAGGCTGGTCTTAGTGTTTTCCCTCACACAGTGCATTTCGGTGTGTTGGATGCAGGGACAAGGGACAAAAGTGCAGTGATTCCAGAAGTCCTAAAGGTGTCTGAGGGACCTCTTCTCTCCTGCCCCAGGATTATTTGAGAGCCTCTTTCCTTCCCTTCAGTTTGGCACAGGGGCAGGGACACACCTGGCTGGCAGCCATCAGATAAGAGCATCAGTTACAGATTCCCCCAGGGCTGGCTTGGTCTTCCACATTCTGTTACGTTCAGCGGAGGCAGGCTCCCTGGGCTGTGGTGCCCGCTGGTAAACCCCCAGAGCTCATGCCCGGAGTGCATCACCCTCTTCCCTGAGCACTTACCCAGAAACAGGAACATGCCAGCCAGAGCCCAGGAACCAAGCTGAAAAGATCTCTATTCACCCAGATTTTCAGGGAAGGAGACTGGTTTCCCTTCCCAGACACCAGCCCAAACTCTCGAGACTCACTGACTCAGGAGGGCCTCCCACTTGTGTGACCCCAGGTTCCTCTGGCCGGGCAGCAGGGTCCTGCCTGCACGTGCCTGTTGTCCTGTACCTCCCTGACCAGGCCCTTTGGCTCTCCCCTCCACAGTGCCCAGCCAGCCCCCCGAGAACGTCCGAGCCCTGTCCATCACTTCCGACGTGGCCGTCATCTCCTGGTCGGAGCCTCCACGCAGCACTCTCAATGGTGTCCTCAAAGGCTATCGAGTCATCTTCTGGTCCCTCTACGTTGATGGGGGTGAGTCTGCTGGGGGTGGTGGCTGGCTCGTGGGGTGCGAGGCCAGGGGTGCTGGAGGCCCACACCTGGAGCTGAGCATCTTCCCGTGGGATGTCGAGCAGAAGTCCAGCCTCTCCCCTGCACTTGCTATTCCCGTGCCAGAGCCAGGGGCCAGAGTGAGAGGTGGTGTGCATGGTCACCTTTCTGCTGGGGACAGACACCAGCTGCCCCTGTTCAGGAGTATGTTGGGCAGTGGCTTAAGGGGTGAAAGGCACACATTGGCTTTTCTGATGGAATGTGTTGGTACGAGGACTTTGTAGCCATGTCAGTCAGGAAACAGGTGGTATACTCAAATGGGGCAATTGAGGCTTTAATGAAGGCGCTGCGTTCGGAAGAGTGTGGAGGGAAGTTGGGGCCCCGAGGACTAGCACCAGCAGGAAGCTGTCGCCACCTAGGACTGAGGGGGTGAGAGGATGGCCAGATAGATGGCGAGGCCTGTGTTCTGTGCAGCTGAGCTGCCCAGGACCTGGAGAAGAGCAGGGAAGCATGCACAGTGGAGCTGGGGCAAGGAACGGCAGAGGGAGGAGAGAGCCAAGACAGTGGCCCGGCCCTTTGGGTGCCTTCCCATGGGAGGGGCCAGCGTAGCCCCCGCAAACACAGCAGCCCCTGCCCACTGGTGCAGCAGAGCCCTGGGCCAGGAAGTCACGGAAGCCAGGGGCCCAGCATCCCAAACTGTGGACGTGAGCTTGCCTCGCCATAGCCTGAGCCTTCTTGGTCGCCTGGCCCGTTCCTTCTCTCTTAGAGGACCTGGGACTCCAGCTCACAGCCAGCCCCCTGGGCCAGCTGCCTTCCTGGCCCCCACCCAGGTTCTGGTCTGCCCAGAGGCACTGCTGACAGGAATTCTGTCTCCCTGCCACGCCTCCACCTTGTTCTCCAGGAGTGCAGAGGCCTGCAGGTCTTCCCAGGCCTTACGCGATGAGATGGCCTCATCTCATCTGTGCTGAGCCACAAACGAGAAGGGCCCTCATTTTACAGAACTCATTCCCCCTTTTCTAACCCGTGGCTCCCCAGTTCAGCCCTCAGGTGAGGAAGGCATCAACTTCGCTAGTCTCCAAAGGCCACAGAATCGATGGCCAGGCTGCCCTCCTCCTGGGTCTTTCTCTGGCTCTAGTCCTAGACAGGTCCACTCTGGTTTCCGACCTCCTGGAAAAGGAAAGTCCCACTTCTCGGGCCTCTGAGGCCCTCCTCCACTGACCCAGAGTCCCCTCAGGCTGGGCCTGGAGTCGTCACCCTCTGGACCCTGGCAGACTGTGGCTGGTCTGCGGCTAGGCCCGAGACCGGGCCTCTGCCTGCACCGGGTCCCTCGCGAGGCGCCAGGGTGGGTTTGCTGGCACTTGTCTTCTACACGACCTGTCCTCAGCTGGTGTCTGGGGCTGTTTTCTAAAAAATCCCAGTAGTCTCAGGGGACGGTTGTCAGCTCAGAAGCCTCTTTCCTCCTCCTGAGACCCTGGCTGTCCCACGGGACGCTCTCCCTAGCTCTTCTTCAGCGTCTACAGTAAGTTTCTGGCAGATCCAGGGTGACGGGTCCTCGCTGAGCCTGAGGAAGGCCTGGCCCTCCCTGCCTCAGCTGTCACTCCAGCAGCCTCGCCCATGTTCTCTCCGCGCATGTCCTTGATGTGGGGGGAAGGGAATGGGGACTTAACCCCCTTATCCTCTCGAGAGTTCAGGGTGCCGGTCCAGGAGCGGTCAGGTGCAAGGCAGGCATCCCAGCCTGTCACAGGCCATGCCACCTGGATCTATCGCCTGTGAGAGCCGAGAGCCCAAGGAGGCGTCGACTTCAAGAGCAGTCACAACCTGAAAGTTGAGAGTTATTAATACTTTGGGTGGGAATTTTTAGGACTTCTAGCCTGAGAGATAGCATCTCAAGTAGCCCTGAGAGAACTGCTCCAAGGAGGTGGGGGAGGTTATATAGAAGTTTTGCCACAAAGGCCAGGTAGTCTGAAGGTCAAAAGTATTTTTGTGAATGAAAGAAAGCCAGATATTCCAAGTTAAGGAATTAGCCCTTTTCTGTGTATGGGAAGATGCAAGAGTCTGGACTCAGGGAAATCATTCCGTTCATATGCAGCTCACTATCTTGCATTTTTTTACATCCTGAGCCCTCAGTGTTTACTGTAGGGAGTGGCTACAACCTGAGGTCTGCCATATCACCCAGGTATTCTTCTCTTTCCTGAGTGCCCGTAGGGCTCAGGGATTCAAGGATTTAGAGGGCTAGAATGATGATTGTGAAATCCTTGTTTACTGATACGGCAGGAAATACTCCATTTCTCAGAGGTGCTGGGCAGCCAAGAGAAACAGCTGCCAATTGTACCACCTCGCCAAGGCTCCTTCTGGCTTCAAGTCACTCCTGGGGTCCCTCACATGGAGAGAGCAGTGGGTAGAGGACAGGAAGTGAGGTTCGGAGAGATAGAGGTAGAACTATTTTATAGAGAGAGTATTAAGTTGAATTTGGTACAGGGTTGACTAGGGTCTGAGGCCCAGCTGGCATTTGTGGGTCACTGTGGTTGGGCCACTTGGGGAAAGACACAGCCTAGGAGCAGTGTTGCAAGTCTGCAACCATGACCTTGAGGTGAAAGGTCCCCCTAATTGCCACCACCATGGAGTCAAGGTCCGAGCCCAGGCTGGTGGAGGGGGCAGTGGCTGGGGGACCGTGGCCTGGCCTGGCCAGCCTGGGCCGCACTCAGAGGATGTTTGTGTCCGGCAGAGTGGGGCGAGATGCAGAACATCACCACGACGCGGGAGCGGGTGGAGCTGCGAGGCATGGAGAAGTTCACCAACTACAGTGTGCAGGTGCTGGCCTACACCCAGGCTGGGGATGGCGTGCGCAGCAGCGTGCTCTACATCCAGACCAAGGAGGACGGTGAGTGCGCTCCTCCCACCCAGCCCCGGCTCTCGGGGCCAGCTCCCAGGGCTTGTTGCTCCAGCCTTCCACTGCTCACCCCACCTACAGTTAAGGGGGAGAGCAGAGCCCCGTCCTTTCTCCTATCCCTTAATTCCCTATAGAGTGACTCACTGGGAAAGACCATGATGCTGGGAAAGATTGAAGGCAAAAGGAGAGAGGGAGGCAGAGGATTAGATGGTTAGATAGCATCACCAATTCAGTGGACATGAACTTGAGCAAACTCTGGGAGACAGTGAAAGACAGGGAAGCCTGGTGTGCTGCAATCTATGGTGTTTCAAAACGTCAGACACGACTTAGCAACTGAACAATAACAAGGGTGACTGAGAATTCTGGAAGCGCTGTTTTGGAAGAGTACCGCTTACTGCAGGTGGTGGTGAAGTGCCCCAGGACTCATGCCTAAACATCAATTCAGTCGCTCAGTCGTGTCCAACTCTTTGTGACCCCATGAATCGCTGCACGCCAGGCCTCCCTGTCCATCACCAACTCCTGGAGTTCACTCAGACTCACCCCCATCAAGTCAGTGATGCCATCCAGCCATCTCATCCTCTGTCGTCCCCTTCTCCTCTTGCCCCCAGTCCCTCCCAGCATCAGAGTCTTTTCCAATGAGTCAACTCTTCGCACGAGGTGGCCAAAGTACTGGAGTTTCAGCTTTAGCATCATTCCTTCCAAAGAAATCCCAGGGCTGATCTCCTTCAGAATGGACTGGTTGGATCTCCTTGCAGTCCAAGGGACTCTCAAGAGTCTTCTCCAACACCACCGTTCAAAAGCATCAATTCTTTAGTGCTCAGCCTTCTTCACAGTCCAACTCTCACATCCATACATGACCACAGGAAAAACCATAGCCTTGACTAGACGGACCTTAGTCAGCAAAGTAATGTCTCTGCTTTTGAATATGCTGTCTAGGTTGGTCATAACTTTTCTTCCAAGGAGTAAGCGTCTTTTAATTTCATGGCTGCAGTCACCATCTGCAGTGATTTTGGAGCCCCCCAAAATAAAGTCTGACACTGTTTCCACTGTTTCCCCATCTATTTCCCATGAAGTGATGGGACCGGATGCCATGATCTTCATTTTCTGAATGTTGAGCTTTAAGCCAACTTTTTCACTCTCCTCTTTCACTTTCATCAAGAGGTTTTTAGTTCCTCTTCACTTTCTGCCATAAGGGTGGTGTCATCTGCATATCTGAGGTGATTGATATTTCTCCCGGCAATCTTGATTCCAGCTTGTGTTTTTTCCAGTCCAGCGTTTCTCATGATGTACTCTGCATAGAAGTTAAATAAGCAGGGATACATTATACAGCCTTGACATACACCTTTTCCTATTTGGAACCAATCTGTTGTTCCATGTGCAGTTCTAACTGTTGCTTCCTGACCTGCATACAGATTTCTCAAGAGGCAGGTCAGGTGGTCTGGTATTCCCATCTCTTTCAGAATTTTCCACAGTTTATTGTGATCCATGCAGTCAAAGGCTTTGGCATAGTCAATAAAGCAGAAATAGATGTTTTTCTGGAACTCTCTTGCTTTTTCCATGATCCAGCGAATGTTGGCAATTTGATCTCTGGCTCCTCTGCCTTTTCTAAAACCAGCTTGAACATCTGGACCTTCACAGTTCACGAATTGCTAAAGCCTGGCTTGGAGAATTTTGAGCATTACTTTACTAACATGTGAGATGAGTGCAATTGTGCAGTAGTTTGACCATTCTTTGGCATTGCCTCTCTTTGGGATTGGAATGAAAAGTGACCTTTTCCAGTCCTGTGGCCACTGCTGAGTTTTCCAAATTTGCTGGCATGTTGAGTGCAGCACTTTCACAGCATCATCTTTCAGGATTTGAAATAGCTCTACTGGAATTCTATCACCACCACTAGCTTTGTTCATAGTGATGCTTTCTACAGTCCACTTGGCTTCACATTCCAGGATGTCTGGCTCTAGATGAGTGATCACACCATCGTGATTATCCAGGTCATGAAGATCTTTTTGTACAGTTCCTCTGTGTATTCTTGCCACCTCTTCTTAATATCTTCTGCTTCTGTTAGGTCCAGACCATTTCTGTCTTTTATCGAGCCCATCTTTGCATGAAATGTTCCCTTGGTATCTCTAATTTTCTTGAAGAGATCTCTAGTCTTTCCCATTCTGCTGTTTTCCTCTATTTCTTTGCATTGATCGCTGAAGGCTTTCTTATCTCTTCTTGCTATTCTTTGGAACTCTGCATTCAGATGCTGATATCTTTCCTTTTCTCCTTTGCTTTTCACTTCTCTTCTTTTCACAGCTATTTGTAAGGCCTCCCCAGACAGCCATTTTGCTTTTTTGCATTTCTTTTCCATGGGGATGGTCTTAATCCCTGTCTCCTGTACAGTGTCACGAACCTCATTCCATAGTTCATCAGGCACTCTATCTATCAGATCTAGGCCCTTAAATATATTTCTCACTTCCATTGTATAATCATAAGGGATTTGATTTAGGTCATATCTCAATGTTCTAGCGGTTTTCCCTACTTTCTTCAATTTAAGTCTGAATTTGGCAATAAGGAGTTCATGATCTGAGCCACAGTCAGCTCCTGGTCTTGTTTTTGTTGACTGTATAGAGCTTCTCCATCTTTGGCTGCAAAGAATATAATCAATCTGATTTCGGTGTTGACCATCTGGTGATGTCCAGGTGTAGTCTTCTCTTGTGTTGTTGAAAGAGGGTGTTTGCTATGACCAGTGCATTTTCTTGGCAAAACTCTATTAGTCTTTGCCCTGCTTCATTCCACATTCCAAGGCCAAATTTGCCTGTTACTCCAGGTGTTTCTTGACTTCCTACTTTTGCATTCCAGTCCCCTATAATGAAAAGGACATCTTTTTTGGGTGTTAGTACTAAAAGGTCTTGTAGGTCTTCATAGAACTGTTCAACTTCAGCTTCTTCAGCGTTACTGGTTAGGGCATAGACTTGGATTACTGTGATATTGAATGGTTTGCCTTGGAAACAAATAGAGATCATTCTGTCGTTTTTGAAATTGCATCCAAGTACTGCATTTCGGACTCCTTTTGTTGACCATGATGGCTACTCCATTTCTTCTGAGGGATTCCTGCCTGCAGTAGTAGATATAATGGTCATCTGAGTAAAATTCCCCCATTCCAGTCCATTTTAGTTCACTGATTCCTAGAATGTCGACGTTCACTCTTGCCATCTCTTGTTTGACCACTTCCAATTCGCCTTGATTCATGGACCTGACATTCCAGGTTCCTATGCAATATTGCTTTTTGCAGCATCAGACCTTGCTTCTATCACCAGTCACATCCACAGCTGGGTATTGTTTTTCTTTGGCTCCATTCTTTCATTCTTTCTGGAGTTATTTCTCCACTGATCTCCAGTAGCATATTGGGCACCTAATAACCTGGGGAGTTCCTCTTTCAGTATCCTATCATTTTGCCTTTTCATACTGTTCATGGGGTTCTCAAGGCAAGAATACTGAAGTGGTTTGCCATTCCCTTCTCCAGTGGACCACATTCTGTCAGACCTCTGCACCATGACCCGCCCGTCTTGGGTTGCCCTGCGGGCATGGCTTAGTTTCATTGAGTTAGACGAGGCTGTGGTCCTGGTGTCATTAGACTGACTAGTTTTCTGTGAGTATGGTTTCAGTGTGTCTGCCCTCTGATGCCCTCTTGTAACACCTACCATCTTACTTGGGTTTCTCTTACCTTGGGCGTGGGGTATCTCTTCACAGCTGCTCCAGCAAAATGCAGCCACTGCTCCTTACGTTGCCTAAACATAAAAGACACCATAACCCTTTCCCCCTGCAGCATTGGGGTCAGAGGCTAGATACAGCCTCTCCTTCCACCCCCATCCCAAGAGCATCATCTTTGTGGCATCTGCTCCCCTACAGGGTTCAGCCTGGTCTTCTCTGGATACAGATAGTTGGGGGTGCCGGGAACAGGAACATCACCCAGGTTAGGGACTTGGTGATCATGGTACAGAGGCCCCAGGGTGAATGGGCCAGGCCCTAGACTCTAATGGGTGTGTGGTTGGGGGGACACTCTCAGGACAAGGATGTGCCTGCATTTGGGTCTGTGATCTCAAAGCCCCACCCCTGAGAGCAGA
This sequence comes from Nanger dama, assembly GCA_917880005.1. Classification (NCBI taxonomy): domain Eukaryota; kingdom Metazoa; phylum Chordata; class Mammalia; order Artiodactyla; family Bovidae; genus Nanger; species Nanger dama. The sequence continues at coordinate 28,371,378 of CAKJTW010000014.1, read as the reverse complement.
ACTGGAAGAAAAGGGAGATAAGGAGCCAAACCCCCAGGGTAGAGTGATGCAGCCAGATAGGAGAGGCTGGGAGCTGAGTTAGCCCAGGAGGGATCAGGTCCAGACAAGGGTCAGACTTCCCACCCAGGTCAGAGTTGTACCCCTCAAGGGGGCCTCACTGGGGACAGGAGGTACCATATGTGACCCTTTGCAGCTCTGGGCTCCTCTTCCACTTCCTTCCTCACACTGCCAACCCCAACACTTAGTTGATTCTAATTCTCCTTAGCCAGGTGCAATGTGATTAAAGAGTCAATTGATATGACATGCCTTGCATCCAGTGGGTGCTTCATAAACAGTAACCAGGGATGGCATTTTGGTCTCTTTCCAACTCAGCCTTGGTTTTTCAAAGGATACAGAGACTCCTGGTCTAGGTCCTATCCAGACAATTTGGCAGAAGGAGCTGGAGGGGTGAGGGGAGTTACAGAGGGGCAACTCAGGCTGGGAGTGATAGTGGACCTCTCCCAGTGCAGACCAGCTTGGTGACTTGGCAAAGGGACTAACTGTGATTAATGCTCCCTACTCTCCCTAAGCCCCTCCCTTTCCATCAGATCAGACGCTCCCCCAACTTAAGCTCTTAGCAATTAAATATTTACCAACCTGCCTGCCCTACTTTTCCTGTCATTAATCCCCTCATCAAGGTTTCCTGGGACAGCTCCAGGCAGAGCCACCTGCTCTTGTGTGGAGACCTACCGGGGATGGTGCTTGGAGCCTGGCCCCTTTCAGGGCCTCAGGGACACACATACACACTGGCATCTTCTGGCCTCTAGAATTAACTAGCCAGACCTCCAGACTTTCTTGCTTCCCTATTCCAATGCAAGGGCCCACCCAGGAGGCTCAGTGGAAAAGAATCCACTTGCCAATCAAGAGACTTGGGTTCAATCCCCAGGTCAGGGAGATCCCCTGGAGAAGGAAATAGCAACCCCCTCTGGTATTCTTGTTTGGGAAATTCCAGGGACAGAGGAGCCTGGTGGGCTATGGTTCACGGGGTCATGGAAGAGTTGGACATGACTTAGTGACTAACCACAACAATTCCAAAGGCCTGAGTTAGAAGCATCTCCACATGTTTGACTGACCAAGGTGAGACCCATGAGAGAGCCCAAAGCCGAGAAGCACAACCCTCCCTCCAAGAAGCTGTCCCCACTCTGGAGCTGCCTATGGAGTCACAGGGGCACACGCAGCAGGGGCCAGGGTCCTAAGGTGGCAGCTTCACGGGGTGGGAGGAGCAGATATGGGTGCCTCAGCCCTGCCACTTGTTGGCAAGTCGCTAACCTCTCTGCCCCTCAGTTTCCTCACGATAAAACCTGTCAGCTGGTTTGCCTCATCTAGATGTTGTAAGAAACAGCCTAACCACAGAGTCCTTTCTAAAATGTCAAATGCTGGCAAATGGTAGTTGGTTTACCCAGAGCTGGCAATGAAATGACTACTTCCGGTGGACCCAGGTGCCCTTGGGGGAAGCCTAAGCCTAAAGGAACCCACTGTCAGATGAGATCTCATCTAGAACAATGGTCATAACTTGACATGTGTGTGATGTGCCATCATAAGCATGATTTAACCTTCCAGCACCTGGCTTCCCGGGTGGCAAAGAATGGTAATGGTAAAGAATTTGCCTCCCAGTGCAAGAGACACAGGTTTGATTCCTGGGTTGGGAAGATCCCCTGGAGGAGGAAGTGGCAGCCCACTCCAGTATTCTTGCGAGGAGAATCCCATGGACAGAGGAGCCTGGCGGGCTACAGTCCATGGAGTTGCAGAGAGTCAGATATGACTCACATCTGAGCAGCAGCAGCAACCTTCCAATAGCCCTTTTGGGAGGGTATTATTTCCATTTTAGAGATGAGAAAACAGAGGCCTTGAGAGCTAAAACAACTTGCTGCAGGTCACAAAACTGATGGGTGGCAAAGGAGAGCTTTCCTGCCTCCCCAACCTCTATACTTTTCATCACACCATTTGTGTCAGTTAGGAAGCTTTTGGTTGTGAGTAATGCAACTAAAAAAGATTGAAGCAATAAGCACATTTATTATCACACATAACAAGAAGTCTTGAGTAGGGCAGATCTGGGGTTGGGTAACTCACTGGTTCCCATCTTTTCTGCTCTGCCATCCTCAGCCTGTCAGCTGTTCCTCCCATGATTTCAAGATGCCTGCAGCTCCAGGCATCACGCCAGACAAGACAGAGTTCAGAGTGAGAGAAGCAGTCTCTTCCTATGGGCGTGCGTCTCTTGGGAGTAAAAGAAACCTTTCCCAGAAACCCCCTCAGCAGAATTATGCTCATTCCCCATCAACAACAGCAGGGCAATATGCCTCTCGCAAAGCCAGTCACTGAGAAGAGAATGGAATTATCATGGCTGACTTACTCTAAGCATGATAAATCCTCTGGTGTGGGTGATGGAGACAGCTTTCTCTGAAGGGTGGAGGAGCACGGGTGACCATAGCAAGAGTGAGACTCTGTTTGCAAGGATTAGGGAGGAATGATGGCAGAGGGGTAGGCAGGCAAGCAAGCCTGCCCCACCTTTACTGCTCCACCGCCACCAGGTTCTGCAGTTTGTAGGTAGCAGTCATAGTTATTACTCAGCTGACTTGGAAAGCACACAGATCCACATTCTAGTTCCAACTCGGCCATTTCACCTTGAACAACTATCCTAATCAGAAGACACTGCATCTTCCTACACACCACCCCCACCAGGCCCCCTCAGGATTTTGCCAAAGGGGAAAAAAAAAAAAAATTGACAAGAGAATTTAGAGAAAAGCAAGATAAAATGCAAGCATGTCAATTCAAGCTCACTTCTTAAGTCCAGATTTCTCAGTCTGAGCTTGGTTTCAGGCTGGCTTGGCTATACTCAGTTCTTTAGCTCGAAACCTCTTGCCTGCTGCTCATCTGCCCTGTGAATACCAGACCTATCTATATGGCCTCAGAGTGCAAAGCTGGGTTGGACTTAGGACCACTTTAAAGGTTTTTAACTGAGGAAGAGGCATGAACTAGATGATAACTCTTGTGGAAGCATTGAGGATTGGTCATAGGAAGGGAATAGGGGATAAGGACTGGGTTGGGAAAGGCCTCTTAGAACCTGTGGGCTTCTAGGCAAAGAAAAGGAAGGTGTGTGGAAGGGCAGCAGCAATGAAAATGAAGGGAGGAGGAGGGGCAGGTTTAGGGAAACATATCAAAGGGGTTCCACTTCCAGGAATGGTAGAGAGTGTAACTCCAATCCACTCTCCTCCTTGTTGAGGACACTAGGAAATCTGAATAAAATATTTTTAAATACTTGCTTGAAGGTAATCAGAGAGCTGGCAGGAAAGTGAAGAGTTACTGGGCCATGATCCAGGGGAGAACAGAGGCCCAGGAGGTGATCTTGGTATTTGGGACACTCCTCCCCTGGGGGATGCTTGCTGAGTCTAGAGGCAGGGACTGAGAGACTGAGCAGTGCCAGAAAGACAGGAACTGGCGGCCAGGGCCTGCTACAGCGTGAGCCCTCCTCCACTCCCCACCCTAGCCTACTTTGAGCTGAGATCATGAAGGGCAGAACTCTAAAAGTGGACCAAAAGTAAACAGCTCAGCCTCAGATCCTCTCAGTCCTAGAAATTAGACTACAAGGAGATCCAACCAGTCCATTCTGAAGGAGATCAGCCCTGGGATTTCTTTGGAAGGAATGATGCTAAAGCTGAAACTCCAGTACTTTGGCCACCTCGTGCGAAGAGTTGACTCATTGGAAAAGACTGTGATGCTGGGAGGGATTGGGGGCAGGAGGAGAAGGGGACGACTGAGGATGAGATGGCTGGATGGCATCACTGACTCGATGGGGGGTGAGTCTGAGTGAACTCCAGGAGTTAGTGATGGACAGGGAGGCCTGGCGTGCTGCAATTCATGGGGTCGCAAAGAGTCAGACATGACTGAGCGACTGAACTGAACTGACCTCAGGTTGCTAGTGTCCCAGACTGAAGGTGCCTGTTGGACGCAAACATGAATTCTCTCTTTAGGATGATTATATCATCTGAGACCTCAAATTATTTCCACAAACAACTTTGTAAATAGTGTGTCCGGCATACAATAAAAACAATGGGGACAATGTGAATAAACGCCAGCAGAAAAAGACAAAAGAAGCAGCTCTGCAAGAGTTGAAATGGGTTTCATTAAATTTTAAGAGCATTGGAAGCTGTGAAATAAAAAATCTAGAAACAAAAACTACTAATATCTGAAATTAAGAACTCAATGCTGCTGCTGCTGCTGCTAAGTCACTTCAATCGTGTCTGACTCTGTGCGACCCCATAGACGGCAGCCCACCAGGCTCCCCCATCCCTGGGATTCTCCAGGCAAGAATACTGGAGTGGGTTGCCATTTCCTTCTCCAATGCATGAAAGTGAAAAGTCAAAGTGAAATCGCTCAGTCGTGTCCGACTCTTAGCGACCCCATGGACTGCAGCCCACCAGGCTCCTCCGTCCATGGGATTTTCCAGGCAAGAGTACTGGAGTGGGGTGCCATTGCCTTCTCCAAGAACTCACTAGATGGGCTTAATAACAAATTAGACACAGCTGAAGATATAACTAGTGAATTAGAAGACAGGTCAGAAGATAATATCAAATGAAGCACAAAAAGACGAATGAATGGAAAATAAAAGAGTGAATAAGACATAGAACAATGACTTCCAAACTTTACTGTGCATACAAATCACTTGAGGAATCATGTTAAAATTTAGATTCTGATTTAGTGAGTCTAGGGTGCAACCTGAGATTTTGCATTTCTAACATGCTCCCAGGCGACACTGCTGCTAATCCATGGACCACATTCTGAATATCAAGGACATTGAAGATGTGAGAAGATATCCCAAAGAGGATAAAGAAAATGGAGGAGAAGATAAAATGTCTGAAAACTTTTCAAAGCTGTGAAAGATATCAAGCCCAAATGCAAGAAGCTCTACAACCTTCACAAGGAATAACTTAAAGTCCACACCTAGGCTTATCATAATAAAGCTACTGAAAAATAAACAAATAGAGAAAAATCTTAAAAGCCACCAGAGGATGAAAAAACCAGTTACCTTCAAAGGAGCAAAATAAGACTGTCAGCTAACTTATCAGAAACAGTGGAAGCCAGAAAACACAATGAGATGTTTAAAGTATGTATGAAAAAAAAGTAGTTATCAACCTGTGACTTTATACCTTAAAAAAATATTTTTCAAGATTAAGGTGAAATCAAGACGTTTTCAGACAAACAAAACCTGAAAGAACTTTGTGTCCAACTCTGTGCAACTCCATAGACGGCAGCCCACCAGGCTCCCCCATCCCTGGGATTCTCCAGGCAAGAACACTGGAGTGGGTTGCCATTTCCTTCTCCAGTGCACAAAAGTGAAAAGTGAAAGTGAAGTCGCTCAGTCGTGTCCAATTCTTAGTGACCCCATGGACTGCAGCCCACCAGGCTCCTCCGTCCATGGGATTTTCCAGGCAAGAGTACTGGAGTGGGGTGCCATCGCCTTCTCCATATCACCAACATAGCTGCCCTGAAAGAAATACTGAAGGGTATTCTTTAACTAGAAGGAAAAGGATCCCAGACAGAAGCTCAATGATGTGGGAAGAAAGGAAAGAAGAGCAATTAATGGTGAATATATGGGTAAATTGAAATCAATATTGATTGCATAAAATGATGATGATGTAATCACCTTGAAAGGAGTGTCCAAATCTTTACAGAATTAAAATATATAACAATGGCATGTAAATTGAGAGATAGCAAATGGAAATTCCAAGTGCTTGCATTATCTGAGAAGAAAAGCGGCAGTTGCTAGACTTGGGTAAGTCAGAGACTCACATAATGTAAAAGTTATGAAAGAGTGCATAATAGCAAAACTAGTAGAAGGGGGAAACAGAGTTGCTTTTAGTGCACAATCTCAAGGAGGGCATAAAGGACAGTAGAAGGTAAAACAGGAGGTGGGACAAATAGAAAACAGTCAGTAAGGTGGGATAGTTAAACCCAAATGTATCAATAGTAAGATAAATTGGCTAAATTCTCCAGTTAAAAGATACAGACTGCCAGACTGGCTAGCAGTGAAGCAAAACTCAAATATGTGCTGTTTTTAGGAGACATCAAAACATAAAGGTATAGAAAAGTTAAGCATGGAAAAAGATAAAAGATGTACCATACAAAACTAAGAGAAAACTGGAATATTAATATCAGATATAGTATGCTTTAAGGCAAAAATCACTCTTAGAAGGACACTTTTGTTATGATAAAAGACTTAATTTACTAGGCAAATAAAACAGTTCTAAATTTTTATGAACCTAATAACATAACCTCAAAATACACAAAAACAAAAACCAACAGAACAACAAGGATAAATAGATAAATCTACAATCATGGTGGGAGATTCCAACATATTTCTCTTAATATCTGGTAAGAAAGAAGTGTGCAAGGACAGAGAAGACTTGAACAGTGCTGTTGCCCAGTGGCCATCCATAGACACCCACCCCCTGCATCCCAGAACAGCAGAGACCTCTAGCAGAAGTAAATGGCAAAGCTGTAGTAGTGGGGAAGGGCAGAGTCAAGGATGACTGCAGCTTCTGGGCTCAGGCCCCTGGATGGATGATACTGTTTCTAATTATTTTATTTAACTAGAATTGTTGACCACTTAGATTTTTTAAAAATTGCGGTAGGTGCTAAAAGCTGAGAGTGCAGGAAAGGAGTGCAAAAGTACTGTTACGATTTATTGAGTCTCTTCTGTGTTAGGCACCCTGCCAGGTGCTTTATCTTAATTAGCACTGATTCTCACTACAAACCTTTAATGTGGTTATTATGTCCATATAGATGGAGAAACTGAGGCTCAGAGAGAGAAAAATAAGTTGAATAGGATACCATCACAACCTTCAAAGGAGCGTAAAAGCTCCCAGGAGAGAAGACAAGTTACAGCAATACAAGGAAAAGATGAAGGAGAGTATGGGCTGGAAACAGGATGCTGCTAGGCTCCAGGGCCTGGGGTCCCAGCCAGGCCAGGCAGGCCCAGCACGGGAGCAAGGGGAGGTCACAGTCTATCTGGCTCAGATCCACTCAGGATGGGTTTCTCAGCCAATTCTAAAGTAGATTTTCCCTCCTGAAAAGAGAAAGAGCCTAGCCAGCACCCCAAGGGCAGTACCCCGAGTACATGGCAGGAAACATAGTCACCCACTGGCTAACCACTGACCTTTGACCCTCAGGAGGAGGCCTGCTCTGTGGGTCTCTAGAGTCCCCAGCCTCAAGGAGCTCACAGGCCAAAAAGAGCAAAGTGACCAGTACATTTGGCCTCAGTACAAGCTTAGTTAGTAGAGCATCGGCTAGGGGATCCAGTTTGGACCACTGGGATCAAGATGAATTCCTATGGGTTCTGTTTCTTCCCTGTGTGTATTAAGTTCTTGGTTCTGGCCAAAGAGTTCTGCAGCTGGCCACTCCCAGTGCTTCCATCTCAGAGATTTTGTTCCAAGCCCCTAATGACCACCTTTATCCTCTCACCTGTTTGCCATGCTAGAACCTCCTCCTTTAAACCAGAGCTCAAAGATGCCTCCTTCAGGAAGCTCTCCCAGATTTATCTGCCTTACTCTCTCCACCTTGTCGTTGTTTCCTAAAGGCTTTGTTCCTCCATTCGCCAAACTGACCCCACCTTCCCCCCACTCAGTTCCAGGTCCCCCGCTGGCATCAAGGCTGTTCCTTCATCCGCCAGCAGTGTGGTCGTGTCATGGCTCCCCCAACCAAGCCCAACGGGGTGATCCGCAAGTACACCATCTTCTGCTCCAGCCCCGGGTCTGGCCAGCCGGTAAGTGGGCCCAGGGCTGAATGTTGAGCAGGACAGGGGAAAAGGAAAATACCCTGTAGATCAGCTGCTTCTGGGCCAAATCCTGGGGCTGCTTATATCTCTGTTTCCACTTGATTCATGGATATACATGGGCACCAGTCACCCAAGAGTGGTTGAAGCCTTACCCAAGTCCATCTTGGGTCAGTCCTCTGTTCCAGGGACTGCAAGATTATCGCAAGCCCTGGAGGCTTATTTGAGTAGGGGTCTCCTTCAAGCAGGTGGGAGAGGGAGGACAGGGCCTCGGCTCTTCTGGTCTGGCTGACCAAGGAAGCCCCCAGCAGATCCCAGAGCTCTGGACTGAGCACTCGCTAGCCCGTGGCTTTTGGAGGTGACTCAGCTCTTCAGCATAGCCAGTCTGGGCTTAGAAGGCTGCTGGAGCTCTGCCCCAGGTGGCCCCCTCAGCATGGATCTAGTTAGAGAGGGGAAAAGATGGGGGACAGCTGGGGGAAGACCAGGGCATCTCTCTCTGGGCGTTGCCTTCCCAAACCTGGGAGTTTAAAGTAAGGAGCCTCCTGGCACTGGGGCACAGTGTTGGGGGCTGGCCCCTGCCCTCCACCAAGGGCTGCTAAGAGGGAAGAGAGGATGAGGGCAGGTTCTCATCTCATGCAGGTAGCTATGCACCTACATCCCATAACAGGCATCCTCCCTTCTGCCCCTTTCCTTATCTCCAGCCACTCAGTCACAGAGTTCTGCTGGGTGGCTCATCTGTAGTATACCTGTTCTAGTTGTGAGAGCAAGTGCAAAGAAACACGTGCCCTTGGGATGCTTCCAGGCTAGTGAGGGGAGCAGAGGGGATGCTCCCGGCGGTGGGGACATGAGTACTGTTGAGAGATGTGCTCAGGATGGGGAGATCAGGGAGCAGGAGAAGGCCAGCTTCTCCCTCCATCAGCAACTAGTGATGTGACGGCTGCCCCAGCACCTGCAGATAAGCTTCTGACAGCCCAGAAAGCTGCCCTGAAATTGCTCAGTAATTGTGTCATCATCTCTTCCTCGGCTCTCCGCTTTCCTGTGGTCTTTCTGAATTACCCTCTGAGCCATAGGCAGCCCCACTCCTCGCCAGCGAGGCCATAGCTCTATTCCCAGAGGAGAACCCCAGTAATGTCTTCAGTGACTCCGCCCCCTCCCTCCTCTCCATCCTCACCGTCACTATTTCACATTTAGGATACACATATGATGACTATACAGCTCCATGAATTTTCATAGCACTTCCAGGCACTGAGTGGGGGGTTCCCAGAGCAGGAACTAGGGCAACATCCCAGAAGGTCACCACCCTCCCCTACAGGTATAACCATCATCCTGACTTCAGATGAATACTATATGAAGTGCAAATACACAATATATATGGGCTTCCCAGTTGGCTTAGTGGGGAAAGAATCTGCCTGCAATGCAGGAGATCTGGTTTTGATCCCTGGGTCAGGAATATCCCCTGGAGCAGGACATGGAAACCCACTCCAATACTCTTGCCTGGAGAATCCCATGGACAGAGGAGCCTGGCAGGCTACAGTCCACGGGGTCTCAAAGTGTTGGACATGACTGAAGTGGCTGAGCACACATGGATGCATGCATTATATATATATACACACGCATGTATTATATATGTATACATGCATGCACTATATATATATATATATATATATATATATATATATATATTGCTGCTAAGTCGCTTTAGTCGTGTCCGACTCTGTGCGACCCAATAGATGGCCTCCCACCAGGCTCCCCCATCCCCGAGATTATATCTATAATCTGCCTGACTTCTTTGACCCAACATTAGTTTGAATTTGTGGATTTCATCCATATTGTTGTGTGTGGTTAGAGATTATTCACTCTCACTTCTGTATAGTTTTCAATTACATGTATATATCTCCGTTTATTTATAATTATCCATTGATAGGCATTTGAATAGTTTTCCGTTTGGGGCTATTGCAGTTGGTGCTATTGTGAACTCCGTGTCTCTTAGTGCTCTTGTGTATATATTTCTGTTGGGCCTGTGAAAGGAACTGCTGGGTCATGGGGTCTGCAGATGTTAGGTTAAAAACTCTGTCATTGTGGGGCGGGGGGGTGACAATTTTCCAATTAATGTGTTCAGCTGTGTTTTCTGCCCCTCTTTGCTCCCCTCCTCCTGCCCCTCCCTGCCCCCTCCTCCTGCCCCTCCCCCAGTACACACACATACTTTCCAGGCTCTTTTTACACTAGGCTGGTCACCATTCTGGACACCTGCTCTGCCTTTCACACCCCTGCACCTCTGCCCCTACTGATCCTACCATCCACGGCATGTTCTTCATCCTCTAGCACACGCTGAATGTGTTAAACGGCAGTTACCCACTCACTCACCTGTCTCCCGCACTGGTCTGTGGGGCCCTGTGAGGACAAGGGCAGCATCTTTTCATCTTCAGGTCCCCAGCCATAGAACACTGTGCCTGGAGCATCCTTGTCCAGGACATACATTTGATGAATGAATTGCTAGCAGCCTAGCAATTGTGAAGTCTTAGACATTGGGCAAATTTCCCTTCATGAAGTGATGAGAGGGTGGGAACTCCTTCTCCAGCTTGAGTCTGTACGCGCATTACCTCCTCTGATAATGAAGTCTTTCAAAGGGATTGGTGTCTGGGAGCAGAGCATCCTCGTTAACTCAGTCTCCAAGAGCCCCAGTCCACTGGTGGGGGACACCTCTCCCAGGCTCCAGAGCAGAGCCCCTGGTCCCCATGCCCTCCTCCTGCTACTGCAGACCCGGGGACCCTCCTTCCTTCCCCTTCATGTCCCAAGCGTGGAGGAACCACCTCTCTCCTGCGGGTGAGGGGCAGATGTGCTGGCATGATGAGAACTCAGTTCAGCCATGTTGCAAAGCAAGGACTGGGCTGCACAAGGGGCCAGGGGACCTAACCACCACCTGCGGTTATGGGATGCGATCATTTTATGGAAATATACTCCAGGTTCCAAGCAATTGCATCAAAAATTCATTTATGAAAGAGCTCCAGGATTGAGGACACACTCATGTACATGGGATGAAGCAAGACTGTGGGAATGAGTGTGGGCTGAGAGGCAGATGCATGTGTGTCTGAGTCTGAGTGTGTGCATACATACTGGAGTGCGTGACCCTGTATGTGCAGAATTCTCAGAATAGATGTGGGAAACTGCATAAGGTGCAAGATACCAGGAATTACACCCTGGGGCTGGCCAAGGCTAGCCAGAGCTGCACTGAGTCCTGTTAGAAATGTTTCCAGTTTAATACATTTGCTGTTTTTCTCTGATTATCAAAATAATACAATTTTATTGTAGAAAATTCTATAAACATGTAGAAGAATAGAGAAGAAAGTAAAAATTACTTGCATTCTCACTCTCTAAAGATAACCACTGGCAATGTGTTGGGGTATAATCTTCCAGTCCTTGACCTGCACATACACTATGGCTTTGTTTTGGTTTTTCATAAAATTAAAATAAAAATTTACAAAATGTTATATAATCTCCATTTTCATGTAGTATATGTAGGCACTTTTACACCATTAAATATTCTTTTTATATTTTATTTTTTTAATTTTATTTTTACTTTATTCTACTTTATAATACTGTATTGGTTTTGCCATACATTGACATGAATCAGCCATGGATGTACACGAGCTCCCAATCCTGAAACCCCCTCCCACCTCCCACCCCATATCATCTCTCTGGATCATCCCTGTTTATTGAAATAGAGTTGATATCAAATATTCTTTTAAAATATTATCTAGAGTGCCTGTATATACATAATCTATTTAACCAGTCCCTGAATTGTTCTATATTTAATCTATTTTAAGTTTTTACCATTATAAATAATTTTTCATGGAGAATTCTTCATAAAAGTCTTTATGCTCATTGTTTTATTATTTTCTTAGTATAAATTTTTATAGGAATCCATGGATCACAAAAGGTATAAATATTTTTGAGGTTTGCATGCACATTTGCAAACTACTCTTCAGAAAGTTTGTACCAACTTACACTTCCACTAGCATTATAAGTAGCACATATTTTTCCCTTGTGCACATGCTAATCTAAGATATTATATATTTTTCATTTTCTGTCAGTTGGATTCTAAACTAGTTAGGTTGATTATCATTGTGTGTTATGTGATTTTTGGCTTTTTGCATCTTTGGATCATTGTCAATTCATGTCCTTTCTACATTTTTTATTTGGGTAGATCATGGTTTTCTTCTTATTGATTTGTAAGTGCTCTTTCCATATTAAAGATAATAACTGTTTTTGCTCATATAGGTTGCAGGTGATTGCCAGCTCATTGCCTGCCTTTTTATTCTCGTTTTTATTATACCATAGGTTTTCTTTTCATATAATTCAAATTTATAAATCATTTCTAGTTATGACTTTTCTATTTTTGATTAGAAAGATAGGTAAATAATTACTCTATAGTTTCTCCTTGCATAGGTTTACTTTTTTTTTTTTTTACCTTTGATTACTGTGATTTTATTTTGGAGTGTAGTTGTATGTTTTTGAAAGTGATTCCAGGAGATTAGGAGAGTTAAAGGAAGATACCCAGGACCTGGGTAAGATGCTAATACCTTCAAGGGGAAGCCAAAGCTTTCCTGCCCTGTGTAGACACAAATGTACAGTCAGGTACACACTGACAGACACAAGCAAATATACTTAACTTTTCTCTACACATGCACACACACAGTTCCACCCTCACAGAAACACATGCCCCCATTTACAAAGGAGAAGAACATGTCCCCACTTACAAAGGACTTGCACACCCCCTTGCCTCAGGTGTCCTCACTGTGACCAGTCAGGGCAGGTGGAGCTGGATTGCTTTCTTAGTTTGCAGGAGAGAAAACTGAGGCCCCAGGAACCATGAGAGATACTGTGGTCCAGTAAGAAAGGCAGGCAGGCATCAAAGCCACTTTATTGCCCTGCCTTGTGCTCAGATATGACCTGCAGATACCCACGCGGTCCCCGAGCACTGCACCTTGAAAGGACTTCCCAGCTACCAGGGCTCAAGGTGGCTTTCAGGGAGCTACTGGGCCCAAGGCCAGCTCCCCACAAGAGAGGCAGCAGGAGGGGTCTGCCAGGGAGCTCTGTGTGTGTGGTAGGGATGCCTGTACCCTCTCCTGAGCATCTTCTTACAGATGGTCTGGGACCAGAAAGGATGTTTTCTCCTGTTACAAGTCACTGGGCCCCTCAGCCCTCCCATGGGTGGCAAAGAACGTCCCTCTGTGACCCCATGTCTGTCTGGAGATCTGTCCCTCATATGTGCTTGAATGTGTCTACACGTCCGTGTGCCTGAGAGTGTGTGCATGGGGGCATGCGTGTGCAACATCCCCTGACTGCAAAATAACTAATTATTAGCTCCCTCTGGCCTCGGGGCCCCCATCTGTTCCAGGGGCTGCTCCCCCTCCCTACACTTCCGCCCTGATTTCAAAGAGGCCCTGGTGCTGTCCTGCTTTCCCTTCCCCGCGGCTGACCAAAATATAAAATGAAATGAAAGTCAGCCCCATCCCGCCTGCACCAGGGAAGGGGCTGACAGGAGGTCTGCAAACTAGCGCTTATCAAAAGCTCCTTCTCAAATTCATTTCAATATCTGAGCCTCTGGTTTCCAAGGCAACATAATCTTTTCATCAAAGCAACTGGTAAAACCACTGGGATCCGATATTGTTTTGTTGGCAACTTGTCAAAACTGTCATTTGGTTAAAAAAAATTTTTATAGATTTATATAACCTACAAATATATACAGTGATCTATACCACTAATAATCATTAATAAAGTGCTGCCCCGTGAAGCTCTCGTTGTTCTCTCTCCCTCCCCTTCCTCCCCCCAGAATGGGGGGGGGGGGTGGGAACAGGTGGTGGGAATGAAGGAGACATTAGGCAGTAGGGCTGGGAGGTGACTCTGAATGGGGACAGGCTGGGGGAGCCTGTCTACAACCCTAATAAGGCAAACGCAGTCATTTAGCTTCTCAGGAAAACCCTTTTCTCAGGGTTTTCCTGGGACATCCCCCCGACCCTCCATTCTCCCTTCTCCTGTCTCCCGCCATCTCTCACCCACCCGAAACACCCACATTTCCTGGCCTGAAGCCATTGCAGCCAGCGACTGGATCAGTCCAAGAGGTGAACTGAAACTGACCCAGAGCCACCCCATCAGTGCCCAGGGCCAAGCCCAGGGCCAAGTCCAGGGCAAGCTGTTCAGTGTTGCTCCAAAACCAGAAAGGGCCAACTAGGCAGGATCCTGTCTCCACCGCCCATCGCCCTGGCCATCGCCCCCACTGAGCCCAGGGCCCCCAGGAAGGGTGGAGGTGGGGACCCAGGGGCCTTGGCTCTTAGTACGCGTTCGCCTCTGCCTGCAGGCGCCCAGCGAGTATGAGACGAGTCCGGAGCAGCTCTTCTACCGGATTGCCCACCTAAACCGCGGGCAGCAGTACCTGCTGTGGGTGGCCGCCGTCACCTCCGCCCGGCCGGGGCAACAGCAGCGAGAAGGTGACCATCGAGCCTGCTGGCAAGGGTGAGCAGCCTGGGGCAGGGGCCGAGGGCAGAAACTGCCGGAAGGCCCCTTCTAGAAAGACGGTTCTCCCCAACACGAGTAGTCTCCCTCCACCCTGTCTGTGGCCTGGCTGTAAGGAGCTAGCTGGCTGGCCACTTGCCTCCCTCCTGCACCCACCAAGACTGGGCCTCTGCTGCCCCCTGACTCCCAGAAAGGCTCACAACAGGCTCGAGGCCATACCACAAGTCAGGGCGCCCAGCAGAATGCACCCTGGTCCCCCACTCCAGACTCTTCTCTGGGGGTGAAAGAAAGGGGTGTTAGCCCTACCCCCAGCTCAGCTCCTCCAGAGGGGACGGAGGTGGGGTATGCTGCTTCCATGGAGCAGAGGGCTGCAAAGACAGCCCCCTTGTTCCAAAGCCTGGTCATCTCAGGCTGACATGATCCCCACTAATCACAGAAGTTACAGAGGGCATGCCTCAAAGGAGGCTATGGGCTGGTTGGGGTGCATGGGGTGAATAAGAACATGATTGCTCTCAAGGGTGCCCCACTGAACCCCTGACCTGGGCATAAGTGTGGCATGGGGGCATGTGTACCCCCTTACTCTACAGGCCGTGATAGTTCTGAGGCCTCAACCCAAGACCAAGACAGAGGCCACCTCACATAGCTGCCAGGCTCTCCCATGCCAACCCTGGGGCACGGGATTTAGGCACACAAGCCTGAGACTTCCAGCTTCTACCTTGACTCTGGGCCTCCCTGGGCCCTCCCTCCTGGCCCTGCCTCCTTCCACAGCCACCTGTGTCTATAACCCTGAGGCCCCAAGCCCAGGACTCAGCTGGCGCCTGCCTCAGCCCAGCCCCACTTCTGGGGTAACCAGCTTCCTTTGGATGAGATACACGAGGCGTCAGCCCTCCCCGCCTCAGACTCAGAGTCAGCAGGCACTGAACAGAGGGACTGCAGCTGCCCTGACGCGAGGGTTGTCATCCCATTTTCCAGGAGACACTGTAGGGCGGGGTGGCATAGCCCTCAAACACAGCAGAGTGGTGGGCCAGCCCTTCTGGCTCCAATTTGGGGTTCTTTCTACAAAGCCTCAAGTTTCCTCCCTCCCCTGACCCCTCCTCCCATTGGTGCTGCCAACCGCTTCTCCTGAACTTATCTCCATCCAGGAGGGAAAGGACTCGGGACCCCCACCCCCACCACAGACACACACACACACACAGATACACACACACAGACACAGACACACACACCCCACTGAGAGGTCCCAGGATCCAACCCCAGCCACAGGGCAGAACTGGCTCTAGAACAGTGTCTCTAGAGCTCCATCAAACATCCTTGGCAGGCAGCAGGGGTTCCTCTAAAACTCCACTTTGAACATGTCACTGCTTCCTTGTGAGCCTCCTCGTGATGTCAGGAGGAAGCCCAGCCTCCTCGAGGTGCCAGCAGAGCCCCAGAAGCGTCTCCTCCCGCTCACTGCTCCGACCCTTACTCTGCTGCCCTCTCTTCACTCACCCTGGGCTTGGGTCACCCCGGAGGCTGGAGCCCCTCCCACTCACCATGGGTTTCAGGCCCCCATGCCTCTCTCAGTTCTGTTCCCCCTTCTGACACACCTTCCTTCACTGCTTACAGTCCATTAACAATGTTGTGATAGTTTCAGGTGGACAGCAAAGTGACCCAGCCATTCTCCACCAAAGTCCCTCCCCATCCAAGCTGCCACATAACATTGACCAGAGTTCCCTGTGCTATACAGTAGGTCCTTGTTGGTTATCCATTTTAAATACAGCGGTGTGTACATGTTGATCCCAAATTCCCTGACTATCCTTTCCCCTCATTCTTATCCCCTGGTAGCTAGTGAATTCCTTCTTTGCCTTCAAGATTCAAGTCCAAGCTTCCAATTGCAGAAGTTGCCCCAGGTCTTCTTCACCTCCTCATTCCTCCTTCCTGCTCCCAGGGCTATTGTACCTACCCCCACCATAGTATTTTTCACTCTAATGATCTGAAGTGTCTGTCTCCCTCTTGGATGGTAAGCAACTCGAAGACAGGGACTAGATTGTATTCATTCTGTGGCTCCTCAGAGCCTCCTATGATACCTGGTCCAAACAGGTATCTGATAAATGTCTGCTGAATGAACGATTTCCCCTCTGAAAATGAAAATGAAAACATGGGGTCCTTCTCATCCTCTCTTCCCTCTAGCCCCAGCAAAGATCATTTCTTTTGGGGGCACTGTGACAACACCCTGGATGAGAGATGTGCGGCTACCTTGCAATTCAGTGGGAGACCCAGCCCCTGCGGTGAAGTGGACCAAGGACAGGTGTGTGCAGGACCCTTTAAGGATGGTGACCCCAAAGATGGGCATTGCAGAAGAGCCATGAAGACAATTGATGTCCCTCCCTTCCAGCTGACTCAGTCATCTCCAGCCCTGGGGAGGCCCTTGTTGGGTACATGGCTACCCCCTCATATGAGCCTGGCCTCCCTGGCTGCCCCTGTCGGCTGCCATGGATCTCCCTTCTCTGGGTGGTTGAAGAGGCCATGGCTACTAGATATCCCCAGGAAGCGCTGAGTGAAAACCCAAGAATCTAGGGTCCCGGAGCCAGTGCCTTAACTGCTCCCAGCTCTAACTGCTTGCAAACCTGGGGAGGCTCCGGGAGGGGATGCCTGCCATAAGCCATCCCCACCCCCACAGTGAGGACTCGGCCATCCCGGTGTCCATGGACGGGCACCGGCTCATCCATACCAATGGCACATTGCTGCTGCGCGCGGTGAAGGCTGAGGACTCAGGCTACTACACCTGCACAGCCACCAACACTGGCGGCTTCGACACCATCATTGTCAACCTTCTGGTGCAAGGTGAGACCCTGTGAGGTGGGCGGGGCTCTGAGAGGTGGGACCCTGCGAGGTGGGCGGGGCTCTGAGGTGAGACCCTGTGAGGTGGGCGGGACTTGAGAGGTGAGACCCTGCGAGGTGGGTGGGACTTGAGAGGTGAGACCCTGTGAGGTGGGCGGGGCTCTGAGAGGTGAGACCTTGCAAGGTGGGCGGGGCCCTGAGAGGTGAGACCCTGCGAGGTGGGCAGGGCTCTGAGAGGTGAGACCCTGCGAGGTGGGCGGGGCTCTGAGAGGTGAGACCCTGCGAGGTGGGCGAGGCTCTGAGAGGTGGGACCCTGAGAGGTGAGCGGGGCTCTGGTGGGGACAGGGATAGCTAAGGGGGAGGAATTCCATCAAGAGAGAGACAGAGAGAGAAAGACAGAGACAGAGGGGTTGTCAAATAAAAAAGACCAGCCACCAGGGAGACAGACCCTTGGTGGATCAGAGGGGCCACGTGGGAGAGGAGGCAGGAGGGGTAGAGGGGAGAAATGAGCAGGAGTAGGGGAGGAAGCAAGAGGGCACCTCTGTCCCCCATCATCAGAGGTTAACCCTTTGTGGTGTGGGCTCCTGACTCTCCCCTCACAGTTCCCCCGGACCAGCCCCGTCTCACTGTCTCCAAAACCTCGGCTTCGTCCATCACTCTGACCTGGATTCCGGGTGACAATGGGGGCAGCTCCATCCGAGGTGAGGGGGCCTGGATGAGGAGTGCGGAGAATTCCTGGCCAAGGGCAGAGGAAGTGTTTCACTTACTCCCACTACTTGTCCTCATAAGGCTTTAGCAGTGAGGGGAGGAGGAGTGGTTTGGACCACGGGGAGTTACCCAAGCGCCAATGGAAAATATACCAGTCTAGACAGCTGGACTTTAGAACACCCACCCCCCGCATTGCCAATGGTGAGCTGTGTGAACCTGAGGAAGTCTGTTTTCTTCTCTGGGTCTTAGTTTCCAAATCTATAGAATCAACAAATGTTCTAGATACTTAAACTTAAATATGCATATGAATCACCAGGGAATCTTGTAAGAACACAGATTCTGATTCGGGGGAGCTGAGAATCTGCATGTCTAACAAGCTCCCAAGTTATGCTTTGGGGCCAGAGGACTGTACACAGAGTAGCAGGGTCTTAATAGGACCCCTTTAAGTCTCACAGCTCTGGTTTCTGCTCTCCCTCCCCACCCTGGCTTCTAAACCCTAACACAAGAGCCAATGGGAGAGAGTCCTACAACTCACCCAAGATCCTTCCACCTTTGCATCTAATTGGCATCCACCCCATCCTAATGGCCAAAAGTTCCCCCTGCTGGCCCCCTGCAGAGCCCAGTCCCATGACAGCGGGGACCCAGGCTCCACGCTGCCCCTCCTGAGCCAGGCAAACCTCCCGGCCAGGCTTCGTGCTACAGTACTCGGTGGACAACAGTGAGGAGTGGAAGGATGTGTTCGTCAGCTCAAGTGAGCGGTCCTTCAGGCTGGACAGCCTCAAGTGCGGCACGTGGTACAAGGTGAAGCTGGCGGCCAAGAACAGTGTGGGCTCCGGGCGCATCAGTGAGATCATCGAGGCCAAGACCCATGGGCGGGGTAAGGCCCAGGACAGGGTGGCAGGTGCTGGGATGGGGCAGAAGGGCACAGGGAAGCACAGAGACTCCAGGGAGACCCCACCTAGTTCCATTGCTGCAGCATCTGGACGAATCGTAGTAGGAAAAACTGGCCCCACTTCCCTGCAGAGAATGGCAGACAGATGGCTCACCTCTTCCTTTTTCCTGCCTCTGTCTTCCTCCTGGGCCAGGCCTTGCTCCCCCTTGTCCCTCTCCTCTTCCTCCCCCTCTGTCCCCTGGAGCATCCCTACTCCCATCCACACCTCCCACCAATCCCCTGGAACCACTGCGGTCCCAAGCCACCCCAGGGAAATCCTTCCCAGTCTCTCTAACCTTTATCTCTCCCTCTGGCCCCCAGAGCCCTCCTTCAGCAAAGACCAGCACCTCTTCACCCACATCAACTCCACGCATGCTCGGCTTAACCTGCAGGGCTGGAACAATGGGGCTGCCCCATCACCGCCATCATGCTGGAGTACCGGCCCAAGGGCACTTGGGCCTGGCAGGGCCTGCGTGCCAACAGCTCCGGGGAGGTGTTTCTGACCGAGCTGCGGGAGGCCACGTGGTACGAGCTGCGCATGAGGGCTTGCAACAGCGCTGGCTGTGGCAACGAGACCGCCCAGTTTGCCACCCTGGACTACGATGGCAGTGAGTCGGCATGGGTGGGCGGGGCTGCTGCTGGGGAAGCTGGCCAAGAGGCAGACACGCAAAGAGAGAGACAGCAAACTGAAAAGAGGTTATGACTCTAGCCAGAGACAAACGCAGATGGGTGAGTAATCAAGCAAAGGACAGGCAAAAGGAGCAGCAGACAGGCAGGCAGATAAGTGGGTAGATGCACCTGTGGCCACACAGATGGACAGGCAGGCAAGCAGGTCAGTAACACTGAAGACGGGATCTTTGGGACTTCCCTCGTGGTCCAGCGGCTAAGACTCCACGCTCCCAATGCAGGGAGATGGAGCCAGGTTCTATCCTGGCCAGAGAACTAGATCCCACATGCCACCCCTAAGAGTTCACATACCACAACTAAGACTTAGCAAGCCAAATAAATAATAAAACTGAAAAAAAAATAGAGGGTCTTTGAAGATGCAACCCTTGCTCTCCGTTGCTTTAAAGAGATGAGAGGAGGCAGAGAGGTAGTTGATGTCCTGCTCTATAAGAACACTCTGCTAAGATGGTACATTAGCCAGGATGGGGTAACCTATGCTGCAGTAACGAACACTAAAAGCTTCATGGCTTGATCCAATAAAGATTTCTCACTCTCATAACATCTTGTGAGAGTTGGCTAGCCACCATCGTTTAGCCATGTTCGCTATGCCATCTTGAACATGCAGCTTCCAAGGTCACCAGCAAGAGAGAGACAGAAAAGACACAGTTCCTAACTGCCCTGGCCAGGGGGTGATAGACACTCATCATTTCTATTCGCATTCTGTTGTCCATAACTAGTAACATGGCTCTAACCTAACTGCCAGGAAGTCTGGGCAATGTAGCTGAGCCCATGGATGTTTTGATGAGCACCAGCTGGTGTCGGCCACATGTGGATACCTCACAGTCATGCACACACATGTTTAAGGCACATAGAAGGCTGAATTCATAGAGACCAGCTGTCACAAGCTTAACTGAATCTACCTGTGTGTTAAGGAAACAGAATAAAAGTGGCATCTTCAGGGTATTTACTCAAAGAAGGAAGACTTCATGAAGAAGATGACTCTTAGCTGAGGTTTTGAAACAAGTAAACATCAGGGCTTGGCAGAAGGCTCTGTCAGTGGGAGAACTTATCATATCTCCTAGCAGCCCCCAGGGTTAGCAGATATCATCCCTGGGGGAGAGGGGGCAGGGGAGAGACTGCGGGCTGTTGAGTGGCTTTTGCCCCCATCTGAGGAAGAGAACACAGGATCCCACTGCCCTGACTTCTGTCTCCTGTGACCCTCATCATCACCACCCCTCAACCTTACCAGCTGGATGTGGGAATCAAAGCCCATCAGCTACCCTTTAGCAATGAACACTGAACTCCACCAGGCAGAAGACTATCTCTGAAAGGGTTCAGGATGATTCTAAAACAGGCCTAGGAGTCTTTAATATCCTATGCAGTATAAAAACTACACAACCATTCATGGCTGTCCTGATGGGACCAGAACTTGGGGGGAGCAGAGGGGAGAGTTGGGGCTCTGAACTGCGAAGCAGAGATCGGAGTAAGACCAAAGGCAGCAGGAGAGGTCCAAGGGCTATGTTGCCCCTGAGACTCTGCATAACACTCGATTCCTGTGGACAGCTGACTCCCTTCCTCACCCCTGTTCAGGCACTATCCCGCCCATCAAGTCTGCACAAGGCGAGGGGGACGACGTGAAGAAGCTGTTCACCATCGGCTGCCCGGTCATCCTGGCCACGCTGGGGGGTGGCACTGCTCTTCATCGTTCGCAAGAAGAGGAAAGAGAAGCGGCTGAAGCGGCTCCGAGGTAGGCGAGTTTCTTTGTGCTTCCTCAGCTGCACTGGCCTGGAGCACTGTCTGGATGAGAGAGGGTGTCCGTGTCCCCTTGAAGGGAGCACTCACTCCAGCTGTCACTTCTGAAACCTCCTTAGCTGTTCACTGCCTCTTCCTCTGTGTCCCCAAGACTTTGTGCCTGCCCTCACCAGGTTAACTTTTAGCGGTCCATACTAGTAAAATCATGTTGCTGGTTAAGACATTTGAACAACTCTATAGTTGGTTGGTAAACAGATGTTGTTCCCTTCCACCCTGGATGCTCCATTCTCTCATATAGGACCTCTGCAACATTCCTAGGGCCCAGCCACTAAAGACATGCCCGTGGTCTCTAGGACCTTGCTCAGCTTTGACTGAGCTGTTTCCATGCCTTGTCAGGTGTTAACTATTTTTAGTATCCTCCCCCGTCGCAACACCTGATACCATAGTCTGGCATGAATGGGCTTGATATACCCAAGACCAACGAGTTTCTAAATAAATGTGTATTCACATATTTGGAAAATATTTATTGAGTATCTGCTATATTGTAGATACTGCTGGACATTGGAGATATAAAAATGAATGAGAAAGAGCAGCCCATGCCCTTATAGAGTTCACAGCAAAGGCACAATAAGAGCACAAAAGAGGGAATAACTAAGGCTGCCTAGGGTATTTAGGAGCTGGGTAGATAAAAGGATGGTTCATTGGCTGGTTGATAGTTGTTAAGTGGTTGGATGGATGGATGATTGGATGTCTGATGGATTGATAGTTGAATCACTAGATGGTTGGCTCGATGGAGGATGGATGAATATTTGAAGAACAGATGGATGATAAAATGGATAGATGATTGTATGGTTGTATGAATGGATGATTGGATGAATGGTTGAATAGATGAATGGATAGTTAGGTGAATGGTTGGATAGATGCTTGGATGGGTTGATAGCTGAATGGATGAATGGTTGGCATTCATTGGGAAGCCCATCAAACATCCAATCATCCATCCATCCAACCATTTAAAAACCATCAACCACCCACGGAACCATCCATTTATCTACCCAACTCCTGGTGGGTGGATCACTGGATGACTGGATCAACAGTGGATAGATCAATAATAAATGGATGGATGAGTGGCTAGATAGATGGTTGAATGTATTCATGAAGCTAGATTCACTCTAACCAGTCATTCTCAGTTATCAGAGATCTAGTAGATTACCTATGTCCTTTGTTTCTCCTCTCTTGTCTATTCCTAACCTTAGAGCCCTAAATCTATTCAGGGTCCCTATGAGATAAAACAGGCTCCCTGAGTGGCTTAGTGATAAAGAACCCACCTGCCAGTGTAGGAGACATACGAGATACCAGTTCGATCCCTGGATCAGGAAAATCCCCTGGATAAGGGCATGGCAACCCACTCCAATATTCTTGCCTGAAGAATCCCATGGACTGAGGAGCCTGGTGGGCTATGGTTCATAAGGTTGCAAAGAGTCCAACACAACTGAAGCAACTTAGCACATGCATGCATGAGATAAAACAGTGACCTTCAAATCCATCCACGTACTTTTGGGGACAGATGCCCTACAGAAGGAAATAAAACTTCTTGGTTGATGTCATCTGGAGGTGTCCAATGACCACCTGTACTTCATCCCCGACTCTCTCCTCTCTCCAACAGATAACTGATCTACCACTGATGCCTATTTCCAACCTGCTGTGATGTCTTGTTTGATTAGAGTCAGTTCAGGAAGCAGATGGAATACTTTATATACTGTCTCCCTATTAGATAAACGTCTGAGGAAAGGAAAACAGACCTGAGTCAAATCCTGAATTGGGAGCAGTGAGACCTTACCATGTTTTGGGTTGTCTCCAAGGTCCTTACATTTCTTCCCAAGAGACCAGGCCTGGCCCCATTTTAGGGAATTCTCTCACCTTGCTCCCCATGCCTCTTCCAATTCTGATCCTGCTCAGACCCCATTCTCACTCAGTCCCCTCTCTCTACTGTTTTGCAGATGCAAAGAGCTTGGCAGAAATGTTGATAAGGTGGGTGTCACATCGCTACTTCCTTTCTCCCTATTTCCCTCCCCTCACCCAGGGTAGAGGCTTCTAAGACCCCACTATACTGCAAAAGCTCTCCCCCAACCCCTTGTGGCTGCCTTGTCACACACCTCCAGCCCTTCTCCCCACAGCAAGAACAACCGAAGCTTTGACACCCCCGTGAAGGGGCCGCCCCAGGGCCCACGGCTACACATTGACATCCCCAGGGTCCAGCTGCTCATCGAAGACAAGGAGGGCATCAAGCAGCTGGGTGAGTGACAGGTGCCACCATCTCTGTGTCCTGCTGAGGGGGCTTCCCCAGGCCACATCCCATGAAGGGCGACCACCAGTCCTCAGACAGTGCCCGGCGTTCTAGAAGCAGCTCCGTCAACAACTCCACAACTCAGAACTCACTGCAGCTTCTCTTAAGGACTGGGTTGCCTCCTCTGTTAATGGGGAGACCTTACCTGACCTTTCTTGTGTTCAATGTCGGATAAAGACAAAGAGAAATTTGGGAAGCAAAGATGGTGCCCAAAGGGAAGGACTCCTGCTGATTGTGCTTCCCCCTCCAGGAGATGACAAGGCCACCATCCCTGTGACTGATGCTGAGTTCAGCCAGGCTGTCAATCCTCAGAGTTTCTGCACTGGAGTCTCCTTGCACCACCCAGCCCTCATCCAGAGCTCAGGACCCCTGATCGACATGTCTGACATCCGGCCTGGCACTAGTAAGCACCATCCCCAGGGAGGCAGCCCACCTCCCAGATGAGGTTTCTTGGGCAGAGCATAATGCAGAGTGACATTTTTTTTTTTTTTAAAGGAGAGAGGAGCAGCATGGAAGAATGGAAAGAGCACTGGAAATAGAATCTAGAAACCTTGATTACAGATCCACTAGCTGTGGCCTTGGGCATATCACTCACCGTATCTCTCTGGGCCTCACTTTCTTCCCCTAGAAATCTTGAGGGGGTTAGTTCTTTCTCTCCAAGGTCCTCTGCACCTTCCACTGAGGCTCTGGACATAAGGACAGGATACATACAGGCCTGTAGGGAATGAATGGACAGGCATGAGGCAGCAGGAGAGGAGGTTACATTCTTCCCAGGCTGTAGAAAAGATGGGATGGCCAGGGAGGACTGGGATGCTGCCCACTGCCCGTATCCCTGACACTGCTGCCCTCCTCCTCTGTGGATAGCTCTGTGTTCAGGAAAGGCAGCGCACTCAGCTTTCCCAAGGGAGCTTCTGCAGCTGCTCCTGCCTCCTCCCTTGCTCCCCGCCACCCTTTCTGGTAAATGCCAGCTGCCCAAGCCTGAGTGGCTGCAGCTAGAGGGTGCTAGCTCTTGCTTCCTCTGTGCAGATCCAGTCTCCAGAAAGAACGTGAAGTCAGCCCACAGCACCCGGAACCGGTACTCAAGCCAGTGGACTCTGACCAAGTGTCAGGCCTCCACCCCCGCCCGTACCCTCACCTCCGACTGGCGCACTGTGGGCTCCCAGCATGGTGTTACTGTCACCGAGAGTGACAGCTACAGTGCCAGCCTCTCCCAGGACACAGGTAAGCCCAGGGACCTGGTTCCTGCTCTCTCTCCTCAGGATCCCCCCGTTCCCCATCTTCTGTTTTCCCCACTCCTACCCACCATGGAGTCCAAGGCACCAGTCAGTTTCATTTCCAGCTGGTCACTGACTTACCCTGTGGCTGTAACAAAAACCCTTGACCTAACAGCTCTGCTTGTCAAGGATTTCATTTTGCTCTCCCAAAAGATGATGGAGAAAATGGTACACATGTTTGTTGGAGAAGAGGTTAAGGCTTGCTCAGAGGGTGATGCTTATTATCAAGAACGAAAGCTGCGGGCTTCCCTGGTGACTCAGTCATAAAGAATCCACCTGCCAATGCAGGAGACACGAGTTCCATCCCTAATCTGGGAAGATCCCACATGGTGCAGAGCAACAATGCCTGTGTGCCACAACTATTGAGCCACAACTATTGTTGCAACTACTGAGCACCCTAGAGCCTGTGCTCCACAACGAGAAGCCACCACAATGAGAAGTCCACACATCGCAACTAGAGAACAGCCCCCACTTGCCTGCACAGCAACAAAGACCCAGCAGAGCCATAAACAAATAGACTTCAAAAAGAATGAAAGATGTTTTGCATTTTGTTAGTCAACGATCCCACTTTTTAAATTAATTTTAATTGGAGGCTAATTACTCTATAATATTGTGGTGGGTTTTGCCATATATTGATATGAATCAGCCACAGGTGCACGTGTCCCCCATCCTGAACCCCCTCTCACCTCCCTTCCTCCCTCTGGGTTGTCCCAGAGCACCGGCTTTGAGTGCCCTGCTGCATGCATCGAACTTGCACTGGTCCTCTATTCTACATATGGTAATGTACGTGTTTCAGTGCTATTCTCTCAAGTCATCCCACCCTTGCCTTCTGCCATGTAGTCTAAAAGTCTGTTCTTTATTATCCCACTTTTGCCACCACCACTACCTTCACAGGGAGAGAGCAGGGTCATGTGAGCCTCATCCACTCCGTAGTCAGGCTTTCAGATGGCTACTGGGGTTATGGTTAAGGTAACTGCTCAATCTGGTCTCATTTACATCCTCTCCCCATAAGCCCACTTTATTTTTTATTGAGCTATAACTTATATATAACATTTAGTTTCAGGTGTACAACATAATGATCTGATATTTGTATACATTGCAAAATGATTGCCACAATAAGTATAGTTAACATCCTTCACCACATAGAATTAGTTTTTTTCTTATAATGAGAATTTTAAAAAACTACTCTTAGTAACCTTCAAATATTCAATACAGTGTTATTAACTGTAATTATCATCCTGTACCTTATATTCCCATGACTTGCTTATTTTATAACTGGATGTTTGTACCTCTTGACCACCTTCACCCATTTCCCCCAACTCCCGCCCCACCCTCCACCTCTGGCAACCACTAATCTATTCTCTGTAATTGTGAGCTTAAGGGTTTTGTTTGTTGTTATTTTGGGGTGTTTTTAGAGTCCATATATCAGTGATATCAAGCTGTGTTTGTCTTTCTTTGGTTTATTTCACTGAGCATGATGCCCTTGAGGTCCATGCATATCTTCCCAAATGGCAGATTGCCTTTTTTATGACTGAACGCTATCTCACTGTGTGTGATTGTGTGTGTGTGTCTTTAGTCTGTTCACCCACTCACGGACACACAGGTGCCTCCGTGTCTTGGCTCTTGTAAATAATGCTGCAATGAATATGGGGGCGCCACTCATTCCCTTTTAACTTTGTGCCCACCATCTCCCAAGACAAAGGACGGAACAGCATGGTGTCCACTGAGAGCGCCTCTTCCACCTACGAGGAGCTGGCCCGGGCCTACGAGCACGCCAAGCTGGAGGAACAACTGCAGCATGCCAAGTTTGAGATCACCGAATGCTTCATCTCCGACAGCTCCTCTGACCAGATGACCACGGGCACCAACGAGAATGCGGACAGCATGACGTCCATGAGCACACCCTCAGAGCCCGGCATCTGCCGCTTCACCGCCTCCCCACCCAAGCCCCAGGACGCTGACCGGGGGAAAACGTGGCTGTGCCCATCCCTCACCGGGCCAACAAGAGTGAGTGCTCAGACCACCTCCCTTGCTGTGTCCCCGCCTTCCAACCCCCTGAGCCTAGGCTAGAACCTAGCCCTGCCTGCACCCTACCCGCCCGCCCAGCATGGCCTCCTTGGCAGTGGGGTATAGTGCAGACAGCAAGGACTTGGGAGCAAACAGATCTGGGTTCACATTCTGTCTCAAATGCTTAATACCTCTGTGACCTCGGGCAAGTCATGGAACCTTAATTTTCTTGTTTTTGAAATGCAAACGAGAGCATATACTTTGCATTGTTATAATGAGCATTAAAAATGATGTACGTGCCTGGCACAGAGTTAAGGAGCAATCCTGGCAGCTACATCCATGGTAGTCAAACCTCATGGTGGGCAGTGACCCAGCCTGACAAGGAACATCTGATTCCAGGGCCCTGGCCAGAGTATATGCCCTTTGAGGTCAGCAGGGTAGGTCTAGGATAACCAGAGGGAGGGAAGCAAGGGTGCCCACCAGTAGACATCAGGGCCACCATATGCAAGGCACAGGCTGCCAAACCAGGCAGTCTGGTCTGCCCAGCACTGGCCTTGCTAAGGGGCCATGCTGAACTAGGGGTTCAGGGGCATCTAGAGAAGAGCACAGGTTAACAGAAAAAATAGAGACCTAGGAGTCCAGCAGCCCTTTACGACTCCCCCTCCCCATCCAGCTCTGTGAATTTGGGTAAGTTACTTAATCTCTCTGAACCTCAGTTTCCTCATTTGCAAAATCCAAGCAGTTATTAATGTATCCAGGGGTCTGCAGGGTATAAATGAAATGACCTAAAGAGTGCCTGGACAGGAGAGGGACCTGTGCACAGGGTGTTCACAGTGGGGAGGGATCAGGATGTGGAGTCCTAGAAGCGTGTCCTATGGAGGCACTGTGAGAAAAGATGAACATTCTGCCTGTAGGAGAGAGGACGGAGGAGAGGGATGTGGAAACGAAGCGGACTCAGACATCTGAAAGGAGGCTTGGGAAAGTGGGGAGGCCTGCTCTGGTGGCCCTCAGTGGACAGAATCCAGGTTGAATGTGGGGAATTGACAAGAAGTGACATTCCTTTCCTTCTCAGGGTATAGAAAACTTTCGAACAGCCAGAACTTTTAGGATGACAATATTTAGAAAATGAGCCCACCCCCAGCTGAAGCTGGTCAGTTATAGTGAACAATTAACAATAGGGATCAATCTGCCTCTGTATTGCAGCCTTTTCCGTGTGTGTGTGTGTGTGTGTCTGACTCTAGCTATCCAGGCTCCTCTGTCCATGGAATTCTCCAGGCAAGAATACTGGAATGGGTTGCCATTTCCTTCTCCAGGGGATCTTCCCGACCCAGGGATTGAACCTGGATCTTCCGCACTGCAGGCAGATTATTTACCATCCGAGCCACCAGGGAAGCCCAACAGGGAAATTGGACTCAACGCCCGGAAACCTCACCCGGCCCCAACATGGGCAGGATTGACTGATTGATAGCTCTTTCTGGATTCCGTGGTGGTGCATGGCCTTCATGGAGCGATATTTCTGGTTAATTCCGATAAGGAGCCTTTTCCCTACTTTGTCTCATTCCCTCCTCACAGAATTACTGTAGGGAGATGAGATTATCCCCATTTCATAGATGAGGAAACCAAGGCTCAGAGAGGCCAAGTGACTGATCTTTCCTTGACTGGTTACTGCCCATGGGTGGAGGGACTGACTGAGGGCTGGGGGCGGGGGAACAGGCTGCTTCCAGGAGGCGTCTGCCGCTGACACAGCGCACTTCCTCCCTTCCAGGTGACTACTGTAACCTGCCCCTGTACGCCAAGTCGGGAGGCCTTCTTCCGAAAGGCAGAGGGGCGTGAGCCCTGCCCCGTGGTCCCGCCCCGCGAGGCCTCCATCAGGAACGTGACTCGAACCTACCACCCCCAGGCTCGCCACCTGACCCTGGACCCTGCCAGCAAGCCCCTGGGCCTTCCCGCACCCCGGGCCCCCACGGCCGCCTCCACCGCCACCTTACCTCAGAGGACTCTGGCCATGCCGGCACCCCCCCGCCGGCCCGGCCCCCCGCAGCCCCCGGTCCCACCCCCGCCGAGCCCCCGGCGGCCCCCAGCACCGCCCCTCCGGCCCCCAGCACCGAGCCTCCGCGGGCCGGGGCCCCACACACCAAAAATGGGGGCTCCAGGGACTCACTTCTCGAGATGAGCACGTCGGGGGTGGGGAGGTCTCAGAAGCAGGGGGCCGGGGCCTACTCCAAGTCCTACACCCTGGTGTAGGGGCGCAGCCGGAAGGGCGGCCGCGAGCCTGGACCTGTCTGCACCTCCGGCCCTCACACAGCAACTTGGCTGATTTCCTGCATTATTTATATCAAACTGACAACCCACCAACAAGGAAAAAAACAACCCCCGAGTCATGAACGCCTGTACATAGAACTCTTTTGTACAAATCAAACTATTTTCTTCTTCTCCATGAAGCCAGGGCACAAAGAATTTGACAGTACACGTCAAATCCCCCACCCCACAAAATCTGTGTGGAGAGATATATACCTGTATAGAGAGGGCGCCGCGGCGAGCTATATATCTATATATTTCTCTCACCTTATTTTGAGACAGAGGCACAAAGACTCAGCAATTTTTCCCTCCTACTCACCCTCCCTCCGATCTAGGTGGTTTTGACAAAGACCAAGATCCCAACTCAGAGACACTGCATGCGATTTTACTGTTCCAAAACAAAAAAACAAACCAGGAGTTGCTTCAATTTGCAGATGCTTATGTGTTAATACCTTTTTCTATGAAAAAGACCCAGCGCCGTGTGCAATAAAGGTTATGTTTCTATGTGGTGGCTTTTTTTCCCATCTGGCAAGGGTCAGTGAGGAGGCAGGGACAAGAGGCCCTCTACCAGGCTGTTGGTCTCTGGGGGGAAACACTTTGAGAAGCCCAGCTTAAGCTCAGCACATTAAACTTTTTAAAGGCTTTCCATTAGCCAAGCTGCCTCCTTGGGCACCTGTTCCATTCTCTGTTCTGTGCTGCGCCCTACAAGGGACCAGCTGTGTGTCTTTGGTTTCCTAAACTCTCTGAACCACAGTTCACTTGTTAGTAAAATGAGGCAACCTCGGTGAGAGCACTGGGGAGCCGATATGGGGATGGGGGCCTGTATTTACTGGCTTCTGCCCTTTGGGAGAATGCAGTGTAGCCAAGTGAACAAAGTTACTCTAACAGCTAGTGGGCTGTTAAGTTGTGTAAACGGTGCCTCTAAACTGGGAGGGAGAGATTGTGTTATTCTGGCAGGGACCAGCCAAAGCTTGAAGTTCTCAGCTAACTCTTGTTAGGGCAAGATGAGCCCGAAGGAAGAAGGAGTGAGGTCATCAGAGGTCCGAGAGGTGAAAAGGGCTCACAAGGAGGGGAACAGGGGTCAGCCAGAGAGAATGAAGCCAGTGAGCATACCAGGCGCCACACCTAGTGTCAGAGGAGCTACGTAGAGTTAAATTCAGGTGGAAGCGATCACGCCCACGTGCAGACGCACAGAGAAGCCAGTTCTCGCGAGAGGGTCAAAGAGCATGTAAGGTGGGCCAGAGGACATAAGAGTTTGGATAGGCGAGGGGAGGGCATAGACCCAGGAGACGCCAAAGCCTCTGGAAGTCTCGCTCCATGGTGGCCCGGCTCCCTGGGTGAGAAGGAAGGGCCTCTCAGAAGTGCACAGGGAGGTCCTGCATTCAGCAGGACCAAGTCAAGGCTGACTTGTGGACCCCGAATCGGGAAGGAAGGTGAGTCTGGGCCGTGCTGGTCCCACTGCCCCTCCCTCGAGAGGAGGAAGTGGGAAGGGGACCCCAGGGGTGGGTGGGGAGGGAGGAAAGGAAGGTTTGTGCAGGGTGGGAGTAGTATCCATCAGTCTGGGCCACAAGAGAGCCTTCCCTGGGATGCATGACCTTGAATAGAAGCACTTTCCAAAAAACAGCTCATTCCTCAAACATTTCCTGAGCTCTCGCAAGTGCAGACACAGGAATTCCAGCCCTGGGTAGCTACATGTCAGGTAGCTCATGCTGTCGGCATGAAAGAGAGGAGAAGGCAAAGGTTATGTGTTCCCGGGTGACTTCTAGACCCTTGGGGAGACTCTGTTTCAGGCCCGCAGGATCCACCCAGGGGGTGGGGGAACCAGCTGACTACGACGGAAGCATTTGCGAGAAAAGGCCCTCCAGCCTCCTTGCGTGACTGGAGGACAGGGCTGCCTACCAGGGCTGCACACGCCATCTGCAGGTCACCTCCCAAACTGTAGGCACAGTGATCAAGCCCCGAATTCTCGCTGAGAATTCACGGCAGGTTCGGAAAGTAGGCATCACGATCTCCATCGGGCAGGCGAGAAAGCTGGAGCCCTGGAGGGCTGAGTAAGTTATCCAAAGTCAGAGGAGCAGGAAAAAGATGGAGATGAGGTTCAAACTCAAGAGTATCTGAATCCTTAACCAGTGTTCCACTGTTCAGAGACTGAGTTTCAGTTGTACCCGAGGATGATGCCAGGTGAACAGTCCGCCAGGTCCAGGGGACCCAGCTGGACTTACTGGCAGGAAGATGGCCAGTGTGGAACTGTTCATGAGCCATTCAGAGAAGAGAACCAGAGCAACACACTGGGCGGGCGGAGTGAAGGAACATCTCTGATGGACTGACTCTGGCAGGGGACACTAATAGGAGGGGAGAGATTTGGCTCTAGGGGGTCTGTTGGGGAAGGCCCAGGACCAGAGGTGGACCGTGTAGGAGGAAGAGGACTTGAAGAGGCGTGAGACAATGAAGCACGAGCCAGCTTCACTCGTGCTCAGTTGAGTGGGGCCACTTACTAAGAAACACAAGTCCTGGAAATTCAGACAGACTTGGGCAAAATCCGCACAGTTTTGTAAGTTGATTATTTCTACCTTTGGGTTTTTCAGCCAAACCACAAGGTTGCCTGTTAGGATGGGTACGCAGGAGATAGTTCATTCATCAGATCACCCCCTGCTCACACGTCCCCAGCTCCACACCACTGAACTCTGTCTGGAGCAGCCGTCTTAAATATTTCTAGTTCCTTTTCAGATTTCCATGATGTCTACCACAGATAAGGCCATCATGTGTCTCTAGAATCTAGATACTCAAATTGTGGTCCACGGACCAGCAGCATCACCTAAGAGCTTGTTAGAAATGCGAAATCGCAGAGGCCCCGCCCTTGAACCACTGGATCAGAATGCAGTTTAGCAAAATCCCTAGAGGATTCATACGTGCCCTAGAATTCAAGAAGCCCTCCTCTAGAAGGGCTTCTGAGAGCATGCCCCTGCTCTCTCCTTCTGCTAAAAACCAGACCTAGACCTGTGGGTCTTAGTTGCACATCAGATTCACCTGAGAAGCTTGTTAAAAAGCAACCCAGAACTCACCAATTCCAACTGAATCACAATTTGTGGACATGCAACCCAGGCATTTGTATTTTTTGTATGTGTGGGGAAACATTTTTACCATTTACCATTTTAACCATTTTTAATTTAATTTATTTTATTTTATATTATAGTTGATATACAATATTGTGTTTCAGGTGAACAGCAAAGTGATTCAGATGTACACATATTCATCCTTTTTAGATTATTTTCCCATATGCTGCTGCTGCTAAGTCAGTTGTGTCTGACTCTGTGCAACCCCAGAGACGGCAGCCCACTAGGCTCCCCCGTCCCTGGGATTCTCGAGGCAAGAATACTGGAGTGGGTTGCCATTTCCTTCTCCAGGGGGATCTTCCTATCCCAGGAATTGAACCCAGGTGTCCTGTATTGCAGGCATATTCTTTACTAACTGAGCTATGAGGGAAGTGTTCTACAGTAGGTCCTTGTTGATTATTTTATATATAGTGGTGTGCATATTTTAATCCCAAACTCCTAATTTATCCCTCCACCTACCTTTTCTCTTTGGTAACCATAAGTTTGTTTTCAAAGTCTGTGAATCTGTTCCTGTTTTGTAAATAAGTTCACTTGTATCATTTTTTTATTCCACATATAGGTGGTATCATGTTTTTGATGTCACTTAGTATAATAATCTCTAGGCCCACCCATGTTTCTGCAAATGGCATTATTTCTTCCTTACTTATGACTGAGTAATATTCCGTTGCATATATGTGCCACATCTTCCTTATCCCTCTGACAGTGGACATTTAGGTTGCTTCTATGTCTTGGCTTTTGTCGATAGCACTGCAGTGAACACTGGGGTGCATGTATCCTTTCAGATTTTGGTTTTCTCTGGATATATGCCCAAGAGTGGGATTGCTGGATCAAATGGTAGCTATATTTTTTAAGGAACCTCCATACTGTTCTCCATAGTGTCTATCAATTTATATTCCCGCCAACAGTGTGGGTGGGCTCCCCTCTCCACACCTGCTCCAGCATTTATTGTACCTTGACTTTCTGATGACCATTCTGATCAGTGTGAGGTGATAACCTTATTGTAGTTTTAATTTGTGTTTCTCTAATATTTAGTGATGTTGAGCATCTTTTCATGTGTTTTTTGACCATCTGTATGTCGTCTTTGGAGAAATGGCTACTTAGGTCTTCTGCCCATTTTTTGATTGGGTTGGTTTTTTTTTTTATATATTGAGCTACATGAACTGTTCGTATATTTTGAGATCAACCCTTTGTCAGTCATTTCATTTGTAAGTATTTTCTCCTATTCTATGGATTGTCTTTTTCTGTACGGTTTCCTTTGCTGTTCAGAAGCTTCTAAGTTTAATTAGGTCCTGTTTGTTTATTTTTGTTTTTATTTTCATTACTCTAGAAGGTGGATCTGAAAAGATTTTGCTATGATTTAGTCAGAAGTGTTCTTCCTATGTTTTCCTCTAAGAGTTTTTATAGTATCCGATATTACATTTAAGTCTTTAATCCATTTTGGGTTTATTTTTGTGTATGGTGTTAGAGGGTGTTCTAATTTCATTCTTTTACATGTAATTTTTCAGTTTTCCCAGCACCACTAATTGAAGAGATTGCCTTTTCTCCAGAGAAAAGGTTGCCTCTTGCCTCCTATGTCATAGATTAATTAACCATAGATGTGTGGGTTTATTTCTGGACTTTCAACCCTGTTCCATTGATCTTTATTTCTGCTTTTATGCCAATATCATACTGTTTTGATTACTGTAGCTTTGTAGTATAGTCTGATGTCAGGGAGCCTGAATCCCCCAGCTCCATTTTTCTTTCTCAGAACTGCTTTGGCTATTCAGGGTCTTTCGAGTTTACATGCAAATTTTAAAATGTTTTATTCTAGTTCTGTGAAAAATGCCATTGGTAATTGGGTAGGAATTTCACTGAATGTGCAGATTACCTTGGGTAGTATATTTTGACAATATTTTTTCTTCCAGTCCAAGAACATGGTATATGTTGTCTTCTGTTTTCTTCTAGTTCCTTTATCAGCATCTTATACTTTTTCAGACTACAGGTCTTTTGCCTTCTTAGGCAGACTTATTTGTAGATATTCTATTCTTTTTCATGTAGTGGTAAATGAGATTGTTTCCTTAACATTTTAAACCGTTTTTAAGTGCACAATTCGGTAGCGTTAAGTATATGCACCTGTGGTGCAATCATCACCATTATTCATTTCCAGAACGTTTTTCATCTTCCCAAACAAAAACTCTGTACCTATTAAACACCAGTTCCTCATTTTCCCCTCCCCGGCCCTTGGCAACCACCATTCTACTTTCTAATATTAATAACTTGACTACTCTGGATACCTCATGTCAGTGGCATCACACAGTATTTGTCCTTTCAACTGGCTTGTCTCACTCATCAGATTTTCAAGGTTCATCCGTGCTGTAACATGTATCACAATTTCATTCCCTTTGGACTTCCTTAGCAGCGTAGTGGTTAAGACTCCATGCTTCCACGCAGAGGAGCACAGGTTTGATCCCTAGTTGGGGAAGTTCTTCATGCCGTGCAGAGCAGCCAAAAAGAAAAAACAAGTCATTCATTTTTAAGACTGAATAATATACTATTGTGTGTATATAATACATTTTTATCCCATTCGCTTCTTGATGGACACTTGGGTTGTTTCCTTTTGTTTGTGAATACTGCTGCTGTAAGCGCTGGCATATAAGTACTTGTTTGGCTCCCTGCTTTCAGTTCTTCTAGGCATATAACTAGGAGTGGAACTGCTGGATCAAATGGTAATTCCATGCGTCACCTTTTTAAATGAAGGTATAGTTGACATATAATATTGTATATATATTGTATTATATTGTATTATATATATATACAATATATATAATATTGTATATATATTTATTGTGGTATAGTTGACATATAATATTGTATGTATATGATTTGATATTTGTATACACTGAAATGATCACCACAATAAGTCTAGTTAATATCTGTCCCAATACAGTTACCAAATTTTTTTCTTGTGACTTTTAAGATCTACTCTTTCAGCTTTCAATACAGTATTATTAGCTATAGTCACCATGCTGTATGTTATATCCCCATGACTTACTTATTTTATAACTGAAGTTTATGCCTTTTTGACCCCCTTTCATCCATTTAGCCCACTCCACCACCACCTCCCAAGGCCCCACCTCTGGCAGCCATTATTCTGTTGTCTGTATCTATGAGCTTAGAGCTTTCGGGTTTTGTTGCTGTTGCTTTAATATTTCATGTATAAGTGATGCCATACAGTATTTGTCTTTCTGACTTATTTCACTTAATGTCCTCAGGATGCATTCATATCATCACAAATGGCAAGATTCTATGCTTTTATGATATTGAATAGTATTCCATTGTGTGTGTTGCACCTTCTTTATTTAGCATTAGTGGACACTTAGGTTGCTTCCATGTCCTGGCTACTGAATGCTACAGTGAGCATGGGGATGTAGATATATTTTCAAATTAGTGTTTTCCATTTTCTTTGGATAAATACATAGAGGTAGACTTGTTGGATTGTGTGATAGTTCAATTTTTAAATTTTTGAGGAAACTCGGTACTGTTTTCCATAGTGGCTATACCAATTTAGAGTCCCATTAACAGTGTACAAGAGTATACTTTTCTCCATATCCTTACCAACACTTGTTATTTCTTTGTGGTAATAGCTGTTCTGATGAGTGTGCTGTGCTATCTTATTGTGATTTTGATTTTGATTTCTCTCATTAATGATGCTGAGCATATTTTCATGTACCTGTTGGCCATCTATGTGTGTTCTTTAGAAAAATATTCAGCTTTTCCTGCCCATTAAAAAAAAATTATTTTATAGTATAGATGATTAACAATGTTGTGATAGTTTCAAGTGGACGTCAAAGTGACTCAGCCATGCATATACATGTATCCATTCTCCTTCAAACTCCCATCCTGCCCAGACTGCCACACAGCATTGAATCTAACCCATTTTAAATCAGATTTTTCGTTTAATATGTATGAGTTCTCTATTTTGGATATTAACCCCTTATCAGATACATGATTTGCAGATATTTTCTCCCATTTAGTAGGTTGCCTTTTCATTCTGTTAAAGTTCCCTTTGCTATGTAGCAACATTTTACTTTGATGTAATCCCACTTTTTAGTTTGATGTAATCGGAAAAGCCCTGAAGTTGGAAAAAATTGAAAGTAGGAGAAGGGATGACGACAGATGATGAGATGGTTGGATGGCATTACGGACTCAATGGACATGAGTTTGAGCAAGCTCCAGGAGATAGTGAAGGACAGGGAAGCCTGGCATGCTGCACTCCATGAGGTCGCAAAGAGTTGGACATGACTGAGCTACTGAACGACAACACAATCCCACTTTTTAATTTTTGCTTTTATTGCCTTCCCTTTGAAGTCAGATCCAAAAAAATTATCACCAAAAATGAAATCAAGGAGCTTGCTACCTGTGCTTTCTTTGTAAGAGTTTTATGATTTCAAGTCTTCCATTTAAGTCTCTAACTCATTTTGAGTTAATTTTTTGTGTATGGTATAAGACAGTGGTCAAGGTTCATTCTGTTGCATATGGCTGTCCGGTTTTCCCAACATTTATTTATGAGACTGTCATTTCCCCATCATATGTTCTTGGTGCCATTGTCATAAATTAATTGAGCATGTCTGTGTGGGTTTATTTCTGGCCTCTCTATTCTGGCCCAGTGATCTATATGTCTATTTTTATGCCATTCTGTTTTTATTACTATAGCTTTGAAATATAGCTTGACATCAGGGAGGGTGTTGTCTCCAGCTTTGTCCTTATTTTTCAAGACTGATTTGACTCTTTGGTATCTTTTGTGATTCTACACAAATTTTAGGATTGGTTGTTCTATTTCTGTGAAAAAATGCTACTGGAATTTTGATAGGGATTACATTAAATCTTTAAGTCTCTTTGGATTGTATTAACATTTTAACAATATTCTTCCAATCCATATTCCAAATAGAATATCTTTCCATTCATGTCTTCAGTTTCTTTCATCAGTGTCTTGTAGTTTACAGAGTACAGGTCTTTCACCTCCTTAATTAAATTTATTCCTAGGTATTTTATTCTTTTTGATGCAGTTGTAAATGAGGTTGTCTTCTAATTTTTCTTCCTGATAGTTTGTTAATAGTGTATGTAAACATAACAGATTTTGTATATTGATTATATCCTGAAACTTTACGGAATTGTTTATTCTAACAGGTTTTATTTTGGTAGAGTCTTTAGGGTTTTCTATATATGATATCATGTCATCTACAAAGAAGGACAATTTTACTTTTTCCTTTCATCTCTTCTTTTTTTTTCCCACCTCTTCTTTTTATTTCTTTTTCCTGCCTAATTGCTCTGTCTAGAACTTCCACACTATATTGAATAAAAGTGGAGAGAATGGGCATCCTTGTCTTATTCCTCATCTTAGAGGAAAAGCTTTCAGCTTATCACCATTTGATGTCAATTGTGGGTTTGTCATATATGGCCTTTCCTGTGTTGCAGTATATTCCCTACATACCCATTTTATTGAGAATTTTTTATCATAAATGAATGTTGGACTTTCTCAAATGCTTTTCCTGCATCTATTGACGATCATATGATTCTTATTCTTTAATGTGTTAAAGTTACTCAGTCATGTCCGACTCTTTGCAGCCCCATGGACTATACAGTCCATGGAATTCTCCAGGCCAGAATACTGAAGTGGGTAGCCTTTCCCCTCTCCAAGGGATCTTCCCAACCCAGGGATCGAGCCCAGGTCTCCCATATTTCAGGCAGATTCTTTACCAGCTGAGCCACAAGGGAAACCCAGAAATTTACTGTGTTAATGTGGTGTATAATGTTGACTGATCTGCAGATGTTGAACCATTTTTGAATCCCTGGAATAAATCTCACTTGATTGTGATGTAGGATTCTTTCAACGTATTGTTGAATTCTTTTGCTAATACTTTGTTGAATTTTTGCATCTATATTCATCAGGAGTTTGGGCCTGTAATTTTCTTGCGGTGTACTCACCTGGGGTAAAGCTGGCCTAACAGTGAGTTCGGAATTGTTCCTTTCTTTTCTATTTTTGGAAGATCTTGAGAAGGATTGGTATTAATTCTTATGAGAATGTTCAGTAGAATTCACCAGTGAATCATCTGATCCTGGACTTTAGTTTGTTGTTATGGTTCAGTCACTAAGTCATGTCCAACTCTTTGTGACTCCATGGACTGCATCATGCCAGGCTTCCCTGTCCTTCAGTATCTCCTAGGGTTTGCTCAAACTCACGTCCGTTGAGTTGGTGGTGCCATCCAACCATCTCATCCTCTGTCACCCCCTTCTTCTCTTGCCCTCAATCTTTCCCAGCATCAGGGTCTTTTCCAATGAGTCAGCCTCTTCGCATCAGGTGGTCAAAGTACTGGAGCTCCAGCATCAGTCCTTCCCATAAGTATTTATGGTTGATTTTCTTTAGGATTGACTGGTTTGATCTCCTTGCTGTCCAAGGGATCCTCAAGAGTCTTATCCAACAACACAGTTCGAAAGCATCAGTTCTTCAGCACTCAGCCTTCTTTATCATTCAGCTCTCATATCTGTACACAACTACTGGAAAAATCCTAGCTTTGACTGTACAGACCATTGTCATTCAAGTGATGGCTCTGCTTTTGATACACTGTCTAGGTTTGTCACAGCTTTTCTTCCAAGGGGCAAGTGTCTTTTAATTTCATGGCTGCAGTCACCATCTGCAGTGATTTTGGAGCCCAGGAAAATAAAATCTGCCACGGTTTTCATTTTTTCCCCACCTTTATGCCTTGAAGTAATGGGACCAGATGCCATAATCTTAGTTTTTGAATGTTGAGTTTTAAGCCAGCTTTTTCATGCACCTACTTCACCTTCATCAAGAGGCTATTTAGTTCCTCTTTGCTTTCTACCATCAGGGTGGTATCATTTAATTCCTGATTCAATCTCCTTTCTAGTAATTGGTCTATTCAAATTTTGTTTCTTTGTGATTCAGCCTTGAAAGTTTGTATTTTTTTAGGAATATATCCATTTTGTCTTGGTTGTCCAATTTGGCATGTAATTGTTCAGATTAGTCTCTTAAGATCCTCTGTGTTCTGTGGCATCAGTTGTAATGTCTCCTCATTCATTCCTGATTGTATTTATTTGAGCGCTTTCTTGTTTTCTTTTCAGAGAACCAGCTCTTTTCTGTTGTCTTTTTCTATTTTATTTAGTTCTACTTTGATCTTTATTTTCTTCCTTCCACTAACTTTGGTCTTCATTTGTTCATTTTCTAGTTCCTTTAGGTGTAAATTTAGATTGTATTGAGATTTTTCTCATTTCTTGAGGTAGGCATTTATCTCTATGAACTTCCGTCTTACAACTGCTTTTGCTGCATTCTGTAAATCTGGGTATATTTCCATTTCATTTGCCTCAAGGCATTTTTAAATTTCTCATTTGACTTCTTCATTGACCCATTCGTTGCTCAGCATGTTGTTTAATCTTCACATATCTGTGGAGTGTCCAGTTTTCTTCTTGGATCACTGTAACCATCTTTAGGTGTACAATTCAGTGGCATTAAATACACTTACAATGTTGTGCATCTCCACTCTCCAATTCCAGAACTTTTTCACCTTCCCAAAGAAAAACTATACGTGCCAAGCACTAGTTCCCCTTTTCCCTTCACCCAGCCTCTGGTAACCACCATTCTATGTTCATTTCTATTAATGTGACTAATCCAGAAAACACATGTAAGTGGAATCAAAGTGTTTGTCTTTTTGTCTGTTTTTTTTTAATTGGCATAATGTTTACATGGTTCCCCCAAGTCGAAGCATGTATCAAAATTTCATTCCTTTTTAAGGCCAAATAACGTTCCACTGTGTGTATATATTACACTTTGTCCCCTTCACTTATTGATGGACACTTGTTTCCTTTTGTAAACTGTGAATACTGCTGCTATGAACATTGGTGTATAACCCCTGCTTTCAATTCTTTTGGGTATACAACTAAGTAGAATTTCTGGATCAAATGGTAATTCTGTGTTTAATTTTTGAAGAACTGCCCAGTGGTTTTCTGCCAGACATCCGATTAAGTATTTGTAGCCAGAAAAATGATACTCAAACACTTATTTACTCACCTACCCTGAAACCCTTCTTATGCCCTACCACTGAGCTAAGCACCGAGGGTGCAAAGGGCCAGTGGATCTGTTCTAATGTTCAAAAGGCTCTCTATCTGCTGTGTGTCCAAACTGTCAGTCCTGAAAATGGAAGCCTGGGGGAAGAGAATATAGCATAGACAGCTAGCTGTCTGCCAGAGCCTCATGCTTGCCCAACTATACACACACACTCACACACACATTCACACTCTGCATAGGTGCTGGGAAGTGGCTGTCCTGCTGGTGACTACAGTTCCTAGTTCCCTGACTTCTGGGTAGAGCCCTAAGACTAAGTTCTGTCCAGTGGAATGTGGTAGAAGTGATGATGCTATTTTCAGGCCTGACTTAGCCTCCCATCACTTTCTCCAACTGTATGTCAGGGTGAGCTCAGAAGCCACTTACTATGGATGGCAGAGCCTCAGTCAGCCTGGGTTCCTATACACCTATGCAGATCTGTGACCACCCCCCACCCCCCACCCCCACCAATGCTAACCGGACTTTCTATGAGCAAGACAACTGACTTGTGTTAAGTCACTGAGATTTCAGAGCTTACCTTTACAATGGCGAGCACCATCTTAACCTACGCAGAAGATGAGGAGGAACTCGACCCCCCATAGAAACCTTCCTTCCATAACTCAGATTAAGAACATCTCCACAAAAGCCATCTCTGCTTCACCCACACCTGTGCGGGCGAAGTGTTGGGGAACAGCAGCTGGTGACTTCAGAAATGGGAGGGTAACTGTGTTTGTAGGATGAAGGTGAGAGAACCAATCAGGGCTCTGTCCTTCCTCCTAGAATCCATATCTTCTGGGCAGTGGCAGGAATACTCCTAGGAAGAAAGGGCAACAGCTGTCAGATGTGTGTTACCCTGGAGGTAATCCATGTTTGGTTTTAGTGTCTCTAAGAATCAGTGACTCTCAGGATTCAAAAATGCCTTCCAGTTTACCTAGTTCAGACTTCCACCCAAATCTTGAGTCTCTTCTGCAATAAGTAAGGATTGTCTGGCCTTCACATGCTTTCCGTCCTGATAGAGAATGCACCACTTCCCAAGCCAGCACCGTTCACCTCCGGACAGCTCTGCTAGCAGTGCCCCCTTACAGTGAGCATAAAGTTGTTTCTTTGGATTCTTTTCTTTTTTGCATCTTAATGTAGGCATTTATTGTTATCAATTTCCTCCTTAGAATTGCTTTTGTTGCCTTGTATAAGTTTTGATACATTGTGTTTCTAGGTTCATTTGTCTCAAGGTATTCTTATTTCCCTTTTAATTTCTTCTTTGATCCATAGTTGTTTAGAAGAGTGTTGGCAAATTTCCATGTATTTGTGAATTTTCCATTTTTCTCCTCTTACTGATTTCTAGTTTCATACCGTTGTGGTCAGTGAAAATACTTGGTATGATTTCAGTCTTCATGAATTTTCTGAGACTTGTTTTGTGACCTAATACGTGGCCTATCCTAGAAAATTTTCCTGTGCGCTTGAGAAGGATGTATATTCTGTTGTCTGGTAGGATATCTGTATATGTCTGTTAGGGTCGCTTGGTCCAGTCTTACTCAAATTCACTGTTATTAATTCTCTGTGTAGATGGTCTATGGATTGTTGAGAGTGGGGTATTAAAGACCCCAACTATTACTGTATTGCTGTTTATTTCTCTTTTAGCTCTTAACTTTCGCTTTATGTGCTCCAGTGTTGGGCACCTAAATATTTCCAATCACTTTATCTTCTTGATATATTGGCCCCTGGTCATTATACCATGATTTTGTCTCATCGCTTTTAAAGTCTGTCTTGTCTGATTTAAGTATAGTTACCCCTACTTTGTCGTTGTTCTTACAATCTGTTTGGAACATCTTTCCATCCCTTTACTCTTAGTCTATATGGCTTTAAGGCTACAATGATTCTCCTGCAGGCAGCACATCTTTGGATCTTTTTTTCCCCCAGGCAGTCATTCTATGCCTTCTAATTGAAGAGTTTAATCTGTTTACGTTTAAAGTAATTGATAAATAAGGACTGCTGCTGCCATTTCATTTTCTACATCTATTGTTCATTGTTTCTTATCCTGCTGTCTTTTGTGTGTTTTGATGATGTCTTCTGGTATCAAAATGTTTTGACTTCTTTATCATGTTCTTGTGTATAATTACTACAGGTTTTTCCCTGTGGTTACCATGAGGCTTAAATAAAATATCTTAAAATCGTAATTCCCTATTTCTTTAAATTTTTATATTAAAGTATAGATGATTAAGAAGGTTTTAATTTCAGGCATACAGCAAGGTGATTCAGTGATACATATACATGTATCTATTTTTCAAATCCTTTTCCCATTTAGATTATTAAAGTGTATTGAGCAGCATTCCCTGTGCTATACCACAGGTCCTTGTTGGTTTTCTGTGTTAAATATAGCAGTAGTAACACTGTTGTAAACTGATAACTTCAATAGAATTTCAAAGCCTGCCATTTTTACTTCTTCCTCTCACATTTTAGAGTATTGATGTTGCAATTTACATGTTTCTATATTGTATAACTAAAAGAATATTGTTTAAATGGTTATTATTACATTTGTTTTCTAACTTTTAAACTAGAGTTGTGAATTACACACTACTATTACTGCATCTGACTGTATATTTACTATTTATGATGCTAACCAGAGTCTTTTTATTTCCACTCAAAGAATTCCTTTTAACTTTTCTTACAGGGCAAGGGCTAATGGTGAATTCTCTCAGCTTTTGTTTGTTCAGGAAAGTCTTTATCCCTCCATTTCTGAAGGACAGTTTCATCTAATATAGTACTCTCGGTTAACAGGTTTTTTTTTTCTTTCACTATTTTAAGTATATTATCTCATTCTTTTCTGACCTAAAAATTTATGTTGAGAAATTTGCAAACAGTCTCCCCTTATACATAACTTTTCTCTTGCTGCTTTAAAAATTATTTGACTTTTGACAATTTAATTATACTGTGTCTCACTACAGCCCTATTCAGGTTCAACCTATTTGAGGTTCTCTTGGATCTGGATATCTATTTCTATCCCCAGGTTTGGGAAGTTTTCAGCCATTATTGCTTAAAATATACCTCCTATCCATTTCTTTTTATCATTCCAGAATTCCCATAATGTTAAATATTGTTTCTTTTTATTGTGTCCCATAAGTTCCATAGGCTTTCTTCACTTTCTTTTTCCTTTCTTTTTGCTTCTCTGACTGTATAGTTCCAAATTTCTTACTTTCCAGGTTACTGATTCTTCTGAATGCTGAGTCTGCTTTTTTTTTTTTTTTTTTTTTACTCTATATTGAATTCTTCCATTATATTTTTCAGCTCTATGATTCTCTTTTTTTTGATGGTTTCTATTTCTTTGCTGAACTTGTTGGGCTCTTGCATTGTTTTCCTAATTCCATTTAGTCACCGTGTATTCTTGTAGTTCACTAAACTCCTTTAAGAGCATTGTTCTGAATTCTTTGACAGAATATAGATCTCCATTTCTCTAAAGTCAGTTTTTAGAACTTTATAAGTTTCCTTTGGTCTCATCTATTCATGATCCTTGATTATTTATGTTGGTATCTTCCCACATGAGTAAGGTCTCCCCTGTCTTTGCGAGTTTGCCTGGGCAGAGACAGTTCACCTGTCAACTCAGTTTAGCTCTGGATATATCTGTTGGTAATGTCCTTGGGCAGGTGGGGCCTGCTAATAGGATCTATTCCTGTTTGAGGCAACCGTTTAAGCTCTGAAATTGGGGGAGGAGGTGCCACTGGCTATAAGAACAGTTGGATAAGACTGCTGGCATGGTTCTCTAGCCAAAGGAGCCTGTAGGATAGGCTGTGCAGTTGC
The DNA here is from genome assembly GCA_917880005.1 of Nanger dama. NCBI lineage: Eukaryota > Metazoa > Chordata > Mammalia > Artiodactyla > Bovidae > Nanger > Nanger dama. Next base: position 28,327,258 of record CAKJTW010000014.1, on the reverse strand, counting down.
CTGAATTCTCCAGTCAGGCATCCTACACAGTGGGGCTGGGTACTAACCTTAGCAGTTGGTGGGGCTATAGCTTAGCTTCCCTTGCCCTCATGGGACAGAGGAATGGGACCCAGGGCCTGCATGGCTCCTCATTTGGGGACCCAAATCAGGCAAAAGTTGTGCACTGGATATCCTCATCAGGTAAGGCCAGTAGCTTTGCCCTAAAGACAGGGAAAGCCACAGGCTGTGCTCTTTGTCCAAGTGACACTGTAAGCAGGACTGTTGGATGGGCTATATGCAGTCTCTCTCTGGGAGGATTCCCTGGTCAGGTGGGCCAATGGCTGCATTTAGCAATAAGTGGAGCTGTGAATTAGTTTCTCCACCCAGCTGTTCTTGGGAGGACAGCTCCAAGGCCAGGAAGGCTCTCTGTGGTCTTGACTGAAACCAACCTGTGCCCCAAGTTCCCTGGCCTCATTAGGGGCTACTACCCTTGCTCTAGGGGTGATCAGCTCTGCCCACCTGCCTCTGGGCTCAAGCATTGATGGATTACATAGCAGTTTTCAGATGTTCTCAAGCAACCCTTCTTCTTAATGGGCAAAAAACCAAATTGGCAGCAGGTAAGGCTATGTCTGTTCTCCTGCCTGGGTGCGGCTGGGAGGCCCACTTCAGACAACTCCCAGATTTTTCCAGGCTTTCTGGCTGGGAGAGGCTGAGAGGCACTCCACAGCTGGTAGGACTATATAACTCAACTCTTCCATCTTGAAGTGAGCTGACCAGGCTCCGGGGCTGGTGGAACTTCTCATTTGAGGACCTGAGTCACGCAGACCTGCATGCACTCTGCCAAGTTCCCTGGCCATGTGGCACCATTGATTTGCTCTGCAGATGAGCAGAGCTACAGGTTGGGACTATAATTGGTCTCTGCAGGTACAAATTTGATCTGCCAAGACCCAGTACTGGAAGCCCCTCCACCTTCTCCATCAGATTCCCAATGGCTGAGCCTCGCAGTCTCCTGTGATCCCAGTGGGGTGAAACCAGAGCGAGGACTCCCATGAACTGACCCACAATGCTGGAGGTGCTGGATGTCACCCCCAGGCTCTTTCCCTCTGGAAGAACCATAGTCTCAGGGGAGACCTCTCCGTGTGGGGCTATGCCAGCTTAGGGGAGGGGCAATGTGGTCAGTGTGTGGCTGTTCCTCTTACCTCCTCTAAGGCAATATGCCTGGGTCTTTGTTGGTAGAGGGTGCTTCAGCCTTGCTCCCAGGTTCTAGGATTCTCTCAGTAGTCCCTTATCCATGAATAGCTGATAGTTGCTGTTGTGAATGGGGGAATCAGGAATACCCTATGTCACCATCTTGGTGACATCATTCCCTTACTATGTGTTGAACACTGTTCTGAGAACTTTACATGGATTAACTTCTTTAATCCCTGTAACAACTTTATGGGCTAGATACTCCTATTTTTAAATCTTTTTTTTTTTTAAATTTTAATAGTTGATTTACAATGTTATGTTAATTTCTGCTATCCAGCAAAGTGACTGGGCTATATATTTCTCAAATTATTTTCTGTTACGCTTTAAAACAGAGTATGGAACATAGTTCCCTATGCTATATAGTAGGACCCTGCTACTTATCCATCCTATATATACTCATTTGCATCTGTAATCCCAAACTCCCAGTCCCACAAATCTGCTATGTTTGTGAGTCTGTTTCTGTTTCATAGATAAGTTCATCCATGTCATATTTTAGATTCTACATATAAGTGGTATCATATGGTATTTGCCTTTCACTTAGTGACTTCATTTAGTATAATCTCTACATATTGTCATGTTGCTGCAAATGGCATTATTTCACTTTCTATGGCTGAGTAGTATTCCACTGTGTATATGCACATCTTTACCCATTCATCTGTTGACGGATATTAGGTTGTTTCCATCTCTTGGCTATTGTGAATAGTGCTGCTATGAACATAAGGGTGCCGTGTATCTTTTTGAATTATAGTTTCGTCTGGATATATGCCCAGGAGTGGGATTGCTGGATCATACAGCAACTCTATTTTTAGTTTTTGAGGAACCACCATACTATTTTCCATCCTGACTGTACCAGTTTACATTCCCACCAACAGTGTAGGAGGGTTCCTTTTTCTCCACAACCCCCTCCAACATTTGTTATTTGTAGACTTTTTAGTGATGGCCATTCTGACTGATGTGAGGTGGTACTTCATTGTAGATTTGGTTTGTAATTCTCTTAATACTTAGTGATAATGAGCATCTCCGTTTGTCATTGTAGAAATGTCTATTTAGGTCTTCTGCCCATCTTTCAGTTGGGTTGTTTAGTGTTTTGTTTTTCAGTTCGGCTAGATTTTGCTATTTAACCTCATTTTAAAGATATGAGACTCAAGGCACAGAGAGGATAAAGTGAACCTTTTGATTCACACTTCTACTAAATTTAAACCTGAGCAGGACCCCTCAAGAGCAGATGCACCTCTCCTCCATGATGAAAAATGGCATTACACTGCCCTTCCCTGGGCCCTCTGTGTATGTACCTGCTGGAGGTGGCAAAGCCAATCAGGGAGGCAGCAGAGGAAGACTGGAGATGCGGGAGGAAAGGAGGAACGAGGAGATGTTCCAGTTCACCAACACTGCTGAGGGCAAGTGCTCTTTTTTTTTAAACCATCACTTCCCTGCCTTCCCTGAAGAAGCTGCTAGAGGAACAGGCGGCAACAGCTGCCAGCACTCCTGCCCACCCCAGCCCTGTGTTAGGCTGCTGGATGAGGCAGCTCCCCACCCAGGGCAGACCTCTTGTCACCAAATCTGAGACAGCCATCCTACTTCATCCCCCGGACTGTGCATTCGGGCTTCAAGCTTTTGACCAGGGAAGACATGAGCCCAGAAAGGACCTGTTGAGGTCACAGAGATTGTAAATGTCAGAGTGAAAAGTAAACCCAGGTGTCCTAAGGCCAGGGTTGTTTCCCCACTCCCCATACAGCCATTTTGTGTGGAAGCTTCCATGGTAGAGAGGCTATAATCATGCCCAATGGGTCTCCCTTAAGAAAAAGAGGAAATAAACATATCACAGAAGAGCTCTGGGGAAACTGTCCGATCCCCACAGTAGGAATGACCCTTATCCCACATGTAAAAGGGAAGTGAGAACAGTTTCCTTTTTTTTTTTTTTTTGTATTTGCATAAAATCTCCAGAAAGTACTGGTATATTTGTTACCTTCAAGATGACCCATGGATGAACTGACTTTTGTACCAGTAAATACAAAGTCATGTGAATGCAGAGGCTGTCCTTTTTAAAACCCTCTTTCCTGAAGCCCCAGTCAGGACTGTTCAGGTCTGGTCTCACCTCTGCTACACCGACTGTACTTTTGGCCTCTCCCGGAATCTCTCTGGGCCACCTGCTCCGCTGTGAGATCTGAGTGGGCTGAACAAGTCATCTGCAGGCTCCTCTCAGCACCTTTCTCCCTCCCATCCTCAGAGTGGCTCAGACTCAAAAGGCTAGGTACCTTTGTGTTTGTCTTTAAGTTGGTTTTCTTTTGCAAGTCCATGAAATGCAACTTTCTCAGCTGATTCTTCTGGCAATTTTGTTGCTATAAATCCAAGACCACACAGGCTATTCACACCACTGGAGCAGGAAAAAAACCCACCTGACTTTGCCAGCTTAGAGCTTCAGGGAGCTCACCTTTGCCTGAAGAAACAGGGTCAAGTAGCCCCTGGGAAATGGCATGGTGAGTTTCCAGCTGGTAGGTGGAGCTAGGGCGTGATGAGGGCGAACTCAGCTGGGGCTGAGTGCCCCCAGCACTGCTCCAGGAGCAGGGTGCTCTGAGGACACAGCCATGAGGTGTGAGGCTCCGTTCTTGTAGGGAGCTTCAGGCATTTAAACTCCAGGAGTTCAACTCCAGCACTTCAGGCCCTGGTTTTCTCACCCACAGAAATGGAGCTGAAACTAACTACAAAACAGATTTGTTGTGATTAGGTTCGATATTGTGGTATTCTTTTTGAAAAATAGTTTATGCGTGGCTTTGCTGGGTCTTCATTGCTGCACATGGGCTTTCTCTAGTTGCAGTGCACGGGCTTCTCATTGTGGTGACTTCTCTTGTTGCAAAGCACAGATCGGTAGCTGTGGCTCACAGGCTTAGCTGCTCTGCAGCATGTAGGATCTTCCTAGACCAGGGATCCAACCTCTGTCTCCTGCACTGGCAGGCAGATTCTTTATCACTGAGCCACCAGGGGAGCCCTAGGTGTTCTGTGAATATTCATTTCCTTCCCTCTATTCCTAAGCAGAAGGAAACAAAGGCCTTCAAAAAGGAGACACATTCACACAGCTACTGTGTAGCAAATGGACCTGCAGAGATTTAATTGATGTAGAAAACACAGGATTGTCAAAGTTGGTTGCAGCACATGAGCTATTCCCAAAGCACACAGAATGAACAAAAATGGACATCCTATGTGGTAGACTGATGCCAAAAAGTACCTGGGGGTAAACAAGCCAATGGGATCTCAGTTCCTTATCCAAAGAAATGAGGGGTGGAGAGGCAGGGGAACCCCCACCGCTTTCAAGACAAGAAAAGGGGGGGGCATTTTATTTAAACGATGGGGCAGATGTTAAGCACTGCCTGCATGTCCCCTCCAGGAGCCCGCTGACGTGGGAAGGGTGGCAGGGTGCTGTGCCAGATGGCAGGCGTGGGCCCAGCCCCTCACCTCCTTCAGAACAAGTCTCCAGGCTCTGAGAAGGGGCGGCAGGGACGGCACAGGTGGAAAAGACAGACGGAAACAACGCACATATACACCTGAGTGCTCCAGGAAGAGGAAGCCATGGTGAGCCTTCCCGGTCTCTTCCTGTGGCTCACCGGCTTTCTGAGACCTGAGAATGTAGCTGGGATGCTCTGGGGGAGGAGCCCCAGGGTGGGGGGAAGGAAATGCTCCTGAGGACAGCCCCTGAGGAAAGCCTAGGACCAGCAGAGGGAAGACAAGTGGCAAAACTTCTGGGGCCAGCCACCGCCCACAGGGCTCTGGGCCCAATCCTGAGATAAGTCAAAAGGTGAGACAGAGTGCTCAGGAAAGGGGACGTTAAAAAAAAAAGCTTGATCTCTACAGGACTGAGGTATTAGAGAGGTGGGCCCTGGTCCCAGAGTACAAACATGCCAGGGGGGCTTTGTTCTGGGGAGTGAGGGACCACATATGCGACCCTGGGAGCTCCAAGCGGGCCCCACAGGTCCAAGAGACCAGCTCCACTCCAATGGAGTCCCCTGACCGCTGAAGCAGGAGCTCCTCCAGCGCCACCTCTGCCCCACGTCAGTGTCTCCAGGCTCACGCACAAGCCACACACGGCAGCCTGAGATGCTACAGTCGTTCCCGGTCACACCCTCCATTTCCCCTGGTGCCCCGGGGCTCCTCTAAGTTCCGAGTGAGGCAAGCAGCAGAGAGGGGGGCCGAGAGGATGCTTTATCAGGGGAGTAACGTGCAGGCAGCAAGTAGGGCACATGGTCTGGGTGCAGGAGAGGCCAGGCTGCCCCCCCGGCTCAGCGCCTCAGTAGTGATAGATTTTCAGTCTGTTGCTCCTATCCAGGTCCAGCTGCAGCAAGCTGGAACCAGCAGCTGGCTTGGGCACCAAGGAGAAGAGAGGTCTGGCCACAAGATGAAGGAGAAGTCTGCAGTCAGCTGAGCACAGTTGGGGGAGGAGTCACGGACCAGACGGGACCCTCCTGGGACGCCCCCACCCTGCCTAGGGCCCACCTGCCCTGGCAGTTAGGGCGGGAAGGAATCAGAGTTTGGGAGGCAGCTAAAAGGATACAACTTGGGGTCGTTCTTGTAATGTTCTAGCCACTTTCGGTTAGCCGCGATCAGGTCCTGCAAGTTGGAGGTGCCCACCTCGGGGACTTGGGAATAGGGATGCTGCAGGAGGCGGAGCTGCTCACTGGGGGAGGGGAGAGGAGGCAGGAGCACAGCAAGAGTGCCCCTCTGGGGTGAGGAGCATCCATTTCCAAAGGGAAGAGGGTGGAGCCCCCACCCTGGGTGAATGCGCCTGACTTCAGGGCTCCCACGTCTGCCTGTGCCCAGCCAATCTCATCGGCAAACACTTTCCTGTCTATCAACTCAAATACCTTCCCAGCATCAGCTCCCAAGCTGGCCAGAGGGTGACAGGGGCTGTGCTTACGGTTGGGGCCTGCAGGGACACATCAAGGTGGGGGGTACATTTGGCAAGGAATAAGATGAAAGGGAAATTAATAACAAGTTTCAGTAATTGCCCATCTGTCTCCCCCACAGGGAGCCCCCACTCCCTCCAGATGTTGCTCAGCAGGTCTGGGGGAAGAATGGAGCCGTGCACAGCAGACAAAGAGCTCAGGGCAGAGACGAAGGCCTCACTCCATGGCCAGATCCCATTTCTCCCCATGGCGCCACTGGCCAGCTTCCTCATGGGGCTGGCTCAGGTAAGGCCAGCCTGGCCCCACTGGGACCTCAGTGGCTTCATGGCCTGGGGGACTGCCTAAGGTCTGGGTGACGTGATAGGGCCTTCTGGTCCCTTCACCAAGTCCCACCTGCCCTGGGAGCTGCAGCTGAACGGAGTGGCTCCATCCTGAGCCCACAGGGGAGGCTTACCTGGCAGACACATAGCCCAGCCTGTTTTCCAAGGGGGCAGGGCCACTGCTGAGGAACGGGATACCAGCTGGAAAAGTGTGAGGGAAGCAGTCAGAAATGAGCAGCAGTTTAGCCAAGCCAGCCCTCTCTTGCCTCTTCCAACCCAGAAACTGCAAAGGCAGTGCCCCAAAGCCAGGAAAAGCTTCTGAGGTTGGAAGTGAGAGAAGCCACATACAGCCAAAGGGCTACAAACCCCGGAGTCACAGACATGGGGTCAAAATCCAGTCTGTTGCTCGCGCCCTGGGTACCCTGGAGGATATTACTTAACCTCTGAGTCTGTTTCCCCATCTGTAAAATGGGGATAAAAGTGTGGAATAACCTCAGAGGCTTATTATAAGGACTCAGTGAAAAACCATATATAAAATGCCTGGCACATAATATATAACACTAAAGATGGCAGTGATCACAGCTCTGACAAGTGACCTCCTCAGGTTCAGCTGAGCTCTAGAATCCATCATAAAGGCCCCATCAGGTAACCAGTCCTTGACCCAGAGGGCCTCCAGCCACAGGACGAGCAGCAACGTCTTCCCAAGGACCCTGAGAGGCTGGGGGTGAGAGGGAGGTGGGGAGGCTGAGCCAGAACCGTGCACAGCCCAGAGGGAGGCTTACTTGGAAAATACTTGCGCCACTTCTCCACCAGGAAGTCGTCCACGGTCTGAGCCGCAGAGGAAGAGAGCCTGGGGCCCAGCCCCGGGTCCCAGGTCCACTGGGCAGACGTGGGCTGAGCCGGGGACAAGGCTGAGCCCCGGGCCAGGGAGGGGTTGGGGGAGCCGGGGTGTTCCTGGAGGCCTGGGTGGAGAGCGGCACGGACGTGGAGGTGAAGAGCGGTGGCGGCTGGGCGTTGAGGCTGCCCAGGACACCGAGCACCCCGTTGAGCTGGCTGCTGATGCTCTGCAGGGAGCTGCTCAGGTAGTGGATCTTGTTGGGGAAGGTGGGGGTTGGGGCCAGGTTGACTGCAAAGGGAAGAGGCAGAGGATGGAGAACAGCCCGGCTGGTACTGCACCCTACTGCCCCACATACCTACCCCCTTCCCCTGTTCCTCTCAACAAAAGCCCCACGGCTTCAGTGTTTCAGAGCATCTATAGGGAGAGGCCCTCCGGGAAAGGCCAAGAGGGACGCTTCTCTTGCTATGAGTCCCCTGAGCCTCTGGGCCCTGCACACCCAGCCAGCTCAGTTGCTGACCACTTGCTCCAGAACTGGCACGGCCGGGGGGCCCTCTCTTGCTGGGCTGTGGGGAGGGGCTGCATCTCTGCTCCTACCCCAGCCCACTCACAGCGAGGCAGGGGGCAGGAGTCAGAACTGTCACTGCTCCCATCTTCCAGGTCGCTGAGGTCAAAGGTCACTGCCTTCTTGGTGGGGGGGTCCTCTCAGCGTGTCCTCATCTGAAGCCTGGTGGGAAGACACAGCAGTTGAGGGCAGCACTTGCCCTGTGCTTCCTGCCCTTGTGACAGCTGAGGACTTGGTAGCTAGGCTCTTTGGGTCCCAAGTTCTGGGGGAGGCACAGGCTGCCTTGCAGGTGAGGCTGAGAGAACTCAGCCACTGGAGATACAGGCAGTAGGGCCACCTCCGCACAGGTACTCAAACCCCCAGATGTGCTCGATAGTCAAAGCTGAAGTCACAGCCACTTTCAGCAGCTCAGAATCCCTAAGCCTGGGCCTAAGCTGCCCCGACACAGGACCCAAGAACCCCCACCGAATCCCAGGAACAGAAGAGGGAGGCTAGGGCCAGGCTGGGCTGCACCTCTTCCCAGAGAGAGGACTCCAGCTGATGCAGCTTCTCCTCCTTCTTCTTCAGTAGGTCGTGGCCTTTCCGCATGGCTGACTTCATCTCATCCAGGTGCCTGGTCTCCTGCAGCCAGGGAGGAAGGGAAGGAGGAAGATGTTGACTAGCCAGACCAGCACATGCAGGAGTCCCCCAGCTCTGCTGTTTGTTGGCTGGGTGAAAAAAATACTTCTCATAGGGTCTTGAAGACTAGAAGAGGTAACATGATACATGCCCTCCACTATGCCCACACCTAATAAATTCTCAAAACAGTTAACATTACACAAATGGTTATTATCATCACTGTTCCAACTACCATTACTACCCTCATCCTCAACAGCAGGGCCTGGGGGTGGAATGCAGATGCCCCTGGAAGGCTGCCCCTCCAGAGGTACTGACCTCTGACCCTCTGGGCCACAGGGCCCACAATCCCTCACCAGCTCTGAGCATCATCAGAACTCTAAGGGACCAGACATAAACTTCTGCCAAGATCCTCACATGGCAAAGATGTGTGATCCCACTAATAACCATGAAGGTATCTCCTTTTCATTACAAATTAGGCTGTCAGAGTAGGAAAACAGGAATTCGGCTTATGCTGAATGTGCTCAAAAGATTTTCACTTATGAGTAAAGTCTTGAGTGTGATGGAATGGCCAAGCAATGTGGAACTTCTAGAAAATGGGAACACCACTACAACCCTGTACATTGTCTTCCTAATAGAGAAAGCATTCTGCACTGCCAGGTGAGTGTAAGGAGCTTCCATCCTTGTGATCCATAACCTCCATCTCCTCCTGTCTGGTCTCCCTAGACTTGTCCAGTGACTCTGGGCCCACCTGACCACTCAAGGGGAGCCCTGGGCATGATCTACTGAGGGCCAGCCCAAAGGGAGGGCCAGCTTCCTGCCCCCGGCCTCCCCCATGTGGCTGAGTCCCCCCAGGGCCCCTGACCTCCTCCAGGTCCTTGCACACGTCCTCCAGGGCCTTGGTGCCTGGTGGATCTTTGGCTGCCTCCTGAGCGCTGGCCAGCTCCTGGCGCCAGTGCTGCTGGGCAGCCTTCAGAGCTGTCTGCCGCCTCCGCATGGAGCGTGACTGTCGTGGTGAGGAACTCTTTGGCATTGCGGAGAGCCACCCCTTCAGCAGAGAGGTAATGCCGAGCGCTGCAGAACAGGGCAGGGCAGGGGTGGAACGGGGACACACGCACTTGTGGACTCCTGCTGTGGGTCACGAGCACTGCCCCAGCAGATGTCCAGCCTGAGCACAGACCACAGGGCTAGGAGAGGGTGGGGACGCAGCTGCTCAAGACCTATGGCGTGCAGCACAGGCGCTGTGCACGCCTGTCCTCCCACCCAGACCCTGACAGGAGCTGCGCCTGAGGCCTCCAGAGATGGCCAGACTCTCCCATCAGCCTGACCCTCATGCAAGGGTCAGTCCATGCCAACGTGCTATGTCAGTGATCACTCTGAGCACCTTCCTGGCTTGTCACAGAAGACGACTCAGTGCCCCAGCCCCTATCCTCAAACCAAGCCCCACTGGAGACCATGGGCCCAGGTCAGTCCCTGGCCCTGACACACATCCTCACTCAACCATTCCTGGATCCCCAACCCAAAACAGGACAGGTTATTGAAACGCACCTGTCCAAGGATAGGTCAGGCTCCTTGCTCTGGGAAGAGAGAGAAGGATACCTCTTTAGTCTGGTTCTAAGACACGCAGTAGAAAACACCCACTGAATGTAACATCAGGTAACTACAGGCTCAATGGACCCCGAAGTCCCTCCTAGTGGCCAGATAATGGTTCTGCCAGCCACCGAGCACCAGTCACTTACAGATATAATTTGACTGATAAAGAAGTAGGGCTAGGAATGATAATAGGAGACTAAAAAGTCCTGGGCAGAACAGTCAGGACCCTTCCTGGAGCCCTACCCCCCAGGGGCCCTCCTACCCACCCCCCGCCCCCCACCCCCCCACCCCCGCTGCAGCCCCATCCCTCCTGGACCTCAACCTCTCCTAGAGCCCAGCCCTTCGTGGAGCCCTGCCCAGCTCCAGCCACCCTGACCCTTCCAAGAGAAGCTCACCGTCCGGGGGATCTCCTCAGGTCCTCAAGGAGGAGATTGGGCTCCAAATGTGGGGAAGCATTACTGTCCTTTACCTCCAGCTCTTTCAACAAGTCCTGCTTCTTCTGAGCTTGCACCTCCAGGTCGCTATGATGTGAAATTGGGGAGTGGAGGGAGTTTGTGAGGCAGGGTCACATGCTGAAGCAGGCCTGGCAGCACCTTTCAGGACTCCTAGCGGGGAAGGGGCAGAACCACCTCCATCCTTTCAATCCTGCCAAAGATGCTGAGGCAGGGCTGGGGCAGGGACAGTAGAACCGGGGGACCCAGGCTAGTCCCAGCCTCTTAACGCCCCCGCTAAGTCCCTACAAAACGCAGCCCCTCCACCTGGCTCCACCTCTGCCTGCTAACTGGGCTATGGAGAGACAGAGTCCCCAAGCGGCAGAGGTCAGAAGGCGGGCGGGAGGCGCAGGGGTGGTGGAGCGCAGGGGTCCAACTACCTGACATGCTTCTGCAGCCTCTGACTCTGGGCCTGCAGCAGCTCCACCTGGGACTCCAGCTCCACCTTGCGGGCCTGAAGCTCCTCGAGGATTCTTCGGAGCTGCCGGTTTGACTCCAGCAGGTGGGTGTGCTCCTTCTTTGCCTCCTCCAGGTGCTGATGGGTGGCTGTGGCTTCCTGGGGGTGGGGGGTGGGGCAGAAGGAAAGACAGAAGGACCTGGAGACGTGGGAGGGAGTCCACCGGGGAGTCACAGAGCAGACAGCAGCAGACAACGGGGAAGCCCTCAGGGAGAGGCTGGACCAGGCCCCGCCCCCAGGGTTGCCAGAGCTGGTCTCCCACAGAGAGGCTATCTGTGGGATGCTAGCCAACATAGTTTGGAACCCAATTTCCCCGACAGACCAGGGGAATGAAGGGGCTGGGAGAGGAAGGAAGTGCAGCAAGGGAGGACAGGAGAAGCAGCAGACGAACCTCGCTCTCCAGCACGACCTGCCTCTGCACGTCGAGGAGCTGCTGCTTCTCTTTTCGGGCCGCCTCCTTCTGCGGAGCACAGAAGGTCTGGCCATCAGGCCGACTCCGGGCCTCTCCTGGGGAGCGGACTTCCGGGTCAAGGGTACCTGAGAGCCTGTCCTCTGCCCCTACTCCCGCACCTGGACATCCAGCTGAGCCAATCGGGCCTTGACATCCTTGGTTCTGGTTTCAAGTTCCACCTCTAAATCTTGGAGCTTCCTTTCCTGCACGGAGTGTAGGTAGAGAGAAAGATGGGAGTGCAGCCAGTGCCCAGGCCCGAGCTGAGGGCCAGGAGGAGTTCGTGACCGTGTGCCCCACACCACGTGCTCCAAGCTGGGCTGGGCTCCCCCAGCAGAGCATCACCCCTTGCTTATTTCAGGGGGAATGGTAAGCAGAGGCAAAGACACCAACCCCAAGGCCGGAGGTGCACTGACTGCTGCTTCTAGTCCTGGGAATGCTCCTTGGCCCAGAAAGCAAAAGAGCAAGGACGCCCCGGCATGGGGATGGCCAGCGAGAGACCTCCCCACCCCTGAAGCCGTCAGGCTCCACCTTACCGCTGTGACAGTGCCAGCCCCCAGCACTCGTCTACCCTGGGTGGAGGGGTCAGGGAGGGGTGGGCCCCAAGCACCGTCAGCCCGGTGCCCACCTGCTCCCAGTGCCGCCGCCGCAGGTCCTCCAGCTGCCGGTCCTGCTCCTGCCTCGCCGACTCCAGCTCTCGCTCATGGGCCCTGCGCAGGCGCTCCAGCTCTCCCGTCCAGGTGCCCCAGGAGCTCAGCCCGCTGCTTCCTCTCCTGACGGAGGGGTGGGGCCATTGGTGGGAAACCACGGTGGCCCTTCCCAACCCTTTGACCCCCTGCCCTGCCGCCTCAGGTCAGTAAGATCAGGGACCCCAGCAGGCCTCTAAGGGTGGCTCCTGGAGAGAGTGCCCAGGACCACGTAGTCTCGTACCCGAAAGCCTGCACCCCCTCTCTGCTGCTGAAACAACACTGGACAGATGTCCTGAGAAATCCCTGGTGTGGACACCTGCCTCTCACCACTCCCCCACACACACAGCCTTCCTTCCTTGAGGGGAAGGGGTCATTACTAAAATGTCACTATTCTTCAACGAGGGCAGAATTGGTTTAGGAAAGGAGTCAACTACATTTTCCTCTGGGCCACTATCTCTGCCCTGGTGCAGAGTCTGGGATACTGGTTCAAGTTTCTGGAGGTGAAGCCTAGAAACTAGGGACAGAAGCCCATCCAGCTCTGGGCTAAAGTCAGCCACCAGCCCTCCCAGTCGTTCACCCCAACGTGAGCGTGCCATTGGGTCCACTTAGTCACTGAACTTTCCCCTCCAAGCCAGAGGCTGAAGATGGGCAGGTAATATCTAAATGTTGGTTGGCTCTTGCCAATCTACTTCTGGGAGTCCTGGAATTTCTGTAGGCCTGGAGGCACAGGGTTGGTGGTTAAAAGTCAAAGGCTCTGGAGTCAGATAGTCTTGGCTTGAATCCTAGCTCCTTTACTTATCAGCTAGGGAGGCTTAAGGGAGTTGCTTACGCTCAAGTCTCAGTTTCCTCTTTTTAAAATGGAGAGAAGGATAGTACGGATGCTCCCCACCCAAGGGTATTGTGAAGACTAAATGAGGTTAACGTGCAAAGAGCTCAGGATGTACCCGGCACAGCGTACAAGCTCAATGCACCTCGGCTGTTATTAACAGGAGAGCAAAGTGCAGCCTGATGGCGGGGAGGAGCAGGCTTCCCGTAATGCTTTAGTACAAAGGCAAAACTGGATTTCACCACTGCCAGGGGCCAGGGAAGAACGCTTCCCACCACCCCTGACTCCTTCCAAGGCCCTCCGGACATCTGGGAAGGACACCGAGGGGTGGGTGGGTGGGAGTGGGTTTGTGGCACACACACACGCGTGTGCCAGGGGATGTGGCCCAGTCACCTCTGCCTCATACTGCTGCCTGGTCTCAGCCACCACCTGCTGGTGCTCCTCCTTCATTCTGTCCATCTTCCACTCGTGCTCCCGCTCCACCTCCTGGCGCTTCTCTCTCAGGAGGCCGCTGAGCTGCCAGGCAGGAGGCAGAGATGCGACATGCAGGACTGAGTCACTTGAAGGACTCACACACGTGTGCAACACACGCCCACCTCCCCCAACATCCCCACATTCACACGTGGCCACACCCAGCACCCCCTCCCACTCCACTCACGTACAGGGCACAAGGTGGAGAAGGACTTGGCCTCCAGGGAACTAAGGCATAAAAGAGCCCCAGCTGAGCCGTCCAAAGCAAAGCAGAGGCCCTTCGGGCCAGGACGGCTCGGCTAGCCGTCCACGACGCCGGGCCCCTAGGGCAAAAGGAGCAGACCTGCACCCACCTCCTGTTCGTACTCCAGCACCTGGTACACCTTGTGATGGGCTCGCTGCTCCGCCCGCCCAAGGCTCTCCTGCAGCTGGGCCTCTTCTTTCTGGTGAGCTTCCTGCATCTTCTTTTGGAGGCTGAAGACCACCTGAGGAGGCGCCCGCACGGGGGAGCGTGACCCACAGAGGGCCCTACAGAGTGGCCGCGGGCGACTCGCTTCCCAGGGACCCAGCCCCCAGTCCCCTGGGCTGCAGGAGAGGGAAGCTAGTGGCAGGGCCAGGGTTGGGGTGGAGTTCTGCTGACAAGCCAGCTGTGAAGGCTCAGAGCCCGGGGCCCAGCACGCCAGGCTCTGCCCGGTAGGCAGGGCCGCCGCCCCTCACCTCCCTGTGCTTGGCCTCCAGCGAGGAGGAGAGCCGCTCCAGCTCCTCTCTGTGCTCCCTCTCCAGCGCTGCCGCCGCCTGGGGTGCAACACAGGGCCTGTGAGGACCAGGGCAGGCTGGCCAGGCTCTGACACTGGGGAGAGGAAGAGCCAGGAAGACCATCCCCAAGGCCCTCGAGCTCAGGGGCCAAGGGGAACCACAGGTGCGTCTATATTCCTCCAAAACAGCTGTCCCTCAAGTCTGCAAGCAAACGGGGACACGGAGGCCAGCATGGAGGGAAAGCTTCAGTGAAGCTTGGCCATGGCCCTTCCACCCTTGGGCCTCTGGGCCAAACCACCGCACACAGGCCACACTCCTGCCTGTGAATAAGGGCCAGGAGGCCTAGAGGCCAGGAGGCCTAGGAGGCTCAGCACCGTCTCCCTGAGCACGTGCAGCACGGTGACCTCCCCCGTAGGTTCCCTCGGTCTGGGAACTGACACTCCACCCAGAACCAAAATAGAACAACAGTTCCACTTGACCTACTACCTACTTCAGCCTCTTACCTAGAGACAGACCACTGGATGGGAGGGATAGGGAGTAAGGATAAAGGAGAACAAACTCCCTGAGTGAGCCAGCCTCTCGCTCTGAGGCAGAGGAGGGAAGGAGAGAGACGAGAGGTTATCACAGCTGCCCTCAGGGACAAGGACAGGACACTGCGCCTCTGTCTCAAGGCCTCTGGTCTGGCTTCAGTTCCTTCAGTCATGGAGTCTTCCCAAACCCCTGGGTCCTTTCCCTTCAAACTTCTTCTCTGCTGCTGACAACTCCCAACAGGCCCTGGAGGGAAGCCTCTGGACCCCACCATGGAGACCAGGGCAACATCTGCTCTGAGTCAAGCGGGCTCCACATGGGCCCAGACGGTCGGCCCAACATCGCCGCGCCCTTCCTCGCAGACGCCTGGGTCTGCTGGCTCCCCTGGGCGCCAAGGCTGGCTCTTGTTCTTCCTCAACACTCAGCCCTCCCCAGGGACACACAAGGGTGGAGGGGGGCACTCACTTCTTTCCTCTCCCCTTCCAGCTGCTCCCTCAGCTGCTGCAAGGCCCTCTCCTTCTCCACCTTCAGGGCAGCCTGCTCTCTCTTCTCTGAAGCCTCCATCTCTTCCCTGAGCTGCTCCAGGGTCTGCCTGCTTCTCTCTTCCAAGCTGGCCCTCTCGGCCTTCTGCAGAGACTCCAGCTCTTCTCGCAGCCTCTGCAGGGAAGCCTCTTGCTCGGCCCTGGGCAGATAAGGAGGTGGGGGTGGATCTAGGCACTAGTGTTTGTCGGGGTGAGGTGGGGGGTGCCAAGAGGGGCGAGCCTCCCGGGAGGCCAGGCCGCCCACGGTCTGCACTCACCTGATTTGGTCCTCATCGGCCTCTGAGCTGGACTGCACCTGGGCGCGGAGCTGGGACAGCCTGTGGCGCTCCTGCTCTCTCATCTGGGTCTCCTCCTCCTCGGTGGCTCTCTGCAGCTGCTCCTTCAGGGAACTGCAAGGCAAAGGCAAGTTTGCTGGCCTCCTGGCCTTTTCAAGCTAGCTCTCCCATCGAGAATCCCATTTCCTACCTGACGAACCCATGTTCCGTGTTCAACACCCAACTCCCTCCTCTCGGAAAAGCCTTTCCAAGTCTCTCCAAGCTCATCAATCCCCTTTCAGCTCCCATCACGCTTTATATGAGGACCTTTCTTATCCATGCCGCTCTCTGCCATGCATAACATCACACCATAATTCAGCCTTTGTATATATGTTTTCCTTACAAGTATGGGAACATCTCCAGAGAAGGAATCTTGTCTTAAAATCTGCTATCTCCCAAGTGCCAAGCACAGTAACAGAAATGGAAGTAGGGACTCCATAAATGCTGTTTGAATTTGGGCAGTATCACCCAGGCCCAAACTACAGGCAAATTATCTGACGGGTCCCTTATTCACAGACCGAGGTGGTGACCACCTCGTCCCAAGCAGACAACCCTCGCGTGGCCCCCACGTGACCAGGGGCTGTCACGTGACCAGTGCTGTGCACTCAGGGAGTTCAAGCCTGAGAAAAACATGATTCAGAAGACAACCTCTCGGAAAAGCTTCTACAGTGAATTCCAGAGCCAGAAAAGACTTCGGATCATTTTCTATTTTCAGCTATCAACACCACTGCTCTCTTCTGTAATGACAGAAAATTTAAAGATTCTTCCTGCTAGATTCCCCCAGAAACCCTTTCTCTTTGTCCCAAGGCTAAATTTTACACATATCACCACAGAATGGAAGGGTTTTTAGCAGTTAAGTGCTGCATTTTACAACGCTCTCCTCTCTTCATCTTACAACGAAACTCAGTTTCTTTGTTTTGTAACTAAAGAAACTTAGCATCAGCCTGCCTGCCTGCCTTCTCATTCAAGAAATATTTGCTATAAGGTCAGTTGTGGCTTCCAGAAATTTCTACCAAGTGGTAATTTCCCAGTAGAGAGGAGACCCTACCTCTCAGAAAGGCTCATGTGTAAATAGAAACAGGGTTCTCATGACGAACTGCTTTGAAGGGAGCCAGGCAAGGCACTGCCCACAGAGAAATCACTTAGTCAAGGCCACTAACACTGTACTGATTTCAACTGAAAATACAACCAAGAACCAGCTTTTATTGAGCAACTATCAGGTTTCAGGCCCTGAGTCAGACACTTTTCAACAGGCTGGTTTTCACTACAATTTAGGAGGGCTCTGGGAGGCCGCTCTGAAGTTGAGGGGGTTCAGGAAAGGACAGAAAGCAGTCAGCACAGCCCAGGGTGGCCAGGGAGAGAGAGGAGCCTGGTAGGGAGCCATCACCAGCATTTCTTCCTAGGCACTGCCTCTTGTGGTAAGCTGAGTCGCACTCTGTTTGGGAGGCCCCCTACCCCAAGTTCCAGGCGGCTGGAAGAGGAAGATGCCTGGGACCATCTATTCTTTGGGGTGCTCTCTGGCAGGAGGATCCGGGAGGGGCGACATAGGCTGGACCCTGGTCAGCAGAGCCTGTGTTGGGCTAATGAGAAACACTGTTCCCAAGCCTCTGGGCAGTTGGGTGCTGGTTTTCTCTTAGTTTCTCTAAATTAACCATAAATATTTTATACAGTCTTTGCCATGTATGATATAAAAATAGTAAGTCTACAGCACTTTGGGATCTTCTGTCCAAGAGGACAAGATTTAACCTTTAGCTTAACTGCCAAGTAAGTGAAACATATTAAAGTCTTTTCATAGCACTTTCCCCAACCTGGGACTGTGACAGAGGTGGTTTATTACCCTCTCAATATCCATTCTCCCACTTTTCTTTACTAAGAGAACCCTAATTTTATTCTCTCAGGCCCATAGACCAGCTAAAGGACTACATTCCTCAGTCAACTTTGCACCCTTTGCAAGCAGGAATGGCCAGTGAGATATAAACAGAAATTACTGGGTAAAGTTTCCATCAAAGTGCCTTCAAAGGGACTGAATGAGCTAGAAGGTGCCCCTATACTTCCTGCCTGGAACACAGATACGATGGCTGGAGATCCAGCAGCTACACTGGACAGTAAAGAGAGCCTGAGAGCAAAACTCAGCGCTAAAGATGACAGAGGGATTAAAGGACCCCTGGTGATGCTTTACTGTGGAGCTATCATGCCAGCCCTCACCTGCCTTTTCCTATAAAAACCATAACTCCAGCACAGAAACACACAATCCTACACACACAGGCCCAGCCTAAGCCATGTGCTGCATTTGTCGAGGGCCTGCTGGTCACGTACTCAAAGAGTAAGAAGCCAAACAGAAACTTCTGGGTCCTGGGCAAGAGCACCTCACACCCTATCACATGCTTCCTACCAGTCTCACTGGGTCCCCACAGGGCCCTGATCCCAAGCAGAGAGGACATCGTAGTCATTACGAAAATGGGCTGTGGAACTTCCCTGGTAGCACAGTGGGTAAGAATCCACCTGCCAATGCAAGGGACATGGGTTTGATCCCTGGTCTGCAAAGATTCCACACACCAAGAACAACTAAGCTGTGCGCCTTAACTACTCAGCCCGTGCTCTAGAGCCGGGGAACCACAACTGCTGACGCCTACGTGTCCTAGAGCCCGCGCTCCGCTGCAGCAAGAGAGCACCCCCACTCACCACAACTAAAGCAAGCCTGCACAAAACAATAAAGACCCAGTGTAGCCCAAAATTAACTAAATAATAAAATTTAAAAACAAAAACAAAAACAGGGGACCTCCTGGAAGTCCAGTGGTTAAGACTCCAAGCTTCCACTGCAGTGGGCATGGGTTCAATCCCTGGTCAGGGAGCTAAACTCCCCCATGCTGCATGGTGCAGCCAAAGCAAAAAAATAAAGAATAGTATTTTTAAAAAACACACACACACAAGAAACGGGCTCTGGAGACAAACTGCCCGGACTGTTAATCCAGGCTCTGCCACTTATGAGGCTCCACACCTTGGACAAGCTAGTTAACCTTCCAGTGCCTCAGCTTCCTCATCTCTATTATAAATTGCACAAAACAGACTTGCTGACAGAAACTCATAAGGGCTGTTCCCAAGGACTGAACGAATTAGCAGACATAAAGCACACGGATCAGAGCAATCTCTCAAAAAATACTGGCCATCCTCATTACTATCATGCCTCTCAAGTCCCTTTCCAAAAGAGGAAAGGCACGGGTCTTGGCCAGGGAGCCCACCCCTCCTCCCCCTGGGCCACAGGGGAGTCATCCTGGAGGGGCCGGGCACCCCAGTGGCAGCCAGGGTGGCTGAGCCGGGGGCGGCAGGACCTGAGCGCCTTCTCTTTCTGCTGGTGAAGCTGCAGGGCCTCCGCCTCCTCCTCCTGCCACAGCTTCTCCCGCAGCCGCTGCATCTTCTCTCGCTGGGACTCCAGGAGCCGCGTCTGTTCTTGCTCGAGTGTTCGGGCCATCGCCTCTTCCGCGGCCTCCAGTGTGGCCTCTGAGAGCTGCTCCCGGGGAGGCGCGGGCTCTGCAGATCGCCTGCCAAAGGCGGGAGCCGCGTTTCACTTGGTTTACTGTTCACCCACCTTCTAGCGCCAGGGTTTATACAGATACCGAACATCCCACATGGAGCCCTAACGGAGGGCCCCCGGTCAGGAGTTGTACGTGCACATCAGGTCACCCGGGGGCGAGCAGCAAGGCTACCCTCTTGAACACAAGGGCAGCATCTGTTCCACAGCAGCGGCCCCCAACCTTTGGCACCAGGAGCTGGTTTCATGCAAGACAATATTTCCACAAACCAGGGGTGTGGGGATGGTATGGGGATGATTCACGGTCATTATATTTACTGTGCACTTTATTTCTATTACTACTGTATCAGCTCCACCTCAGGTCATCAGGCATTAGATCCTGGAGGTTGGAGACCCCTGCTCTATACGATAAGCCCCACTGTGGCTGTGTGAGGGAAGGCCTGAGTGCCTAAGGAGCAGGGTGACGCATAGGAGGCTCTCAGGGGACTGGGTAGATTGTAGCCCAAGTAAACACCCCGAGACATGGTTCAGAAGCTGGCGGCAGGAGAAGAGGGCAAACTCCTGACCCTCATGGAGTCCTCCCGAGTGGGTTCATGGCCCTGGTTCCGTCTCCTACCAGGGCTCTCCCTGATACTTGAGGCTCATGCTGGCAGTTTGGGAAGTCCCCAGAGGCTACTCCCTGACTCTCAAAACTGAACAGAGATCCATGCTTATGAGTCAGCAGGAGAAGCAGCAGCATGTCTCCTAGCCCTGAGGCCCAGGATAGTCCTTGGAGGCCCAGGAATGCACAACCTCTTTCCAAATGCCAAGAGAGCCAGGCAGGAGACCCTTCTCTAAGCCAGAGAGAGCAGCAGGGGCACATCTGAAAGGCCAGGCTCTGTACCTCAACACTGCCACAACTTCATCTGCTTGAATTCACCGCGTGGAAATGGGTCCCTCAACAGTGCTACAGCTTCCCCTGCTTAGAGCAAATTCACCGCGTGGAAATGGGTATGTCAACACTGCCACAACTTCACCTGCTTAGAGCGAATTCACCGCATGGAAATGGGTACAAGGAATTCTAACTGGGATGCAAAAGGTGGGTGGTGAGATAAGAAACAATGGGATTGGTTAAAGAGATGTCTATAAAGTCATGAAGGCTGTTCTGTTGAGCATATTTTGGCTCTTGAAGGAAACAGCCAAAGAGAAACCCCAAGAACATTTTAAGCAATGGAAACATAAGTGGGATAAAGTATTTTGTTTCCCAGAGTGGCTTTCCTAAAGCCAAGGACGCGTGTGCAGGCCCAGGTCCTTAAATCTTACATTAGAAATTGGTCTGGCCACCCAAGCACCACCTTCTCCTGCTCAGCCTGTGGCAGGCCTGGCCCATGGCCGAGTGGACCACAGCAGCATGTAGGCAGGGTCTGAATCAAGGAGGGGTGGGGCCAGTGTCCAAAAGGGGAGCCAGCCTGCAGGGGATGCAGAACCCCCTCCGCCCTCAGCCCCCGCTCTGCAGCAGATGGAAGGCGGCAGGTGGGATCAGACTAGCACAGCAGAAGGAAACGAGGGCTATGGAATTCCCTTCCAGCCCCTTGAGGCCAGAGACCCAGGAAACAGACAAAAGGCTACCAAAGTCTCTGAAATACCATTAAGATCCTTCCTAAAATTGTGACTCAGGCCAGAAACAGTCCTGAGCTCTGTCTTCAGTCCCCTTCTGCTCCCAGCCCATCTCCCTCCTTCCAGTTCCCGCTTCCTCTCAGTCCCCTGACGCAGCCCAGACTGATGCAGATGTAAGATGTAGCTGCCACCTCCTCTGAGAATCCCACCCGGGAAAGAGCCTCCCCCAACCCTGCCACCACCGCAGCTCTCTGCCTCATCAACCCTCCAACTCATTTCCAACCTGAGCTGAAAACATCTTTTTTTTCCCTGAGATAGTACCTTTTAATGTCGCCCTCCCCTGTGGGCTGCAGAGCTATGTGGGGCCCTAGGGACAGATGCTGCAGAGAGATGGAGCACCAGCCGGCGTGACAGCGCACACCCAGGCTGCACGCACCGCTGACCTTGCCTGCACACCTGGCATGCAGGCAGATTGGGGCTGCTTTTCAGCGGGCCTCTTCACCGCGTCCCTGTTTTCAAGACTGAGTATCCCAAACTCCCAGCTTAGGTCCAACGCAGTCAACAGTGAGCCTGAAAGATCTATGACATGCCTGGGAAGTCAAAGCCTCCAGGGGAAGAGGCAGGTCTGATTTCTAGGCCACTCCTCAGGTATCACCATCAGTGAGACCCAGTTTCCAGCAGCGAGTGGCCGAGAGGAGGCTCAGCAGAATGTTGTTTCAGGCTGCCGGCCGAGTTACTCTGAGACGTATGAGGGAAAGCGAGGAGGGACGGGCAGGGAGGGAGGAGAGGGGAAGAGGGCTGTGGTACCCACAGTCCTGACACGGCCGTGCCACCACTAAAACTCGGATCACTATCAGGAATTCTGTCTTCACTAATTTTCAACCCAGTGTTTTGTTTTAACTTTTTACTTTACACTGAAGTGTTACTTAGTCCTTCAGTTGTGTCCAACTCTTTGTGACCCCACAGACTGTGCCGACCAAGTTCTTCTATTCTCCCGGCAAGAATACTGGAGTGGGTAGCCATTCCCTTCTCCAGAGGATCTTCCTGACCGAGGGATCAAACCCGGGTCTCCTGCATTGCAGGCAGATTCTTCACTGTCTGAGCCACAAGGGAAGCCCATTTTATATTGGGGTAGAATCAATTAACAGTGCTGTGACAGTTTTAGGTGGATAGTAAAAGGACTCAGCCATACTCCCCTAAGCTCCCCTCCCAGCCAGGTTGCCATATAACACTGAGCAGAGTTTCATGTGCTACACAGTAGGTCCTTGTTGGTTACCCATTGTAAATATAGCAGCATGTACCTGTCCATCCCAAACTCTCTTAACTATCCCTTCTCCGCAACCGTAAGTTCATTCTCTGTCTGCGAGTCTCTTTCTTCAGCGCAGTGGTTTTAACCCATTTGCCTTCTCTCTCTACAAACATCTCAAGAAGGATACTGGGAAGACAGAGGGAAGGATACACTTATTTCCCAGACTCAGGCCTTCCAGCCATAGAGCCCACACAGCAGTGGCTGCTTGCTAGACCAGCCTGCACTCCGACTTCCCTGTGCTCCAAACTCCTCCTGATTCAGCTTGACAACATACATGCAGGTGACAGACCCTCCCAATCATGTTTATTATTCTCTATATTTTACAGTGTTACAATATCTGAAGAAGTTGGCTGGTCAAGGAGAGGGTGCTCCTCCCCGGACCAGGCAATCCTTATAGACAGCAAAGGGAATATGTCTTTCCTAAGCAAACCCACCCTACCATCTCCTAATCTATTTCCCATGCCCCAGATAACACAGGGTTGGGCCCCAGGTAACCAGAGACCATGCCCAGAGCCCAAAGCCATCCAAAATTATCCAGACTTCTCCCCCACACTCGCTCAAGTACTCACCCTGCCTCACCCATTGCTTCCCATGAAAACCCCAATAACAGCTCTGGGTCATGCTCTTCCTTCTCACTTCTTTCCCCTCCTGACCAACTCTGGTCCTTCCCCACATGGCCCCGCCTGGCATGGCATGCCCTCTTCTCTCTGGAAATATAAGGAATAAATTCTTCTTTCAGTGGCATTGGCCTCTCCGTGTTGTCACTCAGTCACCTCTGCAAATTAAAATTCCATGGATACGAATGAGGCACAGAGTCACTCCCCCGAGAAACCCAGAGAACAAATCCATTCTTAAGGCAGTTGTAAAGGTCAGTAGCAAGGAAGTTCTAGAGCCTGAGAAGACTCCGGGAAAGGAGCAGAAGACATCTCCTAAGAGCACAGTATAAACTGAAACTGTGGGGTCAAGGAGAGGGCAGCCCAGTGGGGACAGCCTCGCAGGGACGGGAGGAGAGACACAGAGAGGAGAACTTGTCAGCCTGGGCGGCCAGGAGGAGCCTCGCTGCCCAACTTCTCTCCCAGAAGCCCTGGGAAAATGCCCTCTGACCCCTGACGTCTGCCCAGAGGGTCCTGTTTCTGAAGCCTGCTCACCTCCTGTCCTCACCATAAGCACCCTGATCGGGCTGTCCACAGCCACCAAGGAGATCAGGGAAAGCCATGTCATTCCTCAGGGGCAGCGCTGTCGCGGTGGGCTGGATCACCACCTGAAAAGGGGGCCAGCCCTTCGCTACATCACTCCTTCAGCACTACAGAATATGCGTTCTTGGGTCCCGCCAGCCCTTGGCGACACTTGCTGTAAGTAATCAGTGCGTGAACCTGTCTCTGCTCAACAATCAGCCCCAATCCTGAAGACTCTTAATCCTTCTGTACTGCTCAGCTCACAGGCAGGAAAAACTATATCACCCTGAAACCCTGACACCACGCAGGGAAAAGACACAGTGGCTGCAGACCAAGAGACAGAAGTCAAAGGCTCCAGAGACTAGAATTTAGATCTAATTCTGCAATCAACTAGCAATGTGACCTTGGGCAAATCCCTTCACCCCTCTGAACCTCAGTTTCCTCATCTGTAAAAGAGGTGAAAGAGGGGGAGAAGAGCTAAAAGGTTTCTAAGTTTTAAAAGTGAAACAATGCTGGTGAGCTGTAAACCCAGGCACAAAAGAGCTATATTGAGTACTGGATAATTCCATTCAAATGAAGTTGTGGAACAGGAAAAATGAACCTATGTGACAAGTGAGAAGAGTGGTGACCTGGGGCAAGGGGACTAAGAGGAAAGGAGCCCAAGGAAGCTTACAGGAGGGATGGAAATGTTCTCAAAGATCTGGGAGGCTGTGATACTGTGTGTGTAAAGTGTTACTCACTCAAGTCATGCCCAACTCTTTGCTACGCATAGACTGCAGCCCACGAGGCTCCTCTGTCCATGGAATTCTACAGGCAAGGATACTGGAGAGGGTAGCCATTCCCTTCCCCAGGGGATCTGCCTGACGCAGGGGTTGAACCCAGGTCTTCTGCATTGTAGGCAGATTATTTACTGTCTTGAACCACCAGGGAAGCCTGTGACATGGTGCATATGTATATAAACATTTGTTGACTTGCACAGTTCACATGTACATACAACCAGGTACATAAATACTTCAATAATTTTTAAAGGAAAGCAGGGCTTGTTAGAGCAGAAAATGTGGTTGACCAGGTTTCTGCTAAAGACCCAGAAGGTACTCTGCCCCCTCACTTCCAGCCTCATACCCTAGGTGCTGACGAGGGGAGCCCTGGGGGCTGCTTAGGGGTCAAGGCTGCACACAGAACCAAGGGTACACTCACTTTCCCCCACTCCACTCCTTGAGCCAGGGCCAGAGCACCCTCTCCCCACCACCCAAGACGGGATGGGCACTAAAGCAATCCACACAGTGGAGCACAGGGACAGACATGGAAACTGGCCCTTACACCTCTGGAGAGCCTGGTGGGGTGGGGCTGACTGCCACCTTCTCCTCGGGCTCTTCTTGCCCAGGACCCGGCCCCTCGGCCTGGGAACGCCGTTCCTCGCCCCTCTCGTGGGCAGCAGGTGGGCTTGGGAGCGCCTCCCTTGACAGCAACAAGGAAGGAACTGCGTTAAAGCCAGAGGAAGGTGAGAGGCTCCAGGTGTACCCCACTTGGGGCCCAAGGGCTCTGATGGGGACAAGGGAGGAGGCAGCCCCAGCAACACGTGCCGTCTCAGGCCTCGGGTCTCAGCTCTACTCCCCACCTCCCCGCACAGCAGGGGCTCCGTGGGTGCTGCTGCTCTGCCTCCCCAGTGACTCACTTCAGCCGGGTGAGCTCTAAGGCCAGCGTCTTTCTCTTCCTGCGGGAAGCCCGGGGCACTGTACCTCCCTGACCTGGGGCCCAGCACTAGCAGAGCTCCCTCCACCCCCGGGCTTGCTGAATGACTAGCGGTGGGATGATCATGGGGAAGAAGGGGGCTGGCAGGTGGGGACCAGCAGACATGGCCACCCCCTGGCAGGAACGGCCCAGCCCAGGTGACGGCAGACTCTGCCCTAGGCCCTGGCAGGGGGCAGCTGGGTCAGAAGAGACACCTCCTGTGCCAGAGTCTCTAAGCTCCCCTAACCAGCCTGTGCACCCCGACTGTAGCTGCAGGCTGCAGACTAGGAAGAGGCAGAGTTCCTCCCTCCTCAGTTCGTGTGAAGCACTAACCAGAAACCTACATTGCTGCTGCTTAGGCTGAAACCCGCCCCCTGCTCTCCCCACCTCTCCAGACCCAGTGCCCCTCAACTATGGGAGGCTTCCAGCTGGCCCTTACCTCTGCAGGGAAACAGAGGGTGGGGGGCTGCCCAGAGAGCCCTCCTCAGGCTCCGCTGCCTTCTTCTGCTCAGGCTGCCCCTCTGGGGCCTGCGGCAGCCCTGCGTCGGTGGCCTGGCTGTGAAGGAGACTCTGGAGCCACTCCCCCACGC
This sequence comes from Nanger dama, assembly GCA_917880005.1. NCBI lineage: Eukaryota > Metazoa > Chordata > Mammalia > Artiodactyla > Bovidae > Nanger > Nanger dama. The sequence goes on along the minus strand of CAKJTW010000014.1, from coordinate 28,301,756 downwards.
AGAAGAGGGGGAGATAACCTGAGCAGAGAGCAGAGTCAGGGCCTCCACTCAGACAGCAGCAGGAGAACTGCAGAGTGGAGGACGTGGACCCAGGTCCATGCCTCCTCCAGGCTGGACCCCAGTCCTGGCCCCACCTCCATGGAGGGCAACAAGGCCAGAAAAGCAGGACAGAGAAGCTCCCTACTGAGCTCACCCTCTGCCTGGACTGGACTCAGCCCTTCCAGGTCCATGGGCTGCATTTGCGTGGCCCAGAAATGACATCTGGTCACACTCACAGGTGTGTCTATCCCCACCACCTCTGAGGTCTGGGAGCTGGGGAAGTGCTGGAAGAACTGAGCAGAAAAGGGAGAAAAACAGAAGCCAGGCTCAAATGGTCACTCTATAGAAAATGCATGAAGCTGTAGCTTTGAGGAAGTAAAAATGCTGATAGCTTTCAAAGGTTCGAAAAGTAGAATGACCACCCCCTTCCCTTGCCAGGGGGTCAACCCTTCTCTTTCATGGGCCCAGGCCTGAGAAGCTGGAAGCCCCTGTCTCTCAATCACACAGACACACACACACGCTGCAGCCATTTCTGATGTGGCTAGGCCTGGCTCAGAGCTCTAAGCTGCAGCACCGATCCTCTAGCATGGTCCCCCAGACCTCTAGCAGAGTATCCAGCCCTGACCCATGACCAAGGACACATGAGGCTGCATCCGATCGGGTGAAGAGGACAGAGCCCTGGCCCACAGCGGTGCTGTGGGCACAGAGTCCCACCAAACGCTGCAGCAGTACCTCCCCCCTTCTGTCTTGGTTTTGCGTGACGCGCACACACACACAAACTCTGCAAGGCCGTCCAGTCAGTTCTTCACCTGCCTTCAGTCAGGAGCACACTGAGACACGTAGACCAAAGGCAGGAATTCTGGCCCCAAGTCCACGCCACCCCAAAGCCCCCAGGGGCCACCTCCCATGCACGGTACCTCTCCAAGCTTCCAGATTGCTTGCTCTGCAGCTCCTCTTGGCTGGACCGGCTGGCATCCTTGTCTTCTCTTCCCAACCTCTGGGCCTGCAGATAAGTAGCAGTGGAAAGTGCTCACTGGGGTGGGGGTCTGTGCTGACGCCCATGCCAGGAGGGGGCACTGAGAGGTGGCTCTTGGTGAGGGAGGGTCACTTGGGATGCAGAAGAGAAGGCCTGTCTTCTTTACAATGAAGCCCCTGCGGCTCTGGCTAAGCCCCCAGGCTCACAGCTGCTCCCAGGGCTGGCCTTGCTGCCCTGGGGAGGATGAGTCAGACAACACAGCCACTGCAGGCAGTCAGAAGCCACAGGCTGAAGGAGGACACACAAGAAAAGGAAAATCCTGACTCCTGCAGGTGGAAACATTCACTGCCAGCTGCAGAGAGAAAGCAGAGATGTCCGTGAACACCCCAAATCCACGGGCCCCCGACCACCAGAGCCACCAATAATCGGGAATGCTGAAATTCAGTGGGCAGGACTGGGGACAGCAGACAAAGGGCATCAAAGAGGAAGGATCCTGGAGAGATGGAGACATGGTGAAACGAGAGACAGCTATACTCCAGATGAGAAGGGCACTGTGAGGGCAACCTGAAGGGAAGACAGAGCGCTCCTTTGCACCATTCTGAGATCCCCCGACACCCAGGTGCCGTCAGTAGACAATGATGCCCCCTTCCTAATCAGGAATTATACCTGCCAGATGGTGCAAAGAAGAAACTAGAAGAGTGAGCCCCAAACTCCATTTTAAAGTTTGGGTTTCTGGGCAAAGTTAGCAAGCTAGTGAAAAGGACTGTTCTTAATACATTCACCAATTTTCTGCAGGGGTAAGGTTACAGAAGTGGAGCAGTGCTGTCAGCCTGGACTTAACCCTTAGTTCCAGCACCTCCTCCACTGCAAAACAGGATCACAGGGCTTCCCTTGGGTTTCCCCGGTGGCTCCATGGTAAAGAATTCACCTGCAGTAGAGGAGATGCAAGAGACCTGGGTTTGATCCCCAGGTCGGGTGGCTCAATGGTAAAGAATTCGTCTGCCAGTGCAGGAGACACAGGTTCCGTCCCTGAACCGGGAAGATCCCACACACCCAGAGTAACTAAGCCTGTGCGCCACAACTATTGAGACTGTGCTCTAGGGCCCGGGAGCTGCAACTACTGAAGCCCCTGCGCCCTAGACCCCGTGCTGCATGCAACAAGAGAAGTCACCGCAGTGAGAAGCCCACACGCTGCAGCCAGAGGGGCCCCTCTCGCCACGACCAAGAGAAAAGCCACACAGCAGTGAAGACCCAGCACAGCCAAAGAGAAATAAATAAAAATATTTTTTTAAAAATGAGATAGTGAACCACAGTGTACAGGGCTTCTAGTGGGGCCCAACTCCAGCCCAGAAAAGGCAAGCCACAAACACAGCTCTCCTCACACTCCTCCCCTTCTCCCCAAGCCTGGGGGTAAAAAAAGAAAAGAAACCCAGCTTCGCCAGTGCCAGTCCCCATCCTAGGCCCTGCACGCCTTCTGTCACACTCACAGGGGCCCCGTCTGTTCCGGGACACGAGGGTTAACAGGAGAGGTGGAGCTGGAGACAGCCCACTCCATCTTCCCCGGCAGGGTTCCGGCCGGGCTGGCACACCGCCGTGTCCCTACCCCCCGTGCCCGCAGCCCCCCACGCCTCTCCACTGGCAGCCTGAACCCCGGCAGCTGTGGCCGACTCTGCCATCTGGATGGGTGAGGAAGGGCAGGGTCTGAACTAAAAGCCAGCTCCCCAAATTACATTAAAAATAGAAACGCTGCCTGGGAGTGCCTCCCAGTGCCTGCAGCAGAAGGGCTCCCTGCCAGCGCTGCCATTCCTGATCGCATCAGCCGGGCAGAGCCCACAGACAATAGCGGGGCGGGTGTCCTTCTCCTGCCCTGCCTCCTCCCCTTCCAGGGCTCAGCTTGCAACTTGTCTTCCCTACAGATCACACCACACTGAGCAGAGAGCAGCCCCCTCCCACAGGCCAATCTACTTCACAAACTAAAATATAAGATGGGTAACAAAGTACAGTGGTCATAATAAATATTGAGGGGCTGAGCCCTGAATCAGAAAGGATGAACTGCAGACAATGTCTGTTTCCTTGATTCACCTTTCTGCTAGAAGCTCAACCAGCCCTGAGCCAGAGGAAAGGGAACACCTTGGGCAAGTACCCACACAGAGGCCCTTGAGCACTTGCTCCCTAGAACTTTCTGCCCCAGAAAGGGAGTCAAAGGAACCAGACAAGGCCATCAGGCACATTGGCACTCTTCAGAAAGAGGAGACACATGCCTATTCTAAGCCGCTGGCCTAAGACTGCTCAAGACACCCCCCTTCCCTAACCTAAACTCAGCTCTGGGGTTTTGTTTTTGTTCACGATTCAGTCTTCACTTAAGTAAATCCCAGGGACTTGCCTGGTGGTCCACTCTTTTTAAAAGCCTCCCAAGGAAGTCTGTCTTTTAAAAGCTCCCCAAGGGCTTCCCTTGTGGCTCAGCTGGTAAAGAATCCGCCTGCAGTGCAGGAGACCCAGGTTTGATCCCTGGATTGGGAAGATCCCTTGGAGAAAGGAAAGGCTACCCACTCTAGTATTCTAGCCTAGAGAATTCCACAGCCTGTGTAGTCCATGGGGTCATAAAGAGTTGGACATGACTGAGTGACTTTCACTTTCTTTCACTTAAGGATTCTAATATTGGCCAGATTTTAAGAGTCAGAGCAATGGAAAATCACCTTGCCTGACCAACTCGGTAACTTTCCCACTTAACCTGCTACCAAAGGTACCTCACCAATCACCTGCTCCATACCCTTCCTGACGAACAGCGCCTGGCCTTGTCTGTGCCTTCACAGACCTCCAGCGCTGCAAACGGTGGGCAGGTAGTGAGGGGGAGAGATCCAATGTCCAGCAGGGACCCGGTGGCTAAGCAGCAGCCCAGGAAGGCTTATCAGCCAGAGCTGAGAGGAACATGTCAGGCTCCAATCAACAGTCTCACAACTCTACCCTGACTCAGGACTGGCTTCACTAAGGGCTCCCAGGCTTAATTCACATTAAATATCTTGTTTGTTTCACCCAAACCAAAAGCCCCCTCAAACCTGCAGAGACCGCATGTCAGAACCTCTCTCCTCTCAATAATCCCACAGAGGAGGCAAAAGTGATGTTGGCATTTATGTTTTACAGATTTTTTTTTAAGGATGGCCATTCCAGCTAGTCTAAAGTGATACCTCATTGTTGTTTTGATTTGCATTTCTCTAATAATTAATGACACTGAGTACCTTTTCATGTATTTGTTGACTATCTGTCTTCTTTGAAGAAATGTCTGTTTAGGTCTTCTGCCCATTTTTTGATTGGGTTGTTTGATTTTTGGTTACTGAGCTACATGAGCTGTTTTGTATATTTTAGAGATTAATCCCTTGTCAGTTTTGTTTGCAAATATTTGCTAGTGTTTCACCATGATATTGGTGCTTGTTTTGAGAAAAAAAAATTTTAGTCATGTTAAATAAATGGCTTCCTTAATGCTATTATTTTTAGAAATCAATATTAAATTTTTATCAAATACCTTTTGATCTCAAAGTGATCAGAAGGGTTTATCCTCTGATTCACAGATATCATGAAATATATTTAGAAGATTCATAATATTAAACCATCCTTCAATACTAAAAGAAAAAATCAAAAAATGATCTTCGCTTCAAGCTCCTTGCAGATAGGACCTGTGTCTGAGTCATCTTTATCCCTTACTCTGGGTTCAACGACACCCATGCCTGCCCAGAGCTTACATCTGGCAGGGGAGACAGAGAACCAGAAAACAAAAGCAGCAGCACTCAGGGAAGCAGAGGGAAGGACCGATTCATCCTGCATGGAGGAGGTGACATCAGAGGTGGGCCTCCATGACCAAGAAAGAGCTCTCGAGGCACAAGGGGAGGCAGCTGGCAGGCAGGGTGGTGAAGTGGTGGACAGTGTGGCCCCGGGGAATGGTGAGTGGTGGGCATACCCATGGTATGGCAAGTGGGCTGAGGACATGACTGCAGAGGTTGAATGGGCCAGGTTAGGAAGTGCCCTGAAATCCACAAACTGTGCAGTGCTTTTTGGCACAGGCGCAAATGGTCGGCCCTCAGGTGCTAAATGAATAGATGAAGAGACAAAAACAGGGAGTGGGGTTGCAGGGAATGCCCTTAATTCACGGAGCAACAGAGCACGAACGCCCCATCGCAGGCACAGTCAGGGCCTTGCCTTGATGAATCAGAAGGGAGAGAACTCCCAGAAATGCACCCTGAGATGAGCAGGTTCAGCTCTTGATTATCCCCCAAAACGAGGCCCCAGCCCAGCCCCAGAGAGACTCACCTCCCAGTGGGCTCCATCCAGGACGGAGTGCACGTCCACATCCAGCAGGCGCTCTGAGATCTGGCTGCGGAAACCAAAGTCCTGGAGATGGTGGAGACAGGGAGGTCAGCCTCCCCCCATCATGGTCAGTGCCCACCAGAGATCAGGGCTTTTCCTCCACCCCTACCTTCCAGAAAGACGCCTACTACGTGCCAGACACTGTGCCAAGCATTCCAACACCTACTCACTAACCTCATCTTTAAAATAACACTGGGCTTCCCTGGTGGCTCAGACAGTAAAGAATCTGCCTACAATGCAGGAGACCCGGGTTTGATCAGTGGGTCAGGAAGATCCCCTGGAGTAGAAAATGACAACCCAGTCCAGCATTCTTGCCTGGAGAATCTTATGGACAGAGGAGCCTGGTGGGGCTACAGCCCATGGAGTCACAAAGAGTAGGACATGACGGAGCAACTAACACTTTTGCTTTTCTTCAAAATAACTCTGCGACTAGATGGAAAGGTATGTGGTAAAGCAGCTATGGTATACTGCTCACTGCAGACTCTAGGGGGTGAGTATGTAGGTATTCGCTATAAAATTCTTTTAATTTTTCCATACGGTTGAAATTTTTCATAATCAAATTACAGGGGAAGAAAAGTAACCCAGTGAGACTGTCCTCTTATTTTTATCTCACAGAGTAGGTGGTTGTTTGAGAGCCCATGTAACTTGCCCAAGGTCACGCATCTGTTAAGCAGCAGGGCTGGGGGTCAGATGTGTCCTGGGCTGACTCCAGAGCCCAAGCTCTTTGCCTGACATGTGCTGCAAAGCATGTCACTTTCCAGCTGTCTCTCCCTCCCCGACAGGAACCCTAAGTGTCCAGAAGATCTGTGGGCAGCTAGGAAACAGGGCTTGCCAGGCCCCTCCCAGCGGATTCTTTCCCCTTTCCATACAGGTGCCCCTCTGGACAATGGGGATGGATTAGTACCACTTTCTCCACTGGCTTCTCTTTGGGATGGGCAGCAAGAGCCCACGCAGGTGCCAGCTCCCCGCTGCCCTCTGGCTGCTGCAGAGCCAGGACCCCTCCCCCTCCGAACTCAGGAGCCCCTCTGGGCTAGGTGATGGATTGCTACCCAACAGCACACTAACAGGGACAGTTCTGTCATCAGCTCTGATGAATGGCGGGACGCCCAGCCAAAGTCTGGTCCTGCTGGCCGTGGCTTCCCCCACCCACTCCCGTAAAGAAGAAAAATGCTGACGGACACACTTCTCCACAGGGCGACTCCCCGAGAAAGGCCAGGGCCCTTGCTTCAGAGAGCTCTGTGGCACGGTGACTCTTCATGATGGTTTCTGCCAACAGTAACTTTGCCTCCCCTTCCTGGCTTGTGGGTTTTCTTTGTGGATGACATTTTCCTTTCAGCGTGAGTTCCACTCCACTCAATGCAGCTGCCATCTGGCCCCTTAAGCCCATGGCTCAGCGAGGGGCTTGAGCGCACACAGCCTAATTCCCCTGCACCCCCTCGTATCACTACTGCTCATCCCTGACCCTCTCCCACTAATCTCTTCCCTTTGATCTGCCTCCTCCAAACAGATGGAGCATGGTTTTCTGGAAGAAACGCTCTGCCAAAAAGCACCCCAGACTACTCCCCTTAGATACAAACCCGGCAAATGAAGCCAGGATTTGGGAGGCTCAGTGGAAGGTGGAAGGGCTGGAACAAAGACACCATGGATGCTGGCATTCCAGAGGAGTCTTCACTTTGGAAATGACCACACTTCAACACACTTTCTGGTCAGAGCCTGAGGACTGGTCCTTCCTTGCCACAGTTCAGTGATCCCATAAACACATACACACACAGTCTCTAATCTCCTACACCCATACGATGCTCTTGTTAAGAGCCCAGAGGCCATGATCTCATATGGTCTCACAAGCAGTTCATGCAGCCGCAGCAGTAATAACCACTATGCTTGTTTAATATTCATATGCTGCTGCTGCTAAGTCGCTTCAGTCGTGTTCGACTCTGTGTGACCCATAGACGGCAGCCCACCAGGATCCCCCGTCCCTGGGATTCTCCAGGCAAGACCACTGGAGTGGGTTGCCATTTCCTTCTCCAATGCATGAAAGTGAAAAGTGAAAGTGTAATCGCTCAGTCGTGGCCGACTCTTAGCAACCCCATGAACTGGAGCCTACCAGGCTCCTCCGTCCATGGATTTTCCAGGCAAGAGTACTGGAGTGGGGTGCCAGTGCCTTCTCCTATGCTAATAATGTATATATGCTTTACCCCTACCTTCTTCTTATAACAAACCTAAAAAGTAGGTAGTGTTATCCTTAGTAGGGCGAGCTGAGGAAATGGAGTTAGACAAGACCCAAGTTTGAGTCCTAACTTCCTCATTTACAAGCTGTGAGATGCTCGGCAAATTATTTAACCACAGTAACTCGCACATCCATGTTCTTTATCACTACTCTGCTGCCCACCGCCCCAACCCCCCAACTCTCATCTCAGACTTCAGACTCACCAAGCCAAGGAAGGACTTGGGGTCAGAAGCAGCGGAGTCTGAGAGCTGTAGTTGCTTCCCGTGTTCACTGATCTCCGATTCCTGGGGAGACAGACACAGAGAAGTCACCAGAGCAGAGGACAGAGGGTCGTTATCAGCCTCCACAGCGCCCACACAGGGCTGAACCCAAACCGAAATCCACCTCCTCTGGAAAACCTGAAAGAGGCTTGTGGACCCTCCCATTCCCAGCCCTCAGCCCATTCAGGCAACACTCTACACGTGGAGGGACAGCCAAGTGAAGTGGAGTGGGAGGTGGTTAGAAAGTCAGCGGTGCAGAAGTTTGATGCTCTCCTAGAAAAACATGACGAGAGCATCTTTTCCAGAAAGCAGTGAAAAGTTCTTTAATGAATTCCCTCACCATCCCCCTGGAGGAGGAGCAGGACTGAGGGTTGGAAAATGAAGACACCAAATGCTCTCGCCCCTGGCTCCTACGTCTGTCCATCTGGGTCACTGGCCTCATCTTGCCAAGCAAGACTTCCTGTAACCTGACTGACCAGTACTGGGGCAGAACATGCCTAAATGTGCCCCCGGCACCTCCCTCAATGCCTCCTCTCTTTACAGGGACATAAGATGCAACCAGGAATAACTCAAAACTGATGTCAAGAAGTAGGAGAGGGAGCTGGGAAATGGCGAGAGGAAGTAAGTGGGAGCCCAGAAGAGCATGAATGTCCCAGGAGGGTGCCCGTGGAAAAGCAAATGTCTGCTCTGAATTTCTAGTGCCAGCAGGTATGGAGTTTCATTCAGGATTTTACTGCCTGCTGGGTCTGGGCATATTTGTCACAATTAAGGGTTCTGGCTGATGTTGACAGCCCATTGCAGGGTCTGCAAATGAAGCTTCTGACTCAGTAATAAAGATGAAAAGAGAGAAACATGCTCCGGGCTCAAGAGAGCAGAGAGGGCTGGAGCCAGCAACTGCCCACGGGACCGAGTGACTTACTTCACTAGCCTCTGATCTGCTCTCTTTCGGGACAGAGGCCTCCTCCTTTGGCTCCTCTGCTGCCTCTTCCTTCCTGGAACCCTCCTCTCCTGCGTCCACCACATCTTCTGGTGCCTCTTTTTAGTGGTGTTGGCAGGCTGATCACCTCCGGGGTCCACCACACTTCTGGACATCCCAGGATCATTCTTCTCATTCTTTCCTTTTTCTGGGAGCCAACTTGCCTCTCTTCGCTGTTGCCCTTTGCCGTCAGCACTGCTCAGGCTGCTGTCTGCACCTTGGCTGAAGGGCTTGCCAGAAGTAAGGGGGCCGGCAGCATCGGAATCAAGAGAAGCGTCCTTCTCCTCTGGCTGGCTTGTTTTTGGAGACTCCTAAGGAGCAGCCAACAGCGTCAGAAGGGAAGATGTCAGGAATTAATGCAAGGAGTTTGGAGACTTGATAAGACAGAACTGCCACTGTTCCTTGATGCCTGCAGTTCTGAAACCAATGGCTATCCCATACCTCAAAAGCTTTTAAAAACAGACTCCTGGCTCCAGCCCAGATCCACTGACCATGAACTTCCATGTGAACCTGGATATACCCAACCTGATGCCCCTCCACTGAAGGGCTTGGAATCCACGGCCCTGGACAGTGCCCAACTCTGTGACCACCCATCACATCCTCAAGTCATAAATCTGTCTCATTCTAGTCCCACTGGCCAAACCATAAGATTGCAGGCTCAGAAGTCAATATTTGTTTCTGATAACAATGACAGAAAATCGCATGAGAGAAAGGTCCAGAGCTTCTGTTTTTCATTTTTAAAAGGCAGCAGGGAAGAAATATTGAGAGTGTGCCCCTTCTCCACAGCAGTGAGGGTAGCTCTCTCCCTAAGGCAACACCCCTAACAAGGAGGCTACACAAGCAGCCCGGGAGCCAGGCTCCTCTGCTGGAGGAGAGTGAGTCCTCTGGGCACGAGGTGCCAGATGGGGTGAAGTGTGTAGGAAATGGGGGCAATGCCCATAGAGGACACGGAAGGTGGGGAGAGGCCTGGGAACACAGGTCTGAGATCTGTGGTGGGAGAGAGGGAAGGAGGAGGCCGGAGGAGGAGAGCCTCGGGCCACAGCCCAGGTCTGAGAGGGTCTCCAGCCCTGTGGAGAGTCCCGCAGTCATCAGGCAGAATGGCCCTACTCTGCGGCCTGCTGCACCACCACTGACGCCTTCAACAAGCCGAGCCTTGGCACAAGCCGGGGCAGATCAAAGGTTCAGGAGCTGCAGGCTGTCAGTCCAACAAGGTCCCCTCTGCAGGGTCTCTTCAAAGGAGCTGGGAGCAGCACCCCTCGACAGCTGCCCACCCTGCTTCTCACTCACAAAGCCCATGGGAAAGACCTAGAGACGTTTAGAGTTGCCACGAGAAGAAAAGGAATCCCCGCCAGTGCTCTCTCCTGGGCTCAAGCAGAGAAGACCTCCTCCCAGAAAACATCTGGCCTGACACTTGGGCCATCAGCAAGAACAGCTTATGGGCAGGGACTTTTGAGACCTCCTGACCCCCGACTCTGGAGACTTCAACAAGAAGCCCAATAACCAAAGTCCAGAGGGCTGAGAAGCCCCAAATCCAGCATTCACCTATGCCGTCTGTTAAAGGATCCACTGAACCCAAAGCTGTGACCACCCACTGTGGGTCTGGCAGCCGACCAACAAGCCCACCCAAACTTTCCAAGGATGGTTAAGAGAGAGAAGCAACAGAGTGCCTTCAGAGCCCAGCTTCGGAGACAGAACACCCAGGTTTCAAATCTTGGCTCCATGCTTCCAGGGACTTCATGCAAACTAAATTTTCTGTGCCTCAGTTTCTTCCCCTAAAATGAGGGGGTATCATAAGGGCTATCTCACGGGATTGTTGGGAAGATTAAATGAGTTAATGCTCATTAAGTGAGTAAAGAGCAGAGAACTGCACCTGGACACTGCCAGCGCTCCATAAATGCTAACTCATTTTTTTGTGTGCTTACTTGGCTATACTAGTCTTATTGTGGCAGGCAGGATCTTGGATCTTCATTGCGGCATGCAAGATCTTTTTCAATATTTTTTAATTGCAGCATGTGAACTCTCAGTTGTAGCAAGTGGGATCTTAGTTCCCTGACCAGGGATGGAACCCAGACCCCTTGCATTGGGAGTACATGGAGTCTTAGCCACTAGATCACCAGGGAGCTCCTGATACCTCATGTTTTATGATGAGACCCACACGTTCATTCACTGAGCACCTTCTCAACCCTGCCATGGGGACCCAAATATGAAGACCTATCCTGCCCTCAAGGAACTCAGCTGGGTCCGGGAGAAAAGTGAAACATCCCTGGTGGCCCTGGTTATGAGCCTTAACTACCGGAAGCAGAGGACACGGGACATGGTGCTGTCATTAGGCCCCAGCCTGCACCCAGGGAGGGAAGCAGAGGCTGAACAGAGAAGAGGTGCGCTTCCCTCAGGCCCTGGCAGCACCAAAGCACGGTGCCCTCCAGTGCTGCCCGCCCTCCCGACACCCCAACTGCAGTGTGGAGGAAGTCCGCACAGTCAGCTCCTCCTCCTCTTTTGAGAGGCATCTCCAGGGCAAGGCCAGGCCTCCTCACCTCGCTGTCCCCACAGCGGCCAGCTCTCAGCAGTGGCCAGCACGCAGTGACTGGTCGGGGGCTCATGGGGGATGTGGGTAAAGAAGGTGTGGCACGTGCATACAATGGACTCTTTATTACTCAGCCATAAAAAGGAATGAAACTGAGCCATATGCAGAGACGTAGATGGACCCAGAGTCTGTTATACAGAGTGAAGTAAGTCAGAAAGAGAAAAACAAATAGTGTATATTAATGCACTTATGTATAATCTAGAAAACGGGTATAGGTAATCTTTGCAAAGCAGAGAGAGAGACAGACACAGAGGACAAACGTATGGATACCAAGCGGGGAGTGGGGATTGGAACTGACCTATATAGTCTATTTACATAAACAGCAGGTAACTAACGAGAGCCCACTGCACAGCACAGGGAACAGTGGCGTGCTGCACAGCACAGCCCAGTGCTCCACGGCGGCCTAAATGGGAGGCAAATCCAAGCGAGTCCGTCCGTGTAAACACAGAGCCGATTCACTTTGCCGTATGGCGGAAACAAACAGAACACTGTAAAGCAACTACAATCCAACAAAAATTAATGAAAAATCTTATGGAGGAGAAGAATGTGGCAGTGTCTTGGGGGAGTGAAAGGTGTCTGGCCCAGCGAGCAGGACCAATCCGCCCTGGTCATGCTCATCTCCTGATGAAAGATGGGCAACAGACCTCTGATTGGAGGACAGAGAGGGTATCAGACCACAAGTTCACGTCTCCTCGCTCAGCTCACAGCCCTTCTCACCCAGCCCTGCTTGCTCCTCTGAGGTCATCTCCAGCCACACACATCCTGCCTGCAAACAAACATCACGCTATTTCCCTGCTATGCCGTGCGTATCCTTAACATACACACAGAATCTACCCTTACCAGCTCCCACTGGTCCTGACAGCATCACCTCTTCCAGGAAGCCTTCCTGAGATCAGCCTGCCCCACCCTTTTGCACAACTGCTTCTGTTACTATAACAGCTGACTTCCTTGCCTGTGGTCCCCACCACATCAGCTCCCTAATATTCACAGTGCCTTCTGGTACATACAAACTGCTCAGTCAGTGTTTGGGATGCAATTTTAAAGAATGATTAAGTGCATCAACACAGAGAGAGGGAATTCCTACTCTGTAAAGTGGTATCTACTTTACAAAGCTATACAGAGATCAGATTATGTTTGTCATGGTGGTTATGAGAAGGAAAATAGCTAAACAAAAGTCAACTATGGATATTCACGATGATGGAAAAACAAGTACGCTATCAAAAACCAGAGGACACCAGATCCACATGGAGATTCCCATTCTTACACAGGAGAGAACATGGCCAGACGGCAAGAATGTCAGGCCCAGGCTATGCCACTCTCAAGCCTTCAAAAGAAGAGCGTTTCATGACAGAGCTGAATCTATTCTATCAAAATAGTAAAATATTAAAATATGGCTAACATTAAACTAAATGAACTTGCATACCCCGTGCCCATGTCAACTAACTGCAGTGACAGGGCGGGCGGAGGGACATCTTGTGGGGGAAGATGGTAGAGGCAGAGGCATCTATTGTGGACTATCCACAAATGGATGAAGGGGAGCTGAGTGTCTGGAAAACCCAGCCGCTTCCATGCTCCTCTCCATCCCGCTCCTCACCCCATCTCGGGGCCCACAGCCTGACACCCCACCCAGGATGCACGCCCAGGCCCCTGCACATGGCCCCCTGCACCAGTGTCCTATGGGTGAGAACGGGGACACACCCCCAGCGCGGCCCTACTCCCAGTTCAACCATGCTCCCGCTCCTTCTGTCTCCTCCTGTCACAGCCCCTGGTCCTTGAGTGTCTCAAGGCACATTCCTGCTGTTTATTCCAAAAAGATCTTGCCATCTGCATGAAGGGGAGTGGGGGAGGGTGCAGGAGAGTGCCTGTAAGAATCGGTTCATGAATATTGAACGTACCCCTCCAAAAGCTCTGAGGTCTCCCACACCACAGTCCCCCTCCTGCGGCCCAGAACACAAAGGCAGGGGCCCTATGATCTACACGGGGGCTCAGGGGTGGGGAATAGGGAAGCTGAACACCACATCCTTGCACTGACCTGTGCTGGGGAGACCCCCACCAAGCCAAACGTCAGTTTGGTTTTTTTCCCACGTCTCATTCCCACCCAGTCCGTCTCATTCCCACCCAGTCCGTCTCAGCTCTTTGCACTGCTCCCCGGTGGTGTGGTTAGCGCTTTCCAATCACACTGACATCATCCTGTTATTTCTAAGCGCAGCTCCCTCCCTCCCCTTTGATCTGCTGATGGGCTTTTCACCAGCTCCACAAGGCCACCTGCTGCCTGCTCGCCTACCCTTCAGCCTCCCCTTTTACTCCTTTCCATTCTTAGCGTCTGTTCCAGGAACCTAGCGCTTTTGATTCTGTAATAGACTAGAAATGGGTTTAAGCTGAAGGCAGGAGAGGAGGGGGATGGAGAGAGAGAGGCATTCTCGCCACCCTACTGCCCTCTCATGGAATCATGAGCAAAGTGACTATTCACAGCAAGACAGGGTAGAACAAACCATAGGATAAGCTCTCCATCTCAGGCAGCCTGAGATGCCCGAGAGCTGGAAGAGGTAGGCAGCTCAGAGGACCCACGGTCTACACTACTGCTGTTCAGTCACCAAGTCATGTCCGACTCTGTGCAACCCCATAGAGCATAGCCTGCCTGGCTCCTCTGTCCGTGGGATTCTCCAGGTAAGAATACTGGAGTGGGTTGCCATTTCGTTCTCAAGGGGATCTTCCTGACCCAGGGATCAAATCTGGGTCTCCTGCACTGCAGGCAGATTCTTTACCATCTGAGCCCTACCAATAAACTGGGACAAAAGCCATTTTAAAGGATATGGCAATCAGACACTGCTTTGTCTGTCCTGAAACTCCTGTTCATCCCCAACACGAACTTTCCCCACCATGAAAAGCCCCAATTCCTGCCTGAGGCTAGAACACAGGATTCCAACACTCCATGTGGCAAAAAGAACGAAATCTGCTGGGACACTAGAGACAGAGGTGGGGAGTGTATGTAACACCTCCCACTCCAGACATTTTCCCCCCATCACAGTGAGTTGCCTATTTATATTTAAGAGGTTATAAAAAAAAAATGCACTTAAAAACTCCCACTCCTTCAAAGAAGCACATAAAGATCAGAAGGGAAGCGTCTGAAAATCCAGGACATGTCAAAGAAAAAAATCTTTTTGTTGACATTTATATTATAAAGTAAAAATTAACTCTTCCAAGTCATACTACATCATTATTGGTCCGTATGGGGATTTTCAATTCACCAGCTGAAGCAGGGACCAAGTATCCACTCTAGCCAGGATCTGGGAAAACCCAGGGAAGAAACAAGCACAATGAGACCTGACAGCATATCCTCCGGTCCCAGCGTGGCTCACTCACTCACATACTCATCCTCTCAAGAGCAAGTGAAAGTCACTCAGTTGTGTCTGACTCTTCGCGACCCCATGGACTTAGCTACAAGGCTCCTCTGTCCATGGAATTCTCCAAGCCAGAATACTGGAGTGGGTAGCTGTTTCCTTCTTCAGGGGATCTTCCTAACCCAGGGGTCAAACCCAAGTCTCCTGCATTGCAGGTGGATTCTTTACCATCTGAGCCACCAGGGAAGCCTAAGAATACTGGAGTGGGTAGCCTATCCCTTCTCCAGTGGATCTTCCCAACCCCGGAATTGAACTGGGGTCTCCTGCATTGCAGTGGATTCTTCACCAGATCAGCTACCAGGGAAGCCCTTTATCCTCTCAACTGCTCAGCAAAATACACCGATGTACTTCCTAAGTTCCACAACAAGCCAGGTGAAGGACACACAGACATGAATAGGCCAGAATCTTCACTCTCAGTTTGCTCGGTCTCGGGAGACTGCCCTTTCTCCAAAAGCCAGTGAGTCCTCCTGACACTGTATTCCTACTCATGGTCATCCTTCCAGGCTCAGAACCTGACCTACTGACTCCAACAGCATCGTAACATCTTAATGGCAAATGAGAACAAAAAAAGTTATCATTTCAAAAGCATCAAAGAGACAGAAGGCTATGGATTTAACACCAACAGACCATGCCCCACTTGAAAGGAAGAGTTTCAAAGTACACCCAAATTATGTTGATGTCACTCAGAAAAAAGTGTCACACGTGGCAGAAAGTGTCAAAGTCACAATCAAAGCATACATGATTGAGCAGAGCCCAAAACAGAGACAGTTTCTGAGGCAACAGAGACAGCTCAGGGACTCCCCAGGTGGCCCAGTGGTTAAGAATCCACCTTCCAATGCAAGGGACATGGGTTCAAACCCTGGTTGGGGAACTAAGATCCCACATGTTGTGGGGCAACTATAAGCCTGCATGCCACAACTAGAGAAACCCCTGCACACTGCAGCGAAGACCCAGCATGGCCAAAAGTAACCTTAAAAAATAAAACCAGACAGCCTAAGTATAAAAGGGGACCCACCTAATGGCTAGAGTGGGGTCAGCTGAAAAAGCCCACCTACATCTCAGGACGTGAGTTTGAGCAACCTCCGGAAGATGGTGAAGGAAGTGAAGCCTGACATGCTGCAGTCCATGGGGGCAAAGAGTCGAACACAACTGAGCAACTAAACAGCACCTCAGGGGTCAGCAAGCATCCGCAACTTCAGCCAGCCTAGGGCCTTCCCCTGTCTCTGGAGGAGAGCTGAAGACCACAAAGCAAAAGTCAGAAACAGTAAGGACGTGAAAAGGGATGCTAAGGATATAATACTAAAAGATAATAAAGAAACAGTGAAATCCGTGATACACACACTATTGTTTCATTGGTCAGCTTTATGACCATTCTAATAAATGTGAGTGATCTCTTCATTTGAAAGTGTTTAAAGTCGTTAAGAGAATTTTCCACTTTATGGAAAGTTTAACTGACCTGGCAATCAATATTTCAATGTTTGGGGAAATCTGAGTTGCTGACTTCATGATGTATTGGTTGTTTGAATACTTTGGGCACCCTTCAGTTCAGTTCAGTCACTCAGTTGTGTCCGACTCTGTGACTCCATGAATCACAGCACGCCAGGCCTCCCTGTCCATCACCAACTCCCAGAGGTCACTCAAACTCATGTCCATCAAGTCGGTGATGCCATCCAGCCACCTCATCCTCTGTCATCCCCTTCTCCTCCTGCCCCCAATCCTTCCCAGCATCAGGGTCTTTTCCAATGAGTCAACTCTTCGCATGAAGTGGCCAAAGTATTGGAGTTCCACCTTTAGCATCAGTCCTTCCAATGAACACCCAGGACTGATCTCCTTTAGAATGGACTGGTTGGATCTCCTTGCAGTCCAAGGGACTCTCAAGAGTCTTCTCAAACACCACAGTTCAAAAGCATCAATTCTTTGTCACTCAGCTTTCTTCACAGTCCAACTCTCACATGACCACTGGAAAAACCATAGCCTTGACTAGACAGACCTTTAGAGAAAGCTTAATTGTCAAAAAATTACTAAATTAGACACTAGGCCAAGAACAAATAGCAGGCAATGTGCCTTTTTCAGTAGAAGAATGCCTTGGAGGCTTTAGCTATTACAATGACATGATAAGCTTTAGGTTTTGTCTTTGTTTTAAAGAACATTCTGGTGGGAGTGGAGGCCAGACCGGGGAAAGAGATGAGAAGCAACACAGCTGCTGGGGGCACAGTCTGGAAGCTCTTCCCATCCACATTCTGTGGTTCCCAGGCCTTGCATCTTTGCCCAAGCTGTTCACTTGCCTAAAACATCCCTTCCACTCCCACGTCTAAAAAGTTAAGTATTTCTCTCCAAGATCCAGGTCCAATGTCATCTCTTCCAAGATCTCCCTGATCTCTCAGCAGGCAATTTCTCTCCCCTCTAAGGACTTCCCTGGTGGTCTGGTGGCTAAGACTCTGCTCTCTCAGTGCAGGGGCCCCCGTTCAATCTCTGGTCAAGGAACTAGATTCCGCAGGCCTCAACTAAAAGATTCCCTGTGCCACAACCAAGACCTGGGGCAACCAAATAAATAAATAAATTCTGAACAGTGTAGCTGTGCTAGAGCTCTTTACACACCCTCCCCTGCTTTAAAACCTAAAAATTCCTTTATTCAGCATATACTGAGGGCTCACCAGAGTACCCAGCAACCTTCCTCTCTGACTGTACACTCCGGAGGCCACCCTGGACCACAGCTTACCAGTGTTCGGGTTGCCCACAGGGTCCAGCACACGGCTGCCCCACAGCTAGCACTCAAAAGACATTAAGAATCCGGACGGCGGGACTTCCCTGGCAGTCCAGTGGCTAAGACTCCGCACTCCAAATTCAGGGAGCCCGGGTTTGATCCCTGGTTGGGAACTACATCCCACGTGCTGAAACTAAAGAGCCCGCATACCACATTGAAGTCTGAAGATCCTGAGTGCTACAACCAAGATCTAACACAGCCAAATAAAAAAATTTTAATAAAAAAAAAAAAAAAGAATGAACCCAGATGGCATTACACTTCCATTCACACCCTCCAATGGCTCTCAACGCCTGTGTAATTCAGTCCCAACTTCTCAGCCGGCACTCAGACCTTCCATGACCCAGCGCAACCCACCTCCACAGCCCCACCTCCGGATCCTCCGCCACATGCGCCCCAGCTCCAGGTGAAAGAATGGCCCTCGTCCTCCCCCTCCTGCCTCTGCCCATTCAGTGCCCTGCAGCGGGCTCTCTCCTCACCGCTCTCCTCTGTGCACCCGGCCACGCTACCATTCTTCCTGGCTCACCTCAGGTGTCAGATTCTCACCAAAGCCTTTCCAAACAGATGGGACATCCCCGAATTCTGCCCCCCAACAGCACTGCAGTTTACTGCCCGGACGGACTCCTGCATTCTACTCTTGTGTTCTGGTTACACGGGTCTCTCTTTTATGAGACTATAACCTCTTCGAGGGCGGAAATCGCAGCTTACTGAGGCTTGTATGGCTGAGAATGAAGTGCCTCACATAGAAAGAGCTGATAAATGGCGGTTATTTGATAAATGAGTAAATGGATGAATTCCTTTCCCGGCTTGTACTTCCCCCAACCCCAAGAACCCCATCTGGACAGGACCAGGACTAAAGAGTTCTCTTTCCAAATACGTCTCCCTGAGAAGAAAGGCTTAGGAAGGAAGGGGGAGCCTGCCAGGCTAAGACGTCTGTCTGCAGGTGCTTCAGGCTCTTACCTCATACTCAAAGTCACCCCCCAGCGCCCCGATGTCCAGGTGCAGGTTCCTAAGAAGCTCACTTGAGCTGCGGACACTCTGAAAATGAAAAGGATGGCAAGGAAACTGGTCAGCCCCAGGTGCAGGGCCAGAAGCTCCTCACGGGTCCGAGAGCTCCACTTCCTGGGTCAGACCCAGCAGGGATACAGGATGGGCAAACACTGTGGGCTGGAAGCTGTGGGCTGGAAAACGGCTTTCACTGATTTTCAAAGTAGCACAGAGGTCAAACCAGAAGGTTAAAACAGCTCAAGCACCCACCAGCAGATGAACGGCTGAATGGAATGTGGTAATTTCATACAATGAAAAACTATCCAGTCACACATGATACAAAACACTATGCTATATGAAAGACAGACACACAAGAGGACAAAGACAGTATGATTCCAAGTATATGAAATATCTAGAACAGGCAAATTCTCAGAGACAGAGAGCAGATCAGGGACTGAGGGGTACAGAGTGTCTCTGGGATTATGAACAAGCTTTGGAGACAGATGGTGATGAAGACTGTATAACACTGTGAGGGTAGTTAAGGCCACTGAATTGTACACTTAAAAGTGGTTAAAATGGTAACTTTCATAGTGTATATATTTGACCACAATTAACAAAAAAATTTGTTTTTTTTTTAACAGCCCAGAGGATTTTCAGGCCAAGAAAAGGATTCGTTCTTACCTGGTTGTCACTCTCTGCCTCATCCTCCTCGTTGGTCTCCTCCCCTAAAGCCAAGAGGCTGAGAGCGTTCTTGTCCTCATGGATAGAGCCCAGGAGACCTTTTGTATAAGCAGAAGGCTTGAGACCCTGTGACGGCTCCAAAAAGAAGGAAGGTCAGGGCACTTAGTGGGAAGACCCTCAGCATGCTTTCACGTCTGTCAAGATGGCGCCTAGAGCGAGGCCACCATGTCTGAGAAGCTGACCCAGCAGCTCCAGCTCACACTGGTCCCTCCCTGTCCAACTCCTACTGCCCTGGCCGCAGGGGCTGGGAAATGAGCCCTGAGTCTCTCTGACCATCCTCCATGGCACACCCATGTTCAGCATCACCCAGGTGTAACTCACCTTCTTCCACACCATATGAGTGTTGAGGACTCAGCCTGTGCCCTCTATTTCTCGATGGGCCACGGCTCCTAGCAAGGAACACGGAGGCCCCACGGTAACCAACTACACTATACACAGAAAAATAGTATTTACCAGCAAGAGTTCTCCGAGCTGACCGGACTCCACCGAGCTCCCTAGGCTCACACTCTGAGGTCCACGAAGAGCAGAGGCCGGGGCATTCACCAGGCCCCTTAACGGGGCCAGGCCTCCGAGAGGAACGTGGACAGGGGCTAATGAGGAGCCCAGGGCCTGGGCAACAGAAAACATCCTGTTAGAAACCCAAGCAACCACAAGGCTCTAAGAGTGTGGAGATGGATGTAAAAATAAAACATCTAAATCCTGCCCGCTCAAATTTAAACCACCTCCGTTCAGAGGCTGCTAATGAACACAACATTCAGAAGTCAGCATTGTGCCAGCCACGTGAGAATCACGGGCTGGCTTCCAGATTCTCGTAACTCTGCTATCTCCCAGCAAGCAGCTCTTCCACGTCTGGAGAAGCTACAGAGGGCCCTGCTCTCCCTTCTGAAGCCACCGAGGAAGCTGGGGAGGGGGTAGAGAGCAGAGACAAAAGCCTCATCTCCCAGCATGAGAAGACTCAATACATAAAGCTGAAAACTGATGAATCAAGAAAAAGCAGCCTAAGCATGTTATTTACAAATATGGAAGCGGACACCAGAATAAAGGCATTGCTGTGGTGGAGGTGGGAGGGGTACCCACACCGGAGAACTGCTATATTTTGTTTTGTACCTTTTGGCTTGTCTTGGCATTGTTTAATATGGGCGTGCATTACTTTGATTAAAGTAAATATTCACTCTGAAAAACACCCATGAGGGTAATTCCCTGGCGGTCTCGTGATTAGGGGCCCATGCTTCTACTGTAGGGGGTATGGGTTCAGTTCCTGCTCAGGAAACTAAGGTCCCACATGCCACACTGCGTGGCCAAAAAAAGGGTGGGGGGGGAAAGAAACGTGAGAAACAGAACTCTTTTCTGCTCCCCACTGAGGAGCAAAGGGGCTGGAGAAAGATCAGCCAGAGGACTAAGGCGGCCACTCCTCTATCCTATTCTCAGGACGGCAGGCTTCACGCCCATGGGGACTGGGGAGAGACACCAGAGGATGGCAGAATTTGGGGGACTTGGGCCACTCACAGAATCTTGTATTCTCGGTTTACTCATCTGCAAGTCACAGATGATATGTGCATGCTACTTAAGGTCTGCTGAGAACTTCAAATGAGATACTGAACGTAAGAAGCATGTGTACATGGCCCAGACTACCCCAGCACACATGTGCGTGGCCTGGGCTCCCCCAGCACACGCATGAGTGGCCCAGGCTCCCCCAGCACATGCATGCACGGTCCTGGCTACCCCAGAGCATGTGTGTGGCCTGGGCTACCCCAGCACATGTGTGTGTGGTCCCGGCTACCCCAGCGCATGTGTGTGGCCTGGGCGACCCTAGTGCTAAGGAATTGCTATCATGACAGATTAGTATTACAATTACAGTGGTCTGGGCTTAGAAACTGAGGCAGGAGAGCATTTTGGTTACGGTTTACAATGAGCTCCTCAAAATCCATTTCTTAAACTTAAAATGTATATAAATCAAAAATTATTCCATTCCTCTCTAATCCCACAGTGGCTAAAGAGAGAAAGGGGAACATGAGGGGGTCAAGACAAGAGGTTCAGGTGGCCTATCTTCTTACCTGCAGCCGGGCCTGAGGCCAGACCATTGGGTGGGCTCCAAACACAGCCTGTTTCTGCCCCGTAAGGGCACTAGACTCCCAGCTGAAAGGTGACATGAAACCGCCCACCGCCACCCCCACGCCCAAAACCTTTGTATTGGGTTGGCTAAAAGTTCGTTTGGGGTTTTCTGTATCATTTTATGGAAGAAGCCCAACTTTCTGGCCAACCCAAAGAGATTCCCAGTCATCTAGCCTGTTGCAGGGTATCTTCTTAAGGCAGAAAAGGAGCTGAAAATAATAAAACTGGCCAACATTGCCTGAGCCGTGGGCTCCTGGGTAAAACACCTGTCTCATTCCACTCGCAAAACTATGTGAGGCCCCAGTCCCCACAAGAGCAAATGGAGACTGGTGAGGTCAAGACCTCTGCTGCCCCAAATCGCGGGGCCAGCAACCACAGGAGTAGATATAAGAAGCAGGGCAGTGTCTAAGCCAGAATCTCACACTGCCTCCTGGCTGTGGCAGAAAAGGAGCCCAGGAGAGCTGCTCTGTAAGGAAACCTGACTGGCTCCTCCCAGCTGCCCAGCCCACCCAGCAGATCAGTGAGCAAAATTCTTCCCACAGTGTATTTATGGAAAATTACAGACTCCTGACATGGCTAATTTGCTAACGTGCTGGGGGCCTGAGGGAGGGAAACATGCCCGCTGAGGTCTTTGTTCTCCCAGGCCTTTACCACATCAGCAGTTAGTAAGGAAATTATACATCCCTGGCTCCTAGCTGATCAGCTTCTATAGATGGCCATTAACTTTGACTAAGAGCTGTGCATGGCATTGTCCTTCAGAGCAGATAAACTTGCCACCATTGGGCTAATTAAAACTTTGCAGGATAATCTGCAGCTTATCTGATGTTTATAGTGCTACAGGGGTTATTAGAGCTAGCGGAGAAGCCAGGCATGTCAGCAGTTAGGAACTGAGCTAACAACTGAGTCAAGCCACAGCTGGGCAATAGCAAAAGCAGCCAGGGAAACGCAGATAAACCCCATGGTCTGTGATCCTATTTGACTTCTGAATGAAGAAGGTGGTGACTCTTTAAAGGGACAAAGGGCCCCGAATGACAGGGCAAGCCCACTCTTTGGTAGATCCCACTAGGGGAGGAAGTGGTCTGTGCAGATCTGACACAGGCTATTCACATGGTTCTGGAAACCCTGGGAAGGAAGGAGCAGCAGCAGCCACTGAGCAGAAGAGAGTCCGGGCTTCAGCCTCTCCTCTCAGGTGGCGCTAGTGGTAAAGAACCTGCATGTCAGTGCAGGAGACGTGAGAAGCTCAAGTTCGATACCTGGGTCAGGAGAAGGGAGCGGCAACCCACTCCAGTATTCTTGCCGGGAAAATTCCACAGACAGAGGAATCTGGTGGGCTACAGCCCATGGGATAGCCAAGAGTCGGACACAACTGAGCAGATGAGCACATCGTAGCCTCAGGACAGTATTAACTCTCTGTGCTAAGTCACTTCATGTCTGAGTCTCTGTGACCCGAGGCACTGTAACTCACTAATTCTGTGTGAGTCCAAGAAGGGACTAAGTTCAGAGGCTGGGGGCAGGGTGTCTACTGGGGAGGACCTCTCTATACTATCAGCTGATGGGGAAGGCTTCCCAAATCCTGGAACAGTACCTACATCTTGCATGAACGCCATGATCTGTGCCACCTTACTCACCCTCAAAACAGATCATCTTCAGAGCATGTAATGCACCCGTCAATTACGGTCAGATCAAGGGAAGTGAAATCTAGACACCCTCCGCCCCCCATCTTGTAGGTGATGGGGTAGAACAGGAAATGCATGTCATCCCACAAGATGGCCATCCCGGTGGCGAAGGGCTCCCTGGTCACCGAGGAAGGGCAGACACCAGGAAAGCTGACCTGATGGCTGCGTTAAGACTGTCAGCACAACCGGCTCCCTCCCTGCCAAGTTCAGTGGGCCTGAAGGCCGCGACGCTCTCTGAGAAGCCTACCTGGTCGAGAAGCTGCATCTTGCCTGGCTCTGCCGCAAGCCCTCTGCTGGAATTCAGCTCGACCAGCCCCTGCCTGAGGGGGCTGCTGCCTGGCAGGAGATGAGAGGCCTCCTGCACGGCCGGGGCAACATCCACTTCTGGAGGATGCTCCCGCGGCTCTGGCCCCCAAGGCAGAAGCCTGGAGTCCATGGCTCTGATGGCCTCGTGCTCACCCTCGCTAGACAGCCTGGAAGACTCGGTGGCCAGGCAGCAGATCACGCTGGCCAGGTCTTGGCCCAGCATCTCCTGCGCGCTCTCGGGCAGCCCCAGGCCCTCTAGCCGCCGGGAGATCTTGACCATCTGCAGGATGTGCTGGTAGAACCTCTGGTCCTCAGAGTAGTCTTCGCTCTCTGAGCACTCCTCAGTGGAGCTCTGCATGGGGAGCAGCTGGGGTGCCAGGAAGGCGCTGGGGTGCTGCTCTGTGGGCCCAGGGCCTGACTCACCCATGCCCCACTTAGATCCCTGCAGGCTCTGTAGGTCCCACGGGAAGTTGGTCACCTCCCCCAGGACCTCTGAGCCAAGGCGAGAGGCCAGGCTGCTGCTGCTTCTGCTGCTGCTGCTGCTCTCCAAGTCGGGCTCACACCCACTCGGCCTCCTGTCCTCTTGAGGGCGCTCTGGAGAGCCTCGGGGTGGGCTCTCCTCAATGGCAGGAGGCCCCCCAGGAGCACTCCCTGCAGGGGCGCTTTGGACCAGTTCTGAGGCTAGGGTATCCAGAGGGTATTAGCAACAGCCCCTGGGGTGGACCTCCAGCTGAGGCCCCTGGAGCCTCAGGGTCATCAGGCTCGGTTTCCTTGCTGCCCCTGGAGGCATCCTCATGGACAAGCTTGGAGACCTGCCCCATCCACAGTCCTGGGGGCTCTCTTCTCCTCCTGCCTCTGCCCATGCTCTCTGCTTCCCCAGAAACGCCCTGCCAGCTCTGGTCTTCAGCTGGGCTACTGTCTAACAAGAACTTGCTCTTCCCAGTGAGCAGCATGGGGTCAGAAGAACAAGGGGACAGCGAGGGGGCCTCCTTGGGGGATGGTGAGGGGACAGGGCTCTGGCCCTTGTCCCCCGCAGGGCCAGTGGAACTCCGTTTGGCCACGCTGTGCCTGTGCTCCTCCCCTTCTCAGCTGCGGGCCCTTGGAGGCCTCCGAAAGCTTCGCGTGGACAGAGGCCTGCGTCTTGCTCTCTAGCGCATCCTGCCTGTTCTGAAAGGGCCCGGTGTTGTCAGGGCCCTGAGTGCCAGGTTTCAGCTGTCTGCTCCTCATCTCCAGCTCTTCTATTTCGGGGTCTGAAAACCCCAGGTAGATTTTCTCTGTCAGCGGCTGGGGTTTCTCCAGACCCTGCTGGTCATCTAATTCTGTCCTGCAGTGGGCTGGGGCCCTGCCTAAGATTTTCTCCACATCAGCAAAGATCTGGTGGGTTCGGGAAGCTTGGCCTTTGAAGAGTGGCTGCAGCTTGCTGGGCAGGGAGACCGTGAGAGGCCTGGGGTTGTCACCCAGCACACATGGGCTCTTTCCTTTCTTAAAGAAGCCCTCAGTTCTAGCCTGTGTCTCTTGGTCTAGGTCCAGATCAGCCAGCCCAGGTGCTGGGAGAGGGGATGGGCCACGGAGAAAGGAGGAAGAAGGCAGAAGGCCCTGCTCAGGCTGTGTTTCCTAGATGGGTATATAAAGAGGCAGAGAAAACGAAGACGAAGCACTGCTGACTTCTACTGGCTACCATAGCTGCTGGCAAGCCCTTAGCAGAAACCCCACCCTCCATTCACAGTAAAAGCACAAACCAAAGAGGGGAGAAAAGCGAGACACTCCCTTGGGCTTTGTTGTTTTCTGGGCTCTAGGCACCTTATCTACAAAGAAGAGACCTGACGAGCTCCATGGCTCAGGAACCTTGCTCCGTGTGGCACCTTGGGGCCACCACAGTGGGTACGTGGTGGGGAAGGAGCATCACCCAGACCCTCACTCCCAGGTTCAACCAGAGCAGCTCCGCTTCTTTAGACACTGGCCCTCCACAGAGGAACTGATGTGAAGATGGCGTCACTACTAACAAAAAGTCTGAAAATCTCCAACTAGGTTATCCTGGAGGTAACATCAAGCTCTCAGATCTGTGACTGGTTAATTTCATAAAAATCCACCATTCTTACCAAGGACTATCAGAAATAATCTAAGAAGGGAAGGAAGAGGGAAACATGAGCAGCGAGCTGAGCCTTGAACACTCAGACTAGGTCTTCTACCAAATGAGCTGGTGCTGCTCAAGACAGATACACACAGTCAGGGAATCTTGGGGTAGGTAAAAAAAAAAGAAACCTTAGGGACTTCTCTAATGGTCCAGTGGTTAAGAAGCCGCCTGCCAGTGCAGGGACATGGGTTCAATCCCTGGCCCAGGAAGATCCCCCATGGCACAGAGCAACTAAGCCCATGCATCCCCAACCACTGAGCCTGCACACCACAACTGGAGCAGCCACCACAAAAAGAAGCTTAGACACTGTGACGAAGGGTAGCCTCCAAGAATGCCCACATGCAGCAATGAAGACCTAGTGCAGCCATAAAGAAAGAAAGAAAGATTCCTAAAAGATCAACCACATTCTTCAAATGTTCACACTAAACTCCACCCAGCTCTCCTCCAGGGAGCCCAAACTCCCTGAGCCCAGATCTCCCACCTGGTCAGGTCTGCCCCCCAAAAACTCAGGTTTCAGGTACCTGTCCTGAGCCCTAAGATCCAGACTGGCAGCACAGCCCTGTCCACTTGCCCTAAGCTCCTGAACCACAGGAGGAATCCTTTGTAACAGGGAGCTCCAGGAATTCAGTCAAATACCCAGAACTAGGTCTATTACCCAACTCTCCAACACAGAACCCTCACTTCATTCCCTCTCACCTGCAGTCATGTCAGAGACTACCCAGATGCCAACTGTCATCTAAAACAGGCCCCGAAAGGAATTCCCCAATGGTCCAGTGGTTAAGACCACTTGCACACTTTCAGTGCAAGGGGAGTGGGTTCCATCCCTGGTCAGGGAACTAAGATCCCACAAGCTTCGCAACCAAAAAAAAAAAAAAGAAAGAAACTAAAACAGTCTGAGATTAGTGAAAAGCCCATTATCCATCTTTTACCTTACAAATACTTGCCATTAGAAAATTCAACCTCTTTGGAAAGGACATGTCCTCTTTTCTCCACCAGAAGAAATGGGTTTGCTATCTTACTTCTTAGAACCATGACTAGTAATATGGGGTGGAGGTGGAGGTGTGGAGGAAGCCTATCGGTAGAGCTTGGAAATGATAAAAGGATAAATTTATCAGCAACCATCCAACACCAGAACTGACACCTTGGGAAGGAAGGCAAATGGGGGAATTTTTGCTGAGAAGTAAGCACCAGGCGCCAGTGGGAAATAAAGACCATAAACAAGAGAGCAAATCAACTCGACCACTGAGATGGTTGAGAAGGTATTCCCAGTGCTTCCCGCTGGGCTGAACCGGGTTCCCAAGCCCCTCCCTCTCCTCAGCGTGGCCCACCTGCCTCACACCGGGAGGAGGGACACAAGACAGTAATGGGAAAGAGCACTTTCAAGTCTTGAGTGAGAAAGCTGCTTGGGGAATTAGGTGAGGGCACTGCAATCAAACATCGGTGTCCACCACGAACCAAGGACGCCGGCCGAAAAGACCACCCACGGGAGCAGATAAAGCCTCAGACTTTTCTTTTTGGATCTTGAAGCCGCTGGTGTTCTGACAACCAAATTATGGCCCATCAGACATCCAAGAATTTGCACCACTAAGACACACAATGAATCCACTCGGGGCAGGCCTGGCTTGGAAAGGAGAGGGGAGGCACTTGCTCCTCTAGGCTCTCTGGCCTCCGCCGACTGCTCCCTATGACCTGACTCTCCATAGAGGCAGAAGGCATCAGTTCTTGGACCACTGCAAAACCCTCTCCCAAGTCGGGCACTCGCTCTCTGACCCTATTATGTTATATATGCCTCCCAATAGGGGAGGGGGGCAGAAATTGCTTAGCAATAGTAAGCACTAGTTCTAGAAGCTAAAAGGAAAATCTGCCAGAAAACAGAGACAATTCAGATGATGTACTATCACAAAATTACTATTGCTGTTGGTCTTAATCTCCCAGCTGTAAACAGCCAGAGGTTCCCAATACTCCCTCAGGTTTCAGGTCTGGTCTCTCTGGGAGCTGGCGCCCACTAACTCACCAGGGGACTCTTGGAGGTCTCTTTATCCTTCTTATTTTTCTTTTCCTTTTTCTTTTTCTTCTCTTTCTTCTTAGTGGCCCCAGGAGTTGGCAGCTTGCCCCGCTCTTGGATCACCAAGTTCCGATAGTGTTCATCACAGGGGTGGTCCCACGTGGACTGCCCGTTGGCGAAGTTGAAATAGTAAATATCACCTGTGATGTCCTGGCTGGGGGATGAGCAGAGGTCACAAGTTAGTCCCTGCTCAGGAAAAAGAAAAACAACAAGGAAGCAGAGAAGAGGGAAGAATTGTGGGGAGAGGGAAAGAGGGAGAGGGGAAGAAGAGAAGAAAGAATTAATACAAAATTGGTTAGATGTGGCTAAGAATAAGGAGTTAGGTTAGATAGAAACAACCAATTAGGATATTAAGGACTTCTCACATGGAGATGTTTAATCATTAGGTTTCCTGAGAATTCATGCCAGACTAAAGAAGGAAAACTTGATTTCAGATGGATAAATACAAACGCTATGATGTCTTAGAGATAAATTCTAGGATAGACGTTGCTTAATATTTTCATAAATGATCTAAAGAAAAAAAATATGTTGTGAAAGTTCTGATTTTGCAAAAGACTCTAAACACATAAGAGGCAACAATCCAAGTTAGTGCAGTCAATCAACAATAAAAGAAAATAATGTAGGTGGGCCTCAAGAATCTGTTTCAGTATGGCGAAAATAAGTCTAAAATAAGTCATTCATCCCATCCACCATTATCGGTAATCCATTAGGACAGCTAATAGGAAAAAAAACCCATCACAATAGCAATCAATGTGAAAGATAAAATACCCAGGAATAAAGTGTGTGCAAGACCTTCATAAAGTTTCACTGAAAATTCAGGGGGTGATGATGGGGAACAACTGGTAAGACACCCCGTGTTCCTGAATAGGATTCAAGTCTGTAAACATGACAATAATCCTCAAATTAATATATAAATCAATACAATTCTAATCAGATTCCTTATGAAACTTGACCTTGTCTTGGCCAAGAAGCACATGAGAAGATGTTCAACATCACTCAACATTAGGGAAATGAAAATTAAAACCACCATGAAATGCCACTTCACACCCATTAACACAGCTATTATCAAAAGAGCAGAAAATAACAAGCGCTGGCGAGGATGTAGAGAAACTGGAACTCTTGTACACTACTGGTGGGAACGTAAAATGGTACAGCCCAAGTGAACAACAGTGCGACAGTTCCTCAAAAAGTTAGAATTATCAAATTTCCCTGGTGGTCCAGTGGTTAAAAATCTGCCTGCCAATGCAGGGGACACAGGTTCAATCCCTGGTCCAAGAAGATCTCACATGCCACAGAAGAACTAAGCCCTGTGCCACATGTATTGAAGCCCCTGCACCCTAAAGCCCGTGCTCCGCAAAAGAGAAGCCACCATAATGAGGCGCCTGCGCACAACTAGAGTAGCCCCTGCCCTGTGCAACCAAAGTACGCCTGCGCACAGCAACGAAGACCCAGTACAGGCAAAAATAAAAATAAAGTTTAAAGATATAGCACCATATTAAAAATCTGAATTACCATATAAACCAGCAATTCTACCTCTAGGTGTACACCCCAAAAAACTGAAAGTAGGAATTCAAACAGGTTATTTGTACATCGACGTTCACAGCGTCTTATTCACATAGCCAACAGAAAGAGAAATTCTTAGAGGCCAGAAACAGAAAGAAAGCATGAAATCTGAGTAATAAGTGCATGAACTGACAGGCCAAGGTCGGGATCTGGCCTGGATATAGGCCCAGGGAACTAGAGTTTAAATGTTAATCTAGAACAAAATGTGGCCTTAGGGCATCGTAAGTTTGGAAACTAAAACTGAGACCCTAGATATATCTGGGGCTCTTCAGGCTGTTCTCGCCATGAATAAAAAGCCCTAGTGGGCCACGGAAGTAGCAAGGAAGCACATCACCCACTCCAGGTTCTAGGTGGGGAAAATAAAATTTAATGAAAAACTGAAACCCCAAGACATATGTAGACAGAGTCCAAAATGTGGTAAGAAAATGCCAGGTCCAGGAAATTAATGTAAAAATTTAGTCCTAAAGCAGTAAAAATCCTGGGCAGAAACCACTGTAAGGCTACTCAACAACCTAAGAATGAGACACTCACAGAAAATAAACCCCTGCAGAAAATGAATTCACAAAATGCACAATAAATAATTACAAACCATGTGAGGAAACATTTCACCATGAGGGAAAATCAGTAACACAACGAAAAGAAGAACTGAGAGTAGAACAACCAAAAGAAGACTAAAAATAACAATATTTAAAATTATTGGAGGGATAAAAGGAAGAGAATCCATAATGAAAGAACAGAACTCTTTAAAAATAAATAAATAAACCTACACATACTGAAAAGAACATAAGGGGACTTTCCTGGTGGCCCAGTGGTTAAGACTCCACACTCCTAATGCCAGGGGCCTGGGCTCAATCCCACATGCCACAACTAAGCCCACACACCACAACTAGAGAAGTGGGCATGCCACAACAAAGACCCACTGCAGCCAAAATGAAAAATAAAATTAAAAAAGAAAACATAAGAGAACTTGTAGGAATTCACAGTCATTAAATTCAAAACAAATAAAAATAGAAAAACACGTTGATTAAGCAGCGGATTTGACATAGAAGAAACAAATAGTGAATTGGGAAATATATATGCTAAAGAAAATTATAAAGTCATTTCTAAAATATGAAACAGAGGTTAAGAGACATGGTGGATAAAAATAACTAGGCCTAATATATTTATAGTAAGAGTTCCAGAAAAGAAAATGATAATGGTTGAGAAGTCTTCAAAATTGAAGAGAGACATGAGTCCTCAGAGTAAGAAAGCATTCCAATTCCTGTACACAGTAAATAAAAGTGAATCCACACCTAGATATACTGTAGTGAAATTACAGGACACCAAAGATTAAAAACAAAATAATGAAAACAACCAGAGGGGGAAAAAAATTGATTACCCACAGAGGAACAACTAATAAAGCCAAAAACCATGTCTTATTAGCAAGCCCAGCAGACAGAAGATCATGGTACACAATATACAATATTGTCAAAGGGCTGTTTGACAAATCTGTATGCAACTAAATCATTATTCAAGAGTGAGTCCAGGAAATTCCCTTGTGGTCCAGTGGGTAGAACTCAGCACTTTCACAGTCAGGGCCCCAGATCAACCCCTGGGTGGGGAAGAGCGAGACCAGACAACTACTCAGGACACAGGAAGATCAACACATTTAGCATGCTTGATAAAAAGGACATTCAAGAAACAGAAACAGACTCACAGACAGGAAACAAGCTTATGGTTACCAAAAGGGATAGCGAAGAACAAATTAGGAGTTTGGTATTAACAGATACAACAAGGTCCTACTATTTAGCTCAAGGAACTATATTCAATATTCTGTAGTAAACCATAATGGAAAAGGACATAAAAAATATTTCTTATACATATATATATAAATACACACACATATACATATATACATAACTGAATCATTTTGCTGTATACCAGAAACACAAAACTGTAAATCACTATATTTCATTCTAAAAAATGAGAGACCACATTCTTATCAAGCACACATAAAACATTTAGGTAAGCAGGATCAATTACTGAACCAGAAAAGAATTCTGTAACAGCATGTAACAAAGAATAGATATAATGAACAAATAAAATTGGAAATCAATAATTCAAAAAATACCCAACTCTATCTCATCTCCTTCAAGCTATTATTTTGGAGAAAAGATACTTAGAAAAATTTTAATAAATGAAATCCAATATGTACCCATTATCAAACAGTTTACCCCAAGAAAGTAAGGTCGGTCTAACAATTGAAAGCTAATCAATTGACCGTATTAACAGACCAATATAGAAAAATCATGATTCTTCTGTATATGCAGATGCATATATAGATGCAGGAAAAAATATTTGACAAAATTCAGTATCCATTTTGGATTTAAACTCAGCAAGCTAGGAATACAAGGGAACTTCTTCATCCTGATACAGGACATTTAGAAAACCCTAAAGTGAACAGTGGCTAACATCACACTCAATGGTGAAAGACTTAAGAGGAATGCTTCCCCTTAAGATCAGAAGTAAGCCTAAAATGTTCATCGTCACCATTTCTATTCAACTGTATTAAAGGTTCCAGGCAGTGCAATAAGGCAAGAAATAGAAATATAAGGTATCCAGGTTAGAAAAGAAGATGAAAAAATGTCTTCATTCCCAGAAGACATACTATCTATGTAGAAAATTCTATAGAATCTACAAAAATAGCTACTAGAACTAACGTAAGTTTAGCAAGGTTGCAGGTTAGAAGATCACTATACAAAAATCAATTTTATTTTATATGAATGCAACCAACACTTGGAAATTGACATTTTAAAAGATAACATTTATAAACATAATGGAAAAGAATATGAAAAAGAATGGATGTATATTTATAACTGAATCACTTTGCTGTACAGAATTAATACATCATAAATCAACTATACTTAGATAAGAAAAATACAAGATACCATTTACAGAAGCATCAAAAAAGGAGATAAATCTGACAAAATATGGGCAAAATGTGTAAACTAAAAACTAGAGAAGATTTCTTAGCAATGTTAAATAAAGCCTAAATAAATGGAAACAGACTGTGTTCATGGGTTGGAAAACTCAATATTGTTTAAGATGTCAGTCCTCTCAAACTGATTTATAGACTCAGTGCAATTTCAGTCAAAACCCTAAACAGGATTTTTTATAGAAATTGACAAGCTGATTCTAAAATTCATACAGAAATGCAAGGGACCTAGAATAGAACTTTGAAAAAGAAGAAAAAAAGTTGCAGAATTTACTTTAAATGACATTAAGATGTATAATAAAGCTACAATAACCCAGACAATATTGAAAAGCAGAGACATTACTTTGCCAACAAAGGTCCGTCTAGTCAAGGCTATAGTTTTTCCAGTGGTCATGTATGGATGTGAGAGTTGGACTGTGAGGAAGGCTGAGTGCCAAAGAATTGATGCTTTTGAACTGTGGTGATGGAGAAGACTCTTGAGAGTCCCTTGGACTGCAAGGACATCCAACCAGTCCATTCTGAAGGAGATCAGGCCTGGGATGTCTTTGGAAGGAATGATGCTAAAGCTGAAACTCCAGTACTTTGGCCACTTCATGCGAAGAGTTGACTCATTGGAAAAGACTTTGATGCTGGGAGGGATTGGGGGCAGGAGGAGAAGGGGACGACTGAGGATGAGATGGCTGGATGGCATCACTGACTCAATGGACGTGAGTCTGAGTGAACTCCGGGGAGTTGGTGATGGACAGGGAGGCCTGGCGTGCTGCGATTAATGGGGTCGCAAAGAGTCATACACGACTGAGCAACTGAACTGAACTGAATATGTATCTGCTGCTGCTGCTAAGTCACTTCAGTCATGTCCGACTGTGTGCGAACCCAGAGACAGCAGCCCACCAGGCTCCCCAGTCCGTGGGATTCTCCAGGCAAGAACGCTGGAGTAGGTTGCCATTTCCTTCTCCAATGCATGAAAGTGAAAAGTTAAAGTGAAGTTGCTCAGCTGTGTCCAACTCTTAGCGACCCCATGGACTGTAGCCCACCAGGCTCCTCCATCCATGGGATTTTCCAGGCAAGAGTACTGGAGTGGGGTGCCATTGCCTTCTCGGAATATGTATCTGTTAATCCCAAACTCCTAATTTATCCCTCCCCTAACTTCCCTTTTGGTAACCATAAGCTTGTTTTCTATGTCTGTGGGTGGAAATCATTCTTGTCTCCTCTTTCCTATAGAGCCATGCCCAATCAATCACCAAGTTCTACCATCCCAGTCCAAGCCTGTAACCTAGAAGTTCTGTTTACCTTTTCTTTATCATATTGCAGTTCTGAGCCAACTCATTGGAAAAGACTCTGATGCTGGGAGGGATTGGGGGCAGGAGGAGAAGGGGATGACTGAGGATGAGATGGCTGGATGGCATCACTGACTCGATGGACGTGAGTCTGAGTGAACTCCGGAAGTTGGTGATGGACAGGGAGGCCTGGCATGCTGCGATTAATAGGGTTGCAAAGAGTCGGACACGACTGAGTGACTGAACTGACTGAACCCAGACAGCATGGTATTTGTGTAAAGGCAGACAAACAGACCAATGGAAGACAACAGAGAATCCAGACCTGGAAGGAATTCCCCAAGTGACAGCAATTACTCACGGGATTGGGTGTAAGGGTGAAAGAGGACACATACATAGGTTTCTCTTTTTTTTTTAAGTAGGAAGTAGAATTAAGTTTATAGAAATGAGATAATTTTTTCAGTATAAAGCATGATGATTTGATACACTTCTTTACTATGAAATGATCACCACAGCAGGGTTAGTTAACACCTCCACTACCTCCATAATCACCTTTTCTTTTTGTGGTGAGAATATTTCAGATCTAAGACTTCCCTGGTGGTCCACTGGCTAAGACTCCATGCTCCCAGTGCAGGGGGCCTGGGTTCAATTCTGGCCAGGGAACTAGATCCCACATGCCACAACTAAGAGTCTGCATGTAGCAATAAAGATCCCACATGCTGCAGCTAAGACCCAGCACAGCCAAATAAATACAATTCTTAAAAAAAGAAAGAAAAAGAATAAAGAGATTCGTGATGAGGCAAATGTGGCTAACATGATGGATACTGGAGACCAACAGAAACCACTACCCTACAAATACAACCATGAAGCCCCAGCACCTGGAATACCATGTATAGTGCTGACGGTTTTCCTACAAGAAAGATGTCATGAACTGGAGAAGGTCCAAGGAAAAGTGGCTAAAAGGTCCAGAGAACAGGGAATCTGCCACACAAGAAGCTGGAAGGATTAGGCCTCTGAGGCGGCAATGAGTGAGGCCACAGTTGCAGTCATTTTGAAGCATAGCCAATGCATTCAGTGGTTCAGGAAAGAGAATCTTCATACCCTGTACACACAACTGCACAATCCCAGCAGAAGACACGACCCCTCTGGGACATGTGAGGGCTAGTGTAGGACAAAGGAAATCCCATCCTTTGGTATAATACTCAGGTCACTTACTGTAGGGAGGCAGCGTGGAGAGCTCTGTGTACACGAGGAAGACAGAGCTGGGTCTCCAAGAGTGAAAATCCTGGTTTGCGGGGAAGAGGGGGAGACAGAGGTGGATGGCAGTGGCTGCCCCACCTCGGCCAGTCTGATCCTCACCGTCGACCTCTGTTCACTCGAGATGACCTAAGTGATGCCTGCTCCTCACAATTCAGAGCTCAAACTGAAACTGGAAACCTGCACCCATGCATGCACAGGTCACGCAGTCCAGGGTTGGGCAGTCCAGGGAGACAGAAGCCGCTGCCGGTCTGTGTCGCCGCACACAAACCTCTCCAACGCCAGCACCCACTCTGGACACGCTGATGAGGTCCCAGTATTGTCACTCTCCATCTCAGTCAGCAAAGACTAACAGTGACACTCCTCCGTGTGCTGAAACAGATGGTGGCACTCAAGAGCTTGATGCAGGGCAGCAGCAGAGATCCTGGGACCCTGGACGTCTGTGTTGAGACCCTCTGGGACCAGAAAAGTAGCCTGGTTGCTGTTGTTCAGTCGCTCAGTCGTGTCCAACTCTGCAGCTCCATGGACTGCAGCACACCAGGCTTCCCTGTCCTTCACCATCTCTCGGAGTTTGCTGAAACTCACGTCCATTGAGTCAGTGATGCCATCCAGCCATCTCATTCTGTTGCCCCTCCTCCTCCTGCCTTCAATCCTTCCCAGCATCAGGGTCTTTTCTAATGAGTCAGTTCTTCACATCAGGTGGCCAGAGTACCTGAGCTTCAGCATCAGTCCTTCCAGTGAATATTCAGGTTTGATCTCCTTGCAGTCCACAGGACTCTCCAACATCACAGTTCAAAAGCATCAGTTCTTCAGTGCTCAGGCT
This sequence comes from Nanger dama, assembly GCA_917880005.1. Classification (NCBI taxonomy): domain Eukaryota; kingdom Metazoa; phylum Chordata; class Mammalia; order Artiodactyla; family Bovidae; genus Nanger; species Nanger dama. The sequence goes on along the minus strand of CAKJTW010000014.1, from coordinate 28,266,261 downwards.
TCTTTATGGTCCAACTCTCACATCTGTACATGACTACTGGAAAAACCATAGCTCTGACTATATGGACCTTTGTTAGCAAAGTAACGTCTCTTCTTTTTAACACACTGTTGAGATTTGGCATAGCCTTTCTTCCAAGAGGTGAGTGTCTTTTAATTTAATGGCTGCAGTCACCAGCTGCAGTGACTTTGGAACCCAAGAAAATAAAGTCTCTCACTGTTCCCATTGTTTCCTCATCTATTTACCATGAAGAGATGGGACTGGCATCCGCTGATCATTGAAAAAAGCAAGAGAGTTCCAAAAAAACATCTACTTGTGCTTTATTGACTATGCCAAAGCCTTTGACTGTGTGGATCACAACAAACTGGGGAAAATTCTTAAAGAGATGGGAATACCAGACCACCTGACCTGCCTCTTGAGAAATCTGTATGCAGGTCAAGATGCAACAGTTAGAATTGGACATGGAACAACAGACTGGTTCCAAATTGGGAAAGGAGTACATCAAGGCTGTATATTGTCACCCTGCTTATTTAGCTTGTATGCGGAGTACATCATTCAAAATGCCAAGCTGGATGAAGCACAAGCTGGAATCAAGATTGCTAGGAGAAATATCAATAACCTCAGGTATGCAGATGACACCACCCTTATGGCAGAAAGTGAAGAACTAAAGAGCCTCTTGAAGAGAGAGAAAGAGGAGAGTGAAAAAGCTGGCTTAAAACTCAACATTCAGAAAACTAAGATCATGGCATCTGGTCCCATCACTTCATGGCAAACAGACAGGGAAACAATGGAAACTGTGAGAGACTGTTTTCTGGGCTCCAAAATCACTGCAGATGGTGATTACAGCCATGAAATTAAAAGACGCTTGCTCCTTGGAAGAAAAGCTATGACCAACCTACACAGCATGTTAAAAGCAAAGACATTACATTGCTAACAAAAGACCATCTAGTCAAAGCTGTGGTTTTTCCAGTAGTCATGTACAGATGTGAGAGTTGGACTATAAAGAAAGCTGAGTGTCAAAGAACTGATGCTCCTGAACTGTGGTATTAAGAGTCCCATGGACTGCAAGGAGATCAAACCAGTCAATCCTAAAGGAAATCAGTCCTGAATATTCACTGGAAGGACTGATGCTGAAGCTCCAATACTTTGGTTACCTGATCGGAAGAAGTAACTCATTAGAAAAGACCCTGATACTGGGAAAGATTGAAGGCGGGAGGAGAAGGGGTCGACAGAGAATGAGATGGTTGGATGGCATTACCAACGTGATGGACATAAATTTGAGTAAGCTCTGGGAGTTGGTGATGGACAGGGAGGACTGGCGTGCTGCAGTCCATGGGGTCGCAAAGAGTCGGACACGACTGAGCGACTGAAAGAACTGATGGGACCGGATGCCATGATCTTCCTTTTTTGAATGCTGAATTTCAAAACAGCTTTTTCACTCTCCTCTTTCACTTTCATCAAGAGGCTCTTTAGTTCCTTTTTGCTTTCTGCCATTAAGAGTGGTATCATCTGAATATCTGAGGTTATTGCTGTTTCTCCCAGCAATCTTGATTCCAGCTTGTGCTTCATCTAGCCCAGCATTTCACATGATGTACTCTGCATGTAAGTTGAACAAGCAGGGTGACAAAATACAGCCTTGACGTAGTCCTTTTCCAATTTGGAACCAGTCCATAGTCCCATGTCCTGTTCTAATTATTGCTTCTTGAACTGCACACAGGTTTCTCAGGAGGCAGGTAAGGTGGTCTGGTATTCCCATCTCTAAGAATTTTCCACAGTTTTTTGTGATCCACACAGTCAAAGGCTGTAGTGTAGTCAATGAAGTAGATGTTTTTTCTGGAATTCCCTTACCTTTTCTATGGTCCAACAGATGTTGGCAATTTGATCTCTGGTTCCTCTGCCTTTTCTAAATCCAGTTTGAACATGTGGAAGTTCTTGGTTCATGTACTGTTGAAGCCTAGCTTGGAGAATTTTGAGCATTACTTTGCTAGCGTATGAAATGAGTGTAACTGTGCAGTAGTTTGAACATTCTTTGGGAAAAAAAAAGAAAGGTGACCTGGGCTCTGGCCCAAAGCATCAGGCAGCCCAGCAGAGGGATGGCCCACTGCTGTTTCCAATTTTATGCAAGACAGGCTTCAAAAGTGGTCAAAGGATTTCCCTGGTGGTCCAGTGGCTAAGACTCCATGCTCCCAATGTGGGGGACCCAGGTTCAATCCCTGGTCAAGGAACCAGATCCCACATGCCACAACTAAGATTAAAGACTCACAACTAAGACCTGATACAGCCAAATAAATAAATAAAAATGAACATTTAAAAAAAAAAGGTAGCCAGTTAAAGCTGATCTCCTCCCTCTGCCACACAGACCAAGCCAGAGGGCCACACCCACGCTGAACTCACCATGGTTTCCACTCCACAGGCAGTGGGGCCACAATGCCCTCCCGCGCCAGCCACATCAGCTGTGGTTCCTTTATGGGATCAATACCAATCTCTCTGGCAAATTCAAGAATTTCTGCAAGGGGCAGGGTAAGAGAGGTGGGGGTGGGTACAAAGAAGGAAAAATCACAATCAGTCTTGGGAGATAATGAGAGACATATATTGGTCTCTGCCCCTGATCCAGCTAATACCTGGTCTCTGGCCCTACTTCCTGACACTGAGCTCCTCCATCTTGTGCAATTTCCCGAGTGATGGGAGGGTCTTCCGTCCCAATGAGGCGACTCTGGGTGGACTCCTGGGTGCAACCTGGTCACCAGGAAGACCAGTCATGTTTAGAAGCTTGGGACTTTCAGTCTCATTGCCTCCATTCTCTAGGGAGGGGCTATAAAATGAGTTAGTAGGCGATCATACCTACATGATGAAGCCTCCATAAAAATCCCTAAACTTGGGTTCAGAGAGCTCCCGACACTTCCACGTACCAGTAGAGTGTCAAATCCCAGCTCCACCAGGACAGGAGCTCCAGCACTTGGGAGCCTCTCAGGTCTTGCCCTGTGTACCTCTTCATCTGGCTGTTTACTTCTACCCTTTATCCTATCCTTTGTGGGCTTCCTTGGTAGCTCAGGTGGTAAAGAATCCGCCTGCAATGCAGGAGACCCGTTTGATTCCTGGGTCAGGAAGATCCACTGGAGAAGAGACAGACTACCTACTCCAGTATTCCTGGGCTTCCCTTGTGGTTCAAATGGTAAAGAATCTGCCTGCAATGCAGGAGACCTGGGTTCAATCCTGGTTTGGGAAGATCCCCTGGAGAAGGGAAAGGCTATCCACTCCAGTATTTTGGCTTGGAGAATTCCATGGACTCTATAGTCCATGGGGTTGCAAAAGTCAGACACAGCTGAGTGACTTTCACTTTGTGGGTCATCTCAGTGGAGGATTTTGGATGCTGACATACCCAGGGACTAGGAAAGGCAAAAAGGACCAGCTGAAATGTAGCTAGCCAAGGACTGTGTGTTCATTAATTTCACAAATATCTTCTGAGTGCCTTCTCTGTGCCAGTCACCATGTGCCAAGACTACAAGAGAAATGGCCTCTGTCCTTATGGAGCTTACATGCTGGTAGAAGAAACAGCCAGTAATGACATAAACAGATAAATATACAAGGAATTAAAGCTTCTGATAAACATAGTGAAAGCTGCTGCTGCTAAGTCGCTTCAGTCATGTCTGACTCTGTGCGACCCCATAGACGGCAGCCCACCAGGCTCCCCGTCCCTGGGATTCTCCAGGCAAGAACACTGGAGTGGGTTTCCATTTCCTTCTCCAACGCATGAAAGTGAAAAAAGTGAAGTCACTAAGTCGTGCCTGACTCTTAGCAACCCCACGGATTGAAGCCTACCAGGCTCCTCCGTCCATGGGATTTTCCAGGCAAGAGTATTGGAGTGGGGTGCCATCGCCTTCTCCCATAATGAAGGCAGTAAGTGAGGTATGAGACTGAGAGTGTCGAGGTAGAGGGGCACTCCTTTAGAATGAGTGGTCCAAAAATCTCTCAGAATGGTGACGCTTAACCAATTCTGTGGGAAACAAGTCAGACGTGCAAAACACTGAGAAAAGAGCTCTTGGGCAGAAGAGCAGGTGCAAAGGGCCTGCAACACGTAGCAGCCTGACCTGTCTGGGGATGGTCAGAAAGGCCATGCGACCAGTAGAGGGAGGGAAAGGCAGGCACTGAGTCAGCCTGGCCAGGAGGCAGGGCCGGGTCATACAAAGTTCTGCACATCCCACTAAGGGCACTGAGCTGAGTACAATGCAAGATTATATGGAAGGTTATGAAAAGCAGAGCCCTGATAGGATCTGCTTCACACTGCAAGTTCACTCTGGCGCTAAGTGGACCACAGACTGGAGGCGGAGGAGGAGAAGCAGGGAGGCAGACTAGGAAGCGGCTCCAAGCCCAGGAACAGAAAACGGGGGCTCAACGCAGGATGTCTGCATGTGACTGAGCAGAAGAGAGGTTTTTAATAAAAATCTTGAAAAAAAGTTAGACCCCTTTCACAATAGCAAACCAAAAAGAATAAAGTGTTTAAGAAATAAACTGAGGGGACTTCCCTGATGATCAGTGGTTAAGACTCCATATTTTCAAAGCAGGAGATGTGTGTTCAATCCCTGGTTGAGGAACTAAGATCCCACATACCACACAGCACAGCACCCCCTCTCCCTTCACCACCAAAAAAAGAAACAAACTGAGCAAGAAGTGTGCAAAATCAAAATGAAGAAAACTTCCAGTTACCCCTGAAGAAAACAAAAAAGATGCAAGCAGAAAGGAATAGATGCTCTTTGATAGGAACCCCCAGGTTGACCTGGATGCATAACTTAACTGCAAAGATGGCAATCCTCCACAGGCTCATTCATAAATTTAACACAATTTTCTCTAATTTTTTTCTACTAACAGTTCCCCAATACACAGCCTTCCCCAGAAAGACAGGGTGATTATAAAGTCCATGGGGAGATAAAGCAGACAAGATAACCAAGAAAACTTTGAAAAAGAAGAAGGGCATTTTGGCCTTACTAGACACTGGAAGGCTTCCATTGCAGGGGGTGCAGGTTCAGCCCTTGGTTGGGAACTAAGATCCCACGTGCCACATAGAGTGGACCCCCAAATTTTTTTTTAATTTAAATTTCTACATGGCAAGCAAACAATAACCTATGCTATAACAAATCCTATCCTATCCTAATGTGGGATCCACAGATCCAACCGTTCTTCCCCAAAACTGGCTCACAAACCACCTGAACTATAAGCAAAATCTGTGTGTCCAGGTATGCAACTCAGGAGAAATTCAAAGAAATCTTCACCCATCAAAATAGCCTAGTGTTTCACAGTGAGGGCCCTGGAACTAGAAGACCTGGGTGTGGGTCCTCACTGCCCTGTAGTAAACTGTGTGACTACTGGGAAGTGACTTAACCTTTTGGTGCCTTGGTTTCCTCATCTGTAAAATGGGATAATCATAGTGCCTCAATCATGGAGTTGCTGCAAGGGTTGAAAAGGAAATAACATGTAAAATTCTTTTGTAGAGAGACTGGCACATGGTAGCACTCAATAAGTGCTGTGGTTATTGTTACTAATAATGCTATTGTTGTTTTAAAAAACACAACCACTTCCTGGTGGCTCAGACTGTAAAGAGACCGCCTGCAGTGCAGGAGACCCAGGTTCAATCCCTGGGTTGGGAAGATCCCCTGGAGGAGGGCATGGCAACCCACTCCAATATTCTTGCCTGGAAAATTTCAGGACAGAGGAGCCTGGAGGGCTACAGTCCATGGGTTGCAAAGAGTTGGACAGATTGAGCAACTAACACACTTTAAGAAACTGAGTTTCCTCTAGCCTCAGAAAATACTGTATTTTATGATATCTTCTCTACCATATTTTCATTTAAAATTAATCACTGATCTGATCCGAGGTCACCAAACGTTTTCCATAAAAGACCAAACAGTAAATATTTTAGGCTCTGTGGGCTGCACAGTCTCTAGTCACAACGACTCAATACTGCCCCTACAGTGTGAAAGCAGACATAAACAAGTGCGTGCGGCCGTTTTCTAATAAAACTTTATTTACAAAAGCAAGCTACAGGCCAGGTGAGGCTCACGGGCTATAGTTTGCCAGCCCCGGATCTAACCCAAATATACTGAGCAGCCCTGTGCACGTTCCCTCCTCTGCACTAGAAGGACGAAAATTAAATCAGAAGCAATTACCCTCACACAACTATCATGACACCCCCGGGGCCTCTTACCGTGCTCGCTGGGGATGTAGTTCTCATCATAGTCTTCCTCCAGAACCAGCTGGTCTCCTATGCGGATGGGTCTGCCGGCCATGATCAGTTTGGGCTCCAACGCCTATATCCCCCGACCCAAAGAGAAAAATCAGTGCCCCAGCCTAAAAGGGGAGTTGGAGCTGGTCTTGGGGCACCGGGGCAGCCCAGTCCCCGCAGGCCAGCCCAGTCCCCGCAGGCCAGCTGGACCAGATAGGAGGTTTTTCCAGACACTGGGGAGAGTGGAGCGGGGAACCAACAGCTCAGAACTTACAACCCTTATAGGCTCTGTACCTGGGAAAGTTCCTGGAGACACATCTCCCCCAAAGCCTTGCTGAAGACTCCATGGACCACAAAAGTTCTGGAAACCCAACTCTCAAGGGTTTGACTTCATACATTTGCCCACAAAGACGAGTAACAACCAACAGTCTACGACCCCTGCTAGAAAACCCAAAACACGAAAATAACTGGCGCACACGCACCCCATACACCAATGTCCCCCAGTGCGCGCAGGCTGTCTCAACATGCGGCCCTATTTGCACACTCCTACTGACATTCAGCGAAGCCCTCGGGAGGCTTACAGTCTAGTGGAGGCAGGCACACAGCTTCACCAGAAGTAGCAGGCAGAAGAGAAAAAAAGAATCCTGCTCTGAGGAGTATTAAGGAAGAAGTCACACACTCCCAGTGCAGGGATGAAGGAAGACTTTGTTAAGGAACTGGGTACAGAAGGCTGACAAGAGTTCTGAGGGCAGAGGGAACAGCCTTTGAGGCAAGGCATTATGCAGCGCCAATGCCAGCGCGCTTGGCAGGGACCGCAGGGAAGCCAGGCCCGTCATGGTGAGCTTGGTGGACGATGCTGAAGGGCCTCGACTCTCCCTATAGCAGAGGGGAGTCACTGAGGGCTTTGGTGGGAGAAAGTGACACAGAGTGGCCTTTTTTTTTTCAAGATGAGAACTTTGGCAGGAGTGGCCTGGCTGGATTGGAGAGATGAGAGACTAGCATCAGGAAAATCAATGAAGAGGCTACTGTCCCCGGGAAAGATGATAAGGGCTTAAACTAGGGCAGAAGCAGTGGGAGTGGAGGAAAAGGGACAGACACAAGGGACGATGTGATGTCAGGTTTAACGTGAGAGAGTCAATTCCTAGGCAGGTTGATAGGGAGCCCAGGATTCCTGAGGAGGAGAGGGGGGTCTGGGGCTCTCGAAGAGGAGATAGGGGTCTGGAATTCTCAAGGAGAAAGAAAGGACAAACACCTCTTTTTCTCTACATTCCTTAGTCTTAGGCACCTGAAACACTTTTTTTTTCTTTAAGCCTTGAACTGATGATTACACAACAAACAACTCAGTTTAAACTCTGTAACTAAGAATTATATATCAATGTATCCAGCTTGAGAACAGTTTCTCCTTCCTGAAAACCTTCTGGCTAATCCTGTTATCTTAAAATGTAAATTATGGGAGTGGGTCTAGTAAGATCTTTACAACCTTGAGACATTCTTCTGATTTATTGTAATAACTAATTTTTAAAAGTATATAACCCCCTTGCATAGACTAGCAAGGAGGGGCTTTCTCCATCCCCCTTCTGAGGTCTATTTCAGAAGCTTTCAAGTCCCTTTTCACTTCAGTAAAACTCTGCTACACAAAAGTTCCTGGTCCCTGGTCCCCAAGTTAAATCTTCTTCGGAGATCACGAATCCGACACCTATTCACCTAAGCTATCAATAGGACCAGGATGGGGGTAGAAAGGAACCAACCTGAATGCAAGGTTTCTAGCTCGGGGACGGGGCAATATCACATTCTTCAGCTGACAGGCTGGTGCGGTTCCACACCTGTTCCTCCCTTCGCATTCCTGCTCCTTCAACGACCTCAGGACCCCAGGTCATAGCACCAGCTCCCTGTGGGAGCTCACACACTGAAGCCTGAAGACGCCTGGGTAAGTCAGCCTGTAGCGCGTGCAGACAGCCCTTCGGAGGGCTTCCCCACTGAGGCAGCATCAGCCGCTACGCTGTGACCAAAGAGGAGCCTGAAGGAACTTTCTGACGTCTCCCGCAGCCGCCTCTTCAGAAACTGTTCAGCACTGTTCACCTGGGGCAGTGAGCATGACACAGCCCTCGCAGCAGGGGAGTGAGCAGAAAGACCTGGTCAACAGAAAGGAGGCTGGGATACAGCTCGTGAAGAATGCTCGGGAAACAGACAGGTCGGTGACTCTGAATCTGCTCCAAGATCCCTGGAGGGGGGCCCCTGATAAACGCAAAGGATCTCTGAAGGACCATTCCGTGGCCCTCACTGCACCCTGGCAGGTAAGTGATGGACAAGGGAGGTGTCTTGCCTTAGACCTCAGAAAAGATGGTTCCCAGACGTCCCTGGTGGTACAGTGGAGAAGACTCCACCTATCAATGCCAGGGACACAGGATCGACCCCCTGGTCTGGCAAGATCCCACATGCCGCAGGGCAACTAAGCCCAAGGGCCACAACCACTGAAGACCACGTGCCCTATAGCCCGTTCCCCGCAACAGGAGCCACCGCAATGAGAAGCACACGCATGGCAACTGTAGAGTAGCCCCTGCTCATCACCACGAGAGAAAGCCCAGGTGCAGCAACGAAGACTCAGAGCAGCCAAAAATAGATAAAATGCCTTTTAAAAAAGATATTTCCCTTTGTCCATCACTGGACCCAACGGAGCCAGCCTTCTGCCACCCCTCATTCCCACCACAGTACCTCCAAGCAGTAACTTAATGCCTCAGGAAGAAAGGCTAAAGCAGCATTCTTCCCCGCAGTACTTAAGCCCAAGTGAGACGCTCTCCCTCTCCCCTAAGAACACATAACACCTGTGGATGTAATGCTTGTAATGCCCCCCACACGCACAGTCTGCCATAAGTAGGGCTCCGATGTGGAAAAAGCAAAGCAGGAAAGTACCAAGAACCAGGGCAGTAGAACGTGGTCCACAGGCTGGGGGCTTAAAGAGAGATCAGAATCTTCAATCCTCTGAGTCAAGGAGAAGAGGGAAAGAAAAGGGGAAAGGATCTCAGGGGGTGGAGGAATCACAATGGCCTGAACATCAGGCTGTACCTTACTCAATTCAACAGGCCGTGATCTATACAAGGCACTGCACCAACTAACTCAAGGAATCTTAGAAGTTCTGCCTTTAACAGACTTCCCTATCCCTAGACATGTGCCATCTCCAGAAAGAGGGGGCAGGTAAAATCTCTTGTCTTCCTGGCAAAATGCCTCATTAGCTACTTACAAAACTGTCTGTGTTTAACTATTTATAAAGTTCGGGAAGAATGTGGAAAATCTAAATTCCTGAATCACTCAAATGTCAAACAAATCTTCTGCCGGAAAAAAAAAATTAAAATGTGGGTGATCTATTTCCTGGCTTCAGGAAAGGGGTAGGCAAGGACAGAGCAAAAGAACAGGGATTGCAGGATTGAGGAAGGTAGTGGAAGAGAAACCATATTTGTTCAATGGCAGCTGAAGATCATTTATTCATTCCAGAAATACTGGGTTGGCCCAAAATGTGTGTTTGGATTTTCCCTTAATATCCTACAGAAAAACCCAAATGAACTTTTTGGCCAATCCAACATTTATTTATTGCTGGGCACTGGAGAGGCAATTAAAAACAGATTCAGCTGCTACTCCCCTGGAACTGGTCTAGTGAGGCAAGGAGACAAACCAGTCATAGGAAAGTGTATAGTTTTAACTGGGGAAGAGCTCTGAAGGAAATGTGCCTTATTTAGATGAAGAATGAATAGGTAGTCACCAGACAAAGAGAGGAGGAAAAGGTGTTATAACAAAAGCAGCAGCAGGTGCAAAGGGCCTCCAACAGGAAAGAACACTAAGCAAAGAGAAGGGTTGTCGGAGACGATGCTGGGCAGGTGGGTGGCAGCCAGGCCACGCCGGGAACTTGGCCTGGAAGGTCCAGAGAGCTGAAAGTGAGGAAAGGTGTTTCCAGATACACATTTTGAAAGAGGTTACTCCAGGAGCCACTGGAAATACAGACAGGAACGAAGGCCAGGTTGGAAAGAAGAAAATCAGAGTAGCTGTAGAGAGATTAGGGAGGAAACCATGAACCATTCTAGATGAGAGCTGATCGTAACCTGGGTGAGAGGGGCTAAAACAAGAGGTCTAAGAAAGCAGCCCTGAGGTCAGCTTCGGCAAACACACGACACGTGTCCTGACGTTTCCCACCAAGCCCGAGACCCCGAGGGACAGCCCTGTCAACCCTGGCACCCTCACGAGGCTTCAGGACAATCAACACTGCACTCCGTGCAGCAGCTACCAACCGAGCAAATGACACCTGCTGGCGCGGGCGTGCCACCAAGCCTGGTGCTCACTGTGAGCCAGAGCTCTGGGGGAGGCTCGCCCAACTATCCTCATCCATCTCCTGCCAATCCCAGAATCTAGCCAAAAAACAAAGGAATGGCTCATATACCTCCTCCAGGAAGCCCTCCCTGACTAACCTCAGCCTCTCCTGTCAACTTACAACCACTTCAGCACAAAGCACACAGGTTTTCTTGTTTTCACAGGCATATTATTTTCCACATGACCTTTTCCATGGGAGTGTGTTCTACCTCTCCTGTTAAACCACCGACTTCTGAGGCCATGCCTCTGCCTCCTTTGCATTTTGCAACCAAGCCTAAAATAAGCTATGTAAAGGTAGAAGCCCGGTCACTCCTCTAAACCACTAACAGACACCGAGGAATCTCAAAAGCCAGAAGAAAACCCCAAGGGCTTTGGTCCAACTGCCCTTCCCATGCCAAATTTTTCCTCTGTGCTTTGTGTCAGACAGCATTAATGGTCGAAGCACCAGTTCGGGGGCCAGAAACAGGCGAATTAAATCCCATCTCCCTTGCTTACCAGCTGTTTCACCTTAGGCAAGGTACTTCCCCTTCTCTAAGCCTCAATAACCTCATGCGCATAACTCATACAGCCATGATCATCTACTTCACAAGGCTGTCTGAAGATGAAACAATACTTGTACAAAGCACAGTCCCTGATACACAAAGTATGTTAAATAAATTTAGCAGTATTACTGATATTACTGCCAATTCCACAGTTGGATCATTCTTAATTAGTAAATGGTCTCTCTCACCTTAAGCCAAAATCTGTTTCTAAGAAACTTCCTCCCATTCGTCCTGTTCCACCCTCTGGACCCACAGAGAGCTCCCAAGGCGTCTCTACTCCAAGTCAAGTTTTCCCGGCTCCCTTCCCTTCAGCACATGCCATTGGTTCCCAGTCTCCCCACGTCGTGGTTACTTCCTATGCATGTGGTCTAATTTAACAGGCAAAGCCAAAAGTTCTGCACAACTGCATACTCACCAAGCACACACATGCATATGCATACTTAGGGTTCCCCGAGTATCATTTCTTCCACCGTGCTTGAACAATTATAAGGAAAGTTCACTACCAGAAAAGAGAAGATTTACTGGAGAAGGCACTGGGGAGAACGCTGAAGCCATTAGAGCTGATTAGGTAGTGGTAATGAGCACAGGCTTGGGAACATTCTTGGCTTTGTATCCCGGCTCTATCACTTACCACCTGGGCAAGTTGCCTCAGTTTCCTCACCTGTAAAACGGGGATAACAACAATGTCTATCCAGAAGGGTTATAAGGATTAAGTGACTTAATGCATGTAAAATACTCAAAACATAGTAAAATCTCAATGCTGCTGCTGCTGCTGAGTCGCTTCAATCGTGTCCGACTCTGTGTGACCCCATAGACGGCAGCCCACCAGGCTCTGCTGTCCCTGGGATTCTCCAGGCAAGAACCCTGGGGTGGGTTGCCATTTCCTTCTCCAATGCATGAAAGAGAAAAGTGAAAGTGAAGTCGCTCAGTCGTGTCCAACTCTTAGCAACACCATGGACTGTAGCCTACCAGGCTCCTCCATCCATGGATTTTCCAGGCAAAGAGTATTGGAGTGGGGTGCCATTGCCTTCTCCGAAAATCTCAATAAATGTTAGTTATTATTGTTGTTCAGTCAGTAAGTCAAGTCTGACTCTGCAGCCCTATGAACTGCAGCACGCCAGGCTGCCTTGTCCTTCCCCACCCCCTGGAGTTTGCTCAAATTCACATCCATTGAGTCGGTGATGCCATCCAACCATTCACCATTCACTTATTTAAAGGGCACAGTCTACATTGCTCCAGAAGACAGATCTAGCACCGGGGAATGTAAATTAAGGCCATTCAGACATCCAATAACCACTTATTGACTGATTGGTCAGGCACTGTGCTGTCAGGGCTACAAAGCTAGTAACACTTCAGCTCAAGCTAGCTGTGAAGCCAAATATGTAAACACACGATTATGCAGTGTGTTAAGTGCATTAAGGGAAGTAACAGAAAATACAACAGGACACAAAGGCAAGGGCAACCTATCCTACTTTGGGAGATCAGGAAAAACACTGCCGAGGACCGTCGAGATGGCTTTTGAAAGTTAAGCAGGAGCTCATCAGGATGAGGGAGTAAGGCTATCTGGAGACAAAAGATACAGCTTGTACAAAGGCAAAGAGGCAGAAGAGAGTATATGGCAGGTGCAGAGAATTAATGAAGACAACAAAAGCTTATATCCACTGAATACTTTCTATGTTCCAAGAACTGTACTAGTGCTGTGTATACATCATCTCACCTCATCCTCTCTGCTAAATAGAGAATTTTATAATCTCTTATTTTTCAAAAAGTAATCTGAGGATAAGCAAATTTTAAAAACCTTAACCTGCTCAAGGTTTCACAGCTAGTAAGTGGCACAGCAGAACATGCATGCAATCCATGTCTATCTGACTCCAAAGCCTTGAGCTCTTAAAAAACACCCTTTTAGACCTAGTTATTACCCCCATTTTACAGATGAAGGAACTGAGGCAACTTGCCCAGCTGTTAAGTGGCAGGGCTGGGATTCAATGCCAAAGATGTTCCCAAATCTGTGCTCATTTATTGTTTTTGCTTAGTCACTAAGTCATGTCCGACTATTTTGTGACCCCATAGACTGTAGCCCTCAAGGTTCCCCTCTCCATGGTATTTCCCAGGCAAGAAAACTGGAGTGGGTTGCCATTTCCTTCTCCAGGGAATCTTCCAGACCCAGGGATCAAACCCACATCTCCTACCTCAGCAGACAGGTTCTTTACCACTGAGGCACTAGGGAAGACTCTGTGCTCATCACCACTGCATAATCAACTCTACTGTCTTCCATGTTCTCCTCAGGGCCTTCTCCGGGAAGTATTCTCTTTTTTGGTGGTGAACTTTCTTTATAATAGTTCAAGCAGGGTGACCAGCACACAAGGGACAATGGCAGGAGAAAGACGTACAATGGAAGGCAAGGGACACATGATAAATGGCTGTGGAGGATTGTGGCTGCATCTTGACATAACAAGGAGCCATCACAGGATTTCACAAAGGAGACCAGCCTGATCAGATCTGTAGTTTAGAGAGACGATTCTGACAGCTGTGTAAAACTAACTGGAGAAGGGCAAGAACAGAAGCAGAGAAAGCACTTAGAAAGTTATCCTGAAAATACAGGCAAGAAACGATAAACGAAGTCAGTAGCTGTGAGAATGAAAAGGGCCAGATTCCAGGTGTTGTAGCAGGCAGAATAATAGTACCTGATGTCTGCAGTAAGTGAGGGAGAAACAAGAGGACAATCAGCACATAGGCCAGTATGTTGTCCTCATCTGTTCACTGCTATGCCTTGCCCAATAGCCCCACCTAGCATACTGCCTAGATAAAGGAAATGTCCAACACATGTTTGCAGCATATTCTAGAGGAATGAATTACAAGTGCAGATGTGGCTGAGTGAGTGAAGGGGTGAAGTCCTTCACTGAGACAGGAGCTACAAAGGAGGAACAGATCTGAGGGACCAGGAAGGCTGGGTCAGCATTCAGCTGGGGATGATTAGTAAGCAAGTGGACCTCAAGAAAAGAGGTCTGATGAGAGCCAATTGGGGAGTAACCGTTAAATAGATGGTAATTGAAACTCTCGGTGAAATAGCCCCAAGACGGAATGTGGTGGGTAGAAAGGAGGAGCTTGCGAAGGCTGATGGGGGCGGGGGGCTAGGAAACCAGAGAGAAAGGAGTCGTAGGAGGCAAGTGAGGAGGGCAGTTCCAGAGGGAGAAGGTGGATTTTTTAATTAATGCAAAGAAAGAAAAAAGCAAAAACTTACTATCTTCCCCAGCAGACCAAAAGACAGCAGAAGGTTGGGCCTGCCCGGATTCGGACATGGGGGAAGCTTCCCCAAGAGAGAAGTACTTAAGCAGGGTTTAGAAGGCCGGCCTTACACAAAAACTGCGAACAGGACAAACAAGCTAGAGGCCCCGCCAGCTGACACTCGTGGCCCAGGGCCTGCTCTCACTGCCCCCGCCAGCACTCCAGCCCAGGCCCTTCCGCCACTCAGATTTTGGATACAGCCGCACTGATCAGGCCGCTCCATCCCCACTTCTTCCTTCAGTTTCCGCCCACACTCGTGCACATCCCGCTGGGTGGCACAGGAATGTGCCTGGATTCTCCCGCTTCCCTCCGTTCCCCGCCACCCAACCTCTCCCTCGAGGGCGTCCTCACCTGGCCCCCACCCCCGGGAGGCCCAGGGCGCTAGCTCCCGGCTCTACGCGGCTTCCCCAGCACCACCCCGGCTCCCGCTTCCAGGGACGCCGGGGTGTTGCCCCTGCAGCGGCCAACAACCACTTCCGGAAAGGGTACCAGCCTAGCAACTGAGGGTACCGCCTCTACCTGGAGTCAATAGGTCGCTGAATGAGAGCCTAGCATCAGATTGGTTAAAGGTCCCGTCGAATCACGGCGGCGTTCTGCACGTTTCCCGTTGTATGATGGGAGATGTAGTCCAATATAATAGATGGGGTTCCACGCGAGTAAAAAAAGGATTCTGAATTTAGACATGAGGGAAATTTCTTCCTGAGCAGGAAAGGATCATTCACAGTATCGACAGTAACGTGTATTAACTAAGGTAATTTTGGTCATCATTTTTAGTAGTATAATTAACATCAGGTGAATAATACACTAGTCCTCAATAATCAACCTACAGGCTTTAATAAACAAAGACTCTCATGTGCTACTCATGAATTAAGAGACCACTACCCATCTTTTTACTGGAGTTCAGGGCTCAGTTTGCATATCTGCAAGAAGAGGATAATAATATCTGTCTTAACAATTTAAAATAGTCTGTTTAAGAAGAAGTAACATAATGTGTAACCCCTCCACACACCCTGTCTAGCAGAAGGGTTAGTAGTAATATAATTTCAAAGGCTTTAGTTTGGTTTTCACAAGGGCACATCTTCCTTTCTCTTACATGTCCTTAACTTCCTGAGGAAGTTTAGGACAAGCCCAGCACTGGCCACTACATCAATGGTTGAGGGAAGAACAATTGGCCAGGTAGCGGTGGTCAAGAATTGATGCTTTTGAACTGTGGTGTTGGAGAAGACTCTTGAGAGTCCCTTGGACTGCAAGGACATCCAACCAATCCATTCTGAAGGAGATCAGCCCTGGGATTTCTTTGGAAGGACTAATGCTAAAGCTGAAACTCCAGTACTTGGGCCACCTCATGCCAAGAGTTGACTCATTGGAAAATACTCTGATGCTGGGAGGGATTGGGGGCAGGAGGAGAAGGGGACAACAGAGGACGAGATGGCTGGATGGCATCACTGACTCGATGGACGTGAGTCTGAGTGAACTCTGGGAGTTGGTGATGGACAGAGAGGCCTGGCGTGCTGCGATTCATGGGGTTGCAGAGTCGGACACGACTGAGCGACTGAACTGAACTGAGTGGTGGTCAGGCTCTCTCGTCCCACTCCACTCCTGTCCTACAGCTGAGGTCATGTGTGGCACTGTGAGCGCCCACCCGGAATATTGTGGTGTGCTTGCTTGGCTGTCCTATATAAGCACCATCTGAAAAGTTCTTGTGGATGAGTTGAGTTCTTGCTGCTGAATCAGCCATTAGAGAGTAAAGCATGTCTGCCTTGCCACTGTGAATAAAGAATGTCTGCGGTTCCTATCGCTCCTTATATCTTCTTTCAGCTTTGCCTTGGCTACCCTGGGTTCAATGATCAGCAAGACAAATGGGAAAACCAGGGAGCAAAAAAGTGAAGCGACTTGTTTGGTGAGAAAGATGGATCACCTGGAGCAAATCCTCACAGCCTTCCTAGGGGAGATGCATCTGGCTCCTGTTAAGCCCAGAATCTAGTCCCAGTACCACTCAGGGCCTGATCCCAGAAGGAGGAACTCAGACCAGTGTTCCTGTGGATACCAAAGCAGATATCCAGAATGTATTCCTCATGTTTAACTTCAACTCTTTCCTGTGGCAGTCCTGCCTATACTCCTTTTTTTTTTTCTGACTGTAGATGACAGTTCATGGCTCTCTCCTCTTCTCCATACTCCTTAAAAGTCTCACAACCACTGAAGCCCACTCTAGAGCCCAGTGCTCTGCAACAAGAGAAGTCGCCACTATGAGAAGCCCCTACACACAAATAGAGAATAGCCTCTGCACACTGAAATTAGAGAAGGCCTGAGAACCACAATGAAGATCCAGCACAGTCCAAAAATAAGTCTCATAGAGAGGCCAAGGGACAGACTGGGAAGAGACTCTGAGAACTCACCAGTTCATCCACCACGGTGATTGCACAAAACTGGGGTTCAATAAATCATTCATAGATTTGGTCCCTCCATCCAAGAACTCGCAATTAATCTAGCTGACATTAATTGCCATCAAAATTCTTAACTTTTATTCCTTAGCTTGTGTCACTTGCTCTCTCATGGGGAAAGCTAATAAAAAAAAAGGTTACTATAGAATTAATGAGGTTACCCCACACAGATAAGCAATTTGCATTCTGTCAGGTTTCCTGTAGATTTGTACTCAGAAATGCAAACTAATTTCTAAATGCCCTTAGGCAAACACAATTAACAAAGCAAGTCTTTGGGGGGAAAATAAGAAAAATGACACATCAATTGATGTGCCAGTACAGTAAGTCCCCTACATATGAATGAGCTCTGAGAGCCCGTTCGTAAGCCCAATTTGTTCTGAAGTCCAACAAAGTTAGCCTAGGGACCTAACAAACACAATCAGCTATATAGTACTGTAATATAATATTGTAATGGGTTTATAATATTTTTGACACAAATAATATGCACATAAAAAGACAAAAACTAAAACATTTTTAGTGCCATAGCACCTTGAAAAAGTACAGTAGCAAAATACAACAGCTAGCATATAGGAGCTGGCATCGAGTGAACTAGCAAGAGTTACTGACTGGAGGAGAGACAAGAGGTGGGAGATGGTAGAGCTAAAGGATCATCAGCAAGAGGAGACCGAGGGCAAGCTGCAATTTGATTCACACCTGACACTGATGGCACAGGCTCTGGCTCCCTGCTGAACTCAATTCTATCTACTCTCTTGAAAAAACAATCCAGTAATGTCTAGGTAGCGGTTGTTCACTCACTCAGTCGTGTCCGACTTTTTGCGACCCCATGGACTGCAGCTCACCAGGTTTCCCTGTCCTTCACCATCTTCCACAGTTCACTCAAACTCATGTCCATTGAGTCGGTGATGCCACCCAACCATCTCATCTTCTGTCATCCCCCTCTCTTCCCGCCTTCAATCTTTCCTAGCATCAGGGTCTTTTCTAATGAGTTGTCTCTTCACATCAGGTGGCCCATGTATTGGAGCTTCAGCTTCAGCATCAGTCCTTCCAGTGAATATTCAGGGTTGATTTCCTTTAGGATTGACTGGTTTGATCTCCCTGCTGTCCAAGGGACTCTCAAGAGTCTTTTCCAACACCACAGTTCGAAAGCATCAATTCTTTGGTGCTCAGCCTTCTTTATGGTCCAACTCTCACATCTGTACATGACTACTGGAAAAACCATGCCTTTGACCATACAGTCCTTTGTCAGCAAAGTAATGTCTCTGCTTTTTAAAACACTGTCTAGGTTTGTTGTAGCTTTTCTTCTGAGCAGCAAGCATCTGGGTAGTAGCTCTTTTTTTTTTTTTTTCCCCCTCTCATCACAGATAACATGGTGGCACCGGACTGCATTCTGAATGACTGCTACAAATTTTGTGTACCATTCTACATTTAGATCTGGTGCCTCAAAAACCAGGTGCCTCCTCAAAGAAACAAACGTCTCTTACCATTTCCTGTGTCACAGATCTCTTTGGTTCTTCTTCTTCCTCTTGTCTCTCCTCCTGTCCTTTCTCCTGGCCTCCAATTCCATCAGGTCTTCACATTCTCATCTTTGTAAGTTCACAACTTGGAAGTTCACGTGTAGGGGACTTACTGTAATATATCCAGTGAGTGAGGAAGTGAAACAGAATTTCACACATAGTAAATTATCCTTTGCAGTCAGGAATGAACATTTAGGAGTGATTTTTTTTTTTTTTAATAGATGGGGGAGAAAAAAACAAATTATTCTCAAGTGTTATGCCACACTCCCAAGTCAGAAACTCCACTGTTAGAACTTTTTCTTCTCTTTTCATACTGTTTATTGTAATATACAGAAAACCATCTTTATAATAAGAAAAACATTCAGCCCTACCTTTTTCTTTTCAAAAAGTATGTAGAGGGGTGAAAAGTTTCCTCTACGCTTTTGCTGCACCTTACTTAAAGTTGCAAACTGGGGGACTTCCCTGGTGGCCTAGTGGCTAAGATTCCATCCTCCCGGTGCGAGAAGCGTGGGTTCAACCCCCAGTCAGAGAACTAGATCCCATATGCCCCTACCAAAGATCCTGCCTGCTGCAACTAAGATGGTGCCACCAAACAAATAAATATTTTTTAAAGAAATAAATAACATGACAAACTGGAGACTTCCTTGGTGATCCAGTGGCTAAGACTTCATGCTTCCACTGTTGGGGGTGTGGGTTCAACCCTGGTCAAGGAAGTAAGATCCTGCATGCTGTGGGGCCAATAAATAAACTAACAACCTTAAAAAAAAAAAACAAAATTTCAAACTGCCTCTCCATCTTCCTTCTCTGCTTTATTTATCTTCAAAGCACATATCACCATCTGAAATGCTATAATTTTTATTTCTTGTCTTCCTACCTTAGAATGCATAAGCTACATGAGGATAGGGATTCTGTCCATTTTATTTATGGTGTCCACAGTGCCTAAAACAGTACTTAGCATGTGCTGCTGCTGCTGCTGCTAAGTCGCTTCAGTCATGTACAACTCTGTGCGACCTCATAGATGGCAGCCCCCCAGGCGCCCCCATCCCTGGGATTCTCCAGGCAAGAACACTGGAGTGGGCTGCCATGTCCTTCTCCGTGAAAGTGAAGTTGCTCAGTCGTGTCTGACTCTTAGTGACCCCATGGATTGCAGCCCAACAGGCTCCTCCGCCCATGGGATTTTCCAGGCAAGAGTACTGGAGTGGGGTGCCATTGCCTTCTCCACTTAGCATGTAGTAGGCATTAAACAAATTTGCTGAATGAACGAATGAGCAAAAGAAGGAAAGAATCCCACACTTCAGACAGAGGAAACCACTGTTGACATTTCACTCCTCACATTTGCTGAAGACGTTTTAATGTCTCTGCAGATGTAAATTTATGTGCAAACATGTATATGCACATGTGCATACATTCTAATTTTTACAGAAATGAGATCAAAGATACGTATTATTCTATAATGTCAAACAACTGAACATGTCATAAACATATTCCAGGGTGAGCTCATAGAAGTTACTCTACTCCTTATAATGGTTATATAAGATTCCATTGATTGAATGTCTCATGTCCCTATTGATAATCATTTTTTTGCTTCCAAAGTTTTGATGTTGTACATAATGCTGAAATACTGTTGGATTTTTGTTGGATAGGATTCTAGAAGTGACACTGCTCAGAGTTCACACTTTTTATGTTTTTACGAACATTGCCAAATTTCTCTCTAAAAATGGAGTAATTTACAGTCCAACCAATACCTTCACCAACATCAAATATTACCAATGTGAGAGGCAAAAAAATTTAGTGATGATGGTATCTAAATTTATTTTGTGTGCTTTTACTATTAATGAAGTTGAACCTTTTTTCATATATTTAGTGGCCATCTGAATTTCTTCTATCAAATATCTGTTCACATTCTTTGTTCATTTTTCCCAAGTTGTTGGGGGTTTTATTGACTTGTAGAAGCTCTTTGTATATTATAGACATTTACCCTTTGTCACTTTATTGTGTGACCAATACACTGTGTGACCAGGGATCAAACCCATGCTCCTGTGATTGCTTGCCAGGGTGATTTCCCTGGTGGCTCAGTCAGTAAAGACTCTTCCTGCCATGCAAGAGGCCTGGGTTCCATCCCTGGGTCAGGGAAGATCCCCTGAAGGAAATGGCAACCCACTCCAGTATTCTTGCCTGGAGAATTCCATGAACAGAGGAGCTTGGTGGGCTACAGTCCATGGTGTCACAAAGAGACGGACACCATTGAGTGACTTTCACTTTCACCCGTTGTCTCTTTATTGTGTGACAAATACATTGCGTGGCCAGGGATCAAACCCCCATTGCCCCTGTAGTGGAAATGCAGTCTTAACCACTGGATTACCAGGGAAGTCCCTGTAATTTTATTTTTTTAATGTTGAGCTCTTTGATCTGCAGTTTATTTTTAGATGAGACAGGGATTTAAAGATTTCCCCATATATATATATTTGTATTTTGATTTTTAATTGTTTAACCTTATTGGTTAGAATTTCTCTATCCATATTATGTGATCTGTAAATAATGATCCTTTGCTTTCTAACATTTGTTCCATTTTCTCATTTTACCAAATTAGCTAGACTGATCTAATCTGAGATAAGAGTGGTGATAATGATCTCTTTCCTAAAGTGAAGTCGCTCGGTTCAGTTCAGTTCAGTCACTCAGTCGTGTCCGACTCTTTGCAACCCCATGAATCGCAGCATGCCAGGCCTCCCTGTCCATCACCAACTCCCAAAGTTCATCCAAACTCATGTGCATTGAGTTGGTGATGCCATCCAGCCATCTCATCCTCTGTCGTCCCCTTCTCCTCCTGCCTCCAATCCCTCCCAGCATCAGAGTATTTTCCAATGAGTTAACTCTTCACGTGAGGTGGCCAAAGTACTGGAGTTTCAGCCTCAGCATCAGTCCTTCCAATGAACACCCAGGACTGCTCTCCTTTAGTATGGACTGGTTGGATCTCCTTGCAGTCCAAGGGACTCTCAAGAGTCTTCTTCAACACCACAGTTCAAAAGCATCAATTCTTCGGAGCTCAGCTCTCTTCACAGTCCAACTCTCACATCCATACATGACCACTGGAAAAACCATAGCCTTGACCAAACAGACCTTTGTTGGCAAAGTAATGTCTCTGCTTTTGAACATGCCATCTAGGTTGGTCCTAACTTTTCTTCCAAGGAGTAAGCGTCTTTTAATTTCATGGCTGCAATCACCATCTGCAGTGATTTTGGAGCCCCCCAAAATAAAAGTCTGACACTGTTTCCACTGTTTCCCCATCTATTTCCCATGAAGTGATGGGACCAGACGCCATGATCTTCATTTTCTGAATGTTGAGCTTTAAGCCAAGTTTTTCACTCTCCTCTTTCACTCTCATCAAGAGGCTCTTTAATTCCTCTTCACTTTCTGCCATAAGGGTGGTGTCATCTGCACACCTGAGGTGACTGATATTTCTCCCGGCAATCTTGATTCCAGCTTGTGCTTCTTCCAGCCCAGCGTTTCTCATGATGTACTCTGCATAGAAGTTAAATAAGCAGGGTGACAATATACAGCCTTGACATACTCCTTTTCCTATTTGGAATCAGCCTGTTGTCCCATGTCCAATTCTAACTGTTGCTTCCAGGCCTGCATATAGGTTTCTCAAGAGGCAGGTCAGATGGTCTGATATTCCCATCTCTTGAAGAATTTTCCACAGTTTGTTGTGATCCACACAGTCAAAGGCTTTGGCATAGTCAATAATGCAGAAATAGATGTTTTTCTGGAACTCTCTTGCTTTTTCCATGATCCAGTGGACTTTGGCAATTTGATCTCTGGTTCCTCTGCCTTTTCTAAAACCAACTTGAACATCTGGACCTTCATGATTCATGAATTGCTGAAGCCTGGCTGGGAGAATTTTAAGCATTACTTTACTAGCGTGTGAGATGAGTGCAATTGTGTGGTAGTTTGAGCATTCTTTGACACTGCCTTTCCTTGGGATTGGAATAAAAACTGACTTTTTCCAGTCCTGTGGCCACTGCTGAGTTTTCCAAATTTGCTGGCATATTGACTGCAGCACTTTCACAGCATCATGTTTCAGGATTTGAAATAGCTCTACTGGAATTCCATCACCTCCACAAGCTTTGTTCGTAGTGATGGTTCCTAAGGCCCACTTGACTTCACATTCCAGGATGTCTGGCTCTAGGTGAGTGATCACACCATCGTGATTATCTGGGTCATGAAGATTTTGTTCAAGTTTTGGTCATGTTTTTGTTCAGTTCTTCTGTGTATTCTTGCCACCTCTTCTTAATATCTTCTGCTTCTGTTAGGTCCATACCATTTCTGTCCTTTACCGAGCCCATCTTTGTATGAAATGTTCCCTTGGTATCTCTAATTTTCTTGAAGAGATTTCTAATCTTTCCCATTCTGTTGTTTTCCTCTATTTCTTTGCATTGATCGCTGAGGAAGGCTTTCTTATCTCTCCTTACTATTCTTTGGAACTCTGCATTCAAATAGGAATATCTTTCTTTTACTCCTTTGCTTTTCACCTCTCTTATTTTCACAGCTATTTGTAAGGCCTCCTCAGAGAGCCATTTTGCTTTTTTGCATTTCTTTTCCATGGAGATGGTCTTGATCCCTGTCTCCTGTACAATGTCACGAACCTCATTCCATAGTTCATCAGGCACTCTGTCTATCAGATCTAGTCCCTATTTCTCACTTCCACTGTATAGTCATAAGGGATTTGATTTAGGTCATACCTGAGTGGTTGAGTGTCGCTCAGTCATGTCCAACTCTTTGTCACCCCGTGGACTGTAGCCTGGCAGGCTCCTCCATCCATGGGATTTTCCAAGCAAGAATACTGGAGTGGATTGCCATTTCCTTCTCCAGGGGATCTTCCCAGGTCTTGGTCGCACTGCAGGCAGACTCTTTACATCTGAGCCACCAGGCGCAATCACGTTAGCCTGTTACTACTATGTTTTCCATGCTCTTCTATTATCTTGTTTAAGAAGCTTCTCTTTGGCTTTAATCAAGACTTCAGAAATTTGACAATAGCTTTCACATTTGATAAATATGTTAATATAATCATATGACTTTTCTCCTTTAAGCTATTTTAGCTCTAAAGCTTTTTGTTTTAAGCTCTTACCAGTTAACATAAAGATACTTCTTGGAATGATAACACTTTAGAGCTGAGCATGGCCATAACCTTCAGCTCACTGACATCACAGAAATCAGTAGGGGCTTGAAGATTCGCCTCAATGAGGGTGGAAGTGAGGGCGGGTAGAGCACCAAAGACACAAAAGATTCAGCTGAGAGAAGCCCCAGGTGGCTTTCACCTGCCTGCAGGTTGCAGGCTCCAGTGAAAGCAGACCACTCTCCGCATTTCCCCTTTGACCTTGCTTTTTCCTTTGGCTGCTAAGAATACCCTTCTAAACCCGTAGTCTTGCTATCCAAATCTCTGCTCTTAGAAAATCCACTCATTCTTTAAGGTCCAAATTAAATATCACTTCCTCCGAGTCTTCCCAGGGACTCTCCCCACCCCCAAACTCCTACTTCTTAAAGTCCCACCATTCTGTGTGCTGCACGTGCATTTCTGTATTTCTCTCTGTGGCCCCAGGGCCTGGCAGAGTGCCCGGCATACAGTGGGTGCTCCAGAAATGCCCAGTGAAGGACTAACGGAATGAAAGAGGTCAGCCACCACTCCATCTCCTGGCCCTTCCCGCGCTGCCAGGGTTCTGCAGGGTGGACTCCGGCTCGGCAGAGGGCATCCCAGACCCCTCACCAACCCCGGAAGCCAGGCTGCCTGCCGCGGGAGGACTACACTTCCCAGCAATCCCAGGGAAAAGCGAAAACCCTTTGGCTTTGACAGCCACCACCACAAGTCTTTCCCGCCTCCCCGGGCTGCCTGGGAGCTGGGAGCTGGGATTATGGTGGCCTGAGCAGCAAACGGAGCCGCAGGAGCCTGGAGCCCCTGACCCTTCCCCTGCTGCTGCCCCACCAGGAAGACCAGGAAAGCAGCCTCAGACCTGCCATGCCTGCCCCGCCCAGCCCCCCGGGGGCCCAAGACGGCCTCTCCCGGACCGCCGCTGAGGCTGGACCACTGGCCACATGTAGCCCGGCTCCGGATCCGTCTCCTCCCCTCCTGTCTCTGAGGATCTCTCCTGCCCGATCCCCACCTCCTGGCCCAGGGGCCAGCCGAGGGGCCTGCAGGCTCTGGAGCCCTGATGCCTTCCTGCTCACTCTCCTGAGAAGCCACCTCTAGCACCCAGAGTTGGGGGCAGGCCCCAGGGACGGACGTGGGCCAAAGTGAGCCCAGAGTGCCCCAAGGCCAGGGCCCACCATGGCCCAAGCACTGCCCTGGCTCCTTCTGTGGATGGGCTCTGGGGTGCTGCCTGCCCACGGCTCCCAGCCCGGCATCCGGCTGCCCTTGCGAAGCGGGCTGGGGGGGTGCACCCCTGGGGCTGCGGCTGCCCCGTGAGACCGACGAGGAGTCCGAGGAGCCCGGCCGGAGGGGCAGCTTTGTGGAGATGGTGGACAACCTGAGGGGCAAGTCCGGGCAGGGCTACTATGTGGAGATGACCGTGGGCAGCCCACCACAGACGGTAAGATCGCCGGGCCAGCTCTGCCCTCCCTCCTCATGAGCCGAGGAAGAGATGCTGGGGGAGCAGCATGCGGGGGCTCCTGCTAAAATGGGGGCTGCATGGTGCGGGCTGGAGGGATCCTCTCCCAAACATGTCCTCTGGGATCATAGTGGCAGCAGTCAGCCCCAAAGCCCCGCTTCCCACTTCCTTTCCCCTCACAGGCTCTGACCGTCCTCCCTCACTCCTAGTCCTACACACACACACCTCAGGAAGGATTCTGGGGCAAGAAAGACACGTGGATGGGGGAGGCCTGATCTGGTGAAGAGTCCAAACCACAGGGGCTGTGAACAGGTGTCAGCCCACACCATGCCTGAGTCTCCCCACCCCTTTGCTCTGGATCTTGGTCGCCCAATTCAGCATCTAGGGTTCTGACCAAGGGATCCTGGCATGAGTTGGATCAGCCCTTTTCTCCCTCTGTCTGGGCGGCCGCAGGGCAGTGAAGCGAGGTTTCTTGTGACCTCCACTCTAGCCAGAAGCTGTGAGCTGAGTGTTGCCTTCCCCAGTCCCTCCTTCCTCCCCACCCCTTTGCAGCCTGCACTTCAGCCCCTCCCCCACCTGATGCCTCCCTGAGGCCAGAGGGAGCTGAACTGAGCCTGGGGAAAGGACAGATCATAAATTGCATAGCGTGAAGGAGCCAGAACCCCCTTCTAAGCAAGAGACTCCTTCCATGAGCTGATAGGTGCTTGGGGGTGGCAGCAATGGAGAAAACACTGCCTGCCAGGTCCCCACGCCCCGTGCTTCCTGACAGTCCTCCACGGTACCTCCTAGGTGGGCATGGAGGGTGCAACCTTTGTGCCTCTGCCTGGGTAGGAGTTGGCCACGAGCAGCCCTCTGTGGGGTTGCTGTGGCTGACTTCTGTGAGCATTTGCCTCCTCAGTGGGGAGTCCTGGGCACGGGTAGCAGGATGGCTGAGTGTGTGCTGGTGAGTGTCACCTTGAATCTGAGCCACCCCGTCCCCCGGATCTGTGTCTGGGAGGCTTGTCCTTGGGAGGGTCAGTGAAGGTGGGAGTGTGTCTATGGGCAGAGGGAACCGCTACACTTCCTGGACTTCTCAACCACTTACACCAAATCTGGGGGAGAAGCACACCCCTGCCCCTTTCCAATTACCTGATGGAAGCAAGCCTTCCAAGGTCCATGCCACCCAGGCCTATCTCCCACCCCCCCACACACACCCCCGGATCCAAGGCTCTGGGCTCCCCCACTTGCCCCTCCTCTTGCCTGTGTACTATAAACAGACTTGAGTCAGTAAAAGGACAGAGCTTGAATCCAGGCCTGTAGCAGCCTGAGCCAACAGGAGGCCAGGTGTTGTGAGGGACCAGGAAGCTGTGGGACCTGGTTCCTACTCCCGTTTCTGCTACTGATGTGCTGTGCAAATTGTGCATAGACCGTGACGTGGACACAGGACAGGCTATGGGACCAAGAGCTTCGGGGTCAGACAGACCCGGAATGCCAGCTCCACAACCCACAGCCTTTCCTTTTCCCAGCTGTGTGGCCTTGGGGAAATTATATAACCTCTCTGAGGCTCTTGCTGTGTCTTTAAAATGAGTGATATGAGATGTCCTTTGCAAGGTGATAGTGAGGATTAACAGAGACTTTGTAGGTTAAAGCATCTAAAACAATGCACCTAGACACATACCTGACCTCCAGTAGATGTGAATTCACTTTCTTCTAACTTGCCTGGCCACTTCTGCCTCTTCTGTGTTCTGCAAGGAAGCATAAAAACTTGAGTGTTCTGAGCCTCCACATTTTACATGTAGAACATGTAAATGGGGGCCTATTAACCATACTTCCTTGGACCCTTGAGATAAAGTGTACACCCCTCAGTCCAGGAATTGACAGAGAGCAATTTCCCAATAAATGTCAGTTCCCTCCCCCTCCTTCCCAGGAGAAGGAGAAAGTGATCTTAAAGTTCAGCACCAGCCCAAGGAGCCCGTGGCAGATGGGGCAACTCTGGGGGTTGTCTTATAGCTCCCAGGCCAATGCCGGCCAGTCTGCACACTCTTGGGTGACTTCAGTTCTCCCCCAGCAGTCTGGCAGAAGGATGCCCTTTTTCCTGACTCTGGGGTTTGGAAGCACCAAATGAGAACGTGAAAGGCACAGTGCCCTGAACAAGTAACTGTGAAACTTGGGGTGCAGTTTCTGTGTGCCAGGCAGCTAA
The DNA here is from genome assembly GCA_917880005.1 of Nanger dama. Lineage (NCBI taxonomy): Eukaryota > Metazoa > Chordata > Mammalia > Artiodactyla > Bovidae > Nanger > Nanger dama. The sequence continues at coordinate 28,239,131 of CAKJTW010000014.1, read as the reverse complement.
TTGCTGGGTTTGGGAGACTGAGACACAGAGAGACAGGAAATGGATTTTCTGCCTCCAAGAGCTTTAGTGTGGAAGTGGAAATTTAAGTCCCTGGAGGAGGAAATGGCAACCCACTCCAGTATTCTTGCCTGGAGAATCCCAGGGACCGCAAAGCCTGGTGGGCTATGGTCCCTAGGGCCACAAAAGAATCAGACACGACTGAAGCGACTTCGCACCACACATCCACACCTGGGTCAGAATCTCAGGCTGAATCTCAGTTTTGAAAATTACTGATCTGTAATACAGTGGAGTGGGTGCTATAGGTGTTTTTTGCTTTTTTTAAAAAAAATTTTTTCCATCTATACTCTTCTGAGGAAGGGATTCTTTTCTTCACTTTATTTATTTACTTTGGCCAAATCATATGGCATGTGGGATGTTAGTTCCCCAACCAGCGACTGAACCCATGACCACTGCAGTGGAAGTATGGAGTCCTGACCACTGAACCACCAGGGAAGCCCCTATAGATGTCCTGGAGGAGGTAAAAATCAGGCAAGGTCTCACAAAGATGTGCTGTGGACATTTGTGAGCATGGTCTTGAAGGATGGCTAGGAGGGGCAAGACTGTTTCAGTGAAGAAAGTTTCCCCCAAACTGTGTGCTTGTGTATCCACTCCTTCCCACCACCTCCCCGAGACCAAGTGAGGACACAGTGAACGAGAGAACGAGTTATGTGTGTTTGGGTTTATGCATGTTTGTTCAGGAGACAGTGAGAAACCCAGGCCGGACTTTGGTCTGCCCAAGTGAGGGGAAAATTGAATTTGTGCAGCAGAATGACAAAAGAAGCAATCTTTAAGAAAGAGACATCTGAATTTTAGAAAGAATGGGACTGAGGGATGCGGGTAGCAGGAGGCTCTATCACAAAGGTCCAAGTGTGGAGGGCTGTGACAAGGATGGCGTGAGGCTGTAAGCAGGGGAAATGGGAGGGAGACTGGGCTGCAAGGGACGGTGTGAGGCAGTTAGACCAGACTTGGTAACACTGGTGTGAGGGTGAGGAAGAAGGTGTCAAAGACGATTTCAAGATTCCCATCTGGGATGAATTAGAAAATGACAAGACCATTTGTGAGAAAGTTGGCAGCAGGGGATGGTTTAGGAGTGCAGATACACGAATATATCTTTGTATTTATGGTTACAGTTTATAAAAGTTTTAAAATAAACTCTATATAGATTATTTTGTTCTTTCCAGTGATTCTTGCATTATATAAAAAGGTCTTAACCATTTTAAGATTCTAGCAGAAGAAATGGGGACTGAAAAATAACTGGCCAGTTGGCTGGTCAGTAAACTGGACCCTGTCTCACCCTTGACTTCCCTCTCAGCCTTGCTTGTATGCTGTGCCAAGTCATTTCAGTCATGTCCGACTCTTTGCAGCCCAATGGACTGTAGCCCACCAGGCTCCTCTGTCCATGGGATTCTACAGGCAAGAATACTGGAGTGGATTGTCATGCCCTCCTCCAGGGGATCTTCCTGACCTAGGGATCAAACCCACGTCTCTTATGTCTCTTGCATTGGCAGATGGGTTCTTTACCATTAGTCCCACCTGGGAAAGCCCTACTCAGCCTTACTACCTACGTATTTGTATATCTTGAAGAAAAAGAGAGTTTATTAGAGAGTTTATTAGAGATCCCGCTTCCAATTTCTCATCTCCTTTGCTGTATTCATCAGCATATGTCACTGTTGTGTGACATAAAAATTTCATAAAACACCAAGCTCTTGAGGACAATGTCCTTTTTAATTGATTATTTTTCTGCAGGATTTCATTTCTCCTTAGCTAATATCTATGATAGCATCATACTCAGAAAAGGCACCTAAAAAGTGTTCAGCAAATGAATAAATAAAGTGTAAGACTTCTAAGCAGAACTGTTGATGAGCCATTGTAAGTGCAGGACTGGAGCTCTTCGAGAAAGCATTTTCACTCTCTTTGCTTCAATGAAAGAATGTCATCTCATTGGAAAGGTATGCATATCACCATCCAAACACAGGCTCATAATTTAACTGTTAGGATTGAAATCTGGTGGTGGTCAATTTTCAGTTTAACAAATATTTGTTGAACACCTACCATGTACAAAAGAGAAGGACATGTCAGTCTTAGTCCTTGGAGCGCTCATGATTTGGTGTAAGACAGATACGTAAGCGCCTAAATATCATGTAAGACCAAGTGCATTTGGTACAATGAGAAGTTAGTTCTCTGGTGGTCCAGTGGTTAAAATTCCACACTTCCACTGCAGGGGGTGTGGGTTTGCTCCCTGGTTGGGAATTCTGCATGCTGCAAGGTACAGCCAAAAAAAAAAAAAAAAAACAGAACAGTGAGTCTTAAAAGTATACAGAAAGCAGCGGCTACTTCTGACAGTATTAGGAAAGGCTTGCTAGAAAAGGTAGCATTTGAATATGGCCTAGAAAAATGAGAAAGCTTTGCTATTTGGAGAGTGGTTGGGGAGAAAAACTTCAAAAGAGACATGAGCTATGCTAAGAAGCTGGAAGTTGTGATAAGGATGCTGTGAGGCTGACTGGGGGTTGGGCTTCGTTCTGGAGGCAGCAGAGAGATGGTCTAGTGAATTTTGGTTCCAGGGAAACATTTCTAGGCTAGAGGATAACTTGGATGGTCTAGAATTCAAGAAGAGGATCTCAGTTAGGACACATGGGTCTGAAAGAAGATGTGAAGGAGAAATCTTCAGAGAGATAGCGTCACCTGTCAGGTCAACTGGATGTTCCCTGCCCCTGGTAGGGGAGAGGGAAGAGAAGTCCACTTCCTTTGAACTTCTCTGACTGTGTTTGTGTCAGGATACACAACAAAAGGAATTAAACTTTCAAAGCACAATGTGCTTCCCAGATGGTTTAATGGTAAACAATCTGTTTGTAATGCAGGATATGCAGGAGACACGGTTGGATCCCTGGGTCAGGAAGATCCCCTTGAAGAGAAAGTGGCAACCCACTCTGGTATGCGTGCCTGGAAAATCCCGTGAACAGAGGAGCCTGGCAGACTGTAGCCCATGAAGTTGTAAAAGATTCAGACATAACTGAGCAACTGAGCACGTTTAAAGCACAGTACAGTTTACCAAAATTCCATGTTTATTATTCTGCTTTCATTACACAGGCAAAGTATTAGCATGTCCCTTTGGGGAGGAGGAAACTGAGGCTCAAAGAGATTAAGTGGTTTGCTCCAAGTTATTCAGTTATGGAAGATCAGAGCTGGATTCAAATGGTGATCTTTGGATTCCAAATCCACATACTTGGCTCTTTCCAGCACTCTATAGTCTGGAACATGTTGGTTGACTTTGAGAAGCCAGTGGACAATTCTTGTGGATGCAACCAGCTGAGAATGAAAATGAAAGTGTTAGTCACTCAGTTATGTCTGACTGTTTGTGACCCCATGGACTGTAGCCCACGAGTCTCCTCTGTCCATGGGATTCTCCAGGCAAAAATACTGAAGTGGGTTGCCATTCCCTTCTCCAGGGGATCTTTCTGACCCAGGATTGAACCCAGGTCTCCTGCATTGCAGGCAGATTCTTTTCTATCTGAGCCATCGGGGAAGCCCTCAGCTGAGAATGGGGATCTGGAAACCAGGAGAGAAGTTGGGACTGGACAGGAAGATTTGAGGATCACCTGCAGAGAGGTAGCTATGGAAGTCAAATTAGCAAACAGACTTATTCTTTGAGAGAATGCAGAGGGAAGAGAGAAATGATTAGGGGAAGAATATTGGGTACAGAGATCAAGAGAGCAAAGAAAAGTAATCAGAAAAATAGAAAACTACAAGTGGGTCTTCCCTAATGGTCCAGTGACTAAGACTCTGTGCTCCCAATGCAGGGGCCCCATGTTCGATCACTGGTCAGGGAACTAGATCCCACATGCTGCAATGAAGACTGAAGAGCCTGAGTATTGCAAAGACCAGCATAACCAAGTAAATGAATATTTTTAAAAAGAAAGAAAGAAGACTATGAAGATTCAGGATCTCAAAACCCATGAAGGGACTTCCCTGGTGGTCCAGTGGCTAAGACTCCATGCTCCCAATGCAGGGGGCCAGGGTTCAATCCCTGGTGAAGGAATGAGGTCCCACATGCTGCAGCGAAGACCCAGTGCAGACAAATAAATATTAAAAAAAAAAAAAAAAAAAACCATGAAGACACGAAGTGGTTTTCCTGACCCCTCCCTAGAATGATTTTCAAACTGTGATTTGTGGGATTCTGTAACAGGACCTCAAGGGTGAGGGAGAGGTTAGGAGACAGGTAAGCAGGCAGACCTTGTACCTGCCACCTTTCCACTCACCAGGCATGCCCCCCCGTTCCACCTGCCTCCAAGTCTCCCAGGCCTCTCAGCATAGGTCAGTTTTGTTTTTAAACAGTGGAATTCCAGGTTTGGTTGATTGACTGGCAGATTGAGTTAAAGGTTGAAAATTGAATTAATTAAAATTAATTAAAAGGTTGAAAACTTGTGAACTCAAAGAACCACCCTCTAAGTTAGACAACCCTGAAAACCCAACAACCCCAGACAGTGTTGGCCTCAGCACTGGGAGGCGACCTCCAGACTGGGGTTTGGGCTTCAGCTGTACATAAGCCTCTGCTATGACTCTCAGGCTGTCCTTTCACAGCTGTCTCCTTCACCTCCCCAGGTCTGGAAAGAAAGAGTTCAGAGCTGGGAGTGGGAGGCGTTGAGAAAGACTGTGTCCTCTTAACTAAGGTAGGCAGTCAGGAGCCCTTCTTGGGTATCTCTGGTAAAGAGCTAAGCCGAAACCTGTGGTTAAAAATCCAAGAAGAGAAGCATCCGTCAGGAAAGCTTCCTCCCTGACATCTAACTTCTCTGTCTGCTGGGAGCCACCTGGCTTGGGGGTCTGGGCAGTGGGGAGTTCTGGAAACAAACCACTTTCCTGGTCCTAGAGTTCCCTGGGCTTCTCCTGGCAGGAGGGGCCCAGTGGCTACCCTGCCTGCTGACCACTTTAACCCCACTACATACAGGCTGGACTTCTTGGTCGGCCTCGCGGAGTTGGGGAACACTACCAATTGTTTGACTCCAGCACCTGTGGAATTTCCAGGGAGTCTGCTTGCTCCCAGGTATCGATTGCCAGCTTCAGCCTGGAAAGCCAGCTGGAAGCAGAGGATGTCTGGGACAGGAGTCCATTTCTATCAGGTCAGCTGACTTGGTCAAGGTGGGAGGCGCCTGGATGGGACAAAATTGCCGGACTCAGTTAGAGGCAGGAGCTGTGTGCTGTGCTGAACCCTGGTGTCTCCTTATGGCTCGAGCAAAAAAGACCTATGTAGGGAACATAACTGGGCATCATGAGGGAAAGCGGGTATATGCCAGAGATCGGCTTCATTTTCACCTGATAGACTCCGAGATGATTACAGCCCCTGTAAGCTGTGGGCTTCCCTGGTGGCTCAGAGGTTAAAGTGTCTGCCTGGAATGCAGGAGACCCGGGTTCGATCCCTGTCAGGATGATCCCCTGGAGAAGGAAAGGGCAACCCACTCCAATACTCTTGCCTGGAGAATCCCATGGAGGGAGGAGCCTGGTGGGCTACAGTCTATGGGGTCGCAGAGAGTTGGACACGACTGAGCGACTTCACTTTCTTTCACTTTCAAGCTGTGGATGGAATGAGGTTAGACAACAGGAAGAATACACCATCTGACAATAAGCAGGCAGCAGTGGCTGTGATACCCTCAGAGCAGGATTTCCTTAGTGGGTTTTGTGGAGACTGAACGTGCTAAAGAGACACTTTGAGGCAAGGAAGGGATGGAGTTACAGGAAGTAAAATCTCTTCCAACCACAGCATTTCTGCTTTTTCTCTTTGATACACTGGAATACTGCATGAGATTGGGAAAACTTCTGTTGCTTAAAAAAAAAAATTGAAAACCATTGTCTTAGATCTGTTGTCTCAGAATAGTAGGCATATATGGTTTTTGACCATTTACATTTATCACTGCATTTGAATAGGTAGCACCAATAAATATTAGTTGAGCTGGGTTTGAGCCTGGGGGTAGCGGAGCAGCCTGTCTAAAGTGGGAAGGGTACCCTTAGAGTTTGGGGTGACCCGGCCTCCTTGGGATTCCTTTAAAAAAAAAAAAAAGCCCAAGACCAAGGAGTCTGCTTGCTCCCAGGTATCAATTGCCAGCTTCAGCCTGGAGAGCCAGCTGGAAGCAGAGGATGTCTGGGACAGGAGTCCATTTCGATCGGGTCAGCTGACTTGGTCAAGGTGGGAGGCGCCTGGATGGGACAAAATTGCCGGACTCAGTTAGAGGCAGGAGCTGTGTGCTGCTCTGGCCCTCTGCCATGCCAAGCTGCTGACTTGCTCCTTGTGTCCTTCCTTGCCCCTCTCTCTCAGCCTTGGGCAAACCTAGGTCTAGGGATATCCACTTAGGGAAGCAGACAAAGCTGACTCAGAAGCCTCTGGGACCAACAAGTCCTGAAGTCACTCCAGTCGCTCTAAGAACCTGGGCAGCTACTCTGCCAATTTCATGGGTATGGTGGGCATCTACTGTTATCATCACCATACACAGTATCTGACTGGAAATCATCCCTGAAAGGACCCTAGGGCTGAGAACTAATACCAAGAATCTACAGTCCCAGAAAGCTGCACCAAATGAGGCAATTATGATTACAATTACAGTTTAAGAAAAATCCTTACAGAGCACCTAAGGACTAGGTAAGAACTAGATAATAAGCTCAGAAACGTGCTCCCTGCCCTTGTGGGGCTCGCCATCTGTGGGACAGACAGACATCAGATAAATGGTTTCAAGTTGGATGAGGGGGTAGACAAAGCAGCACGTGTTCTTGAGGACCTGTGAGAGTCCAGGCTGGGCTGGGGCATCAGGGCAAGACCTTTGGGGAAAAGAACGTTTAAATGGTGACTTGGAAGTTGACCAGCAGTTTGACAAAACAGGGAGAGAACATTCCAGGCAAAGGGAAGGGACTATGGGCAGGTGACAGATGGTTGTGCTCCTGTGAAACTTGAGAAGCATGATGAGAGGGGGAAGAGATAAGAGGTGGCATTTGGAGTTGACTTGTGAGTGGTTAGGCACCCCCAAAGTCAAAGGTCTCAGGATTTAATTCAGGAAGTTTTTGTTATCAGTTATCTGATGCAGTGTAACAAAGTAAAAGAAGAGTCATCGTCTCTCAGGATTCTGTGGGTTGGTTGTGGTTCTCCAGCAGGGCTTACCTGGGCTCCTCATGTGGCTGGTGGGTCAGCTGGGGGCCAGATGAAGCTGGGCCAGCTGGACCTCCTCCTCCATGAAGGCTTTCAACCTCAAGGAGGCAAGACAGAGCCCCCTCCCGTATAGTCTCAGGGCCACACCCCAGGAGGCCAGTGCCCTCCCCACCCAGTGCACACACACTTATACCTCTGCTTTCCTCCTCTGTTGACCTCCCATTGGTCAAATCAAATAATGTGGCCAAGTCCGGCATCAAAGTTACGGGGGATCACACAAGGGCAGGGACACAGCAGGCATGATTCACTAGTGAAACAATCTGCCTTTCCTTTCCAAATGAGAGAGACAGGAATGTCAAGGAGATGAGAGCAGACTCTCATGGACGGGCAGAACCAAACGACCCAAGCTTTGTGGCCTGTGTATGTGCTCAATCGCTTCAGTCATGTCTGACTGTGCAACCCTAGGGACTGTAGCCTGCCAGACTCCTCTATCCACGGGATTCTCCAGACAAGATTCTCCACAGAATACCGGAGTGGATTGCCATGCCCTCCTACAGGGGAACTTCCTGTTGCAGGGATCGAACCCATGTCCCTTCTGTCTCCTACACTGGCAGGTGGGCTCTTTACCACTAGTGCCACCTGGGAAGGCTTGTGTGTAACAGGGGTCAAATCCTTACTTACCTTTGATCTCAGTTTTCTCCTCTGTGAAATGGAAGAAAGGCTCCTACGTCTCAATCAAGAGGCTTGTGATACAAGAATATAAGGGCTCTTCCCCATAAACTCTGAGGCTGACACAGAAGGAAACAGACTTTCCTTTAGCAGAAATAACCAGAGTTACAGCCCCCTCCCAGAGGTATGCAAAAGTGGTTAAGACCCTAGCGTAGGCTGCCAAGGAAAGTTGTGTTTGGCCAAAACAATAACTCTTAATAACTGGAGAACTCTCAGAATGAGAACAAGCTCCCATCTCTCCAGGCAAGTAGACAGATAACTCCTGAAGGTTCTTTTCATCCAGAAGAATGGAAGCAACTCCCATCTGCTAGTGAGAGCAGGGGCCAAGACGGGTGGGATTTGGGGGACAAGGAGTTTACCCTGAACTCACCAGCTCCATGCCTGTCTCATCAACCAAGATCTACTGCTGCAAACCCCTCTAGGGGAGCCTTGCCAATAGAGCAGAATGGGCAGGTGTGTTGGTCCCTGTAGGGCTTGTTAGCACTTCCCTGTGAAGCTACCAGCCCTCAAAGGCCCCCAGGGGCATGCTTGTTTGTTAAGTGATTGGCACTGACCTAGTCCTGACCCCAAGCTGCGGCCCTCTGGGCATCTCAAGGCCAGAGCTACAGAGACTTCTGATTGACCTGGCCGCAAGAGATGGGGAAGACGTAAGATGATTCAAGGACTCCAGGCTGCCGGTCAAACCAGTGGGCCTGGTCAGAGGAAGGCAGGTCTGAACTAGAGCTATATCTATAATCTAAAAACACCCACAGTTTGGGGGCCACTGAGAGATCCCTCCCTCACCCTGAAAATAGGGTAGATTAGCTCTTTCCCTGTTTTCCTCTAACCATTCATTAATTCAAGGAATACCTATGAGAATTTCCCTGGTGGTTCAGTGGCTGACTCTGCGATCCCAATGCAGGGGGCCTGGGTTTGATCCCTGGTGAGGGGAACTAGATCCCACATGCCACAACTAAGACCTAGCACAGCCAATAAATAAATAAGATATACTTATTGCCAGGCACTGTGATGTGCACTGGGGACACAATGGAGATTTTTAAAAAATTAGATACAAGGAAAGGTGAGATTCAGTGGCAAGTCCTATGGAAGCATCTTAACAAGAAAATATGACCTCGTCTTTCTCCCTGAGGAAGTCCTTTCTGAGCTCAGACTGAAGGATGATGAGTAGATAGAACTGCAAGTGGAAAGGAAAATGGTCCATGTAGAGTGAATGACCCACACAACAGTATTTGAGGAGGGACCATGGCTGATTGGAGGACCTGAAATGAGGCCAGTGTGCCTGGTGGGAAGTATGGGGCAAACTAGGCTGGCTACAAGGAGGCAGGGTTGGACCATGAAGGGCTCTATAGGAAACATTAAAGCTTTAAATCTTTATTTTAATAGCAAAAGGAAAACCATTGACATGGAAGGGTAACTTGGTCACATCTGCACTCTGGAAAGAACGTTAGCCACAGTACAGAAACAAGTTGGCAAGATCAAGGGTAGATGTACCAAGACCAGTTGAGAAGCTATTGTGATATTCTAGGATGAGATGATGAGAGCTCTGCCAGGGGTGGCAAAAGAGTTGGCAAGAAGTGAATACTTTCAGAGGCCTTTAAGCTTAACTGGACAGGACTCGTTGATGCCTTCAATAGAGATGTGAAGAGGAAGGTGTTAGGATGTCTCTGAAGCTGCTGACTTACGGAACAGATGGATGGTGACTAACAGAGGAAACTTTGGAGAAAAGACAGATGGGCAGGACCAGGTAAGGTCAGCCCTGGCCATCTCGAATTTCAGGTGTCTTTGAGGCAGTTCAACAAACAGTAAGAACCTAGAGCTTTAAGTTCAGGAGTCACAGGGATATAGGTGGTAATTGCAGCTGCTGCCATGGATGAGATGACCTGCGGACAGAGCAGAGTGGGACAGGAAGCGGACCAAAGCCCAGGCCTTGACGTGAGCCTGCAGAGTAGACAGAAGATCCATCAGAGGCGGAAGAAAGTATGCAACAGGGTGACAGGGACGAGTGTTTCAAGGAGGGAGGGGGCCTTCCCTGGTGGTCCAGTGGCTAAGATTCCAAGCTCCCAATGCAGGGGGCCCAGCTTCCATCCCCAGGTGGGGAACTAGATCCCACATGCCTCAACCAAGACTGCCACAGTCAAATAAAAAATAACTATTACGGAGGGAGGGCTCAGCAGCATTGAATGTTCTGGAGAAGTCAAGTGAGATGACGATTGATTTGAAAACACTCTTTTCTATTTGCTGATGTGAAACCCTTGGTAACCGTAGTAAGGGCTGTGCTAGAGCAGAGGAAGGGATAGAGGCAAGACTCAGTTTGAGGGTGGGTTGTGGAATGAGTAGGAGGTGGAGAAATGAAGACAGCTTGTCCGATAAGTTTGGTTGTGAAGGGAGAGGAGAGAGAGGGTGACTGGAGGCGGGTGTGAGAGTAAAGATTTTTTTTTTAATGAAGGGACAAGCATTTATAAATGCCAATAGGAAGAATTGCAGATTTGGGGGTGGGGGTAGGGTGGCATGAGAGTTGAATCCTCCAGAGCTAGGAGGAGGGTCCGCTGAGAGGCAGGACACAGCACAGCAAGGACAGATGGAAATGATAGTCGTAGGGGATGGGGGGGCGTCCATCTGGAGGCCCCCATTTGATGAAATAAGAGGAGGGTGTTAGCTAAGATCTGGCTGCATGTAAACCCTCCCCTTTCAGGCTGCCCAGGGGACTCATGATAGAAATGTGGGAAGGACAGGACCAAATTCACCTCTCAGAAGCAGGATCACAGTGCAAAGGGCAAACTGACAGAAGGACATTTGCTTGGGAGGAAATGGCAACTGTTTATTTTGGTTTCCCCTTTTTTTGTGGAGGGTGCAGAGGGGAGGCAGGGAGAGCAGTGGGAGCCTGAATTCCTGGTGTGGGGGGTTGTTAGAGGGAGTGGAGGGAGTCTTGCCTCCCTGGGCAGAGTGGGGAGACCTTCCTCAGGTGAGGAGAAAGGCTGGGACTGGAAGGGCACCAGGAGAGACGGGGGCCTCCGGGCTGGGAAGGGAAGGACCTGCAGAGAGGGCTTTTACCCCTGCAGGAGAGAGAGTTGGAGTGCGGGGGCCTGAAGCCCCCAGATAAGGCTGCCGTTCCAGGGTTAAGGGTGGCTGGTTTCCCTTAGGGCCAGCCAGGCGCCCATACTCCACCCCAACCCCCACCCAACCACAGGCACCAGCTTGTGGAGACCCTCTTTCTTTGGGGTCCGGTGGTAACAGGGATCCCTGTAAACCTGAGGCCAGCCCCCAGGATGGAGACCAGAGTCCTGGCAGGTGGGGGACGGTGTCCTGAGGAGTGGGTGGGTGAAGCAGCCTTTTTAATCATTAACCTGGTTGACTGAAATCTGAACTGCTGTGCCTCCCGCTTTATTGATTCTCTCTGAAAGCACAGCATCTGGGGCTGGTGGCTGCTAAGAGACCAGGGAAAGGGACAGAGTGGAGAGGTAGGGGCTGGGCTGGGGGACGAGAAGAAAGGGGAGCCAGGCCAGGAGTGGGGGGCTGGGACGGGGAGAGGAGGTGGGGTCCGAGGGCTGGGCAAGTGGGTGCTGGGGGAGGTGTAGTCAGCAGAGCCCCAGAGGACCATTGAGAGCAGGAAGAAGCCAAAGAACCAGATGGTGGGGGAAGCACAGTGACCTGCCCAGGGTGACAAGGTCAGAGCCTGCACCACAGCCGAGGTCAGCTGACTTCACGGCACTGAGGAGAAGCGATACAGAAATGAAGGGCCCCAAGGTCGGGGGAGGAGCTGAGGCGAAGGGCACAGTAAGCCACCAAGAGAGGATTCCGTTGACGGATCACTGTGCTCCTGAGGACCAGGGCCTTTCCTTTTTGCCTGTGAGGAGGGAGGAAGCATCAGAAAATGGCTGACTGCCTGAGGAGGGGTCAGGCCATCTCGGGAGGAAGAAGGATGAGGCGGAAGAGATGAAGACGGAGCTGCACAGCGAAGAACGGCAGGACGACAGCTGTCTGTCTTCGCTGAGCCAACACCGGGCCTGAGAGGTGGCTTTTCACCAGGGCCGTACACGGGACTCCTGGCTCCCCAGTACCTCTGACAGTGGGACTCCTACGTCTGGGTCACCTCTGAGACAGAGGGGAACCCTTCGTGAGGAGCTCTATTCTGGCAGGCAGGGTCAGAAACATGTGGTCTCCCTGTGCCATCCTGGTGCCCACAGTACCGCTGGCCAGTGCCAGCTCCGAGAATAGCTGGTCTCTGAGCCAGGAGGGGATGAGCCAGGCTGCCTGCTGGTGATGTGCCCCCTAGAACCAGAGATGAGGGGAAAGGGCGAGCTCTGCAGACAGGCTGGGCCAGAACCCAGGGTGAGGAAGGGCATCTGTTGGCAGAAATGGGAATGGAAACATATATGCGCCAGTGACGTGTCTCTGATGACACAGAAAACGTTCCAGTTCTGCAGAGAAGACACCAGCAGACACAAGGCTTCTGAGGCCGTGAGGAGGCTGTCACAGGACGCTGCCCTGTGTCTGTGGTCCTGGTACTAACAGGGGCCAGTCTGTCCAGCCCTGCATCTGGGAGCTTCACCCTGGACACTCCAGAGGGAGACCTCGTGGCCGGGCGGGCGGGGGGTACAGGACAGAGCAACGGAGGGAGTGAGTCCAGGCCTCCTGTCCTAACATCCTTCTCTCCCTTTTCTCTGGCAGCTCAACATCCTGGTGGACACAGGCAGCAGTAACTTCGCAGTAGGGGCTGCCCCCCACCCTTTCCTGCACCGCTACTACCAGAGGCAGCTGTGAGTACCAGGGAGAACAAGGGGGAGGGCCCTTTCCCAAAGACCCAGGGCCAAGGAGGGTCTGGGCAGGAGGCGCTGCAGGGAGAAGGACCAGCTCCCAGACAGTGACCCAGTGACAGGAGGGAGAGGGGGGTAGAAAGGCTGGATGGAATGGTAAGTTAAGGGGCGGCCAGGACACACTCCAGTTCCAAGACAGGGCAACTTCCTGGGAGAGGGAGGGAGGGAGAGCAACCCCCAACTCACAGTGCAATCTCTGGGTCCCCTGTCTCTCTGACTTAACTGCGGGGCATGGGGGCTCCATCCCACAGACCTCAGTGGCTCTCGTTTTCCAACACCCATCTAAGTCGAGGCTGAGCACGCTGCAGTGACAGCTCCCTTTGCTGATACAGCGCAAGGAAGCGAAGGACAAGCCTTCCACAGTCCCACTGCCTGATCTGGTTATCAGGGACTGAAAGCTAAATGCTTCCCTGTGCATCCCCAGAGTTGCAGCTGGACTTGACTAACGGGTGGGAGGGACAGTAGAAGTGGGCTTTTAAGGTATGAGGGGCAGTGAGGGGTGATCTGGGAGCCCCTTTAACAGAAGAGCAGGAAGTGGTGTATCTGTGTGTGAAAACATGTGAGAGGAGGCTGACATCCCATCCCCGGACTTGTAGGCAGATGCCAAAGCCGCCTTTTCAGGCCCCTCCCCTTTAACTTTCCAACCTCAAGAAAGCAGTCAGGGAAGGGGGGCGTGGTCAGGATGAGTGAAAGAGCATTCATTCCAGATCTGTGTCCCCTCGCTGCCCCATGACTCACACACCAGCCCTGGTCAGTGTGATCCCACACAGGTGGGGGGACTCAGGGTGATGAGCAAGTTTCCTCCAAGGGCTGTGCCTTGCCTACCCACCCTGCTGAGGTGCCTGTGCAAACCCTGTCCTTGGACGAACTTGCTGAAGAGATTCCACACTCACCCCACCTGGTACTTTCTCTACCACTCAGATGGTACCACCAGGTCCCAAGGCAGCAAGAGTCAATGGCTCCTTTTCTTTAGGAGCGAGATAAGGTCAGGGGGTGAGAGGTGGGAGATGCTCGCTAGCTGTCCCTTCCGCAGCAGCAGGCACAATACACAAAGCCTAGGCTTGTTCTTGCAGGGCCTGAGCTCCAGATCTAGGAATATGGGCTGTGGACACAGGAGAGCTAGCCCCAAGCAAGGTCACTTGACATTCTGTTCTGAGTGAATCATCTACGGATGCTCCGTGGAGCAGCCTGACAGCAGCCTGGAGATAACTGGGATGAGACTAGGCACCAGGGAGTAGGTAGGATGCCGGATCCCTGTACTGGTTGTGGTTATGTACCCACAGATCTCTGCCTCCTTTGCACAGGTCCAGCACATACCCGGGACCTCCGGAAGGGCGTGTATGTGCCCTACACCCAGGGCAAGTGGGAGGGGGAGCTGGGTACCGACCTGGTGAGCATCCCCCACGGCCCCAACGTCACCGTGCGCGCCAACATTGCTGCCATCACGGAATCAGACAAGTTCTTCATCAATGGTTCCAACTGGGAGGGCATCCTGGGGGCTAGCCTACGCGGAGATCGCCCGGGTGAGAGGAACAAGGCACTCTGTCTACACGATGCACAGGGACAGAGTTGGAGAGGAAGGGTGGGAGGGGACTGAGGAAGGGAGGGAAACAAATCCATTTAAAGAGCTGCTTGACAGGGGACAGGGTGGCAGTCTGAACTTCATCCCTACAGAGGGCTGAACTATGCTGACAGGTAGAGGAACAGTCTGTTTTTTCTACTGACTCCCAGATCTTTAAGAGTAAGAGAGGCCCCCATAACTCTGAGACAGGTTAAACAGATGGGAATCAGTGATCCTGTAGATCTTTTCTGTTTGCACTGCTAGTGTGCCTTGCTGTCCCTCTCACCACCAAATCTCAGTACCTTAAGATGGTCTTTTCCCAGGAACACCCTCCCAAGTTTTGCTTTTGCCCTCTGGCCCGTTCCTCTTTCCACCGGGGCCCTCTGAGCCAGGACTCACTCCTTGTCTCTCTCTGCCACAGCCCGATGACTCCCTGGAGCCGTTCTTTGACTCTCTGGTGAAGCAGACCCATGTGCCCAATCTCTTCTCACTGCAGCTCTGTGGTGCTGGCTTCCCCCTCAACCAGTCGGAAGCGCTGGCCTCAGTTGGAGGGAGCATGGTGAGTAGGTCCTAGGAGAGGGGAGCCCCCTGCTTCCCGCCCTCCGAGGCCCCACCACAGCCTTGGGCTCCACTACAGAGAATCAAGAGAAACCTCTGTATAGTCCCCACCTCCACTTTTCTTCTTCCACCCTTGTCTTCTCTGCATCATTCCAGAAAGGATTTGAGGCTCCTATGGTAAACTTGGAAAGGAGGAGAAAGGATTAGGAAAACTTAAAAGGAAGTAATAATAAGGCCTCTCAAATCAAGATGATTCAGTTTGATGATCAGAAGGCAGAGATGTAAGGAGTTTAAAAGTCCATTTATTAATTAATTAGGACAACTGGTGAATGGTTCTCTATCTCCAACAAGCAGAGAAAATAAAACTTGTAATAGAAGCAAGTTATCATTCACTCCACATTTACTGTGCCAGTTTAGGTTTAAATAACTTTATATCAAGGGTTGTGTGATTCTGAAACAAGTAATTAAAAATCCTGGAAAGCCTCCTCCCTGAACACATCCTTGACACACTGAAGAAAGTATCGATAGCTTTAGGACGGGGTCTGATTAGATGCAGGAAAACGAGAAAGCGGCTGTGCGGAGGGATTTGCCCTGCCGCCCCCTCAGCCCCGAAATGGCTGCTCCTACTGCTGGCATTCTGGGTGACTTGTGTCCTTCTGTGTCGGCTCATGGGTACTGCCTTTTTTCCCCTAGATCATTGGGGGTATCGACCACTCGCTGTACACGGGCAGCCTCTGGTATACTCCCATCAGGCGGGAGTGGTATTATGAGGTGATCATTGTACGGGTGGAGATCAATGGACAGGATCTGAAAATGGACTGCAAGGAGGTAACAAAATCCAGGGGGAAGCAGGGAGAGGTAAGCGGGAGCAACAGAGCATGAGGCCAGACCCTGAGTTATGAGGTTGGGAGGATAAGGCAGAGGGGCAGGACCTGCAGGAGGGTTGGGGGCTGAGCATGGGACTGCCAGGAACTTAAAGGTCACAGAGGGATCAGAGGTTTAACGTGGGACCAGGGCCCACATGGGTTAACGTCTGGTAAGGAGAAAGCACATCTTGCTCTGTGACCCTGGGCGAGTGGTCCAAGAGGCAGAGTGCCACGATGCTGTAGAAGGCTCTGGCTTCAGAGTCAGAGCCTTGGTTTCTAGCTCTGGTCTAGCTATGTGCCCTCAGGCAAGTTACTATTCTGTGTTTCAGTTTCCTTATCTGCAAAATGGAAGTAAAAACAGCTTTTCCAAAGACTGTGGTGAAAACAGAGAAAATGAATAAAGTGTTTATCCCAATGCTTGACACACGGCAGGACCCAGCAGCTGAACTATTTGGGCATTCCTTACCTAGATTCTTAATGTACATTAAGTTAGAACAGATACAAACATATTATGAAAAGTTAAAAGTACTATACAAATGTTTTTATTTTCAAGATTTGGAGAATGTCTACCCACCTAAGAAAATATGAGTTAACGTTTACTGACTGCTTCTTATGTGCCAGGCACAATTCTCAGCACTTCAAATATATTAATTTATTTAATGCTTATAATAACTCTTTGAGGTAGGTACTATTATTATCCTCATGTTACAGATGAGGAAACTGAGGCACAGATGTTCAGTAACTTGCCCAAAGAGATCAACCGAACAAGTGGCAAAGCCAGGATGCCAACCCAGGAAGGACCCCAAGCAGTCAGACTCACCCTTCCAATTCTGGCCAACGCCTGGCATCAAAAAGGCTTTTGATACGCTAACCTCTTTTTCTCCCTCTCAGTACAACTATGACAAGAGCATCGTCGACAGTGGCACCACCAACCTTCGATTACCCAAGAAAGTGTTCGAAGCTGCTGTCAAATCCATCAAAGCAGCCTCCTCGGTCAGTGGGAGTAAGGGCAGGGATACAAAAGATAACAGTGTCTCGGGAAGTCACGATGGGCACAGTCCTCCACAAGAGCCAAGACGCCTACCCTCAGACCCCTCTACTTAGATCGCTTAAAAATGGTTCTCTTCCACGGGCCTCAGCCTGTTCGCACAGTCTCCTGGTCAGTTTTAGCCTTCACTCTTGTGTTCTTCCTCTAATCTTTGGGTTTTGGCTTAGCTTCCCTCGGTTTAGATACTCCGCGGAAAAGCATGTCTAGGGCCCAGTAAGCGTGATCTGAAAACGGGAGGGGCGAGGTGGTCTCATTGTTATCCCTTTCTTGCCAACACAGACAGAGAAGTTCCCAGACGGATTCTGGCTAGGGGAGCAGCTGGTGTGCTGGCAAGCAGGCACCACCCCATGGAACATTTTCCCAGTCATCTCACTCTACCTAATGGGTGAGGTCACCAACCAGTCCTTCCGCATCACCATCCTTCCACAGGTATGTCCCTAGCCTTAATCAGCGGGGTCCCAGGACGAGAACAAAGTATATACTAAGAGATAGTCAGCAGGCCTGGCTTCCTGGAACTTGGAAGACAAAACAGATGAGGGCCCAGTGGTAAAGGGCTCTGGAGGAAACCAGACCCGTGGCGCTCAGGGCTGGCAAAGGAAAATGCAGCCTAAGGGCGTCGACCCCAAGAAGGCAGAGATGGTGTGGGAGAGAGGAAAACACGAGCCCTCACCCCGTGACTGCTTATCCTTAGCAATACCTGCGGCCCGTGGAAGACGTGGCCACCTCCCAAGACGACTGTTACAAGTTCGCCATTTCACAGTCATCCACCGGCACTGTCATGGGAGCGGTCATCATGGAGGGCTTTTACGTCGTCTTTGATCGGGCCCGGAAACGAGTTGGCTTTGCCGTCAGTGCTTGCCATGGTGAGAGCACCAGGGGTGAGGGTGTGGGGTCAGTCTATTCTCCCTGTCCAGCGGTGAGGGCACCAGGCCCCCGTCAGTCTGGGAGGGAGGCACCTCAAGCCAGAGGCCACCTACTGTGTAAAAGCTAGCGTCTGTGCTTGTGCTTTTCTTGGGGTCGCCTGGCATGGGGACCCCTGCCTGGACTGGCAACCTCTGTTGGAGACTCGGAGCAGTAACATTTGCTTCGGCACCCCGGAAAGGCTGGGCCAGCGGTGACCCTGTCAGCTGCCGTAAGCCAGAGCTGAACATGACTAGCAGGGGCTTGCCACTGAGTTTCAGCAGGAGCAGGTGAGTTTACTAGGTATATGTGGGGCTGGCTTTTTGATCAACTTAGAATGACTGGATTTTAGGGATCATTCCTACTGGACAGGGACACAGGAAAAGGTTGCTGCCCCCAATGGCCTGGTGGGGGAGAGCCGTGCCTCCACTAGCAGTGGCTGTCTGTCCTGCTCCTAAGCATCACCTGGAAGGGGAGATTCTACAGCCTCCTCAAGGGCTGGTTTCAAGGCCTGTCCCAGGAAGTTCGTTCTGCTGTGTAATCCTAGCTGCTTTGTGACTCACATATGTCCTTTCCCCAGTGCATGATGAGTTCAGGACAGCAGCGGTGGAAGGCCCCCTTCGTCACCCCCGACATGGAAGACTGTGGCTACAACATCCCGCAGACGGATGAGTCGACCCTCATGACTATAGCCTACGTCATGGCCGCCATCTGCGCGCTCTTCATGCTGCCCCTCTGCCTGATGGTGTGCCAGTGGCGCTGCCTCCCGCTGCCTGCGCCAGCAGCACGACGACTTTGCTGATGACATCTCCCTGCTGAAGTGAGGAGGCGTGCGGGCAGGAGAGAGACCCCCGAACCACAGCTGGTGGTTCACCCTGGTCATGAGGAGGAGACACGGATGGCACCTGCAGCCAGGGTACCTCAAGAGCCTCGCCCACCCACAAAATGCCTCTGTCTTGACAGAGAAGGAAAAGCTGCTGGCAAGGTGGGTTGCAGGGACTGCACCTGTAGGAACCAGGACAGGGAAGAAAGAACTACTCTGACAGCGGGAATACTCCTGGTCACCTCAAACCTGAGTTGGGAAATCCTGCTGCTTGAAACTTCAGCCCTGAACCTTTGACCACCATCCCTTTACAGAGTCTCCAACCCAAAGTATTCTCCTTTTCTTACTTCTGGAAGTAAGGTGACTCCCCCTCACAGGTGTCTCTGCAGTACCCTGGCAGAGCAAGGGCCAATCTTGTTTCCCTGCTGGCCAGTCAGCGGGAACGGATGGATGTACAGTTTGCTATTTGCTTTAGAGATAGGGACTGTATAGACAAACCTAACCTTGGTGCAAAGACTGCCTCTTGAATTAAAGAAAAATTAAAAAACAATTTGTACAAACAATTTGTACAAATGGGGGTGGCTGGACGAGGAGACAGAGAGGGAGTGCAAAGACAGGGAACAGCTGGGATCGATGCTAGGCAAGGTTAGAAAGTGACTGCTCGCCAGGCCCAATTTTAGACAGCATCTCCAAGACAGAACCCATCTTCTAAGATGGGTGTTGCTTCCCAGTGTCTTCTTTTCTGTGGTTGCAGCCTGACCAAAAGTGTGATGGGAAAAAGGGCTTCTCTAGCCAAAAAGCTCTTTTAGCTCTCTTAAAGGAAAAGTGCCCACTAAAAGGTTCCATCTGACAAATGAGTTTCTACCTTATTAATTCCTTGTCCCTACCTGAACCCTCTAGTCTACACATGATAGGCAGCACTGAAACATCCTCAACCCCAGGAGCCCCAGATGCCCTACAGAAAATCAACCAGAAGAGAGCGAATACAGTAGGCTGTACTTTGTCTTCCTGGTTGCCTGTTCACCCCTACCCAAGCCCCATTCCTCCGAAGCTTCGCAGCTGAGGTGCTAAGAGCAGACTGGAGTCCTCTCCTCTCAAATCCTTGAAAGCAGAATCCTGGAGAGTCATTCGACAGGTACAGAGTTGACGCTCTGTACCCCTGCCTGGATTTCTTTCTGTTCAGCTGTGTTAGTAAGATCTTGACATAATCAGAGCAACTTCATTGCCTTCTCACCCTCTCAAGGTCGCCCTCGTTTATTTGGCTAAGGCATCCCACAGTGGCACTAGTATTATGCCAAGAGTGTCAGGAACACAGGGCTTTTTGGCTCCAGCAGCATCACCTTCAGGAACTAGGCTGCGTGGAGAAAGGATGGCAGCCCCCAGGCTTTCTGATTCCCTTCACCACAAGAGTCCCTTGATGGAGGCCATCCTTGGCCCCATCCTGCTCTTTACTTCCAGCTCCTCATATGACTTGGGCACCCAGGCTGGTTCTTGGGCCAGGCAGTGGGGACCAAGTTCATTTCCTCCCTATTAGTTTTAAGCCAGTCGACTAGACCAATGTTAGTGGGAAGAGCTGAATTCTCTGACTGTTCCACTGGATCCTGTTCCTATCTGGTCAACACACTGCTTCCAGGTATGAGACCTGCAGAGAGTGGAAATACCTGCAGAAGAGGCAGAGGGAAACACAAGGAGGGCCTCGGGAGATCCTGGCCTCAGTCAGCTGCCCACAAGCCATAAACCAATAAAACAAGAATACTGAGTCACAGTTTTTTATCCGAGTCCTCTTCATTCCCACTGCACTTGATGCTGCTCTGCTGGCTGGGAACACCCCATGACCACAGAGACTGACAGGAAGATTGGAGACTGTCCACTTCCGGTTCCGACCTTACTGTGTAAATAAACTTCCAGAATTGCTTCTATGAAATGAAAATGCCACGTTCTGCTTTATAATTCTTGACCCATGTTGGGGAAAACTGGCTTTCCCCAGCTCTTTCCAGGGCATAAAACTCAACCCCTTCATTAGTAAGACTCATTGTCCGATTTTTTTTCTTTAAGAGAAAACTTGTACTTATTTTTCTTTTCATGGTTTCTTCCTTTCTTACCCTGAAACCATGAACTCTGAAGTGTAAAAAAATCTTGACCACAGCTTCTTGCTTGTAAAAATATGTATTATATATTTCTATTTTTAAATCTACGCCAGAAAAATGACTGTGCCATCTCCACTCACTGCATCAGGGGCCTTCCCATGGGTCTGCATGGCTTGTACCAGTGCAGGCCAGGGGACAGAGGGAAAAGGGAGAACACCAGTGGCCAAAACCTAAGTGTTGCTTTTGGATGGATCCTGAACAAGAAAGCAGAGAGCAATGATGAGGCCCGGCCCCCACGCACAACCTCCACCACACTGTCTCCCTGTGGCAGCAGGCTTTTCAGGGGCTTTCACTAGGAAGCAGTGTAGCCCCCTATCTCCTTCTTCTTTCTCTTTACTCCTTTGGTGTCAAGGATTTGTGGAAAAGAAACAGAATATTCTTTATATCCATTTCTAATTTCTAAATTTTCATGGGATATTGAAAAATACAGCAAAAGGCCAAAAGGCTGCTGCAAAGTTGAGGGGAGATAAAATCTGAAGATTACAAGATAAAAAATGAATTCCTCCCTCAAGTGAAAAAAACAACGGAACTGGTCTTCCACATTGCCGCCTTCCCTGTTCATGATAGCTGCCAAATGGGAGACATTAATATATCATTAACCAAAGAAAGTGGGTCATCTGACCTCTACAGTGGGGAGTGTTCAGGGCATTTCAATCACCCTAAAAGATGCCAAGGAGATCCCGGGAAATCCAGCTCCTTATACTGATGCCAGTCAGTAAACCTGGGCAAGTGAGACAAGAGAGGAGAAAAAGTAATGTTCATGACCTGACAGGCCAGAGTGAAAGACAAAGTAGGAAGAGTCACATAAACACAGAGGAGAGAATTATTTGCTCTGACAGGAAAAGTCTTTCCTACCTTCATAAGTACTGCCAGTGCCAGTAAGCATTTCCAAGTCCAAGAATGGGAAAAATTCAGCTGTTGGTAATATAATAATATCCTTTCCCTGGAGTAAATTTTTTATTAATGCTTAATTTTTACTTGGGCTTCCCTGGTGGCTCAGCTGGTAAAGAATCCGCCTACAATGCAGGAGACCCTGGTTCAATTCCTGGGTCGGGAAGATCCCCTGGAGAAGGGATAGGCTACCCACTCCAGTATTCTTGGGCTTCCCTGGTGGCTCAGCTGGTAAAGAATCTGCCTGAAGCCATTTCCTTTAAGAGTAAAGATAAAAGGATAGGAAAAAATTCAAAGCTCTAATAGAAACTCAAGCTTTCCCAAGTATAAACCTAGGAACTGGAAGAGCTCAGTAAGAAGAGGTGGAAAAATGACTCAGTTCCAACTAGCTATCCACAGAACAAATGACTTATAAACTTGAAATCTAACCGCCCTTCTTCATATTACTTTGGTGTCCATTTTCTCCCTGACAGGAAACATGTCCCCCTAGCTTTCTGGCTTCAAAATTCATATATCCCATGATCATTCTGAAAGTAATTTTGCACAGACATCTCCTCACCCCAGTGCCTGCCTGGAACTCACTCAAGATCACCAAACAACTTGGTTGTAAACCAACCGCCTTAACCTTCAGGGGATAGAGGGAATAGCTAGACTAGGAAACCAGAAGTGAAGGGGAAGAGGTGAGGACTTCACAAGCTTGGTCTGTGAGAGCTTGATCAGAAGCCAAGGCAGTGGTGGAAACGGAGGGCGTGGCCCAGAACAGACCTGTGGGCTGTGCTAGTTTCTAAAGAGATGACTACCCAGGAAGCAGGGTGGACAGAAGTCTGTGGGAGGCATGGGGGCAATGGGACCTGGTTACACTGTTATTCTTGGACTGTGAATTTTGCTGATGTAAAACAGACTATTCTGTAAACCTAATGTCATGTACAAATAATAAGTGTTAACACAGTAAAACATTCAAAATGAAAAGTCAAACTGTCAGGGTTACATCTTGTTTTCCTCAATCAGTCTCTTTCTCCATTTGGAGGAGAGGGGCTGAACAGCACTGAGGCTTCCGGAGGCTTTCAGTGAGCAAGGCATCTGGCTGAACAGCAGGTGAGCACCAGGGTTCAAATCTGCATACACGAGCCTTAAGAAAATGGACTAGAGGCTGAGCCAAACCAAAGCAGGGTGACCATAGAGCAAGAGCAGCTGCCTAACTGGTTTTTTACACGTATCTGAAAATAGCCCTAGGCAGGAATATGGTAATTTCAAGGCCAAATGAAAACATCACCTTACCTACAATCTGCTTCCCCCAGAGGACCTGCAAGGTGAGGGGGACAGACCATTTCTGCATAATATACATACTTTCATTTACGAACATTTGAATACAGACTTTCTATACACACATTACCTATATAATAAAAATGTACATGGCATGAGTATATGTCACTGTATAAATATAGAGTTTTAGAAATCTGGAACCCGCGCATCCTGTTCACATCAGTTTCTCCTCTTCATCCTCCCCAGTCAGGTCCGTCATTTAAGAGTTGGACAAAAGGGACAAGTGTCATTTGTGTTGGTCTGGGCCCAGAATTTGATACACTGGAAAGAAAGAAAGACATACCTTAGGTTGATCTGGAAAGATGGAGACGAGGGGAGAGAGTGTGGTTAAGGTTTTCAACAAGTGTATGGAATATTAACTAAGTCAGAAAAGCTCACTAGGGGACCTGAAGGGCTGGTTCACTGGCTTTTACCACCAGAAGAGTTTTCAGAGCAGGTGAACCTGGTTTGTTTTACAGGGAACGCTAAAAACCAGCTCATCATAGTGTGAAGCTGCTTTCTGTTGACTGACTAGGCTTGCTTCTTCTTACAATCCATTTAGGCTGAGATGAGCTTCCATCTCCTAATATGCACTGCCCTCAAATCTTATTCGGAGTTTCCCTTCCTAAGAATTTAGATATAAATTTAGTTTCTACCTCTTAGAAAAACAAAATGAACAAAACAAAATAGTAAAAAGGAAATCATCCCGGGTGCTAAGAGACTTAACTCAGTCTGGTAACATAATAAGAGATAGGAATAACTCGTCAGTTTGTGAAGATAATCTATAACAGTTGAGTCGTCAAACTATTTTATTAATGGAGTTAACGTATTTCATATTCAAGTTCCCTATCCCATTCCTGTCACCTAAGCAAAATCTCTTGGCAATGGTACATCTGAAACAATGTCTAGATCCATACATCTTTTTGTCAATTTTCCAAGACAGCGACTCTTAGCATTCTAATAAGAACTGTTTATCCAGTCCAGTCCCCTACAGGGAATGGGGTAGAAGGAAGTTGGGAGAGCCTAGCTGCCAGTATTCTGAATTCTGCTCATGTTTTAAGCCATGATTTACTGAAAACCTTATGTTTAGATATTAATGATAGCATCAACACTGTAAAAACTCAAGAAATTTAAGGTGATCACAGCTGTCAAAAAGGAAGAGCAAAAGAGGAAGGGCTGCAGCACCCACCTCCTTGTGCAGCACGTGGGTACATGCCATTGGATGCAGCTCGCTGGGCTGGACGAGTTTCTGGCACATTAGACACAGTTTACAGGTGGCTGGAGCCTACACAGCAGAAGAGGGACCGTCAAAAGAGGGAGGAGCCTCTGGGTCTCCTTGCCTTTTATGCCCATGATTCCATCTACAATTTCCATGTAGCAAAAAGATTTTACACCACAGAAAGAAAAGTTCAAATACTGAGTACTTGCATTTTCCCAGCCAGGGCTACCAACAAAACCCAGCTGAGGAGATAATGGTTTCTTCCTGCACTCCACCTATAAATCCACTCCCTCCTCGCCACCCCCCAGCTTCTCCAACATCCCAGTTTTCAAAGAAAAGAGTCTTACATGTGAAGACCTCCCAGGATATGAAACTTGGGCAGAAGGCAAGAACATTGGGGTACTGATTTGGGCCAATGGAGCAGGGTACAGGGCCCGGATCCGACCAAGTGGCTGTGGGCAGAAACGTTGTCAGAGTGAGGCGGGAACATCTGAGTAAAAGGACGTTACCAAAAGGAAATCATTCATTTCTCAGCCCGGCAAAGGAAGAAAGCAGGCCAGATACCCCTGGCTGCAATGCTTCTCACCCCAAATTTTTCTGAAATCTGCCTCTTGCCTCACCATCTCAACAGGTCTGCTGCCGCTGCTAAGTCGCTTCAGTCGTGTCCGACTCTGTGCGACCCCATAGACAGCAGCCCACCAGGCTCCCCCGTCCCTGGGATTCTCCAGGCAAGAACACCCGAGTGGGTTGCCATTTCCTTCACAGGTCTGAGATCTCCCCAAATAGCTTTTCTTACCTGAGTGCTCGCCGCCACCCGCTCATGCTCTGCCAGTCGCGCAGCGACCAGCTGGATCAGCTCCTCCATGGTCAGACCTGCCATGGTCGTGCGTGCTGTCTTGATTTGCTGAAGAATGTTGGTCATCTGGGCCCTAAGAAAGAGAGACGTTGAGGGGGAGAAATTTTGTGCTACCCTCATGGGGAATATCTATGAAACCCTTCCTATTTTAACCCATAAATATTTCTCTGGAAAACACTTTTTAAATTAATCCTTAAAGATACTTACTTATTGCATTGTGGGAACCGAGTCAGCAACTTCTCCAGAATCTTCTCCAGTTTGTCTACTGGTTGGGGCCGAGGAGTTTCAGTAGAAGCCTTAACAGCACCCAAGCCTGGAGGAGGCGGGATGGAGGCGGCAGGGGGCACATGCGGACCATGGGGGCCGACAAGGGAACCCAAGCTGGGGCTATTTCTCCCATGGGAGCCAGGAAGGGGTGGGGAAGGCTGGTTGGGCTGGGAAAGGGCAGGGTTCATGATTGGGAAAGACAAGGACCGGGGATCTGCACTGGGCATAACCATGGGCATTGTGACCTGCCCAATGGAGAAGGGCATTCGAGGAGCCAGAGAGGGATTGGGCTGAAACACCTGAAGCATGAAGTCTGTCTGCAGAAGGGAAGAGGTGGCAGATGAGAGGGAGAGAAAGAAAACAGAAGTTTAGGAAACTGAAATCAATAAGCAACTCTTTCCTGTACCAAATAAGGACATCCAATACTTTCATAAAAACAAGGGAAAGATTCTAGGCCCCGCCACCAACATGAAAAAGTAGACTCGCCAGAGCCAGCGTGCTTACCTCTGATGGGGGTGGAGGCAGGGTGGGGGTAGGGATCTGAGGAAGGCTGCTCAGCTTGGCTCCATTCCTCACGAGCTGGATGTGATTATTAAATTGGTCCTAGGAAAGAGAGAAGAGCAAGCGTTATCCTTTACTGCTGAGCAGAGTAAGGCTCTCTATAAAGAGACCAGCATCCTGTACCAGGAAGATAAGAGGAGTGGTAGAACAGTCCCTAAGGGCAATGCAAGTGGTCCTTCCCTATGGCCAGGAGTGTGCAAGCACAGATGAACTTCAGCTCAATGATCACCCATCACTACACTTACCCGAACATTCTTTTTCATTATCCGAACTCCATTCAGTCTTGTCTCCCACTCCTGTTTGGAACGAACTGTCTCTAGTGTCGGGGAGTAGACCTTTCAAGAAACCAACAGTGATTTACAGAATTAAAGAGAGTCCCATCCCTGATTCTTTCAGATAGCAGAAGAATAGCTAGAGAGAAGGGCCTGCAGAGAAGAGGCTGGAGCAGATACAGGAGAAGGCCATGGTCTTAAGCTGTTTGCCTCACTTTAACTCCAGCATCATGGAAGCCAAGTACTGGAGAAAGAGGACCCACCACAGAGAGAGGGCTCTCATTTGGTTGAAAATGCCATAGAGGTCTCCAGACTTCATGGCAGAAAGAGGACAAATGACTGTATAAGAAACATATCTCCAAAGACATTTGTTAAGCTTGACAGAGTAAGAGATACTGTTTATCCAATTCAAAATAATAAAAGAAAAAGGACAAAACTATAAAACTGTAGAAAGAGAAGAGCCAGAGAGTGTGTAAGTTTAGAATATGGAAAGAGAAATCACTGAACAAAATACTGTCACACAAAGATGATTTGCCGTGAAGACAGAATACATGCCAGACTAGCTGGCCTAGGGTTTCAAAGCCCTAAAAAGAAATTCCCCCAAACACAAAACTGCAGGGCCATTAAAACCCTAGAAACATTAGGTACTTACTTGAGGTAAGTAAGGTGTAGCTCTGCCTCTTTTTCTGCTTCTTCTAGTTTCAATACCAGCAACTCTTTCCGACTCTCTAATGATAAGATCTAAGGAAATCACACACGTGCGCGCACGCGCACACACACACACACACACACACACACACACACACACACACACACACACGCTTTATTAATTTTAAACACACAAAGCTACCCCTAGATAGTTAAAACAATGTTCAATGGCCCTATGCTAGGATACTTATATGGCTTAGTGTATAACACCATATTAAAAGTATGTACCACCTGGAAGCCCCAAATCCAGACCTTCAACACAGTGGCTCTTCTCACCTCTGCCTTCCAGGCCCGTTCTGTCTCTTCCATAATGTTCCGATTTATTTCACCATCTTGATTCTTAAGTCTATCCAGTTCCATTTCCCACACTTCTCTGTAAGATAAGGAACAAATGGAAATGTGAACATTTCTGCTTTCAAATGTAGGGTGTTCATACAATTTCAGACCACTTTAAACATTATTTGTATTTATCTATAGTTAACACTTAGACTGATAAAGTCAACTCGTGTAATAGGTGCAACTAGGAGGGCATACTCTTCCTTAATCTATACGTGTTGTCCTCCCCAAATAAACTTCCTGCCACAGGAAGAATTCTCTGATAGTTAGACAAAGGTTTATAGTTAGATGTATTCTCCTAATATAGCTAATATTCCGCAAGTGAAAAAATATATGAAGAGTCAGAATCCTATTACCATAATAATATGTGGAATATGTTATGGGGTCAATCAAGGATCCATTTAGCCTACTAGATAGTCTTTGACAACAGGATAACTGTAGGAAAACATGTCAGCTGCCTTCTGTGAATGACATTATTCTGAAAGATTATAAGTGTTCATCCAATACCTCTAACTTTCACTAAGTCATTTGTCAACTACGGTAACACTTATATTAGAAAAAGTCTCTTACTATGTCAGTGGAGAGCATCCCACAAATTCACACACAAAAATCTTTTCCTTTGGGCATGTGGCAACATTATCTCATTGGGATCCAGTAAGACAAAAAGAAAGACTAGCAACCACAACAAAAATGGTTAAGGAATTCTTAAACAGTCATAAAAAGTGGTCAGCCTTATCATATGTTCACTAGCCTGTAAGATATGTATCTGATTTCACTTCATTAGGAGGTACTAGCTGCAACCCCGGAGAAAAAAATGGCAACCCACTCCAGTAGTCTTGCCTAGAGAATCCCAGGGACGGGGGAGCCTAGTGGGCTGCCGTCTATGGGGTCGCACAGAGTCGGACACGACTGAAGAGACTTAGCAGCAGCAGCAGCAGCAGCAGCTGCAACCCATGCTAGGAAAAAAAAAATCAGTTGGCCATAATAGATGGTCAAAAAAATTCCTTGGTAGAACAGAAACCAGTGAGTATGTTTTAACTCTTTAAATGCTTGGTTTAATTTCTCTCAAGTCCCATGCTGCTGTTATTTTGCATAACCAGTTTAAGGAATCAATGGTTCAGATATATAAATCCTACCAGATCATACAAGTCTGACTTGCTGCAGGTCCCAAGATGTTTTCATTTTGCATAATTTAAATTTTTAATTTTGCTTTTGGTCATGTAAATAATACAGATTATAAAAAGTTAAGAAAATATAAAACAGAGGCTACTGATTCAGAAAGACAACATGTACCCCAAAGTTCAGAGCAGCACTATTTACAATAGCCAAGACATTGATGCAACCTAAGTGTCCTCCACTGACGGATGGATAAAGAAAATATGGTTTATATATCCAAAGGATATTAGTCAGTCATAAAAGAGAATGAAATAATGTTATTTGCAGCAACATGGATGGACCTAGAGGTTATCATACTAAGTGAAGTAAGTCAGACAGAGAAATGATACCACTTATATGTGGAATCTAAAAAAATAATAAAAGTGAACTTATTTACAAAACAGAAACAGACTCACAGAGACAGAAAACTTACGGTTATCAAAGGGGAAAGGGGAGGGGCTGATACATTAGGAGCCTAAGATTAACAGGTACATACTACTTTATACAAAATAGATAAACAACAAGGTCCTATTGTATAGCAAAGGGACCTGTATTCAATATCTTATAATCATCTATAATGGAAAAGAATCTGAAAAGAATACACATATATATATGTAAATCTGAATCACTTTGCTGTATACCAGAAACTAACACATTATAAATCAACTATACTTCAGTTAAAAAGCACAGTCTCACAGACTTCACGAACGAGCTTATAGTTATCTGGGGGAAGGGATAGTTAGGGAGTTTGGGATGAACTGTACACACTGCTACATTTAAAACGGATAACCAACAAGAACCCACTGTATAGCATAGGGAATTCTGCTCTATGTTATGTGCTAGCCTGGATGGGAGGGAGTTTGGGGAAGAATAGATATATGTAGATGTATGACTGAGTCCCTTTGCTATTCACTGGAAACTATCATAACATTGTTTGTTAATTGGCTATATCCCAATACAAAATAAAAAGTTAAAAAAAAAAAGAGAGATGTCTAATACAGATGGCCCAACTCTTCTACTTACTGCTTGAATGACCCTTGATAAGTTAATCTTTCTAGGGCTCAGTTTCTTCATCTGAAAAATGAGTAGAATCTACGTCATAGGACGATGGGAGAGTTCACTGAGGAAACACACATGAAGAATTTAACAGGGTGCTTAGCACATGGAAACACCCAACAAATTGCTCTACAACTGCAACTGCTCTACTCACAAAAAAATCACTATTATACGTCTTTCCAGTCTTTTAAAATAAATATTTGTGTGCATATATATATATATGTATTTTAGTTGCTAAGTCATGTCTGACTCTTGCAACCTCATGGACTGTAGCCCACCAGAATCCTCTGCCCCTGGGATTTCCCAGGCAAGAATACCTGAGTGGGTTGCCATTTACTTCTCCAGAGGATCTTCCTGATTCAGAGACAGAATCCATATCTCCTGCACTGGCAGGTGGATTCTTTACTGCTAAGCCACCAGGGAAGCTCATATATATAGATATGTAACATATAAACCCATTATATATTTTTTCAAACAAAACCTGTGATTTTATGTTACTTTTTCATTCTAATATATTTTTCCATATCATTAAAATATTCCTCAAAAATGTGATTTTAAAATAACTATCCATTATACATATATCTCGTTATTTATTTAGGTATTCTCTCAAGTTATTTTTTAATTTCACAATTATAAATATTATAATGAGCATCTGTACATGTGTACTAACATAGGTTGATGATAAAAGTAATATATTTAGATTTGAGAGGGAGTTTCTTATAGCAGTTAAGAGCATAGCTCACAGCTCAAACCCAGACCCTATTACTATCTATTCAACCTCTGGCAAGCTACTTAATCTTTCTGTGTCTTATTTTCCTTGAGTAAAATGGAGACAATAAAATCATCTACCTTCCACATAGGGCTATTATGCAGATTAAATGAGTTAATACATGTAAAACAGAACAGTTTCTGACATATAGTAAGAACTTAATAAATGTTAGTTATCATTTGGATGTTAGAACATCTTCCTTCACAGAAACTAAAATATATGAATACATATTTTCCACCACAAGTGGAGAGAAGCAGATGCTAAGTGTCTTGTAAAGTAACATAGAGACAGAACTAAAAATTAAGATCTTGAGTCCTCAGCCCAAATACCCTCCTTTCAGAATATATTATACTCCAAACAAGGCAAAAGGAAACAAAACAAATACTGGTGGATAAGGTTAATATAGACAGGAGTTAGTCGTCCTGAATTTGAGGTAGGTTATGATGTCCTTTTCTCTGAACTGAAGCTGTTGAGGTGGCCAAGAAGTTCATTCAAGTTTTTCCATACAATCGTACAGAAAAACCTAAACAAACTTTCTGGCCAATCCACTAATACAAACCAATATAGAATGTATGAGTCAGACAAAAACAGAAAAAAACTTTACCCTGAGGTGTAATGCAAACTTGTTTATGAGACTAGAATCCTTACGTGATTTAATTTAACTCAACATCTGCTAAGCAGCCTACAAATTGCTGCTGCTGCTGCTAAGTCACTTCAGTTGTGTCTGACTCTGTGCGACCCCATAGACGGTAGCCCACCAGGCTCCCCCATTCCTGGGATTCTCCAGGCAAGAACACTGGAGTGGGTTGCCATTTCCTTCTCCAATGCATGAAAGCGAAAAGTGAAAGTGAAGTCGCTCAGTCATGCCCGACTCTTAGTGACCCCATGGACTACAGCCCACCAGGCTCCTCTGTCCATGGGATTTTCCAGGCAAGAGTAGTGGAGTGGGGTGCCATCGCCTTCTCCGACAAAGTGCTAGGAAAGCGAAAAAAAAAATGAGTTATGTGTGACTCTGAGACCCCATGAATTTCTGCTAAAAGCTGGGGATAAAAGGATGCCTAGTTCCTTCCCTTAAGCAGCTCACAATTCAGTAATCATCCAAGTGAACAAAAGGAACAGGAAATTCTGGACAGATCAAATAGCATGTGCAAAGGCCAAAGAGAACGAGAGCACCAAGCTGAGGAAAGAGTCCAGGTAGGCAAGGAGTATATAAGTAAGTAGTCCAGGCTGGGATACAGATGAGTGTCACTGGCATAGAGATGGCAGTATGAGCCCTAAGTAAGGAAGAAATAACCTGGAACATCAGTTTGAAAAACACAGTTCACAGTCCCCAAAACCCTTTGAGGGCCTGGTCTATGAAGCAAAATTAATTCCATGACAACACTACATCTATTTGCTTTTTCCACTCTCATTCTTTCATGAGTCTACAGTGGAGCTTTCCTGATGCTACACGGCATGTAATGATATCATCACTCTAGTGGCTAGTGGAGTATATGGAGTTTCTGTAGTCTAATGTTTTCTAGTATTTTCTAAGGTAGTAGGCTTAGGATATAATTCAAGTTTTTTTCCTCCTTAGTACTTCTGTTTGGGCTCTTATAATTATCTTCGGTTACACTTGGTGTAATCTATTATCCAATAAATCATTACTGCAAAATTTCAAAGTTCTCCACAAATCAGGTAGAAACAAGTACTTTTTGTTATTCTGCTTTGCAATAATACTTTTATATTTGGGAGAAACCCTTAATTTTTCAGTTCAGTTCAGTTGCTCAGTTGTGTCCAACTCTTTGCAACCCCAAGGACTGCAGCACTCCATCACCAGCTCCAGGAGCCTCCTCAAACTCCTATCCAATGAGTCAGTGAAGCCATCCAACCATCTCATCCTCTGTCATCCCCTTAACTTCCTCCCTTCAATCTTTCCCAGCATCAGGGTCTTTTCGAATGAGCCACTTATTCGCATCAGATGGCCAAGTATTGGAGCTTTAGCTTCAGCATCGGTCCTCCCAATGAATATTCAGGACTGATTTCCTTTAGGATGGACTGGTTGGATCTCCTTGCAGTCCATGGGACTCTCAAGAGTCTTCTCCAACACCACAGTTCAAAAGCATCAATTCTTCGGTGCTCAGCTTTCTTTATGGTCCAATTCTCACATCCATACGTGACTACTGGAAAAACCATAGCTTTGACTATACGGATCTTTATTGGCGAAGTAATGTCTCTACTTTTTAATCCACTGTCTAGGTTTGTCATAGCTTTTCTTCCAAGAAGCAAGCATCTTTTAATTTCATGGCTGCAGTCACCATCTGCAGTGATTTTGGAGCCCCCAAAATAGTCTGTCACTGTTTCCATCATTTCTCCATGTATTTACCATGAAGTAATGGGACCAGATGCCATGATCTTAGCTTTCTGATTGTTGAGTTTTAAGCAGCTTTTTCACTCTCATTTTCATCAAGAGGCTCTTTAGTTCCTCTTTGCTTTCTGCCATAAGTGAGTGAAAGTAGCTCAGTCGTGACCGACTTCATGGACTGTATAGTCCATGGAATTCTCCAGGCCAGAATACTGGAGTGGGTGGCCTTTACCTTTTCCAGGGGATCTTCCCAACCCAGGGATCGAACCTAGGTCTCCCACACTGCAGGCGCATTCTTTACCAGCTGAGCCACAAGGGAAGCCCAAGAATTCTGGAGTGGGTAGCCTATCCCTTCTCCAGCGGATATCTTGACCCAGGAATTGAACCAGGGTCTCCTGCATTGCAGGCGGATTCTTTACCAACTGAGCTATCAGGAAAGCTCTTCTGTCATAAGGGTGGCAGAAATTTTTAAATTATACCTAATGTGTATTATTTTAGAATTTATTTTTCTAAAATAAAAGAAAATTTATTTGTAATTTTTCACTTATTTTTAAGAATAAATCATTGACTCTGGAATTCCCTGGCAATCCACTGATTAGGACTCTGCACTTTGACTGCTGAGGGCATAGCTTCAATCCCTGGTTGGGGAACTAAGATTCTGCAAGCTGCCTGGTACAGCCGAAAATTTAAAAAAAAAAAAAAAAAAAGGACTCAAAACAGGGAGATTAGAAAACTTACTTTCTCAACCCACAGCTGCAATACATACATTCAAAGATTGCTAAAATAGATGTAACTGGCCTAGAGTCTCTGACTCATGGAAAGGAAGAATCTACTCCAAAAAAAACAAAAAACAAAAAACTGTGCAAAATTATATGTAAGACACTATAAGAGCCATTTTCTTTCTCTTGACTTTATAGATGTTAATAATTTAGCTAACTGTATCTTAAGCAACAGAACATTTTAAAATTATATTATGCCAGTTAAGTTACAGTGACATTTGAGATCAATCATTCAGAATTTAAAGTAGTTGAATATTTTAAATGCAGATGTGATGAATCTTTACAATTCTTAAAGATTGTTAACACCTTTCAATCTAGAAATGAAAAAGCCATTGAACTATCTTAGAATAAGTGACTGAACTTCCTTAACTGGAGAAGCACAACTTGGTACAGCTGACACTGCTATATGCCTTCTGAATGAAGTCAGTAAAATAAATGATGGCAGTGCCCCTCTTTTAATGATATACTTTCAATTCATCAATTGCAAATGTGAAGACTCGATTACTATCTCATCTGCAGATCTAGAATTTTACTTTACAAACAGATGAAGCCATAGACAAGATGAGACCTGCCATTTTGTTTATATTCATCTAGCACTGGCACCAGTTAATCACTGACAGTGATGTTGTGTATGAATTCTTGGTAACAAACACAAGTGGTGCTGACATAATCCAAGATGAATATAACTATTTTGAATCTCATGGTTTATCTTAGAACAACTGTGCAGATACTTACTTTGCACTTACTAGTATGAAAATTACAGTGGATACAAACATTGGCACCACATACAAACGAAATCAGTGGCATCAAATTACACTACTAGTCACTGTATTCTTTGCTGCCACACATGTAGCTGGGGGAGGGGCAGTTTTACTTCAGGATGCCTTGACAAAGCCATCAAAAGTAATAATTTTATTAAATCTCAACCTTAAACACATATATTTTTAACATTCTGTTTATGAAATGCTCCATGCCAAAATACTACAGTTGTCTTGAGGAAAAGCACACGTGAGCCTGTTTGAGTTGAACCAGCCTCTTTTTTCATGTAAAATCATTTTTCTTCAAAGAACAGCTGACATGCTCTTGAAAATGAAAAACTCTTGTTATTTTAAAGGAAACAACTGACAGTGTTTGTTGCCAACAATAACATTTGAGCTTTCAGGCAAAATTTAAAATTTTTGGAAAGTCTACATGGGCCACTGGGAGCTTGAAGACTTCCATTACTTATTCTGATGAGATCAAAAGTGACATAAGCAAATGTGATTCTTTAAATACTGTATAATAAAATGTATTAATACTTGGAAGAGCTGCATAACTTTGAACCAGTAGTTTCTAAACTATCAATGTATTTTTCACCCGTTCAACTGTAGGACCCACCTGGAACCCCAGAGTTGGTATAAAGATTATTTTCAGCTGAAGACATTTAAGGTTCAACAGATGCAGAAAAAAGCCTCCTCAGAGCTTTCTCTAGCTAACAGCAGCAACTTCTGGGAAACAAGGCTGTCATAAATTCCTCTTCAAGGCAGATCTACTCCCAGAAGAAAGAATGCAAATAAAATCTACCCAAATCCCTTCTCTGGTGGAATTTCATGGCCCTGAAGGAGATGGAAAAACCATTCATACCTATATACATATTATCACAAATTTAGAACTACCACTTGTTCTCCTGAAAACTCATTTATCTTTCCCCACTTTTAAGAAGTCTTTTGTTTTCCCATAAGCCCCAGATTCTAATCATTCCTTTGAGCTACTCATCACTGAGTTCTTCCACTGTATTCATGCTGCATGTATAAACTGGGTTTTTTCCTCCTGTTACTCTGTCTTTTGTCAATTTAATTCACAGTCCTCAGAAACTGAACCTACTAAGGTAGAAGGAAAAGGTTTTCCTCCCCAAGTCAAAATAGTTAAAGATCCATTGAAAGTGCAAGTAAAGACAGTGAATTTTAATGTAACAGTACAAAATCACTGATGTGCTTTCAGATTCCACAATGCAATGAAACTGTAAGAAACTATCAGCTACTGAGCTGTGGAGCACTATCAAAGAAGAATAGCCACAATTATCTAAAAGGCTATTGGGACTTTCCTGATGGTCCACTGGTTAAGACTCTGCACTCTGGTCCAGGTTTGATTCTGGTCGGGGAACTAGATCCAACATACCACAACTAAAAAAAAAAAGATCCTGCATGCATCAACTAAAAAGAAAAACACCACATGCTGCAATGAAGATCCCATGTGCTATCTAGTGCAAGAAAATAAATAAATAAAAATAAACATTAAAAAAACTATTACAATACCCCTTGCTTTTCCAACTGCACACCTGTGTATCACCAGACTTTCTTCCAGTACTTTAACCAAAACAACATATTGCAATAGAGAAGTAGATAGGATTAAAGAGGCTTACAAAAATATAAACAATGTCATTCTTCTAACTAAATTGATATTTGCTTTTGGGTTAGGCATAGATTTCTTGGAACACAAAACACAGAAACCACAAAAGAAAAGAAAAAAAGGTAACCTGGACTTCATCAAAATTTAAGCTTTTGGAAATAAAAGGAATCCAAATTGGAAAGGAAAGAGGTAAAACTGTCACTGTTGGCTGATAACAAGACACCATACATAGAAAAGGCTTCCCTGGTGGCTCAGATGGTAAAGCATCTGCCTGCAATGCAGGAGACCCAGGTTTGATCCCTGGGTTAGGAAGACCTCCTGGAAGGAAATGGCAACCCACTCCAGTACCCTTGCCTGGAAAATCCCATGGACAGAGGAGCCTGGTAGGCTACAGTCCATGGGGTCACAAAGAGTTAGACACACTCACTCACTCACTCATACACAGAAAATCCTAAGGACACCTCCAAAAACTACTAGAGCTCATCAATGAATTTGGTAAAGTTGCAGGATACAAAATTAATACATAGAAATCTGTTGTGTTTTTATACACTAACAAGGAACTATCAGAAAGAGAAATTAAGGAAACAATCCCATTTATTACCATTAAATCAAAAAGCTAAAATACCTAGGAACAGGCCTATCTGCAGAGGTAAAAGACCTGTACTCTGAAAACGATAAAACACTGATGAAAGAAACTGAAGACAACAAAGATGGAAAGATATACCGTGTTCTTAGACAGGAAGAATCAGTATTGTTAAAAATGACCATGATATCCAAGGCAATCTATAGATTCAGTGTAATCTCTATCAAAATGGCTAAAGGCATTTTTCACAGAAGGACAAAAATTTTTAATTTCTATTGAAAATCAAAAGACATCAAATAGCCAAAACAATCTTGAGAAAGAAAGTTAGACCTGGAGGAATCACGCTACCTGACCTCAGATTATACTGCAAAGCTACAGTAATTAAAATATTAAGGCACTGGCACAAAAACAGACACATAGATCAATAGGATGGAGAGCCCACAAATAAACTCAGGCACCTATGGCCAATTAATCAAAAAAGAAGGCAAGAATATACAGTTAAGAAGACAGTCTCTTCAATAAGTGGTGCTGGGAAAACTAGAAAGCTACATGTAAAAAAATGAAATAAGAACTTTCTCTAACACCATATACACAAAAATCAACTCAAAATGGATTAGAGACCTAAATGTAAGACTCGATACTATAAAACTCCTGGAGGAAAACATAGGCAGAACACTCTATGACATAAATTGCAGGAATATTTATCTGGATCCATCTACTAAGTAAAGGAAATAAAAGTAGAAACAAACAAATGGGACCTAATTAAATTTAAAAGCTTCTGCACAGCAAAGGAAAGCACCAACAAAATGAAAAGATAATCTACTGAAAGAAGAAAATATCTGCAAATGATATAATTGATAAAGGATTAATATATCCAACACACATAAATAGCTCATACAACTCAACATCAAAACAAACTGATTAAAAGATGGTCAAAAGAATGGACTATTTTCCTAAAAGAAAATGCATATGGCCAACAGACACATAGAAAGATGTTCAACACTGTTAATCATAAGAGAAATGCAAATCAAAACCACAGTGAGATATTACTTTACACCCGTGAGAATGGCTATCATTGAAAAGAACACAAATAATGGGATGTGGAGAAAAGGAAACTCTCATACACTGTTGGTGGGAATGTAAATTAGTGCAGCCACTGTGGGAAACAGTATAGAAATTTCTCAAAAAACTAAAAACACAACTATCATATGGTCTAACAATTCCACTTCTGTGCATATAACCAAAAACAAAACAAAACCAGAAGACGCCTACAAATTCAAAAAGATTTGTGCACCTCAATGTTCAAAGCAGCATTATTTACAGCTGCCAAGATATGGAAGCAACCTGTGTCCCCTGACAGATGAATGGATAGAGAAGATGTGGTACATATATACAATGAATACATTCAGCCATAAAGAAGAAAGAAATGTTGCCAGCCATAAAGAAGAAAGAAATGTTGCCATTTGAAACAACATGTATGGACCTGGGAGGCACTATGCTAAGTGAAATAAGTCAGAGACAAATACTGTACAATACGTGGAATCTAAAAAATACAACAAGCTAATGAATATAACAAAGTTAGAAGACTCACAGATATAGGGAACAAACTAGCGGTTACCAGTGGGGGGTGGCAATACAAGGGTGTGGAAGTGAGAGATACGACTACTGAGTGTAAGCTAAGCTAGGAGGATGTATAAACAACACAAGGAATACAGACAATATTTTATACTAAGTGTAAATGAAGGAAAATTATATAAAAATAATTATTTTCTAAAATTAAACGTTTGCATTTCAAAATATACTGTTACAAAATGCAAAGAAAGGCAAGTTATATACTGGGAGAAAATATTTGCGAAACACAGGTAAAAGGACTTGTACTAAGAA
This sequence comes from Nanger dama, assembly GCA_917880005.1. NCBI lineage: Eukaryota > Metazoa > Chordata > Mammalia > Artiodactyla > Bovidae > Nanger > Nanger dama. The sequence goes on along the minus strand of CAKJTW010000014.1, from coordinate 28,201,150 downwards.
TTCTCAATAAGAAAACATGTCTTTTGGGGTATTTTTTAGAAAACATGTTTTTAAATGGGTAAAATATTCAAACACTTCTCCAAAAAGAACAACAAATGGCAGATACGGACATGAAAAGATGTTCACATCAATAGTCATTAGGAAAATGCAAAATAAAACCACAAGATACTATTAAACACTTATCAGAATGGCTAAAACTAAAAAGACTGATAACACCAAGTACTGGTGAGGATATGGAGTAACCAAAACACTTATGCATTGCTGGTGGGCATGCAAAACAGTAAAGCAACTTTGGAAAACCGTTTGCCAGTTTCTTATAGAGTCAAGCCAACATAAGGTCCAGCAATCCCACTCCTAACTATTTACTCAAGAGAAAACATGTTCACATAAAGACTTGCACTTGAGTATTCAGAGCAGGTTTTTTTTCAACTTTTTTTTGGCCACAATATATGGCATGCCTCTTGATGAAAGTAAAGAGGGGGAGCGAAATAGTTGGCTTAAAGCTCAACATTCAGAAAACGAAGATCATGGCATCCGGTCCCATCACTCCATGGGAAATCGATGGGGAAACAGTGGAAACAGTGTCAGACTTTATTTCTGGGGGCTCCAAAATCACTGCAGATGGTGACTGCAGCCATGAAATTAAAAGACGCTTACTCCTTGGAAGAAAAGTTATGACCAACCTAGATAGCATATTCAAAAGCAGAGACATTATTTTGCTGACTAAGGTCCGACTAGTCAAGGCTATGGTTTTTCCAGTGGTCATGTATGGATGTGAGAGTTGGACTGGGAAGAAGGCTGAGCACCGAAGAATTGATGCTTTTGAACTGTGGTGTTGGAGAAGACTCTTGAGAGTCCCTTGGACTGCAAGGAGATCCAACCAGTCCATTCTGAAGGAGATCAACCCTGGGATTTCTTTGGAAGGAATGATGCTAAACCTGAAACTCCAGTACTCTGGCCACCTCATGCCAAGAGTTGACTCATTGGAAAAGACTCTGATGCTGGGAACAATTGGGGGCAGGAGGAGAAGGGGACGACAGAGGATGAGATGGCTGGATGGCATCACTGACTCAGTGGACGTGAGTCTGAGTGAACTCCAGGAGATGGTGATAGACAGGGAGGCCTGGTGTGCTGCAATTCATGGGGTCGTAAAGAGTCAGACATGACTGAGCGACTGAACTGAACTCAATAGGAACTAATACTTCTCTTTCTCTAGGGTCTCTAAAATTCAGAATCAGGCAGATCCATCTCTTCTGACCCTAAACATGGTCCTAATGTAATTGTTTGAGAAAACTGGATTCCAAAGATTACTGTTGGGGAATTGTTAAGACTTTTTTTAAATGAGGACCATTTTTAAAGTCTTTATTGAATTTGTTACAATATTGCTTCTGTTTATATTTTTGCGTGTTTTGGCTGAGAGGTATGTGGGATCTTAGCTCACCAACCAGGGAATGAACTTGTACCTGCTGCAATGGAAAGTGAAGTCTTAACCACTGGACCATCAGGGAAGTCCTCAGTGGGGTATTTTTGAAGTATGTTCATATGTCATTGGAGATCAAAGAAATCCAGTTAAAAAAATTGTGGCAAGACTGCTTGACATGATAACTGTGGATTAACCAGAATTCTTTCTGAAAGGACCATCTTGAAGATTATGATCCAAACACTGGAGGAACTAAGGTGACTGGCAGTGGATGGAATCAGAATATGTGAAATTTCTTTAAAACTTACTGACTTACCAATCCTGCCTCAGAACACCCCTCCTTTCTCTTTTTCTTCCACTGAGATCAGGCCCTCATTTTATCTTTTCAAAACTCTGTCTTCCTGACATAAATTTATCTTTACTTTGGCATATCTAACTTAATGAAGCCACAAATGTCCCTCAAAAAATTAAATCTGTAGAGCTTCCACTTCCAGTAAGGGTAGTTGTTTTGTTGTTCAGTTGCTAAGTTGTGTCCAATTTTTGTGACCTCATGGACTGCAGCACACCAGGCTTCCCGGTCCTTTACTATCTCCTGGAGTTTGCTCAAACTCATGTCCACTGAGTTGGTGATGCCACCCAACCATCTCATCCTCTGTTGTCCCTTTTCTTCTTGCCCTCAATCTTTCCCAACATCAGAGTCTTCTCCAATGAGCTGGCTCTTCACATCAGGTGGCCCAAGTATTGGAACTTCAGCTTCAGCATCAGTCCTTCCAACCCATTACTCAGGGTTGATTTCCTTTAGGATTGATTGGTGTGATCTCCTTGCTGTCCAAGGGACTCTCAAGAGTCTTCTCCAACACCACAGTTCAAAAGCATCAATTCTTCTGCCCTCAGCCTTCTTTATGGTCCAATTCCCACATCCGTACCACGACTACCGGAAAAACTATAGCTTTGACTAGACAGATCTTTTTCGGCAGTGATGTGTCTGCTTTGTAATATGCTATCTAGTTTTGTCATAGCTTTTCTTCCAAGTAGAAGTGTCTTTTAATTTCCTGGCTGCAGTTACTATCCACAGTGATTTTGGAGCCCAAGAAAATAAAATCTGTCACCGTTTTTACTTTTTTTCCCATCTATTTGCAATGAAGTGATAGGACCACATGCCATGATCTTAGTTTTGGGAATGCTGAATTTTAAGCCAGCTTTTTCACTCTCCTCTTTCACCCTTATCAAGAGACTCTTTAATTCCTCTTCACTTTCTGCCATTAGAGTGGTATTATCTGCATATCTGAGATTGTTGATACTTCTCCCAGCAATCTTGATTCCAGCTTGGGATGCATTCAGCCTGTCAGAGTTGCTCCTAATAGATCAACGATTTCTGCAGACAAAAAACTATAAGTTCTACACAAAATGTAAAAAGCACTAAAGAACAAACAAAAACCAGAAGACCTGGCAACTGTAAGAAGTGAACATCATTGTTGTCTTCTGTTTTTTATGGCTAATCATCATTCATCTAAGGACAAACCACAGATAGATCTGTGATGACAACTAAAACTGAGATAGAAATTTTGAAGCCTTACTAGTTCAAGAACAAAAAGGATAAAACTGGGAGCTACCATAACAGCTGGAAAGTGAAGGAGAAATCCCCAAAAGATAAAAGCCATGGACAGGGAAGCCCCATTTCTGCACATAAATTGATTTAACCTCTGGATGATCCCTGAACCATCCACGCACAGAGGAAACTCCAAGGAACTCATCTTCAGATACATGAACTGAACAGAAACCACAGCTGCTGCCTACCAAGCAGGTATGTATGATGTTTAAGCCTAGAAAATAGCCTGATGAGATAAATTTTTTAAAAATAAACAAAAGATTTTATGGAAGAATACAATAGAATCAAGAGTTTCTGCAACGTATTATTCACATATTCAGGATTCAACCCTCAATTACCAATATAAGAAAAGGGAAACATGATCCATACTCAAAAGTAGGGTCTGCACATTATGGTCTGTAGATCGAACTCTGGCTGCTACCTGGTTTTGTAAATAAAGTTTTATTGGAACACAGCCATACTCATTTTGTTTACATATTGTCTATGGCTGCTTTCATGCTTCAACAGCAGAATTGAGTAGTTGTGACAGAGACTGTGTGTCTGCAAAACTTCAAATATTTACTATATGTTGCCAATCCCTTCCCTCCACCCTGAGCTATTGACAACCAGTGATCTGCTTTCTCTCACTATAGTTTTGTCTGTTCTAGAACTTCATGTAAACAGAATCACACATGCATACCTTCTGTGTCTGGTTTCTCATTTAGAATAATACTTTGATTCTGACTCTCGGTCAAGAAAAATGAGCAATCAATGGAAAGGACTCCAAGGAGACCAAGATGCTAGAATTAGCTGGCAAAGTTTTAAAGCACTTATTTTAACTATGCAGAGAACATAAAGAAAAATATGCTCAAAAGGAGTGAATACATAAGAAAAGTTTTACGGAGAAAGAGATACTATTAAAAAAAAAAAAAGAACTAAATGGAAATGAAAGAACTGAAAAATATAAAATTCAATGCATGGGCTTAACAGCAGACTGGAAACTGGAAATGACATAATAAAAAGTAGGATTTCTCAGGCACTCCAGTGGCTGCTGCTGCTGCTGCTGCTGCTACTAACTCGCTTCAGTCGTGTCCGACTCTGTGCGACCCCATAGACAGCAGCCCACCAGGCTCCGCCGTCCCTGGGATTCTCCAGGCAAGAACACTGGAGTGGGTTGCCATTTCCTTCTCCAATGCATGAAAGTGAAAAGTGAAAGTGAAGTCACTCAGTTGTGTCTGCCTCTTAGCGACCCCATGGACTGCAGCCCACCAGGCTCTTCCGTCCATGGGATTTTCCAGGCAGACTCAGCAATTCCAATGCAAGAGGCACAGGTCTGATTCCTGGTCAAGGAACTAAGATCTCACATGCTGTGTGGCATGGCCAAAAAACCCAGTAAATTTGAAGATATATAAATGGAAATTATCCAATATGATGAACAATAAAAAAGAACTAGAAAGAAATAAGAACCTCCATAAGCTACAGGACAATATCAAAAGTTCTAACACATTAAAGTGGAGTCCCAGAAGCCATGGAGGGAATGAGGCAGGAAAAATATTTGAAAATTATGTCAAAATTTCACAAATATGGTAAAAGATATAACTTTATAGAATAAACAGATGAGAAAACTTGAAACAGGAATAAAAGGAAGAAAGCCATACCTGGGATAATCAAAGTCAAGCTGCTGAAAACCAAACATAAAATATTGAAAGAAACCATAGGAAAAAAATGACACAATACACAGAAGAAACAAAACAACCATTACTGAGTTCTCATCAAAATAACAGAAGAGGGTGGGATAAATTGACAGACTGCATTTAAACATATATATTCAGTTCAGTTCAGTTCAGTCACTCAGTCGTGTCCAACTCTTTGCGACCCCATGAATCGCAGCACGCCAGGCCTCCCCTGTCCATCACCAACTCCCAGAGTCCACTCAGACTCGCGTACATCGAGTCCGTGATGCCATCCAGCCATCTCATCCTCTGTCGTCCCCTTCTCCTCCTGCCCCCAATCCCTCCCAGCATCAGGGTCTTTTCCAATGAGTCAACTCTTCGCATGAAGTGGCCAGAGTACTGGTTTCAGCTTTAGCATCATTCCTTCCAAAGAAATCCTAGGGTTGATCTCCTTCAGAATGGACTGGTTGGGTCTCCTTGCAGTCCAAGGGACTCTCAAGAGTCTTCTCCATCACCACAGTTCAAAAGCATCAATTCTTTGGTGCTCAGCCTTCTTCCCAGTACAACTCTCACATCCATACATGACCACTGGAAAAACCATAGCCTTGACTAGACAGACCTTCATCAGCTAAGTAATGTCTCTGCTTTTGAATATGCTATCTAGGTTGGTCATAACTTCTCTTCCAAGGAGTAAGCGTCTTTTAATTTCATGGCTGCAATCACCATCTGCAGTGATTTTGGAGCCCAAAAAGTAAAGTCTGACACTGTTTCCACTGTTTCCCCATCTATTTGCCATGAAGTGATGGGACCGGATGCCACGATCTTCGTTTTCTGAATGTTGAGCTTTAAGCCAACTTTTTCACTCTCCTCTTTTACTTTCATCAAGAGGCTTTTGAGTTCCTCTTCACTTTCTGCCCTAAGGGTGGTGTCATCTGCATATCTGAGGTGATTGATATTTCTCCCAGCAATCTTGATTCCAGCCTGTGCTTCTTCCAGTACATATACATTGCCACATGTAAAACTGATAGCTAGCGGAAAGTTGCTGTGTAACACAGGGAGCTTAACTTGGTGCTCTGTGACAACCTAGAAGGGTGGGATGGGGGAGGGCTGTGGGATGGAGGTTCAGGAGAAGGGGACATATGTATACTTATAGCTAATTCACATTGTTCTATGGCAGAAACCAACACAATATTGTAAAGCAATTATCCTCCAATTAAAAATTTTTTTAATTATACGAGACAGTTAATATTAAAACAACATTTTCAACTGAATAAACAAATTGCTAGATATTCACACAATGGACTATATTCAGTATTAAAAAGAAATGAACACCTATATCTATTTTTAAAATTGATTTAATAATTAATAACCTTGTAAAACAGAAAATACCAGGCCTAGATGGGTTCACTGGTGAATTCTACTACATATTTAAAGAAAATATTAAACCAATTCTCTGCAATCTTACCCTAATACCAGACAAAAATAATAGAAGAAAATAACTACAGACCAACATCTCTCCTGAGCAGAAACACAAAAATCCTCAACAAAATACTAGTAAATCAAAAATTAAAGAAAGTATAAAAAGGATTTTAACCAAGTGGGATTTATCCCAGGTATGTAGCCTAGTTCAACATTAAAAAAATCAACTAAAATTATCCATCATATCAAAAGACTAAAAAAGAATCAAATGATCATGTCAATATATGCAGAAAAAGCATTTGACAAAATCCAGCACCCGTTAATGATAAAAACTCAGTAAACTAGGAACAGTGAGAACTCTCAACTTGGCAAAGATTATCTACAAACAACCTAAGACCATACTCAAGAGTGAGAAACTGGAAGCTTTTCTAAGATCGGGTACAAGCTAAAGATGTCCCCTTTCACCATCTCTTTTCAATATTATACTAGAAGTTCTTGCTAATAAACCAAGGAAAGGAAACCAAAGGTATACAAATTGGAAAGTAAGACATAAAACTGTCATTGTTTGCACATGATGTGATCGTCTATGCAGAAAATGAAAAAGAACAGACCAAAAAAAAAAAAAAGAAAGAAACCCTTGAACTAATAGGTGGTTAAAGCAAAGTTGCAGGTCATGAAGTTAATATACAAAAATCAGTTGCTTTTCTAAATGTTAACAGTGAACATCTGAAATTAAAAACACAATATCGTTTATATTACATACATTTAGGCATAAATCTAACAAAATATGTATAAGATCTGTATGAGGAAAATGACAAAAACTCTGATAACAAAATCAAAGAACTAAATAAATGTAGAGATATTCCATGTTCATGGACAGGAAGACTCAACATTGTCAAGATGTCAGTCTCGGGGACTTCCCTGGTGGTCCAGTGATTAAAAGTCCAGTTGGCAATGGAGGGGACACAGGTTCGATCCTTGGTTGGGAGAATGACACATACCGTGGGGCAACTAAGCCTGAGCATCACAACTACTGAAGTCCATGCACCTAGAGCCTGTACTCTGCAACAAGAGAAACCCACTGCAATGAGAAGTCCACCTACTGCAACTAGAGACCTTCTGCAACGATGAGAGTAGCCCTGACTTGGCACAACTATAGAAAGATCACATAGTAACAAAGACCCAGCACAGCCAAAAAAGAAAAGTCAGTTCTTCCCAAGTTGATCTATAGTCAGTGCAATCCCAATCAATTCCCAGCAAGTTATTGTATGGATATCAATAAACTGATTCTAAAGTTTATAAGAAGAGGCAAAAGGCCACAACATGGAAGAAGGACAAAATTGGGAGACTGATGCTACCTGACTTCCGGACTTACTATAAAGCTACAGAATCAAGACAGTGTGGTATTCATAAGAGATAAATGGAACAGACCAGAGGGCCTAGAAATAGAACTCCATAAATACAGTCAAATGATCTTTAATAAAGGAGTGATAACAATAAAACACAACAAATAGTGTTAGATGCGGATATGTTAGGTGGCTTCAGTTCTGTCCAACTCTTTGTGACCCTATGGACAGTAGCTCGCCAGGCCCCTCTGTCCACGGGATTCTCCACATTGCCATACACTCCTCCAGGGGATCTTCCTGACCCAGGGATCGAACCTGCATCTCTTATGTCTCCTGCATTGGTAGACAGGTTCTTTATCACTGGAGCCACTGGTTCTTTACCTGGGAAGCCCGTTAGAAGAGGACATCAACATGCAAAAAAATGGTTCTAAACACAGACCTTACACCTTTCACAAAGATTAACAGAAGCTGGATCATGGACCTAAATGTAAAACACAAAATTGTAAAACTCCTAGAAGATAACATCAGAGAAAACTAAATGAATCTGATAAAACACCAAAGACACGACCTATGAAATATCTGATAAATAAGGCTTCATTAAAATTAAAAACTTCTGTTCTGCAAAGGACAGTATCAAGAATAATAGAAGACAAGCCACAGACTGGGAGAAAATATTTGTAAAAGACACATCTAAAACTCAAAATGGATTAAAGATCTAAATGTAAGACCAGAAACTATAAAACTCCTAGAGGAAAACATAGGCAAAACACTCTCCGACATAAATCACAGCAGGATCCTCTGTGATCCACCTCCCAGTATACTGGAAATAAAAGCAAAAATAAACAAATGGGATCTAATTAAAATTAAAAGCTTCTGCACAACAAAGGAAACTATAAGCAAGGGGAAAAGACAGCCTTCTGAATGGGAGAAAACAATAGCAAATGAAACAACTGACAAACAACTAATCTCAAAGATATACAAGCAACTTATGTAGCTCAACTCCAGAAAAATAAACCAACCAATCAAAAAATGGGCCAAAGAACTAAATAGGCATTTCTCCAAAGAAGACATACGGATGGCTAACAAACACATGAAAAGATGCTCAACATCACTCATTATCAGAGAAATGCAAATCAAGACCACAATGAGGTACCATTTCACACCAGTCAGAATGGCTGCGATCCAAAAGTCTACAAGCAATGAATGCTGGAGAGGATGTGGAGAAAAGGGAACCCTCTTACACTGTTGGTGGGAATGCAAACTAGTATAGCCACTATGGAAAACAGTGTGGAGATTCCTTAAAAAATTGCAAATAGAACTGCCTTGTGACCCAGCAATCCCCCTGCTGGGCATACACACCGAGGAAACCAGAATTGAAAGAGACACATGTACCCCAATGTTCACTGCAGCACTGTTTATAATAGCCAGGACATGGAAACAACCTAGATGTCCATCAGCAGATGAATGGATAAGAAAGTTGTGGTACATATACACAATGGAGTATTACTCAGCCCTTAAAAAGAATAAATTTGACTCAGTTCTAATGAGATGGATGAAACTGGAGCTGATTATACAGAGTGAAGTAAGCCAGAAAGAAAAACACCAATACAGTATACTGACACATATATATAGAATTTAGAAAGATAGTAATGATGACCCTCTATGTGAGACAACAAAAGAGACACAGAGGTATAGAACAGACTTTTAGACTCTGAGGGAGAGGGAGAGGGTGGGATGATTTGGGAGAATGGCATTCAAACATGTATACTATCATGTAAGAAACAAAGCGCCAGTCTATGTTCAATACAGGATACAGGATGCTTGGGGCTGGTGCACGGGATGATCCAGGGAGATGATATGGGGTGGGAGGTGGGAGGGGGCTTCGGCATTGGGAGATCGTGTACACCTGTGGCTGATTCATGTCAACGTATGGCAAAACAAACACAGTATTGTAATGTAGAATAAAGTATTTAAAAAAAAAAAAAAGACACATCTAACAAAGGAACGTTATCCGAAAAACACAAAGAGTTCTTAAAATTCAACAATAAAACAAAGAGGTCTTAAAATTCAACAATAAACAAACAATACGGGAGTTCCCTGCTGGTCTAAAGTTGGGATTCCAGTTTTTCACTGCCATGGCCTTAAAAAGGTTTAATCCCAGGTTGAGTAACTTAGATCCTACAGGCCATGCAGCACAGCCAAAAAATATAAGAATACAATTAAATTAAAAATATAATCTCTCAGTTAAAGATTTAAAAACGGGCCAAAGACTGACAGACAGCTCGCCAAAAAAGATATAGCAAATGTAGCTGTGAAAAGATGCTCCACATCACTTGTCATCAGGAAAATGAAATTAAAACACCAATGAGATACCACTATACACTAAGTAGAATGGCCAAAATCTAGAACACTGTAAACAACAAATGCTGACAAGGATGTGGAGCAACAGGAACTCTCATTCATTTCTGCTGGGAAAGCAAATGGTACTGCAGCCACTCTGGAAGACAATTTGGCAGTTTCTTATAAACTAATCTTATCCTTAACATACAATCAGCCATTACACTTCTTGTATCTACCTAAAGGAGCTGAAAACCTATGTCCATACAAAAACTTGCACGTGGATATCTTCAGCACCTTTAACTGCCAAAACTTGGAAGCAACCAAGTTATCCTGCAGTGGATGAATAAATAAAAAACTATTGTACATTCAAACAATGGAATATTCTTTGATGCTAAAGAGAAATGAGCTATCAAACCATGAAAAGGCATACTTTCAGATGCATATTGCTAAGTGAAAGAAGCCAATCTGAAAGGCTACATATTGTATGATTCAACTATATAGCGTTCTGGAAAAAGCAAACTACAGAGACAATAAAAAAATCAGTGGGGGAGTGTGAGATGAACCAGTAGAGCACAGAGGATGGGCAGTGAAAAATACTCTACATAATGATGGATATATGTCATCATACCTTTATCCAAATCATAGGCTGTATAATACCAAGAATGAACCCTAAGGTAAACTATGGACTTTGGACGATTATGACGTGTCACTGTAGGTTCACCTTTGGTAAAAATGTGCCACCGTAGTGAGTGATATTGATAAAGGGAAGGCTGTGCATGTGTAAGGGCACGGGGCATATAGGAAATCTCTTTACTTCCCTCTCAATTTTGTTGTAAATTTCAAACTACAATTTAAAAAAATTAAGTTTTTTTAAACAGTAATGAACTATTAATATAGTTCACATTCATCACAACATCATAGATGAATCTCAGAAATGTGGTAAGTGACGAGATTTCTCTGGTGATCCAGTGGCTGAGGCTCTGTGCTCCCAATGCAGGGGGCCAGGGTTCGAACACTGGACAGAGAACTAGATCCCGTGCTGCAAGTAAGAATTTGAATGCCACAACTAAAGATCCTGAGTACCACAGCTGGGACCAGTGCAGTCAAATAAATATTTTTCTTAATAGGGTGAGACACATGTCTAGAAAAGAGAAGTATAATACAGTAACACAGAAGGAAAGTGCTCACCTGGGAATGGAGGGGAGGAAGCAGAGTGATTAAGAAGAAATACAGGGAATATTTTAGGGTAATGCTATATGCTATACCTTGACTGTGTTAGCACTAACATGTGTGACCAATTTGTCAAAACTCATCTAAACGTAACTTAAAATAAGGGTATTTTATTATAAGTAAATTATATGCAAAAAACCTTATTTAATTTAAAGAATAATTCTAAGTTTCAGCAACTAAGACTATGAAAATTTCCCAAATACTTTATCCAATAAAATTATAAATCTTTCTAATATGGTATAATAACCAGGCACATAATTTATTTTTATGATGCATTTTGCCAGTGAATTAAATAGATGTGTATTCAGGGTGGAAAAGGCCAAATTAAAATAGAATTCTACAGAATAGTCAATGAATAAATATTTAATTTACACAGTAAAAAGTGGACCTAAATCTAATCGTATTACTAGCTGTATTAAATACAAATATACTAAGAGCCTCTAAAAGGAACCTTGTCAGAATAGATTAAAAAAAAACAACCCAAATATATGTTGATAAGTTGAAGGTAAAATATGGAAAGATATATACTATGTAAAGAGTAAGCATATCTAACTGCAATATCTATATCAATATTACATAAAATAAACATTAAAATTATGACCAAGATAAAGACATTTTATAATGATAAAATGTCAATGTCAATGATGAAGACAATTTATCAAGAATACATAATAATAATAATTGTATATGTATCTAACAACACAGCTTCAAATACAACAAAAACTGACAGGATTAAAAGGAAAAAGAGAAAAATGTATAATCACATAGATTTTAACACTGCCCCCTCAGCAAATGATATAACCAAATATTTTAAAATAAAAATATAGAAACACTTTATTCTATATAAATTATATCTAAAATTTCATTTTTAATTTAAAGGATAATTCTAAGTTTCAACAATTAAGACTATGAAAGTTTCAATTAACACAGACATAAAAATCCTTTCAAATATCAGCAAGTCAAGTTCAGCAATACATAAAAAAAATAATATATCTTGTTCAACTTGGATGCTGCTGCTGCTAAGTCACTTCAGTCGTGTCTGACTCTGTGTGACCCCATAGAAGGTAGCCCACCAGGCTCCCCTGTCCCTGGGATTCTCCAGGCAAGAACACTGGAGTGAGTTGCCATTTCCTTCTCAAGTGCATAAAAGTGAAAAGTGAAAGGAAGTCGCTCAGTCGTATCCGACTCTTAGTGACCCCATGGACTGCAGCCTACCAGGCTCCTCCGTCCGTAGGATTTTTCAGGCGAGAGTACTGGAGTGGGGGTGTCATTGCCTCCCAAGAATGAAGAAATAGTTTAACATTTGAAAATAAATCAATGTAATTCACTATATTAACAGAATATGGGAGGAAAAAATACTTGATAATTTGATACAGAAAAACCATTTGACAAAATTATGCATCCATTCATATTAAGAACTCTCAGAAAATCAGGTGTTTTATACAAACTGATAAGCTGCTTCATATACATACAAATATACACACACATACACACACACACATATACATACACACACATATATACATAAATGCAAACAACCTAAAATATCCAAAGTAATCTTGAACAAAAAGCAGAAGATTTTGCATACTCTGACTTCATGACTTACTATGAATCTATAATAATCACAATGCTATGGTTTGGCATAAAGATAGGCAAATATACCAATGCAATGGTCTGGTACTGTACCCAGAATAAACCCACTGTTTATATAAATGACTCAAGGCATCATTTGGTTTTTGGCAAAGGTGTCAAGCAACACAATAAAGACAGGAACATTTCTCAACAAATGATACCAAAACAACTGGATATTAACATGGGGAAAAATTAACATCAACCCCTACTCGTCACCATACACAAAAATTAATTTGAGATGGATCACAGACATAAATATTAAAGCTAAAACGATAAAAATCCCATGAGAAAACAGAGAAGAACATCTTTACTACTTCAGAGTAGGCAAAGGTTTCTTAGGACAGAAAATACAATAACTATAAATGAAAACTTAATAAATTAGATATCACTGAAATTAAATTTTCTGTTCACCAAAAGATGCAATTTTAAAATGAATAGACAAGTCAGAGTAGAAGAAAATTTTCACAGAACATGTAACTGACAAAAGACAGATTCAGAATATGTAACAAGTTTGTACTATACAGTTACAAAAACCCAAAACCTCAACCTCTGCCCTGCAAAAAGGTGATGATGGAGAAATATCTAACAGAACACTTCACAAAAACAGATAAATGAATGGCCAATAGGCACACGGAAAAAGTGGTCAACATCACAGTCACTGCTGTTGTTGCTGTTTAGTCGCTTCAGTCATGTTGGACTCTGTGTGACCCCATGGACTATAGCCCACCAGGCTCCTCTGTCCATGGGATTCTCCAGGCAAGAGTACTGGACTGGGTTGCCATGCCCTCCTCCAGAGGATCTTCCCAACCTAAGGATTGAACCCAGGTCTCCTGCACTGCAGGAAGATTCTTTACCACTGAGCCATCAAGGAACCCTAATGACTAATGGGAAATGCATTTGAATGGCAAGGATGGCAATTCTCAAACATTGTAATAGTGTATAAAATATCATATAAACTTTGAAATATGTCTGGCCTTTTCTTACAAAACTAAACATATACCTACTACCCTACAATCCAATAATTCTATTCCAAGAAATATACCAAAGAAAAATAAAATCATATGATCACACAAACGCTTGTACATGAATATTCATAGCAGCTTTATTCATAATTGTAAAAATCTGGAAACTGCTACTTGCCATCAATAGGAGAAAGGATAAACTGGTATATTAACAAGAGGAACACTACTCAAGAATAAAAATAGACAACATGAAAAATTCCAAAAGCACTATGCTAAATGAAAGAAGTCTTATACAAAAGAGCACAATGTTGTATGATTTCATTTATATGACATTCCAGAACATGCAAAATTAGTCTTTGAAGAAAAAATTCATAACAGTGGTTACCTTTGGGAGCATAAGGACAGGGAATGATAGCATGAGGAATTACTTGGTTTAATGGCAGTATTCTCTGTATCTTGATGGAATTTGAATTACACAAGGATATACTGATTGTCAAAATTGACTGCACGGGGGCTTCCCTGGTGGCTCAGTGGTAAAGAGTCTGCCTGCCAATGCAGGAGGCACGGGTTCAAATCCCTGATCCGGGAAGATCCCACATGCCTCAGAGCAACTAAGCCCATGAGCTACAACTATTCAGCCTGGAGCCACAACTAGTGAACCCAAATGCCCTAACACTGAATCCCATGTGCCCCAGGGCCTATGGTCTGCACAAGAAAAGCCACCGCAATGAGAAGCCTGCGCACCAAAACTAGAGAGTAGCCCCCACTCGCCACAACTAGAGAAAAGCCTGTGCAGCAGTGAAGATCCAGCACAGCCAGAAACAAAACAATAATAAATAAAGAATTCTAAACTCACTGAATGGTGTACTTAATGTTTATATATTTAACTGCATACATGATTTATTATCACAAAAAGGAAACACAAATTATATAAAACCTAATTAAAGATACACATTTATGAGTTTAGAGGTGAAATTATTGATGACTACATCTTACTCTAATATGCATAAACAAATAGCATGGACTAATGAACAGAGGAATGGACAGAGGCAAAGACCGTTAAAACAAATTTAACAGAATGTTAACTGCTGTTTTTAATCTAGGTCATGAGAGTCAATGTACAATACTTGCAGTTTCTATGAATGAAAATTTTTATAATAAAATATTGGGGGTAAAATAAATCTAATATCCTAATTCCCCTGTCTAAAAATCCCTATTTACATTTAATACTTATCAATAGCCTTTACTCAGACCTGGTTCTCATTTATACCCAACAGTTTCTGACACTGTTAACCACCTTCTCCCTTTGAAACCTTATACTACTTACTATCCGAAATGATTTCCTTATTTTTCTCTGATTATTCTTTTGCCTTCTCTTCCTCTTTCTACTCCCAAACTGGAAAGTTCAGAACTGAGCCCTATTCTATACTTTTTCCCACAGAAAATTCACTTCCATTATTTTAACTATTGCTTATATGCAACTCCAAATGAAGATACAGCATCTTTTCTGTATTCAAGGCTCCCATTTCTAATTGTCTACCAAGTATTTCAACTTGCACATACCAAAGCATCAAAACTATTACTTTTTCCTCAAAACTGAGAACTGGTATTCTACTTCCCAATTATTGTCCATGGTGGCACAGTTACCCAGGGCCAAACCGTGAAGTTATTTTTGACTTCTCCCTCCATCCTAATCCTTAAAATAATCAGATACCAAGTCCTCCTAAATCCATTTTTCCCTTTTCATTCAGTCATTTCCCTTTTCATTCACCATTATTAGTCTTATAATAATTCTTAGAGACTCACTTTATTCTAAGAGTTTCCTGGTCCATGTCCTAGCCTCTGTTTCTTTGCATATTTCTAAAACACCTTCAGTTACTTTACTCCTGTTTATATATAACTTCTATGATTTCCCAGATGGCTCAGTGATAAAGAATCTACCTGCCAATGAAGGAGCCACAGGAGACGCGGTTCAATCTCTGGGTCGAGAATATCCCCTGGAGGAGGAAATGGCACCCCACTCCAGTATTCTTGCCTGGAGAATCCCATGGGCAGAGAAGCCTGATAGGCCACAGCCCACTGTGTTGCAAAGAGTCGGACATGACTGAGAGCAACAGAGTATGCACACGATTTCCCATATCTAGATAATACTGTTACATGCCGAGCAGAAAAAGTTAAACAAGATGTGTTACTTGCTGCGGTAGCAAATCTCCAGGAACGGAGTCTTCCCAATGAACCAGGCCTCCTCCTCACAGCCCCTCCCACACTGAATCTGGGCTGGCCCTATCACTCACGCTAACCAACAAAATGCCACGGGAGCAGCACTGTGCTGGTTCCCAGTCTATGCCTTAAGAAATTCTGGAAACATCCACTTCTGCACTTCTTGGCAGCCCTGACCTGCCAAGTAAGAAATCTGACCCCTTTGCAGGAAAGATCACCTGGAGAGGAAAGAGTCCTGAGACAGTATGGAGAGAGAGAGTGTGAAAAAAATCCTAGACATCCCAGGGTCCCGTCTGAGCCTGGCGGGACTCACAGACTGTAGCTTTTCAGGTGGTCCTGACAAGACAGCAGAAATATGAATGAGGCCATCCTGGACATTCTAGCCTCAGGTGCCATGAAACTGAAGCTACAAGAATGACTCCAGGGACTCCCCTGCTGGTCCAGTGGTTAACACCTCATCTTCCAATGCAGAGGGTGTAGGTTCGATCCCTGGTCAGGAGCTAAGATCCCATATGCCCTATGGCCAAGAAACCAGGACATAAACAACATAAGCAATATTATAACAAATTCAATAAAGACTTAATTTCTTAAAAAAAAAAAAAAAGAATGACTCCAAAGGGGACTAGAAAAACCATCCATCTGAGAATCAACCCAAAGAACTGAGTGCTTTTTTAAGGAAATCAATAGATAATTGAAATACTTGCTCTCAAGAAGCTAACTATATAATGTGAGGAAACATTCCAGTAAACCAAAAGGACCACCAGAGGCCAATGTTATGACAGGAATATACACACCATGCTAGATGAGTACAGAAGAGAGTCATCTAAATTAAATGGGCACAGTGTGTGAAGGGGTGGATAAGGGGTGTGTTCCCTTTTCCTTCTCCAATGGTGGTTTGGGGGAGTGCTAAAAATTATAGCAGGTTTCCCTGGTGGCTCAGCGGCAAAGAATCTTCCTTCCAATGCAGGAGACACAGGTTCGATCCCTGGGTCAGAAAGATCCCCTGGAGGTGGGAAATAGCAACCCACTCCAGTATTCTTGCCTGGGAAATCCCACGGACAAAGGAACCTGGCAGGCTATAGTCCATGGAGTCACAAAAGAGACAAGATTGAGCAACTAAGCCAACACAAAAGATAAGCTAGGGACATAAATAGGAACGATATAATTAAGGGCTTCTTACCCTAAATACAGAGTTTAAACTTTACCCTAGGAACTATGAAGGATTTTTAGCAGGAAATGTCATTTTCAGATCCACATCTTAGAAAGATTTCTATGGAAGCAGTGTACTAGACAGACGAGAACAGAGGCAAAAAAGTTCAGTAGCCTGCATCAGACCTAGAAGAAGGGATAGAAACCTGAAGTAAGAGTGGCAGAGTGAATGGAGAGGGATCCTTAATGTTCAGAATCTACAGGACATGGTAAAGCACATGTGGTGGAGAGGGGCTGAGAGAGAGGAATGTGGAATGACTCGTTTCTTCCACTGAGGCTTTGGAAGAAGGTATGGTGTCACTTACGGAAAATTGGGAGAAACGAGGCAACAGGAGTCACACACAAGTAGAAAGTTCAAACTCAGATACAAGAACAGGAAGAAAGCATGGATACGTCTACTGACAGGAAACGGAAGGAAGTTTTACTCGGTGGCCCCTGTTTTTCAGTGAAATAAAAGGCAAGCTTACGTGCTAAAACTAATGAGAGAAATGGTGGAGATGGAAAGTTTAGAAAGAGAAGTAATAGTTAGGGACAGCCCTCAGAGGAAGAGGGAGCCCTGAAGATCTATCTGAGTGCTTTTGAAAGTCAGACTCATTCTGGCCTCAAGATGCCCAGTGGTAGGATTTCCTCCAGCAGACTCAGCAGCCCAACTATAAGAATAGAGACGTTAGGTGGCTAACTTGGGCCAGGACTAGAGTACTATGAAAAAAATGAAAGGAAAGGAACAAGTCTCAGCAGAATTGATGGCAATGGTATAAAAGTAATTCCAGTAATGGACTTTGAGTCTCAGTGGGCTAGGTAAAGAAACTCTTCCAGGGAGCTGGAGGACTGGTGGAAAATGTAATGAGGTCAACAAACAAGAAAGAGGATCTGATGTGGTCAAAGTGTACATTTACTGGGAATAAGACAGAAAGCTGGAAGGACTGAAGGTTGTGGTCAAAATATAGGCTGGCTCACTGCTTTGCACCTAAGAAATACTCACTGAACTTACTGATGGCCAGACAGGCTATTAGAACTTCAAAGCCTATCAGTTGAACAAACCAGCATTTGGTGAGAAATTGCCGAAAGGAATCCTCATGCACACTGTCAATTCAATATAGCATAAACTCTTATATCACATCCAAAGTAAAGCTTCCAACATTAACCTCCCCGATCTGCAATTTACCTATCACAAGCTCGTCACGCAAGCTCAAAGCATTTTAAAAAAAAAAGAGGATCTTGCTTGATATTGCAATGTTTCTGCTACTTGTCCCAAGCTACCTCTGAATCAACTGACATTGTCTTTTAAAGTGTAAGCTCACCATATTTATTCAAGAAAAGCCCTATTTGCTGTTATTCTTGATGAGTCACTATTCAAGGCAGAGAGCTTGAAAAGAAGTCTGGCCCTAGAAAAGACCTAGCTTGGCAGCCTCCCTTTCTAATATACCAGCAATAATCCTGAAGCTGGGAACTAGAAAGTGTCCCCTCAAAAGCAAGACAACATCACTGTAAGGCACCCAGGTGTCAAGGAGAAAAGAAATCAAATTTATGACTAAACAGAATATTTGGTCCTTTATATTTTGTTGATTCATGCTGTCTTTCTTAAAAAATTATAGTTATATTTATAAAACAGTGACTACCTTCAAATAGTTCAAAGCACTTAGCAGATTTCAATTAAGTAAATTCATTTTTCTATAATATCAGTCAGAAATTATCTTAATTTCCTATCCAGTACTTCAAATTCTTCAGTCTCTTTCACTATCAGGGAAAAATCTCAAACCCGTTAACAAAGTATATACGCCTTTGTGATCTGACTTCTGACTTCTCTACTAGACTCATTCCTCTCTACTTAACCTCAGTTGTTATTCTCTCCCCTCTGTAGGTCCCCTGCCTGCAATGTCCTTTTCATTACTCACTGCCTGACTAATTCCTCCCTGTATCTACCCTGCAACTTTTTCTTTGAAAATTTCAAACCAACATAAAAATTAATAGACGAGTACAATAAACATATGTCCTAAAAATAAATAAATATATGCCCTTCATCTGGATCCACCAGCTGTTACACTTTTTGCCACATTTACTTTACCCCTCTCTCTGAACTATCTGAAAGTTATAGATATCATGACACTTAACCCCTAAAACTTCAGCAACTACCTCTGAAGAATAAGATCCTTCTATGTAATCACATACCATAATCACCCAAAATATTTACCACTGATACAGTATTACCTAATATGTAGTCCAAACTCAAATTTCCCCAGGTATTCCAAAATGTTCTTTCATACTTACCATCTTTCATACTTGAAAAATGATTTGGCAAACAAACCTGCTACTTTCCACTTAGCTCTCTGACACATTAGCAAGCCAAGATTTTCTTGATAAATAAAAACGCATTTTAGTAGAATTTAAGTAAAATCACAGTATTCACAGCTATTTTGATTTCCAAACAGGTCACAAGAAGAAACTTGAAAATTTGAAACTATGACCAAATGTTATGCCACCTTAGTCCTACTGTAGTACTGTGAAAAGGACACAGATTCATTAAATAGCTTTCCAAACAGCTTACAAGCTTCTTTTGAAATTTGCTTTTGGTGTTGAACATAAATACAATCAAAGTAGTCTCATCGTCTAAACTGTAAAATATCAGTTAAGGAAGTAAAACAGGTGCTAGATATATACCAAAATCTTGATCATACCTGGGACCAAGCAATTCACTACTATCATTTCAATGTATTAATGAATTCCTGAGACACTTTTTGTTAAATTTAACATAGGTTGCTGAAAAAGCTAAAATTACTAGAGGATATTAATTTGTGCACTTGTTTTTCAAATAAAAATTAAGACTGAAAGAAAAGGAACTAGAAACACAAACAGAACTAGCCTCTTATATACAAACACACACATTCACAGAGCATTTTTATTCTTAACAGCATCATTTACCTTCTGCCCTTCTCACAAAGCTTCTCAATTTCAGCTTTTAGATCCTGCTCCTTCTGCAGAAACTCCTTCTTTTCTTTCTCTATTTTCTTCTTTGTTTCTTCTCGCTTTATTGTTACATCTTGGATAGCCTTTAATATCTCCTGAGTCCCACACAATTATAGTCACACACAAAGAAGGAAATGAGTTAGTTCTTTTGGTCTGAAGGTTACTTTCAACTATCACAAATTAACACTGACTTTAGAGAATTTAAAATGAACTAAAGGAATCTAGTTCATGAGTAGTCAAAAGCCAGTACTTAGATATAAGGGAGTAAGTAATAATGTAGATATCAATTCAACAGGAGGAAGAATTTCTAACAATCACAACTATTCAAAAATGGAATTTACTGCCTTGTGAAGCAATAATCTCCCCAATACTGGTGCTCAAATAAAGGCTGAATGAACACCTGTCAAGACTGCTGAGAAAGGCATTCTTGCACAGGGTGGGAGTTTGTTACTTCCAACAAATATGGTCTTGCTTTGTTTTGTTATGGTTCTACTTTATTATGTGTAGGGATTATCAGATCTTTTAAATTATCTGACTACATGTATAATAAGTCAAACAATTAAAAAGTGATAAATTTAAGTTATCTCTTATTCAGTCACTCAGTTGTGTCTGACTTTTGGAGACCCCATGGACTGCAGCACAAAAGGCTTCCCTGTCCTTCGCCATCTCCCAGAGCTTGCTCAAACTCATATCCATTGAATCAGGGATGCCATTCAGCCATCTTGTCGTCTGTCATCCCTTTCTCCTCCTGCCTTCAATCTTTCTCAGCATCAAGGTCTTTTCTAGTGAATCAGCTGTTTGTATCAGGTGGCCAACGGATTCTCCAGGCAAGAATACTGGAGTGGGTTGCCATTTCCTTCTCCAGGGGATCTTCCCGACCCAGGGATCGAACCCAGGTCTCCTGCATTGCAGGCAGACACTTTAACCTCCGAGCCACCAGGGAAGCCCTGAAGTCATCTCTAATTCACACCAGTTCCACCCATAAAGTAATCAATGTGTTAAAGTGTTTCTACTATGCTTTCACAACTTTATCCATCCTCACACCAAAACATGTACTTATATACGAATTTCTTTGCTTTTCTGTTTTTTTATAATGAGGTAATTTTATATACATTATTCTGCATCTTGCTTTGTTCACCTCACATGAACATACAGCAGATACAGACAAAACTAAAACAGCTGAATAACATGACATGACACATGTATTTAGCCAATTTAGCCACTCTCAATTAAAAGCGTCCATCAGGTTTACGCCAGTTTTCTTGTACCACAAACTACTACAATAAACATCCTATGTCTATACTTTCATATAAAAACCTTTTATTTCTGTTGAGTAGACTTCTAATAATGAGGAGTCTAGGTCAAAGTATATACACATTTTAAAATTTAACTGACAATTCCCAGTATCTTTTCTTAAAAAAAAAAAAAATCACTAACAATTCACACTCCTACCAATGTCTAAAAAGAGCTCATTTTTTTCTTACCCTTGACAGCTTATTTTGTTTTGCCCAATCTCATGGGAAAGAGGGAGAAAGGGTATCTAATAATTTTAATGAGCACTTTACCACCTCCTATTCTTCTACTCTTTTCATTGTCTCTCTCCTCCAACTAGAATAAACATCCAATGAAGGCAAAGACTATGTTTTGTTTACCACTAAATCTTTAGGGACTAGATTGGGAACTCAAAAAATATTTGTTGTATGAATGAATCAACAATAGTAAGGCTGAGTTTATTTTCATATATTTATTCCCCATTTGCTTTTCCTCTTCTGTGAATTACTCTTTATAATTGTAGGCAAAATAATAGCCCCTGGCTCACAAAAATGTCCATGTTCTACCCCCTGGAACCTTTGTTACCTTCCTTAACAAAAAGATAGAGAGAGAAGCCTAGATTACCTAGGTGGGTCCAATCTAATCACAAATAGGTCTTTAGAAGTAGAGAAACTTTCCCTGTCATGAGCAGAGGAAGATGTGATTACGGAAGAATGGTTACAGAAATGCAACATTGTTGACTGTGAAGAGGGAGAAGGGGTCACAGGTCAGGAATGCAAGCAGCCTCTAGAAGCCAAGAAGGCAAGGAAATGTCTTTTCCTCTGGAGTCCCAAGAAAGGAAGGCCGCCATCTCAATACCTTGATTTTAGCCCAGTGACACCCATGTTGGGCTTCTGACCTACAGAACTGATTTAAATATACCTGATGTTCAAGCTGGTTTTAGAAAAGACAGAGGAACCAGAGATCAAATTGCCAACATCCGCTGGATCATGGAAAAAACAAGAGAGTTCCAAAAAAACATCTATTTCTGCTTTATTGACTATGCCAAAGCCTTTGACTGTGTGGATCACAATAAACTGTGGAAAATTCTGAAAGAGATGGGAATACCAGACCACCTAACCTGCCTCTTGAGAAATCTGTATGCAGGTCAGGAAGCAAGTTAGAACTGGACATGGAACAACAGACTGGTTCCAAATAGAAAAAGGAGTACGTCAAGGCTGTATACTGTCACCCTGCTTATTTAACTTCTATGCAGAGTACATCATGAGAAACGCTGGACTGGAAGAAACACAAGCTGGAATCAAGATTGCTGGGAGAAATATCAATCACCTCAGATATGCAGATGACACTACCCCTATGGCAGAAAGTGAAAAGGAGCTAAAATCCTCTTGATGAAAGTGAAAGAACAGAGTGAAAAAGTTGGCTTAAAGCTCAACATTCAGAAAACAAAGATCATGGCATCTGGTCCCATCACTTCATGGCAGA
This sequence comes from Nanger dama, assembly GCA_917880005.1. NCBI lineage: Eukaryota > Metazoa > Chordata > Mammalia > Artiodactyla > Bovidae > Nanger > Nanger dama. The sequence continues at coordinate 28,178,390 of CAKJTW010000014.1, read as the reverse complement.
TAGATAGGGAAACAGTGGAAACAGTGTCAGACTTTATTTTTGGGGGCTCCAAAATCACTGCAGATGGTGACTGCAACCATGAAATTAAAAGACGCTTACTCCTTGGAAGAAAAGTTATGACCAACCTAGACAGTATATTCAAAAGCAGGGACATTACTTTGCTGACTAAGGTCCGACTAGTTAAGGCTATGGTTTTTCCAGTGGTCATGTATGGATGTGAGAGTTGGACTGTGAAGAAGGCTGAGCGCCGAAGAATTGATGCTTTTGAACTGTGGTGTTGGAGAAGACTCTTGAGAGTCCCTTGGACTGCAAGGAGATCCAACCAGTCCATTCTGAAGGAGATCAACCCTGGGATTTCTTTGGAAGGAACGATGCTAAAGCTGAAACTCCAGTACTTTGGCCACCTCATGCGAAGAGTTTTCTCATTGGAAAAGACCCTGATGCTGGGAGGGATTGGGGGCAGGAGGAGAAGGGGACGACAGAGGATGAGATGGCTGGATGGCATCACGGACTCGATGGAACTGAGTCTGAGTGAACTCTGAGAGATGGTAATGAACAGGGAGGCCTGGCGTGCTGCGATTCATGGGGTCACAAAGAGTCGGACACTACTGAGCGACTGAACTGAACTGAAGCTCTAAATTCATGACAATCTGCTACAGTAGCAACAGGAAACTATTATAATAGAAAAGTAATACAATAACCTTTCCTAGTGTTTCTTTAGACTGTTTGGCTTCTGATGGCACCCCCACTCCAGTACTCTTGCCTGGAAAATCCCATGGATGTAGGAGCCTGGTGGGCTACAGTCCATGGGGTCGCTAAGAGTCGGACCCAACTGAGTGACTTCCCTTTCGCTTTTCACTCTCATGCATTTGGGAAGGAAATGGCAAGCCACTCCAGTGTTCTTGCCTGGAGAATCCCAGGGACGGGGGAGCCTGGTGGGCTGCTGTCGATGGGGTCGCACGGAGTCGGACACGACTGAATCGACTTAGCAGCAGCAGCAGCATGAATCTGGGGCTTCCCTGATGGCTCAGAAGTTAAAGTGTCTGCCTGCAATGTGGGAGACCCAGGTTCAATCCCTGGGTCGGGAAGATCCCCTGGAGAAGAAAATGGCAATGCACTCCAGTACTCTTGCCTGGTGAATCCCATGGAGGAAGGAGCGTGGTAGGCTACAGTCCATGGAGTCACAAAGAGTCGGACACAACTGAGCAACTTCACTATTCACGATATGAATTTGTAGGAATCAAAGTGTCTTGGATCTTAAACCCTTCGTCAGATCTGCTAGAAATATTTTCTCACAGTCTAATATTGATCCTTTGACTGTTTTCTGTATCATTTGCCATATCAAAAATTTTAATTATATATAATTAAATTAATTTTTAAAAATTTTCTGGGTTTTCTGCCTGGATTAAGAGGACCTCTTGCAACTCAAGGTACACACATATTCTCCTAAATTTTCTTCTAACTTAAAAATTTTTTTTCCAATTTTCTATGTATATTTTTAATCCACTTAGAATTTTATTTTTAAATACAGTATGAGACAGGAATCTAATCAAATGACTTTCCAAGTAGGCAATCAATTACATCAACAAAATATATTAAAGAAATATATTCTGAACTAAAATAGGAGTGAGAATTTGGACAAGATGCCCTCAAAGTTCTTGTTTATACTTAAAATTCTATGATAACTGTTAGATAGGTAGAATAGGGAAAAGGAGTCCAAAATGGCGGTGGCCAAAAGACAAGGAAGGGAAAAGCCCGTGAAAATATAACAAAAGAAGGTCTAAGGACCTGAGTGAGGACCTCAGGTAAAACAGACAACACTCCTGGCTGGCCCAATTTACATAGGACAGGCCCAGGGAGAGATAAACATATAAAAAGGGGAGCCAAAGCTAGCTCTCTCTCTCTCCCCCACGTACTAGGGCGCTCTTCTCGTGTCTTTGGATCAACGTACCCTCATGCCTCGAAGATGGATTTAACTGCTATCTTCTAAATAAAATAGAGCTGTAACACTGAGCTGTAACACTGATTTGTCTAAGAGCTATAACATGGTCCTTTCAAGACCTGAGAGCTATAACACGGTCTATCCAAGACCTGAGAGCTGTGACACGCTGAGGCGGCTTTAATGTCCGTCACTCCAAATCTTTGTTGTGACGAGACGAAGAACCAAGGAACATACACTCACGTGACATAACCATTAAAAGTTACTTGCAGATTCCCTTTGGGGGAAGTTGATTTGTGATGTCGTCTACAGCTCACCTGTGCAATGAAATCTGTTTACTCCATCTTTTGTTCCTAGGGACGGTTTTAATTTTTAATTCAAATACATTGTTATCCTTTAGTCAAAGGACATGGGAGTATGTTTTAGGTCATTTTAACTTAGCCTCGCTAAGGGCTTCCCTGGTGGCTCAGATGGTAAAGAATCTTCCTGCAGTGCAAGAGACCTGGGTTCGTTCCCTGGGTTGGAAAGATCCCCTGGAGAAGGAAAGGAATGGCAACCTACTCTAGTGTTCTTCCCCAGAGAACTCCATGGACCGAGGAGCCTGGCGGGGACAGTACATGGGGTAGCAGAGTCAGACAAGACTGAACGACTTCACACACACACACACACACACACACACACACACACACACACACACACACTGATTTTTTATTTCTATTAATTTGAAAACAAAGTTAAAGTCTAATTAGGGACTATAGCTTTACTTGTTGCCAATTTTAATATAAGCAGGATACCTGGTGATTCTTCATTTCTTCTTCTCTCCTTTGCTGAAGTTGCTTTAATTGCACTTGGAGCTGATTCTCCACTTGCCTCTGCTTGTCCAAGACCTCCTGGTAACGCTCCTTCAACAGAGTTCGCTCTGTCATCATTTTATCCTATGGATAACAACAGAAAAGCAGCTGAATTCCTCAATTTAACTGCAAGAAACATTCACTGTAGGCTTGTTCAAGGCATCAAGCAGAGCTCTTAGGCTGCAGGGTCCAATATTGGAGCAACTAGCCATGCTGTCTGTTATGTAAATTCAAAGTAATTAGAATAAGAAAATGTAAACATCCAGCTCTTCAGTCACCTTGCCACACTCCTAGTGCTCCGTAGCTTTGTGTGAGTAGTGGCTACTATGCTAGACAGCACACATAGAGAACACTTCCACTGTGAAAGGAAATTCTGCTGTACAACACTGCACTAAGATGTGGGGTGGCAACCATGGCCTATGAGCCAAATCCAGCCATCGTCTGATTTTATAAGTAAATGTTTTCCAGGAACATAGCCATACCCGAAGCTTTACTGGCTGCTTTCAGACTACAACGGCAGAGGGGAGCAGTTACCAAAGAGCCCAGCTCGCCTAGAAAGCCTAAGATCTCTACTAACTGATTTTTATATAAACTATTTCTCTGCCCTAGGGAATAAGAGAAATATGATATTTTATCATCTATTAAGAAGAAGAATGAGCAAAAACAAAGAACAGATCATTTACTTAAAATGCATCCAGAAACTGGATTCCTTGCTGGTCATTAGCACTAAAAACTGACAAACCCACCAGTGATTTGGGGGACTTGCGATTCATACTGGGCAAACTGGCAAGTTCTCACATAAAGTAGGAGCAGGAGTAAAGCTTTTAAGGACCACAGTTCAGCTCTGCCTCCCTGACATTAGTAAATCAAAAAGAGCAATGGTTAGCTTTCAAAGGAACACTAAAACTTAGAGGGTCAACTTAAAACACATTTGGTACAAGGTAGCCCATGTAAAACTTAAACAGAGCATTACACTGAATTCATTCACTAGACGATAACTATTTTCAAAGAAAAGAAAGGTTTTAGAAGTGAATGGGGGAAAACTTATCATTCTAAGAAAAAAAAAAACAGAAGCTCTCAAAATGGGACTTTAGCTTTGGGACAAGCTAGTCCTTAGTCCAGGTACTGAAATGTCACTGCTGCTGCTGCTGCTGCTGAGTTGCTTCAGTCGTGTCCGACTCTATGCGACCCCACAGATGGCAAGAACACTGGAGTGGGTTGCCATTTCCTTCTCCAATGCATGAAAGTGAAAAGTGAAAGTGAAGTCGCTCAGTCTTGTGTGACTAAGGCTCCCTAGACAGATGACTCCTTAGCATCATAACTTTAAAGGTTTTCTGAACCTGAGGTCTATGGATAGGTATGTACAAAAATTTTTGAGTGGAGAATTCAAAGTTTTCAAAAGATTCTGGAAGATCTTAACCCAAGAAAAGGTTGAAAAAAATGTTAAGAACCAACTGATGAAACTAGTAAATATGAGCATTCTTTTCTTTTCTTCTCTCTTTACTTTCTCATGGAAACTTTTTTGTCCATAATGCATCTTTATATACAATACAGAATGGGGGAAAAAGAACTCAAGTCTTCACAGAAAGAAGTTTCAAGGATATGCTATTAGTACATGCAAATTGATGACTTAGGGGTGTAGAGGAAATTACTTGATCCAATTCTCCAAGCCAAAGGGTTACACACTGCTACATTGTTTCATTGGTGGCTAATTGGTTCTGAGAGCCCAGAGGCCCAATTTGAAATGCAGGCAGTGGGCAATTACTCTAAGTGCATGAAAAGGGTAGCAAATAAAACAAGAGCAAAGTTCCTTGCATTGCTATCCAGCTTAATACCTGAACTAGTTCCACTGCCTTTTTAAAGCATGTGGCCCACATCATCACCTATTAAAAACACAGCCAAAAAGACCACAGCCCTGTGCCCCTTTCAGCCCAATGGCTTGCCAGTCTCTACCCATTTCAGAATGATGCTAAAGCTTATCTGCAACTTCTTTAGTTGGCCTCTTCAATTGCTATAGTCATCCCAACTCCACGTTACAACTGTGGGGACCAAATAAATACTACATGTAAAGTGCCTAGAGTAAGTGCTCAAGAAAAAACAACTTCTCCTCCCCTTGGAGGTTCTCTTCTAGCCTCATTCTCAGCTTGCACACGGCCATCAGGTCGCTCATCTCTGGTATCTTTTTACTTGCCTGTTATAAATAACTTCTGAGTTGCTACTCTCTATTTAAAAGTTTTTATTGGCCTCATGTGGTTAACACACTCCAATAACTGACTTCTTTCCATCTGCCCCTCAATTTCTTTGACTTATGCCAAATATCTACTTTATTTCCTCTTATATACGCTTTCCTCAGTAGTACCTACTGTTCTAGAAAATTCAGAGACAAACAAACAACAAAATATTAACTGGTTTTCCTCCTTATTTCCACTCAACTAACACATCTTATCCTAAAGACCTCTTCCTGAACCAAGCAAGGGTGCCTTTCTGCACATTATCCTTCCTCTTAAAAACAGACATTCAGATATTCACACACATACAAGGTAGAAGTTTTTGCCACAAAATGCCAGGGACAGATCAAGGGGACCACTTTAACAAAAATAAATGTGAAGCTCTCTAAGTTTTAAAAACCAATTACCTGGGAATAAAATAGGAAGACACAACTAAACAATACATGAGAAAAAGACATGATGAAGTTTGAGTGCAAGCTCAACAGTGTGACGAGATGGCCAAAACAAGCTGCTGTCAGCTTAAGAAATGGTGTCTTGAATGAGAGAGAGAGCAAGGGCTCCATTGTGTTGGGAAGTAATTATACTGTCTGTGCATTACTATGTTTAGCTCTCAGGATCACATTTTAAAAGAAACATTGAGAAGATGGAACCTGTCGAGGTGGAAAAGAAGTCAGGATGATGAAAAGCTGACAAATATATGAAGAAAAGAAGAATATTAAAAACATCTGGGGACATTTCACCTGGAAACGTTCAGACCTGAGAAGTTAAAGGAAAAGGCATTAAAAAAAAAAACACACACACAGACACACACACTTTGACTATATTGGGGGCTAACAAGTAAAACATTTTAGATTTACTCTATGTAGCTCAGGAGAGAATTATAACAAGAAGCTTCAGAGGTTCTGTTCTCATCCCATAATAAGATCTAACAGCAAGATATATTTTCTAAATGCAGTATGTTGCTTTGTGAGTAGTAAGTGTCTCATCTCTGGAAGTAATCAAGCAGAAGTTAGCTGATCATCTGTCAGGGATTTTATAAACGAGATTCCTGCACCTTTTCCAATTGGGATGATGTGACCCTAGATCTTCCGCATTAACAGTTTCATATACCAACAATGACAGTTTAACTACTCACCAGATTCTTTTCAATATCTTGGTCTGTGTTTACCTCTGAATCAGTCGTCTTAAAGTCAGTCTATAAAGAAAGAAAACAATTATATTCAGAACTGTTCAGAGACATTTTAAAAGGTAGAATTATATAGTCCTTTCACTGAGAAATCTGTCACAAGTAACAGAGAAATTAACTTTTTGTTCTTTCTCCTTATCAACTTCACAGCAAGAGAACTGTAGTTCTGGCAAATGCCCTCTGACATCCATGCTGCATTAAGCTCTTATTCCACAAAATAACCTGAACGAGACCCAACAACTGATGAGGAGAAAACTCCAAGGCTGAAACAAGAATTTGGGCCCCCTACAACTTATGGTGCCCATTCTTCTTTCTACGACAAAGCATATCAGTCACTATAAGGCAGGAGACACTGTAATTCTTAAGATGTAGGTCAGAGAATTAACAAGGATTCCTCCTGCAAGTGCGAAGATGGGAACTATGAATGCTAATGACCTACGCTCATCAATTACTCAGTGCAAGCGATTGTATGTAGGTCAGGAAGTTCCTAGTCGCCATGATTAGATCCTGGCTAGTACTTATGGAACATCAGTAACACCAGAATGAAGTTATCACAGAGCACCATATGAGAGTAGTATGAGAGCTGCCAGTAAAAAAAAAAAAGGAGAGAGAGAGACAGAGCAGTTCTCCACCAACTAGGAAGAAGTATCTCCTGCCCTCCAAAAAAAAAAAAAAAATTAAATTAAAAGCCCGAATTCCATGTTAGTAGTAGAAACTTGATACTTGACCTGGACAGCAATGTTCTGAGAAAGCTTCAAGGAAGAGCTATCCTGATCATCATCCTGATCCACTCTGACTCCTTCAACCCCATTTGCTGGAGGCACCACAGGTGGGAACTCCAAGCCTGGGTCCCTGCTCCCTTCCTTTAGGATGGAGGCTTGTGGGGCCTTCTCTTCAGCACAATTCCCGGAGGCAAGCTGCTTTGAATGGCACCCTGCCTTAAGAGACCGAGCGGCGGGGTGGAGGCTCTCCTGGAGGCACGTGTCCCCCTCCTCTCCTGCCGTGCTGGCCACGTCCTTCAGATCAGACTGGGACCCACCGCCAGACAGACCAAGGGCCGTGGCTATCACGTTTTCTCCTAAAACCGCCTGGTGCGCTGCTGAAGTGTCACCTGCTGACGAGCCAGGATTCTGCTCTGGGTGTTCCAAATGGGCATTTCTGTTATTCTCCTTGGTTATCGTTTGGTTACTTACACTCGACAGAGGCGAGTTCTTATGCTTCTGTGCAGGGTCTTTGGGGCTATGAAAACAGAAGATAAAAAGTTTCTCTCTTCATCCAATCTTAAAGAGGCTGAAACATATAATACTTTTAATACAACCACTAGAAGAACAAGACTGGCCTATACAAGCCCATCCAAATTATCAGGATGAAAAAGAACTTAGCTTCCATTCAGTAATTTTGATCACCCACACAAAGAGTATAGCACAGTGGTGAAGAATCTGGGTTCTGGAGACAGTCCACAATAAATAATCACACATGAATGGGTCACCCAGAAATTGTGGGGAGGAGGGTGTCAAATTTAATAATTGGGGAATGCAGATGAAATAGTATGTTAGACTATTTCATTTAAGTACATGTACTACTTTTGTTAGACATAATATTTTTAATAAATAAAATATTAATTTGGAAACTGTTTTTATTCCACTCTTGTTTCACAAAAATAATTCAGACTCAAATTCCCTAGACAGATCTTTGACCAGAACCACTTTTTAGGTTCTTCAACTGCTTTCTAGAGCATAGCATCACTACTTCATGTTGCCTGAAGTACAGACAATTTTGAATCCAAAATTGAAGCTGCCAGTAGAAATTTTATCCCAGATGACACATGTATAACACTGGAAAAACTGTTTTATCATTTGCCACAACGATTAACATACTGCTTTTAAAAGAGATCTTCAAAATCTATTTATAAGGACATCCAACATTCACAACTCTAAGTCTTTCACCCAATAATAATGACTATATATGCATTAAATTCTTTTGCCATTAAAAAAATTAAAACTGATTCTGCCCATCGACACCCTTAAGGACTCCAAACCAGCACTGACTGAGGCTTTAGGTCATTATGCCTTTCTTTCCTCAAGTACCTACTTTTCTAGAAAATTCAGAAACAAACAAACACAACAACAAAATAGTACCTACTGTTCAAAATAAAACAACAGAGAGCATCTTGTGACTTGAAAATGTTTATAAATGCTCTTTGCTGACTCCTGGGATCAAGTTGGTTACGAGGACACAAATTATAAATTTGGACAGACACAGTACCTAGGCATGAATCCTGACTGCTATTTACTAGTGGTTTAACTCTGGGCAAGTTATTTAACTCCATTTGTAAAACAGAAATATTACCTACCTAATAGGATTATTGTGAGGATTACATGAGACAAAGCATCTGAAGTATTCAGTTCTGGCATACAGTAAACACTCAATAAACCTTGGCCGCTATTATTATTACTAGTAGTATGTGCCTGTTTTTTTGTTTTGTTTTGTTTTTTAAGCTACACCATGCAGCATGTGGGACCAGGGGTTGAAACCATGCCCCCTGCATTGGAAGGGCAGAGTCTTATTAACCACTGTACCACCAGGGAAGTGCACTATTTATAAAATAAAGATGCAAGTTTATGGTGAGGTTTTACTTAACTCCTGTCCCCATTACCTACTAACAAACCTCTCTTCTTCATTTAAATAGATATTTATTAAGTACACTGGAGTCAGACAAGCCTGAGTTTAAATCCTGACTCCAACATAGCATGGTAACCTTGGGCAAGTTACTAATCTCTCTATGTCTTAGTTTTCTCACCTGTTAATGGGAATAATAGTATTAGCACCTACCTCCTGGGATTGTTAGGAGAATTAAATGTATTAACACATACAGAGCTGCTAGGACACTGTTATCTATTGCATTAGGTCCTATGTACTCTACAAAAGTGTTGAGGTAGCCAACCTAGTACAACATTATACATAACAATGGTTTAATCACTATAAAATGCCAAGGCTGGGTAATCATAAGCCCAGTCTTCAAGAGTTTAGATGGAAGGCAGACTACACACATGAAGTAGTAAGTCATACTAACAAAGCTATCTATTTATAGATCCAGTACACATACATATACAAAGCATACATACATACACACACAGGTACAACATATAAACATATAAACAGTCCATGTAGGAGAAGTTGGGAAATATTTGCATTTTCAAATAAGTTTGACCAACTGTATTCTAATCTATTTACTCAACAAAGAATTAGCATGCCTGCTGAGTGTCGGATACTGGTGCGGGGTACCAAATATACAAATATAGATCAGACAGTCCCTACCTTTAAAAAAGCTTCATTGAGAGCAATGCCACTAGAGCCCCAAAGGAGGAAAACCAACTACACTTCTGTAAGCCCATCTCCAAAGCCCCTCACCCAAACGAAATCCGCCCAGTCAGGAGCCCACACATTACCTTAGACCGTCTGGGGGACCTTCGTCTGGTTTGGAAGCACAGACACTAGAAGAGGATTCCGGAGGATTGGGAGCAGGGGCCACCACGCCAGCCACCTCAGATGCTGCCATCGCGCTCTACACAGTCAGAAACAAATTACAGCTGCAAGTTCCCAGATTTCAAAACAAATGTAACTTTCCCCATCAGAATGTCCACACAGCAGGATCATATCAGGAAAGAAACACAAAGAAAAACCTGGTCTCCAGGAGAAAATACTTGAGTATTCCTCAACAGGATATAAAAAGAGCCATGGTATGCAATAGGTCCCAAGGGACATCAATCCTCAAACATCATTATATATACTACACACACATATATATGTGTGTGTGTAAACAACACTATATATGCCTGTCAAAGCTTTTTCAGTTTAGGAGAAACGCAGTCTCACAGACTGTGAGAATCCTCCAAATGATCCACATACCTACCTTGCCTAATACCATTTACAAAAAATGTGATTTGGGGCCTAATATCAATGGTATCTTATGTTTTAAAATAATTTTATGCCTGTCACATTAAAAGCATTCTCCATTAATATAAGTAAAGTTTTCTGGAAGTATTCTTGTGGGAGAGAAAAAATAGTATTTAATTGGGCAATCCAAGTATCTTTTACTCTGTGTTCCCCACAGATGGGAAAAGTTTGACAACCACTGACTGCGGAAAGTACACTCTTCAGAGTTAATGGAGGTGCAAAAGAGTATGAGAATCTCAGTTACTCCAGCATGAAAATGAGAAGCTGAAAAACAGTAATCCAAGTAAGGGAAGTGGGCAAGGGCCTTTTTAGATCAAAAGGTCATCCTTTATGTTGCAGGACAAATTCATGGCCTTCTATGGTGAAAAGATAAAAAGAATATGGGAGGAGGGAGGTGTAACATAAGGTTAGCTTAAATTCTCGTTTTTATTTTAATAGCATCCCAGGTACATCCCTGACCCGCGAAGAAAGCATAGGGCAGGCATGGAGGCTGGCCTGTGTCACTTAAGTTCCAGGCCATCGTCCCCCTGTGCCTCAGTTTTCCCCATCATACGAGGCTCCCAGGAGAAAAACGGGCCCCAGATCGCCATTACTGTTCTTACAGGTGCAAAACGTCCTGCCCCATCGGAGCCCGGGCCGGGGGTTCCCGGTGCCCGGTCATCAAAACCACAGGTCACGGGTCCTACGTGCAACTCGGTGGCTGAGAGCCGCAGAGGAGAGGGGGACGGGGACATCTGGCAGGAGGCTGCGGCCGGGGCGGGGGTGTTCGCTCGAAGAGACCAAGGGGAGCCTCGCACAGCAACCCGGTGGCGATCAGAAGGCGAAGCCGAGAGCGACGGGTCATCGGGGAGATCCGGGGACGGTCGCGAAAGGGACAATGGGGGAAGCGACGCCGAGTGGTCCCGGCCGCCCTCCACAGGGGGCTGGCCCCGCCGGCCGATCCCTCCGGCAAGAGCCCCCTTCGCACCTTGCCCTCGGCCCCCGGTCAGGATGCCAACCCCTCGTCCCACTTCTAGGCCGGGACCCCCATGCCCGTCCTCGCAACTCCCTCCACGCCCCCCCACCCCGGCAGCCTCGACCCCCGCCCCTCGCGCCGCAGCCCCTCGCCCGCACGCCCGCCCCGCACGCACCTCCCGCGTCGCGCCCCCGGGAGCGAACGGGGGAGGGACGGGACGCACCTGAGCGGGCGGAGCGGGGGGAGGGGGCGGCCGAAACTGGGGGAGGGGTCGAGCGCCGGCCCGCGCGCGCGACACCTCCCACTTCCGGCGGCACGAGCGGCGGGGGGCGAGGCTCGGCCCCGGAGAGGAGAGGCCGCGGTGGCACTCGCGCCGCCCCAGATGGCGCCCCCTGGCGGCCGCAGCCGGCGCGGTCGGGGCTGAGGGTGGGGGAGCCGGGGGACGCGGACTTGGCGGAAACCGCCCCCTGCGCTGAGATGCTAGTGGAGTCCGCCTGGGCTCAGGGACTTGAGAGATGGCGACCGCGAGAAGGACTTGAGACCTGGCGGAGGGAGAAGCCCTCTCTAGGAAGGTTATGAGGCACGAGTCAGGGTCATGGCGGCAGAGAGAAGAAGAGGAACAAGTGTTGTTTTAAAGGTCTCAACCGAGATGCCTTGTCCAGAGGACGCCATGGACGGGCCTTATGGACAGGGTAGCTTCTGCAGGTGCCCCGAGGACTCGGGGCGGTGGGCCAGCCGTCGCACACGCCGCGCCCGGAGGGGCCGCCCCGCCCTCCGCGCCCCCACAGCGTCGCCGGCGGCTCCTGGCCACACTCGGCCCGGCCGGGGGCCCGCCGCTGATTGGCTGCGCCGCCGGGCGGAAGTGATGCTGCTGTCACCGGCTTCTCCGGGCTCCCGCGGAGCCGCGAGTTTCCGCAGGCGGGCGGCGGCGGCGGCGGCCGGGCCGGTGAGTTGGGAACTCGGTGGGGGCGGGGCATGGGAAGTCCGCGTGCTCTAGAACTGGGGTGGCGGGGCCCTGCAGGCGCTGTCTGAGGATGAGCGAGCTGCCCAGAGGGTGCCTTCATTCCCTGCGCGCGAGCCCAGGGAGAAGGAGCCACGCCGTCCAGGATTCCAAGATCGTGCGGGTCCTCTGAGGAGAGGGAGTCCCTTTGCACCGGGCATTGGAGGCAAGCGTTCGATGAAACTGACCTCTGGCAGGCAGCCTGATTTCTAGGAACAGGTTGTAGAGGTTGCGAGGTTCCCAAGAGGGGGAGGAAGAAGACAGCCTCTTGGGAACACGAATCTTGGACTCGGGCTGCCCTCCTTGGCACCTAAGAGCTGTAGAGACACGCCTAGTTAGTTGGGGGCAAAGTTGAGATCTGCTTTCAGATAATATCTAAGGTTCCTTTCCCAAAAGCCGAGGGTGGAGGTGAGCTGCGGGGTCAAGTCCTGACCTGCCAGAAGGACTGGAGGATGTGGTGGTCAGGTTTCCCCTGTCTTCCGGAAATCTGTGGGCTCCGCTGAGACGGAAGGAGCCTTGCCCAGTTGGGTCGCTGTCAATTTATCTCACGAGAATTTTGTTTTGCTTCAATAAGGCCGGCAGACTGGGAAGGACACCTGAATGTCTTGGGACAGTGAAGGCTGCCTGCGGGGCAGGGAGGTATTTTCCTGGGAACCTAAAAGAGAAGGAGATACATGGATCTGGGGAAGGAAATGTTAGGTGGCGGAGGTTCCCTTCTCCCTTTCCAAAGAGACTTGTATACAATACCCATATTTTCAGACTGATCCACTTGGGTATGTGTGCAGGTACTAAGCCCTGCCTCAAGGTGACCCTCCCCCCTCCCCCCAGCCCACTAGAGAGCAGATGCTTCTGAAGGAGCTCAGCCACCAGTAGGGACACACTTGTCCCACGGCCCAGGCACCTGTCCCTGTCCCCACATTTGCCCACTAATTTGGCCCTTCTGTCAAGCCATGGCTGGCCATCCCAGGTTTAGAACTCTTCACAGACAACTTGCTGAGCTAGTGACTAAGGGAGGCCCTGTAGTGGTGCTTTCCAATCCCCACCCCACCCACTTGCCTCTTAATCCTGTTCAGTTTTGTTTGCGTTCTGAGCTTTTCCCCATTCCCCCCCGCCTCCTCCTACTCTTATTTCCCCTGGCGTCCTTCACAGGTACAGAAACCAGGAAGTGAGCTACCACCCAGACTTCTAAGAAACAGTCCTACCTACTTTTTTGTTCTTTTCTAAAAAATATTTAGTTATCTATTATTTATTTTGGCTGCACAGGGTTTTAGTTGTGGCAGGCCTGATCTTTAGTGCTGCTTGTGGAATCAGTTCCCTGACCAGGGATCGAACGCAGGCCCCCAGCATTGGGAGCACAGAGTCTTAGCCAGTGGACCAGGAGGGAAGTCCCCTATCTACTTTTTTAAGAGAAGTTTTGGGTAAGAGTTCAAGCCCTCTTCTCGGCATCTAGAAAAAAAAAAAAAAGAGGATGGCCTGATGATTAGGATGAGAAGTACGGTTTCTGGGTTTTGTACCCATCTGGCCTTACTATACCACTTTGGTTCCAGCCTGTGACCTATTTGAGATTCCTGCAAGTGATCATTGGCAGTTTCTTTGGCCACAGATCCCAGGGTTCCTGGCTAGCCTCTGCCTGCTCCACTGGGTTTGGGAGGACACCATTTCTTGTTTTCTTGGGGCCTACAGGTCTGCGGTCTGTGTTGGGAGTCACCGCTACTCACAGCGGAAGGAATGCCTTTTCTCCATTTGCACAAAATGAGCGTGAGGTGGTTAACCAGACCAGGAGCTCAGCCTCACTCTGAGTCCAGGTGGGAATGGGGCCCCACCGTGGGAAGTTAGCCCTCAAGACCACGGATGGGTCTGAGAAGTCAGCTGGGGGAAGATTTCTGTCCCCTCTGAAGAAAAGAGGAGGGTCTCTTCTAAAGAACAGTCATGGAGCTGCCAGGAATTGACAGGAGCAATACGACTTCTGGAGCTCAAGATGGCAACAGTGGGGAAGAGCAGTGTGGTACCCGTTAGCACCTAGACATTCTTGCTTGATTGTCTGATGATAATCATGCCATCGAGGGACCCATAGGCTTAGTGCTGCCCCCCCACCAGGGGTTTATCCCTGTTGGTCAGAGATCGGTGTGAATTAAAAGAGAGAATCACACGTTTAACGATTTAAAAGGCATGGGTTAGGAGTCTCCGGGTGTGGTACGTTGGTGGTCGGTCACCCCCTGAGACTCCTGCCGTTATCAGCTCTCTTACCTCTGATGTCCTTATCTTTGTCCGCAGACTACTGCTCTGATGCCGAAAGGGAGGCAGAAAGTGCCACACTCAGATGCCCCCTGGGCCTGCCCACGGGCCTCTGGCTGGAGTTAGCTGGGCTCTTGCTACTGCTTCCCTGGGTTATGGGCCTGGTGGGGGCAGGTGGGCCCGGGGCCCAGGGCCCCAGGGGGCTAAGCTGGGCAGTGCGTCTGGACGGTCCAGAAGGCGAGGGTGCAGAGGAGTTGCTGGAACGGCGGGCAGATGCTCTGGCCCAGGCGACAGGGCTGATGAACACGGGCGCATCGGGAGCTCCAGGGGCACTACCTCTTGGTCCAGCCAGCGGGGCATCGCCAGGCCCGGCAGGTCGAGGCCGTCCGGCAGCAGGTGGAGGCCGTGCTGGCCAGGCACGAAGCTGTGCGCTGGCACTCAGAACAGAGGCTGCTCAAGCGGACCAAGCGCAGCGTCCACTTCAATGACCCCAAGTACCCACAGCAGTGGCACCTGGTGAGTCCAGCCCTGCCGCTTCCAGCTTCAGACAGCGGGGCGGGGGCATGCAGTGCTCTTGTGGACGCTTGTCTGTGGTAACTCTTCAGGGGCCTCCCATCCTTTGCTTGAAGAGACATTTCCGTGGGCTTCGATGGTAGGCTTCATCCTCCAGGCTCCGTGTGCCCTGTGCTCACTCCCAGAGAGCCAGAGGACTGCGGTGCCCGGGCGCGGGTGCTGGGGCCAGGCCACCTGGGCTGCCTGCCACTGACTAGCCTGTGCCTTTGGGTGCACTGTTTAACCTCTCTGTTAATGAAGACAGAATGGTTACAGTTAAGTGAACTAATGTATGTGTGCCAGACACATGGGAAACACTTTACAAGAGTTAGCTAGTAACATTATGTTATACAATGTTAATATAAGGTATATCATGCCTGTGTGGGGTTAACTAGTAATGTTATGTTATACAATGTTAACATAATGTATATCATGCATGTGTAGGGGTTAGCTAGTAATGTTATGTTATACAATGTTAATATAGTGTATATCATGCCTGTGCAGGGGTTAGCTAGTAATGTTATATTATACAATGTTAATATAATGTATATCATGCATGCAGTGGATACTAAGTCGTTTCACTCACGTCCTACTCTGTGACCCCATGGACTGTAGCCACCAGGCTCCTCTGTCCATGGGATTCTGCAGGCAAGAATACTGGAATAGGTTGCCATGCCCTCCTCCAGGGGGTCTTCCCAACCTAGGGACTGAACCTGCATCTCTTATGTCTCCTGCATTAGCAGGCAGGTTCTTTACCACTAGTGCCATCTGGGAAGTCCCAATGTATATCATACAGCATATTAATACCCAGCCCTTAACCCTAGTCACTGTTTTACCCTTGTTGCCTATGAGTGATGCCAAGCTTTCCTGGACACCTGGGCTGTGGCAGAGCTCTCACAGGTTCCCTCCTTGGCTCCGTGTCCACCTACCCCTGTTTGTCCACCCCTCTCTGGCCCCCTGACAGCAGCCAAGAGTGCCAAGGGGGTGCTCGCTATACTTGTCTCCCTATGGGCTGTGCTGCACATCGCTGGACTCCCAAGGCTCAGAGAGCAGTTCCTGACCCCGTCTCTCCCCCAGAATAACCGGCGGAGCTCCGGCAGGGACATCAATGTGACGGGTGTCTGGGAGCGCAACGTCACCGGGCGCGGGGTGACCGTGGTGGTCGTGGACGACGGCGTGGAGCACACCATCCAGGACATTGCACCCAACTACGTGAGTGGCCCTGGAGTCAGTCCCGCCCCCAGGCCTTACCTGATTCTTGATGTTGCCTCAGGCCTGTTCCCTTTCTCCGTGACCTCTCACTGGGCCAGAGGAAAGGGCCTGGGAGGTAGGTTGCTGCTCTTCATCAGCTCCTCTCCCCCAGGCAGTCTTGTGGCCTGGCAGCAGGGACACAGGCTCCAGCCCAGCAGAGAGATGCTTTCTGGACCCTGCTACCACTCCCTGCCCTGGGAAGTAAGGAGTAGCCCTAGGCAAATTCCCTCTCCCCACAAGTCCCAGCGCCTCCCCTCTGTACAGCCTGCCCTTTAAGCAGCCAGAAGCCTCTTTTATCCCTGGCTTAGCAAGGAAGCAGCTCCAGGGCATATTTCTGTAATAATGGCCAAGAGAGAAGTTTGCCTAGAGCTATAGCACTTCTGGCACTAAAGACCCCGCCTGCCAGTGCAGGAGGCCTAACAGATGGAGGTTCAATCCCTGGGTCGGGAAAATCCCCTGGAGAAGGAAATGGCAAACTTCTCCAGTATTGCCTGGAGAATCGCATGGACAAAGGAGCCTGGCAGGCTACAGACAATGGGGTCGCAAAGAGTCGGGCACGACTGAAGCGACTTGGCACAGCACAGCACAACACGCAGCACTTCTCAGCTTTCCCCTAGGTGTCCTGTCCTTATGCCGCCCGTGTGGCTGGCAGAGATGGGCCCGCAGTGTTGGCTCAGAGCCCCAAACCCCCAGTTCTCCTCTTTCCCTGAGCTCCAAGACCTGACCGGTTGGAACCAGTGAGTGATCACATCTCCTCCCCACCTCCCCTGCCATGTTTCAGAGCCCTGAGGGCAGCTATGACCTCAACTCTAATGACCCTGACCCCATGCCCCACCCAGACTTGGAGAATGGCAACCACCACGGCACGCGGTGCGCGGGCGAGATTGCTGCTGTGCCCAACAACAGCTTTTGTGCGGTGGGAGTGGCGTTCGGGAGCCGCATAGCAGGTACCTCCAGTCCAGCCTCGGTACACCCCCGCCCCCTACCCTGTGACTGCTGTCTTCATCCTCTGTCCCTCCTCCTTGAATTCCAACATGACTTTATTTCGCCTTCAACACACAGCAGAAAGCAAAGGATATGCTTATAAATAAGTGTCTGCAGGACAGATCAGCTCATTGAGTTTTTTTCTCAGTGCTTTGGTGTTTCTAACACGTTTTTAGCAGCAAACCCCACTTTAAAAAGGGCTTCCCTGGTGGCTCAGTGGTAAAGAATTCGCTTGTCAATCAATGTAAACACAAGAGATGGGGGTTTAATCCCTGGGTCAGGAAGATCCCCTGGAGTAGAAAATGGCAACCCACTCCAGGATTTTTGCCTAGAAAATTCTATGGACAGAGGACCCTGGCAGGGTCTGTGGGGTCTCAAAGAGTTGGACACGACTGAGCACGCATGAGTATATAAAACAGCTAAGAGCGTGAAAATGAGGTGGATGAGAGATGGAGGCCCAAGGCCACCTGTTCAGACTCCACTTTCCTTTTTCCTGATTATGGTTATGCCCCATCAGTGCTCAGCTCATTGTAATGATAGCTCCTTTTACTTATCCATGTTTTCGTATTTTCATGGTTTATCAATGGCCTCCTCATCTTTCCTTCTTTCTTGATCCCGTGTGTCTGTGGAGGCCCCTCTCCCTTCTCCCAGCTCTCTAGCTCCCGCCCCTGCTGATGGTCACTGTCTGCTCCCCATCCTTTCAAGAGAGCTGAGTGGCCCTGGCCCATACTGGGGTGGTTCTATGGCTCCTCGGCCTCTCAGTCTTTGTCCATCAAGGCAGAGGGTGAAGGGAAAGGATGCAGACACCTTCCTGGTGATTTCTCATAAATGCTTGGAGCCTACATTTACAAGGCTGGAACATATTGGCTGCACTCCTCCTCTAGTCCAGCAGGGGTCAGCAGCCCTCTCTGTAAATGAGACTACGGAGGGAGGGAGCCCAGGTCCCGTCTGACAGCTCCACTAGGATGTGACCTGCCCCATCTTAGAAGGTGAGACTAGACATCTATGTGAGGAGCAATGGGCTGAGAACCATCTGTTGAATACCATCTGTGTCAAGCACCGCTGCAGTGTTTTTTGAGATAAAGGATGCGTGAAAAAGGGAACTTTGGATTCCCTACCTTCTAGCCTATGCCTCTGCCCACCAGACCTCAGGATCCGTAAAGTCTAAGATTTAGCATTACATTAGAAAATATTTCTGGCCAGGTACATGCACATGGTATAAAGATTCAAAAGATCCGAAAACACTTAGAAAAGTAAGTCTCCACAGGGGCCCTCCACAACCACCTGGCTCCCCATCTAGGAGACCAGCATTATTGAGGAGCTGGTATGGCCTACACTGCCCTAGGTATCCGAGTACTGGATGGACCCCTGACAGACAGCATGGAGGCTGTGGCATTCAATAAGCACTATCAGATCAACGACATCTACAGCTGCAGGTGAGGTGCAGCCAGGAACAAGGTAAAGGGGCCAGAGGCGGGGGCACTGGGGGAATCCCCAACCAGAAACCAGCGGTATGTGTGAGGGGCTCTCACATGGGGTACAACCGGTAAGTCCACTGCCATTATTTCTCCAGACCCCCAGCTTCTGGGTTCTCCGTCTTAAGCCCCAAGTCACCCCAGTGATCAGGTTGCCACACAAGGAGTATTTCATCCCGCCTCGTGTTTATTTGTTTAATAAACTCGTAATGCTCTGGAAGAAATTTAGGATTCCTGTCCTACACAACTGGGTTGAATACCCAGTTCAGAGCCCCTCTGCCCCCACCCAGGGACACACCGGCAGCTCCAAGTTGTGGATCTGGCAGGAAGGGGGGTGGATGATAAGGAGGAGCTGAGGCTGGGCTGCTCGCGTCGCATCGACAGCAGCCTGTTCTTCCCCAGCCAGCATCTCCTGTAGATACACGACGTCCTCCACATGTAGAGAAAGGACAGAGAACTCCTAGACAGCTTACACAGGTTGTCTACTTCCTTGGCCGGTGCTCTGCCATCAGGCCTAGAATTAGCTTCTTTGGTGGGGAAGGGGTGGCCTCTCGTCCCTTTCCACCACTCTGTACTCCCTGGGGACCTGAGAAGGGGTTTTTAGGAGCAGGTTAGAGTAGTCCTTAACTGGGAAGGTTTCCAAGGACAAGAACGTTAGCATGTCCTGTTTTCCACTTTGGAGTGAGGGCTGGACTCTTAACGTCCTTTCATCACAAGTCCTGGGCTGGAGCCCTTGGGAGGAGGGGAGCATGAGGCAAAGGGACAGCCTGCTGAGGCTGGGCTGGGTGGGCAGCCACGGCCTGGCCCTGGCTCTTCCCACTGGGTGTCTCTCCACAGCTGGGGACCAGACGATGATGGGAAGACGGTGGACGGCCCCCACCAGCTGGGCAAGGTAGCTGGGAACTATGGAGACCTTGGGGACCAAGTTCACCCTTGTCATCCCATTCCCGGAACTGCTCCCGCCCTCCCCCAGACCTGCCTTATAGCCCCAACCGCTCCTTTGGGAACAGCACTCCTGCCCCGGGGTGAAGGGGTGAGGGGGACATTCTTAGAATGGAGCAGTGCTTTGCTCTGATGTTGTGCTCGGCTCCGCATTTCTGGCCCCACCTGCTCTGATAAGCAGAGCACATCCATCAAGCAGTTGTTGCACTAATAGCCCCCTTACCCTCTTAAAGCCATCTCGAAGTCTCTGTCTCCCTTGTCCAATGCCCTTGGGGTTTTGTGTTTTCCTCTAGAAGGGGACAGGAGGGCGAGTGGCGTGGTGGGTAGGGTCTTCCTGTGAGCTCAGCTGACCTGCGTGTTTCGCTCCTCAGGCCGCCTTGCAGCACGGGGTGATCGCTGGCCGCCAGGGCTTTGGGAGCATCTTTGTGGTGGCCAGTGGCAATGGGGGCCAGCACAACGACAACTGCAACTATGATGGCTATGCCAACTCCATCTACACCGTCACTATAGGTAGTGGGCCCAGTGCTCCCACAGCGCACGGGTGCTCACGTGTGTGTGTGTGTGTGAGAGAGAGAGAGAGAGAAAGAGAGTCTCCTCAGCAGCGAGGAGACTTGTATCTGAGGGTGTGTGTGTCACTTAGAGGTGACCAGACCATGTATCTCAGTGTGTGTGTGTGGTGTGTCACTCAGGGGTGAAGAGACTGTGTATCCGGGTGTGTGTGTGTGTGTGTGTGTGTGTGTGTGTGTGTGTGTGTGTGTGACTCAGGTAAAGGGACTATATATCTGGGTGTGTGTGTGTGTGTCAGAGATGAGAGGACCATGTATCTCAGTGTGTGTCACTCAGGGGTGAAGGGAAACGTGTATCTAGATACGTGTGTGTGTGTGTGTGTGTCAGGTGTGAGGGGACCATGTATCTCAATGTGTATATGTGTGTGTCAAGAGTAAAGGGACCATGTGTCTGGATGTGTGTGTGTGAGGGGACCAAGTATGTCAGTGTGTGTGTGTATGTGTGTGTCACTCAGGAGTGAGGGGACCATGTATCTGGATGTATGTGTATGTATCACTTGAGCTGAAGGGACTGTGTGTGTGTGTGTGTGTCACTCAGGGGTGAAGGGACCATGTGTCTGGGTGTGTGTCACTCAGGAGTGAGGGGACCGTGTATCTGGGGTGTATGTGTCAGTGGTGAAGGGACCGTGTGTCTCAGTGTGTGTCACTCAGTGGTGAGGGGCCGTGTATCTGGGTGTATGTCACTTAGGGGTGAGGAGCCATGTATCTGGGCGTGTGTCACTCGGGTGAGGGGACTGTGTGTCTGGATGTGTGTCACTCAGGGGTGAGGGGACTGTGTGTCTGGGTGTGTGTCACTCAGGGGTGAGGGGCCGTGTATCTGGGTGTGTGTCACTCAGGGGTGAGGGGCCGTGTATCTGGGTGTGTGTCACTCAAGGGTGAGGGGACCGTGTGTCTGGGTGTGTGTCACTCAGGGGTGAGGGGCTATGTATCTGGGTGTGTATCACTCAGGTGAGGGGACTGTGTGTCTGGGTGTGTGTCACTCAGGGGTGAGGGGAACGTGTGTCTGGGTGTGTGTCACTCAGGGGTGAGGGGACCGTGTGTCTGGGCGCGTGTCACTCAGGGGTGAAGGGCTATGTATCTGGGTGTGTGTCACTCAGAGGTGAGGGGACCATGTGTCTGGGTGTATATCACTCGGGTGAGGGGACCGTGTGTCTGGGTGTGTGTCACTCGGGTGAGGAGACCGTGTGTCTGGGTGTGTGTCACTCAGGGGTGAGGGGCCATGTATCTGGGTGTGTGTCACTCAGGTGAGGGGACCATGGTCTGGGTGCGTGTCACTCAGGGGTGAGGGGACCGTGTGTCTGGGTGCATATTACTTAGGGGTGAGGGGACCATGTGTCTGGCTGCATGTCACTCAGGGGTGAGGGGACCGTGTATCTGGGTGTATGTCACTCAGGGGTGAGGGGACCGTGTGTCTGGGTGTGTGTCACTCGGGTGAGGGGACCCTGTGTCTGAGTGTGTGTCACTCAGGGATGAGGGGACCATGTATGTGGGTGTGTGTCACTCAGGGGTGAGGGAACCGTGTATCTGGGTGTCACTCAGGGGTGAGGGGACCGTGTGTCTGCGTGTGTGTCACTCAGGTGTTGGGACCTTGTGTCTGGGTGTGTGTCACTCAGGGGTGAGGGGACCATGTATGTGGGTGTGTGTCCCTCAGGGTTGAGGGAACCGTGTATCTGGGTGTCACTCAGGGGTGAGGGGACCGTGTGTCTGGGTGTGCCCCCAGCTTCCATGTGTCTGTCTGAGTGTGTGTGCACAGTCTCTCTTCAGACTCTGATAGTGAGGAAGAACCACCCTGCTCTCAGGGGAGGTCAGGACTTCCTTATAAGTTATTCCCGGGAGTACTTTCTACCCATCATCTGAGATAACCCCCTCCGCGCCCCCCAGCTCCACCACCACAGCTGGTTAGGCCTCTGCTCCAATCTCTCTTCCCACGGGTCACTTCCCTCCTGTTGAAACGTTCCCTGACCTCCCCGCCACACCAACCTAAATTAACTGCCTTTTACCTATGCTCCCTGCTGTAGGCATTTACCATCCCAGCTGTACTTACTTCCCTGACCTCCCCTGACCATGGGCTCCCAGAGGTCAGGTCTATGGCCTTTCTCCACAGTCCCCATCTCTCATTCACACAGTGTGTGACTCGCGGTCGAGAACCGATAAGTAACTGAGAAACGCATGTGTGAATGGATGAGTCCGTGTCGAGTGGCCACCCCCTGCAGTCTGCTGAAAGAATGGTCTCGGCACAGACTACCCTCTGCCATTTGAGACTGCTTGTCTGGGGGAGGCATGTGGGTACTTTAAAGGACTTGGACCACTGAGATCATTTTTTAAGCCCAGGACCAACCCCTCGACGATAACTCAGAGGTAAGTCTGATGTTCTCAGACCCTCACCTCCATTCCCATTTCTCTGCTCCTCCCGAGGTGCTGTGGACGAGGAGGGACGAATGCCTTTTACGCAGAGGAGTGTGCCTCCATGCTGGCGGTCACCTTCAGTGGAGGGGATAAGATGCTCCGGAGCATCGTGAGTGCTCTGCCCCACTCCACCGGCCCTCTGCTCCCCAGCCTGGCTCTCGGGATCCTCTTTCCTAGCAGATCTGTTTCCCTAAGAGTCTGTCCCTGTTGGTAGAATGGAGTTGAGGACTCTAAATGTATCTGTGTAAAGGGTTTTTAATCTTTAAATTTTAAAAATCTTATGTATGGCTGTGCTGGTCTTCCTTGCTGCATGGGCTTTCCCCTAGTTTCGGCAAGTGGGGGCTCTGTCGTTACAGTGTCTGGACTTCTCACTGGGGTGGCTTCTCTTGTTGCAGAGCACAAGCTCTGAGGCACATGGGCCCAGTACTTGCAGCTCCCAGGCTCCAGAGCATGGGATTAGTAGTTGTGCCGCAAGGGCTTAGTTGCCCCGAGGCATGTGGAATCTTCTAGCCCAAGGATTGAACCTGTGTCTCCTGCATTGGCAGTCAGATTCTTTACCACTGAGCCATGAGGGAAGCTCCTTCATCTTTAAATTTTTAACTTAACAAATATGCATATCTTTATAGGAATCACTCTGAGCACACATGGATGAAAGAACCTTTGAAATGTCTTCCTTTGGTAGAATATGGGCTTTGCCTAATTTCTATGAGCTTAAAAAAAAAAATCATCATTGCATTGCTATCCAGTCCTTACGTAAATACTGCGAGTTCTGATCCTGTTCATCCTCAGGAGTAAAGCTAGTGGTTGTCTGCACCGTATGGGTGGGAAAAGGAGTCTTGGAATGTCCCCGTCAACCCCAGAGATAGCTCTTTCCTTGGAGCTGGGCTTGGAGTCACAGCAAACAAGAGGTTGGAGCAAGAAAGTGGAGTTTCTCAAGCTGTGGGAACCTGTGAAGGAATTCAGAGTGCAGTGCCTACCCCCACTGGCTCAGCTCCAGCCCATCATCTTAGAGCTCCCTGGCCGTCCAGATGCCCGTAACAGAGTGACCCGGGGATAGGGGGCTCTCAGGCAGGGCTGGGCTGCAGCCAGCCGGTGTCACATTTCTCCAGTGGCTCGCGCTTGGGAGGACTCTCTGGGGCCGTTGGGAATTGGGCTGCTGCCTCTGGGTCAAATTCTCTTTCCCAAACTGAAATTCTGTTTTTGCCGCTCAATGACTTCTGGTCAATACAATGTTCCAAGGCTCTGGGCCAAGTGACCCCAGCCCCTTCCCCCACCCTGGGAGAAGAAAAAGGGGAGTGAGCTAAAGTAAGCGGGCAAGAGGCTTTGCTTAACAGACAGATATCTGGGTGCAGAGGGACACCACCCACCCCTAGCCCAGGCCAGGCTGGAGGGGGGAGGAACAACAGGACCATCCTGGCAGGACTCTTGCTCACCCCAGCCACAGTCGCGGGCCGAGAAGTTACCGGGCATACAAGATCCCCTTGTTCTGGGTCGCCTGTCTTTTCTTCTCTGGACTCAACTCTGCTTCACCCCCACCACTTTCTATCTGAACTATAATTTGTCCAGAAATGCAAAGAGTTTGTTCAGCCAACCTCCCATCTTTGAGTTGTCCCTGTCTTGAAAACCAGTTGCCAGTTTCTCTTCAGTGACCAGCTTGGTGGGGCTGCCTCCCCCAGGGCGGGCATGGAAGGACACGCCACCCGACCGTCTGCTGCCCAGGGTTCCTGCCACCAGAGGCAAGTTCACCAGCCTCCCGGCTCCACACTAGACTGTCACTGTGAGGCTGTTTCCTTAACAGGAAAAAAATTAATCTGCTCCCTGGCACAGACCAGGCTTCCCACCCTCATTGAGACTTCCACTTGAAGAGTTTTTCCCTTCTCTTCTCTGAGAGCACAGCGTCTGAGTGGAAATGACATGTCTTGGCAGCTGCTTTAACAGCTGGAAGGCAAGCAGCGAAGACAGTGGAGAAAGGGCAGCTCTTGGCAGAAGGTAGCACCTTGGTATCTGACCCAGGAGAAAAGCCTGGAAGGAAAAGATGTTCTTATGTTAGCATGGGCACCACATGCTAGATCCAAAGGGCCATGGGCTGGAATGGATTCAGGCAGGGCCCTCCCTGGCTCCACCCTGTGTGGCTCCAGGGAGGATGAGAATGTGGAAAGAGCTGGATGCCACACAGGTGCTGTATCCCTCCCCCTCAACCTCCACTCTCACCTCCCACCTCAGGACTGCAGGTAGAGAAGGGGGACCTGAAGCACTCAGCCCCAAGCAGGGAAGTGGCCCGGCCAGTTGATCGCCACAGGCCAGGGTGGGCAGCAGTGCAGATGCTCCGCCCGTGCTGAGCACACCGATGGGCGAGGGGGACGTTGTCCTCTCCCTGGGACACACTCCCTGTGTTCACTCTGACGTCAGGCCGCCCCGTCTCTGAGCTGTTGTTCCAGCCCCAGCTGGAGTCCCGTCTCCACCGCTGCAGGGGCGGGGCGATGGGGGGGTGGTGATTGGGGAAGGGATCATTAGCTGAGCAGGAATCAGGACACATGAGGCCTCTTCCCTCTCCACCTCCTTTCCACCAAGACCCTCAGAGTAACTGGTTTTTCTCAACTCTCCAGAGGTTCTCCTGTAAGGCCCAGGAGGATGAAGAATCTCCTTCATCCTGACCGGCCAGACGGAGAGGTCCCGGGAGGCTCGCCGCTCTGAGGCCCCGCCTTGCCCCCTCCCCCCACTGCCCCAGAAACTCAGGCCCTAACCAGCCCCCCATCTCCCCCATTCCGCTTCCCAGGTGACCACCGACTGGGACCTTCAGAAGGGCACCGGCTGCACCGAGGGCCACACGGGGACCTCGGCCGCCGCACTCCCCTGGCGGCTGGCATGATAGCCCTGATGCTGCAGGTGCGGCCCTGCCTCACATGGCGTGACGTACAGCACATCATCGTCTTCACGGCCACCCGGGTGAGCCCTTCGCAGGCAGATGCATGGCCTGGCCCAGCCCACCTCAGAGTTTTGGTCCCAAGGGCTTGGAGGTATCAGGAGGTTCAGATTCTAGATGTCCCAGGCATTAGGTGCCAGTGTCTCCCAGAGTTGCGTTCCTACAGAAGCACTGTAGAGACCCCACCAAGACCGTAGACCTGAATTTACTTGTCCCTGTCCCGCTGCGGCCATGTCACCTGCAAAGGAGTGTTCCGGGCAGGCTCCCAGGTCCCTCTGTAAGCAGGCCACTGGGCTGGTGACATCATGGGGCTTTGCCCTTTTGTCCCAGCTTTCCTCTGGGAGTCCCTTCCTAGCAGCCTGTGTGGGAGAGTCTGGGCTGGATGAGCCATCAGGGTGTCGGGAAACCTAAAATCTGCAAGGCTCACTAGGGCCCCTGTGCTGTCAGTACGAGGACCGCCACGCAGACTGGATCACCAACGAGGCTGGCTTCAGCCACAGCCACCAGCACGGATTCGGCCTGCTCAGCGCTTGGAGACTTGTGAACGCTGCCAAGGTGAATGGCTGTCCTGCATGGAGGGGCCGAGGGGGCGAACTGAATGCCTGAAACATTGCCCGTCATGTCGTAGGTGCTTGATAGATATTCATTCACCCGAGACCCATTTTACCCACGAAGAAGCAGGCTCAACACTCTATAAAGTTTCTTAGACAGGAGAGTAAATGAGACCTTGGTGTTGCATGGAGCCCTCAGGGTGTCGGCTCCCCATCTGCCGCCCTGGACCTAGCCTGTTCCCCACCTCTGTGTTGTGGTGCCGTAGGGAGCAGTCCAGGTTGACCGCAGAGCGAAAGACAGTGATGATTAAGGGAGAAATAAAAAGAGTGCAGCCCTAGGGGTCACGTAGGAGAGATTGGCTGTGCAAGGTCTGTACATTTGTTCATTCACTGCCCCCTCTTCCTTTCACAGGTCTGGACGTCTGTCCTTACTTAGCTTCCTACGTCAGCCCTGTGTTGAAAGAGAACAAGGCAATCCCACTGTCCGCCCGCCCCCTGGAGGTGCTGTGGAATGGTAAGTGGTCAGCAGAAAGGGGGTTAATCTCGGGCCAGAGGCTCAGGGCGGGGTGATGGAGAAGTTAAACTCGTCCTCCTGCCGGTCCTGCCCCTTCCTTTAGGAGCTGAGCTCCAGCCAGATCTGCGGCGTTCTCTTTGACCATTTTAGGACATGTTGCTGCTTCTGAGTTGGCTGGCCCCCTGGCTGCTTGAGACCTTTCTCCTGAGTTACAGGTGGTGGGAGGGAGCTGTTGAGCAAACCATTAGGAAGGCTGGCAGAAGGGCTGGGCGAGGACTTGGGAAGACAGGCACAAGTCGAAAGATGTTCCTTTGACTTCCATGCTAGGAACTTGCCAGATGATCCTTTGCAGCCCAGTGGGCTTTGGATGAAGTGAAGGAGCTGGGAATGTCTCCTTTTGATTCTCAGGCTTGTCTAATTACAGAATCAGCTGGGACCTATTCGGGAGGACAGAGGAGTCCCCAGAGGGCTCTCTAGACTGGAATGGCCCTCCCTCCGCCTCTACCTCCATCCTACCCGGGGCCACGGGACTGTCCGAACGGGTGAGGGCTGTCTGTGGGCAGTCTGAGACGTGGTCTCGTGTTGAGCCCAGAGGTTGAAACCCTTCCCAGAGAAGAGGGCGGCTGGGCTGGGGGTACCATTCTAGAGGATCCTCTCTCTGCAGACTTCCCAGAGTTGCCACTGGAGAGTTTTCCATACCTCCGGTTCTTTGGGGATCTTTTTTTTTCCTCAAGGAATTTTGACAAGCAGAGTTCTCCACTGTGTTTTGTAAAGTCGGAAGCATGCCATGCTTTGTACCCAGGTGGAGCTTTGTCCTTGCTGTTTCCATCCTCCTAGGAAGTGATCAGACCAGCACAGTGGCCACGAGGAGGGATGGCCAAAGATGGGCGCATAGAAGGGAGGGTTGGAGCTGCTCTCCTGGGTGGGAAGAGTTCCGTTGTCTCTCTCCCTAACCATGTCCAGCACTTGCCCAGTTTCCCCTCTACGTGGAAGGAAATCCACGGGCCCGGCTCACTGCACTTTCCGTAAAAGGAATGCTATCTTGGAAAGGGCATAAAGCATCAGCCAAGGCAGAAGAGTGTAGGAACATTCCCAGGAATGCATTCAAGTAGGAACCTCAGGGCTTGGCACCCACATGTCTTGGAGACAATACATCTTTTAACTTTCATTACCTCCCATCCAGAGCTGCTGTCTCTCATTTAAGTAACAGTAACCCACAGTCACATCCATCAAGTGAGGCGGTCAGCTTAGAAGCAGGTTAGGGTCCTTTTCAACTTCATCATCCTCTGCTTCCCACTAACCAGGACGTTCCCGGCATGTCTGACAAACTTCCCTCTGTACAGAGGCATCTGAAAACTGTTTGTTTGTCATGAAGAAGCAGGAGAAAGAAGGACAGATTGTCCTGGGAGGAGGAGAGCAGGAATTGAAGTAGGGGAGAGAAAGACGAAAAGAAGGGAGGTGGACTCAGCAAGTTTTGCTAACGGAGCCCTTCACGGGTTTGGAGGGCAGCCAACAGTCTGCTGATCTCCAGGGTCAGCAAAGATATCTTCCCCTCTGTGGTTGTGACTCTAGACAGAAGTGAAGGTCCAGACTCATGGGCATTCTTGGAGGCTGCAGGAGGTCAGTCCAGTTGACGTAGAGCTAAGCAACTCAGTCCCAGATGATCAGCAAAACCTCTTCCTCCATGGCCAAGTGACAGTCTTTCCCACCAAGACCTGGCCAAGTCAGTGTCCAAGGGCTGCCAGGTGAACTTTTTGTAAGATAGAAGGAAGTGAATATTCCTGTTAGGAAAAGGAGGTGAAATTCCAAGACTCCAGAGCAGGGGGTGACCAGGAGAACTTTCTCTGATGGTGGAAATGTTCTCTGTTTGTGCTGCTAAGCTGCTCCATGGCACGAGGGATCTTAGTTCCTCGACCAGAGATTGAACCCATGTCCCCTACATTGCACGGCAAGTTCTTAACTACTCGGCCACCAGGGAAGTCCCTGTAATTGATTTTAAATAGCCACATGTGGCTGGTGCCACCTTCTTAGGGCAGCTCTAGAGCAAGACAGGTTGTCATTTCTCCCCATTGGCAGGAGGGCCCCTTGGTTCCTTTAGCTCTGACTCTGGGTCTGAAATGTCTTTGGAGGGCGGGAGAGAGGGTGGGGCTTGGGAGGCAGATCTCAAACACAAGGAAGCCTGTGGGTATTTACAGAAGATTCCTGAACACCTCTTGCAAATACCCTTTTATCCTTGTTTGCAGCCCCAGCTGGCTAGCGCCAGCCATGTTTCAGTCCTGTTCCTTCCTGGCTCCGAATCTTCCTCTCCTGCCGTCTTTCCCTCCCCATTGATTCCTCCTTCTGCCTTCCAACACCCTCAGCACACCTGTTAGGAAACACTTTTAAACCCCTGACTGCCTCCAGCTAGTAACCTTTTTAAATGAACTAACCAAAGCAACTGCTCACCTTTATCACCCTCTCCACTGCTGAAGACTTACTTCGTCACTCTGAGGTGCCCCTCTCAGGTTCAGACCAGGGCCAGCTCACAGCTCATCTCAGTCGATGATGCTTAGCCCTGTTGTTGGACCAGATTAACGAGGTCTGTGTGTCAGCCTTCCCCCTCCTCCACCTCTTCCTCCCTGCTCCTCCCGTGGCTCCAGTGGCCTCCTTTGCTCCATGGTCCTCTTCTGGCCTGAGGAACTTTGTTTTCTGTTCACTCACCTCACTACTTCCAAACCATGAGTTCCTTCTGAGATTCATGCCATATTCTTGACCCTCCCTCTACATCTTCGTCCTCAGTGGCCCAGTTGTACTTATGGCTTTAGCTGCCACCTCTCCACAAATGATTCCTAGATAGACATGTCTTATTCTGGTCCCTAAACAAAGATAGTGACAAGGACAGAGATTTCTCTAGTTTCTGTAAGATTATGGGCAAATAAAACCCTGGGATCTTCTCAGCAGTGGTTAAACAAGATCCCATGTTGCTAAAGGTAAAATAATAATGTGATGATCATCATCAACTAAGGTGAGTGCCCTGGGACTTCCCTGGTGGTCCAGTGGTTAAGACTCTGCACTTCTGCTGCAGGGGGTACGGGCTTCATCCCCGGTCAGGGAACTAAGATCCTGCATGCCATGCAGCGCAGCCAAAAATAAAAGATAAATGCCTTTTATGTGCCAAGCACTGGCCTAAGGGTTAACTCATTTAATATACTAGCTCAGTTCTAATGAAATAATTCTCATGTTCTCACATGCGTGGCCACCCAAGTCCCTATACACACCAATAAGTAAATGCACGCAGCATGCCACTGTGTACACATGCTAACACAGACCAGCACGCTCAGGTCTCTTTTAGGATTCTATTCTGTTCTATTATGCTTTGTAATGTGTCGTTTGGTGGCTCAGATGGTAAAGAATCTGCCTGCAATTCAGGAGACCCAGATTCAATCCCTGGGTCAATAAGATACACTAGAGAAGGGAATAGCAACCCACGCCAGTATTCTCACCTAGAAAATTCCATGGACAGAGGAGCCTGGTGGGCTACAGTCCATGGGTCGCAAAGAGTTGGACACAACTGAGTGACTAAGCACACCTACATGCATAGTAAAAATTTATATGTATGTAAATTTCACACATATAAATGTACATATGTACAACCTCACCACACCAAAGTAGGACTAAAGGAATAGAAGTAGAATGAGCACAAGGACAAAGAGAAGGAGAGAAGAGATCACCGCAAAGTAGAGATTGCAGTACGTTTTTGGAAGATAGAGCATGAGTGGAGAAGTGAGCAGGGCTAAGAAAACTGCAAACCAGATACCTGCAAGAGTGATCCTAGGCAACAAGCTCGTTTATGCCACAGAATCTCCAAAGACTCAGGGCTGGGAATTCCCTGCAGTCCAGTGGTTAGAACTCTGAGCTTTCATTGCCACGGCCCAGGTTCATTTACTGGTGTGGGAACTAAGATTCCACAAGCCATGCAATGTGGCTAAAAAAAAGGGCTCAGGATTTGGAGGCTCCATGTACTTCAGAGGACAAAGATGAAGTATGAGAGTAGAACCAGGTGCCATTTAAAAGGTGGACGCCCAGGTGCCTTCTCCCATGCTTAGCAACCAGGTGGTGGCAGGAGTTGGGAAGTTTATTCTCCAGAGCCCGGAGCCCCCAGGTACAGCAGAAAACAGGAGACAGAGGGTGTATCTTAGAATGATTAACCATGAACCATATAAGGGGGACATGTTACAGATAAGGAAACTAATTCTCGTAGCTAGTAAATGGCTGGCCTGGAATTTGAGCCCACGCTGGGTGGTTCCAGAGCCCAGGCTCTTAGCACTAGTAGGCACAAGTGATGAGTTGAGAAAGGGTTTGTTTTTCCTTTGTAGTGGGAAAGGCGTAAGCAAGAAAATCCAGCCAAGAGACTGTATAATTGGTTTGATCCAGTGTTGGTCTTCTGCCAGATAGTTACTGTGAAAGGAAAGGAAAACAAGGGAATGTAAATAAGAATGTGTTGGAGAGATGAGCTATGGGATCTTACGCGGTTAGGGAAGAGGAGCTTGACAGATCTCTTGAGGAGCAAGAAAATGAAGGAATCAAGGTGGTGGAGGGACTTTCCTGATTGATGGTCCAGTAGTTAAGATTCCACACTTCCACTGCAAGGGGTGCGGATTTGATTGCTGGTTGGGGAACTAAGATCCCACATGCCACATGGTGCAGCCAAAAAAGTAGTGGAGAAAGTGAAGGGACAGCTGGTTGCTTTCTGGGAATGCGGAACATTGGCTTCCATGAGTTGCCAGAGTGAAAGAAAAGACACACGTGCACACAAACGCAGTGAGAAGGCTCAGTGAGTATTTAACAACACAGCATCAAGAATTTGCAGCTTTTTTGTTCTCATTTTTGCTCAACTACTGTTCTAATTTGTGTTGTTTACATAATAAATCCCACAAGGGAAGTTACTAACCCATTCAAAAGTGAAGCAGTGCCAGATAAGGATGAGGCCCAGGGTCTAGCCATGGAAGTCTGTGCTGATGTGGGGTGGAGAAAGGTCTGTGGAGTCGAGGAAGGAGAGAGATGTGAAGAGATGGCATCAAACAGGTAGACCCGTGAACACTGGTGTCATCTGGTAATGGGTGGTGGCCCTCCTCCCTGACGTGAGCCAGGTGAGAGGGGGACTGAGTGGAAGGCCAGGATGAACAGGAAGGACAGACAGTGGGGCCACAGGAAGCCCCTCCTGGGCCTTTTCTTCCCTCTCTCTTCTTTTACCTTGGCCGTGCTGCACAGCTTTCGCGACCTTAGTTCCCTGACCAGGGATTGAACCTGGGCCCTCAGCAGTGAAAACTCGGATTCCTAACCACTGGACCATCAGGGAACTCCCCCTTTTTCTTCTTTGACCAGTTATCCATGCCCACACCGCCTCACCGATAGACTAGAATCAGCTATTTTAGCTGGCCTTCCTGTCACCTGTTTCTTCTTTCCACTCCAATTCAGCCTACCCACAGCTGTTAGGAGTAACCTCCCTTAACACTTTTTAAAAAAAAATTCCATCCTTGCACAGTAATCTCTAATAGTTCTCAGTTGCTTGTTTAAAATAAAAATGTTAAAGCCTTTCCCATCCGAGGTCCCGTGCCCATCGTCTCTTACTTCTCTCTGAGCTTCTTCATCTGTAGAATTGGGTGTTGCTCTCTGCTTTGCCTGTTGGCCTGAATTAATGGAAGAGAAGTTGTTTTGGAAAGAGTCATTTCTCATCAGAGCCTAATTTCTTAATATTCCTCAACTGAGTCTTCTACCTCACTAGTTCGGTTTTTTAACTTTTTATTTTGAAATAATTGTAGATTGACAGGAGGGTGCAAAGAACTGTTCAGGGAAGTCCTATGAGCTCTTCTCCTGATGTTAAATGTCTTAGAATAGAACAATAGGAAAACCAAGAAAGTGATATTGGTCCAATACATAGAACTTACTCAGATTTTACCAGTTAGACAGAGATTCTGTGTGTGCGTGTGAGTGTGTCTGTGCAACTTTACCACGTGTAGTCTTGTGTATCCACCACCACAATCAATACCGAGAGCCATCCCATCCCAGGACTCCTCTGTCACCCCCTTACGGCGACACCCGACCCTCTGCCCCATCCCTGGCACCTGGTAACCACTCATTTGTTCTCCATCTCTACAGTTAACGTTATTCATGAATATTATGTAAATGAAATCGTGCACTATGTGTCCTTTCAATATTGGCTTTTTCCCCTTCAGTACAATTTCCTTCACTAGCTCGGGTGGGTTTTTTGTTGTTCGTTTTTTTTTAAATGCATAGCTCATCTTTTATTTATTTGTGGCTCTGTTGGGTCTTCATTCTTGAGCGCCAGCGTTTCTCTAGCTGTGGCAAGCAGGGCTACTCCTCATTGCAATGCACGGCTTCTCGTTGCGGTGGCTTCTCTCGCCGCAGAGCGCAGGCTCCAGGGCGTGGGCTTCAGCAGTTTCAGTGCTTGGGCTCAGCAGTTGTGGCGCACGGGCTTAGTTGCACCACAGAATGTGGAGTCTTCCTGGACCAGGGATCAGACCTGTGTCCCCTGCAGTGGCAGATGGATTCTTAACCAGTGGACTACCAGGGAGGCCCATCACTTCAGCAGTTTTTTTTTTTCCCCAAAAAACATGTGTTTCCTTCAATATGAAACTTGGTCATTTCTGCCTCTGCCTTTATATGTGCCATTTTCCCTTCTAGAGTACCCTCTACCAACACTCTCTACCAATCTCTATTCACTTCCTTCCTCAGAGTGTGCCTCACAATTGAGTGCCTAAACCTATCTGCCTCATCTCTGTTCTGGCATCAGTTATGTGGACCTCATACGATGTCATTTTCCACTAGGGTAGAAGGCAGAGGCCATATCCAACTTATCTTTACATTCCCAGCATCTAGTACAGTGTCTGAAATGTAGGAGATACTCAGGAAGCTATTTTTTGGATGAATGAATGTTGGAAATGGCTCCGTTTGTTTCTTGTCTTGTGTCTTGGTTATGTGTTGCCTTCCCGACTGGACTTCAAACTGAATTATAAACTTGAAATCAGCAAGTGTATTCCCTTTCCTAGTGTACACAAGGTTCAGTCAGGGTTGCCAAAGATACTTGTATATGCCTTTGTGTTTGGTGGGGTGAAGTGAGGGCGTAAGTATCTGTGGGGCTGGTTTCTCAGCTGCCCAGCCTGACTTCCCACAGTCAGCAGGATGGACCTGGACGTGTCGGGGCTGAAGACCCTGGAGCACGTGGCCGTGACCGTCTCCATCACCCACCCACGACGTGGCAGCTTGGAAGTGAAGCTCTTTTGCCCCAGTGGCATGATGTCCCTTATCGGCGCCCCGCAGCTTGGACTCGTACGTACTTGTACCCCTACCTTCTGAGCTATCTTTGCAGCGAGGGCCTTGTCCAGGAAAAGATCTGGGAGAAGCAGACACTTGCCCTGTCCTAAACTCCCTGGTGTTGGCTTTGTGACCTGCTTTGTTCAAGTGCTTACAGCGTGCTCAGCACCGCACTTTACGTATGTTTCCTTCAATCCTTGTAAGAACGATGCAGAAGTACTTCCCTGGCAGTCCAGTGGCTAAGACTCTGTGCTCCCAGTGCAGGGGGCCCGGGTTCAGTTCCTGGTCAGAGAACTAGATCCCACCTACCACTCTGCACGACCAATAGAAAGACGATGGAGAGTAGACTTTGTAACCTTTCACAAGTGAGGAAACAAGTCATAGACCTAGGAAGCACCTGAGAGAGTAACAGTAAGCCTAGATCTATGGGACTCCCAAGCCTGTGTTCTCCCCATGTTTGCTTTTTCCACTTCACCATGTTGACACATGCCCCTCAGCTCCTGAGATCATCTCGGGGCAAGGGCCAGCACTTGAGGGCCCCTCGTGGCACCCGCCTGATTGGCTGTAGCTCAGACCATAGCTGCTACTACAGTAAGAAAGTGCTCCTGGGCAAAGGGGTCAGCTCCCTGCTCCACACCCTCCTCTGTCTCCTGTGCTCTTGCCCCAGGGATCCCAACGGCTTCAGTGACTGGACCTTCTCCACGGTGCGGTGTTGGGGGAGAGGGCGAAAGGGACCTACAGACTCGTCATCAGGGATGTAGGTAAGCCTGCCTGCCTCCCAGCCAGGGCCCTGCCTTTCACGAGTATCATCTGTTCCTCTGGATCTCAGAGTCCCCACAGAAAGTGTCCCAGGTGGAACACCTAGGGTGCCATCGGACCATAAGGGTAGCTGCCAAGAAGTATGCCTCACCCACAGAATGGGCATTGAGACCTGTTCATTAATTGTTCATTAATACTACCTCTCATCTTCCTTGGCAAAGTGACTGATCCATTTTTCCTCAGGATAGCAACACAAATTCCTTGTTGAAACCACATTTCAAGTTCTTTCACATATAACCATCCTGCGGCCAGCCCTGGTAGGCAGGTAAGGGCAGGACTAATTTTCACCATTTTTTTTTTAAACTGAGGCCCACCCAAGGTTTGAAGTAACATATGTGAAATCATACAGTATTTTAAGAAGAAAATTGGAAACTGAACCCAACCCTCCCAGTTTCTCCCAAATTAGGTATACACCAGGCTTTCCTCATAGCTCAGTTGGTAAAGAATCCTCCTGCGATACAGGAGACCTCAGTTCGATTTCCTGGTTTGGGAAGATCCTCTGGAGAAGGGAACAGCTACCCACTCCAGTATTCTGGCCTGGAGAATTCCCTGGACTGTACAGTCCATAGGGTTGCAAAGAGTCTTTCAGGTATACCTCACCAGACTGGGGGTTTTCAGACCTTTAATTTAGCAGGACTTTTTTTTTTTCCCCAAGAAAAATACCAGCTGAAACCCTAAAATATGAAAGAGGAAAAACTTCTTAGCTTTGGAGTGCTCCCTTTCACCCTCCCCCTTTCCATTCCCAAGAGCACCCGAGAGACAGGTCTGCAGAACCCCGGGGTCAGTGGGACACAGACGACTGTGGCCGCCCACCCATGCGGTCTGAGTCCCTCTGGGTGGCAGGGCAGGTGGGAGGGCGGGCGGGCCTTCTGCTGTCTGGCCAGCCGCGAGGCGAGACTCACGGACCACCCTGCTTGCCGCCCTAGGAGACCAGCCATCCCAGGCCGGCATCCTCCAGCAATGGCAGCTCATCCTGTATGGTTCTGTGGAGTCCAGTAGACATCAGAGACAGACAGAGGTAGGTGTAGACGTGGGCGTCAGAGGGCCGGGGACTTCGGGGTGGAGGATGGGAAGGCCACCTAGGGAGCTCCACTTCCTGCGTCCCCTGTTTGCTGTGGGACCTCGCCCTGTCAAGCTGGCAGGCGGAAGGATGGGCAAAGCAAGTGGGTAGAGGGACCAGGCTGAGTGGGGCATCGTTGTCTCCTCTCTGCTCCATAGGCTACTAGAAAGCGCCATGAGTGGGAAATACCTGCACGACGGCTTCACGCTGCCCTGCCCGCCTGGGCTGAACATCCCTGATGAAGACGGTTACACCATCACCCCCAACACTCTCAAGGTGCGGGCAGGCAGGGGTGCCCTGGGGTGTTGTCCTCAGTGGGCAACTCAAGGCTTCTTGGGAGTGATGGACTGGGCAGACCTGGGTCCCCATTTTCCTGGATAACTCTCTTGTTGGGGGGAATAGAGGGTGTGGCTTGGGGTGGGAGAGGGCAGCCCCCAAAAGGAAAGAGACTCTCTGAGCTCACTGTTCTGGGCTGAGAAAGGCTGCAGGCTTCCGGGAGAGCAGCCCTACATAGGTGCTTGCCTTTCCCCCAGACCCTGGTGCTGATTGGCTGCTTCACCATCTTCTGGACCATTTACTACACGTTGGAAGTATACTTGAGCCAGAGGAACGTGGCCTTTCACCCAATTTGTCGGAGTGGACCGTGCCACTGGCCCCAACGAAGCCAGAAAGCCAAGGAGGAGGGGACAGAGCTAGAATCAGTGCCCCTTTGCAGCAGCCAGGATCCAGATGGAGCAGGGCTGGAGAGCGAGGGCTCTCCCACCACCTCAGGGCTCCACGCCCCGGACCTGCTGGGCCAGGGGGACTGGAGCCTGTCCCAGAGCAGGGGTGCCCTGGATGTCCCTCAGCTCCTGCCCCCTGACCTGCTGCAGGGGAAGGAGGCGCAGATGTGCTGACCTGGGGCCTGACAGCCACCGTGGGACAGGCTCTCACTTCCTAAAGCTGTAGGAGTGTGGAAAGCTGCTTGCTAGTCCTGGGAGCTCTGAGCAGAAAGCAGTCCGGGTGCTTCCAGCTGGGACCAGAGGCCTGAAGATGCCCTCTGGCTAAAGACCATGCTCAGGGAGGGCACAGGCCTGCAGAAGGTCCAGTCAGCAGAGCAGCGGTGCCAGAGAACAGATCAGCAACAGCCGTGGAGGCTTCCTCCAACAGAGTAGGAGCTTTTGGTGAGAAGGTCTCAGACGATGGCTTAGGGCTTCCACTGGGCCGGCCTCCATCCTTGCTTCTCCAGGGCAGGCCAGCAGTGTGGGTCACCTAGACCCTCAGCACGCATGGCCAAGAGAGCATCTCAGCAGAAATGTCACTGGGGTCCCTTGGGAAGAGAGCTTAGGAGTGGGAGCTGGAAAGAGCCTCCGGATATGCCTGTCTGTTTAATGACCCCTGGGCCAGAAACAGCAGCCCTTCCCTCTCTGCCCCTCACCATCGAGCCTCAGCCTTGGACTTGGCCATGTTGGTTTGGCAGTCAGCCCCCAACTCAGCACATGTGCCCTGAAAGCAGCTGCCTGCATCAGTCCTGATCAGCAGAAGCCCACCTTCAGCACACCCCGACCCCTTCGTCCTGAAGGACCAGTACAATGCGCCTGGCAGGGCTGTGGATGGGCACAGCCCCAGGCCCAGGCCGCTCCACCGGGGCATCTTCGGCAGGTCTGCCACCGCCCCATCTTCCTCTGCAAAGTACTCAGGGAAATGGCCGTGCCCGCAGGAGGCCGGCCGGCTACCTGGCGGGCTGTGACTCCCTCCCATTCTTGGCCTCCTCCCTCTGAGCGAGTTGGTTGATTGGAACTTTGTTTTTTTTTAATGCTTACGATTTGGTTTTTTCTTTCCACAGCAACATTTTGTTGAATTTTTTGGCACAGCTTTTCCAAAATAAAAACCTTCCACACAGTGTCACCCTTTGCCCACTCCTTTTGGCCACCCCCCAAAGCTAACACGAGTTGCCAAGCTGCCCCTCTTTCCCTTCAGAACTATCATCCATGCACCTCTTCCACCCCCTGAAATTGTGGAACACAAAGAACACACAAGAACCCGAGCTGCCTGCCTGTTCCCCTCTCAGACTTCCTGGAACCAGAACCAAAGCGACCAGGGCAAATCAGATTCTGGCAGCCAGGCCTGAGAAAAAAATTTATGTATTTTTTTTCTTTTGAATTTCAACCCCCCAAATATTCCAGCAAAAAAAAAAAAAAAGGGAGGTTGGGCTGGGTCTCCTCCTATGAGCATCTGCTTCCAAGGAGGACAGTGGACTTGCCCAAGCCCAGGCTACCGCCAGCCCACGTCTCCCCTGCTCAGCCCAGGATGGGGAGACGGTGGAGCTGGTGGGGGAGCTGGGAGGTGGGCCAGGAGAGCAGTGCTTTGGGGTCAGGAGTTGGGCTGAGGCTGAGGGGTGGGGGCGAGCTGCCCAAGTGCAGTCACCTTTGCTCAGTGACGGAGCCTCGAAGCTTGGCCGGGGCTGAAGGAACTACACGGCTGTGTGTGAGGCAGGCGAGGCAGGATGCTGTGGCCAGCGAGCTGGGCAAGGCGGGGCTGGGCGCCAGCCCTCGCCCCTCTTAACTGATGATCTGCCGGGGCCGCCCATAGCCCGTCATGCCAGCCTGCGAGGCCCCTCTGTTGCTGCCCATCTGTAGGCCGATGACATGCTTGCCCTCCTGCAGCTGGCTCTCTGTGAATTCCCTCTTATGCTCCTGGGCTTTCCTAGGAGAGGAGGAACCAGGACAAAGACTTGCCGGGACTGTGTGTTTTCCATCTGCCTTTGGTTCCTGTTACTTCTAGCCCGATGCCATCCCCTCCCGCATTTCCCTGCTCTCATTTCCTTATTGCAGCTGCCCTGCAGCACGGGCTGGCAAGACTGGCTCAGACAGGAGGGTAGAAAAGAAGGAGTCAAGATGTACTATGGACCCACTTGCCCCACCCTATCCCTTCACTGTGTACCTTTCCTGGCTTTCTGCTTCCTGTAACCACTGCACTAACCGGTTAGCCCCCCCTGTAGAAACCCGAGCTTAGCCTGCAGGGAACCCCTGGTGGCCACGTACTTCATAAACCAGTTGGGATCTCCACGGTAGTGTCCATCATTCTTGGTCACTGCCAAGCTGCCCAGGGCCATCAAGGTCCTCTGCACCGCAGCCAGGTCTTTGCCTGTGAGTAGGAAGAGGAGAGGAGAGACAGCCTTTAGGACTGTAAACAGAATGCAAGGGAGAGCCAGCCTGTGCCCCTTAGAAAGATGGCCAGCCCGAGGGCAAAGGTGGTCCTGAAATCAAAGGGGGCACAGAGATCCCACTGTGGGAATGGGATTCTCCTGGTGTATGCCACTCCGGATGTGCAGACCCGTCATGGTGGCAGGTTGGATCATCCCGCATCCCTGCCTCCACCTCCTGTCCACCTGCCTCGTCCACCCGTCTCCTGTCTCTACCTTCAAAGAGGTCAACGGTCTGGAACATGTCAGTCTTGGTGACGCCATAATCCTCAGCTGCCTTCAGGAACTGAGCCACCTGCTCCATCTGCTTGAAGACCATGGAGGGCGGGTTCTCGGGCACCTTCACTGGCTTGGAGCCATCAGGATACAGGCTGTTGACCAGCTTGCTCCAGAATCTGCCAGGCGAAGAAGGCAGCTGAGCACTCAGCTTGGGGTGGGGGGTGGGGGAGCCCTGCCCCATGACGCTGGCACGATGGCACAACCCCTGGCCCCTGCCCCAGGTATCACTCACCACGCCGTTCTTCAGCCAGACCTGGAAGCCCAGGCGCCCGCGGTCGGGGCGCCCACATCGGGGCCGCATTGCACTATGATCCACTCCACCAGCCGCTCCTCCAGCTCCTCATCATACTTCTTCTCAATTTTCGATTGCACTTCCCGGCTCATGCCATAGGAAGGACCCTTATTGGCCATGTTGGCGGGGAGCTAAAGTAGCATAGGCCAGAAAAGGGAGGGGATCAGGGGGTCAGAGAACAGCTCTGCTGTCACCGGTGCCTGGCAGGTCTTGTCTTCCAGCTCTGAGGGTCGGGGAGTGGGGAGACCACCCTAGCTCTTTGTCTACCTCCCCTTGCTTCCTGGTTTTGTATCCACGGCACTCACCTGGGCTAGCTCGTCCCCTCAGTCCAGGAAGCCTCTCTGAACTTGGAGACTAGATCTTTGGCAGTCTAGAGCAGAAGTCAGTAAACTGTTCTGGTAAATAACCAGATAGTCATTTTACTGACAGTCATATTTTAGGCTTTGCAGGCCATAAAATCCCTGCCATTGTAGTATCGAAGCAGCTTTGGGCAGTATGTAAACAAGTGAGCATGGGTGGGTTCAAATAAAACTTTATTTACACAAAAAGATGACAGGCTGCATTTATGGGTTTGACAATCCCTGGTCTAGAGCACCCTTTCTTTGTTAAGATTGGTGACAGAGGCACTGGAGAGGTCTTCTTGAAGAGACCACATTGACCTTCAAGATGAAGCCAGCAGATGTCTTTGTCTGTGAGGTGGTTTGGTGCCTCTGCCTGAAGTTATGGGGGTCCCTCCAACTCCTCCCAGAAGCAGGAACCCCAAAGCTCCAGCTCTTTGCCAGCTCAGTTCAGCCTCTAGCCGACAGCCACAGAGGCTGAAGCTTCCCCACCGTGGTAAGGGCTAGGAAGCCAGCAAAGCCCCGGAGCTTTTGGCCAAGAAGTTGCATTTCCCCAGAGGAGCCAGATGCACGAGGGCTGCCAGCCGATGCATCCACCTCCCTGCCTGGTGACCTCAGGCTCACCACCGTGGGAGCCTGAGCGACCACGAAGCCGGAGTTCTCCAGGGACGTGAGCCCAGCATCTGCCAAGCAGAGCAGGGAAGCCCTCCCCAACCTGTGGCCCTAGGGCACAGGGCTGGCCCCACTCAGAAGAGCCCACAAGTGGCAGGGGAGCAGCAGGAGCAGGGCCAAGCAGGGAGGCTGCTGGGCAGGCTTGGGTGTGGCCGGTCAGGAGGAACCTGAGCTGGCCTCAGGTATTATGTGGCGCCAGAGCTCATCAAGAGTCCTTTGAAAGAGGAATCAAATGAGGCCAAACCATTCCCTGGCCTCTGAGAGGTCAGAAGTTGGGAGGGAAAGCATGGTCTGAGGATGGAGGCAATCACTACCGTGTGCCCCCAACTCCCTCTCCTGTCAGAGCTGAGCCTTCTTCCTCCCCACTCCCATGGAAGGCAGTGGACATCATCACTTCACAGGGTCCCAGCTAAGCTGCCAAGACCCACTTGCCCGGCCCTTCCTTCCCCATGGCTGACGGCTTTCCTGAGCTCTCATGCCCCGTCTGTGCAGGGAGGATAATGTATCTACCCCAGAGAACTGGAAACATTCCTGAAGGCCCTGTCTGTGACGACCCAGCACACAGTCCGTCCCTCAGTGGGGCTCCTTAAAACACTGGTCTTTCACCCCCAGAGCCAGTCTCCTGGTCGTGACCCAAGAAAGCCAGCCCCTGACCAAGTGGTGAAAAGCGGAGCTGCTCCCGCTCCAGGCCCCACCCCTCCTCATAACCATAGTCCCTGAGGGCACTGCAAAGCTTGGGAGAAGAAAACAGGAGAAAGGCTCCTCTAAATTCCAGCCTCTTGGCCCCTCACTTCTCCCTGAGTCTGCTTCCTTATTTGTAAAGTGAGGGCTGGACCACCTCTGAGGATGTGGTTCTCAGAGCATCCCAGCCAGCGATGCCAAAGAACCCAAAGGCCAAAAAAAAAAACAAAAACAAAACAAAAAAAAACCCCAAAGGCAAAAAAAAAAAAAGAACCCAAAGGCCAAGTCCCTCCCTTCCTTACCCCACTGTGTCTCATCCCTGCTTCCCAAGGATTCCTGGGCGAAGCACTGGGGTTAAGACACACCAGTAGCTAGGACCAGGGGATTTCAGCCCGTATCTTTCATCTAGGCCTCTGACCCTCCGGGCCTCCTCTCAGCTTTCACCGCACCATCCCAGGCAAGCAGAGGCACCCCATGGGCCGGGCCCCACCACCCACCTCCCAGTCCGGCCTTTCCCTCCCTTCTTGCCCCCCTTTCTGCCCGCCCCCCCAGACCTCGCACTGGGCCCATGAGGAACAGGGGCCAAGCAGAGTGTGTCTCCCATCCCCAGCTTCCAGCCTCAGGAGATTCGGGACAGTCAAGGTGCCAGGGCTCACAGGGACAAGGACACAAGCTCGCAGCCCCGAGATCTAGAGACGACATTTGCATTTTGATCAGAACCAGGGAGGGAGGGTGAAAGACACCCCACCCCCACCCTCCTCCCTCCAGGTGGAGAGTCTGAAAGCAGGAGGGTTCCAAGAAG
Source organism: Nanger dama (assembly GCA_917880005.1). NCBI lineage: Eukaryota > Metazoa > Chordata > Mammalia > Artiodactyla > Bovidae > Nanger > Nanger dama. The sequence goes on along the minus strand of CAKJTW010000014.1, from coordinate 28,136,434 downwards.
AATCCTGCCAGGCCCTCTGACAAGGGCCTCTCCAGGCCCACCTAGGAGCTGCTGGGGAGAGGGGGCCCGAGGGGAGAGAGTGGCCCACCCAGGGTCTTTCCAGGCAAAGGTTCTTAGGACAGGATGGACAGGGAGCCTGAGGCTCTGCCTTGACAGGCTCCCCCCCCACCCCGCCCTGTGACTCCATCAGACTCCCCTCCCCGAGGAAAAAAAACAAGCCCAGCTGCCAAGAGGCGGGGCAGCTCCTCCCAGCGGAACCCGGAAAACCAGGGTTTCTGCTGGATGGCTGTGCCCCTCTGTCTTCAGAGCAAACAAAACAAAGGACACAGGACAAGCACAGGAGCGGTGGCTTGACTAAATTCTGGGGTCAGGGAAGACCTGTTCTACCCACCTACCCTTTGAAACGCAACCACTAAAGGAAATGCCAGACCTCAGGAGAAGGCCCTGCCTAGCCCTGTCTGCACCGCCCAGGCCATCATGCCAAGGCTTTTGGCAGGCCACCCCCATCCTCTGCTGGTGGGTGACCTCCCCCTCAGGGTATGGAGGGAGCTGCGTGCCTGGAGAGGCAGTGTCTTACCGTCCCCACATCCTGCCACCCCCGGCCAGTTCCAGAAGACAAGAGCTTTGTGGTCCTTCCCACTTCCTCAGTGGCTACCCAGGGCCTTTCCTAGGCTGCTCAGGACCTGGTGACCCAGCAAAGGGTCACTGCGCTCCAGCCCTGGTGTACCACACACCCCCTTCACCTCCGACATCCTCCTGGCCTGGCTGGATAGCAGACGACAAGCCTTGGGTCTAAAACGACTCTACCTTTGAGCCCATCACACCACACCTAAGGTGACTATGGCTGAAAATGGGGCACCTCCCTGACCCCAGTTTTCCAGGTTTCCACCATCAATCCTTCTGCACCAGCCAAGTCTCCCTGGGCATCTCAGTTGGGTTCAAGGCTGCCCAGTCTAAGCAGTAAGGGACTCTAGTAACCCCCTCTCACCCAGCAAGCTAGGACCACCTCTGCAGGTGGAGATGGGGAGTGCACACTGAAGAGGGTGGGCTTCCCCCTGCCTGGGAGCCTGAGAGTTCTGCCTGCAAGACACCCACTGCGACCTCCAACTGCTGAGCCCCAGCCCAATTCCCCTCCAGACCCCGGACAAATGCACTTACAGGGTTTCCTCGGGGCTCTCGGGAAGGCGTGAGCTCTGTCTGGACTTGGACAGACCAGGATGGGGCGCTGGCTGGGTGAGGGGTTTAAAGGGCTGCCACGGCGGTGATGTCAGCCTCCCCACCGCTGACTCGCCTCGGCCCCCTCCTGTCCAGAGGAAACCGGCTCCTTCCCCACCCCCCGGCTCCCCCAGTGACTCCACACAGGCTCCATATTTGGGGAAAGACACCAAGTTGGAGCAGTCTACCGGGGGCTGCCCGAGACATTCTCTGCATGCTTTGGGGATGGAGCCGGCGGGGGGCGGGGCCGCGCTGCCGGCGGGGGAACCGCCGGGAAAAGCCTTTTATGGACAGGACCACGAAGGCTTTCCCTGCCGTCTGGACTTAGGGTTGCTCTTCTGACACTGTTCCCTGCCTCCGGGTTTGCGGGGAGGGGGAAATTCAAGAGGGGCTGTCCAGTGAAAGAGGTTGGGGGACCCCTCCCTGAGGCTTGTGGGGACTAACCAGCCATTCTCTCCTCCTGGGGCTTTTAGCTCTAGGGGGAGACAGGAGCTCACCTTTCCCGAGGACCAGGCTACGTGCCAGGCATTTTGCAAACGCGCCCATTTGATACTCACAGCTGCATCATGACAGCATAATTACTCTCCCATTTTACAGAGGAGGAGACAAAGGCTCCGAGGGCGTCTTACTCAAGGCCAAGGGTGAGTCTTGAGAGGCAGAACCTGGGCATCCCTGCCGACCCCCAGCCATGAGAGAGCCAGAGAGGCCGACAGACCCACCCTTCCAGCTGCACCAGCTCAGGAGGAGTTCGCAGTTGGGGGTGGCTCGGGTCGGATCCAGAGGGTCTGCAGGGCCTGGAGGCACCAACACTGGGGTTGGAGGCTCAAAGACTTCTATCATCCCTCTTTTAAAAAAATGGCCAGTGCTGCCGGGCATGTGGCATCTTAATTGGTTGTGGCATGTTAATTCCCCAACCAGGGATCGAACCTGCACCCTGTGCCTCTGGAAGGGCAGAGTCTTAATCACTGGACCACCAGGGAGCGCCCCCCCCCCCCCCCCGCCCATCTTATCACCCAAGGAAGACCTGCTCAAATCTCACTTCGGCGGATAGAAAGTGAAGAAAGGTAAGGGGCACCCGGCGGGGGCTCTGGGCTGCCTGCTGTGTCACCGCTCCATCCCTGGGCAGCCTGGCAGGGAGGGGCCAATACTCCACCACACACTGCACACCCACCACCCCGCACCGCTAGGAAGGCCTTTCCTGCACAGCCGGCTCGGGACAAGAGTCTAGCAGTGCAGGAGCGCAGTGCCCCCCAGTGGCATCTGCGGGGAAGAGCAGGGACAGGGGCTACGGAGCCGCTGAAGAGGAGCCCTCTAGACTTTCAGTCGAGTCCTTAATTCATCAGGTTCCTCCTCGCAAGCCCGCCCCGCCCCCCATCCCTCATCTTGTCCTCCTTAGGCTGACAAAATTTAAATAGCCTTCCAGGGTCATCTCGAAGGTGCCCACTCCCCCACCATCCACTCCATCTTGTGTTCTCTAAGCACTACCTGTCCATTCAGGTCAGGTGAGGGAGCACTGCCCTGTGCCTGCAGCCTGCTGAGAGGAGAGGGGCTCAGATAAGAAAGTGAAGCTGGCCTGACTGGTGGCTGGGAACCAGGTGGGCAGAGGCTGCCCCCATCTGCCAGGTGAAATGGCATAGCTGTGGCTTCCTCCCTATAAGATCCTCTCCACTCTCACGGCGCCTGGCACAGAGCAGGCCTCTGGTAAAACTTGACTGAATTGATGCCATTGCTCACAGGAGAGAAAAGCATGAGGCTGTCAAGGCACTGCTATTCCCAACAGGACTGGGGCTTGGAAGAGTAAGGCAGACAAGGAGACCTGGGAAATGGAGGAGCCTGGCCCTAGCCCTCGTTCTCAGCATTTCTATCCAGAAAGAGGGAGTAGAGGCAGGCCCAAGGACTGCATCTGGTTGTTTCTTTAATTGAATGCAAACTCATTCATAGAAAACAGAAATGCAACCATAGCATGGAAACAGACATTAAACGGAGCTCTGAAAAAGATCCAGACCCTCCGCCTCTCCCCAGCCCGAGGGAGAGCTATAAAAACAAGTTAAGAATAAAACACATTCCCATCCCCAAGGCCGAGGCCCGACTTGATCCTCCCAACCTTGGCATCTGGAACAGACCAGGTAGGGGAAAGAGCGGCCAGGGGAAGCAGAGTTGGGGCAACTCAGTGTAAACTCAAGGTTTCATACGTGTGCATGTGTGTGTGTAACACAGAACTTGGCTGAAGACTGGACGGAAACTTAGAAGCCAGCCCTGTGTCCCAGAGTGAGGCTGGACCAGGGACGCAGAGGGGAAGGGCATGTCCCTTCCCTGAGACCCTAAGACAGGCACTGGGGCTCCTGCGGCCATGGAGGAGCTGTGCTCTCTGTAGCGCCCCTCCTTCGCCTCTGGACATTCTTGGGCAGTGTCAAATGGCACTGAAAGGCCCGCAAGTAGGGCTTGGCAGGACTAAGGGCCTGGAAAGAGGACAAAAGGAAAGGAGTGAGGTGCTTCTTCCGTCCAATCCTGGTTGCCAACATCAGTCACTGGGTGCCATCATCAGTCTGGGGGCTGACAGCACATGAAAGACCTCCGAATCCAGCTCTTCAATCACAGGCGGTTCCCACGCTGCGGGCTTTGTCCTCGTTGCTAAAGAACCAGCCCTGAGCGCAGGTCAGAAAGAGGCGGCAGCGCTGTCCAGGATCCCTTGCAGGCCTTAGCACCAAAAACCCAGCACCAGCCAGTCTGCCCCCTAGATCCGACAGCCGCATCCATCCTGGCTGACCGGAGAGGGCAGCGATGGCAGGCAGGCGCAGACCCAGGAAAAGTGGAGTGAACTCTGGTGCAGGACAGAGAATCGGGCCCCAGACTGGGGGCACTGGAGTGGAAGCTCAGGCAAGAAGGGTGAGCTTTGGGTCCAGGCCAAGGGGGAAGGGGAAGGATGGCCAGAACGCAAGCCATGAAATGGGCGGGCAACGCTTCCCTCCTTCCTCCTGCAGAACAATTGGACAGCTGATGGACTGGGACCCGTGGAAGGCCCCAACACTGAGAAGAAAGCAGCAGTTTGGCCAACATTCAGGGTTGAAGGGACACAGGCCTCATCCCTGGCAGAGGGCAGGAGCAAGGCTCAAGGTCACCCTGTGACTGTCCCAGGCCCAAGCCTGGGCTGGACCTTGCTGTCCCACCACCCCTGGCACTGGGCGGCAGGACTGGGACTCAGGCCCCTGGCACTATGGAACCTCTGGGCGGTGAGGCAGAGGAGCTCGGGGCTCCATGAGAGAAACCAGGGGACCCAGCTCCCTAAAAGACGTAGATCTTGTCCCGCTGCACGGTGTCCAGGTCGTCGTCCAGTGTCAGCAACACCTGGGGGTGGGGGGGCGGATGCAGAGTCAACCAGGGGACGGGAGGCCCCCTCTGCCCCCTCTCCAGTCCCTCCACCTACCAGGAACGACCCAAACATGGCGATGGAGGACAGGAAGTGCCAGATGTCATGATCATCAAAGAAGTCGAGGAGGATGCAGTCCCGGTTGTGCTCCCGCGACTCTGCAGGGGTTTTCTGGAGAGGAACAGGGAGAGCTGTTTGCTGACATCACCGGGCAGAGGCTGAGCTAGACCCACTTCCATCCGCTGGAGGGCACCTCTGATGCCAGCCCCAGCCTCAGGCCAGAGAGCACCCTCTTTCGGGCTCACCCCTTGCCTTATCTCCCACATCTAAGAATTGGCCTTTAGTTGCAAACTTCTCCCTAAGGGCACTGGTTCTGATTCCCTTGCAGAGCTTATAAGCTCACCAAAGGCTCCTAACTGGTTCCTTGCCTTAGACCTCGCCCCCTGCACCAATCAGTCCTCCAGGGCTTCTTCCAGCTCACTTTCTCTCTGAAACACTCAGATCAGACAAATCTGCCCGAGGACAACAGGAGCCATCACCTGCACCTCATGGTCCTCCATGCTCTCTCCGCAATCTCTCTCCCGCCAACACTGGCTGGACAGTGTCTGAGGGCTGTCTGTGCCACACACTGAGGCTGCAGAGATGACCAAGAAAGATCTGGTCTGTCCTCAAGGAGCTCACCATCTCCACTTGCTCCCAAGCGAATGCATCACTGACCCCAAAGCTGCCTCCGTCTCATTACTCAAGTCATGGTGCCTCTGGGCCACAGAGTCTTTAAGGCCAAGAGCAAGGTCCACCTCCTCTAAGAAGCTTTCCTGGACCTCCTAACTCACAGAAGTCTTTCTGCCCTCTGCCTCCTGCACATCCCCTCACTTGTCCTCCCTGTTACGCTTCATCTTATGCATCATATTGCAGAGAAAAGCCAGGAACTGACAGTCTTTCTGTCCCTGGAACTAGATATTAAGTGTTTCAAAGGGGACTTCCCTGGTGGTCTAGTAGTTAGGACTCTGCACGCTCATTGCCTAGGACCTGGGTTCAATCCCTGGTCAGGGAACTAAAATCCCACAAGCTGTGCTGTGCAGCCAAAAAATAAATAAATAAAATTGCTTCAAAGGCAGAGATCCTGCCAGACTTAGTTCTGATCACAGCAGGTGCCCTATGAGCAGAGGGAAGAACCTGACATCTCTGGCTTCAAACCCCAGCAGTGCCACCTCTGGCTGTGTGACCCTGGGCGGGTCACTTGTCTGTCTGAGGCCCGGCTGCCACATTAGTAAAATGGGGATACCTCCACCATTGATATGGTCAGTGTCAGGAGGATTAAAGGTGAAGGCAGCTGTTAAAGAGCACTGGTGATGCTCACAAACAGGTTTGAAAAGAGACCTGTTTGTGGGCACACAATGTGCCTGTAGCAGAACTACTCACCTGCCAGGTGCTGAGTCCCTGGAAGAAGAAGAAGAGGGCGAAGCCCCAGACCACCGAGGTGCAGACGATGCAGAGCAGGGGAATGAGCTTGATCCTCTCCCCACTCCGGAGCTGGGGGAACATAGGGGAGACCAGCCTGAGGCTCCGCCTCACTGCGGGAGCACCGGGAGACCGGCCTGAGGCCCTGCCCTACCAAGAGAGCACGAAGTGTGGGAGAACCCCGCCCCACTTCCTGCCTGCCCTTCAAGCGGCTTCCCAGGCACTCAGGACAGACCCTTTAGGAAGCCTTCTCGGATCCATCCCATCACCCCAGAGCCTCACCTGTTCCCACACTGGCAGCCGAGTGGCCACACCCCTGAGGTCCACCCTGGCTGGGACTCTGTGTGCCCCTGTCTGCTGGGGGTACAGCTGGGTCCTCCTCTCACACTGGAAGGCACAAGGGCCCTGTGGAAACCCCTGGCCCTCTGAGACCCAAGCCCACCACAGTCTCAGCGAGCCCACCTCCTCAACCTTTTCTGTGCAGAATGGGACTCTTACCAGCTGTACCCTGAAGTGCTACCAGTTTCGTGGGCTGGGCCCTGGGCCCACCAGAGAGGGCTACCAGTTTACTGAGACTACAGAAGAGGCTCAGGAAACAGGTGTGAGGATGTGGTGGGCTTCCGGGAGTAGTGGAAGAAACTAGCCTCTCCCCTTCTCAAAACTCAGTGGATGGAGAGGGACAGAAAGATTCCCCTTCCCTCCCGGTGCTGCCCCAGGCAGGCTGTATCCATGTCCCTCCCTTCAAAGCAGAGCACTGGCCGGGCTGGCAGAGGAGGCTCAGCCCTCCCCGCTCACCTTCATAATAATGTAGAAGGCAAAGTAAAGAAGCAGGTTGCAGATGCCAATGGCCAACAAGTAGGAGGCGAAATCGTTGGGACGCATGATGAGCCCGTAGGCCGCCCTGGCAGGAGGGAGGGCCAGCTGGTGAAGCAGGGGACGGCCAAGAGCAAGGATGGGGCTTCCCCCCCGCCCCCACCACCCTGTATTTTATGACGATGTGGGGTTCAGAGACCCACTAAAGATTCTAGAACCCCAGGGGCCAACACCTGTCTCCCGGGCCCCTGTTTCTTGTGCCCATATTTGTCCACAGCCCCCAAAGGAGCCAGCGGCTGGCCAAATCCGCAGCTGCCCACCCCACCCGGGGAACACAGGTTATGGCTGGACTCACAGCGACCAGTTGATGATGTTGCCCATGACCAGCAGCACCATGCGGTCCTGGAGGGAAGCAGATACACAGGGCTGAGAGACTGGCGAGAAGGGGCAGGAGGCCCGAGTCAGCGGCCCCCACCCCACCCCACCCCCAGCAATCAGCTTTGCTCCGCCCACCTCCCACCCTCCCACTGAAGAAAGGAGCGAAGACAGAGGAGGGGCCCAGGAGCTGGGCAGGTACCACGTAGAGAGGCCCGCTGCACTGCCGGATGCAGTCTGTGTAGAGCACGTGGAGGATGCGACGGCAGATCCCCGAGTCTGCGAGAACGGAAGGTGCTCAAAGGCCCAGGCACCCTTTTGTCCCAGCCCCTGCGCTGTGCCAGCAGAGAGGGCCCAGGGCCTTCGGAGGCACAGCTGTGCCAAGGCCTCATGATTTCCGTGCCCAGTGATTCTTCCGGGGTCTCCGTGAGAGGGCAGAGCCCCAAAGTCTCTTGTGAGGCCAGGCCCCCGAGGCCCCCAACCCCAGCAAGCCCTGGGCAAGCCCTCACCCAGCTTCCAGCGGCCCATGTAATAGAGCTGTGTGCTGAGCAGCAGGGTGGAAGTGATGTGGATGACTGAGAAGACGATCCAGAATGCTGTGTTCCCCTTGCCGAAGACCTGTGGGGGCCCCCGAGGGCAGGGGTGAGGAGATGCCAGGGAAAGCCCCCTCCCTCCACCCCGGCCTGCCCTTCTTCTAGAGGAGCTGGGCTGGCAGCCATGCCAGGCTGGGAGGGCGTGCTAGGGGAAGGAGCAGGGGTCTCTCCGGCAGGGGTGGTGGGCCAGGGTATGTGCACACGCGTGCACCTGTCCTCCGGGTGAGCAGAGTGGGCCGGGGCCTCACCACGCCCAGCACAGAGAAGAAGATGACAATGGCCAAGCAGGCATAGGCGCTGTAGGCACTGGCGTTGATGTCTGGGTGCCGCTTCTGGTAGAGCTTCAGCATGCAGAGCCCCGCGATCATGTACATGAACGACGTGTCTAGGCGGAGGGGCAGATGTGGCCGTGAGCTGCGGAAACCTCCACTGAGCCCGGCATGGAACCCCGGCCCCCACACCCCCCATGGCCACGGAGCGAGCTAGTGGCAGCCTGGCACTTGAACCCTGGCTGCTTAATTGTCCCTGCCACGCCACACTACTGCCCCTGTGGCTGTCACCCACAGTCTGACTTCCCCTGATGACAAGGACAACCCAGTCCAAGCACCCTGAGATTAGGAACTGTGTCTTAGTTATCTTTTTTCCATAGAAAAGAGTTGGCAGATGCATGAAATGGCACTCAGATGCCTATTTTCTACACGCTAAGCTGCAAGATCAAACCAGTTACTTCTAAAGGAAATCAACCCTGAGTATTCTCTGGAAGGACTGATGCTGAAGCCAAAGTGTTAATACTTTTGGCCACCAGATGCAAAGAGCCAACTAACTCATTGGAAAAGATCCTGATGCTGGGAAAGACTGAAAGCAGGAGAAAGGGGTGACAGAGGATGAGATGGTTGGATGGCATCACCAACTCAATGGACATGAGTTCTGGAGCAAACTCTAGGAGATAGTGAAGGACAGGGAAGCCTGGCGTGCTGCAGTCCATGGGGCTGCAGAGCCAGACAAGATTTAGTAACTAAGCAAGAACAACAAGGTATAGGTTCACGCAAGTCCTCCAGCCCTGGAGTCTCCCACTCAGCTGCATCTTGGGGATCTCAATCCTTGCAGGTGAGTGGAGAGGGCAAAGTCAGGCAGGTCCCTGTTCTAGGTTCAGCCAGCGAAGAGGGAGGCCCCACTCACCAAACTGGAAATTGGTGTAGTTGGGGCAGACGTGATAGCAAGCGCTAAGCAGCCCCTCCATCATCAGGGCTGTGCCCATGGCATAGAAGAGGCCAAAGTGTTTGGGGATCCCACATTCCTGTTGAAGAGGGAGAAGGGAAGCAAAAGAGAGAAGGTGAGGCGGTGAGGTGGGAAAGGAGGAAGGAAGGGGCCCTGAAGAAGGGAGATCACGAGAGAGGAGTGGGCCGGGGATAGAGTGATTTAGGAAGGGCTGGGCTTTGATGGGCAGGGCTGGGCTGGGCAGGGCCATGCCTGCTAGCAAGGGTCTGGAGTGAGGCCTGGGTGGGCGGAGTGGGCACGCTGCTCACCAGGGCACAGAGGTCGTTGCGCAGCAGGGCCCGGTTGTGGTTGATCTCCGTTGCAAGATGATGAGCAGGAAGAGCAACCCCAGCAGGATGTACCCCAGGTTGCTGAGGATGTTGTTGAAGGCGCTGGAAGGGGTGACACGGGGTGTACTGTCTCGACCTCAGGCCCCGGGCCCCTTCCCTACCCGAGAGGTGGGCATTCAGAGAGTCTCTGCCCCTTGCATCGGTTCACCAAAAGACGGGAAAAGGGGGTCTCCCAAGACGATTCCCACCTGAGGTTGCCCAGCGGATGGGCACAGAGGAAGTTGTAGTAGCAGATGTCCTGGTTCCCTGTGACATTCACCACCTGCAGTGGGAGCGGGAACAGGGTGGGGTGAGGGGGAGCTCCTAACTCTCCTGACTCAGGCCACAGCCTGTGCACCACCCGTCTGGTTCTCCAGTGGATGGGGGGGTGCAACCTTGGCCAGCACGTGTGTGCACACAACACCAGCGAGCCCCACTTCTAGCACGGTCACTGCCCTCCTCGCTAGGTGTGGCTGAAAACTCTCGAGGCATCACCATGACAGGTTCTTGTCTCATGGCACAGAGAAGAAGGAAGGGAAACTGAGGCTTACTTTCTCACCACTTCCGTTTCATAAAATCCCCACAGACTGGGGGAGGTGCCATCAGGGCTAGTATGTTGTTTTTTATTTGGCCAATGAACCGACTGAGGCTCAGGGAGGTTGAGGGACTTGCTCAAGGCCACCCAGCTGGTAAGGCAGATCTGGGACTGCAACCCTAGGACCTGGGCTTGCTCCAGAGCCTCAGGCTGGGAGGCTCTGCCTAGGCAACGCCCGAGTCTGTGGCAGCTGCTCAGAGGCTCTTAGCATGGGCCCCGCCCGCTCACCGTCTGGTAGGTGATCACCAGCTGTACCACAGGAAGTGCGTAAAGACGGCAATGGTGGCGATGTTCCTGGGGAGTGGGAGAGCACTGGTGAGCTGGCAGTAGCCAGAAAGAGAACCAGAGACCCCACCACCCTGTCCCGCCCCACCCGCTCACCAGAAGTAGATCTGGTACTTCTTCCGAAGGACACGTTTGTCCTTGCGTGCCAGGTCAGCCACATAGAGGTATTGCTACATGGGGAGAAGCTGGAGTGGGCCCCCTGCCCACCGCCCTGGAAGGCCCTCTTGCCCTGGTAGAGGAGGACAAGGAGGGCCTCCCTCCCACTGGCCAGGGTGCTGGTGGACAGGGTTTCGGATGGTCCAGAGGCCTGGGAGCCGAGTCAGTTTCTCCAGAAGCTATGCTGCCCTAACAGCTCTCTCCTTTGCTTTTCTAACATGCTATGGGCGGGGGGGCAGTAGGGGCAGGGGGCCTATGCAGGGCTGAACATGGAATCTCGCTTCCTTGTTAACCAGGACCAGCCCTCCTGGGCTCACACCTTGGTGCGAATAACATTCTTGTCTGAATCAATGTCGGCCAGAGTGTCATAGTCATCTTCCTCCACGGAGCTCATGGAGTCCAGTCGTGGTCGAGTGCCCACGGGGTCTGGGGAAGAAAGTAGGAGGGTGTCCAGGTAGGCACTGAACCCAAGGTCTGCAGCAATTGTCACAATTTCTAGGTGGGGGACAAGGCAAATTGTGGTCTCAGAGTGGGTCGGAGGTGGGCTCAGTCCTGGGGAGGAGGCATCAGGGGCTCCCGAGTCCTGGAGGGGGAGCCAGGACGGGCTCTGCAAACAGCCCACCCAGCAGGGACCACTCGAGCCCTGCCCCTCACTGGGCTAGGGGCTTCCAGGCCAGGACACTGAGCAGACCTCAGGCCCCAGACACGAGCAGAAGGACTGAATCAGCAGAAGTCACGCTGACTAGAAGACGCCCAGTCGTGTGGGTTCTGAGAAGACACTGCTGTGGCCCCCGCTGGGAAAAGACCCAGTCAGCCCTGGGGTGCAGGCAAGGGTGACAGGCTGCCTCTAAGAAGCACCAGCCACTTCATCCTGTTCTTTTCCCACATCATCAGAAGCTTCCTCCCACAGCCTTGCTGACCAAAGCCCCCAGAGGCTGGGACATTACACCACTGCCCACGAGCCCCAGCAGGCCAGCAAGAGAGGTGCTGGGAAACACAACAGCTGACCAACATCTGGACTGGGGATGGCGGGGGTGCCAACACCCCAGCATCAGGGGCCAGTGCCTGCCTATTTCAAAAGACACACGAGCTAGCAATTATCGGCATTAGACGGGCAAGCCATGCACAAAGCATCTTTCTGGTCCTCGAGCCTCCTGGCTCCAGTCAACCGCCCTGGCAGGAGCTGATTGGCAGAGCAGCGCCCACCCTCCCCACATCTACCCATGGCAATGCACAGCTGCCGCATCTGGCCAAAGGGGAGGCGTCGCTTGAACTGGTCGTGCCCTTCAAAGGAAAGGGAGAGTTAGCAGGGAAGCGGGGGCCAAGGAGGAAGGGACAAGGGAGGAGGAGGCAGGGAGACAGCAAGCCCTTCCCTGGTTCCAGCAGCTGGCAGAAGAGGCAACAGCAGCTAGCACCAGCCCGGCATCACACGGCCCTCCCCTGCTTGGCCCACTCACCTGGGTAATTGTAGGATAGGTCCCCAGGGCCCGCGCTGTCAACCAGACCGTCAGTGGAGCCGGTGGAGCCAGAACCGTTCTCTGCAGGGGAATCATAAGTGGTGAGGCCGGTAGATGAGACCTCAGGGCAGGTGGCCCTGGACCCAACTCCAGGGGGTGCTGAGGAGGCCACTGGAGGTGGTGACCAGCAAGCTTGGGCGCTGACACCTACCAAAGGAGCCGTAGTTGTAGCCATCATAGGAGGAGGTGCCAGGAAAGGAGTCGGCAAGGACCCGAGGGTGACCTGCAAGGCAGAAGTCAGGGACCTTTAGCCTTGGCAGCAGAGAGAGGCTGAAAGCCGGGGAGAAGAGGGCAGGAAGACTCCAGAGAAGAGAGATGCTGAGGACCATGGTGGCAGCAAAGAACAAGCAGCTATTGTTCCAGCAAACACAGTGCCCTCCCACCACCACCACCTGCCCCAGTAGAAACATTCACCCCCTCTGTCCTCCCTAGAGACTGCAATGTCAAGGAACTGACCGTCTCAGTTACCAGCAGCAAGGACAGACCCGCGTTGCCGGCCTGGGTCCCACACAGACCCCCCTGATAAACTTCCCTTTCCCACCCACTCTGGATGCCAGCTCCTCTGCCCACAGCGCCTGGAGCTTACCAAGAAGAGAAGCTGAGAGAGAAGGTCCCAAGCAGGAGGGAAGATAGACAGAGCGAGACAGAAGAAAGGGAAAGAGAACGAAAGGTTAATAATCCCAGACAAGGTGAGCTGCGTTATCTGAAGCGGCAGACTAGGTACGCAGACCCAGGCACAGAGTGAATCAAGTGATGGCCTTTAAAATGGGCATGTTAGAGACCAAGAGGCACTCGGTCCCAGCCCCATTTCCACCTGCGCTGTTACTCCCTATCTGAACATCCTAAAGCCCCTGCCTCCTCCAGCCCCCAAGGGCACCATCCACCGCTATCCCCTCCACACCACAAAGCAGACAGCTCTCCCCACCCAGACCCTCTGCAGGTACCGCTTTCTGGGCAGGCTCGGTCCACGGCCACCAGAAGGCTCTTCTTTCTTTGCCTGCGGGGACAGAATCCAGAGGCAAACCAGAAGGGCAGGAGGAGGCGCCATCCTCTGCTGGGCCACCCCGCCTTCCACCCTCTCCATCCCACAGGCCTGGCCTCCCTCCACGACCCCAGGTGTCCTCCCAGCTGGAAGCAATGTGAGGTCTCCCTGCTGGGGAAGAAGGTTGAGGGGGAGGGTTCGGTCTCCAGAGGAGAGGCCCAGGGACCTGAGACCCTCATAGTGACCCGCCTTCCTCTGCCCCACCGAGGGCGCTCAGATTGGGCCAGGTCATTTCCTGGAGCAGGGGAGGGTCCAGCAGTTCCACTGTACCTCCAGTTTTCCCAACAGGCCAGGAGCACCGTAAGCAGGTAGAAGGAGAGAAATATGCCCAGGCAGAAGAGCATACCACCAACGTAGGCCTCCGCTGTGGGGAGGGGAGCGGGCAGGGAAACAGACCAACGCTTTCCAAGCCTGCCCGCTGCACATGGGGCCCAGCCTTATCTCTCCCACATCTCCCCTCAGTGGAATGGCCCAGCCGGTGCAGACAGTACACCAGACATGGTTCCTGTCTGCTCAAGCACTCCCTCTGCTAGAACTTTCTCTTCTAGTTCTTTCCCCTTGACTTAATCTTCATAACACAGCTGAGGCACTAGGGGCCCTTCTCCACCCTGACCTCCCACAGAGACCGTCCTGGGCTCCTCACAGCCCTCGGCACCCTAAAGGGCAGCGGGCTCTAGGCAGGGGCACCCCAAGGACCACAGGTGGAGCCCTGGGCCCGCAGAAGGGGCTTGAGACAACGTGCTGAGGAAGGACTCTGCATGGCGAGGCAGCTGCTTTCCCCTCCCGTCACAATCTTTTATGTTTACTTTATACGTTCCACTTTACAAAGGGCTCTATTCAATCACTCAGTAAATATCTTTTGAGCCTGACTAAAGGGCCGGGAAGTTTCCTACCAATTTTGCAGGACCGACTAGTTTTGCTGAACCAACTTAGTGAGACTAACAGAGATTAACAGATTCTAGTACTCCTATTATAGAGATGGGGAAACTGAGGCTCAGTGAGATTACCCTGCCTATAAAGGCAGACAGATCTAGAACTCAGTCCTGCAATCTCTTCACTCATGGATGCTCTGAAGTGCGTTACACTGGCACTCACCGCGCTCCCATCATGAAGTCTGCCAAGAACACTCCTTCTTCCTACCCTGTCAGCCTGCTCAGGTAGGTCCTCCTCATCCATCCCATTCAAAAAACACTCCCTACCCCAGGCCTGAAAGAGGAGCTAGAAGCCAGGCCATCCCCACTCAGCCACCCACACTCACACGTGACTGCTCTCGAGACCAGCACAGACAGGGTTTTCTGGCGGTGCCCTTGATCGACCGGTTCATCTGGAAGTAAAATGTCAAAATGGCAAATAAGCGTCTGCCTGGAGCTTGGGTAGAGTTGGTGGGATCAGGCCTGGACGAGTCTAGGGCCAAAACCTACATCAGATCCACCAGCCACACAGGCTCTTCTGCCTCCCAGGAAGAGCCCAAGCCCTCTCCACCCCCAGCCAGGCCCAGGGCACAAAATGTACCTTCTATAAAGGGGTAGAAAGGCAGGGAGCCCCCACAGGCCTGGTCTTCGGTTTTCACCACCACCACCACGTAAAAGCTGTTGCTGGGGAAGTCTTTACGCTGCGGGATGATGACGGCGATGACGGTGATGGTGGTGATGGTGATGGTGGTATGATGAGATTGTTGTCTTCACATCACCATCACCATTTGTCATCACCATCCCCACCCTCTTCTGAACAGACACTATGCTAAACACTTGGCATATATATTATTTTAATTAATCCTCACAAAGATCCTCACAAGTAGGTACTATCGTCATCCCTGTTGGATGTTAGCTTGGAGTCACACTGCCAGTAAGTGGTACAGCCTGGATCATCTGACTTCAGAGCCCAAACCCTGCTCCTACATTATTGCCAGGTGAGCAAATGCGGGTATGTCCACCATTGTGGAAGCCATGGGGGCCCTACTACAGTTTGAGCATCAGTCAGAAGGAAAGTGGAGGGATCACAGTGCCTCCATCACCTGCACAACCAGATGTCATGAGGTAAACATATGCCTCCCTGCCCTGGCCCCAGCACAGGTTTCAGCCTTTGCCAAGAGCAGCCCTCATCACCAGCCAGTTGCGAGGAATGGGGCAGACGTGATAGCCATAAAGGATACTCTGCTCTGTCCTGTCTCCAGAGGCAACTGGGATTGAGATTCAATGCTTGTAAATACCAAGGGACCCAAAGTCTTGGGGACTGGCACACCAAGACTCAGTCCTAGTCGAGGCAGGTTAGGAATGGGGCAGGGGCAAAGCAGCAAGGTTGAGAAAGGCTAATCAGCTGGCCGCATCCCCCACGGGGCCACGTGCATTTCTTACCTGCACAGTGATGGCCGCCTTCTTGGTCATCGTCTGATACATCCCAATGAAGGCTACATTGTTGTCTAGGTCATACACAGGACACTGCAGGGGGAGGAGGGCAGAGACAGATGGACAGGGTCCCGGGCCCCATCCCCTCTCTTCAGCAGCCCGGTGCACCGCTGGCGGGCCACTGACTCACCAGCACATCCTGGATGGAGATCACTGAGCAAGGGAAGGCCGTGTTGGAGGCCACCTTGACGATGACTGAGTCCACTCCTTCCGGGAACTCATACTTGAAGTACTGAGGACACAGGGAAGGGGGGAGAGCCCCATCCCATGAGGATGCTTTCTCTGCCCCTCTAAAGGGAAGGGTGTGAATCCTCCCAGGGTCGGGCAGTGGAGACTCTCTGCAGAGAGAAGCCCTGACCACAAGCAGCAGCCTCATTTCCCACACACTGCTCCCCTCAACCTCAGCTGGGCATGCAGGACCGCACCCAAGAGGCGAGTAGGAGAGATGGCCGTCCAAGCCCATGTCTCTGCACTTCCCAGGCCGTCTGTTCCCCACCACCTTGGGGCCAGGGCTCCCGTCTCTACAGAATTCTCCATGGAGAGTACAGCCAACCTGAAACTCCTGGCAAAGACCTCTGGCCGCCCCCCACCCCCAAGTTCAAGCTTCCCCATTTCTCCCCCTGAGAGGCAGTAGTCAGGGAGGCCTTACCTGGGGGCTGCGCTGCCGTGGTGTTGAAGCTGAATGGCTCCCCGGTCCTGTGGGGCAGAAAAGAGCCACCCCCCCCGCCCCAGCACCATCACTCCCAGAGCTTGGGAAGGAGGACAGTCCTGCACACCCCCTCCCTCTCCCTTGCAGACCTGAGCACAAAGTTGTCCATTCGGCTGACGCGGAGCTGGTATGTGGTGTTAACTGGGGACAGGGTGGACACATCCACGTAGAAGAACTGGACCTCAGACTCATTCTTGGTGGGGGGCTGACACAGCGTTCGCTCCACCTTTTGGTAGAGGTATTTGCGCTGGAACCTGTGGCCCGAGGCAGAGTCAGGACGTGACTGCGGTCCTGCCGCTCCAGGGGACCAGGGCCCTCGATTCCTCCACCCTGGTCCCACCACCTCTCTACCCCACCCCCCGCAAGGCTGACAAGCTCCCGGTCAGCTAGCTTGGCCCTCTTGCTGTTGACCAGACTTCTGTCTTAGGGGATTGGGAGGAGAAACAGAGGGGTGCCGGGGTGGTCAGAGGCCCTGGACAAGGGTCCAGGTGAGGTTCTGATTAAGGCCTGGCCTGAGAAGACCCACCCCCCACCCCCCAGCCGCCCAGGTCCTACTCACATCCCTCGGAGGATCAGGGGCACCTGGAAGGACACCACCGCCTCCTTCTGGCGGACCACAAATAGCAAAGGAGCACCCTTCTGCTTGTTCAGGACATTCACGGACACTCTCACACCTTCCGTCTACAGGGGGACATGGAAATAGCCCTTGGTCAAGCCCGTGGTGGCTCTAATTCTGTCACGGGGAACACATGGCTCCAGAGACCGTGAGCTCTGCCCTTGTTCCGCAGACCACCTTGAGCTTCCCCATCCCAGCTGGGCTGGGGAGACACCTAATGGCAGCCCACTCCAGTGCTCTTGCCTGGAGAATCCCATGGACAGAGGAGCCTGGCGGGCTACAGTCCACAGGGTCACAAGGAGTTGGACACAACTGAGCGACTCACACACACACACACACACACACAGAGCTTCTGCCAGAGCAGCCCCCAGCGTCCAGGAGGGACTTAGAAGAGAGGACAGGAATCACAAGGAGACCTGGGGCATCCCCCAGGACACCCCACTTCTGTAAAGCTCACGGCGTGCGTATGTGCCCGCAAACACATGCATGTACACACATATGTGCATATGGAGGGACACAGGAGAGCAAGACTGCTCTGCAGCCTCCTTCCTTGTGAGTCAGGAAAACTGCTATTCCACAACTCATCTGGTGGCCAGGGGCCACACACAGGGCTGTGGGAAAACAGGACTTGTTGAAAGCCAAGAAGGCCAACTTCTATCCTCAGCTCCGACCAAGGGTCGGGGCTATGGAAAAGTCACTTCACATCTCTGAGCCTCACCTTACCCCCTCTATAAAGTGGAGACATTGCCACTCTTGGCACTATGAAGGAAAGGATATAGGACACTCAGAGCTTAAAGAGAAAGAATAAAATTAAATGAATCTTGGGAATGCTTGTTATTGGGCTGCTGAAACCCAAACTCAGGGCAGCCCTCCCCTGAGGGGTAGAGGCCACAGCCCTCAGGGTAACCCCAGATATGGGTAACCTCACGTATGGGGGCAAACAGAGACAGGACTCTAAGCTGGATGAGATCAAACTTCAGAGAACCAAGCACTGAAGGCAGATCCTGGCCTGCCATTGAAACCTAATACCTCCCTATTCTGGAAAAAAAAAAAAATTAGATTCCCATTCTGAACTCCACTATTTGTTAATAAATCCAGTCCTGGTGAGAGCTGAGTCAGAGACCAGTAGCCAGGCTGGGGCAAGAGTTCTCCCAATTTCAGCCCCACCTTGGGTCTGAACTTCCCAGACCCAGCTGTGCCCAGTGCTCAGCTCACAGGTGGGGAGGAAATGAAAGAGAAATCAGAGTGGGGAAGCTTCTCCACGGTAGGCAAACTCCCTCTCCCCTCCCACCCACCCTGGGGTTGGCTGTATCCCCACCACCTTCAACTTACAAGGCCATCTGGCTTTCCAAGGGAGGATGAGGGCTGGAAGGTCCCAGCAGTTACAGCAGCCTGGAAAGGCCTGCATTCATTTCCCCCGGGAGTCTCAGCCATAAGCAACCCCCAAGCCCTGGGCAGAGCCTTTCAGCTTGGGCCAGTCTCATCCTCCTGGGGTTTTCTGGGCCAAGCTCAGTAGCAAACCTGCTTCCTTGCTCCCAGACTCACAGCACTGTCAAGATTCTGGGTGTTGGGTAGGGAGCAAGGCCAGTCCCGCTCAGACTACAGCTGATGGAAAGGAAGTGATCGAAAAGAGAAGGGGGAATGAGGCAGCTGTAGCTTCAGAACAAACATCCCCAGCACAGGAGGAAACTGTTGGCAAGGGGGTCCAGTGCGGTTCTGGAAAACCCAGAGGGGCCGCTGTTCTTGGGAACTGACAGAGCCCTGGTCGCCTGGCTCGCCCCACTCGCCACCAGCCCGGAGCCCAGACCCTTCCCTCACCCGGTTGCGGGTCACGGTATGGTTGAAGGTGTAGATGTTGACCAGCTCGCTGTTGACCTCATCCACGTAGGTGCGCTCAAACTCCGCGTCTTTCTGCGAGACGTTCTTAGGCCCCAGAACTCCCAGATGGCTCTCGACCGAGGCCACCAAGAGAGCCAAGAAGGGCAAGCCCAGGGCGAACATGGCCCCGGCGGGGTGGCGGTGGCAGCGGCAGCGGCGGCAAGCGACAGGACACCTCCAGGGCGGATTGAGGCTTGGGCCGCAGCTTCCAGCATCTCACCAGGACCAGAACTTTAACCCCGGCCTGAGATTAGGAGCGTCCCTCCCCTGGAGCCGCAGACGCGCTCTCAGGGACCAGGGAGGGGACGGGGCGGCTGGGGGCGGGGGGGCCGGGGGAAGGGTGACGGGCCTCAGGAAGGGGCCCCAGCTCGTCAGGGGCCGAACACGGCCGGGAGACTCGGTGGGCGCCCGCCGAGGATGTGACAGCCGGGAGGCGGCTGGTTGCTGGGAGCCTGGAGACGCCGCCGGGGAAAAGGGGGAACGAGGGAGGGGAAGCCGGCGGCTGAGCCGGCCGCGAAGGGGCGGAGAGTCTGGGGATGAGGGGCGTGATAAGAGGTAGCGACCCGACGCCGCGCGGCGCCGCCAGTTCTTTCGGGCGCCGGCCCTTTAAGGGCGGGCGGACGCGGCGGCTTCGGCGCTCAAAACTCCGGGGAGTGAGCGACGCCGCGGGGCGGTAAACAGCAGGACTGCCGGCCCGCCCGCTGACGTCAGGGGAAACTGACACGGATTTAAAGGGCCAGGGCTCGAATTGGGTCTTAAAGGGGCCACCGCTTTCCAGCTGGAGGCCTTCTCCCACTCCTATCCTGTTGCCGCCACCTCATTATCTTCCCCGTCTCCGAAAGGTCACTTTGGATTAGATGGATGGCTCCGTGAAGGATCTCCAAGAATTGGAGTCTCGTTGACAAATTCTTTTTCTCAAACATAACGATTACCCTCACCCCTTCAACGCTGCCATTACCTCTAACACTCCTGGGCCTTTTTTTTTTCTCCCAATGATCCCAAGAAAAGAAAAATTTCTAAAAACTAGGAAACTGCCCGCGGAGGAGCAGCCCAGACAGAACCGCCAGAGGAACCCTCTCGCCTCCCTGAAGCGGCTACATAGCTTCAAGGATGCCTTCAAAGCTTGCCTTTCTCTCTGATGAGGCAGCTACAAAGCTCATTGAAAGATAGTGACTTTGTAAATTGGTGAAACTTTTCTACAAATTATTTTTGCACCATGTCTTAAGAAACTTAAAGAGCTTTACACTCTTTGATCCAGTAATTCCACTTCTGGGGCACTATTCTAAGGAAATAAGAAATACAGATTAAAAAAATTGTGTGGGCAAATATGCTTATCACTGTGATATTTACATAAAGCATAAAGGAAACAGCTTAAATGTCCACAGTGAAGGAGTGGTTAAGTGTTCCATTATTATGAAGCCATGGAAAGTGACGCCTAAGACTTTTAGGAATATGCAAACAAAGAATTCAAGATATGACACTATATAAACAGTTTTCAAATACATAGAAAAACATTAACAAATGCATGAAATTTAGTAATGAGTATCTTTGAATTACAGGCTTCCCAGGTAGCTCAGATGGTAAAGAATTTGCCCGCAGTGTGGGAGATCCGGATTTGATCTCTAGACTGGGAAAATCCCCTGGAGAAGGGAATGGCAACCCACTCCAGTATTCTTGCCAGAGAATTCCAGACAGAGGAGCTTGGCAGGCTATAGTCTATAGGTCACAAAGAGTCAGACACAACTGAACAATTCACACACACATCTCTGAACTACAGGTGGCCTTTTAAATAACATATCATTTCCCTCTAATTCCAGAATATAGACAAAAAGAAAGAGGGAAAGAAAGAAATGAGAAATGGAATATTTCCTGTCAGTCAGTAAACAAGGATGCCATAGTCATCAGCGATTCAGGACCTCCAAAAAGTTAATTCCTGAGCCTTAAGAGCATTCAAAAAGAAGAGTACCTGTACCTACGATTTGGCAGCCCTTAGGTCCATGGGGTCGCTAAGAGTTGGATATGACTGAGCAACTTTACTTTCCCTTTTCACTTTCATGCATTGGAGAAGGAAATGGCAACCCACTCCAGTGTTCTTGCCTGGAGAATCCCAGGGACGGGGGAGCCTGGTGGGCTGCAGTCCATGGGGTCGCCAAGAGTCGGACACGACTGAGCAACTGAACTGACTGAAATTCCTCTGCTCACAGTAGAGTGCCTGCAGCCTGCTGCTGCTGCTGCCAAGTCCCTTGTGATGCCATCCAACCATCTCATCCTCTGTCATCCCCTTCTCCTCCAGCCTTCAATCTTTCCCAACATCAGGGTCTTTTCCAATGAGTTAATTTTTCACTTCAGGTGGCCAAAGTGTTGGAGTTTCAGCTTCAGCATCAGTCCTTCCAATGAATATTCAGGACTGATTTCCTTTAGGATGGACTGGTTGGATCTCCTTGCAGTCCAAGGGACTCTCAAGAGTCTTCTCCAACACCACAGTTCAAAAGCATCCTGAGGAATTTAGGATGTGAAAAACGCAGAATACTGGCCCAGGATAGCTGAGATGCGTATGAAAGCAATGAGCCCGGACTCTTGCATCTTCCCATACACAGAAAAGTAATGAATTCCTTAACTTGGGATGTCTGGTTTTCTTTAATTAACAATAATCTATCCAATTAAAATAGATAAGTAAAAATAATCTTTTGATGTTCAGACTACCTACCCTTTGTTGCAAAGCTTCTATATAACCTGGCTCCTCCGCTTGCCTCCTTGAAGCAGTTCTCTCAGGATTACTTGAGATACTGACTGCCTCCGTGGTTTAAGTCCTAAAAATTTCCTCCGAATAAAACATAACTCTCTACTTTTAGGTTGTGACTGTTTTCAAATCAATAGAAAGGTGGACTTCCCTGGTGGTCCGGTGGTTAAGAATCTGCCTACCAATGCAGGGGTTACAGGTTCAATCCCTGGTCCGGGAAGATTACACATGCCGCAGGGCAATTAGCCTGTGCTCCATAATTAGAGCCCCACACTCTAGAGCCTGGGAGCTGCAACTACCACAGCCCACGTGCTCTCATGCTCTGCAGGAGAAGCCTCCACAATGAAAAGCCTGGGCACTGCAGCTAAAGAGTAGCTCCCTGCTACTTGCTGTTCACAGCCCAGTGTGGAGAGTCAGTGTAGATTTCCATATTCCAACCAGGCTTCACCTTTTATCTCATTGCAACCTCCTTGGCCCCCAAGTAAATCTGGGACTCTAAGAAATACTGTCACCCTGAGCTTGAGCTCCCCGCTGAGCCTGATGTGACTTAACTGGACTACCTGTGCCAGGAAATTTCCTGGGTGCCATGAGGGCCACAAGTTGAGGACCAGAGTATCTTCGCCACAGGCCAGTTGGTGCTGTAGCTATATTGAATAAGCCCAGGCTGTGCTTGGGGAAACAGTGACAGACATTATTTTCTTGGGCTTCAAAACCGCTACGGATGGTGACTGCAGCCATGAAATTAAAAGATGCTTGCTCCTTGGAAGAAAAGCTATGACCAACCTAGACAGCATGTTAAAAAGCAGAGACATTACTTTGCCAACAAAGGTCCATCTAGTCAAAACTATGGTTTTTCCAGTAGTCATGTATGGATGTGTGAGTTGGGTGATAAAACTGAGTGCCGACTAACTGATGCTTTTGAACTGTAGTGTTGGAGAAGAAAGACTCTTGAGAGTCCCTTGGACTGCAAGGAGATCAAACTAGTCTATCCTAAAGGAAATCAGTCCTGAATATTCATTGGAAGGACTGATGCTGAAGCTGAAACTCCAATACTTTGGCCACCTGAAGAGAAGAACTGACTCATTTGAAAAGACCCTGATGCTGGGAAAGATTGAAGGCAGGGAGAGAAGGGGATGATAGAGGATGAGATGGATGGATGGTATCACCGACTCAACGGACATGAGTTGAGCCATCTCTGGGAGTTGGTGATGGACAGGGAAGCCTGGCATGCTGCAGTCCATGGGATTGCAAACAGTCGGACAGGACTGAGCACCTGAACTGAAATGAACTGTGTTTGGGATGGGGAGAAATGTCCCAACTCTGCCTCAGGTTTAGGGGCAACATGTGCCCCTCGGCCTTTAAAATGCACATGGAGACCCTGCTGCTGCTGCTAAGTCGCTTCAGTCGTGTCCGACTCTGTGTGACCCCATACAGGATCCCCCGTCCCTGGGATTCTCCAGGCAAGAACACTGGAGTGGGTTGCCATTTCCTTCTCCAATGCATGAAAGTGAAAAGTGAAAGTGAAGTCGCCCAGTCGTGTCTGACTCTTAGAGACCCCATGGACTGCAGCCCACCAGGCTCCTCCGTCCATGGGATTTTCCAGGAAGAGTACTGGAGTGGGGTGCCATTGCCTTCTCTGATAGAGACCCTACATACAGGTTTTTTTAAAAATATTTATTTGGCTGTGCCGAGTCTTAGTTGCAGCACGTGGGATCTTCAGTCGTCATTGCAGCATACAGGATCTTTTAGTTGCAGTAAGTGGTATCTAGTTCCCAGACCAGGGCTCAAACCCAGGCCTCCTGCATTATGAGTGCAGTCCTAGCCACTGGGCCACTAGGGAAGTCCCTACATACAGTTCTTGAATCCCAGCTTCTAGAGGTGGAGGAGGACAGGAGAAGGGGGGCAACAGAGGGTGAGACAGTTGGATGGCATCACTGACTCAACGGACATGAGTTTGAGCAAACTCCAGGAGACAGTGAAGGACAGGGAAACAGAGTGCTGCAGTCCATGGGGTCGCAAAGAGTCTGACATGGCTGACTGAACACCACCACCAAGAGGTGGAACTCAGGAATATGCATTTTAAGAAGCACTCCAGAAGTTTGCTCTGCACAATAAATTTTGAGAACTACTGCCCTGGGGGCCAAGCAACCTTGGCCAATCAATATTCCTGTTTGCTCCCTTTCTCTGGGCAACATCTTGGGAGAAATCTATTCAAATAAACCCGGAAGGGAGTCTTCCTGTTTTCAAGGTCTCCAGGGCTTGAGTGTTGAGACAGGGTTGGGGGTGGAGGCGGGGAGCTGCCCTGTATTTTCTTGCCATTCTCAGGTCTGCAGAACTTTCCTCCGCCCTTCTGCCCCACCCACGGCTGGTAGGAGGTTTGGAGGTGGGGGTGGGGGAGAGTCAGCACAAGCTTGTTATGAATAGGTCCTTTCTGAAGTCCGGCAGCCCTGAGTGGAGAGAAGACTTTTTGTTGGCTGCAGCAGTCAGCATAAAAGAAGGGCAGCACTGGGTCTCAAAGCCAGACTTCTGAGTGCAAAGAGACATCAAGTCCTGAGGGCAGACCCCCCGACCTTCTGTATAGGGCCAGCCACTGCATTCTCTGCCATGTTTTATAAAAAGCCCAACCCCAGCCCTGGTGATGAAGAGGGGGCAGTGTGGGGTCACAAGGCTGAAAGACTTTCATTTCCCTGTCACCCATCCTTCTCAGCCTGAATGTAGAAAGGACCTGGGAAATGGGACCATTCACCAGACAGCTGACCAGGTCCCCAGCTTTCCATGAGTCCAGCTCCATTGTCTGTCACAGGATTTTCAAAGTTTGGAGCCAGAGGACAGGGAGGAGACTTCGGCTGGCTCAAGGGTATTGTTAAAATGACCTTAAGATTCACCAAGAACAGGATGCTGTAGGAAGCCCAGTAAACGGATCAGCTCAATTTGGTCAAATAATTGAGGAATTTAGGGGTAGGTGGTGGCCGTCCCTGTGGGTAGGTGGCAGAATCATATCAGACTTTAGAATAAAGTAATGGTATAACTTTAACCCAGAAGAAAAAGTTGCAAAACCAACCCTCCTGAAGGAAACGAACTTGAATTTCCCTATTTCCACTGTGACTGTAGAAAGGGCTCACTTTATCTACTCAGAACTCTGATGGAATCATCCTGGATACAGGCAGTCCTGGAAACAAGAGTATATAACTCTTCTTTCCATCAGGTTTCCCTGGTGCCTCAGACAGTAAAGAATCTGCCTGCAATGCAGGAGACCTGGGTTTGATCCCTGGGTTGGGAAGATCCCTCAGAGAAGGGAAAGTGTACCCACTCCAGTATCCTTGCCTGGAGAATCCCACAGACAGAGGAGCCTGGTTGGCTACAGTCCATGGGGTCACAGAGTCAGACACGACTGAACGACTTTCAGTATCATGCAATTTCTGTTCTTTCCCAGGGCTGCCTTCCTGTCTATCTCTCCTTCAAGGACTATAAAAAGACGGTGCACATTAGATTAGGAATCAGTTAAAAATACAGTATTAACTCTGTCCTGAGGATAAGGTCTCAGACCCATCCCACGGCTTCATGGTGTTGTGGGAAAAGCAAGGACTTTGACGATATAAAGTTCTATGTTTAATTACCTGCATTGTCCATCTTAGACAAATTACAGTTTCTGAGCCTTCAGGATCTACCTCTCATCTCAATCATGTGCTCCTAAACGCCGCACAGTGGAGTTGGGCTTGACTCCATTCATCATCCTAAACTATTATCTAAAGAGTAGGAGGGGAGTCAAGGGAGAGCAGCTTTGACTGTGTGAGCAGGGCTTTCTGCCAGAGACATATCAGCCTCTTTGCATTTCCTAAACCTGGGCTTTCACCACTCTGATGGGGAAATGTGCACAATGAGTTCAGGCCCTGCATCTGGTTCCCTGTGACCATGTGATGGAAAGAAACCTCAGGGCTTTCCAGGAAATGAGTCTGGTCATCAGGTTGCTAAAAACAAGCAGATGAATAATTGATCAACTCAAATCCGTGTCTCCAAAGATTACCGATAAAATTGAGCCAGCCGTCATCCTATTTCAAGAAAGCTTGATTCTCTGGCTAAGAAATCAGAAAATGCAACTAAAGAACATTACACTTCTGACTGTATCTAAAGATTGCATGCAGCTCCCAAATTGTTCTTCATAGAACGGATTCCCTCTCTTTACATTCTAGCTAGGACCCCATAGCTGCTTCTGTTATTTCACTGGTCTCTGGAGCCTTCACAAAAGTGATTTTTTTATTCATGATACCTTTTTTCCTCTGAACCAATCTAGCTTTTTCTTCTAGCTTCATTTTTCCTATAAAAACAATCTTTATTGAGACATCCCTGGCAGTCCAGTGGCTAAGACTCTGTGCTTCTGCTGCAGGGAGCGAGTTCCATCCCTGGTAGGAGAACTAAGATCCCTCGTGTTGTGTGGCATCATCATCAGAAAAAAAAATGTATTCATCCCATTTAGTTTTTTTTTAATTTTTCATTGAAGTGTGCCTGTATTATACTGATATATAATATTATATGATACTGAAGCTGAAGCTCCAATATTTGGCAAGTTGATGCAAAGAGATGACTCATTGGAAAAGACCTTGACGCTGGGAAAGATTGAAGGCAAAAGGAAAAGGGGGTGGAAGAGGATGAGATGGTTAGATAGCATCATGACAAAGGACATGAATTTGACCAAACTCCAGGAGATAGTGGAGGACAGAGGAATCTGGCGTGCTGCAGTCTATGAGGTCGCAAAGAGTCAGACACGACTTAGAGACTGAACAACAGTGAAAATACGAAGTGTTACAGGTGTCCAATATAGTCATTCACAATTTTTAACAGTTATACTCCATTTATAGTTATTGTAAAATATTAGCTATATTTCCCATGTTGTACAATATATCCTCGTAATTTTCTTTACACATAATAGTTTGTACCTCTAAATTCCTTACCCCTACATTGCCTCTCTTTCTCCCCCATTAATAACCATTAATTTGTTCTCTATGTCTGTAAGTCTGCTTTTACTTTTGTTATATTCACTAGTTGTATTTTTTAGATTTCACATATGTGATAAACAGTATTTATCTTTCTCTGACTTAATTCACTGTAACTGAATTAGTGAATAATACTCTCCAAGTCCATCCATATCGCTGCAAATGGCAAAATTTCATTCCTTTTTTATGGCCGAGTGGTATTTCATTGTATACATAATACCACATCTTCTTTATCTGTTCATTTGTTGCTTCCATATCTTGGCAACTGTAAATGATGCTGCTAAGAATATTGGAGTCCATATATCTTTTCACAGTTCCATCTAGTTATACTCCAGAAAATGTCTCAATTTATTGTAATAAGTATGTACCGCCTCTTTCTGTTTTTGTTGTTCTTAAGTGAATTTATCATTAGCTAGAATAATGTCTATTGTTTCTTACAAGCAGCAGCAAGATACTATTGAAAGAACAGGAAGTGAAGTCAAAAGATTTGTATTCCAGTTTTAATTCTGGCTCTTATTGGTTTGATGATCAAGAAGAAATCACTCAGTCTCCTATTCATTCATTCAGTGCCTAACTTGTACTAGTCACTAACCTAGGTGCTGTGAACACAAAGATATTTAAAACACATTTTCTGTTCATAAGGAATTCATATCTAGCAGTGTAGAAAAGTGAGAAATGCAATGATAAAAGATTTATAAAACGTATTATGAGGATTCAGAGATGAGACACATAATAAGATGGGAGCTGGAAATAGAAGAAATCAGATACATTACAGGAATCTCAGGGATTTCTAGAAGATGAGTAGGAGCTAGCCAGGAGCTTTCCTAGTGGCTCAGCAGTAAAGAATCTGCCTGCCAATGCAGGAGATGTGGGTTTGATTCCTGGGTCAGGAAGATCCCCTGGAGGAAGAATGGCAACCCCCTCTAGTATGCTTGCCTGGAAAATCCCATGGGCAAAGGAGCCTTCCTGGTGGGCTACAGTCCATGGGGTTGTAAAGAGCCAGACATGATTTAGCAACTAAACAACCACAAGGAGCTAGCTTAGCAAAAGGGGCAGGAGCATATTCCAGACAGAGGGTCTCAACTTTGGGCAAAGGCATGGACTCAAAGTTCAATGCTATTGACATAAAAGTTCAAAGTGGTGGGAGGATATGAACTGAAGAGGACCAGGTCATGAAGCACATTGGATGTTACATTTAATAACTGGGACTATCAGTGCTTATCAAAGAATATGCTGCAGTACACTGACGTGTCATTTACTTTTGACAGGGGTGCTGTCAAAGCTTTATCAGTGTATAAAATGCTTTTTGATACATACATACTTTTGATGTGATTAGTTAAGCTAAAATAGGCCAGCAAATAGAGGCAAAGGATAAAATGAGATCAAAGAAAGACTATGTGTTTAGCAAACATTTAACGTCTTTGTGGCTATGTAGCTGGACTTCCCTGGTGGCACGGGGGGTAAGAATCCACCTGTCAATGCAAGGAATGCAGATTCAATCCCTGTTCTGGGAAGATCCCACAGCTGTGGAGCAACTAACCCCACGTACCACAATTGAGTCTGTGCTCTACTGCCCAAGCACTACTGAGCCCCTGAGCTGCAATTGTGAGAGCCTCCGCGCCTAGAGCCCGTGCTCTGCAACGACAGACACTATCGCGATGAGAAGACCGTGTACAGCAGCAGAGTAGCCCCCGCTCAGCACAACCACAGAGGACCCAGCGCGCCAAAAATAAACAAATACATGGTTCAGTGTTTAAGAAATCTGCCTGCCGAAGCAGGCGGCAGGCGACAAGGATTCCCAGGGTCGGGAGCAGCTATGCCATGGCTGGAGGGAAACAAGGATGGATTCCCTTGCTGACTCCTTTCCCAAGCAGATGCTGGTGAGGGAGCTTCCCCTTCCCCCACACTACCCTCTCCCCTACTTCTGGGCCACTGAAGACGTTCAGTGGGGTAATTTTGACACAATCAACAAAGCCTCAGGCCTCCAGCAGCTTCCATTGCTGTGATCCTCTAAGCAACTCACATGGCAGTGCCTCTGGGGGTGGTTTCACGGGGGAGACCAAGGAGGAAAAAAACACCTCAGCTTAGTATCTTTATTTATCCCTTTATAGGAGTAAATCATTTCAATATAGCCTCACCGTGGTTAGAAGTGACAAAGTGAATGTTACAAAAACAGAGAAACTTTTAGTTGCTGAGAAACATCATATTGGCTTATCAGTTTGCCGTGATCATCGCTGGCAAGGCTGGTGGTGTTAGTCATTGGATAGGCCCTTTAAGGCTGAGTGACCCATCCTGGTCACACAGCTCTGAAGAGGTAGTGCCTGGGGAGGCGAGTGTGATAAAGAACTGTGTCCACGCCGTCACTCAGCAGCCACCGTTAGACTGAGGCCATTCATCCAGTCAGGTGAGGTGGGCCACAGCATACACCCACACCACACCAGCTCAACAGTGCACTTCAAGGGAGGCGGCTGTGCTTCCCAGTCTCACATGAACTCTCATTGTGTCTTCACCTGCAATTGTGGTCCCCACCCGTGTCCCTCAGCATGTGGAAGCTGGCAACTCCTACTGTATTACTTCCTAAAACAATGTTTTGTGGGGGCCATGCCAGGCAGCACACGAGATCTTACCTCCCCAACCAAGGATGAACCTGTGCCCTCTCCAATGGAAGCACGACGTCTTAACCACTGGACCACCAGGAAACTCCGAATCATTCTGCCACTTATTACTGGCTGTACTTCACTTTGCACCCTTTAGCATTTTTCATGAGCTTGTTCATTGGCTTGTTTATAGGCCCTTTAAGGCTGAGTGGCTCGTTCTGGTCACACAGCTAGCGAGCTGGTGTAGTGCGGGTGTACGCTGGGTCTCAGTTGCTGTGAGAGGGCTCCTCTCCAGCCGTGCTTCTCACTGTGGCGGCTTCCCTTGTGGAAAGTGGGCTCCAGGGCACCTGAGCTTCTGTAGTTGTGGCCCTCGGGTGCTAGAGCACGGGCTCTGTAGTTGCAGCTGCCTCAAGGCAGGAGAGATCTTCCCGACCCTGGGAATGTGTGTACCGAGTTGGCAGGCAGATTCTTAACCACTGGACCACAAGGGAAGGCCTCCTGAAGATTTTTCCAGAGTTCTTTATTGGCTGTGCTGGGTCTTCATTGCCATGCCCGAGTTTTCAGTTTGGGCAAGTGCGGCGCAAGGGCGTCACGTCGTGGTTTCCCTTGTTGCGGAGCACAGGCCCTAAGGATAGTGGGCTTCAGCAGGCACAGGGGCTCAGCTGGCTCTAGTCCTCTAGTGTGCTCTCGGCAGTGGAGGGGCACAGGTTTAGCAGCTTTGAGGCATGTGGCATCTTCCTGGACCAGGATCAAACCAGTGTCCCTTGCATTACAGGGCAGATTCTCAACCACTGGACCACCAGGGACACCTTTCTTTAGATTTTAAATCTTATTTCACTTAATTCCTCCAAGTAATATCCTCCTGCCAACCTGACCTTACTGACATGCTCATACAGTAGCCAGGTGGACCACCTTCACGTGGACCACTATAAATGCTTAGCTCCATAAACACAATTTAAATCTACTGCTGGTTTTTAAGGTGGGAAACAAGATAGCCAGGGAATGCACTTAAATTTTAATAATTTTGTGGCCACATGGAGAATGGAATCAAAAAGGAGTAAAACTGTTGCAAAAGATTGAATGAAGCTCTTGCCTTGCTGCAGGTGAGAAGACTGTCCCCCAGGACTCTCAACTGAAAGGAAAGTAGGAATCTATCTGTCATGAACTGTGAATCAGCATCTAGAGCTAAAAAGATACCCAAGGTTGAATGAGTAATCCAAGGGCAAGGACTCTGAAGTCAGGCAAAGTGGGGTTCAAAGCGCAGCCCAACCGCTTAGATGACTCATCTCTGACAGGACAGAAAACTCCCCAGGCCAAACAGTAAAGTGGGAATGCACCCACCTAAAGTGCTTAGGTGGTTAATATATGGGAAATATTATCTTGGATCTTTTTTCCCTAGATGACACAGAAACTCAGAATGGTCCAATTAATTTCAAACACTTAAGTTCAAGCTGGGGGCAACAATAAAGAAATATACCGAAGTCTAAAAAGAAAAACTGGTGATTATTACCGTGAGGAATGGAGAAACTGTGGAAGCTGGGGCAGTTAACGTGATTAAAATTCTACAGACTGAAATTAGCAAAAAGCATCAAGAGGTCAATTTAATAATTTTTAGAGTTAACTGTTTTTAACTACCAGATAGTACTAACAAATCTGAAACATTTTATTTGACAGTTATTTCCATTTATCTACTTAAAGATTCCTTCTATCTGCTCATCCCACCCCACTGACCATTCTACACCCCCAAGGAGATCCATGATGAGGGTCAGCCTGGAACATTCAGTTCCACAGAAAACAAACAAGATGACTGAAGTATCTAATTGCTTGTGATTAGGGAAAAAAAACCATCCCTTCTTCTTGCCACTGGAATTCAAGCTATGATAAAGGAGACAGAAAGACTGAGTTCGGGTGAAAT
Organism: Nanger dama; assembly: GCA_917880005.1. NCBI lineage: Eukaryota > Metazoa > Chordata > Mammalia > Artiodactyla > Bovidae > Nanger > Nanger dama. The sequence continues at coordinate 28,105,578 of CAKJTW010000014.1, read as the reverse complement.
GTTTACATTTATATTGAAATATGCACTAAAACAGAATGAGTTCTACTGGTCAATGAAACTTTGCCAAAGCGGAATCACAAAACTTCCGTTGGGGAGGTCCAGTCAGCTAGCAGCAGTGATCCCCAAGCAGGAACACCAAGGAGAAGCCTGGGTGACCCCACCCCCAAAAGCCTCCTTTGAAGAGACCCCAATTCACTTCTCCCACATGCACCCACACAGATTTAGGAGCATAGCCATGCTCCTCATTTTCGTATATCTTTAGTTTCTTTTTGCTGCAATAAATATAAAATTGGCAATGCTCATACACCACAGCACAGACAATATCTCAGGCTTTAGCATACAGCTGTAAACAGTGACTAGGTTAAACAAATAAAAAGGAAAAGAAAGTTGAACATTACTTTTAAATGACGACAGAATTCCTAAGAGCAGGATATAAGCTACTCAAGATTTGTTTCGGTGGGTTAAGGTTACTGACACAAAATTCAGCTTTAGACCTATGTCTGGACTTGAGGTGGTACCCAGTATACTACCTATAGCAGTCTAGAAATGCATGGGGAACAAAACATGGCCCAGCTCACCCCTGGCAGCACACCTAGAGCCTGCCACACTCAGGACAGGGCTGCAGAAACCTTCACAGTGGCGTCACAAGCTGCCGTCCAGTGTAGCAGGAACGGGTAGGCAAAGGAATGGGAATGTGCTGGGAGACCAACAGAAAAACACCTCGCTGGCTGCCTGCAAAACTGGCTCCTTAATCACAAGGACAATTAGGATGTTTCACTTGGACAGTTCATTAAACTTCATATATATGTGTGTTTGTGTGTGTATATATATTTTATATATATATATGAACTCTAAAGATTAGGCATTAAGTTCTGTCACTGCAGCAAACGGGGGTGTCAAATGAAAAAAACAGATGAACACTTTCTGCCTAAAGCAGTACAAAGAAAGCTGCAAGAAATGAAAGTGGACTCAGTATCTGCACTGTTAGCAATGGGGCTGACTTTTATTTCAAAGGCTAGTGGTTTAAATACTATTGCTTGAATAGCTCTGGTAAATATAAAATGTAGTAACATCCAAGGTTTATACACAGAAGCAAAGGAGCTGAAGGCCAGCTGACAAAGGGATATGTGACTCTTAGTCAAGAGAGAAGCTAAAAGCACATGCTGCAGGAGTGACCTAATGGGGTTTGGACTGTACCCCCATCTCTGACAACAGAAAAAGACCTGGAGAGGAAACAGTCTTTTCACACATAAAACTGTGGCTTAATTAATTCTCCTTCCTAGAATTATACCTCAGCTAAGAAAAAAAAATCTGTCCTGAAAAACTCAAGAGCCTGGGCTACTGAAAATAAGAAGGAAAATTTAATATACTAAACAAGTTTAGTAAACATCACATATATTTTCAGTTGTTAATGAAGACATGATGCATTCAAAAGTTTTTTTAAGACCAAAAAAAAAAAGACCCCACAAAATACCTAGAAAAAGCCTTGACGAGAAAAAAAAAATCTGCCCAAGTTCTATCCCTTTCAATCAGATGTGGCTCTTAGCCCAAACCACAAATCCCCTCCAACACACAACAGCAATATCATGTACCTTGCAAGCCAAGTATGAAACATATGCCTTAGTTACTGAACTTGAATGTTAAGCTGAATCTCTGCAGAGCCCATCTGGATGAGTTACTTCAATATCCACCTGGTCCAGTTTAAAGTATTCGTTTGTAGATCCAGTTTGTATATATTCCATTGGTATACGAAATAACAGACTACCTGCTCCTATTATTTTTTAAACGGCAGTTCTTGTAGCTCATCAAACCATTAAGATTACAAAGAGCTCTCTTGAAAGAAATTCACAGATGGAGATGTATTAAGGAGAAATCCTTAAGATTACACACTTTTTTTTTTTTTTTAAACTAAAATAGGGGGATCAAGTAGAATGTTTATTCTGAAGAGCAGTTTCACTGTTTCCCCTTGAGAAGAGGCCAAATTTTTCTGGACTGATAATTTAAAACCTAAGCCAAGAAAAAAATAAGCCAGGTCTTGGGGAGTTGGAAACAGAGTTCCAATTTTTTCCCCCTAAAAGAAGGAAAACTGTTAACAGGTTTTAAGGGAGAAACAAGACATAACCAATCAGAACTCTGAATATGGACAGCACTACACAGACTCTATAGCACAGAACACCACACAAGAATGAGTTACACATCAGTAATATCATCATAAGAGTAACTGGCTGGGGACTTATACTTCCAGCAACAGAGCTCCTAGGTTAAAAATGTGTTAAAAGCTTGTAATGTCAATAAGGATCCCCCAAAAAAGAGGGGATGAGGGGGAATAGAGGAAAGGCTGCATGCATGGGTCTATTACAGACATGATATTCAGCAGCATAAAAATAATACCCTCAACAGAGTCCCCCAAACGGGGCCAAACCTATTTCTCACTGCTAAGCATGGGAAGGATTAAGAGTGGAACAAATTCACGAGTGACTATAGCATCTCCCATATCTGAATGACAAGCACGTTCAATCTGATGCTATATGTTGCTACAACATTGAGAATATGTGTGTATGAGTAAAGCAAAATAAGAAAGACTAAAGAATGAATTTAAACAACTGGAAAAACATCTGTTTTAAAGCCAAGTAGGTGTGACTCTAATCATTATTATATATGACATAATCCATACAAAGAAAGGCCAAGCATCTTCATTTTGTTCAGTACTTAGGCTTGATGCTTCCCTAGGAAAAACAGTGATAATTCAATGACTGTATCATACATATAACTGAAAAGTCCCCTTCTGGTTTCAAATGAATTTAAACAACCATCTTCCTTGGCTAATTTTTCTCCTGTGTAAAACAAACCTTCTATGTACAGGACCAGTTTAAATCCCTCCTCCCCTTCAAACACTAGATAGGAACATTCAGGAACATTCGACAATGCAAAGTGCCTTAAGAAAGAGAAGGATTCTGTAGTGCCAGTGATAGAACTGATCTGAGGAGGCTGGGATGCTAGTAACACTGATGGGAGCCAGTCAGGCAATGGTGGTTTGTTTTTCCTCAGGTGTTTCCTCCAACAACTGCATGATCAGTTCATGGAGGGGTTTGCAGATCTTTGCATAGCCACCCCCTGTGAGATGCAGAAAATCGAACATGTCGTGGCAGGAGATGGCACCGTCCGAGTGCACGAAGCCCCCGTCTGTGTCCAGGAGCTGAACGTTGGCGAGCTTCGGCAGGGAGACCTTGAGGAGCTGGTTCACCTTGGCATTCTTTTGCCTCAAGGGGTTGGGCTTCTCACCTCGAGGTAACAAACCCTGGGGAAGAGCAGAGAAGAATATGAGAAGACGCACAGTTTTTCTCTACTTACTTATGATTTCAGATATCCCTGGGACTCTCCATTTAGCATTTTTTATACCTTTGATTTCTGAAACACTGGACTAGGCCCATCTTAATGAAAGTTCTCTGACTATTCCTGCTTGGTTTCTTCCCAGGTTCCTCTTCCTCCTCCTGTCCCTTAACTGCTGGTATTCCTCAGGGTCTTGTCCTTGGGCCAGTGCTCTTCCCACTCCACACTTTAGCCCAGATCACTTCCAGAGCTTCAGAACTCCTACTGAACATCCAGGTACAGAACCAAACTTAAATGTCTCTCAGGCACTCCTACTAACTCAACATGTCCAAAAACCATTCATCATCTCCCCTAGACTACGCTCCTCCCACATTCTCTAGGGCAACTGTCCTTTCAACATCCCTGAGTCTCTCATCCCATACACCTTGTCTACTTATTGTTAAATCACTCAGCTTTCACATCCTAAATATTTTTCCAATCCATTTTTTCTGATTATAAACAACATTGTTATTTCTCACTACTCATCTCAATTCATGTAAAAATCTCCTGACTGACCATCCTCCCTTTAGTAATATCTTCCCTTCAATTCATTCTCCAAACAGTCCACCATATAGCTAGAGTATCTGGCTCAAACACACATCTATTCATCAGTGTCACCTGAAACCTCACTAGTACACATAAGAAACAGAGTTGGAACAAGTGCTGTCTTGATGAATCGGAGCCACATACTATCTGGTAGTACGAAGAAAGATGTGGCAGGTACAAGATGAGTTTGGAATATCCCGAATGACAGAAAGTAAAGAAGTAGCCCTCCCAAAATGATGGGGCACGGTCACAAGCATACAGCAGCCAGGTAAAAGGGACTTTCAAATGGCCAAATCCAAGATAATTTGAAGTGTGCTCTAAGTATAAAACACGTACCAGATTTCAAATGTTTAGTACTCTCCCACCAAGATATATACATTAGGGTACTCTGCTCAATGTTATGTGGCAGCCTGGATAGGAGGAGAGTTTGGGGGAGAGTGGATACAAGTATATGTGTGGCTGAGTTTCTTTGGTGTTCACCTGAAACTATCATAACACTGTTAATCGGCTATACTTCAATACAAAACAAAAAGTTCAAAACAATAAACAAAACAGAGAGGTATCCTATGTTTTTAACTTGTTAACGATCTAATATATTTTTTCAGCTAAATCAAGCATCTGTCCTTCTCCTACAGTAAATAAAAGCTGGCTCTTATATGGCAAGAGAATGTTTTATCATCTCAAACTAGAAATGGCCTTTACAGATAACTGATCCTATTATAAGATTGTCAGAAACCCCCAACCAACCTTTTAGCTGGTTTACAGCTCATGATGCCACAACAGCAAGTTGTTGTTATTTAGGCAAAAAATGTTGCCACTTGTTTCTCCTACTCGGTTTGATAAGAGGTCTTATTTCATAAAAATGGGTTTTCCGTAGGCATTCTACTAAAAGATCAAGAAAAGTTTTACGCCCAAAGGAAGTACTTACTCATGTCTACTTTAAATTTTTTTCAGCAAAACGTTGGGCTTTTATTTTCAATTTGCTGTGTGACTGTACAGTTCCAAAGAGAGCTAAAGAACCATGAATATGATACACCAATATCTCCTTCTATCCCTGTTAAGTGCAAATGAGGTCAACCCTAAATCCTAGTTTTTATGACAGTTAAAAGTGCAAGGTTCTGCATCTATCAGTTAACAAAGAAAAGTAGCCCTCACTGTTGGCACATCAAAGCTTGGCAGAGATATAATGAGCGACTAGGAAGGATGGTCAGTGACCAACAAACAAATATGCTGTTCTGACTTTCAGAGAATGTCACAGCAGTTAAAGCCATAAAAATGTTAAGCTGCAAAAGCAGAGCGCCATTCCTACTGCGACTGTCAAGGATGAGAAAAGTAATGTATGTTTTGTGGAACATTTCCCTTAATAAATATGTATCAAGGGTACGCTATGTGATCTGTGATTTTTCTCTGTAGTAAGTGGTATCTGCTAATGTTAAAGGAGACAAAAAATTACAATCCTAATTCCTTTACTATGTAACAATGATTTTAAATTCATTTCCTTTTCTAATTTGCATATTCACTTTCAAGCAATTCCAAATATACAGTTTAGTATTCAGACTTTTCGCTTAATACTGTACATTTTGTTTGCACACAGACCTTGTAATTGTCACATGATTAGCGCTATTACATTCAATGACTTGTGTAATCATTCTCCCATGGGGTTGATATTCAGGTTATTTCCAATGTTTTAGTACTGTAGATACCACCACTGTGTATCAAACTCAAAAGCCTGGCTGAAACAAAGAATATTTACGGAGGATTTATTTAGCAACATTCAGGCAGTAAGTATGTCCTACGCAACTACAATGTACTAGCCACTGTACTTCAGAGATGGGACTCTTAACCACAATGTAATCCTTTCTGGAATAAGGCAGTATCTAAACAAGTAAGTTAATTAAATACCATGTAATAAAAAAAACAAGACCTGGCTCCTCAGAACTCTGTTATAATATCCAAAGTCCTAACATGGGAGCTGTGGCCTCTTTCTCCAAACTACCCCAGACCTGAACTTTATTCCATGATAACCTTCAATTCTTCCAGAACCTTCCTTCACTCACCCAACAAACACATACATGACGAAGTCTTTGATCATTTCCTTCCTTTCTTCCTCCCTCTTCCTCCTCTCTTCTCTGTAATACTTTCTCTTCTTTCATTTCTCCGTTTGTCTGGAGACCAATGAATTTTTTAAAACTAAACTCAGATGTCAACTTTTACGTATTTATCCTGCTATGTCCATCCACCAGCTCCTTGAGAGGGACTACGTCTTACTCATCTCTAAATGCTCAGGGCCTAGGACAGTGCCTCATACAAAGTGATTCTCACACTTTTTTGAACAAATGACTACCTTAATAACACTTATCTCATTAAAAAACTGAATATATACCAGATTTCTCAAAAACACGTTTTTAGCTGGCTAAGAATGTCTACAGGTAAACTTTAACACTGAAACAGACAGCTGTTTACCCCTGAGATCATAAAGACAATGCTTTTAATTCTACAGAGGGTAGCATTTCCTGATGGGGTAAGGTTATGAAGTACCGATTTTCTTCCTGATGGAATCTCTGATATATTTTAAAGGATTCAGAGATCCTGATAAATATTCCACCTTTACTATATTGACAATGGAATAAAACAACAGTTCTAGGCTAATCTAAACCCAGGTCTAATGAAAAGAGAATTCAGGGGACTTCCCTGGTGGTCCAGTGACTAAGACTCCACGCTCCTGATGCAGGGGTCCTGGGTTTGATCCCTGGTGAGGAAATTAGATCCTGCATGCTTGCAACTTACAAAAAAAAAAAAGGATCCCTCATGCTGCAACGAAGATCAAAGATCCTGAATGCCATAACCAGGATTCCATGAAATCAAATAAAGACACAGCAATAAAAAAGAGAACTCAGGACTAGAAAAAATGTCATATGCATTTAAAAAAATTCTCAGAAGATTAGAAGACTTAAAGTTAAGGGAAGAAAAAAAAACTAAGACTACCTTAGGCAACAAAGAGGACTTATAATTCTAAATAAGGATGAGCAGAAAAAGATAATCCCCACAGCTGATTCTAGGAAATGATGAGACCCATAAGACAATGGTATGTATCAGACAAGAGCTTCTCAGGAGCATCATAAGCTGCTTCCAACCTAAAGATTCTTTATATTCATGAATGATCCCATTTGTAAAAAGACACCTCACCTTTACTTTAAGATACTGAGGTCTCCACCCACCCAAAGACCACGTACCAATACAATGATTTTGGCCTGTGGCTGCCTTGTGTTGATAAGCTGCACGATGGCCTCGATTCCACCTGCTACTTCCTCTGCTGTGTTTTCATGGTTGTTTGTTCCTACCCAGACAACAATGACCTGTAATTAAGGGAAGCAAGAAAAGACACCCAGGAATAAAGGAATGTCCACTAGTTAGCTGAAAATCTTATTTCAAAAATCAAAGAAGGAAAGATGAACTTCTCAACTGGTTAACTTCAACAGGGCAGGCATCTTAAAACAGTAATGTGGGCCTCATATATATATTAATATCAGGATAAATTCCAAACAGAACAATACTTAAGTGGTAACGTTGTGCTAGGAAGAGACGGGAAATTTTATCATTGTGGAGGAGGTAGTTAATCTCTTAAAATCCAGAAACTATACAAAAAAATAAATTTAACTGTATAAAAATAAAACCACTGCATGTCAAAAAACAGTGAAATAATAAACATAGGAGAAAATATAAGTAACACTGAAAGACTCTAGTAGATGTAACCTTCTAGAAAAAATAAAAATAAAAGTACCCAAGGGAGGGTATTGGGTATAAATACACAGTTTTGTAGAGAAAGTGGCATGGAGGCTGGATATAGTTTTCTGAAGTTTTTCTGCTTTTAACAAAAATTTCTACATGGTGACTATCACCTGTAGACATACATCTTACTATGTAACCCAACAAAGTAGTTTCTACCCAGCACAAAAGGAATATGCATGAGTTTTTCTATTAGGCAATAAAATACCTTCTTTTACAGAAACTGTTGTCAGTGCCTCCGTTTTGTTCTCTTTTTGTTGTTTGGGGTTGGAAAAACTTATATGCAGCATGCCAACTCAGGACACTGATAATTTGATAAGGCCCTGGGTACATGTTTGTGCTGAACATTTGTTCACATGTTTCAAATTTCCTTTAGAAGAACTTGAAGGCAGTGATTACCAATCTGTTTGTCGGTTAAACGAATACAAAATTACTTCCTCAAGTGAATCATAGGCCTGCTCCAATGGCCCACCTCTGAGCACTTTCCTCCCTTTACTGCTTCGGGTCAACAGAACAGCAAACCTCATCAGCATCAAATCTCTTCCAACAGCAGACGAAGATTATTATAACAATAACAATCTCAAGTATGAGCCAAACAAGCAATACACTGATCCGTAATTAAGCATGTATTTGGAATGTTCTTAAACAATAATAAAATCACCTATCTTAAAAGGCATGAAGCTAAGAACAACAATGAAATAATGGTTTAAAGAAGCAATTGGAAAAAAATTTTAACCACTTAACTTTTTTATTTATTTGGCTGAGCCAGGTCTTAGTTGTGACATGTGTGATCTGGCTCCCTGGCTAGGGGTCAAACTCATGCCCCCTGCATTGGGAGCATGAAATCTTAGCCACTGGACCACCAGGTAAGTCTCAGAAGCAATTTTTCTTAAAAACTACCAGTTTCTGACAATTTAACTCTCTGCAAAAGACTTTAAGGTTTGTTTTTTTTTTTTAAAGCTTCATTTCACCTTAGGTTTAATATTCTCCAGTTCTCCATTCTTTAGTCTCCATAAAACATGTCTTGTTGTATCTCCCCCAATTCCAAAATTCAGTGCATGAAGTGGGGAAAAGAGCTCTCGCCATATCTAAAAAGAGAAAAATTCATTTATTTAAGCTCAAAGTATTGGGAAATAAAATCCCTCAACTGCAATGTATTGTGAGGCATTTGAAATAACAGCTTCCTTTTTCTGTATTCAAATATTAACACCCCAAGTGGTATGCTCTCAGCTGCGGAAAGTACTTTGTAACTCAGTTCTCAGTGCAGCATTAGGCCTCAGCTCAAGACCTGAGTCTCAACGCAGAGGTTGTGACCACTTAAGAGGTACCAACATTTATAATTAAGCAGTCAACTCAATAAATTCATCTTTCCCTTTATTAAATTATTTAAAAGAAATGAGGTGAAGTAGAAACATGAGATGAAAAAACTTAAGAGTGCTAAACACAAAAAGAAGCCTATCTTTTCTTTTTAATTTCCCTTGGAAGAATGCCTAAACAGATTCAAAAGTTCACCTCAAAAATACACAAAATTTTAAAATGGTAAAGCACAGATAATAAGAATTGAGAATCACAGCTAGGACAAACAAAAATGAGCAAATACAAGCAAAGAAATAGTAAAATGCAAGAATTCAAAGTATGACTAGGACAAATATAATGTGAGGCTTCTTGGAAGCCAATGGAAAAAGGGGAGTGTGCTAATAAAATAATGCTACACTTCCTGTCTCATGCTTGATGGCACCAAGAATCCCATCAAGTAGGTCTGATTTCCCTTCAACTCTGAATTAGAATGGAACAGATGAAAGTCTGTTATTGACGGATGTGTTGACATTAGCAGCCAAGGACCACCCGCGCCCCCTCACTTTACCTCATACTGCTGCATCAACTGTACCATGGAGTCCCCCACAAACAGGACATCTGGCTCTTTGTCTTTGCAGTCCAGGACAAATCTGTTGTGCTGGTGTGAAGAAGAAAGAACAATCAGAAGCTGGCACTTCTTTCCCCGTGAGATTTCTTGGCTTAGTCAGAACAGTTGTCCGACCAGTTACTCTGTTATTAAACATTCTCTTTGGTCTGTCCCTAAAGCCAATTCCTCTCAACTGCAATTAACTGCTGGATCCTACCAAACTGATCATTCTCATGTGCTCAAGAAAACTGGAACACTGTAGAAACCAGAACGGAAAAACACATTCACTTTTTTTTTTTTTTTAATAAAGCTTCTCTTTCCTCCAACTCTTATGAAGAACACTTCACACATATGAAAAGCTGAAGTAATACAATGACTACCTGTACACACTCCACCTACATTCAACATTGTCCCATATTTGCTTTATCTGTGTGTGTTTGCTGAAACACTGATTCTTCACCTTTAAATATTCCACATGCTAGGACTTCCCTGGTAGTCCAGTGGTTAAGAATCTGTGCTCCCAATGCAGGGGGTCCAGGTTCGATTTCTGTTCATGGAACTAGATTCCACATGCTGCAACTAAGAGCTCACATGCCATAATGATGATTGAAGAACCCACACGCCACAACTAAGACCTGGCGCAGCTAAATAAGTTTTTTTTTTTTTTAATAAATATTTCACAAGCATCTCCTAAGCATAAGGGTAGTCTACTGTAAAGCCATAGAACTACTATCAACACATCTAAGAAAATGAACAATAATCCCACAACTAATATTCAATCTTCACAATGGTTCCCAAGAATTGGATAAAGTATTTTATATGTATCTATTTTTAAAACTAGGATCCAATCAAAAGGCATGCATTTTATTAGAATGATTTTAATATGGTCTTTGTAAATGTCTGCTAACCTCTCAAGGTGAGATGCTGGCAAACTAAGACTCAGGCTTTTTCAGTCTAATCCAAGCTTCTAGGCTCGGGTGACCTAGACCAGGCATGCTTCTCTCTGCTCTTAAGGTAAGATTTTATTCATTGATGTTAAACCAAAGGACATAGTTTAAGTTGTTATATTCATCCCTGAAACAAATTAACACAATGCTTTAGCAGGTCTCTAACTCAGTTCTATAGAAAGGTCCAAATGCGGTTTCTTCTTCTCAAACACTACATTCAATTATTCTTCCCCTAGGAGAAGGCAATGGCATCCCACTCCAGTACTCTTGCCTGGAAAATCCCATGAATGGAGGAGCCTGGTGGGCTGCAGTCCATGGGGTCACGAAGAGTCAGACATGACTGAGCGACTTCACTTTCACTTTTCACTTTCATGCATTGGAGAAGGAAATGGTAACCCACTCCAGTGTTCTTGACTGGAGAATCCCAAGGACAGTGGAGTCTAGTGGGCTGCCGTCTATGGGGTCACACAGTCGGACACGACTGAAGTGACTCAGCAGTAGCAGTAGTAGGAATTAAGGTGGAGATGCTACGTAAGTATTTCTGCTGATAACACAAGTGGAGATGACACTGCTGAAACTGAGATATTCCACTGTGACTGGTGAACATACAAAAACATTTCTGGAAATAATTTGACAATTAAGACATCTCCTCTTAATTTGACAGGATTTGGGATAGCTTTTTCTTTTTCTCGTGTAAATGATTTTTTTTTGCATATGTGCATAGGTCCATCTCTTGTGTAAACAATTTTTTTCTTAATATATGTTGCCAAAGCAAGCACTTTAAAGTTTTTTTTTTTGCTGTGCAGTGTCGTGGGATCTTAGATCTCCAACCAGAGTTCAATCATTTTTTAAAATTACTATTATTTCAATAGTGTTTTTAAACTTAAGGGATAAGATAAGCAAGAATAAAACTTCAATTTCACTGAGCAGTGCTCTTTCACATCATATCATCTCTCTGTGGGTACTCAGGTATCAATTACTACTCAATACCAACAAAACAGCTCATGTTTAAAGAATATCATGGAATTTAAGCTCTGCTGTTCTAATTGTTTCAGTGCTTTACATTTTCTTTTTAAATAGTTGCAATGACCTTCGAAAAACAGAAAAGATCAAAGCAAAATACCTATAGCCCTATCATCTTAACCAGTACCTATTAATGTTTTGGGGTATCTTTTTTCATCATTTTTTCACACAATCCCCATTCCTCCCCTGCCTTAAAATAGCTGAAACATATGCACATCTTCTGGCAACACAGCTTTGGGGACAGAAAAACCTATGTGCAAATTCTAGCTTAACTACTTTCTGGTCAGTGACCTTAAGCAAGTTCATAACCCAAGTCTTCCACATCTGCTGACAATTCTGTTTTAGAGTTGTAAAGATGAGAGTTCCATAAAAGGGACCCAGCTTTTTGCTAGCACCCAAAAGGCACTCAATAAATAGGGCCATTATAATTGCATATGATATTATATTTAAAACATTTTTCTATGTGGCTACATGATTTCCATAATCATAATTTTTAAAAAATTTTATCACATAAATTAAAACAAAAATATTCATTTACTTATTTGGCCAGGCCACACAGTTTGTGGGACTTTGGTTCCTGATCAGGGATTGAATCCAGGCCCTTTGCAGTGACAGCATGGAGTCCTAACCACTGAACCGCCAGGGAATTCCCTATAACCACTACTTAATATCCTACTGATGCATCCAGTGAAACATGCATATTTTTTTTTAGCTCTTTTCCTAATGAAACATTTGCCAGGAACCTCCTATTGACTGAGATGAAGAAATTTACATGTGTTTTTTTCTTCACATATTGGTAAGTTTTAGGTCAAAGATTAACACTTTTATGGATCTTGGAGATATTTCCAAATTCTTAACAAAATGGCTACTGGTTGTATCTATACTGACTGCAGCATGTATAAGAACTCATTTTACCATAGTCACACCTGTACTGGTCATTAATATTTCCCTCTCACTCCTTCTTCTCCTCATTGTTTTAATCTGTACCTTTTGGAAACAAAAGGTTAAACAGTTCTTGTCATGCTCATTGAGATATTTATCTAGTATATCTGAGGATATTTTTACTGATGATACAACAAAAATATCAGTGTGTCATCTGTAATATTTATTGAAAATACTTTTGTCAGTCTGCTGCTAAGCCTTCTTTAGCTGGCTACTGTTTTGATATGATTTGCTATTAAATTTGTCTACAGTCAAGTCTTTTAGTATCACTCCCTCAAAAGAACTTTTTACTATGGAAAATGTCAAGCGTACAGGAAAGCAGAGAGGACAATACTATGGATCTCCATATATCCATCACCAATTACAACAATCACCTAACTATGGCCATTATTAATTCAACATTTCAGAAACTACTGCCCCACCTCATTCTCAAGTTACTTTGAAGCAAACCAAGGATGGAGCATTTCATGTATAAAAATTTCAATATGTAACTCTTAAAAAATTAAAAAAAATTCACTACCAAAATACCAGTTCTACTCTTCTAAAATTAATAGCAATTCTTTAATACCAACAAATAACTAGTGTTCAAACTCAATGTTACAAAATTTTGTTTTTTAAAATCAGGATCCAGACAATCTGTTTCTTAAAATCCCTTTTAATGTACAGATCCCACCTCCCTCAGTCACCACATTCCAAACCTATTTTTTAAGGACTATGACTGTCTGACCTATAGAATCTTAGGTCATAGTCTAATCTCCATAGTCTGGACTCTGCTGATCGCATTCCTGTGGCGGTGGTGGACATGCTCATCGGTTCCAGCTACTTCTTGATATGTGGTACTTAAGTCTAGATTAGAGATGAATAGCTTGGCAATTCTCTATGAGTATCATTTAATACCTGTTTTAATCATGACTGTTTTTTTAATGTTTTGTTTTGAAATAATTTTAGATCTACAGAAGATTTGCCAACGACTGTACAGAATTTGTACATATGTATGGTACATCATCAAACATGACATTTACATTAGAGAATACTAGCAACCAAAATAAACTGCACTCACACCTCACTAATTTTTCCACTAATGCCCATTTCCTGAATCAATCTGGGATATTACGATGTATTTAATCTCATATCTCTTTTAGTCTATTCCAATATGGGACAGTCTCTTGATTTTTCCTTTTCTTTCATAACCTCAACACATTCAGCTGTACTCAGGTGTTCTGCAGATGGTCCTTCAATTTGGGTCTGTCTGATGTCTTGCCATGAACAGACTGAGGTTATGGATTTTTGGGGAATGTGACGACAGAGGTAATGTGCCCCTTTTTATCATATCAGTGGGGACATGACAGCAACATGACCTACTGCTGGTGATGTTAACACTGATTACTTAGGTAAGGTGGTGTTTGCCAGTTATCTCCACTATCAAGTCAATATTTTCTGTTCCACACTCTGTTAGAAGCAAAACACTAAATTCAGCACCAGTTCCTGGAAGGGTATCAAAAATGTGCAGTCATATGTTAAAGCTACCAAAGTAATTTACAAGGAGATACTAAGCAAATATATTGTTTCTCCTGAAAGCTGTATCACTAATGTTAGGATTCCTCAGTGGATCTTGCCTACAGTACTGCAGTGTCCTATCCATGGTTTTCTTTTTCCTCTTTCCTTCTATATTTATTTAAAATATTCTGTAAAGAAGATTTTGCCCTCCTCTCCTATTTATTCATCCATTCATTTGTTTACAGGGAATGCATTAATGAATACTTATTCTTAGCTATAAGCCAATATTATAAATTATTATTTTGCTCAATTGTTCAGCACTGCACTTTGGGTGCTCTTTCCGGTCTGCTCCAGGTGGTCAGAGTTAATGTCATCAATGAGAGAAACCAATACTGAGTGCATTCTATGTGCTGCACAGGGGACCCATCACTTCAGTGGTATTTCTACTGGCCATCTTTTTTTTTTTCCCCCCTTCCCTTTTCTTTCTTGAGTAGTTCCTTGTTTTCTTTCACTAAGATGTTCCAGGCCCATGTTTTTATTTTCTTTGCCTCGGCTATAAAAATCAATGATTTCTCCAAAGCTGGTTCCTTTCGCTGGAGAACTATATTTAAAAGCCAAGATCTAGGTGCACAATATATTTTACTACAAATTAGTCCTTCCATATTATACAAGCTTTTTAAAAAAATTAAAGTCATGTTCTTCTTTCATTTGACTATCTTTTTTCCCAGTCAGTGCTAATTATTTAACGTCTGCTAAATTTATGCCAGAAACTACACACACACACACACAAAATAAATAAATCTAGCTTTATTACTACTTTTCAGTAAACTTATAAATGACCTAAGTGCCCATCAATGAGAAAATGAATAACCCACTGTGGTATTTTCACATAAAACAACAAAATACTAAAGAGCAAAAAAGAAAAAATGAATCAATGATAGCTATACTTTTAACCTGTATGACATACTACAAAAAAACACATTCAGAAAGATACTGAAAGATAAATAGGAAGATACTATTTACAAAGTTTTAAAACATGCAAATATACTAAATATACTATTTAGAGATTATATATGCAGTATTTAAATACATGAAAAAAATTTAGGATACTGGGGAGGTAGGAAAGAGAAAGAAATGTGATCAATGAGGCATATATGGGGAACACAATTCTTTTAGCAATGCTGTAGATTTTTAGAGTGAGAAGCAAACACACAGATGCTCAGATTATTTCATAATGCCTTTAAAAAAAAAAATTGTATGTATTTATTTGGCTAAACTGGGTCTTAGTTGCAGCATGTGGGATCTAGTTCTCTGACCAGGGATCAAACCTAAGCCCCCTGCTTTGGGAGCACAAAGTCTTAACTACTGGACCACCAGGGAAGTCCCCATTATACTTTCTGAAAGACATAAACAAATAAGAAAGATTAAGAAAGAATAACCAAGTAACTGATCCATAGAAGAACACTCAAAATAAAAACTACCACTCAAAATATAATAGCTAAAGGCTGATTTTTAAGCCCAAGAAGACAAAAACAGAAAGAGAATACAACTACGAAGAGTACAAAAACAATCATGAAATACTGAAGCAGGAAACTTTGGAGACTTCAAATCATATAGAACTTATTAGTTCAAAAGGTAATATGGTTCAAAACAGATAAAGGGTAAATATACTTAAGTGATAACACTTTATTAAATATAAGTTACAAATACTGAAGAAAAAAAAGTGCTTTCAAAACCCAGTGGGACAAAAAAGGGGAAAAAAAAACCCCGAAAACAAAATAATAGGACATATTAAGAAGGCAATGGCACCAGAGACTAAAGAGATTCCCACCTGCTAAACCTGGGACAACCTGACTTTCAAAATTACAGTGGATTATAACCCACTTGAATAAAGCAAGAACCTTCGAATCTATATTATAACAAATTAGGACTGGTTTAGGGCAATACTATTTTAACCAAGTGATCGAAGTTAGTATAACCAATGAGACAAACCAATGTCAAAATGCCTTCTATGTGATGCACGGAAGACTACTTTCCTGATATTCCTACCAAAAATGTATAATCTGAACCCTGATTATGAGAAAAGAAGACAAACTCAAACTGAGGGACACACCACAAAATAAACAGCCTATACAAACGGTCAAATCATGAAAAACAAAGGCTAAGAAACGTTTCTGATTAAAGGAGAATAAAGAGATATATGACAATCAAACGCAATGTGTGATCCAAGACTGGGAAGAAAACTGATAGAAACAACAGACAACTGAAGAAATCTGAACATGGTCTTTGCATTAGGTAAAGGTATGGTGGTTTAGTCGCTAAGTCATATTTGACTCTTACAATCCCAGGGACTATAGCCCACCAGGCTCCTCTGTCCATGGGATTCTCCAGGCAAGAATATTGTAGTGGGTTGATATTTCCTTCTCCAGAGGTAAGAGTATACTGTCAGTGTAAAATTTCCGGCTTTTAATAACTATACTGCAGTTATGTGAGAGAATGTTCTTTTTCTTAGAAAACACCCAAATATTTAAGGGTAAAGGAGCATCATGAAGACTGAATATAGTTTCAAATGATTCAGAAAAAATAGTAAGTTGGTAAATAGTATAAACAGATACAGACAGAATTATGCAGATACAGCAAAATGTTAACTAACAATTGGCAAATCTAGATGAAGGATATAAAAAGTTCTTTCTAAACTGTTTGTAATACTTGTTGCATACTTATGAACTTACTTTGAAATTTAAAAAAGCTTAAAAAAAAAAAAAGAAACCTCGCTATCTACTAAAACTAACAAAGGGCAATGAACATGTTTTAAAATATTCCTCAGTTCCAACATCAGATGGTGACTAGAATGACATCTCTAACATAAAATTTTTATTTACAGTAATCAGTTCTTGTTGACCATTAAAAACACCCTTTCGTAGCTTTGGTCAAGACTCTAAAAATCGAAGAGATTCATCTATGTGAATAATAACACGTGCACCTCCTTTACCTGAGACATCCATCTGTCGTCTCCTTGAATATCTTCTGCTGCATGTGGAATGGCTGCTGGGTTTGAGTCTCCTTGGCTCATTCTACACCTGAGGGGAAAAAAGTCTATGTCATGCTTTGTTCAATGACAGGAATGGATGTTACCGCTTACTTAAATATCACATGTCAGGTTTTAAATAAGAATTAAATAAATTTCATTGTGGTTTTGCCTAGAAACGATGCAACTGGCATTTATTTCCAGCAGATGAGTTCCAGGACATGACTGCACAAGTTCCATAAATATTCCAGCACTACTAGACTTCCAGACAGGTTTGAATACCATTCAGGAACAGTGCATACATTTAAAAAGTCTGCTCCACTTACATTACACTTACACTTACATTCACTTTTCATGAATACATGTTATTGTAACAACCAAATGACAAGGAGTTCAATTCCTGGGGTTCAAAGATATCTTACATAAATATTTTAGATATCTTTATTATTATAGATATAAAATAACATATCTGCATCAGTTCAGTTGCTCAGTCATGTCTGACTCTTTGCGACCCCATGAACTGCAGCACGCCAGGCCTCCCTGTCCATCACCAACTCCCAGAGTTCACCCAAACCCATGTTCATTGAATCTGTGATGCCATCCAGCCATCTCATCTTCTGTCGTCCCCTTCTCTTCCTGCCCTCAATCTTTCCCAGCATCAGAGTCTTTTCAAATAAGTCAGTTCTTCACATCAGGTGGCCAAAGTACTGGAGTTTCAGCTTTAGCATCAGTCCTTCCAATGAACACCAAGGACTGATCTCCTTTAGGATGGACTGCTTGGATCTCCCTGCAGTCCAAGGGACTCTCAAGAGTCTTCTCCAGCACCACAGTGCAAAAGTAGCAATTCTTCGGCACTCAGCTTTTTAACAGTCCAAATCTCACATCCATACATGACCACTGGAAAAACCATAGCCTTGACTGGATGGACCTTTGCTGACAAAGCAATGTCTCTGCTTTTGAATATGCTATCTAAGCTGGTCATAACTTTCCTTCCAAAGAGTAAGCGTCTTTTAATTTCATGGCTGCAATTACCATCTGCAGTGATTTTGGAGCCCCCAAAATAAAGTCTGACACTGTTTCCTCATCTATTTCCCATGAAGTGATGGGACCAGATGCCATGATCTTAGTTTTCTGAATGTTGAGCTTTAAGCCAACTTTTTTCACTCTCCTCTTTCACTTTCATCAAGAGGCTTTTAGTTCCTCTTCCCTTTCTGCCATAAGAGTGGTGTCATCTCCATATCTGAGGTTATTGATATTTCTCCCAGCAATCTTGATCCCAGCTTGTGCTTCTTCCAGCCCAGCGTTTCTCATGATGTACTCTGCAAATAAGTTAAATAAGCAGGGTGACAATATACAGCCTTGACGTACTCCTTTTCCTATTTGGAAACAGTCTGTTGTTCCATATCCAGTTCTAACTGTTGCTTCCTGACCTGCATATAGGTTTCTCAAGAGGCAGGTCAGATAGTCTGGTATTCCCATCTCTTGAAGAATTTTCCAGTTTACTGTGATCCACACAGTCGAAGGCTTTGTCATAGTCAAGAAAGCAGAAATAGATGTCTTTCTGGAACTTTTTGATGATCCAGTGGACGTTGGCAATCTGATCTCTGGTTCCTCTGCCTTTTGTAAAACCAGCTTGAACATCTGGAAGTTCTGGGTTCACGTATTGCTGAAGCCTGGCTTAGAGAATTTTGAGCATTACTTTACTAGCGTGTGAGACGAGTCCAATTGTGTGGTAGTTTGAGCATGCTTTGGCACTGCCTTTCTTTGGGATTGGAATGAAAACTGACCTTTTCCAGTCCTGTGGCCACTGCTGAGTTTTCCAAATTTGCTGGCATATTGAGTGTAGCACTTTCACAGCATCATCTTTTAGAATCTGAAATAGCTCCACTGGAATTCCATCACCTCCACTAGTTCTGTTCATAGTGATGCTTTCTAAGGCCCACTTGACTTCACATTCCAGGATGTCTGGCTCTAGATGAGTGAGCACACCATCGTGATTATCTAGGTCAAGAAGACCTTTTTGTACAGTTCCTCTGTGTATTCTTGCCACCTCTTAATATCTTCTGCTTCTGTTAGGTCCATACCAATTCTGTCCTTTATCGAGCCCATCTTTGCATGAAATGTTCCCTTGGTGTCTCTATTTTTTTGAAGAGATCTCTAGCCTTTCCCATTCTATTGTTTTCCTCTATTTCTCTGCATTGATCACTGAGGAAGGCTTTCTTATTTCTCCTTGCTATTCTTTGGAACTCTGCATTCAGATGGGTGTATCTTTCCTTTTTTCCTTTGCTTTTCACTTCTCTTCTTTTCTCAGCTATTTGTAAGGCTTCCTCAGACAGCCAATTTGCTTTTTTGCATTTCTTTTCCTTGGGGATGGTCTTGATTCCTATCTCCTGTACAATGTCACGAACCTCCATCCATAGTTCATCAGGCACTCAGTCTATCAGATCTAGTCCCTTAAATCTATTTCTCACTTTCACTGTATAGTCATAAAGGATTTTATTTAGATCATACCAGAATGGCCTAGAGGTTTTCCACATTTTCTTCAATTTCAGTTTGAAGTTGGCACTCCCAGTCTTGTTTTTGTTGACTGTATAGAGCTTCTCCATCTTTGGCTGCAAAGAATATAATCAATCTGATTTCGCTGTTGACCATCTGGTGATGTCCATGTGTAGAGTCTTCTCTTGTGTTGTTGGAAGAGGGTGTTTGCTATGACCAGTGAGCTCTCTTGGCAAAACTCTATTAGCCTTTGCCCTGTTTCATTCTGTACTCCAAGGGCAAATTTGCTTGTTACTCCAGGTGTTTCTTACTTCCTACTTTTGCATTCCAGTCCCCTATAATGAAAAGGATGTCTTTTTGGGTGTTAGTTCTAGATGGTCTTGTAGGTCTTCATAAAACCGTTCAACTTCAGCTTCTTCAGTGTTACTAGTTGGGGCACAGACTTGGATAACTGTATCCGATATTGAATAGTTTGCCTTGGAAACAAACAAGAGATCATTCTGTTGTTTTTGAGATTGCATCCAAGTACTGCATTTGGGACTCTCTTGTTGACCATAATGGCTACTTCATTTCTTCTCAGGGATTCCTGCCCACAGTAGTAGATATAATGGTCATCTGAGTTAAATTCACCCATTCCAGTCCATCTTAGTTCGATGATTCCTAGAATGTTGATGTTCACTCTTGCCATCTCCTGTTTGACCACTTCCAATTTGCCTTGATTCATGGACCTAACACTCCAGGTTTCTATGCAATATTGCTGTTTACAGCATCGAACCTTGCTTCTATCACCAGTCCCATCCACAACTGGGTATTGTTTTTGCTTTGTCTCCATCTCTTCATTCTTCCTGGAGTTATTTCTACACTGATCTCCAGCAGCATATTGGGCACCTACTGACCTGTGGAGTTCATCTGTCAGTGTCCTATCTTTTTGCCTTTTCATACTGTTTGTGGGGTTCTCAAGGCAAGAATACTGAAGCGGTTTGCCATTCCCTTCTCCAGTGGACCACATATCTATATAATAATATATATATTAGATATTTTCTAGATATCTATATTAAGAGAACTAGAGTCATACACTTAAGAATTAATACAGCAATGATTAGAATCCACTGATTACTAAACAGATTATAATGTACTATACTATATAATCTCTAGTACAGTATATACCTGTACTACAGATTATAATAAAATTAGTTGTGGGCTTTGGCACTGATTTTTGACAAATGTTTACTAGGTACTTATATTTTTGACACGTCTCCACTGATAAAATGTGATTAACGATGAGCCTAAATATGGCATCTGATAGTAGAGGAGACCCTGGAGTAGGGCATGGCAACTCACTTCAGTGTTCTTGCCTGGAGAATCCCATGGACCCAGGAACCTGGCGGGTTACAGTCCACAGGGTTGCAAAGTCAGACATGACTGAAGCGACTTAGCACTGCACAGCACAGTGTACGAGAACGAATAAGTGAAAGTCAGAAAAATCAGAAATGCTACTCTTCAAGAAAGACAAGTAAGAAACCAGATTCTTTTCAACCAACTCTGGAGAATATATAATACATACTAGAGACATTAGTGGAGAAGGCAATGGCACCCCACTCCAGTACTCTTGCCTGGAAAATCCCATGGATAGAGGAGCCTTGTGGGCTGCAGTCCATGGGGTCACTAAGAGTCGGACACGACTGAGCAACTTCTTTCACTTTTCACTTTCATGCATTGGAGACGGAAATGACAACCCACTCCAGTGTTCTTGCCTGGAGAATCCCAGGAATGGGGGAGCCTGGTGGGCTGCCATCTTTGGGGTCGCACAGGGTGGGACACGACTGAAGCGACTTAGCAGTAGCAGAGACATTAAGCTCAAGAGGTCTCTGGGCAAATGCAAAGGATGATGAAAGAGAAAAGGCTGGGTTTTGCAGCTCACAGAAAAAGATGTCATACTCTCTATTTCCTTCCTTTGCATCCTCAAATAAAACTAAAGTGTCTCAGAAAGAGGACTGAGTTACAACTTTTCAGTAAGTAGTCACTGAGTAAATAAAATGCCCTGGATTGCGAAGGTAGCAGCTTTTGAGGATCAGAAAGTAACAAGCCCTAAAGATGAAGGCAAACTTTCATTCATAAAAAAAGAAATTACAGAAGCAAACAATTTTAACACTAATTATGCAACCAAACTCACTCAGCTCTAAATGACCCTAGGTCTAAAAACAACTGGGCTCAGGATTTAGCCCATATCTGACTAAAGATGTAAGATATCATTCACAACCTGTATCTCTTTCAGATTACTAAACTATGCAACTATTGAAAACAATAGAAAGACTAGTATCAATGCTACGCTTTCTACATACCACCTGCAATCCTCACAAAAGTACTGCAAGATGAAGAAAATGAGGATCAGATAATTTAGGTAATTTGTGCAGTAAGTAACTGAAAAGAGGTTTGCCTGACCCCAATTACATCATATCTGGCCCAATGATCAAAAACCAGTTCATGCTGACTCCCTAAAGGGAACCTATATCATTTCAAGAAAAAGGAAGAACTACAAGATGAACCTGTATAGATCTAATCAGACTATGATATCTGTTTGGGAGTTTCACTGTCTAAGAAAAGTATGGAAAAATTAAAATATATTAAAAAGGAAGATTACAAGGCTAAAACAAACAGCTATATAAAAATGTTTATTTTTGAGGTTCTCCTTCTGTTTTTAACCAATAAAACATTTTAAACCTTCCATATTCATTTCTTGCCGGGGGTGGGGTGGGGGGGGGTCTACCTTCAATTCTTGATTTAAGTCTGGCTATTCAAGTGAAATCTGATATGGCACTTAATAATTGTTTTAATTTTAAAAGTAACTTTCTTTCCTGCTAGTCATAAAGCACTACTGCTCTTGAGAATGACAAGGAGCAATCTCATTTTCTAGATTTCAAAATTGGATACAGAGGACTTCCCTAGTGGTACAGTGGATAAGAATCTGCATGCTAATGCAGGGGACACAGGTTCGATCCCTGGTTCACAAAGATTCCAAATGCTTCGGAGCAACTAAGCCCGTGCACCAAAACTACTGGAGTCTGAGCATTCTCAGGCCCATGAGCCATAGCTACTGAGCCTTTGTGCCACAACCACTGAAGCCTGTGTGTTTACAGCCTGTGCCCCACAACAGAAGCCCATGCACTGCAACAAAGAGCAGCTCCACAGCTAAAGCCTGCACGCGGCAATGAAGACCAAGTGCAACCAAAATTAAATTTAAAAAAATTAGAGATGTATTTATTCCTTAAATACAATGTAAAGAAATATATAGCAACAAAACAGCTCCATTTCCCACTCACTAAGGGAAAAAATCTATTGCCCAGCTTTTAATATAGGTTAAAACACCCAACTATTTCTCATTTACTTCCCCATCTGGAGCATGTTGGGTGTTTCTGACACAAAACTTAACTGACACAGGGTTAACTGAGAGATCACTACTAAAATGAAGAAAAATAATTTGTTCTACTTGAATGGGAAAGACTAGAGATCTCTTCAAGAAAACTGCAGATACCAGGGGAACATTTCATGCATAGATACGCACAATAAAGGATAGAAACAGTAAGGACATAACAGAAGCAGAAAATACTAAGACATGGCAAGAATACCCAGAACTATACAAAAAGGTCTTAATGACTCAGATAACCACAAAGGTTTGGCCATTAACCTAGAGCCAAACATCCTAGAACGTAAAGTCAAGTGGGCCTTAGGAAGCAATACTTCGAACAAAGCTAATGGAGGTGATAGAATTTCAACTGAGTTATTTCAAATCCTAAAAGATGATGCTGTGAAAGAGGTGCATTCAATATGTCAGCAAATCTGAAAAACTCAGCAGTGGCCACGGGACTGGAAAAGGTCAGTTTTCATTCCAATCCCAAAGAAAGGAAATGCCAAAGAATGTTCAAACGACCATGCAATTGTGCTCATTTGACATGCTAGCAAGGTAATGATCAAAATCCTTCAAGTTAGGCTTCAATAGTACGTGAACTGAGAACTTCCAGATGTACAAGATGGTTTTAGAAAAGGCAGAGGAACCAGAAATCAAATTGGCAACATTCGTTTAGATAACAGAAAAAGCAAGAGAGTTCCAGAAAAAAATCTACTTCTGCTTCAATGACTATGCTGAAGCCTTTAACTGTGTGGATCACAACAAACTGTGGAAAAGTCTAAAGAGATGGGAATACCAGACCACCTTACCTGTCTGCTGAGAAATCTATATGTAGGTCAGGAAGCAACAGTTTGAACAGAAGTGGAATAATGGGACTGAGTCAAAATTGGGAAAGGAGTACATCAAGGCTATATATGATCATCCTGCTTATTTAACTTATACGCCAAGTACATCATGTGAAATGTCAGGCTGGATGAATCACAAGCTGGAATCAAGGTTGCCTGGACAAATATCAACAACCTCAGATATGCAGATGATACCACCCTTATGGCAGAAAGTGAAGAAGAAAGAACCAAAGAGCTTCTTGTTGGAAGTGAAAGAGGAGAGTGAAAAAGCTAGCTTGAACCTCAACATTCAGAAAACTAAGATCATGGCATCCCGTCCCATCACTTCCTGTCAAATAGACGGGGAAACAGTGGAAACAGTGATGACAGACTTTATTTTCTTGGGCGCCAAAATCACTGTGGACAGTGACTGCAGCCAGGAAATTAAAAGATACTTGCTTCTTGAAAGAAAAGCTATGACAAACCCAGAGAGAGTGTTAAAAAGCAGAGGCATCACTTTGCCAACAAAGGTCTGTATAGTCAAAGCTATAGTTTTTCCAGTAGTCATGTATGGATGTGAGAGTTGGACCATAAAGAAGGTTGAGTGCAGAACTGATGCTTTTGAACTGTGGTGCTGTAGAAGACTCGAGAGTCTTTCGGACTGCAAGGAGGTCAAACCAGTCAATCCTAAAGGAAATTAACCCTGAATATTTGTTGGAGGGACTGACACTGAAGCTCCAACACTTTGGTCACCTTTTATGAAGGGCCAATTCACTGGAAAAGACCCTGATGCTGGGAAAGACTGAGGACAACAGGAGAAAGGGGTGGCAGAGGCTGAGATGGTTAGACAGTATCACAGCTTCAACCGATTTGAGTTTGGGCAAACTCTGGGAGATAATAAAGGACAGGGAATCTTGGAGTGCTGCAGGTTCCCGAGGATGCATTCAGACACCATTTAGCAACTGAACAAGTGCAAACACTCTATGATTACATAATTGAAACCATTTTCCTAGGGATCATTAAAAAAACAAGTATGATAAATTGTGCATATGAGGTGCCTCCCTAATAAAACATATCCAAATACATCCCTCATCGCTTAAAAACACAATGCAGGCACTTCAACTACATTTCAGTTCTTGGGATACCATGTTCAGATTTTGTCAAAACCTAAGAAGAAAATTTTTTGACAAACTACAAGGTGTCTCAAGGAAAGGAGCCAAGGAGAAATTTAAAAACCATCATATCAGAAATAGCTGAAAGAAATAGGTACGTTTCTAATCTGTAGAAAAACTGGTTGGGGAAGAGGAGATCACAAGACAAATGGCTGTCAAAGTACTTGAAGACCACTAGGAAGGGACTTAAGGCTTAATCTACAGTGTCTCCAAATAGGAAGACAAGGCTAGTGGATATCGTGTACAGAGACAAATTTCTAACACACAGAACTGCAAATGACATCATCTGTCTCTCAAAGCAGATTCCTCCAAAGGCAACTCAGAGATGAGGTGAACATCTATTAGAAAAGCATGAAGAGAACTAAACCATATGAGTAAAGATTGGCCCAGATTAGTGGGGTTCCAACATTTTTTTAATGTTTTATAAACTTTTGAAATGCTCCTTAATATATGTATAGATATAAATCAGTTGTGAATTGCTGTTAACCTGTATATTAAATATTACTAAAGGCAATAAAAACTTCATTCCTAAAAAATGCATGTAGGAAGAGGTTCTAAATTTTTTCCTATATTCTAATGGATCACCTTATGCAACCCAGGACAGTGCATGGAAGTATTCTGAAAGCTGTAATTATTAACAACAGGAAAAAACACCTCGAGAGGGATCTGACTCCCATCTCACCTCACTGATTCGTAATTAACTGCCCTCATGCAGCAAGCCATTAGCTTCTGTGATCACAAACAGCAAGTTCAGTTACAAAAACCCAGCAGAATGCAGATAAAGGTCCGAGGAAATTAACTTATCAGTAGACTCTATTCCAGGCAAACTTTAACTGTCCATTAAAATGAGTTCTCTGGGAAGATGAGGAGACTTGCACAGCATTTCCCAATTTTCCGACTTCTCTATCTAACTCAGACTATGAAAATATAGTACCAGAATTTCCAAATGCTTGTACCAGAGTGGTGTAGTGTGTCTAGTTCCAACAACAAAGAATTATAAACCCTCAAGCTGAGCTGGATGCTTCTTGAGTAAGGAAACAGATGGAGAGGCAAAGTCGCACTAAGAATTTAAAAAGATTTAGATGTTTCCACTCTGACCTAAGACTCCTCATTTTCAGAGAGAGCTGATAGGCTTTCTCTAAAGGAGAAGATAGGTCTCATCCGGAGTACCCTGCCTCAGTGGACAGGTGGATGAATCCCCAGGTTTCAGCACATCCATAATTTATTATCAAATGCCCAAGTCAACACATTAAAGCAAGATGATTTCATACTCCTTCCCTGCTCCCCAAAAGGAGGCAACCTTTATATCAGAACAATGTGCTTAGGAGAGTATAAAGACTCAAGGCATATCCCAGGCAAGGCATACTGGAATGCTTAGGGGGACAATACCCATGTTCTCTCCACACCTTTACCACTTCCCCCACATCACAAACCCCCCACCCATCATACCCCTCATTTAAAGTTGAACGAAATGAGATCTCATGGTGGGTCCGGGCGGTCTTCCCTTTCTCCGTGGGTAAGCTCTAAAAAGAGGCCGAAGCTTCATGTGTCTGGTTTCCTCAATGTTTGTATACACATTATGAAAAGCAACGCTGGCTTGGGAGTCATGGAAAGCAAACAGTGAGTCATTGTGCAACGGGTACATCACAAACCTGAAGGCCAGAAGATCCTGATCCGGTACATGCACCCGGACCAGCTAAAAAGCATCTAAGAAAACCTGTCCACCAATAGGTTTACCTAAGTTGATTGACCTTGGGCAAATCACCAGCCTCGCTGGGCCTCATCTTTAAAATGAGGTGATGATGGACTGGGCAGCCCTCTAAGAAATAAGCTTTTCTGAGTCGTGGCAGTCTATTTTTGAATACATTAGAGGAGGCAACGAGGAAGCTTCTGCACAGCTGAAATTTTTCAAAGCAAGGTCTGGGGGAAAAAAAGTGGTCCGTCTAAAAGCAAGAGCTACTGGTCTGGGTCCGCGCCAACGGCCTCTCACACAGAGGAAAGGGGAGAAAAGGGTCAATGATTCAACCTCGGGGACGGAGGGAAAGGCTGCGGCCAAGACCCCGGGGCAGAAGTGTGGCTGCAAACGGGGCTGGCGGCGGCAGGTCCGGGGAGCGGCGGAGGACGCAGGGTGGCCTGCTCCAGGGAGCCGGTCAGGGCCGGGCCGGGCGGCGGACCCCGCCACGGGTCTCGGCCGCGGGAAGCGGCGGGGGAGGCGGGGCGGCCGAGGAAGCGGCAGGCCTGGGGGTGGGGTGTCGGGGCAGGGCTCCGACGAGCGCTGCGAGCGGCCCGGAGGCCCGGGGAACGGGGCGGGGCGGGAGGGCGGCCGGCGAACCGCCACCGGGCCCGCCGAGACTGCGCGTGCGCGCGAGGGCCCCCCGAGGGTCCCGGGCGAAGGGGGAGGCGCGGGGGGAGGGGCCCGGCGGGGTGGGGGAGGGGACGCGAGGTCGGGGCCTCGCACAAAACAAACCGCAGCCCTTTCCGACCCCCGCCTCTCAGCCGCCCGTTTCCCGCTCCTCGAGATGCACTCACTCAGGCACAGGGTCCGTGCGGAACCCCAGCGGCTGCGGCGTCGGCGGGTGGCGCGTCTGTCGCTCGCTCAGTCCCGGCGGCCCCACTCCGGCGCGTCCCTCCTCCGGCCCCAGCACCCGCTGCAGCGCCCCCACTTCCGGTTCCCTGCCACTCAGGCAAATGGCTTCCGGAAGTCCCGCCCCATCCTTCCCGGCCTTCGCTTGCCTCTGCTCGCTCTCCCTTTCTGCGGGCGCTTGGTGCTAGCCCCCAGGTGTCCTGCGGGGCCTCTCCGAGTTTCCCGCTTTGTTCTCTGTCCTGCCCTTATTTTGCTTGTAGTCTGCGCCACTTGGGCCTCTATCTTTCCTTCCGCTGCATCCCTCAATCCTGCGTTCATATCACCGCAGCGTGGAGATGGCATTCAGGACAATGTGCGGTGACCTCACGCTGACGCCATTCCCTTCCAACCCCGCCAGCCTGGCTTCCTTCTCCACCCCGTGGAATAAACCAGACTGCTGCCAGAGGGAGGGAAATAGGGCCCCGAGGTTAATGAGGCAGTGCCTCACATCCATGGGTTGAATTTCTGTTTCTATGATGAATGTACGGATTTTGGATGACCGCCTCTTAAGCTAATACCATAGCAGGGTTATGGAGACAGAATTTTTCTTTTAGAGATCCATCCAGTTTCAGGGAAGACGTGTGTGTGTGAATTTTTCTTTTAGAGATCCATCCAGTTTCAGGGAAGACGTGTGTGTGTGTGAGAGAGAAAATATGAAAAGACCTGTGCTAAATGTTATATAAATGCGGGATCTCTAAGAGCAAAGAGTGGGGCAAAAGATGAACGCAGCCTATAGTTAGCAAAACGTTTGGTTGAGCAGCATCCAGAGCTGGCCCTTTAAAAATGAATGGGATCCATTCAGACCCTTGTCTGAATTGGTAGAGCCTTCTAGAGCTCTGAAAATGATCAGGGGCTTGTTTTTGCAGACAAAACCCATTAAGCATTGCTGTGAAAATCTGGAAGCCTAAAGTTTCAAAGTATATCAAATTATTTTTCAGATGACCTGTGCTGTCAAGTGATTTATCAGGCATATAGAATCCAAAATAATTTGTCCTCCTACAAAATGCTAACTTAACTTAGAATTCTCTTGCAGATGTTCGTTCACACACTATATAGCACACCAGTAGGTAAATTGTTGATTTAATGTTTTATTGAAAATAATTTGTGTTTGGGGAACTCAAATGATGGTGTCATGGTAGAATAGAGAAAGGAGCCCAAGATGGCAGACCACCAGGTCGGCTGGGGTCGGGGCTTGACGTAAGTCCACAAATGGGGAAGTGGAGGACCAGAGCCAGAACCTCCTGTCCTGGCGTGACTAGTCAGGCTCCAGGAGGAGGAGACAGCATAAAAGGGAAGCCAAGAGGAATGGAACTTCTTCAGGGTCTGCCCTCTCTTGGGTTTTGGGAGCTTACTGCTCGTTTCCCGCTTGAGCTGTAATAGTTGTAGCTAGTTTCTTAGGAATACTGCCTGCTTAATAAAATCTGATCTCTTTGAGCTATATAGGTGGCTGGTCATTGCAAATCTTTGGTATGTGAAGACAAGAAACAAGGGAGAGGGATATACCAATCTGACAATGGTATAAAAAGCAATCTGGAAATGTATTGATAACAGAAGACAGAGCTTGAATTATTCTCCAGGTGATAAATCCATGGAATCCTGAATTTCCTCAATTTTAACATTCAGCACACTATAATGTAATTACTACTTTAATATAATGTCTCCCCTGCTATATTCTAAGCTCTGAGGGAGCAGAAACTTTGTGTGGATTCTCAGTGCCTGGCATGATGCCCAATGAATAGCAGATACTTATTAAATGTTGCTCAATCAGGAATAAATGATCAAGGGTTGAACTTGTGCCTATGTGATAGCTATGACCTATCTGTGTATTTTCTTGTTTTCAACTTTTTAATTAAGAAATACAAACAAGGGAAGTGTGCCCCCAGGGAACACTAGTTAAACTAGCCTCTGCAAATATTTGAAGACCTCTATGGCTCAGACAGGCTTCCCGTCTGTCAATAATAGTAAAGAACCTGCCTGGCAATGCAGAAGACATAAGAGATGCAGGTTGGATCGCTGGGTCACGAAGATCTCTTGGAAGAGGGCATGGCAACCCACTCGAGTATACTTGCCTGGAGAGTCCCATGAACAGGGGAGCCTGGCCAGCTACAGTTAATGGGGTTGCAAAGAGCTGAACACGACTGAAACCACTCAGCATACACACATGGCTCAGGCAGTTTTTAGTGTTTCAGTTCAGTTCAGTCGCTCAGTCGTGTCCGACTCTTTGCTACCCCATGAATCGCAGCACGCCAGGCCTCCCTGTTCATCATCATCTCTTGGAGTTCACTCAGACTCAACGTCCATCGAGTCCGTGATGCCATCCAGCCATCTCATCCTCGGTTGTCCCCTTCTCCTCCTGCCCTCAATCCCTCCCAGCATCAGAGTCTTTTCCAATGAGTCAGCTCTTCGCATGAGGTGGCCAGAGTACTGGAGTTTCAGCTTCAGCATCATTTCCTCCAAAGAAATCCCAGGGTTGATCTCCTTCAGAATGGACTGGTTGGATCTCCTTGCGGTTCAAGGGACTCTCAAGAGTCTTCTCCAACACCACAGTTCAAAAGCATCAATTCTTCAGCCCTCAGCCTTCTTCCCAGTCCAACTCTCATATCCATACATGACCACTGGAAAAACCATAGCCTTGACTAGACGGACCTTAGTCGGCAAAGTAATGTCTCTACTTTTGAATATACTGTCTAGGTTGGTCATAACTTTTCTTCCAAGGAATAAGCGTCTTTTAATTTCATGACTGCAGTCACCATCAGCAGTGACTTTGGAGCCCCCAGAAATAAAGTCTGACAGTTTCCACTGTTTCCCCATCTATTTGCCATGAAGTGATGGGACCGGATGCCATGATCTTTGTTTTCTGAATGTTGAGCTTTAAGCCAACTTTTTCACTCTCCTCTTTCACTTTCATCAAGAGGCTTTTTAGCTCCTCTTCACTTTCTGCCATAAGGGTGGTGTCATCTGCATATCTGAGGTGATTGATATTTCTCCCAGCAATCTTGATTCCAGCTTGTGTTTCTTTCAGTCCAGCGTTTCTCATGATGTACTCTGCATTTAAGTTAAATAAGCAGGGTGACAATATACAGCCTTGACGTACTCCTTTTCCTATTTGGAACCAGTCAGTTGTTCCATGTCCAGTTCTAACTGTTGCTTCCTGACCTGCATACAGATTTAATAAGGCAAAAATCTCAATGTCACTGAACTCTGAAATTCATGAAGAGGTTGTCTCCTAATAGGTTTGTTTTGGGTTTCTAAAAAATGCAGGTGATAGTGTGAAAAGGACCATAAATTAGGCTTCAGAATACCGTGGATTCTTGTCTGCTCACTTTACTTTCTTGAACCTTTGTTTCTTAGTCTGTAAGATGAGAAGGATGGACTAGGTCATTCCAAAATTGTTTTTAGCTCTAAGCCTCCAATGTCCCCCAGTTCCCGGAAGGAACATAACTCTGGGGTATGCAACCCTATCTCACTTCTCCTCACTTCCCACACACAACCTCCCCTTCCCCTGGGCCCCATTCAGTATCTGTGTTTTCCATAGTTTTCTGTATCACCATACAATTGGTGATAGGTAAAAATAGCTGTTTTCGACTATGGAACAAATTGACTGAAAGCTCTCAGGAGAGCTTGCCCTTCAAGTTGTTTTTCCATTAATGATGATAGGTTTAATGATTCTACCTGGATTCTTTAGTCTGGTTTCCCACAACTGAATGCCAACCCAAAGGGAAAGAATATAGAAACCCTGACAAAAGGTCTGTGGACTGACTGTTGCTGTTTAGTTGCTAAGTCATGTCTGGCTCTTTTGAGACCCCCATGGACTGTAACCTGTCACATCCTCTGCCCATGGGATTTTCCAGGCAAGAATCCTGGAGCAG
Source organism: Nanger dama (assembly GCA_917880005.1). Classification (NCBI taxonomy): domain Eukaryota; kingdom Metazoa; phylum Chordata; class Mammalia; order Artiodactyla; family Bovidae; genus Nanger; species Nanger dama. The sequence goes on along the minus strand of CAKJTW010000014.1, from coordinate 28,074,147 downwards.
GTTGCATTTGCTTCTCCGGGGGATCTTCCCTACCCAGGGACTGAACTTGCATCTCCTGCATTGGCAGGTGGATTCTTTACCACTGAGCCATCAGGGGACTGATTGGAGTATCATAAACATAATCAAATGTAAACCTAGGACTTTGAGAATGAGATGTGTCAAAATACCACCCAAGTGGCCTGCATTTAGGAGACTACTTGACATTTCATCACTTACAGTAATTAAACTGGAAGACTTCTGGGGACCCTGGCATTTCAGATATGAAAGGAAAGAAGGTCTGAGAATGGACACACAGTGTGAATCCAGGGAATTTCTGTGGGTAGAAAGCAAGGTCAGATGGTTTACAGAAAAGTTTCAAAGTTATCTTTATTGTTAAAACAACACTGAGAAATATTTTAACAGAAAACAAATTTTACTCCAATTCTCACAAATTAACAGGTTTTCATTAACACATTCGTCTCAGTTCTTTCCATCAGTAGCCATAATGTCAATATATATTTTATTTCTCAGTTTTAAGATCTTTGTGATTAAGTCAAGATACTGTTAGAAATAATGTAAAAACATATTATAGCAGCATTTTTGTCTTCCCAACTGAAAGTTGTCAGTCACATTTTTATATTTTTTAACAATGTGTATGTATACAGTTTAAAATCATTATAAATGCGCAAATTGAAACACATTTGATGTTTCATTCATTAAAATCATTACACTGATTGATAACCAGATTGTTCCCAAGTGAGCCTATTTAAGTTGGCTTCTGAGTCATTTTGACATAACCAAACATTGATCTGCTTTCTGTCACTTTAGTTTTGTTCTTTCTTCAATTTCAATAAATAGTATCAACCTTTGTTTCTGGCTTCTTCTGTTTGACATGATACATTAAGATTCATTCATGTCGTGTGTCAGAAGTTCATTCCTTTTTATTTTCTAGTAATATTCTGTTGATGTATATTTTACAGTTTGTTTATCCAGTCAATAGTTAATGAATATTTGGGTTGTTTCTGGTTTTGCTTATTATAAATGAAATGAAGATTATTATGCTCCGAGTCCAAGTCCCCAAATAAACTGAGAGAACAAATCCACCAAGGCAATGCAAAGGCAAGAAGGGAGTTTATTTATTGCTAACTCGAGTTAGGGCACCCTGCCACATCCAATACAGTGGAGTAAGGCAAGGGGGCCCCGGAGCCCTGAATTATGGCAGTATTTATAGACTTAGAACAAAGACAGGGAGTAGGCAAGGGCGGATTGGTTGCAAAGGTCTCTTGGCATCTACTAATTGGCTAGATTTCCACACGTGCGGGCTTTCTCAGGGGATTTCTCCTATTGGTCAAGCTACACTGCCTGTGGGAGTTCCCAGTGCCTCAGCTTTCCTAGAGACTAAACCTCAGACCTAGCCTGCCCCTTAGAGCCTGTTCTGGCTCCAGTTAGGTCCTAACAAAGATAAAAGTTCATGTCATAAATCTTTGCATGGACTTGTGTTTTCCTTTCTGTTGGATCTCTTGGATCTAGGTGTATGTTTAGCATTATAATAAACAGTCCATCTGTTTTCCACGGGGTTGATCATTTTACACCCCCATCAGCAGTGTGAGGGTTCCAGTTGCTCCAAATCCTTGACAATGCATAATATTATCAGTTAAAGAAATTGGTAAAAGTCGCTCAGTCGTGTCCAACTCTTTGCGATCCCATGGACTGTAGTCCATGGAATTCTCCAGGCCAGAATACTGGAGTGAGTAGCCTTTCCCTTCTCCAAGAGATCGTTCCAATCCAGGGATCAAACCAGGTCTCCTGCATTGCAGGCAGATTCTTTACCAGCTGAGCCACATAGCCATTCTAGTTGTTCTGTAATGATATCTCATGGTGGTTTTAATTTGCATTTCCCTGATGATATTAGGCATCTTTTCATATTCTTTTAAGCCATTTATATATCTTCTTTTTCCAAGTGCCTGTTCAACTCTTTTTAGAGAAATATTAGATTGTCTTCTCATTACTGAATTGTAAAAGTTCTTTTATATTTATAATAGAAGTCCTTTGTCAATATATGTACTTGGAACATTTTCCCCCAATCTGTGGCTTGTGTTTTCATTTTCTTATCAGTATCTTTCAAAGAACAGACATTTTTAAACTTTGGTATGTGTGTTAGTCATGTTAGTCACTCAGTCATGTCCGATTCTGCGACCCCTTGGGCTGTAGCTCACCAGTCTCCTTTGTCCGTGGGGATTCTCCAGGCAAGAATACTGGAGTGGGTTGCCATTCCCTGAGTCTGACTTAGGTAAGGTACAGTTTATCATTCTTTCATTTACAATGTGTGATTTTTGTGTTCTATTTAAGAAATCTTTATCTACTATTAATTACAAAGGAGTTTCTCTTCTGTTTTTTAAAGTTTTATAGCTTTAAGTTTTACATTTCAATCAGTAATCCTATTTAAGGTAATTTTTGTGTGTGGTGTGAAGTAAACGGCAAAGTCAATTTTTTTGCATATGGATATCCAATTTCCCAGCACTATTTGTTCAACAAGTTTTTCTTTTTCCATTGAATTACTGTGGCCACTTTATTTAAATACAATTGATTCAATTTCAGACTTATACACGGTTTCATTTATCTTTGTTTATCTTTACAGCAATACCAGACTATCTTAATTACTATAACTATATAGTAACTCTTAAAATCAGTCAGTGTAAGTCTTCTAGCTATCTTCTTTTTAAAATTGTTTTGACAACCTAGATAATTTGCATTTCCATATAAATTGTATTTATTTATTTATTGGCTATGCCTCATGGCTTGCAGGATCTTAGTTCCCAGATCAGGGACTGAATCCAGGCCCTGGCAGTGAAAACACACAAGTCCTAACCACTGGACCACCAGAGAATTCCCTCCATATAAATTTTAGGATGAAGCTCTTGATTTCCTTAAAAAGCTTTTTATAATTTTGATTAAGATGCATTGCATACATGTTTAGGGAGAAATGGCCAAAACATTGAGTCTTCTGATTCATGAATACTGTTTATTGTCCCATTATTTTATTTTATCATTTTTGGCCTTGCCATGTGGTATATATGATCTTAGTTCCCTAACCAGGGATTGAACCTGTGCCCCTGAGGTGGAAGCATGGAGTCTTTTTTTTTAATTGGAGGATAATTGCTTTACAATGTTTTGCTAGTTTCTGCTGTACAACAGTGTGAATCGGTCATATGTATACATATGTCCCCTTCCTCTTGAACCTCCCTCTTACCCTTCCCAACCACCCCTCTAGGCTGTCCACAGAGCAGCGTAGCTCCCTGTGGGGCCTGAGCTCCCGGTGTCATGCAGTAACTTCCCACTAGCTAGCTGTTTCATGTATATGTTTCAATGCTACTCTCTCGATTCGTCTCACCCTCTCCTTCCCCACTTGCGTCTGTCCTTTACGTCTATGTTTCTATTCCTGCCCTGCAAATAGATTCATCAGTACCATTTTCCTAGATTCCATATATTAAGTTGTTAATATACGATACTTGTTTTTCTGACTCCCTTCACTCTGTATAACAGACTCTAGGTTCATCCACCTCAGTTTAACTGACTCAAATTCATTCCTTTTTATGGCTGATATTCCACTGTATATATGTACCACATTTTTAACCATTCATCTGTTGGTGGGCATCTAGGTTGCTTCCAGTCCCGACTATTGTAAATAATGCTGCAATGAACATTAGCATACGTGTGTCTTTTTGAATTTTGGTTTTCTCAGGATATATTCCCGGTAGTGGGATTGCTGAGTCATATGGTAGTTTTATTCCTAGTTTTTAAAGAAATCTCCATACTGTTCTTCATAGTGACTGTGTCAATTTACATTCCCACCAACAGTGCAAGAGGGTTCCCTTTTCTCCAGCATTTATTGTTTGTGGATTTTTTGATGATGGCCACATTGACCATGTGGGGTGATACCTCACTATAGTTTTGATTTGCATTTCTCTAATGATGAGTAATGTTGAGAATCTTTTCATGTGTTTCTTGGCCATCTGTATGTCTTCTCTGGCAAAAGAAGACCCGTTTAAGTCTTCTGCCCTCTTTGTGATCATGTTGTTTGTTTTTCTGATATTGAGCTGCGAGAGCTGTGGAAGTGCAGTCTTAACTCCTGGACTACTAGGGAAGTCCCACTGCCATCATTTTAGATCATCTTTAAGCAATACTTTGGAACTTTCATTGGAAAGGTCTATATATTTAATACATTTATCCTTAAGTATATATATATATATATTCTTCACATTCATAAGAACATTTTTCTTGAGGTTGTAGCAAACACCCCATTTTGGGAACCCCACAGTAAAGTGTTTAATTTCTGACTAAATGTACCCGAAAAATTTAAACAATCAACTTGTTGTCTATAATAAGTGTAACAATGTGCTTGAGGAGTTAAGAACCTCAGTGCTAGGCCTAAATACACACCCAGTCTAGATATCTAACTCACTGGCTAAGTGCTTTGCTTTCATTGCTCGCCAGCTTTGAAGACTGTTGTTGTTGTTCACTTGCTTAGTTGTGTCCAGCTCTTTGCAACCCAATGAACTGCAACATGTCAGGCTTCCTGTCCTTTAGTATCTTCCAGAGCATTAGTGCTTCAAGTGAATATTCAGGGTTGATTTCATTTAGAATTGACTGGTTTGATCTCCTTACTGTCCGAGAGATTCTGAAGAGTCTTCTCCAGTGCCACAGTTTGAAAGCATCAGTTCTTTAATGCTCAGCCTTCTTTCTAGTCCAACTCTCACATCCATACATGACAACTGGAAGAACCACAGCTTTGACTATACGGATCTTTGTTGGCAAAGTAATGTCTCTGTCTGAGTTTGTCATAGCTTGTCTTCCAAGGAGCAAGTGTCTTTTAATTTCATGGCTGCAGTCACTGTACATAGTGATTTTGGAGCCCAAGAAAATAGTCTTATAGAAAATAAATATGGATGAACAGTCAAGGATAATTTTCAGATCTCAAGAAAGAAAACCATGAAACCAGAGGAGAGTAGATGCTGGAACCAGTCAAGAATAGGAATCAGCAACGAGAATCCTAAGAGGCTGCTATGCAGTGGGAAGTTGGAACTCAGGAGGTAACTTGACATTGTCCACGTTAGTCTTGGCAGACAATTTCTTGCATCTTCTTGTATGCCTTAAAAAGCTGAGTATTCCTAAAGGCAATGTCTAAATAAGTAATTGACAAAGTGATCTTAGTCCCACTGAGTTTCTTTTCATTTCTGTTTATTTATTTCATTTCAGTTTATTGAATTTATTTAATTCTTACTATGAGCCAGGTGCTCTGCTAATCAATGGGGAGAAAAGATGAATAAGGTAATATTTCTCTCCTCAAGGAACTCGCTATCTAGTGATAGATATGGACACAAGGACCATATGTATTCTGATAAAATACACAACAATAGAGGAGAACATTTCATGGCTTAAGAAATGAAAGGAGGAGGTGGGCTGATTAGATAGGGTTTCTAGGAGAAAATGATGCCTCATCTGAATCTTTGAAAAAACAAACAAACAAACTTTTAAAGAGCAGCTTTACATTCCCAGCAACATGAGAAGAAAGTATAGAGATTTCCCATACCCCTCTTGCCCACCCAGACGGACAGCCTCATCCCTATTGTAACAGAATGACATCTTTGTTATAATTGATGAACCTACATTGACACATCATAATTACCCATAATTACTTTTATTAGGGTTTACTCTTGGTATTGTACATTCTGTGGGTTTGGAAAAAATGTATAATGATTTGTATCCATCATTACAATATCACACAATATTTTCGCTGCCCTAAAAATTCACTGTGTTCCATCTATTCCTCCCTCCTTTTCTCTCTCCAAACCCTGGCAATCACTGATTTTTTTAATGCTGCCATAATTTTGCCTTCTTCAAATGTCATGTGGTTGGAATCATATAGTATATAGTCTTTTCAGATTAGCTTCTTTTACTTAGTAACATGGATTCAAGATTCCTCCATGTCTTTTTGTAGCTTGATAGATTATTGCTTTTCAGTGCTAAGCAACATTCTACTGAATGGATATACCATTTACCTGTTAAAGAATATCTTGGTTCTTCCAAGTTCTGGCAGTTATGAATGAAGTTGTCTTAAACATAAGTGCAGGTTTTCATGTGGACCAAAGTTTTCAACTCATTTAGGTAAATACCAAGAAGCTTGATTGCTGGATTATATGATAACAGTAAAATTATGCTTACTTTTGCAAGAAAACATGAAACTGTATTCCAAAGTGGCTAAACCATTTAGCGTTCCCACCAGCCTATAGCACATCCTTATCAGCACTTGCTGGATTTTGACTACTCTAATAGATGTGTAGTGATATCTCATTTTTGTTTTATTTGCAATCCCCTAGTGATATATAATGTGGAGCATTTTTCATATGCATATTTGCCATTTGTATATTTTCTTTGGTAAGGAGTCTATTAAACTCTTTGGCCCATTTAAAAAATGACGCTGTTTTCTTATTGAGTTAAGAGTACTTTGTATATTTAGGATAACAGTCCTTTATCAGGTGGGTCTTTTGCAAATATTTACTGCCTCGTCTTTTTATTCTCTTGACATTATCTTTTGGGTAACAAGTTTTTTTAAAATTTTTAATGGAATCCAGTTTATCAATTATTTCCTTCATGGACTGTGACTTTGGTGCTGTGTCTTTGACATACCCAAGATATTTTCATCTATGTTATTTTCCAGAAGTTTTATTCATTTGCATTTTTCTTTGTTTTTGGTTTTCTACAGTTTTAAAGTGGTGGTATACCTAGGGGTTTTTTGCATTTATTCTTCTTGTTGTTCTCTCATCTTATTGGATCTATGATTTTGTGTCTGACCTTCATTTGGAGAAATTCTCAGTCATGGTCATTATTGTTTCAAAACTTCACTTGTTCCTTTCTGTTTTTCTTCTCTTTTTGTATTTCTATTTTGCATATCTTACATCTTTTTGTAGTTGTCCCACAGTCCTTGGATATTCTATTCTGTTCTTTTCAGTCCTTATTCCCTTTGCTCTTTGGTTTTGGAAGTTTCTATTGATATATTCCCAAACTCAGAGAGTCTTTCCTCGGTCGTGGCCAGTCTACTAATACGCCATGAAAGACATTCTTCATTCCTGTTACAGTGTTTTTGATCTCTAGCATTTATTTTTGATTCTTTCTTAGAATTTTCATCCCTTTTCTTACATCGCTCATCCATTCTTGCATGATGTCTACTTTATCCCTTCGAGCCCTTGGCATATTAATCACAGTTGTTTTAAATTCCTGGTATGATCATTCTAACAACTCTGGTTAGATATCTGTTTCTGGTGCTTGCACTGTCTCTTCAAATTGTGGATTTTTTTTGCTTTTTAATATGCCTTACACTTTTTCTTAATTGCTGAACATGATGTACAAGGTAAAAGGAACTGTTATATACAGGCCTTTAGTAACGTCATTGTAAGGTGTGTGTTGGGGTGGAAGCATTCTGTACCTCAACTGTCTTAAAGAATAAATAAGAGTTGCCAGGTATAAAGCAGAGAGGGCAGAGGAGAGAGGTAAGGGGATAGCCAGATTAAAGGCTTGAAGCAGAAGAGGCAGCAGGAGCAAAACCTCTCCTGCTGAATATCTCTCAGGGTTAAATATTCTGGTGATAACTTCATATTAGCTGTCTCTCTCACCAGACTGGGATCATGCCCAAATCAGCTTTATATTCTGACTAACACAGAGCATAGATTCTATGTACAATGCACTGTGAAACTAATAAATAATAATTTCCCAATGACAAGGGACCTTTCTGCTGTCAGAGACTCACTCTGGATAAGCACAAGTCCAGCCTCATTATTACACTGGTGAATAAATTAGAATTGCCTCAAATTCTATTCTATTACTACTATTCTTTCTATATTACAACTACCACAACATATAGATGGATGGTAGTTTATATACACTATATATATATATATATATATATATATATACATACATACACACACACACATATATATGTGGTAGTTTATATATAATATATATGGATGGTGCTTTATATATACTTTATATGCTGCTTATATCGATCCCTTGGTCAGGAAGATGAGCTGGATGAGGGCATGGGAACCCACTTCAATATTCTTGCATGGAGAATCCCATGAACAGAGGAGCCTGGCAGGCTATAGTCCATAGGGTCGCACAGAGTTGGCCACAACTGAAGCAACTTAGCACTCAGGTATGCATGCTGCTTGTAAATACATATATTATAATGTCCTAAATATATAGTTTATGTACACACATATAAAATAATTGGGCTTCCCAGGTGGCACTAGTGGTAAAGAATCTGCCTTCCAATGCAGGAGACTTAAGAGGCAGAGGTTTGATTCCTGGGTCGGGAAGATCCCCTGGAGAAGGGCATGGCGACCCATTCCAGGATTCTCGCCTGGAGAATCCAATGGACAGACATAGCCTGGCAGGCTACAGTCCACTGGGTCGCAAAGAGTTGGATACGACTGAAGTGATGCGATTGAGCATGCATGCACGCACATATAATAATTACAACTTCACATTTGAAATTACTTTTATATACATTACCCTGGTTGATCCTTAATGCTACTATATTGTTTGTGGTTACCATATACAGAAAAGAGAGAAGTAACAGCAAAGAGATTTTAGTCATTCCGTTGACAAACATTTATGTGTCAGACTGTGCTAGCCACCTCAGGGATACAAAAGGCACATTGAAATGACTGTATTGATGATAAAAGGGTTATTTGGTCCAGCTCTCTCATTTTATAGACAAACGCCATAGATACAGGCAGTCTGGCTTTTTGGCCCCTGCTGGTAGACTCCAGGATTCTACAAAAATCTAGTAGTAATGACAAAGTGAAAATACATGAAACAGTTCAAAAGCAATAGGCAGTGAATAGTATGGTCCTGACAGAAGGGGATAAGATTCGTGTGGAAGAAAGGTAACGGGCCTAAGTATCAGGTACAGCCCTGGGAACTTTTATATGATATTTTTAATCCTCAAAAAGGACTTCCCAGGTGGCTCAGTGGTAAAGAACCCACCTGCCAATGCAGAAGACGTTAGAGATGCGGGTTCAGTCCCTGGGTCAGGAAGATCCCCTGGAGGAGGGCATGGCAACCCACTCCAGTATCCTTGCCTGGAGAATCCCATGGACAGAGGAGCCTGGCGGGCTACATCCATGGGGTCGCAGAGAGTTGGACACGACTGAAGTGGCTGAGCACAGACGCACACATGCACAGTCCTCAAAAACACATCATCATCCTCACTTTATAATAAAGTTAAAGCTGAAAGAAGTCAAGTAACTTACCAAAGGCCCCACAGCAAGTGGTGGATCTGGAATTCAGAGCCATTTCCTTATAAACCCAGCTCTTAGGTTATTAAAACTTCAAACCACTGAAGTAGAGCAGACATGACCTCCGTGTGGGATGAGAAAAGCTTTTCAAAAGTGCTGGGAAAAAAAGAGAGAGTAAGATCAAAGTAAGCAGGGCCTTGCAAAGAGGAAAGTGTCCATTTAGAAAGGTAATGGAGAACTTTTTTGCTTAAGTATAAGGAGTAACATAACCGTTATTGGGGAACTTGAAAGTTAGAAAGCGTCTCAGGTGAGAACTCTGTAGAAACCTGTTTATATTAAATAGCACAACGTATAGATATTTACTCAAATTCTTTTTTTAAAGATTTTTTTGATGTGGATCATTTTAAAAGTCTTACGGAATTTATTATAATATTGCTTCTGTTTTATATTTTGGTGTTTTGACTGGGAAGTATGTGGGATCTTAGCTCTCCCAGCAGGGATCGAACCCATACCTCCAGCACTGGAAGTCAAAGTGTTAACCACTTGACCACCAGGGGAGTCCCTTAAATTCTGATTTAAGTAATCACTTGACAGGGAACTTACTTCTTCTAAGGCCAGCGTTTTTCTTCCTAGCCCCAATTATTGATAGCTCTTTGGTAAGCATACTTTGTATTTCTTCAGCCAAAAGAACAAAATAGCACAGGACCAAGGTTGGAGCTTTGTATTATCTCACTGCTAGAGAACTTCTAGGTTGAAACAAAGCCAATAATCCATTTATTTGCATCCATTCATTCTTTTACAATACTAACCTAGTATTTCCACGTGGTCACTTTCTATCAGTTTGGGATACAGAAATTTCTGCCCTTTGGGAACTTCAATGTGATGTCGTGTGTGTGTGTGTGTGTGTGTGTGTGTGTGTGTGAGTCATGTCTGCCTCTTTGTGATCCCATAGCCTGCCTGGCAAGGCTGGCAAGAATACTGGAATGGGTTGCCAATCCCTTCTCCATGGGCTCTTCCCGACGCAGGGATCGAACCCTGGTCTCCTGCATTGGAGGCAGATTCTTTACTGTCTGAGCTACCAGGAAGCCTGCCCTCTTACCTCTGCCCTTATTAAAGCCTCTGATATCCCTCCCACCCTTACTTTTTAAATTAAGGTCTCTTGATTCCAAGTTCAAACTACACTCTTTTTAAAAATTTTTTATTTTATTGAAGTATAGTTGATTAACAATGTTGTTATAGCTCTGCTGTACAGCAAAGTGATTCAGTTATACATACGTACATTCTTTCTCATATGCTTTTCTATTATGGTTTATCACAAGATATTGAATATAGTTCTCTGTGCAGATTACATTCTTTAGAGTTCATCGAACAGTATCACAGTTGTTTAACATCTGTCTCTGGTCCCTTACTCTTTGCTTTTCTTTTTATGGGAGTATAATTGCTTTACAATGTTGTGTTAGTTTCTGCTGTAAAACAAAGTGAATCAGCTATATGCATGTATATATCCCCTCCCTTGGGAGCCTCCCTCCCACCACCCCCTCCCACCACCCCTCTAGGCCATCACAGAGCTCTGAGCTGAGCTCCCTGGGCTCTCCAGCAGCTTCGCCCTAGCTGTCTATCTCACACAGGGTGGTGTCCATAGGTCAGTGCTATCTCCGTTCCTCCTTGGTCCCTGTCTCTGATTTCCCTGTCTGAGCACAGGCCAGGAAGAGACCTTCCTCTTTCTTTGCCGTCTTTCTCTCTTCCCCATCCTCAGTCCCCGCATGCTCAGGCGCCAGGTACTTGCCCGTGATGTAGTCCTTTCCCCTTCTCTCCACCAAAAACTCCCGCTGCTCCTTGATTCTGTTTCTGCACCGCAGTAACTCCCCCTCTTTTTCTCTTCAAGTCCAGTTCCCTTACTGGGGCTCTGATTCCCTGCTCCCTTTCAGGTCCTGAACTGCCTCCCCATCTTCACTTCTCACCCCTCCAGGGCACACTTCATTGCCTCCACACCTCCATCTACCTAACTTTCCCCAGGCAGTTTTCCTTGTCTTTGCGCTGGCTGTCCTCTGCCTTCAGCGTCCTTTTACAGTCTTCGACCTGTGGGAATTCTATAACTTCTTAAAGCTTTGCAGAGTTCCTCTGTAAAGCTTCCCCATTTTTCCCCAGTTAGAACAAGTCAGAAGTGACTGCAGTTTCCCGTTCTGCTTTTCTTTCCAGTGCTACCTGCCCAGGGTCTCTTTCTTCTTGAAGAAGTTATCATGTTATGTAGTTAAGAACCAGATTCTCAGCAAGATGTCACACTGGAAAACAATTTGCTGAAATATTTGAAGAGAGGTTAATTAGCTGATAAAGTTTAACTTACAAATATAGGAGGCAGGTGGTGACAGGACGCAGACCGTATCTTTGAAAGTCAGACCTCAGTTCTGACTTCTCTCTTTCCCTCCCTCCCTTTCTTCCTTCCCAAAATGAGGCTGGCAAAGTGCACATTAGTCAGATAATGCAGGGCCTTGGAGTCCATGGTAAGCGTGAGCAGAGATCATTAAAAGATCATGGACTTCCCTGGTGGCGGAGTGGATGAGAATCCTCCTGCCAGTGCAGGGGACCCGGGTTCAATCCCTGGTCTGGGAAGATTCCACATGCTGCGGAGCACCTGAGCCTACACACCACAACTACCAAGGCTGCCCAACAAGAGCCTCTGTCCTGCAACAAGAGAAGCCACCACACTGAGAAGCCCATGCACCACAGCTAGGGAGTTGCCCACCCCCACCCCCCTGATCTCTACACCTAGAGAAAGCCCATCTGCAGAAACAAAGACCAGCACTGTGCACATGTCAAAAAAACTTCATTAAAAGATCTTAAGGAGAGGATTGAGAAGATCCAGTTTCTGTTTGTTTTTGTGAAAAAGCCCAACACATACTGTTTTAATCATTTTCATGGGTACAGTTCAATGGCATTCACTCTGTTCACATTGTTGTGATCCTATCAACACTCTCCATCTCCAGAACTGTTTCACCTTAAACTGAAATATCAGTCAACCGTTTTGCCTTTTTGCATTTCTTTTTCTTGGAGATGGTCTTGATCCCTGCCTCCTGTACAATGTCACGAACCTCCGTCCATAGTTCTTCAGGCACTTTGTCTATCAGATCTAATCCCTTAAATCTATTTCTCACTTCCACTGTATAATCATAAGGGATTTGATTTAGGTCATACCTGAATGGCCTAGTGCTTTTCCCCTACTTTCTTCAACTGAAGTCTGAATTTGGCAATAAGGAGTTCATGATCTGAGCCACAGTCAGCTCCTGGTCTTATTTTTGCTGACTTTATAGAGCTTCTATATCTTCAACTATAAAGAATATAATCAATCTGATTTCGGTCTTGACCATCTGGTGATGTCCATGTGTAGAGTTGTCTCCTGTATTGTTGGAAGAGGGTGTTTGCTATGACCAGTGCGTTCTCTTGGCAAAACTCTGTTAGCCTTTGCCCTGCTTCATTTCGTACCCCAAGGCCAAACTTGCCTGTTATTCCAAGTATCTCTTGACTTCCTATTTTTGCATTCCAGTCCCCTATGATGAAAAGAACATCTTTTTTGGTGTTAGTTCTAGAAAGCAATGGCACCCCCACTCCAGTACTCTTGCCTGGAAAATCCCATGGACAGAGGAGCCTGGTAGGCTGCAGTCCATGGGGTCACTAAGAGTCGGGCATGACTGAGCGATTTCACTTTCGCTTTTCAGTTTCATGCATTGGAGAAAGAAATGGCTACCCACTCCAGTGTTCTTGCCTGGAGAATCCTAGGGACGGGGGAGCCTAGTGGGCTGCCGTCTATGGGGTCGCACAGAGTAGGACACAACTAAAGCGACTTAGCAGTTGCAGCTTAGCAGCAGCAGAAGGTCTTATAGGTCATCATAAAATCGTTCAACTTCAGCCTCTTCAGCATTAGTGGTTGGGGCATAGATTTGGATTACTACAATATTGAATGGTTTGCCTTGGAAGCAAACAGAGATCATTGTGTCATTTTTTAGATTGCACCCAAGTATTGCATTTTGGACTCTTGTTGACTATGAAGGCTACTCCATTTATTCTAAGGGATTCTTGCCCACAGTAGTAGATATAATGGTTATTTGAATTAAATTTGCCCCTTCCAGTCCATTTTAGTTCACTGATTCCTAAAACGTTGATGCTCACTCTTACCATCTCCTGTTTGGTTGGCAAAATGGTTGTCTGAGGAGGCCTTACAAATAGCTGAGAATAGAAGCTAAAGGCAAAGGAGAAAAGGAAAGATATACCCATCTGAATGCAGAGGTCCAAAGAATAGCTAGGAGAGATAAGAAAGCCTGCTTCAGTGATCAATGCAAAGAAATAGAAGAAAACAATAGAATGGAAAAGACTAGAGATCTCTTCAAGAAAATTAGAGATACCAAGGGAACATTTTATGCAAAGATGGGCTCGATAAAGGACAGAAATGGTATGGACCTAACAGAAGCAGAAGATATTAAGAAGAGGTGGCAAGAATACACAGAAGAACTATACAAAAAGATCTTCATGACCCAGATACCCATGATGTTGTGATCACTCACCTAGACCCAGATATACTGGTGTGTGAAGTCAAGTGGGCCTTAAGAAGCATTACTACGAACAAAGCTAGTGGAGGTGATGGAATTCCAGTTGAGCTCTTTCAAATCCTAAAAGATAATGCTGTGAAAGTGCTGCACTCAGTATGCCAGCAAATTTGGAAAACTCAGCAGTGGCCACAGGACTGGAAAGGGTCAGTTTTCATTCCAATCCCAAAGAAAGGAAATGCCAAAGATTGTTCAAACTACTGCACAATTCCACTCATCTCACACACTAGCAAAGAAATGCTCAAAATTCTCCAAGCCAGGCTTCAACAGTATGTGAACCAAGAGCTTCCAAGTGTTCAAGCTGGATTTAGAAAAGGCAGAGGAACCAGAGATCAAATTGCCAACATACATTAGATCACAGAAAAAGCAAGAGAGTTCCAGAAAAATATCCACTTTTGCTTTATTGACTATGCCAAAGCCTTTGACTGTGTGGATCGCAACAAACTGGAAAATTCATAAAGAGTTGGGAATACCAAACCACTTAACCTGCCTCCTGAGAAATCTGTGTGCATGTCAAGAAGCAACAGTTAGAACTGGACATGGAACAACAGACTGGTTCCAAATTGAGAAAGAAGTATGTCTAGGCTATAAATTGTCACCCTGCTTATTTAACTTATATGCAGAGTACATCATGCTGGGCTGGACGGAGCACAAGCTGGAATCAAGACTGCCAAGAGAAATATCAATAACCTCAGATATGCAGATGACACCATCCTTTTGGCAAAAAGCAAAGAGGAACTGAAGTCTCTTGATGAAAGTGAAAGAGGAGATGAAAAAGGTGGTTTAAAACTCACATTCAAAAAACTAAGATCATGGCATACAGTCCCATCACTTTACGGCAAATAGATGGGGAAACAATGGAAACAGTGAGAGACTTTATTTTCTTGGGCTCCAAAATCAATGCAGATGGTAGCTGAAGCCATGAAATTAAAAGATGCTTGCTCCTTGGAAGAAAAGCTGTGACAAACCCAGACAGCATATTAAAAAGCAGAGATATTACTTTGCTGACAAAGGTCCTCTAGTTAAAGCCATGGGTTTTCCAGTAGCTATGTATGGATGTGAGAGTTGGACCATAAAGAAAGTTCAGTGCCAAAGAAATGATGCTTTTGAACTGTGGTGTTGGAGAAGACTCTTGAGAATCACTCGGACAGCAAAGATATCAAACCAGTCAATCCTAAAGGAAATCAGTCCTGAATATTCATTGGAGGGACTGATGCCAAAACAGAAGCTGCAATACTTTGGCCACCTGATGCGAAGAACTGACTCATTGGAAAAGACCCTGATGCTAGGAAAGATTGAAGGCAGGAGGAGGAGAAGGGATGAGATGGTTGAATGGAATCACCAACTCAATGGGCATGAGTTTGAGCAAGCTCTGGGAGTTGGTGATAGACAAGGAGGCCTGGCCTGTTGCAGTCCCTGGGGTCTCAAAGAGTCAGACATAACTGAGCAACTAAACTGAACTGAAACTGAAATTTAATATCTGTTAAAAAATAGCTCTGCAGTCTCCTCTTCCCCCCACCCCTTGGTCACCCCATTTTATTTTCTGTCTCTATGAAATTGACTGTTCTAGGTACGTCACATGCCTAATGTCTTTAAGGTTCATCACTTAAAGACATCTAAGTGTCTTGGGACATTTAAGTGTAGCATGTGGTAGAATCCTTCATTTTTAAAGCTGAATAATATTCTATTGCATTTATATACAGAAAACTCATATTTTGTTTATCCATTCAAGAAATCAATGGATATTTGCACTGTTTTCATCTTTGGCTATTGTGAATAATGCTGCCATGAATTTGCAAATATCTGAGTCCTTGCTTTCAGTTCTTTTGAATATATACTGACAGGTAGAATTGCTGGATTGTATAGTCATTCTTTAATTTTTTGAGGGACTGCCATGCTATTTTGCACAGTGGCTGCACCATTTCCCTTTCCCATCAGCTATGCTCACACGTTTCAATTTCGCCATGTCTTTGTTAACACTTGCTATTTTCTATTCTTGTTTCTTCTTTCCTTCCTTTTTCTTTCTAGCTCTTCCTTTCTCCCTCCCTCCTTCCTTCCCTACTCTTTCACTTCCTTCCTTCCATCTTTCTTTTCTTTTCCTTTTCTCTCTCTTTCATCATCTTAATGAATGTGAAGTATTATCTCATTATGGTTTCGACTTGCATTTCCTTAACGATTAGTGATTTGAGCATCTTTTCATGTGCTTATTGACTATCTGCATGTCTTCTTTGGCGAAAAGTGCATTCAAGTCCTCTACTCATTTTTAACTGATTTGTTTTGCTGTTGAGTTACAGGAGTTCCTTGTGTTTTGGGTATTAATCCCTTATGAGATATTTGCAAATATTTTCTCCCACTCCATAGGTTGCCTTTTCATTCTGTTGATAGTGTCCTTTGATGCACAAAGTGTTTCAATTTTTATGAAGTCCAATTTACTTTTTTTTTCTTTTATTGCCTATAGTTTTGGTGTATCCCAGAAATCTTTGCCAAATCCAAAGTTATAAAGCTTTTATGTTTTATTCCAAGAGATTTATAGTTTTAGCCTCTACATTCAGATCTTTCATCCATTTTGAGTTAATTTTTGTATAGGGTGAATGGTAAGAGTCCAGGTTCATTCTTCTGCATGTGGATATCCAGCACCATAACCCACTCCAGCATTCTTGCCTGAGGAATCCCATGGGCAGAGGATCCTGATGGGCTGCAGTCCATGGGGTGGCACAGAGCTGGACATGAACTGAAGCGACTACACATGCATGCATGCACATCCAGCACCATTTGTTAAAAATCCACTTTCTGTTTTTAAGAAGTCATTCTAATTACTTTATGAGGATGCACTGTGGGAGGGAAAGGTAGAAGCAGGGAGAAGAATCAGAAGGGTATTACAGTAGTCAGGTGAGAGATGATGGCATAGAGATGATAGTGATGTAGAAATATGGTGGATTAAGTAAATAGAAGTAGACATGGAGAAGAGAAAATGGATTTAGGAATATTTTGAAGGTAGAACTGATAGAATCTTCTCCTGACCTGAATATAAGATGCAGGGAAAGAGAGAATCAAGAATTGCTTTAATATTTGACTTAAGTTTGAAGAGGGATGGAGGTGACTGTGTGAACTTGATTAAGTCACTTCAGCTGTCTGAGCCTCAGTTAGTTATTTGCAAAATGGCAAAATAGTAAACATATCAACTCTACCATATCACACAGTTGAAAGGATAAAATGAGATAATAAATATGAAAAATTTTGAAAAATTAAAGCAGTAACACAAGGGCTGATTGTATTTTCACTATAGAATTTGCTTTTTAACAGAGGGATTCATGGGGCTAATACACTTAACCTCAAGAAGTAAAAGCAATTATGGTGGAATTTCAGACGCTGCAGTTCTCACTCAAGCAAAAACCTTTTCCTGTGTTCCTCAAATCACGTGTGTGTGACCAGACTTCTCAGTCATACAGTTTGATAATCGCTCTACTTACAGAATTATAATTGAACTAGGGGCTTAATAATAATAAAAGACACATTCGCACAGTTCTTCTGTCTTGCTTCTTGCACTGTGCACTGAACCCAGGGTAGACAAGGCATGACCAAAAAGCGGAAAACACTCGAGGAGCCATGGGGACTGCAGACACGTTTATTCTCTCCAGGCTACAGCAACCAGGGTCCTCAGGTAGGACTTGTAATAAACTAAGACAGAACAACAGTGGCTTATGGCCCAGCGGGTGCAACGTGACATGCATGCTCAGTGCTCCAGCTGTTACACAACCTTGCAAGGTCAGCAGCATCATTGTTTGCAGAACATGGGGTGAGGCGGCATGAGAGAGTGGGGCAAGAGGGCCTGGCTGATGCTGTGTTGTCAGTTAATTTCTCCACAATCCTGTAAAGTCCCTTTACCGTCTTATTTAATACTCACTTGTCCCTATGATTTGGTATTATTATTCCTCATGTTCAGATGAGAAAAGTCAGTTCCCAGAGGTTGAATAACTTGGACACTATTAGCCAGTAAGCGGTAGACCTAGAATTCAAACCAGGTCTTTTGACTTGAAATACCCGGGTTTGATCCCTGGGTAGGGAAGATCCACTGGAGGGAGAAATGGCAGCCCACTCCAGTATTCTTGCCTGTAGAATACCGTGGACAGAGGAGCCTGGTGGGCCACAGTCCATGGGGTTGCAGAGAGTTGGACAGGACTGAGTGACTCACACTTTCTTTTTCACTCTGTTTCTACCATACCAAGAATATGAAGCTACACAAATCCCACATTTAATCTTCTAGATTCCCAAAGGTCCTCATATTTTCGCTGACTTGTTTTTCTAAACTTTTAGCAATTATTGAAACACAAGACACATGTTTCTCTCCTTTGCTTTTAGTGGCTTCACAAAAATTAACTTAATACTAAGAGTATGATGGGCCCTGTTGTATTAATTGAGCAACTATGACCGTCTTACACATTATACTGACCTTGTAATCCCATCATAATAGTAATCTTGGACTTTATTTGAGCAGATCAAGCACCGGAAAATCCATTTACTCACCATGAATGAAGCAGTGTCAGTTCAATTTGATGTATTTTCTCCAAGTCTGTAAGAGTATTCTTAATGGTAGCACCTGTTGCCCTCAAGCTTGCCCCAGCGGTAGGTAGGAAAAACCTTCAAACTATGGGCAGACTCACATCAGCTGGGTGTCTTGTTAAAATGTAAGCTCTGGTACAATAGGCTTAGAATAGCATTTCTAACAAGCTACTAGATAATACCCCAGTTGTTGGTCCTTGACTCCATATTCTGAGTAGCAAGGACCTAGACAAACCCAGAGGCTATAGTCAGTCTCTTTGGTGTCAGTCTTGCTGCAAGGGTGAGTCCGTGAGTTGAAGTCTACCATTCTTGCCATATGTGATTTCTGGATAAGTCCTCTAGTTCTCCTCACTGAAACTATAGGCCTACCCTGAACTTTATCATTGGGTTATACGACAACCTACATAATTCTTTCCAGACTACCCTTTCTGGGGACAGGTCTCCATCTCTGTTCCTCCCCATTAGGTTTTGTTTCAAACTAGTGGCTTGATTTTCAAAAATATTTATTGATGTGTCTGTACTGGGTCTTAGTTGCGGAAGGCAGGATCTTCCTTTTTGTTTCAGTACACGGAATCTTTCTGCTGAGACACGCAAACTCTCAGTAGCAGCAGGCGGGACCTAGTTCCCTGACCATGGATTGAACCTGGGCCTCCTGCACTGGGAGCATGAAGTCTTAGCCATTGGACCACCGAGGAGGTCCCAAAAGCTTGATTACTAACATTGTCATGGTGACATGGTGCCTACTATCATGTATCACCCCTCTATCACAAGATAGAGCCTCTTGGATCTCTAAGTTGACCCACAGAAAGGCAGGGTTTGCCATGCCTTTGTTGACACTGACCTGAATGACTGGTCACCCTCCACAGGGAGTCTATGTAGACTTCCTGCCCCTGATCCCACTCATTTCTGGCAAGAGATGAGGTAAGGATTTGAAGGTAGGATTTGATGAGGCTTCCTTGGTGGCAGAAATGATAAAGAATCTTCCTGCATTGTAGGAGACCCAGGTTCAATCCCTGAGTCAGAAAGTATCCCCTGGAGAATGGAGTGGCTACCCACTCCAGTATTCTTGCCTGAAGAATTCCATGGACAGAGGAGCCTGGTGGGCTACAGTCCATGGGGTCAAAAAGAGTCAGTCAGACATGACTGAATGACTAACAATTTGAATTTTTCACTTTTGATGGATAAAAGACTGGAGGTATGAAAGTTTGGAATTAATTTGGCAAGCTTAGCACATTTATGTAATTCCACTCCCTCTCAAAGCACCACTAAAACTATGGTAATGGTATTTTTAAAAGACAATAAAACCACTAGAATTGAAAGATAATAACCAAAGAGTTATTAGCTTGACAGAACTGAGAAAGCTCAGTCCCTAACTGGCAGTGGTGAAATCTGAAAACAAACCTGAATTACATCACAAAATCTTCAGAAGTCACAAGAGTTGGCAGCACTAGGCATTCAGTTGGCAAAAAACTTGGGTTTTCCAGTATTGGCCAACCCAGTCCCTCTGGAACTGGGTATAAGGGTGGGAAGGGAATGGGGTTGGACTCAGATGAGGAGTTTTGTGTGAAAGCTAAGTGAGAAAGACAGATTTCCCACCCCATTCCATTCCACTGGTTGATCCCATCTTCACAGGAGAAGATTTGAGTTATATTCTCTGGAGAAGGTAGAACAGACAGGTTCTGGCCTGGAGGATGGGAGGCACTTTAATACAGGAGGATGAAGTGACTCTTTGTGTGTGCTGATTGCTGGATGCAGAGAGCCCCGAACTCTTTTCCCACTTGACTCCCAGAACACACACCTTTACCAAGGCAGGTGGTTGAAAGAAATTTCTCTGGGGAATTTTTTTTTTTTTTTAAGATTTATTTATTTACTTCTGGCTGCACTGGGTCTTGGCTGCTGTGCACAAGCTTTCTCTAGCTGTGGTGAGTGGGGGTTACTTTCTAGTGGTGGTGAACAGGCTTCTTACTGTGGTGGCTTCCCTTGATGGCGAGCATGGACTCTGGGGCACATGAGTTCAGTAGTTGTGGCCCACAGGCTTAGTTACCTTGCGGCATGCGGAACCTTCCCGGACCAGGGATCGAGTCTACGTCCCCTGCACTGGCAGGTGGATTCTTAGCTAGGGGGTTACCAAGGAAGCTGCCTCTCTAGGGAACCTTGTTTCCGACAAATAGGTCATGCAGCTGACCCTATGGTGAAGCTCAAATTCAACAAGCCCCATGGATGCACTCAGAGATTTCAACAGCTATTTACTCCCCTCACTCTTAGCCAAGAGCAAGGGAGAAGCCAAAGTTACCAGATATCGGAGAAAAAGCTCCTAATATTGAAAATGGAGGAAAAAAGCAAGAAAACAAAACACAATTTTTTCACATGATATTTCTGTGGAAAAAAATATGAGTTTTATGATATCTCAGAAAGAGTATCATGGTTGGGAATTCCTTGGCAGTCTAGGGCCCATCCTTCACCGCAGAGCGCCCATGGAACTAAGATCTTGTAAGCCTCACAGTGCAGACAACCAAATAAAACCCCCAAAAAAGAAAGAAAAAAGTATCATGGCCAAAAAACAAAAACAAAAAGAGAAAGAGAGAGAGAATCTTTAGTGTAAAGACCACCTAAAATATTTTACTGGACAATGATATGGAGATAATGGACAGCAAGATCTAACGCGTCCTCATTGCTACTGGGTAATGTTGCTCGCAGGCTTCTCAAAGGAAGCCAAACCTGGACCTGTATGTGTATACACCACACTATCATCAGCTCTCATATCTGAATTAAACTAAGCGTGGGCTCATACTGATAGTGCTCACTATAACCCAGTATCACATGGTTCATTCTAGCTTCCGCTCCCTTCCTAACTGTACCTGCTCACTCCAATAGTGAGAAACCAGGCTCACACCACCTGCCACTCATATACTTTTTTTTTTCATTCCCAGTCTTCTTGTAGAGTGGTTTTAGAATTGTTAGCCCTCACCTCCAAAGAAAACGACTTTACCAACTAGATGACAGAGCTTAAGCATGGTTCCTTTTTCAGTCTTACAGTTTCCAGAGTTGCCGAAGTTACTTAAGGCAACACCTCTGTTTCCCCACCTGCTTCAGTGAAATTCTGTCATGTATACATAGTTAAATTCTTTTGTAATAGTCGATATTCCATCTTAGAATCTTCTATCCTCCTGGTTGATTTTTTTTTAATTTGCATAAATTAAGATTCACTCTTGGTGCTATAAAGTTCTACTAGATTTTACAAATGGGTTGTGTCAGGAACAATATGTATTTCAGGCATAAAGTGTGATGAAATATAAGAAAAGAATCCTCTGAGGGTGGGCAAGGGAAGAAGATAAGGAAGAAGCAAAGAGAGAGATGCAAATTATTGACAAAGTTCCATTTTTCAAGTTAGGCAGTGAGTTCATTACATTATCAAATATAAATAAATAAAACCATACATAGACCAATATTAATAGTACATGCATACCAAAGATTATGAATTGTGATTATAATCAGATTATAAGGACTTCCCTATCCCCATCAGTGTGAAAAATGGGCCTTCCATTTTCCCCAGTATTTTAATCAGAAGGGTCAGAAACTATCCAAACCTTCCTTGATGGATAAATGGACAAACAGAATGCAGTCTAAGTACAATGCAATAGCATTCAGCCTTCTAAGGTAAGGAAATTCTCTGGAATTCCCTTGAGATCCCATGGTTAGGACTTCATGCTCTCACTGCTGAGGGCTTGGGTTTAATCCCTGGTTGGGGAACTAAAATCCCACAAGCCAGGTGACAAGGCCAAAAATAAGTAAGGAAATTCTGTCACAGGCCACAACATGGATGAGCCCGGAGTGCATTATACTCAGTGAAATTAGCAAATCATGAAAGGAAAACACTGTATGATTCTACTTACATGAGTTACATAGGGTAGTCACATTTACAGAGACAGGAATTAGAATGATGTCACCAGGGGCTAGGAAGAGGGAATGGGGCGTAAGTGTTTAATGAGTACAAAATTTCCGCTGGAGAAGGTGAAAAAGTTCTGGGGAGGGATGGTGGTGACAGCTGCATGACAATATGAGTGTACTTAATGCAGCTGAAATGTGCAATTAAAAACGGCTAAAATGATGCATTTATTATATACGTATGTATATAATGATATACATAATTTTTAATAAGACAGACTGAAGAAACAAGTTTGCCTTTCCCCAAGGGAACGTGTACATCGGGGTCAAGACCATGTCTCCTTGCGTTCTTTTACCCCGTCATCAAGAGAGTGGAGGGGATGGAATTCCCTGGCAGTCCAGTGGTTAGCACTCTGTGCTTCCACTGGGTTTCACTGCCACGGGCCCATATTCAATCCCTAGTTGGGGAACGAAGACCCTATAAGCTGTGTAGTGCAGCAAAAAAAAGAAAATAATAATGAAGTGCCGAGGGGGCCTGTGTAACTCATTTGTGCACTGAACTAAGACCACACAACTCTCAGGTCTTGTTTCCATATCACCAGATCAAAGAGGGGATCTCTAACCTCAGACCAACCCCTGGTTTCCTGAGAAATCCCAGCTCCTTCGGCAGGTATCAAAGCGGATTGCGCATCTGGTGTAAACGTGCCCCTCCAGCAACAGAGCCAAGAGTGAACCTGAACTCCTGAGATCCTTTCCCCTCCATCAGGCCTTCTACCTACATCATCAGACAACAAGCAGGGTCCACAAACTGGGACCGAGATCTCAAATTCCTAGACTGCCTTGCCTCTGTTAACAGAAGCAAAAATGATAGCCAGACACCAACTCCTCTCTATTTCCTGACAGCACTGAACAGATTTGAACTTCTGCCTTGAATCCCTTGGAACTAATCCCATTATGTCTATTACCTCTGCTCTGGAAATGTGTGTGTGTGTATGTGTGTGAGTATACACACATGCGCGTGCACTCAGTCATGGCTGACTCTTTGCAAGCCCATGGACTGTAGCCTACCAGGTTCCTCTGTCCTTGGGACTTTCCAGGCAAGAATACTGCTGTGAGCTGCCGTTTCCTCCTCCAGGGAATGTTCCCAATCCAGGGATCAAACCTGTGTCTCCTGCATCTCCTGCACTGCCTGGCAGAGTCTTTACCACTGAGTCGCCTGGGAAGCCCTATAGAGGGTACCAAACTGTGAGACTT
Source organism: Nanger dama (assembly GCA_917880005.1). Classification (NCBI taxonomy): domain Eukaryota; kingdom Metazoa; phylum Chordata; class Mammalia; order Artiodactyla; family Bovidae; genus Nanger; species Nanger dama. The sequence goes on along the minus strand of CAKJTW010000014.1, from coordinate 28,050,572 downwards.
ACCGCCCGATGTTGAGCAGTTTCCGTAGACAATGAGCAATGAAGTAGCTCAAGGTGACCGTGGTATCACTGCTGTCTGTTTGCTCAGTGGCGCCCTCCTAGGGGAGGGGACTGGCTTGTCTGCTCCTTAATGCAAAGATACTGAGACCCGGCCCTGCAGTTCTCAGCTGAGGCACAACCTGTGGAGTGTGTGTAGCAACCGTCTGGGCCTATTGTATCATCTTGCGGGGCCCAAGGGCAAGAGGAGTCAGCACAGGAAGGCTGACACTCCTGCTGTTTGCCGTGCTGTAGTGAACTGTTTCGCCCTGATCTATTAACTTTCGTTTTTGACTTTTAGCTACCAAGGACTTGTGGCAAACTAACCTGCTTGCTTGCCTAGTTATGACCTTTGGAGTCTTGTTACTTCTTATTTTCCTCGAGGTTGGGTTCTTCCATGACATCCCATAAAGCTTGGCATATCCCCTACTCTGTCCCCTCTCACCTTTCCACACTTCTAAAATGCTTTCACTATTTACCTTAAATTTTGTGATCAGCCAAATCACCTATAGTCACAAATATCTCTTAAACATTCCCTTCATCTTTTGCATTTAGAGTGGTGGCTGCATATACACCTGTGACTTATATTCTTGGACCTGGATATGGGTTAGGTGTCCTGTTATTTTCAGATTATTCTGAATCTTTCCTCCCGGATAAACCCAAGCTCAGAATCTTGTATTCCACCATCACTCACTCTCCCTGGTAGCTTCAGATACCTTCAGATATTCTCCTTATCTCAATAAACCCATATCATCTATTATCTCTTTGAGCTCCTGGCTTACTCTCAGAAGGGTTCCCTGGTGGCTCAGATGGTAAAGAATCTGCCTGCAATGCAGGAGACCTGGGTTTAATCCCTGGGTCAGGACGATCCCCTGGAGAAGAGAATGGCTATCCACTACAGTATTCTTGCCTGGAAAATTCCATGGACAGAGGAGCCAGGCAGGATACGGACCATGGGGACAGGACTGAGTGACCAGCACTGCTACCGCTCCCTCCTCTATAGAACTCCTCACCTCAGTTCCTGGTAATCTCAACACACCTGTAAATGATCCTTCTAACATCCTGCCTCTCAATTCCTTGGCACCCTTTCCTCCATTAATGTTATCTTCCACCCTATTTCCATCTCATTTTACCAGTAACTAAAGGCTTTCATCAGTTCAGTTCAGTTCAGTTGCTCAATCGTGTCTGACGCTTCGTGACCCCATGAATTGCAGCACGCCAGGCACACCAGGCCTCCCTGTCCATCACCAACTCTTGGAGTTCACTCAAACTCACGTTCATCGAGCTGGTGATGCCATCCAGCCATCTCATCCTCTGTCATCCCCTTTTCCTCCTGCCCCCAATCCTTCCCAGCATCAGAGTCTTTTCCAGTGAGTCAACTCTTTGCATGAAGTGGCCAAAGTACTGGAGTTTCAGCTTTAGCATCAGTCCTTCCAAAGAACACCCAGGACTGATTGTCTTTAGAATGGACTGGTTGGATCTCCTTGCAGTCCAAGGGACTCTCAAGAATCTTCTCCAACATCACAGTTCAAAAGCATCAATTCTTCGGCACTCAGCCTTCTTCACAGTCCAACTCTCACATCCATACATGACCACTGGAAAAACCATAGCCTTGACTAGATGGACCTTTGTTGGCAAAGTAATGTCTCTGCTTTTGAATATGCTATCTAGGTTGGTCATAACTTTTCTTCCAAGGAGTAAGTGTCTTTTAATTTCATGGCTGCAACCACCATCTGCAGTGATTTTGGAGCCCCCAAAATAAAGTCTGACACTGTTTCCACTGTTTCCCCATCTATTTGCCATGAAGTGATGGGACCGGATGCCATGATCTTCGTTTTCTGAATGTTGAGCTTTAAGCCAACTTTTTCACTCTCCACTTTCACTTTCATCAAGAGGCTTTTTAGTTCCTCTTCACTTTCTGCCATAAGGGTGGTGTCATCTGCATATCTAAGGTTATTGATATTTCTTCCGGCAATCTTGATTCCAGCTTGTGCTTCTTCAAGCCCAACGTTTCTCATTATGTACTCTGCAAATAAGTTAAATAAGCAAAAAAAAAAAAAGTTAAATAAGCAGGGTGACAATATACAGCTTTGACATATTCCTTTTCCTATTTGGAACCAGTCTGTTGTTCCATGTCCAGTTCTAACTGTTGCTTCCTGACCTGCATATAAGTTTCTCAAGAGGCAGGTCAGGTGGTCTGGTATTCCCATCTCTTGAAGAATTTTCCACAGTTTATTGTGATCCACACAGTCGAAGGCTTTGGCATAGTCAATAAAGCAGAAATAGATGTTTTTCTGGAACTCTCTTGCTTTTTCAATGATCCAGCAGATGTTGGCAATTTGATCTCTGGTTCCTCTACCTTTTCTAAAACCAGCTTGAACATCTGGAAGTTCACGGTTCACGTATTGCTGAAGCCTGGCTTGGAGAATTTGGGGCATTACTTTACTAGCGTGTGAGATGAGTGCAATTGTGCGGTGGTTTGAGCATTCTTTGGCATTGCCTTTGGGATTGGAATGAACACTGACCTTTTCCAGTCCCGTGGCCACTGCTGAGTTTTACAAATTTGCTGGCATATTGAGTGCAGCACTTTCCCAGCATCATCTTTCAGGATTTGAAAGAGCTCCACTGGAATTCCATCACCTCCACTAGCTTTGTTTGTAGTGATGCTTTCTAAGGCCCACTTGACTTCACATTCCAGGATGTCTGGCTCTCTAGGTAAGTGATCACACCATCATGATTATCTTGGTTGCGAAGATCTTTTTGTACAATTCTTCTGTGTATTCTTGCCACCTCTTCTTTATATCTTTATATCCATACCATTTCTGTCCTTTATCGAGCCCATCTTTCATGAAATGTTCCCTTGGTATCTCTAATTTTCTTGAAGAGATCTCTAGTCTTTCCCATTCTGTTGTTTTCCTCTATTTCTTTGCATTGATTGCTGAAGAAGGCTTTCTTATCTCTCCTTGATATTCTTTGGAACCCTGCATTCAGATGCTTATATCTTTCCTTTTCTCCTTTGCTTTTCACTTCTCCTCTTTTCACAGTTATTCGTAAGGCCTCCTCAGACAGCCATTTTGCTTTTTTGCATTTCTTTTCCATGGGGATAGTCTTGATCCCTGTCTCCTGTACAATATCATGAACCTCATTCCATAGTTCATCAGGCACTCAGTCTATCAGATCTGGTCCCTGAAATCTACTTCTCACTTCCACTGTATAATCATAAGGGATTTGATTTAGGTCATACCTGAATGGTCTAGTGGTGTTCCCCACTTTCTTCAATTTGAGTCTGAATTTGGCAATAAGGAGTTCATGATCTGAGCTACAGTCAGCTCCTGGTTTTGTTTTTGCTGACTGTATAGAGCTTCTCCATCTTTGGCTGCAAAGAATATAATCAATCTGATTTTGGTGTTGACCATCTGGTGATGTCCATGTGGCCGAGAGGAGCAACCCCACATCTAAGGAGCAATGGCTGCGTGGGCGCAGGAGGGCTGAGAGTAGCTACTCCATGTTCAAGGTCAGGAAGGGCGACAGTGAGGAAATACCCCTCGTCCAAGGTAAGGACCAGTGGCTGCACTTTGCTGGAGCAGCCATGAAGAGATACCCCACATCCAAGGTAAGAAAAACCCAAGTAAGACGGTAGGTATTGCGAGAGGGCATCAGAGAGCAGACACACTGAAACCATAATCACAGAAAACTAGTTAATCTAATCACACGGACCACAGCCTTGTCTAACTCAATGAAACTAAGTCATGCCGCATGGGGCCACCCAAGATGGGCGGGTCATGGTGGAGAGGTCTGACGGAATGTGGTCCACTGGAGAAAGGAATGGCAAACCATTTCAGTATTCTTGCCTTGAGAACCCCACGAACAGTATGAAAAGGCAAAATGATAGGACACTGGAAGAGGAACTCCCCAGGTTGGTAGGTGCTCAATATGCTACTGGAGATCAGTGGAGAAATAACTCCAGAAAGAATGAAGAGATGGAGCCAAAGCAAAAACAATACCCAGTTGTGGATGAGACTGGTGATAGAGGCAAGGTCCGATGCTGTAAAGAGCAATATTGCATAGGAACCTGGAATGTTAGGTCCACGAATCAAGGCAAACTGGAAGTGGTCAAACAGGAAGAATGGTCAAACAGCAAGAGTGAACGTTGACATTTTAGGAATCATTGAATTAAGATGGACTGGAATGGGTGAGTTTAACTCAGATGACCATTATATCCACTACTGTGAGCAGGAATCTCTTAGAAGAAATGGAGTAGCCATCATGGTCAACAAAAGATTCCAAAATGCAGTACTTGGATGCAGTCTCAAAAAGAACAGAATGATCTCTGTTTGTTTCCAAGGCAAGCCATTCAATATCATGGTAATCCAAGTCTATGCCCCCACCAGTAACGCTGAAGAAGCTGAAGTTGAATGGTTTTATGAAGACCTACAAGACCATCTAGAACTAACACCCAAAAAAGAAGTCCTTTTCATTATAGGGGACTGGAATGCAAAAGTAGGAAGTAAGAAACACCTGGATTAACAGGCAAATTTCGCCTCGGAGTACAGAATGAAGCAGGGCAAAGGCTAGTAGAGTTTTGCCAAGAGAATGCACTGGTCATAGGCCTTCATGTGCCATGCAGTTCTAACCAACTGTCACTCTTTTCTTTCCCCCACACTCATTTCAGTTCCCTGACACATAAATTTTCAATCCCCTGGAACTCCTGTACTCCTATTACCTTTTCACTATATCTTATTCCCTCAATGGCCTTTCTCCTTTTCTTACCCAGCTTAAATTCCATGATCAACCACTGTATTCAAATATCTGTGTATACTTAAAACTCTCTTACTCCTTTCTCTTTTTTTTGAAGAACACATTTTTAATCTTCTAATACAGGACTATTGTACTACTGTACAACAGCTGGCATATAGGGGCTGGCATCGAGTGAACAGGCAAGAAGAGTTCCTGACTGGAGGAGGGAGAGGAGGTGGGAGATGGTGGAGTTGAAGGATCATCAGCAATAGGAGATGGAGGGCAAGCTGCAATTTCATTCATATCTGACATTGATGGCTTAGGTTCTGGTTCCTTGCTGGATTCCATTCTATCTACCCTCTTGAAAAAACCTTCCAGTGATGTCTGGGTAGTCGCTCTTTTTTTTTCTCTGCACAGATACCATGGTGACACTGGCCTGCATCCTGAATGACTGCGGCAACCTTCATATGCTGTTCCATGTTCATCTTACCTCTTTCTTGGTTTGTCATGTTTATTTGGCAAAACCACAACTCTGAATACATAAAAACTTTTCACTTGCTCTGAGTAGCTAAAAGTGACTGGAGAAAAGATATAGCAAAGCTTACTAGTCCTGTGAACTTCAAGTGGGTGCTAATGTTGCTAGGAATAATGGTATATACCCCTGTTTCATTAACTTATCCACTCTTCTTGATGAGAATGTCACAGCTTCTTTCTCCTCAAACATGTTAACTCCTATCCACATCATGATCTTACCTCCTATTTTACTGAGAAAATTTAAGCAAACAGAAGACTTTCATAGACTCTCAACATCACAACTCACATCTTTCTACCTGTGATCACAGGTAAACTATCTGTTTTCCTGCCATAAACCAATCCCTCCACCTGCATCCCAGATACCTTCCCTGTCATCTGCTGGAGGACATCACTCCAGCAATTGTCCCTTCTCTGTCCTAAAAGTCATCATTTTCCACTCTTTATTAATAGGTCTTCTCAGCATACAAACATTTCCCTCTTCCTCAAATATTTTTCTTCTAGTTTCTGTTTGGCTAACTACCTCACCTTCTTCAAATCTTTTATTTTTTAAAACAACTTTTTATTTTGTATTGGAGTATAGCCAGTTAACAATGTTGTGATAGTTTGGGGTGAACAGCAGAGTGACTCAGCCTTACGTATACATTTATCCCTTCTTCCTTGTCATCCTTCCAGTCTTTATTTAATGTCACCACCATCAACAACGGAGAAGGCAATGGCAACCCACTCCAGTTTCCTTGACTGGAGAATCCCAGGGACGGGGGGAGCCTTGTGGGCTGCCATCTATGGGGTCGTACAGAGTTGGACACAACTGAAGTGACTTAGCAGCAGCAACCATCTATAAAGCTTTTGCTGACCACCCACTCCCAGTACTACTGAATCCTTTATTCTGCTGTAATTATTTTTATCCATCACATTTGACATCTTCTACCATATTATATTGTTAATTTCTTTATTACTTTTATAGCTTATTGTTGGATTCCCCTCATTAATATTAAGCTTCAAAAAGACAGAGATCTTTCCTTTTGCTCACTGATGGATGCCAGGCCTTCAGAATGGTGCCTGACCTGTGATAAGAACCTTAGCAAATACTAATTGGAGCAGCAAATGACTAATATGAAGCCCAAGATGAATCTTGTTGCTGCTGTTGCTGTTAAGTTGCTTCAGTCGTGTCCGACTCTGTGTGACCCCGTAGACGGCAGGCCACCAGGCTCCCCCATCCCTGGGATTCTCCAGGCAAGAACGCTGGAGTGGGTTGCCATTTCCTTCTCCAATGAATGAAAGTGAAAAGTGAAAGTGAAGTCTCTCAGTCATGTCTGACTCTTCGGGACCCCATGGACTGCAGCCTACTAGGCTCCTCTGTCCATGGGAGTTTCCAGGCAAGAGTACTGAACTGGGTTGCCATTGCCTTCTCTGAGATAAATCTTACCAAAAGACAAAAAACCAGACTCAAATAAAAGAAGATATCTACTGTGCTCTTGGATGGGAAGACTTAACACAACTAAGATGTCACCGACTTAACTACATAAATTAAATGGAGTTCCAATGAAAATCCCACTTCAATGAAAAAAATTCACTTATTATAAAAATACACAAAATAGAGAGAATAATACAGTGAGCCTTTATGTCCCTATCATCTAGCTTAAGTAATTATCAACTTTTAGTTGTATTTTATTTGTATTATCGCCCCATCTACATCCCCAGATGATTTATTATTTTATTCCTCCCAAGTTGTTTATTTAGAAGAATTCAAACTTACAGAAAAGTTGTAAGAATAGTTCAAACAAAAAAATGCACCCTAGATTCAACAATTGTTAATATTTTGTCTTATTTACATATTAAAATAAATATATCCTTTTCTGCTTCCTATATGAAAATAAAATTGCTTGTGTATTAGAATATATTAGATTGTACTGCAAATGGTGCAGTGAAAAACATGTGTTTGTGTCTATACCTTTGGAAGGTACTATATGTATGAATATGCATACTTTGTTGGAGATAGTTGCAAACTTCATGACATTTTTAACAGAATTTTTAATTTTAATTTGATTATCTTAAAATTTATGTGGGAGAAAAAATATTTTAAAATCGCCGACAGACTTCTCTGGCAGTGGATTAAGACTATGTGCTTCCAATGCAGGGGGCATGGGTTCAGTCCCTGGCTGGACTAAGAGCCTTCATGATGTGGCCAAGAAAATAATAATAAAATAGCCGAGAAAATCATGAAAAAGAGCAACGGTGACAAACTAGCCACAACAGAAATTTTATTATAAAACCTTGGTAACAAAATATATGAGAACAGTAGAGAGTACTCAGAAATAAATCCAAAATATATGATAATTTTATACATTAAAATGCTAGTTGAATTTATTGGAGAAAAGTGGCCTAGTGGGGAAATAAAGTTATTACTTCACATCATGTGCAAGTAAATTCTGCTTAAAAGTAAACAATAGTAAAAGTTATAGGAGAAAATTTAGGCACCTACACGCACACACACACACACGCACGCACACATGCACACACACCTACCTGCTAAATGTTACATAAACAGTAAATCAAGACAGAAGGCATAGGAGCTAAAAAGAGATAGATTTAACAATACCAAAAACCCTTCAAAAAGTATGGAAAAGATTACCTAAACAAAGAGACACTGTTAATATTTTAATAAACGTTTTTGCAGTAGAAAGAACGTATAAGGACTATGAAGCATAAATGTAAAGAACTTCTACAATTTGGTAACAAAAAGACAGCACATAGAAAAGTGGACAAAAGATATGAATGGACAGTTCACAGAAGATCAAATACAAATGACAAGAAAGCATATAAACCAATGCTCATTTTCTCAGCAGTCAGAGAAATGCAAATTCAAGTACAATGCTGTCACTTATACCTATCAAATTGGCAAGAACTAAAAAGAGTAATAATGCCTACTGCTGACAGTGAGTAGAAAGGGAAGGACTCTCATAGTGGTTGAAATATGAACCCTGTTGACTTTTTAAAAGCAATCTGGAAGCATCTGTTAAAATTTAAAATGCTGGATAAACAACAAAGTCCTACTGAATAGCACAGGGAACTAGATTCAACATCTTGAAGAATATGAAAAATTACGTGTGTATATATTATATTATATATTTTATATATATATATATATTATATAGATTATATATTATATATATATAACTGATGCTTCCCTGGTGGCTCAGCGGTAAGAATCTGCCTGCTAACACAGGAGTTACGAGTTCTATCCCCAAGTTAAGAAGATCCCCTGGAGAAGGAAATGGCAACCCACTCCAGTATTCTTGCCTGGGAAATCCCATGGACAGAGGTGCCTGGTGGAGTACGTTCCATGGGGTCTCAAAGAGTCGGACACGACTTAGGGACTAAACAAAAACAACAAATGTATAACTGAATCACTTTGCTGTACAGTAGAAATTAACACCCATTGTAAATAGCTCTACATCAATAAAATATATTTTAAAATAGGAAGATTGAATTAGAAGACATTAAAAAAATTTAATGTATGCCCCCTTCAAGCAAGCAATATCAGTGCCAGGGATCTATCTCATAACAGGTAAAGGTGACAATTATTGAGTATTTATTAGTGCCAGGTTCTGTTCCATGCACAGTAATGCATTATCTCAGTTAATCCTCACAACAGCTCTGTAAGGTAGGTACTATTCGTATCCTTATTTTTGGTGGGGAATGATGAGAAACTGCTGGCACAGAGAGATCATGTGACTCACTCAAGGAGACACACTTTGCAAGTGCAGAGCTGGGTTTCAAATCTAGCCTGTCTGAATTCAGGGCTTGTACTCCTAGCTACCAACTGAATCCTCCTTTCATAACAGAAATAAAAGCACCAGTGTGGGAGGAAATAAGCAGAAGGGTGTGTTTGGCAACATTGTTTATAATGGCAAAAAGCAAATGCGAGCAGAATAACTGTCCACAGGGAATGTTTGAATAAACTGTGGACCATTCAGATATGAAATGTTACCCAACCGTAGAAAAGAATGTCTTAGATCTATACCTTGATTTGAAGGGATTTCCACAAAGTCAGTTCAGTTCAGAGGATCAGTCATGTCCGACTCTTTGTGACCCCATGGACTGCAACACGCCAGGCTTCCCTGTCCATCACCAACTCCCAGAGCTTGCTCAAATGCATGTCCATCGAGTCGGTGATGCCATCCAACCATCTCATCCTCTGTCGTCCCCTTCTCCTCCTGCCTTCTTTCTCAGGATCAGGGTCTTTTCTAATGAGTCAGTTCTTCACATCAGATGGCCAGAGTATTGGAGCTTCAGCATCAGTCCTTCCAATGAATATTCAGGACTGATTTTCTTTAAGATTGTGTTGGGCGCCAGTGTGAGGAACTCCGCCCATGGCAAAGGTCATGAGGAAAAGGAAGCTTGGCATATGCAAAGGCGTGATCAAGCCTCAGGAGATCCCCTGTTCCTAAGCATCTACCCCCAAACCAGAGTACTTTACAGGGAGCTCTCCCCCATCACCATTTCTCTCAGAGAAGGAGTTAACTTGCAGCCCCAGTTAATAAAAATTCCTGGGCGTGATAAGAGTGTTTCAACTTACAAATTCTGAAGGTTCTCTGGCCTGCCTGATCAGGTTGTGATTCAGGATGTGATTGTTTACAGCCTCCCAGCTGTGAGAGGCATGGGATGCTTTAAAACTTTCTAAATACAGAGTCTTTTGAGAAGTTAGAAGATTATTAGTATAGTATTAGTGGGTTGATTAGGAATTATACTGGTAAAGGGTTTTTTCATTTGTCATGCTAATAGTTACTAATTCCCTGCCTTGGGTGTGACAAGGGTGGCTCAGGTCAAACCTCTCTGCTGATAGACAAGCTTGTGTGACAACCTCTCAACCATAAACAGCACAGAGAGTTTGGAGTATTAGCATAGGGCTTTTCTCATTTGATTGCCCACAGGCCTTCATATCCTTAGGCACCTGAGAATATATTAATCAATGTATTTGGAATATAGAAAAGGAAATATAGTAGTTTTTGATGTTAGCAATATTAGACCTTTTGAGTTAATAAATTTTCTCTTTGTTATAGACTACTGTACTTTGTTATAAATCACTGTGTCCTTGCTATGCAAAAATGTAACCTTATCACTATCTTAAGACTAAATAGATTGTAAAGGGAACATTGGTGAAGGGTTTTCATTTGTTGGACTGATGTTTGCTGCTACATCTCCATATTCCCTGCCCTCATAATAAGTATAACTAGCATATAGGAGAAATAAGTATTAACCTTTAAGACTAATCATGTTAAACCTTAGGTTAAGTAAATTCCTTTCTTGATTGTAACTCACTACACCCTCACCCTATAGGAATGCAACTTTATTTGGAGGGTGGTGCCTGAAAAAAATCACTCCTGGAAAAGTAAGCTTTCTGGTTAACTGACCAGTATCAGAAAGGGCCATAAAATGTCAGCGGACCTCATGGTCAGAAGATGATGTAAAAACTCATAAGACCTTTGTATGATTTTATATGAAACACCTGATTGTGACAAGGGTCAGGTCTGTTGACCCCCAGCGTGACTCTGTATTCATCCCTATGTGTAACAAAAGGTATATAAACAAACCTAAAAATAAAGAAATCGGATCAGTTCTGGAAAGACTGATTCCCTCATGTCGTTCCTTTCTGCTCCCCAATTTTCTGGCTGAATTCCCATCTGGAGCGTGGGTGCCCGCCATTCAGATGGTGCAAATTCCTTGTCTGGAATTTTATTGGTACCCCACGTAAGCCAAGTTATTCAGCCCCTTTCTCTCTCTCTTACTATTTTCTGGCCAAATTCCCATCTGGTGCATAGGACCCACCAAGCCTACTAACTTTGCCTGGGCTTCTAAGATTGGACCGGGGGGGCCTCAGTGCCTCCTCTCCTTCGGGAGAACGGGAAGACGCCTGCGGCCTTCGTAGGTGGTGATTGGTACCCTGTGTTAACCAAGTTATTTGGCCTCTTTTCCTCTGCTAAATTCCTAGTCCCTCTCTATCTGTAATTAAATAAGTTTTTCCTAGGCCGCCTATTCCGTCCCCACCTTCGAATCACCCTGGATCCACCGGGGCTGGAACCTGGCAAGATTGACTGATTTTATCTTCTTGCTGTCCAAGGGATTCTCAAGAGTCTTCTCCAACACCACAGTTCAAAAGCATCAACTCTTCGGTGCTCAGTTTTTCTTTATGGTCCAACTCTACATGGACTGTAGCCTGCATGGCTTCTCTGTCCTTGGAATTCTCCAGGAAAGGATGCTGGAGTGGGTTGCCATTTCTTTCTCCAGGGGATCTTCCCAAACCAGGGATCGAACTCGGGTCTTCTGCATTGTAGGCAAACTCTTTACCATCTGAGCTATCAGGGAAGCCCCTTTAAGCTGATATGGCCTGAAAACTTCTGTCTCCTCTGTCCGTCCCCCATTTCTTTCAGATTCTCTGACTTCACTTTCTATTTTACCCTGCTATTCCTGTTCTATCCGATCTAGGCTAGGATGTGACCTCTGGCATCAGGACCCTTATTGTTAGTGGATAATTCTCCAGCTCCTTGTCTGCCATTGCTTGCCTGTCCTTTTAAGGACCCAGCCTCTGGCCACCTTCTTTCAGAAGAGGTTTGCTCATATTATCACTTCTTGTGAAATGCCTGTTTCCCAGGAATGAGTTCTCTTTTCATCTGACCTTATAGGTTTCTGTTCTGACCGCTTATCTGAGCCCTTGGTGTTCCCGCCACCTCTCTGGTAGAGACGAGGAGAACAAGAGTCTTTTCCTTTGGTAGGAAAGTAACTCCTTGATTAAAGTCTTATTGTGCTCCAGTGAATAGATACCTAGGTAATTTCGGTGTCAGAGCAATGAGCACCCTCTTTCTGGCAGGTGTTTCTGACCCACCATGAGGCAGACTCCATTAGCTCCTCTTTAGATTATAAACTCCTTGAGGTTAGGAACAGGGGTCTAATTTATCTTGGTACATCCTGTAACATCTAGCACTGTAGTACAGTGTCATTTCCCTAGTGGACTGATTCAGCAACAACTTCTTAAGTGCCCGTGAGCCAGGCATTTTACCTGATGCTAGAAATACCATGCAAACAGCTTCTGCCTTCAAAGAAACCCCTTGTTTTGTATTGGGAGTTGGGACCCATGAAAAAAATGGCAGAGAGGTGATAACTGAGTTGGATTATAGGCAAACAGGGGGTCATTGTACTATCTCTTTACATTTCTGTGTTTGAAAATTTCCACAATAAAACGTTTTAAAATGTAGAGACTGGGGAAAGTGTCCTGGGCAGAATGGGACTCTGAGAATTTAAATAAATAAAGCAATTAACTGATGTGTTTCCCACACATTGAAGCCCTGACTCCCAATGTAATACTTGGAGACTAGGCTTTCAGGAAGTAGTTAGGTTCAGATGAAGTCTTGTGGCTGGAACTCTTATGATTGGATTAGTGTCCTTATAGGAAGAGGAAGAGACTAGAGCTCGCTGGCTTTCTGCTTTGCCTTCTCCAAACCAGGAAGAGAGCTCCCACCAGAACTTTACCATGCTAGTAACTTGATCCTGGACTTCCAGTCTCAAAAACTGTAAGAAATAAATTTTTGTTGTATGTATGGGGCTCAGTCTGTAAAGAATCCCCCTGCCAATATAGGAGACATTGGTTCAATCCTGGGGTCAGGAAGATCCCCTGGAGAAGGAAATGGTAACCCACTCCCTCACTCCAGTATTCTTGCCTGGGAAATCCCATGGACAGAGCAGCCTGACAGACTAGTCTTGGGGTTGCAAGGGTTGCACACGACTTAGTGACTATTGATATCACTTATATGTAGAATCTAGAAAAATGGTACCAGTGAACTCACTTACAAAACAGAAATAGACTCACAGACATAGAAAACAAATTTAAGATTACCAAAGGGGAAAGGAAGGGGGAGGAGTAAATTGGGAATTGGGGATTAACATTTACACATTGCTATATATAAAAGAGATAAAAACAAGGACCTTCTGTATAGCATAGGGAACTATACTCAATATCTTATATAAGCTATAATGGAAAAAAGTCTTAAGAATTAAAGCATGTATATATGAATCACTTTGCTGTATACCTGAACCATCGTAAATCAACTACAATTTAATTTTTTAAAAATTCTGTTGTATAAGTCATCCACTCGATGGTGTTTTGTTATGGCAGTCTGAGCTAAGATAACCAGTAACCAGAACTAAGTAGAGGATGTGGTCAGAATTAATTTTATAATAATTTAATCAAGGGCTTTGTGATTTGAAGGCCACGAGGGCAGTATATATACAGTCACCAGAAGCCTGAAGTTCACCCATATATACTTAGAGGAGGACTGCTACCTGAATTTTCTGGATTTACCTGCTACTGTAATTTTCTCCTTGTCACCATTTCTAGGATCTGTAGTGCAGAGTGTAGTTACTCTATAGCAATAGGAAGAATGCACTGGTAAATCCTGCCAACAGCTGTTTCATCCCTTTTGTTCTGCTGCTGCTGCTGCTAAGTCGCTTCAGTCATGTCCGACTCTGTGCGACCCCATACACGGCAGCCCACCAGGCTCTTCCGTCCCTGGGATTCTCCAGGCAAGAACACTGGAGTGGGTTGCCATTTCCTTCTCCAATGCACAAAAGTGAAAAGTGAAAGTGAAGTTGCTCAGTGGTGTCCGACTCTTCGCGACCCCATAGACTGCAGCCCACCAGGCTCCTCCGTCCATGGGATTTTCCAGGCAAGAGTACTGGAGTGGGGTGCCATTGCCTTCTCTGCCCTTCTGTTCTAGGTGTATACAAAACTTCCCCAAGCCTCAGCAGTGGTGGATGGAGATGATATCTGGGACAGGGAAAGTGTTTATCAGGGGTAAGGATCAGCAATCAAGGAGGAAATAAAGTCTTCAGGCTCCTATGGACCTATGAATTTCTTAGCTTTTCCTCAATCATTTTAACAAGTTTGTTGAAGGCTCCAAAGTTTCAGTTGAATAAGTTGCCTGCAAACTCTTAACAGTGGTGGAAAGAAGGGTAGATAAGCCTGCTGCTATCTATGCCTCAACTCAGACTTATTGAATTAGAATCCCTGAGGCAAATTTCCTAAGTAATTATTACACCTGTTATTACAGGCACTAAAGATGAAGAATCTTTGTACTGATTTACACCCTGTTCTTTGGTTACATCCAAGCCACAGGCTTATAAACCTTGAAATTTTTATCATCATTAAGTTTCCTCTGATTTACTTGTCACTTAGCTAGATTTCTGGTTATCATCTTTCTTCTGAAACAGGGGACTGAAAAATCCTTTCCACCATAGGAAATCCTAAAGGAGATTCAGTTTCCAATTCATTAAGGTGAATTCAGGATTAAGGACAATCATTGTTTCTCCCTACGCCCATAGCTTCATCCCCAATGTATTAAGGATGCACCTGTCTCTTTTTTTCAGAGAAGATAGAGTGTTGCCTATGGCAACCAGCAGGCCGCTTGAGATTTACTGCTGCAGGTTCCTAAGCAACCCTGGCAGCCATCTTTGCAGGGGCTCTTCAGCGGGCCAGGGTCACAGATAGTCTAGATCTACCACATCGTCGGCTGCCACTTATTCCTGAATTTCCTGGGAGCCATAAGGGACTCAACCAACCTATTCACCAGGGGAAGAGCTAAGGGACCTCTGTGTCCTTTAGGCCCCTGGAGCAAGACAGAACACAGAGACTGCTTTCTTTGAAAAAAGCAGAGGCAACAGCTGCTCTGGGTAGAGGCAAATGGCAAGAATTACCTGGGAGGGAGTCTCCCTACCCAGCCCTTAGTCTGGCACAGAGGTGTTAAAAGGGCTCTTTTTAAACTCAATTGGCACTTTGGGTGTTGGAGAATTACTCCTTGAATGTTTACTCTCTGACTTGTGGGCTAAGAGGCATCTTTCAGTATTTAAACAGGCCCGGTGAACAACTTCAAGGTCCAGTGGCCACCTCCTCTGTGATGCCAGTGAATCCAGTCTACTGAACTTGTCGTTATCTGAAATGACTCTGTATTATGTGAATAGAGAGAATTCTGCTGGCCTTTTATGGCTCACTCGATAATATAGGGACCCCAGTCCTCTGCAAATCCCACTTCACTCCGATGTTCCTGGACACTCCATAGGCTGTCTAACATCCTCCATCCCCAAAATATCCACAGTGCTCGATCAAGACCTGCAGCTGCTCTGAGCTGGTCTGTGGACACCGCCTCCTACCAAGCTGCCTGGCATGGCAGTTTCTGCTGGGGACTGTCGCTGCTCTGATGGGAATAATGCATACACTGCTGTGCTCAGTTATTGGGCTGCCGCCCTTGCTGGAGGCTGACACCTCTGCGGGCGGGCACTGCCACGACTCTGCTCTTTCTTCCGGGTTCTCTGGGTCTTTCCCATTGCTCTGCTGCACACCTACTGAGTATCAAAGCAGCACTTGGTCCGTAGCGGAGTAGGGAGTAATTTCTATCACTCTTTGTGTTATGTACTCAGAAAGGGGTCCTCAAACAGGCAGTGTGAACTCCAGTGTATTATAGAGATGAGGAAACAGCTCTTTAAATGTCTACAGACTTGTTATTTCTCTGAGGCCTGGGTTTTCATTTAAGTGTTTAGGGCAATGTTGCAATTGAGTAACAACAACCAGACTCCACCTAGGTGACCAAGGCACTAATTCTTGGGAAGCCTATCACACCTGACTCCATAGTCCCCTGGGAGGAGGTCTCTTAAATGAGGCACAACAAGCTTCTCACAAAAAGACTTCCTCAAAGCCACCCTACATGCTAACCAGACACATCCAGGCGTATCTGAGACACCTGCAGCAGAAGAGATGAGAATCGTGATCAACCCTGTGCAGCTGTTCAAGTTTGTGGGCCTTATTTATAGGCTTCCCAGGTGGCTCAGTGGTAAAGAATCTACCTGGCAATGTGGAAGACACAGGAGACACAGGTTCAGTCCTTGGGTTGGAAGGATCCCCTGGAGGAGGGCACAGCAACCCACTCCAGTATTCTTGCCTGGAGAGTCCCATGGACAGAGGAGCCTGGCGGGCTACAGTCCATGGGGTTACAAAGAGTCAGATGTGACTGAGCATGCGTGCACACACACACACACACACACACACACACACACACACACCTGGCGGGCTACAGTCCATGGGGTTACAAAGACTCAGATGTGACTGAGCATGCGTGCGCACACACACACACACACACACACACACACACACACACACACACACCATGCCTTATCTATACTTATAGGCTCACAAGACACTGGAGACCAGAGGCCATGTTTTCCAATTCTTCCCCATCTGTAACATTAGCACAGTCTCGCAACTATCTGAACCTTAAGCAAAACAAACCCACACAGCTCTTCATAATTTACAAAGCAGTTTTACAAACATTATCTCATTTAGTTTTTACAACCTCCCTGTGGTTAGGGTATTAGTAGCCTCATTTTGCAGTCGAGATGCTCCATGCTGTCCAAGGTCGCCAAGATACTGAGCCGTGAAGCTGAGCCTTGACCCTCTGCTAACTGACTCCAGTGCCAGTCTCTTTCCATTACTGCACTGCTGGTGCACTGGGAACACACACAGCACTCACAGGGCTTCCCTGGTGGCTCAAACTGTGACGAATCTGCCTGCAATGCGGGAGACCTGGGTTTGATCCCTGGGTTGGGAAGATCCCCTGGAGTGGAGGATGGCTACCCATTCCAGTGTTCTTGCCTGGAGAATTCCATGGGCAGAGGAGCCTGGCAGGCTCCAGTCCATGGGGTCGCAAAGAGTCAGCCACGACTGAGCAACTAACACACACACAGTGCTCATACTCCCGATCTAGGTTCGACCTTCCCTTTATGTGACCTCTCTCTATGCTCTCCATCTCAGCAGAAAGCGTGAAAGAGGACCAAAGACAACCCGTTTTTGCTTCATCCTTTTCCTTTCCTTTTCCAACTTGCTGTCGTGCGTTTGGGGTCATTTCTCATTTGGACCACTGAGACCTTGTTAAGCGCTGAATGTTTGTGTCCCCCACCTCTATATCTATATACTGAAGCCCCAACCCCCAGTGTGATGCCTTTGAGAGGAAATTAGGTTTAGCTGCGTTCCTGAGACTGGGGCCCCCACGATGGGAGCAGTGTCCTTATAAGAAGGACAGGAAGAGGGGCCAGAGCACACTCTCTTTCTCTTTTTCTGAGAAATGAGGACACAGCAAGGTGGCCGCTGTTTCCACGCCAGGAAGAAACCCTTCCTCCTGGAAGAGAATCTGCTAGAATCTTAACCTCGGACTTCTCAGTTTCCAGAATTATGAGAAATAAATCGATGTTGTGTCAGTCACCCAGTCTATTTTGTTCTGGCAACCTGAGCTAAGCAATGCAGACCTCATAGCCCACTCTTGCTTTGCCTTGGTTTCTCAGCTCCCTGGCCTGCCATAGTCAGTGTAAGGAGAGGGTTTTCCATGTTGCTGCTTGGGTCCTTTGGTTTCTAGGCTTTTCTTGACCTGCTCGTGGGAGGAAACATCGTAAGGCAAAAGTACTGGCTTCATAAGGAGAGAGTCAGAAGATGTAGTTTCAGATTCCAAGCCTGCTAATAACTGTGTGAGCTTAGACAAGTCCTTTCATAGCTTCATCCCTTTAAGGCTCAGTTTTCTCATCTGCAATGTAAGGGGATTGAAAAACAAGATCCAGGATCCTTTCTGGTATAAAATGTTCTCATTTCATCAATTTGAATTGGCATCCTAGTTTCTTTCTGTTGCTTTCAGTCTCTTGACTACCTAGCATTCATTTTTATTAGCCATAAAATTCCATCTTTCTTTCTTCCTAAGTGCTTATCATAAATTTCTTATTATCAGATGCTGAAGTATGCCTTAGTTATTTCCCTGGGAAAGGGAATTTTTGCTGCAGAACCAACTACAGCATAGTATCGTCTTTGCAAATTACAGGAAAAAAGTTTAGACCAGCTTCTCAAAGGCAAGGAGCTCATTTCACTGAAGCTAGTTATGTATGTACACAATGTTGGAGGTGTTTATGGCTTGTTGGTTTCTATAACTTGAAGTTAAATGGTCTGCTCTGTATTTTTAAATCTTTTCTTCATCCCACTACTTTTGATAAACTCTGCACAGCCTTGCTGTACTGTCTTCTATGGAAAATCTGCTAACCTTTTCCCATTATTTTGGCAAGGTAAGAGAATATTATTCTAGTTCTTTGCCCAATTCATACTTTAAACCCCATCCTGGAGGAGTTGTAATTCATGATCCCCTTAGGTCTGTCAAATACTTGGAACAGCTGGTCCTGTGGCTGCATCTTTGCCTCTCTGAAACCCCAGCTTTAGCTGTATGCATATTCAACTCCCCCAAGTCGACAAGGTTGGTTTAATAATCGGCCCCCTTACACATAGGGCAAGGAGACAGAAGAAAGAAGCAAACCTCTCCAAGTTGGTAGGTGGCAGGTTTAATAAGCAAGGAAACTTACGATGCTTGTCTTGGGTGGAGGCAAGATAAATAGATCTGGGACTTCCCTGGTGGTTCAGTGGTTAAGAATCTGCCTTCCAATGCAGGGGACACCAGTCTGACCCCTGGCCTGGGAACTAAGATCCCACATGTCCTATGGCAACTAGAGAGAAGCCAGTGTGCCACAACAAAGACCCAGCATTGCCAAATAATAAAACTAAATAAATTTAAAAAACAACCAAGTAATTTCTGGAAAAAAAAAAAAGACCAGATTTCCACACCCCGACACCAGAACCTTAAAAGTTTGCTTAGAGGCCTTAACTGGGTTCAGTTACATGTTCAGTCCAGTCTCAACAACACCGCTCTCTCTTAAGGCTGCGATCTTGGAGCAGCTCCTACAGTAGGAGCAGTAGGCAGAGTGGGCATTCCAAGGACAGGGGAGGGAGCAAGAAGCCTCCAGTTGCCCACTTGGAGGGTCAACCAGCAGTCACATCTTTTTGGTGACCTCCTCCAACATACAGGGTATTATGTAAACACATGGTAGCTGAGCATAATTCAGCTCACGAGACTACCTCCAAACGAGACAACCCTTGGGGTCTGTCAACAAGGGATAGACAGAAACAAGCAGAC
Source organism: Nanger dama (assembly GCA_917880005.1). Classification (NCBI taxonomy): domain Eukaryota; kingdom Metazoa; phylum Chordata; class Mammalia; order Artiodactyla; family Bovidae; genus Nanger; species Nanger dama. The sequence continues at coordinate 28,031,224 of CAKJTW010000014.1, read as the reverse complement.
ATTGTTACTGCCATCGAATAAGCTGTGCTTTTTATAACCATGGGGGATTCTTCCGGGACTTTAGGGCAAGCTTGCCAGTTTTCTCAAGAATCAGCGGGCTCAGCTGTGTGGCCCATCTCAATCATTGCCTATGAAGTGGGTTTATTTTTTATCTTTGAGGACGCTTTGTTTTTTACGGTGGGTTATTTTTGGGGCTTTATTTATTTATTTATGGCTGTGCTGCGTGTTCGTTGCTGCCTGTGGGCTTTCTCTAGGGTGGTGAGTGGGGGCTCCTCTCCAGTTGTGGTGCTCAGGCTTCTCATTGCGGTGGCTTGTTGCAGAACACGTGCTCGAGAGTCCAGGCTCAGCAGTTGCGGTGCGCAGGCTTGGTGGTTCCGTGGTGTGTGGAGTCCTTCTGGACCAGGGATCAAACCTGTGTTCCCTGCATTGTCAGGCTGATTCTTAGCCACTGGACCACTAAGGAAGTCTTCTCTGAGAGCTCTTGTTCAATAGAAAGAGATGAATGGAAGTAGACATTTTATTTCTTTCTCCTGTGAAAGTCTCTCTCCTTGAGCTATTTCTCATACAATCCTTTCCCCAGCAGTGTGTGTTCTTTATAGAAATAAAACTGACTCTGAATCTGGAGTCTATAGCTCAGAGAGTAGTTCAGACTAACCCTTCCCACTGGCTTCCCTGGAAGCAACTCTTACCTTGGTGATTGCATGAAGAGCTTGAGTCCACTCCCCCACCCCTCTTTACTGAACTCCTTTTAGCGGGTCACTATTGGTAGAGAATTTCTTCCAGTTGACTTTTCCTTTAATAAAAAAAAAATTAACACTTTTATTGAGATATAATTGACATACCATAAAATTAGCCTATTGAAAGTGTACAATGTGTGGGTTTTAGAATATTCTCAGACTTGTGCACTCATCATCACAACCTACGTTTCGACTATTTTCATCACCCTAAAGGGCAATGCTGCATCTACTGGTAACCGTACACCATTCCTCTCTCTGGCCTGATGTGGCCAGCCCTAGTCAACCACTGCTCTTCTTTCTGTCCCTATTGATTTGCCTGTTCTGAACACTTATATGGAATATGTATATGGAATCATACAATATGTGACTTTTTGTCTTGCATTTCTTTCGTTAAATGTCTAAGTATTTCATTCCTCTGGATGCTCTTATAAATGGGCCTGTTATCTTAATTTCATTTTCAGAATTTTCATTGCTGGCATATGGAAACTTAATTGATTTTTGTATATTTTTCTTGGAGCTTGCAACCTTGCTCAGATGGTTTTCTAGTGGATTCCTTAGGATTTTCTATATACAAGATCATGTTATCTGCAAACTGAGATAGTTTTACTTCTTCCTCTCTAATTTGGATGCCTTTTATTTCTTTTTTTCTTGCTTAATTACTCTTTCTGAAACCTCTGGTACACAAGGTTAAAAGGAGTAGAAAGAGGGGACAGGCAGTTTTAAAGGCTTTATTTTCCCTGAAACTTGGTTACAAGATGACTTGTTAGACGTCTTGTTATTTGCATCTTATTATTTGTTATAACAGTAGTGAAAAAATAGAATCAATGGCATCCCACTTGTCCTGGGGACAAGATTAAACTACCTCTTTTTGGGAAACTATTTTTAACTCTTATGCAGTCTTGGGGTCATAATTTAATGATAGTTTGGACTCTTTTATCTTTCCTTTCTCTTGTATCGAGGTCCAAGCGAGATCTTTGCCAGCTACCCCTTCCCATGCCCTTCTCCCAGCCTTCTGTTTCCTGGCAGGCACAGAGTCCTATGTGCTCAAGTTTCTGGAGGGTGCTTGATGGCTCAGCAAACCCTTCACTTTTCTTTGGCTTCTTAAGAAGCGCCTTGGGATCATCACATTTCTGCAAGATAAACTGCTCAGAACAAACTTAGATTTTGGATGGCAGCCCTAGAGAACCAGTTATGTTTGCCTAAATGCTCAGAATAGAGAATACACATTTTTGGATAAAACTTTCCTGTCTTTCTCTTGCTTTACTTTTGCCAGTATATGCTGAGTGCTACAAGGTACCAGCACTGTATTAGGTTCTGGACATGTTGAAATAAAGTGCTGAAGAAATGCTCTGAACATACAGAAGTCCTTGGCCTCGAGGAAACCACAATTAGTGGGGAGGCGTTAATTTATTTAAGAAATATCTACTGAGCATTTATGATATCCCAGGCACAGTGTTAAGACCTGGATAATGGTGAACTAAACGGATAGGTTCCTGCCTATCTGGGGATTGCTATCTAATTAGACACCTATTCACGGAAAGTAAGTTAGATTGTTAAAAAACGCTACAATAGGTTAATAATAACAATTTTAGCAATTATTCATAGAGCACGAGTTATCACTATTGCAAGGTTTTTTGTTTTGTTTTTTTATGGCTGTGCTGGGGCTTTGTTGTCTCGAGGGCTTTCTCTAGATGCAGTGAGCAGGGGCTGCTCTTCATTGCGGTGTGCTGGCTTCTCCTTGCACTGGCTTCCTTCGGTGGAGCCGGGCTCTAGGGCACATGGGATTCAGCAGTTGCTGCACGTGGGTTCAGAGTCGCAACTCCTGGGCTCCAGAGCACAGGTTTGGTAGTTGTGGCACACAGGCTTAGTTGTGCTGAGGCATGTGGGATCTTCCCACCCTGTGTCTCCCGTGTTGACAGGCAGATTCTTAACCATTGAACCACCAGAGAAGTCCGCCCTATAAGATTTTAAATGAATTTTAGAAGAGAAAAATGCCACTTGGAAAAAGTTTTCTTTCTCAGTGAGCTCCTACAGTGTTCTCAAAGAGTGCTTACATTCCGCAGAAAGCTTGGGAATACACACAATTTCTCAAGTAGACTGTTGCGTAGCAATGGTATAAATATTTTAGTATTTTACTTACATACATACTTTAAATTTTAGAAGGAAAAACCGTTAGTATTTTAAACAAACAAACAAACAGACCATAGACATTGGGATACTCTAAAGTTTGGGAAACTTGATTTGGAGATCAAAAGGCCCGGATATGCTTCCAGATTCACCACGTCCTAGCTGTGTGAGCCAGTCATCAGACTGGTCAAGTAAACTGACCATCTGTAAAGTGGGATAATAACTACTTTATGAAGTGGTGAGACGGTTGTCATTAGACACATAGGTTTCCACCATAAACACAGATAAGTCCAACTTTCAGAGACTGAACTGTACATGCTTAGTCAACCAACTGAAATATTTAAAACTATAATTTTCTCTTTTTAACTCTGAAGTTAATCCATTTTTTGAAACCCTAATTCTATTCTCAATCCTCCTAATCTTGTGAAAGTGATTTGGAAAGCAGCATGTTATTATTTATATGCTTTTAGTGCTGCAAGGAGAAAATTAATACTTGAATGCATATTATTTACAGACTTTAATCCAGGTCCTTCTATGTCTGTATGCATTTATTTTTAAAAAATTATTTGTTTATTTGGCTGTGCCGGGTCTTTAGTTGCAGCATGTGGTATCATTTAGCTGTGGCATGTGGGATCTAGTTCTCTGAGCAGGAGTCAAACCCTGGGCCCCCTGCGTTGGGAGCTTAGAGTCTTAGCCACTGGACCACCAGGGAAGTTTCCCTCTATGTATTTATGATAGTTGATTCTCCTAAAAACCCTGTGAATTAGGAGTGATTTTCCACAAAAGGAAACTGAGGCTCAGAGATGAGTCTATAAATGGAAAAGCCCTTCGGAAAACTTAGATCTAACTGTCTAAGCATGGTCTAACCCTTGCTCTTTTCACTCATTATTCCAGGTTGCCCTTTAAAAAAGTCAAAGGAGTATAAAATTATTCTGAAAATAAGAACCAACAGAAATAATTTCACCCTTAAGAAGTAAGTCTTTTAAAACGCCATGAGGACTCTGAGGATAATTGGAGACATCATTGGGTGGCATAAAACCGCAGTTGTGGACTGTTATCCCAGCCCAAAGTACCACTGTAACTTTAGCCCACTGTACTTTCTATTTGGCCGCAAAGACATCCAGCTTCCTGGAGCCAGCTTCCATTTGGATTCCAACTTCCTGGCTCCTGCTGTGGGTTTGTGGTTTTCAACTGCCTGCAGTTGAAACAGAAAGGACTAGAAGGCTGTAGTGGTATGAAGGAGTCCTGCTAGGCATCATGTAGTTCAGAACTTTTACCAGGAGGTGTCTCTGCAGACAAGGGAAAGGGTTTCTTTCGGGTTTAAAGATGAAGATGGATGATTTCTAGTTTAACTGAAGAAAATTGTGGTGGGGATGAAGCTAACAAAGGTGGGTCAGCTACCTGCAGAAATCAATCTCATCCCAAGAGTATAAGTTTTTCTTAGCCAGTAGCTGGAAAGGCTGGTAGAAAACTTAAGCAAACCCCAATTATAATGTAGGGAAACTGCAATAAAAGCTATGTCTCTTGCACTGTTTTCCAAAACAATGCAAGTCTGTTTGAAGGTAAGCACTAAAAACTCAGAGGCAATTCCCAAGGCAGGTGCAGCAGAGAGGATGGCCTCTTAGGAGAGATGTGAAGATGAAGGGAAAGGGACTTCCTGGTGGCCCAGTGGTTAAGACTCCATGCTCCCTGTGCAGGGAGCCTGGGCTCCATCCCTGGTAAGGGAACTAGATCCCACATACTGCAACTAAGAAAGAGCCTGCATACTGCAACTTAAGATCCCATGTTCTGTAACCAAGACCTGGCACAGCCAAATAAATAAATAATTTTTTTTTTAAAGAATAAGGAAAAAAGAGGAAAGATGCAATTCTGTCAGTTTAGAACTAGGGAAATAAAGAACTTCTGTCTGAGATAGACCTTGGAAGCACACGTTTATTTTCTATGAAATATGGTGAATTCCTAGATTTGATAAACACTTCTATATTCAAGGAGGAAAAAAGGATCCATATAACGCCAAAATCTTAATGTTTGTTGAATATCACACTTTTCACTCGAGAGAAACGAATCATTAAACACTTCTTTCTAAATTAGTGTAAATATTTGGGAGTTGATTATAAGGTAACTAAGTGTAACTTGCATTAAGGAGCATATCCTTTTGTAAAAAAAGTTGTTCTGAATGAACTCTTTTTCTCTACTAAATATGTTTTTCCAGTGATTTTCCTTATAAAACAACAGGTGTATTTACCTGAGGAAAATATCGATCCCAAATGATAATATAGTCATATCTGAGAATGCAGAAAATCTTTTTAAAAAGTCATCTTTAGAGATCTTTTGGATTATCTATGGAATAACTATTTAATAATAATCTAAAAATGCTTAAATTGTATCCTAGAACATATGCAAAGTAGTAAGGGTAATTTTTTGTTTCATTTAGCTGAAATGGTTCCATTAAGAAGAAAAATGTGAGCAAGCTGAACAGAAAATCCTAGCTCAAAAGCTTATTAGCTGTTCTCAAGCCCACTCCCCAGGACATTTTACAGCAGGAGAGTATGTACTTATTTTGCTCAGACCTGTTTCTGGGCACCCAGAGGAAGCACTTGGACGTGACTGGGTTGGTCTGGGACAGGAAAGGCAAGGTAAGAGTCACGTAGCTGAGGTGGTATCTCAGAACACTGCCGTGATAGAGAGAAGACACACGTTCAGCGCACCTGGAGAACCAGGGCACACTGAACGTCTCAACAACGTGTATACCACAGTGCCCGGCTTTCTATGTGATAGCAGAATCATAGATTATAAACTGGTGAAGAGGGACTTCCCTGGTGGTCCAGTGGCTTAGACTGTGCTCCCAGTGCAGGGACCAGGTTCCATCCTTGGTCAGGGAACTAGATCCTACGTGCCACAACTCAGGAGTCCACGTGCTGCAACTAAGACTCGGCACGGCCAATTACGTCAATAAATATTTTTAATAATTGGCTAATAATTACCTTGTTTGGCAATATGTGACACGCAAACATTGCACAATGTTGCCTTTTAGCCTACAGAATTTCTGAATAATGCTTCGCTTCTTTCCGAGCGGTAATGAGCTGAGACAATGAAAAGTGAGGGCTTAGATTTTCTTCAAGGTCCTGATGCTTCTGAGACTCTGGACCTATGTAGTGAGACTGCAGTTTCCTTCTGGGTTGCTGGTAAATTGCTCCGCACAGGCTCAGAGGGCCTTTAAAAATCATAAAAGTGGAAGTGAAAGTCACTCAGTCGTGTTCGATCGTTTGCGACCCAGTGAACTATACAGTCCATGGAATTCTCCAGGCTAGAATACTGGAGTGGGTAGGCTTTCCCTCCTGCAGGTGATCTTCCCAACCCAGGGATCAAACCCAAAAGAGTTAATATATTCCCTCCCAAGGCTTATATCACTCCCACCTCAGAACTTAAATGTTCTCAGAGGTTTTGCATTGCTTCCAGAAGTTCCTAAGGGCCTATCCTATCCATCAAGAATGCCTTGGCTTGCCCTTTTCAAGTTTTAGAAACAAAACACAATGACATTATGAAGGAAATGTCTCACTTTCATCTTTGAGTCTATTTTTCGCTTTTGCAGAAAAGTGCATTGGTTATGGAGGTGGACTGGGAGCCAGGTGGTGGAGTTTCTGCCTTCACCCTGGACTGCAGGGCTCCAAGAATTTCAGCCCCCAAGCCACCCCTCTGAATCTGCAGCAGGGCAGGAACACCCTTTCCCACCTATTTTCTAGGGCAGCAAAACACTGGTACAATAAGCAGTGAATCTCTTCACGGATCTACTTGCAAGTGAAGCAGACGCCAATCAGTTTTGCAATCTGCTATTTTAAAAAAAAAATCGGTTCTATTTTTAAAATATATATTTATTTATTTGGCAGTGGCACATGGGATGGAACCCAGGCCCTATGCATTGGGAGCATTGGAGTCTTAGCTACTGGACCACCAGGGAAATCCCTGTCATTCTTTATTGATATGATCTGGTGCCTGCTCTGTCCTTTTCTTCAGAACTCTCAAGTCTTCTTCTCCCATGGGTCTAAACTGAGTTTGGGGAGGAAACTGCTTTTCCTACAAGCTACTGCGTTTCCTACTAGCTGCTTTCCTAGAGCTACTAGTTATAATCCCGTGGGGGAGGATCTCTGTTTGAGAGGTAAATTGCCTGGGGTTGAATCCTAATTCTGGGACTCACTTTCTAGCTCTATGAAGGTAGTCAACTCCCTTAATCCTTCTGTGCCTCATTTTCCTTATCTGCAAAATGGGGATAATAATATATCCTGTCTCACAGGGTTGTTGAGGATTCAGTTCATTTAAGTAAAACTGCTTAGCACAGTGCCTGGCAAATTGTTGTTATTGACTGTGAGTGGACTTTTCAGATGGCGCTAATGATAAAGAATCTTCCTGCCAATGCAAGAGACAAAAGATGGGGGTTTGATTTCTGGGTTGGAAAGAACCCTTGGAAGAGGGAATGGCAACTCATTCCAGTATTCTTGCGCGGAAAATTCCACGGACGGAGGAGCCTGGCGGGCTACAGTTCGTGAGGTCGTAAAGAGTTGGACACTACTGAGCAACTGAACCACACACTGACTATGAGTTTCTCCCAGACTTAACTCAGTCTTGGTATTCAATAAATAATTATTAAATGCATACATTTAAACAGTTTTCCTTTTTCCCTGATGATCTTCGTTGATCAATCCCCTCCCTAATTTTCTATATTCTTCTCACCAAAGACTCTTCAGGGAAATCTCTAGCAAGTCTTTGTCCAAGTCTCAATAGGGCACATTACTGGCCTCTATCCATACAGGCAAAGAGGGAAAATCACTTAACAGACAGCATACACAGTCTGGCCATTATTAGAGACAAGAGTTATCTGCCTGTTTTCCTGGGGAGTTAGACCAATGCTCTATTTTCTAGTTTCTCCCCAGAGGAGTCTTTGTTTTTGACACCCTCCAGGGAGCAGCAAAAGTTGCTGTGCTTGATGTTCAAACGGTCTCTACAAGTAAAGGAAAAGCTGTTAGGCTGATGGTTTCAGTGCTGCTCCTGCAACAGAGCAAAAGATTTTTTCGCCCTTGCTTTATTTCTCATAAATTTCCTGTTGAGACCCTCCTCCTCTTCCTTTCCTTAGGGAAGATGGTAAAACTAGGACCCTTGGGCCCGGCACCAAAGTTAATGTACAGTTCCTGTTAGAGGCAGGTGAGTAGGCCGAAGTGGTAAAAGGCTGGCTGCACATCACCATTTATCTGGGACTGAATGAGCTCAACCAATGAAAGGGCTTAACCAGTGCCAGAAGCTGAGGACCACTTCATCCTTATCCTCATTTGCTAGTAAAGAAGCCAATTAGTGTTAATTGTGTTGGCAATTTGGAACAGCCACCGGAGGATTGATTCAAGGCAATTGTGGAATGACCTCCCTGTCCTGTCCTAGTCCCAGCGATTACTCACAGTCAGTTGAGGAATCAGAGCGCTAATAAATATCTTTCGGTCAGAGAGAGTAAATAGGTGCTCTGCTTCTCACACATTCACAGTGCACTGGGTGTCAGTTTTTAGTATTGTACATGTAGTGACCTGACAACACAGTTCTGCCATTCAGAGAGACATAGATATAGAGGAGTCAGGATTGGAAAGTGGGATACATTTCAACAGTGGCCTGTTCATAGCCTTCCCTCCTCCCCACTTGCCACTCCAGTATGTGTGCAAGCTCAGTTGTGTCTGACTTTTTGTGATCCTTTGGATATAGCCCACAAAGCTCCTCTGTCCACAGGATTTCCCAGGCAAGAATACTGAAATAGGTTGCCATTTCCTTCTCCAGGGGATCTGCCCTATCCAGGGATCGACCGCATCTCCCAAGTCTCCTGCATTGCAGGCAGATCCTTTATCCCTGAGCCACTGGGGAAGCCCTTGCCTGCCCAGAACATCTTGTTATTGATAGCCAAGTAGCCTACCTCTCTCCCCAGCCTTACCTGAAGCTCTTAAAGCCAGTCTACTTAATAGAGGCAGGAGAGAAAGGAGGGGGAAGCTGGTGAGGGCTCTGGGGGGTGCAGAAAAGCAGATAAAAGAGAAAAGGGATATGAGATTTATTGTTGGAATTTGATTTGATCACCTTTAATGTCCTTGGAGAGTTGCTGGTAGGGGTGGAATTTTTATTTTATTATTTACTTATTTATTTTGCCCAGCAGACTGATCGTCCTTAACCATGAGGTGACTCACTGGACAATGCGCACATTGCTTCACCAGGGTTTTACAAGTGACAGAAATAGGATGCAAGCACTTTGACAATCATCTAGCTACAGAATTGTTCAGCGACGGGGTGGGAGGAAGGAAAATGACGTCCCTGATCTGGCCCTCACCCACCCAATGACTGAAATGCGTGTTTGGGCTGGTTTCTCCACCCTTGAACACGCAAATCTTACTTTCCCTATTCTTCTACATTCGGTGACAATTAGATTGGTTGTACCAGGTTGTAAGAGGAAGGAATTTTACTGAAGAATTCCCTTGCCTCGCTACCGAGTTGGTTACAGTTGCTTCAGGAATGTAGTTGTTCCCGCCTTTGGGGCCTCAAGGGCTAAAGTGGGACAGTGCTAATATTTTTGATGATGAGGAAATATCTTGCTTTAAAGGAGGCTGGGTGACTGCCGAACTGGGACAGAGGTCACAGTAGGGGGTGACATTAGCAGTTCCTGGGAGGATCGACGGCGGGTTTTGGGTCAGGCACAAGCACCCCCGACTTGGGCAACGCTGCGATGGCTTGGAACTGGCTGGCACACTTGCGGTACCCACTGTCTCCTCCCCGGAGGGGGGCACCCGGGAGCCGGCGCGGGAGGAACGCGGCCCACGCGGGAAGGTCGAGCTAGCCGGTGAGGTCATGGTTGCCATGGCTCCGGGCAGTGACGCGCGTCGGCACGTGACGACAGGTTGCCATGGCTCCCGGCCCCGGCGGCGCGGGCGCTCCGCCTCCTGGAGTGACGTCCGCCGCCCCCCACCTCTTTTCCCGCCCCCCCCGCCCCCCTCCCCCCAGGCCGGCTCCCCGCGGCCCCGGAGGTTTCACTGCACAACAAGATGGCGGCGGCGGCGGCGAGCGGAGCTGGCGGGGCTGCCGGGGCCGGAGCGGGGGGAACCGGGCCGGCCGGCCGCCTGCTGCCTCCGCCCGCCCCGGGACCCCCGGCCGCCCCCGCTGCTGTCCCCCGGCGGCTGGCCCGCCGCGTCCCCCAGCCCCGGCCCCCCGCGGGCCGGTGCCTGCCCGCATCGGCTACTACGAGATCGACCGCACCATCGGCAAGGGCAACTTCGCGGTGGTCAAGCGGGCCACGCACCTCGTCACTAAGGCCAAGGTAGTGGCGCGGCGGGACCGGGCGGCGGCGGGGCTGCGCGGCCCGGGACCGTCCGAGTGTGGCGGGGGAAAGGGAGCAGCCCCGCGCCACCGAGGTGGAGGGGTCCGCTCCGCGAGCGGGGCTCGGGAGTGCGTTGGGGACCGGGGAAGCGGGTAGGGGGTTATCGGGCAAGAGTGAGGAGAGGGAGAGCAGGAGGCGGGGGGCCCCGGGGTCTCCGGGAGAGGGTAACTGCACAGCAGAGGAGGCGCAGAGCGGCCACTGAGCGCCGGGACCTGGGGAACTAGAGAGCCGGAGATGGGCAGGGGGCTCCCCGGGCTGTGCGGAGGGTCGTAGCAGGGGTAATGAGAAAGAAGACATTTGGAACTCTCCCAGAGCCAGGAGACAGTAAGCTAAGAAGCCTCTGAAACCAGAAATTAGGAAATCCTGCGGGAATGAGTGCAGGGGAATAGGAAATGTGGACCCGGAGGATGGGGAAAACAAGGGTGAAACTGACACAGGTGGGCTTTTGAGGGGAAGAAGGATGGCTGGGGTCTTGAGGGAGGGGGGGTACAAGGTACTGGGAGGTATGAGGGACCTAGTGCCTTATGACAGCGGCACCAGTCAGCATTTGGTCGCCCAAGACTGCTAGATGGTGGGAATGAGAGACTGAGGACAGACAAGATTATTGGAGGAGGCGATGAAAAAATGGGGGAAATAAGGAGGAAAAAAAATTATTTTGCTTTTCCACAGGAAAGGGGTCAGGGAACAGAGACTCAGGGCTACCCCTGCTTTGTGGTGGCCCTAGGTAATCACGGGTTAAACAATTTGGGAGAGCTGGATTGCTGGTTATATTTAGTTGTTGGAGGGTCCAGAACCATACGGTTTACAGAACGCAGGGTGGGCTGTCAGTGGTGAGGGGGCCCTGGAGACTGGGGAGGTGTGTGGAAGAATCTGGATACTCATTGGGCCCTTTGGTTCCCAAGGGATTTGTGGAGCAGTGGTGGTGAAATTGGCAAGGTCAGTTAGGAGGCCATATCTTACAGGTTTAAAATTTTACCTACAAAATTCGTTTTTGGAGGAAATAAGGTTAGTTCTTTTCTGTGGCCTTCTTCAGTGGAAGTCTTGGCATCGAAGACACCAGGAGGAACTGCTTGGTTTTGATAGGACTCCCAGAACCCATTTATACTTCAGATTTCTTTCTTTGCTCCATCTCTCACTTGAATGAACACTTTTCGGTGAAGTCATTCATTATATTTAAAACTGCAATTTGTGTTTCCCTCAGCTCGATGAAGAACCCTTACAGCTGCTGCTGCTTCCTCCCAAAGCCACATCAATTCCCCTCACCTCCTCAGCCCAGTCTTTGGTCCTTGTTTTCGCTTGTAAGGCAGTCTCTTGTTTTCAGAAGGCAGTGACTTATCTCTGCCTTCTCTCCCTCTCACTACCCGGAAGTTCCTTTTTCCCTCTTTTCTGTCAGACTCTAAAGGGCCCTTCTTACCAGCATTGTGGGGTGGGTGGGTGGCTGTGGAAAATTGATTGGTCAGTTTCACTTCCTCTTGGGGGGGCCACCTTCAGCACCCCCTTTTTTTTTTTCAGTTTTTATCAGAGGGCCTCAAGTCTGCAGGTCTGAGCTGAATGAGATACCAGAGTCCAAGGTTTTCCTGACACTACCCTCAGACCCTGACACGGAGTAGACTGAACCCGGGCTCTGGTGCATCCCTGCCCCTCCGAGTGTTTCCTATGGTGTTTACAGTTAGCCCAGACAAACTTATGTTTACAAACAGCTCTAATTGTTCCAGCCTTGTTCCTTGTTTTGGTATTTCCTTTTCCACACCCTCCCCCTCCCACCTAAGTAAGCACTTGGGCTTCTGTGATTATTTTGCTCTGACCTCTGGGGGATGGACTCTGTGAACTTAATTGGCTGCTTGGTTTATGGTATCTATGATTTAAAGAATTCTGTATCGCCCAGCCCTTGGATACACCAAAATAATGATTAAAAAATCTGGGACAGAGGGTTCAATGTTTTTGTAAATGTAATTGCAAACAGTTGATTCTTGGCTTTATACATAATGGAGACATTTCTATCTTCAGTAGTCAGCAAAGCCAGTGGCTAATTATGGCTGGTCTGCCCGCTTTCTAATTTTCCAGTGTGTGTGTGTCTAAGTTTTTCTCTAAGTTGTTGGTATCCTTTAGGACTGCAGCATTTTAAACATCAGCTTGTTTATAAACGGGTGTCACTGTTTATGTTGGTTATTATCTTTGATCATTTGTGGTCGGCAGTTATGCAATTCCTATGTATGAAAATATTCAAAATCTTGAATGAGGCTGAAATGGCTTGGACAATGAGTTGCATGTGTGACGGGACCACACCAGCACTCATTTGTGTTTCTGTAGCAGTGTGCAGTTTCCTAGTTACAGGCACCCTCTCTTTCGCTGCTTAAATTACTCTGCTGACACGCGTGAAGCTTAATTCACAAGGAGTTGTCATGTGCTCTGGGTAAATGATGAACATATTTTGGCCTGCTTCTTGCTTATCTGAATCCACTTTGGAAAGGTTTCTCAGATGCTTGCAGCTCAGATGTGTCTAACAACTGTTGACATACGGTGTGATGGCCTATTAAGGCCAGGGTTGGGTTATATAATGGCGAGGAAGGTGCCTGGGTATTGGCAGTTGCAGAAGCTGCTGTTAAGTTACTCAGGTAGAGAGGTTTTTCTCCTGTGCACTGCAGCGTTTATCTTACTTCTGCAGTCAGGTAACTTGGAACCAAAGAGAGTCACCTATTTTTTTCCCTCTTCTGTTTTCAGAATGTATCTTTTTGTTCATTTGTTTGTTTTGTCTTTTAGAGGTATGTGATTTTTTTTTAAATCTTTCTGCTCCCTGTCAGCCACTGAATGGTCTGGGTTTTTCCAATAACCATATATAACCATCAGACTCAGGTAATTCAGATGATATTTGTGTTGGTTGAAAGAGGTTAGGTGGTAGGTGTTTTCTGAACATTAGATAAATATTTATGGTCATCTTTTCTTACCCACACTACCTATTCCACAGACTAAGAGGTTAAAGTAAACTTTATTTTTTGACCAAGCTACCGTGCTCCGTCCAGCAATAAGTGGTACAGTTGGCCCTTTCCCAAATTCTGTTAACTCTCCAACCTCCTAGATCAGGATCCTGGGATGAATAAAACAAGCAGAGAACGGGAAATACTTTCCTGTTCGGTTGTTGGTGACTTTTGCAGCACGGCATTCATGAGCTCAGGCTTAGTATTGGCAGCACCGCAGTGCTCCCAGCGCCACTGCAGAGCAGTCACCGGGAGAGAATGTGCATCTGTGACATACTTTGGTCAGCAGCTCACCCGGGCTGTCTTTGTCCCACCTTCTTTGAGTTCCCTTTTGAGGAGGAGCCTCGGTTTGAGATTCTCTGGTCCTCTTCTTTTGGTAGGACACTATGAAATATTTAGAAGATTAAAAAAAAAAAGATTTTCTACTGTCAGTTGTTTATAGTGGGTTGCCTGTGCGTAATTATACCTTCACTGGCTGGATGAATGGGAACAAAGAGTAGGTATATTTTGTATGCATTAAAAAGAAAGTATCCGTGACTATAAACGCCATCGGTCAGATATTTTAAAACTGTATTTTAATAACTACATCACTGGCGTGTTTATTGGTCTGTGGGAAGAACCTGAGCTTTGGATGGGACTGGCTGGGTTTGGATCTTGTGCTACTTAATGGGCTTCCCTGGTGGCTGAGAGGTTAAAGCGTCTGCCTGTAAGATGGGAGACCCGGGTTCAATCCCTGGGTCGGGAAGATCCCCTGGAGAAAGAAATGGCAACCCACTCCAGTATTCTTGCCTGGAGAATCCCATGGACGGAGGAGCCTGGTAGGTTACAGTAATTTAACCTGTCTGTGTTTGGATTTCTTCATGTATAAAATGAGATGACAATAGTATCAATACTTTGCTCACAAATTAGGGTGTTATGAAGATTAAATAAAATAATATATGTGGAACTTTGAGAAACAAATGAGCCTGGCACCTAGTAGGCATATGGTAAATGTTATCACCATCTTCATCATCATCATCAGATACTGTTGGAACAGAGATGAGTAACATAATTCCCTTTGTTTGCTTTTCACCCCCTTTGGAACAGTTCATGATTGCACGTGCTATTTGTTTTGTGTAGGTAGATGTTATCCTGATGATGTGATTTCAGGGTAAAAAAATAGTTTGCTATTATTTCAGGTGCCTCTTTGAGAGAGTAGATTTAATTCCTGTGGACTTTGGGCTAATTTCATGAAATTGACATTTAAAAACATAATTTCCCATTAAATTTTCAAACACTTATGAGACTTGTCTAATGAAAACTGTGACTAATACTAGCTTTTATTTGGTTTGCCTTGAATACTCAAGGTGTTTGTATAGTTACACTTTGTCACATTGGTGACAGAGCCGAGTTGGCAGTGTTTTCTCCAGAGAACTCCTTAAATTTCATGGAGACTGTGAAGAAATATTCCTACAAGCCTAAGGACACATTTGCACTTGGGTGCAGAGTGTGCTGCTTAGAAGGCCAAGGTCAGGATTCTTAACTTTAGATATTACGCAGAGAAAACATTTTGCCCCATGACCCCATTCCAAATACTGATCAGTCAGGACACATTTGTGTGCCTTGCGGTTTAGCGCACTCATTTCCATGAGAAGAAAAACTCAGAGCAGGCTAATAGTATTGTTTTTACTCTAAGGATGATGCTTGTGCTCTTTAGAAGGCTGAAAACAAGATTCATGAGTAAATAGAAAAGAGAATTATGTCAAAAAGAGATTGAAATTGAAGATGAATATTAGTTACGTTGGAGGAGAATAGTTCCATCTCTGGATAATCTAGAAATGACTGTTAAAAGATGACTGACTTCATTTTGATAGAGATTTGCTGAAACTTTGTGAAGAGCTAAGAATGATTTGGACTAGTTTCTCCAGAGTCAGAATACCAGCATTCCACTTTCAGCATCAAAGCTGTTTAACATTTTGACTTTGGTGCCAGCTCCCTAGAAAGTCAGAGATCTGGCTCAAGCCAGAGGTGCCCAGACTAGTTATTTCTGTGCCAGAAGTGCTGTTCTCATTTTCCAGGCATCAGTCTGGCTAATGTTTTCTAGTTCGTGGCATAAAAGAGAACAAAATGGATGCTCTGGAAAGAAAAGATATGCGTTCTACCAGTGTCTCTGTAAGTCTAAAAACACCTAAAACCTCTCTGCATAGTAATGGAACTTTTCTGTTATCCATTCATTCATTCAGCAGGTATTTACTGAATGCAAATTTTGTGCCAGGTTCTACTCTGGCTCTTGAATACCCCATGAATGAGAGAGAAAAAAGCTGTTGCCTTCTTGGAACTTATTTTCTTATGGGAGGAGACAGATGAGTAGCATGTAAACAAATAACTTTATATAGTGACAAATACTATGGAAAAAATAAATGGGCTAGAGAGTGTCTGGGGCAGGGTGCTGCTTCAGATCGAGTGTCAGGGAAGGCCTCTCCAGGGTGGTGATATTTGAGCTGATCACCTGAATAATGAGAAAGAGCCAGCTTGGGAAGATTAGGAAGAAGGAATGGCACGTGCAGTGGCCTTTGGGTAGAAATGAACTTGGTTTGTCTAAAGATTAGACCCAAGGTCAGGATGCCTAAGAGCTTAGTCAGTGACAGAAGGGATGGTGAGGAATTGAGATAGGAAGGTTAGGTAGGGGCCAGATTTTACAGGTCTTACAGGCCATTTTATGGAATTGGGTATGAAATAAGGGATTGACCTCAGGGGATATCAAGGCAGAGCACTGACATTATCTAACTTATGTCTTAAAAACCTCATTTTGGATATTTTATGGCTTAGGGTAAAACAGCTTCTCCTGATTCATTTCTTCAGATATGGGAGGTGTTAAATTTTAACAACTTCTGTTCTTTCACACTATAAGAGAATGGCATACATTTTACATACAAAGTAAACATGATCAGCTAACAAACAGTTGTTGATTTGGGGAGCACTGAAAAGATCTTAGAGATGTTCTATTCCAACTCTTTTTTTCAGAGTCTGGAAAGATGGACTTAACAGAATTTAGAATCTCAGACTTTGCTCAGCCAGTAAAGAATCCACTTGCCATGCAGGAGACACAGGAGATGTGGGTTCAGTCCCTGGTCAGGGAGCTAGGATCTCGCATACCTCACAACCAGTAAACACAGAAGCAGTATTGTAACAAATTCAGTAAAGACTTAAAAAATGCTGAAGAAGTAAAAAGAGAGTAAAGAAGCACAGAAAAAGCAATGACCATAAACACAGTTTGCCTTATATAGTTTTCTTTTGCCACTATATCTAGCTCACACCCAGGGAATATGAGTAATTATACTTTTGCTGTGTTGGGTTGGTCTGCTCTGTCTTTGGAGGTACCTTTCTTAGATGGGCTCTCTATTTACCAGATCACTACCAGTTTCCAGGGGATGGTGCCATCTTATAACTCATGAAGAGAACTAATCACCAAGATACATACATTGATGATACAGGTGAGGGCCAAGAGGACCATTTATGTAGAGCTGCCCTTACATGATTCTAATTTCTGATCCGAGAGCGCTGGCCTGTTCCACAGGTGAATGATCTCGCCCATCAGGTGAGTCCCTGCCTTCTCCTTTCTCACCGTGAGCAGACTGGTCCCTTCTGGCATAATAGTATAGTCATACTGTCTGTGGATGACTGATAACATCCAGAGGATGAAAATTAGATACACTCTCATGGACTTTTGTTCCAAGGTAATAAATACTTGTTAAATAAATGGCTGTGGCAGTGTCTTTGAGAAGCCCTCAGTGGTTTTGGATGTATTAGCTTGAAAGAGTTTCTTTTGGATCTGTTTAGAGTTAAAAATTCCATCAGCTGAGGGCAAAACTGTTGGATGAACCGTGGCATAGTTGTGTTAGGAACATATTTCTGTTTAGGAGGTGTGTGATCCACGGTAGACCAGGAGTCTTTAGCCACACTGGTAAGTATTTCATCTCAGAATTTATTGTCTCAGAGACTTGGGAATCAGATTGCAAATACTCAGCCTCATTTCCCAGAAACTGAAAAGGAAGGAGACTCAAACCCATTGCCTGTTTAAGCTCCACTGTGTAGGCTGGGCTCACTCAGTTGGATACTTTTGGCCAGTTATCTTAAACTATATTTAGGTTTTGGTTTGGAATTTCTGAGAAATCCTCAAATTTCTGCCTAGTTTCAGCTAGTTTCAGTATGTACTTACCAGTAGTATGCTTTACTTCTCTTTGCTCCCTCCAGAAAACTTGAATGCAGAATTTTAGGCTACCTTAGCCCATTTCTTGAGACTGAATTTTTGGAGAAGATTTTCATTTAATTCATTCCATCCAGGCAGCCAATAAACTTTTGAAAAATGGTTTATCAAAAACTAGGAATGAATGATATATAGCACAAAATTCAAAAAGTGCAGACTTGTATGTAGCGAAGTTGTCTTCCTGCCACCCCTGTGCCTCATGCACACAGTTTTGTTAGTTTTGTGTCTAGTATTTATTAAGGGCTTGTGTCGATCAGTCCAAATGCTAGGTGCTGTTTGTGTTCTGGTAGTGTTGCCACATGCTTGAAATTTCTAAAAATCATTTTTCTTAAAAATTAAAAGAAGAAAATACCTAACTTTTAGGGCTTGTTAGGAGGCACACACACTGTGATAACTGAATGTCACCTCCATGAGGGCAGGCATTTTAAGTTGGTGTTTGCTGCTGTATGTCCAGTGCCTACTATGATGCTGGTAAATATTCATTTAGGGAATAAATGTAAGGATGAAAAAAAAAAGAGTTGACTTAATTTTTTAATACTCTTAATGCATCTTAGAGTTTTATTACTGAAATTTTCTATCTCCAGTTAAGATGTTAAAGGAAAGTAATTTTCTACTTTTTTCTCACAAATCTCTAGGTAAAGAGCTTTTACCGCCTGGGCAAGTTATTTTTGGCATATTTCAAACTTTCATTATTAATAAGTTCAGTATAATTTCACTAAATCCTGCAATTTAAATTAAAGTCCCTTATTTTGAGGGGAAAGTTCTTTCATTCCCAGGCTCCCTGTGGGTTGCCGCCTTGAGAAGGTCCCATGGGTGCAGTCAGTGCAGTCAGCCAGCGCCCTGTTTTTCCTCTTCTGCCTTGAGCTTTTTTGCAGACTCACCTGTCTGTCTTCTACTGCTGGCATTTTCTGAAGTAACTTCATACTGTTTGCTGGGGTTCCCACTTGTTCTTTATACTAAGTTATCTGATTAAAGCAACTAGTATTTTTCTGTCCTTGGTCCTTAATTTCAGGGAGTCACTTTTATTGGGCCTTACCTTTAATGAATTAAGTAGTATTTAAAAAAAAATTTATTTATTTTGAATTGAAGGATAATTGCTTCCCTATATTGTGTTGGCCTCTGCCATATATCACCATCGGGCTTCCCTGATAGCTCAGTTGGTAAAGAATCCACCTGCAATGCAGGAGACTCTGGTTTGTTTCCTGGGTTGGGAGGATCCACTGGAGAAGGGATCAGCTACCCACTCTAGTATTCTTGGGCTCCCCCTTGTGGCCCAGCTGGTAAAGAAATCCGCCTATAATGTGGGAAACTTGAGTTTGCTCCCTGGTTTGGGAAGATCCCCTGGAGAAGGGAAAAGCTACCCATTCTAGTATTCTGGCCTAGAGAATTCCATGGACTATATAAGTCCATGGGGTCGCAAAGAGTTGGACACGACTGAGCAACTTCAAAATACATCAACATGAGTCAGCCATTGGTATATATATGTCCCCTCCCTTTTGAACCTCCCTCCCACCTCCCATCCCTTCCCATCCCTGTGGGTTGTCACAGGGCCCTGGTTTGAGTTCCCTGAGTCATACGGCAAATTCCCATTGGTTATCTGTTTTACATATGGGAGTGTATACGCTGCTTTGTCCTACCCTCTCCTTCCTCCCAGCTGCCCGTGTCCATAAGACTTTTCTCTTATGTCTGCCTCTCTATGGCTGCCCTGCAAATAGGTTCATCCATACAGTCTTCCTAGATTCCATATATATGCATTAATATATGATATTTGTAATATTTTTTGTGTTACCTGTAGGCAAAAAGTAGCAACTACTGATACTAGAAGACAAGAGGATAAGTGTTATTCTTCTCGGAGTGGGCAGAGTGTTCGGTTAAAGGAGTAATTGAATGCTTGCAGCTCAGACCTGATAGAGGTGGACTATAAGAAAGGTCTGGAGTGTAAACTGTCTTATTTCAACCCAATTGCTTATTATTACGGGCTCTCTTCTACCACCTTGCTCTATTTTTTTCAGTTATAATTGGGGAAACTCATAAAGAAGCAGAAGGAAAAAGATCACCCATCATCCTGTCACCCACAGGCGACAGCTATTAATGTCTTGCAGTATATACTTAGGGTCATACTGATACTCCATGTTATTCCTCCCCTTTCGATATAAGTATTTTCTCATCATTCGAAACTATTTGTAAACATCAATTTTAATGGACGTGTACTTTGCCGTTGTTTCGTTGTTGTTGTTCAGTCTCTTGGTTGTGTCCAACTCTTTTCGACCTCATGGACTGCAGCACACCAGGCTTCCCTGTCCTTCACTGTCTCCCCGAATTTGCTCAAACTCATGTCCATTGAGTTGATGATGTCATCCAACCATCGCATCCTCTGTCTCTCCTTTCTCCTCCTGCTCTCAATCTTTCCCAGCATCAGGGTCTTTTCCAGTGAGTTGGCGCTTTGCATCAAGTGGCCAAAGTATTGGAGCTTCTTCAGCTTCAGCATCAGTCCTTCCAGTGAGTCTTCTCTAGTACCACAGTTTGAAAGTATCAGTTCTTCAGTGCTCAGCCTTCTTTGTGGTCCAGTTCCCACATCCGTACATGACTACTGGAAAAACCACAGCTTTGACTAGAAGGACCTTTGTATACAGACCTTTGCCATTGTATGATCGCTGTTATTTTTGACCTTTTTCATATTTTAAGGTTCTTCCCAGTTTTTCACTGTTAGAAATTTGCTGTGGTGACCATTTCTGTGTATGAATCTTTGATGCATTTCTGATTTTTGCTCAAGATAGATTGTTGGATGTGAAATTATTGGTGAGAGAATACACATGCTTTTAAGACACCTGATACATATATTGGCACATTGCTTTCCAGAAAGGCTGTGCCAGGGTTAGCCCACCAGAGTTTTTTTTTCTTTATTGTCTCCTCTTCTGCGTTTGTTTTCTTGGAAGGCAGGGCTGTTACTCCCTGCTGCACCTGTACACCTTGGGCGATAGATGTGGAACCCATTAAAAAAAGGGCTGGAGCTACTGCCTGGTCATTGTTCTGAACCAAACCTGGCTGAGAAAGGAAAAAAGTGTGACTCTACTCTTTTAAGTTGTTTTTTATGAATCATCATTCTCTCCTGATCTTTCACAAGGAGGTATGAACTTAAATTGGAGGAGCTGTTGAAGGCAAGAAGAAAGGTTGATGAGAAAGAGATTCTGATTACCTGAATCTTTGATTTTTAAATAACTTTTTTGGTAGACCTGAGGGAGAATTTCTGAGATTGATGAAAATTGTAAATTACTCCTCTCTTTTTTTTTTTAATGGTAAAAAGGTGATAAAGGAAATTATAAAGGAAATAATTATGTGAATAAATGTGGTGATGCACCCGTCTTATTTTGTCTGGATTTGTTGTACTTACTGTACGTTATGTATTATTTAAGAGGTTTTCAATGGTAATTGGGCCATATGGACTATTGTTCTTACAGTGTTTGGGTGTACCCACTGCTGTATTTTGGGCATCTGACGATATGCCCTTTTATTTCCAATAGAAGGCCTTTAATACAGTAAGTTTGGGTTATGATTTTCTTAATTAGGGAAAGAAATGAATGAAGCAGGGAAGTCAGAAATAATGATACATATATACTTTTAATATTTTATTTTAATTAAAAATATAAATATGCATTAATCCATTACTCTTTTTAAAAAGTGTTCATTATGGAAAATTTCAAATGTAAGCAAAAGTAAAAGAATCATATGATGAACCCCTCATTAACCTACCACCCACTAAAAGCAGTTAATCACCTCACGGTCAGTCTTTCGTACATATCACTTCCATCCTCTCTTTTCTCCCTAGTTTATTTTGAAGCAATTCCCAGAATCTTATTTCATCTGTAAATGTTTTGGCATGTATATCTAAATAGAAGAGGATTCTTTTTCAAAAAACATAACCCCAGTACTGTTATCCTACCTAAAACAATTATCAATAATTCCCTGATGTCATTAAGTATCAACTTAGTGTTAAAATTTCTCTGATTGTCATATATACACAGTATATATACACACACATTTAGTTTTTTTCTTTTTTAACCACTTGTTTATTTGAATCAGGGTCTAAAGAAAGTCCATACTTTATAATTGGTTGATATCCCTTAAGTTTTATGTTTTTAAAAAGAATTATTTGTTTTACTTTATAGATTTCCCCTCTTTTTTTTTTTTTTTTTTGCAGTTTGTCTAAGAAACGTGTTTGCTAATCTTTTGCTGTGGGCCTTTTCTCTCTATATTGATATCTTGATTAGAGTTCTGCCATCTTATTTGTGTTAAACGTACCCATAGTTCATCATTTATGATTTCCAGTTTTGTTTTGCTTTTTAAAAGCAGAGTAGGAATTTAAAGGCATTTTGTGAAGCATTTTGAACATAGACTCTTTCTTGAGTTTTTGATTCTCTCTTCCTCTTGTCCCCATCTTTTACGCTTGTTGCATTAAAAAAAAACAAGGTAATGCTCAAAATCCTTCAAGCTAGGCTTTGACAGTATGTGAACTGAGAACTTCCGGATGTACAAGCTGGATTTAGAAAGGGCAGAGGAACCAGAGATCAAATTGCCAAGATCTGTTGGCTCGTAGAAAAGGCAAGAGAGTTCCAGAAAAACATCTGCTTCTGCTTCATTGACTACGCTAAAGCCTATGACTGTGGATCACACAAACTGGAAACTTCTTAAAGAGATGGGAATACCAGAGCACCTTACCTGCCTTTTGATAAACCAGTATGCAGATCAAGAAGCAACAGCCAGACATGGAACAAGGGACTGGTTCAAAATTGGGAAAGGAGCACATCAAGGCTGTGTATCTTCTATTGAACTTTTATGTGGAGAACATAGTGCGAATTGCCAGGCTGGATGAATCACAAGCTGGAATCAAGATTGCCAGGAGAAATGTCAACAACTTCAGATATGCAGATGACACCACTCTAATGACAGAAAGTGAAAAGGAACTAAAGAGCCTCTTGATGAATGTGAAAGAGGAGAATGAAAAAGCTGGCTTAAAACTCAACATTCAAAAAACAGATCATGGCATCCGGTCCTATCACTTCATGACTAAGAAATGGGGAAACAATGGAAAAAGTGACAGACTTTATTTTTTAGGCTCCAAAATCTCTGCAGATGGTGACTGCAGCCATGAAATTAAAAGATGCTTGCTCCTTGGAAAAAAAGCTATGACAAACCTAGACAGTGTATTAAAAAGCAGAGACGTCACCTTACTGATAAGGGACCAGGTAGTCAAAGCTATGGTTTTTCCAGTAGTCATGTACAGATGTGAGAGTTGAACCATAAATAAGGCTGAGTGTTGAAGAATTGATGCTTTTGAACTGTGGTGCTGGAGAAGACTCTTGAGAGTCCCTTCGGCAGCAAGGAGATCAAACCAGTCAATCCTAAAGGGATTTAACCCTGAATATTCATTGAAAGGACTGATGCTGAAGCTCTAATACTTTGGCCACCTGATATAAAGAGCTGATTTATTCAAAAAGACCGTGATGCTGGGGAAGATTGAGAACAGAAGGAAGTGACAGAGGATGAGATGGTTGGATGGTATCATCGACTTAATGGAGTTTGAACAAATTCCTGGAGACAGTGAAGGACAGGGAAGCCTGGCGTGTTGCAGTCCATGGAGTTGCAAAGAG
This sequence comes from Nanger dama, assembly GCA_917880005.1. Taxonomy (NCBI): domain Eukaryota; kingdom Metazoa; phylum Chordata; class Mammalia; order Artiodactyla; family Bovidae; genus Nanger; species Nanger dama. The sequence goes on along the minus strand of CAKJTW010000014.1, from coordinate 28,008,101 downwards.
TTGGACATGACTTAGCAACTGAACATCCATGCATCCACATGTAATGTGACTTTACCAAGTCATTTTAAACATTCAGCCTAATTTTCAAAAAAGCATGTCTTTCTTTTCTCCTGGGTTTCTCATCAGTTTATATAGCTAATTAAATTGCATAGCTGTAATAACAAGAGCAACTGGTATAAATAGATTTGGGAAAAAAACAATTAATTCTTGGTAAACATGCAACTTAATGGATGGGAGCAGGAAAAATATCCAGGATTAGAATGAGTGGCTATTAACTTGAGGCTGGTTTGCATTGCTGGGGCTTGTTATTTTACAGAGGGAAGGGGAAGCATCAGTTATTTTTTCAGGTTGACTGAGAGATGGTGGTGGGTTAAGAGAGCTTCTATACAAATTTTATAATTATAAATGAGCCAAATTGTTAGAAATCTGAGGACAAGATATTTTATAGAATCTTTTATTTATAGTGTATTCTGCAGCATGGTATTTTTGTCCACTTGTGTTAAGAGTTTGCATAAACTGGACTGAATTTGACCATGGGCCAGCGATGTTAAGAATTTGGTGAGGAAACAGCCAAAACTTTGTCGTTTGAAAGGTTTGTATCTGTTCGCTGCCAGTGTAGTGTTCCATGGAACAAGCTGACATTTTCATGTAGTCAGTTGTTTTCTGTTCCTGGCGAGAGAAATCTTGGTTCATGTACCACGGGAACAAGATTGTTATTGTGGAAGGCAGGCTTAGAGCTGTTTCTTGTTAGGATTAGTTGGGCACCTGTAGGATTTCTCCTTTCTTTCTGCTTCCTGCCTCCTGTTGTCCTTTTCCTTCTGTCAGAATGTTCTAATGTTGCATAAGCAATGTTCTGACAATAGATGATTTTTTTTTTGGTAGCTCATTTTTCTTTTTTAAACTCTTGAAATAATGTTTTTAGTGATGGTATGTTCTTGGCTTACTTTCCATTTCTACATCAACAGTGATATTGTTATTCTTGTCAAACGGGGCAGTTGTATTCCAGCAATGATCTTTGTGTCCATGTCAGCTGCAGAGAGACCCTGTTCATTATACCTAAATATCTTATATGTGAATAGTAATTCGGGAGGTTATTCAATTTTCAGATGGTACTTTCGGATCTCTGTATAGGATTTTACAGCCCTCTGCCTGCCACCCCCTCCCCACCAAATTAAACTTGTTTGAAGCATTGTTACTGACTAACCTCTTTGACATATGCAGAAGAGTGGCCGGTGATTTCAGCCTCTCATGCCTCTTCTGATCTCATTTTCCTTCTTCCTTTTCAGCCAGCAGCTGCATCCCGTGCCCTGCTCTAATTGAGCTCCTAGTAAAAGGGGCACTGTTATACTGAGTCACAACCTCTTCTATCAGTGATTGTTAGATTTTTCTAGGCCAAGAACCCATTTTGGAGTCACATTAAAATTTGAAAACAACATTTCAGTTTTGTTACCTAAACTTCTCTTCCTTTCCTTATGCTAGTAGCAGCATTTTCTGCTTTTGCAGCTCTTTTGGGGGAATCTTTTGGCCAATCAGTTCCAGTAAGGAAACTGTCCATTGCTGTGGGAGTCAGCCCATGTGTTTCCAGTTTCAGTTTTTACTAGCCTGGCAGTTTCCTTTGGGCACATCCCTTAACCTCATGGGGCTTCCACTTTCTTTTTAATGTATATGTTTTCTATGGCTTTCAGTTCAGTTCAGTCGCTCAGTCGTGTCCGACTCGCTGCGACCCCATGAATCGGAGCACGCCGGGCTTCTCTGTCCATCACCAACTCCCGGAGTTCACTCAGACTCGTGTCCATCAAGTCAGTGATGCCATCCAGCCATCTCATCCTCGGTTGTCCTCTTCTCCTCCTGCCCCCAATCCCTCCCGGCATCAAAGTCTTTTCCAGTGAGTCAGCTCTTCGCATGAGGTGGCCAAAGTACTGGAGTTTCAGCTTCAGCATCATTCCTTCCAAAGAAATCCCAGGGTTGATCTCCTTCAGAATGGACTGGTTGGATCTCCTTGCAGTCCAAGGGACTCTCAAGAGTCTTCTCCAGCACCACAGTTCAAAAGCATCAATTCTTTGGTGCTCAGCCTTCTTCACAGTCCAACTCTCACATCCATACATGACTACTGGAAAAACCATAGCCTTAACTAGATGGACCTTAGCAAAGTAATGTCTCTGCTTTTGAATATACTATCTAGGTTGGTCATAACTTTTCTTCCAAGGAGTAAGCGTCTTTTAATTTCATGGCTGCAATCACCATCTGCAGTGATTTTGGAGCCCCTCAAAATAAAGTCTGACGCTGTTTCCACTGTTTCCCCACCTATTTCCCATGAAGTGATGGGACCGGATGCCATGATCTTCATTTTTCTGAATGTTGAGTTTTAAACCAACTTTTTCACTCTCCTCTTTTACTTTCATCAAGAGGCTTTTTAGTTTCCTCTTCACTTTCTGCCATAAGGGTGGTATCATCTGCATATCTGAGGTTATTGATATTTCTCCTGGCAATCTTGATTCCAGATTGTATTTCTTCCAGCCCAGAGTTTCTCATGATGTACTCTGCATAGAAGTTAAATAAGCAGAGTGACAATATACAGCCTTGACGTACTCCTTTTCCTATTTGGAACCAGTCTGTTGTTCCATGTCCAGTTCTAACTGTTGCTTCCTGGCCTGCATACAGATTTCTCAAGAGGCAGGTCAGGTGGTCTGGTATTCCCATCTCTTGAAGAATTTTCCACAGTTTGTTGTGATCCACACAGTCAAAGGCTTTGGCATAGTCAATAAAGCAGAAATAGATGTTTTTCTGGAACTCTCTTGCTTTTTCCATGATCCAGCGGATGTTGGCAATTTGATCTCTGGTTCCTCTGCCTTTTTCTAAAACCAGCTTGAACATCTGGAAGTTCACGGTTCACGCATTGCTGAAGCCTGGCTTGAAGAATTTTGAGCATTACTTTACTAGTGTGTGAGATGAGTGCAATTGTGCTGTAGTTTGAGCATTCTTTGTCGTTGCCTTTCTTTGGGATTGGAATGAAAACTGACCTTTTCCAGTCCTGTGGCCACTGCTAAGTTTTCCAAATTTGCTGGCATATTGAGTGCAGCACCTTCACAGAATCATCTTTCAGGATTTGAAATAGCTCCACTGGAATTCCATCAGCTCCATTAGCTTTGTTTGTAGTGATGCTTTCTAAGGCCCACTTGACTTCACATTCCAGGATGTCTGGCTCTAGATGAGTGATCACACCATCGTGATTATCCAGGTCATGAAGATCTTTTTGTACAGTTCCTCTGTGTATTCTTGCCACCTCTTCTTAATATCTTCTGCTTCTGTTAGGTCCATACCATTTCTGTCCTTTATCAAGCCCATTTTTGCATGAAATGTTCCCTTGACAGAATGTGGTCCACTGGAGAAGGGAATGGTGAGCCACTTCAGTATTCTATGGCTTTATTGAGATATAATTCACATACTGTACAGTTCACCCAGTTCACTGCTTTTAGCCTATTCACAAAGTTGTATAACCATCATCACAAGCCATTTTAGATCATTTTCACTCCCCTTAGAAGAAGCCATCCATTAGTAGTCACTGTTCATGTCTCCAACCTCTCTCCCGGGCCCTAATCAGTTTCTATAGATTTGCCCATTCTGGACATGTCATATAAATAGAATCTTATCACATACGGCCTTTTGTGTCTGGCTGCTTTCATATAACATGTCTTCAGGTTTCATCTATGTTGTAGCATATGTCAGACTTTCCTTCCTTTTTATGGCTGAATGATATTCCATTGTATGAATATATTGCATTGTGTACATTCATGAATTGATGACATTTGTATTTTTCCACTTTTTGACTAATATGAACAGCGCTGTTATGAATATTCCTGTACAAATTTTTGTGTGGACATATGTTTTCATTTCTCGTGGACATATACTTTGGGGATATATGCCCAAGAAGTGGAATTTCTGTGTCATAAACATTCCATGTTTATCATTTTGAGGAATTGCCAAACTGTTTTCTAAAATGGGTGTACCATTTTGCATTCCCAGTAGGAGTGTATGAAGCTTCCAGTTTTTCCACATGCATACTGAAACTTGTTATTTTCTTTCTTTCTGATCTAATCATCCACTGTGAAGTGGTTGCTTCTTGTGGTTTTTGATTTGCATTTCTCTTATGACTCCTAGTGTTGCTCATCTTTTCATGTGCTGAGTGACCATTTGTAGATCTTTGAAGGGTCTGTTTAGATTCCTTGCCCATCTTTTAGTTGGGTTATTTGTCTTTTTATTGTTGAGTTGTAAGACGTCTATATATTCTGGATACAAGTCCTTTATCAGATATATGACATGCAGATGTCCTTTCCCATCTCGTAGGTTGTCTTTTCACTTTCGTGATGGTTTTGTTTGCAGCACAAAAGTTTAAAATTTTGATGTTTTTGTTTCTTTATTTGTAAAGCTATTCTAAGTCTGCAGTTATGTGTTCTCTTATGAATGTGTTTGTGTTCATTCTGAACCATTTTCTCACTTTTGTATGCTACTCTCTTTTCTTTTTTGGCTTCAGGGTGTGTGGGATCTTAGTTCCCTGACCAGGGATAGCCATGCCCCCTGCAGTGGACGCACAGAGTCTTACCCACTGGGCCACCAGGGAAGTCCCAGCTTCAGAGTCTCTTAAAAAAGTATCTTTGTATCTCTCTGATATATGTGTCTTATGAAATAGTCAGACTCTACTCAAAATGTATAATGTCCAAAGTGAACATTCCTTCTCTCTAGAGAGAACATTGTTTACATTTTATAACCAGATTTTTTCTATTCATATATTATAATTTTATGTTTTTCACTGAAAAGGGAATCATGCCACATACTCTGCTGCTTATTTTTAATTTTTACTCAGTGTTACAGTTTTATTGAGATTTAATGGACATGCATTCTGTGTAAATTTAAGGTGAACAGCATAATTGATTTACGTACTTAATGAAATGATTACCACAATGAGTTTAGTGAACAATCATCATCTCATATAGATTTAAAAAGTTAAAGAAAATAAAGTTAAAGAAATGGAACATTTTTTTTCCTTGTGAAATCCTTTCTCTTAGGATATTGTTGTTCAGTCGTAAATTGTGTCCAGCACTTTGTAACCCCATGAACTGCAGCATGCTAGGCTTCCTTGTCTTTCACTGTCTCCCAGAGTTTGCTCAAACTCATGTCCATTGAGTCAGTGATGCCATCCGACCATCTCATTGTCTGCTGCCCCCTTCTCTTCCCACTCTCAAATTTCCCCAGCATCAGGGTCTTTTCCAGTGAGTAAGGTTTTCACATCAGGTGGCCAAAGTATTAGAGCTTCAGCTTCGGCACCAGTCCTTCCAGTGAATATTCAGGGTTGATTTCTTTTAGGATTGACTGGTTTGATCTCCTTGCTGTCCAAGGGGCTCTCAAAAGTGTTCTCCAGCACCACAGTTCAAAAGCATCAGTTCTTCAGTGCTCAACCTTCTTGATAGTTCCACTGTCAAATCCATATATGACTACTGGAGAAACTGTAGCTTTGACTATACGGACCTTTGTTGGCAAAGTGATTTCTCTGCTATTTTTCTCATAGCTATCCTTCCAAATATCCATTGGATCATAGAAAAAGAAAGAGAGTTCCAGAAAAACATCTATTTCTGCTTTATTGATTACACCAAAGCCTTTGTAGATCACAACAAACTGTGGAAAATTTTTAAGGAGATGGGAATACCAGACCACCCTACCTGCCTCCTGAGAAATCTGTATGCAGGTCAAGAAGCATCAGTTAGAACCAGATATGGAACAACAGACTGGTTCCAAATTGAGAAACGAGTACGTCAAGGCTGTATATTGTCACCCTGCTTATTTAACTTATATTCAGAGTACATCATGAGAAATGCTGCGCTGAATGAAGCACAAGCTGGAATCAAGATTGCCAGGAGAAATATCAGTAACCTCAGATATGCAGACCCTTATGGCAGAAAGTGATGAGGAACTGAAGAGCCTCTTGATGAAAGTGAAAGAGGAGAGTGAAAAAGTTGGCTTAAAACTCAACATTCAAAAAACTAAGATCATGGCATCTCTTCCCATCACTCCATGGCAAATAGATGGAGAAACAATGGAAACAGTGAGAAACTTTGTTTTTTTGGGGTCCAAAATCACTGCAGATGGTGACTGCAGCCATGAAATTAAAAGACACTTGCTCCTTGGAAGAAAAGCTATGACCAATCTAGATAGCATATTAAAAAGCATTGGCATTACTGTACCAGCAAAGGTCCGTCTAGTCAAAGCTATTGTTTTTCCAGTAGTCATGTATGGATGTGAGAGTTGGACTATAAAGAAAGCTGAGCACCAAAGAATTGATGCTTTTGAACTGTTGGTTCTAGAGACTCTTGAGAGTCCCTTGGACTGCAAGGAGATCAAACCAGTCCATCCTAAGGGAAATCAGTCCTGAATATTCATTGGAAGGACTGATGCTGAAGCTGACGCTCCAGTACTTTGGCCACCTAATGCGAAGAACTGACTCATTTGAAAAGACCCTGATACTGGGAAAGATTGAAGGCAGGTGGAGAAGGGGATGAGAGAAGATGAGATGGTTGGATGGCATCACTGACTCGATGGATATGGGTTTCAGTAAGCCCTGGGAGTTGGTGATGGACAGGGAAGAATGGTGTGCTGCAGTCCATGGGGTCTCAAAGAGTCAGACATGACTGAGTGACTGAATTGATTCTTCCAAGGAGCAAGTGTCTTTTAATTTTGTGTCTGCAGTCACTGTCCTCAGTGATTTTGGAGCCCAAGAAAATGAAATCTGACACTGTTTCCACATTTTCCCCATCTATTTGCCATGAAATGATAGGACTGGATACCATGATCTTCAGTTTTTAAATGTTGAGTTTTAAGCCAACTTTTTTAGTCTTGTCTTTTGCCTTCATCTAGTTGCCCTTTAATTTCTACCATTAGAGTGGTGTCATCTGCATATCTCAGGCTGTTAAAATTTCTCCTGGCAATCTCGATTCCAGCTTGTGATTCATCCAGCCCAGCATTTTGCATAATGTGCTCTGCATAGAAGTTAAATATGCAGGGTGACAGTAGACAGCCTTGATGTACTCCTTTCCCAGTTTTGAACCAGTCCATTGTTCCATGTCCATTTCTAACTGTTGCTTCTTGTCCTTCATACAGGTTCTCAGGAGGCAGATTAGGTGGTCTGGTATTCCCATCTCATTAAGAATATTCCACAGTTTGCTGTGATCCACACAGTCAAAGGCTTTAGCAGAGTCAATGAAGCAGAAGTAGATGGTTGTTTTTTTTTTTGAAATCCCCTTAGTTTTTCTATGATCCAGCATATGTTGGCAATTTGATTTCTGGTTCCTCTGCTTTTTCTAAATCCAGCTTGTACATCTGAAAGTTCTTGGTTCATTTACTGGTGATGCTTAGCTTGAGGGACTTTGAGCATTACTTTACTAGCATGTGAAAGGAGTGCAATTGTAAGGCAGTTTGAGCCTTCTTTGGCATTGCCTTTCTTTGGGATTGAAATGAAAACTGACCTTTTCCAGTTCTGTGGCCACTGCTTAGTTTTCCAAATTTGCTGGTATAATGAGTGCAGCACTTTAACAGCATTGTCTTTTAGGATTTAAAATATATCAGCTGGAGTTCCATCACCTCCACTGGATTTGTTTGTAGTAATGCTTCCTAAGGCTCACTTAAGACATACTCTCTTAATAGCTTTCATATGTAACGTATAGCAGTGTTAGTTATATTTATCATGTTATATATTACATCCATAGTACTTACTTACCTTGTACTTGGAAGTTTCTAGCTTTTGACTTCCTTCATCCAGTTCCTCCTCTCCCTACCCCTACCTCTTCTAATCACAAGTCTGATGTCTTTTTCTGTGAGTTTGTTTTTGAAGTATTAATATAATTGACCTACAATACCATGTTAATTCTTGTTACACAGCATAGTGACTCATTACTATACGTATCAAAATGATCACCATGATAAGTGTAGGTAAGATCTGTCACCATACAAAAGGTATTACATAATTATTGACAGACAATATTTCCCACACTGTACGTTACATACTCTTGACTCATTTATTTTGCATCAGGAAGCTTGTACCTCTTGATCTCCGTCACCTATTTGTCTTCTTGCCTTACTCCTTTACCTCTCTGGCAAGCAACCACCTATTTGTTCTCTGTCTCTATGAGTCTGTTTCTGTTTTGTTATGTTTATTCATTTGTTTTAGGTTTTGGATTCCATACATAAGTGAAATCATATAGTACTTATCTTTCTGTGTCTTATTTCACTTGGCATAATACCTTCTGATCTATTCATGTTGTAAACAGCAGTATTTCATTCTTTCCTTTAGCTGAATAATAATATTCACACACACACACACAAACACACACACACACAATGTCTTTTTCCATTCATCTGTTGATGGGCACTTCTGTTGATAGGTTGATAGGTTGCTTCTATATCTTAGCTATTGTAAATAATGCTGCAGTGAACAGAAAGGTGCCTATATCTTTTCTAACTAGTGGTTTTGTTTTCTTGGATAAATAAGTACCCAGAAGTAGAATTGCCGGATGATATGGTAGAGTTCTTAGTTTTTCTGAGAAATCTCCATACTATTTTTCATAGTGACTGTATCATTTATGTCCCCATAAACAGTTAATGAGGATTCCCTTTTCTTCCCATCCCCATCAGCACTTGTTATTAATAATTTTTGTCTTTTTGTTGTGCCATTTTGACAGGTGTGAAGTGAAATCTCACTGAGATTTTGTTTTTCATTTCCGTGATGATAAGCGACATTGAGCATCTTTTCATGTACCTGTTGGCCATCTGTATGTCTTTGGAAAAATTTCTATTCAGATCCTCTGCCCATTTTTAGATTGGGTTGTTTGTTTTCTTTCTGTTGCATTGTATGAGGTTTTGTATATTTTGGATATTAACCCCTTATCGAGTATGTCATTTGCCTGAAAAGACATATTCAAAAAATGTTGCTGGGGCTGATGTCAGAGTATGTACTGCCTATGTTTTCTTACCTTGGATTTTTTGTCTTTCACATTGCAGTGTAGTTCATTTACATGTAGTGTTAGTTTCAGGTGTATAGCAGAGTGATTTAGTAATATATGTATATATTCTTTTTCAGATTCTTTTACATTATAGGTTATTACAAACTACTGACTATAGTTCCCTGTGCTGTATAGCATGTCTTTGTTGTTTATTTTATATATAGTGGTTTTGCTACTCACTTTTTAACTTAATATCTCCTACATCTTGTCATGTCAGTGCATTTTGTCCTAGACATAATCTTTTTTAATGGCTGCAGAGTGTTCCATTTTATGGATGGACTATAATTTATTTAAGTAGTATCCTATTGATAGGTTTAGGGTTGTTTCCAGCTTTTAAAAAAATATATATGTCACTTAACAGTTTCTGCACATTTATAGTTATGCACTTGTACTAATGTTTCTTTTCTTTTCCATTTGTTTGCATTATTTGTTTTCCAGAAGACTCATATCTCAGATTTAGTTTAGTTTTTAAAAATCAAGAGTTTTATACTAGAGTAAACTTCCCAAAAGTTGTGTATTCTTTTCCATTATGATATATACAATGTTAGAAACTAAGTTCTTCATTTTCTCAGTAATTTAATAGAATAAGTCACTAGAGGTGGAGTGCCCGAGTCAAAGTATGTGTGCTTAAAATTTTACTGCTGCTGCTGCTGCTAAGTCGCTTCAGTCGTGTCCGACTGTGCGATCCCACAGACGGCAGCCCACTGGGCTCTGCCATCCGTGGGATTCTCCAGGCAAGATCACTGGAGTGGGTTGCCATTTCATTCTCCAGTGCGTGAAAGTGAAAAGTGAAAGTGAAGTTGCTCAGTCGTGTCTGACTCAGTGACCCCATGGACTGCAGCCTACCAGGCTCCTCCGTCCATGGGAGTTTCTAGGCAAGAGTACTGGAGTGGGATGGTGTTGCCAAATTGCCCTCCAAGAAAGGCCAAGCTAATTCACTCAATGGAGAGTATGTATGAAGTGCTTCTTCAAGCCTCCTTAAACCCTGGCAACCAGCCAATTTTTAGAGAGTCAGTCTAACAGGTAAGAAAATGTCATCTTAGTTTGTAAGAGTTATTTATTATTACTAAATTTGACTATCATTTGTCTATTTGCTATTCATATTTTTTCTTGGAATTATTTGTATCCTTTGGTTAGTTTTCTGTTGGGCTTTTTGGCTTTTTCTCATTAATGTGCATAGCTGGGCTTCCCTGGTAGTCCAGTGGCTGAGACTCTGAGCTCTCAAGGTAGAGAGTTCTCCCAGGTTTGATCCCTGGTCAGGGAACTAGATCCCATGTGCTGCAGCTAAGACCTGCAGCAGCCAAATAAATAAATGAAAATAAATATTTAAAGAAAATGTGTATAACGTTTTGAATATTAGGGAAATTAGTTACCTATAAGACCCCGATGCTGGGAAAGATTGAAGGCAGGAGGAGAAGGGGACAATGTCACCGACTTGGTGGACATGAGTTTGAGCAAGCTCGGGGATGGTGATGGGCAGGGAAGCCTGGCATGATGCAGTCCATGGGGTCACAACTGAGCGATTGAACTTATACTGATGTTCTGTGTTTGTCTTGACAGTGTTTACGTGTGTGTATTTTTTTAACTGTAAAATAGAAATACTTTCATGTTTACATTACATGAGATTTTTATGTTTTATGCTTTCTGGCTTCTCGCTTTCTTTCTCATCCTAATCTTGTGAAAGTATTTACCCATGTTGTCTTTAAGTACTTTTTATGGTTTTGTTTTTAAATTTAGATCTTTGCTTCATCTATAATGCATTTTGGTTTAAACCAAGTGAAAAGGGAATTAGTTGTGGAATTTATTGGAGTTGTGATTTTACATTCGTTTTTGTTGTTATTAATGACTTTCTTTTTCCCTTGACTGGGAGCTCCTTGAGGGTGATGGAGTGTGCAGCTTTTTCCCTTGTTCTTGTTTTCAGTATCTAGCACCATGTTTGCCAGTGATAGGCCCTCCACTTATTGAATGAGTGAATCTGTCTTTTTCTCCCCCAGATGTCTAGTTTGAGGGTGGCAGAAGATGAGGTTGCTAGATGGCATCACTGACTCAGCGGACATGAATTGGAGCAAACTCCAGGAGATAGTGAAGGACAGGGGAGCCTGGCGTGCTGCAGTCCGTGGGGCTGTGGAGTCGGTCATAGCTTTGCGACTGAACAAGTAGTTTGTTGCCCCAATAAAATTTATTAAATAATCTATCTTTTCCCTTTTGATTTAAAAAGCTACTTTGTCTACAAAATCTCCAGATACTTCAGTTTATTCCTGAACTGGTACTTGTTTGATTGTGCTGTCTTTACTTTCTTTGATACTGTATAGCTTTAATTATTTTAGCTTTATAGTACTTAAAGTACATTTGGAAGGCCAGTGTTGAACATTCTTAAGTATAATACCAGTTTGGGAAACCTTGTAATCTCCTTTAGTAAAAGTCCTTGCTATCCTGTAGAGAACATTCATTTAACTTATTAAACATTTAATGCATTCTAAGAGCCTGCAAAGTAGAGATGATTTGGGAGTATTACTTGCTAAAGAGCTTTTCCTAGGATATGACATACTTATGTCAAGTTCTGACTTGACATACTAAGTGTCTTTAAAAAAAAAAAAACAACTCATTTTATAATCTTGGATATCTCTAGAAAAGCATAGCATTTTCCTCACAATCTCTTAATGCAGAAAACACAGAGATGGTAGGTGGTAGAAAAGGCATCAAGAAATCATGCTGGCATCCAGCTGAAGTCAAAGCAGATAGTGAAAAGATATTACCTAAAACTGCTATAATGGAATTCAGTTTAATGACCTTGATTTCTCACCTATACTTGTTTGCCTCCTGGCTTTCAATAATAGATTGATTCAAAGGATATGACTTGGGTGAAGTCCAGGTAACATGGCTGAATCACCTCTTCTCTGGTAACGTTAAAAATCCTTATAGTCTGATATTAGCACTGGGATTTTCTGTCATGTCTGTCTCATGCAGGAACCAACTTTAGGATCTTGTGAGTATTAAAGAAGTTTAAAGCAGAGCAACTTGAAGTCTGGTGAATGGAGCTGATCGAGCAGGGCATACTTATTGTGTGGAACATTATTCTAGAGTGCTTCAGTGAGACTCTTAATTTTAAATAACTGCTCATTTATAAGTATATTTTCAGATGATTACTCATTTTTTTTAAAACTGTTTTGTCCAGTTCTCTCAGACATTTTCTTGGTAAGCCTATCTATGGGCTTCAGTAGGGTTAAAGTAGAAGAAAATATGTTCGTTTGGGGCCCTTAGTCTCCACCTTAGAATAAAAGGGGTTTTGTGTGGCAGGACTACCTGATTTGTGTGATTCTTCCTTCTGTAAGTTTTCTGTTGGTGGAAAGTGGGCTTGCTTTTCTTTTAGTTTTATTTCTCATTTTTATCAACGCTGGTCATAACTGAGAGATTTTTAGGCTGTTAACTGTCCCAGCACACCAATAAGCACCTTGTTAGTAGATGCTACTCATTATGACTAGTTACTCCTGAGATTTAACTGTGCTTGGAAAACACCTGTCTGTATTTGAGCTTTGCTAGGTGGTTGGCTTTTGTGTTTGACTGAAGATTTGCTCCTGAGAAAGCAAATAGCTGTTGGAAAAAGAAGAGAGAAGAAGTCAGCACATTTCTATATGCTTTCATTGAACAGATATCCTAATTAGAATGCTTTTGGAGGCTTTACCTTTTTGCACTAAAGTAATCCAGCATGTCATTCTGTACTGCATTGAGGTTTTGGATCTCCATGCCAGAAAGTGAGAACAATGGTTGAATGTGAAAGGAATATTCAAAGGATGAAGCTCATATTCAGTGGTGTGCGCTTCATAATCGAGGTTCAAGAATACCCTGCATGCCACAGGACAGCGAGAATGGAGGCAATATCTGCTGCTGTTTTGAGCAGTGTTTCAGCTCCTGGGATGTCATTCCTGATTAAAGTCATGTTTAAAGGCAGTATTGTTTATAGTTTACATCTGGGAGGATGTGCCTCAGTATATTTCATTTATCCTCCTGGAAGTTATTTTGCACAGTTTGGAAGGAGTGTTTTTCCACCAGATTAGAGGAAATGAACAGAATTCACTCTTCTGAAGTCAGGGGATGATCAGTTGTTTAACCATGGAGACTCAAATGAATGACTTACTTGGACCCTGTGGTGAACCTGGAGTAATTAAGAGGAAGAACTCAGTCTTTGGTTCAGTAAAGTTGGCATTGGAATGATTCCTGACCAGACTTGAAGGTGGAAAATGTTATGGTTTAGAGGGCCCTTCTAAGACTTTGTGCAGTATGTCCCTTAAGACAATAAGTTTTATAAATAGCGTTGAGTGTGGAAGTGCATAGCACATGGACACACAATAACGTAGTCAGGAAGTTTGACTGGAAGGAATAAATTATCTCTGGTCACTTGACGGAATGAGCTCATGGAGGGGTACGCAGTTTGTTTCAGGTGGTGGTAATTGTGAAGTTGGGGCTGGCCCTGGAAATGACTTGTCAGATATCCTGTCATCCTCACTAATGGTCATATTATTTCTTAGGCTTATAGTTGTGTGAAGAGATGGTTTTCCATCTCTTCCCATCCAGAGGCTAGGGGCTCAAAAATTTAAAAGCTACAAAGAGAGAAATACACAGAAACGTTTTCTTCCTGCACATACCCCATGGCTCTCTGGATCCAGATCCAGTCAGTATTATCAGTGTCTTAGATTGCTTGTTTAGTCACTAAGTTGTGTCTTACTCTTTTGTAGTGCCATGGACTGTAGCTTGCCAGGCTCCTCTGTCCTTGGGATTTCCCATGCAAGGTTCTGGAATGGGTTACCATTTCCTTCTCTGGGGGATCTTCCTGATCGAGAGGGATCCAACCCACATCTCCTGCATTGCCAGGCAGATTTTGTACCGCTGAGCCATCAGGGAAGCCCAGGGAAGTGTCTTATCTATATTGTGATATTTTTTTATGTTTACAAGTAAATGTGTGTATCTGTTTACTGTACCCTCTCTTTTAAAAAAAAATTGTGGTAAATGATACTCACTGATCTGCATCTTTTTTCACTATTATATCTTCAGGATTAGGACTGTAGCTATATAAGATGCTTTCTAAAAAATAAAATGCTATACAGTATTCCTATGAAAGGATGTATCACATATTTTTTGGTTAGTCCCCTAATGGATGGCTATTTGAGTTACTTCTTATCCTTTGCTAATATAAATAATGCTAGAGGAGTTAAAAAATGTTACGGTTTTATATTCAAAAATAAATGTTAAGTCATAATAGAGACTTGTAATAGTTATAGTAATATCTCAGATCTGCATAACATATTCACAAATATCTTATTTGAGCCTTAATTCGATTTTGTGAGATAAGCACAGAATTTTACAAAGAAGAACAAATTTGAGTAACAGAGATAGAGTAGAAGAATCAGGGTCTTTTGATTCTGATTTGAATTATCTTTCCACTTTTCCCTCCTGTTGTGGGATATAGGGGAATGGTGGGAGAATAAGATAACGTAGAGAGAGGGATGTGCCTGTTCTAGAAGTCAGGATCCTGTTTGCTGGGAGAGAAGGGCTGGCATTCCGCCTGTGACAGAGATAGAGAGGTTTTAGGCACCGGCAGAACATGCTGGGCTGACTGCCCTCTTGGAGTATAGTAGTATAGCAGTCCAAAATGTGGTACTTCTTGAGAAACTGGATACCTCAGAGTGCCCTAGAATAGACTGGGGAACAAAACTGAGCACTCGAAATCTGGTAAGAGAATGCATGTAGCCTAAGGTAATGAAACAGAAATAGGCAATAGAGAAAACAGGATTTTCTAGAGGCCCCAGAGCCAGGCAGGACGTGATAGCATTGCAAGGAGATGGCTGTGAAGCCAAGCCAGTTTTGACCTCAAGACTGATTTCTGAGAGGGAGCCTTTTTCCTCTAGAGACCAGATGAAATTATAAAAGGGTAAGTAAGCCATCTCACAAGTGGACTAGAGAGGATGAGGCTGAAAAGGCTTTCATTATAGAGTTAATACTATTTGGAAACCTGAGTATAGTTGTGTTCACCAGCCTTACGTCGTAATTACCATAAGCTAAGTGCCTATTGTGTTCTGGATACTACACATAATTTCATGCTTAACCTCTCAACAGTTTTGCAAAGAGGCTGTTGTTATACCTAGTTTCCATAAAGGAAACTGAGGTTCAGTTGTGTAACTTGTTCAAGGTCACATATCTTTTAAGCGGTAGAGCTGAGATTTATAAGTAGGTCAGTATGACTCCAAGGCTCTTGTTCTTTCCATTATGCCAGGTGTTAGGCACCCAAATTGAAAAGTGAAATTAAAACTAACCAGAATTCTTTCACTGTCATTATAACAGTGTTAATATATAACCAGACAGCTTGCCTATTTTGCATGATTCGGGCTGGAGGAGTAGAAGGAATGCTAAGGAAAATGACTGGCGATGTTAAAAGCTGGCCAGACTCACTCTAAATATGCTTATAATGTAAATGAAAGTAGTGTACTTACCATGCATATGTAGCTTTATCTGTAATCTCCACTGTCCCCTTCCCTCGTTAGACTTCAGTTTCTAAAGTCCGTCTATAGAGATTATATAGCTGCCACTGAACGTCATCCTGGAGAAGGAAATGTCAACCCCCTCCAGTGTTCTTGCCTGGTGAATTTCATAGACAGAGGAACTTGGCAGGCTATAGTCCATGGGGTCACAGAGTCGGGCATGACTGAGCGACTAACACACACACACACACACATGCTGAAGACCACAGCTGGTGGTAGGTAGCCAGGACCTGGAATGTTTTGCTGGGGAGGAATATCTGGGGGATCTACTGTATACACAGAGTGTATGCCACAATCATGAATTCTTCTCCAGTTGTGAAGTTTGAGGAGGTAAGAATTTCCTTGGCTTAACAAAGTTTGGCTTACAGACTGAAGACTCTACTAGATTTTATTACTCTTAATTCTTTAGCATTATCCTGCACAATATTGGAGAATAGTTATTGGATAATACTTCTGATGTACTTCCAAGGACCGCTGAAGGGGATGTTACTATGGGAGGTTGACATTATGTTGAAGTATCACTTGGAAGCTGTGATTCAGCATTAGTCACTGGCTTTTGTGCTAGGTTGCCCTCAGCCGTCTGTTGCTTTAATTGTGGTGTGTCTCCGACATTTGATTACACAACTACCAAAGAGGCTGATTTGAGTGATAACCCAGTCACATTTCCAGATAGTAAAAATATTCAGGAAAAAAATTACTCATCTGTGCTAGCTAGTGGTATTAGTTCTTCTCTGGGGAAATATTAGCATGGTTTCTAGGTTATACCCCATAATATGACAAAGATGAATGACCATTTAAGGAAAAATGGCTATTTACACTTTTTAATTAGTGTTCTTGAAAAGTGGAGACGTAACAATGTGTTTTCTGGACATACTCATTTTGGTATTTAATATGAGATCAGTTTTATATCTCTTTCATTAACTTTTTAAAATTTAAGTTTATTTTTTAACACCAAAAACATTGTGTATTGGGGTATGGCTGATTAACAGTGTTGTGATAGTTTCAGGTGAACAGTGAAGAGACTCAGCCATTCATATACATGTATCCATTCTCCTCCAAACCCCCCCTCCCATCCAGGCTGCCATATAACACTGAGCAGAGTTCCATGTGCTACACAGTAGGTTTTTGTTGGTTATCCATTTGAGATATAGCAGGGTGTACATGACCTTCCCAAAGTCCTTAACTATTCCTTCCCCACCAGCAACCATGAGTTTGTTTTCTAAGTTTGTGAGTCTCTTTCTGTTTTGTTTAAGTTCATTTGTATCATTTTTTTTTTAGATTCCACATATAAGGGATGCCATATGATATTTCTCCTTCTCTGTCTGACTTACTTCACCCAGTTTGACAGTCTCTACATCCGTCCATGTTGCTGCAAACGGCCTTATTTCATTCTTTTTAATGGCTGAATAATATTGCTGTGTGTATGTGTGTGTACACACATGACATCTTCCTGATCCATTCCTCTGCTGATGGGCATTTAGGTTGTTTCCATGTCTTGGCTATTGTAAACAGTGCTGCAATGAACACCGAGGTGCCTGTATCTTTTGGTCTTTGACTTTTAAAATCGTGAATGGGTTGGGTTCATTTTACCTATTTTTACCTAATTTCTTACCGTTCTGTGTTTCCTTACTGCCTCATGAAATTCCATGTTTAATCTTATTTAAAGAAAATCTCTTATCTGGAATGCCTGTTCTATTCTTCTCCTCCCTTTCTTTTCTATTTTTCCTTGTCCGATTCATCCACAAATATTTAAATGTTCCAGGCTATGTGCCAGGCTTATGGTGTGTACCCTCATGACTTTACAGTGTATCCTAGTGTTGCTGATCCTGCTATGCCCTGCCTTTAAGGTTCAGCTCTTCTGACCTTCACATCATTTTCTTTGACTTTCTTTAACCTCTGTCGACCCATCCCTTTTATGAGCTCCACTGCTTTAAATCTGCTTTACACAATTTAGTGCTTATAAACATACATTAATCTAGTTTTACCAGAGTGTCAGTTCAGTTCAGTTCGGTCGTGTCTGACTCTTTCCCACCCTATGGACTGCAGCACACCAGGCCTCCCTGTCCATCACCAACTTCCGGAGCTTACTCAAACTCATGTCCATTGAGTCGGTGATACCATCCAACCATCTCATTCTCTGTTGTCCCCTTCTCCTCCTGCCTTCAATCTTTCTCAGCATCAGGGTCTTTTCAAATGAGTCAGTTCTTTGCATTAGGGGCTAAAGTATTGGAGTTTCAGCTTTAGCATCAGTCCTTCCAATGAATATTCAGGACTGATTTCCTTTAGGATGGACTGGTCAGATCTCCTTGCAGTCCAAGGAACTCTCAAGAGTCTTTTACACAAGAGTCTTCTTGTGTAGACTCTCACAAGAGTCTTCTTCTTGTGCTTTTGAACACCACGATTCAAAAGCATCAATTCTCTGGTGCTCAGCTTTCTTTATAGTCCAACTCTAACATCCATACATGAATACTGCAAAAACAATAGCTTTGACTAAACGGACCTTTGTTGGCAAAGTAATGTCTCTGCTTTTAATATTCTGTCTAGGTTGGTCATAACTTTTCTTCCAAGGAGTAAGCGTCTTTTAATTTCATGGTTGCAATCACCATCTGCAGTGAGTTTGGAGCCCAAAGATAAAGTCTGTCACTGTTTCCACTGTTTCCCCATCTATTTGCCATGAAGTAATGGGATGTCATGATCTTAGTTTTCTGAATGTTGAGCTTTAAGCCAGCTTTTTCACTCTCCTCTTTCACTTTCAGCAAGAGGCTCTTTAGTTCTTTGCTTTCTGCTGTAAGGGTGGTGTCATCTGCATATCTGAGGTTATTGATAATTCTCCTGGCAATCTTGATTCCAGATTGTATTTCTTTCAGCCCCACATTTCTCATGATGTACTCTGCATATAAGTTAAACAAGCAAGGTGACAATATACAGTCTTGACGTATTCCTTTCCCTATTTAGAACCAGTCTGTTGTCATGTCTAGTTCTAACTGTTGCTTCTTGACCTGCATATAGATTTCTTAAGAGGCAGGTCAGGTGGTCTGGTATTCCCATCTCTTTAAGAATTTTCCAGTTTATTGTGATCCATACAAAGGCTTTGACATAGGCAGTAAAGCAGTAGATGTTTTTCTGGAACTCTCTTGCTTTTTCGATGATCCAGCGGATGTTGGCAACTTGATTTCTGGTTCCTCTGCCTTTTCTAAAACCAGCCTGAATATCTGAAAGTTCACGGTTCACGTATTGCTGAAGCCTGGCTTGGAGAATTTTGAGCATTATTTTACTAGCGTGTGAGATGAGTGCAGTTGTGCGGTAGTTTGAGCATTCTTTGTCATTGCCTTTCTTTGGGATTGGAATGAACACTGACCTTTTCCAGTCCTGTGGCCACTGCTGAGTTTTCCAAATTTGCTGGCATTTTTAGTGCACCACTTTCCCAGCATCATCTTTCAGGATTTGAAACAGCTCAACTGGAATGCCACCACCTCCACTAGCTTTGTTAGTAGTGATGCTTCCTAAGGCCCACTTGACTTTGCATTCCAGGATGTCTGGCTCTAGGTGAGTGATCACACCATCGTGGTTATCTGGGTCATGAAGATCTTTTTGTATAGTTCTTCTGTGTATTCTTGCCACTTCTTAATATCTTCTGCTTTTGTTAGGTCCATACCATTTCTGTCCTTTATTGTGCCCATCTTTGTATGAAATGTTCCCTTGGTATCTCTAATTTTCTTGGAAAGATCTCTAATCTTTCCTATTCTATTGTTTTCCTCTGTTTCTTTGCACTGATCACTGAGGAAGGCTTTCTTATCTGTCCTTGCTATTCTTTGGAACTTTGCATTCAAATGGGTGTATCTTTCCTTTTCTCCTTTGACTTTAGCTTTTCTTCTTTTCACAGCTATTTGTAAGGCCTCCTCAGACCACCATTTTGCCTTTTAAAATTTCTTTTTCTTGGGGATAGTATTCATCCCTGCCTCCTGTACAATGTCATGAGCCTCCATCCATAGTTCTCAGGTACTCTGTTTATCAGCTCTAATCCCTTGCATCTATTTGTCATTTCTACTGTATAATCGTAAGGGATTTGATTTAGGTCGTACCTGAATGGTCTGGTGGTTTTCCCTACTTTCTTCAGTTTAAGACTTTGGCGATAAAGAGTTCATGATCTGAGCTACAGTCAGCTCCTGGTCTTGTTTTTGCTGACTGTATAGAGCTTCTCCATTGTTGGCTGCAAAGAATATAATCAATCTGATTTCAGTGTTGACCATCTGGTGATGTCCATGTGTAGAGTCGTCTCTTGTGTTGTTGGAAGTGGGTGTTTGCTATGACCAGTGCATACTCTTGGCAGAACTCTATTAGCCTTTGCCCTGCTGCATTCTGTGCTCAGGTGTGTCTTGACTCCCTGCTTTTGCAGGTAGGTTTTTGCAAGTGTTGCAAGTGTAAGTTCCTCAAAGACAGAGACTGCCATGCTGACTTTTGCCCTCCACAATGCTAAGTCCAAGCATGTGGATAGTAAGGGGTTTTGATTCGTCAGTCCCTGCTGAATGTCCAAATTACTAGCTCTTGGAGTTTAGAAGTATTTAGAAAGAGTATGCTTTTTCCCCCTCTTGTCTCCCAGTTGTTCACCTAAGATTTGCTATCCACTTGTATTAACCTATAGTCACAATGAGAGAAAATAACCCCAATGATTCACTCTCTGCATTTATATTATTTTCTAGTGAAGAGTTTGTTTTTGAGCTGATTATTACATAGCATCTTGGTTCCCTTTATGGCTAGTGAGTGATGAATTTCATGGCTAAGGAAGAGAGCCAATCCAATGTTGATCTGTCTGCATTGTGCCTATAATTTTTGGGTTTAAATGCCCTACCTACTGTACCTTAGTTCACGAAGTAACTTAATAGTCATTTTAAGTAAGTTGCTTAACTTAATAGTAACTTAACTTAAAATGGGAAGCTGACAATGTAAGAACTTAAAATTTAAAATTGAACTCCTGAGATCGTCATAGAAACGGAAAAGTAATCATTTAATGGGGCCTACATTATTTACATTTATATGACAGTGGAGTTCAAAACTTTTTCGATGGCAGAAACCAACACAATATTATAATATTATAAAGCAATTATCCTTCAATTACAAATAAATAAATTAAAATGTTTTAAAAAATACCATGGAGTAGTAAATGAAAGGTGGCAGCTTACCTGTGGAGGGAAGAAGCTGTGCCGTTGGACTGAATGCTTTTCTGACTGTGCTGAAAGTTCTGAGGTAATGGCAGACTTCAGTATAAGGCCTGAGGAGGGCTGTTTTCTTGGTTGAGAAGGAGAGCAGTGGGGACTGGGAGATGGAAATGCCCTTCTGCATACGCCTAAAAATTAAAGAGAGTTCGTCTGTGAAATTAAAAGAAGGCCAAAGAGCAGGAGAGAAGAAACCATTTTTTCTCCTGAAGTAATCTGAGATCCTGACTTAAACAGACCATTTGATTAAAAATTGTATGAAAAGTACTTCAGATGAGTTTCAGTTGTTTATGTAGTGTTTTATTATTCAATATTGGGTACATAGAAGTACATTATGTTTTTACAATTTTTGCCCGAAATATTTAACAATTATTATATGACAATAAAGAGATTTGAACATTGACTAGATATTTGATACTAAGGAATTACTATCTTTTTAGGTAGAATAGTAATGTTATGCTGCTGCTGCTTCAGTCGTGTCCGGCTCTGTGTGACCCCATAGACGGCAGCCCACCAGGCTCCCCGTCCCTGGGATTCTCCAGGCAAGAACACTGAAGTGGGTTGCCATTTCCTTCTCCAATGCATGAAAGTGAAAAGTGAAAGGGAAGTTGCTTAGTCGTGTCCAACTCTTCGCACCCCCATGGACTGCAGCCTACCAGGCTCCTCCATCCATGGGATTTTCCAGGCAAGAGTACTGGAGTGGGGTGCCATCACCTTTTCTGAGTAATGTTATAGTTGTATTCAAAAGAAAAAAGTACTTACCTTTTAGAAATTTATACTGATGTAATGTTTATACTGATGTAACATTATATGGTGTCTGGGATCTGCTGGGGAGAGGAAAGAAAGAGGTCAGGAATATAGATGGTGGTGGTGGTGGTGAGTCGCTCAGTCGTGTCCGACTCTTTGCGACCCCGTGGACTGTAACCTACTAGGCTTCTCCGTCCATGGGATTCTCCAGGCAAGAATACTGGAGTGGATTGCCATTTCCTTCTCCAGGGATCTTCCCAACCCAGGGATCGAACCCGGGTCTCCCGCATTGGAGGCAGATGCTTTAACCTCTGAGCCACCAGGGAAGCCTCAGGAATATAGATACAAATGGCTATGTGTTTATAATTGTTGTAGCTGTCTGATGGGTACAGGAGGGTCACTATACAGTTTCTTTCTTTCTACTTATATGCTTATTTGAAAATTCCCATTATAATAACAACTTAAAAAAATAAACAAAACTGAAATCCAGAAAAAACCCAAAAGCCTAACAACTTAGATATAGAATTGTCAAACCTACACTTCTGGGCTTCCCTTATTGTTCAGTCAGTAAAGAACCTGACTACAATGCAGGAGACCCGGGTTCAATTCCTGGGTTGGGAAGATTATCTGGAGAAGGAAACAGCAATCCACTCCAGTGTTCTTGCCTGGAAAATCCCATGGACACAGGAGCCTGGTGGGCTACAGTCTATGGGGTCGCAAGAGTTGAACATGACTTGGGAAGTCAACCACCACCAGAAACACACTTCTGCCTTCTTCCAGCTTAACTCCAGATGAGTTCAGTTCAGTTCTGTCGCTCAGTCATGTCCAACTCTTTGAAACTCCATGGACTGCAGCACACCATTCTTCCCTGTCCATCACCAACTCCCAGAGCTTACTCAAACTCATGTCCATTGAATTGGTGATGCCATCCAACCATCTCATCCTCTGTCATCCCCTTCTCTTCCCACCTTCAGTCTTTTCCAGCATCAGGGTGATGCTTTCCAGTGAGTTGGTTCTTTGCTTCAGTGGCCAAAGTACTGCAGGCTTCAGCATCAGTCCTTCCAATGAATATTAAGGACTGATTTCTTTTAGGATTGACTGGTTGGATCTTGCAGTCCAACGGACTCTCAAGAGTCTTCTCCAATACCTCAGTTTGAAAGCATCAATTCTTCGGCACTCAGCTTGAATACTGGAAAAACCATAGCTTTGACTAGACGGACCTTTGTTGGCACAGTAGTGTTTCTGCGTTTTAATATGCTGTCGAGGTTGGTCATAGCTTTTCTCCCATGGAGTAAGCATCTTTTAATTTCATGGCTGCAGTCACCATCTGCAGAGATTTTGGAGCCCAAGAAAAAGTCTGTTAGTGTTTCCATTGCTTCTCCATCTGTTTGTCATGGAGTAATGGGACCGGATGCCATGATCTTAGTTTTTGAATGTTGAGTTTTAAGCCAGCTTTTTCACTCTCTTCTTTTACTTTCATCAAGAGGCTCTTTAGTTCTTCACTTTCTGCCATAAGGGTGGTGTCATCTGCATATCTGAGGTTATTGATATTTCTCCTGGCAATTTTGATTCCAGTTTGTGCTTTGTCCAGCCCGGCATTTTCCATGATGTATTCTACATATAAGTTAAATAAACAGGGTGACAGTATACAGCCTTGATGGACTCCTTTCCCAATTTGAAACCAGTCCATTGTTCCATGTCTGGTTCTACTGTCGCTTCTTTTTTTCCTAATTTTTAAAAATTAATTATTTCTTATTGAAGGATAATTGCTTTACAGAATTTTGCTATTTTCTGTTAAACCTCAACGTAAATCAGCCATGGGTATACATATATCCCCTCCCTTTTGAAACTCCGTCCTATCTCCCTCCCCATCCTACCCCACTAGGTTGATACAGAACCCCCATTTGAGTTTCCTGAGCCATACAGCAAATTCCCATTGACTATCTATTTTACATATGGTAATGTAAGTTTCCTAAAGGAGACTAGTCCTGGGTATTCATTGGAAGGGCAGATGCTGAGGCTGAAACTCCAATACTTTGGCCACCTCATGCAAAGAGTTGAGTTGTTGGAAAAGACTCTGATGCTGGGAGGGATTTGAGGGGGAGGAGGAGAAGGGGACGACAGAGGATGAGATGGCTGGATGGCATCACCGACTCGATGGACATGAGTTTGAGTGAACTCCGGGGAGTTGGCAATGGACAGGGAGGCCTGGCGTGCTACAATTATGGGGTCACAAAGAGTCAGACACGACAGAGCAACTGAACTGAACGGAATGTAAGTTTCCATGTTACTATTTATGTACCATCTCACCTTCTCCTCCCCTCTCCCCATGTCCATAAGTCTGCTTCTTGACCTGCATACAGTTTTCTCAGGAGGCAGGTAAGGTGGTCTGGTGTTCCCATCTCTAAGAATTTTCCAGAGTTTGTTGTGATCCAGAGTCAGAGGCTTTGGCGTAGTCGATGAAGCAGTTGTTTTTCTGGAACTTTCTTGCTTTTTCTATGATCCAGTTGATCTTGACAATTTGATCTCTGGTTCCTCTGTCTTTTCTAAATCCAACTTGAACATCTGGAAGTTCTTGGTTCACGTACTGCTGAAGCCTCGCTTGGAGAATTTTGAGCATTACTAACTCACTCCAGATAGAGCAAGTAAAACTATAGATTCTTGCTGATGTTGCCAAAATGGAATTTGGTTTAAGATTTTCATCCCTTCAAGCTGGGAAGCTGTCTGTAATACAGTGTCATTGAGAAAGCAACAAGCTCTACTTTCATCTTCCCAACAGTGTGGTGCCTTACAGCAGGATGGAAGTCATACTGTCCATCTCTAAGTCTCTTCCTTTCTGTAGGTGAAGAAATATTGATTTAAAAAGCAGTACAAGATTAGAGAACAGGAAAATATGGTTTAAAATTAAATGTCACAT
The DNA here is from genome assembly GCA_917880005.1 of Nanger dama. Classification (NCBI taxonomy): domain Eukaryota; kingdom Metazoa; phylum Chordata; class Mammalia; order Artiodactyla; family Bovidae; genus Nanger; species Nanger dama. Next base: position 27,983,644 of record CAKJTW010000014.1, on the reverse strand, counting down.
TTTATAGTTCTGAGAAAGCACTAGAAATTAAGAAAAAGGCGTGAATGTTTTTGTTCACTAAGATGTTAATCTTAGCCTCCTAAATTATCCTCCCCCAGGGATAAGCAGTTTTATTAGGCCAGTGACTTTGGGATCACCTTTAAACACAGTAGAAGAGTTGGATTGCTGACCGAAGTAGGGGCACAGTGTGTCCAGGGAGGGAAGATACTACGTTTGGGGAAAGTAAATGAATTTGGATTGATACATGAGATATTTTAGATAGATGAGATTGGGCCACTTTCATGAAGCACATGACTTTTAGCTGAGGCAGTTGAGCTTGCTTTTATAGTCTGTAGGGAGCCATTTTGAGGTGCGGAGCCATTTTTGACTCTTAATATACCTAGTTATTAATTCAGTTTGATGATAATTTAGATATTCTTAGTTGCATGCTTTTGCATGGAGAATATAACTTTCCTGTATAACTTAAATTTGTTTTCACATACATTCTTTATTTGTTGCAGTGTCTCAAAAGGGTTATTCAGAGACCATACTTTATTCTGTTTCACAAAGGAGAGGGACACTGGGGTGCTCAGAGGTTTTGTCAATCAATTGCTAAGTCTTGTCCGACTCTTTGCGACCCCATGGACTGCAGCATGCCAGGCTTCCCTGCCTTTCACTATCTCCCAGGGTCAGTGACCTAAGTGTGACACAGTGGCAGATCTGGGTTCAGATCACTATCTTGGGTGTTGAACTCCTCTGCTCCCTTCACTTTATATTAAAGGTATTTGTTTTGAGTTGTGTAGTGCTCAACGTTGACTTTAGGCATTTTCTGCATTTTCTTGCCCCACCTTCTTCTTGGGAGTATATATTTTTCTTTGCCTTTATTATTATTTTTTTCCTGTTTCCCTTTTTCTTTCTTTATTTTTTCAGCCACATCCCATATCCTGCATGTGGAATCCTAGTTTCCCACCCAGGGATCAAACCAGTGCTCCCTGCAATGGAAATGTGGAGTCCTAACCAGTGGACCTCCAGGGAATTCCCAACCCTTGAGTTTTAAATGTGGTTCTTGCCAGTTTTTCAGCTGATCAGGACCCAACACTTGGTTTATCCCCTGTCCTGCCTGTTTAGTGGTAGTTGTTTCATTGCCATCGATAAATCTGCCCATTGTAATGTTATGCCCCTAACTCATGCTTTGATTGCTGCTACTGTGTATCTTACTTCCCCACCGCCCTGCAGTTTATAGAATGCAATGATGATCCCAGCCTTTTCTGAGATTTTTTTGTGGCAATGATCTGAAAATATTGAGTGGAAAGTACTATAAACATCTTAGGAAACATGATAATTTTATAGATCTTTTTCTCCCAAATAAAATTTTAATATTCTTAATCAACTTGATTGATGTATAATTTGCATTCAGTAAAATTGAACTGTTTTAAGTATATGATTTGCATTTTGACAGATAAACTCACCCAAATAGTGGTCATGTAATCAAGATGTAAGAACTTTTCTGTTATCCCCAGAAGTTCCTTTTGTGCCCTTTGCATTCATTCTCACCCCTCTTTACCCCTAGAAATTCACTGATTTGCTGTCTCCATAGGTTAGCTTTACCTTTTCTGGACTCTTCATTAGCATCCTGTATTTAGGATCCTTCATTGTTGCTGCCTTTATCCGTAGTTTGTTGCTTTTTATTGCTGAGTGGTATGTGGGAGCACTGTTGCATTGTAAGGACTGTAAAAGGATTTGTTTATGCATTCCTCTGTATCTAACACTTGAATTGTTTGTAGTTTTTGGCTATTATGAATAAAGCTGTTATGAACTTGATGTGAAATTTTGGGTAGACCTATATATTATGCTCTTGGGTAAACACCTTGGAGTGGAATGGCTGGATCATATGGTTGGTAGGTGTGTGTTTAACTTTTTAAGAAACTGCCAAATTGTCTTCCAGAGTGGCTGTACTATCTTACATTCTGTCTAGCCGTGTATGAGAGTTCCTGTTTCTCCTTATCCTCACCAACCCTAGGATGATAAAGTTTTGGCCACTACAGTTCTAATCATTGTGGAGTGCTATCTTGTGGTTTTAATTTACGTTTTCCTAATAACTAATGATACTGACATCTTTTCGTGTACTTACTTCCTAGCTGTGTATCTTCTTTGGTGAAGTGTAGTAATACTTGTTCAGATCTTTTGCCCATTTAAAAACATTGGGTTGTTTTCTTAATGTTGAGTTTTGAGTATTCTTTATATATTCTTGAAAAAAGTCCTTTATCTGATAAATGCTTTGCAAAGATTTTCTTCCTTTCTTTGATTTATCTCTTCATCCTTTTAACAGTGTCTTTTTTTTTTTTTTTTGCTTCAGCTGTTGTTTATTGACAGACAGGTAGGCTCTATAGCAACACGCCTGGAGGCAGCTGCAGTAGTGGGGGGAAATGGAAGAGGGGGTGTGGAGTGTTTGTCTGCAGCATCGCTGGGTGGAGTGAAGGGAAGTATACGGTGCACAAGGTGAGGGAGGCTTGAGGGGGTTGGAGAAGCAAGTAAGGGCCAGGGCCAGAGTCTACTTAAACTGGAACCACTGCCCCATACCCTAAGGCCCCTACTCTTGATCCCGGGCCAGGGCTGGGAATTCTCTGAATATCCATTTTCTACAGGAAATGAATCAGGTACACAAAGGAAAGGAAGCAGGAGCTGTTGCCCTTTGTGTGAAGCGCTGGGGCCTCCAGTCATGCCTGCATCCCTCCTTTATCCCTTGCTTGGATGCAGGCATGTGAGGGGTGGCCCAGCTCTGAACTACCCCATCCAAGCAGTCTTAAAACCAGCCAGGTTTCACAGAGGTATTCATCTTCTTCCCTGGCGTCCCAGCCCACCAGTGCCACACTACAGCCTCAAGTGAGTTTTTTTTTAATTAAAATTTTTTATTGGAGTATGGTTGGTTTGTTACTCAGAGGTTAAAGCATCCGCCTGGAATGCAGGAGACCCGAGTTCGATCCCTGGGTCGGGAAGATCCCCTGGAGAAGGAAAATGGCAACCCACTCCAGTACTCTTGCCTGGAGAATCCCATGGAAGGAGGAGCCTGGTAGGCTACAGTCCATGGGGTCGCAAAGAGTCAGACACGACTGAGCAACTTCACTTCACTTCACATGTCTGATTCTTTGCAACACCATGGGCTGGAAGCCAGCCAAGCTCCCCGTCTGTGGAATTCTCCAGACAAGAATACTAGAGTGAGTTGCCATTTCCTCCTCCAGGGGATCTTCCCAATGCAGGGATTGAACCCAGGTCTCCTGCACTGCAAGTGGATTCTTAACCATCTAAGCTGCAAGGGAAGGTTGATTTACAGTGTTAATTTCAGCTCTACAGCAAAGTGAATCAGTTATACATGTATCAACAGTGTCTTTTAGCAAAAGTTTTTGAGTTCCAGTTTATCCATTTGTTCTCTTATGAATTGTGCTTTTGGTATCATTTCTAAGAAATCTTTGCCATTAACCCATAACTGGAACCTATGAAAACTGTCTTCCAGCTACTTCTCAGGTACCCAGGACATTGGCAATGTCTTGTTTATTAATCACCAGATTTTAATAATATTAAAAAAATTCTGTGCAGTAATACCCATCTGTATCTAACATGGTTTATAGAAAAATCATGTTTTCTAGTGAAGGCCAGATTCCCTCCTTAGTGTAAAGATGTCAGGAATCTTAGATTGATACAAGTTAAAAAAAAATTAAACCATCTTAGTTCAAGGGATAAAGTTTACTAAAATCAATTTATGAAGATTTAAAAAGATTTGAAGATATTGAAGAAAGGTGCTAGATTTGTGTGAAAATAGCCCCTTTGTTGATGTAACAGATAAATAAATTTTGATAAACTTCTTTACATACAATAGTTTATCTTATAGTATACTTAAGTTTCCATGCTGTTGAATGAACTTCAGTATAAGCTTTAAAATTTGTTTCTCATGATTTTCAAAAGTGTATAGCTTGTCTGACTTGCTGTAAGTAAAATGGAATATTCATTTCTTCCCATTGCTCCTGCCTTGCAGGAGGATTCTTTTCCATTGAGCCACCAGGGATCATTAACAAACAAGTTATTTTCTATGGGATCCATTTCTGATTTCTCTATAGCACAAGATTTTTAGCAATTAAAAGGCAAATACACTTAAGATCTGTTATTAAATTGTGTCCGACTCTTTGTAACCCGCATGGACTGAGCACGCCAGGCTCCTCTGTCCTCCATCATCTCCTGGAGTTTGCTCAAATGTGTGTCCATTGAATCGGTGATGCTATCTAACCATCTCATCCTCTGCTGTCCCCTAAGATCTATTAATTAACTATAAGTAATATTTTGAGTGTTTTAAGAGAACTCGATTTGTAGGCCATTTAGTTATTAATTACTCTGCCTTTTCTGTAGAAAGAACTTAAGTTGAAATTCTGTGCCTTTTCTAAAAGAGGCTGTTATAGATGTATGAATAGACAATCAAGATCTGGGTAGCAGCCAGTAATTATAAGTACAAAATCTAAAAAGATAACATGCTCAGTTATATTGTGTGCTTAGTCAGTCAGACATATCCTACTCTTTGTGACTCTACGAACTGTCTCCTGACAGACTCCTCTGTCCATGGGATTTTTCAGGCAAGAATACTGGAGTGGGTTGCCATTTCCTTCTCCAGGGGATCTTCCTGACCCAAGGATCAAACACATGCCTCCTGTATTTCCAGCATTGCAAGTAGATTCTTTACCTGTTGAGCTGAATTGTGAATGATGGTTAAATACAAAACTACTGCAGAAGGTAAAATGCCTGGTAGTTGAATTAGAAGAAAATTAGTTTCCTCTACAGTCTCTGTTATCCAGTTTTGAGAGTCAGTAATCTCAGAAAGATTGAAGTCAGGAGGAGAAGAGGAGGACAGAGGATGAGATGGTTGGATGGCATCACTGACTCGATGGACATGAGTTTGAAGAAGCTCTGGGGAGTTGGTGATGGACAGGGAAGCCTGGAGTGCTACAGTCCATGGGGTTGCAAAGAGTTGGACATGACTGAGTGACTGAACTGAATCTCAAAAAATAAAGAAAAAGCAGTTAAGAAAGGGAGACTGTAAATTGTATGCTGTTTTTTATTTAAAATAGAGTAAAAAGATAATTTTCTCTAGAAAATAAATTATCTTTGTAATTGTCTTTAGGACAAAATTACAAAAGATGTAGGGTTATGTAACTTTTAGTGTTTCTCTGATGATAAAGAAGTATGTTATAAATTGGATAAAACAAGCACTCTGTGTTGTTTAAATTTTTTTCTTGGCAGTTACTGACAAATTACACTCAAGAGCAAGCTGAGGAGCTTGTTTGGGACAGGAGCAAGCCCAAACTTAAAAATACTGAGGAATTTTGATCTTAGTTTTGAGTCTGTTTTCTCTTGACCAGTCTGAATGTTTAATGTTGTACTTTTACAGGCACATTTTTTTCCCCCTAGATCTTTCTGATGATATGCCCATTGGTGTATAATAAAGTTATCATTATACCTGAAGAGGTTTTTGTTTTGTTTTTCTTGGAGTAGAGTGTGCCTTTTCGAGTGTTACTGACAAGGCTTGTCTTTCTCCTCTAAGTGAGGAATCTTAAGAAACTTCACTGAGAACTTAAGAACTTAAAACCTGGGAATTCTCTCCTCCTGATAATTCTTTTTACTCACATCTTTATTGATAAGTCAGGCCAAAGGGATTGTTTACCTTTTGAAAAAGGGAAACCAGGTCCTACAGTTTGTTTTGGTTGCAGATAGCCTGGCAGCTGAATTTAGATTGAGCAGAGGGTGCTGCCCTGCTTAGTGGTTCTGCGTCTGGACACTTCAGAAACCAAGGTGCTGTGCCTGTTATTAGTATACATAAATGGTGAAAGATAGTGAATCTTTGCTTTGCTTTGTGCAAGGATTCCAACCTCACCAGTTTAAGGTTTCATTGTGGTTATGGCCATATCTTCTGAGACAAAGATGCTGATTATTTTAGCTTCGACTTGTTTGGCGACAGTATTAGGGAAAGGTGAGGGTGCTGAATTCCAACAACTAGTAGTATATATTTATTAAATGTGAAGGATAGTTAGGCAAACCTACGTGTAATGCATTTTGCTAAGTATGGTAGTAAGAAAACCTCTAAGTAGTCATATTAATATAATTCATGATAGCAGCTACAGAATTCTAAGTGCATTATAGAACACTAAGTAAGTAAGTGAAGTCGCTCAGTCGTGTCCGACTCTTTGCGACCCCGTGGACTGTAGCCTACCAGGCTCCTCTGTCCATGGGATTCTCCAGGCAAGAATACTGGAGTGGGTTGCCATTTCCTTCTCTAGGGGTCTTCCCGACCCAGGGATCGAACCCAGGTCTCCCACATTGGAGGCAGACGCTTTAACCTCTGAGCTACCAGGGAAGCCTCATTATAGAAAACTAGGAAAACTAATTTCCATTTCATCCAGAGCAGAAGAATGTAATATTCTAATTTCAGCAAAAGGCAACTTTTAAAAACAAATTTGAACCACGTTGTGTGTTTTTAATATGTAAAAATTTTTTTTTCACCTTTTCTCATATGTTTTACTTCTTAGTCATTTACTTCCAGTAGTTTCTAAATTGGTTGAGGGAATTAAAGTGGTAACTAAGTTCCCTCTATACAAGATTTTCCGGCTGTGTGTGCTAACTGCTTTTTCTGGAAAAACCCTTCCATTGGCAGTTCTTGAGGGCATGTACTTTTTCCACACTTAAAAGGGGCTGAAGCCTGTGTTTAGTCAGAGGTGACAAATGGTTCAAAAACTTTTTCCAGTTTAGTGAGAACTGATTCAGAATTGAAACTGAAGTGGATATGGAGTTACTTGCAGTTACTCTTAAACAGTTGCTGTCTGTTACTGTTAGACATATTTTGGACATGTGGGTTCCATATCAATATTTGATGTTATGTTGCTAAATTTCTTGTCTGGTTCAGACACTTCACTTTTGAAGTTAGGCTGGAACTGGCTTTGAACAAAGGGCCACTGGAAATTGAATATAGTGGTCTATGTGAGGAGGACAAAAAATTGGCATATTTTTGCTTAAGAATTCTTAGGAAAATTTTGATAATGCGAAGATATATTTTCCAAATGTCATATGATTTTGAGGTTAAGTAGTTGTAGGGAAAGCCAAAAGCTTTCTTTTTGAAAGTATTTGCCTTTTATGCTAAAACTTCCAATACTCAGTATTTGTTCTTTTATAGCTAAACAATGATAAGTTTAAAAAATACTCATTGTAATGTAAAAATGTCAGTTTGTGCAGAAGTTTATTAAGAAAAAGAAAGTCCCCCATTCTCACATTTTGTTCTCTAGATTTAACTACTATTAACAGTTTGATAAGCACTTCCATGTCTTTTTCTGTGCACACACAGATATTTGTAGGTAAATTTCTTTGTTTTGTTCTACTGCAGCTTTTGTTGTTTACTCTCTTTGCATGTGAAGCCTACTTTATTCCTCCACCTCCATTATTTTGTTGTTGCTGGGTTTTTGAAAGACTTTTTTGTTCATGTATAGGACTTAAAAAAATCATATTATGGTTATTAATCCTGTGTTATGTATGGTGTGTTTTCTCTCAGCTTATTGTTTAACTTTCAACTTTTGTAGTATCTTTTGTCATATAAAAGTTTTTTTTAAAAACTATAGTTCTAGTATGATTTTGGGGTTTTATGTGTGCTTGGGCATGTAAATGTCCTATATTTTCTCCTAGTGCTTTATAAACTTATTTTTAGTATTTAGATTTTTAATCCACTTGGAATATCAATATAATATGAGATAAAGATCTGACTTTAAAAATATTGATAACCAACTCTCCTCGTAATTTATCACTTACTTGCATGTTTGAAATGGTCTCGTTAATATATACTGTTAATAAAGTCTACTTACTGTATACCTGTACTACATGTTTTAATTACTGTCACTTTAGCATATATTTCAAAATTTATTAAGTATTAGAATGACTTCTCCCTTTTTAGCCTTTCATAATCATCACCAAACAATAATTTGGGTTCATCCAGTTCCTTTTTAGTGACGTTGAAGAAGAGCCATGATGCTAGTAACACCACCTGAGATGCTGTGTTTCTCAACCTTATAGGCACAGAAATCACCTGGGAGATATTACTTAAAAGCAAATTCAGTAAGTCTGGGCATGCCTGAGCGTCTGTGTTTCTCACGAGCCCCGGGTAATGCTGGTTTACAAGCTTACAGACCTGATTTTGAGTAACAGGGAGCTAATATTTATTGAATACTTGAATATTATTTATTATTATTTATTGAATACTTAATATTTATTGAATACTTGTTCTGGTCACTGTGCTGAGTGCTGTACGTGTATAGACTCAGTCTTAACTCCTCGATGATTAGCATCCCCTTTACCAGTGAGGAAAATGAGACTTAGACAAGTTTATGGCTGCCCAAAGTGACACAGCCACCAAGTAGAAGAGCCAGACCAAGCTCAGGCAGTTTGTGCCCTTCACCTCTTGGGTATATTTCTTCACCAATAGCAGATGTTATTTTCTCTTGTGTGACTCACATGGTAATGCTCTTAGTTCAGTTTTCGTTTTAAATTAATAGGCTTTAATTTTTGAAACAGTTTTAGATTTACAGAAAAATTAGGCAGAGTGTAGAGAATTCCATGTACCTCCTTACCTTTCGTCTCCCTTTAGTGCCCCTTAATATTAGCATCTGTGCGTTAGTGTGGTACATTTGCTATAACTAATGAGCCAATACTGATAGCATTATTTTAGACTAAAATCCATAGTTTACATTAGGGTCCACATTTTATCTTGTACATTCTATGGATTTGGACTAATGTATAATGTCATGTACCTACAATTGTGGTATCACACAGAATACTTTCTCTGCCCTAAAAATACCCCATGCTCCACTTATTCATCTCTTCCCTCTCCTCCAGGCCTCGGTCCTGGCAAATACTGGCCTTTTTTACTGTCTCCATAATTTTGCCTTTTCCAGATTTCTGGAATCAGTTGGAATCAATGGCGTATGTAGCCTGTTCGAGTTGGTTTCTTTCACTTAGCAGTATGCATTTAAGATTCTTCTGTGTCTTTTTGAGGCTTGGAGCTTATATGTTTTTATCACTGAATAATATTTCATTGTCTGGATATACCATAGTTAATCCATTTACTGAAGTTATCTTGTCTACTTCTAAGTTTGGGCAATTATGAATAAAACTATTATAAACATCCACATGCAGATTTTTGTGTGGATTTAAGTTATCAACTCATTGGGGTAAATATCTTGGAGCATGATTATATGGCTAGATTATATGGTAAGAGTATGTTTAGTTTTGTCAGGAACTGCCAAATTGTCTTCCAAAGTGACTGTACCATCTTGCATTCCTACCAGCAATGAAATAGAGTTCCTATTTCCCATTTTCACTAGTATTTGGTGTTACCAGTGTTTTGGATTTTGGCCATTCTAATAGGTTATAGTGATAATCTTTTTTTTAAAATTCGCAGTTCACTAATAACATTTGAAGCATGCATCTTCTTTGGTGAGGTTGATATCTTTTGCCCATTAAAAAAAAATTTATTTTCTATTGAGTTTTAAGAGTTCTTTGTATATTTTGGATACCAATCCTTCATTAGATTTATGTTTTGCAAAGATTTCCTTTCAGTTTTGAGGCTTGCTCTCCAGTTGTGACGAATAATCAAATAAGTTTCCTTCTCTGTTTGCTTAAGAGCTTTTTATCAGGAATGCCTTATAGCATGGACATCTTTGAAGATTATTTGGCTGAATGAATAGATGAAGCTTTGTTTTTCAGAAGGCATCCCTGTTGTATTCCAGATACTTTAAAACACATTCCTTGTGGTATTCTATTTAAAAATGTAATTGAAAATTTAATTCTTATCCTTGTTAAATAGCTTATTCTTACTCCTTCCATGATCTCATGTGCCTTTAATGTCCAACTTGTTTGATTGTCCAGGATCCTAATCTCATTCTGGCTGGATCTTCTTTGTTGCAACTATCTGTCCCTCCACCGGTCTGTAGCAGTCTTTTCCTGTGGCCAGTCATACTTCCACCTCTGAAATCATAAGTTTGGAAATTTGGCTCTCTGAACAGTTTTCCTGCCCTCTCAGGTTGCCATTTGCTGGTCTTACTCTCTGATTTCACTGAGGCCTGCAGCCCCTTAAATCTTCTCTGTCTCCAGATCTGTAATATTGCTCCTGGGATTACTGTAGCGAATATGGACACCACAGTTGGTCACTTGCAATGAGTCATGGGTGCCCTTGGTTCTCTCGCGCCTTTGTTCTTCTCGCCCGTGTGTCGTGCAGGTCTCCAGCTGTGGATGAACAGTGCTACCCATTTTCTGTGTTCCTGCCATAGAGCTTCAAGAAATGACTGAATCGTATTTGTTTGTTCTCTTACTGACTCATGAGGCACCCCCCTCCCAAATATGCTTGTTGTTCTCGTTAGTAGTCTTCTTACTTGTCTGTGGTTAATTTCATTTCTCCTTCACCAGAATGACTGTTCTTTCTAAACAGAACTCAGGTTCACCTCCCTCTGTCACAAAAGATTCCATATAATACTCCAGCAAAGTGATCTTTACAAAAAGAAGGAAATCCAGCAAATCTATTATTTCTTGTGTGATCTCTTGTTATTCAGGTAAAGATAAAATGTTAAGTTTAACATGCCCTTTCTGGTTTTCCAGCCTCATCTCTCTCCTCTCAGAGCTCCTGTTTCACAGGCTTTTTTCAGATCCTTCACATGCCAAGCTCATTCTTAGCACAGGGTAGTTATATATGTTCTTTCCTCGGCCAGACAGGTTTTCTCTTTTGCTGTTTAATTCAGACCCCTCTTTGAGATATATGTATCAGTTCCTTGGAAAGGCTTATTCCTAACCTTCCATGGCCTGAAGATAGATTAAATTCTCCCTGAAATAGTTAGTGGTCACGAGAGTAACAATAACAGTAGACATTTGAGTGTTTGTATGTCAGACACCCTTCCAAGCAGTTTATACATGTGGACTTTTTAGTTTCCACAGCCTAGAATTGTCCCCACTTCAGATGGGGAAACTGAAGTGAAGAGTGTTAAGTCACTTGTCCAAAGTCACAGAGCCACTTGGTAGGAGCACTGGGACTTGAGCCGCAGCATCAGGCCCCAGAGTCTGTATTTTGAACTGCTGTGCTGTGCTGTACTGGTGGACACAACACAGTGGCTATAACCACCGTGTCATTTCTGACTAGTATCCGCCTTCCTTGGTGGGTGTTGAGTTCCTTGAGTTCAGAGATGGCACCTGTCTGGTTAATGTTGGATTCTCCAGGGGCCTAGAACAGAGCCGGAAGTGAGGAGGCTAGGACACAATGAGTGGCAGCCACCTCTCTGCCTAATTGAGTCAACAGAGGCTTTCAGTGTGAAGGTCCTCAGTTTCCCCCCTTCTGCTTGAAAATGAAAAATTCCTTTGATTGAAAGAATACATGCCCTATTTATTTCAAAAGTTAACCCCTCTACCTGTTTACCTTTGATATCCTAAAAGCAATATACGCACTTGGTAAGTAAGAACAATTAGTGTAACTGTATTCTTCCATTTTCTTTCTTGCTTAACCATTACCATTTTTTCAGAGGTTATCAACTATTAACAGTCAAATGTATGTCTCCTCCTATATATATTCAAATTGTATGGATACTTTAAATACCCAAAAGGGGAGTGTATGTAATATGCATACTATTCTAAGTTTGTTTTTATATTAAGAGTTAATGTTTTATACTGAACTGTAGTTCTGGAAGATATCACTATTGAGGGAAATTAGGTACAGAGTGTAAGGGATATCTCTGTATTATTTCTTCTGTTTTTTGTCTCTGCTGCATGGCTTGTGGGATCTTAGTTCCCCTTGCAAGGATTGAGCCCATGCCCTCAGCAGTGTACCCTAACTGATGAACTTCTATTTCTGTTTTTTCATTTTCCCAAAACTACTGAATGGGGAACATCCTTGCATTCATAGCTTCATACTTGCTTGGATATGAATGCACAGACAAGTTTTAGAAGAGCAGAAAGGTTCAAAAGGTGTGTGCATTTGGAATTTTGATGAGAGCTGGCAGGTTATTCTGCATCCAGTTTCTGCTCTGAGCAGCAGCTGGGATGGAGCCTGTGCTCTGTGCAGGCACCGTCACTGTCCTCCTCTTTCTCTGCTGCTTCTGTGGGATTTTAAAAATGAGTCATTTTCCACTTAATATCTCTCCTTCTCTGCTGGCTCTCTTTTCTCTGCCCATTCTCTGACACAACAGTCTCCAACCTTTTTGGCACCAGGGACCGGGTTTGTGGAAGACAATTTTTCCACAGACCAGAGGTTAGGGGATGGTTTTGGGTTGATTCAAGCCCATTATATTTATTGTGTACTTTATTATTATTACATCAGCTCCACCTCAGATCATCAGGCATTAGAGCTCAGAGGCTGGGGTAGTTGTTATTTAGCTGCTAAATCGTGTCCCACTCTGCGACCCAATGGACTGCAATATGCCAGGCTCCTCTGTCTAGACAAGAATACTGGAGCGGGACTCCAGGGCATCTTCCCAACCCAGGGATTGAACCTGGGTCTTCTGCATTCCAGACAGATTCTTTACTGTCTGAGCCACCAGGAAGCACTTGTATCTCCTGGAGTTTGCTCAGATTCATGTCCATTGAGTTGGTGATGCTATCTAACCATCTCATCCTCAGAGGTTGCGGACCCCTGCTCTAACAGATCCTCCACATCTATAGGGCTTTTCTTCAGCTCTTTGTATCATTTGACACTGTTCACTACTGTGTTCTTTTTAAGGGCGTCCCAGGTGGTGTGAGTGGTAAAGAACCCACCTACCAGTGCAGGAGACATAAGAGATGCAGGTTCAGTCCCTGGGTCCAGAAGATCCCCCAGAGGAGGAAATGGCAACCCACTCCAGAATTCTTGCCTGGAGAATCCCATGGACAGAGGAAGTGGGTTCTTTTAAAAAATTCCCTCTTCTTTCGTTTTCAAAACAGAAATGCCTTCTGATTCCTCTCTTCCTTCACTGAGACTACTATTTCTTAAGCCCTATTGCCACTCTGTCTCTCTACTTGCTTTTTCAGTGATTAAATTCTTCTGGGTTCAGTTCTTTGTTCTTCCTCCCCACTCACGTTCAGGTTCTTTTTCCCATCTCTGCCTCCTCTGTATCAGAAAGATCTACATTTGAATCCAATTCCATTATTTTCTGTCTGAGAGGTCAGAAGAGTTTACTTCACTTCTCTTTTTTCTTCTGAGGATAGTGATATCTACCTAAGTATCAATGTAGAGTAGATGAAGTAATTAATCTATGTGAAACACTTACACTGTGTCTCATTTACAGCAAGTGCTCAGTAAATGCTAGTCGTAGGAATAGTGGTAATAATGTAGTTGTGTTGTTATTGTAACTGTTTCTGACCTCACATATGCAGATGAGACCACTCTAACGGCAGAAAGTGAAGAGGAACTAAAGAGCTCTTGACGAGGGTGAGAGAGGAAAGTGAAAAAGCTGGCTTAGAAAGCAGCATTTAAAAATGAAGATCATGGCATCTGGTCCTGTCACTTCATGGCAAATAGAAGGGGAAAAGTGGAAGCGGTGACAGATTTTATTTTCTTGGGCTCCAAAATCACTGTGGCTGGTGACTTCAGCCATGAAATTAAAAGATGCGTGCTCCTTGGAAGGAAAGCTATGACAAACCTAAACAACATATTAAAAAGCAGAGACATCACTTTGCCAACATAGGTCCATCTAGTCAAAGCTATGTATTCCCAGTAGTCATGTATGGATGTGAGAGTTGGACCATAAAGAAGGCTGAGTGCTGAAGAATTGATGCTTTCAAACTGTGGTGCTGGAGAAGACTCTCGAGAGTCCGTAGGACTGCAGGGAGATCAAACCAGTCAGTCCCAAAGGAAATCAACCCTGAATATTCACTGGAAGGACTGATGTGAAGCTGCAATATTTTGGTCATCTGATGTGAAGAGCCAACTCATTGGAAAAGACCCTGATGCTGGGAAGGATTGAGGGTAGGAGGAGAAGAGGGCACCAGAGGATAAGATGATTGGATGGCATCACAGACTCGATGGGCATGACATTGAGCAAACTCCAAGAGATAGTGAAGGACAGGGGAGCCTGGCATGCTGCAGTCCAGGGGGTCACAAAGAGTCGAATTCAACTTAGCGACTGAACAAGAACAACAAACCTCTAGGATTGCTAGCTTTCCTGAGGTCCACACAAAGATACTTAGCTGCCTGTTGGAGACTCCTATTTGGACACCTCATGAGTCAGATGGTAAAGAATTCTCCTGCAGTGCAGAAGACATGCATTTAATCTCTGGGTAGGAAAGATCCCCTGGAGGAGGAAATGGCTCCCATTCCAGTCTTCTTACCTGGAGAATTCCTCGGACAGAGCAGCCTGGTGGGCTATAGTCCATGGCGTTGCAAGGAGTCCGAGGCAACTGAGTGACTAGCACTTTCACTGGATACCATGCCAAACTTAAACTCTGTCTGAAGTCTTTAGTTGTTCTCTGACTTCAATGCTTAGTGACTGTGACCTTAAATAAATTACTTATTTAAGCCTCAACTTCTCCATTTTTGAAAGGATGATAAATAAAAGGACTTTATTATTCTTTATTAATTATTACTATTCGTCTTAAAAGCCAGTCTTCATTTTGCCTGTTCTGCCCAGAGCAAAAGCCTGCGAAGTGCCTTTTTTGGTCTGCCTCCTCTTCCTTATCCTTCACCTGCAGTTAGTCACCAACCACTGTTGATTCTATCAGCACTTCAGAAGCCTCTGCTTGCATTCATCCACTCCTTATCATTTCTCACAGAATTATTGTGTAACCTCCTAATTGGTCTTCTGGTCTCCAGGCTACCTCCCACCTTTCACCAGGATTTATCTTTATTGAAGGAAGATCTGCTCATATCACTCAGCAGTAGAGGACTCAGATGTGTCCTTCTTACGTGACGTGTGACCTGCAAGGCCTGCGACCTCCCAGTCTTTATAGCCTCATCCCTTGCTCCTGGAACCCGTGGGTCCTACGCTGTCTGCTGACACTTGGGCAACTGCTCCACGCACTCTCAGCTCTCACGCCTTTGTCCTTCCTGTGCTGGGGCTGCCCCTTCTTTTGCTTGGGCTGCTGTCCCCTCAACCACTCCCTGTGAGTAAGGGCCCATAGTTCCTCCCCAGACTCCTCAGCCATCTGGTAAAATCTCGGTCATCCTTCAGTGGTGGGTGGATACGTTGATAAATATGTTAATCTACTCTTTTTCTTCTCTTTAGTCTTAGCTGTCCTTCCAGGTAACATTAATCGGTCCTTTTTAAAGAGGCCTTCTAGTGGGTAAAGTCCATGAGTCAGTCTGTCTTGGTTAACAATGCAGCTGTAGAACTGGAATCAAACTATTTAACCTATTTGTGTCCCTAATCTATAAAAAGTGGATAATGTTGCTCTCACTGTGAGGATTAAGTGAATTAATATGGGAAAAATGCTTTGAATAGAACCTGCACATACGAAGTACTTCTTAAATATTGGCTATTATTCTTCTTCTCAGAACATCTCTTACATACCTCACAATAGCATTTCCCTCTGTATTACATTTACTTTTTGTGTTGTGTGTGTGTGTGTGTGTGTTTTCTCCAGTAGATTGTGGCTTCTTTGAAGGTGAAACTTGTGTTTTAGTCATCTCTGTGTCTTTGGTATCTAGTACACAGGAGCCCCCAATAAACACTGCATCTGTCACGCTGTTTGCTTGACTCATAATAAAGTGCTGGATCCTCCCATGTTTTAGCCATCAGCATCTCACCTTTTCTGGAAATGACTGCTTCTGCAAGTGTGGCATTAGAGACACAAAACTGTTTGCTCCTAACCTCAGTGAGCTCTTTGACCAGAAATTTGGTATTACAACGAAGCTTCCTACCTATAGCAGGCAGAATGCAACTGATGGCGTGTGGTCTTTGCAGAAGTTTCTCCCAGAATGTGAGAGAACCTCTGATGTTTTTGTTTAAAGGGACACAGTTCAAGGCTAGAAAGTTTTTCTATTATGCCTTTTTGTTTGTTTTGTTGAGTATAAGTAGAGCTGTTTCTACCTTTTCAACATTATTCTTATTGAAATGTTAAAACTTTTCCCTTTTAATGATTCAGAGAAGAGATTTCTTTATTGTAAACATAATATAGAGCTTATAATGAATGCCAGATTTGGGCTCTTTATAGATGATTCTGGAATATTAAGTCATTAAAGTCCCATATGATCTGGTTCCATTGCCAGCCCTTGACGCCTCAGCATGTCTGGGTTATTGCAGTAGTAACTGGTCTTTCTACCTTTATGCTTTTCTCTCCAGTCTGTTCTTTATACTGCTGCCATGTTAATCTCTCAGAAGTCCTGTTCTGATTTTTTTCATGCATTAAAAAAATCCTCCAAGAGTACCCCCTTGTATACAGGGTAAATTCTAAACTCTTTATCATTCAGGATGCTCTACAGTCTGGCTCCTGTTATCTTTTTCTACCTTATATTCCACTGTATGCTAGAATGAACTTTGTAGATTATCTGGGCTAGTTGTGATTTGCGTAATGTGAATTACGTTTTCCCTTTTTACCTACTGGGAGTGGTTTCCATCCTTTTCCCCGTTTTCTTTTTTGAAATTCTGCCCTTCTTTCAAGATATATATTTTGAAACCCTTTCGTTTTGAAATAATTATAGACTCACAAGAAATCTCAGAGTAGTACATAAAGTACCATATACCTTTCTGCCAGCCTCCTCCAATGATAATATATAATTGTAGTATAATACAAGATCCATTTTGAAATTTCATTTTAAAGAATATTCTCAGTGGAGGGAAAAAACTTCTCTTTCTTTCCTTTCTTTTTTTTCTTTTTATCTGTCTCCTTCCTTGCTTCTCCCCCACTTATTTTTTTTTTTTTTTAAAGGGCTGTATTGGACTTGTGGAAGTGGCTAGAAGTCATTTGAACTCATGTCTGTAAAACAAACTAGGTGGGTGATCAAACTGGGTAGTATGGTGTGTGGTCCTTAATAGTGAAAAGGTATGGCTATATGATATTGTAAGACTGATTTTTATTTGCTTTTATGAACCGGCCTTGAAATTAATTTTCAAAAGAGGCACAGTCCTCATTTAGATGTGCATATTCTAATATATCAGTTAAGATACTCTCAATATATTTTTAGCCATACCATTTATATTCTCCTTTAATGCTTATATTCTTATAGAGATTATTTTTAAAAATAAGCTGGTGTTAAAACACACAGTCCATTGTGAAAAAAAGAGTTTGTTTTCCTCAGAATTGAAGTAGAGTTGATTTACAGTGTTGTTATCCTTAGGCTCATTTTTAAAGAAGGCAGAAGGCTTGTAAAGGAAGAGATTTTGGAAAATAAAGTTTATTTTCCAAATTGGAACCCTCATACATTGTTGGTGGGAATATAAAACAGTACAGCCACTTTGGAAAACAATTTGGCAGGTTCTCAAAAAGTTAAACATAGAGTTACCATATGACCCAGCAATTCTACTCCTAGGTATATACCCAAGAAATCTGAAACATATGTTCACACAAAAACATGTACACAAATGTTCATAGCAGCAGTATTCATAATAGCCCCAAAGTGGAAGCAACCCAAATACCCATCAGCTGATGAATGAAAAAAACGAAATGAGGTATTTCCATACAGTAGAATATATTTCAGCCGTAAAAAGTGATGAAGTACTGATAACACAGCAACGAGGCACAAAAGGCCCCATACTGTATAATACCCTTTATATGAAATATCCAGAAAAGACAGATGGACAGAGACGGAAAGTAGATGGTGGTTGTTAGGCGCTGCAGGGGGTGAGAGAGGAGGGAATGGAGAGCGGCTGCTAGTGGGTATAGAACTTCTTTTGTGAGTGATGTAAACATTCTGGAATTAGTGGAGATAGTTGCATAGTCTTCCAGATACACACAAAAAACCCCCATTGAATTATATACTTTAAAAGGGTGAATTTCATAGTATGTGAATTGTATCTCAGAAAAACAGTTGCAACTTCCTGTATTAAATTGTGATCTGGTTTATGGTCTTGTTTGCCTGGTGTGATGGAACATGAGTGTAAGATTACTTACATTTGAGCTCCAAGTAGGGCCAGAGGTTAGTGGGAGCAGAGTGGGTGACTTGTCAGACCTAAGCCTGGTAGCTGCTCAGTGCCCTGTGACACTAGTGGGCAGAATAGAAATAGGAGCAGATCAAATAAGGATGGAATTACCTTCTCTTAGAGTCCAGACAAATATCTTAACACGTAGAGAGAGCAAGAAATGTTTTAGACAGAGCAGGTTCTGTCCTGTTAAATTTAGGCTAAAGTTCTTGCCATTTTGTCTTGGATGTGTACCTCACAGATCTTGAGAAATCTGTCTCATTGTGAACTATAAGGAAATAGGCCTTACGTATTTAAAAGTATTTTTATTAATTTTTAAAATTAAATCAGTTTGGGTTTTCATAAAAGTCAAAAATATAATTTTTGTCCGTGACATACTTTTTCTCATATTTGCTTAAAAGCACTTTTTAGTTTTTCTCCAAGTAATCTGAGTGTTTGTTGTATAAAAGCCATTGTATGGGTAGAAGGGGTACCACATGGTAGCCATCTCGATCAGTTATTCTTTGGCGGGCTGAACTGTATGTTTGTTTTAAAAATAAATCACACTGCCATATCTGAATAAGACTTTAGTCTTATTTAAATAAATGTATGAGAGATGTGGAAAAATAATAAAATTTGCCCAATAGCAGGTGATGTGAAGTGAGTCTTCTTGTCTATCAGGCATGGTTGTCATTTTAGTGAGTTCCAGTAAAGGAGCCCAGCTGAGTGCTTTAGAGCAGTGATCTTCAAATTGGAGTCCATGTCTAAAGGTATCGAGGCTGGATAGTTTTGAGAGTTCTCAGTGTTCATATTTTGTACTCTTCCCTGAAATTGACTTGTCTGAAGACAATACTGGCATAATCCTTACTCTCTTTTCTTATCTTCCCTTTGTTGTTGTTGTTCAGTTGCTAAGTTGTGCCTGACTTTTTGTGACCCTTATGGGCTGCAGCACACCAGGCTTCCTTGTCTTTCATTATCTCCTGGAGTTTGCTCAAACTCATGTCCACTGAGTTGGTGATGCCATCCAACCATCTCATCCTCTGTGGCCCCCTTCTCCTCCTGCCCTCAGTCTTTCCCAGCATCAGGGTCTTTTCCAGTGAGTCAGTTCTTTCCATCAGGTGGCCAAAGTATTGGAGCTTTAGCTTCAGCATCAGTCCTGCCAATGAATGTTGAGGTTTGATTTCCCTTAGGGTTGACTGGTTTGATCTCCAGCTCTTCTGATTTACAAAAGAAGAATCCTTACCTTTCTCGCATCTTGAATCTCCCCAATGTATGTTTCTCTGAGGTGTAAAATTCTCCAGGGTTCCAGCAAAGGGATAGTTGTGACACTGACGTCAAGTATGAAACTTCTGATGTCAAGTATGAAACTTCCCTTTCTCAAGGTATATACCCTTCTCCATACATCTGAGTAAGAGCTGAATCTCCAAAAGGAATTAATCTTTATGGTTAGTTATCAAAACTTATGGGCTACTCTGGTGGCTCAGACAGTAAGAACCTGCCTACAGTGCAGAACAGGGTTTGATCCCTGGGTCAAGAAGATCCCCTGGAGAAGGGAATGGCAGTCCACTCCAGTATTCTTGCCTGCAGAATCCCATAGACAGAGGAGCCTGGAGACCTACAGTCCATGGGCTCACAAAGAATCGAACACGACTGAGCTATATATATTTGCCTTGTTTTCACCAATTGTAACTACTAATAAAAGTAACAGGAATTCAGTCCAAAAGAAGTACTTTAAATAAAAAACAATACTCATTTTTGTTATAGGAAAGTATGATAAAAGAAATTATATTAAAATGAAATACTATGGAAGAAGAATAGAAATATAATTTCAAGGAGAGAAAGAAGTAATGTAACATTTCATATAAGAAATGAGGATTCTATTATAGTTTTGAAACGGAGGATGGTGGTTATCAAATTGCTCAAGTGTTTAGATTTCATTGGATGTATTTAAATTAATGACATAATCATTTTTTTTTTAGATGTCAGTTTTAAATTGGCCTTTAAATAAAGGCAAATTTACTTTCAATAAAGGAAAGTACAGCGTTTGCAATGATTTAAACTTCTTATAAAAAGATTTTCAGTATCAACTTAAAAATATTCAAGGATTTTTTTCCTCCCAGTTTTATTTTTAGGGGGTGTATAAGGAAAACTTTTGAAAGATCCAAAGAATATAGAGATCAAGAAGAAACCATATATCTGCCCTCAAGAAAGTTTTTAGTGGAATGATAGAATGGGGACCTATACACATTTGGCTTAAATAAAGCCTTTATTTGGTTGTATTTTGCTGCTTATTTAGCATGGACATTGTGCCTCAGTGTTGCATCGTGCTTGTTAAAATGACCCTTGAATAGTGATTTAGCTCATATATGCTCTGTTTCCACATGACGCTATTATGCAGAACAGAGAGGGACTGTATCTCTTAAAAGACAGATGGATAGGAAAAGTGCCCACTGCACTCAGCACTGATGAACAGTGGAGCTGTCTCTCATTGTCTGGCCCCTGTGGTCATGAAGAAGATGAGACCAGAGTCAGGAGATCCCAGTTAATGCCCTTACTACCCTAGGCCTTGTGACCTTGGCCAAATCACTTTAAACACATTTATATTCAAGTTTCCTTTATTAAAAAAAGTTTAAACTGGGTAATAATCTAGTTCAGAAATTAAGAACCAGCCACTTCATACATTTTCACACAGTGCCTTAATTTTGGAAGTGATAACAGTAGCAGACTTTAAATGCCCAAAATACTGGAGCAGATTACTTGCTTAACGTAATGTAGAGAAGAATAACCTACTACTTGTCATTTATCTGAAGTGTGATTAAGACAGTGTGTTATGCAGCCTGTCAGACGTGTTGTGGGTCGTCCACCACCCACCCCTGCCCTTTTTATCTGGGAGGGGAGGAAGGAGAATTTCCTCTACTTTTTAAGAATTAGAAAAATTGTACACAAAATTAGTAACCAAGAATCCCAATTTTAGCTTCATCAGTTCAGTTCAGTCACTCAGCTGTGTCCGACTCTTTGTGACCCCGTGAATCATAGCATGCCAGGCCTCCCTGTCCATCACCAACTCCTCGAGTTCACTCAAACTCATAGCAGGGCCTTTATTGAAAGCCACTTTATTGTAATGCTCTAGCATTATGTAATGACTTCCCTGGTGGCTCAGACGGTAAAGCATCTACCTGCAATGCGGGAGACCTGGGTTCGATCCCTGGATTGGGAAGATCTCCTGGAGAAGGAAATGGCAACCCACTCCAGTGTTCTTTCCTGGAGAATCCCACGGATGGAGGAGCCTGGTAGGCTACAGTCCGTGGGGTTGCAAAGAGTCGGACACGAGTGAACGACTTCACTCACTCACTCAGCAGCATGTGAAAGTGCATTATAGATTACAGACAGCTCCAAGCTTTGCTCTTAAGGGTCGGAGGTGGAAACCAAGAGAGCAGTTACAGTTCACTCTTGTCATGGACTGGGCCTCTTGGGTTCTTTATGGAACTAAAGTGAAACTTTCTGGAAGAGCTTCACTAGAATGGCTTTCCTGGGGGCTTATGAGGCTTACATGCTGAAACCGATACTCTTGTAGTACAAGAATAACTGCAAACTGGTGTGGGATTTGTAGGATGTGGAGGGGAGATGCCACATGCAGTTCTCATTCCCCAAAATCCCTTGGCTGGTGAACAGAGATTTTTCCCGTCAGTAAGCAGATATTTGATTATATATTGACAGATTCTTTCTAAACAACTTTTGAAATATAAGACTTTGCTACTGTTTTGTGGCTTTGGATGTTAAGAATAATAAAGTGGGTAGAATTAACTTGTGGTAGTTTTAACATATACAAATTTGTTGTTTTTCAGTCACTAAGTTGTGTCCGACTCTTTGTGACCCCATGAACTGCAGCATGCCAGGCTTCCCTGTCCTTCACTATCTCCCGGAGTTTGCTCAGATTCATGTCCATTGAGTTGGTGATGCTATCTAACCATCTCATCCTCTGCTGCCTGCTTCTGCTTTTGCCTTTTGTCTTTCCCTGCATCAGGGTCTTTTCTGGTGAACTGGCTTTTCTCGTCAGGTGGCCAAAGCACTGGAGCTTCAGCTTTAGCGTCAGTCCTTGTAATGAATATTCAGGGTTGATTTCCTTTAGGATAGCATATAGATATAGTATCTATTTAACTCCTGTCACCAGTCTTTATCTCTTGTATTTGTTCTTAACATCATCTCCATTGTTTGAGTAAATTATTATGGTTGATTTGTGGATGTTATTGTCCTTTATTATCCTGAATATTGGACAGTTTGATTGATTTGCCTTGGTCGGATAGATACTTAGATTGGAACCTAAAATTTTGAGCTTTTTCTTTTTTTGCAGTACAAAATATGGAGCAGTCTGTAAACTGACCAGGCTTGGAGCCTTTTGCTGCTGAAGAGGGAAACACTGTTGTTGCCTGGCAGAATCTACAGTGTTTTGTCTCATCAGATCTCTAAGTCAGCAGTTTACTTTTTGTTTAGTAGTGTGTCTTGGCTTGTCTGAATGAGTCATAATTAAAATATAGTCACCAGGACTCATAATCTTATCCAAACAAACAGGAATTATATTATAGAGATATACTGTTCTTTGTCATGTATGGAATTAGACTGATACAGGTCTGCTGTGATCACTGAGGTGGGTTTTTATAAATGCTAAATTATTTTGTAAGCATTTAAATAGGTTTGTCATATACTCAAAGGAAAAAAGCCTTGAAAGTGAAAATAAGCAGAAAAGTAAGTAAATATAATAGTTATTCAAATAAAAATCTGAAAATCTGAATTTTTATATTTATTACTTAAAAATGAAATGATTACTTTTTCTTTGAAAAGATTTGAGGATTAGAACAGTTAACAGTTTTGACGTTCCTTTTGTTCATTGACAAAAACATCGTCTAGAACACCCGCTGAGGGCGTGTGGCTTCCCATTCAGGTCAGTAAATAACATTGCTATGGTTTGCTATGGCCATTTGGCATAGTTATGTTGAGCTAGAACAGCTCTGCAGCGGTCGTCTTCAAGTCAGTAAACATGAATTAAGAACTTATGTGCCAGGCACTGCACTAAATACTGAGGACACGAAGGTGAATAAGGCATTATTTATACTGGGTTTTGTTCTACCAAGGATTGGAAGTGCTGACAGGAAGTAAGTATAATAATACTGTAAAATAAAATTGAAGTTTGGAACCTAGGAAAATAGAAACTAGATTTGTAGGCAAGAGTATAGTTGAACTAGTAAGACACTGGCCCTGTGATTGAGAAGCTCAGTTTAATGTTCATCTACTAGTGACATGAGAGAGAAGCTAAGCTTTGTTGTGTTTGAGTTGTGTTAAAGACGTGATATGTATGTTTAGCAGGATTATGAAGACTTCAGGCATTTTGGGGAACTCCCATGAAAATGTCACTTGGAGTTGGCTGTCTGAGTGGTAGTGTTATTACTCTTGGTTATAAGGGTTGAATATAAGATAGATTTCAGTATTATTTTTAAATTTTTATTAAACCTCACCATGTTGAGGGAACAGTATAGGAACCCAGGCTGAGGTGCTGAGGACTGACATTTCACTTTACTCTTTCTTACTTGGTAATAGGTTTTTGTTTATATGATAAGTATGGATTTAATATTGAGATGGAAAAAGTAGAAGTGGATTGCAGTTTAGAAACTGCCCTGTTTCCATTTTCCATTCTGTTTTTCTTTTATTAAAGTTATTAAACTTTCCCTTTCCTTAGTTTTTAGAGTTGTTTCAGGGCATCTTGGTGAGGCAGGATGTAAGGCTTTTGCTGAATCAAAAGCTACTACTATTTCTCCAGTTTCCCAGGTGAGAGAAACTCTAATCAAGGAAGTAATTTGTGATTTGAATATAGAGTCTGTTTGGTGGACTCTTGTGGGCATATCTTAGTTTTAAAAGGGGAAAAAGATTTACTGTTCTAAAGAGCTGTATAAACATGACTTTATGATGGTAGCTTCAGATTTCATAGGTTTACCAGATATAATTGTTGCACAATAGGTAATCTTCCACTGTGGTAGTTAATGAGATAAAAACTGCATAATTACACCAACAGTTATTTTCCTTATATAATTTGGTGGCTACTAAGTAGTTTTTTTTTCTTAACTTATCTTAATTAGCTTAGTGATGTTCCATCACTGAAGGAATCTTATATTTACCTTCACGCTGCTGCAGTCCACATTTTTAGTTGGACAGAGACTGATATTAATTGTTTTAAAAGAGGGCTTGCTCTTAGACCATATTTGCCAACTGGCTTTCCTTAATTACATGTTTAGATGAACTTCAACTCAGGGAGAAATGATAATGAAATACGTACTGTGGAAAACATTCAGTTAGTCATGGTAGAGGAAAGCCTCCTAGAAGGTAAAATGTTTCAAAATTATTTCAAAGTCTATCCTCCTTGTTTTTATTCATCCTTATGTGTGTTAAGTGGAGGGAGGTTCTGGGTTGTGGTACTGTTCTGATAAGGCCCTATGTTGTGTCTTAAGCACTTCTGATGCAGATACTGACTTTTAAAACCCAGACTCATGTAGATGTGCAGTAAGACACCACTCCAGCCTCAAGACAATCTGTGTTTCTTTTCTAACCTGTAAGTTGTGTTTGCTAGTGCATTTCACACTCAGCAGATAGAATCTAAAGCATGCAGATGGAAACTGTGGAACCTGTCTGTAAATCAGTTTCACTTTCAGGAGATTGGAAATAGCTATAGAGAGCACTGTGGATTTAGTGGGAAGGAGTGCTGTGGTAGATGGGCAGTGTCTACTCAGGGTTGGAATGGGGAAACTGTAGTGTCTGCTTCTTCTCTCTGTCGTCTCTGCCATGCCTGTGTGCTCAGTCTTGTCTGGCTCTTATGCAGCCCCGTGGACTGTAGCCCACCAGGCTCCTCTGTCCGTGGAATTTTCTCAGCAAGAATACTGGAGTGGGTTGCCATATCCTATTCCAGGGGACCTTCCCAACCCAGGGATCAATCCCTCATCTCTTGCTTCTCCTGCAGGCAGTTTCTTTACTACTTGTGCTATCTGGGAAGTCCTATGTTGAACACATTCTCTGATCATATTGAGAGCCCAAAGGCACAAGATAATAATTTCAACTTGGGCGAAATAAAGAGGAGAGAGGTATATAGGACAGAAGTGGGCCTGTGAAGGGAAAATCACTTGTGGATAAAAGACTAGAGAATGGTAAATTGGAAAGAAAAAGCTTAAAAAGACCGGAGAGTAGGCATGAACAGTCTTTCTCTTTTGGGAGGCTGGGGATTGGGAAAGGAAAATACGTCTATAAAATTCTAGGGGCAAGGAAATTAAAAGTTAATTTGAGTTGTACTATTGTTGGGTTATAGTAAAAATTTTTGTTGTTCTCAAGGTAGGAAAAAAAAAGTATGATGCTCATGGGACTTCTTGAGTTGATTTGCCACTTAAGATAAAATAATTAAGGGAAACTTCCAGAATAGTGTGTGATGGTCTTTCAGAAAGTGATAGTGGAGCTGCAAGATGTCTTCTTCCTCTTCTCTTGTGATCCCACCCCACTTTACCAGATACTTAGTATCCCAGTTTTCCAAAATAAGTTCAGGAGAGCATTAGTGTCCCTCAATGTTTAAATACATGTTCTAGGAGGAAAAGAATCATTAGGTAAGTTGGAGGACTATTAGGGTTCTACAATAAAATATAATAGTGAACAAAATTAGTCTGCTTTTTGGCTGTAGGACATCTGAGAATTCTTAAAATACTAGTGTGCCTTGTGAATCACTGAAGAGAGAAATGGGGTGGAGCGTGTGGCTTTTCTCAAAATTGGTTGACCACAGTACAACTTGAAAAAGCTGGTATGTATATATAATTGTGTTACCTGTAAGCCTGGGTTTGTATAGCTCCTCTTACTCGCGTTGGTAATTTTTTTTTCCACTTTCCCATTTCTCCAGCATCACCCCCTGACCCCTCAATTAGGGAATAAATTCTCTGCTCTCTCATTTCCATTTGTGTATCCCACTTGAAGGGAATATTAATATTAGTTTACATTTTAAAGTATGATAGTATTTACTTGAACTCCTTCTTTGAGTTTCAAGTCTCTTGATAATTGGACCCTGATCTTACCTACATTTTGAGGTTTATTCACCACTACTCACCCATGATAATTCCTCACTGAAGCTCAGTTTCTTTACTGTTCCATGATTATATTCTGTGCTTGGAATGTTCTCTACCTTTATATTAAGGTCTAGCCAAAGTGCTAGCCCTTCCATTAGACCTCCTCTGGTCTCTTTAGCTAGAAATAATCTCTCCTTCCTCAGACAGCATTCATCTATTAATAACTGTAGTGATATTTACAGATTGGTCTGTGGTTATTTATGCGTATATTTTGCAAGCTTGAGAAGAGAGGGCATGCCATTCTATACCACCTATATCATCCATAGCTCCTAGCTTAACTATCCCCCACACAGAGTGTGATAATACAAGCTAATGTTATGTGATCAATCTTTACTACAGTCCTATAGGTATCCTCATTTTATAGATGAGGCAGCTAAGACAGTGAGAGGTAGGGTAAATTACTCAAAATCACATATTAAGTTAGTGATAGAGCCAGGAATCTAATGCCCTAAGCAATCTCATGCCCTTAATCACAACATAATACTGCTGCTTCCTATAGTAAGTAGGTCCTCAGTGAATATTTGAATGAATGAATGAATGTGCAAGCTGATGGAAAAGAGTCCCATCACCTGTGTTTCAAAATTGTTGTTACTTTTGTTATTGCCTTTTTGAAGTTGACATTTATCTAGCCATGTGAGAAGTTCTAAGTGACTAAGAACAGTTAGCAAGAGTGAGGTGGGTCAAGGGAGTGGCAGAGATGAGTGTGTGGGGAGATGCAGGATGTTATTTATAGCCCAGAATATTTATTGCTATGCTAGAGACTGCTGCTTTCTTTGTGAACAGATTAGTGCTGAGTCCTGGCTTTGGAGTCTGGATACCTGTATGGGAGTTTCAACTTCCTAATTTATTAGTTTAACAAGTTTCTTAACCGTTCTAAACCTCATTTTTCTCCTCTGTAAAATAGCAGTAGCTACTTCATTAGTATTTTTATGAGAATTAAATCAGATAATCATGGAAAACACAGCCTGGTGCCCAGAACATATTGTCAACTGATACTAGTTATAAAACAGGAAGTTTAACTTAATGTAAAACTAGCTACTTCTCTTTAAAAAAAAAAAAAAAAGGGTCCCTTTGAACTTAGACCTTCAGATTTCAAAGTAGTAAATAAATCTGTCTTTTATGATTTTCTTTTTCTTTTTTACTTCACACTGTTTTATTTTCTGATTTGGGGAAGCTGATAGTCCAACATTTAAGTCATTTTTTTTCTATCTCAGGGCAAATAAATGAGCACTAGATTAAGAGCTCAAAGTATTAGATTCCATTTTTCATATTCAGTAAATTCACTTTTTGTAGGAGATACTGGCCTATGTTACTCAGCTTGTGGATCTAGTCATTGATCAGAAATTTTCAGTGCTTTCATCAGCCCTTTTGATAGACATGAAAATCTCATGCCTTATTGCCTTTTGTAGGCTTTCCAGGTGTCTCAGTGGTAAAGAATCCGCCTGTCAATGCAGGAGACACAAGAGATGTGGGGTTTGATTCCTGGGTTGGGAATATTTTCTGGAGTAGGAAATGCCAACCTACTCCAGTATTCTTGCCTGGAAAATTCCACGAGTATTTTGAAGTAATTACAAAATGGCCTTGTTTTAAAAAAAAAAATATTTTACTTTTGGCTGTGCTGGGTATTCATTGCTGCACTCAGGCTTTCCCTAGTTGTGTCAAGCAGGGGCCACTCTCTAATTGCAGTGTGTGGTCCACTCATTGCAATGGCTTCTCTTGTTGCAGAGCACGGGCTCTCTGGTACTCAGGTTTCAGCAGTAGTGCCCACAGGCTCAGTTGCCCTGGTGTACATGAGATCTTAGACCAGGGGTCCAACCAGTGTCCCTTGCATTGCAGCGTGGATTTTTAGCCACTGGGCCACCAGGAAGCCCAAAATGGCCTTACTTCTTAAATAAAAATACTCTCTTATAATAAAAATTATCAAAATTAAACTGCTGAGAAGAGAAAACATTTCTATTTATGATATATATTAAAAATTCTAGTGTACATTGTACCTAAAAATATCATATATTGATGGCAAGCCTGTCTTAAATTGAGTTTGTTCTGAATATTTTCTCATTGTTGAGCTTTATTTTTGGTGTCTGTAATATGAAGACGATGGGTATCTTTTTACTTATCAAATAAGATTTATTTTGTCGATTATGCTTTTCCTTTTAAACTATACCCTCAAGAGTCACCTTCCTGTGCCGAGAATTGCTGTAGTTTCCATGTTGAGCCTAGGTGATTCTGACCTGAGTGATTCTTGTGTGAATGTGTGAGATATTTCTAAGAATCTTAGTTTTGGTTCATGTATAGGGAAGAAAAACGAGATTATTAGCAAAGATAAGAGGAATGGAGAGTCATTGTAAGTAAAGAATCTTGTAGTAATTTATTCTAGACTCGAGCCAGGGGTGTGTTGGTTTGGCTCTAAATTATTGAAGTTGGTCTTCTGGGCAGTTTACTTTGAGTGGTTCTTTGTTTAGTCGAGCAGGTTCAGATGAGGCTGAGAAAACAGGAAGATTGTGCTTGGAAAGGGAAAAGGTGGTCTTGAGGCCAAATCAGGTCAATATTATAAGAAGAGTCCCCAGACAGGATGTTTCTGTTTTAAAAAATTTTGTCTGAAATGTAAATTCACATATCTGGTATAAATTATTCTGGCTAAGGTTTACTGCTTTCTTTTGATTCAGAATTTAAAACAAAACAGATCTCAGTCATAGAATACACAACAAAAAAGAGAAATCATAAAACTTTTTAGAACTTAAGTGGCATGATTTGTTGATGCATTCTGCATTTGAGAAACCAAGTGAAAACAGAGGAAAGGTATTTAGCATAGGAATTAACTTGTTTCTTTGCAGAGCAACCAAGGCAGCATTTGAATTACTGCTCTGTGGTGGTCCTGTTGTTTGGCATGCTTTTTTTCCTTTTGCTTGATTGTCATGTCTTTGTCAGTTTCTGCCTTGCCTTGGAAGACGTCTCTCTATCTAGGCGATTACCCTTACTGACAGAGGATTCAGGTTCAAAGCAAGCAGTTGTTTTGTTTAACCAGAACTTCATTTACAGCTGGTCCTAAGCTGAGTCATTGAAGTTTGTTGTAGCCACTTTAGGTCTTGACGCTTGCTGTATTATTTGGGAGTGGCAGGAACCTGGAAATCAGTTAGGTGTCTTTTCCATCTTCATTCATATTAGTTGCTTATGGTGATAAAAGGTGTCAGATCCACAATGAGCGTAGCCTTCTCTGTCAGGATGGGAGTGGAGGCAGTGCCTCAGTGGCCTTCCTCCTTCTAAGAACTTCTGCCCATCGCTTTGCTTAAACACTTCTCAGCCTTAGGGGAGCTTTCTGTTTATTCTGGCTCAGGTGATCTGTTCCCTCCTTTGAACTCCCTTAATTGTCTCTGAGTCATGTGGCAATTAATCTTGTTTTGCTTTGTGTTATCTCTTATAGTTGACTTTTATTGTTAATGTTAAGCTGCTTGAGGACAAGAGCTGTTACTAATTTATTTTTCCCTATACATTTTATGGGATTTCTCCGGTGTTTCAGTGGTAAAGAATCCGCTTGCCAATGCAGAAGATGCAGGTTCAATCCCTGAGTCGGGAAGAAACCCTGGAGAAGGAAATGGCAATCCACTCCAGTATTCTTGCTTTGGAAATTCCATGGACAGAGGAGCCTGGTGAGCTACAGTCCATGAGGTCCATGGGGTTGACTTAGCAACTAAACAACAATTACGGCGTACATTGTATAGGGACTCTTACTTTTTCCTGGATTTACCCTGGGAAGTTTTCTTGCGTCTCGGATGGCAAGAACATCCTTTAGAACATTTCATAAGAACCCTCAGAATCTTTCAGACTTTTCGGGCCACGTGATGTTTGCCTATGGCCTTGATAAAAGCAGTTATCCCCTTTGCCACAGACACAACCAAGATTCTGGGCGGCAAAGTCTTCCTAGAGAAGTACTTGAGTGGTTTTTTGGTTTGGAGAGAAAATGATCGTATCCTTTACTTTGCTTTAATTTTTATCACCAAATATTTTAAAGACAGAAGCAGGTAAACAAGCAGACATTTGAAATGAAGACCTTACACGACTGGTTAATATTGTATAAAACACTTTTTAATTTTGCTGCCCTCACCTTGTAACGTTAGAAATGAATGACCTGGTTGATGTGGTATCTGAATTTTCTTCTAAGGGATTTATTTCTTAATGAATTGGGGGTTTCACATTTAAAAGGAATCTGCATACTTTATGTAATACCCCAACTTGCATAAGAATTATTTTTTTGTTCGTCGTTGGCTTGTTGGGAGCTCTAACTATTTTGCCAGACAACCATTTAGTGTATTTTCTGTGCTGACTTTGGTTGGTGGCATGTAACAATTCTGAAGGAACTAATGCTACATTAATACAAGTTGCCTGTGATGGCATAATGACAAAATGCAATGTTTTTGTTAGGGGAGAAAAGTCCAAAATTCTACTTTAAAGAAACTATTTTGAGCTCTTGAGAAGATATAGTTAGATCTTTTTTTTTTTTCTTCCCCTCTAAAAAATTGTGGGGAAAACACAAGCCTCAAGTTATTTCCTAAAATATTTCCCATGATGATTGCTACCTTAGTTTTTAAGCCTTTTCTTCCTTCAGAAGCCCTGGATCTTCTATAAGTAGAGTCAGAATGCTAGCTCTTCTTTAAGTAGAATCAGACTAGACCTTCCAAAGCTTTGTAAGAGCCCGTGAACCCAAGGATAGTCCCCACAGATTCCATGTTTCCTTTTGTTACAGTTATTTTTTTCTGAGAACAGTTTGCAAAATGTCTTCATACCACAGTATCTCAACTTTCAGGAAAACACAACTTAAATATTCTTTGTGTTTTTATGAGGAGCAATTTATTACCGTATTATTTTTTAAATTTTATTTCCTGTTTCTATATTATACAAAAATAATGGATTTTTGGATTTTAGGGAAGTACAGTTGTCTGCTCTGCATGGTGTCATGGAAGATAATTTATTTTGATTTAATTAAAAATTTAAATTGTGGTAAATACACATAACATTGCTTTATTTTTCCCTTTTAATTTTGTATTTTTTTCTTTATTGTTTCTCTTCTCTCACTGAAAACAATTCTCTTATTTGAGCCTCACACACCTTCCTTACTAGGATTATCTTGTTTCTCACAGACCAGAGAGGAAAATAATTCATTGTCTTTTTTTTCTCCAAAACAGTTTTTGAAGTGTTTTATCCTTTTGAAGATAGGTTCACCTTGGAGCATGCAGTTTTAAGTTTGGATGAATTAACTCTGTTATCTAGATCAGATATTTTAAAAGCTGAGTGTAAGACCACTTCTGATTGGGTTGCTTTCTCAAAAAACATTTTTATAGCCAAATTTTCTATCCTGAGCTCCTTGACCTAGTCTGAGGTTTTGTAAATGAATTTTTATCTGGAGCGCTAATGAGGGTGAAACTGATAAATTAGTATAAATCTATTTATAAGTTTGCCAGATGTTTAAGAAAGTCAGTCTATGTTTGAATGAGCTCTACCAGGGGGAGCGAGAATTCTGTTGTGCCATCAAACCACCAATGCCTTCCCTTCATGGAGCTCTAGGTTATTTTTGTGTTTTGTTTTGTTGCACAATATCAAAAGAAATCCTGATTTACACAGAAAAGTCCTTGTAAATGGTAAAAAAATTTAGAGCACTTTGCTTAACAGCAAAAGCACCCAAGCCCTAGACTCCTTTAGGGAGCTTTACATGTATTGATTTCCACAACAAACATTTCATCTCTACTTTACAAATGAAAAAACTGAGGCACAGTGAGTTAAAGTATCCAATACCGAGTTTACAGATAATGAGTAAGTGACAGAGATAGGCTCAAATCTAATGTGCTTAACCGTTACTGTGCTTGTATTGCTCTGAAATTGTTGTTGTTACAGTAGCTCAGTCATGTCCAACTCTGCGACCCCATGGACTGCAGCACGCTGGGTTTCTCCAGTCCTTCACTATCTCCCGAAGTTTGCTCAAGCTCATGTCCATTAAGTCGGTGATGCCATCCAACCATCTCATCCTCTGTCCTTCTCTTCTCCTCCTGCCCTTAATTTGTTTTGAGGAGGGGGCTTTATTTGAACTATTTATAATAGAACTAACCAATTTCTCAGAATGAAAAAAAAGAGATTGTAGAACTCGTTATATGCTTACAGATAACTGTGAAGTCTGCAGTGTAAAGACCATGCCTTAATAAATGAATAGTTCGATCATACTGGCATTTTCTTAACAGCTCATGCTGGTCTATGGAGCATGCTGTTCTTACTTAAACTATATTTAGGTAATAGCTTTTTATAAGAGCCACCACTACAGTCATGATTTTATTACCACTAGTACATTCTCATTATGTTTTAACCAACTTTTTTGAGGGCATAGTAAAAAGTTATCTAACTACTGCTTAATTTTTTCCCTCCTATTGTATATGATATTTTACAGATAAGTCCTTTTCATCATTGCTTGCATGAACCTATTATTTAAAAAATGGGAAAATTCCAGCATTTTCCATGTCCTTGCTTAGTTAAAGTGTAAAAATTTCGCATAATTTTAGCCATTCAGTTGTTCAGATATTGTAGATGTTTTCCTCTAATATCTTATATTCTAATAATGGTTATAATCATATTTAAACAGTACTGTAGTCATCAAATAAACTTCTTTACAGTGTTAGTAGCATGTATGCATGCTAAGTCGCTTCAGTTGTGTCCAGCTTTTGCGACCCCATGGACTGTAGCACCCCAGCTCCTCTGTCCGTGGGATTCTCCAGGCAAGAATACTGGAGTGGGTGGCCGTGCCCTTCTCCAGGGTTTCTTCCTGACCCAGGGATCCCACCTGCGTCTCTTAATGTCTCCTGCATTGGCAGGCGGGTTCTTTACTACTAGCGCCACCTAGGATTTAATAAGCTTTTCCTTCAGAGTGTGTACTAGTTACTTCTATTCTTTGTAAAAACTTATCTTGAACAATGGTGTGATGATTTCATTGTTAGAATTAAATTTTATTTGAATGCTTTCTCTGCCTCTCAGTAGCATCAAGCTTTCTTTTATGCTTACTTTCCCCTGCTCCCCACCCTCCAACTATGTCATAACTTAACAGGGATCACAAATTGATTTTATAAGATTTGCTTTAATTAAATACATCAAGAAGCTGAGATATATACTTTTTCTTACTGTAAAAGGTGATTTTCAGTGACAAATTGCTATTACCTTATTTATTGATATGAGACTTTATCATTTCATAATATAGTGTGTTATCAATGTATTTGATAGTGGTTGAAGAATTGGAAGAAAAGTTATGAGCAACCTAGATAGCATATTCAAAAGCAGAGACATTACTTTGCTGACTAAGGTCTGTCTAGTCAAGGCTATGGTTTTTCCTGTGGTCATGTATGGATGTGAGAGTTGGACTGTGAAGAAGGCTGAGCGCCGAAGAATCGATGCCTTTGAACTGTGGTGTTGGAGAAGACTGTTGACAGTCCCTTGGACTGCAAGGAGATCCAACCAGTCCATTCTGAAGGAGATCAACCCTGGGATTTCTTTGGAAGGAATGATGCTAAAGCTGAAACTCCAGTACTTTGGCCACCTGATGTGAAGAGTTGACTCATTGGAAAAGACTCTGATGCTGGGAGGGATTGGGGGCAGGAGGAGAAGGGGACGACCAAGGATGAGATGGCTGGATGGCATCACTGACTTGATGGACGTGAGTCTGAGTGAACTCTGGGAGTTGGTGATGGACAGCGAGGCCTGGCATGCTGCGATTCATGGAGTCGCAAAGAGTCGGACACGACTGAGTGACTGAATTGAACTGAACTGAAGAATTGGTTAGCATTGGTTTCTAATACCAGTTGTCAAACTTGCCTTGAATATGATCACTCTTGTTACATCCATTATTACCCTTTCTTAAATCCCAGAATTTAAATCATATCTTGATATGGCTCATTGATATGATTGATTAATCATTTTACCTTCCCACAAACATTAAGTGATTGAAGAAGGATTAGGAGTTTATGATGATGTTGTTTAGCTGTTAAGTCATGTCTGCCTCTTTTGCGACACCATGGACTGTAGCCTTCCAGACTCCTCTGTCCGTGGAATTTGCCAGGCAAAGAGTACTAGGGTGGGTTGCCATTTCCTTCTCCAGGGGATCTTCTTGAACCAGGGATTGAACATGAGTCTCCTGCACTGCAGGCAGATTCTTTACCACCGAGCCACTGAGATAGCCCCCAAAGCTTATGATAATGCTATCATAAATATAAAAGTAGGACACAAGGACCCAAACCTTTGCGTTATAGATTCACTTATTTTGTAACAATCATGTTACGTCACGTAGAGCATGTGCTAAGGCAGTGTTGCCTGACAGTTAGGAGAGCAGCCTCTGCGTGTGCTAGAATCACTTTATATAAGTGGGTGTATACAGTCCTCAGTAAGAAGAAGAAGAACATTCAGTAAGTGGACAGAAATGGCTGGAGAAGCCTTATTTTGAGTCCTTCAGAAAAGCAAGTTAACCTGGAAGGTGAAATTGCCTGGAACTTGTTTCCATTTTATTACAGTTGGCATATAACACATCTGTGTGCATCTTTGTTATTGAAGAAATAGTTGTGCTGTGTGCTAAGTCACTTCAGTTGTGTTTGACTCTGCGACTGCATGGACTGTAGCCTGCTAGACTTTTCTGTCCCTGGGATTCTCCAAGCAAGAATGCTGGAATAGATTGCCATGCCCTTCTCCAGGGCCTCTTCCTAACTCAGGGATTGAACATGGGTCTCCCGCGCTGCAGACAGATTCTTTACCATCTGAGCCACGAGGGAAGCCCATAGTTAACAGTTTATTTAATAAGTGAAAGTAATGTAAATGTTTGCTAAACCCTGATTTTTTTGGACATGTTTTGAAAACCACTCTCTTTAGATAACTAGTTCCAAGCCTGTGTGCATGAGTGTTCAGTTGTGTCTCACTCTGCGACCCCATGGACTATATATAGCCTGCCAGGCTCTGTTGTCAATGGAATTTTGCTGGCAAGAATACTGGAGTGGGTTCCCTTTTCCTCCTCCTGGAGATCTTTCCAACCCAAGGATCAAACTCCTCATCTCCTGCATTGGCAGGTGGATTCTTTACCACTGAGTCACCTGGGAAGCCCTAGTCATTGTCTAAATTCAGGGAGGATAGGGTCTTCACCAAAGTGGCAGAATTTCTTCCCTGAGTTGACTTAGAATGTATTTGTGTTGAGAAAAATTGCATTATTATTATCAACCAGAACATGGGTTTTCGCTGTACAAAAATTATTTAAGAATGAGTAAAGTTAATTATTTAAGAATGACTGAAGAGGTGAATTCTTTAAGCATGTGCTTCTCTCTCATCCCATGAAATAAGGTTCATTCTTGTAAACCAGCATTAAAGGACACTGGCAAAAATACATAGCTGCAGTCAGCAGTACTAGGCATGGATGGGAACCATCCTTTTTTGGAGTAGAAAATCATTTAGATCTGTATCAGGAGTTTGAATATCATATAAGACTGTTTGCTGAAGTTCTCCATCAGATGGGTCAACCTGAATTGACAGGAATAGGAAGTTCTTCCGTTTTCGTATAGGATTTTAATTTATTTGTAGTGTTGAGGATTTTATCGTATGCAGAATTAAAAATTATCCATCGTATATGATGGAAGATTGCTGTGTAAATAAATGAAATCTCAATTATATATTTATTGAGAAATATGATTTAAGCATTACAGAGCCCTCTACAAGCCTTGAAATATCTGCATTTTATATTTTAATGCTTCTTTTATTAATATTATCAGTAAGATATTTTGTACAGTGAATACTACTGGTAAATGAATCTTAATTATATACCCTATCTTGTGAAAACTGGACTCGATGAAGCACAGCCTAGAATCAAGACTGCAGGGAGAAATATCAACAACCTCAGATATGCACATGACACCACCCGCATGGCAGAAAGCAAAGAGGAACTAAAGAGCCTCTTGATGAAAGTGAAAGAGGAGAGTGAAAAAACTGGCTTCAAACTCAACATTCAGAAAAAACACGAGATTGTAGCATCTGGTCCCATCTCTTCATGGCAAATAGATGGGGAAACAATGGAAACAGTGAGAGATTTTATTTTCTTGATTTCTCCAAAATCACTGCAGATGCTGACTGCAGCCATGAAATTAAAAGACACTTGCTCCTTGGAAAAAAGCTGTGACCAATCTAGACAGCATGTTAAAAAGCAGAGACATTACTTTGCCAACGAGGATCCGTCTAGTCAAAGCTGTGGTTTTTCCAGTGGTCATGTATGGATGTGAAAGTTGGACCATAAAGAAAACTGAGTGCTGAAGAATTGATGATTTTGAACTGTGGTGTTGGAGAAGATTCTTGAGACTCCTTTGGCTAGCTAGGAGATCAAATCAGTCCATCTTGAAGGAAATCAGTCCTGAATATTCATTAGAAAGACTGATGCTGAAGCTGAAACTCCAATACTTTGGCCACCTAATTTGAAGAACTGACTCACTGGAAAAGACTCTGATGCTGGGAAAGATTGAAGGCAGGAGGAGAAGGGGATGACAGAGGATGAGATGGTTGGATGGCATCACCGACTGGATGGACACGAGTTTGAGCAAGCTCCGGGAGCTGGTGAAGGACAGGGAAGCCTGTGTGCTGTGTCCATGGGCTTGCAAAGAGTCAGACGCGACTGAGCAACTGAACTGAACTGAACTGATGCTTTAAAAAAAATGTGAAGCATAGCCCCAAAGTTGAAACAGCCAACAGATAAATAAGTTTTGGTATATTCATAGCGAATAATTTTTAATGATTTTAGTAAAGTAAATTAAAAGAAAACTTGAAATGAATCTCAAAAACTTTATGTTGAATAAAAGAACTCAGACACAAAAAACTGCATGCTCTATGATTCCATTTATCTCTATAGCAGAACAAGTAAAATTAAGTGATGGTCACAGAAATCAGAATAGTGGTTGTCTCTGGGTAGGTGGATGGAATTGAGTAGAAAAGAGTAGGAGAGAACTTTCTGGAGGAAATACTCTAGATGTTGATCGGTTACATGGGTGCATACATTTGTCAAAAAGTCATCAAAAGGTATACTGATAATGTGAGTTTTATTGTGTGTAATTATCCCTCCTGCAACCCCCAGTGTCTCAGTGGTAAGGAATCCACCTGTGATGCAGGAGACACAGGAGACACGGTTTCGATCCCTGGACCAGAAAGTTCCCCTGGAAGAGGAAATGGCAATCCACGCCAGTATTTATGCCAGGAAAACCCCATGAACAGAGAAGCCTGGCGAACTACAGTCTGTGGGGTCACAAAGAGTCAGACATGACTGAGCATATGTACATCAATAAAAACCATTTGCAGCAGAAATGCTTCTAATGTGAATAACAGTGGTAGTGACAGTGACGGCGGTGGCAGCGGAAATGACTAGTAATTGTCCTGCTCTTAGTACCAGACAACTGCTCAGTAAAGTATGTTTTATTAGCTCCATTTTACATATAAGGACACTGAGTCTTAGCAAATTTAAGTAACTTGTCTAAGGTTACAGAGCCAGTAGTACATGCTTCAATCTAAAGATCTGTTTAACTCATGAGCTGAATAGTGACACTTTGCTAATATGTATATTTAGTATTTTCTTTAAAAAAAAACCAGAACATACTGAGTATAATTTAAGTTTATTTGATAACTTAGGTTCATCACTATGAACATGATATTTTGTGCTAAAGTGTATAGGGCTCTTTCCCATGAATTGAATGAGCTGAACGTTTCATTGAATTCTGTTTTGTAATACTTCTGCTGTCTCTTTCCTCACTGATACTCTAACAGACATTTTTCTCTCCTGGTTCCCTTTTCTACTTTTCCTCTTTTAATATACTGTGGGTTGGAAATGAAATGTAAAAATAATTTTTATGTAAAATGCATGAGTTTAGTTATATGAACTTCCTGATTTTTTTTTTTTTGATTGCTCAAAGCCATCCCTGCTCCCTTCCCTTTTTGAATTTACCTTTTGGCTTTTGTTTGTGTTCCAGTTAGAAGTAAAATGAAACTTGGGAAGTAGATACAGCTTTTTCTTTTTGGTGACTAAGCTCTAGTAAAGCTTTAGGCCCATTGTTTATTTAGCGTATTAGTGTGGGTCAGTGGGGTTCTAGGCCTAGAAGAACTCAAACTAAGAGTAAGCACTTAACCAGTTATTGGCACTGGGGTGGGAATTTATAACTTCTGTCCTGCTTGAAATGACAGATATATTGACATATACAGAGTGAGTACTTTTATATAATGCGACATTTCTAAGTTAGTGGCTTGAAAATACAGTCTTTGAAAAATGCTTTAATTTGTGGCTCAGCCTGACTTCCAGAATAAACAATGACTGTAAGAAGTTTTGTAACATGGACCTGACTTTGTGTACATTTATTTTTTTATTTTATAGCTTATCTGTACAAAGCGTAAGAGATACACACGCACATACACTCCCTGAGTAGAGGCCAGTCTGCTCATTTTGAGCCATCCCCACCTCACTTTATGATAGCCATGAGAGAGAGAATATTTTAAATGCTTCAGGCTATTAATAGAATATTAGTCAATGGAAAGATTCCTAAGGAATCTACAAAAAGTAGACAAGTAATTTTAATTATTATTTTTGCTCTGTCTTAAGACTTTAGTTGTTATAACTTGAAAGGGGCTTTTTCTCCTTTTCACCTAGCCTCCTGTTACCAAATGTGAAAAAGAAACCCATTTCTACTATTTGGATGAGATATTTGAGAAGTGGAAAACAAAC
This sequence comes from Nanger dama, assembly GCA_917880005.1. Classification (NCBI taxonomy): domain Eukaryota; kingdom Metazoa; phylum Chordata; class Mammalia; order Artiodactyla; family Bovidae; genus Nanger; species Nanger dama. The sequence continues at coordinate 27,944,684 of CAKJTW010000014.1, read as the reverse complement.
TCTGTTTCTCTGTAGGTTGTAAATATCTAGCATACTTAAATGGTGATGTAGTGTATGATAATTCATGTTGAAGAGGTTGAAACATTTGACCTTTTCTTTTTCAAAAACTATATAATGATGCCATAAAATAGTGACTTAAATCAGTAGCTTTATTCATTGGTGGCTCTTACAAAGGCACAGTAGGAATATAAGCAGTGCGTGGCATAGTTTCTGCCATTACTGTATTTAATAATTAATTATTCAAGTTATCTAGGTTACCAGTTTAAAACAAAGTTATTATCTTATCTTTATGACAGGGCTAAGCTGGTAGGAAATGCCTGATAGAAAACAGCATGGTTGAATTTAATTAGCATTGGTAAAGAGTCAAGAGTAGATAATTTACCATAGAGTGGATTGCTTAGACAGTACATGGTTTGCCTTGTGAAGTTAATAGTGTGCTATTTGGCTATATACATGTAAGAGAGGGAGAGGGAGAAAGAGGTAGCTGCCTTTCCCTTGATGAGTTGCAGGCTCTTATATATATATATAATCTTAGAAAGATCCAGCCTTTTTGAGCACAGCTTTCTCAACTTGATAGAAAACTTTTACAAAGAAACTGTACATCTACCATTGTATTTAACAGTGAAAATGGAGTGCTTTTCTCCTAAGATTGGGAATAAGTCAAGGATGTCTGTTCTCATTACTCTTATTCACCATATTGCTGAAAGTTCTACCTAGAGCAGTAAGGCAAGAAAAAGAAATAAAGGACATATTGGGCACGAAGGAAGAAATAAAATCTTTGTATCTACCAATGTCATGATTGGCTATGTAGAAAACAATCTACTGATAAATTCCTAGAAATAATATGTGTGTTAGCAAGGTCACAGGATATAAGTTAAACACACAAAAATCAGTTGCACTTCTCTATACTAATAGAGAACGTGTTTAGTTTACTAAAAGACTAAGTAAATACAATATCATTTATAGTTTCTCAAATTAAAAATAGTGCTTAACTGTATATCTAATAAAGCTTCTATACTGAAAACTACAAAATCTGATGAGACAAATCAAAGTTCTATATAAATGAAGAGACATACTGTGTTTATGGATTAGAAGGCTCAGCACAAGAAAGATGTCAGTTCTTCTCAAATTGACATACAAGTTTACTACAATTCCTATAAAACTTTGGCAAGATTTTTTTGGTAGATATAGACAAGATTATTATAAAATATCTGTGGAAAGACAGAAGAACTGGATTAGCTAAATATGAAGAAAAACTAGGAAGAATCAGTATCTGATTTCAGGACTTCTTACATAGTAACTAAGTTTGTGTGATATGGAAGGAGGGACAGACGTAGATCAGTGGAAAGAATAGAGAACAAGGAGTTGCAGAATAGGGACCTATACCTCTATCTTCAGTGGGTTTTTTTTTTTTAATTGAGGTATAACTCACAAACCAGAAAAATCTTCCCTTTTAAAGTGTACAGTTCAGTGATTTTTAGTATATTCACTGAGTTGTACAATATTCACCACTATCTAATTCTAGAACATTTTTATCACCTAAGAAAGAAACACTGTGCCCATTACCCATTGCCCAACTGATTTTTGACAAATATGCAGAAGCAGTTTAATAGAGGAAAGAAAGCATTTTCAATAATGATGCTGAACCAATTGGACATCATAAGCAAAAAAGGAACTTTGCCTTAAACTTCATATATTATGTAAAAATTAGCTCAAAATGGATCATAGATTTAAATGCAAGCATAATACTAAAAACTTAGGGAAAGAACAGGAGAAAACTTTGGGATCTAGAGCTAGGCAATGACTTCTTAGACTTGATATCAAAAGCAGAATTCATAAAAGAAAATTTGACAAATTAGATTTCATGAAAACCAAAAACTTTTGCTCTGCTAAAGACTGTCAAAAAAAAAAAAAAGAAAGAAGAAAAGATAAACTACAGACTGGGAGAAAATGTTTGTGAACCACATATCCAACAAAGACTAGTGTCTACAATATATAAAGAACTCTAAAACTCAGTAGTAAAAAGCAATCCAATTAGTAAATGACAAAAGACATGAAGAGACATTTGACTGACAAGGATATGCAGATGGCGCATAAGCACTGGAAGAGATGTTCAGCATTATTAGTCATTCAGGATTTGCAAAGTAGAGCCTCAGTGTGATATGCTAAAAAAGAGTTCATTTAAAAAGAAGAAAAAAGTAATCCATGAACATTATTTAATTTGGTACATGCAAAAAGGAAGGCTAAAGAAGAAAGCAAAAAACACAAGTGATCTTGCTCCCTGTATATAACTTCCCCTAACATTTTTGTTGTGTTTTATACCCTTCTCTTTTTTTATTCTGTGCATTTTAATTTTACATAGTTAACTGAATATAGGGGCTGTGTCCTGCTCTTTCCAACCAACGTGAATTTTTTTGTATCACTGAAAATTATCTATGAATATAATTTTAAATACTTTAACACTCATTATATGGATGTACCACAATGTACTTGACCATTCCTCTCTTATATATTTAGAATATTTTGCCAAATTAAACAATGTTGTCTAGAAATGCACATTTGAGTAACTAAACTGTTAGGAGACAAGGAGTGGATATAAAGTACCCACTACTGTAATAGTGAACATCAGGAGAAGTGGTCAGAGTAGTGGACACTTTGGAGGACAGAGGAGGGTTATGATTGGGATGATGCACAAAGAGAAGCTCCTGGGCCGGCTGACAGCCTTCTGTTTCTTGACCCAGGTGTCAGTTACAAGAACGGTCACCTTATTAGCTCATCAAGCTTTTACTTTTTCCTTTTTGTATCAATGTTTTGCTTTATAATAAATCTATCATTTATGAAGCCCCCAAATATTTTCATTCTGTTGCTGTTATAAATAATCCTATGATGAACTTTTTTGCCACTGGAAACCACTGTCAGGATTTCTGATTTCTTCCTTAAACTCTTCATTGTGAAATTACTGGGTCATCAGGTGTGTGCTTAAGAGGCTTTTGAAAACTACACATTACCAAATGCAGAATACTTTACAGAAATATTATTTCAGTGTATGTCCCCTCATATTCTGCTCTTCTTTGTAGAGTTCCTTACCGTTCTCTTCTTATTCTCCTCTCTCTATATTCTTTCCAGGCTAACCGGCAATAGGTCCATGTCTTCAAGAGCAACTTACTCCCAAATGACTGCTAAATCCTGTATGTCTTCTGAGTTTTAGGGCCCAGTTTCTACCTGTATCCTGGACATCTTGACCTTATGCTACATAGATATCACAGACTTAATTCAGTTATCTAAAGCGGAACTCATTATTTATCTAACTAAGACAACTTCTTTATCAAAAGTATAAGCTAGAAATCTGAGAGTTAGCCTAGATTATTTCTGAAGCCTTGCCTGGCCACTTCTTGCAAGTCACTAAATTTGAAGATTCTGTTTCTAAATTAGATCTCTAATTTGTTACCTGTTCTTCATTCTCCTTACAGCCTTAGTATTTGCCTTCAATTTTTGTACCACTGCAGTAGAGTTTTAACTGATCTGCTTGTTTCCGGCCTTTAATCCCTCAGTTCCATCCGCTACACTAAAACTAGTTTGATCTTTTTAAAGCCTGTGTCTCAGCATGTTACTCACCTTCACTGTCTTCTATTTCCAGTAAAACAAAGCCCATTTTCTTTAGCATTCTGTCAGTGAGCTTGGTCTTGATTGCCATGGCCCTTGCCTATTTTCCATTTTCTTTGCTAGTGGTGCCTGGTATGGCTCCCAGTCATGCTGAGCTGATGGTATAGAGGTGAAGAATCTGCCTGCCCATGCAGGAGATGCAGGAGAGGCAAGTGCTGTCCCTGAGTTGGGGAGATCCCCTTGAGTATGGCAACGTACTCCAGTATTCTTGCCTGAAAAATTCCAAGGACAGAGGAGCCTGGTGGGCTACAGTCCGTGGGGTCACAAAGAATGGGGTACAGCTGAGGACCCACAGACACATACGTGCTGAGCTGGTTCCCTCACGATATTATGTATGAATTTTCTGGCCTTTATGCCTTTGCCCATTGTGTTTTTATTTTCTGACATGTCCCGTCTCTCCTCTATCTGCTGGCTGGACTTATTTCATGGTCCAAGATTCAGGCAGCATTAGAACTCCCTATGGGCCTCTTTCTTGCTCTCTATAGGAAGAGTTAAGGGCCTCCTCATTTGTGTTCCCATTGTGCCATGTATCCATTTCTGTTTGCCACTTCCTACACTGGCATCTTTTTTTAATGGGTTAATCTTTCCTAGACCATTATGCTAGGTTGCAACATGCACTTCCTTACCGGCTAAAGCAGGAGTACGCTTTTTGTTTCCCTAGAAAGAGAATAGCGTGCAACATACATATGTTGAATAAATATTTCTTCACTAGATAAAGGAATGAATGAATGAGTGAATGAAAGGTTTCATGAATGAGTGAATGAAAGGTTTCATGAATGAAAGATTTCATGTTGATAAATGAAAAATAGTTTAAGGAAAATTACAGAATTTAGAGTCATAGCCCTTGACTTTGAGTCCTACCATTATTTCTTAGTGTCTTCATAATTTTAGGCAACTTATTTCATTTCTTTGGGTTTCAGTTCTTTAATATTTGTGCTTTCTAAACAATAAATTATCTAAATTGTAGTTAATATTATTATCGGTAATAGCATCCTGTACACTCAGGTTGCATGTGTGTAGTGTACTATCTTCATTCAAATAAATACTCAGAACTTAGTAATGACATACCCATCAATTACAGGATCAGTTTACCTTGCTTTGCTCTAATTTGGTTGCATTATTGACCTATTGCTTAATTTTTGCATTGTCTTGTCACATGTTTAGACACTGAAGATGGGGTAGGGTGAGTCAGGCTGCCAGAAAACAGCCTTCCCTGAAAGTAGTCCGTGTGCTTACGGTCTATGATGTGAAATTTCCAGGATGATGAACTATGCAGATGGTAACAGAGTTCCATGCTATTTTCTAATGTGGTTTGACTTTTTAACTATTGTCAGTGACAAACTTGTGTACTACTAGTCCACCCTGTTTTCCATGTTTTCTATACAGAGATGTATAGTTAGAGCAGTGATGAGTAATATGTTTTCCAGAAATGCTACTATAACCTTTAAGTCTAGATGAGTAGATTGAACCTTTAAAACTAGCTTTTTCACTGCTTCTGGATGACTATATGTTCCTACCAAATGAATCATTTTATTGAATATGCATGAGCTTATAAACACAACTTTTAAAATGTAATTTTTGTGTTCTGAAAAAGAATTACATTGGTAGTATTTTCCAACTTTTTTTTTTTCTGGTTGGAAGAACCTTTCCATTGCTCTTAGAAATTCTTTGAATAATACACACACACACACACACACACACACACACACACACACACTCTGTCTGTCTGTCTGTCTGTCTGTCTGTCTCTCTCTCTCTCTCTCTCTTTCTTCCCATTCATGCTCCGTTTTAATGCTATCTCTGGCTTTATTTTCTCCATCCTTCTTTTTATCTGGCTTCTTAAATTCACTGTTTCCTCCTTACCCTTTAAGCAGTGGAAATGGCAGTGACTCATTTTAAACTTACGAGTGGGGCGTTCAGTGACCAGAGAGAAGCCTGAGCACTAAATGGCCAGCACCCAAGTATAAGGCTCATAGCAGAGATGTACCCAAACAGTCTTTTATTAGTGTGCAGTTTGTAGGTTAGTGGAGAAGGAAATGGCAACCCACTTCAGTATTCTTGCCTGGAGAGTCCCATGGATGGAGGAGCTTGGGCTACAGTCGACCATTCGCAGAGTCACACACGACTGAGTGACTTCACTCTCACTTTCACTTTGTAGGTTAGATTGTTTCCTTGGGTTGTATTTACATTTGACCTGGAGTTCAACCATGGATTGCTTGGGGACATTCTTAACTGTAAAAAATTAATGGTTGGGTGCCGAGCAGTGTATATGCCCTCAAGTTATTATTCAGCCCTATTGTGGGCTTTTTTTTCCCCTTCAGCACATCAACAGCACACAAGCTCAGAATGGTCAACGTGGTTTAGTCATGCGTTAGTGAGCATTTACCATATATCATGGTGCACAGAGCAGCGCTTTGCTGTTCACGATTTTGCCAAAAATACTGGGCAAAGATATAACTACTCCCATTTTATAATGAAGTTTAAAGAGTTTAAGAGATTTGCTCAAGGTCACATACCTAGCAAGGGCTTGGAACAGAACTGACGTTTCTTCCACGGTCTCCTTTTTTAGTTATCCCATACTGCCTCTCATTTTGCTTTTAATTGTAAAGTGAAAGGTTGAACCAGATCAGTGATTTTTTTTTTTTTCCAAGCTCTATTTACCTGAAGTCCTAGGATTCTGTAGAATAGCCTCCTGGTTTGCTTGTGAATAAGAATAGAAATGTGGGAAAAGTTGTTTCGACTGGGCACAGAGTGGACATGTGGGTGCAGTGACCTGACCTACAAGTCTTTTTCTGTATCTGTTATTACTGATGGATGATTTTGTATCTTTTTAGTAGGATGAGGCAAAAGAAGGTAGAAGGACATCTGATGGGAACTTTTGTTTTTTATTAAAAAGAGAAAGGATTCCACAATTCTTTTTAAACCGTTTGAAAACAACTGTATTAGATGATTTCTAAGACCATGTTTCAGCCTAGGAGACTGAAAAATATTGAAACTTTGACTTTGGTATTGTCACCAGATGAGCCCATGGGGACACGGCAGCCTTACATCCAGTTTAGTGTTATAAAGCGTTATAGAAGCCCTGTTTATCTTCCAGGATAGTCCGTTCTTACACACTGAGTGAAAGTGAAAGTTGCTTAGTCGTGTTTGACTCTTTGCAAACCCATGGACTATATAGTCCATGGAATTCTCTGGGCCAGAATTTGGAGTGGGTAGCCTTTCCCTTCTTGAGGGATCTTCCCAACCCAAGGATTGAATCCAAGTTTCCCACATTGCAGGCAGATTCTTTACCAGCTGAGCCACAAGGAAATCCCTGACATGCTGAAGTGGCTGTATTTAATAGTCTTTAGGGGAAAGAGGCACATGTCAGAAATGAACATTGGTAATTAATGTTTATAGAGCCAATGTTGAGAATGCATTTTTAAAGACTGCTAGTAAGAATGACTGACTTTGGAGTTGCACTGGAGTTCTTTAAAGAGTTATTTTTAAAAAACAAACATATACTTTAGCTTATACCAGTTATCTTAGGTGTCATTTGTGTTTTCTGCAGCCTGCCAGTGGTTAAAGCTGGCATTTCTGTCAAGAAGGAACTCCACTCCCCCTTTAAAATTTTATAGTAAAGGTGCTTTTATTAACCCTTCAAACAGATCATCTTATGTATTTCATTTCTTTGTTTACTGCTGAACAAAATAGGCTTGGCTTTTCAGCTGAAATATTCTTTTAGCTACTTGCCCATGAAAGTGGCAATTTCCATTTGTATAGACCTTATTTACATTTGTACCATTTTACATTCCTCAGCTTGCTCTGTACAGTCTGATAAGAATCTCACTGACAATGATGAGAGACTAATTGGGGGCCATGTGATTATCAATGAAATTTCAATTCATTTCTTCTTAATCTGCCTCAGAGGAGATACTTGCTTTTTCCATGAAGCCTTTGACACAGGGATGGTGTGTGTTACTTTGCCAGATATCTGAGGCAACTCTAGTTGATGAGTGTGGTTTACATGCTCACAGGCAGATGAAAGTCTGCACTCTGCCCTGAGAACCTTTCCTCTCTGCTTAGTGGAGGCTGTGAAGGTCCTGCGGCCATTTGGTTCCTAAGGATTAATTAGTGCCCAGAAGTTGGAGATATGGGCCGAAGGAAAAAAAGAGCGAGCTTATCACTGGGATTTTTGCCTTTTTGTGGTATGATACGGGGCTTCCCCTTGGTGCTTCCTTGTTGGGTTATTAAATTATGATCTTTGATGCTTTAACCTACAAAACCTATTTTGTAGGTTAAATTTGCATACTGGGGAATGCACAGATATTCAGTATACTATTCAGTGAGATTTGAGAAATGTTATAGTCACTATACACACATATATATGTGTGTGTGTGTGTGTGTAGGCAGAAAATCTTCCTTAACTAATTACTGAAATTTTTGAGACTAATTGACAAAGTGATAAGCAAAACAGTCCTGCCACCTTTGATATAGACTTTGTATCTTAAAACATAGTCTCTTATATATGAAATTGAGAACTGAGAGCCGCTTTCTATACTGAAGTGGTAAACAGGCCTCGGGCAGTCGTCTTCTTTTGTTGTTGTTGTTAGTAATCTGTATACCAAGTCAAAGCACAGAGGACATTGGCCCAGGGGCCTGGCCCTCTCTTTTGGTATCCTCAGGACATATCTCCCTATTTGCAAAACCTCATTTACCTTACTAGGCTGCTATGGGCATTGGTTAATGTTTGGAAAATTCTGGGTAAGGAATGGGTTCTGTCCAGTTGCTCTTTACTAAGGAGATTGAGCAGACTCGTACTACGTGGTTAACCTTTGATAAACACCACTCCTTCTCAACCCGGATTGATCCCATTTTTCTTTTGTGCAAATAGTTCTGGAGGTTTAATGTTTATTTTTCACTATACATGCAGTATGCTTGATCTTCTTGTGGAGAAACTGCCCAAATGACCGGGGATGACCCAGGCTCTTCTCAAGGGTGTGTGCTTTGGGAGAACTGGCCAAGTTGGCTGTTAGACTTACTTTTTCTGAACAAATGAATATATGGTTTCATCTGGCTCATGTAGTCATGCCTCTGGTTTGGGAGGTTGTTTTTCTTTTTTGTGTATTTGTTTTTGTTTTAGGACTTGTAGTAATTGATGTGGTTGAGATGGGGCTTTTCTTTGGGGGAAGGTGTCACTTTGAATTTCCCTTCCCTTTCAAGTAGAAGTGGTGTCACCCCTTATGGTTCAGTAGTATCAGTAAACACTTGTTTTGTAGTCTCTTTTATTAAGGAAGATACAGGGGCACTTGTTTTGTAGTCCTGCATTAGTTAACAATGATTTCTTTTTCTAACATTGAACACAATGTTCAGTATCAACAATACTATCCATGTACTTTCTGGAAAAAGTAGTTTTATTTCATATTAAGGAAAGAAGAAACAACATTGGCCTTTGGTTCTGCTAGGCCTAAAGTCCTATTAGTAGTTTCAGGTTAATAGAGATTATGTGTCTTGTCCTGGTAATGTATGTCTCTGGAGAGCAAGGTCACAGCAAAATAATACAAATGAATGAGTCCTGAAGAATGGAAATGTGATATGAAATTCCTGCAGGCTTCTTAATCCAGCCCCTATCTTGTGTCAGAGGAGATGGAATTTACGTCACTGTGCCTTTACATAAGGCCACTGATCTACAGTTTCACTGCTCCTGAAATTATGTGGGGCGTATGAGGCTTCTGTTTAATTGGTTTGATGTGTGCCTATTGGAAACTGCTGTACCACTTAGATTCAAAATAGCAAGTTTCCCTTTATTCTTTGAAAGGATTATTAAGGGAAGAAAAAAAATCGTTGAAAATACTGTTCCATTGATTTCAGGTGTGGTTTTTTTTTTAAAACCTGTTCTATTTGTTTAGTCTTGTGATTGTGACTCTTAATAATTATTATTCACAATTACTTACAGTTTCTGGATTTGTCCAACCTAAAGTCTAAAGTTTACCTCCGTCTTTTTAGTAGTTTCTCATTCTTAAAAGGATGTCAATAGACAGTTAATATAATTTCCCAATTAAATTAGCTTCATTCTTACCCCATTTGATCACCTATTGGGCAGCTTCAAGAGTTTTAAGATTCCTTAAAAAAAAAAAAATTAATTTTCCTGATACACTTTCCACTTTGAACCTCAATGATTAAAAGTATCAGATTTTTTGAAAATGTCATTTCCAGTATCTCCCATTATTATTTCGAAAGTTTTGTGACTGCAGGATTTTGCTGTTGGCTTCCCTAAAGTCAAGCTTTATTTCTTAGTAGTGAACAGGGTCAGAATGAATGAGAATTTGGCCCTTAAGGGGCTAAAATCAACATTTATAAAAACTTGATATCTTAGCTTCAGTAGTGAAAGGAGAAGAGGAGAGGGGGAGATTTTGATTTCTGATGAGCTTTGTTAATTGTGAATAAGTCTTAACTTTATTATGGGAACTTTGTTTTTTGAATTTGCTTTATAGTTATTTATTAGTAAACCTGCCCCTTACTGTGACCTTCAGTAGGTCAGTTCTACTTTTGAACTGTTTTCTTTTGTTGTTGTTTTTTCTTTTTTTCTGTTTAATAGATTTTTAATTAAAGTCTTTTAATAGATTTTATTTTTAGAGCAGTTTTGAATTTAAAGCATGACTGAGTGGAAGATACTATAGATATTTCCTATAGCCTTTTATCCCAGCTTGTGAATTGCCTCTCCCACTATCAGTATCCCCCTCCAGAGTGATACGTTTGTTATAGCTGATGAACCTACATTGACACATCATTATTGCCCAAAGTTCCATGGTTTACTTTGTAGAGATTCCTCTTGGTGTTGTACGTTCTATGGGTTTGGACAAACATACAATGGCTTGTATTCAGCATTATAGATTGTATCATGCAGAATAGTTTCACTGCCCTAAAAATCCTCTGGACCCACCTATTTATTGCTCCCTCTCCCTAACTCCAATAACTACAAATCATTTTATTATCTCCATAATTTTGCCTTTTCCGGAATGTCATATAATTGGAATAAAGGAGTAAGTAGCCTGTTTAGGTTGGCTTCTTTCACTTTGCAGTATGTATTTAATTTTCCTCCATGTTTTTTATGGCTTGATAGCTCATTTCTTTTTATTACTAATATTCTACTGTATAGATATACCACAATTTACTTGTCCATTTACCCGCTGATGGACATCTTGGTTGCTTCCAAGTTTTGGCAGTTGGGAATAAGGCTGCTATAACTACGCATGTGCAGTTTTTTTGTGTGGATCTAAATTTTTAACTGATTTGGGTGAATACCAAGAAGCACAATTGTTGATTGTGTGGTAAGACTATGTTTAGTTTTGTAAAAACTGCCAAACTGTCTTCCAAAGTTGGCTGTACCATTTCGCATTCCCATCAGCCATGAAAAAAAGTTCCTGCTGCTTCACATCCTTGTCAGCATTTGATGTTGTCTGTGTTCTGCACTTTTGCCACTTTAATTGGTGTGTAGTGATAATTCATTGCTGTTTTAATTTGCGTTTTCTGATGACATGTTATATAGAGTGTCTTTTCACATGGTTATTTGCCATTTGTGTGTCTTCTTTGGTGAGGTCTTCAGCTCACTTTTAAATCATATTTTTAAAAAATTGTTGAGTTTGAAGAGTTCTTTGTGTGTGTCTTTTAGATAACGGTCCTTTGTCAGTTGTGTCTTTGCAAATATATTTTCCCAGTCTGTGGTTTGTCTTTGCATTCTTTTGAAGCATCATATTTTTCCATTTGTAAAATTGGGACTTCTAGTATGATGGCTAGTGTCTATTACATCTCTGAAATTCTGTGATTGACTCATTTCCTTTAAAATGTATAATAATCCAGTCTTTCATATTTTCAAAACTGCTGTCCTCTGGACAATATGGTCTCAGCATTTCTTTTTCTTCTTGCCTTCTTCCCAGCAACATTTGCCTACTTTCTGAGGATTGGAGTTGATGTACTGGCAGGGGGTTCTTTCCTTCCTGTTCTATTTGTGTTAAAGCTTCTAAAAAGATCAATTCCTGCCATCAAAGATAATATGTTTTAGGACTCGGTCAATGGTATTTGATGAGTGGTGTTCTCTTTTGAAATTGTTGTTTGGTCAGAATTAGTGAATACTGTTGTATTTAGGTATCAGCTATAGGTTTTCTCTAAGGTGCTATTCAGTTTTCACATTATCTGGGATTTCATCCTTTCTTCTCCTGTCCTCATAAAAGCCTCTTGATGAAAGTGAAAGAGGAGAGGTGAAAAAGTTGGCTTAAAGCTCAACATTCAGAAAACGAAGATCATGTCATCTAGTCCCATCACTTCATGGGAAATAGATGGGGAAACAGTGGAAACAGTGTCAGACTTTATTTTTCTGGGCTCCAAAATCACTGCAGATGGTGACTGCAGCCATGAAATTAAAGACGCTTACTCCTTAGAAGAAAAGTTATGACCAACCTAGATAGCATATTCAAAAGCAGAGACATTACTTTGCTGACTAAGGTCCATCTAGTCAAGGCTATGGTTTTTCCAGTGGTCATGTATGGATGTGAGAGTTGGACTGTGAAGAAGGCTGAGCGCCGAAGAATTGATACTTTTGAACTGTGGTGTTGGAGAAGACTCTTGAGAGTCCCTTGGACTGCAAAGAGATCCAGCTAGTCCATTCTGAAGGAGATCAGCCCTGGGATTTCTTTGGAAGGAATGATGCTGAAGCTGAAACTCCAATACTTTGGCCACCTGATGCGAAGAGCTGACTCATTGGAAAAGACTCTGATGCTGGGAGGGATTGGGGGCAGGAGGAGAAAGGGACGACCAAGGATGAGATGGCTGGATGTCATCACTGACTCGATGGACGTGAGTCTGAGTGAACTCTGGGAGTTGGTGATGGACAAGGAGGCCTGGCGTGCTGCTATTCATGGAGTCGCAGAGTTGGACATGACTGAGGACTGAACTGAACTGACTGAAAACAATATTGTGCAATAGCTTAATAAAACCATACTGAACTGACTGAAAACAATATTGTGCAATAGCTTAATAAAACCATATATTTTGTATATTACCACTCAGGAAATGCTTTTACAAACATTGTTTTATCTGAACTTCGTGATATGCTTTACCTAGGTAGTCAATTATTTTCTTACTTTGACAGATGGAGGAACTGAGATTGGGAGAGATTAAGTAATTTGCTCAAGGCCAAGTAGCTAACATTGAAATCCATATTATCTGCCTGCAAGAACTGTGTGCTTTCTCATATATGGACTTTAATAGATTCTACCTCCTTTAGCTGTAAAGGAGCTATACAACCAGTTTATTTTCCATGGGATATTGACATGTTCAGTCAGGAGTCAAACACTTTTGCTTTGGATGTGACTACTTCATTCTCACGTGTACTTTGATTCTCCCAGGGTGTGTCATGTCAATTCAAGAGTATTTTGCCTTAAAAGAAATCTTATAATATTGTTCTGCTGGGTGCTTACTATGTACTTAGCCTATGCTTAGCTCTTTTAAAGCCTATATTTGTGGAAGGAAAGGAAAATAGACATACTGAAAAGTAACACACACAAAAATGACAGCTTCATGAACTGCTATAATACAAATATTCATGTATACAACACACAGATCAAGAAACAGAACATTCCTAGCATGTCAGAAGCCAGTTTCTTGTGTATTGCTTCCAGTAAACATGTTAACTTTTGATATTCATTTTTCCCCCATGGTTTTGCCTCCTAAATGTGCATCTTTGCACAATGTAGTTTTCCTAGTTTCTGGCTTTATGTAATTGGAATTACAAAATATGTATGCTTCTTTCCTCCAGTATTAAATTTTGTGTGTATTGCTATACTCATAGCAGTGGTTTATTCTTCTGTTGTATAGTATTCCATTGCTTGACTATATCACAGTTTATTCTTTCTACTGTTGGTGGACATTTCAAGTTGTTTCTGGTTTGTAGCTATTTTGAATTTGCTGGGAAGCACATTCTCATATATGTATTCTGATACATATCATCATTGTTTCTTTGGGACAAATACCCAGAAATGGAGTTATTACTAACTAGGTCATGGGATTGCCTTATTTTCAGCTTTACTAGATACTGTCCAGCTTTTTTCTAAGATAGGTGTAGTAGTTCATATTCTCACCAATAATATAGGAGAGTTCCTGTTGCTCTGCATCTTCTTCAACACTGGTTATTGTCAGACTTAAAAACTTGGCCAGTATAATGGGAATGTTGTGGTATCCCACTGTGGCTTTAGTTTGTATTTCCTTGATTAATAATAGGAGGACCTCTTCATGAGTTTATTGGTCGTTTATGATGTCTGAGTCTCTTGTAGATTTTTCTGTTTGGTTATTCTTGTCTTTTTCTTTTGGCTTGTGATGGTTCTTTATATATTTTAGATATGAGCCCTTTTTTTGTTTGTACCTGAAACAGATCTTTTTCGTTTTCACTCTTAATGGTATCTTTTCACTCTTAATGGTACCTTTTGATAAACAAGTTCTAAATTTTAATGTAATGAAATTTAGTAGTATTTTCCTTTATGATTAGTGCTTTCTGTCTTGTTTGTGACATAAAGTCATGAGAATAACCTCTAATATCTTCTAAATGTTTCATTGCCTCATTTTTAGCATTTAAATTACTTAAGAGTTGAAATGATTAGATCATTATGTAATAGTTGATTAGATATCATTAGTGATGGGCTTCTCTGGTGGCTCAGATGGTAGGAGTCTCCCGCAGTGCAGGAGACCTGGGTTCGATCCCTGGGTTGGGAAGATCCTGTGGAGAAGGAAATGGCTACCCCCACTCCAGTATTCTTGCCTGGGAAATCCCATGGACGGAGGAGCCTGGTAGACTATAGTCCATGGGGTCGCAAAGAGTTGGACACAACCGAGTGACTTCACTTTAGGCTGTTTTTACTTTTTGTTTTTGAGTGACTAAGCAGTCATTGTAACTTCAGTGATATAGAAGAGTCAGTGGAAGATACAAAGATATGTAGGGCAGGGATCCTTCGTTAAAATAATCTGCATTCTGTTTGTGTAGATGAGGCCCTTAACAGTCAGTATCATATAATAAACAGAACACGGGACTGAGAATCCAGAGACTTGTATTTCATTCTAGAGGCCTAGTGCAACGTTCCCTTCATGACTTTCGGCTGCTCTTTTCCTTCTTGAAATGTACGTTTTCACTTACCTGTGAAAAAATAAGGGGATTGGCCTAAGTCACTGGCTCTTGATTCTGGTTCCTCAAAATCTGGTAAGTAACATTGGCAGCTGTTTTTTTCTTTTAGAGCTGAGAGAAATTATGCATTTTTAGCCATGTTTAAGCTGTGTGAGTTAACCAAAGTATCAGGTATCTTTGTTTTTAACTGGTGTTTTATATCCTTTCTTTTTTTAATTAATTAAAATTTTTAGCTGAAATATAAGTGATTTACAGTGCTGTGTTAGTTTCAGGTGAAAAATATATATATACATACATACACACACACACACACACGGTTGGGGTGGTTAGTCGCTAAGTCATGTCTGACTCGAGTGACCTTGTGGACTGTAGCCCACCAGGCTCCTCTGTCCATGGGATTCTTCAGGTGAGAATACTGGCATGGGTTGCCATTTCCTTCCCCAGGGGATCTTCCTGACCCAGGAAGTGAACCTGTGTCTCTTCTATTGCAGTTGGATTCTTTACTGCCGAACCACCAGGGAAAACCATCTGTGTTTCTTTTTTTAGATTCTTTTCCATCATAGGTTATTACAAGATACTGAGTATAGTTCCCTCTGCTATACAGTAAATCCTTGTTGGTTATATATTTTATATATAGTGTCTATTTTATATAGTAGTGTTTATCTGTTAATCCCAAACTCCTGTATATCCTTTCTGTGTGAGAACTGAGTTGAACATAAAGAAGTTCTGATTTACGATAAAAGCCTTTAATACCCTTAAAAAAAAAAAGTAAACTCTTAGTTTATTGATAATTGTAGTTTCAATTCAGTTCAGTTCAGTCGCTCAGTCGTGTCTGACTCTTCGCGACCCCATGAATTGCAGCACGCCTGGCCTCCCTGTCCATCACCAACTCCCGGAGTTCACTCAGACTCACGTCCATCTAGTCCGTGATGCCATCCAGCCATCTCATCCTCTGTCGTCCCCTTCTCCTGCCCCTAGTCCCTCCCAGCATCAGAGTCTTTTCCAGTGAGTCAACTCTTCGCATGAGGTGGCCAAAATACTGGAGTTTCAGCTTCAGCATCATTCCTTCCAAAGAAATCCCAGGGCTGATCTCCTTCAGAATGGACTAGCTGGATCTCCTTGCAGTCCAAGGGACTCTCAAGAGTCTTCTCCAACACCACAGTTCAAAAGCATCAATTCTTCGGCGCTCACCCTTCTTCACAGTCCAACTCTCACATCCATACATGACCACTGGAAAAACCATAGCCTTGACTAGACGGACCTTAGTCAGCAAAGTAATGTCTCTGCTTTTGAATATGCTATCTAGGTTGGTCATAACTTTTCTTCCAAGGAGTAAGCATCTTTTAATTTCATGGCTGCAGTCACCATCTGCAGTGATTTTGGAGCCCCCAAAATAAAGTCTGACACTTGTTTCCACTGTTTCCCCACCTATTTCCCATGAAGTGATGGGGCTGGATGCCATGATCTTCATTTTTCTGAATGTTGAGCTTTAAGCCAACTTTGTCACTCTCCTCTTTCACTTTCATCAAGAGGCTTTTAAGTTCCTCTTCACTTTCTGCCATAAGGGTGGTGTCATCTGCATATCTGAGGTTATTGATATTTCTCCTAGCAATCTTGATTCCAGCTTGTGCTTCTTCCAGTCCAGCATTTCCCATGATGTACTCTGCATAGAAGTTAAATAAGCAGGGTGACAATATACAGCCTTGACGTACTCCTTTTCCTATTTGGAACCAGTCTGTTGTTCCATGTCCAGTTTTAACTATTGCTTCCTGACCTACATACAGATTGCTCAAGAGGCAGGTCAGGTGCTCTGGTCAGGTGCTCTACTAAATTGTAGTTTAGTAGACAGTTAAAAAAAAACAAAACACCAACCTTCAGATGTCAACTAAGAGGCCAAAGAGTGATGATAAGCAAGGGTTGGGGGAAGGTGTGAAATAAAAAAAATATTGTTGAAAATGTTGGGCACCTGCTAGTCTAATGATTTTAAAGGGCTTTTCTCATTCCAAAATCTTTTCCATGAAAATATAATATTGACTGCTTTGTATTACTCAGTATCCAATGAGTGATCTAGGTAATGACCGACCTTTGCAGGATTTGTGAGGAGGGACAGAGAACCTTTGGTTGACAGTAATAGTCAGAGAAGAAGGGCTTCCAGGATGAGCTAGGATTGAGCTGTGAGAAGGATTCTGTTTACATATGGGAAGAGACTTGGGGACGGAATTCCAGACAGGGTAATGAAAGAAAGATAGGAAAGTACAGGTCATCTTTAGGGACAGCAAATGTATCAGCTTAGCATTAAAAAGGATGAAAAAATAAGTTACAGAGGTGCTTGGCAGGCTACAGTCCACGAGGTCACAAAGAGTTGGACACGACTGAGTGACTAAGCACAGAACAGAGTATAAAAGGCTTTCAGACATAAGGCTAGACCACAGACAATTTTGGAAAAGTTAACTCTTTCAAGTTTGATTGTATAGTGAGGATTCTAGCTCTTCTATAGGCCTGTACAGAGGCCATTGACTCTGCTCTACTTTAATAAATGATGTTGTTTGGCCCTTGACAGCATAAGAAAGTTCTTTAAGATTTTGAGAGATAGCCACATTGGGGCTGTATTGATAGTCAAACTACTAAGCAGGAGAGCTAATTCTGTGGCAGTTGTTCAGTTACACCTTTCAGAACTTCATGGATGGATGAAGCCTCCGTAGCTTCTCTCAGTGCCAAAAGTGGCTGATAAATGATGTTGAATTCTTTGTGAATCTCACCAGTCTCAACAGAATTTCTGATTCTGGGTAACAGGGATTTTCTCTGTTTAATTTCTGTAGAAAATAACCTCTTAGGAATAGTCCACTCTCAATTTTGTGTAACATTGGAAAGAAATTCTTCTCTGAATGGTACAAAACAATGACTCACCCAAAACTATCTCTTGGAATTAATAATGTAATCATAATACACCCGTAAATACTCATATAAGCATGTTTAAACAGTCCCATTCAGCCTTCCTTTTCATTACTCCTTCTCCCCTCATTGTGGTTTAGCCTGACTAATCTATTTGCAACACATCTGCAATCTTAGTACAAAACTTATACAGACAGCCTCAACTTGGATAAGGGGGCAGGGTGAGCAGGGATTTCAGATTTCATCTCCAAAGTATATAGATGTATTTCTTTTAAAAAACATAGCAGTCGTTTTTCAGGTTGACTCATATAATTTAATGAAGTGGGGTTAGATAACCTTGAGCTTCCTCCATAGGAATAGTATTTAAACACTTAAAGGAAAAATTCAGTAGGACAGGGGCTTTGGGGACAGGGAGTAGAAGCATGGTTGGCATATGACCCAATCAATATGCCAACCGAGAAGAGAGAGAAGTCCCACAGTAAACTAAAACAACACCTGGTGATGTCACAGGCACAGTCCTTGGGGACAGGAAGAGGGTATTTAGGTGGAGAGAAAATTAAGGTTTTGGCATTCTCTCAGCAGGTCTTGCATACTTCACCTCCAGTACCCATGAGAACATAGCAGCCTTCTTGTCTCTGGTTTATCAGCTCTCTCTGTGAAGGGCACACCTGTCACAGCTTTTTCCCCCAGGACTGGAGAAGTTAGATTTCCCATCCCATTATTCTGTTGTGGAGAAGAATCTCTAAACGTTCTGTACGGATGCTGAGTGTACTGTAGGTATTTGGAAAGGGGAAGGGAAAGAGTAAATTCCAAGTGCAGTGAAGCCTTATTTTGCTTCCCTTTCTTTCCTTCCTTCTGTACTCTTCAGAAATAGGAGACCTAATTCTATGGCAGTTGTTCAGTTACACCTTTCAGAATTTTATGTATGGATGAAGCCTCCGTAGCTTCTCTCAGTGCCAAAAGTGGCTGATAAATGATGTTGAATTCTCTGTGAATCTCACTCGTCTCAACAGAATTTCTGATTCTGGGTAACAAGAATTTTCTCTGTTTAATTTCTGTAGAAAATAACCACTTAGGAATAGTCCACTCTCAATTTTGTGTAACATTGGAAAGAAATTCTTCTCTGAATGGTACAAAACAATGACTCACCCAAAACTATCTCTTGGAATTAACAATGTAATCATAACACACCCATAAATACTCATGTAAGCATGTTTAAACAGTCCCATTAGGAAGCCTGTCTGGAGGAGGCTTTTTGGAGACTGGGCTTCCATGGTAGAAGCCTCTCTGTCCTGTCCCCTTGATGGTGGTGTGGCCTTTTCTCAGGGCAGCCAGAATCAGCCTCTTTTGGGGTAAACTAATAGCGGCTGTTGTCATTAGCGTTATTCTAAAATTTTCATGATTCTAATATAAATTTTCCCCCAAATGCCTCTTCAGTTTATGGGCTTTGCATGCACGCATGCATGCTCAGTCACTTTAGTTGTGTCTGACTCTTCCAGACACTGTGGACAATAGCCCGCCAGACTCCTCTGTCCATGGAATTAATTCTCCAGGCAAGAATACTGGGGTGGGTTGCCATGCCCTCCTTCAGGGGATCTTCCCGACCCAGGGATCTAACCCGCGTCTTCTGCTTTTCCTGCATTGCATGCAGATTCTTTACCGCTGAGTCACCAGGAAAGTCCAAATAAAGTTTTGTAGGATTGATTAATAACTGATCTAGAAGTTGAGAAATAAACAAAAGTGGTACCGTTTCAGCATTAAAACACAATAACTGAATAAAACGTTCTTGAGGAGTTGAACATCCAGTTGGATAAAAATTTTCAATAAGTATACTAAGATTGATGGCCTATAAAGCAATTGTGACTCTTATGGTGTTTATGTAAAGGTACATTTTCTACAATAAATTTTGATATTATCCTTTATAGTTTCTTAAAAATACTGACTTATATCTTTGTCTTCCTACCCTTAGTTGGTCTGATTTTGGAATAGATTATTTTTGGGTTGCTTTATGTGGACTTGGTATAATTGCAGACTAATAACATGCTTCAGGAAAGTAATTTTGCTAAAAACTTAAACCTTTTGTAATTAAGTTTTCTTGTTCAGAAGCCATAACAACTTGATGGATTTGGTTTTTGTTTATTTAATCAAACATTTTTATTTCCTTACTTTGTGTGTTAACTGTATAGAATTAAGCCCCTTGCCAACAGGATTTTGAAGTAATTCTGAAACTTGAAGTGTGTGTATACATACACACACACACAAACATGCACATATATTTTGGCTATACCTCACGGCATGTGGGATCTTAGTTCCTTGATTAGGGATTGAACCTGTACCCCTTGCATTGAAATGGTGGAGTTTTAACTACTGGGGAAGTTCCGAGATTGATACACTTTTTAAAGAAACCGTAGTGTCATTTTCTGTAGAGAAGGCTCTTAGGGAAGTATACGTATTGCATGCATGTTTAGTGTGCTTAACTGAATCCCAGATTTTGACTTCTCATAGAGAATTTGCATTGATTTTTTTATGGTTTTGCCTTTTCTTCCTTTGCTTCTTTATTAACATGAGTTTGCAAGTAGAAAACAAAGAGAGTTTGGAGTCAGAAAGTACTGGGTTCAAAATTCTAGCTTAATGTTAGGCCAGTTACTTAACCTTTCTTAGCCTCAGATTCCTCAGCTGTAAAATGGGATAATTTACTCACCTCTTGGGACTTTTGTAGGGATTAAACCAGGAAAAAAAATGCATAGCAGTAAATGTCAGTTTATTTTCCTTTGGCAATCATTTAGGCTTAAAGTTTGAAATTTCTACTTGTTTTGGAATAAATCCAATTTTTGTGATTATAGTTCAGGATTTTTTTCGAAGTCAGGCTTTTGTTTTTAATGTCTTTCTCCCTCCCAACTTATAAAACTGGGTTTTCTGTCTGCCAAACATCTTTCTTTCTGTTGGGGTATGGCTGCTTTACAATGTTGTAAACATGTTTCTTTCTAAAATGTTTTCCCTAAGTGATAGTTGAAAAGAAGAAGGTATGTATTTTTTTTTAATGAGGAAGATTGAACAACGTGACAGTACACTGAACTCATATTTTAAACTCTTAGAGTTTGCCTAAAGTTAAATTTCTAGGAAAAATTCTCATAGTCTGAAAATTATTATGATACACCGGAACATAATTTTGAGTCCTGGGGGTGCAAGGAGCTGGACAGATAATGTTGCTTAGTTCAGTAGCTCCATCATGTCTGACTTTGCGACCCCATGGACTGCAGCACGCCAGGCTTCCCTGTCCATCACCACCTCCCAGAGCTTAGTCAGACTCATGCCTGTCGAGTTGGTGATGCCATCCAACCATCTCATCCTCTGTCGTCCCCTTCTCCTCCCACTTTCAATCGTTCCCAGCATCAAGGTCTTTTCCAAGGAGTCAGTTCTTCACATCAGGTGGCCAAAGTATTGGAGCTTCAGCTTCAGCATCAGTCTTTCCAATGAATATTCAGGACTGATTTCCTTTAGGATTGACTGGTTTGATCTCCTAGCTGGCCAAGGGACTCTCAAGAGTCTTCTCCAACACCACAGTTCAAAAGCATCAGCACTTTGGCCCTCAGCTTTATAGCCCACCTCTCACATCCATACATGACTACTGGAAAAACCAGTTGATTAGGACCCACACAATCCCTGTGATTGGATGTACACTGGCATGTGCCCTACATGCATATATCCTCTCCCTCAACCCTGAGTATTCAATACAGATTTATTGATTCTGATTGATGAGCAATGGGAGAGTAGTTTTGGTGAAGAGAAAGCTAGCAGGCTTATATTAAATGTCAGTATGTCAGAATATTTAGTTTACCAGATTATTATTTTTCATCCTTTTGCTTTCAGTAGGAAGCCAGTGCTATAATATAATAAAAGATGTGCCAAAGGGAACCCTGTAGGAAATGATGGATGATAATCCAGTGTTGAGGCTTATAAAAGAACCCAATTCCAGGTTCTTTCTTTCAGTGAATTCATTGGTCTACCCTTGTTGACCAAGGGTAGGACTTTGCTAGGACTCCTTTCAAATCAGTTCATTTTCCTTTATGGTAATTATATAATGTTCCATAACAAGATTAATCTGAGACAAGGGCTTTTCTGTGAAAGTTGCTGTTTTCATTTTGGGGGAAAGTAGAAACAACAGAACAGAATGCCAACTGTGCATTTTTCTTATCCAGTCTCCAGGTGAGGCGTTAGGATAGCCTGAACCAAAATACTTTGTATTTGCAAAAACAGCAGTACTTACCCCATTGTTTCATATTGTGAAAATCTTGGGTTCTATTCTTTTAACTCTTTTCTCTCTTATTACTTCCCACTTTCACTTACCTCCCTCCTTCATTGTTTAATATAAAGAGCCTTTCTTTGTCTTGAGTACACTTTGAGTGGAGTACTTAGGAGAGACTTCAAATCAGTCCTCCCAAAAGGTTGACCACAACACTTGATAGTAGAGCTCACTGGATTCTGCTTCTGGCTAGGAATGGAGTCTCTGCCCATTTATGATCAAAACTTACAGTCCATAAGAAGCATCCGTTGAGTCTTCTCCTTTACCTTTACTTAATAAAGTTCTGTTAGTTTCACGTCATGCTGGTTTTGCATTTTATATTCTATTTTTTACAGATACTAACCCAGTTGTGCCAAAGAACAAGAGAGGGTTCTGTATTCTAATTCATTGGTCCTCTGCATGAGTGAGTGTGTGCATGTCTGTGTTAGTAGTTGACTCTAAATGAAAGTACAGACCTAAGTACTTTAGCTTGAGCAAAGTTCAAGGAACACTGTATTTACTCATTAATCAGCCTCTGCTTTCTGCTCCCCTTCCTTCCTTCCTTCCTTCCTCCTCTACTTTATTGTGGCATCATGATTCTTCCTTACTGAATGCATTTTCATTCCCCTGTTGCCTCATCCTAACCCCACAATGGGGATGAATGGCATGCATACCATGTTAGGTATCCTGACTGATCCTGATTAAACATTGTTCCTAGGGCCATTTTAGATGTGATGGTTGTATAAGTATCATGTTCTTGGGGTTATGATACTTTGTGTTATCAAAAGCAGCAAAAAATAATAATATAAGATTTTTAATACGTACCACATAAAGTACATGCTCTCGTTTATTCTGTCAGTTTGTGAAGTAGATGTTACTATACCCATTTTAGAGATAATTAAATCAAGGTGGTTGCTCCATAATTCCCAGTTTTAGTGAGTGACATAGCTGGATTCAAACTCAAGTGGTTTGGACTCAGAATCAACGCACTGACCACTGTCGAGTCTGTAGGATACTGACTCTGATCTTGCCACTGTCTGTTTATAAGAAACATTCAGGTTCTGGCCCGCATAGGGTTCCTTATTTTCTTTTGTAGTTTAAGGTTAATTTCTGAGCCACTTGGTGCTTAGTTTTCCCATTTACAAGTTATAATATTGGTAGTAGTTCTTAATGTTAATATAATAGAACTAGGGCTGGTGGTTCCATGGACTTTTGTAATTTGAAAATGAATCTCTTCCATTAATGAAGATCTCTGTGATAGAACTGGTAAGAAAACTGAAAACTAGAAAACTTGCTCCAAAGATGCTATTGTAGAAACATTAAATTCTCTATTAATGCAAGTATCTAGGAGATCCTCTAAAAATATTAGTAAAAGAAAGCAGAGCTTACTTGATTTTTAAACTTACTTTCATCTCAGACAGATTACAAGATTGCTCTTTCTGAATTAAGGAGGTTTCCCTGTTCTTGCAAGTATTCCTCATTCTTCCTGTTGTCTTGAGAAGATGCTACTAAGCATAGTTTTTTTTTTCCTCTGAAATTGATATTTCACCTGATATGTACTCACTCTTTTTCCTGGAGGAAGTAGTAACTTGAGGTTTCAAAGTCACTAATTTAATGAGACTGGAAAATAGGATCTTTAAGCCAGTATGAGTAACAGCAGGTTTCTATATGGCGGGGATGATAGTCATTTATGTCTTTTTCCTTGCAAACTTGCACCCTTTCAATGAGTACTTGCATTTTATTTTAAAGGGTATTTTAAACTTGAAACCCATTTCACTATATAGCTGGCTGAAGTTGCATTTCTCTGGGATTCCAGTATTGGCTCGTGAAGGTTAGTGTGTGGAGAGCTGCGTTCCTTACCACTGGGCTGTGGTATCTGAAAATGTCCACTTTTAAAGGAGAGTTTCCTAAATGGAACAGGCATTTCTCTGAGTTGAGTAGACTCAAAAATTGGACAGTTTTTGGAAGGTCGTGAAATTTCTCAATGATCTTGTTTATTTTAGCTTTCTACCAGTCTTTATGTTTGTTGGCCAAGAAACACATCAATGAAAGAAAGGCAAGTGGAGCAGAGGAAAGTAAGAGAGAAAATGTAGACTATATGATAGTGTCCTTTAAAAAATTTTTTTTTTTATTGGAGCATAGTTGATTTACAGTGTTGTGTTAGTTTCAGGTATACAGCAAAGTGAATCATTTATTTATATATCCATTCTTTTTTTTTTTCCTTAACTCTTTTCCCATATAGGCCATTATAGAGCATGAGTAGAGTTCCCATTGCTAAACATCAGATTCTTATTCATTATCTATTTTATACCTAGTAGTGTGGCTCAGACAGTAAAGAATCTGCCTGCGATGTGGGAGACCTGGGTTCAGTCCTTGGGTTAGGAAGAGCCCCTGGAGAAGGGAACAGCTACCCAATCCGGTATTCTGGTCTGGCGAATTCTACAGACAGAGGAGGCTGTCAGGCTACAGTCCCTAGGCCCGCAAAAAGCAGGACACAGCTGAGTGACTTTCACTCTCACTTTTGGGTGTGTGTATATCAATGTCTGTTCCCCTTACCTCTCCCTTCCCCTTTCAGCCTGGGTACCATAATTCAGAGAACTTACCTGTCAAAGCTTAACTGAGGACAAGCTCCAGTCTTCATTAGTTCAGACTAGCTTAATTCAGGTTGTATTTTATCAATTTTGTTCCTTAAAAAATTTTTTTTTTTAATTTATTTATGGCTGTGCTTGGTCTTTGTTGCTGCTCAAGCTTTTCTCTAGTGGCGGCGAGCAGGAGCTGCTCTGTTTGTGGTGCGCAGGCTTCTCGTTGGGGTACCTTCCCTTGTGGAGCTTGGGGTGTGGGTTTGAGGGCATCAGTGGTTACAGCTCTGGGCTCTCAGAGCATGGGCTCAATAGTTGTGGTGCACGGGCTGCATAGCTCCGTGACATGTGGCATCTTCCTGGATCAGGGATCAAACCCATGTCCCCTGCACTGGCAGGCAGATTCTTTACCACTGAACCACCAGGGAAGCCCATCAATTTGTTTCTAATCAGTGGATGATAGGAAGTTGTTTGGAGAGGATTTTTAATATATACAACTCCTATGGTAGCATTTTGTTATTTAATAAATACCTTAGTCTGATTTCTTCATTTACTTTTCCTTCTCCACCATTTCTCTAGATGCCCAGATGAAGACAATATCACATTTAATCACAGTTTATCATTTTGAACATTAGACTCTCAGCTTGGATTGTTTCAGTTCAATTTCCCAAAATATAAATTCTCCAAAAGAGGAAATTTATAACCTCCTGTGATGTTTACCTACTTAAAGCAATAGAACAGATATATTGACAAAATTTAAATAATAGTAAAAATAGCTGTATCCTTCCCTGGTGGCTCAGACAGTAGAGAATCTGCCTGCAGTGCAGGAGGCCAGGGTTTGATCCCTAGTTTGAGAATATCCCCTGGAGGAGGGAATGGCTACCCACTCCAGTATTTTTGCTTGGGGAAGCCCATGGACAGAGGAGCCTGGCGGGTTATAGTCCGTGGGGTGGCAAAGAGTCTGACATGACTGAGTGACTAACACACACACACACATCCACACACACAGAGTGCTTACTGCTCTACATGGCATTGTGTTGAATATGGGCTTCCCTGCTGGCTCAGACGGTAAAAGAATCTGCCTTCCATGCAGGAGACCTGAGTTTGATCCCTGGGTCGGGAAGATCCTCTGGAGAAGTAAATAGCAACCCACTCCAGTATTCTTGCCTGGAGAATTCCATGGACAGAGGAGCCTGGCGGGCTACAGTCCATGAGTTTGCAAAGAGTCAGACACGTGTTTAATCCTAATAACAGCCCTATAAGCTGGGTACTGTGCTGTGCTGTGCTTAGTTGTTCATTTGTGTCTGACTCTTTGTGACCCCATGGACTGTAGCCAGGCTCCTCTGTCTACGGAGATTCTCTAGGCAAGAATACTGAAGTGGGTAGACGTTCCCTTCTCCAGGGAATCTTCCCCAACCCAGGGATCAAACCCAGGTCTCCCACACTGCAGGCAGATTCTTTACTGTCTGAGCCACCAGGGAAGCCCATGAATACTGGAGTGGGTGGCCTAGCCCTTCTCCAGGGGATCTTCCTGACCCAAGAATCTGATTGGGATCACCTGCATTTCAGTTGGAGTCTTTACCAGATGAGCCACCAGGGAAGCCCGTAAGCTGGGTACTTTTGTTATATTCATTTTACGTTAAAAGAAACTGCTTAGAGATATTAAGCAAATTTTACAAAATGTAAAACTAGTTAAGTCATAGAGCTTGAGTTCTGAAGTAGATATCTCTGAGTCAAGCCTTTCTTTTATGTTCTTATTCATGAAAGACTCATTAAAGAGAGAGAGATGAGTGTTGGGCACATACAACTTGGTGATTCTATATAAATCTTGTCATATTTTGAATAGTGTAGACTTGATAAAATCTTTGTGAATTTCTTATCATTCCAGGAGACTCAATGTAGCAAAAATCAATATCATGGGGAAGATGTTAATGTAGTAGTCAGATTAATTCTTCTCTCTCTCTCTTTTTTTTTTTTGGTTGTTGTTGGTTATTCCTCTAGCAACTACTACAAAGGCAGCATTTACTCGACAAGTCATGTGTACTTAAGGCAGAACACTGACTGCTTTTCATGCTGGCAAATTTGTTCTTTACCAGTACTGGCTACCTGTAAGGAATGTGAGCATGCTGGGTTTTAGAACAGGAAAAACACAACTTCCATCTCATTTCACAGTAGAGTTCACTTAGGGATACAGACTTTTGGTGACAGTAGCTGGTACTTTCTGCTTGTTATTTCTGATACTTGCATAATGCTAACCTGGTAGATACTGTCAGATGACAAGCCTTCCTCCCACATGTTCTCCATAAAAGAACTGCTAGTGACAAGCATTTTATTATATCGAGAATTCTGCTTCATACTGTTTTAGGTTAAAGTGTATTTATCATGAAGCCGGTATTGTGAAATGTTCTTGTTTTCTTCTTCCGAAATGTGGCATTTTTTCTCTCAGTAATGAACTAAGTTGCATGTGCATTGTGAAAAGTTGTTGCCCAGATGGACCCCAGTGAAAGTGACTTAAGTATGTAAATAGTTTCTGCTTCTGTCTGGGGAAATGATCTAAGATAGATGCTATTCCCACCCCCCCACTACACCCCCGCCTTGGGAGACTAATACTTCATCCCTATATTTGCAACTTACAGTCAGCATCTACTCTGGAGTCAGGGAGTTTTTAGATGTTACTATCATGTTCAGACTGTAGGCTTTACAAAGAGGGGAGGGGAATTTAGGATAGATGCAAAGGCAGGTTTGCAAAAGCGTGCTAAGTTCTGGAAACTGCAAATGGCTTCATAAGGTCAAAGCATAATGACAGTATGAGGAAGTGGCGGGTGATGAGAAAGGTTAGTGGAGACCAGATATTGAAGGAGCTTTGAATTTTATGCTGAGGATTTTGGATTTGTTCCCATAGGTGATGGAGAGACTTCTGATATCTCAAGAAGTGGGCAGATAGAATCAAATTTGCTTTTATTAATTCATGTGGCAACATGGAAGGTGGATTGAAAGTAGGGAGACTATAAATTAGAAGATGTATTCATTATTAGGAGGCTGTTATAATCATTCAAACAAGAAACAATGACCTGAATAAGGGAATTGTCCTAAGGGTGTAGAGAAAGGTGCACTTTATTCATTCAGTATTTGAAAGATGTTTATTAAGTCCCTGTTGTATATCAGACATAGAGTTAGTTGTACTTTGGGTTAACAGGGTGAACAAGATAATGCCTTCAGGGAGCTTCCAGTCTAGGGGAGATTTGACAAATAACAGGCAATTGCAGTTGTCAGATCCTGTAACAGGGAGCTTATGATAGCTTGAGACCTTAACCTAGCCTCAAGGAGCAGGGAAACCTCTTTTAGGAAAGCGTAAGTAGAAGCTAAGTAAAGTTGTGCAAGATGTAGGAGTGGTGATTTGGTCTCTATCTTTGTTGGAAAGACAGAGTGTTTCAGTTGAGGAAATAGTATCTGAAAGTGGCTGGAGTAGGTGAGAGAAAAACCTTAGTTTGTTTAGGGAACTATGGATCATTTAGTCTGGCTGAATTGTGGAGGGCAAGGAAGTGGGTTGTCAGAAATGAGGCCGGGGAATTAAACAGTCACCTTATAAATCATGTGGAGGAGTTTGCTTAAGAGCAAGTGAACTGTTTTAAGCTGGAGAGTGTCATGATCAAATTAGGTCTTCAGAAAAACCCCTCTGGCTGCTGTGTGGAGGACTGGGAGAGGAGGAGGAATAGAGCAGATAATAAGGAGGTGCCAGAGAGGTAGGGGAGGTTTTTTGTTGTTTGTTTTATTTTTTTGAAGCAGAAGGAAGACTTCAAAGAAGGAAGTGGTCATTTTTGTCAGATACCACTGGCAGGTCATTAAGATAGAGACTGAGAAGTATCTGCTGAATTTGGTATTAGTTGGTCAGTTGGTGACCTTTGTGAGGAGAATTTCAGTGGGGTAGTTGGAGTGGGAGGTCGATTCCCGGGAGTTGGGTGTTAGCTAGGTGAGGAGGTGGCACTTGTCATAGGAACTTTTCTGTGAGAAGATAAACTGCGGTTGGGAGAAAAGGGAAGAGGAAGAGCCAAATAATGATTGAAGTTGCTAATGAGATTGAAGAATATCTGTTAATGTTACTGTAAGGGGAACAGTGAGGTAAGGGAGGATAATTAACAGTTTTTTTGAGTGCTTGTTTGAGCTTGTTGTTTCTCATAATTTTGCAGGACAAGTATTATGATTGTTAGAAATTAGAAAAGTCTGCCTAACTTGATGCAGATATTGGACTTGCAGATTTCAAGACTGGGAGCAGTTATGCTGCTGCTGAGTCGCTTCATTCGTGTCCGACTCTGTGCGACCCCATAGACGGCAGCCCACCAGGCTCCTCCGTCCATGGGATTCTCCAGGCAAGAACACTGGGGTGGGTCGCCATTTCCTTCTCCAATGCATGAAAGTGAAAGTGGAGTCATATCCGACCCTTAATGACCCCGTGGACTGCAGCCCACCAGGCCGTCCATTGGATTTTCCGGGCAGGAGTACTGGAATGGGGTGCCATTGCCTTCTCCGTGGAGTAGTTATGGATTATGACTAATTCAGGAATGGGATTGGGCAACAAAGCAGAATGGAGATTAAAGTCCTTGGCAGTATGGTCATAGTTATGGGAAGTTTCCTAGAATGGTTGTAACTAGGATGGAAAAGGCAGAGACAGATGCCAAATTCTTCTTGTTAACCTAAAAGACAAGAACAGCCAGTTATTTTACCAGCGAAACTGGTTTATTTGGGAGCAGCAAAGAACGGCAATCGGAACGTGCAACTGTGGCCAGCCACAAATGATAGGCTGGCAAAGCAGAGGAAAGGGAACTCTTTCATAGAGGAGAAGGGGAAGCTGGGAGGGGCCGGTTATATACCAGAAAGTCCACTGGAGGAAACTTGGAATTTGAAGTATAATGGCTTTTCATTTGCTGAGTTGTGAGCCCCTCACTGACTGAGGGGAAAATCTTTTCTCCTCCTGCTGACAGTGGTAATTGCACCTCCTGTCAGAGATGCAGAGCACATCTCTCCCTGCTGCCTTCAGGACTGGTAACCAGTGGGACGTGCATGAGAGCTCCCTCTTCTGGCCTCCTGACTCCATTTTAGTGAGGTTTTCCTTGATTATTTTTGCATTGTCCATACATTGAAAGATGACCTGGAAATGAGTTATGACATGGACTTAGATAGTAGTATATTTGAGTAACACGAACCTCCATGGACAAGAAGGTTTTCCTTGCTGTTTCCCAGACACATCTGATGGTAGGAGAACTTTGGGGAGAGGAAATAGTGATATCCCATATTCTAGTTCCGATTTATTGGAAAATTTGCCAAGAAGGTAGACTTCTTTAGTTGAGCTTCTTTGCCAAAAGATCGGTGAATGCTGTTTTGTGAATAGATTTTAGTCTATGATTCTCTGTGGAGAAGATTACTGTCATTTTTTTTTCATATGAATATATTTGGAAAACTGCTGCTAAGCAACCTGTTGTCATTTCCTAATGTTACTATAATCTGGTGTCAATGCCTAATGATCTCATTGGACTTGTTATCTTCCCTCCAGCTATGCTGGCATCAAGTAAGTACATTAATAAACATTAAGAAATGCGTTCATTAAAAACCAAGCAATCACTTTGGAGCTGGCCTCCGCCAGCTCAGTGTCTAAATGAGTCGGACGAGTTAGAGAAAATCATGAGCCTGAAAATGACTTTGTCTTTCAGGTTGGTTTGGGCAAGGTAACGAGATGAATCAGTTGTAATGTAATGGGATTTGATATTACTTTTTAAGATATATCACTTTAATGTGATGCTTTGTCATTAAAGTGTTAGTAATATGACAGCCTTGAAGAGAGTTGATACTTCTGTTTTTTATTTATTGGCTCCATGACAGGATTGTGCATTAAAATGCTGTTAAGATTTTGAAAGGGATGTCTAGGAAAGTAGTTAAAAAACAAATCCCCAAGTGGCTTGATCTGATTTATAAACTCGAACAGTGTGTAGCTAATTGCAGATAGATTTTATTTTTAAGGTATTATGTCAGCTCTCTTGTGTATGCCATCTATATTGGAGCATAGACATTATCTTTCCCAACATTAGGTTTGAGGAAATAGTTTCAAAGACTTATGGAATAGCAGAAGTGTTATTTTATGCTGTACTTTCCCCTTTTGTGTAAGTCTGCTAAAATTCAGAGGTTGGGCAAAGAGGCTTTTCAACTAAAAGTGAGCTGATAGAAATTTTAAACAGCAATGAGAAAATACAATTATCTAACATTAGATATACCTTATATACACATCAGTTCAATTCAGTCACCCAGTCATGTCCGACTCTTTGCCACCCCATGAATCACAGCACCCAGGCCTCCCTGTCCATCACCAACACCCAGAGTCTACTCAAACTCATGTCCATCGAGTCAGTGATGCCATCCAGCCATCTCATCCTGTGTCGTCCCCTTCTCCTCCTGCCCCCAATCACTCCCAGCATCAGGGTCTTTTCCAATGAGTCAGTTGTTTGCTTGAGGTGGCCAAAGTATTGGAGTTTCAGCTTCAGCATCAGTCCTTCCAGTGAACACACAGGACTGATCTCCTTTAGGGTGGACTGGTTGGATCTTCTTGCAGTCCAAGGGATTCACAAGAGTCTTCTCCAACATCACAGTTCAAAAGCATCAGTTCTTTGGCGCTCAGCTTTCTTCACAGTCCAACTCTCACGTCCATACATGACCACTGGAAAAATGCTAGCCTTGACTAGATGGACCTTTGTTGGCAAAGTAATGTCTCTGCTTTTGAATATGCTATCTAGGTTGGTCATAACTTTCCTTCCAAGGAGTAAGTGTCTTTTAATTTCATGGCTGCAGTCACCATCTGCAGTGATTTTGGAGCCCAGAAAAATAAGGTCTGCCACTGTTTCCACTGTTTCCCCATCTATTTCCCTTGAAGTGATGGGACCAGATACCATGATCTTAGTTTTCTTAATGTTGAGCTTTAAGCCAACTTTGTCACTCTCTTCTTTCACTTTCATCAAGAGGCTCCTTAGTTCCTCTTCACTTTCTGCCATAAGGGTGGTGTCATCTACATATCTGAGGTTATTGATATTTCTCCCGGCAATCTTGATTCCAGCCTGTGCTTCTTCCAGCCCAGCGTTTCTCATGATGTACTCTGCATCTAAGTTAAATAAGCAGGGTGACAATATACAGCCTTGATGTACTCCTTTTCCTATTTGGAGCCAGTCTGTTGTTCCATGTCCAGTTCTAACTGTTGCTTCCTGACCTGCATACAGATTTCTCGAGAGACAGGTCAGGTGATCTGGTATTCCTATCTCTTTCAGGATTTTCCACAGTTGATTGTGATCCACACAGTCAAAGGCTTTGGCATAGTCAATAAAGCAGAAATAGATGTTTCTCTGGAACTCTCTTGCTTTTTGATGATCCAGCAGATGTTGGCAATTTTATCTCTGGTTCCTCTGCCTTTTCTAAAACCAGCTTGAACATCTGGAAGTTCATGGTTCACATATTGCTGAAGCCTGGTTTGGAGAATTTTAAGCATTACTTTACTAGTGTGTGAGATGAGTGCAATTGTGCGGTAGTTTGAGCATTCTTTGGCATTTCCTTTCTTTGGAATTGGAATGAAAACTGACCTTTTCCAGTCCTGTGGCCATTTTCCAAATTTGCTGGTAAACTGAGTGCAGCACTTTCACAGAATCATCTTTCAGGATTTGAAACAGCTCAACTGGAATTCCATCACCTCCACTAGCTTTGTTCGTAGTGATGCTTTCTAAGGCATATCACCCATAATCAAAGAAATGGCAGTTACAATGATACTCATTTTTATTTCCCAAAATGGCAAGACTTTATTTAAAAGAGTTCATACTCAAGTGTTGCTGTGGGTACAGGGCACAGTTTCAGTATAGTAGATATCCACAATATGTCAACAGCTTTAAAAGTAAATTATCTTTGTTTTCAGTTCAGTTCAGTCACTCAGTCATGTCTGACTCTTTGCAACCCCATGGACCACAGCACACCAGGCCTTCCTGTCCATCACCAACTCCTGGAGTTTACTCAAAGTCATGTCCTTTGAGTCTGTGATGCCATCCAACCATCTCATCCTGTGTCGTCCCCTCTTCTCCCACCTTCAATCTTTCCCAGCATCAGGGTCTTTTCAGATGAGTCAGTTCTTCACATCAGGTGGCTAGAGTGTTGGAGTTTCAGCTTCAGTATCAGTCCTTCCAATGAATATTCAGGACTGATGTCCTTAGGATGGACTGGTTGGATCTCCTAGCAGTCCACGGGACTCTCAAGAGTCTACTCCAACATTTCAAAAGGATCATTTCTTTGGCGCTCAGCTTTCTCTTTGATTTAGCAGTTTCATTTTTAGAAGTTTGTCTTATAGAAGTAAGAGCATGTGTGCTAAGTCACTTCAGTCGTGTTGGACTCTTTGTGACCCTATGGACCATAGCCCGCCAGGCTCCTCTGTCCATGGGATTCTCCAAACAAGAATACTGGAGTAGGTTGCCATGCCCTCCTCCAAGGAATCTTTCTGACCCAAGACTCAAAACTGTCTCTTGCAACTCTCATATTGCAGGTGGATTCTTTAAGGCTGAGCCACCAGGGAAGCCCATAAAAGTACTTGTAGGTTAAAACAAAAATGTACCCATAAAAATATTTAGTACAACGTTGTTTGGAATAGCAACAAAATGAAACAAAACCAAACCGGAGAAGTCTGATCCTGGAAGAGCAATTTTAGATTATGACACATTTTCAAATGTTGTAGAAAACTATTTAAAGACATTGAAAGATAAACAATATGTGTTCTTAAGTGGAAAAGCATATTCCATATGGTAAGTATGTATAACATAGTTTCACTTTTGTGTTGGTAGCTATACATGTGGGAAAAACTGCAGGCATAATCAAAGAATTGAGGGTGAAGTGTTGTATAGGTAATCCAGGAGGACCTGGAAGAAGTGGGGAGATGCTGGAGCTAGCTTGAGGTGGACAACATAGAGCAGGTGACAGACAGCTGTTGACAAAATGCCAGTGATTACATTCCATGAGTAGTGACATTAGTGATTTTCTTCTTCTGTTTTGATTTGCATTTTCTAAAATTTATACAATAAACAGACAGTAAAAGCGTCTGCCTACAATGCAGGAGACCTGAGTTCGATCCCTGGGTCGGGAAGATCCCCGATCCCCAGGAGAAAGAAATGGCACCCCACTCCAGTACTCTTGCTTGGAAAATCCCATGGACAGAGGAGCCTGGTAGGCTACAGTCCATGGGGTTGCAAAGAGTAGGACACAATTAAAAGACTTCACCTTCCTTCCCATATTACTTTGTAATGAAAAAAATAAAATAGTTTTTAAAAAACATGGAAAGGTGATTGGATGCTCAGCTTTTGATGAATTGGCTGAAGAGTTTATGTTGTGAAGTTAGCAAGTGAGCTAAGGGCACATGATGTGACAATGATAAAAATTATTACTAATTTTCCTCATTTTTATTTAGCCACGGCCAGTTTATGGGATTCTTTTGGCAAAACATTAAATTAAAGCAGTGTGCTAAGATGATTGGTATTTAAAGCCAGATTACTAGATCATGGAAAAATGAAGCATTTTTGAATTGCTTCCTCAGATCAAGACTATTTTTCGGGCATTTTCCTGGAGGCACAGTGGATAAGAATCCACCTCTCAATGCAGGGAATGTGGGGTTGATCCCTAGGCCAGGAAGATTCCACATGCCAGAACTGCTGGGCACACGTGCCACCACCACCGAGCCCACCAGCCTAGAACCTGTGCTCCACAAGGAAAGGCACCATAGTGAGAAGCCTGCGCGCCACAGCTGGAGAGCAGCCCCCATTTACCACAACTAGAGGAATCCTGCACAAAGCAACGAAGACCCAGCACAGCGAAAAAAGAAGAGTATTTTTCAAAGAAAGACCTTCTTAGAGATTCAGTTGCCTCCTCTGCCTCACAAGATTATACTCTTACTGGTTTAATAAGACCTACAGATATGTTGAACTTCAAACTGATGCAAAAACAAGCGTTCATCAGGATTGACTGGATAATAGTTAGGACTGTAATTTATTTGCAATTGCTGATCTACCGTGAGGTTAGAAGTACAGATTTTAAAGAATCTTAGAGGAATTGAAGTTGCATTCAGAAAAAGTTGTGGACATATACTTTTCAGAACTATAATTGGAACACAAACATCTGTCTGTGGCTTAATTATCAAACGCTTGTACTGTTATCGCAATTTCCTGTAAAAGAAGTGATAGCCCTAAAAGTCAGCTGTATCTACTGGTTAAAAACAAACATCAAAACACTTGAAACTTTGCATCTGAACCTATGATTGCAGGACTTTTCTAACATTTTTATCTATACGGTCAAACTCCAGGCAATTTTGATTCCCTTATATTTGTGAAAATATTTTTTTCATAAATCTTTTGAAGTAAAAGTTAAGAACTGTTAGTTATATAAATCTGGAATCTGATTTGAAATGTTGCTTGATTTCATTTCCCTTTGTTCTTGAGGGTAGTAGTGTCTGTATAGCTGTCAATATTCTCTTTGATTTATTCAGAATAGATCAGTGATAAAATTAGTTCTCTAGCTGTCCACTTTTAGTTTCATTAAAAGCAGCTTTTTGGACTACTTTGGCATTATGGCTAAATTTCTATTTTTATTTGGCCAGTAATTCTTTTTACTGTATTTATCAAGCAAAAACTTCTTGTAACTGCATACATACAGATTTATGATTCTGTGACTATTTATGAAAATGTCTAGTGATCTTGGGGTTGTGCAAGAACAAAGCCCCAGGTTATGAGACTTCCGTGTGCCAGGCTGGGGCTTTTCTGAGGCTCACGCTTGTTGAGGAAATGATGAAAACCATACCTTTGTTTGGCCATTTTGTTTCTTTATCTATAAGATCATGGTTGAAGTCCCTGACTCTCATTATGATGAAATTGAGAGTTTAAACATTTGCTTTTCTTTACATCCAAAATGTATCCTAGGTAAGAGGAAGAATTCCAGATATGTTTCAAACAATGGTTGTCAGTCTTTTCCTTCCTTCCCTTGAGCCCCTGGGCTCATCTTTGGGTTATTATATATAGTACCCTCCTAGGATACTACCACTGAACACTAATGAGGTACCACTGTCTTAATCTATTCTGTGCCTCCTGGGCATTTCTAAAACTATAAAAGGGGGAAGAACTTTTAATTGACCCCAGAAGTTAGTGGAACCGTGACAATAATTGGTTTGTTAAATTAATTCATTCACTAAGCACCTACTATGCACTTGGCACATTGGTCTAAGCTTTGGCGTTACAAAGAAAGTGAAAAACCTGGAAGAATAGTTACATAAAGTACTAAAGGGCACATGTGGGAGATGTTCAATTCTGTTTGGGAGTTGTCTAGAAAAGCCTCTGGTATAAACCCTATTTTTTAGGGTTTGTTTTTTTTTTAGTCGCTCAGTTGTGTCCAACTCTTTTTGACCCTATGGACTGTAGCCTACCAGGCTCCTCCATCCGTGGCATTTTCCAGGCAAGAAAACCGGGAGTGGTTTGCCATTTTCTTCTCCAGGGGATCTTCCCGACCCAGGGATAGAACCCTGGTCTCCCGCACTGTAGGCAGACGCTTTACCGTCTGAGCCACCAGGAAGTCCGTTTTAGGGTAACAGTATACAATTTTGCCTTGTTAATTAAAAAAGTAGTTAGCATTCTTAGTCAGCAATGGCACTGAGTGCTCTTCTGAGTGCCAGCCTTCCCTAACTGATTGGCTGGATGGGGTCTGTTGCTCCTTCAGACTCATAGTATTCTGTTTTCTTTACATTATACATTTGCCCGAATCTGGAAAAATATTAAAAGTCTTAATGTCCTCATTTTATTTACAGACTTCTTACTTTTTCTTTATTTTGTCTTTCTAATCTCATTTTCTCTTTTCCCCCTTCATCATTTTATGTTTTATCCAATGTGAATTTATGTAAGCTACCTTAAACATTTTCTGAATCAAAGTGAAATATAAATTGATACATGACATATTTTCTTTTTTAGTAGTATATGTCATATGCCTTTTATTAAGAATTTGAACCAGTATAGAGTCTGTGATTTAAGTACAGAGCAAAGTGCCTTACATATAGTATATAGTACATTGAAGGCAATACGCATTGAGTGCCTTGCATGTTTGTTGAATGAAGTATTGATGTAAGTATGTGAAAGTTTGCTGGTTAGGGTCTTCTTTGCCTGGATCTGGTTTGCTTATCTAGTAAACTGCCTGCTCCATTAGATCCAGATGAGTGTATCACCAGTGTTTTGCTCAGCACATCTCCTCGTTTGTATGGATTTATGTCAATCCCAGACTAGATGCCAAGGAGTTGAGTGCATGGCAAAACGAAGAAATACTGGCGGCAAAGAAGTCTCAGGATAAGTAATCTAGTAATAGTGGCCAATGGTTCCTCTGAATCTTGTTTCCTCAAGTTGTTAACTTCAGGGAGAAATAAGATTGCTTGCATTAGGACAGATCCTGGATTTCATTTTGATAATGAATTAAAGTAAAATGATCATCCATGACATAGCTGTGAATAAATGTCGTATTGATCAGAGAACACAGACTTGCAAGCTTCCATTAGCAACTTAAAAATAGTGAAATAGATTTCTGAGGCTTTTTTTTTTTTTTTTTAATACATCCAGGAGAGAGAAATGCCATTATTTTCATCCCGTTGAATCTGCCTCTTCTCATGCCACTGGGTTTGGGCAAGTTTTATATATAAATTTATATTTTTGTGATCCTAAATGTTTTTAAGAAAATATTTTCTAATTTCTTTGAGTTAAGCTATACTGTAGAATTAGGAGATTTACTGTTTATTGAACAAGATTTTGTTCCTTATTTTCAATTTAAAAACAAGTGAGTGAAAGACTTATCAAGGTGCACAGCATTTTGCTGGATCCTGTGGATGACGTTTGAGGGAAGACCTAGTCTCTGCCCTTAAGATTGTTACCCTGTATCATTAGAACTGACCAGATACAAGTAGAGAGCAGTCACAGTTTATTCTCAGGAGTTAGGTTGTTGAGAGGATTAGGAATGATCACTTGGAGGTCAAAGTACTGGAGTCTTCTCAAAGAATTTGAACTGTGTTCTGGAAGGGTATTAGCAGTTAATATTTTCAGAAGCAGAAATGAGAATCCAGCACCCTTTCTCTAGCCAGTCATTTAAAGAGCTTTCCAAAAAAAAAAAAAAGTTAATATTTGCACAAATAGAAAGTAGTGGTAAGAGGTGCCTGGAAAGTAGATCTTCTAAAAGACTGTAGTTGCTGCAAAGGCAGAAGCAAAAGGTGTCTTTTGTATGAAGCCAAGTGAAGAGTAGCCAGACTAAAACTGATTGTTTGGGGGCAGTAATTGGAGAAGTTGTGGGAACAGGTGTCAGAGGGTATTGAAAGCCAGATCCATAGTTTGAGGCTCTGAGTAAACACAGTTCCTGAGGCACTGTGAAAGGAGGGTTTTAGGAAGTGTAGTCTCACAGTCATAGTACAGGTTTCCAGTATATATAACCATGATCAAGATGAGGAGCTTAATTAGATAAGGTCACAGGAATTTGTGGTCATTTATTGAATCTTTACCAACCACTGTTTGTCCTAAGTGCTTTAATCGGTACTATATTTATACTTCACAACTATCTTATGAGTTAGATATTATTCCTCTCTTTACCTTAACAGGTGAGAAAACTGAAGCACAGGAAGGGCAGGAAACTTTCTTAAGGTCACAAAACTGGTATGGAATGGAGCAGCCAACCTGGCTTCAGAAACCATGATCGTAACCACTATGCTCTAAAATGTTATGTTTTCCAGAGAAAAGAAACTGAACATTCTTCTGTGTAATTTTTTCCCTTATTAATCCCATATCTCCTTAACTACAACATAATTTAGTGGCCTTAGCACAAAGGTTTGGCTTGGAGATTTCAAGTAGGTTCGCACATTTAAGACTCTTTCAAAGCCAGTAAACCACTGGCAGCTTGTAAATAATACTTTGTAATTTCACTTTTTCCTTCTAAACTATGACAAGTCAAAACAACTGTAGACTGGACTTTAAGGGAGAAGGGAGGCTAGCGAATTTTACGAGTGTTTCTGGTTTGCTGAGTTTCTTTACCTGGCTCAGATTATATGAGCAGTAATAGTTTTTATATCTATTTAAATATACCATTTATACTTAATTAAATGCTAAGCTGACAAAAGCTCTTTTTAAAAAAGTAACACACACACACACACACACACACACATTGTGGGTTTCCAGCGGTCGAAAGATTCATGGTGGATTCTGAATTCATTCACAGTCACTCTTGTTGATGTTGCTGCGTAATTTACAAGAGGCCGTTGCTTGGCATTTGGTGTGCTTTCTGTAGGTCCCTTTGTCCTTCATGGCAATTGGTTTCTGCAGTACATCTTTTAGGACAAGGGTTTGAGCCCCTGTAAAAGCGTTTCAGATGTTTTCCAACTAAAGGTTTTTCCCTATTATTCTGTACTGTTTGGTTTCTTTGGCAACCTGGCTTCCCTAGCACCCTGCTGACGTCTTATACCCGCTTCTCTCCCCATCCCCCATCACTTGGGTTTATTTATTTTTTTCCCCATTGCTTCAGGTCTGCACTGGAAGAATTTATATGTTTGCTTAAGTCTCCATTCCTGATGCTTCTCAGAATATACTAGAAGGATAGAGAGAAGAAATTGCTTATAGAAGCTAAGTAACCTCTGTTTTTGGGTTTCAGGGTTTCTGACATAAAAAGGCAACATTTATTCTTTTGTCCACAGTGTCTTCTTTGTGGTGTTGTTAAACAGTAATAAAGAAATGTAAATGTTTTCCAGTTAGACTAGACATTTTATAATGAAAGTATTTTAGTAATGCAAGGTGTTGTGGAGGGAAAATAATGTGGAAGTAGTGTGCATAGTTTGGTTACTATAGGATATTCTGTTGTTTTTAATCAGTTTGTGCCTATGAAAAGCATTTCTGTTACTGTTGGGAAGGGAGAGGAAGTAAAGATCTAAAAATCTGTTGTTCCCATTCGGTCTTTTAGTGACACTTATTGAATCCCAGTTCCTTGACCCTGTCACCTCCCTGTCCTGTGCAGAAGTGTCCATTTCTGCTACCTAACACACACTGAAGAGCCCTACTTCTTTAAATACAAACAAAACAGTTTGTACAGTTAATATGTACTAGGTGCTACATGGGTGATCCTAATTGTAGTGGTAGTTGCCCTATCATTTATATGTACATTTGGAAATATTTCACCTTGGCCTCAGTGTAATTTAACTAAAAACATGAGTGTATGGCAATGGCACCCCACTCCAGTACTCTTGCCTGGAAAATCCCGTGGACGGAGGAGCGTGATGGGCTGCAGTCCATGAGGTCGCGAAGAGTCAGACACGACTGAGCGACTTCACTTTGACTTTTCACTTTCATGCATTGGAGAAGGAAGTGGCAACCCGCTCCAGTATTCTTGCCTAGAGAATCCCAGGGATGGGGGAGCCTGGTGGGCTGCCATCTATGGGGTCGCACAGAGTCAGACACAACTGAAGCGACTTAGCAGCAGCATGGAGTGTATATAGGTAAGGAGCGGATAAGAAAGGAACAGATAGTAAAAATTACTACACAAATGCCTCTCCCTATAGGTACAAAATAAATGAAGTTTCTGTATGTGTGTCTAAATATGTGAAAAGATAAGATGACTCCCTATTTGGTGATCTATAATAATGTGATGCTGTGTGTGTATGAGTGGATATGTGCATAGATGTGTGTGCTATAAGTTAGGAATGACAGATCTGCTGTAAAAGCAGGGAGAGGGAGGGATTAACTTTGCCTGAAGAAGTCAGGCACTAAAACATTAAAAACTGATCACAGACTCGGTCTTAGGAGATTGAATGAGAGTTACTGTGTACGTTGTTTAGGGCCAAAAGGTATGGGGAGTGCAGAAGCGGGCAGTAAGTAGTGAGAATATTGGATGATATTATTGAAATGCAGGTTGGAGGCAGATTGTGAACTACTGTTTGACTTTATCACTTATGCAATAAGCAGTCACCAAAATACAATTTTTATTTGGTCTTTTAGATTAGATTCGTATTTTGAGAGTACATCTCTAATAATATAAAATAATATGTACTTCATGACTGAAACTGTATGGTAAGTGATGAATTAGTTATTAGGGTGATCAAATTATACTTGGTTTTTCCCCTTACCTCAATTAAAAATCTGTACTGAGGTAGTTTTCTATAGTGACTAGGTTAGTATCTGATATTGAACTCCTAGTCTTCCCCTTATTAGCTGTTTCTCTGGCTTTGGATAATTGGTTGGTAAAGCCAGTGTAGTAATGCCTGCTGTGTTCTAGTAGTAGTAGTAGTAGGCATACGGCTAGTATCCCTACTAGTACATAGTGAACTAGTTTGAGGATTAGATTGAATGAGATAATATATATAAAGCCCAGGACTTCACACAGAAGACTTACCTGCTGAATAGTAGTGATTATTTTGTGATGCTGTTTTCATGATAGAAACGCTTTTTCTCTCATCTTTGGAATGTGAGGGATTAACGGTTTGGGAAGGTAAAGCAGGAGACTTTTGGTAAGTAGATTAATTATTGCTTTATTCAAACAATGCTTTTAGGTGACAAGGGAATTCAGAACAGAAGAGGAGATTTGACAGGGGAAGAAAAACTATGATCAGTTTAATTATGGATGCACTGAGCTTTACATTATGATGGAGAATGAGAGTGATATCCAGGGAGTGATGGTTGGAAATGTGAAGCCTGGAGACACAGACATGGAAGCTGTTACAGTCTGACTGGAAATATCTGGGTCTGGGCGGAGTGATTGAATAGCAACCTAAGCAGAGAGAGAGAGAGAGCCTTAAGGGAAAACTAAGGCTTAAGACTTGGGAGCCTGTCAAAGAGATTATTCCTATTTGATTCTAGGGATATAGTTCACTGGGCTTTTGCCTATGTTCTTGAAGAAACTAGAGAAATAATGTTTTTCTTTTTTTAATGTACTTTTAAATATTTGTTTTAATAAAATAATCTGTCCTGTTATACTGAAATATTCAAATCTGTATTCTGAAGGCCAGTGAGTTGTAGACTTGTTGCTCTACTCATTCATGTATAGAGGACATACCCAACTTTGGTTAGCTTTCTGACCTTTGGGTCTCATTCATGGCATTTTCTGCAGTTCTCTCTCAGAGACGGAACAGTGTTCATTCTTTGATCAGGGAAGTTCTCTGATGTTGGCAGGTTTCCTCCTTCTCAAGTCTAGACTCTTGGCCCCTCTAGTAGTTTTTCGCTCAGGAAAGTTCTCCCCTCTGACTCGTAGAGTCGGTGCAGATGTGTTGCTCC
Source organism: Nanger dama (assembly GCA_917880005.1). Classification (NCBI taxonomy): domain Eukaryota; kingdom Metazoa; phylum Chordata; class Mammalia; order Artiodactyla; family Bovidae; genus Nanger; species Nanger dama. The sequence goes on along the minus strand of CAKJTW010000014.1, from coordinate 27,902,798 downwards.
TTGGCTAGTCCGGAGCCCTACAGTGATCGGTATTGTTAATAGTAAACACTGTGTTGTATTGCTTGCCAAGCATCCAGCCACAGACTTCTCTTTACATGACTGCACCGGTAAAATGCCTTCTCAGAGAACGTCTACTGTTTCCATTTTTTTTTTTTTTCTGAGTGAGGGGGAAAAAAACCTTTGGCCTGTCTTCAAACTGAAATTTAGATTTCAGCATCTTTGAATCTTTGATGTAATAAAATATTAAAGAAACTTGGAAGTTATTAGAAGTTTCAATTGCTTACTTCCCAGTTTGCAGTAAGATTTAAACCTTAAGCCCTTTGTGTGTTTTTAGTTACCTTTTTGAGTTAAACTGTCAGATACTATCTTGCTTAGGTTAAAGATTTAGTTGTTAATGGTCCTGCCCCTTCTTTCTTTATATGTCAAAATCTCCACATGGAATTTTTAGTTGAGAACCCACAGTAATCTAAAGTCAGTTCCACAGGGTCAGGTTTAATTTTCATTTTAATTTACTCAGTCCCTTCTTTATCTTTAGACTACTAACCGAAAATAACTTGAGTTGCCTTTATTTTAGTATGTAACTTTTATTAGGATTTTATAATCTGTATCTTTTAGGTCCTGGCTCTGGGGGTTGGGGGTGGGGGCAGTGCTGATGTTGTTATTCTTGATCTTCAGGGGCTTAGAAGGATAGTTTGTATTGCTGGTGTTTTTAAGAAGGACCCTGGCCAAATAAATGCTCAAGTGCAGGTCTGTGCAGACTTTTAAGTATGTGGTGAGCAGTGAAGTTACAATGTTAAATAGTTACTGGCCTGCCCACTTTGTTTCCAAAGTTCACTTTCCCATTTTAAAAACCTTTACTGATTTTAAAAGCAAATACAGAGAATTGCATCACTACACAGATCATCTGAGGGACCTTTGAACTTGCAGAAATAATGTGTGTGGAAGGAGGGGTGCTGCTGTCTAGGCGTTATAGACTAGAAAATTGCATTTAAAGTTTAAACTGCTTGGGTAAGATGACTTATTTTCCTGGCTTATCCTCGTATTTTTTTCCCCCTGTGTGCCCTTGGCATTATCACCACAACGTAGAAGAATATTCTTTTGTTTACTGTAGTTTTATTTGGAAGAGAGACTGCAGTGTGGCTTATTTAGGGGCAAGGGGGAGAACGGAGGTCTTTTCAAAATTAGGCACTGAGGTCTATGGACATAATGTGTATCTTGTTTTAGGTCCTTTACTAACGTTTGTAGTTTTCTCCATAAAATTATCACACAGTTTTGTAATTTTTCCCCCAGGGCTTATGATGGTTTGTGGCTATTGTGAATGCGTTCTTTTAAACATTATCACCATCATATCTTTTTATAAATTGATGTTGGTATATTAGAAAGTTACTGAATGCTGGGATCTCCTAGTTTCTTTTGTACTTAGGTTTCACTTATCTTTTCAGTGCTTCAGTTTCTGCATCTGTGAAACAAGGGGTGTGTGTTAGAATAATGTATCTCCAAAGACCTTTCTAGTGTTACCATTGCATGGCTCTGTGTGGAGAGAATGTCCCTTACTTCATGAGGTGAGTGGGAGTTGTACCACCGAAACTATGGGTTGGTTCTGTGACTACAGCCAAACTTAGCTTGGTTCCTATGTGTTTGCATGTGTTTAACACTCTCTGTTCTCTATATTCAATGATTCTTGAACATCTTGAGGTAAAGAGCAAATACTTTACGTTTTAAAAATAGCCCTCAAAAATACATGTTCTCATCTTGGTTGAATGGTTTACTGTTATCTTTTCACCCTGTATTTGAGTTTGTTGCTATTAGATTTACTGCATATTTTCCCTCCTAAAATAGATGGTCTTTTAAGCCATAGTTTTTATAAATATTTGCATCTCAAGTCAGATTTTTTCCTACAACATGAGTCATGTTTGATGAGTTGCACTGAAGCAGGGTATGTTCAGAGAGCTTTCTACACCACAGGTTTATTCTCTTTCATACCTCTGTCCCAAGCATCCTATTCGTCGACGTTGGATCATTTCACTGGGAGTATGAGTAGTGTTCTTGGAGAATTATTTTAATACTTATTTCTGCTGGGTGGACGGATGCAGATGCTGTACTTGTTATCTCTGTGAATCCAATCCTGACCCCCATCCCAAATATACCTCAACAACATGCCATCTTTGTTGTTGTTGCTTAGTCAGTCGCTAAGTCCTGTCTGACTCTTTGTGACCCCATGGACTGCAGCGCTCCAGGCTTCCCCATCCTTCACTATTTCCCAAAATTTGCTCAAAATCACATCCATTGAGTCAGTGATGCTGTCTAACCGTCTCATCTTCTGCCGCCCTTTTCTCGTTTTGCCTTCAGCCTTTCCCAGCATCAGGGTCAGTCAGCTCTTCGCATCAGGTGGCCAGAGTATTGGAGCTTCAGCTTTAGCATCAGTCCTTCAAATGAGTATTCAGAGCTGATTTCCTTTAGGATTGACTGATTTGATCTCTTTGCTGTCCAAGGGACCCTCCAGAGTCTTCTCCAGCACCACAGTTCAAAGCATTAATTCTTCGGCACTGTTGTCTTGATGATCCAGCTCATACATCCGTACATGCCATCTTTTTAATGTTTTGTAAAAACACAGGTCATATATATAAGTTTCTGTCTAGATGTTGGCCAGGAATTTGCTTGCACAAACTGAAGTGGCTAAATGAACTTACACCCTAATTTGAATAGGGGTCCAGAAAATGAGTTCAGGGCAGTGGTTGTCAGAGGTCCTAGTGGGGTGGCCCCGAGCTGGAACCAACCTGTATGTGTATATATAGTAGTGTACTGTTAGATGCTCTTTCGTGTCTGACTCTTTGAGACCCCATAGTCTGTAGTGTGCCAGGCTCTTCTGTCCTTGGAATTCTCCAGGCAAGAATACTGGAGTGGATTGCCATTTCCTTCTCCAATGTAAGTTGTGGTGGTAAAATTAGCACATAACATAAAACATCATTTTACTTGTTTTTCAGTGTACAGTTAGGTACTGTATACAGCCAGTATACAGTATACTGTATACAACTGTATATACAGCATACAGTTGAGTATATTCGTATCATTGTGCAAACAGACTCCAAAACTTTTTAATCTTGTAAAATCGAAACTCTTTACCCATTGAAAAATTCCCTGTTTCCCCTTCCCCTCAGCCCCTGGGAACCACCATTCTACTTCCTGTTTCTGTGAGTTTGAATCAGTAGTTATTTTATGAGAACTTGGTCTCCGTTATGTCAGCTAAATGGACTTTGAGGATGAAGAAGAGAGCAATTGATTCTTGTAAAACCAGTAGCCATTCTCCATAATCACGTGAGTGTTGGTAGTTGCTAACCCTAAAATTGGAGCATCAACTAATTTCTGTAATGTGGAGTTTGGAAATTCCTATTCCTTTTATTGAGGAAGAGAGGATGATAGTGATTGGCAATTATTGGGCACTTATTACTCGCCTGAGGTTAGAGGAAAGACTTGCCTCTTCTAGAGTGAAAAAGAAAAGCAAGTTTGGGTGCATGAGAATGTCTAGGGACATAAAAGAAATTGAAGGAATTCTTAGTGTCTGTTTTCTCTATCAAGCACAAAAGTGAGTCATTTGCTGAAAGTTAGGAATTTGAGTTTGGCTAGAGACTTAAAGAAAGTGATGGAAGGTTGGAATTGCTGGAATATAGGGTAAGGACTCAATCAGGGATAAGTAGAATAATAGTAATAGTGTTGGTACTAATAACAATGATAATAGTTACCTCAGCCATATCAGTGATCTCTTCTATACTGGTTACTGTTCTATGTGATTTACCTTTTAACCTTCATAGCAACTTTATTCAAGTCGTTTTTCTACAGATAAGAAGTAAGTGGTAGAGTTGAGATTCCATTTGTAATCTCCTGCCTCAAAACCAGGCTCTTTTCTTCTTTCTGCACCATTAATAACATTGAGAATGTCTCCTTGATATCAAAAGCTAGAAGTTTAGAGTGTAAGTAAAAATTTGTTCTCTGGAAAAGGAGGAAGAAAAAAAACTGTATGTCCAAAATATAGTAAATAAGTCATTGCTTTTTTTTTTTTACCCACCAGAATGGTGGATTGCTTCACTCAGTGAAGTGAGCTACCATGGCCCTGTAGAAACCCAGACCTGGTTTGACAGTGGTATCTGAAATTATAAACTCATTTTCTTCCTAGTCTCTGTGTCTGAAATACTGGGTTGAGGTTAATGCTAGTAAGTCCTTTGGTTTCTTGTTGCTGCTGCTGTTTAGTCGCTCAGTCGTGTCTGACTCTGTTGTGACCCCAAGGATTGTAGCCCACCAGGCTCCTCTGTCCATGGGTTTTCTCAGGCAAGAATATTGGAGTGGATTGCCATTTCCTCTCCAGGGGATCTTCCCAACCCAGGCTGTGTAGCAGTAAATGAGGACCTTTTTTTTTGCAATTACACTATTCACTGAATAGGTATTAGTTGCACTGATTTTTTGTATTAAGGAATTGGATTAAAAAATAGTATTTTTTGAACAACAGTGTCTCTGTGCATGTACATTATTGCTCTAAATAAATGCAAAATTTCTTAGAAAGATAGCCCCTTAAAATCACATGTGCGAGTTTACTTGTTTGTTTTTATGTGACACGTATGAAGGAACGTTCAAAGATGAAGGTGAACAAATAGAGGCCAAAATAATTTGATGGTAAAACCAATCAAAACAGATTAGGTTATAACCAAATGTCTACTGACAAGCATTTTCATGTGCAGATGGACAAGCAGGCTCTTATTAACTCTTCTAATATGATCAATTAATTAATTTCTAGACTGTAATTCATTTATATGAATGCCCTTAATACTCAGATGGGAAAATTCATTACTGTGTTATGGATTAGATTTACATTGCCTAAAACTTTAGAATATAGTTTTGCTCTCCAAATCAGTATGTCAGGTTACTTATAATTCGGGCTGAGCAATTATCTCTTTCAAGTTCAACCCTTTTACAGTTGGTATGTCATATGCTTAGTGTATCCTGCGTACTCTGCACCTTATTAGGATACTAACTTTAATTTTAATATAATGAAGAGAACTATAAACTATGAGACAAAATATAGTGTAGATGGATTTTGTTAACTTGGTAAGCACAAACTACTATACAGTAGGAGTTTGTTGGAGACTCTTTTTGTAAATGGAAAACTCTTCCAAAAGACATTTTTGAAGTTTTGCTGTGAAGAAAGATTGCTAGTGAATGAAAAGAACCTTTGTAGACCTCTACTGGGGAGTCTGGTAACTGGTAATGTGGGATTCTATACACAGAGCTCCAAGGCTGAGAGAATATCTCAGAGTAAAGCTATCTGAGTTTTTCATTCAAAGCTATTAATTTCTTCAACTATGAGAAGAAACCACAGATTGTGTAATGGCCTTGGTATTTTGTTGGTATGGACAGGATGATCTCAGAAGACTTGTAAGCCTGTGTTGGGATGTGTGTGACACGTGCCTCTTAAGTGATTCTTTTGATTTCAACAGTTGTAGACACATTTTTCAAACTGTAGCTGTCCTAAGTTAGCAAATCCGAAGCGGTGCACAAAGCAACCCATTTTTGCTGGTGCCAAATGCATACTTTGCTGAGTTTTCTAATCTGCGCTCCAGAGTTTATACATAGCAAATTCTAACATTTGCCAAGCTCTGTTATGACCCAGAGGGAGGAGAGCAGAGTGGGACAGAGAATTTGGAGCAGCATGCTGCCTATAGGGTGAATTGCATTTCGGAGTTTGCTTCCATGTGGATTTTCTCCTTGTGGACCACTGTGATATTTAGCAGGCTGAGCTGGAAAGGTCATATTGCACAAGATGAAGAACAATAAATGGTCTGTTCAGCGATTAGCTGTTAAGCCTCCTGCCAATGCTGACTAAGGGTTGTAATGGCTATTTCTCCTCAGGGATATAAGTGTTTGGCTGTCATCTTTGGGAGGAATATGGTAATTTGTAGCCATTGCTTTCAGCATGGTGGGGAGCTCTAACATGCTAAGGCTTTATTCCAGTGGCTTACATCTCCTTTGTTTCATGAGCAGCTGCTTCTTTTAGTCTTAAGAATATGTTTCAAAAAAATGTATGTGAATATTAAATTCGGTGAATTCATTTTGCCAAAGAGAACTTGAATTTGCCTCTTTCTACAAAACATTGACCTCATCTTTTTTTTTTTTTTAACCTTAAGACATTGGCTCTAGAAATAGTTTGTTTTTCCTTGAAATAAGTATAGTTTCCTTTACCTTGGGTTGTAGTGCAGTTCTAAACCATGTTTAAAATATGTATGGTGTTGGGAGGGAGGGGGAAATTCCATAGTGGTCCAGTGGTTAAGATTCCATGCTTCCAATGCAGAGGGTTCGGTCCTTGGTCAGGGAACTAAGATCCTACATGCTGCAGAGTGGTGAAAAAATAAAAACAATGTACAGGGGCATAAACCTCAGTAAGAATTTAAAATATATGAGCAATCTGGGACATAATTTACCACTTCTAATAAGTGTGAGTTCCCTCTGATTTGCTTTATGGAAAGTGTATTCATTAAGGACATTTCCCAAAGCATTTCCATCCAAGTAAATATAATATTTTTACGTAGCTGTCTTTTAAAAATAGAAATGCATTCCTGACATTATTTATCATTTTTTAATAAGTGAAATAGCTTAAAATGAATGATGAGTGATTTCTTTGACAGTTATATGGTAGATTAGATGTGCAGAGAATTCCCTTCTGGCCAGAACATTTTAAAGCGAACATTTTAAAGGAAAAATATATGTAAAATATTGGAGCTCATGTGAGAAAAACAATGGAAATCCCTGAGAGGACTGGAAAGCATGATTTCACAGTGTAGAGTGAGGACTGACAGTGATGTTTGTGCCTAAGGTTTCTTAGAAAATTAGACTAAAAGGGAGGGACAATAGGAGAAAATAGTCCCCAGGCAGAATGGGAGGTCATATTGGAGACAGCACTGTGTAAAACTCAGACCCCAGAAAGGTGACTTCTCAGTGGATAAGTAGGAGAGAAAATTACCTGCATACAGAGACTTGGTTGTTAATGTCTTAGATCTGAATGGAGAAGTGGGAATAGTATCCCCCAAAAAGCCTCAACGGAAGCTTGCACTCACATGGATTTGCAACCAGGAATTCGGTCTGTCTGTGAGGCCTGAAAATCTCTCAGCTGGGAACCTTGTTGATAGCACTCCTGGTTGGCTGTGAGTCTCTGTGTCTGGGAAAATCAAGAAGTCCCCCCACCACCACCCTTGCTGTCTATTTTACATATGGTAATGTGTTTGTTTCCATGCTATTCTCTCAATTTGCCCCACCCTCTTCTTTCCCCCGCTGTGTCCACAAATCTGTTTTCTCTCCGCATCTCTGTTGCTGCCCTGCAAATGGATTTATCAGCACCATCTTTCTGTATACCCTATGCATGTGTTAATTATCTAATATTTGCCTTGGTAGAATCAATTTAAATCTCTGTAGACATCAAAAACATTTTAATGGATAAAGTTGTGAGAAGTGTGAGCTTGCACAAGAAAACAAGCAGCTGTGAGTCAGTCAGGTATAACAGGTTTATATTTTCCAAAGATGACTGCTGCCACATTTCCTGACCAGTGTGCCCTTCTAGAACCTTTATACTCTGCTGTCAAGAAGTAGTGTCTAAAAGTTAAAAAAAAAGAAAAAGAAATAGTGTCTGTCTCATTCCACTCAACCTAAACTTAGCCAGGCCTTTTTTGCTTTGACCAAAAAGTCAGTCAAGAAAGTATACAACAGAAGTGATACTGTGTGGCTATGTGAATTCTGAGGCTAAGTCATAGACATGCCACACATTTTCTCCTGACTCTCTTGGGATGCATATTCTTGCAACCCCCGCACCATGCTGTGAAGAAGCCCATGCAGTCCATGGAGGGACTCGTGTGGAGATGGACTGAGGCCCAAGCTGTCCGCCAGCGCTAGCTCACCAGCCTTGTGAAAAGCCTTAAGTACATCTTTCTCACGTCTTGGGTCATGGATTCCACCATCTTCCAGATTTGGTGGACCTGTTGATGCTTAGTGTGAGAGGTCTTCTGAATCAAATTCTTGTCTTTTAAGTAAAACCAGCACAGAATAGATGAAGCAAGTAACCATCTGTAGTTCTGACATCAACACAAGCTTCAGCCATGGTCTGCCATTTTGATCACGGCATGACATTTTGTAATGTAATGGCATTACATTTTTGTTAGGTAAGATCCATTTTATGGAAATTAGGCAGTTTTTGCCTTGAAAATCCTCAGTAATTAGCTTGACTTTGCTAAATGTTAGCTTCATCCTTCTGCAGATCAGTAAGGTTCACTTCAAAAACACTACCTTTGAGGCCATCAAATATGATTTTTGTTCTTTGAGTTCCTTGTAACTAGTGTTTTTCTAGTTTATCTTATATTGAACATACTTCTTTTACATCATACCTATCTTTCTTAGATAATGGACCAACCACTTTCTTCTTGACTCCTGTTTTGCCACCTTTTGTAAGGTGCTTATTCTTGCTAATAGCTTTGGTGCTGCTTAGAGAGCCAAAAGGGCCAAGTTGCTTTTTGTGTATGGGTTATACCTGTAATTTGGAGACATTTCTGTATACCTGTTATATAGTTCAATAAAAATTTTACTGAAGAAAAGACACCATAAAGAGTGCAAAAATAATCCACAACTTGAGAGAAGATGTAATGACAAAGTTGATCCAGAGTATTAGAACTTTTCAAACATTTTCAAAAAAGGAAGTAGGAAATTCATGAACAATTTTATTTCACAGAAGCAGAAATAAATGATCTGTGATCATATGAAAAGATCCTCAACATTTTCAATAATCAAGGAAATGCAAATTAAAGAGGAACTCTTTACTCCCCACCCCTACCAGACTAGGAAAAATGAGAATAAGAATTATTGGTGATGATATGGAGCAGTGGGAACAGTCCCACTGTTGGGCGTGACCATTTTGGAAAACAGTTAGGCTTTACTTAATGGTTCCTAAATCTATACCCTAGTGAACTTTCACATTTAAGTATGAGTATTTAAAAGTACCATTCATTATAGCTAAAAACGTAAGCAGCCCAAACATCCAGCAACTGTAAAGTAGTAAATAAACATGGTATATTTGTCAAAGGATGACTGTTTAGCATAATGTTAATTAGGTATCACTGCATGCATCTTCTGAGCAACTTCACTTTCAGTTTTCACTTTCATGCATTAGAGAAGGGAATAGCAACCCACTCCAGTGTTCTTGCCTGGAGAATCCCAGGGACGAGGGAGCCTGGTGGGCTGCCGTCTGTGGGGTTACACAGAGTCGGACATGACTGAAGTGACTTAGCAGCAGCAGCATGCATGCATCTTCAAAGAGGAATATTGTAAATACATTATAAGGTTCAGAGAAGGTAGTTAAAAATGATAAGATGATGCTCTATTAAATTGAAAGGCAGGCAAATCTAACATGTTGTTTCATGATACATACATAGTAAAATTGTAAAGAAAAGCAGAAGAATAATAAAATTTTATGATGGTCGTTATCTTGAGATAAGGTCTAGAATAGAAGAGCACACAAGGAAATGTGTTTTGTGCATGACGTATTTCACAATAAAAATTTTTATGAGCATATTGTTAAAAAGAACCCCAGAATGGTTATTTTTCTAAGAAATTTTGGTAATGCAAGTGCTAGTTCTTCATTGATCTTTTGGTAAGTGTTCTTGCATATTAAATCCCCCGATAAATACATTTTGAATTTTTTTTTCAAAGTTTCTTCATGTTAATCTTGCCCAATAGGGAACATAACTAGAAGATGAAACAAAGAGGATTTATCCACAAGTTCAATTTCAGTTGGTTGTAGCCTTAGAATGAGAAATTGGGCCTCTTATCCTACCTGTCTTAAAATTGGCTTGTTATTTTTTAAAAGCAAGTGACTGTTCTTTATTTTTTTTGTGAGCAACAGAGGGACTCTTTTGCCTCTACATCAAGACTGAGTCTGCAGTTTTAAAAATCTCCATGCATTCGTTGACTTCTCTTCCTGTTCTGAAGGAATGCGAAAGCCAATAATTATGCACAAACCTGACCTACTTTGGAGGAACCAGAGGACAAAGAAACCCTCACTTTTCTTTATCCTTTTTCGTTAAAAAGCAGAGATTTGGGGAGGTGAGGGCCAGAACTCCCTATATCTATTCTTTGAAAAATCTGACACAGTCTGTGCCTGTCTCAGACATTAGAAGCTTCCCTGTGAGTGCTGGTTGTAGACTAGGGGAATTGACACCAGTGAATTCTTTGTGTCTCTGCTGATCTGGAAATGTTTGGTCACTTCCCAAGGGTGCTATAGCGTTGAGAACTAAGGAGGAAAGAATGTATTGATTTGTTTTTAATTTGTCTTATTTTATATATTTGATTTTGTGTCAGTCCTTTTATTCCTTTTTAAAAGCAGCAGCTAGGATCTCACATAGATGCTTCAGTTAGTGAATGAATCAATAGGAAGAGAAATTGGGACCAGTCATCCCCTTTAGTAGTTGTTGTAGTTGCCCAGTAGCTGTTCCTGTAGTTCTTAGTTCTATTTCCTGTTGTTGTTTTGCTAAGTTGGTAGCTTATTATCATCTCAGTTTTTGATATTTGCTTTATCCATTGATGTTTTTTATAAATAATAAAAAAAAGTTCCCCTAATCTAAAGCAGAACTCTTTGGTTTGGTTTGTTAGTAGTTACTATTGATAATTAATAATTGCTAAATAAATGATGAACAAAGGTGTACAGCTAGCCAATAAACACACGAAAAAGATGCTCAGTATTACTAGTCATTAGGAAAATGAGAATTAAAACCACAGTGAACTATCACTTCCCATCCATTTGGGTGGCTTTAATTTAAAAAGATGGGCAATAATAAGTCTTGATGAGGAAGTGGAGCAATTAGAACCTTCTCTTCCTTTACTGGTGGGAATGTGAAGTAATGTAACCTCTTTGTCATTTCCTAACTGGAAAAAGGATAGTGCCATTTGTGGAAATCAGGAAATGAGAGAGAGGGATAATGAAATTAGATTTTTATGTGTTAAAGATGTTTCTGGGACATTCAGGTGTTACGTTATTCACTACTTAAAACGTTTTAATTGTAACTTTCAGGATAAAGTTCTCCAAATCAGTTTCTTTGCGGTGGTCTGTGAGGCCTTCCTCAGTCTGGTCTCCTTTCTTTACTCTGTTCTGACAACACTGGTTTTCTTTCAGTCTTTGTTTGGTGTGCTTCTGTTTTTGTGACCTTTGAACATTCAAATTTGGATAAGATTCTTAGACTTGGATTTTTGGTTTCTATATTTGCATCTTCCTAATTTGGCTATAATTTGTGGTTTAATTAATTTGACTTAATTGTGACACATTCCATTTCATTTAGTCTACCGTTATTTGTTGTATAAGTGGAATGGAAATTGTATTACTGATTATAAGTGTTGTTAGTATTAATTGCAGGAGATATTGACTTTACTAATAGTGAAAATATTAGCAACAAAAATGCCAAGACTTTCCTAGTTGGGCAGTGGTGCTGTGTTTTACTGTCTTAAATTGCTGTTCAAGTGAGAAAGGTAACACGAGTTTACTCACTGAGGTTATCTCCCTTGTGATAAATGCATCTTCCTGCGTATCATATGGTCCTACACTGTATAGCACTATAAAACTAGATGCCTTGAGTGTTCAAGATTGAGAACTGTGTAGTGATTCTGATTTATTTATTTAACAGTAAAATGAAAATTTTAAAGAAGCAATACCAAAGTCTCTCAGAGATCTAATTAGAAATTGACGTGGTGAGACCTTGTCTTGATAACTCAGTTTGCAAGTCACTTACAGTTACACCTTTCATTTAGTCAGCGAGGACCTTGAGGACTGTATTGCCCCAAGTCCCAAACGCTTCTTAGAGATGAAGTTGGGAATCGAGCTCTAGATCCCAGTTCTCAGTCCACTGCTCTTTTTGCTGTTCCAGAAATGTCTAAATTGTTCTCCAGAGCCCTAGGGTTCTGACGAGTTTTGTCTGTCTCTGAACCTTTTACCCAGAGTTAACCAGAGTAGGCGTTTCTCCCACTCCTTGTCTTCCGTATTAGAATTTCTATGAGATTTTGTTCAGAGAGGAAAAGATTCTGCTTCTGTATGTTAGTTTTTATGTCTTTCCTACATAGAGCTCTTTATTTTGTGCCATATTCTACTCAGAAAAGTACATTTGACTTATTAGAGCTTTCTTTGACTTTGTTTCAGAGAATGCCAGTGTGCTGTCTAAAGAAATCTGTGACCCAGAGATCTCAAACAGACTTCTAAGTAGGAAGGGATAATTATTTTCAGAGTAAAGTTATTATCAATTAACATTTTATCTTTTTCATCTCATAAATCTTATTCTTTGTGATTTTTTTTTTTGATGGAGGTTTCCATGGTCTGTTATTTTTCTAAAAAGATATTTATGCAAATATGTCTATATTAAATGAAACTATGTGATGTCTGGAGATTCTTTTGGGTCTCTTTGGCAGTGAATTAGGAGACATCTCCATTTTCATAAACACAGTGTTGTCATAAGATCAAAAGAGGGCCTTGTAGACAGTGTGATAAATACGTTGGTTTTTGCTTAAATTGTAGATACTTTTAATGATTTTAAAAATCCTCACTGTTATTAACTTCTCAGTATTTTAGTGAATACACAATTATGATAACTTATTTAATAGTAGAAATCCTTGCCATTACTTGTAGTAGCTTTTCAGAATTCTAGACTTGTACTGTAATGTCAATTTAGGACTGCTTTAGAAAGTCAGAATTTAGGATGAATGTTCTTGCTAAGGGAAAGGATGAGCAGTCTTATTAAATGTTAGCATACTTCATGTAGTTGTGTTTTTACATTTAATGTGAGTATAGATTCCTCTTGAGGAGGGCATGGCAACCCATTCCAGTACCTTGGGCTTCCCAGGTGGCGTTAATGGTTAAGAACCCTCATGCCAATGCAGGAGACATAAGAGACGCAGTTTTTCTCCTTGGATCTGGAAGATCCCCTGGAGGAGGGCATGACAACCCACTCCAGTATTCTTGCCTAGAGAATCTCACAGACAGAAAAGCCTGGCGGGCTGCAGTTAATAGGGTCGCACAGAGTCAGACATGACTGAAGCTACTTGGCACACACACACACACACACACAGTGATGTTAACATATATGTGATATATCAAATAATAATTATAACCTGTATAATAATGAATTATATTCTGCTGAAACCCTTTTTCAATTTTTTTATGGCATTGTTATCAACATTACTCCTCCTGCCTTTAAAATAAATATCAGAAATTTGACAATTTACCAATGTTCCCATTAGACTATCCAGGGGGAGAGATTTAAGTTAGCAAAACTTCACTGTTCAGCACATGAAACGCAAACTTTCATTATGGAAATAAAATCTATTTGATTCGAAAATGTGATGACTACTTAATATAAGGAACTCACTGAAGTCAGCATATATGCAAAAGCCATCACACAAAACATTCCCATTTTGGTGGAATCCCAGGAGGGCATTTCCTGCCGGCACTGATGGTTTGCAGCTGGCATTAGGAAAGCCCCTCAGAAGATACTGGGTGCAGTATTCCTGATGGGCACAAGGGAGCTGGCCCTTCAGCTCTGGGCTGCCGCAGGGAAGACAGACAGCCCAGTGTTATAACCATTCAGACTGGAAATGCCTGGCTTTTCAGAGATCTGCATTTTGACAAATAGTTCACAGTACTGACATCTAAGGATATGTGACAGGTAAGAGTTTCAGAAACAGGGTAAAATGCTCTCTGATAATGGAGATTGCTTCCTATTTTCTTTTAGTCTTCTTTGCCAAATAATTGGGACACGTAAAGAGATGAGGGATTTAGAATGGTTTTCAACTGTTACTGTGTTCCCTTGGTTCATTCAGCCTCCTGCTACTGCAGGCTATGTTATTAGGCCTTGGGGGCCTATTAATATAATTTGAAACAATTTAAAATATGAACTGTTGCTAACTTTGTGCACTGGAAACAACACTACCATTCATTGTAAGGTTAGCAAGATATTCAACCTAATAAATCTCCGTTGGGGAAGTTTAAAAGTTATGCTCTGCCAGTTGAGTTTAGCTCTCTTTCCAGCCAGTGCTTTAAAAAGATTTGAGTGTTCTAGGTGCTGCATCTAAATGTGTCTAACAGTACACAGACTCCTTGACAAATGCCATTCTTGGGAAGAGCGCAGTCTGCGCTCTTCTGTGAGTCTGCGTTATTTTTACCTATGAGCTGGCACTCCACGAAAGAGTAGCATGTACTTCATTAAGAAAATTCATCTTGAAATCCATTCAGCTTTCTGCTTCCTTCTAACCTCATAGTCCAGGCCATTGCCAAGTTCTTTACCCACATGTCCCATCCTTCTTCTCCAGGATGAAAATTTCATCTTTCATAGCTTAATTTCTCACCATAATTTTACATTTCTCTTTGGGCTAAGTGCTGCTCCCTATTTCTCTTTTGTTTCTGAACTTTGCTGTAACAGTTGCTACTGTCTCTCTGTACCGATTTCGTCAGTCTTCTCTTTTGGCAGCCGCTAAACTATCAGAACTTTGTTCAGCCATTTAGCTCTTGCTGCCCAGCCCCTTCCCTCTTCTCAAAGTTCCAGTTTGCCCTCCAGTCTTCTTTGGGCCCCTCCCTCTTTTCTGCCCTTCCTTTAAACAAGACTTCAGGGCATTTTAAAAATAGCTACTTTGGAATTAAATCATCAGTCTCATTCTAAATTCCCCTCCTAGGGACTTTGCTGGCCTTTCAGTGGTCAAGACTTCACACTTCCAGTGCAAGTGGCGCCCGGTTGTGGAATTAAGCTCTCACAGGCCACAGGGAAACAAGACCTGACACAGCCAAGTAAATAAATAAATATTTAAAAATATCTTTATATTCCGTTCACTTAAGTCGTAAACCTACAGCCCAGAAGTTGGTTTTTTTGTTCCAGAGTGCCAAAGAATTGATGCTTTTGAACTGTGGTGCTGGAGAAGACTCTGGAGATAGTCCAGGGAGATCAACTAGTCAATCTTAAAGGAAATCGGCCCTGAATATTCATTGGAAGGATTAATGCTGAAGCTGAAGCTCGGATACTTTGGCCATCTGATGCAAAAAACTGACTCATTGGAAAAGACCCTGATGCTGGGAAAGATTGAAGGGGAGAGAAGAGGGTGACAGAGGATGAGATGGTTGGATGGCATTACTGATTCAATGGACATTAACTTGGGCACACTCTGGGAGATGATGAAGGACAGGGAAGCCTGGCATGCTGCAGGCCATGGGGTTGCGAAGAGTTGGACATGGCCGAGTGAACAACAAACAACAAAAACATACAAAGTATTGTTGGCACCATGTTAAATGTTTAAATAACAATGATAATAACGTCAGTCTGAGAAAGTTGCCCATTGTGTTAGAGACACACCTAGGACTTCTTTTTTCTGAGAGAGTAAATATTAACCAGATGGGAGTCATTGAAACTGAGAGATTATTTTCTTTTGCCTTAAAATTTTTTCTTCTATGCCTTGAATTCCAAGTAATCACCAGAAAATTTCCACCTATTAATTATTTTTATGCCAACACACCATGTTTTGAGGCTTCCCAGGTGGCACAGTGGTAAAGAATCTGCAATGTAGGAGATGCAGGTTTGATCCCTGGGTCAGGAAGATCTCTTGGAGTAGGAAATGCAACCACTCCAGTATTCTTGTCTGGAAAATTCCATAAATAGAGGAGCCTGGTGGGCTACAGTCCCAAAAGGTCAGACATGACTGAGCACACAAGCACGCAGTTCTGTCTTAGAAATGTTTCCAAGAAGGATGCATGTTTCATTTTCTTACTTCAGGTATGTTTTGCCTCTTCAGGTAAGCTCTCACTTCTGTATCTCCCAGACACTGTGCATCGATGAACTATTTTATTTTCGCTGTTTAGTATATAGCCAAAACAAAGAAGCATAGAAAAATTAAAAATCACCTAAAAGACCTGCTAGATATTTTAAACTATAGTTGACTCTTTTTTGTTTCTTTTATTAAAACTTTAATCGACTCTTGAACATTGTGGGGATTAATCCACATGTAACTAGCAGTTGGCTTTCTGCATCCCTGTTTCCTGTACATCTGAGGAGTCAACCAACCATGGAACATTTAGAACTGTTCAGTTCAGTTTAGTCGCTCAGTCATGTCCGACTCTTTGCGACCCCAGGCCTTGCAGCACGCCAGGCCTTCCTGTCCATCACCAACTCCCAGAGTTCACCCAAACTCATGTCTATTGAGTCGGTGATGCCAGCCAGCCATCTTATCCTCTGACATCCCCTTCTCCTCCTGCCCCCAATCACTCCCAGCATCAGGGTCTTTTCCAATGAGTCAGCTTTTTGCATCAGCTGGCCAAAGTATTGGAGTTTCAGCTTCAGCATCAGTCCTTCCAATGAACACACAGGACTGATCTCCTTTAGGATGGACTGGTTGGATCTCCTTGCAGTCCAAGGGACTCTCAAGAGTCTTCTCCAACACCACAGTTCAGAAGCATCAATTCTTCGGTGCTCAGCTTTCTTCACAGTCCAACTCTCAACGTCCATACATTACCACTGGAAAAACCATAGCCTTGACTAGATGGACCTTTGTTGGCAAAGTAATGTCTCTGCTTTTGAATATGCTATCTAGGTTGGTCATAACTTTCCTTCCAAGGAGTAAGCGTCTTTTAATTTCATGGCTGCAGTCACCATCTGCAGTGATTTTGGAGCCCCCAAAAATAAAGTCTGCCACTGTTTCCACTGTTTCTCCATCTATTTCCCATGAAGTGATGGACCAGATGCCATGATCTTCGTTTTCTGAATGTTGAGCTTTAAGCCAACTTTGTCACTCTCCTCTTTCACTTTCATCAAGAGGCTTTTTAGCTCCTCTTCACTTTCTGCCATAAGGGTGGTGTCATCTGCATATCTGAGGTTATTGATATTTCTCCCAGCAGTCTTGATTCCAGCTTGTGCCTCTTCCAGTCCAGCATTTCTCATGATGTACTCTACATCGAAGTTAAATAAGCAGGGTGACAATATACAGCCTTGACATACTCCTTTTCCTATTTGGAACCAGTCCATGTCCAGTTCTAACTGCTGCTTCCTGACCTGCATATAGGTTTCTCAAGAGGCAGGTCAGGTGGTCTGGTATTCCCATCTCTTTCAGAATTTCCCACAGTTTATTGTTTAGAACTGTAGTGTTTACTATTGAAAAAAACTCATGTATAAGTGGTCTCGAGCAGTTCAAAGCCGCATTGTTCAAGGGTCAACTGTATTTCCTTTGCAGTTCATTGAGAACTGACTAAATCTTATCTTTGGTTGTCCTGTTGAATCCTCCTGTCTGGAGTTGGCTGGAATCCTAATGGCTCCGTTATTCCTTAGGCTTGACAGCTGCATATTTTCCCAAAAACAGTTGTGATGATGTGTAAAATGGGTAGAGTAACGAGTTCTTTTCAAATGCATATCTTTGCTTTGCCCCTTAGTACTTGATTTCTTTCTTATAAACTAAAATACAGAATCCTTGATTGGTTCCAGTGAAAAGTCAGGATCTCCCCAAGAATATGAACAGCCTACATCCCGAATGTAGCCACGTGGTAGATCTTTAATCCTGACCTTTTAGTGCCTAGCACTAGACTATAAAGAGAAGCAAAAGTTGCTCAGTCGTGTCTGACTCTTTGTGACCCCATGGACTATACAGCCCAGGAATTCTCCAGGCCAGAATACTAGCATGGGTAGCCTTTCCCTTCACCAGGGGATCTTCCCAACCCAGGGATCGAACCCAGGTCTCCCACATTGCAGGCAGATTTTTACTAGCTGAGCCACTATGGAAGCCTGCTAGACTATAAGGTTTAACCTTTTAGTCTGATTTCTGTAGTCTGTGGTGGTTTGGGGTTTCTTTAATACTGTTTTCCTGATGACAGTTCTATTTTCTAGTAAGTTTAAAAGAAAAAAAGCTTCTTTTCATCAAGGCTAATTGTAAAGACATTTAATAAATTCCTTTTCTAGAAGCCATTTCAACTGGGAACGAATTAAGCCTTATGGAAAGAATTAAGTCCAACAGGGAAAAAAAATTGACGATTTTCTCAGTTTTCCCAAAGGTGGTACCATTCTAGGTTTATAGGAGAGAAGTTAATTCATTACATACAACAACGCCTTATTGTTTTCAGTATTTGATCCAAAGACCCCAGAGTCCCCAAAATTCTTTTAGTGAGTCCCCAAGGTCAAAACTGTTTTATAAATATTCAAACAATATTTTTATTTTTCACTCTCATTCTCTCACAGTTACATAGTGGAGATTTCAAAAGACTACATGATGTTTGATGATCTGATTACCCTGATGGCTTGGTACAGTGTGTGTTTGGGTATTCTTCTGTCTTAAAATTTTCTGTTCTAATTTCTGATTTTAATTTTAACACAATTTCTAAGTAAATATTAATAGATATTACACATATGAACAAACCTTCTTTGAAGGTTCTCAGTAATTTTTATAAGAAGGAGTCCCGAGACCAAAAGTCTGAGAACCGCTGTGCGGCTGAGTGTGGGACTTGCTTCTCTCACAGAATCCCAGTGGGGAGTATCATAGCTGCTAGGAAGCTGTGCAAGTGTGTTGCCTTAAGCCAGGCAGTTATTCAATAAACATTTTTTAACGGAACTAAATTGGGTTCTTGGAATGCAACTTTGAGGCCTTTTCTAAGACTCTCCCCAAGGCAGTGCTGGAGCACTGAGTTCCTTGCAGCCTGCCAAGTTTCTTTGGGATGGGCGACTGGCAAGTCTCAGTATTGGGTCAGGTATTTCAGAAGTCGTTTTCGTGGAACACCTGCTCTAACTGATGGCTCATTGGCGTTATCTAGAGCAGTGCTGTCCAGTGAGATAAAGGTCACCTATATAATTTTAATTTTAGAGTAATCATATTTTCAAAACTAAAGACTTGTGATATTAATTAGGTTTCCCTTCAGTTTTTTTTTTAAAGTTTATTTTACTTTACAATACTGTATTGATTTTGTCATACATCAACATGAATCTGCCACGGGTGTACACGTGTTCCCCATCCTGAACCCCCCTCCCTCCTCCCTCCCCATACCATCCCCCTGGGTCATCCCAGTGCACCAGCCCCAAGCATCCTGTATCCTGCATCGAACCTAGACTGGCAATTTGTTTCTTATATGATATTATACATGTTTCAATGCCATTCTCCCAAATCATCCCACCCTCTCCCTCTCCCACAGAGTCCAAAAAACTGTTCTATACATCTGTGTCTCTTTTGCTGTCTCGCATACAGGGTTATCGTTACCATCTTTCTATGTGTTAGTATACTGTATTGGTGTTTTTCTTTCTGACTTATTTCACTCTGTATAATCGGCTCCAGTTTCATACACCTCATTAGAACTGATTCAAATGTATTCTTTTTAATGGCTGAGTAATACTTCATTGTGTATATGTACCACAGCTTTCTTATCCATTCATTTGCTGATGGATATCTAGGTTGCTTCCATGTCCTGGCTATTATAAACAGTGCTGCAGTGAACATTGGGGTACACGTGTCTCTTTCAATTCTGGTTTCCTTGGTGTATATGCCCAGCAGTGGGATTGCTGGGTCATAAGGCAGTTTTATTTCCAGTTTTTTAAGGAATCTCCACACTGTTCTCCATAGTGCCTGTAGTAGTTTGCATTCCCACCAACAGTGTAAGAGGGTTCCCTTTTCTCCACACCCTCTCCAGCATTTATTGCTTGTAGACTTTTGGATAGCAGCCATTTTCACTGGTGCGAAATGGTACCTCATTGTGGTTTTGATTTGCATTTCTCTGATAATTAGTGATGTTGAGCATCTTTTCATGTGTTTGTTGTATGTCTTCACTGGAGAAATGTCTATTTCTTTGGCCCATTTTTTGATTGGGTCATTTATTTCTCTGGAGTTGAGCTGCAGGAGTTGCTTGTATATTTTTGAAATTAGTTGTTTGTCAGTTGCTTCATTGCTATTATTTTCTCCCATTCTGAAGGCTGTCTTTTTCACCTTGCTTATAGTTTCCTTTGTTTTGCAGAAGCTTTTAATTTTAATTAGATCCCATTTGTTTATTTTTCCCTTCAGTTTTATTGAGGTATAATTAACAAATAGAATTGTAAGATACTTAAAGTATACAATATGATGTTTTGATATGTATGTATTGTGAAAGAATTTACTCCAGTTGAGTTAATTACCCTATCTATCATCTGACATAGTTATCTTTCCTTCCTACTAGGTGGGAATATTTAAGTTCTACTCTCAACAAATTTCAGTTACACAATACCATATTATCAGCTGTAGTCACCATTTTTTACATTAGATCCTCAAACCTTATTCATTTTATAACTGAAAGATTGCACCCTTTTACCATCCTCTCCCTGTTTTCCTCACTCCTCAGCCTCTGGCAGCCACTTTTCTACTTTGTTTCTATGAGTTTGGCTCTTTCTTTTTAAAGATTTTACGTATAAGTGATACTGTGCAATAATGTGGTATTTGTCTTTGGCTTATTTCACTTGGCATAATGTCCTCCCAGGTTCATCCATTTGTTGCAAATGACAGAATTTTCTTCTTTTCTAAGGCCCAATAATATTCTGTGGTATGCATACGCCAGATTTTATTAATCTATTCATCTTTTGATGGACACTTGGGTAATTTTCATACTTTGGCTATTGAGTGAACATCACAAGACAGATAATCTCTTTGAAATAATGATTTAGTTTTCTTTGGCTATATACTCGGAAGTAGGACTGCTGGTAGTTTTACTTTTCATTCCTTGAGGAACCTCCATACTGTTTTCATAGTGGCTCTACCAGTGGCTCTCCCACCAACAGTGTATAAGGGTTCCCTTTTCTCCATTTCCTTGCTGGCATTTGTTATCTTGTCTTTTTGATGGTAGACATCCTAACAGGCAGGAAGTGGTATCTCACTGTGGTTTTGATTTGTATTTCCCTGATGACTAGTGATGTTGAGTCCCTTTTCATGTACCTGTTGGCCATTTGTATGTCTTCGTTGAAAAGATATTAGGTCCTTTGCCTATTTTTAAATTGGAATTTTTTTTTCTTTATGTGAGTTGTATGAATTCCTTCTTTATTTTGGATATTAACTCCTTATCAGATATGTGACTTATAAATATATTTCCCATTCCATAGGGTTGCCTTTTTATTGAAATTAGGTTTAATAATATATTTTATTTAGCTCGTTATATCCAAATATTGTTTCTACATGTAATCAATGTAAAAGTTATCAGTGAGATAGTTTACATTCCCTTTTTATTGTTAAGGCTTTGAAATCTGATATGTATTTTTACATGTATAGCACATCAGTTTGAACTAGCCACATTTCAGGTGCTCAGTAGTTACATGTGACTGGTGTCCAATCCATTGCACAGCACTAATCTAAACCATAAAATGATTCTAGACTTGAGCTGAGAGTAATCTAGATATTAGATAAGCTTTGTCGTATAAATAAGAGAATACAAGCTTAGCTACAGAAGTTAATATAAAGATAGCCTCTTAAAAATAATTAACAATGGCAAAATGCCTAAATGTTAGTGCATTTCAATGAGAGGTAGATTTTTTTTCATAAAAGAATATAGAAAAAATTAAAATTAAAAAAATCTTTCTCTGTACTGTTATAATGTTTTCTCTTACTTTCTTAAAAGCATTCCGTTTTTTACTGTATTCTGTAAAATGATTATGCGTGTGGAGGAATTTTAGTAATTGTGGTCTTTGCGTTTTCTTCCTAAGTAGTTTCTTTTTTTTAAGCTGCTCATTAATCGTAGCATCTCCCTGAGTGAAGAGACCTGCTTATTTCTGATGGGTAAGG
Organism: Nanger dama; assembly: GCA_917880005.1. Lineage (NCBI taxonomy): Eukaryota > Metazoa > Chordata > Mammalia > Artiodactyla > Bovidae > Nanger > Nanger dama. The sequence continues at coordinate 27,880,991 of CAKJTW010000014.1, read as the reverse complement.
AGGAAAGGTGGTTTGTTTTGACCTTAATACTGAACCTTTTCGTGGCTCACTGGCTCTTATTATCGCCTTATCTTGCCTGTGAATGTGACATCAGGATATGTGAATTATTGCCTGTTGTGAGGAAAACACTGTTTTCTTGAACTTCATTCCCTAAGAGCATTACTGCACTTAGAAAAATTAGGTAAGAGTTAAAGGAACTGTGGTTTAGAAGTGAGAACAGGAGGAAATGGCTGTTGTCCCTTTCTAGAATGAGTAAAGAACTAGGACTTTAAATTTGGCACAATATAAGTTTAACTTTTCGTTATACCACCTGTGTATTAAAAAGAAATTTGTTGAAATATATTGGGTAAGGAAATTCTTAAGGACTCCCAATAATCTATCTCTTTAGCAACATATTTGATATAATACCATGTTTAATTAATACTATTGTCAATTCACAAGATCATGCTCTTTGCAGGATTCTATGTAGAGCAGTCAGACTTAAGAAATACATGGTCTGCTGGTAATGTGTTGGAAATTTCCCTCTTTATTTGTTATGCTTTTCATATGTGTGTGCAAGTATGTGATTCATAGATTTTTAACACTAATCTAAAAACATTCTTTGAGAGTCTTATCTTCTGTTTACCTGCCCATTTACCTTGTTATTGACACACTTTATTTTTCAAGCAACTAGTATGTAGTACTTTTAAAGTCTTTATTATATGGCCCCCAATAATCCCTAACAGTGAAAATTTATGGTCATTGGTTTCTTCAAGTAGTCTTGAAATAATTAGAACTACCTGCTTGCCAGCTACCTACTCTCTGACTTGGTAGTTTCTCTGTTTCACTAGTGGTTTTTTTTTTAAGGTATTGCTATTTAGAAAACTTTTACTCCTCAGTTTGCAGCTAAGATAGGAGCTAATACGAAGAAGTTCTCATCTCTGTTAGTAAGTGGTCCCATTAGGTGCCTGAGCAGAGTAGTCCTGTGGCCTCCTCCCTTGTGTTAGCTACTTAGCATGGATGGAAGGGGGCCCCACCTGCCATGAAGAGGCAGAAGGAGGAGGAGGAAGAGGGAGGAAGCAGCTCCCTCCCTCTCTTTGACATAGCCTTCAGGATCAGGTCTTGCTGTGGGTTCCATCCTGTGGCTCAGTCTGACTTTGCTGAATGAAATGCATTTTCTTCCCAGTTCTGTTTCTTCCATGTTCTTCCCACATCAGCTGGAAGCAGCCTGTTCTGAATGCTGCCCACAAGTTGTTAGCTGATTTGCTACTAGTCCCCCAACTCACCCCTTAAGAAAGGAGTTGATGTGTTGCAGATCCAGGACTCTGTCACTTAGTGAAGCAAATCTAATCCTTGCCAAAGAATGCCTAACATTTAAGGCTTGATTCCGAAAAAAAAGGAAATAATAACAAAAGCGGTACCTCTAATGAATGTATATTGCATGCCAGGCATTATATAAGAAGGTTGCATTCATTAGCTCAGTTAATCCTCAGTAACTTTTAAAGTAGCTTCTACTGTTGCCTACACTTTATAGATAAGGAGCCATGGAAAAATTAAATAACTTGGTTATATGTTGGTTATATGGTTATATGTTACCAGACAAATCCAAGATTTTGATCCCAGTCAGCTTGACGCCATGTTCAGCTGCTAGGCAAAACTTCACCTCCCTGTGTCTTGTGGAAGCTTACATCTCAGTATAAAGTAGGCAGGGACTTGATGCTTTTATATATTAAAATCTCTCTGAATTTACTTCTAAGATTATGAAAAATGTCAGTGTCTTAGTCGGTCAGTTGTGACCGACGCTATTGTGAACCTATGGCCTGTAGCCTACCAGGCTCCTGTCTCTACTGTGATTTTTGTTGCTCTTGTTCTGGGAATTGTTCTTAGAGAACCAGCTGCAGATGCCAGACTAATTGCTGGCATTAAGATCCTATATGTGGTCTCCCACAGTGATGAGAAGAAGAAATGCTAGTGGTTAGGGGCCATAGGATTCAGGACAACTTATTAGAAGATCAATTATAATTAGCTGGTGAGATTTGTTAATGTTTGTGCTATTGCTCCTCATAAAATTCTTTTCCTTCTTTTCTGCCCATCTCAATTCTGTGTCTTCTCAGGCTCTCTCTTCTTTGTGAAGTCTTCACCTGTGTTTACTTTTCCTCCCCCAGGTGGAGGTCATGCTTCATCCCCTGTTCCACTTATGCCATGCACATACGTACTTACTGTACTTTCAGTGCTGTATGGTTGGCTCTTCCACATATACCTGTCTTCTCTACTCGACTATGAGGTCCCTGAAGTGAAGGCTGTGTCTGGTTAATCTTCGTAGCTCAAGCCACATCCACCTCATTTTATCACATTCCATGTTCAAGGCAGAGCTTAACTCTGAATTGAGCTGGAATTCCTCTGCTTGTGCCTTCCTTCCATTAGTCCTTAACCTGACATCAGAAACAACTCCAAACAAAGTTACTGTTGTGCTGGTCCTTCTTACATTTGATTCATTTACTATGTATAGTTCCATACCGTCTTTATTTATTTGGGCTGAACGTTTTTATTATTGACATCTTTGCTTCCCTGGTTTTATCTTTTTTTCCTCAATTTTCTTTTCCTCCCCCAGTGTATAGACCCATGTAATTGTAGGAATTGAAAGGGGCTAAATTTGCTTAGCCCTTATCCTTCCTCCAGCTAATATTTGTTGAGTACATACTGATTGAGTAGTTGAAAAAGACATAGAGATATTTGGGGGCAACCCAATATATTGAATATTTAAGAATAATGAGGAAGTTTAGGTTTAATAGATTAAAAATGCCTTTCATCATTTATTCTGTTTTTAAATGTGTGCTGCTGAGTAACTTAAGAATTACAAACAAAGTAGAAAGATGTTTTATGCTGAAACTGTATATATACAGCACAGAAAGATCTCCCAAAGATTTTTTTAGGATTGTCCTTAAGAATTTGATTCTAAAGCTGAGTCACCTGGGTTTCATTCTTTGGTCTACCACACACTAGCTATAAATTACTTCAGTTCAGTTCAGTTGCTCAGTTGTGTCCGACTCTTTGTGACCTCATGTATTGCAGCACGCCAGGCCTCCCTGTCCATCACCAACTCCCGGAATTCACCCAAACTGACGTCCGTTGAGTTGGTGATGCCATCCAGCCATCTCATCCTCTGTTGTCCCCTTCTCCTCTTGCCTCCAATCCCTTCTAGAATCAGGGTCTTTTCCAATGAGTCAACTCTTCGCATGAGGTGGCCAAAGTATTGGAGTTTCATCTTCAGCATCAGTCCTTCCGTTACTTAGTCCTGGGTAATTACTGAATCTCTGTGTGTCTCAGGTTCCATATTTGTAAAACAGGGTTGATAATAATATGGAGTGTTGTAAGGTTTGAATGAGTTAGTATTTACAAAGCACTAATGATTATATAGAATATATATATATATACACCGACAAATAGTAAGTGTTCAGTATATAGTGTGTGTGTATATATATATAGTAATATATAGTATATAGTGATTGTATATATATAATATAGAGTATATATAGTATATAGTCATAGAGTGTATATATATAGTATATAGTAATTATATATAGAGAGAGTATATATATAGTATACAGTTATATAGTATATATATAGTAAATAGTAATCATATATATATAATATAGAGTATATATAGTATATAGTTATAGAGTTTGTATATAGTATATAGTAATTATATATATAATGTAGAGTATATATAGTATATATTTATATATACATATAGTATATATAACTATATATATAATATAGAATATATAGAGTATATATATAGTATATAGTAATTGTATATATATAGAGTATATATATAGTATATAGTTATAGAGAATATATATATAGTATATAGTAATTGTATATATATAATATAGAGTATATATAGTATATAGTTATAGAGTATATCTATAGTAGATAGTAATTGTATATATATAATATAGAGTATATATAGTATATAGTCATAGAGTATATCTATAGTAGATAGTAATTGTATATATATAATATAGAGTATATATTGGAGAAGGCAATGGCAACCCACTCCAGTACGCTTGCCTGGAAAATCCCATGGATGGAGGAGCCTGGTGGGCTGCAGTCCACGAGGTCGCTAAGAGTCAGACACGACTAAGCGACTTCACTTTCACTTTTCACTTTCATGCATTGGAGAAGGAAATGGCAACCCACTCCAATGTTCTTGCCTGGAGAATCCCAGGGACGGGGGAGCCTAGTGGGCTGCCGTCTATGGGGTCGCGCAGAGTCGGACACGACTGAAGCAACTTAGCAACAGCAGCAGCAGCAGAGTATATATATAGTATATAGTTATAGAGTATATATATAGTATATAGTAATTATATATATATAATATAGAGTATATATAGTATATAGTTATAGAGTATATATATATAGTAGATAGTAATTGTATATATATAATATAGAATATATATAGTTATAGTGTATGTATATAGAGTATATAGTAATTGTATATGTATAATGTAGAGTATATAGAGAGTATATAGTTCAGTATATAGTAATTGCTGCTGCCTCCACCACCACCACCCTTACTACTCTCACTGTTACTGAATTATAGAAGCACCTCCTGAGATGTGGGATGCGCCTGTGGAACTTCTAGTCAGACCTTACCAAGTCACCATGCACTTATCATATAAGCTGCTGCTTGTAATAAGAAGCCCTGCATATCGTTCTCGGCACCAAAGCATGATTTGCCTAGATTGCAACCGCATCTGCAGCGTAATGAAGTATTTTGTTCTGGGGTTTTACTGTAGGAGCAATTTAAGAAATGGCAGAAGACCCATTAGCTTTTGGAGTCTGTTCCTTTGAGACCAACTTGCTAGGAATCCATTTCCTTTCTTTTTAAAAAGAGTAAATTTATTTTCTTCACTGACGTCCTATAAACAAGATAATGGCAATTTGTATTTTGTGGAATATGTTTTAAGGTGGATTTAATTTTCCTTAGTAAATGCTTTTTAATAATGCATGAATGAATGTTCTTTCTCTGTTGTCAGGTTGCCATCAAGATCATTGATAAGACCCAGCTGGACGAAGAAAACTTGAAGAAGATTTTCCGAGAAGTTCAAATTATGAAGATGCTTTGCCACCCCCACATTATCCGGCTTTACCAGGTAGGACCCCTAGTGGTGTAGCGCAGGGCAGCAAAGAGCCCTTGGTGGCCACTTGTGTCTGTGGCCACTTTTGAAGAGAAGGTGGGTGGGTGAACATCTGCAACTTTTTTTTTCTATGTTCATATGTTCTTCCTAGTATTTCCCCCACCCTATTATCCCCCAACTCAGTACTTTAGTTTCCCCTGGGGATTTACTAGTAAGCTCTAGCTTACCTAGGTAAGTTTGGATGCCATTCTTAGAGTTACACAAAGAGATTATTTAGAAGATAATGAGAACCTATTTATTCAGGTCAGAATCTTAAAGCAGAATGGGAAACCCAAAAGGAACAGAGAATTTAAAGAGATTAAAATAATATTAACTTTCACAGCATTATTGAAATACCAATGTCTGTGATCATTTTATGAATTATCACAAAGGATATTTTCAGTGTGGCTTGTTGTACCAATCGAACCTATCTCCTTTCAACTCTAATAGGGTCCCAGACATAATTTTTCTAAGGTTGCACTTGATTACCTTGATAACCAGGAGACTGTGCATGAGTGCTTAGTCCCTCAGTCATGTCCACCTCTTTGCAACCCCGTGGACTGTAGCCTGCCAGACTGCTCTGTCCATGGGGATTCTCCAAGCAAGAATACTGGAGTGAGTTGCCATGCCCTCCTCCAGGGTCTTCTCAATCCAGGTATCAAACCCAGGTCTCCCACATTGCAGGTGGATTCTTTACCATCTGAGCCACCATGGAAGCCCAGCCAAGAGACTGACTCTGCATAATGGCAGAGTTTTCTATTCTACTTTACTTAGCTTCCCAGGAAGCATGCATATTTCATCCCATCATTAAAAATGATTCCCTAGCCTTACTGCAAAAGCAGTGAATCTAATGGCTGGAATTTTAAGCCAGATAGGAGAGGAGGACCTTGCCTTAGCAGGCGGGTGGAAGAGATATTTTGGGAGGGGGTGGGGCTTTGGGATGCTTCTCAAATTGCAGTGTGTTGGCAACCATGAGCCCTGCCTGTGTATGAGACCAGCCCTACTCACTGCTCTCTACCAGAACAGCCAACACCTCATTCTGCAGGAAGTGGCCACCCACTCAGTTCGTTTGCTGCTGTTAGTCTGCAGTAAATGGTTACTGGCCCAGACCTGGGATCATGTGTGAGAGTGGAAAGATTATATCTGAGGTACAACAGGCAACCTCTCAGTCTGCTACTTTTATGGAAAAGAAGCATGTCGTGATATTAATGTATGTTTAAGACTATAGCGTTAGGGCTCTTGTCTGGCATCACCTGCTCACGCCATGAAATGAGTTAGATCAGCAGGAGCAGGACTGTTGAAATTTCATCACACAAAGTTATATTGAGCAACACCTCCGTTGTGCCTGAGAAAGAAACCCATGAAAGCTTCCTGGGGTTGCCTGAAGAGCTGCGTCTGCAAGTTCAGAGCTGATGCTTCCTTCCTATCCTGACAGACAGTAAACTTCTTGACCTCACTTTTTAAAATAAATCATCTTTTAATAGTTATAGAGCTCATTATAAAGGTTGACTTTCCTTAAGAGGTTAACTTATAGGTATTAACCTTACCACTGAAATCTGCAAGTTTACCTTTTCTTACCCAAGATTTCATTAGCCTTTCAGATTTAGAGACTTTCAACCCTGGCTTTGAACATTGCCCTCTTTTAGGCTTTAATTTTGCTGTCTGGCAGCTAATATTGTTAATGGGAGATTCTGAGCTGCCAAGATGAGTATGCATTAAGGTAGTTTTTATGTCATTTGCTAAAGCTTCAGTCTCCTTGGGCTTCCAGAGTAAACCAAATTTAGATAACTATATAGGGAAGTTTTTGAACGCCTGAAAAGCTTAAAAATAAAAAGATAATAGTCTAAAGTTAAACACAACATTGTAAATCAACTCTACTTCAACAAAATTTTAAAAATTACAAAATTTACAGTCAATAAAGTGAAAGTGAAGTTGTGTCCAACTCTTTGAGACCCCATGGATAGTAGCCTGCACCAGGCTCCTCCATCCATGGGATTTTCTAGGCAAGAGCACTGGAATGGGTTGCCATTTCCTTCTCCAGGGAATCTTCCTGACCCAGGGATCGAACCCAGGTCTCCCACATTGTAGACAGACACTTTACCATCTGAACGACCAGGGAAGTCCATAAAAGGCCTGGTATAAAGGAGATCTACCACGTGACATTTTTTTTCTTGTTTTATTTTTCCTTAACACTTACTTATATTTAGGATACTTACTTTTTGTTACATGAGCCAACATATAGAGAGCTTGGAAGTGATACATATAACGGTGGGCTAGTACCACCAGTCTGTAGAGAGTTTTTAAGTTAAAGTGAAAAAAATGACAGTTGTTACATTGAAAAATTAAAATAATGTATATACATACATTGGAGTACTATGAAACCATTTAAAAAAGAGATAGATCTATTGTTATAATGGTATTAATGTATAGAGATGTCAAAATGACTAGGGAATAATTTGACAAAATAATTAACTGTCAAGTATAGTGAAAGTGTAGAACTGTATTGCCTACTTTGATGGTCACTAGATACACATGGTTGTGTATTAACATGTGGCTTGCGTGAATGAGGAACTGGATTTTTACTTTTATTTAATATTAAGTATAAAAACTGGAGCTGTTTACAATTAAAAGTGTTTGAAATGATATTAATGATAGTAAAATATAATATTAGAATTAATTTCACCTTTTTCTTTTTACTTTTTTAATGTGCTACTAGAAGAGTTAAAATTATATGTGAGACTCACATAGTATTTCTGTTGGACACCACTACCCTAGAATGATATAAAATAAACTATTAACAGAGTTTCCTCTGGAGAATAAAATGGAAGGGCTTAGACAGAGGAAAACCTTTGGCCTTTTGTTTATATACTCGGTATTTTAAATGTTTATAATGAACATTTATACTTATATATTAATACTTCAATAAATATTTAATGAAAAACGTAAAAAGGAAGAAGGAACTGATAACACACCACAAATTTTTAGAAAAGTAGCAAAATAAAGATTAAGATTAAAATACAAATGAGTAGTTTATATCTTTGAGGTTGTTGAATGGAAAGTTGTCATTTCCATTTTTTAAAAAGCACAGCTATATGTAATATCTGTGTAGTTCTTAAGTGATTCCAGTTGTTCTCCCTAAGTTTTATCTTGGTTGGGTTTTGGGAGGGACATTTTTGAGCTTCAAGTGATCAATGATCCAAAACTTCAAGTGACCAAATGTGAACTTTTTGGTTCTTGGCAGCGTCTTTGTGTCTTTTTGTGGAGCTTAAAAGATTGCCGAGGCCTGCTGGGACAATGCAAGGACTGTCTCTCTCAAGTAGTAAATATTTCCTACTTTTAAGAACTTGGAGGGATACCTGTTTCCCTCGTTCTTAATGACATTTATATCTGTTCCCTCCCAGCTCTGCAAGTTTGGAAGTCTCCTTTAGGCAGAAATGATTATTAGCGCTTCACACGACAAAAGAAAGAGTTGTCAGTTTCTCTCGCTGTGCAGTCAGCCTCTCATTTGTGTCACTCTCACTTTCCTGCCTTTGCACCAGGTTATGGAGACAGAGCGGATGATTTATCTGGTGACAGAATATGCTAGTGGAGGGGAAATATTTGGTAAGTACACTTATTGCATTCTTTAAACAGCTATTGAGCATGGTATGGCAAACTTAAAATAGCTGTTCCACGCCTTTGTCACTTGAACAGCTGGCACTTGATGCTGTCCTTCAGTGCTGCCATTTTCTACCAGCAAAGCAATTTTAATGATTTTTGAGTCGCCTCTTAAAGTTCTCACCATCTTTGTTTCCTTAGCAAAGGTGGTTGGTTTGTTTCGGTCAGGTGTTGACAGTTGAGATTAAAGATCTTCAGAAACAAAACATTTCTCTGAACATGAGAGTCTTTCCTATTGCCAGATTCTAGTTGGGGTGACAATATGCGACAGAACCCCTTCAAATGTGGTGGGCCCCTGTTGTATATGAAAGAGTCTTTCAGAGCAAACAGTCTCACCCTAATGCGTTCTTTAACGTTTACTTAAATATGACATGTAATTGTATTCCTTACCATGTGTTCACAGTTTCTTTGATGATTCTTGTAACTTAGGAGGTTTTGTGTTCAGTAACTGTTTTTTTTTTTTTTTTTTCTCTAACACTTAGCACATTAGAATTAAGCTGGAGAATTTGTTACCAGGAAATATGTCATTTTGAGGTGGTAAAAACTGGCCCCCCTCAATTTTTCTTTTGGTAGCTGTTATAAATGGAGCCAAATAAAGACTAAACTTTCAAACCTAGATTGACATGTCTTTTTATTTTTAAGTTTTATTTCTTCTTGCCATGTGAATATAGAAAAGGGTTTCTTATGTATTTTAGGTTTATCTAGTTTGTTTTTTTAGATTTTGATTTGGTTTAAGTCTGGATGGTAAGAACTTTTTAATTTTTAAAATATTGGCACTTGCAAAGTGCCTAATATATATTAAAAAGCATGAAATCACCATTAAGTGGCGTTTTATTAGTGACTGGTGAGTTGTGGCTGAAAATTTTTTGATATCATGTTAAACCGAAGGCTGCTCATCTTATATCTAATAATCTTCAAAACAAGTGAGTCTTTTTAAAAAGAAGTATCGTTTCCTAATGACGTTTTCACTTGGCTTTGTATCTGCTTATGTATAATGGTAATCTTGGGAGCAAAGAGACCTTGTCATCTTAACATTCATAATAATCAAAGAACCAAACATACTGCACATTAGATCTTCCTTGCTCCTTAGAAAACAAATTTCAAAAGTACAGAAAAGATAACAATGCCTTGGTCGTAGATTCTTTGTGCCAGGAACATAGCTCGTGGCATGAGGAAGTAGGATAGTACTTCTCATGGTATTATTATAAAAGATCTGGAGGAGGAAGCAATTGCTGTTACCAAAAGAAATAACTGTGCCTGCACAAGGATAGAAGTGTCGCATGAGGTCTAGTTTTTAAAAGTGTCTGTATCAGAGATGAAAGGATGGGTTTAATCAAGAATATGCGCTTTGGAGGCAGCTATACCTGGTTTTGAATCACATTGTTGCCACCTGTTTGCTTTTTTACTTGGATTCCAGGACTCACATTCATGGCCTATAAAGTCAGATCTGTAATATCTCCCTTATAGTTGTGACGATTAAATGAGATAGCACATAGAGAGCCCTGGCACTTTGCTTCCTTTACCTCCGTGTAATAGAACAAGTGGTTGATCAACTGCTGGCAGGAGAATGTGAGACACTCTGCTGCCCTCCCCAGTGAAACTGGTGAAAGTAATTTTAAAAACCCCTAGACTCCAGCCATTTAAAGTCTCTGGAAATGGTTCTGAGGGTGAACAGCAACTGAAGAAACATTTATTCAAGAACATCTATGAAAATTTGGTAAGAAATAAGAGAGCTTGTGGTCTTTAAGCCAGTGCTACTTCCTTCTTCCCCTCTAGCCAACTCAGCAAGGTTACTCCAGCCAAGACCACAGGCCTGCCCTCTGGCCTCCCTTTTCACCTAGACTAATAGATTTCTTCCTGGAGGAATGGGGCATAAACATTTCTCATCCTGCCCTGGCTACCTGTTGCTGAATCATGGTTAGAGCAGTTGAACAGTAAGGACTCCTTTGTCTGCCCAACTCATACTTGTAGAGTTTGGGTGCAGCACTCTGAGAATACTGGGACCCAGCTCATTCTTGCTTTATGTTATAAACTAGTAGGTCATCTCAAGAGAGGCAAGCAGGGACAATTTAGAATCTACGCCCTTTCTCTGCACTGAACTCTGCTCCTAGAGAGGGAGCGTTACTCAGAGAAAGCTTTGCCATTGTCCCCACGCCTAGCTTCAGAGTCCTGGCTCAGAGATTGGTCCAGAGGGAGAAACACACCATAACCCATATAGCTCCTAATTTCTTCCCGTAGGAACTGACTTCATTTGCAACAGAGAATGAAGAAGTTTAAGCCTGAAGGCACTCATAAAAACAGTGGAGGCTGTGGTAAAAGGCATTTCAGAGGAGATTTGAGCAGGCTAAACTATAAGCCAGCTAGTTTTCAAGTAAGAATCAGGGAATAGAACATCACAAGAGCCTTCTAAGGTCAGAAGAAAAATCAAACACTGATTTTAGAAACTGTTCCTTCAAAGGAACGAGAATTTGATTGGATTGTTTATAGACCAGTTTATGCTCTAGGGCATTGTTGAAAATAATAGAGCAACCAGCCACAATTTTTGGATTTTAACAGCTGGGCATGGTTAAAGAAAGACAGGAAGAGAGCTCTACCCAAACCATGGTGATCCAGTGATCTGATGGTAATTGTGGATGTAACAAGAATGTGTGCCTCCCTGAGGAATAGCATCCGAAGCTGATCACTATGTATAGGGGAATTCAGTTGAGTTCAGTCGCTCAGTCATGTCCGACTCCTCGCAACCCCTTGGACTGCAGCACACCAGGCCTCCCTGTCTATCACCAGCAGCCGGAGTTTACTCAAACTCATGTCTATAGAGTTGGTGATGCCATCCAAACATCTCATCATCTGCAGGCCCCTTCTCCTCCTGCCTTCAATCTTTCCCAGTCTTTCTCAGGGTCTTTTAAGTGAGTCCACTCTTTGCATCAGGTGGCCAAAATATTTGAGCTTCAACATCAGTCCTTCCAATGAACACTCAGAACTGATCTCCTTTTAGGATAGACTGGTTGGATCTCCTTGGAGTCCAAGGGACTCTTGAGTCTTCTCCAACAGTTCAAAAGCATCAGTTCTTCAGCACTCAGCTTTCTTTATAGTCCCACTCTCACATCCATACGTGACTACTGGAAAAACCATAGCCTTGACTAGATGGACCTTTGTTGGCAAAGTAACATTTCTGCTTGTTAATATGCTGTCTAAGTTGGTCGTAACTTTTCTCCCAAGGAGTAAGCGTCTTGTTATTTCATAGCTGCAGTCACCATCTGCAGTGATTTTGGAGCCCCCCAAAATAAAGTCAGCCACTGTTTCCACTGTTTCTCTGTCTATTTGCCATGAAGTGATGGGATCAGATGCCATGATCTTTGTTTTCTGAATGTTGAGCTTTAAGCCAACTTCTTCACTCTCCTCTTTCACTTTCATCAAGAGGCTCTTTAGTTATTCACTCTCTGCCATAAGGGTGGTATCATCTGCATATCTGAGGTTATTGATATTTCTCCTGCAATCATGATTCCAGCTTGTGCTTCTTCCAGCCCAGCATTTCTCATGATGTGCTCTGCATCTAAGTTAAATAAGCAGGGTGACAATATAGAGCCTTGACGTACTCCTTTTCCCATTTGGAATCATTCTCTGTTGTTCTATGTCCAGTTCTAACTGTTGCTTCCTGACCTGCATACAGATTTCTCAAGAAACAGGTCAGGTGGTTTGGTATTCTCATCTCATTAAGAATTTTCCACAGTTTACTATGATCCACACAATCAAAAGCTTTGGCATAGTCAACAAAGCAGAAATGGATGTTTTTCTGGAACTCTCTTGCTTTTTCAATGATCTAGCAGATGTTGGCAATTTGATCTCTGGTTCCTCTGCCTTTTCTAAAACCAGCTTCAACAGCTGGAAGTTCATAGTTCATGTATTGTTGAAGCCTGGCTTGGAGAATTTTGAGCATTACTTGACTAGCGTGTGAGATGAGTGCAATTGTGTGGTAGTTTGAGCATTCTTTGGCATTGCCTTTCTTAGGGATTGGAACGAACACTGACCTTTTCCAGTCCTGAGGCCACTGCTGAGTTTTCCAAATTTGCTGGCATGTTGAGTGCAGCACTTTCACAGCATCATCTTTAAGATTTGAAATAGCTCAACTGGAGTTCCATCACCTCCACTAGCTTTGTTCGTAGTGATGCTTCCTAAGACCCACTTGACTCCCATTCCAGGATGTCTGGCTCTAGGTGAGTGATCACACCATCAGGATTATCTTGGTCATGAAGATCTTTTTGTACAGTTCTTCTGTGTATTTTTGCCACCTCTTCTTAATGTCTTCTGCTTCTGTTAGGTCCATACCATTTCTGTCCTTGATCGAGCCCATCTTTGCATGAAATGTTCCCTTGGTATCGCTAATTTTCTTGAAGAGGTCTCTAGTCTTTCTCATTCTATTGTTTTCCTCTATTTCTTTGCACTGATCGCTGAGGAAGGCTTTTTAAATCTCTCCTTGCTATTCTTTGGAACTCTGCATTCAAATGGGTATATCTTTCCTTTTCTCCTTTGCTTTTCACTCTCTTCTTTTCACAGTTGTTTGTAAGGGCTCCTCAGACAGCCATTTTGCTTTTTTGCATTTCTTTTTCTTGGAGATAGTCTTGCTCCCTGTGTCCTGTACATTGTCACAAACCTTCGTCCATAGTTCATCAGGCACTCTGTCTATCAGATCTAGTCCCTTAAATCTATTTCTCACTTCCATTGTCTAATTGTAAGGGATTTGATTTAGGAGAATAAACTTCCTCTAAATTTAGGGGATTTGACTTGTATAAGGGAATAAACTTCACTAAAACAATCCAGTCATTCACTAAACAAATAAACAGATAACAATAACATGCTCTAGAAGGGTGGAGCACCTAGAGGTGCCAGAACGTATTATGTAAAACATCTATATTCCAACATCAGCAAACTGTGAAGCATATAAAGAAACAGGAAAGTATGACCCATATACTGAAAAGGAAAGTATGACCCATTTACTGAAAAAAAAAGAAAAAAGCAAGCCATAGAAACTGCCTGTCAGAGTGACCGTATTTATCAAGAAAAGATTTTAAAGTAGCCATAGTAGAAATGTTCACAGACTTAAAGGAACTCACAATTAAAGTGGTAAAAGAAGATATGATTACAGGGTCACATCAAATAAGAATATCAGTAAAAGGTAGAAATTATAAAAAATAATTGAAAGAAATTATGGAGTTGAACAGTAAAATAACTAAAATGTATCAGAGACACTTAACTATAGATTTGAACTTGCAGAACAGGAAGTGAATTTGTAGATAGATAGGAGAAGGCGATGGCACCCCACTCTAGTACTCTTGCCTGGAAAATCCCACGGATGGAGGAGCCTTGTAGGCTGCAATCCATGGGGTTGTTAAGAGTCGGACACAACTGAGCGACTTCCCTTTACTTTTCAGTTTCATGCATTGGAGAAGGAAATGGCAACCCACTCCAGTGTTCTTGCCTGAAGAATCCCAGGTACGGGGAAGCCTGGTGGGCTGCCATCTGTGGGGTCACACAGAGTTGGACACGACTGATGTGACTTAGCAGCAAAACCCACCTGCCAATGCAGGAGACGTAAGAGACATGGGCTCAATCCCTGGGTTGGGAAGATGCCCTGGAGGAGGGCATGGCAACCCACTCCAGTATTCTTGCCTGGAGAATCCCATGGACACAGGAGCCTAGTGGGCTACAGTCCATAGGGTTGCAAAGAGTTGGACATGACTGAAGCGACCTAGCATGCACGCACACAGGCATGTACACACAGAGGCTTGTTAATGCAAGTTGGAGAACAAAGAGAAAAATGAATTAAAAACAATGAATAGAACCTCAGAGAAATGAGAGGTACAATCAAATGCTCCAACATATGTATAATGGGAGCACCAAAAGAAGAGAGAAAGGAGCAGAAAAAATATACAAGAAAGTAATGGCTGTAAACTTCACAAATTCATTGAAAAACAATAACCTACATATCTAGGAATTTCTTCAAAATTCAGTTAGCAGTAAACACAAAGAGGTTCACAAACAGATATATCATAGTAAATATAATGGAAGTTAAAGATAGGTATTGAAAGCATCAAGAGAAAAATGATGTGTCACTTAAAGGCAATTCCTTAAGTTTTGGTACTAGGCTTTTCAGCAGAAATGATGGAGGCCAGAACACAATAGGATAACATTTGTAAAGTGCTGAAAGAAAAAAAAAAAAAACTTGAGTAAAATCCTATATCCATTAACCCTATTTCAAAAATGAAGGCGAAGTAGAGTTTCTCAGATAATCAAGTGCTGAGGGATTTTGTTGCTGACAGAGCCACATTATAAGAAACGCTAAAGGAAGTTCTTCAAAGTAAAAGCAGATGACCTCACATGGTAATTTGAGTTCATGCAAGAAAAAAAGGGCACCAATAAATGTCATGTAATTGTAAAGGACAGAAGTGATACATACTTTCTGCTTTTTTCTCTTAATGTATTTAAAAATAATATGAAATACATTATTAAGGCTATAGTGTAATATATTTGTCAATAGCAGCACAATGGAGGTAGTGTGTGTGTAAGAAAAACTGCATTAACCTAAGGAAGTCATCATAGATGACACAGAAATAATTATAGTGGTGTATTGTTTGATTTGTAGCATTAATCAATGTAATTTTATTATAAAAACACTAGAAAAGAGGGTAAAAGAAATGACACTATAAAGGAGAAACACTTCTGTATAATCCTCAAAATTAAGCTGGTATAAATCAGAACCTCATTTGAGTAAAGATAAAATATACATGCTAAACACTGAAGTAGTCACTTAAAAAAATACCCTCAAAAATGGCAATGCAAAAGTCATTAAAGAAATTGAAATGCTTTGTTAGAAAATATTTACTTAATGCAGAAGAAAGCAGTAATGAAGAATAGAATAAAATAGACAAACTATATGGAAAACAAAAGGTAAAACAGCAGATGTAAATCCATTATCAGTAATTACATTAAGTGTAAATGGGTGGGATAATATAATGGAAAGGCAATGATTCTTAAACTGAATAAAAACACATGGTCTATTGTATGCTATCTACAAGAAACATACTTTAAATTTAAAGATACCAATAAACTGATGATCCACTGGATCATCAAAAAAGCAAGAGAGTTCCAGAAAAACATCTATTTCTGCTTTATTGACTATGCCAAAGCCTTTGACTGTGTGGATCACAATCAACTGTGGAAAATTCTGAAAGAGATGGGAATACCAGACCACCTGACCTGCCTCTTGAGAAATCTATATGTAGGTCAGGAAGCAACAGTTAGAATTGGACATGAAACAACAGACTGGTTCCAAATAGGAAAAGGAGTACGTCAGCCAGGAGAAATATCAATAACCTCAGATATGCAGATGACACCACTCTTATGGCAGCAAGTGAAGAGGAACTAAAAAGCCTCTTGATGAAAGTAAAAGAGGAGAGAAAATGTTGGCTTAAAGCTCAACATTCAGAAAACGAAGCTCATGGCATCTGGTCCCATCACTTCATGGCAAATAGATGGGGAAACAGGGAAACAGTGTCAGACTTTATTTTTTTGGCCTCCAAAATCACTGCAGATGGTGTCTGCAGCCATGAAATTAAAAGACACTTACTCCTTGGAAGAAAGGTTATGACCAACCTAGATAGCATATTCAAAAGCAGAGACATTACTTTGCCAACAAAGGTCCATCTAGTCAAGGCTATGGTTTTTCCAGTGGTCATGTATGGAAGTGAGAGTTGGACTGTGAAGAAAGCTGAGCGCCAAAGAATTGATACTTTTGAACTGTGGTGATGGACAAGACTCTTGAGAGTCCCTTGGACTGCAAGGAGATCCAACCAGTCTATCTTAAAGGAGATCAGCCCTGGTTGTTCTTTGGAAGGAATGATGCTAAAGCTGAAAGTCCAGTACTTTGGCCACCTCATGCAAAGAGTTGACTCATTGGAAAAGACTCTGATGCTGGAGGGATTGGAGGTAGGAGGAAAAGGGGACGATTGAGGATGAGATGGCTGGATGGCATCATGGACTCAATGGACATGAGTCTGAGTGAACTCTGGGAGTTGGTGATGGAAAGGGAGGCCTGACGTGCTGCGATTCATGGGGTTACAAAGAGTCGGACACGACTGAGCAACTGAACTGAGCTGAACTGAATAAATTGAAAGTAAAGGATGGAAAATATTATATCATGCAAATAGCAGTGATAAGAAAGCTAGAATATCTATGTTGCTATCAGATAAAATAGACTTTAAACACAAAAGACTTTCTTTTTCTACTTACTAGAGATAAAGAGGGATATGATGGGGGAAAAAAGAGGGATATGATGAGAAGGTAATATGTTAGTATAGTAAGCTGTAGCAGTTATAAACATATGTGTCTCATAACAGGGCACCAAAATATATCAAACAACAACTGGCAGAAATGAAGAAAGAAATAGACAGTGACAACAATTGAAACCTTCCACACCCTCCTTGCAATAATGGATAGAAAAAATTAGACACAAGATCAACAAGGGAAAAATAAGACTTGATTGAACAATACACAACTATACCTAACAGATACCGATAGAATGCTCCATCTAATAGCAATACAGTATACATGCTTATCGAGTAAACACAGAGCATTCTCAAGGATAGACCATACACTAGGCCATAAGACAAACCTCCATAAAATTTAAACTTATTCAGTTTTAGTAGTAATACAAAATGTTTTATAGCCACAGTGGAATGAAATTAGAGATGAATAGTAGGGAAAAAAAAATTGGAGAAGGCAATGGCACACTACTGCAGTACTTTTGCCTGGAAAATCCCATGGATGGAGGAGCCTGGTAGGCTGCAGACCATGGGGTCGCTAAGAGTCAGACACTACTGAGCGACTTCCCTTTCACTTTTCAGTTTCATGCATTGGAGAAGGAAATGGCAACCCACTCCAGTGTTCTTGCCCAGAGAATCCCAGGGATGGGGCAGCCTAGTGGGCTGCCGTCTATGGGGTCGCACAGAGTCGGACACGACTGAAGTGATTTAGCAGCAGCAGCAGCAGCAGCAGTAGGAAAATTTGGGGAACTCACAAATATGTGAAATTTAAACAGTGTATTTTAAAATAAGCAATAAGTCAAAGAATAAGTCAAAAGCAAATTCAGAAAGTACTTTGAGATGAATGAAAGTAAGGACAGTATTTCAAAACCTATGGATTGCAACTAAAAGGTGCTTAGAGGGAAGTTTATAACTGTAAAATTATAAGTTTATAACCGTAAAATGCCTGTAGTAAGAAAGATCAATTACCTAGTCTTCTACCTTAAGACAATGAAAGAGGAAGAGCACCCCAAACCTAAAACAAGCTGAAGGAAGGAAATAATTATAGCAGAAGTTAATGAAAGAATAGAAAAAGATAGAGAAAATCAATGAAACCAAAAGCTGGTTCTTTGAAATGGTCAACACAATTGGCAAATGTTTAGTTAGATTGACCAAGCACAAAATGAAACACTCAAATTACTAGAATCATAAATGAAAGAAGATATATTACTAATGATCCTAAATTAATAACAGTTGTAAAGGAATACTTGAGCAACTATATATCCACAAATCATGTAACTTAGATAAAATGGGCAAACTGCTAGAAAGATACAAACTATTGAAACTGACTCAAGAGTTACACAATCTGAATGTATCAAGTGAAGAGACTGAAGCAGTCATTAAAAACCACACATAAAAAAAGTCCATGTCCAGAGGGCATCACTGCGGAACTCTACCAAATACTTAAAAGAATTACTAATAACAGCAAACTTTCACAAGCTCTTCTAAAAAATAGAAGAGATGTACGTGATGTATACATACTTGATACTTGACATATACCTGATACCAATACCAGACAAACACATCACAAGGGGAAAAAAAAACAAACAAACCACTACAGACCAGTATCTCTTATGAATATAGTTGCAAAGTTCTTCAAAAGGATAGTTACAAAATCTGGCAGCATATAAGAAGAATTATACACTGTGACCAAGTAGAATTTGTTTACTTGCAAAGAATGCAAGGTTGGTTCACCATATTAGAATTCATAAATTAATCAGTTCAGTTCAGTTGCTCGTCATGTCCAGCTCATTGTGACCCCATAGACTGAAGCATGCCAGGCTTCCCTGTCCATCACCAACTCCTGGAGCTTGCTCAAACTTGTGTTCATCAAGTTGGTGATGCCATCCAACCATCTTGCCCTCTGTTGTCCCCTTCTCCTCTTGCCTTCAGTCTTTCCCAGCATCGGAGTCTTTTCCAGTGGGTCAGTTCTTCGCATCAGGTGGCTGATGCTTTGGAGCTTCAGCTTCAACATCAGTCCTTCCAATGAATATTCAGGACTGATTTCTTTAGGATTGACTGGTTTGATCTCCTTGCAGTCCAAGGGACTCTCAAGAGTCTTCAGCAACCACAGTTCAAAATCTTCAGTTCTTCGGCGCTCAACTTTCTTTATGGTCCAACTCTCACATCCATACATGACTATTGGATATACATGAATGTAATATATATCAATAAAATAAAACACAAGATAACATGATCATCTCCCATGCATCTATGCCCAACCTATGTCAAAAGTGGCAAGAGTATACAATGGAGAAAAGACAGTCTCTTTAATACTTCAGGCTGGGAAAACTGGACAGCTACATGTAAAAGAATGTAATTAGAACATTTTCTAACAGCTTACATGAAAATAAACTCAGAATAGATCAAAGACCTAAATATAAGGCCATACACTATAAAACTCTCAGAGGAACACATAGGCAGTATACTCTTTGACATAAATCACAGCAATTTTTTTTTGATCCCCCTCCTAGAGTAATGAGAATAAAGACAAAAATAAATAGGACCTTTAAACTGAAAAGCTTCTGGACAGCAAAGGAAACCATACACAAAACACAAAGACAACCCACAGGCTGGGAGAAAATATTTGCAAACAAAGCAACCAACAGGAGATTAGTCTCCAAAATATACAACAGCTCATGCAGCTCTATGTCAAAGAAAACCAAACAACCCAATAAAAAAAAAAGTGACCAGAAGATCTAAATGGACATTTCTCCAAAGAAGACATATAGATGGCCAAAAAGCACATGAAAATATGCTCAACATTACTGATTATAAGAGAAATGAAAATTGAAGCTACAGTGAGGTGTCACCTCACACTGGTCAGAATGGCCATCATCAAAAAGTCTATAAACGATAAAACCTGGAGAAGGTGTGGAGAAAAGGGAACACCCCTACACTGTGCTGGGGATGTAAATTGGTACAAACACAATGGAGAACAGGATGGAAGTTCCTTAAAAATCTAAAATAGAATTGCAATATGATCCAGCACTCCCACTCCTGGGCATATATCCAGAGAAAACTAATCTGAAAGGCTACATGCACCCCAGTGATTATTGCAGCCCTAGTTACAATACAATACATGGAAGCAACATAAATGTCCATCAATGGAGCAATGGATAAAGAAGATGTGGTACGTATATATGATGTACTATTTCATCAATGGAGCAATGGATAAAGAAGATGTGGTACGTATATACAATGGACTATTAGCCATAAAAAAGAATGAAATAATGCCATTTGGAGCAACATGGATGAGTGGTTAGTCATCAGTGTGTTAAGGATGAAAGAATAGGTTTAAGGGTGAAACCCTTCATACCATCAGTATTTAAGTTGAAAATGAGGCCACAAAATATGAAAAAGCCACTGGTGATGAAAGACGATTGTGGTATGGCAAAAACCACCACAATATTGTAAAGCAATTATCCTCCAATTAAAATCAATTAATATTTAAAAAGCCAAGGAAAATAGAAATTTTAAAAAGTAGTAGTGTTAAATGCTGTAGAAAAGTCAACTACGATGAGGACAGAAAAGTAACTTCTGACTTTGTGATGATGTTCTCAGTAGTCTTAAAGAGAGCTATTTCACTAGTGTAGTAGGAATAGAAATCAGAATGTAATGGGGTGAGCTATGAGTGCATAAATGTTATATAATAACTCAATTCTAAAATACATATTGACATAATCATTGAAAATAAATAAAAGTGATGGTCAACAGAAGAGTCTGAAATGCAGTACTTGGGTGTGGTCTCAAAAATGACAGAAGGATCTCTGTTTGTTTCCAAGGCAAACCATTCTATATCACAGTAATACAAGTCTGTGCCCCAATCACTAATGCCAGAGAAGCTGAAGTTGAATGGTTCTATGATCACCTACAAGACCTTCTAGAACTAACACCAAAAAAAAAATGTCCTTTTCATCATAGGGGACTGGAATGCAAAAGTTGGAGATCAGGCAATACCTGGAGTAACAGGTGAGTTTGGCTTTGGAGTACTAAATGAAGCAGGGCAAAAGCTAACTCAGTTTTGCCAAGAGAACACACTGGTCATAGCAAACAACCTGTTCCAACAACACAAGAGATAACTCTAAGCTTGGACATCACCATATGGTCAATACCGAAATGAGATTGATTATACTCTTTGCAGCCAAAGCTCTATACAGTCAGCAAAAATAAGACTAGGAGCTTACTGTGGCTCAGATCATGAACTCTTTATTGCAAAATTCAGACTTAAATTGAAGAAAGTAGGGAATACCACTAGAACATTCAGGTATGACCTAAATCAAATCCCTTACGATTATACAGTAGAAGTGACAAATAGATTCAAGGAGTTAGATCTGATGGACAGAGTGCCTGAAGAACTATGGATGGAGATTCATGACATTGTACAGGAGGTGATGATTAAGACCATCCCCAAGAAAGAGAAATGCAGAAAGGCAAAATGGTTGTCTAAGGAGGACTTACAGATAGCTGAGAGAAGAAGAGAAGCTAAAGGCAAAGGAGAAAAGGAAATGTATACCCATCTGAATGCAGAGTTCCAAAGAATAGCAAGAAGAGATATTAAGCCTTCCTCAGTGATCAATGCAGAAAAATAGAGGAAAACAAAAGAATGGGAAAGACTAGAGATCTCTTCAAGAAAATTAGAGATACCAAACGAACATTTCTTGTAAAGATGGGTACAATAAAGGACAGAAACAGTATGGACCTAACAGAAGCAGAAGATGTTAAGAAGAGGTGGCAGGAATACAAAGAAGAACTATACAAAAAGACCCAGATAACCATTGATGGTGTGATCACTCACCTAGAGCCAGACATCCTGGAATGTGAAGTCAAGTGAGTCTTAGGAAGCATCACTACAAACAAAGCTAGTTGGAGGTGATGGAGTTCCAGTTAAGCTATTTTAAATCCTAAGAGATGATGCTGAGAAAGTGCTGCATTCAATATGCCAGCAAATTTGGAAAACTCAGCAGTGGCCACAGGACTGGAAAGGGTCAGTTTTCACTCTAATCCCAAAGAAAGGCAATGCCAAAGAATGTTCAAACTACTGCACAATTGCACTCATCTCATAGGCTAGCAAAGTAATGCTCAAAATTCTCCAAGTGAGGCTTCAACAGTACATGAACCAACAACTTCCAGATGTGCAAGCTGGTTTTAGAAAAGGCAGAGGAACCAGAGATCAAGTTGCCAGCATCCATTGGATCATCAAGAAAGCAAGAGAGTTCCAGAAAAACATCTATTTCTGCTTTATTGACTATGACAAAGCCTTTGACTGTGTGGATCAAAATAAACTGTGGAAAATTCTTCAAGAGATGGCAATACCAGACCACCTGACCTGCCTCTTGAGAAATCTGTATGCAGGTCAGGAAGCAACAGTTAGAACCAGAATTGAAACAATGGACTGGTTCCAAATTGGGAAAGGAGTATGTCAAGGTTGTATATTGTCACCCTGCTTATTTAACTTCCATGCAGGGTACATCATGCAAAATGCCAAGCTGGATGACGCATACGCTGGAATCGAGATTACTGGGAAAAATATCAATAACCTTATAACGATAACCAGATAACACCACCCTTATGGTAGAAAGCAGAGAGGAACTAAAGAGCCTCTTGATGAAAGTGAAAGAAGAAAGTGAAAAAGTTGGCTTAAAACAACATTCAAAAAACTATGATCATGGCATCCCGTCCCATCGCTTCATGGCAAATAGACGGGGAAACAGTGACAGAATTTATTTTCTTGAGCTCCAAAATCTCTGCATATGGTGACTACGGCAATGAAATTAAAAGATGCTTGCTTCTTAGAAGAAAAGGTATGACCAACCTAGACAGCATATTAAAAGCAGAGACATTACTTTACCAACAAAGGTCCATCTAGTTAAGTGAGTGAAGTTTCTCAGTCGTGTCTGACTCTTTTTGACCCCATGGATGGAGGTAGCCAAACAGGCTCCTCTGTCCATGGGATTTTCTGGGCAAGGGTACTGGAGTGGGTTGCCATTTCCTTCCTCAAAGTTCTGGTTTTCCCAGTAGTCATGTATGGAATGTGAGAGTTGGACCATAAAGAAAGCTGAATGCCAAAAAATTGATGCTTTTGAACTGTGGTGTTGGAGAAGACTCTTTAAGAGGCCCTTGGACTGCAAGGCGATCAAACCAGTTAATCCTAAAGGAAATCTATCCTGAATATTCATTGGAGGGACTGATGCTGAAGCTAAAGCTGCAATACTTTGGCCATCTGATGGGAAGAACTGACTCACTGGAAAAGACCCTGATTCTGGGAGAGACTGAAGGCAGGAGGGGAAGGGGATGACAGGATGAGATGGATGGCATGACCATCTTGATGGACATGAGTTTGAGCAAGCTTTGAAATTTGGTGGTGGACAGGGGGGCCTGGTGCACTGCAGTTCATGGGGTCACAAAGAGTCGGACACGACTGAGCAACTGAACTTACCCAAAAAGTAACAGTATCAGAGTCAAGAATATCTTCTCTCCAATAAATAAATATAAAACTAGACTAAATTGTCAGAAACACTCAGTTCAGTTCAGTTCAGTTGCTCAGTCGTGTCCGACTCTTTGCAACCTCATGAATCTCAGCATGCCAGGGCTCCCTGTCCATCACCATCTTCCAGAGTTCACTCAGACTCATGTCCATCGAGTCCGTGATGCCATCCAACCATTAGGGTTCTGTAAATGAACGAATAGCGAACATCAAATCGAGAAGCTTAATTTATGAAAAACTTTTAGCTTGTGATAAGAACAGTGGGAGGCTTGGCTTTCTTGCCTGAGCCCCTGCATCTTTCACCTCTTCCTCTAGGGGAAATGGTATCATCAAGGGTGGGCTGGCCTTATGACTAGCATCTTTGCTGCCAGAGGCAGATTACTTGATTTGGAATGAAAAACAAAAAACTCATGCTCAGTTGTGTTGTCAGTGAACATAGTAATTTTGGTAGAAAACGAATGTAGGGGGCTCAAGGCCTTGCTAGCTAGGGTTGTGGCCTTGTTGGTGTGAGCAGCAGTATGGCCCACTAGCCAGTAATCTAGTAGGGAGACCTTGTTACTGAGAGAACCATAGCAGGATAGAATACCCTTCTCCATTCATCTCTGGTTTCCTAGGGAACTGGCATCTATTAGCAAGTCCTGAGAGAGCCCAGCAGAGTTTATAGCTCAGGCTGACTTTCTGAACTTTGAGTGAACTCCTGAATTCACCAATAAATTTGTCAGCAGAAAGTGAAAGGTCTACTGTCTTGATGGCTAAGTGATGTAGACATAGGAATGACCTCCAGGAAGCCGTCCTAAAGAATAAAAGCAAGAACTTTAAAACCTAGCAGAGATATCAATGGCTGCATACCACAGAGAGACAGATTCTCAGATTAACCCTCTTTTTTCTTAGAGGGTTACTAAAAAAAAATGAGGATGAGCAACAGGAACAACTATAATCCTCAGGGGGAAAGATAATAATCTAGAACTGGTTAAATATATTATCTATAATACTTTTACTTTAAAAAAGTTTCAGGGGAATGGGAATTGATTGAAGGCAGTGAAAAAGTAGACTTCAGTTGTATGTGAGTAGTAGAAATGTAAATGTACAATATGATAAATTAATGTTGTTATATATATGTTATGTATGAAAGTTGTTAAGACTGTAAATCCTGAGTTCTCATCACAAAAATTTTATTTTCTTGTTTTTTAACTTTGTGTCTATATGACTCTATATGAGATGATGAGTGTTCATTAAAATTATTGTAGTAATCATTTCATGATGTACTTAAGTCAAATCATGGTGCTATACACCTTAAACTTATATAGTGCTATATATCAGTTATACCGCAATAAAATTGAAAGGGACTATGGCTGATTCATGTTAATGTATGGCAGAAACCAACAGAATATTGTGGAGCAATTATTCTTCAATTAAAAATAAATAAATTTTATAATTTCCTTAAGAAAACCTGAAAGAGGGAGAAAAGAAAACCTGGGAACATGTGATCCAAAATCAGAAAGAAAAATAGTCAGTGGAAATTTTCTCTGAGTGAGCTTAGATGTTGCTTTTAGCAAAAACTTCTGGCAGTTATTATAAATTTGTCCAAACAAAGAAATCATGTTTAAATAACTAACAGAAAATATGATGACAATGACTTAATAAATAAGGAATCTCAATAAGGATTTAGAAGCTATTAAAAAAAGAAGAAAATGGAAATTCTAGAAAAGCACAATAACTGAGATGAAAAATACACTAGTTGAGTTCAAGAGCAGATTTTAGGTGGCAAGGGAAAAAAAAAAGCCCAGAGAAACTATCAGTAGAAATAATCCAATCTGAAGAAGAGAGAAGACCATTGAAGAAAAATAATCACAGCCTTTGAAATCTATGAAACAAGGTCAAGTTTACTAACATGTTTATATTGGGTCCAATAGGAAAGGAGAAAGGGACAGAAAGAATATTTTAAGAAATAATGGCTAGAGATTTTTAAAGTGTATTATAAAACATCAATTTATGGTCTCAAGAAGCTCGTTGAATCTCAAGTAGGATAATTGCAAAAAGGTCTACATCTAGATACATCATTGTCAGTTTGCTAAAAGACAAAAAGAATCTTGAAGCATCAAGAGAAAATTGACTCATCACATATGGGGTAAGAGCGATATGATTTATAGCTGGATTCTCATCAGAAAAAATGGAGGTGGTGGATTGACGTGTTTAAAATGCCGAAATAAAAAACTGAACCATAAATTTTGTATCTAGCAAAAATATTCTTTTAAATGAAGGCAAAATAAACTCATTCCTAAATAACTATTAATAAAGACAGAGTTTCTTATATAAGCAAATCTGCTGTTATAAGCCATCCCAAAAGGAAATGCTCAGACTGAAAGCAAGTGATGCCAAATGGTAACTCATAACCACAGGAGGAAATGAAGAAAATCAGGAAAGGTGAATGTATAGGAAATAAAGGAGTGCATAAATATAACTTTTCCCTCTTTTATTTCTTAATTTCTTTAAAAGGCATAAAATGACTTAAAGGAACTGTGACACTGTTTCTGGGTTTCTAGCAGATATTGATGTATGTAAGTACCTAAAGGAAGTTTGAGGAAATGGAGTTCTGTTGGAATAACGCTCTGTATTTTACTTGAATCAAGTCAGCCTTAATTTGAAGTAGACTGTGATAAATTAAGATGCATGTTATAATCCCTAGAGCATCTACTGAGATAAAAATCAGTCCCATACTTTGAAGGCTAGTACTTAGAAGTCATTTCTCAAATGACTCTTGAGAAAGTCGGCTATAATGGGAAGGAATGAGAGAGAGTTGGTAACTACCACAAGGAGATACAAGGGGATACATTCTAGTGCATCAGTGAGGGATTAGTTTTGTGTGAGAAGAGAGGACGTGGGTAGACATAGAGTTGAAGGCTGGTAAATTTACTGAAGTATTTGTGTGAGATTGATGCTTGGGAGATTAAGATTTAGAATCTGAATACCTAGTCACTAATTTTTAAGAAGTAAAAAAATCACTTGTATGCTGAGATGAGATCTTGAAATAGCAACTAAAGGAAATGAAAGAGATAGCTGCAGGAGACAAGTCGAAGGATTTATAGGCAGCTTGAACAAGCTGGCAGCTGTTGATCTTAATTAACTTTGCTGTGGCTTGTCTTCCATGTTTGTCAGCAGTTCTTGGCAGCTTAGATACCGGAGTGCAGAACATAGGTGGTTGGTTTGATCCAGAGTTTTCATGGTTACTTGAAGTGATGGATAATGATGCTTGGAAATTTCTGCTCTAGGTGTAAATGTTAGTGAGGAACTTTATCCCAGAGTCCTTGGCTAATCAAAACACAAAACAGCTTCAAATAGTAGTTGGCTCCTAATTCCAAGTTCAGTTTCAGATTTTCTAAAAGAGTTGTAGTGAGCTTACCTTTAGTGGCA
Organism: Nanger dama; assembly: GCA_917880005.1. Taxonomy (NCBI): domain Eukaryota; kingdom Metazoa; phylum Chordata; class Mammalia; order Artiodactyla; family Bovidae; genus Nanger; species Nanger dama. Next base: position 27,853,917 of record CAKJTW010000014.1, on the reverse strand, counting down.
GTCACACCATGTCTGGAATATTTTCTTCAGTTTCATGTACTATGTTGTACGTCATCATGACACCTTCATTTAGTAATGTGACGAAGATGGGGAGCACTGTTTGCAATTGTTGGAGCAAAGAGTAGGTTAGAGAAGTCTTTTTGAAGGAAGTAAAGCTTGAGCAGAGTTTTCATGTATGAGAAGTTTGCTGAGTCGAAATGACCTTTCCAGAGGGATAACGTATATAAAGACCCTAAAGCATGTGACAAATTGGTGTATTCACAGAAGTAGAACTAGTTTCTCACAGGATTAAGTGATAGACTAGTGGTTTTCAGGTTATCCCAAAAGTTCTGAGGGTTATTTGGAAATGTGTAAGATGCCATCTAAGAGAAAGAAGTTATGTGAGGCAGAGCTAAAGAGTCGTGCTTTGCCCATAAATATATTCGGCCTACTCTCATGTTTCCCTCATATTCAACAGGAGCATTTCTGCTTTTATACCCAATATGCCACATAAAATTTCATTTAAATAGAAATTAAATTGATATCCACATAATATTTTATTTAAATAAATAAATCTGTGGCCACTAAGAGTTTCTTCCACTTTTAGATGATTGTGAGCTATGGGAGAACTTTAAGCAAGTTTAAGTCAGTTTGACTTGTTTAAGAAAGGGTATTTTGATGGCAGTATAAGGATATATTTGAAATAGAGGGGTCTGCAAGAGCACTTAGAAGGCTACTGCAGTAAAACAGATGAGAACTGAGACCTGTCTGATGAGTAGCGGCCATGGGGATAAAGAAATGGGTTACAGATAAAGTGGCATGGTTGGTAGTTAAGAATATGGATAGAGTCAGACTGCTGTGATTCACGTCCCAGTTCCTTTGCTTACTGCCTTTGTAATAGTGGGCAAATTTTTAACCTCACTGCCTCTCTCTTTAAAATGAAGATAATGATGATAGTAATACTAATGATGATGATGAAGACACCACTGTCTCCAAAAGTTGTTGTGAGGATTATATGTTTGTAAAGTGCTAGTCAGTTTAAAGACTTGTACAACATGTCCACAGCATCATTATGTACCAGGCAATATTCTAAACATTTTTACTTTTTAAAAAAACTTAAAAAATTGAGATGTAACTAACGTGACATAAAATCACGTGCAGTAATTTGAGAGACAGTTGGCAAAGAAATTCAAACCACTAACAATAAAGTAAATAATGTGTGGGTCATTGGGCTTAGGCTCAAAGGGGTATAAGGCAAGTGAGATCAGGATGAATGATTGTAAATAGGAGGAATTTTAAACGCTAGAGATCTAGATGAAGTTAAAAAGCAAGTGTGTTGGGCATAACAAGATCAAAGAGATGAAAGTCTTAAAGCGTACCCAGTACTGTAGCCACTTTGTGCATTTGAAATGTATTAATAGTGCAGCTGAGGAACTAAATTTTGAATTGAATTAACATTTAAAAACCGAAGCAGTTTTAGGAAAACTTAGAGAGTTAGCTGGCTTCAAAGTTGAGCACCCAAGTCCATCCTCTCTTCTGGCACCAACTGCAAGTTCAGGAATTTCCCAGTACCACCTGTCACCTTTGATAATTTGCTAAAAGTACTCACAGAATTCACTGAAAGCTATTTAACTCACAGTGTATTACAATGAAAGGATTCAGATTAAAATCATCTAAGGGAAGAAACACAGAGTCCATGAGAAGTACCAAACATGGAACTTTTGTTTTCCTCTCCCCATAGAATGTCTTATTCTCCTGGTGTTGATATGTGATAGTATGCAGAGTCTTGTCCATAGGGAAGCTCACCTGAGCCTCTGTGTTCAAAGTTTCTGTTTTACATAGGAAAGGTTGATTGACTGATTGAATACTTACATGGTTGACCTCAGTCTCCAGGCCAACTGACCCAAAGCTCCCACCCTAAGTCACATTGTTTGTTCTAGTGTGGCGAGCTCACACCCTAAGACTAAGTGGGTATGGCCAGTCCTTTGCTAACTTATCTTGTTAGACTACCTGGTATGACCCACGATCCCCAGGCAGAGACACTCCCATGAGGCATACACTCCAAAGGCCCAGACCTCTGGAAACCAAAGGATAAAGCCAGTCTGTCATGTTGGGCAAGGCCAGTTCTTTATTATACACAGTATAAAACATTTTCCCATTGAACTCAATTCTTATTTTGGTAAAATTACATTTCGCCTTGACTGCCGGGAGAAAAATCAATAACCTCAGATATGTAGATGACACCACCCTTATGGCAGAAAGTGAAGAGGAACTAAAAGGCCTCTTGATGAAAGTGAAAGAGGAGAGTGAAAAAGTTGACTTAAAGCTCAACATTCAGAAAACAAAGATCATGGCATCTGGTCCCATCACTCCATGGGAAATAGATGGAGAAACAGTGGAAACTGTCAGACTTTATTTTGGGGTGCTCCAAAATCACTGCAGATGGTGACGACTGCAGCCATGAAATTAAAAGACGCTTACTCCTTGGAAGAAAGGTTATGACCAACCTAGATAGCATATTCAAAAGCAGAGACATTACTTTGCTGACTAAGGTCCATCTAGTCAAGGCTGTGGTTTTTCCAGTAGTCATGTATAGATGTGAGAGTTGGACTGTGAAGAAGGCTGAGTGCCGAAGAATTGATGCTTTTGAACTGTGGTGTTGGAGAAGACTCTTGAGAGTCCCTTGGACTACAAGGAGATCCAACCAGTCCATTCTGAAGGAGATCAGTCCTGGGATTTCTTTGGAAGGAATGATGCTAAAGCTGAAACTCCAGTACTTTGGCCACCTCATGCGAAGAGTTGACTCATTGGAAAAGACTCTGATGCTGGGAGGGATTGGGGGCAGGAGGAGAAGGGGAAGACTGAGGGTGAGATGGCTGGATGGCATCATGGACTCGATGGATATAAGTCTGAGTGAACTCTGGGAGTTGGTGATAGTCAGGGAGGCCTGGCGTGCTCCGATTCATGGGGTTGCAAAGAGTTGGACACAACTGAGCGACTGAACTGAACTGAACTGAAAGACAATGTATGGCTTGAAATGTGGTATGCTCTAAGTGTAAAATACACACTGGAGTTGGAAGACTTAGTATGAAAAAAAAGATAACCTCTCATTGCCAATATGCATGTGGTTTACATGTTTCAGTGATTATATTTTTGATATATTGGTTTAAATAAAATAAATTGTTTAATTTCAAAATGAATCATTTTTTAAAATGTGACTACTAGAAAACCTTTAATTATGTAAATGGCTCACATTTTATTTCTATTCAACATTGCTGATCTAGAAGGTTATATTGAGAGAGAGGAGTGTATACTATTGAAGGTTAGAATTTCAGAGGTATAAAACTGTCAGGCAGAGACAAGTTCAAGGTGTGGCCATAAGAAACCTGCTGAATTTTGATGGAGTTATAGGTCGCTGGAGACAAAGTTCAGGTAAACATGAGGTTAAGTTATCAGATAAATTATCTGCAAGGCTATGGGCATTGCCTAAGCAACTGGCAGACTCTGTGTGGAGCTGTGGACTGTGAAATGAGTTTCACTGTCTTTGATAAGGGGGTTCCCTGGTAGCTCAGCTGGTAAAGAATCTGCCTGCAATGCAGGAGACCCTGGTTCGATTCCTGGGTGGGGAAGATCTGCTGGAGAAGTGATAGACTACCCACCCCAATATTCTTGGGTTTCCCTGGTGGCTCAGCTGGTAAAGAATCTGCCTGCAATGTGGGAGACTTGAGTTTGATTTCTGGGTTGGGAAGATCCCCTGGAGAAGGGAATGGCTACTCATTCCAGTATTCTGGTGTGGAGAATTCCACGGACTGTATAGTCCATGGGGTCACAAAGAGTCAGACACATTGATAAATGTGAAGGCAAAAGAGACAGAAAGGGGTTTACCAGATGCCCTCACATGTTCCTAGTATGAAGCTAGTGGGGACTTAAATTTCCTAATCCCATATAAAATACTGTCCTTTTTATCTTCATGAGGTCTCTAAATGGCTTGTTGTCCACAGAGAAATTGTTTGGGAGGTGTCAGAACACAAGATACAAAAGCCCAGCCATGCTTCTTTGCCCCATTAGTTGCTACTCAACTTTTATAACCCTTCTCAAAATGTTAATGCTTTCTGCCCTGATTGTGCTAGAGAGTTGTTACCTTTCCCCTTCTTCCTCTGAGCACACCTCTACTGTAGCACTATTTGCAGTGAATTTTTCTTTTATGTTTCTGTGTCATTGATTTACACTAGATTGAGTAACTGAGACAGTAGTCTCTTGACTGATCACTTTTCTCGGTGGTTCTTTTGCCAGATCCTCCTCATCCTCCTGACATCTAAATTTTGGAGAGCTGCCTGGTTCAGTTGCTTGGACCTCTCTTCTTGTATGCACATCTACTCTCTTGTTGATTTTTATGACCCAAGCAACTGCTGACTTCCAAATTTTAAATCTCCAGTCTGACATGTTCTCTGAATTCCCGGTTTATATACCTAGCTGTTTGCTCGCTATCTCCCCTTGGTCTGATGGACCATATGTCTTAACATGTGCAGACTGAACTCTTGGTTTCCATTCACCAACTTTCTCTTCTCACCAGTCTTTCCTCTCTCAATAACCACAACTCGGTGCATCTAGTTCCTCACACCAAAAGCTTCTACAGAGTCACACTTAATTTCTCTTCTACTTTCATACCTCAGGCCAAAGCCGTCAGTAAGTCATGGTGACTCTACCTTCAGAATATATGCGGAATCTGGTCACTTACCAGCACCTCAACCAGTACCAACCTGATGGAAGTCATAGTCATCTCATGCTAAGATTACTGCAGAAGCCTTTGTCCAGTCTCCCTGAATCTGCTCTGATTCTTCTATTGCAGCTAGAGTGATTCTTTTAAAGTAAAAGTGGAATGTTCCCACCTGGCTTTCTACTTCTATCAGCTTTCTCTTCTTTTTGGGCTTCCCTGGTAGCTCAGCTGGTAAGGAATCCGCCTGTAATTCAGGAGACCCTGGTTCAGTTCCTGGGTTGGGAAGATGTGATGAAGAAGGAGTGGGCTCCCCACTCCATACTAGGCCAGTGTGCTGGCCTAGAGAATCCTGTGGACTGTATAGTTCATAGGGTCACAAAGAGCTGAACATGAATGAGCGGCTTTCACTTTTTCCATCTGTTTGGAATAAGTGCATAGTCTGTAAACCTCTGTGTTATGTGGTCTCCAGCAGCCTCTGTGACCTCAGCACCTAGTACTCTCCTGCCTTTTTTTATTGATGTCTCTTTATTTGTTAAACTCTGGATATGTTCCCACTTTAAGGTCTTGATATATTCCATTTCTTCTTCCCAAAATACTCTCCCCAGATATCTACATGGCGCTCTCGTCCATTTCCTTCAGGTCTCCTATCAAATGTTACCTTATTAGAGAAGACTTCCTTGGTGGCTCAGACGGTAAAGTGTCTGCCTACAGTGCAGGACCCTGATCAATCCCTGGGTCGGGAAGATCCCCTGGAGAAGGAAACAGCAACCCACTCCAGTATTCTTGCTTGGAAAATCCCATGGACAGAGGAGCCTCATAGGCTACAGTCAGTCCGTGGGGTCACAAAGAGTTGGACATGACTGAGCAACTTCACATCACTTTGCTAGCCATACTGTCTGAAATCTCTCTCTTCCTATTGGCCCACTACTCTCTAGTTCCTTCTCTGCTTTATTCTTGGTTTTTATTGACAACAGACGTATATATAGCCTCATAAACTGTAAGCCTCATAAGAGTAAGGACTTTGTAAATTTTGAGCCTTGCTAATAAACAGTACTTAGAATAGTTCCCATAGAGAATATATGCTTATTAAATATTTATTGATCTGTTGAATGAAAGAATGTCACTAGATCGTATTGTGACATTTGAATCTTAATCTGTGTGTTCACTGTTTAATGCAGTGTCTAACAAATTTATTTCATTGTTTCACAAAGATAACCAAGTCAGTCATGGAATTTTCATGTTATTCCGTACACATTTTAGCTCAAGGAGTTTTTGACATGGAAGGAAAAATACCTTTTTGTTTTCTGGATAACAACAGAGTAAGACATATTAAAGACTATGAATTCTAAGCAATGTAATTGGCATTGCATTGCACAGTCACTAAGTCGGGTCCAACTCCTTGCAACTCCAAGGACTGTAGCCCTCCAGGCTCATGTGTCTATGGGATTTTCCAGGCAAGAATACTTGGGTTGCCGTTTCCTTTTCCACGGGGTCTTCCTGACCCAGGGATCAAACCTGTGTCTCCTGCATTGACAGGCAGATTCTTTACCGCTGAGCCATAGGGAAGTGCTGAAGCAATGTACTAGGCTTCAATAAATGGTTATTGAATGAGCATTTACTGTTCATTCAATTGATTTATTGAAATGATTATTGCATACTGTTTGGCACTATATTATAAAGGGGCAGCCATGACAGTGTGGGTTCTGTTTGACTTTACAAACAGAACCGAGAAATTGGTTAGTTTTGCAAACCACTAAACTCATAATTTTAAATTTCCACAGAATGATTTCTTTAGATATACATCCCCAGACTTCCTATTTGAGACCATGAAGTCATAAATCCAGCACTTTATCAAGAAAAGTTTCCTGAATACCAGGCAGAATTCATAGGCATTTAAAATAAATTATTAACTTAACAGTACTGTGTTGAAGTGTGTATGATTTATTATGGACATTCTCAGTGCCTTAAAAATAACATTTCTTAAAGGTGCCAACATGTATGGAACCCGGAAGTTCTCACACAGCCATTTACTTATGCTATGGGATTCTCAGACACCAACAGAGTAGAAAATGGAAAAGACCAAATTGTATAACTAGAGGCTTTACAGATAGCTGAGAAAAGAAGAGAAGTGCAAGGCAAAGAAGAAAGGGAAAGATATACCCAACTGAATGCTGAGTTCCAAAGAATAGCAGCAAGGAGAAATAAGATGCATTGTTCATTTTCTTCTTAAATGAACAATGCAGAGAAATAGAGGAAACAATACAATGGGAAAGACTAGAGGTCTCTTCAAGAAAATGAGAGATACCAAGGGAACATTTCATGCAAAGATGGACACAATAAAGGACAGAAACGGTAAGGACCTAACAGAGACAGAAAAGATTGAGAAGAGGTGGCAAGAATACACAGAAGAACTGTACAAGAAAGGTCTTCATGACCTGGATAACCATGATGGTGTGGACACTCAACCTAGAGCTGGACATCCTGGAGTTTGAAGTCAAGTGGGTGTTAGGAAGCATTAGTGCAAACAAAGCAAGTGTAGGTGATGGAATTACAGCTGAGCTATTTCAAATCATAAAAGACAATACTATTAAAGTGCTGCATTCATTATGCCAGCAAATTTGGAAAACTCAGCAATGGCTACAGGACTGGAAAAGGTCAGATCTCATGCCAATCCCAAAGAAGGGCAATGCCAGAGAATGTCCAAACTACCACACAATCGTGCTCATCTAAGATAGCAAGATATTGCTCAGAATCCTTCAAGCTTGGCTTCAGCAGTAAGCGAACCGAGAACTTTCAGATGTACAAGCTGTGTTTTGAAAAGGCAGAGGAACCAGAGATCAAATTGCCAACATCCACTGGATCATGGAAAAAATAAGAGAATTCGAGAAAACATCTACTGCTTCATTGACTACACTAATGCTTTTGACTGTGTGGATCACAACAAACTGTGGAAAGTTCTTAAAGAGAGAGGAATAGCAGACTGCTTTACCTGCCTCCTGAGAAACCTGTATGAAAGTTAAGAAGCAACAGTTAGAATCGGACATTAAACAAAATGGTTGTTGACTGGTTCAGAATTGGGAAAGGAGTATGTCAATGCTGTATATTGTCACCCTGCTTATTAAACTTATATGCAGAGCACATCATGCAAAATGCCACACTGGATGAATCCCAGGCTGGAATCAAGATTGCTGGAAGAAAATCAACAACCTCAGATATGCAGATGATAACCACCCTTATGGCAGATAGTGAAGAGAAACTAAAGAGCCTCTTGATGAAGGTGAAAGAAGAGAGTGAAAAAACTGGCTTAAATTTCAACGTTCAAAAACGAATGGCATCCAGTCCCATCACTTCATGGCAAATAGATGGGGAAAAATGAAAACAGTGGCAGATTTTATTTTCTTGGGCTCCAGAATCACTGCAGGTAGTGACTGAAGCCGTGAAGTTAAAAGACGCTTGCTCCTTGGAAGGAAAGCTACGACAAAGCGAGACAGCGTATTAAGTACCAACAAAGGTCCCTCTAGTCAAAACTGTGATTTTTCCAGTAGTTATGTTCAGATATGAGAGTTGGACCATAAAGAAGGCTAAGCGCTGAAAAATTGATGCTTTTGAACTATGGTGCTGGAGAAGGCTCTTAGAGACCCTTGGACTGCAAAGAGATCAAACCAGTCAGTCTTATAGGAAATCAACCCTTAATATTCACTGGCAGGACTGATGCTGAAGCTGCAGTGCTTTGGCCATCTGATGCGAAGAACTGACTCATTGGAAAAGACCCTGATTCTGGGAAAGAATCAGGCTGGAGGAGAAGGGAATAACAGAGAATGAGATGGTTGGTTGCCATCACTGACTCAATGGACATGAGTTTGAGCAAACTCTGAGAGACAGTGAAGAACAGGAATCCTGGCCTGCATGGGATCATCAAGAGTCAGACACGACTTAGCGACTGAACACCAAACAGCAACATGTACTAAATATTAGGTGTTACATGTGTTAGCTTGCAGCCTCCCACATGTTTGAGAACACTATCACATTGATTATTTGAATACACTGCTATGTGCTGGATGGTGGCTGTTGTAACATGCTTTTCTTATTTAATCCTCATAGCATTCTATATATTTTTATAACTAAAATACTATTTTAGTTATATAAATTAGTTTATAGTTTATAGTAGTTATATAAATTATTTACCCCCTTTGGTTAGAAAAACTAGCTGTTTTTTAAGGCTTTATTGACAAGTCAGTAAGTATTACAGAATTTCATAAAATAACCTATTTCCTTCTCTAATTAATTTCCTATTCATTGTTCTTCATTTTTTGTTTTATTTTCTTAATATCAGACTTTTTAGCATTTATATTTGCAACCTGCCCAAAATATGAGGGAGCTGCCTGTGCTTAATGCTTAAAAATTACAGTTTGATGACTTCGCTTTACTGCTAAATATCCATGAACCTAGAGTCTGTCGTACAGACTGTGAAGTAGATCAGAAAAAAAAAGATATTTTATGCATATATATGGAATCTAGAAAAATGGTACTGATGAACATTTTTTCAGGGCAGGAATAGAGATTCAGAGCTAGAGAAGGGACTTATGGACACAATGGGGGAAGGAAAGAATGGGACAAATTGAGGGAATAGCATTGTTTTATATATATATATAGACTACTAAAATAGATGGCAGGTGGGAAGCTGCTGTATAGCACAGGAAACTCAGCTCAGTGCTCTAGAGGGGTGGCGGTGGCATAGGAGGGAGGCTCAAGAGAGGGGGATGTATGTGTACTTAACGACTGATTCACATTTTGTACAGCAGACCCTAACACAACATTGTAAAGCAATTATACTTAGGTTAAAAAAAAAAAAAAAAAGAACCCTTGGTCTAGAGAAGGAGGTATATATGTTGAGAAACAGCTATAATACAGTTGCTCACTGATGTTACAGAGTATATGGACTAAATGCCATTTGATATAAAATATGGACCAGTTCTTCAGACGGTAAAGCGTCTGCCTACAATGCGGGAGACCTGGGTTCAATCCCTGGGTCTGGAAGATCCTCTGGAGAAGGAAATGGCAACCCACTCCAGGACTCTTGCCTGGAAAATCCCATGGATGCAGGAGCCTGGTAGGCTACAGTCAGTCTGTGGGGTCACAAAGAGTCGAACACGACTGAGCAACGTCACTTTCACTTTCTTCTAGGGTAGATGAGTATGTTAGGGAAAGTTTCAGAGATATGATTTTAAAGAATCATTTGAAAGAATGAGCTAGACTTGAAGCCTACAGATTATGCTAGGAATCAGAGAAGAACCTCTGTATTACAAAATTAGCTAACCCACCTTGGCTAGTATATTGATATAGCATGAAAAACATTTTTACTGCATCTGAGAAGTCTAAATGACATTCTTAAAAGGCATTTTTTTTTTTTAGGCTATATGGGATTCTGTTTCGCAGGCTGCCTGGGCTTATACTTAGTCTAGAAGTATTTTTTTAAGAAACTATAAGAAAACAAATCCTCCTTTATACATTAATGTGAATAGACCTCATATCAAAAGGATGGCTTGTTTTTAATAGCCTTAACATAAACTATGCTTAGTTTACAAACTTTGTTAGTGGTAAATTAAAGAGTTAAAAAAAAATAGTTTTTATAAAAGTTTATAGTCTATCCTCTGATTGTTATTCCTAGCGTTAATCTATAATTAATAAGCATCCATCACATGCTAAGGTCTCTTTTCTATGTAGTAAGGAGGCATAGGAAAAATAGAAATTGTTCTAGCCTAAAACTTTTAGAACTAAAGCTTATCTTGTGGCTGTGTGTCACACACAAAAAAGTGTTTTCTCAGAACACTGAAGCAAAAGGTTTGGTATTTGGGATAGACAGAAAAAAGTAGTATGCATTTTGTTTTTATGCCTGCAAGAATACTTAGTAATGAGTAACTCAAAATAATTATTTATCTTGTTGCAGTGGTGGTTCCACAAATCTATACAAATGACATAGGTGTACACACATATTCCAACCATGCCAAATGCTGGCTTTTGATATTGTTCTATAATTATGTAAGATTGGATTATTGGAGGAAATGGGGTGAAGGATACATGGGATTTCTCTGTACTATCTCTGTAGCTTCTGTAATCTGTAATTATTTCAAAAGAAAAGGTTAGGGAAAAAAAGCTTGCTACTTTGGCTGTCATTTTGAGAGTAGATTGCGGTGGGCCGGGGGCAGAATCATGGGTACTGGTTAGGAGAACTATTCTGAGGTCTTGCAGCAATCCAGAAGGGCGATAATGACTATTGGACTAAATTGGTGGCACTGAAGTAGGGGCGGGGATAAGGGTGACGATAGTTGGGTTCTGAATGTATCTTGACAGCAGAGTTTATAAAATCTGCTGATGGACTGGATGTGAGGTATGGGAGAAAGAGAAGGAAAAACAACAGCAGGGTTTTTGGCCTGGACCACTGGATGGATGACGGAAAGAGATGGTAACCAGGAGAAGCAACAAGTAGAGAAGCCTGGTATGAGGTAGTTGGATTCTTGTCAAGGAAAAACAAATAACAGGCCCTCTTCCTCTAGTGCCTGGCAGCTCAGGGCGTCCAAGGGTTAGGGACAGTGTGATATTTAAGTGATTGCACTCTTGCTAACCTGCTACCAGGCAGCTGGGTTATCTTGGCCTCGCCTTGGCTCTTTTGGAAAGAAGCGTGTGTTTGATAAACAGGAAGTTGTTTCCATGGGTGTAGAAAGAAGAAATGATAGAACTGAGTGGCACAGCAAAGAACCGCTAGCTGTGGTTAGCCTGCAATGGGCAGAGATCCTTGCAGGTAGCCACCTAGCTTAGCACACAAGCCACCTTTTCCCCATTCAAGACTGAGTTATTTCTTCATCATGAAAAATGAAAAATCTCTGCCCTGTTGCTTGACCTGCTGTCAGGGTATGTTCATTTTCAGCTAGTGTTTGGGTCAGTTATGAGTCGTAGACCCAGCAGACAAATGGAGACACTGTCTGTTTATAGTGGAAAAGTGACTTATTTTAAGAAATGTTGGCTCCCCACCACTACCCCATTAGTGGCATGCCTCTGACACTCCAGTGAGCTGGTCTAGGGACGTTAAGACTGCCTTGTGTGTATTTTTGCTCTTTGAAAGGTTAGAATCTAAATGTACCACAAGATATTTCTTCTTAAGTCAGGTTGGGACAAAATTACAAGCAGTCAGTTCTGAAGCAAACTTTATAAATGCTGGTGCTTGAATACTTTTGAAACTTCAGAATTCATTCCCTGTGCTTCTAATAATATACTGTTCATGAGGTATATAAATCCCTTAGTGTCACTTTTTTTTTTTTTTAACTTTGTAAGGAAAAACAGATTAAAAGATTATAGAAACCTGGTGCCAAGTGATTTGTGGTGATTGAAAAGTGAGAAAGATGACTTAGACTCCTTACTTTTTTGTTGTTTGTTTTTATAGTTTTTATTTCATAGATTTCTTATAATAAGAGCTAGAAAACAGGAGAACTGTTTTCTCCTTCTAATTGAGAGTCACTTCATCTTTGTCAGGGTTGAAATGGTTGAAGTTATGATAGAGGATAGCTTTAAATTTGCAGGTACAGTGGGAACTAAGTAGATTAGTAGTTAATTGATGGTGAAAGGGGTTTACTGTGAGGGATTGCATATTGTCTAGACTCGGGTGAGTGGGTGGGGGTGCGAGTCTAGGAATACAGGAAGCTAGTGTCCGAGCAAGGTGGGTTGCTTGGGACTAGTGATGTGGGTGGGATCTTACCCAGTATTTCGGAGAACTAGCTCACTAAGCTGTCCAGAAGAAGCAGAACAACTCTTTAGAGTTCCTTGCAACTGGTGTCTCCTGACAAGTTTCAAAATGTGTTTTACTTTGAATGTTAAAGTGGTTCAGGAGCTGTTTTGTATCATTTGCCTTCTGAAATTGCCCCAGTGTGTTTTCCAGTGCTGTGACTTTGTGTTAAGTCCAGGCTGGCCTCCTGCTCTGGGTTTCTTCGCTAAAAGTTAAATATCATATTTGAACTGGAAGAATTTTTGCTACTTGCCTATGGAGCATTCATGAACATAAAGCAGCCATTTGTCAGCAGGCAGCTGAAAGGCAATTTCAGCAGGGACTGCAAACCACTGCAGGCTGTTGGCTTCCTGGCACACCCACTAGACCCTAAGGTTTACACTGAAAGCAAACTAATGAGGACTGTGGGTTGGTAGGTGGAGGAGAGTGGTGGTAATAAGATGGGCAAAAATAAAAGCAGAGGCTGGAGTCCGAATGACACTGAGCCAGTATGAAGGTCCAGTATGTGGGGAAGAACACAACACTCCCCAAAAACTTAAACATCAAACACAATGGCTCAGAAAAAAACATCTGATGTTTACAGCTAAAATATTTTTTAAAAAGTAAATTGTGTGTATCTTCTTTATATTCATAGCTATAGAGATACTGTAGATATCTTTAGGGAAAGAAAGTGAAAGTGTTAGTTGCTTGTCATGTCCAGCTCTTTGCCACCCCATGAGTTGTAGCCTGCCAGACTTCTCTGTCCATGGAATTCTCCAGGCAAGAATACTGGAGTGGGTTGCCAATTCCTTCTCCAGGGGATCTTCCCAACCCAAGTCGAACCAGGTCTCCTGCATTACAGACAGATTCTTTACCATCTGAACCGCCAGGGAAGCCTTCTTTAGTGAAAGTGCTATATAATTTAAGCTGTTTCACCCAATGTGCTGTCACAAATACCTTATAACCAGAACCATGTAACATTGACAGTTGGTGTATAATAATAAAAATCAGTTTTGAGCACTACAGTATCCTGAACAAAGATCCTTACGGTCTGTTAACCAAATGCTGAAATAGCATTTATGTAGTATTGAGTGTAACTTTTTTTTTTAATAGCTTTTAAAAAAATGTCTTTGGAAGTTAAAATTTTGTCATATATGATAACTCTTAGTCAAAGTACGAGTATATTCCCAAATATGCTGTTCTTTCTTTGGCCATAGCATGTAACAGAATTTCTGTTTAGCAGATCAAGAGATAGAGATACTGGCAGTATAAATGATTCATCCAAGGACAACCAATGTGTCATTCTAGAGATAAAACAGAACTAGTCTGCATTCCACCAGCTCCTGGCCTGTGTAACATTTTTGAGAACTTTCCAATCATTTTAGGAAAACAAAGTACTTGGGAAATACAAAGAGTTTTTTTTTTAATAAAAGAAAATCACTTATTTTGGAAATCGCTAAATTAATCATTCTGTTGTGTTTAAGAAGCTCTTTGATGTGTTCTGGTAATTAGTATTTACTGCCAGATGAATGTCTCCTGGGCATTTTAATTAATGGGTGGCTTGGCCAAATGAGCTTCTGATGGTAAACCTTCATAAGGGCTTATTTTTGTGTTTCTCAAGAATAGCTGTCTCTTCAAAGCTCTTTAATTAGACAGAGTTTAGCAGCTAAAACACATTATTAGAATAATTAGGCCTTGGATTAAGAGCAGTAGTGGGTCAAAGGAGCAGGTACTGTTAGAGAAAGGCCTCTTGCAGCAGTGTGTGGTGTCCATTTCTGATGGACATCCGGTTCTTCAGTAGCTTATGTTCACTCCTCGTCCCTCTCTGAGGCTTCTCTGTTGTTTGAAGTTCATTTGACAGATCATACCAGAAGCCTAAACATACCAATGTGTGAGCTCATTTGTCACCACCTCCAAACGCTGGTGGAAAGCTGTATCCTAGTCCTTTTAATATCTAAGCTAAAGTCTTATTTTCTCTTTATTTCTACTAAATTGGTAATCTTGGCCATAAAACTGATTGTTTTGGAGGGAAATGCTTCAGAAATTTTGTGTGTGGGTCATTGATAACCCTTAACAATTATAGCAGCTTCTTTGAGGAGTCTTTCTTAATAATTTAAATAATCTGCTTATAACATTGTTCTTAGAACTACTGTTGTATTTGGTCTCCAAAGTTTTATCTTCTTCGTGGTCAGAATGTTCGAATTGTTTGAGAATCTGCTGTGTAGATGAATTACCATTTCCCCCCTCCTCTTTACACCCTCTTCCCCCATTTCTTGTCCTTAGCTCTTAATCTTGTTAGTCTTTACTAGAGCATATATTTTATTTCAGAGTTCTTTTCTGTGGTGAAAGAAAGAAATATCTGACTGGTTCCATGGGGATTTGATATGGTGCCAAAACAATCGGGTAGTGTTACTGAAACTATTATTAGAAAACAAACAATAATATAGTCACATATTGTCTAATTTTTCACTTTCCCACTATCTCAGGATGCTTATGATGGCAAATGCATCTTTTCCCAAGCTGGATCAGTTGCTTTAAGGATAGTGCTGAGAGGCAATTACAGATTTCAAACAGAGCAAACTGTGTCACTAACATTTCTAATCCCATCAGCTGTCATGACCTGTATTTGTTGGTTAGGATATGCATGTCATTGGTTTAATATAAACCTACTGCCATGATTAGAAAAAAGTTCTAGAACTTATGATATGTATCAACCAATTCCTTTTTAAACATAGTAGCTAGCCTGATTTAGAGATATACAAAGTTTATCACATGTAAATCCTTTTGTTGTACCTTAGTTAGCACCATAGCCAATGGGATTATTTCATTTAAAGTGGTTGAAACTTCATTTGGTTTTTTATTGATGTTATCAGTAAAGCTTCATAACACAGTTTTTAAATATTTGGTAAGCACAGTAAATACACATGTAAAGATGCAGGCAGGCATATTGCTGTACATTCCAGAGAATAGTCACCAAATACATACATTTTTATGTCAAGTTGTAAAACTTGAGAGCAAAAGAGATCAGCCTGAACAGCGTCCTATATAAAGCAGGATTTCCCCTTAGTAATGACTAATTTCTGTCTGTTCTCTCCTAAAACGATTGATTACTGTGACTCTGCCTTTTGACTCACTCTTTAGCACAGGAAATATTGCTGATTCTGATACTTATCTCATGTGCATGTTTGCTGTGTATATGTAAACTTTTGCAACGGAGCTGTGAACAGGAAGGTGTTGAGTATTAACGATCCTTGAAGAAAACCATTACGTGTGTCCCTCACAACTCTCCCTTTCTTATGGTAGGGTGAGTGTGCTCTTATATATGTAATGGGATTTATACTTGATGGAGTCTGATTGCTAATGAACTTTATAGATACAAATCAAGACAGCGAGTGCATTGCATTCCATCTGTTTGTGTCACTGCTTTGACTCACTCTTGTGCTGGGCCCACTTGCAGCCCTCCTTCTGTCTACCTTTTGAAATCACACCCGTCCCCAACGAGAACTGACGGTACTCTTCTTTGGCACAGACCACCTGGTGGCCCATGGCAGGATGGCAGAAAAGGAGGCCCGTCGCAAGTTCAAACAGATCGTGGCAGCCGTGTATTTTTGTCACTGTCGGAACATTGTTCATCGTGATTTAAAAGCTGAAAATTTGCTCCTGGACGCCAATCTGAATATCAAGATAGCAGGTGAGAAGTGTGCTGAGGATGCGCAATAGGAATAAAGGAGCTTTTCCGTCAAGGTTCTTAAAGCAAGGGATTGTCTTGTTTCTATCTATTCAGAAAGAAGTGTTGTGAAAAGGATTTTGTGTGTGTGTGGCTTGAAAATTAATAAACTTTCAAAATACACTTATGTAAATTTTTCACATAGTTTCTGATGCAACTAGGTTGGGGAGAAAAAAGAAAAAGTGATTTTTAAGTAAGGAATACAACATAGAATAAAGTAGTAAAAAGACCTCATAAAATTGTATGCCCACCCTCACTTGAGAAGGTTGATTTGTGTCATTGCTGATACAGAGCATGCTTATTCTTAAGACTGTGGTTTTAAGAATAGATCTTATTGTGGTTTAAAGGCAGTCCATCTCTTTTCACCCTCAAATTTCATTCATCTGTTCATCTGACAGTGCCTGAAAAAGTGCTTTTCACTGCCTCAGTCTCATACTTCAGTTTTAGTAAACTGCCAGCATTTGCCTAAACAATGCAAGCTCACCACCTATTGATAGAAGAAAGTGACTGCAATCTATATGGAAACTATAGATATGAAAATAAGCCATTTTTGTTTTCTGACAGTTTTTAGTATTACACTTTATGTCCCTCATCTCCCAGATAAAAAAAGGAAGGGAGTCTCATATAGAAAACAGAAGTGTAGCTAGAATATAACTGTCTTAAAAAACCTAAGTAAGAAGCAGTTCTAAAGATTTCCCTCCTTAACCAGATGGTAACTCAGAATTCAAGTTTATATTATACATGAGAGGTCAGAGTCCCTGTATGTAGGTTGGTGATTCTTCTGACAGTTTCTTTTGTGTACATAACTGCCCCCTTTCCAGGCTCTGCTTTCACATCCTTGGAATTCACCTAGCCTTATGTTTATCTGAGTTGGGCTGATTAGAACTTATCAGCCGTGAGCTCTTTGAGTCCTATATTTGCTCAATATACAGTAGACAGGAATTAGATACTTTCTTTTTCTTACATGAAATTAAGTTTTTCCTTTGCCCTTATGTCTGTTTTATATTTTTTAATGCTCTCTAGATGCCGACAGCTCTCACAAGGCTGGGCAAGGGGAACGGCCTCACAATTTCAAACCCTCTTTTGTCATTATTGTAGCTTCAGTTGAATTAATGATAACAATACCTACTAAGCTTCACAGTCCTTAAAAGTATAATAAAATGTTGTGCTAATTATCTATTCTGATGTAACAAATGACTGCACACTTTGTGGCTTGAAGCAATGTAAGTGTATTATCTTACAGCTCTGGCGGTCCAGAATCTGGAGTGAGTCGTGTGGGGCTGAAATCAAGGCGGGGTGGGACTGGCTCCATCTGGAGGCTTTGGGGGATTCGTGTCCTTCCCTTCGTCAGCTTCTGGAGTCCTTCTGTGTTCCTTGGCTCCAGCCCTTTTCTCACATTACTCTTCCGCCTCCTGTTTCCATTGTCACATCTCTCACTCCTAATCTGTTCCCCCCTTTTCCCTCTTGAAAGGACCCTTGTGATTATATTGGGCCCTCCAGGATGGTCTCTCCTGCTCAGGATCCTTAACCTAGTGACTTCCTTGGGGGTCCAGGGGCTAAGACTTCACACTCCAGTGCAAGGGCCTATGATCCACCCCTGGTTAGGAAATTAGATCCCACAGATTGCAACGAAGATGGAAGATCCCAAGTACCACAACCAAGAGCCAGCACAGCCAAATAAATGATAAATAAATAAAGTTTTTAATGACTAAATAAATGAAGTTTAAAAAGATCCTTTTTTAATAAATGAAGTTTAAGATCCTTGACCTAATCATGTCTGCGAAAGTAGGTAACACATTCACAAGTTCCATGGACTAGGACAGGGACATCTTTGAAGGGCTGTTATTCAGCCAGCCACAAATGTCATTGTAGGGCTCTTTGGATTGGTAATTAAGGTAGTGAGTAAAAAAAAGACCCAGGTTTTCTGCTCCAGTCTTATTGTACTGACCAAAGACCAAGAAAAAATTGTTATGCTTTTTTTTTTGTTCTTGATTTTGAATTTAGAACCATTTTGGTTAAGGGCAGTTTGCCCTAGAGAAGGAAATGGCAACCCATTCCAGTATTCTTGCCTGGAGAATTTCATGGACAGAGGAGCCTGGTGAGCCCCAGTCCCTGGGGTCACAGAGAGTTGGATACAACTGTGTGACTAACACACACCACACACACACACGGGCAATTTGTATGGTTTTTAATTTTTGCATGGAAAAGCCAGGTGTTAAAGCAGGGATTGGTGACAACTGAATTTAGGGTCTCTACTGACAAATATTTGGATAAGGAGATTTTTTAAAGCTTTCTTTGTTAAACCCATGTAGTTACAATATGAGTTCCTACCTGCTGATGTGTAATTATAGACTCCCAGGGACGCTGGCACTCAGCTTTGGGCTGTGTATTAATACATATATTTTGGCAGGATTTTTACTTCACTCACGTAAGGGCTCTGTTTTTGTTGTTTGTTTCCACCGCGAAGCAGAGAATAAGTGAGCATTGTGGTTCTGTGCTCTTCTCCAGCTGGCGGACGTTGTCTCTGTGCTCTTTCCTGCTCGCTGTCGTTATTCAGTTTCTCCGCCATTGCCCAAGCTTCTCTCCCTACCTGTGTTAGATAGAACGCCCATTCTCACTCTCAAGCCTTCTCTGAGTTCAGCGGACCAGAGGGAGAAATGCTTCTAATTGAAGCTGACCACAGCATGAATAGTTTTGGAAAGGCGTGTTGGATGGTTGTGACGGGACACAGTCAGATAAGTAATGAAATCAGTTTTCTTTCTCAAAGCCCAAAGTAACTGTCAGAACCTTGATCTTTTCAATAGTCTTTTTGCCAAATTATTTTAAGTCTTGGTAAGAAAGAACTACCATATAAAAAGAAACACATGAGAAAGAAAAGAGGATTTTTTTGTTTTATTTAAAATATTGTTAGTCTTAGGCACCTCATTTAAAGAGAATCATATATGTTATAGTAGCAAATTAACATGGAATTAATAAAAATTCAGATTAGGAAATCTAAGGAGTTTGTTTTCCTTATGTCAATATTTATGTAGTGATTTTTTTATTTGGCATATAATTACTTTACAGTGTTATGTTAGTTACTGCTATACAAGGAAATGAGTCAGCCATTTGCATACATATATCTCCCTCGCACCCCCTCATCCCACTCCTCTAAGTCATCACAGAGCTGAGCTCCCTGCACTGCGCAGCTGCTTCCCACCAGTTCTCTGTTCTGCACATGGCAGCACATATATGTCCATGGCAGTGTCCATATGGCATTGCCACTCTCCCAGTTTGTCCCGTTCTCCCTTGCCATTATTTATACCTAGTGGTTTTGATGAAAAGGTCATGTATCTTGTACAAAATTAGATGAATAAGTTGTTCTAGGGATGTTTGTGTTTGCAGGAATTTGTTTACTTTTTCTATGAAGTAATGTCACAGTTTACATGTAATACTCTTGGTACTACTGTAAAAATCTAGTAAGTATAAAAGCCCATACTTGCCCTCTTCAACAGAATATGTGTTTCCTGGACACAAGAGGTAAATTTCAGTTCAGTTCAGTCACTCAGTCATGTCCGACTCTGTGACCTCAGGCCTCGCAGCAAGCCAGGCCTCCCTGTCCATCACCAACTCCCAGAGTTCACTCAAACTCAGTCCATCAAGTCTGTGATGCCATCCAGCCATCTCATCCTCTGTTGTCCCCTTCTCCTCCTGCCCCCAATCCCTCCTAGCATCAGAGTCTTTTCCAATGAGTCAACTCTTTGCATGAGGTGGCCAGAGTACTGGAGTTTCAGCTTCAGCATCAGTCCTTCCAATGAACACCCAGAACTAATCTCCTTCAGAATGGACTGGTTGAATCTCCTTGCACTCCAAGGGACTCTCAAGAGTCTTCTCCAACACCACAGTTCAAAAGCATAAATTCTTTGGCACACAGCCTTCTTCACAGTCCAACTCTCACGTCCATACATGACTACTGGAAAAACGATAGCCTTGACTAGATGGACCTTTGTTGGCAAAGTAATGTCTCTGCTTTTGAATATGCTCTCTAGTTTGGTCATAACTTTCCTTCCAAGGAGTAAGCGTCTTTTAATTTTATGGCTGCAATCACCATCTGCAGTGATTTTGGAGCCCCCAAAAAAAGTCTGACACTGTTTCCACTGTTTCCCTATCCATTTCCCATGAAGTGATGGGACCAGATGCCATGATCTTAGTTTTCTGAATGTTGAGCTTTAGGCCAACTTTTTCACTCTCCTCTTTCACTTTCATCAAGAGGCTTTTTAGTTCCTCTTCACTTTCTGCCATAATGGTGGTGTCATCTGCATATCTGAGGTTAAGTTACAGGCATTAAAAGATCCGTGGTTTAAGAGTTTTTGTGATTAAACTCTTGGCTGTGAAGTTTTGTTCTATGCTAGTTCTAGAGAGCATGAAGCCCAGGTGAATACTTTGTTGTCTTTCATGTTTTAGAATCTAAAAAGGCTTCTTCTTAATGCTGATCACAAACCTATCTTCTGTAGGATTATTTGAAAGATGTTTCTATTATTAGCAATCCAGAATAAGCATTGATTGGTTTCAGAATAAAGAATTTTATTTCTGAAAGACAGAACTGCCAAGTCTAAGAATTTTTAGTGGATATCTAAAATCTTTATGGTTCTTAACAAAGGCTTTATGTTCCACTATCATGGAACAGAGAAAAGAAGGCTGAGAACATATTCCTACCCTCAAGAATTTACAGTCTTATTTGGGCAGCAAATGTGTAGACTACAATGAGATTATGCTTTATGTATATAAAAAGTGGGCTTTCCCGGTGACTCAGTGGTGAAGAATCCACTTGCTAGTGCAGGAGATGCAAGAGATGTGGGTTTGATCCCTGGGTTGGGAAGATTGGGAAGATTCCCTGGAAAAGGGAATAGCAACCCACTCCAGTATTCTTGCCTGGAGAATTCCATGGACAGAAGAACCTGGCAGGCTACAGTCCATGGGGTCGCAGAGTTGGGCACAACTAAGGCACTGAAGACAAGCACATATAAAAAGTACTTTGCAAAGCATTTTCACACATATCATTTAATTTCATATTTGGCATACAAGTATAGCTTGTTTAGAAAACTAGTTTCCAAAAGACCTTTAACTTGCTAAAACTTTGAATTTCTTTTAAAGAGCACTCATGCAAAGCCCTTTCTTGTATGGAGGTCATCGCTGGGAAAAGGGTAGGTTTCTTGGTCTCTAATCTTTCTCTTTTCTTGCCTCAGATGTGTGAGGACCACAGAGGAGCAGATGCAAGATGGGGGAGGCACAGCATGGCTCCCTCAGCACATCCTCATATCCCTGGGTGGCAGCATGGTCAACAGCTACCGAATTACAGTTTGATACAATAGCGAGAGATGTTACATAGCACGTTGTGATTCATTATCATGTTAATTGTATAGTCCAATTACCACAGAGTTCAGAGGATGAAGAAACCACTTGAGTTTGCAAAATTTCATTAGATAACAACTGCCACAGGGACTGTCAGCAGATCCTGTTTACTGTTTGACTCCCACTGCCTTGCACGTATGTGTCCTACAGTGGGTGCTCAAGAACTCTGTGGGTCTGAACTTTATATAGCAGTGATGAGGACAGAATCATCTTTTGAGAATATAGCCCTTGAAGTGAGTCTTAAAGGATGAGCAGACTTCTTTAAGGATAGGTGTCAAGGAGAGAACGCCAATAGGATCAGCAAATGTTAATAAAGCACATGCTGTGTGCAGACCTTGGGGATATAGCAGCAGGTAAAATAGTCCCTTGGAACTAACATTCTGATGGCAGAAGACAGTCAGTAAACACATGAACACATGAGCTCTCACAGGGTCTCCCTGGTGGTCCAATGGTTAAGACTCCACAGTGCCAGTGCAGCGGGAGGGGGGGTGGGGGTTGGTTGACCCTTGGTTAGGAACTGAGATCCCACATACCGTGAGACCCAGCCAAAAAAAAAATTTTTAATAAATAAAAAAGTTCTCATAAGGACTTGTGGAAGTGGTAAAATGACTTGTGGGAGGATAACCAGGACAGTCACAGCCTTCCAAACAGAAGGAAGAGCGAGGCCAAGGCCTGGAGTGAGGTGACGGTACCATGTTTAGGGGATAAGAGACAGGTTCGCATGGCTGGAGATGATAAAGTGGGGAGTGGAAGGATGAAGTGAGAGAGCTGGCCGGGGCCAGTTCACGGGGGCGCTGTGCGCAGGGTGAGGATGGGGGCTTTATTTTGCTTACAATGGGAACCTGAGCTGGAGCAGCGTGAACAGCAGTAGGGTGCACACAGCATGTCTGCAGAAAAGCTTGGCAAGAGGGAAGACTTGAGGAGGGGAGGCATGCCTGAGAACGTGGGGGAGGGGCGGTATTTATACTGGGTTACGAGATTGTTTGACTTCTAGGCTTAATAAATCAGACTCAGGGTGGATAAGGGGGAATAAATGAGAGTAGGGAGAGGGGACAGGAAGGCAATAGGAAGATCAGTTCAAAGCCTGTGAAATGCCTACAGCCAGTTCCTGTTGCTGTGCAGCAGAAACTGACACAACATCGTAAAGCACGGTAAAAGTATACTCTAAAAAAGAAATAAAAGTTCAAAAGAGGAAGCAGAAGCTCATAGTGGGGCGATGGGATGTAGCTTTATCTAATTGGCCCTCGTCTGTAAGGTGCCGCTTCAGATAGCTGCCTTCTCCCGGAAATGTCCATCCTCTTGGGTATTTCCTCCACTAGACTGTAAGCAGGGGGAGTTCCCACACTCATTTCTATTACGTGTTTCTCAATGGTCTAACATAGTAGGCACTCAATAAATATTTGTTGAATGGGGGTGGGTGGGGTGGGGAAGGCCTGTGAAGTGGTAAGATTCCGCATACAGGTGGTGGTGGAGGACCTGGGAAGGAAGAAAAGGGCAGCAAACACAAGAGACGCAAGCAGGGAAGAGTTTCTGGGACTGGGTAACCAGTCACATAACTGGGCAGGAAGAGGGAACTGGCAGTCAATGTTTGTTTAGAAATAGAGAAATCAGGTTTCCCTATTGACGGATTATATTAAGCTATCAAAGAAACCTGCTGTTGCCTTATTTTTAACAGTTAATGTACTGCTGTTTGAAAGTAATCTTAATTCTTGTCCCTAGAAACTAAATAGAGAAATTTCTAGATTTATAAAAGATTGCCTAAATGTAGCTGGCTTATTCCATGAAGTAGAGTTATTTGAAATACTCAGACGCTATGAGAATGTTTTGAAAATTGTGGAAACTTTTTTTTTTTTAACCTAAGGAAGTTGGAAACTTTTTTCTTTAAATGTCGACTCCCAGAATGGCCTCCATGAGATGGTTTCCACTCCGGTGTTATTGTTTTAGTTGGCAATCAGTAGACAGCAAAGATCTGAAGTTCAGCTACAGCAAAGCCAATATTTTGGAAAGAATTTCCACAGTGCATGGATTTAAGGTACTGTGGAAAATTTTGACCTTTAATGCAGTGAGATCTCGACTACTTCATCTTTTAAAAGTGAGAAACGAAAACATTTGGTAATAACTTCATTGACCTTTCACCCTCAGTATGAATATACTGAGATAGTCCTACAGAAAAAAAAGGTTGGAAACCTTGGTTTCTGAGACTCCTTCCATAGCCTGGTGATTGAGAATATCCCCGAGAGGTCAGAAAAAGTAGTTATGCAATATTCATCATATCACTCCAAAATTTTATGTCATGATACTAATATCCTTTATTTCGGTAATTTTTCGGTACACCTCCGTGGTTGACAGGGAGTAAATTGAGACTCAGGCCATGTAACTTTCCCCAAATTTGGGTCCTAATGGAGCCTACGGAGAAGGCAATGGCACCCCACTCCAGTACTCTTGCCTGGAAAATGCTATGGACAGAGGAGCCTGGTGGGCTGCAGTCCATGGGGTTGCGAAGAGTCGGACACGACTGAGTGACTTCACTTTCACTTTTCACTTTCATGCATTGGAGAAGGAAAGGGCAACCCACTCCAGTGTTTTTGCCTGGAGAATCCCAGGGATGGGGGAGCCTGCTGGGCTGCTGTCTATGGGGTCGCACAGAGTCGGACACGACTGAAGCGACTTAGCAGCAGCAGCAGCAGCAGCAGCAGCAATGGAGCCTAGGAGTCATAACGCCTCACCCGGTACTCACACCCTGAAATAGTGAGGACGCTCAACTAGCAGGGCTAAGCAACCATCATGTATATTGACCCTTGAGAAAATGCAGTTGGGGTAGTTCTCTCTTCTGAATCATATTCCTAAGACTGGAACTTCACAATGAAATATTAACGTATTTTCATTCAAAAGGTGTTTCAGGTACACATAGTTGATTTTTGACCAAAACTCTGTGAAGTTAAAATTTAAGTGAGCAGATTTTTGTCAGTCATAGTTCTGGGTTATAAGGTCTTGTTGATCTTGAAAAGTGATTGCACCTTGCTAGGATCAAAACCATTTTCTGTTTTTGGGGTCTCATTAACAATAGCTATGCTACCAGTACAAAGCATCACCTCTCAGAGTTTCCCACTGGTTTTCCTAACACAGAGATGAACTCACACAGGCTCGAGGGGGCAAGTTGGGGGCTGGTTACACAGTCTGGAATTGCTCACTTTGTAAATCACATGCTTTATCTTTAAATTCATACAAATTTTTTATCCTCCTCAATGTCATATCTACATTTGTTTTAATATTAAAATTATTCAACTTTATTTAACATAGGAAAAAAATTGATACCCCCAGAAGATGTGTTTTATTTGGCTTATAGTTTGACATAACTCTTGGCGTACTTCAGCATTATGCCTAAAACATGCAGACGTGAACCAGTTTGAGAGATGGAGAATAAAGAGTTTCTTCCCCAACTTTAGGTTCCTCTTACACAAACTGCTATTAATTGCAGGTCATTCATTTGGGGGATAATTGTGTGTGTGTGTTAGATGCTCAGTTACGTCCAACTCTTTGGGACTCTGTTGACTGTAGCTCACCAGACTCCTCTGCCCATGGAATTCTCCAGGAAGAGTACTGGAATAGGTTGCCATTCCCTTCTCCAGGGAATCTTCCCAACCCAGAGATCGAACCCAGGTATCCTACACTGCAGGTAGATTCTTTGCTGTCTGAGCCACCATTAGTGGTAAATAAATGGGGTAGTGATTTAGATCTCCCAACTCTTACATGGAATGGTTTGAGAGCCTGTGACAGTAAAGCAAGTGAGTCCACCTGCTGGCTAGGAGCTAAGGAGCCTGCTTGTAACTCAGTCATCATGATTATTGCTCAGTTGAAGTGGTTGGGGACCCTTGATAGTGTTGACCAATGCAATTTTTCATCAAATTTTGTTAGATTTACATGAACTGTGACATAGTATACAAAGTATAAGAAACATTTATGTTAAAAATTTAATTAATGAGGATGGAAATGATAATTCTACAGTGTCTCAAGACAAACCTTGTCTAAGTCATGGATTATCTTCATTGATCACAGATCTTTTATAAATGTTTCTAGGTATTCAAGAGCTAAAATTTTTATATATACACACACGGGCACATATAATATCTAGTTTGCTTTACTGGGAATAAAGACTGCCCATATTATTGTGTATTATTTGCAAAGAAGTGGTAAACTTGCTTATTTTACCATTTAAAAACAAAATACGGAAATAATTTAGATAATAGGGTTTATTTTTTAGGTTAAAAATGTAAGCCTTCTGAATACAAGATCATGAAAAGTTTGTGACCATTTGTAATCTCAATTTATAATCTCAACATGTGGAGCTTCCCAGGTGGTGCAGTAGTAAAATCCAGTTGTCAGTGGAGGAGTCACAAGAGACACAGTTTTGATTCCTGAGTCAGGAAGATCCCCTGGAGAAGGAAATGGCAACCCACTGCAGGATTCTTGGCTGGGAAACCCCATGGACAGAGGAGCCTGGTGGGCTATGGCCCATGGGGTTGCAAAGAGTTGGACACAGCTGAGCACACGTGCATGCACAACCTCAGTGTGTCAGTGACTTGCAAACTAAACGTATCAATTTGAGATAAATACTTTTATTACATAATTTAAATACATTAATGAGTCATTTGTTAAATGGGCAAAAGTTTTCCTTGAATAATATTATAGTGAACTTTTATTTTTTTATTGAAAAATGATTACAACATAGTGTATTGTTTATCCATCCTGTATGTAATAGCGTGCATCTAATACTAATCCCCACCTCCCAATCCATTCTACTTAGTTTCTAGGTGACAATTTAGAATCTTATAGGTGATCATACCAACTTTTCTCCAAAAGTAGCTTTCTGTGTATCAGATTATATGTCTTAACTTGCACCTATATACTGTATTTCTATTTGGTATCTTTAGTTTTTGTTGAGAATTTAAGGGGACCTTAATTCATTACAGTCTGTAAAAGGCACTAAAAATTTGTATAGTGTGCTCACCTATCAGTATTAGAAACTTACCTGATTGAATGATTGGACTTTTATTTTTCTAAGTGATATGATGTAGAATTATGACTATAATAGTATGCGTAAATGTTTCCAGGAATTCCAGTGGATATTGTTTGTAGGTCTTACAGAAAGTGTCTTAGTACACCCTTTCCTGTATACATCTGCTCTATACTAGAGTTAATGAAAAGGTCTAATGTTTTGTGGGGTTATTGCTGTTGTTTAGTCACTCAGTTTTGTCTGACTCATTGTGACCCCATAGACTGCAGCACGCCAGGCTTGCCTGTCCTTCACCATCTCCCGGAGCTTGCTCAAACACATGTCCATTGAGTCAGTGATGCCATCCAGCCATCTCCTCCTGCCTTCAATCTTTCCCAGCATCAGGGTCTTTTCAGTGATTCAGTTCTCTGCATCAGGTGGCCAAAGTATTGGAGTCTCAGCTTCAGCATCAGTCCTTCCAGTGAATATTCAGGACTGATTTCCTTTAGGATTGATTGGTTGGATCTCCTTGCAGTCCAAGGGACTCTCAAGAGTCTTCTCCAACACCACAGTTCAAAAGCATCCATTCTTCAGCACTCAGCCTTCTTTATGGTCCAGTTCTCAACTCTCACATCCATATGGTCCAACTCTCACATCCATATGTTTTGTTGGGGGAGAGTTGTTCTTCATGAGAAGGGTAGTGCTATCTATAATAGAGTGGAGAGGGTTCATTTGTTATTTCATTTAAAAATAGCCAAGTTCAGTTTTCCTAACTACTACGGTATTTTAACGCTTTGAGGGAAAATGCATGTCATTCATTGAAAATACCCATGTAGTGCTGGTTCAACATTTTTGTTTTTAAACTTTAATTTTCCACAGAGATAGCATACTGCATAGACACCTAGTGCTGGGAAGTTGCAGAGCGTCAGGAGATTCCTAAGGTTAAGTGATGAGTGCAGAGGAGCCTCCTATGTGGTGTAATCTAGAAGCAGCCACAGAATGGCCCTTTAATAGCTCTCTAACACGTTCAAGGAAGGTACATATATTCTCTCAATCTCTTGAGAATTATCTCTCATCTCCTTCAATTCTGACCTTCTCTGGTTTCTTAAACTAAATCAATGCCCACCCCCTTCCAGAAGCTGATTACTTGATTTTTTTTTTCCCATGAAGAAATTTCTCTTGAGTATAAATGCTCAGGCTGTGAGTCAGTAGTTTTTGGCATTACTTCCTATTAGCTCCTAGTTAGGAAGTTCAGCCAGAGGTTGGAGGGATTGCTAAACACAGGACTTCTCAAGACCCATTTTTAAGAGCAAACTAATATGGAGACTCCTGGGAACTTTGATCTTTCGTCACTACCAATATTCTGAGATCTGCACAGTTGATTCTTGTGTTCAATTCCAGATAAAGCGTTTGGGTCACATGATCCCTAGGCTAGTGATGTTGTGTAGGGAAAGCATGATTTGTGTCACGTGCACACTCTAGTGCTCTTGCCTGGAAAATCGCATGGATGGCGGAGCCTGGTAGGCTACAGTCCACGGGGTTGCAAAGAGTTGGACACGGCTGAGTGACTTCCCTTCACTTCTATCTTAGTAGTCCATGTAACAGTCTGAATCCCATTTATAAAGTGTTCTTTCACAGGTCTTGATTTTTGGTTCTTGAAGTCCTTTTTAGCTTGTACACCCGATAGCTTGTGGCCCCCTACCCCGTACTTATTAGTCCATTGAGAATTATATTCTGGATCTTTGTCTCTAGTTGCAAGTGCAGCGCTGGGGTTATAAGTTTTCAGAAACTTCCAGATTTTAAAACATGAAGGATCTAGTCACAGTATTTTCTGGTGAAGTTGTTTATTCAGGATAAATAGTTATTTTCCCACTTCAGTTCTTTCCTCTGCCCTGTACTTCTGAGCTGTTTACTTCCCACAGAGAGGGAGTGAGATGAAGTGCGAGGGAGTCTTGGAGGCGCTGGCTGTCGCTTGTAGCTGTGCTCCCGTGTACCTCCACAGACACTGTCACCATCTGGGATTAGGGGCGCTGGCTGTCGCTTGTAGCTGTGCTCCCATCCACCTTCACAGACACCGTCACCCTGTGGGACTGGCTGCAGGCTAGCCCTAATCTGTTCCATCTGCTTTGGGTTTCTCCTTGGTTAGCCAGAAAAGAAGTCAAGGGCATTACTCTGAGGTGGTAGACCAAATAAGAGAATTTCCTGTTGCAGTCAGTTGTCCTGATTTTTAAATTCATGCCACCCGTTGCCTCTTTGCCCTTACCACACAGACACACCCCTTTGATGATGTACTTCCTTTTAGGGCCACAATATCACTGCCCCATATAGCCCCAGGCTCCTGATTTTGCCTAGAACAAAGGATTTCAAGTCTCAAACTGGATAGTAAAGCTCTGGCATTTAAACCATCCCTAGAAGACAGGCATATGGTTCAAATTAAAGTCTGCTGCTCTGTGTAGAGAGAAGGGGATGTAAGATACCATTCCAGCCTGCAGACAAATGCTAACCAACCAGGGTGTTCGGAGCTTGGAAAAGAGACTTAACCAATTATGTTAGGAACCACTTGTGAGTGGAGAAATGAATGACCATAGGCCACATGAAGAGAACAGCTCCACCCACAGGGCTTCTGTTGTGTTGGGGGTGAGTATTTACTTTAACCAGCTTCTTCTCTTGTTTCTCCCTTTCCTTCTGTAACTCTTTAGAATATTCATCATTTTAATATTGAATCTGTAGGTCATAATTTTCTTCCTGTTACTAGAAAATAAAGAGTAAAGGACATAAAAGTATCTTTATGACATCTTTGTACCTGAGAATTTTCATAAAACTGCTCAGTGTTTTAGTTATTATTATTAAAGACTTTATATTTAAAAAAAAATTTAATATATTATTTATTTATTAGGCTGGGCCAGGTCTTAGTTGTGGCACACAAGCTCTTAGCTGCTGCATGTGGGGTCTAATTCCCCGACTAGGGATCAAACCTGGACCACCTGCATTGGGAGCATGGATTCTTAGCCACAGAACCACCAGGGAAGACCCTAAAATTTTTTTAATGTGGAGTACTAAAGCAATAATATAAGTATACTATAGGAAATTTAAACAGCAGCAAAAGATTTTTAAGTTTTCAAACTGGAATCCTACCTTAAAACTAACATTATCATTTTGGATGCATTTTTTTCTATGCCTTTTTTATAGTTGTAATCACTGTATGTACCCTTTTAAATGTTTTTTTTTTAATCTTTCATATTATGTCAAACATTTTCCCTATGCTGCTCCCTATAGTCATTTTTAGTGATTGTGTATCAAGTAGGTATACTGTAATTAATTTCTCCCATATTGTTGTGAGAGCACAGAAAGTCTGATAGGGTTTTCTTGTTCACTCCCCCTTCCTTTCTTTGACATTTGTCAGTGCACTGGAGACCTGGGTTCTATCCTTGGGTTGGGAAGATTGGAAAAGGGAAAGGCTACTCACTCCAGCATTCTGGCCTGGAGAAAAGAGTCGGACACAACTGAGCAACTTTCACCTTCAAAACTGCAAAATATATATACTTAACCTAGGAAAGTATATATACTTTTCTTGAAGAAGGAAATGGCAACCCACTCCAGTACTCTTGCCTAGAAAATTCCATGGATGGAGCAGCCTGGTGCCCTACAGTCCATGGAGTCACAAAGAGTCGGACATGACTGAGCGACTTTACGAACCGTGGAACGTGCACTGAACGTGTTCTCGTCTTTGCCTCAAGTTTCTGTGTTACTCTTGTTGTTGCTGTTGTTGTTTTTTATCCCTGTGGACATTGCCCCACTTCTGCGTCTCCCTGTCTGATGCACCCGTGATCTCCATCCTGCGCTGTGTGAACAGAGCCTGAGATGCTGTGGCTTATTTTACTTGTGCCCTGGGTTAGAATACTCCCAGGCTGACGTGAACTGGGGCCATACAGCACTTCATAGTGGACGATAGTTCTGGAAAGCTTAAAAGAAGGTAGTGGCTGAATACAAAGTGCCTGAGGTGGTAAAGAAATGCGTAGGCTCTGCACATCTACTGGCTTCTTACCTCTGGGACTTGAGTAATTAAAAAGTTATCGTCAGAAAAAATTCAGTTCAGTTCAGTCACTCAGTCGTGTCCATCTCTTTGCGACCCCATGGACTGCAGCACGCCAGGCCTCCCTGTCCATCACCAACTCCCAGAGTTTACCCAAATTCATGTCCATTGAGTCAGTGATGCCATCCAGCCATCTCACCCTCTGTCCCTTTCTCCTCAGGAAAAAAATACACAGCACTGTGTACAATATCTAGGACATGGAAGCACCCTGAATTTCCATTGATAGAGGAAATGGATAAAAAGATATGATATATATGTGTGTATATATAATGGAATATTACTCAGCCATAAAAACAATGAAGTAATGGATTTGCAGCAACATGGATGGGCTTTCAGATTATCATACTGAGTGGAGGAGGTCAGGCAGAGAAAAGCCAAGTATCATATGACATGTGGAATATGCTTATATCATATCATATGCTTATATGTGCAATCTGAAACAGTGTGACAAATGAACCTATTTACAAAACAGAAATAGAGCTACAGATGTAGGAAACAAATTTATGGTTGCCAGTGGGGAAATGCAGAGGGGGAGGGAAAGTTGGCCCTATGGAAGGAAAAGAAGGAAAATGTAAATCTCCTTAGTGTTGTTCTTTGTTGGCAGCTCTTGTCCAGTTAAGGGAGTTGATGACAGTATAGATAAAAATGTTTAAAATGAATTTTTAAACTATTTATAAGTAATGTGTCTTAGTCCATTCAGGCTGCAATCATAAAATACTGCAGACTAAGTGGCTTAAAAGCAACAGAAGTTTACTGCTCACAGTTCAAGGCTTGGAGATTTACACTCAGGTAAGAAAAACAGCCTGATCCCTCCCTCCTGAGCCATGTGGATAATGGAGCTTAGAGCCAGTGAAATGGCCCCTAAGGGCAAAAAATAGAAGTAGAGGAGAAAAAGGGATCCTATTGTTTTCTTTGCTTATTATGAAATATCATGTATATAAACAGAAATGTACATTAACCACATGTGTACACTTTAATGAATCTCTATAAAGCAAACACCTGTGCAAATTACCACATAGCTCAAAAAATAGATAATGTAATTAGCTGGGCACCCCGTCAAAACCTCATTCTTCCCCCATGGGGTAACTCTGTCTTGATATCCATGTTAATCACTTCTTTGCTTGACAGTTTTTTTAAAAGTAGTTTTTACCACCTGTGCAATATATCTCTCAGAAGTTTTGTTTCAAGAGGTGCCATTTATATTGAATGTAATGTGCAGGGGGCCCATCCTTAACATAGTTTGCTTGTTTTTGAACCATGTATCAATGTAATCATGCTGAATATATGACTTTGTGTTTTATTTCACACAACACTGTTTGCAAGATTTACCCATGTCTGTATAGGTAGGATTTATTCTTTTCTATTTCTGTCTAGTATTCCATGATAGAAGTATACCACAAGTTAGTTTTCCATTTTATCCCTGGATGGATATTTGGATTGCTTTCAGTTTTAAACTCTTACTGTTGCAATCTTGCAATGAATATTGCACTCTTAAGCATCCCATGTGCATTTTTAAACATCTAAGAGTCTAGACTGAGGAGTAATGTTTCCAGGTTGTACTGTATAAATGTTTTTGGATTTCACTGAGTGTTATTAAACCAGCCTGTCAATTTGTGTGAGTTCCCTTTCCTGCATGTCCTCATCAGTGCTGGGCTTTTTTTTTTTTTTTTTTTAATTGAACTATAGTTGATTTACAAGACCTTCTAGAACTAACACCCAAGAAAGATATCCTTTTCATTATAGGGAACTGGAATGCAAAAGTAGAAGTCAAGAGATACCTGGACTAATAGGCATATTTGGCCTTGGAGTACAGAATGAAGCAGGGCAAAGGCTGATAGAGTTTTGCCAGGAGAACACACTGGTCATAGCAAATACCGTCTTCCAACAACACAAGAGAAGACTCTACACATGGACATCACCAGATGGTCAATACTGAAATCAGACTGATTAAATTCTTTGCAGCCGAAGATGGAGAAGTTCCATACAGTCAGCAGAAACAAGACTGGGAGCGGTTAGATCTGATGGACAGAGTGCCTGAAGAATTATGGACAGAGGTTCATGACATTGTACAGGAAGCAGGGATAAGACCATCCCCAAGGAAAAGAAATGCAGAAAGGTAAAATGGCTGTCTGAAGAGGCCTTACAAATTGCTGTGAATAGGAGAGAATCAAAAGGCAAAGGAGAAAAGGAAAAATATACCCATTTGAATGCAGAGTTCCCAAGACTAGCAAGGAGAGATAAGAAAGCTTTCCTCACTGATCATAGAAATCTCTTCAAGAAAATTAGAGATACCAAGGGAACATTTCATGCAAAGATGAGCACAATAAAGGACAGAAATGGTAATGGACCTAACAGAAGCAGAAGATACTAAGAAGAGGTGGCAAGAATACACAGAAGAGCTATACAAAAAGATCTTCATGACCCAGATAATCATGATGGTGTGATCACTCACCTAGAGCCAGACATCCTGGAATGCAAAGTCAAGTGGGCCTTAGGAAGCATCACTATGAACAAAGCTAGTAGAGATGATGGAGTTCCAATTGAGCTATTTCAAATCCTAAAGGATGATGCTATAAAAGTGCTTCACTCAATATGCCAGCAAATTTGGAAAACTCAGCAGTGGCCATAGGACTGGAAAAGGTCAGTTTTCATTCCAGTCCCAAAGAAAGGCAATGCCCCAGAATGCTCAAACTACCACACAGTTGCATTCATCTCACATGATGGTAAAGTAATGCTCAAAATTCTCCAAACCAGGCTTCAACAGTGCGTGAACTGTGAACTTCCAGCTGTTCAAGCTGGGTTTAGAAAAGACAGAAAAACCAGAGATCAAACTGCCAACATCCATTGGATTTTCAAAAAGCAAGAGGGTTCCAGAAAAACATCTACTTCTGCTTTATTGACTATGCCAAAGCCTTTGACTGTGTGGACCACAACAAACTCTAGAAAATTCTGAAAGAGATGGGAATACCAGACCACCTGACCTGCCTCTTTGAGAAATTTGTATGCAGGTCAGGAAGCAATAGTTAGAATTGGACATGGAGCAACAGACTGGTTCCAGATAGGGAAAGGAGTACATCAAGGCATTGTATTGTCACCCTGCTTATTTAACTTCTGTGCAGATTACATCATGAGAAATGCTGGGCTGGAGGAAGCACAAGCTGGAATCAAAATTATCAAGATAAATATAAATAACCTCAGATATACAGATGACACCATCCTTATGGCAGAAAGCAAAGAGGAACTAAAGAGCCTCATGATGAAAGTGAAAGAGGAGAGTGAAAAAGTTGGCCTAAAGCTCAACATTCAGACAATTAAGATCGTGGCATCTGGTCCCATCACTTCATGGCAACTAGATGGGGAACCAGTAGAAACAGTGACAGACTGTATTTTGGGGGGCTCCAAAATCATTGTAGATGGTGACTGCAGCCATGAAATAAAAAGATGCTTGCTCCTTGGAAGAAAAGTTATAACCAACCTAGACAGCATATTAAAAAGCAGAGACATTACTTTGCTAACAAAGATCTGTCTAGTCAAAGCTGTGGTTTTTCCAGTAGTCATGAATGGATGTGAGAGTTGGCCTATAAAGAAAGCTAAGCACTGAAGAACTGATGCTTCTGAACTGTGGTGTTGGAGAAAACTCTTGAGAGTCCCTTGGACTGCAAGGAGATCCAACCAGTCCATCCTAAAGAAAATCAGTCCTGAATATTCATTGGAAGGACTTATTCTGAAGCAGAAATTCCTATATTTTGGCCACCTGATGCAAAGAGCTGACTCATTGGAAAAGACCCTGATGCTGGGAAAGATTGAAGCCGTGAGGAGAAGGGGATGACAGAGGATGAGATGGTTGGATGGCATCACTGACTCGATGGACATGAGTTTGAGCAAACTCTGGGAGTTGTTGGTGGACAGGGAGGCCTGGCATGCTGCAGTCTGTGGGGTCACAAAGAGTCAGACACAACAGAGCGACTGAACTGACTGATTTACAACTCTAGTTGTTTCAACTAGTTTCAGGTATGCAGCGAAGTGAATCAGCTATACATATCCACATACGTATTTCTCTTAAGATTTTTTTTCCCATATTTTCCTGTTACAGGACCCTGAGTCAATTTCCTTGTACTATATACAGCTGGTCCCTATTAGCTATTCACTTTATGTTTAGTAGTGCTGGATATTATTGCACTTTATAATATTTCCAAAACCACTGAGTGTGTAATGGTTATCTCATTGTGGATTTAGATTTTAATTTCATCTTAATAGTGAGATTGAACTCCTTTTATGTCTTTTGGCTTTTTTAAGTATCTACTAGAAAAAAGTCTTCTGCCCATGTTTCTACTGGGTTGTCTGTCTTACTGATTTATAGGAGTTTTTGTTTCAATAATAAGAACATGAGTCTTTTGTTTTACGTGTTACAAATAGCTTCTTTTGTTTCGTGATTTCTCATTTCATTCTCTTTAAAATATCTTTCAATGAATACACATTTTAGTATAATTTTAATGTAACCAAATTTACTATCTTTTCCTTTATGATGTGTGTGCCTTTTGTTTCTTGTTTAAGAAATCTTTCCATCTCCTGAAGCTATAATTTCCTTTATTACTTTATTTAAAAAAACTTTGTAGTTTTATCATTTGTATTAAGTTGATCTACCTGGAATTGATTTCAGAATATGATATGAGGAAAGTGTCCTATTTAATTTTTCCCATAGGAAAAATCAGATGTACCTATGGCATTTATTGAGAAATTGATCTTTTCCCCAGTTTTATACTGTCTTTTCAATGCACTGTTTTTCAAGCAACTTGTTGAGAAACAATATGTTCCAAGGCTTGTATGCCTTTGGGAATTATGTTAAGTATAGTAAAGGATTGGCAGTCAAGAATAAAATGAAAAGCAGTAGTATATAATAACTGAGGAATTTGGAAGAAGTATAAAAATAATTCTGGGATGTGCGTTTACCTCAGTATAAACATATGCATGATGCTGAAAGCACAGTGTGGGCTTTGAGGGCGTCCAGGCTGGCATTATAGGCTGAACCTTGTTCTTAGTAAGTCTTTTTTTTTTTTTTTCCTAACCTTTGAATTTGAACATGATACTTAATGACCCTCACTTTCCCAGAAGTGAAATAAAAATAATGCTTATCTAATCCCCAGTGGCTCAACAGTAAAGAATATGCCTGCAGGAGACAGGAGAGGAGGCTTCAATCCCTGGGTCAGGAAGATCCCCTGGAGAAGGAGATGACAGCCATCTCCAGTATTCTCACCTGGAAAATCCCAAGGAGCCTGGTGGGCTACGGTCCATAGGGCTGCGAAAAGTGAGAACAGTCAGGCTCGACTGAGCACACACAGACACACATACGCTGTAACACAGCACTTGATGGAGAGTCGCTTGAGAAATACGTTTACTCTATTGCATAGAATTCCAGGAGCTGCACAAACGGGAAAACTGCAGCGCTGGGAGAGACAGATCCAGGGCAGCCCAGGATGCCTGACCCGCCAGAGTCCTTGCTGCTCCACTGCATGGCCCACATTGCCCACTTCTCAGTACCCTGAATGAATTTACTCTGAGTTCAGAATTATTAATTGGTTGTCATCCAACTTAGTAAGAAATGCCTTATTCATAGTGTGACATTCTAGATGATTCAGAATGAATCTGGGTTATGTTCATAGTTCATTCCTATGACTTAGGATTTCTTTTAAGACAAATTATCAAAACTTCTGAGGGGAAGTTATACGATTTCTAGTCTCAAGTATTTATATGTGTTCATAGTTTTCCCTCAGATAGAAGTACCTGTACAGTACTTGGATGACATTGTATGGTTGCTGCAGACCACCTTTTCCTTCTTTGAGATGCTTTTCTCCTCTCTCAGCTTCCTTGTTATAATGATAAGATATCTCTCTCTTCCTTTTGTTCCATCCTTTTTCTGATCCTGTACCTATAGCCTAGGAAGTGCTTATGGGTATCCTAAGCCATAACTCCCAGCCATTCCTTTTTCATATTCTTTCAAAAAACTTTTATCCATTCATTGCTACACCTCAATTTGTCAGAACATCTCCACTTGATTTTCTTCTCACCTTCTTAAACCAAACTTTCCGCCTTTTTAAATTAAAAAAAATCTTTTTCTTCCCAGATCAAATACCCTGTGCATTCCCCTCCTTTTTATCCTGTGTATTCTGTCCTCTCAAGTACTGCCCAAGCTTTTGTCAAAATAATTTCTGAGTTGTCACATTTTCACTGTTTCTGCTTTCTCACAGGCCTTCTACTTCTCCTCATACATTTTTTATAATTTTTTTAGTTTTTAGGGATCACCCACATCCCCTGCATTGGAAGCATGGAGTCTTAATCACTGGACCACCAGGGAAGTCCCACCTCATACTTAATCTAGTCTTGCTTTCAGGTTAATTTTACTACATCTGCCTGTACCTGAAGTCCCAGTGACTCCTCACTACCCATCAGTTCAGCTCAGTTGCTCAGTCATATCCGACCCTTTGCTACCCCATGGTCTGAAGCATGCCAGGCTTCCCTGCCTATCACCAACTCCTGGCTCAAACTCCTGTCCATCGAGTTGGTGATGCCATCCAACCATTTCATGGCCATAAGAGTTCTCAAAAATTTTCAGGAAGAGTTGTTTTATTCATTTGTTTACATTCAGATATCTAAATTATTTCCAGGAGATCCAGTAGGTCTGAGGTAAAGTTTGTGGATCACTCTAAATACATTGATAATCCTCATATGATGACAGGTTAAAAATCAATGGTTGGAAGAGGGCACAGGAAATGGAATGAGTACTGCTTATGATTTGACATAAATAATTATTCAGATACCAGTACTTTATTTGGGTGGTGGGTTCACAGGTGCTCATTGCATAACTAAGTAGAAGAAAACATAGGGGTGAATCTGTGTGACCTTAGGTTAGGTAGTAATTTCTTAGCTATGACACTGAAAGTGTAGGTACAAAAGAAAATCTGGGTAAATTGGACATCAAAATTTAAAAGCCTCTGTGCATCAAAGGACACTATCGAGAAACTGAAAAGATAATCCACAGAATGGGAGAAAATATTTGCAAATCATATCTATGGAGTTGTATCCAGAGAATATAAATTAATTCTTACAACTTAATAATAAAAAGATAATCCAGGGAACCTGGTGGTCCAGTGGTTAAGACTCCATGCTTCCATGGCAAAGGACAAAGTTCAATCCCTGCTTGGGGAACTAAGATCCTACATGTTGCATGCTGCTCAGGAAAAAAAAAAAAAGATATGGAGTTACTGTATGACCCAGCAGTTCCACTCCTAAGTATATATGTAAGAGAAATGAAAACATACATCCACAAAAAGGTTACATGAATGTTCATAGCAACATTATTTATGGTTCAGTTCAGTTCAGTCACTCAGTTGTATCCGACTCTTTGCGACCCCATGAATCGCAGCACGCCAGGCCTCCCTGTCCATCACCAACTCCCGGAGTTCACTCAGACTCACATCCATCCAGTCAGTGATGCCATCCAGCCATCTCATCCTCTGTCGTCCCCTTCTCCTCCTGCCCCCAATCTCTCCCAGCATCAGAGTCTTTTCCAATGAGTCAACTCTTTGCATGAGGTGGCCAAAGTACTGGAGTTGCAGCTTTAGCATCATTCCTTCCAAAGAAATCCCAGGACTGATCTCCTTCAGAATGGACTGGTTGGATCTCCTTGCAGTCCAAGGGACTCTCAAGAGTCTTCTCCAACACCACAGTTCAAAAGCATTAATTCTTTGGCACTCAGGCTTCTTCACAGTCCAACTCTCACCTCCATACATGACCACTGAAAAAACCATAGCCTTGACTAGATGGACTTCAGTTGGCAAAGTAATGTCTCTGCTTTTGAATATGCTGTCTAGGTTGGTCATAAGTTTTCTTCCAAGGAGTAAACATGTTTTAATTTCATGGGTGCAGTCACCATCTGCAGTGATTTTGGAGCCCCAAAAATAAAGTCTGACACTTCCACTGTTTCCCTATCCATTTCCCATGAAGTGATGGGACCAGATGCCATGGTACCCCCTACCAAAAGAATCAATCTAAATATCCATCAAATGATGAGTGGATACATAACATGTGGTATGTTCATACCATGGAATATCACTCATAATTAAAGAAAAAAAAAAGAGTGAACTACCAATAGATGCTACAATGTGGATGCACCTTGAAAGCATTATGCTAATTGAAAGTCAGTCAGTCAGTTCACTTGGTCAGTTGTGTCCGACTCTTTGCGACCCCATGAATCACAGCACGCCAGGCCTCCCTTCCATCACCAACTCCTGGAGTTCACCCAAACTCATGTGCATCGAGTCGGTGATGCCATCCAGCCATCTCATCCTCTGTCATCCCCTTCTCCTCCCGCCCCCAATCCCTCCCAACATCAGGGTCTTTTCCAGTGAGTCAGCTCTTTGCATGAAGTGGCCAAAGTATTGGAGTTTCAGCCTCAGCATCACTTCTTCCAGTGAACACCCAGGACTAATCTCCTTTAGGATGGACTGATTGGATCTCCTTGCAGTCCAAGGAACTTGCAAGAATCTTCTCCAATACCACAATTCAAAAGCATCAATGCTTCGGCACTCAGCCTTCTTCACAGTCCAACTCTCACATCCATACATGACCACAGGAAAAACCATAGCCTTGACTAGACAGACCTTAGTTGGCAAAGTAATGTCTCTGCTTTTGAATATGCTCTCTAGGTTGGCCATAACTTTCCTTCCAAGGAGTAAGCATCTTTTAATTTCATAGCTGCAATCACCATCTGCAGTGATTTTGGAGCCCCCAAAAATAAAGTCTGACACTTCCACTGTTTCCCCATCTATTTGCCGTGAAGTGATGAGACCAGATGCCATGATCTTAGTTTTCTGAATGTTGAGCTTTAAGCCAACTTTGTCACTCTCCTCTTTCACTTTCATCAAGAGGCTTTTTAGTTCCTCTTCACTTTCTGCCATAAGGGTGGTGTCATCTGCAGATCTGAAAGTAGCCAGTCACAAAAGACCACATATTGTATTTGTTGTTCAGTCACTCCGTCGTGTCTGACTCTTTGTGACCCCATGGGCTGCAACACACAAGGCTTTCCTGTCCTTCACTATCTCCTAGAGCTTGCTCAGACTCATGTCCATTGAGTTGGTGATGCCATCCAACCATCTTGTCCTCTGTTGTCCCCTTCTCCTCTTGCCTTCAGTCTTTCCCAGCATCAGGGTCTTTTCCAATGAGTCAGCTCTTCGCATTATGTGGCCGAAAGATTGGAGCTTCAGCTTTACTGTCAGTCCTTTCAGTGTAAATTCAGGGTTGATTTTCTTTCAAACTGACTGGTTGGATCTCCTTGCAGTCCAAGGGACTCTCAAGAGTCTTCTCTAGCACCGCAGAGAAGTCTGGCCTGTTGTTGCTGTGTAGTGTTGTTTCTTGCCGTATACCTCTGTGAACCTTACATCATACCTAGGGTAGTTTCTTTATTGTTACTTCAACTTAGCTTACTAGTTCCAAGTGATCTGCCTTTTGCTCTGCTTTTCCCCAACCACCACTTAGAAAAATCCCTTTCCATGTTCCCCCTGTGCTTTTCTAGATCCAGTCCACTCAAGTTTTGCTTTCTTTTTTGAGTCCTTCAGTAGGAACATGTCTTTTCTGCATTCGGTTCTTTCATAGGAACCAACACATTGATCTACTGATGCATGAGTGAAGGAAATGGAAGAACTTAATTAGAGACCCTGATGATATTAAGAATAAAAAGCTTTAGTAAACACTGAAAGACATTATGGTTAAGAGCAGCTTTCGGTTCAGTACAGTTCAGTTGCCCGGTCGTGTCCGACTCTTTGTGACCCCATGAACCGCAGCACACCAGGCCTCCCTGTCTATCACCAACTCGTGGAGTTTACCCAAACTCGTGTCCATTGAGTCGGTGATGCCCTTCAACCATCTCATGCTCTGTTGTCCCCTTCTTCTGCCCTCAATCTTTCCAGCATCAGGGTCTTTTCAGATGAGTCAGCTCTTCGCATCAGGTGGCCAAAGTATTGGAGTTTCAGCTTCACTATCAGTCCTTCCAATGAACAGCCATGACTGATCTCCCTTAGGATGGACTGCTTGGATCTCCTTGTAGTCCAAGGGACTCTCAAGAATCTTCCCCAACACCACAGTTGAAAAGCATCAGTTCTTCTGCACTCAGCTTTCTTTATAGTCCAACTCTCACATCCATACATGACTACTGGAGAAACCATAGCCTTGACTAGACGGACTTTTGTTGACAAAGTAGTGTCTCTGCTTTTTAATATGCTGTCTAGTTGTTCATAACTTTCCTTCCAAGGAGTAAGCGTCTTTTAATTTCATGGCTGCAGTCACCATCTGCAGTGATTATGGGGCCCAAAAAATAAAGTCAGCCACTGTTTCCATTGTTTCCCCATCTATTTGCCATGAAGTGATGGGACCAGATGCCATGATGTTAATTTTCTGAATGTTGAGCTTTAAGCCAACTTTTTTACTCTCCTTCACTTTCATCAAGAGGCTCTTTAGTTTTTCTTCACTTTCTGCCATAAGGGTGGTGTCATCTACATATCTGAGGTTATTGATATTTCTCCCGTCAACCTTGATTCCAGCTTGTACTGAACCAAAATAAGATGAACAAGCCTATTCCATTGAAGGGAAATTTGTTTTTCTAGGATCAAGGTAACTGATCAAACTTAAATTCTAAAAGCTTTCCTTTCCTTGCTTCTTTGACATTTCTGATCCAAGCCAGCAAGAATTCTCCATCATTCTTTTTTAACCATTGCTTTAAAATTTTCATGAGAATTTCTGCTTCCAGGTTGGGTCATCTTGCAGTTTTTTTCATTTGCCTGCATGTGTAGATAACTAAAAACCAACACAAATCTTAGTGATTCTGTTTGATGTCTTGTCTGCTCCCCACCTTTCCCAGTATACCTCCACATCCCACTAGTAGTCCCTTCAGCCTTCCCTGAACTACCAATAAAACCCCAAATAGACTGGTTTGAATTTTAATTGCTTTCATTTTTCCCTGCCAGTCTTCTTAACTATGGATAGCAAACCTCTCCCCCTCAAGGAAGCTAAGCTGCTGAAAGAATAGAGGAGGAATTCTTTTCTTCTCAGTTATTCAGTCCCTGAAGTGTTGATTAGAAGGAATTAAACTTTCACAGTGAGCTCCAACTTCTATATATGTTATTAATTCGAGGTTTCTCTTAGTAATTTAAATGTTCAGAATTTAAGTTATGGTTTTGCTGAACGGAGAGTGAGCTGGCCAGAATTTTTAACTTACCGGCTGCATAACTGTATTGAAGATTAACGTGTAACACTTGTGGTGAGGCACTAGTGAAGACACGACGGTAGTATGCTTTCAGTAAAACTGAAAATATAGTAATAATACGTGTATTGAAGTGGGAGGGTGGGTCAGACTCCGTTAGGTTTGGTACGTTAAAGAATGAATTGGGACTTCCCTGCTGGTCCAGTGGATAAGAATCTGCCTGCCAATGCAGGGGACATGAGTTCAATCCCTGGTCTGGGAAGATTGCACAGGCCATGGGGCAGTGAAACTCATGTACCCACAGCTACCAAGCCCACAGTCTAGACCCCTCAAGACACAACAACTGAGTCTGTGTGCTGCAACTGCTGAAACCAACAGCTGTTGAGCCCATGAACCACAGCTACTGAAACTGGTGTGCCCAGAGCCTGTGCTCAGCAACTAGAGAAAGCCCATGAGCAGTGACAAAGACCCAGCACAACAAGAAATAATAAAAAGAAGAAAAGGATGAATTGGCCTCTGCCAGGATCATTCATT
The DNA here is from genome assembly GCA_917880005.1 of Nanger dama. NCBI lineage: Eukaryota > Metazoa > Chordata > Mammalia > Artiodactyla > Bovidae > Nanger > Nanger dama. The sequence goes on along the minus strand of CAKJTW010000014.1, from coordinate 27,811,476 downwards.
GGAGGAAGCTGGTGTTCATGTCAGGGAAAGTGTCATAGCAAGCAGAATGAAGCAGACTTTGCTTAAAATGTGCAAAACCTTTAGGGTTAGGAGTAAGAATAATACATGGAGTGATTAGAGGAGACCCCATGACACATTTACAAGACTAAAGGGTTTTTGTTTTGCTCTTTAATAGGAAAGAGAGGCAAGCTGGTGGAGGGATGGTGGTGGTTGAATCTTACTGTCAGTCTTTGGGTCTAGCTGTTGAAAGCAGCTTTGTGGCTGTAACATGCTGTGGAAGCAGGTGTTTCCCCCATATGGCCTCTTTCGATGTCAGACCCTAATCAGTCTTTAATTCTTGCACACTCATTTTTCATATAAACACCTAATAGCAATCTACGCCTGTAGCCATTGCTGAAGATGGTTTCCTTTGATATTGTTTCCTTTGTAAAGATTTCCTGTTTGGTAGATTAAAAAAAAAAACAAAAAAACAAGCGCTTGCTCTGTAACTTCTTCTCCTCAGCAGAGTAAAAGAGTAGAAAGGTGATTAATTGTAGATAGAGCATTCATAGTTCAAAATGACAAATTTCCTTTATATACTTGAAGCTGCTTATTAGGAAGTTTTAAAATCAAGTGGTTTTAATTCATTGCTTGCCCTGTGGCATTCTCCATTCAAAACACAAGCAGAATACTCCATGACTTTCTCTTCTGGACTTTGCTATCCAATCACACCAACATTAGAGCCCATCAATTATTACAGTTTCCATCAACATGTCTTCCTCACTGTGCAGAGAAAAGGCTAGTTGTGGGAAAGGATCCGGTGAAGGTCTTTCCCAACCAATTAAAGATACATCAAGAATCCTCTTTCTAAATAATTACCAAAGTACCAGCTCTGTTGAATCACCTTTGTTGGGATTTTTAGCAACCTATCCCCAGTCTCTTAAGAAAAACAGGTTAAAATTAAAGACTTCAACTGATAAAATGATTGGGCTTCAAGTGTCAAAGGTTAGTTGGTAGGGCTTTAATTGCAGTTGCATTCAACTCAACATTTGTTAAGCACCTATTGTGTTTAAGTTAAACCGTATGTTAGGTAATATGAGAGTCAGAGATGAAAAAAAGTATTTTTAAGGATAGGTAGAGAGGGGGTAGACCTCTACTAGAGAAAGGTATGTGTGTGCATGCTCAGCCTTGTCCGACTCTGCGACTCCACAGCCTGTGGCCCACCAGGCTCCTCTGACAATGGGATTTCCCAGGCAAGAGTACTGCAATGGGTTTCCATTTCCTTCTCCAGGGGATCTTCCCAACCCAGGGATCGAACCCATGTCTCTTTCATCTCCTGCATTGGGAGGCGGGTTCTATACCACTAGTGCAACCTGGGAAGCCTAAAGAGACAGGATAGTATGTTTTTAAAGGAGCTAGAAAAATAAGATACTTATATGTGGAATTAACAAAAATAGAGGAATACAAAGTAATAAGGGAATGCAGAGAAGGTAGAGGACATTTCTTATAGGAGATTCAGGAAGATTTGACAGATGAGACATTTATTTTGCATTAATGAATGAGAGCATTTGATTTCTCTTGTTGCAGTAGCTCTAGTGATTCTAATGATGGTCCCACCTCTAAGCCCCTTGTGATCTTGGAGGGCTGGCTAGCAGGTAGAGGCCATAGGAGCTGGCAGCTACCAGTCAGTCTAAAAGGCTCCAGTAGCCAGGAGGTGGCAAGAGGATTAGTGCTTTTATTGCAATTTTAATGCAGTTTAATTTAGTGGCCCTTTCTTGAGTCCCTGCTATGTATAAAAACACTGTCTGGAGAATAATATAAATAAAACAATGTCCCTAGTTTACTAACTAGTGGAGGATATAAACACACGATACAACTCAATATAACATGAGGCTTGTGATTGGGCTATAGAGGTACAAACAAGGGCCAGGGAAGCACAGAGGAGGAAGCCACTGACAGGGTGTTTCGTAGCAGGAGTCACTGAAGGCTTCATACAGGAAGTAATATTTGACTGGGCATTGAAAGTAAGTGCTATTTCTAAAGTGGCAAGGAAAGGAAAAGGCATGGCACAGAAAGGAAGCAGCGTAAGAGAAGCACATAAACACAGGATGTGAATAGCCGTAGCAATGCTAGAATGCCCAGGGATGGGCTAGAAATGGAGGGTGGAGCTGGGTTGTCATGAAGGACCCTAAATGCAAAGAGAGCTGGGCTCTTCTGTCAGCAGAAAGGAGCCACCAGGTGCTTCTGAGTGAGGAGGAGCGAGGTGAGACTTGTGTCCAGCTCCCTGCTCTAAATGGGCGGCTTAGCGGCAAGCAAAGGGCAGTAAGCAAGAGTGCCAGTCAAGAAGATGAGAGGTGAAACGAGTATGAGCTGAGATGGGGGAATGGAAATGGAAAGACAGACAGGGTAAAAGCAGTAAAAGTTTATCCCCAGTTTGAAATGGAAATGAGCAGCAGCGAGGCACGAAGACCCCAGTGCTCCTAGTAATACGATGTTAACTGCGTAAGTGAACACGGGAACATCGTTGGAAGAGCGGTTTGATTTTGGAAAATGGCGAGGTTGAGATGTTTCTCCCCAGGCAAGTACTAGAAGGCCACATCAGGGACTTAAGAGTGGTACCAGGGTCAGAGCTATGAATTTGGAGAATCATTACCAAACATGTGATCGATGATGGTGGAAGCTGTGGGGCCAGAAGAGCTGGTCCTAAGAAACCATAGGGGAAGCAGTGACAGTCAAAATCAGCACGTGCCTCGGTAGAACACACCTTCCGGAGGAGGAAGAGGAGCAAATGGCAGATGGAGGCAGAGTTGTCATTGGGAGTGCCAGGAGAGGGCGAGCAGCTCCTGAGAGGTGCCGGAAGTGTGGGGAAATGCCAGGCCTGGGGAGCTTCAGCCTGCCTTACCTGGAGTCGTTGCTATAAATATCTATGTGCATAGAAAGTGTTTCTGAGTCAGTGAGACTCTGTCCTTTGGCTGCTGTCTTTGCTCATGTAAGTTCTTAGTCTTCCTCTCCACTCTCCACCCCTCCAATCTCCCTTCTATTCTCTCTTCACACAGTGGGAGGGGGAGAAATGAAAGGGGAAGCTGAAGTTAAAATGTAAACATTCTTGGTTTGATTGCAAATAAATTGCGTATTCTTTATCTTGAATAAGCCATCCTAATGGTAATAATGTCACTTTGTCTAATTTTTAAATTCACTGTGTTTCTCGTGGTCATAAATGTGTTTGTCACAAGAAGTAAAAATAATCTGAAAATCATGGGTCCAGCTGAGTAGACTTAACATTTATTTCCTGATTCTGATGTGGTCTTGATATCAGTCTTTATCCAATTTTGTTTTTGTTCTTAAAGGTACCACTCACCTCAGTCCAGATTTGTGAAGGAAATGGTACTGATTTTGGTACTGATGTAAACCAATCATGTTTACTTTCAGTTAACCGATATCTTTTACTTTCCAGCCCATCTGGAAAGTAACACTCTGTTTCAGTGTTATTTTAAATTTAAGTGGCTGGTTATATAATTTCTAAAAGTTTTCTTTTCGTGTTTGATATTCAAACTTAAGGATCCAGAATCTTTATTCTAGTGACTAGAAACTCGTCTTTACTGGCCAAGATCACATGAGTGGTGTCCATTTGTCTTTCTAGATTTTGGCTTCAGTAACCTCTTCACCCCTGGGCAGCTGCTGAAGACCTGGTGTGGCAGCCCACCCTATGCTGCTCCTGAACTCTTCGAAGGAAAGGAGTATGACGGACCCAAGGTGGACATCTGGGTATGTGACTGCCGCCTCTTCTCCCTGCAGCGTTAGTTACCCTATCTGATGTCAGCTGTCCTCATCCTGGATGAGACTGAGATCTTGATCGCCTGTTTAAATTTTCAATTCTTTGTACAAAGTCTGTTCTCCAACCCTTGTCATACGGACTGAGCCACCGGTTTCCATCTCCCCCCTTTGCATCTGCAAAGATTAAAAAAAAAAAAATCCCAAGGGCAAGCTTGGATGGATGCCCTTGCCAGGAACAGAAATTATTTCTGTCGTTGCCACTTGCCTTCTCCCTAGGATGAGTACTGAGAGAAATTCTAGATATGTTCCCCAAAATTAATGTCTGGAAGCAAAGAAGAATGCTAACTATTCTAAAGATAATCGGCCTTGACAATGCCCCATATTATTTCTCATTAAAAAAAAAAAGAAAAGGAAATGTTTGTCCCATTATCTCGCACATGACTCACCACTCTCTTCATCAATTTGGTTCAGTCGCTCATTTGTGTCTGATTTCTTTGCAACCCCATGGACTACAGCATGCTTGGCTTCCCTGTCCGTCAGTTCTTCATACACATACTATAATGACCTCTCTTGTTTCTCTGATGCGATTAATCAGACATGTTCTCTGTTTGCGATGCAGAGCCTCGGAGTCGTCCTCTATGTGCTTGTGTGTGGGGCTCTGCCGTTTGATGGGAGCACATTGCAGAATCTGCGGGCCCGGGTGCTGAGTGGAAAGTTTCGCATCCCATTTTTTATGTCCACAGGTAAGGGAGATGCCAGCACACAGCTGTGACTGGGTTCATTGAACAGTAGACATGCTAAGTTATCCCAGAATTGAGTGATGGGGTATACATGGCCCATTTAACAGTTTGCTGAATTGAACCTTTAGAGGCACGATTCTATAGGAACAGAGTGTCTAGGTTTTAGCTTCAGATAACCCTGCTGGAGTTTGGTTCTGGACTCTACACAGGGCTGCTAGTGTGGTGGGCAGATTACTAAGTCTTTCTGAGCTTTAGTTTCCTGATTAATAAAAGGCTGACAGTTTTGTGAGGACCGCTACTATGAGAACTAAATTAAGTAATGTATGGAGAGTTAATAGGCCCAGCACACAGTAGCAGGGCAGCAGATGATAGTCCTGTTTCATCTCTGTTTTATCTCTCACCCTTTTTCAGGATAATATTTCTGTTGGGTTGGTCAAAAAGTTCATTCGGGTTCTTCTATAACACTTAAATGGTAAAATTGTTTGGCCAACCCAGTGTTTACTGGGGGCTCCATTGAGATGTGGTAATAAATGGCAAGGGGAAAGCAGACTTTGCATCTTAGTCTTGCTGATATTACACTTCCTGCTTCTGTGACATTTATCCCCCAACTCAAATTAAAAAGTACTTTTTGAATGAGTGAGTACTTTTTGAAAGGTATCACTGAAAACAGGCACCCAGAATCTACAGTATTTCATCACCATCTATATGCACACCTAAGAACAGGACATTCTGGGGCAACGCTGTAAGCAGTCTGTTTAGTTTTGCTTCATCATGGTTTCAGTTAAAGGTACAACCTATGGAGTGTATGTCATCTGGGTTGGGAGCAGAGTGTAAGCACATGGGAATTACATTTTAGAAAGAAAACAAGAATTGCATTTGAAATCAACATCAGAAATGTTGTTTCTAAAATGCATTTTAGAAAAAACCATGGGAAAAATAAAATAGAGCCAGGCAGTAGGTTAGGGACGGTGGTTGGGTGTGTATTTGTAAAGGTATGGCAGGGAGCCCCTTCCCTGGAAGACAGACGTTGTGGTGAAGACTTGGAGAAGGCGAGGGAGGGTATGAGCTGTGCAGTCTGAGGAAGGGCTTTGCAGGCAGAGGGGACAGCGAGAGGGCAAAGGCCTTGGGGAGAGACCATACATGGGTGTCTAAGGAACAGGATGGAAGCCTCTGTGCTAGAAAGAAATGAGAGAGAGGACGGGAGAGGTGCAGTCAGAGGGCCAGGAGAAAGCTCACTGTGAGGGCCTGGTCAATCAGTGTAAAGACCTTAGTTTTCACTCTTGAGTGAAATGTGAAAAATCAGAAGATTTTAACAAAGGAATGGCATTAACGTTGGGTATTCTTTAACTTTTATTATTTATTATGAAAAATTTCAAGCATGCAAAAGTATTAAAGAATTTTATGATGACTTTTGTTCTTTAATAAAAGGAAATCACTCTGCCAACTCTCTTGGTTGAAAGGTTCAAGGGCTGAAGGAGGGAGACCAGTTAGTAGGAGATTTCGGTGGCTAGTTCCCAGACTGGGTGTAAGGTTGGGGTGGTAAGAAGCCTTCAGATTCAAGAGATAATACGTACTGTGTGGCACCATTCCAAGCGTTTTGCAAACATTAACTCATTTAATTATTTTAACAACCTTATAAGATACATGAGACTATTAGCCCCCATTTTATAGGTGATAAAGCTGAAACCAGGAGATGTTTAGCTATTTTCCCAAGATAACACAGCTACTAAGTGACTAAACTAGAATTTGAACCTAGGCAGTCTGGCTATAGCAACATTTATGTGGGATTTGCTCTGAGAGAAGGAGAGTAATTAAAGATAACTCCAGGGTTCTTGGCTTGAGCAACTGGAAGGATGGATTTACTGCTAATAGAGGTGGGAATGGCTAGAGAAGACTGTTTCCATTTTGGAGAGAGGTTTTAGATGTATTCATTTGAGATGCCCATTAGATATCTAAGTTGAGTTATGGTATGGGCAGTTGAAATTAGTAGGGCTTGGTTGGGAGTGGTGGGCTATGGATACACATTTGGGAATGATCAGTGTATAGATAAGATTTAAAGCTCTGAGATAAGATCACATTTTAGGCCATGGATGTAGAGATGAGAAATGGTCCAAGGATTAATCTCTGGGGCACGCTAACATTCAGAGATCAGGAAGGTGAACAGGGATCAGCATAGGAATGGTTAGTAAGGTAAGCCAGAGCGTTTGTGTCCTGGAAAACAAGGGAAGAAGATGTTTCAAGGAGAAGGGAATGAGGAACGGTGTGGAGTGCCCCTGAGGGGTCAGATGATAAAACTTGTTGGAGGACAGAGAGGACGAAAAGTGCCCCATCATACTAAGAAAGCATCGAGACAGGAAAACAAGGCAAGCAGCCTTGTGTTGATCAGAGGGTCAGTTTTTTATAGGGTAACTTACTCACAGGGTGGGATCAGACAGACCGCGATCCAGAAGCATTTGCAGCTGTACTCTGCACTGTGAAGGGGACAGTTTTCTAGTTAACCTAAGAATTTAAGGGCATGTGCTTAGAAACAGGAAGTATATTCCTAAGATTTATGAATGGGTGACTAGTCTCATGGGCACCAGGAATATGTCAGCCAAGCTCTTCATCACTATTTGGAGATACCAGAGCATAGAGGCCACCTGGACCTCATGGTCATGAAACAGCGTCCATTAACTACACAGTCCTTGACACAGAGAAGCGATTTACTACACGTCACAGACTTGGGGCGCAGTCAGTGGAAGGACAGGAAGAATGGTTAGGGGCCCAAGATAGCATCAGTTATGCTAACAGCCACAGAGAACTGAATATCAGATTTAGAAATTCAAGATCATTGATGATCTTGAAGTACAGATTTGGTGGTAGAGTAGGAGCGAAGCTCTAATTCATGTCAATACAACCAAAAAGAATAGAAGGGACATGGAGAGAAAGGAAGTAGGCACAATTCTTTCTGGTTTACCCTGCAGGGAAGCAGAGAAGTGTGTAGTGGACTGCTTTGACAGGCATCACCAGTGATCCTGTCCTACTCTACTAGATATCCGCAGTCTTTATCTTAATGACTGCGTGGCAGTGTTTGGAGTTAAACACTAAAACTTCACTACTGCTTGCTTGCTTTCTTAAAAGTAAACTTTATATTTTAGGCCAGTTTTGGGTTCGCAGCAGAATTAGGCGGGAAGTGCAGGGAGCTTCCGCGACCGCCCGCACCCCGGCCCGCACACTCACAGCTTCCTGAGCTGTTATTTGTTCACTGCTGTTCAGCCACTAAGCCGAGTCCAGCTCTCTGCAGCTCCAGGGACTGCAGCACGCCAGGCTTCCCTGTCCTCCACTATCTATCTCCCAGAGTTAGCTCAAATTCATGTCCACTGAGCCAGTGATGCACTCTAAGCATCTCATCTTCTGCCACCCTTTTCTCCTTTTGCCTTCAATCTTTCCTAGCATCAGGATCTTTTCCAGTGAGTCAGCTCTTTGCATCAGGCAGCCAGTGTTTCGGAGCTTCAGTTTTAACATCCTTCCTTCCAAGGAATATTCAGCGTTGCTTTCCTTTAGGATTGACTGGTTTTATCTCCTTGCAGTCCAAGGGACTCTCAAGAATCTTCTCCAGTACTATAATTTGAAAGCAGTTCTTTGATGCTCAGCCTATTTTATGGTCCAGCTCTCACATCTGTACATGACTACTGGAAAAGCCATAGCTTTGACTTTACTTTCGATGGCAAAATGATGTCTTTGCTTTTTAATATGGTGTCTAGGTTGTCATAGCTTTCTTCCACTGTCACTGTCTGAAGTAGAATGTTTGTTACAGTTGATCAACCTGCAGTGACACTACACTGAATTATCACTGAAGTCCACTGTTTACTGTGGTTCTGGTGTCATACAGAGACTCCTCTGTGCCTGTTCACTCCCTCCCGCTCCCTTAACCCCTGGCAATCAGTGATCATTTCGCTGTCTCCGCAGTTTTACCTCTTCCAGAATGTCATATGGTTGGAATCATGTAGTATGTGGCCTTTTCAGATTGGCTTCTTTCACTTAGTACTATGTGTATAAAGTTCCTCTGTGTCTTTTCATGGATTAATAGCTCGTTTCCTTTTAATGTTCCATAATGTTCCATTGCCTGGACATACCCAGTTTACTTATTCTACTGATCAGCATCTTGGTTGCCTCCGTGTTTTGGCAGTTATGAACAAAACTGCTGTAAATGTCCACGTGCAGGTTTTTGTGGGGATGTAAGTTTTCAGCTCATCTGAATAAATACCAGGAGTGGGATTGCTGGATTATATACTAAGGGTATATTTAGTTTTGTAAGAAACCACCACATTGTCTTTCAAAGCGCCCATACCATTTTGCATCTGCACCAGCAATGAGTGAGAGTTCCTGTTGCTCCCCATCTTTGCCAGCATTCAGTGTTATCAGTGCTTTGGGTCTTTGCTGTCCTAACAGGTATAAAGTGGTGCCTTTGTTATTTTAATCTGTAATTCCTTAATGTTGTGTGATGGCTAGCAGTTAATATGCATATTTACCATCTGTGTGTCTTGTTTGGCATATGTGTAAATGTTTTCCCCATTTTTTAATTGAGTTGTTTATTTTCTTATCATTGAGTCACTCCTTTATTATTAATTTTTATTGGAGCGTGGTTGCTTCGCAGTGTTCTGTTACTTTCTACTGTACAGCAAAATGAATCAGCCACTCCTTGCTTTTTAAAATACCTTTTTTTCCGTTGCTTCTCAGACACGACTTTCTCCAGTTTTCCTCCTGTCTCCCTGACTGCACCTTGTCTGCCAGATGTCTCTCTGCTCATCCTGTAAATCTTTTCTCTTCACACCATCTTTCTGAGCATATTATTCATTCCCATGGCTTTCGTCATTGCAATCATGTCCCCAGTTAACACTCAGTTAACTCTCTGGCCCAGACCTCTCCTCTGGGGTGAGGGGCTTATATATCCAATCAGTTGCTACCATCAGCTTCACTGGCATGTCTTCAGTTCACATCAGTGGAAACATTTTCAAAACTGAATTTAACTTCCTCCTTCGATTTGCTCTATTCTGTGTTCCCTGTCTTAGTGAATGGTATCACTGTCTGACCAAGACAAAACTAGCCTTGACTCCTCACCACAGCTGCTCACTTACCAAGCCCTGAACAGCCAGCCCTCCATTCCTATAGACAGTTCTGTAGAGACTCTTCCCTGGATTAAAGAATAGCCAATTAAATGGATGCCTGACTCCAGCCTTATCCTTCTCTAATGCAGTCTCCACACAGTTGCACAAGCAGTATTTCTGAAATATATATGTCAAAACAAACAGCACACACACTTGCACACAAATCTGCTTATATCACTTTCCAGCTTAAACGTTTCAGTAGTTTATCCTTTCCTCCAGGCTGACTTTCACTCCTTAACAGGGCTAGAGCATTGACTTCATTTCTGACCCTGACCATAGTAAAAATACAAGTTACACTGTGACCTAGAAAACACATATGTGCATACAACTGAACAAAGTTTTCTTTTTTTAAAAAAAAGGCAAAATTCGTCTTTACTATATGCAGTGTACTCTAACATTTTTTATTCTATTACATTAAAAATGCTGATTATTACTTACTAGATTGATCACATGAGTGCTGTTTGAAAAACAATGGCATGGAAATACCTCTGTGACCTGGCTTCTGCCTATCTCTTCAGCCCAAGACCCCATTCTACGTCTGGTCACCCTAAGTTCCTTCCAGTTCCCCAAACAAGTTATGTTTTCGGGAGCAATTCCTTGCTTCTGGGATGCTTCTTCTCCCCCTACCCCATGCCACCCACTCCTGTATTCCAGAGCAAGAAGTTAGATGTGATAGAAATAAAAATCTAGATAATCTAGTCTACGATTCTTTCTTTTCTCATGGGACTTCCCAAACATTTCATTATAATAATTTCTTTCTTTCTGTGTCTTCCACACCAGACTGTGAGCTTAGAGAAAGTAAAGACAAAACCTGTTTTTTTTTTCACAGTTGTGTCTAGCCTAGCAGAATATCTGGCATGTGGTAGGATTTAGTAAACAGTAAGTAAATAGAATTCTGCTTAAAACCCTCCAGTGGCTTTCATTTACACTTGGAAAACCATTCCAAAAGTCATTGTTATTATGGCCATCATGAGGCGCACTGTGGTGGGCCCCAGTCTTTAATCTCATTTCCTGCTCTTCTTTGCTCTAGGCCCCGAGCTCCAGTCACAGAGGTGTCTTTGCTGTTTCTCACACTTGCCAAGTGCATGCATTCCTGTTTCCTCAGATATTCGCGTGGATTCCTTACCTCGCTTGAGGTTTCTGCTTAGATATCCCCTTAGAGGAGCCTCTCCTGACGCCCTCCTCATTCCCTTTCCATAACTCCGCCTCATGCTTTTTCATGGCGTTCTCCACTATCTGACATTGTTTGCTGGGTCCCCGTCCCTCATCCCCACTGCCTCTTGACTGTAATAAGGTTTTGTTTTTGTTCACTGCTGCATTCCCCGGGCTTTGGGCAGAACATGGGTCCTGGAAGGCACTCGGTAAATGTCTCTTAAATGAGTGAATACATGCATGAATTCTTACTACCAAGTAATTCCAAAATAATATCAGTGACCATACTTACACTGCTTTACAGCTTTCAGGCTTACAAAGTGCTTCCTATGCTTGATCTAATTTGAGCTAGGTAATTGTCCTCTGGAGTTGGTACTGGCACATAGTGTTTATCATTTTGCCAGTGAAGTTTGAGAAGCTGGCGTTTAAGGAAGTTTAGTTGACTTGCCTGAAGACACACAGGTGATAAATGACTAAGTCAGTTCTCAAACTCAGTGTTTGTTCTACTGCACCACACTGTTAGAAAGAAAGGGTGAGATAAACAAACCGCTTCCTCTGCTTTTCCAATGTCCACAGTGTTTCCTGTGAGCAGCTTGGATCCCTTCTCCCCTCCACCCCCACAGCGTGGCAGAAGCTTTTCACTCAAGTCTTAGCAGACGTGGCTTCAGACAGCGGATGCTGGTGAATAGCTAACCATACCGTCAGCCACGTAGTCTGTTAGTGCTTAGAAATAAACTGCACAACATCTTCACTACTTAGAAAGAACTAATATTTATAGCATGGTATAAGTTAGCAGGAAAGTTTAAAGACTTAGAGAATACCAACATAATTATCCTAAACGTGATCAGTCGTGAATCCTGGACAAGTAATTCCCTGAATAGGAATAACATTTTTTGGTAAGCTTAAGTACGGAAAGGAACAAGAACCCCGTCTAGGAAATGAGTGGACAGCTGCTGTGCTACCAGTGTATTCTCTCTGCCCTCGGGGATAGAAGTGTGCTTGGCCTTGCCCACCATCACAGGGCCGAACCCCGGGCCCCTCAGAGACTTCTGTCAGGATAAGCCATGGGAGAAAAGGAGCGCATCAGATGGTTTTGTCTTTGCTCGGCTTAGACGTCCTGCAGGTACCTAAAAGGTTCAAGTTCATGTAAAGGAAACCTAGAGTCTGTCCCTGAGTCCTCCTTCTGCTTACACCTCTAGTTTCTGGACATAATTGTACCTTATTAGACCCAAAGTGAATTCTTTACCTGGAGGTTGGAGCCAGCCACTTTGCAGCCTGTCGGGGCTGCTGTTACTGTGCTACAGAAGATGATGTAGTTGGGGGAGTCCTAAAGAACAGGCCCTTTTTTTTCCCCCTCAGGCTGTTGTCATAGACCTGAACTGAGTTTATCCCTTTTTCTGCCAAAAGGGTCTAGAAACTCCAGCTGAACCAGTGTCGTTTTTTTTTAATGGACACTTGGGTGGCAGAGTGGGAAGGCCCCATCGTCTAGCTTTTTCTAGCCAAATTGAATTCCAGAATATGTACAGCTGTGTGGGAGGCCATACTATACAAATGGATATAGTTAGTTCAAGAATTCTAAGCATCTCTTTATTGTCAGTAATGTGGGGAATGAAGTATCCTTGCAGTTAGTGGATATTTCTGGGCCTGGTCTTGTTTGTTTGATACAGACTTCCCTTCATGGGCATCTCGGGATACACTGAAGACATGCTTTGAATTTGGAATGACAGAGGTATAAATTTACAAGGATTAATTTGGGGCGGATCGATTTCATTCCACCTAGTTCAGTAACTGCGTATCTGTCTTCCTCTCCTCGCCCCTAGAATGCAGACTCCTTTTTATCAGGACTGTGTTTCACAGGTACAGCACCATCCTCCATAAAATTTAAAGGTGACTGGCATGGTGTAAACATTCAATAAGTGTTTCTTTAATGAAAAATTGAATCATCACCACTTACCTGTAGAATCTTCTGTCAGACTCTTGTATTTTATTATTGTTAATAAAGTGATAGGTAACTCACTGATGATCTGAATTATTAACTGGCTTTATGTACTTTTGTTATATAGGTTATTATATAAATAACCAGGTCGAGTGATTTCTAGTTCAAAAAGGGTTTGATCTGCAATCGAGTTGGCTTTCAATGTCTTAAGTAAAATACGTTTGATCTAGACTGGTGTTTTTGGGTTAAGCTTCTCGGAGCGTTCCAGAGACCAGTTAGGTATTGATGAAACCCTGAGCCTAAATTATAGAAGTTGAAACTTGCTGTTTGTTTTGAGTTTCTGCAGAAGGTGAGACCTGACCTGGTCATGTGTGTTCGCAAATTCTTTCTGACTTCCGCTCCCACTGAGGGAAGCCAGCAATGTAAATATTTTGAGCATCAAGCTCAATCACTACCAGTATATTTTTAAAAACCATGAGAGGCCTACTTATTAAAGCCTGGTTTGTCTTATTCACCAGTTATACCACCTATTAGCAAATATAGTAAGATCAGTCATTTATTTAGCTGAAGGAAAATTAATTTACAGTGGAATAAGCTGCACTGACGGCAAGTATGTAGAGATCTCTTGTGGACAATATTTTTGAGTTCGTATTGATTAAACGTCATTTGTGACTTAATTAATTGTAATACTGCATAAGCATTTTATCACTCAGAATGCAAGACCCAGGCTTACATAATGCTTCTGAAGGAGGCTACTGTGCAGCTACTGCCAAAAAGCTTCCACTTAGATGCAAACAGCTTGGCCCTGATGGGCTTACTCATCAAGAACCACACAACATCTTGCTTGGCTAAAAGCACTTTGTTTAGAGGGACTGGGACAGGAGATTAAAGTAACTCGCCCATCAGTCTCCATATACTCAAGGACTCAGAGTCCTCAGAGCGGTTCTCCCATACCTTTTAAGGAACACTCTGCTACTCAGGGGGGCTTCCCCAGTGGCTCAGAGGTAAAGAATCCGCTTGTAAGGCAAGAGGTGAAGGAGACATGGTTCGATCCCTGGGTCTGGAAGATTCCCTGGTGGAGGAAATGGCAGCCCACTCCAGTATTCTTGCCTGTGATTGCACCTAAGACAATAGAAAACCAAGAGGTAAATATGGGTGCTGCCTGGTTTATTGTTATTATCCTTTTTAGACACACTGTCTCCTCGCTTCAGCATCCCGATACAAGAGAACAGATTCAGGGAAGATGTCCTAGATGGATAATGGCTAACAGCTAGCCACTGAACACTTTCTCAGTACTAGACACTGTTGCATTAGCCTATCGATATCTCATGTTTAAAACAACCCTATGAGGTCGGTCCCCACTGTCATCTGACAGACGAGACAGTCAAGGCATGGTAAGGTTAAGTAACACCCCCGGAACCACCCAGCCAGGCAGTGGCAGAGCTGTTTGAGCCCTTGGGAGCTGGCTTCAAAGCTACCCAGGTGTCTTTGATTGTATTTTAATTCTCAATGAGTACATTTCTGACGAGTGATTCCAGGTATCAAGAGAGTTCTGGAATGGATATCTTTGCCCATCTGAATTACTTACAAGGGGAAAAAGTTTTAGTATCAAGTACTGTGTATTGGATTCTGTATAAGTGAGGCAGAATTTTCTTCCACTATAATGGTTGCTATTAGGACTTAAAATATATTTGAATAGTAAGATAGTATAAATGACAAATCTTTATTTTAAAGATGTGACCTGCACATTGGACAGCCTCTAGTGTAAACAGTGGGACATGCTGGGATCTTTTCAAGGTCAGGGCTACAGGTAAATGTAAGCCTCCCGAGCCCTTAAGCCAGAGACTCCTAATTTCTAAATCTTAATTCTGGCACATCTCAGCCACCTAGAAGAACAGTTGAAAAATAAGAAAGATCAAGAAATAGATGTTATTTTTCTAACAAATGGAGATCTTTGGGTTGAATACTTGTTTTCTCCTCAGTCTGCCTCAGGTTGATAAACTTGTTAAACTCAAAGAGAAAGCCTCGCAGCCTGATTCCCAACAGAAGCTTTCTTCATCTGCACCCACCAGTGTTTGCTAAATTGTCCCAAGTCATCTCCCTTTGACTCTGTTCAGCCACAGAAAGGGTATCAGAGAATGTAGATGTAAGGAACTTTCCTTCTATTCCAGAACATTACAGTAATTTGCAGAAACCAGCATTTGGGGGTAGAATTTGTATTTAAATGACTCTCCACATCCCTGTCTGATCTCTCGCTGTTGGGCTATCCTTGTAGCCCAATTTTACTGAATTCTCTGATACTGGGACTCGCACTTCTCTTTCCCCAAAAGAACTAAAAACATTCGGTTTCAAAACAGACCATTTTTTCCCTCCGTGTCCTTTCTCTTAGAGGAGGTGATCTCAGTGCTTGTCTATGATGAGTGAGCTGTTTACAGTAGCCAACATGATTATAAAGCAAGTGCCATTCGAGCTAATTCCAAGATTACGTAGTTTCTTTTGTTGTGTAAAACTGTGGTATTGACTATTACTTTAAATAAAAAAGTTAGAAATCTTTATGTATTTCTTTTGTGATAGTAAAGTATCAGATTTAATTTTTCTAATGCCTACAGCACCATTGTTCTAGCACTGTCCAATAGAACAAAATTTCATTGTAATAACAAAAAAACCCTGTATTTTATATGATTATACTTAACATTTATGCAGTGCATAAATGCATCTATAGGATAACGTATTCATTGTGAATATATGTTCTTTATACATACAGTTGCCTTACTGCAAGATCGTTGGTCTACATTGTTCAGATTTTAAAATAGTCACTTCATAAGATAGATTTGACCTTAGCTGACAGTGACGGTGTTTCTTTCTCTGTGTGTTAGTCTCAGTCATGTCCAACTCTTTGTGACCTTGTGGACTACAGCCTGCCAAGCTCCTCTGTCCATGGGGTCATCCATCCAACTCCAGTGGGTTGCCATTTCCCAACCCTGGGTTCAAACCTGAGTCTTCTTCATTTCAGGAGGATTATTTACTGTCTGAACTACCAGACGTGGCAAGGGTTTCCCTGGGCATGTTAAAAAAAGTTATTTCTAGGACTCAGTCCACTAGCAGAGTGAGGATTCCTAACACTGGCCAGCTTCATACCAAAAAAAAAATGTATCTTGGCACAATACTTATGATATTTTTTTTTTAAAGTTTAAGCCTTAATTTATTAATTTCAGTATTTAACTCTTATCACAGCCACGTTGCTCCATACAGAATCTGTCATTGTAGGTCAGTCATCAGTCTTGTTCTGTTTGTTATAATAATATCAGTTCTCTCCCATGCTGGTACTTGAGCTGGCCAAAATGAATGGTTGATAGGATCAGGCTGTATATCACACTGTATTCTTGTTCTGAAAAGCATAAGAAATTAGAGCCATTTAACTTTAAAAAACGAAGCTAAGTCATTTTCATGGAAACAGACATTTTAGCTAGTTTACTTTTGTTTCTTTTTGGATTTTTGATATTTGAGAAAAATAGAGCCCTCTTTGAAATTTGAATTGCTCTGGAGGATTAAACATTATTAAGAAATTGGTTAAAATTATTGAAAACAAAGAGCTCTCGGGGCTAAATGTTTTGGCATTACCTTTGAACACACCTAGTATTGACTAACTGGGGTCTTCCCAGGTGGCTCAATGGGTAAAGAATCTGCCTGCCAGTGCAGGAGACCAGGGAGACATGGGTTTGATCCCTGAGTCAGGAAGATCCCCTGGAGGAGGAAATGGCAACTCACTCCAGTATTTTTGCCAGAAAAATCCCATGGACAGAGGAGCCTGGTGGGCTACATGCAGTCCATGGGGTTGCTGAAGAGTCATACATGACTGCGCACACAGCAGATGAGTCTAGCACTGACTGGAAAGAGGGTGTGAGAAACCACAGCATACCCTCTTCCAAGCACCTGTACGAAACATGAACTTCCTGGCTAACTGCTTCTTGCTCGCATTCTCCCCGCACCTCCTGGCACACAGATGTCTTCTGTTCCCCCAGCTCCAAGCAGTTTTATGTGGTCAGAAAGAATCTATGACTCAGTTCCTCTCAGACCACTCCTCTGCCCACAGAGCTGAAAATGATTGCTTTGTCATATCCCATTCTTTGGCAGCACATGAAGGGCTTAGGGACAGTTGGCATTTCCTGCATCAGAGAACTAGCCTAAAGATTCTGAGGGCCAGTTCCCTGAAGTTTTGCCTGCCCCTTCTGCCTGTTTCTGATTCCTTGATTGGGGAAGCCTGTGGCTGCCAGCCTTCCATCCCCACCCCCCATCACCATGTGACAGCCAGGGCACGTCAACCAAGCTTGCTCTTCTGTAGTGCATCTCGGCCTCACCATCATCCCTGCCTTCTCAGTTCACCCTAATGCAACTTGCTGTTTGTCATGACACTGTCTGCCAGCTAGTTCATAGCCTTCTGAATTTATTACCTGGCTTGCTGTCTATGGAGCTGGCTTATAGGTGACTCTGTTGTGATGGAACCTGTGGAGAGTACATGGCATTTGATTTATTGGAGGAAGAATGAAATTGATTTGATATGTTATTATAAAGATATGCTGGCTGCTACCTAAAATATCAGCAGTTAATTTAGGTACTATATAGGTTAAAAGCTCTGGCTTTGGCATGAGACCAACCAGAATTTGTATCCTAGTTTTGCCTCTTATTACCTGGTCAAGTTTCTTAATTTATCTGATTTTTCATTTCTCTATTTGTATAATAGATACAGTACTAACAAGGACTAGTGTGTAAATTAGATGCTTAAGCTAACTTCACGGGTTCATTTGTTTTAATTAGCACTCTGCCTACCTCTTATTGGGGAAGGCAATGGCACCCCACCCCAGTACTCTTGCCTGGAAAATCCAATGGACTGAGGAGCCTGGTGGGCTGCAGTCCATGGGGTCGCTAAGAGTCGGACACGACTGAGCGACTTCACTTTCACTTTTCACTTTCATGCATTGGAAAAGGAAATGGCAACCCACTCCAGTGTTCTTGCCTGGAGAATCCCAGGGATGGGGGGAGCCCGGTGGGCTGCCGTCTGTGGGGTCTCACAGAGTCGGACACGACTGAAGCAACTTAGCAGCAGCAGCAGCTGCCTACCTCTAATATGGTACACAGGAAATGTTAGTAATTATTACTAAATAATATTTTTAAAAGAGTTTCTCTATTACTCTTCCATTCCCTCCTTCCTTATGTTGTTTTTCACTCTTCTCTCTCACTTCATTCTCTTAAGAGGGTAAAGACGTATTATTAATACTCTCAGACACATCCACAGGGTTCTTGGAGAAGATCTGATCTGTCGAGAGCTGTTTGGGTTTGTTGTATCATAACCTAAACGCTATGGCTGTATCACACACAGCTGCCTCCTCACGTGGTAATCTGATTTACACATTACTCTGGGCAGCCTCAGAAACAATTGGTAAATAAGTACCCTCTGTGTGAATGAGACAGCGGACTCTAAAGCTACAGGGGGCGGCCTTGGAAATCATCTGATCCAGGCTTTTGCCCCCAAACAGTGCCACATTTTAATGTTCTGTAAAATGACAGTTGGCTGTTTTTTCCAGCTTGAGACACAGAGAATGCCTGTTCTGTTGTGGGTTCTTGGAGTCAGATTATTAAAGTTGTTAGGAGGAATTGTAGCAGTCGCCTTGTCCAGTGCTTCTTTCATCTGGCATCACCGAGATCCGATTTCACCCCGTGTGCTGGGCAGGCTCTGGTGATGCAGAGCTCAGTGAGACGTTCAGGGACCCCCAGTCTTCCTCACACCAATACCGGGGGCCCTTTCCAACGACATCACAAACACCAGCCTCTGATTAGATGTTTCTAATCAAAAACAAAGAAGACTTCTCAGCCTGTTATGGAAATAGAAGAGGAGTCTGCTGAAAGGATTCATTTTCTTAAGAGTAGTGGAGCTTCTGCCTTGAGTATTGACAGCTTAGAAGCCAATGAGATGGTAGTTTCTGAGCTCAATCCTAGTGTTCTCAGATTGGGATTGGATATACTAGAAGAGCAAGAGGAAAAAGCGATTTTTTTGCCAGGCTTCAGTTCAGTTCAGTCGCTCAGTCGTGTCCGACTCGAGAAGAGCTTAACATCGCCCATTAATTATTCAAGATTAAATAAGGAGTTGGATCCAAATGACTCCATACATTTTAAAACTTTACATAGGTAATGTAAATACAATATAAACTAATCATAAAATGGAAATTTTCTAGTGGCAATAAAGATACTATTTCACATGTCAAATTATTCTCATTTCATAGTTACATGGCTTTTTCGAGTTGAAGGGGACCAAAGAGTTTATCCTATCCAGTTGCTTCTGGACTTAATTTTTAAAGTGAAATGTTACTCAGAATACAAATGTATACAAGGAGTAAAGTCAGCTGTGCTCCAGGTGTGGCCTTGCCGACTTGACTCCCCCGCCCGCCTCACTTCCCTAAGGGCCCCCTCCTTAAATCCCTAGGACCTTAATCTAGTACTTTGGATCAGTTCTAATAATTGAAAAGATTTTTCCTGCGTTGAAGTTGTTGCTTCTGATTATTCCAGAGTCAGGGCCCTAGAGCAGCACAGTATAAACGCACTGTCTTCTGTGTGCCCTTCCTGCTGATGGGCGCTCTGCGTGCCCTTCCTGCCTGCACCTTCTCTTCTCCCTGATAAATCAGCCTCGTGGCTTTTAACCTTCACCAGCATGTTTTCAAAGTTTTAATCAGGAACTTTTCTCTTACGTGATTCTATTAATATTTCTTCTTCTGTCTTGGAAATAGAGACAGAGCTTCTACTAAGTATCTCGGGTGAATTTGAAGTTGGTTTTAAAGTCCCCATTCTTCATCCTTTATTTTTTTCTCCCCTTCAGACTGAACACTTTCAGCCTCTTAGAGAAAGCTGTTTATCATCAAGGTCAAAAAAGGAAAAAGATGTTAAAGACCCGGCCTCAGAAGGAATTACAACTTGAGGAAACGGTCTGAGCTGAATTCCCATTTCAGGACCCTGCCCATAGTGGAGCCCACTCTCCACAAAGCCATCCAAATGCCTGTCAGCACCATGGGGGCGGGGCCTGAGCTGGGCGCCCTCTAGTCCCCTCTCAAGGGTGGCGTCGGGCTTCCCGGGCCGGTGCTGCCCTGAGCTTGCGAGGAGCCGCCAAGAGCGGCCCTGGAGCAGCCCCCTCTGGCCCAAGCAGAGCCGCCTGCGCTGCTGCACTGCTTCCATTCCGCTCAGTAGCAAAGGCTGCCCTTGGAGGAGGAACAAGCGATGGGGCTGTTTTTGACATTAAAACACAGTTTTTTCTCTGGCATCTGGGCAAGTTGGTTTGTCTTCTTTGATCTCGGGCCCTGTTTTCTTTCCATTCACTTTAATGGACTGTCCGGTGGTTGGTTGTATTATTGGGTCTGAGAGCATTTATTCTCTTTGCTTTCACCCTCTTTCCATGTTTCGTGTAGAATGGTGCTTAATAGTTTGAACATCCTTTCCTGAGCTATATGGGATGCTTAGGGAGCATGAGTTGGTAACAATGCCCTGGCTTTGCACATTCTGTCGTATTCTGCCGTCTGTGCGGCATGTGGAGGGTGTGAGGTTTCTGCTCTTTCGGCTACTGGACAGCATGTCAGGAGCACAGATACGACCTCATGTCCTTCAGCTGTTGCCACTGCAGCAAGATGTCCACAGGCCCTCAGCCTGGGACCTGGGACGCCTAGGGGAATCTGTGACACAGGGTCTGTGGGATCCTTGCATGGACTAAAAGGTAGATGCAAAATTTTGTGTACAAATTCTTGTTTGCATTTTTCTGGAGATTTTTCAAGGCATCTGAAACCAACTAATAGTTAAGGATGGCTGAAAAGAGGTTTCAAGATCCTGAAATTGAATGAGATACATCTTCCACTCAGGACTTATTACAGTGGTGTTAAATTTTGTTTGTTTGTTTTTAAGAAAATACCTTTAGAATTGTGTTCTAAAGCAAGCCTATAACTGAACATACTCAGCATGGGTCATCTGATTCAGGACTAATGCACTATATGAAAACTGAAAGAAAACAGAACAGTTAGAGTGCCATCTAGTGGTCAGAATGATACTTTCACAGCTTTGGAATCAGGCCCAGGCCTTCTCCTACACCGGGGTCTTTAGTTTTAGCAGCTTTCTAAATCAAGAACATTTTTTTCCTCTCAGGTAATTGCAGACCATAAGGGTATCTGGTGATGATACTTGTCTTCCACACAGATGCTGCAGTTGTGGATTCTAGCCTTGCTTACTCTGCAGACATAATTTTCATAAAAGCTTAATGCTGTAGATGGCATGTATTTTATAGGAATATAGGAATTACAGACTTTGAGAGCCATACTGCATTTGATTATACTTTTTAATCATAAAGCTGGAACAAATTGATGATGGCCATAAAATCATTTTGATAAAGAGGCTTTGTGTATTTTTTTTCAAGTTAGAATTAAAAAATTGAGTAATTTGTCTTAATTACTCTTTGTATTCCTTTCATGATGGTGACATAGAATGATGTTTGCCAAATGGTGCAGAAATTGTGAGGTTTCAGAGTTGAATTTATTCAGGAAAATACATCAGACGATTTGTATCCACATGAAAATATGCTAAGAGCATAGCTCTCAAGTTCTTACTCTGCTGTAACATAGCAATGGTTGATCATATTAACTTGTTTATTCTTTTATAAGTGGAGCTGATAACAGTATCTAATATAAGGTTGTTGTTAAGATTAAATGAAATAACGTTGGTAAGCACAGGGCCTTGTATATAAAAAGTCTTTTCATTTATTAAAGTCTCTTTAATATTGCTGTTGTTACTATCACTGGCCAGTTTTTTGTTTGTTTGTTTGTTTGTTTGTTTTTCAGGACAAATGTAGTAAAATGGAAACAGACGATCTTGTATCTTATGGAGAATTTTATAGTTTTTAAAAGCATTTGCTCACATACAGTCTTGTTTGATTAGTTTGCATAAATGTTTACTTATTCACATATATTCAGCAGCTATTTATTCAACTCCTATTAGGTATAAGCATCATCTTTGGCATTGCAGGTTTGATACTGAAAACAGCAATAAAAAGGCCTCGTGGGGCGGGGGTTAGACAATAAGCAGTAAATAAATAAGGTGATTTCACAAAGAAGTCAGTAGTGTGAAGGAAATCCATGTGATATCATAGGGCACGACTGGACGCCTCCTTGAGGTTGATGAGGTGGCCAGGAGAGATCTTTCTGAGAAAGTTGACATTTAAGTTCTTTCCTGAATGACAAGGAGCCAGCCACGTGAGGGTTGGGGAGCAGCTGTCCTGACTAAGGGATACGGTGAGTGTAAATGGCATTGGTGGGAACGTGATAAGTACATGCACAGACTAGAAAGAAGGCCTGTGCTGCTGGAGCTCAGGGAGCCGAGGGCGCGTGGCCAGAGGGGAGCTTGAGGACTTCAGACTTTGTTCTGCGGGTTCTGGGTGAGATGGGGTGTGATTCAGAGCACCAACCACAGAGACTGTCTGGTTTGAAATCTAACCTACTGAGTGGCCTTCAACAAGTTTTTGACTTCTCTCTGCCTAATTTTAACATCTCCAAAGTGGGAATGATGATCGTTTCTTCCTCCTAGGATTGCTGTGAGGATTAAATGAGATCAAAACATGTGTGAAGTATTCAGCAGAGTGTCTCCATACTGCTGTTTTATCATCATCAGTATCTAGGTTCAGTTTTATCACACGTGCTACCCCCATGTCATCATCAGTACCCTCAAGTTACAGATGAGAACACTTAGAAACAGAGGGTGGTTTGAAATCAGAATGTAGGCATCTTGATTTTGGAGCCATCATTCTTTTGCAGTGTATTCTGCAACATGAGCTCCCAGAGTGACACCTCTCTGATCTGAATCTCTTTAGCTCAGAGCTCAGTTGTATGTCCCTGAGAATGTGAGAAAATTATCAGTAAGGGTTAGGGTGTGTGGTAGGGAGGCTCCATGCCTGTCTTCTCCCCACACCTAGGACCCTACTGAAAGCGTTAGTGTGCACGTCGGAATGCGGAGAGGAGGGAAGGCACTGGCTGTATTTTAGGGACCTTGTGAGGCACTGAATATCTTCAGACGCTGAAACTCTTCCTTAATTGCAGCAAATGGGGCCCTACAAAATACAAGTAAATGAAATCCAGGGATTATCCCCACATTTTTTTCTAACCTGACTTTTAGTGAAGGTATTAACCAGGACCCCACTCCCTCCGCCCCCAGCCCAGAGTTGAATTTCCCTCTCCTCCACCTCTTCCTGCCTTTGCCTGGTCCCTTCTGGAGTAAGCCATGGCAGAGGTAAGGATCACGAAGTGAGAGAAACAAATGAGAAGCCAGGATCTAGGAAATCCACCTGCTCACCCTGCCCCGGTTCCTTGCCCCCACAGCGCTTCCGCCAGCGGCACTGATGGCCGGCTCTGTGTCTCTTGCAGAATGTGAGCACCTGATCCGCCACATGCTGGTGCTGGACCCCAACAAGCGTCTCTCCATGGAGCAGATCTGCAAGCACAAGTGGATGAAGCTAGGGGATGCGGACCCCAACTTCGATAGGGTGAGCAGGCCTCCGCTCACCCCCGGGAATGCCTCTTCGGGCTGCTGCAGGCTCTTTTGCGTAAGATTGTAACCAGGCCAGGACCTAGAAGGGCAGGCCTGGATGTAAGCTGTTGTGTAATCCTGAAGCAAGTGAAGCCAGCAAGAAGGAAGCTTAACCGGCTGAGCTGTTGCAGAAGAGTGATACCAGTTCCTGACTGCATGTCCTCACATCCGGATCCCTTCCCAGGTCTTGGGACAGTACAGCCTCTTCCCATGGGATTGTTCACCTACTCTTACCTCTCACTGTGCACAAACAGATTCTGCAGTGTTCCTTTATTTAAATCATCATAGCCATCCCAGGTACCCCAGGAGCTCAGGAAAATAGTGGCCTAGCCATCTTATCTGCTCCTAGCTGAGTACCCAGGGCTTTCTTGCTTAGGCTTCATCTAAGGCCAGAAATACCACAAGCTAGGGAGCATGGAACAGCTTGTTCATTATATATGATCTGCCATCTTGATGTAGTTAATTGGGAGTTTGATAGCTTGCCTTTTTTTGTTACAGTTAATAGCCGAATGCCAGCAGCTAAAGGAAGAAAGGCAGATGGACCCTCTGAATGAGGATGTCCTCTTAGCCATGGAAGACATGGGACTGGACAAAGAGCGGACACTGCAGGTACCTAAGTGAGCAGAGGCCGGGGTGGGGGCTATGTTCCCTCTGCCCTGTCTTTCCCATGTATCCGTCTTCCTGGGAACTTGGATCTTTTCGTTTTCCTCCCATTCTTCCTCTGCCCCTTGAAGGCGCTTTACTCTTCTACCACTACTTTTAAGAGTTTTGGTCATTGACATGCTGTTTCACCAGGGTTTTTGCTCTTTCCCTTGTTCTCTCGGTAGTCGTTAAGATCAGATGCCTATGATCACTATAGTGCAATCTACAACCTGCTGTGTGACCGGCATAAGAGACATAAAACCCTGCGTGTTGGAGTACCTCCTGGCATGCCCCGAACCATGGCTTTCCAGGCGCCAGTCAACCTCCAAGTGGGTGATAACTCCAGTAGCCAGATTCAGGACTAGAAACGTGGAGAGGGGTGGTGGTTATCCATAGCTCTCTAACACCAGATCATGAAAGTTCCTGCTCTTCCTTATCCGTCACCTCCCAGCTGCCATTCCTTTCTCAGAGGCCAAGCAAAGAACTCAGCCTTTCTTTGACAGAGTGGGTGGAAGAATATTCCAGCACTTGGAAGGGACACCAATAGTTGAATTAAAAAAAAAAAAAAAAGAAACCGTAAATCATTGCAAGAGACTGTCTTTGCTAAAGAATACTTCCTTGTAGCTTCTAAGAGCAGAGGAACCAAAAACTCAGAAGTAGAAACCTAGACTTTAGCCATCAAGAATGTTTTGAAAGCCCCTATGATTTCCCTCTGGTGCTGAAAAGCCTGTGTGTGTGTGCTGCTTTCCAGGCGGAGCAGGCTGGCACGGCTATGAACATCAGCGTCCCCCAGGTGCAGCTCATCAACCCAGAGAATCAAATCGTGGAGGCAAGTAGCAGCCCCTGGTGGCTGTCAGCGGAACCTGCTTTCTTTCCCATAGCCTCGTTGCCTTTCCTCACTACTTCTATACGTTTTCTTATTTATTCATTTCCCCATTTACTCTTGGCCAGGCTGGGTCTTCGCTGCCCCTGGGGCTTTCTCTGGTTGCGGCGAGTGGGGTGCTCTTGGCGGCGGTGGGCGGGCTTCGGTTGCGGGCGCGGGCTCTGGAGTGCGGGCTCGGGAGCTGCGGCACACAGGGCCCAGCTGCGGGCGCGGGCTCTGGAGTGCGGGCTTGGGAGCTGCGGCACACAGGGCCCGCTGCCCCGCAGCACGTGAGACCTTCCTGCACCAGGGATCTAGCCCGTGTCCCCTCCACCGGCAGGCAGGGCCTCAGCCGCTGGGCCGCCTGGGAAGTCCCCTTTCCTTCCTTCTTGTTTCTCACTCCCTCTTGTTTCTGATTTGTTCGTGCTTCCCTCACCTCAGCCGGACGGGGCGGTGAACGCGGACAGTGACGAGGGTGAAGAGCCTTCCCCTGAAGCGCTGGTCCGCTATCTGTCCATGAGGAGGCACACAGTGGGCGTGGCCGACCCCCGGTGAGTGTCTGGCAGAAAATTCCCGTCTGACTTTGAGTTCCTCCCCGGGCACATTTTCCCTCCTTCTTTGTATCTCCCAGGTGAGATCTGATACAGTGGCCAAGACACGTGGTTAACCTCTTCAGGCTCCCTGGTAGATCAGACTTGATTGGATTTGAGGATCACAGAGCTGTCACTAGTGGAGGGTGGGCTGAAAGCCGCCATCGAGCCAGGCGATGACAGTACTTTGGTGAAGAGCATAGCATGTCTTTTCCCGCAAAGACTGAGGTCTTTTGATCTAAGCCACATAAAAGTACCCCTGAAAATGCATCTGTGTTTGACAGCTTTTAGAGATATTTTTGCCATATATTTTAATGGAAGACTCATCTAAGAAGTGAGAACAAACAGCAGGATAGAATTTATAGACGTAAAAAATTAAATTCAGTGAAAAAAATTATGTGAACAAAAGTCCAAAATATGCTGAATAAGTACCAGTTTCCCAAAGTGTTTTCCCCAAACAGCCCTTCATTGTGTCCCTTGCTTGCCTGCACACTGGAGAAATGGACTGAAGGCCAGCACTCTTGGTTTTTGTTCAACACTTGAGGATTCTCACCATTAAAAATAGCCAAGCCACTTTTCTGGCTATTTCTTCTCCTGCGTAGGGAAGAGAAGGTTGTGGCAAGAGTCCTCTTGAGAGTTCAGCTTGGAGCAAAGCTGGTTTCTTTTTCTTTGAGTCATTTCCAAAAGAGCCTCCCCTGCTTACTGGTTTGCTTGCTTCGCCTTCTCAGCCTACAATGAAACGGGCAATCAGGGAGCATTCTGGCCCCGAAGACAATGTCAGCTTCAGAGGGTGGGGCCCCCTGTCACCCTGTTAGTGGAAAGAGCTCTTATTGTAAAGTGTGCCATAAACCCCTCTGTCGGGGCTCCACAGCCCTGCCCATCCACGGCTTATCTGCCCATCAGCTCTGATGGTGCTGACAGCATTCTTTGCCCGGTGAATCAGCTGCTACTTTGGGGCAGCCATTGTCTGAGTGGATGGCCCGTGCCCTCCCTTACTTGTTGTTCACCTCCAGGCCTCAGAGACCTGAGCTGGACGGGGGCCAGTGTTTCCTGTTGGCGCAGAGCTGTTGGTTTTACATGAGTGGTCAGTGCAGAATGGTGATCCCCAGCCACAGATAGTGAAGTGGCAGAGAGCCAGATTCCACACACCTGGCTCCACACACTTCTGCTCGCTCTGGGACCTTGGAGAGAAATACACATGTAGGAGGAAGGTAGAAAGATGAACTAAACCGTGCGGAATTTGGCAGTGTCCTCAGTTTGGGGCTCTAGGCTGTGAGGGAGAATTGTAACCAGACTTCTCCATCGTCCTCTTTCCCGTCAGCACGGAGGTCATGGAAGATCTGCAGAAGCTGCTGCCTGGCTTTCCTGGAGTCAACCCGCAGGCTCCCTTCCTGCAGGTGGCCCCGAACATGAACTTCATGCACAACCTGTTGCCCATGCAAAATCTGCAGCCAGCCGGGCAGCTGGAATACAAGGTACCCAGACCTGGGAGAGGGCTTGCCCCCAGAGAGCTCGTCTGAGCTGCCTTTGAGAAACGCAGAGACCGTCCCCAGGATCTCAGGGTGTCCTTAGAAGGATGCTTTCTCTTGCCTATGTCACCATCATGGGATCCCTTCCTTTCAGTAGACTGGAGAACTGCTGTCTTCCCTCCTCCTTTCTCCCCACTTCACCAAACCGTCCCTCCCCCTCTCCTCCTGCAGGAGCAGTCCCTGTTACAGCCGCCCACCCTGCAGCTGCTGAACGGAATGGGGCCCCTTGGCCGGAGGGCATCAGATGGAGGTGCCAACATCCAGCTCCATGCCCAGCAGCTGCTGAAGCGCCCACGGGGACCCTCCCCTCTTGTCACCATGACACCAGTGAGTGGCAGCATGAAGCCCTGCTTGCTTTCTCAGAGGTTTTTGGTAAAGAGGTTTTGGAACTCAGGTTCTCCAACCTAAACGTCTGAATTTCTTCTTTCCCTCAACATGCAATGCTCAGTGTCATTTCCACCTTTTTCAAGCTAGTAGAATTTTCCAGACTTAATTTTTGGTTAGCTTCTTCACTTAACCAAATAATTTCCATACTCCATCCTGCTTCTGGAGGGATTCATCTTTGGGGAGCCTCTTGTAGACACTCGAGTAAAGGGTGGCTGCAACCCTCCCCACTTCCAAGTCAGGGAGTCATAGTCTCAGGCCTGGCCTTCCCACAGATCACATTTCCGTGCCAGAGGGCAGTGGAAGCTAACAATTTTCTCTGGGCTTAATTGCTTTTCAGACTGGTTTCCAGATTCACCTTCTCACCAACTCTTCCTCCTTTGATTCACATACCTCACACTTTTGGTGCCAGATGGATCCCTTGATGATTTGGCTTCTAAGCTGACAGTTGGCATCTCTCAATCACATGTTTTTTTAATATGATGATCACAAAGATTCTTTTCTTCCCCTGGTTTCTGTTTATTTCTGATTATTTTCCTGCCATAGATAGATTCATTCCTTCATTCATTTATTCATCCATTAAATCTCATACTACATTAAGGTTGAGTGCTAATTGTATCCACAGCCCTCACTGGGTATTTCAGGGCAGTGCTTCTTAAGGTGTCTCTCTAGTTTGAGGACCTCGTTTTCCCTATTATCAGAAAAATTAAAATTTTAAAACATATGAACTACAAGGCTAAATTTTCTTTGGTTCAACAGAAAAAATTACTCCGTTAAATTGCTATAAAGGTTTATAAATATTATTCTCTGCTACTTTAGCTACCTTATCTTAGATCAGTAATGAAACAGTTTATAGACTGACACAGGTCCACCGTGCCAGTAACATGGCTGTTGAGAAAAAAGAACGAATTCATATTTACAGTTTCTGGCCTCATTGAGCTTATACTGTAATAGGAAGATGCAGTCCACATATGTGAAGTGTCGGAGTAACAGTAGTAGACCAATGTGATGAAGTGCTGGAGTGAAGACCATGGGCCTGTAGGTGGCAGAGGCACTTAGGGAAAGGCCAGGTCAGTGTAGATTTGGAAGGGTCCAGAACAACTTTATGGGAGGTGCAGTGTCTTTGTCCACTGGAACTGTTTTTGCCAAGGTCACTAACAAACTTTCAGTGGACATTTTTCATCTTTATCTTTTTGGACTTTACTGCTGACCATTTTTCTCCTTGAAAAATGGTCTTTTACCCTATTCTTTCGTGTTTTCCTCCTAGCTCCCCTTTTCAGGTTCCCTTTCTTCTTTTTCCTAGAAACGGACAGTTTTATCTGAGGTCCTGTTTCCATTTCATTTTACAGACTTTCTCTGAGTGATCCTCTCCACTTCCCTATTTCTGTCACTGAGAGATTCTCTGGCCCACAATGCTTTCCTGAGCCCTGCACTCCTATCTATATGATTACCAACTGCACAGATCTAGTGGGTTACTTGGCAAGTCCTCACCATTTTATTTCAGCATGTCCTCAAATGAACACGTCCTGATGCTGTGAAACCTGTGTCTCCCTCTGGGTGACAGGGAACAGCACCATCACTCCCCTGGTTAGACAAGCTAGGAAATTGGGTTTTCTCTTTAATTCTTCCCTGTCCCTTACTCCTCACATCAAAGCAGTTATGCCATGCCTGTAAAGTAAGGGTCTATCTTCTGTCCCATATCCACTGTCTTTTTCCCCACTCAGGCTACTGTCATCCTCTGCCTGGATTAACACAGTGGCTGCCAAGTGGGCTTCCTGATTCCAGGCTTGTCTCATTTTCACGCTGCAACTAAAGCAGGCCAGCTTTCTAAAATATAAATCTTATAACATCATGTCCCTGCTTAAAATCTTCAGTGATTCACCACTGCCTTTCCTCAAAATAAAGTTCTTCATGTGGTATTCAAGGCCGTTTATAAGTGGCCACAGGGCTCCTCTCCTGCCTCGTCTGCAGCCACTTCCTGCATAGCCCTGTTCCCTCCAACCTCACAGAACCATAGTCAGGGTTCTGGGAACCCTAGAAGAATTCCGATAATGGGATTATCCCAAAAGTTTATTTTGTTTTTACAATTACTATCCATTAAAAAATGCTCTTTTGTAATAATGCAAGTGTGATTTTTGCTTCAGTGCTTGGGGCATGGTGGTTCCATGAGCCCCAGGCTGTGCGTAGCTGTCAAGGCTATATGATGTCCCAGCCCACAGGCAGCCGGGAAGAGTCACCGTAATGCATGCATATTGTGGCGGTCTTCATGTTTTGGTGGGTGACAGTGACTTTAAAGCATTGAATTGGAACTTCACAATTATATGTTATATGCTACAGTGGACTTTTAGAAAACCAGTATGCTTTTCTGGCATTGCTGCTGCTGCTGCTGCTAAGTCACCTCAGTTGTGTCTGACTCTATGCGACCCCATAGATGGCAGCCCACCAGGCTCCCCTGTCCCTGGGATTCCCAGGCAAGAACACTGGAGTGGGTTGCCACTTCCTTCTCCAGTGCATGAAAGTGAAAGTCAAGTCATTCAGGTGTGTCCAACGCTTAGCGACCCCATTGCAGCCTACCAGGCTCCTCCATCCATGGGATTTTCCAGGCAAGAGTACTTTCTGGCATTAAGGACATCTAAAATCTAGAAATTACTTTAACATGAAACAACAAATCAGTTCCTAGTCATTCCAGGTAAACAAATTCCTACTGTATTCTCAGGTCCGCAAACACCCGTGGGCCTTCTCTTCTCTCTCAGCCTAGAAACCTTAGATGCTTGCAACCTCTTTCCTTCTTGGCCAGACTCGTTCCTACTCATCCTTCAGCCTCAGGTTTGGGGCTACATCCTCTAAGATGCCCTGCTCAGTCCCCACACACCCATTACTGGTTCATGCTATTTTGTCCTTTTGTCTGCCTATCTCTGTCCTCCACTGGACTGTAAGACAGGGGAGAGAACTTTATTAATTCACATTTCATCCTGGAACATAGTGGGCATTCAGCTTATTTATTGGATAAATAAATAAATGAAGGAAGATGAATCAGAGGAATTAAAATCAACTGAGCAAGGTAACAGTGGGACAATTGAAAGGTCTGTGAATGTTCTGTATAACCCAGGGATCCTAGAAAAGCTTTGCAGATTAAAAAAATAAAGTACCCGAGAGGCCTGCCCTGAGCCCAGTGTCCAGAGTAAGAACTGCTGCGGAAGAAGCGCCGCTTTGAGCCTTTCCTTCCTGTCTTTCCTCAGGCAGTGCCAGCAGTCACCCCTGTGGACGAGGAGAGCTCGGATGGGGAGCCAGATCAGGAAGCTGTGCAGAGGTAATGTGGCATCTGGCGGTGCTTGCAGAGCGTCCTTGGGCAGGCTCCCCCTGCGACCAACGAAAGGTCACCTCTGCCCAAGGAGGTGGTCCAGTGCAGCTTCAACATGTGTGTGGTCTCTTTGCTCGAGCCAGATGGCATGTTCCTCCCCACACGGAAGTAACGGAAGACTACCCAGAAAATGTCATTTCTGTAAGCACCATTGGAAGTCCCCTAAGTGACAGCAATAACCATAAGAACTTTTTCTCTCCCTCCCTCCTTCCTTCCTTGCCCCCTGCCTTCATATTGCAACTCTGATAGTATTCACAAGGCACAAAGCCTGCTCCTACCTGCCAAGAACTGTTACTGAAAAGGAAATGGAGATTTGGGATGACAGTGATCCTAGCTAGTCTGGCCATGGACCGCTGGCATGGACTCTTCCTTTCCAGGAGAATGAATACCTCTTGTACTGTTTGCTGTGTTTCTGCCATCCCCTTGTATCAACAAAGAGATATTGAAAAAGAATATGGGATTCGGTCCAGGGACAGATGCAAATATCCATTGTTTGCAGAGATGCCTAATTCACAGAAAACGGCAGTGACCATCAGGCATGCTGTGCTGATCATTTGACCTCAGTTCCATTAGCCGTGGTCCTCCAGCTTCATGCATGATCCCTTGTGGGAGTTGATTTTCTTATTTTTCGGGGAGGGTGGGGGTTGACCAGAATCCAGCATGTATTTTCCCAGAAATACAGGTGTTCTTCAAGATTATATGTTTTTTCCCTTGAGGGAAGTTGAAATAAAATGGTTTTCATGGGCTCTTGGGGAAACTTCGGGTGTTTTTATCAAATGGATATTAAACCACTAATGGCTTATCTACCCTCTGGCAAGTTTACATACCACTAATTACTCTCTAGCTTGTTAACTGGTTTTAGCTGAAATGAGCAAAGTAGTTAAGAATGAATGAAACAAGACCTCTTACCCGGATGGTTGCTGGCCAGTGTCCTTTCTCTACCCGCTAGTAGCTCTGCATGAGAGCTGCTGTCCAAAAAGAAGCTGGTCCCGTGTGGAAAGAACAGTGGAGAACAGGGGTGTTGGCAGGTGGGCAAGCTCCTTCTACAGAATAGCCAATAGAAGAATCGTGTTGACTTTGTTTCTTTCTTGATGTTATTATTTCAATAGGTTGCCGATCACAGGGTGTATAAAGTTACATTGGGCCCTGGTGGAGTCATGAAGAGAAATTAGGAAACTTAACTGCCTTCCTACTCAAATTAGATAGCAGTATTTCATCTTACCTTCTTTGTCTTACATTTTACCCCTCCAGCTCGTCCTTTCTTCTTTAAAGACCAACATTTAAAGGGTAAAATGCCCGTCCCTTTGATGTCATGGAAGGAATGATGCTTCTTTTATTCATGCCCAAGAAGAGCAGCAGTGGTGAAGGAAGTCATCCTCCAGACCAAGGGGGACCAAAGCGTTATTAATGGTATTAGTGGTGGGTCTGAAAGACCTTCAGAATAAAAGTGATCAGCTTGTGAACTCTTAAGCTTGTGAAACTTCTCTTTTCTTGCCTTGCCTTTTTTCCCCCTAAAAAACAGTTCTAAACGTTTCATGTGGTTTCATTTCTTCATCCTTTAGAGAATGTTGGTCCCCTGGGGACAGCATCAGTTTTTCTTCTCCGACGATGGAGTTACAGTCTTGGGGCATGAGGAAAGGGTTGGTGATGGAACTCACTTAGCCCCACGCAAAAGGGTCTTTTTCCATGATTTGTAGTAAGGTCAGCCTCAGACCCTGGGGGCCAGTGGCCTCAGGAGACATGTGCAAAGCCCATCTGCATCTCTCTCTTGGCTCATCTCTAGGAACAGTCCTTAGGGCTCATTTCCTCTGACTTGTGTTTTGGAAATGTGGAGGGAAACCAAGGAACAGAATTAACTAGCAGAACACACATTCTTGTCCTGAATGGAATGAAGTCAGGAAAATTGATTCACTTTGTGAGCGACATCTGTTTTCTCTCTTCTCTTAACGGCTACTCTTAGGTCCAACACTGAGCCACTTCAGTGGGAAGCCAGCTTTGTTGGCCTTCTGGGACATGTCTCACTTCCATCCAGTCAGGAGTCTGTCGGCCACTGAGCCTTTTCTGTGCTCTGGCGCCACTTCATTCTGAGTGCTTTGGATTAACTTCTAATGCTTCTTGCTGAGGAGTATTCCTGTCTGTCTTTTTACTGTGAAATGTGCTCCTGCTTGTTGCAGGTACTTGGCAAATAGGTCCAAAAGGCATACACTGGCCATGACCAGCCCTACAGCTGAGATCCCGCCGGACCTACAGCGGCAGCTAGGACAGCAGCCTTTCCGTTCCCGGGTCTGGCCCCCTCACCTGGTACCTGATCAGCATCGGTGAGTAGCCACGTGAGCCGTGGGAGCTCCTTGAGGCCCATCGGACAGGCCCCTTTCTGGCTAGTCTTACAGACATGATGACTAGCATCGTGGCTTTAAATAGCATCCCGAACTTTACATCTTCTCAGCTCCTTGACTCAGCTGTACCCAGGGCCATAGGAGACACTTCTTTCCCATTACCTCGTAGACATGTTTATTGCCTGCAGTTGCTCCTCATGACTCTAGACACTGACTCATAGATGAAATTGAACTTGAAACCTGCAAGTGGGTGAAGCTCTCAGAAGACCAGCTGGAGATAGGATTTGTAACCACATCAGTAGGCTTGGCTTTTAATAACCCATCGCCATCAGAAGGATGAGCATTTCTTATCATGTGACCCCTGCATGAGGAGCTTGGATGGGGGAAAACACATTCCTTTGTGAGTGGTAGAGCGGAGACACTGCATCCTCTTGAGTGTTGTGCTTGAAAGTCATCCTTGCAGTATTCTGATGGCAAAATCTTCTGGTAGGTCTCTGATACGTTTATAATTCATTTTCTCTTAAAGACATAAAAACAAGTGTAGCCTTCCTTGCCGAGAGAACTTCACAAAATTGAGTTCAAGTAAGCCTGGGAACAGGGGAGTGACACCTTGCTGGATTAAGAAGGTGGTTATCTTCTGTGAACTCTGTGATGACCAAAAAGCTTAGCTTAGTCCTTTCCAGAGCTGGCCCCGAGCTCACGGGCCACACTTTTAAAGCCACTACCAGTCGCTGGAGTCTTTTGGGAGGACAGTGAAGAGCAGCACTTGGGAAGCAGATTCTGAGGAAATTAAGTTTATAAATGTGTTGTTACTCAGTCTTGCAGCCAGACTCACCCTGGCAAGCTTGACACAGTGTTTTTATTGTGTCTTGTTACCCACTGGGCATCATAGGTAATCAGCAGAGACAGGTGACCTCTGAGCAAACTGAACCATCATTAGTGCCACGTTGGAACTCAGAAAGAAGAAAGATAAGCTTTCATAAATGACCATAAATAATATGGTACAAATGGTCTGTTAGGAGTAAGATGAATGACATTTCTCAAATAAAACTCTGGTGGCACAGACAATATTTTTCTAAGGAGGATCTCGGGAGCCTCACTGTTACAGTTCTGTATCACTTTGGGTGATCATTAGCTGCCTGTACATTTTCTATGATTTCTCAGTAACTCTGAGCTCTATACTCTTACCTGATAGACTTTTATTGCTTTATTTCTCCCTGTATCTTTCCTTCCTTGACAGCCCCCACTTAGTTTTTCAGCCTTTGCCAGGCTCAGTTGTTTAGTTTCCGTCCTTTGGTTTAATCCTTGTTTAATTCAGGTGCTCCTCAGGCCATGTTCTTGTGGGGCAAGCATGAAGATGAGCACATCACCACAGTCTGCCTTTATCACTGACCCGATACTGTGTTTACACCTGTTACTAAAGGAAGGCCACACTGGCCCACAGCTCCGTTTGTGTGGTTTCCACGCTGCCTTGTCATTGTCAAGGCCTTGCCTGCTGGAGATCTGTCTGCTGTCTGTTTTCTGTGTGAACACTCTTGGTAGAGTGTTTCAAGGGTTCCCTGTGGTCAAGCCAGTTTGAACTGGAATGAATACTCTGTGAGTGACGGATCGTGTAAGGGCGGTGTTTATGCAGACTCAGCACGTCTCCATGGAGTTGCTGTAAAAGCCTGGTTACACGAGAGACTGAAGCAAGTCTTCAGGGCAAAGGGAAACTTTCCAAGGCTGTCCAGCACTGAGAATGGGTGGCCTGGGGAGATTATTGAATTCCTTTCATTTGCTGGAGGAAATGACACAAGAACAGCAGATATGTCTCTTCTTCTGGGGTATTGTAGATGAAGTCCAACATGAAGACAGAAGAGGTATCTGAGTGTGTAATCCTGGAATTGTGTAATTTATAAATTAAAAGAAAAATTAAGTGTAATCAAAAAACCTAACTAATACAAGATGGATTTTATCTAGGTGGGGAGCCAAGTCCCTGTTTGGAGTATAGTGGGAATATTAGCCTGACATGAGGCTGTCCTGAGTTTGAATGTGATTGCTAATAAAAATAAAACACAACTGATACTGTCAGTGCTTCCAAATTGAGCAGCTACCTAAGAACTATTCCTCTGAAGCTCGTTGTGCTGGGCTGCCCAGGTTGTCAGTCTGTTCACAACCCGATCTTCTGGAAAAGTCATGAAATACCTGGACCTGGGATGGGAGAGAATGCGTTTTGTACAGACAGACTATAATTAACTCCTTGAAGAACACAGATTTCTGAGTGAATCAGAAATGTGTCCATCATCAGAAAATACTGAAAGTGTAAGAATCAAATTCTAGGAGAAAATAGTACCTGCTTGCTTTAACTCTAAACACCTGAAGTAGAAACAGAAATAAGAAATATTGAGGAAATACTCCTGAGACCAGCTCCCATGATCACTGTTTCTGGAGTGTGTCTTCCAAACTCATTTGTCTTTCGTGTTACCGAACCCAGATATATGTTGTGTTCATTTCATCAGCTCACTGCTGTGTCAAGCTTCAGGTGGAGTCTCAAACAGGAGCCATCATTAGAGGGTGGAGGGCTTTTCCCTGCTGCCAGAACTCTTTTAACTCCTCTGCACACTCATCAGCCCCTCCTAGACCCTCCCTGTCTGCTGCACTTGAATTCGCTTGTTCACCCGCTTCCTTAGCCTTGGTTCCGCTTCTGTCCAGAATGAGTAACTGGCAAGGTGGTACATCATTTCACCCACAGCTCAGTGTGATGTCATCTCTGCCCTGGACCTGAAACCCTGATCCTTTCCATCAGCTGCTGGAATGCTGCCTTGGCAGTCTTTTATCTGCTTACTTCAACCCATAAACATCTCTTTCTGATTAGGTAACAAGTATAGGTCTTAGCTTCTAACTCTCATGTTGTCAGGCATTCCTTACTGATAGCACGTTCTTTCTTTCTGTAAGACGCTGGCTTTGTTCTTGTTGAGCAGTGGGGGTCATTTTGAAGGTAATCCACACGATTCCTCTTTCATTAGCAGGTTGGGAGGGTGCCACTGCTCTGAGAAGTTACCTTTCACAGCAGATAACCTTATTTGCGTTGACCAGGTATGTGCAGGATCTTCAGGCCCACGTTTCTTAAGGATGGGCTGTCTCCATCTGGGGATCAGAGGCCCCCAGTTTCCCCACTTTAAGCTCCACCTTGTGTTTTCTAGCATAAAAATCTATGAATTCCAGGCCAGACCTTTGACCCCAAAGTTGACTGTAGTTTCCCTCTGGTCGGTCATACAGAGGTTACTGCTCAGGGAAAACTTTAGGTCACATGGGTAGGTTTGTTCTAGGTTTCTAAAGGCACTAGATAGAGACATGACTGTAAAAAGAGGAGTTCCTATACAGCTGGGCTTGAGGGCTACTGTGAAGCTCCTCTCTCTCTGACCCAGTGTATTTGTAAGAACTGGATGTATCTGATCCCAGGACCGTCCCAGGCTTGGACATTAAGCCAACTCAAGGTGAGTGGAAATGGAAGATGGTCACTTGGAGGCCTCTAAAGGGAAGGCAGGCTAGGGGAACGACTGGCCTCTGGAGATGGCATGGAAATGGCGTAATATGCCAGGCTGCGCGTGTAGCCGGCAGCTTTGTGTTCATCTGGAACAGCATCCCTAGGTGATTTGGTCAAAACCCCTCAGTCCTAGCCCCTAACCTTCTCTTCCCATATATTCAGCTCCACCTACAAGGACTCCAACACCCTGCACCTCCCTACGGAGCGTTTCTCCCCTGTGCGCCGGTTCTCAGATGGGGCTGCAAGCATCCAGGCCTTCAAAGCTCACCTGGAAAAAATGGGCAACAACAGCAGCATCAAACAGTTGCAGCAGGTAATGTTAGAGACGGCAGGCACCTCTGGAGAAGCATGGGTAGCAGAGACCGGTGTTGCAGGAGGACACGGGTGTTAAGCTTTCCACCCCCTCACAGCAGCACTGCACTTTTAGAGGTGCCAAAGCAGATAGCCCTTACACGCTTTCCTTCCTTCTGCTTAGCTCCAGCTTTCCCCAGGAAGGGACTAAATTTCCTCCTGCCTCTGTGGTTCCTTAGGAATTTCTGGGCTTGGGTTTCAGTGGGAAGCACCTGGAAATGTCTTTTGAAGCAACCCTGTCGTTCCCCTCATGACTTATGGGCACTGGGTCTTGTTGGAGCCTGCTCTGCGTTCTACCACCTGGCATACTCTCCAGCTGGTATGGAATGGTGCTCCCGGAGGAAGGAGGTGTACCTCCAGGCTTCTATAAAGGGCCGGTTTCCTTTCTGCCTTCCTGACGACCAAGCTTCGAGTGGCATGTGCTTTGTACACCGATTTCACACTGGAACCTTCGCTCGTACCCAGACCATCTTGGTGTTTTTCCCTTCACGTAGCCAGCACAAAGTGTGAATTTATTTAGTACACAAATGCCCACCTAAAGGGGTTAGTTGCTCATCAAGGACACAGTTCTTCTCTGTGGGCTCCCTCTGCCCATGAGACCCAGGGCAGCTCTCGTCTGCTGACAGCACTGCATGGGTTAGGCCTGGCTGTATCCTCTCTGTATGAACTGCTTTCCCTTCAGGAGTGTGAGCAGCTGCAGAAGATGTACGGGGGGCAGATTGATGAAAGAACCCTGGAGAAGACCCAGCAGCAGCATATGTTATACCAGCAGGAGCAACACCACCAAATTCTCCAGCAGCAGATTCAAGTAGGCCTTCCCTCTCCGCTTTCTCCAACTTCTCTGGAGTTTGCTCTCAGGCTGATGGGCCTGTCAGTGCTGGAGGAGATCACGCAGGGCAGAGTGGAGTTGAGTTATTTGTGTGGTTGCCATGTTTGAGTCAAGGTAATCAAGCCTTTCGATGAACGACGGGAGCATAAATCTCAGTCGCAGATAGTCTCTCCCCTTCTCGAGAATGGCTCTGGTTAGTCTTAAAGCTCACGAGTATTTTTTTTCTCCTTTCCTGCATGTATTTTAGGACTCTATCTGTCCTCCTCAACCTTCTCCTCAGGCTGCATGTGAAAATCAGCCCGCCCTCCTCACCCACCAGCTCCAGAGGTAATGAAACATGTTCTTTGCCTAAGCTGTTGGCCTAACTCACATGGGAGACGTGACTGACTATAGCATTCACCTTGGAAAAACCCATCTGAAAAGCAGGAAGACCAATTTAAATTTCAGCAGCTTTCTAAACTCCTGACTTCCTGTGCCACTTCATTTTCTTATCCCCATGAACCATGTAATCTGACACCTAACACAGGAGGCCAGAGGCAGGCCCACAGTGCCCCCTGCCTCCTTGGGACGTCTGGGAAAATAAGATGTAGACAGGCTTTCAGTAGACTGGTGGGTGGCCTTCTAGCCTGGAAGCTTATCAAAACTAAAAATGGAGTTTCTGCCTGTGGGTATCAAATGGCTGAAACTAACTTCAAGGTTATATTGTCACCTCAGGAAATGTATTTACTCATCTGGTTCTGTTGTTTTTAAGGTTAAGGATTCAGCCTTCCAGCCCACCTCCCAACCACCCCAACAACCATCTCTTCAGACAGCCCAGTAACAGCCCTCCCCCCATGAGCAGCGCCATGATGCAGTCTCACGGTGAGTGGGGAGGTTTTCTCTAACTGTGAGCCACAGGAGAAGTGAGTGAGGCTTTGTCTTGATAGCCTCAAGCCACTGGTTGGGGTGACGGAGCAACATGCTGGTTCTAGGGCCAGGCTGCCTTGGCTTGGCTCCTGCTGCTACCAGCTCCTTAGCTGTGAGACCACAGGTAGACTACCTAACTGCCGGGCATCTCTGCTTTCTCAGATGTAAGACAGGGATAATAATACTGTGAGATACATATGTTAGGTATAATGCTTAGAATAGCCCCTGGAACAATATAGTTCTCAAATAATGGTTGACTGGTATTGACGTTTTCATAAAGTCCCCCCAACTGTACCAAATGACTGGGCTACTACCAGAACCTTCGCTCTTGTCACGCCTGAGTTTGGTGGTCCTCTGGGCACGTGGCTCCTCTCTTGTGGGTGTTCAGATGGAGGCAAAGATGAGCGGGCCCCTAATTTATACGGTCTTTCAGAGGCCAGCACTCTGAGGGGTTAGCGTTCTGAAAACTGAGAATCTCTTTAAGTAACGCCACTCAGCCTGGAGCCCCTGAAGAGCCTGAGTTGGTCTCGAAGCCCTTCTTACTCAGAGTGGGGTCCCTGACCAGCAACATCAGCAGGAAAAATAAAATCTCAGATCCTACTACAGACCTGCTGGATCAGAATCTGTGTTTTAGCAAGATCCCCAGGCCCTTCATACATGCAATAGAGTTTGAGAAGCGTTGCCCTGAATGAGAGCTACTCAGAATAATCAACAGGCAATTTCCTGGAATTGCAAATTCTTGGAGCCCCGTCCTTACCTACTGAGTCAGCTTCTGAGGCTTGGGCCCAGGAGTGTGTGTCTTCACAAATGCCCACAAAGGAACCTTCCACACCCTGGAGTTGGAAGAGCCCTGCTCTGGGTGGTATGTGAGTTGAGTGTCCTCAGTGGCTCCCATGACTTCTGGCCGCAGGTAATCCGGGCATGTGGTCACTCTGGGGCTCCTTTCTCCCCAGGTGCTACATCTTCCTCCCAGTTTCAAGGCTTCCCCTCGCGCAGTGCCATCTTCCAGCAGCAGCCTGAGAACTGTTCCCCTCCTCCCAACGTGGCACTGACCTGCCTGGGCATACAGCAGCCTCCCCAGTCACAGCAGGTGACCATCCAAGTCCAGGAGCCTGTCGACATGCTCAGCAGCATGCCTGGGGCCGCTGCCGCCTCTGCAGGCCGGGCGTCTCCATCAGCCCCAACACCAGTCAGGTTCAGATGCAGCTCCGGACCAGCCTGATGGCCGCCCTCAGCTACGGGCACCGGCCCTTGTCCAAGCAGCTGAGCGCCGACAGTGCGGAGGCCCACAGGTGAGGCTGCCCAGAGTCTCCTGACCATCTCTCTGGGGTACCCAGGTGGGATGAAGCCCCCTTAGTAGGAGGAGAGGAGAACAGAAGGGCTCTGACTGGGCTGTTATCATTTCAGCCTGACTAAAAGTGAGGCAGTGGGCTTGGGATGGACTTTAAACCTATATATTGACTCAAGGTCAAAATGCTAGTGAGATGCAGGAGGATAGTGACGCAGCTACCTTACTATATAGGCTTCCCAGGTGGTGCAGTGATAAAGAAACTGCTTGCCGATGCAAGAGATGTGGGTTTGATCTTGGGTCAGGAAGATTCCCTTGGAGGAGGAAACAGCAACCCACTCCAGTACTATTGCCTGGGGAATCCCATGGACAGAGGAGCCTGGTGGCCTATAGTCCATAGGGTCACAAAAAAGTCAGACACAACTTAGCGACTAAATACCACTACCACCTTACTATAGGTCTGCAAAGAAGAAAAGGGCCAGTTAGAGGAGTAGGTAAAAATTTGTTACCCCCCTTGTCTGTTCTTCTAGGACTGTTTCTTTCCATCACTCATATTCTAAGAGATGGGCACATCTTAATTCATGTTGCTACCCTCAAGCCCGAGGGGTGGTGGGGGTAGTGCCTATGCCCCCATCCTCCCCTGTGGCCCCGCGGTTCTCTGTACCAGCAGAGGCTCGCTGCTGAGGAGGAGTGGTAGCCATTCCCCGGGGAGTTTAGCCACTTGTCACACGGATGCCTGGTACTCACTCCCTTTTGTGTCTGCAGCTTGAACGTGAATCGGTTCTCCCCTGCTAACTACGACCAGGCGCATATACACCCCCACCTGTTTTCGGACCAGTCCCGGGGTTCCCCCAGCAGCTACAACCCTTCACCAGGAGTGGGGTTACCTCCCACCCAAGCCCTGAAAGTCCCTCCGCTTGACCAGTTCCCCACCTTCCCTCCCAGTGCACATCAGCAGCCACCGCACTATACCACATCGGCGCTGCAGCAGGCCCTGCTGTCCCCCACGCCGCCAGACTACACGCGACACCAGCAGGTGCCCCACATCCTCCAGGGACTGCTCTCCCCCCGGCACTCACTCACCGGCCACTCGGACATGCGGCTGCCCCCGGCGGAGTTTGCACAGCTCATCAAAAGGCAGCAGCGGCAGCGGCAGCAGCAGCAGCAGCAAGAATACCAAGAGCTCTTCCGGCACATGAACCAGGGGGACGCCGGGAGTCTGGCTCCCGGCCTTGGGGGACAGAGCATGGCGGAGCGCCAGGCTTTGCCGTATCAGAACGCTGACTCTTACCACCACCACCACACCAGCCCCCAGCACCTTCTGCAGATCAGGGCGCAAGAATGTATCTCACAGGTCTCCTCCCGACCCCGACCCACGGTTACGCTCCCCAGCCGACGCTCGTGCACTCGGAGAGCATGGAGGAGGAGTGCTCCTGCGAGGGGGCCAAGGACGGCTTCCCGGACAGGAAGAGCGGGAACACATTGACCAAAGGTTGCCATGACAGCCCCCTGCTCTTGAGTACAGGCGGCCCCGGGGACCCTGAATCTCTCCTGGGAACCGTGAATCACGCACAGGAGTTGGGGATCCATCCGTGCCGACAGCCGGCTGCTGCCTTCACTAGAAATAAGGTGTCCAGCCGAGGTAAGAGCACTGCAGGGTCGAACTCTGGGCCAGCCTGCCCTCATTCAGTGAACTCAGCAGTGTTTACCTTTTTCAGCTGGTACTCTGGGTTGCTAGGAGAGAAAGAATTCCTGAGAAGATCCGTAGGACCTTTTAGGGGAGAAGCACATAGGAAATGGGTATCTGATGGGGAAGGGAATCTGTTTTCAGAATTAAAAGAGAGTGATAGAAAATGAACACACAGATGATGGTCAGCAAGATGTATTACCTGTTTTCCCATATTCAGACTGTAGTTTCTTAGAATCCAGAATTTCTCAGCTGTCATCAAAATAGCTAGCTTTAACCTCTGTGATAGAAAAAAGTCAGCCAGTGCTAGGGAAACAGGGTTTAGTATAAACAGTGTTGGAGTAAATCAAGGTCCCTCAGTCCTGGATTGCCTCTGTTATGAGTGCGGTGACCTTGTCACTTAACCCTCAGGTTCTTATTTCCCCATCCATGAAAAACAGCAGGAGGAATAACAGTCCTTTGCAGAGTATTTTTGCAGATTAAAACATACAAAGTGTGTTTATGTTTATACATAATGTTTTTGTGTGTGACACGGGGAGAGAGGCATGCTTGATAATCTGAATGTATGGTTTAAATAATTTGAGGTATTCTGATCACTTCGTTAATAAGCTAAGTTCAGAATATTACAGCATCACAAGGGATGCCATGCCGTTTCATTTAGCATCACTGTATAATCAATGAGGGCGTTCATTTTCGTTTGGAAGGATGTTAGAGTCACTGTCAGTGAGTCACGCTCAGAAAATGTCGTTTCGTTAGCGTCATAGCATTCACCGTGCCCAAAATCTGGACTGACATCCATCCCATCATCACAGATCTTGACAGCAAGTTTCTCCATAAAATATTCAACCCTAAAACTGGGCACTTTCCCCACCCTCCTTTCCTGAAGCCTGTCCTGCCCTGCACTTTAACATCAGTACACCAGACTCAGCTCCTGGGGCAGTCGGGTCCCCAGGCACAGGGCAAGATGGAAGACCTGACCCTCAGTCAGTTTATGTGAAGAGGGCGTGGTGCCTTCAGGTTGTGCTCATTGAGCACCAATAGGGATGCAGTTCCATAAACTCCCATTAATTCCTGGACTTTTGAGCAGATGGGTACCATCCAGTATGAGGTCTGCACCAGTCAGACGTATTGTGTCCACCTGCGGTTGCTGTATTTTTGAGTTGACATAGGCTAGGGGAGGTTTTGGAACCAAGTCATAGGTGGATTGGCTGACAGACTTGGGGATGTTTAGGCTTGGGGGAAAACTCAGGAGAGCCATCGTACTTGTCATATGGAAAAGGATTAGATTTCTCTGGATTCATATTATGAGGCAGAGCCAAGACCAGGATGGAAGTTGCAGCAGCTTTCAACCCCCAGGGAAGCCTTCACAAGAACTTTCCAGAAGAAGCTGCTGAGCAGACTGGGAGCTTTCTGTGGCTGGGAGTGTTCTAGCAGAGGCAGCTTGACGGCGTCAGGGATGCTGGGAAAGCTTCCTGTGTGAATGACAGCTTTCATCGGAAAAGGAGGCGAGCTGACATTTCCCTAGTGCATTTCACATGCCACACAACAGAGGCTGTTCACACGCAAAGTCACCTAATCCTCACAGCTCCTCCCATCCTCATTTTACCAGTGAGACAACTGAGGCACAGATTAAGTAAACCTTCCCCAAGGTCCACAGCTAGGAAGTGGCACTGAGCCTGAGAGCTGCTCACTCCACTCCAGCAAACATGTCCTGAGCACACACTGAGTGTGCAAGACTCCCGGAAGGAGCAAGTGGGCAAACAGTGCACACGCCCCACCCCTTCACCCCGCATTGCTGTATGTGAAAATAACCATTTGAAATATTTTTCTTCAGAAATGATTCTCTCTCAATTCCTTTCACTTTTCCCTCCTCTGTGACAACTGTATACAGAGAGACCAGGAGGTTTGCATTGGCTTGTGTCCTCCGATTGTCAGAGGAGCCCCACCCCTTTGGCAGGCTTGTGGGTCTGTTTAGTGCCTAAAGAGAAGCAGAGCATGGCGGGTTCAGGTGCTACGGGAGCACCAGAGCCAGGGGAGTCTGGTTCTCTTCGAGAGGAGGGCCAGGTTTCCCACAGTGAGCGACATTTGAGTGAGGTCTTGGTGGCCTCGCAGGTGGCCAGTGGTAAAGAACCCACCTGCCAGTGCAGGAGACTAAGGAAACGCAGGTTCAGCCCCTGGGTCGGGAAGGTCCCCAGAGGAGGGCTTGTGACCCTCTCCAGTATTCTTGCCTGGAGAGTCCCATGGACAGAGAAGCCTGGCGGGCTTCAGTCTCTGGGGTCTCAGAGTCAAACACGTCTGAGCGACTGAGCACGCACGGACTTGGTAGATAAAGAGGGTTTTGCTGTTTGAATTTACGGGAGAAGCATGAGGAAAGACCATGGGTGAGAGTGTCTCAGGAATGTTTTAGGGGAGACAAGCTGCTTTCCTTGAAGTGCAGTCGGCATGAAGGAATTAGAAGCTAAGAGCAAAGGTTTCCTGAAACCCAGAGTCTGACCTGGATCCAGCAGCTTTAAATCAGTTCACTTCAGACCAACACATGAGTCAGATTCTCTTGACAGATCCCTCCTACCATTCCCCAAGCTGAGTGCCTACCATCTCTTCTCCCTCTCCCTTCTCCCTGCCTTCTTACACCCTGCACCATCACCA
Source organism: Nanger dama (assembly GCA_917880005.1). Classification (NCBI taxonomy): domain Eukaryota; kingdom Metazoa; phylum Chordata; class Mammalia; order Artiodactyla; family Bovidae; genus Nanger; species Nanger dama. Next base: position 27,767,209 of record CAKJTW010000014.1, on the reverse strand, counting down.
CCACTCTTCTCTGCATGCTTCTGTTTCTCTTTAGGTTTCTGGAAGAATCTAGCCGTAAATACACCCCTAAAGGTTTCAGCTAAAAAATACCCTGTTCTTGCCTCATGATCTGGTTTGAAAGTCTTAGTCACTCTGTCATGTCTGGCTCTTTGCAACCCCATGGACTGTAGCCCACCAGGCTCCTCTTGTGGGTCTGTTTAGTGGGTCCTCTGTCCTTGGGATTCTCCAGGCAAGAATACTGGAGTGGGTAGCCATGCCCTCTTCCAGGGGATCTTCCTGACCCAGGGATCAAACTGGGTCTCCTGCATTGCAGGTGGATTCTTCACTACCATGATCAGGGTTGCTTCTCCCCCAAATCCTCCTTTTTCTTAGATCTCCTTTTCCTGACCTTTGATAAGACCTTTCCTAGAGGCCAGAATCTTATCTCCTGTCCCCCTTGCCAGTATGTGCTAGAGATAATCCTTCCTGTGTCTACCTAGTTTACTCTCAATTTACTCTTTAACTTAGCTTATGCCTTTTCTTGAATGCTATTACCTTGCCTCTTTCTAACCTCTTTCCACTTCTGTTCTGAGACTTTTGGAACGATATATACAATTCTCTTTAATGGATAAAGCCCCCAGTTGATTACCATGTGGGTTTAGGATCCAGTACAGTTAGATAATGCAATAGAGAAAAAAATGGCCCAGGAAAGCCCAAAGCTGCTCCAGAGTTAGAAACCCTCCGGGAATGTATGTCTGGATGTGTAAAACTACTTCTTATACTGAGGTGTCCCCATTGTCCTTACCTTAAACACAGGAGCTTCCTCTGTGACCCCCTGGCATGTAACCCTTCCCCCCCCGTCTTCATCTGTGTAATGAGGGATGCTGGCTAGGTGCCCGCTCCAAGAAGGTGTTTGTAGTACGTCTGTTCCGGGCTTGGTGCCCTCCAGTCAGTTACTCATTTATTTTTCACAACCACCCTGGGCATATGTTTTATGATCCCTTTTACAGGAGAAACCGGACTCCACAGTCTCTCCCTGCTTTAACCTGACATGTTGTTGTTGTTGTTTAGTCACTCAGTTGTGTCCAACTCTCTGCAACCCCAAGAACTGTAGCCTGCCAGGCTCCTCTGTCCATTGGATTTCCCAGGCAGAAATCCTGGAGTGGGTTGCCATTTTCTCCTCTAGGGGATCATCCCAACTCAGGGATCAAACCCACATCTCCTGCATTGGCAGGCGGATTCTTTAACACTGAGCCCCCAGGAAGCCCTAACCTGAGATGCTTCTACTCTTAAGAACTTGAGAGCTTGCAGTTTGACATCAACAAAGAATCATCAGATAATTTGCTGTTCCTTTGCCAAGAAAGGGTTGTGATGCTCTCCCCTACCACCCTGCAGGCACGTGGGGCAGCTTGTCCTTGTTTATCTTTGTGGGTGGCAGGAATGCCTCTTGCTTCCTCTAATGATACCTCTATATCTGTGTAGTTACACACTAGCCCCCAAACATTCCATCTGTTGCTTCTATGATAGAGCAAATTCAACAAAATTTATTGCATGATTAGGTCACGTAAGACTATATTTTAGGTCCAGTGGGGAAGGCAGGGGTGAAAAGATAGAGAACCTGCCCTCAGGGAGCTTATGCTGGGGGAATGGGGGTAGACAAACTCATAAACAGCCTTAACATGAAGCACTACGTAATGAATGCTGTAAAAGGTATAATTATAAGAAGCAGAGCTAATGTCGTCCTTCTAAAACTTCTTAAGGGTAGATTATCAGGGATTGCTGATGTTAGTCAAGGAGAATTAAATGCCGTCCTATCAATGGCCATAGTTACTTATTTTATGGCCACTTGCCACCAATCAGTGTGGGGCCAGGCACTGCCAGAGAGCTGAGCCGGGAGCCTGCCAGAGGTCTGTTTTAAATATGTAGAAGGTCAGGGCTAGACATGCCCCATGCTGCCTGTAATCTCCCTTTCTGTCCTCCAGGAGTAGAAATAGGTTTATCTCCCTCTATGTACTAGTTATTACATACACTTGATTGTTTTTTTTTTTTTTACTTTGCAAATAAATATGATAGCATAACCAGTTTACACAGTGAGATTACCAGCTTGAACTCACAGAGAAGACCACATTTTCCCTGAGCCTGCTCAGCTTCAGCAGCCCTGGAGGACTTCAGGCCCCATAGAGGGGTCAAATGGATTGACCCCAGTCTGGGAGGGTTCACCCCCAGAACCTTTGAGAGGGATATGCACGCATGCACTTCTCTCCTTTTCTCTTAAGACCCAGTAAGTGAGTGAGGACGAGTCAACTGACAGATTCCACAGAGAGTTGTGCAAGCTGCCCCACGGCTCCCTAGGTAGGCGGGCAGGGGGCATTGTGTCTGTTTGTGTATTTTTTCCCTTGCCTGATCAGATGGTCTTCGCCTCCTCTGTACTTTCTCAGCTTTGCTTAGGTAAATGCCTGAGAATCTTGCTCTTGGCATCATCTTTTGCATCCTTTGGTGAGTTTGACAGTTCCTTCAGCTGCTGAACTGGCATAAGGAATGCCAAAGATTTGAGCCTCAATTTCCTATTCCTTGCTCAACAGGTTGGTCTGTTTACACGCAGTGCCTCCCTTGCCAAACTGGTCAGTGGATCTCCTCTATAGAGTCACAAGGGCCCTCTAAACTCAACATTCTTACTAAAAATAATTACTTTGCTTGTCTAGTCCTTTCCAATTTATGAAAGGCCCTTTGACACCTGTTGTCTCTTGAGCCCCCAACCCTCATTTTTCAGATAGGGAAATTGAGGTTAGGTTAAATGACTTGTCCAAGTTCATGCACTGTGATGGAGCTGGAACCTAACTTCAAATCCCCTGAATTCTTAGTCTTATGTTTTTCTCTTTATGCCCCCTTGCCTCACTTTCTTCCCCTTCCAAGCATATCTGCCAAGCCAAGGGTGCCAGCCCTTCCTGATCTTTGACCTGTGAATTATATTGAAATTTGAATAGAAAGACCCCTGGTTTGCTACCCAACCTCTATTAATATGCCTCTTTTTTGTCTAAGTTTATTTTTGGCTGTGCTGTGTGGCTTCCCAGGTGGCTCAGTGGTAAAGAATCCACCCACCAATGCAGGAAACCTGGCTGCAATCCCTGGGTCAGGAAGATCCCCTGAAGGAGGAAATGGCAACCCATTCCAGTTTTCTTGCCTGAAAAATCCCATGGACAGAGGAGCCTGCTGGCTGCAGTCCATGGAGTCACAAAGAGTTGCACAGGACTAAGTGAGCACACACACAGCCATGAGGCTTGCAGGATCTTCGTTCCCTGACCAGGGATTGAACCTGGTCCCCAGCAGTGAGAGCGCCAGGTCTTAACCACTGAACCACCAGGGAACTCCCTTTCATCTAGTTTTTAACTCACATTTATATCTCCTAAACTAGAGGCTTCTTTTCTGGAAATTAAATTTTCCATGGCTCACTTGTTCACTAACCTGTGGTAAGCTAGCCCCATAATTCTTGAAGTAGGATTCCTTGATAAAATCATCTTGTTTGTTTTTGTCAGCTGGTTCATTGTGCCCCATCCTCTCAGAAATAATATCTCTGAAATGAGTATAAATAATACCAGTCTTTACTGAGCTCTTACAGAGGACCAAACTCAAGTAAGCACTTCACAGACCTGTGGAGTAAGTCCTGTTTTGCAGATGAAGAGAGCGAGATCCAGTGAAGTCAGGTAACTTGCCCAGGAATTCTGGTAACGCCAAGATCCAGGCCCGGGGCCCCCTGACCCCAGAGCAAGTGCTTCTGAGCCCCAGGCAGGGGAGTCAGGAAGGCTTGTCGTGAGATTTGTTAAGAAGGGCCCCGTCTGTCTGCATCAGACCTGAAGGCTGTGAAGAGAACAGACGAGGACAGAATCCATGGGACCTTCCCACGGGCAGGGCCAAAAGGAGAGGGGCTGTTCAGATGTGGAGAAACCCCATTCTCAGGAATAAAAATACATTTCCCAGAGAGAGATGGTAGGGAGGGAGATTTAGCATCCATACCACCCACCAGAGGTAGCCTTGCACCACTGCCTGCCAGGGCCTTCATTTGGACCTGCAGCCGGCACACGCACTGTGCCCACTGACGGGGATCGGGCTGGTTGGCGGTGGGTGACCTCATCCCGCAGAGCAGCTTAGTCTCTCTCGCCTTCCTCTCGGTCATTTGGAAGCTCCCATTCTTCTCCCGTTCCTCCAGAGTGCTTTGCATTACCAGCAAGGTGCATGTCATTTCGTTCCCCTCTCTTCCTGTCCCGCCCCAGCCCCTAAGCCCTGGCCTCACCATGATGGTTAAGGAGACCATTTGAATATAGAGACCTGAAATATTTTACACATCACTCAAGCAGCCCGTGTTACTTTCATTATTCGAATAGATACTGGGATGGTGCAGTTAGCATTAGGACTGTGTTTCCCATTAAAATTTGTTTAAAAACTTGGTCTCACCAAGGTACCGTTCATTGTGAGATAAGCCCGGTAGTTGCCAGGGAATTTTAACTCAGAAAAACCAACCAACCAAAGAAAACGCATGTTCAAGTGCTAGACTCTTAAGGACTGGAGCCAGACGTGCCAACAGGAGGACGCTGTCAACCTTGGTGTGGCCTTGGTACTCTTGACCATCCTGACTCTGACAGGTGACTGACCTATATTAAGAGAGTGTTTATTGATATCAGTTAGAATATTATGAAACACTGGTATTGGGCAGTGTTCTGGAATACTGAAGGCTCACAAATGTGTGTGTAATAATTTTTGTCCTCAAAGAATTTACAGTTTAATATGAAACTAACACAAGTACACAATTGAAGATGGTGCCAGGAATAATGTTAGCATAATCAGAGTTTAATAAAGTCTTCTGACAATGAAAGGAAAGAATGATTTATTTCTCTTTGAACAGGAAAATTTCATAAAAATGGTAACATTTGAGCTGGACCTAGAAGGATACATTGATTAGAACTGGCAGGAATGGAAGTAGAAGATTCAGCATTTCAAGGGAGAGAGAAAGGTGAAAGCAAATGCATTGAATTGTGAGTGGTCCCCTTTGACTGGAGCTTAGAATGTAGGGGTGAGTTGTGTGGGACGTTGGAAGAGAGGCTGGGCCAGTGAAAATGAGAGCTTTGGGCTCCGCTATAGAAAGGTTCATCTTTGTAGGGCCGTGGAAGAGGAATGATTAGGAGCCTATTATAGTGATCCAGGCAGGAGGTAACCAAACTTTCGTGGAAGCAATGAGACTGGAAAGAAAGAGATTAAAGTGACCAACACTGGAGCGGCAGATTCTTCAAACTTCAGGTGATGTGGAACCAGGAGTAAGGAATCAGGACTCCATGAGCTCATACCCAGAAGATTAGGAAAGGAGGTGTTGGTTGTGGGGGAAGCTGGTGAGTTCAGAATTGAACCTGTGAAGTGTTTGATGTTGTTCAGCCATCCAGGGAAAGATATCTAGTAAATATTTAGAATTTTGAATCTGGAGCTTAAAAGAGCGTATAGTAATTCTTTACATAGAAGCAGTGTAGTTGAGGCCATGAAAATAAATGATATTGCCAAAGTAAGTGTGGGGGAGAGTGAGAAGGTCAAGGATAGAGAGGTAAAGAGAGGAAGACCCTTGAAAGGAGTTGGGGCTAGAGTCGGAGGAGGAGAGGAGAGGACTGGGCAGGGTACGGAGGGGAAGCCAAGGGAAGAGAGAGAGGCGTCCACAGGGTGGAAGCCATTCTCCCGGGCTAGAGGCCCTGAAGGTCCAGAAATGATTCTCTTGTGCATCTAGGTTTGGGAACATAGCACTGTCGAATCAACAGAGAAATGAAGAAAAAAGAAAAGATTCAGCCAACCACTAATACATGGATTTTTTTTTCTAGTAAGGGAATGATCCCTGCAGAGAGAGGCCCAGGAAGGACTGAGAGTTGGCAGGCTGGTCCAGGCTCCTCCGAGCATCGCCAGCCAGCTGAGGATTGGCCGAGAGTGCTCTGCCCAGTGGTGGTCCTCACCCTGGCCCACTGTGCCTTGCAAGATGCTGCTTTGGTGAGAGTGGACTGAGAGAAATGCGAGGCCTGCTGACTGACCCTATTCTACTCTGTCTCCTCAGAGCCCGTCCCAGGGAACTGTATGGATGGACGTTCTCCTGGACAAGTGATGGAGCTTCCAGACCACAATGGACTTGGGTACCCCGCACACCCCTCAGTCAGCGAGCACCAGAGGCCCCGCGCCCTCCAGAGACATCACACCATCCAGAACAGCGACGATGCTTATGTACGTCGGCCCCTCCTGCTTCTTGGAAGCGGGACCTTTGAAAGCAGAACTTAGGAATGTGGGGTGGTGTCTCTCGTTCTCCTCAATTAGAGTCCAGCACCCCTGAGCACTCAGGGAGTATGTCTCTGAATCACTGTAACAAGCCTGGAATTCCAGGAGAATCTCTGCTGACGCCGAGCTCCACATTTGAAGCTGAGGATCAAGAGCATCCATTTCCTCTAGTCTTAGTTATTGAACTTCTCCCCAAACAGGCCCCAGCAGATGAGCCTGCAGATTCTCAGTTATTATTCTGGCAGCTGCTTTGGATTTATTCAGACTTCAAGGGAGCTAGTCCACTTGGCAGAGCTTTGTTGCCTTAGGGCAGACTCCTCGGCGGCACTAATACAGCCACAACCAGCCACATGTGACCTTTCAATTTTAAATGTAATTAAAAGAGAATAAAACGTAAAACCGAGTTCTTTAGTCACACTAGTCACATTCCAGGGCTCAGTAGCCACTTGTGGCTGGCGGCTTTCGATTTGGACGGGACCGACAGAGAACATCCCCGTCCTCGAACAGAGTGCTGTTGGACACTGCCGCCCTAAGAGACTCCTCATGGCCTCGAGCCAGGTCAGAAACCTGGTACTGGAACGCCATGTAGACGTCAAGGGCGCTGGCTGAGACTCCTTGCGCCCCTCCCTCCCCGCCCGCACCCCTGCCCCAGCCTCAGCTCTCCCCACAGCATCCCCCTTTGGATAGCCCTGCAGAGGAAGGGGCCCTGGGTAGCAGTGCTTGGGACGGTGCTTGCGGCCGCCCTTTGCCTGGGCCCCTCTTAGCGGTCTCTTAAGGCGTCCTCTCTGATCTCCTTACTTCTCTTAATAATTGTTTTCTGTAGGTGCAGCTGGACAACTTGCCTGGCATGAGTCTTGTGGCAGGGAAAGCACTTAGTTCTGCCCGGATGTCAGATGCAGTTCTCAGTCAGTCGTCGCTCATGGGGAGCCAGCAGTTCCAGGACGGGGAGAACGAGGGTAAGGGGCATTATGCCTGGGGCAGGCACCCCAGAGGAGTTGCTAGAGGGGACCCCCCTTCCCTCTTCACCAGTGACTGCTCCCCTCTTGTATGAAGAGCCTATGGGAAGCCACAGCATTCCCATGGGCTTCTGGACGCCGCCTTTCCCCAGTTCTCCTGCACTGAGTGTGAGAGCACGGAGGGAGCCCCCTCCTGACTGAGCACAGGCCCGTCAGTGTTCTGTCTGTATGCATGTTCAGATGCTCCTTCAGTTACTCTTGTTCTGGTTCCGAGGAGAAGGCACCATGTCTTATGCCTGCCTCCCGTTACAACCAGTAGAGGGAGGGGATCTTAGCTGATAACAGCACAGACCCGGGAGTGGATGGATCTGCAGTTAATTCTGACTTCTCTGTACTGGCTCCACAGGTTAAGGCACTTAACCTTTCTGACCCCCAAGCTGCTCCTCTGTAAAGTGACAGAAACAACAGAGCCCATGTCCTTGACTGTGCTGGGAGCAGTTGCTAGCTTCCGTGCATGCGTGCTCACTCGTTCAGTCGTGTCCGACTCTGTGCGACCCCATGGACTATATGCTCACCAGGCTCCTTTGTCTGTGGGGTTCTCCAGGCAAGAATGCTGGAGTGGGCTGCCGTTTCCTTCTCCAGGGGATCTCACTGACCAGGGAGCGAACCCGTGTCTCTCATGTCTCCTGCATTGGCAAGCAGGCTCTTCACCACTCGCACCACCTGGGAAGCCTGTGCTTGGGAGTTTCAAGTGCTTAGGCCCATGCCCTGAGCATAGAGTGTGCCCAGGTGTCAGGGTCTGTCAGCACGAGGCTGTCTTATCCCACACCACAGGAGCTGGCGGTGCCTGACAATGGGAGACAGTAAAGAAGAGAGGCAAATGGACAGTGGGGGCAGCAGGAAGAAGCCTGGCCCCCAGCCATGGTCACTAACCAAACTGAGGGCCTGCTCTGAACTGGAACTTAGGGCCACAGAAGTTTCAGACTTTTCTCTTCCTCTCTCTACCTCTTGCCCACGCCCCCACCCAAGCTCCCTGCAAACCTCCCAAGTTTTCTCTGGTCTTGCAGAGTGCGGAGAGAGTCTTGGAGGTCAGGAGCACCCAGACCTGACAGATGGCAGCCAGCATTTAAACTCCTCTTGCTACCCATCCACGTGCATCACAGACATGCTGCTCAGCTACAAGCACCCCGAGGTCTCCTTCAGCATGGAGCAGGCAGGCGTGTAACAAAAGATGGAAAGTGAGTATCACCCTGGCCGGAGCCAGACCAGCCCTTTGGCTCAGTGTCAGCTCCTGATCCCATCAGGAGATTCCTTCCACATGAACTTTGAGCCAGTGACCTTGACAACACCACTCCTCCAGCCAAGGTTTTTGCATCTTTCTGCTCCTTCATTAAGCACCGTGCTAATTGTTTGAGGGGTAGATGGGGGCATATAGAAGAAATACTGGCCGTGGTCCCTTGGTCGAACTGTTGCGGCTAAGGCATGTAATAGGTGCCATAGCCTTCAAATAATAAGTGAGCTTCAGAGGACAGACTGGACTTCTGGCCACGGTAATGGAAAAGGAGGCGGTTCTTGAACTCAGTCCTAAAGGATGAAATTCAGCAAGAATACATGTCTAGCCAGATCTTTTCTAAGGCTATGCTGCAAGTGGAAAAATATACCAGAAATTTGTGATTAGAGGCCAGCAGTAGAAAACAGGTCAACTGGCCAATTTTGCAGGAGTAATGCCTAAACATACATAAGAGATAGTATCAGTTCTGTCTTTGAAAATTCATCGACAGAAAAGACTCAATGAAAGTTAAGCCATCTGGCAAATCTGTATCAGAGCCTCAGTACAGCAAATCCTCTTAAAATATCTGAGGTAAATTGAACCATTTTTTTGAAAGTTTTCAATGGAATATTTGAGTCTTTGTCTCTTCAAACTAATTCTCTCTGTCTGTTCTGTTGCAGGTTTATGTACAAGGCGGGAATGAAAAGGTTGATTTTAAACCAACAGTATCTAGCAGCATTGCGCCAAATTGCCATTGCTTCCCCTCCACCCAGAATGTCAGCTCCTTTCCTCCCATTTGGTTCATCAGTGTGCTGTTCTTTTGGGATCTGAGGGGGGTTTTGCCATGTTCGCCTGTATGACCAAGTCACCAAGGAAATAAACAGGAAATCCATGTTCGCCACCTTTTGTGAAAGTGTATTTGGTGTATTTGAGTTGGTGGTTTGGTTTGGTTTTTGGTTTGGGTTATTTTGGGTTGTTTTTGTTTTTAGGTATGTTTTCTCTGGGAGGTGATTTTCTTTCTTTTTCTTTTCTTTTTTTTTTTTGAAAGACAGAAGAGCAAAGCAGTTAGCGTATGGTGGCCAGGGCCCAGAGCCGTTAGCCTCCCCAGCCTCTGTCTGCAGAGCACCCTCCAGTCCCTGAACTGCTTTTACGCAGAAGCAAAAGCTAGAGGGCAACCTACTCTGGAATGTAGTGGCTGGAGAAAGATAAGAGGGAAGGAGCAGTAGCCTTTGGCCCTTGGAGAGCAAAAGAGACACCCCAAGCCTGGAACCTGGAGAGGTCTTTTCTGCTGGGCTCCACTGAAAAAACATGTCTGGCCAAGCCAAAATCACATGAGAATGTTAGCCTGGAGGCTGAGCATGGCCTGGCGTTGATGGGTTGCTGGTTAGAATGTCTCTCTGGTGTGTAACTCAGCTCCCCTCTTGTAACTCAGAAAGCTGGTTGCCTTTATCGTCCTGCTGGTTCTGCCCACGGACTGAACACCCAACAGTGGCACCCTGTGTTTTGGGGTCACCTTTTCCTTCTCATGTTATATTGTGATATAACAAGGATTGTTTCTCCATATATATGTGTATGTATTGTATACATACATAATACATACATACATATATATATATCTATATATATATAATGCTTTTCCCTTTCAGCCTCTTTGTCACAGGCAAGAAGAACAAGAGGTTGTCTTGGGTCCTGCCACCCTCCTAACCTTCTCCTCCTCTCTGCGCATCCTCAGCCCCTATTTTAATTCTTGATCATGTAGGAATTGTTTTTGGTAAATGTTGATATTATTGTTATTATTGTTATTATTATTAATAATAAATACAAGCAAAAGAAATTTTTGTTTAAAAGAGAAATGTTTAACCAGATTCTGTTCTATTTGAATTGTGACTTGCACCTTTTGTTCAAAGTATTTTATTTAGACCTTGTAATTGTGAGCAGTTCTCACTCGTGCCAGTGACAGATGTGGTGGTCTCCTTCCCCATCCCGCCTCCCTGCTGAAGCAGTGCATATGCGATAGCTCTTGTTTGAGTCACTATCTTATTTTCCTTCACCATTAGAAACCAAAGTCTCCTCTGCTGGCTGGGGGCTGGCAGAAGATCTGGGTTATTGCCTTCTGATCTTCAAAACAAGGGAGAGATGTTAAATATTCTTGATCCGTTTTTCTGGGGAAGCAGAGTAACAGGTCCCCTGGCCCCTCCTCATCTTTCATCCTGAATTTGCACAGAAGAAAGCGGGTGCCCAGCATGGCCATCCTGGTTTTGCTGCCAGGATCCCCCGTGTAGCTTGTCCTTCTCGCTGATGTTGGCAGCTCGGCTCCTGGACCCAGTATCCCTCGAGTGGGTTTCTGCAGTGCAAGAGCCTTTCCTGGGACCTCTCCGTGTTTCCATGGTCCCCACATCCCCTCTACTTGGTGGAAGCCACCAGCTACTCACCTTCTGGAAGCAATTGAGAGAGCCCGAACAGCCACTGTTGACTTCTCTGGGCTCGTTGCCGCTCTGACACCCCCTGCCGGCCCCCACCACACACTCATCCTGTTTTGTTCATGGAACTGATGGATGAGCAGACTGCCGCCCTGCAGCGAGCACCCAGATGAAAGCCAGTGAGCCTATTAACCGTGCCATCTTGCAAACTACACTTTAAAAAAAAATCATTGCTTTGTATTGTAGTAACCAATATGCTCAGTATATGTTGAACGTATATGAATATACTTTCCTACTTCTGTTCTTTGAAAATGTCAGAGTATTTTTTCTTTTCTCATTTATGTTGAACTAAAAAGGATTAAAAAAAAAATCTCCAGACCCAAGCTGCATTAAGACCTTTAATCATTTTTTGGTGGGCAGTTATAGCTTGGTAACTTGGTTGGACAGTAGGGGATTGTGAAAATAAAAACACCTGACTATGATCTTATACTGATGTTACTTGCCTTGTGTTTGGAGTCTAGTTGGGAGAAACTTTCAGGCTGGAAGCTGGAATGCGGGAGGCTGAGAATGTGTAGGGTGGGGCCCTGAGCTCTGCTTTATCTCACCCTGCCTTGAGAGAGGAGCATTCTCCAGAAGTCTGAACTGGACCTCACGCTGGGTCATCAGACACCTGGCTTGGACTCTGCCCCCTCAAAAGTGAACACTACAGTTTGCTGAGTCCGATGGAAAACAGATTCCTTGAGAGGATACTTCTGAAGGAGTAGGAGAACTTCAAAGAGCTGGCAGAGGCTAGGGCATCTGTGGAGTGACCTCAGTCAACCCAGTGATATGGACACCAACTAAGTGTTAAGATAGAAGGGGACTTTTGCTCTAGTTTTCCCCTTTTTCCGTACCTGGACTCCAGAGGACAGGGTAGAATGTCTTAGAGGGTCCCAGCCATGGCTCACAGATAGCTGCTAGAAGCCGTCAGGGACAGGAGGGAACTTAGAAAATCTTTTGAGTCCATGTGACTAGAAGGTCACTGTGGGAGTGTTGAGAGCAGAAAAGAGCCTTCTCAAGAAGGGTCTTCTAATGTATGCCTGGGTCCCTTCCCTATTCACCTGAAACTATCAAAACACTGTCGTGTCCGACTCTTAGTGACCCCATGGACTGCAGCCTACCAGGCTCCTCCATCCATGGGACTTTCCAGGCAAGAGTACTGGAGTGGGTTGCCATTGCCTTCTCTGTCAATGGGCTCTACCCCAAGACAAAATGGTTTTTAAAAAAGGGCTGGGGGTAGGGGGTAGGGAATCTTCAAGTGTACACACTCTCTTGGAAGGCTGAGAGTGTCTCTGAAACCAGACAAACCAGATGCCTTCAAGTCATCTGGAAGAACCTTCTGTGGAAGGTGCCATGCCCCGCTGCAGGCAGCCCAAATGCCTTGGAGATGAGGTCAGAGGCCTCGGCCTTGCCTACTGGATGTGGACCCAGGAGTCTTGAGCTGTGAAGGTGGAAGCCTTGCCAACAGGTCCTTGCTCATCTTTCTGACTTTGAGGTAACCTCCTTCCCCACCACACCCGCCCCACTCCACCTGCACAGATCAAGGATTCAGAAGGCTGGTGTACCTACTGAGGAGCTAGACCTCCATTCCTGCTCTGCCATGCCTTAGTCTCCTAAGCAGGAGGGCAGGAGAGACTCTGCTGATTATGATGCCCGGTGCTGAGGTCTAAACTGGGGCTCTGTCTATCACCAGGAGCTATAACAAAATCATCAAACAGTGAACAGGGGTAGTGGTGATAGGGATCTCCTCCCTCCCTAAACGATCCAGACCTCCCAACCTCAAGCCTCCCATCCTGACATGCACCATAAACACTCCAAGTAAATGTTCTGAGCAGGGTCCCCAGTACAGGCTGTATGCGTAAGACTCCTGCGTCTCCTCTCCAAGCCTGCTCTTTCAAGTAACCCTCTGGATTCTGGGGCGCAGAATAGTTCATTGGGCAAATATTTGCTGAGTGTCTGCTATGTGCCAGACCCAGCAGGGAACAGAGTCTTCCCAGTGCAGACTGACCAGTATGACCTTGAGATACCAATTGTGAAATGAGTGGCCAGTGCTTCTGAGCAAAAGCCACTCCTGCAGCCAGCCAGCCCCACTCCCACTTCACTCCCGCCAGGGGACCCACTCCAGTAAGGTGACTGGGGAGACCCCCACATCGGGAACAGGGTGGTAGGACTAAGGGCCGACACTGGTGGGCCTGGCACCCACTTAACAGCTAGTCCAGTCCAGGTACTTGGTGCCTCTGACAGTGACTGGATGAACCCCCAAGTCTGGTCCTGAGACATGCTCCATTTGCTGTTGGCTGTGGTTTTCCCATCAGCCTCTGTTCAGAAAGTCTCCCTTATTCCAAAATATTAGTAATGGAGGGGCATGGGCCGACTTAAGCCAAACACCTTACAATGAGATGGAGCAGACACACTAGTGAACGAGCTCAGACAGTAAAGAACCTGCCTGTGATACAGGAGACCTGGGTATGATCCCTGAGTTGGGAAAATCCCTTGGAAAAGGAAATGGCTACCCACTCCAGTATTCTTGCCTGAGAAATCCCATGGACAGAAGAGTCTGGAGGGCTACGGTCCACGCGGTTGCAAAGAGTCGGACATGACTGAGTGACCAACAACACAGAAACATATTTAAAAAGGAAGCTTCCACAGAAACAAACACAGAGAATGAACTTACGGTCGCCGGGGAGGGGGATGAACTGGGAGAAGAGACAGAGTTTGAGATCAACATTTGAAGTGAAGTGAAAGTCGCTCAGCTGTGTCTGATTCTTTGCGAGCCCGTGGACTGTACAGTCCATGGACTTCTCCAGGCCAGAATACTGGAATGGGTAGCCTTTCCCTCCTCTAGGGGATCTTCCCAACCCAGGGATTGAACCCAGGTCTCTCGCATTGCAGGCGGATTATTTACCAGCTGAGCCACAAGGGAAGCCCAGCATGTGCATCCTGCTATATTTAAAATGGATAACCAACAAGGATCCAATGTACAGCACAGGGAACTCTCAATGTTATGTGGCAGCCTGGGTAGAAGGGGAGTTTAGGAGAGAATCGATACATGTATATATATGGCTAAGTCCCTTTGCTATTCACCTGAAACTATCACAACATTAACTGGCTATACTCCAATATAAAAAGTTTAAAAAGAAAGCTTCCAGCTTGGTAAGATATTATCAAACTCCCAAAGGGCTTTGGGAGTCGGAGGCCCGCTGCTGCTGGCCTACAGGCAGCCATCAAAGAGCTAGAAGCCAGGCCCCTGACTCCCTTCCTGCCAGCACTGAACACCGATGGCTGAAGGTCTTAAGGCAACTCTTAGCAGCTCTCAGCTGCAGGCTTCTCATGGGCCAAACAAGGAGACTATCTGGCCTGCTGGCCTTTCAGTTCATCATGAAAATGCTTTGGCCACTGAAGAACTGGCAGCTGTCAGATACTAGGTTTGCCACAAGCATTTCAGTTAAAGCAGGGCAAAACAGCACCCAAGTATTAAGCTTCTGTGGTCCTCTGTATGCTGGCTGAGAATGGAACCTCTTGTCCCCAGACACCCCTGAGCTGCCCTGAGCAGGGAACCGGCTTCCCTCCCACTCTCTTAACAAAAGGCTGGGAACTAGGCTGCCAAGTGGCAACCCTCCTCCCTGCTGGGTCCCCTGAGGAGGGTAGGTCACTCCCTCATCTGGGCATTTTCGTGTCAAGGCCACATGGAGAAAATGTGATTCCTCCCCCTCCCCTACTTCCGCCATCAGAGACTGAAGTCATTCATAGCTCTGGTCTGCCAGTGTGAGTGTGTTCAGTGGGAGCAGGGGACACACGGCCAGAAACTGGGGTGCTGGGGTGCAGAAGAGTTACTGTTTACTCAGTGCCAGGCACTTTCAGTTTTGCCATGCATGTTCTAATTTACTGCTTAACACCACATAGACTTATTATCTTACAGCACGGGTCTGGAAGTCAAAAGTCCACAAAGGGTCATACAAGTCTAGAGAGCTGATTCCTCCGAGGAAGAGGCTCCGAGGAAACTCCTCTTCTTGGTCTCATCCAGCTTCTAGAGCCTGCCTGCATCTTTTGGCTCATGGTCCCCTCCCAACAATCACATCCCTCTGCTTTTGATCTCCCATCTTCTCTGACTCTGCCTCTCCTGCCTCCCTCTTGTGTCTGTAAGGATCCTTGTGATGACGGGGACCACCTGGATAACCCTGGAGAGTCACCCCATCGCAAGGTCCTTAATATTTATTTATTTGTTGCAGCATATGGGATCTTTTGCTGTCACGCACAGACTCTCTAGTTGTGGCACCAGAAGGCACAGGCTAAGTAGTTGCAGTGTGCAGGCTTAGTTGCCCCAGGGCATTTGGGAATCTTTGTTCCCTAACCAGGGATCAAACCAGCGTCCTTTGCATTGAAAGGCAGATTCTTCAACCACTGAACCACTAGGGAAGTCCCTCTCAAAGCTCCTTACATCTGCAAAGTCTCTTCTGCAACTTAAAGGAACAGTCACATGTTCCAGAGAGCAGGACATGGACATGTTGGCAGGGGTAGGGGGACATTATTCTCCATCCACTTGCTACGCTTACTATAACTCTCGGAGATGACTATAGTTATCTTCACTTAACAGATAAGTGACTGAGGTGTGGGGGAGGTTCAACTAACAAGTGGGAGAGCTGGGATTCAAACTGAAGGTAGCCCAGCTCCAGAGCTTTCCCCTCTGGGGAGAAAGGCATGAGGCTACCAGAGTGGGAGAGGCCTGGAGCCCCGCCACTCTGGCATCCGGCAGACAGTAGCCCCTGGCTGAGTTCTGGAAACTTAGGGAGTTTCCTGGGTAGGTGGCACAGGACACATTTCTGCCCTGGGTCCTCAGTCCGGAGACCTGGGTTCTAAGTGCAGCCCTGCCTTCAATGCCCTGGGAGATCAGGGACACTGGGCAAATCCCTCCAGTCTTCCGTTTCCTCATCTGGAGATGGGGGTGGAGAGAGGCTGATCTCAAAACTCCTCTCTGCATGCTCACAGATTCTATGACCCAGGCCCTGTTGGTGACCTGGTGTTTGGGGTCTCACACCTTCCAGGAGAAATCTTAGAAAATGTCACTGCAAACACCAGTGAACACACAGCATTAACTTCCCTGGGTCTGTCCTCCAGCCACCCCCATTTTTGTCTTCATTTTACTAATAGGAAACTAAACTCAGATTGCATACCAGGCTCATGAGATTCCTCCAGGATTTTGCAAGTTGAAGGCAAAAATGGATGAAATAAGAGAACAGGCTCCTGTCACTAGCAGTCCAGAGGTCCTTCCTCAACATCAGCCATCCCTCAGGAATGGTGTCCATTCTCACT
Source organism: Nanger dama (assembly GCA_917880005.1). NCBI lineage: Eukaryota > Metazoa > Chordata > Mammalia > Artiodactyla > Bovidae > Nanger > Nanger dama. The sequence continues at coordinate 27,750,941 of CAKJTW010000014.1, read as the reverse complement.
TGTGTGGGATGCAAGGTCAAAATGAACAATGCAAAGATCTGTGTATCCCATTTAAGCGACTGTCCTTTATTCTGAGATCATGCCCTTTTTAGGTGTTAAAAATCTTTTTATTTGTCCATGTCTCTCCACTTGAGGGATCTTAGTTCCCCAACCAGAGATGAAACCCAGACCCTTGGCAGGGAAAGCCCTTAATCCTAACCACTGGATCGCCAGGGAAGTTCTTTAAAAAATAATCTTGGAATTTCCGTGGGAGGATAAGCGGTTATGACTTCGCCTTCCAATGCAGGGGGTGTACCAATCTCTGGTCAGGGAGCTTAGATTCCACACGCCTCAGGCCATAAAACCAAAACATAAAACAGAAGCAATATTGTAACAAATTCAATAGAGACTTGAAAAAAAATCGGTTTGGAAGAGATTATGGTCGGTTACAGTTGATGGTAGGGTTTCGGTCAGGTTGGGAGTGGTGGTGCGTAAGATGACAAAATGAAAAGTTGGCAGCTCTGTGTTGGTCTCTAGAATGTGTTTGGAAATGTTAGACGTCTCAAAGTCTGGGGGCCACTGAGTACCGTCCTCTGTCTCCTCAGGCAGCCTCCAAGCACAAGCCTCCCTTGCTTTCCAGTCTGGGAGGTCTGGGAGGGCCTAGAGTGAGGTGGGGATGAGAGACAGATGGGACAGCCTTGATGGGAGAAACCTCTGCTGCCTTTGTGAAGCTGGGGCAGGGTGGAGGTGAGATAATCACCCTGGAATGCGAGGGGCCAGCAGGGGAGAATACCTCTTGAGTGGAGGAGTCCCAGCCATCCTTGGCAGCCTCTGTGTTTTTCCTCCTTCCTTCCTCTCACCCGCTGCGATGGCACAATGGACAGTGGCAGGCACACAATCCCCACGGAGGAGACAGCTGACCCCGACTCTGGGGACCTGCAAGCCTGTACCCACCCCCTCCCACCCCTGCTGGAACCCTTGATCCCCGGCCCTGCAGCCCCCGTAGCTTCCTGTTTGCCTGCTCTATTTGTCTGGCCCCAGGGACAGAGCTGATCCTTGAACTCTGAGTTCCACATCGCCAGGACCAGTGAGCAGCAGCAAGGCCTGGGCTGGGCTTATCAGCCTCTGAGCCCAGCCCTGCCTGGACACATAAATAGGCCAGGGGAGAGCTGGCTGATTAGACTGCTGGCCATTGAGGTAAGTGCTGCTACCCGCTCCCCAGCTCTAGGCATTTGAGGCTCTGGGATGCTGGCCTGAGCCTCTACCCCAGGCTGGGGGCTCAGGACCCCTGGCCCTCCCCACCCTGTGCCCCGCCTCCCTCCTCCCCGGCTGGAATGAGTAGGGGATGCACAGGCTCCTTCAAGCCCTGCTCAGCTGGGCCCCTCTTCTCCTCCAGGTCACCCACATCCCTTCAAGATGAAAGCCGTGGTGCTGACCTTGGCTGTGCTCTTCCTGACGGGTAGGTGCCCCCAACCTAGGGAGCCAACAATTGGGGAGCCTTCTCCCTGAACCCCTGCGGACCACCCTCCTGGGCCCAGGGAGCAGAATTACTCCTTCACACCCTCTCCCCTGGCAAGCACTTCTGCTCAGATCCCAGCCCAGAGCTGGTCTGATCTGGGTCTCCCCTCTCCCTCCCAGGGAGCCAGGCTCGGCATTTCTGGCAGCAAGATGACCCTCAGTCATCCTGGGATCGGGTGAAGGATTTTGCCACCGTGTATGTGGAAGCAATCAAGGATAGTGGCAGAGAATATGTGGCCCAATTTGAAGCCTCCGCTTTGGGAAAACAGCTCAAGTAAGAATCCGCTTGTGCCTGGGGCAGGGGTCAGGGTGTCGGTGCTGGGGGATGGAGAAGCCTGTGGGAAGAAGCAGCCAGACTGGCCCAATCCCCACCTCCTGTCTGATGGGCCCCATAGAACCAAGGAGCAGGATCCACAAGCAGGATCAGGGCCCCCAGCACGGGGCAGACCAGCGCTGTCTGGTTGGTATTCTCCGCACTGCACTCTGCCCTTCCTATTCTTAACTCCCTCCTCAGCTCCAGCCAGCAACAGAGGCTGTCTTCAGAGAGGAGAATGGGCTGGAAGAGTAGAGACTAGGTCCTTAAATGGCCCACCTTTGGGGACAGACAGGATCAGGCACCAAAACCAGCTTCAGCTCTGTCTCCTTCTAACTCCTCCATCCATCTGGTCAATGGGATGCAGTGGGGAGTGAGGGGCAGACCGTGGATGGGAGACGCTAGGCTAAGGATCTGTCCCCAGCTACTGCACAGTCAGGCACAGGTGTGCCCAGGTCTCACACGGGGCAAGCACAGGCGCTGGGCTGCAGCTCTGGGGGTAGCCAGGGGCCCGGGAGGTTTAGCCTGAGCCCTTCTCTCTCTCCCCTTTCAGCCTGAAACTCCTGGACAACTGGGACACCCTGGCCAGCACGTTGTCCAAAGTGCGTGAACAGCTGGGCCCGGTGACCCAGGAGTTCTGGGACAACCTGGAAAAGGAGACAGCGTCGCTGAGGCAGGAGATGCACAGGGACCTGGAGGAGGTCAAGCAGAAGGTGCAGCCCTACCTGGACGAATTCCAGAAGAAGTGGCACGAGGAGGTGGAGATCTACCGCCAGAAGGTGGCGCCGCTGGGCGAGGAGTTTCGCGAGGGCGCGCGCCAGAAGGTGCAGGAGCTGCAGGACAAGCTGAGCCCTCTGGCCCAGGAGCTCCGCGACCGCGCGCGCGCCCACGTGGAGACGCTGCGGCAGCAGCTGGCGCCCTACAGCGACGACCTGCGCCAGCGGCTGACCGCGCGCCTGGAGGCGCTCAAGGAGGGCGGCGGCAGCCTGGCCGAGTACCACGCCAAGGCCAGCGAGCAGCTGAAGGCGCTGGGCGAGAAGGCCAAGCCGGCGCTGGAGGACCTCCGCCAGGGCCTGATGCCCGTGCTGGAGAGCCTCAAGGTCAGCATCCTGGCCGCCATCGACGAGGCCTCCAAGAAGCTGAACGCCCAGTGAGATGCCTCGGGCTGCCCCCACTGGCCATCTCTTCGGTTTCTTAAAATAAACATTTCCGGAGTGGAACGCGAGTGATGGGTTGTTTTTGTTGTTTTTTTGAAGATTCAATGATGATTTTTAAACAATAAAGTTTTCCAAAAGCCAAAAATTCTGTTTGGGGAGAATGGGCATGGGGGATCCTCGAGGGGCCTCCAGTGGGTAGTGGTCAAGGACACCTGGTGATGTCCCAGTGGAGTCCTGAGCTCCAAACACTGGCCTGTCAGGGCCTTAATGTTACAGGGACTGCTTGTCTGGGGCCTGAAGAGTTGGGTAGGAGATGCTGTTTCATTAGGAGGCCCAAACAGGAAGGAGAGAGGACCAGGCAAAGTGACGGATGATCCAATGCAGGTGCCCTGAAAGAGCTTCAAGCAGAAAGTACTGGCTTTGCTGGGAGAAGTGGGCCCCCTGTCAGAGGACATAGTTCCCCAGCCCTTCTGCTCTAGGGCAGCTGAGGTTGGAGGGACCGCTGTGAGCCTGTGGACTTCAAGGTTTCCCCCGTCAGAGGACATAGTTCCCCAGCCCATCTGCTCTAGGGCAGCTGAGGTTGGAGGGACCGCTGTGAGCCTGTGGACTTCAAGGTTCCCACAGTAACCTTCCTGTGGTTCCTTCCTAGGGCAGGTTCAAATGAAGGGCTTGGTGCTTGCTCCTTCCTCCCTTATTAATGCAAAATGTACTTTAATAAACACATCCTTTGTCACCAGGGCCTCTTGCCACCCCTCACACTCCCACCCAGCTCCGGAACAGCTGCTGTTTCCTCAGGCCCAGCAGTGCTAGCCCCATCCTCGGGGCTCCAAGCCTGCCAGCCCCTATTTTCTGACCTAAGAAAAATAATCACCACCTCTTGCAAGTAACTAGCTCATTCTAATCTCCAAGATGCTTTCCTATCCATCATCTCACTGTAAGCTTTCCCAGATCCTGGGTGGTATGGATGCAGAAGCTGGAGCTGGGAGATGTGAACTCATTTCCAAGACTGAATAGCAGGATGGGCTAGGTTGCCCTTTCTAAAAATACATGCTCCTGAGCATCTGTCATTATTTAAAAAAAAAAAAAAAATTGGCCAGGCATTCAAGTTTGTATGTAATTGAGTGTTCCCAGCCAGCTCCTATTCACACTAAGGTACACACCTCCTCTCACCGTGTGCATGCTTGTGGCTTTAAGATCTGCAAAGATCTGGGCAGTGCACTCAGGGGGCTTCTCTTTCCCTCTCCTCTCAGGACCTTTTGCCCTTGGTGCTGGATAATTCACCCTTCCTCCATCTCCAGTGTATCTTAACTACAAAAAGGAGTGGGCTTTTTTAGTTCCTAACCGTTTGAGCTACGTTATAGCAACAATAGGAGTAACTAAGCTTTTCTCTGTGTCAGCTGAGCAGAATATGGCAGCTCACTTGGGCTTGAGGTCAAACAATCTACTGACTCAGTGACACTGGGCAAGTGCCTTCACACTTGGGAGCCTCAGTCTTATCACTGGAAGAGCAGGGAGGGGAGCTGCTCAGGTAGTCTGTGGTTCTGGAACTCTCCTGCATGAACATCTGACGAGTGGGGAGGACACAAGGGCTGCAGCCTGTGTTGGGTGACCTCGGGCTCCCTCCTCAGTTCCCAGGACACAGGCCCCCCACTCCAGTCCTGGCCCCAAGGGGACAGTCAGCTCAGCCTGTAGTGACAAGGGCAGCCATTTGCCAGGTGCCTTGGAGGTGCCAGGTGCTGTGCACTCTCTCAGTTCCTTCATTCATTCTCAGCAGACCTACAATGGATCATGTACCATTGTACCCACTTTACAGGTAAGAATCTGAGGCTGATGTGAAGTGACAGAGCCAAGACTAGAGCCCAGGTGTATCTTACTTTAACCACCACCCCCTTTGGCCTCCTTCCCCCAAGGGCAGTTGGGGGAGGTGAGGGCATGCAGCCCAGGGAGTGCACGTCCACCCCAGAATTTTGATGAACACACACAGTCTCAACTCTGATAATGATGTAAAATGCCAGGTGCAAGGCCTGGCACAGAGCACACACTCAATCAAGCTACACAGTACTTGAGAGTGTATTCAAATATTGCCAGACCTAGCGTCCCCTTTGTTCCTCCATGCCAAACTGTCCATGCAGGCAGGCGAGGTAAGGTCATTCCTACCTTGCTCCACCCAGCTGCTAAGAGGTGGGTGGGGCACCAGTCCCAGGCCTGCTTGAGTTGGAGTCAGTCTCGAGCCCACCCACAGAAGAACCCCAGCGCATTCTCGGCCCAAACATACATGGCAAGTGCAGGACACCCCGCTCGCGGCAGTTTCTCATCCAGCTTTATTGGAAGGCCAGCACACCCTGGGGTGGGCCAGGTCTGGGGTGGGGTAGGAGGTCACTGAGAATGCTGTTCTTGTAAGTGACCTTTGGGGGCAGCCCTGGGAGGCTGCTGGACCCAAGGAGCTAGTAGGATGGATAGACAGGTGGACTTGGGGTACTGAGATCTCAGACAGCCTCACGGTGGAGACTGTGTGGGATTGGAAGCAGATTCCCGGATGTCACTTGAACTTGCCCTTGAACGAGCTCCAGTAGTCTTTCAGGGAGCTGAATCTCTCAGTCATCCAGTCTCTGGAGGTCAAAAAGTGAGGGGAGCAGCTGGAGTGGGGGTGAGAGTTGTCTCTGGGCAGTGACAGCTATGGCGCTCCCACCTTCCCCCACACTGGCGCTCCCCCCCACCCTCTCAATCCCGCCCAGCAACGCCCCAAGACCTCAGGCTGGGACCCCCATAGCTGCACCCCAGGAGAGGATGCTGAGGGTAATGATGGGAACCCACCCAAGGTCAACCCGGAGTTTCTCCAGCTGCGGGCAGATGGTGGAGCTGAAGCAAGCTGGAGAGGAGTGACTGATGTGGGAGATGTGTAAGGTCAGGACTGCCATTCTAGTGGAGGCAAGTGATGCCCCCTAGAATTGTACATCCTGGTGGCTCTAGGCAGGGTGGGGCAGAGGGAGGCAGTCTCTCATCTGGACAGTCATCAGAGGGTTGGTTAGCTGTGTGATCTGGGGCAGGTCACTTGGTTAAGTGAGCCTTGGTTTTCTAGTCTGCAAAATGGTGAAAATAATATCTACTCCACAGTGGGTCTTGAGGAGTAAAAGTGTTTGTGAACACCTCTGCTATGGAAATGCCAATGCGGATGGAGTGGAGGCGGAGAAGTTGGGTGGGGATAACAGAGGACTGGTGGGCAGGGGCAAGGAGGGAGAAGAAGGACCGACTTCTGCTCACACGCGCCGAGGACTTGAAACAAGTCAGAAACACAGACACACACCGGCACACACACACACACACACACACTGGGCTGAAACTGAGTTGCTGCTAAGTCTCTTCAGTCGTGTCTGACTCTGTGCGACCCCATAGATGGCAGCCCACCAGGCTCCCCAGTCCCTGGGATTCTCCAGGCAAGAACACTGGAGTGGGTTGCCATTTTCTTCTCCAGTGCGTGAAGGTGAAAAGTGAAAGTGAAGTCGCTCAGCCGTGTCTGACTCTTAGCGACCCCACAGACTGCAGCCCACCAGGCTCCTCTGTCCATTGGACTTTCCAGGCAAGAGTACTGGAGTGGGGTGCCATTGTCCTCTCCAGAAATTGAGTTGGGTGGGGCAAAACCTCCAACCAGATTATCAGGAAAGGAAGGCAAGGAGGGAGAAAGAAGGGATGACAGAGGGAGGAGAGGCAGGATGCAGTGCCTTTCCATCGTCTCTCCCTGCGAGGGAGCCTGCTTTACAGAGAGAAAGGAAGCTCAGAGAGGCACAGCCCCCTGCCAAGCTTCTGGCCGCCGAGCAGGGGCAGGTAGGGTGGGGGCGGGAGCGAGGGCACACCTGGTCTTCTGAACCACATCCTTGGTGGTTGTGGCGGCCTCCGTCACATAGTCCTTCATTTTGTCCAGAAGGGATCCCTCCTCGGCCTTGGTAGCTTCTGTGAGGAGAGCGGCACTGAGTGGGCGCATCAGCCTCTGGGGAACCTTTGGCTCCTGCCCTGCTCCCATCAGGTCCCTGCATTCCCCAGCCACCTGCCAGACTGCCCCGTCCCTGCCCCCCAGCCCAGTTCCCTCCAGCATCTTACCGGGCAAGACCAGGAGCGCCAGGAAGGCAGCAAGAAGGAGCAGCCGGGGCTGCATGGCGCCTTGGTTCCTGCAGGGAAGGGTCCTGTGAGCCGTTCCTTAAGTCTCCATCCCCTCCACCACCACCAGGCGGCCCTCCCTGGGAGATCTGGTGGCCCCCAAAGCAGGGCCTGAGCTGGATCAAGTCGGGAGAAGAGAGGGCTAATATGGGGGAGACTATGGGCTTTGTGACAGGGGACTGGGGTCCCAGGGCAGAGAGCAAGGAGGGGCATGGAGCAGGAACCCCCCAGACCAGGAATCAAGACACCTGGATTCTGGCCAGGTTTCTGCCACTAAAACGCTGAGTGACTCTGGGTGACTCTCTGCCCTCTCCAGGGCTCAGGCTTTCTGTCTGGGGAACGACTGGGGTGTGTGAGTCTTCTTCTAATCGTAAACATGCAGAGCGAGCAGGAAATGGAGCCAGTGGCAGTCCCAGCTCCACCACTAGGCTCTGTGTAGCTTTGGGCAAGTGAGCTTCCCCTAGGGACCTCGGTCTCCCCATCCATCAAGCCTTAAGGCTTCCTCAGCTCTACAAGCACTTCTCCAGGCTTCGCTGGCTGGGCTGGGCACAGACCTCCACCTGCCCCTCCCCATCCTGCTCTCCTTCTCCCCCTATCCCCTCTGGGAGCCTTACCTGGAGCGGCTGCTTCTTGGGATGAACTGCGTATGCAGGCAAGAGGGCTCGGGCCTGTTTTATATTATCCCCAGGACACAGGGCAGCGTGAGGGCCCAGGCAGCTGGGCAAAGGTCACCTGCTGATCAGTCTAGACCAGGCCCTGACAGGGGGTAGCCAGAGGCACCCAGGCCTGCTAGGAGTTGGGAAATCTCTAGAAAGCTGAGGGTGCCCACCCGGCTCTCTGCTATCCCCATGGCTTAGACCTGGGGAGACCCATTTCTGAGCAGCCTGGTTCCCCAGGGAGAGGCTGGTGAGATGGGAGAAAGGATTGAGGGACAAACCTCATTCATCCCTTTGTCCTTGGTTTCCAGGTCCTTCCCCACTTTAAGCCCTGCCAACAGCCTGCAAAGTGGGGGGTGATGTGAAAGGGGGATTGGCTTCCTTAGACTGGACACAACTCAGCTGGCTGGGCTGGGGTGTCTAGAGTGAAGTCACAGAGGGCCTGTGGGCAGGGGCTTGTGCAGAGGTGGGACACAGTTGAGTGCCCACAGCCCCCTCCCCAGGATCTCCATCTCTGGGCTTCAGTTCCGGGTGCAGCTGACCCGGAAGCCTCCTTGAACTGTTTGATCCCAGAGCAGGAGGTGGTAGAGGAAGGTCAAAGGCTGCTTATCCCCAGCAGCCTACCACCCCCTCTCCTCACCTTGCCCTATGGACCCACTGATAACGTCCGTAGGTGGCAGGATCTGGGCTCCTGGTCGAGGCCCTACCCTGACTCGACCTCAGGCCTCAACCTCCTCAGCTTGGAGATACCAGTCCCCGTAGTCCCCTGGCTGGGCAGACAACTGGAAGGAACCAAGTTTGTGGTGCGACCAATCTAGTGGAGAGAGGGGCCAGATAAGCTCTAAGGGGCAGTCGGCTGTCCAGCATAGGTCTGGGTCCTTCCTGGGGTGAAGTGTCCCCTGGGCCCATACTGGGAGCGGTAGCCTGAATGGCAGGATCAGGGGGCTCTGTCTTCTGGATGTGAAGACTTCAGAGTCAAGAAAATTTCTGTTTGAATGATGCTTTTGGCACTTACTCATATGACCCAGGGCCAGAGAGCTAACATCTCAAGCGCCTTGATGTTCTCCTCTGTAAAATGGGGCTAGACCTCTGATATGCCAGTATTGTAAAAGTGAAAAGGTTAGTAGGCCACTCATGTCTGTCTTTATGACCATATGGATTGTAAATCACCAGCCTTCTCTGTCCATTAGTTTCTCCAGGCAGAATACTGGAATGCTTGGCCATTTCCTCCTCTGGGGATCTTCCCGACCAAAGGATGGAATCCAGGTCTCTTGTATTGTAGGTGGATTCTTTACCAGCCGAGCCAGCAGGGAAGGCCAGAATTCTTGTGAAATATACATGAAATATGCACAAAGACCATGAAGGGGGCTCAATAAATCTCTCCTTTCTTACAAACACCTGTCCTTCCTCAGACAGCATAGTCTAAAGTCAGGATGAGCCCCCAGTGTAGAAATAGGGCTTTCGGCAGGTGGCCTTCTTCTCAAGAAGAAGCAACTAAACATACCATGTGAAACCAGAGGCCCAATAAAGTGACCTGGCCCTACCTTCAGAATTCTTTATCTGTGGCTGAAAATTGAAATTTCTCCTTAGAGATTTGTTTCTTTGACTGAGACCTGGTTATCTGTAAAACTGCAAATAGATTCCCGTGAAATAGACTTTATTAACCCCATTTGATAGGTAGAAACCTAAGGCAGGGCTGGAGACATACCCAGGTGCCCATATTCCATCCATGGCAGAGTTGGGAACCAGAATCCAGGTCTTCTAATACGCACACTGGGACCAAACCGCATGGAGAGATGAGACCCTGGGAGGTTATCAGTCACTCAGAGTGCATCAGTTTCAGTCTCTTCCTGAGCACAGACTGTGGTGATGAGGTGGGGAGGGGAGGAAGGTGACTGGGAGGTCCTGAAGGATTTGGACTTTGGGGGAAGGTAGAGGGCAGCCATGTCCACTTCCCTCTTTGTTCTGATCTGTTCCTTCTCCCCAGAAGTGAGGGTCACAGTGGGAGTCCAGATTGCAGGCTGGGCTGGGGCATGCTGGGTTGGACTGGCTGGAACCCTTAGCCCTGGTTTCTCTAATTCTCCTTCCATGTGTGTGGAGCCTCTGGAGGAAGTCGCCCTCTCTCCCCTGGGTGGCAATGGGCTGGTGAGCCCAGGGAGGTCAGGAGATGTGGGCAGAGAGACCCAGCGGTGTGTGTCAAGCTGGGTAGAGAACCAGAGAGGGCGGGCCTCTGCAGCTGGGTTGAGACATGCCCTGGGGCCTGGGACTTTACCTCTTTCCAAGGGCTTGGCCTCTGTGTGCCTGTGCCCCTCCCAGCAGCTCCGGGTGGGTCTCAGTAGGGCGATCTGAGGAAGGGTCTGATCAGTGGCCCAGCCTAGGCTGCCTCTCCTTCCCTTCTTCTCCCCTTCCCCCAGCATAGCTCCCCTGGGATGAGAATGCTGCTCCAGCCCTGGCCCCCATACCTGGTAAAGGGCAGGGAGGAGGAGCGGGAGGATGGGGAGGAGAAGGTCTGACCAGCTGGGGCCAAAAGTGGTCCTCTAGGGTTAGACTAAATCTCTCTGCTTCCACTTGTGTGCGAGTGAGGCTTAGCTCACGAGCCTCTGTGACCCATGCCCCTGCCACAAGGCTGGACTGGGCAGCGCTGACTCAGCCCTGCCAGCCAGAGGCCCTGGTTCACCATGGCCTTCTGCGTTGGAAGGTGCTCCTAGTATCTCACCTATATCTTCCCACCCAGGGGCCACCCCCTTTTGAGCTCTGCCCTGGGTGGATGGCCAGTGTGGAGCAAACACGGGGACCTGTGTCCCTGTGATTTGCCTGTCCCTGGCTGGGCCTGAGTTGTTCCCTCCTGCTTCTGGGCTCGGGCTGCCCACCGGTTTGATCTCTGTTGGGGGCCATAGGTGATGCTAGAGTCTCAGCCTCGTCACCTCATTGACTGTTAGGTCTGTCTGTTGTACAGATAAGGAGATTGAGGCTCAGAAAGGAATGTGATTCACCAACGTCACAAAGGGCTGTGTGCCCTTTGTGCCCACGTCACAGCCCTTTGTGCCCACCCATGTCATAGGGCCGGGGTCTGCTGGAGCTGCCGGCGCTCACATCCTTTTCATCAGCAGCTCAAACAATCTAAGACGGTGCACAGGGGCCTCATTCTCTCCCACCGTCCAGAACTAATCTGTTCACAGACTGATACACAGCACGCTCCCCCAGGACTTCCTCGGCTGTCCAGTGGTCAAGACTCTACACTTTCACTCCAGGGAGCACAGGTCCCATCTCTGGTTGTGGAACTAAGATCCTGCATGCTGGACAATGTGTCCAAAACACAAACAAAAAAATCCATGATCCCAACCAAGGAGGTCAAACTCAACTGAGAGTCCTTGGTGACTCACTGCCCTCTTCACCTTTGGCCCGGTTTGGGGGAAGCTGTGGGCCCAGAGGTGAGCACCTAACTTGCACCCAGCCCACGCTAGGCTGTGCCTGATTTGGGAGTGTTGCAAGGTGGTGAAGTTTTTAGGGGCAAAACATGGCTCATGCTTGATGAGCGCTGACTGTGGACCAGGTATGGCTCCCAGCATTACTCAGCTTACCTTCCTGACCCGGTAGTCAAGAGGCATGCACTTGTTTATCCCCTACTGAGGCACACACGGGGCTCAGAGAGGTTAAGAAACTTGCCCAAGGTCACACAGTCAGTATGTATGGAGCCCACACACAAACCCAAGGAATCTGATCCCAGAATAGGAAGCCTTAATAACTACCATGAGATGGTAGGGGCAGACCAGTGCTGTCTGGTTGGTATTTTCTGCAATGCACTCCTCCTCTTTCTATTCTTAACTCCCTTCTCAGCTCCAGCCAGCAATAGAGGTGTCTTCAGAGAGGAGAATGGGCTGGAAGAGTAGAGACTAGGTCCTTAAATGGCCCACCTTTGGGGACAGACAGGATCAGGCACCAAAACCAGCTTCAGCTCTGTCTCCTTCTAACTCCTCCATCCATCTGGTCAATGGGATGCAGTGGGGAATGAGGGGCAGACCGTGGATGGGAGACGCTAGGCTAAGGATCTGTCCCCAGCTACTGCACAGTCAGGCACAGGTGTGCCCAGGTCTCACACGGGGCAAGCACAGGCGCTGGGCTGCAGCTCTGGGGGTAGCCAGGGGCCCGGGAGGTTTAGCCTGAGCCCTTCTCTCTCTCCCCTTTCAGCCTGAAACTCCTGGACAACTGGGACACCCTGGCCAGCACGTTGTCCAAAGTGCGTGAACAGCTGGGCCCGGTGACCCAGGAGTTCTGGGACAACCTGGAAAAGGAGACAGCGTCGCTGAGGCAGGAGATGCACAGGGACCTGGAGGAGGTCAAGCAGAAGGTGCAGCCCTACCTGGACGAATTCCAGAAGAAGTGGCACGAGGAGGTGGAGATCTACCGCCAGAAGGTGGCGCCGCTGGGCGAGGAGTTTCGCGAGGGCGCGAGCCAGAAGGTGCAGGAGCTGCAGGACAAGCTGAGCCCGCTGGCCCAGGAGCTCCGCGACCGCGCGCGCGCCCACGTGGAGACGCTGCGGCAGCAGCTGGCGCCCTACAGCGACGACCTGCGCCAGCGGCTGACCGCGCGCCTGGAGGCGCTCAAGGAGGGCGGCGGCAGCCTGGCCGAGTACCACGCCAAGGCCAGCGAGCAGCTGAAGGCGCTGGGCGAGAAGGCCAAGCCGGCGCTGGAGGACCTCCGCCAGGAAGGTACAAACAGGAAGGGAATAGAGAAACAGGCAAAGTGACGGATGACCCAATGCAGGTGCCCTGAAAGAGCTTCAAGCAGACGTACTGGCTTTGCTGGGAGAAGTGGGCTTCCTGTCCCCGCGTTTTCCTCGGGCAGAGGTCATAGCTCCCCAGCCCTCTTGCTCAAGGGCAGCTGAGGTTGAAGGGACTCAGCGAGCCTGTGGACTTGAAGGATTAGGGCAGGTTCAAATGAAGGGCTTGGTGCTTGCTCCTTCCTCCCTTACTAATTCAAAATACACGTTACAAAACTCATACCTTTTCCTTTTTCACCAGGGCCTCTTGCCACTATTCACCCTCCCAGTCTGCTCAGGAAAAGCTGCAGTTTCCTTAGGCCCTGCTGTGCCAGCCCCATCCTTGGGGCTACAGACCTGTCAGGCCCCTTGTTTCTGACCTGAGTCAGAAAAACAATCACCACCTCTTGCAGTAACTAGCATATTCCAGTCTCCAAGAGGCTTTTATAAGCATCATTTCACTGCATCCTTTCCCAGATCCTAGGTAGATTACACGGATGGTAAATAGATGGGAAAACAGTGGAAACAGTGTCACACTTTATTTTTGGAGGCTCCAAAATCACTGCAGATGGTGACTGCAGCCATGAAATTAAAAGACGCTTACTCCTTGGAAGAAAAGTTATGACCAACTTAGATAGCATATTCAAAAGCAGAGACATTACTTTGCCGACTAAGGTCCATCTAGTCAAGGCTATGGTTTTTCCTGTGGTCACGTATGGATGTGAGAGTTGGACTGTCAAGAAAGCTGAGCGCCAAAGAATTGATGCTTTTGAACTGTGGTGTTGGAGAAGACTCTTGAGAGTCCCTTGGACTGCAAGGAGATCCAACCAGTCCATTCTGAAGGAGATCAGCCCTGGGATTTCTTTGGAGGGAATGATGCTGAAGCTGAAATTCCAGTACTTTGGCCACCTCATGAGAAGAGTTGACTCACTGGAAAAGACTCTGATGCTGGGAGGGATTAAGGGCAGGAGGAGAAGGGGACGAGGATGAGATGGCTGGATGGCATCACTGACTCGATGGACGTGAGTCTGAGTGAACTCCGGGGAGTTGATGATGGCTTGCTGCAATTCATGGGGTCGCAAAGAGTCGGACACGACTGAGTGACTGAACTGAACTGATGGATGCAGAAGTTAGAGCTTGGAAACGTGAGGTCATTTCCAAGACTGAACAGCAGGATGGGCTAGTTGCCCTTTCTAGACCTATGTACTCCTGAGCATCCGTGATTATGTTTCTTTAAAAAGTTGCTATCCATTCTAGTTTGTATGGACTTGAGTGTTCCCAGCCAGCCCCTCTTCACACTCAGGTATACACCGCCCCCTCCACCCCTGCCCGCCATGTGCATGGTTGTGGCTTCAAGATCTGCAAAGATCTGGGCAGTGCACTCAGGGGGCTTCCCTTTCCCTCTCCTCTTAGGGCCTTCAGTCCTTGGTACGGATAATCTACCCCTCCTCCACCTCCGGTGTATCTTAACTGCATAAAGGAGTGGGCTTTTTTAGTTCCTAACCATTTGAGCTACCTTAAATGTCAAGCCCCGATATTTGGATGAGAACATTTTTCAGGTGAGGGTGCCAGGATCCCTGGCCATGTTGGGTCCAAAGAGAAGTCCAGTTGGATTTCCAAAGAGAACAGAGGTCTTCTGAGGCAACTGGATGTCCTGATGCCACCAAGATCTGTCAAGGAGCCATTGACTTCAAGCATGGGAGTAACTAGGTTTCCCTGGTGTCTCAGCAGTAAAGAATCCTCCTGCCAATATAGGAGACCCAGGTTTGATCCCTGGGACAGGAAGATCCCCTGGAGGTGGGCATGGCAGCTCACTCCAGTATTCTTGCCTAGAGAATACCCAGGGATAAAGGAGCCTGGTGGGCTACAGTCCATGGGGTCATAAAAGTTAGACACAGTTAGTGGCTAAACAACAGTAGGAGTAACTGCGCCTTTCTCTGTGTCAGCTGAGCAGAATATGGCAGCTCACTTGGGCTTGAGGTCAAACAATCTACTGACTCAGTGACACTGGGCAAGTGCCTTCACACTTGGGAGCCTCAGTCTTATCACTGGAAGAGCAGGGAGGGGAGCTGCTCAGGTAGTCTGTGGTTCTGGAACTCTCCTGCATGAACATCTGACGAGTGGGGAGGACACAAGGGCTGCAGCCTGTGTTGGGTGACCTCGGGCTCCTCCCTCAGTTCCCAGGACACGGGCCCCCCACTCCAGTCCTGGCCCCAAGGGGACAGTCAGCTCAGCCTGTAGTGACAAGGGCAGCCATTTGCCAGGTGCCTTGGAGGTGCCAGGTGCTGTGCACTCTCTCAGTTCCTTCATTCATTCTCAGCAGACCTACAATGGATCATGTACCATTGTACCCACTTTACAGGTAAGAATCTGAGGCTGATGTGAAGTGACAGAGCCAAGACTAGAGCCCAGGTGTATCTTACTTTAACCACCACCCCCTTTGGCCTCCTTCCCCCAAGGGCAGTTGGGGGAGGTGAGGGCATGCAGCCCAGGAAGTGCACGTCCACCCCAGAATTTTGATGAACACACACAGTCTCAACTCTGATAATGATGTAAAATGCCAGGTGCAAGGCCTGGCACAGAGCACACACTCAGTCAAGCTACACAGTACTTGAGAGTGTATTCAAATATTGCCAGACCTAGCGTCCCCTTTGTTCCTCCATGCCAAACTGTCCATGCAGGCAGGCGAGGTAAGGTCATTCCTACCTTGCTCCACCCAGCTGCTAAGAGGTGGGTGGGGCACCAGTCCCAGGCCTGCTTGAGTTGGAGTCAGTCCCGAGCCCGCCCACAGAAGAACCCCAGTGCATTCTCGGCCCAAACATACATGGCAAGTGCAGGGACACCCCGCTCGCGGCAGTTTCTCATCCAGCTTTATTGGAAGGCCAGCACACCCTGGGGTGGGCCAGGTCTGGGGTAGGGTGGGAGGTCACTGAGAATGCTGTTCTTGTAAGTGACCTTTGGAGGCTGCTGGACCCAAGGAGCTAGTAGGATGGATAGACAGGTGGACTTGGGGTACTGAGATCTCAGACGGCTTCAGGATTGGAGGGCTTGGAGGCAGATTCCCAGAAGTCAGTGAACTTGCCCTTGAACGAGCTCCAGTAGTCTTTCAGGGAGCTGAAGCTCTCAGTCATCCAGTCTCTGGAGGTCAAAAAGTGAGGGGAGCAGCTGGGGTGGGGGTGGGGGGTTGTCTCTGGGCAGTGACAGCTATGGCGCTCCCCCTCCCCACTGGCGCTCCCCCTCCCCACTGGCGCTCCCCCCCCACCCTCCCCCACT
This sequence comes from Nanger dama, assembly GCA_917880005.1. Taxonomy (NCBI): domain Eukaryota; kingdom Metazoa; phylum Chordata; class Mammalia; order Artiodactyla; family Bovidae; genus Nanger; species Nanger dama. The sequence continues at coordinate 27,735,134 of CAKJTW010000014.1, read as the reverse complement.
GGCGCTCCCCCCACCCTCTCAGCCCCGCCCAGCAACGCCCCAAGGCCTCAGGCTGGGACCCCCATAGCTGCACCCCAGGAGAGGATGCTGGGGGTAGTGATGGGAACCCACCCAAGGTCAACCCGAGTTTCTCCAGCTGCGGGCAGATGGTGGAGCTGAAGCAAGCTGGAGAGGAGTGACTGATGTGGGAGATGTGTAAGGTCAGGACTGCCATTCTAGTGGAGGCAAGTGATGCCCCCTAGAATTGTACATCCTGGTGGCTCCAGGCGGGGTGGGGCAGAGGGAGGCAGTCTCTCATTTGGACAGTCATCAGAGGGTTGGTTAGCTGTGTGATCTGAGTCAAGTCACTTGGTTAAGTGAGCCTTGGTTTTCTAGTCTGCAAAATAGGGAAATAACATCCACTCTACGGTGGGTCCTGAGGACTAGAAGTGTTTGTGAACACCTCTGCTATGGAAATGCCAATGGGGATGGAGTGGAGGTGGGAAAGGTGGGGGGGGATAGCAGAGAACTGGTGGGCAGGGGCAAGGAGGGAGAGGAAGGACCGACTTCTGCTCACATGCGCCCAAGGACTTGAAACAAATTAGACACACACACACACATACACTGGCTTGAAATTGCTTTGAAAGTGAAGGTTGCTCAGTGGTGTCAACTCTTTGAGACCCTATGGACTGTACAGTCCATAGCATTTTCCAGGCCACAATACTGGAGTGGGTAGCTTTTCCCTTTTCCAGGGAATCTTCCCAACCCAGGGATCGAACCCAGGTCTCCTGCATTGCAGGCGGATTCTTTACCAGCTGAGCCACGAGGGAAGCCCAAGAACACTGGAGTGGGTAGCATATCCCTTCTCCAGTGGATCTTTCTAACCCAGGAATCGAACCAGGGTCTCCTGCATTGCAGGTGGATTCTTTACCAACTGAGCTATCAGAGAAGCCCCAGAAATTGGGTTGGATGGATCCAAACTTCCAGATTATCAGAAAAGAAAAATGGAAATGAGGGCAAGGAGGAAGAAAGGAAGATGACAAAGGGAGGTAAGGTGGATGCGGTGCCTCTCTGTCATCTTTCCCTGCAAGGGAGCCTGTTTTACAGAGAGAAAGCAGGTTCAACGAGGCGCAGGTCCTAGGTGGGCATGGGAGAGACACGGGACCCCTATGGGGGCTCTCACCAAGTCCCGGGCAGGTAGCAACCAAAGGCAGGAAAGTGAGGGTGTACCTGGCCTGCTGGGCCACCTGGGACTCCTGAACACTGCTCAGGGCGTCCTTGGCGGTCTTGGTGGCCTCCTTCACATAGCCCCCTGCATCTTGTCCAGAAGGGATCCCTCCTCGGCCTTGGTAGCTTCTGGGAGAAGAGCAGGACTGAGTGGGGTGGACCAGCTTCTGGGGAGCCCTTGGCTCCTGCTCAGCCCCTCATTGGGGTCTGGTATCCCCCAGCCACTTGCCAAGCCATCCCCTTCCCATGTCCAGCCCAGTTCCCATTGACTGCTTACCGGGCAAGACCAGGAGCGCCAGGAAGGCAGCAAGAAGGAGCAGCCGGGGCTGCATGGCGCCTTGGTTCCTGCAAGGAAAGGTCCTGTGAGCCGTTCCTCAAGTCCCCACCCCCTCCACCACCACCAGGCGGCCCTCCTGGGGAGATCCGGTGGCCCCCAAAGCAGGGCCCAAGTCGGGAGGAGAGAAGGCTAATATGGGGGAGACTATGGGCTTTGTGACAGGGGACTGGGGTCCCAGGGCAGAGAGAGCAAGGAGGGGCATGGAGCAGGAACCCCCCAGACCAGGAATCAAGACACCTGGATTCTGGCCAGGTTTCTGCCACTAAAACGCTGAGTGACTCTGGGTGACTCTCTGCCCTCTCCAGGGCTCAGGCTTTCTGTCTGGGGAACGACTGGGGTGTGTGAGTCTTCTTCTAATCGTAAACATGCAGAGCGAGCAGGAAATGGAGCCAGTGGCAGTCCCAGCTCCACCACTAGGCTCTGTGTAGCTTTGGGCAAGTGAGCTTCCCCTAGGGACCTCGGTCTCCCCATCCATCAAGCCTTAAGGCTTCCTCAGCTCTACAAGCACTTCTCCAGGCTTCGCTGGCTGGGCTGGGCACAGACCTCCACCTGCCCCTCCCCATCCTGCTCTCCTTCTCCCCCCTATCCCTCTGGGAGCCTTACCTGGAGCAGCTGCTTCTGGGATGAACTGCGTATGCAGGCAAGAGGGCTCGGGCCTGTTTTATATTATCCCCAGGACACAGGGCAGCGTGAGGGCCCAGGCAGCTGGGCAAAGGTCACCTGCTGATCAGTCTAGACCAGGCCCTGACAGGGGGTAGCCAGAGGCACCCAGGCCTGCTAGGAGTTGGGAAATCTCTAGAAAGCTGAGGGTGCCCACCCGGCTCTCTGCTACCCCTACGGCTTGGACCTGGGGAGACCCATTTCTGAGCAGCCTGGTTCCCTAGGGAGAGGCTTGTGAGATGGGAGAAAGGATTGAGGGACAAACCTCATTCATCCCTTTGTCCTTGGTTTCCAGGTCCTTCCCCCACTTTAAGCCCTGCCAACAGCCTGCAAAGTGGGGGTGATGGGAGAGGGGGATTGGCTTCTTTAGACTGGACACAACTCAGCTGGCTGGGCTGGGGTGTCTAGAGTGAAGTCACAGAGGGCCTGTGGGCAGGGGGCTTGTGCAGAGGTGGGACACAGTTGAGTGCCCACAGCCCCCTCCCCAGGATCAGTCCCAGGTGCAGCTGACCCAGAAATTTCCTGAGCTGATCCCTTTCTTACAGGGGTGGTGGGAGAGGGTCAAAGGCTACTGAGCCCCAGGCCTTTGTTTTACCACCCCCTCTCCTCATCTTGCCTTCTGGACTCACTGATAATGTCCCCAGGGGGCAGACCGTGCAGCTGGGACTGAGGCCAGTGCTGAGTACCTCTAGACCTCAGACCTCCACTTCCTCAGCTTAGACATACCAGTCTTCGTAGTCCTGTGGCTGGGGAGGCAACCAAGCCTGTGGTAAGGCTGGTGTAGTGGAGAGAGGGGCCAGATGAGCTCAAAGGGACAGTCAGCTGTCCAAGAGATGCCTGACCTCTTCCTGAGAAGTGCCCCTTGGGCTCATACCAGGGGCTGCAGCCTGGATGGCAGCCTTGGGGAGCTCTGTCTTCCAGTGAGGTCTCAGAGCCAGGAAATTCTAGATTTAAATGGTGCCTTTAGCAGCTACAGATATGGCCCAGGGTCAGAGATCTAACATCTCAGTGCCTCACTATTCTCCTCTGTAAAATGGGGCTAGAACACTGATACTCCAGAATTGTGGTGAAATGTAAGAGATATGTAAAAGCAGCTGGTCCATGAAGGGGCTTGATACACCTCTCCTCCTTTCTCCCAAGCACTTGTCCTTCCTTAGACAGCATAGTCTGAAGGCAGGAGGAGCCTCCAATATAGAATTAAGGCTTTTGGCATGTGGCCATCTTACCAGGAAGAAGCAACTAAACCCACCATGGGAAGTCACGGCCCGAGAAAGTAACCTAGCTCTACCTTCAGAATTCTTTATCTGTGGCTGAAACTTGAAATTTCCCCATAGAGATTTATTCCTTTCACTTAGACATGGTTATCTGTTAAAATGCAAACGATTCCTGAGAAGTAGACATTATTAGGGCTCCACTGGTAATTCAGCTGGTAAAAATCTGCCTGCAATGCAGGAGACCTCAGTTCGATTCCTGCGTTGGAAAGATCCCCTTGAGGAGATAGGCTATCTGCTCTAGTATTCACAGGCTTCCCTGGTGGTTCAGATGGTAAATAATCTGCGTGCAATGTGGGAGACCTGGATTTGGTGCCTGGGTTGAGGAGATCCCCTGGAGGAGAGTATGGCAACCCACTCTAGTATTCTTGCCTGGAAAATCCCCATGGACAAAGGAGCCTGGCAAGTTTCAATTCATGGGGTTGCAAAGAGTCAGATATGACTAGGCAGCTAAGCACAGCACAGCACACATTATTAACCCCATTTGATAGGTAGAAACCTAAGGCAGGGCTGGAGACATACCCAGGTGCCCATATTCCATCCATGGCAGAGTTGGGAACCAGAATCCAGGTCTTCTAATACGCACACTGGGACCAAACCGCATGGAGAGATGAGACCCTGGGAGGTTATCAGTCACTCAGAGTGCATCAGTTTCAGTCTCTTCCTGAGCACAGACTGTGGTGATGAGGTGGGGAGGGGAGGAAGGTGACTGGGAGGTCCTGAAGGATTTGGACTTTGGGGAAGGTAGAGGGCAGCCATGTCCACTTCCCTCTTTGTTCTGATCTGTTCCTTCTCCCCAGAAGTGAGGGTCACAGTGGGAGTCCAGATTGCAGGCTGGGCTGGGGCATGCTGGGTTGGACTGGCTGGAACCCTTAGCCCTGGTTTCTCTAATTCTCCTTCCATGTGTGTGGAGCCTCTGGAGGAAGTCGCCCTCTCTCCCTGGGTGGCAATGGGCTGGTGAGCCCAGGGAGGTCAGGAGATGTGGGCAGAGAGACCCAGCGGTGTGTGTCAAGCTGGGTAGAGAACCAGAGAGGGCGGGCCTCTGCAGCTGGGTTGAGACATGCCCTGGGGCCTGGGACTTTACCTCTTTCCAAGGGCTTGGCCTTTGTGTGCCTGTGCCCCTCCCAGCAGCTCCGGGTGGGTCTCAGTAGGGCGATCTGAGGAAGGGTCTGATCAGTGGCCCAGCCTAGGCTGCCTCTCCTTCCCTTCTTCTCCCCTTCCCCCCAGCATAGCTCCCCTGGGATGAGAATGCTGCTCCAGCCCTGGCCCCCATACCTGGTAAAGGGCAGGGAGGAGGAGCGGGAGGATGGGGAGGAGAAGGTCTGACCAGCTGGGGCCAAAAGTGGTCCTCTAGGGTTAGACTAAATCTCTCTGCTTCCACTTGTGTGCGAGTGAGGCTTAGCTCACGAGCCTCTGTGACCCATGCCCCTGCCACAAGGCTGGACTGGGCAGCGCTGACTCAGCCCTGCCAGCCAGAGGCCCTGGTTCACCATGGCCTTCTGCGTTGGAAGGTGCTCCTAGTATCTCACCTATATCTTCCCACCCAGGGCCACCCCTTTGAGCTCTGCCCTGGGTGGATGGCCAGTGTGGAGCAAACACGGGGACCTGTGTCCCTGTGATTTGGCCTGTCCCTGGCTGGGCCTGAGTTGTTCCCTCCTGCTTCTGGGCTCGGGCTGCCCACCAGTTTGATCTCTGTTGAGGGACAGGATGGGGGCCATAGGTGATGCTAGAGTCTCAGCCTTGTCACCTCACTGACTGTTAGGTCTGTCTGTTGTACAGATAAGGAGATTGAGGCTCAGAAAGGGATGTGATTCACCAACGTCACAACAGCCCTTTGTGCCCACCCATGTCATAGGGGCCGGGGTCTGCTGGAGCTGCCGGCACTCACGTCCTTTCCATCAGCAGCTCAAACAATCTAAGATGGTGCACAGGGGCCTCATTCTCTCCCACCGCCCAGAACTACTCTGTTCACAGACTGATACACAGCATGCTTTCTGGTACTTCCCCAGCTGTCCTGTGGATATGACTGCACACTTCCACTGCAGGGGGCGCAAGTTTGATCTCTGGTTGGGAAATTAAGATCCCGGATGCCAGACATTGTGGCCAAAAGTCAAAAACCCATGCTCCTGTTCAGTGAGGGCAAACTCAACTGAAAGTCCTTGGGGGACTCGTTGACTGCTCACCTCTGGCCCACTGAGGGGGAAAGGGATGAGGCCAGAGGCGAGCGAGACCTTTGCTCCCAGCCCAGGCAGGACTCTGCCTGATTTGGGAGTGTTGCAGCACGGTGAAGACTTCAGGGGCAAAACGTGGTGCTTGATAAGCGCTGACTGTGGGCCAGGCATGTCTCCCAGCATTACTCAGATTATCTCCCTGACTCCCGGAAGCCCAGAAGGCATGCACTGTTTTATGTGCTACTGAGGCACACGGGGCTCAGAGAGGTTAAGAGACTTGGCCGAGGTCACCCAGTCAGTATGCGTGGAGCCCACATGCAAAGCCAAGGAGTCCAACTCCAGCATCAGAAGCCTTAATAACCTACTCCAGGATGGCCCAGGCTGCTCCTGGAAGGAGGAGCTCCCTGATGTTGGGGGTGACGATCACTGGGATGGGACACTGCCAGGCAGGGGGATTCTACAGAAGGGGTATAAGCACTGGAAAGCCTTTTAGCTATCTTCAGCCCCATAAGACATCAAGTCACTCCTGGTCTATGAAACAGTGAAGACACGGGAAGTCAGGATCAGCCCAGCTGTGGACTCTTCCAGTGGCAGATTGTAGAAGCCCACCACATGTGGGGCATGGCATTCCTGGAAGGCAGCCAACAGTGCAATACAATGGATTTCATTTCCTTGTCACTCAAGGTGATTTGTGTGGTCCAGCAGAGGGGCACAAACTGGTCAGGATGAGCCACCTTCTTGGTGGATGTCTTTCTGTGTGTGACCTCACTTGCAGAGGATGTTGGAAGTCCAAGTAGAAGATCTGGATGCCACCACCATCCCCCTTCACCATCTCCTGATGAGAGGCCCCCTGAGAGCCTCAGATCTTGTGACTTATCACAAGCTGACCGCTCCCACCCAGGGGAGGAGGTGGGCAGGAATCAGACCTCGGGCCAGTCTGCCCCTCACCCTACAGTGTGCCTGCCTAATGCTCCCCAGAGGGTGGGGTCTCATTCTGCCACTCTCACTGGAGCAGCAAGCAGGCTACTGTACTCCCTGCTTGATTCAAATCCAGAAAATAGTGAATATTCTTATTAACAACAATAATGACTATTTTTTAGTGCTGACTCTGCCAGGCATAATACTACTCATCTCACCAGTAATATCTCTTTTAATACATCCAGCAATCACATTTTTTAAAGGAGAAAATGAGGCCAGAGCTGGGCCAAGTTGACTCACTAGACCAAAGTGTTACACTTGGCAGTGGTAGGACGTGAAGCAGACTTACAATTAACACCTTCAACACAGGGTCTCTCCCCACTCCACCCGCCTTCCCAAAGGCTGGCAGGGGTCGCCTTCTCCTGGGCTCACCTTGACCAGAGCCCTAGATCTTGACTCATTATCCCATCTGTGGCCCTGGGTGTCCCAGTCCAGAGCCTGGTGCTCTGAGATGGAGTCAGGGTTGGGGGATGTGGGGAGTGGGGGCCCCTCCTCACTGGGGCAGACAGAGGAGCTGTGAACTTTGCCCCCCAGCCCCACCTAAGCCGAGCACAGACCCGGAGCAGCCACAGGGCTTCTGGGTCTCTTATCAGTCCCAGGCTCAGGTGTTCCCTCAGTCTTATTCCTCCCTTGGCTCATGGCCCCTTCCACGATGGGTGGGGCACACGTTCGGAACAGCTGCTTCTGAATGCTGCCCGAGCCCCAGTCTGCCATCAGCTTCCACGTTGTCCAAGGGTCACCAAAGTCCAAGAGGCCTCCTGGGAATGTGTCACCTTCCAGCGTGGAGTCACACTGGGGAGGAAGGTGGGGAGGGCAGCCCAGTGAGGATTTAAATGTCTGACTGATTCTGAGCTACAATCAGTTCCAACAGCAGTACAGTGAGCTGCCTGAGAGCCTCTCCTCTGGCCCCTCTGAATCCAGGAAGGATCTGGTGCAGTAAGAGACTCTCCCAGCCCAAAGAGGAGCTCAGGATGTTCCTGAAGGCTGTGGTCCTGAGCCTGGCCCTCGTGGCTGTCACCGGTGAGTAGGAGCTGCCTTCAGATGGCACTCAGGCAGGACCCATCTGCTGCGTCAGGCAGGGAAAGGGGCGAGTTTGGGGCCAGGGCGAGAGGACAGTTCCGAATGCCTGTCAGCCCACAGCTGGAGGCAGGTGGTTCCCCAGCTGCCACTCAGCTCTTAGGAGTGCTGTCCATTCACAGTGCTGGGCTCCCTGGCATGGGTACTACCCCAGCTTTACATACCTCTGTGGCTTCTAACTAGCCAAGCACAGAGAGAAAAAATCAGTGGCTGGGCTCCCCGCTGACAACCAGTCTGCAGCTCAGGGCTGGGGCAGGGGGGGCAAGGCAGGAGACGGCGCTCATGAATTTGCTGTTTCCCACCCAGGAGCCGAGGCGGAGGTCAGTGCTGACCAGGTGGCCACTGTGATTTGGGACTACTTCAGCCAGCTGGGCAACAATGCCAAGAAGGCGGTGGAACATATCCAGAAGTCTGAGCTCACCCAGAAGCTCAAGTAAGAGGGGCAGAGCTGGCAGGAAGGGCTTCTTAAAGGCCATGCAACATGTGGGCAAGGGCTGGACTCAGAGGCAGGAGACCTGAGCTTAGGATACCCACTGCCTTGCCATCAACTCACTGGGTGACCAGAGGTCTCCAGACTTGGATCCTGGGATCCATGTGTACAAATAAGGAAGGCTGGACTGAATAATCCCTGCTCTAACTTTTCTTTTTCTTTTTGTCATGCCCTGTGGCTTGTGGGATCTTAGTTCCCTGACCAGGGATCAAACCCCGCCCGCAGCAGTGAAACACTGGGCCACCAGGGAATCTCCCACTTTAACTTTCCAGAGTGTAACAAATGGCCACATCTTAGCACTGAGGCTCCCAGAAGAAAGGGAGGGAAAGAAATGTCATGTGAGCTGGCTTCTAATACATTCTAGGACAGGCCTCTGTGAAATCATGGGAAGGGGAGGGGTGAGGATATTTGGGAAGCTTCTAGGGGTGTCCACACAGCAGGGAAACCAGCACTCGATGTGACTAGAAGATGCTAGAAGAGGTCCAGAACATCACATGAGATCTCTGTCACAGCACACCTGGGGTGAGAAGGACCTCAGAGTCCACTCTTTCTACTTTACAGATAAGGAGAGGCAAGCCCACTGCTCCAGCTCACATGATCGGTATTAATTGATACTGTGACTCAAGCTCCAGGGGAGATCCAGAGGTACAAGGTCAATGTATGACCTTAGTCGATTACATCCATTTGCTTAAATCACCATCGACCATAGGGAAGGTCACAGGGAAAAGATGGGTGAACTCAGCACCCTGCACGCTCACCTGTCTTAGGCAGGTGTGTGGAAGGTGAGTGGTATGTAAGGAGCTAAGGTCGCACTAGAGGAGCCTGGCGGGCTACAGTCCCGGGTCGCAAAGAGTCGGACAGGACCGAAGCGACTTAGCACGCAGGCAGGAATGCCAAGCCTCATGGTGCCCCCCTTGCGTCCTTTCCCCGCAGCACCCTCTTCCAAGATAAACTTGGGGAAGTGAGCACCTACACGGACGACCTGCAGAAGAAGCTGGTGCCCTTTGCCACGGAACTGCATGAACGGCTGACTAAGGACTCCGAGAAGCTGAAGGAGGAGATTCGGAAGGAGCTGGAGGAGCTGCGGGGCCCGGCTGCTGCCCCACGCCACCGAGGTGAGCCAGAAGATCGGGGACAACGTGCGCGAGCTGCAGCAGCGCCTGGGACCATACGCAGAGGAGCTGCGCACCCAGGTCGACACCCAGGCGCAGCAGCTGCGGGCGCCAGCTGACGCCCTACGCTCAGCGCATGGAGACAGTGATGCGGCAGAACCTGGACCAGCTGCAGGCCTCGCTGGCGCCCTACGCCGAGGAGCTCCAGGCCACGGTCAACCAGCGCGTGGAGGAGCTCAAGGGGAGCCTGACGCCCTACGCGGAGCAGCTCCAGACCAAGATCGAGGAGAACGTGGAGGAGCTGCGCCGCAGCCTGGCCCCTTATGCTCAGGACGTCCAGGGGAAGCTCAACCACCAGCTGGAGGGCCTGGCATTTCAGATGAAGAAGCAGGCCGAGGAGCTGAAGGCCAAGATCTCGGCCAAAGCCGAGGAGCTGCGGCAGGGGCTGGTGCCCGTGGTCAACAGCGTGCGTGGAAGCCAGCCGGGCAATGCCGAAGGCCTGCAGAAGTCACTGGCCGAGCTGAGCAGCCGCCTGGACCAGCAGGTGGAGGACTTCCGTCGCACCGTGGGGCCCTACGGCGAGACCTTCAACAAAGCCATGGTGCAGCAGTTGGACGCGCTCAGACAGAAGCTGGGTCCCCTGGCGGGGGACGTGGAAGATCACCTGAGTTTCCTGGAGAAGGATCTGAGGGACAAGGTCAGCAGCTTCTTCAACACCCTCAAGGAGGAGAGCCAGGCCCCCGCCCTCCCCGCGCAGGAGGAGACAGCCGCGCCTTTGGGGGGCTGAGTTGCCCCTGGTGCCCCCGCCCCGCCACTGACACCTGCCCTGCCCTGCCCCCTGTCTGTCTGTCTGTCCCAAAGCAGTTCTTGTACAGACCTGTGGCTACATGTCCAGTGGAAAGTGATGCTACCTCTCGCTTCTCAATAAAGTTGCTGAGAAACTAGCCCAGTGTGGTTACAGTGGGGTTTCTTGATTTTGTGGGACTTGAGGGCGGCAGGGAGCACCGTTAGCAAAGCTTAGGTGGCTCAGCAGGGGATGCTTCGAAGGACTGGGGGGCTGGGAGATGAGACTAGGGGGCCAGGGTGTGCTGAGAAGTGTGGGGAGAGTCCTAAGGGGAGGTGGATAAAAAATGTCACGATTTGGACTTCCCTGGTGGTCTGGTGGGCTTCCCAGGTGGCTCAGTGGTAAAGAATCTGACACTGGGCTTCACCCAAGGGCGCCACCAATGTGGTCAGGACGCAGTCCTGGGCTCTGGGGAGCTCACGACACAGTGGGGAAGACTGTCCCTCCTTGTCTAAGATCTTCTGTGCCTTTAATTTGACTTATTTGGGTAAATATTGGTTTATTCCACCCACCCCACCTCACTTCTATTATAAAACTGATTCATGCTTATTCCAGAGGTTTTTTTGACTACTAAACCTGTGATCTCCAGAGTCAAGGAATGGGGCCCAGAGATGTGTCAGAGTCCTGGGAGGTGGGGAGGAGTAGGTGCCTGGGGGCCCTGGTGAACTCTGCCCAGGAGCCTCCTGCAAAGGGGCCTGTTGGTCTGGGGCTGGAGTTGCCAACCACTGAATTAGAAAGATCCTAATTGGAGAAGGGAGATCTCTGGAGAAGGGAAAAGCTACCCATTCCAGTATTTTGGTCTGGAGAAGTCCATGGACTGTATAATCCATGGGGTCTCAAAGAGTCAGACACGACTGAGAGATTTTAAACATAAAAAAAAAAAGTAAATGGGGCAGGAGGCAGGGGGAAGAGAAGAATTTGGCCCCAAGCAATCTCACCCACACAGCCAGCTGGGGACTGAGGTGGGCTCTCCCAGGGGGGAACCCCAGAGAAGAGCCAGTTCAAGCCTTTGGTCCCAAATGACTTAACATCTGCTTTTTCCTTCCCAGAATGGAGTTAAGGCCTTTCAAGGGAACAACACCAAGGGACATCAAAGAATGAAAGAGGAAGCTATGCCCTGCCCCATCCCCCGAAAACAGTGGCCAATGAGGAGCAACCAGTGGCAGAAACTTCTAGAAGTTTTAAATGGAGATGGCCCTAAAGTTGTCACGCATTAATGCTAGGTGCCTTTAAAAATTGTTGTACCACATTGACTCGTATAATCCCCCAAACAGACAGAGACTTCAAAGATGCAGCAGGTGAAGAAAAGGCAGTTCAGGATGGTGAAGCACATGGTCTAGCCGTGGTGGGAATGAGATTGGAGCCTGGGCCATCCAGCTAGAGGGTTTGGCTTTTAACTACCAGGCTGTGGTGCCTCCAGGGTGAGACCAGCATAAGGAGAACAGTGAGCTCCGCCCAGAACCCCAGAGAGAAGGGAGGATGCACTCTGCACAAGGGGCTGCCACAGAAGAAAGAAACTTGCTGGGCCTAGATGGTAAATTCAACAGGTCTGTTTGCAGGAGGATGGGATTTTGCTTTCTACTTCATAGATTTATGTAGTGTTGGGACTTTAAGAGGTTTTAGTATTATTTTTATTGTGGTATAATATATATAACACAAAATTTGAAATTTTAAGTGCACAATTTAGAGGCATTAATTCCATTCACAATGTTGTACAGCCATCACCACTATCTCCAAAATTTCTTTGTGACCCAAACAGAAACCCTGTGTCCATAAAGCAATTACCCATTACCACTCCTCCACTCCAGTTTCTGCTGATGGCTTCTCCTGTCTCTTAGACTTTGCCTATTCTAGGTCGTTCATCTAAGTGAAATCATACAATAGTTTTACTTTTGTGTCTAGCTTCTTCCACTTGGCATAGTGTTCTCAGGGTACTCCTGTGTTGTAGGGTATATATCAGAATTTCATTTCTTGTTTATTTTTATTTGGGGGATAATTGCTTTGCAATGTTGGTTTCTGCCGTACAACAATGTGGGTCAGTCATAGGTATGCGTATGTCCCCTCTCTCTTGAACCTCCCTCTCACCTCCTAGCCCATCCCAGCCCCTCTAGGTTGTCACAGAGCACCTAGTTGAGCTTCCTGTGTTACAGCAACTTCCACTAGCTATCTAGAAACAAATCTTAATAAATATTCTCCAGAGTTTCTCTAGAATCCAATTTGGACCACCTGGTGAGACTGCAGCACTTACACACAGGAAAACTGTGCACTTAGAGGCCCCTGTGAGTGTCCTGGAAGGACGTTTTCTGGATTCTGGTGCAGCCCACATCAATATATCCCAGCAGTGCCCCCAGACTTTTAGGACTGAAGACCCCTAGCTATCTCTGGCTCCCTGGGTGACCTAAAGATAATAGACTCCTCTGTGCACATGGGTTAGTGCCCCAAAAGGAGCATCAGCCAGGACTGGTGTGGACCAGGCTGAAACATTTTAACCATACCCCTGCATCTATCTCCAAAGCTCAAAGGTCAAAAGTACTCTGAGAACGTCCGAGGGGGTCACATGCCACTGTCTGGTGGCTGGCATGGCTCTCATTTGTGAGAAAAGAACACAATGGGGGAAAGGGGGCCTCTCTCCTCTTGAAACCACAGGGCATAGCTGCTGTTGAGGGCTTGCTGGGCTGATCAAAAGCAGCTCCCACATGGAGACACCGTGTCCTCCAGGCATCATCATAGGACATGCTGTGCTCTGGGAGGAGGGACGCAGGCAGTGACAGATTCTGGGGACAGAAACAACAAGCGTGGGGTTATCTGGGGACTTTTGTATCTGGGAACCCAAGGGTGGGACCCTGGTTATCTTGCTGCATAGTGACAAGCAGCTAATAATGGAGACCTCAGAACTGCCCATGTCAGAGGAGTGAGGACATGAGCTGCTGGTTCTGAGTTGGTGGCCTAGTGATACAGTGAGGAAAGCACTAAGAGCTAGAAGAACAAAGTCACAGGATGTTAAGACTGAAGGAATCCACCTGTCTCTCAGTCTAGTTCCTTTGTTAGTGTAGAGTTAGTGTATCCTAACTCTACACTAACATTCTCTTGAGGTTAGGCACCCCACTTGTTCATTCATCATTGTGTCTACAGTGTGGTAGCCAGCCTCTGAGATTGATCCTCATCTCTCATACTCATAACCTCATGTGATCCCTCTCATATTAAAGCGGGCTGACCAACGTGATCAACAGGTTATTGTGAAAGTCATGGTATCTAACTCCCAAATGTAGAGCATAAAGGCCACAGCGGCTTCCATCCTGCTTTCTCTTTGACTCTGAGGGGAGGCAGTCACCACGTTGTGATGTTGTGATGAGGGACTTCATAGGAAGCCCCCGCGGAGGGTCCACATAGGAAGGAACCACCACCCCCTCCTCAACAGCCAGCATCAACTTGCCAGCTGTGTGGGTGAGCCACCTTGGAACAGATCCTCCAGCCTTGGTGGAGCCTTCAGATGACCACAGACCCAGGCAACGTCCTGCCTGCAGCCTCATGACACAGAGGCTCCTGAGTCAGAACCACATAGTCAAGCCACTGGCTCGCAGAAATGGTGAGACATCATAAGACACTAGGTTTGGGGGTGATTTGCTTTGCAGCAATAGCTAATGAATCCACAGTGCATACCCCAGTGCCTGGAACATGGCCATCATGCAATCGTTGAGTGAATGAAGGCTGCTTCGTAATTTTAAAATTTTTATTTATTTATTTATTTTTGGCTGCACTGAGTCTTTGTTGCTGCTAGTGGGCTTTCTCCAGTTGTGGTGAATGGAGGCTTCTCTTTGTTGTGGTGCATGGACTTCTCGTTGTGGTGGCTTCTCTTGTTACAGAGCACGGACTCTAGAGGGCTCAGCAGTTGCGGCTCGTGGGGTCTAGAGTGTGGAGTCAGTAGTTGTGGCTCATGGGCTTTGTTGCTCTGAGGCATATGGGATTTTCCTGGGCCAGGGATGGAACCTGTATCTTCTGCATTGGCAGGCAGACTCCCAACCATTGGGCCACCAGGAAAATTCCCTGCTGCTTAGACCAAACACTTCCACTGATAGCTAACTTACCACCTTGTGAAACAATTGATTCTATCTTTGGACAACTCTGTTCAAGACTACCAAAATTAAATTGGTTCTTCCTAAACATAGCTTTGTTCTAATTTTTACTCCTCTTTTGAGTTACAGAATGATTATAATTCCTTCAAACACATGTTCTGCCCACAGATCATCTATCCTGAGACTCCTTGCATGAAACATCAAACTTTGTAGACAAAATTGAGTCTGAGATCTGCCATACTCCACAGCTGCCTTGGGATGAAGAATCTTGGTTAGTTTCTGAGAAAGCAGAGGTCTTGTCTTTATTTATATCTGTCTTATATCTTGTCTGTTTATTATTCTTGTATAATCAGTCCCCAGCACAATGACTTAGTTCATTTCAGTTCAGTTCAGTCGCTCAGTCGTGTCCGACTCTGCGACCCCATAAATCGCAGCACGGCAGGCCTCCCTGTCCATCACCAACTCCTGGAGTTCACTGAAACTCATGTCCATCGAGTCGGTAATGCCATCCAGCCATCTCATCCTCTGTCGTCCCCTTCTCCTCCTGCCCCCAATCCCTCGCCACTTGGTAGGTGCTTAGTAAATATTTGTTGAATAAATGAATGAATTTAACAACTATTTTTTCCTGTTCAATTGTACAGTGTGTGTATGTTCATCTTTATCATGCTGAATTGTTTTCTAAGGGGATTATGCCACTTTTTTCCCTATCTCTTCTAATAATAGGAACTTCTTGAACAAGGTCTTCTAATTTTCTTATGTTTTCTCTCATTTCTTCCATCTCTGCATGCTCTCCTTTCTGGGAGACAGCCTCACTCTTTATTCAGTTTTCCGTTTATGCAACTGTGCTTTTAATTTGCAAGAGTTACTTGTCATTTTTCAATTCTGTGAATTTTTTATGGTATGTTCTTGCTTCATCAATGCAATATATTCTTTTAACTCTCTAATGATATTAATGATATGTTTAAAAATCCTTCTGCCTGTATAGTCTCATTTTCTCCAAGTTCCTTTTTAAAACTTTATTTATTTTTGGCTGTGCTGGGTCTTCATTGCTACATGCGTTTTCTCTAGTTGCAGCATACAGGGGCTATTCTCTAGTGGAGGTGCGGGCATTTCTCGTTGCAATGGCTTCTGTTGTGGAGCATGGGCTCCAGGGCTCAGAGGCTTCAGTAGTGGTGGAGCCCAGGCTTAGGTGCCCCACGCATGTGGAATCTTCCTGGACCAGGGATTAAACCTGTGTCTCCTACACGGGCAGGTGGATCCTTAACCACTGGACCACCAGGCAAGTCCCCTCAAGTTTCTTTTTTTAACGTCTGTTTGTTTTGTTCTCTATCTTTCATGTTAGGCTTGTTCCTCAAATGACTGGTAATTTTTGCTTGTCTGCTTACTGCAAAATGGGGATTTAAAAGCTGATTTGGAGCTCCACGTACTGTGAGCTTCTCTGGTGGGTGATCCACTGGAATGTTTAGTTGGGGGACCCCCAGTGTAAAAATATTTATATATTTTCCTTTGAGCTGGTTTTGTTTTCCTAGACAGTTTCCTTTTCTCTCCTGCCTGGAGAGTAAAGGCCTGGGTGCCAGTGTTCCTGTGGCCAAGTGGAAGAAGCAGGATAGGACTCAACATTTATAGGGCACACTTTATTTCTGGTACAATAACCTCTGTCCTCAACTCTGCCTGGCATTCTCCTTCCACAAATATTCAGTCTTCCCCTTTTCAGAGGATAAACCTCCAGTCTTCCGCTAAGGTTAGAAAGAAACGCTAACTTTTCTTTTTAAGTAGTTTTAACCATTCTTTCATATTTTACAACCGTCTCTTCATTCATCTCTATTTTTAGTGGTCCCTGGTGCCTCCATGTCAGGGCTGGTATGCACAGCTGGGCAAGCTGTGCACTGCACAATTCTGAGGGCACCGTTTCCACACTGTAGGCATAATGGAATTGTATATTTATTATGACAAACTTCTGGTAGATGGCTGTAGCGTGTCTTGAGAAAAGGGGGCTATTAGTTCATACATGGGTGTAACGTTGGTTAATAGCAGGTTTATTACAGTTCCTTCGCCTTTGAGAATTCAGTGCAATAAATCAGGCTGGCACTTGTCTTTCCCCATTGCCAACTTCAGATCAGTTTGCTCAGTCCTACTATATTAGTTGCAACTTGTCTGCCTAATTTCTAGCTTTTAAAATTTTGTTGTGGTCTTTTCTTTTCCCTCATTCTTTTGTCCTCATGGATTCTTTTAAGAAAAAAAAATCCCTTTACCATATTTTGAGGAAAATTTCAGAGAAAAATATATTAGATATATGCACTCAATTTGCCATGTATATCTGGAAGTACATGACAGAGACAGAGAATGGCTGAAGGCTTCGTTGTGCATCTTTCCTTTAGAGTCTAAACCACTGGTTTTAACCTGGGAGATTACCTGGTCCTAATACTGGGAGGTCTCAGTGTTACAACAAAGGATTTGTGAGTAGGGGTGTACCTGTTCAGAAAATTTTCTTCTATTTAAAATGTAACATAAAAACAAATAACTACAGAATGCATGCATTTTGCTGTAAAGATGTTCATTACAGTGGTTATAATTTTAGAAATTAAAAAAAAACACTGTACAAGAAGAGATTGTTAAATTATAATATGCTGCGCTGTGCTTAGTTGCTCAGTTGTTCCGACTCTTTGCGACCCATAGACAGTAGCCCACCAGGCTCCTCTGTCCATGGGGATTCTCCAGGCGAGAATACTGGAGCGGATTGCCATGCCCTCCTCCAGGGGATCCTCCCAACGCAGAGACTGAACCCAGGTCTCCTGTATTGCAGGTGGAATCTTTTCCATCTGAACCATATAAATTATGATACATCCACATTAATTTCAATTAAAAATCAAATTGGAATAAACATCCATTGACATGGATTATAAGTAAGATGTACTCGTTAAACAATAAATCAGGTTACTAAACAGTCTGACTGCATAAACATAAATTTGTAAAAATAACTAAAAATATGCCTAGATAAAAAATTGGAAAATATACAATGCTCACAATGAGAATACAGGTGATTATATATATGTGCATGCTAAGTCACTTCAATCACGTCCCACTCTGCAACTCTATGGACTGTAGCCTGCCAGGCTTCTCTGTCCATGGAATTCTCCAAGCAAGAATACTGGAGCAGATGCCATTTCCTCCTCCAGGGGACCTTCCTGACTTAGGGATCAAAACTGCATTTTCTCCAGCTCCTGCATTACAGGTGAATTCTTTACCACTGAGCCACCAGGGAGTCCAAGACAATATATTTACTTATCTGTAATGTATGCTTTCTCTATAACATACTCTTGCTGCTGCTGCTGCTGCTGCTGCTAAGTCGCTTCAGTCGTGTCCGACTCTGTGAGACCCCATAGACAGCAGCCCACCAGGCTCTTACATATTAATAAAAAGCTATTTATTAACGTTAGCTAATATTTTAAAAGATAAGAAGTCCTACTAAAAATTTCAGGCACTCTTTATTCTATCCATAGATCTTGTCATCAGATGTTTAGATATTTGAACTACCTCACCTTGACGTTATGCAAAATTGCCATTTCTCAGTGACTTTTAATGTGATTCAAAAGTCTGCGTGTATAAAGTTTCGAGATGTTTATTTTGCTGCTCGCTGTTTGGAAAAGCTTTATTTTCCCTGTGTTTCTGACCTATTTCCTTCTTCTGCTTACAACAATTATGTAACTGGCTTAATTTCCCTCTGCATGGATTTCCAAGAAACCCAAAGCCAACGTGGAAGTCAACTGTCGCAGCTTTGTCATCTCTTATTGCCCGTGCCTGTGTCCTTCACGTCTTGTGCTTTATCAGGTCATGCTTTTCTCCCACAATTTTTATTTTCACTGACCCTAAGAGTCTTCTCCCTCTCTCATCATCATCATCATTTCAGTGTTCACTGCCAGCAGCCTCAAATCTTTGGTGACGAAGGAGGGTTTACATAAACAACACTCAAACAACTAAAATCCTTATCTTTCTTGGCTCCCATCTCTGTGTTGACTCAAAATGTGCTGAGTACATTTTGTGGTATCAGAGTCCTCGTCACTGCTCCCACCTATCTGTTGCATCACCAGCAGGCTTTCCTGACACAAACATCTAGTGGGGCATTTCTCAGGCACGATGGATCACGGCCTGTGGAGCCCATGGTGACAAGACTTAAGACCCAGGAACCTGCTGTTCTAGCCATGACTAGAGCTGCTTCTGCCTCTGGAGGAGACAGGAAAGCAGGGGCCACTGAAGGTGGCATATTTAAGTGTGGGATGGAACCAGGAGGGAGAGGGGACTCCATTCCCTGTGACAACTTGACAGCTGTCCCTAGGCTTGGCTGTCCCTCTCCTGGCTGACCCTGAGCGACTGTTCCTGTGCCCACATCAGCTTACACGTGGAGCCTGGCTTCCCTGCATGTCAACAGCCCTCTTTCTACTGAATCCTAAATCTCTGACACCTAGTTGACCATCTACTAAGCTCACAGGTGCCCGGGCCCCCCAGTAAGGTATATAGAGGCTCTGTGTGGTTCTGGTCCCAAGAGCAAGGTTGTGCCTTATCCCTGAACGTGAGATGATGTATTCGGCATGGACTTCAGAGTCAGACAGACCGAAGATGGGCCCAGGGCAGGACCCCAAGCAAGTTCCTAAATCTCTTGGAGCCTCAATTTTTCTGTAAGTAAAATGAGGATAACAATACCTATTTCAGAATGTTGACTTGAGCATTACAGGCAGTACAGGTAAACACCAGGCCCATAGGAAGTTCTCAATAGAGGGATTATTGTTTTCAAGGCTTTTCAAATTCTACTGGGCCAGACTCTGAGGGGCATTGAGATGTGCAGATTTGCCCAGACTACCCTCAAGGCTTGCTTCCTACCACCACGCTCTAGCAATACTGAGCACTTCACTGTTTTCCCAACAAGCTATGGATTGCATAGCTTCTGGCTTCCATGCCTGCTCTCATGCTGGGCGTCGCACCTCCTCCCTTTGCACTCGGAGAACTTGTCCTTTGCTGTGTAGCATTTGGAACATCCTGGGGCTCACAGTGTTATTCAGGTGAGTTTCAGGTGGTGCCAAGTTCGCCTCCAGGAACTAGCAGAGTGTCTGGAACACAGGAAGTGATCCCACCCTTCCAGCTCCCAACCATGTTGGTCTCTGTGTCAATGGCTGTCTTCACCAAGATCTTGTACATGTTTTTTATATTTTTTCTTTATTGCTATTACAAATAATGCTTGGATTTCCCTTGAGGTGTGTACTTGTGATGATAAAGATTCTCTGCTTTCTGGGGTGTGCAGGGTTCTTTATATATTGTTGTTTTTATTTTTAATTTTTGGCCATACCCTACAGCATGTGGGACCTTGGTTCCCTGACCAAGGATTGAACCTGAGCCCTCTGCATTGGAAGGCAGAGTCTTATTAGATGGCTGGAGAAGTCCCTAAACATCAAGTTTTTTGACTACTGTTCACATCTTTTACTATGAGTCTATCAGTTTTGAGAAAATGGAACTGAAATCATCTATCAAATTTGTCAAGCTCCCCATGAGACCTGGCAGTTTTTTGTTTCTCTCTTTTGAGGCTATACTGTTAGATTACATCTTTTCCTGGTGATTTTTTTCTTTCAACTAATCCTTATTGCTCCGAAGCTTATGTGTTCTGATATTATATTGTTATACCTGCTTTCTTTTGATTAATTTTTGTCTGTTATGTCTTTTTAAAACCTACCACCCTCCTCCTACCCTTTGATAAAGGTTACTTTCTCTGATATAGTAAGTAAGTAAGTAAGTAAGTAAGTGTCAGTTGCTTAGTTGTACCCGACTCTTTGCAGCCCCATGGACTGCAGCTCACCAGGCTCCTGTGTCCATGAGATTTTCCAGACAAGGATACTGGAGTGGATTGCCATTTCCTTCTCCAGAGGATCTTCCTGACCCAGGGATCGAACCTGGTTCCCTGCACTGCAGGCAGATTCTTTACCAACTGAGCTACAAGGGAAGCTCTTCTGTGATGTAAGTTTGCCTATTTAAATAGCAAATGACTGGAATTTTTGTAAAATCTGATGTGAAAATAATAATAATTACCATAATAAATTCTTACACAGAACTTACTACGAGCCAAGGATTGCTATATGTGCCTTTATTTTTTAATGCATTAAAGCATTTATTTCCCACAGAACCTATCAATTATATTATATACTATAGTTGTCTTCATTTTATTTATAAGGAAACTGATTCACAGAGAAGTTAACTTGCCCAAGGTCCCAGAGCTAATCTATGTCAGCATTTTAACCCAGTCAGTCTAGATTTGATACTTCATGAACTGGTTTAATCTGTTTCCTTTTATTGTGATTATTGATTGATTTCCCTCATATTATTTTTTATTTACCACCATACTACTTTGCTTCTTTTATCTTTCTGCTTGTACTTCTCCTGGTTGTATTGTATTTCTTGAAAAAAATTATTTTATGGACTTTAAAATGTTGTTTTTACTTCACCAGAGTACAGAGTTTTAAATGTCCAACTAGTCTACAAGTTAGTATGAAACGACAGAAGTCCTTCAAGCTTATCTCCATTTTCTACTCTGCAAAAATAAATTTTGGCTCTTAGAAAATCCTGGGTTATTACTCCTGATCTTTCAGTTTTAGGTTTATTTTAGCTCCAGGTTTATGATTATCCATTAATTGTTAATGGAAATTGGGTTCCTTTCCACTTATACACATCTTGTATACACACATACTTTCTATCCTTGCTTTTCTGAAACCAAGCAGGACTCTTGTGGGGCCCTCCTGGGTTCAAATCCTTTCTTTGTCTCCTGTTTCTTGTTTGTAGGAAAAAGGTTTCAGCTTTCTAGACCTTTCCTGAGTTCCAAGTTCAATTCAGTTCAGTTGCTCAGTTGTGTCTGACTCTTTGCGACCCCATAGACTGCAGCACACCAGGTTTCCCTGTCCATCACCAACTCCTGGAGCTAATTCAAACTCACATCCATCAAGTTGGTGATGCCATCCAACCATCTCATCCTCTGTCATCCCCTTCTCCTCCTGCCTTCAATCTTTCCCAGCATCAGGTTCTTTTCTAGTGGGTCCGTTCTTCACATCAGGTGGCCAAAGTATTGGAGTTTCAGCTTCAGCATCAGTCCTTCCAATGAATATTCAGGACTGATTTCCTTTAGGATGGACTGGTTTAAACTCTTTGCAGTCCAAGGGACTCCCAAGAGTCTTCTCCAACACCACAGTTTAAAAGCATCAATTCTTTGGTGCTCAGCTTTTATAGTCCAACTCTCACATTCGTACATGACTACTAGAAAAACCATAGCTTTGACTAGGCGGATCTTTGTTGGCAAAGTAATGTCTCAGCTTTTTAATATGCTGATCATGTATGGATGTGAGAGTTGGATTGTGAAGAAGGCTGACCGCCAAAGAATTGATGCTTTTGAACTGTGGTGTTGGAGAAGACTCTTGAGAGTCCCTTGAACTGCAAGGAGATCCACCCAATCCATTCTGAAGGAGATCAGCCCTGGGATTTCTTTGGAAGGACTGATGCTAAAGCTGAAACTCCGTACTTTGGCTACCTCATGCAAAGAGTTGACTCATTGGAAAAGACTCTGATGCTGGGAGGGATTAGGGGCAGGAGGAGAAAGAGACGACAGAGGATGAGATGGCTGGATGGCATCACAGACTCGATGGACGTGAGTCTGAGTGAACTCCAGGACTTGGTGATGGACAGGGAGGCCTGGCATGCTGCGATTCATGGGGTCACAAAGAGTCGGACATGACTGAGCGACTGAACTGAACTGAACTGAACTGAACTGAATACGCTGGTCATAGCTTTTCTTCCAAGGAGCAAGCATCTTTAATTTCATGGCTGCAGTCACCATCTGTAGTGATTTTGGAGCCCAAGAAAATAAAGAAGTCTCTCACTGTTTCCATTGTTTCCCCATCTATTTGCCATGAAGTGATGGGACCAGATGCCATGATCTTACTTTTCTGAATGTTGAGTTTTAACCCAACTTTTTCACTCTCCTCTTTCACTTTCATCATGAGGCTCTTTACTTCTTCATTTTATGCCATAAGAGTAGTGTCATCTGCATATCTGAGGTTATTGCTATTTCTCCTGGCAATCTTGATTCCAGCTTGTGCTTCATCCAGCCCAGCGTTTTTCATGATGTACTCTGCACAGAAGTTAAATAAGCAGGGTGACAATATACAGCCTTGATGTATTCCTTTCCCTATTTGGAACCAGTCTCTTGTTCCATGTTCAGTTCTAATTGTTGCTTCCTGAGCTGCATATAGGTTTCTCAAAAGGCAGGTCAAGTGGTCTGGTATTCTTATCTCTTGAAGAATTTTCCACAGTTTATTGTGATCCACAGTCAAAGGCATTGGCATAGTCAATAAAGCAAAAGTAGATGTTTTTCTGTAACTCTCTTGCTTTTTTGAAAATCCAACAGATATTGGCAGTTTGATCTCTGGTTCCTCTGCCTTTTCTAAATCCAGCTTGAACATCTGGAAGTTCACGTACTGCTGAAGCCTGGCTTGGAGAATTTTGAGCATTACTTTACTAGTGTGTGAGATGAGTGTAATTGTGTGATAGTTTGAACATCGTTTGGCATGGCCTTTCTTTGGGACTGGAATGCAAATTGACCTTTTCCAGTCCTGTGGCCACTGCTGAGTTTTCCAAATTTGCTGGCATATTGAGTGCAGCACTTTCACAGCATCATCTTTTAGGATTTAAAACAGCTCAACTGGAATTCCATCACCTCCACTAGCTTTGTTCGTAGTGATGCTTCCTAAGGCCCACTTGACTTCACATTCCATTCCAGGATGTCTGGCTCTTGATTAGTGATCACATCAAGATGATTATCAGGGTCATGAAGATCTTTTTGTACAGTTCTTCTGTGTATTCTTGCCACCTCTTCTTAATATCTTCTGCTTCTGTTAGGTCCATACCATTTCTGTCCTTTACTGTGTCCATCTTTGCATAAAGTGTTCACTGTGTCCATCTTTGCAATTTTCTTGAAGACATCTCTAGTCTTTCCCATTCTATTGTTTCCCTCTATTTCTTTGCACTGATCATGGAAGAAGGCTTTCTTATCTCTCTTTGCTATTCTCTGGAAATCTGCATTCAAATGAGTATATCTTTCCTTTTCTCCTTTGTCTTTAGCTTCTCTTCTCAGCTATTTGTAAGGCTTCCACAGACAACCATTTTGCCTTTTGAATTTCTTTTTCTTCAGATGGTCTTCAACACTGTCTCCTGTACAATTTCATGAACCTCCATCCATAGTTCTTCAGGCACTGTTTCTATCAGATCTAATTCCTTGAATCTGTTTGTCATTTCCACTATATAGTTGTAAGGGATTTGATTTAGGTCATACCTGAATGGTCTAGTGGTTTTCCCTACTTTCTTCAGTTTAAGTCTGAATTTTGCAATAAGGAGTTCATGATCTGAGCCACAGTCAGCTCCCAGGTGGAGGATGATAACTTCAGGCTGAGCACAAGACTCCTGGAACACTGCCCTTGTTACCCTACCACCAACCAATCAGAAGAAAATCACACACCCCACAACTCCTAACTCTTATTTTGCCTTTAAAAGCTTGTCCTCCAAAAGCATTGGGGATTTTGAGGTTTCTGAGCATAAGTCACACATTCTCTTAGCTTGGCTCTTGTGATAAATCTTCCTCTGCTCCAGATTCCAACGTTTCCATTGGTTTGGCCTCACTGTGTGTCAGGCATAGGAACTTGCATCCCATAACATCTTCTTTTTCTCTTTGTGGTCATGCTCTGGTGTGGGTCTGTTTGCAATTACTATACTAGGCATGAGAGTACTCAATGGGCCCTTTCAATCTAGCAACTCATTTCTTTCGGTTCAGAGAAAATTTCCTGAGTAACTTCTTTGATAGTTTCCCTTATTCTGTCTCTTTCTGGAACTCTTATTGTCTGAAAGTTACAGCTCCAGGATTGGTTCTCTTACATTCTAAATTTTCATCTTTACCAACTTTCTTTATGTTGTAATCCTCTTATTGTGTTTTGGCTTGTTTATTTTGATTTATTTTATTTCTGTAATTTTTAAAATTTCCAAGAGCTATTTTTTTCCCTGACCATCCATGTTAACATTTAAAGAAAAACTCTAGTCTGGTTTTATGGTAAAAATATCTCTTCTTACATCTCTGCATTTTTCCTTGCTTATTTTCTTCTCTCTGTAAAGACTCTTTTTCTGTGCATTGCTGTTTTCTACTTTTTATTTTGGCCCATATTTTTCATATGAGAGACTCTCTTTAGATATACCATGATTCTTGATGGTCTGCTTGTAAGTGGGAAACTCTTATAGAGCTCATAGGACATATTACAAAGTTCTAAAGTAAAACAGTCTGATATTGGCATATGAAGAGACAAACAAATAGAACAGAATGATGAGTCCAGAAATAGGTCCAAGAACAAATAGAAATTTGGTATGTGAGAAACATTAGATCTTGATTAATGGGGAGACAGTATTGAAACAACTAAATAGCTATTTGGGAAAAGATAAAGTTGGATTCATTCTTCATACCATATACTCCAACAGCATGAAAGATAAACGAGATGAATAAACTTCAAATGCATGAGAGATACATACAAGTACTAAAGAGAAAATATAGGTGATTCTCTTTATTACTTGAGAGTAGTGACACACTAATTAGGACTTTAAACCCAAAAGCAGTGAATGAAAAGATTAATTTGACTATACAAAATAAAAATATTTTGCAGGACAAAAGATCAAATTTCTACCAATAAGCAAAGTCAAAAGACACATGATAAACTAAAAGAAACTATTTATGTGTATTGTAGCTTAAAGCAAATTAGCACATAAGAGAAAAGGAATTAAACAATCTTTAAAAGAAAGATCCTGCAGTTAAAATTTTGAATTAGAAATATCTATATGAAGTCATCAATTTTTTCATATATCTCATACCCTTCATTAACTGCAAGAGCCTACAAGCAAAGACAACCCAGTGGCAATGAGCACACTATGCTAAGCACTGGAACCCAGTTCATAAATACCATTTTTCACTAAAACAAGCCAAGTCCCCTTGCAGAAATGGCTGATCCAGATCTGGGGCAAACTAAGGACAAGGTGAGCTTGGGAAATCTAGTTGTATCAGAAATCAAGGAAGCATTCAAAGTGTCAACCTGACTGGCTAAAGAATGCTCTGGTAGCTGGTAAACATTATTTCTGGGTGTGTCTGTAGGGCTGTCTCTGAAAGAGACTAGCATTTGACCTGGTGGAATAAATAAAGATTTCCCTCCCCAATGTGGGTAGGCATCATCCAGTCTTTAAAAAAAAAAAAACTTATGCATTTATTTGACTGCACTGAGTCTTAGTTGTAGCACTCAGGATCTTTGATCTTAGTTGCAGCATGTGGGATCTAATTCCCTGACCGGGAATCAAACCAGGTCTCCCCCATTGGGAGCACAGAGTCTCAGCCACTGAACCACCAGAGAAGACTCCATCATCCAATCACTGAAGGGTATGAATAAAACAAAACAGCAGAGGAAGGGCAAATTCCATCTCTCTGCTTGATCTGGAACTTTCACCTTCTCCAGCTCCTGTTCACTGGAGCTCCTGGCCTTTGGACTCTGACTGGGGATTAACACAATCAGCACCCCCACCCTACCTCCTTTTCTTGGGATTTTGAGTTCATCCCAGGGCTTATACCTTTGGCTCCCTTGGTTCTTGGGCCTTTGACCTTAGACCAGCTTTCCTGGATCTCCAGCTTACAGATAGCAGGTTGTGGGATTTCTCAGCATCCCTGATAATAAATCTCTTTAAATCTAGATATTGGTCCTGTTTCTCTGAAGAACTCTGACTTATAAATGAGATGTGTTAAAAGAACACAGGAGTAGCTTG
This sequence comes from Nanger dama, assembly GCA_917880005.1. Classification (NCBI taxonomy): domain Eukaryota; kingdom Metazoa; phylum Chordata; class Mammalia; order Artiodactyla; family Bovidae; genus Nanger; species Nanger dama. The sequence goes on along the minus strand of CAKJTW010000014.1, from coordinate 27,709,047 downwards.
AAAGGGCTCACACTAGCCAAATCTCTAAGAAGAGATTGAGCATCAAATGTGGCTATACTGTATTGTAATGACTGTGAATTGTCACAAAAATTGAAAAAGAAAATAATTCCCTGAGTCCAAAGTGACAACCAAAAGATAAAGATAAAATTTAAATTACCACCATTGAGGAGAATATTTAAACATTTCCTTTGGGCTTCCCTTGTGGCTCAGCTGGTAAAGAATCCGCCTGCACTGTGGGAGGCCTGGGTTCAATTCCTGGGTTGGGAAGACCCCCTGGAGAAGGGAAAAGCTACCCACTCCAGTATTCTGGCCTGGAGAAGTCCATGGACTGTATAGTCCATGGGCGCGAAAAGAGTCATACATGACTGAGTGACTTTCACTTTCTTCTATAAATTGATCAAAGGAAATAGTTAAGCATTTACCCTGATGTTCAGGAAAAACTGTAGTTCACCCCTATTGATAAGGGAGAGCTTTTCTTTATAGAATGTCAGCTAACACATGTAGAATAAATGATAGAAAATCACCATTTTGCAGCTCCTCCAATGAAATAATCATTTCAAAGAAAGATCTTGAATGTGTGCTAATTCATCAGGTTGCCAAAGAACAAGAATGCCAAGGGATCGTATGTTAATTACAAAGGAAAATAGCATTCATCACAACTAAGAGACCTCCTAGTCACCATCTTGACAAGTGATGAAACTTAGGGTCACTAACAGTGGGACACCTGGACACTGCATTTCTCCTGATGTGATATAATGTGAAGTTCCTGCCTTCTCTTTAGCACATTCTTGTCAGAAATACTTTAAACATACCCTGAACATAACTGAGTCTTTAGTTGGATTCCAATTGATGGGAAATACAGAAGACAGAGAAACAAGATTAATGATACTACAAAGAAACCATCAGACAGTTTAAGAATATGGGACATTCTGTGAGACAACTGGCTTGGTCTTTTCAAATAGTCAATGTCATTTTTTAAAATGTGGGAATAATTTAGTGAAGACTAAAGAGTAGTGACAACCAGTGGCAATGCATGATGCTTGAATGAATCTTCTTTTTTAATTTTTATTTTACATTAGAGTATAGTTGATTTGCCTTGGTTCATGGATCTAACATTCCAGGTTCCTATGCAGTATTGCTCTTTATAGCATCAGACCTTGCTTCTATCAGCAGTTGCATCCACAACTGGATATTGTTTTTGCTTTGGCTCCATCCCTTCATTCTTTCTGGAGTTATTTCTCCATTGATCACCAGTAGCATATTGGGCACCTACTGACCTGGGGAGTTCCTCTTTCAGTATTCTATCATTTTGTCTTTTCATACTGTGCATGGAGTTCTCAAGGCAAGAATACTGAAGTGGTTTGCCATTCCCTTCTCCAGTGGACCACATTCTGTCAGACCTCTCCATCATGACCTGCCCATCTTGGGTGGCCCCACAGGCATGGCTTAGTTTCATTGAGTTAGACAAGGCTGTGTGATCAGATTGGCTAGTTTTCTGTGATTGTGGTTTCAGTGTGTCTGCCCTCTGATGCTCTCTCGAAACACCTACCCATCTTCCTTGGGTTTCTCTTACCTTGGACGTGGTGTATTTCTTCACAGCTGCTCCAGCAAAGTGCAGCCACTGCTCCTTACCTTGAAGAAGGGGTATCTCCTCACAGCCGCCCCTCTTGACCTTGAACGTGGAGTAGCTCCTCTCGGCCCTCCTGCACCCGCGCAGCCACCGCTCCTTGGACATGGGAGATCAGTCCTGGGTGTTCTTTGGAAGGACTGATGCTGAAGCTGAAACCCCAATACTTTGGCAACCTGATGTGAAGAGTTGACTCATTGGAAAAGACCCTGATGCTGGGAGGGATTGGGGGCAGGAGGAAAAGGGGACGACAGAGGATGAGATGGCTGGATGGTATCACCGACTTGATGGACATGAGTCTGAGTGAACTCTGAGAGTTGATGATGGACAGGGAGGCCTGGCGTGCTGCAGTTCATGGGGTCGCAAAGAGTTGAACACGACTGAGCTACTGAACTGAACTGAATAGTTGATTTACAATATTGTATTGATGTTGATGTACAATATTATGTTTCAGATATACAGCAAACTAATTCAGTTATATATACATTTATCCATGCTTTTTCAGATTTTTTCCCCATGTACATTATTACAGAATATCGAGTAGAATTTCCTGTTGACAGTAGGCCCTTGTTGATATCTATTTTATACATAGTAGGTATGTGTATGTTAATCCCCAAACCCTAATTTATCCCTCCCCTCACCTTGATTGGATCTTGATTGAGAAGATAATAAAGCAATAATAAAAAGCTTATTAAATAAAAAATGGGAAAATTTGAGTATAGACTGTATATTCAATGATATTATGGAATTATTATTAATTTTCTTAGGTAAGAAAGATAAGAGTATCATGACTTTGTAGAAGAGAGCCCTTAATTTTTAGCATATGCAAGCTGAAGTTGTTTAGGGGAAAAGCACATGCTACCTGCAACTTCCAAAGGGTGAAGCATACACATAAAATATGTGTGTATAGACAGGAAGCCAATATGGCAAAATGCTAACAATTACTGGGCCTAGATGGAGAGTATTAGGGTGATCATTGTACTGTTCTTTTAATTTTTCTATATGTTAGAAAAATTTCATGGTAAATTAGAAGGAAAAAATGAAGCTGATATGAAGCCTTGAGTCCATGGGTCACTTTATAGTGTTTCATCTTGACCACAAAACCCCTCCAAAGTGTGTCTTTAGGCCTATTAATATTCTCTTGGCTTAGTCTAATTACACAGGGAGAATGTTCCAGTCTCCTTTCTGTTTAGCTTTAGCCAAACAGGCCAACATTTTGGCCAAAAGGAAGGATAGTGTGTGGAGCTGCTAATAAGTTGCTTAAGTCGTGTCTGACTCTGTGCGACCCCATAGACGGCAGCCCACCAGGCTCCCCTGTCCCTGGGATTCTCCAGGCAAGAACACTGGAGTGGGTTGCCATTTCCTTCTCCAATGCATGAAAGTGAAAAGTGAAAGTGAAGTCACTCAGTCATGTCCGACTCTTAGCGACCCCCTGGACTGCAGCCCACCAGGCTGCTCTGTCCATGGGATTTTCCAGGCAAGAGTACTGGAGTGGGGTGCCATTGCCTTCTCTGAGAGGAGTCTTATAACTCAATATATAAAGTTTTACTTAAATCCTCTGTTTTTAGGTATAGAAATCCTGGCCACAAGAATATCTTGTTTTCCCCCAGGCCAGAGACCTGCTCTTTCACTCTTTCCAGAGAATAAACCTCTGGCTTCCTGCTGCTTTGGGGGAAGGACAGTAACCCAGCTGAAAAGAATCTGTGGCTGCTAATGACTGAGCTTTCAGGAGTTTAGTGATACAGATCTGGGGGTTTCCTGAACTTTCTCCACTGCTGCTTCAAAATCTATCTTCTCAGGGGTGTTCAGTTATTATCACCTGACTATCTACAGGTCTTCCAGCTCCCCAAATTCCTTGTCTCTAATTCTCTTTGTGGGTTTATGCATTTTTTTTTAAAAGTACACTTCTGTGACATTTTATTGGGATTTGAGAAAAGAGCACAGAGACTAATGCATGTAATCAATCCATCAGCCTTTACTGGAAGTCAATCTGATGTTCTTTAGCCTCTTTTTCCCATATGCTAGTTTGAAAGTTATCTCTTCTTTGTATTATTTAATGGGTTGTCCTTGAAATTTTAATCTTTCTGTTTGACTTAACAAAGTCTAAAGATAATCAATATTCTTATCTTTTTCTGAATAATGCAAAGACTGCAGAAAGCTTTCACTTTGACCTCTCCTTTGTCGCTTTCCACACTACTTTGGTCTAATACTTTCTTTGTTGTTTTCAACACCTCCTGTTAAGCAGTCCCTTCATCAATAACATTTATTGAGGCTCCCTGCCAGGTGGCAAGAGGTGTTCTGAGCACTGGAAATACAACAGTGAATAAGGGAGACAAAATTACTCATAAAAATGTTCTTTAAAATTTTTTAAATATATATTTATTTACTTATTTGACTGCACCAGGTCTTAGTTGCAGCATGTGGGATCTAGTTCCCTGACCAGGAATTGAACTTGGGCCTCCTGCATTGAGAATACAGAGTGTTAGCCACTGAACCACCAGAGAAGTCCCATAAAAATGTTTTATGTTTTGCCATACACAATACAATATTGTAAAGTAAAAAAAAAAAAAGTTTTATGTTAGGTTGAATTATATGAAATTTCTAATATTTTGCCAATTTTTAGTTATAAAAACTCATCTTAAGTTGGTTAAATATATGTATATTTAAATATATATATACATATTTATATAAATACATGTAAAATCACTAATACTTTTTAAATTTACCTAAACAGTTATTAATTTCATTGTTTATTGCTTCCATGTTACCTGTATCCCACTTCTCTCTGAGTCTGTTTCCATTTCAGATCCTGAGTAGTTCTTTTTAAAAACATTTTTATTTATTTATGGCTCTTCTGGGTCTTCATTGCTGCAGGGGCTTTTCTCTAGTTGCGGTGCACTGGTTTCTCGTTGCGGTGGCTTCTCTTTCTGTGGAGCACAGACTTTAGGGCAAGTGGACTTCAGGAGTTGCAGCACATGGGCTCAGATGTTGTAGCTCGTGGGCTCTAGAGCACAGGCTCAGTAGCTGTGGCGTATGGCTTAGTTGCTCTGCGGCATGTGGGATCTTGCCAGATCAGGAATCAAACCCATGTCTCCTGAATTGGCACGCAGATTCTTTACACTGAGCCACCAGGGAAGTCCCTGAGTAGTTCTCTGAATGAAGATCTGTAAGTGATAAAAGTCCTTCTCTGAAATTAACCTGTTACCCTTGAATAACAGTTTACTTGAGTATGATTCTTAGTTGGCCATTCATTTACTTCAGTCCTTTGAAAATATATTACTGATAAGCCAGCTGAGAGTCTAATAATTTTCATTTGTAGATAATTAGTCTTTTCTCTTTGGCTGGTTTTAAGATATTTTGTTTTTGATATTCTGTAGATTCACTGTAATGTGTCTTGATTTGTATTTGTTTTAATTTAATTTTAATCTTACTCAAGACTCGGAATGCTTCTTATATATGATGATTCAGGTCACAACTTTCTTCAGTTTTCAAAATTTCTCAGTCATCATCTTTTGAATATTGCCTGTTCTGAAGTGTCTCTGTTATCTCTGTTATCTCTGTCTTTGTTAGGCCTTCAAACTCTGTTCTCTATGCCTCTTAATATTTATTTATTTTTGGCTGCTCTGGGTCTTGGTTGCTGCACTCAGGCTTGCTCTAGGTGCAAGAGTAGGGACCACCCTCTCGTGGTGGTGTGTGGGCTTCTCAATGTAGTGGCTTCTCTTGCTATGAAGCATGGGCTCTGAGGTATGCAGCCTTCACTTGTTGTGATTCATGGGCCCAGAGCACAGGCTCAGTACTTGTGGCATACGGACTTAGTTGCCCTATGGCATGTGGGATCTCTCCAGACCAGGGATCGAACCTGTATCCCCTGCATTGCAAAGTGGATTCTTATCCACTGTACCACCAAGGAAGTCCGAGAACAAGATACCTTTTCATCTTTATAAATATACATTAAATTTTTTTTTTTACTCTGCATCCATGTTATGCTCTCAATTATTGAACTGGAGAAAACAAAACAAAACAAAACAAAACAACAGATGGCTAACTCTCTTCCAAAAGTGCAGCTGTCTGTGAAACCCAGCTAGCCCTGGTGGCTCAGACAGTGAAGAATCTGCCTGCAATATGGGAGGCCTGGGTTCAGTCCCTGGGTTGCGAGGATCCCCTAGAGAAGGGAATGGCAACCCACTGCAGTATCTTGCCTGGAGAATTCCATGGACGAAGGAGCCTAGCAAGGTGCAGTTCATGGGGTCTCAAAGAGTCGGACACAGCTGAGTGACTAAGTGCACACACTATGCAACAGGAAAACAGTGACGACAAGGAAGCTTAAACAAGTTTTGTGGAAATAATCTGGTTCAAGACACTTCATAGTGTTATCTGACTCTCCTTGTTGTATTATCAAAATATCTGTCCCACTATTTGATGATGTTAAATTTGATCACTTGTTTAAGATAACCCACCAGATTTCTCCACTACAAAAGTAAAGTTTAGTGATTGATACGTAATCTGTGGGGAAGGCATGTATGCAACCCTTTCCTCAATAATGTTTCATTTAATGGTTTTAGCATTTACTGATGAACCTTGCCTGAATCAAATATTCCCTGAGGGTTGCAAAATAGCAATTTAGAAAAATTACAGCATTCCATTCACATGTATTAGCTGTTTTCTTCTATAAGGAAGAGCTTTTAGGGTACTGGGTTTTGAATCCAAAGACCTGAACAAAAACGTTTAACCTGAATCTAATGATGAGGAAATTAGTTAAATTCATATCATTTTCTCTGGACTCTTCAAAAGAAGTCTGGGCTGGTGAATACTGTTCTTAAGGGACATAACAACCTGAGGAAGTGTGTTGGATCCTGAATTAAAAAAAAAAAGACAGAGAGAGAAAACAGCTATAAAAGCCATTTTGAGAGAAGTGGGAAAACTTGAATAGATGGTGTACATGAGATGATATTGAAGAATTATGTTAACCTTCATAGGGGTGATAGTGGTTTTCTGTTTATGTCCAGTGTCCTTATTCTCAGGAGATGTATGTTGAAGTATTTAGTATTTATTTAAAATGGTTCTTAGGGACTTCCCTGGTGGTCCACTGGTTAAGATTTTACATTTCAATGCAGGGGATGTTGGTTCAATCCCTGGTCAGGGAGCTAAAATCCCACATGCCTTGTGGGCAAAAAAATCAAAATATAAAACAGAAGCAATATTGTATCAAATTCAATAAAGACTTTAAAGTGGTTTATATATTTAAAAAAACTTAAAAATATTGAAATGGGAAAACAGCGGGAGCTTGTCCACCATGGCCACTAGGCTGATCTCTGTCCAAGTGGAACCAGGATGCCCCATAGGGGCCCTTGATGAGAAGGTTAGTAAACCACTGCTGTGGGAACTCTCTCCAGGCAAGGCCAGGAGTCAACATCCACATGCCAAAGGATAGAGTCACTGGTCAGCACCAAGGCTGGGGTTTTGAGGAATTCTTAAGTGAGGAAGATGCTGACTCAGCCATAAACATCATGAACATGATCAAACTCTATGGGAAGCCAATACAGGTGAAGAAGGCATCGGCTCACAGCAAAACTTGGATGCGGGGGCCAACATTTTCATTGGGAACCTGGACCCAGTTGCTTTATGATACTAAGTGCCTATGGGTTCATCTTGCAAACTCCCAAGATTATGTGGGATCCTGACATAGGCAACTCCAAAGGTTATCCCTTTATTGGTTTAGTTTTATTTCATACTTTGGATGCAGTGAGTGAGCCATGAATGAGCAGTACCTCTATGACCTCCCCCATCACTGTGGGAGGACACAGAAGGACTCCAAGGGCAAGTGCCACAGCTCAGCAGCTGAACGACTTGTGGCAGCACCGAACCACTCTCCCAGGCTGACCACCCTCATCAGCTGTTTGCCGATGCACTCCCTCTACCCTCTGTGCCCAATCCTGTGGTATCATCTTAGGGGTCTGGGCTTCCTTCTCCATGCCTGCCTCCTTCTGGCTCCGCCTCACCCCCAGTACCGCCTCCTGGGGCCCTTCCACTTAGGATACCCCCAGCCATGCCCCCCACCACCTATGCCTCCTGGGGCTGGAGGACATGGCCCCCCATCAGCGGGAACCCCAGGGGCTGGACATTCTGGACATGGACACTCACATCCTCACTCATTCCCATTGGGTGGGATGCTCCATCTAGAGATGTCTCAGATGCAGCTGGTCCACCATAGCCCTCGTGGCTTGGGACAGCCCCATGCTGGGCATCCTGTCTCTGGGGGCAGTCATCACCCCAACCACCACCTGGGATGCCTCACCCTGGACATCTTTCCATGAGCATGCCCCACCCCCGCCAAGGGCCTCTGTTTGGCTCTACCATGGGTCTCCCAGGTCCTATGCCTCTGCATGGTATGCATGGACCTCCGCTACTGATGCCCCCCTCATGGATGGATACACTGGCCCTCCCTGACCTCCACCCTATGGCTACCAGTGGGGGCCGTTCCCTCCACCCAGACCCACTTCCTGGCCTCAAGTTTTCCCTCAAGGCCCACTTCGAGGCCTTCTCCCCTCTATATGTCTGTTTACTTCCTTGGACCAATCAGAGTTGCTATAGCACTGAGGGGCTAAGGCATTAATCCCTTGCAGGCCTTTCTTTTGTAAGTGTAATTTTTTTCACAAAAGGTTTATTTATTTATTTATTTCTGTGTTGGCCCTATGTGTTTTGCAAATACACAGAGAAAATATAAGAAAATAAAATGGTTCCACACACATATGTGTACACCTAACATGTACACATATACAAATACCTCCAACCGACCCAAATGTTTTAAAAACTAAAACTTATAAAATATCATCAAATAGGGAGGCATGGGTGTGTGTCTTGCATCTACCTACTGTATTATTCTAGGTTTGGCCAGAAAAACAGAAGCCACTCAGTTTTTCAAGTGTAAAAGACTATATTGTAGAAAATTAAAGGTTGGTAAAACTGTTGGAAGGGCTGAAGAAGTGACCATCTCAATTAGTTCTAGAAGGAGTGATTCTCAAAAACTCACCTGTAAGTGGCTACAAATGGGAAAGTGAAAGTTGCTCAGTTGTATCCAACTCTTTGTGATCCCATGGACTATACAGTCTGTGGAATTCTCCAGGCCAGAATACTGGAGTGGGTAAGTGGGTAGCTTTTCCCTTATCCAAGGGATCTTCCCAACCCAGAGATCAAACCCAGGTATCTTGCACTGCAGGTGGATTTATTACCAGCTAAGCCACAAGGGAAGCCCAAGTATACTGGAGTGGGAAGCCTATCCCTTCTCCAGCAGATATTCCAGACTCAGGAATCAAACTGGGGTCTTCTGCATTGCAGGTGGATTCTTTACCAACTGAGCTGTCAGGGAAGCCCCTACAAATGGGAAGCTCACCTAACTATCTTAGTTTGCAAAGCCAATGAGAGGGATTCTTAAGAAAATCACCCAGGGGGCTATCCTGGTGGTCCAGTGGTTAAGAATCTGTCTGCCAATGCAGGAAACACGGGATCGATCCCTGTTCTGGGAACTAAGATCCCACATGCCTCAAGCCTGTGCCTCACAAATACTGAGCTTGGGCACCTTGGAACCCATAATCTGCAACAAGAGAGGCCACTGCCATGGGAAACCCGAGCACCGGAACTAGAGAGCAGCCCCCACTTGCTGCTACTAGAGAAAGCCTGTGCACAGCAACAAAGGGCCGTGAGCTGCAACAAAGACTCAGCACAGCTATAAATAAACAAACAAAAATTTTAAAAAAGAAGGAAAAGTCGTCTGGAAGCTGCTTTAAACTCCAAGTCTGGCTGTGTATTTGCCTGCAAGAACCAATGAAGAATAATGGTCTCTACCCTTGCATCTTACACCGGTAACTCTTTTCTAGGCCCACAGAGAGAAGGGAATTCTGGGAAATGTGGTTCCAGGTGTCTCCTCTGCACCACAGAAAGGACCTGGAAATGGTGGTGATGATGCTGATTCAGACAACCAAGTGCATACTTTATAGCATCAGTCACTTCAGTCGCTCCATTGTGTCTGATGTTTGTCACCCCATTGACTACAGCACGCCAGGCTTCCCTGTCCATCATCAACTTCCAGAGCTTGCTCAGACTCACTTCCATTGAGCTGGTGATGCCATCCAACCATCTCATCCTCTGTCATCCCCTTCTCCTGCCTTCAATCTTTCCCAGCATCAGGGTCTTTTTCAGTGAGTCAGTTCTTCGCATCAGGTGGCCAAAGTATTGGAGCTTCAGCTTCAGCATCAGTCCTTTCAGGGAATATTTAGGACTGATCTTCTTTAGGAATGACTGGTTGGATCTCCCTGCAGTCTAAGGGACTCTCAAGAGTCTTCTCCAACACCGTAGTTTGAAAGCATTAATTCTTTGGTGCTCAGCTTTCTTTATGGCCCAACTCTCACATCCATACATGGCTACTGGAAAACCATAGTTTTGACTAAATGGACCTTTGTCAGTAAAGTAATGTCTCAGCCTTTTAATATGTTAACTAGGTTGGTCATAGCTTTTCTTCCAAGGAGCAAAACATCTTTTGCTTTCTTTCATGGCTGCAGTCACCATCTGTAGTGATTTTGGAGCCCAAGAGAATAGTCTCTCATTGTTTCCATTGTTTCCTCATCTATTTCCCATGAAGTAATGGGACCGGATGCCATGATATTCGTTTTCTGAATGTTGAGCTTTAAGCCAAATTTTTCACTCTCCTCTTTCATTTTCATCAAGAGGCTCATTACTTCTTTGCTATCTGCCACAACAGTGGTGTCATCTGCATATCTGATGTTATTGATATTTCTCCTGTCAATCTTGATTCCAGCTGTGCTTCATCCAGCTAGACATTTCAAATGATGTACTCTGCACAGAAGTGAAATAAGCAGGGTGACAATATACACCCATGATGTACAGTTCAGTTCAGTTCACTTCAGTCACTCAGACATGTCTGACTCTTTGCGACCCCATGAATTGCAGCACGCCACGCCTCCCTGTCCATCACCAACTCCCAGAGTTTACTCAAACTCATGTCCATTGAGTCCGTGATGCCATCCAGCCATCTCATCTTCTGTCGTCCCCTTCTCCTCCTGCCCCCAATCCCTCCCAGCATCAGGGTCTTTTCCAATGAGTCAACTCTTTGCATGAGGTGGCCCACTATTGGAGTTTCAGCTTTAGCATCAGTCCTTCCAATGAACACCCAGGACTGATCTCCTTTAGAATGGACTGGTTGGATCTCCTTGCAGTCCAAGGGACTCTCAAGAGTCTTCTCCAACACCACAGTTCAAAAGCATCAATTCTTCGGTGCTCAGCTTTCTTCACAGTCCAACTCTCACATCCATACGTGACCACTGGAAAACCATAGCCTTGACTAGATGGACTTTTGTTGGCAAAGTAATGTCTCTGCTTTTTAATATGTTACCTAGGTTGGTCATAACTTTTCTTCCAAGGAGTAAGAGTCTTTTAATTTCATGGCTGCAGTCACCATCTGCAGTGATTTTGGAGCCCCCAAAATAAAGTCTGACACTGTTTCCACTGTTTGCCCATCTATTTTCCATGAAGTGATGGGACCGGATGCCATGATCTTACTTTTCTGAATGTTGAGCTTTAGGCCAACTTTTCTACTCTCCTCTTTCACTTTCATCAAGAGGCTTTTTAGTTCCTCTTCACTTTCTGCCATAAAGGTGGTGTCATCTGCATATCTGACATTATTGATATTTCTCCCAGCAATCTTGATTCCAGCCTGTGCTTCTTCCAGTCCAGTGTTTCTCATGATGTGTTCTGCATATAAGTTAAATAAGCAGGGTGACACTATACAACCTTGACGTACTCCTTTTCCTATTTGGAACCAGTCTGTTGTTCAATGTCCAGTTCTAACTGTTGCTTCCTGACCTGCATATGGATTTCTCAAGAGGCAAATCAGATGGACTGGTATTCCCTTCTCTTTCAGAATTTTCCACAGTTTATTGTGATCCATACAGTCAAAGGCTTTGGCATAGTCAATAAAGTAGAAATAAATGTTTTTCTGGAACTCTCTTGCTTTTTTGATGATCCAGCAGATGTTGGCAATTTGATCTCTGGTTCCTCTGCCTTTTCTAAGTCCAGCTTGAGCATCTGGAAGTTCATGGTTCACATGTTACTGAAGCCTGGCTTGGAGAATTTTGAGCATTACTTTACTAGCATGTGAGATGAGTGCAATTATGCAGTAGTTTGAGCATTCTTTGGCATTGCCTTTCTTTGGAACTGGAATGAAAACTGACCTTTTCCAATCCTGTGGCCACTGCTGAGTTTTCCAAATTTGCTGGCATATTGAGTGCAGCACTTTCACAGCATCATCTTTCAGGATTTGAAATAGCTCCAGTGGAATTCCATCACCTCCACTAGCTTTGTTCATAGTGATGCTTTCTAAGGCCCACTTGACTCCCATTCCAGGATGTCTGGCTCTAGGTGAGTGATCACACCATCGTGATTATCTGGGCCATGAAGGTCTTTTTTGTATAGTTCCTCTGTGTATTCTTGCCACCTCTTCTTTATATCTTCTGCTTCTGTTAGGTCCATACCATTTCTGTCCCATCTTTGCATGAAATGTTCCCTTGGTATCTCTAATTTTCTTGAAGAGATCTCTAGTCTTTCCCATTCTCTTCTTTTCCTCTATTTCTTTGCATTGATCGCTGAGGAAAGCTTTCTTATCTCTCCTTGCTATTCTTTGGAACTCTGCATTCAGATGCTTATATTTTTCCTCTTCTTTGCTTTTCACTTCTCTTTTTCACAGCTATTTGTAAGGCCTCCTCAGACAGCTGTTTTGCTTTTTTGCATTTCTTTTTCTTGGGGATGGTCTTGGTCCCTGTCTCCTGTACAATGTCACACACCTCCATCCATAGTTCATCAGGCATTCTGTCTATCAGATCTAGTCCCTTAAATCTATTTCTCACTTCCACTGTATAATCATTAGGGATTTGATTTAGGTCAGACCTGAATGGTCTAGTGGTTTTCCCTACTTTCTTCAATTTAGGTCTGAATTTGGTAATAAGGAGTTTATGATCTGAGCCACAGTCAGCTCCCGATCCTGTTTTTGCTGAATGTATAGAGCTTCTCCATCTTTGGCTGCAAAGAATATAATCAGCCTGATTTCAATGTTGACCATCTGGTGATGTCCATGTGTAGAGTCTTCTCTTGTGTTGTTGGAAGAGAGTGTTTGCTATGACTAGTGCGTTCTCTTGGCAAAACTCTATTAGCTTTTGCCCTGCTTCATTCCATACTCCAAAGCCAAATTTGCCTGTTACCCCAGGTGTTTCTTGACCTACTTTTGCATTCCAGTCTCCTATAATAAAAAGGATGTCTTTTTTGGGTGTTAGTTCTAAAAGGTCTTGTAAGTCTTCATAGGACCATTCAGCTTCAGCTTCTTCAGCATTACTGGTTGGGGCATAGACTTGGATAACTGTGATATTGAATGGTTTGCCTTGGAAATGAACAGAGATCATTCTTTCATTTTTGAGATTGCATCCAAGTACTGCATTTTGGACTCTTGTTGACCGTGATGGCTACTCCATTTCTTCTAAGGTATTCCTGCCCACAGTAGTAGATATAATGGTTCTCTGAGTTAAATTCACCCATTCCAATCCATCTTAGTTTGCTGATTCCTAGAATGTCAACGTTCACTCTTGCCATCTCTTGTTTGACCACTTCCAATTTACCTTGATTCATGGACCTGACATTCCAGGTTCCTATGCAATATTGCTCTTTACAGCATTGGACCTTGCTTCTATCACCAGTCACATCCACAACTGGGTATTGTTTTTGCTTTGGCTGCATCCCTTCATTCTTTCTGGAGTTATTTCTCCACTGATCTCCAGTAGCATATTGGTCACTTTCTGACTTGGGGAGTTCCTCTTTCAGTATCCTATCATTTTGCCTTTTCATACTGTTCATGGGGTTGGTTCTCAAGGCAAGAATACTGAAGTGGTTTGCCACTCCCTTCTCCAGTGGACCACATTCAATTTTGAACCAGTCTGTTGTTCCATGTCTGGTTCTAACTTTTTCTTTTGACCTGCATACAGATTTCTCAGGAGGCAGGAAAGATGGTCTGGTATTACCATCTCTTTAAGAATTTTCCACAGTTTGTTGTGATCCACAGTCAAAGGCTTTGGTGTAGTGAATGAAGCAGAAATAGATGTTTTTCTGGAATTGTCTTGCTTTTTCTATGATCCAGTGGATTGTGGCAATTTGATCTCTGGTTCCTCTGCCTTTTCTAAATCCAGTGAAATCTGGAAGTTCATCGTTCACATACTGTTGAAGCCTAGCTTGGAGAATTTTCAATATTACTTTGCTAGTGTGTGAGATGAGTGCAATTGTGCGGTAGTCTGAGCATTCCTTGGCATTGCCTTTCTTTGGGATTGGAATGAAAACTGACCTTTTCCAGTCCTGTGGCCACTGCTGAGTTTTCCAAATTTGCTGGCATATTGAGTGCAGCACTTTTACAGCATCATCTTTTAGGATTTGAAGTAGCTCAGCTGGAATTTCATCAGGATCTTTTTGTATAGTTCTTTTGTGTATTCTTGCCACCTTTTTTTAGCATAGCCTCAGCAAAAAGCACTTGAGTACCAGAAAGGATTTTTAAAAATATTGTGGTAATTGACACATACACACTACCATATGTAAAACAGATAACTAATAAAAACCTAGTGTATAGCACAAGGGACTCTACTCAATACTCTGTGAAGACCTATATGGGAATAAAACCTAAAGAAGAGTGGTATATGTGTGTTCCTTTCTCCCTCCCCCAGTCCCTGATAACCTCTGATCGACTTTCTGTCTCTGAGTTTGGCTATTCTAGGTACCATGTATAAGTGGAATCACACAAGATTTGTCCTTTTATCTGGCTTGTTTCACTTAGCATAGTGTTGTCAAAATCCATCCATTTTTGTAGCAGGTACCAGAATTCATTCCCTTTTAAGGCTAAATAATATTCCCTTGTATACATGTATATAGCATATTTTGTTTAACTGTTCCTGTTCATCTGTTGAATGGACACAAGTTATGCAGTCATCTACCTACTTGCCCAGGAACCTGGAAAACATCTTGATTCCTTCCTCTCCACCTCTTTCACCCACCCAGTCAGTAGGTACTGTCAGTTCACTACTTCAGATCCTTCAAATATATTATCTCCTACCAGTCCTCACTGCCGTGCCTGAGTTCAGAGAGTTCATCATCTCTCAGGTTACTCAAAACAGCCTCTAAACAGTCTCTTCGCCTTCTATCCTCCAGCCTTCCAGAGTGATCTTTCCATCACGTAACCTACAGTGACTGCTTGCACAAAGCCTTTCATAACCAGTCCTGGTCTCCTTACCCTTTTTGCCTCATCCCATGCTGTCCTGAGCTATCAGAGATAAACACCTGGGTTCCAGTTCTGGCTGCACTTTTACTGGGTGATGATGATTTAATATCCCTAAACCTTAGCTCCTTAATCAACTGAATAAATGAATTGAATCACTCAGTTTTATGTATTATGTGATGTGCCAAACATAAGAAGAGGACAGGGAGATGAATTAGACAAAGTCCCTGTACTCAGAGAAATCCCATATATGTCAACAAATCATTGCACTGCAGGATAGTAAGTGCTATTCTCCAGGAATATACAAAATGTTCCATGGTTAGTGCGGAATCGTCCATCTCCAGAGATGGGTGAGGGCAGAAGAGGGCATTTAGAGTGATATTGGAGCTGTGCAGCAGAGCCTACTCTTCCTACTCTGGAAGCATTTTTCTCTTCTTCCTGAATAATACAACTCGTTCCCAGCTGGAAATACAGCCATCCAGAATAAAGACTACATTTCCCATTCTCCTTTTGAGCTAAGTATAGCCATGTGACTATGTTCTGACCAATGGGATGTCATTAAAAGTGGTAAGAACAATTTCTGGGATGTGTCTTTAAAGGGAGGGAACATGTCCTTCCTGCCGGCTGAGAGGTAGATTTGATGGCTGGAGCTGAAGCAGCTGAAACTTGGACATGAGCTTTTGTTGAAGATGATAATGCAGCAAGACAGAAGGAGGCTTAGTTGGTCTATGTTTTACATGAGAAAGAAATAGAAACCCACTTTGTTTAAACTATTCATTTTCTCCTTTTTTGTCGTTTGCAGCTGAGCCTAACCTTAAGTAATATAAACTAACACTGAAAGAAATGAATATAAGTTCACCAAGGGATATTTCAAACAGAAGGAATGGCAGGTGCAAATGCTTAGTGTCCTGAAAGAGGTGGCATCTCAGGAAATGCCAAGGGTTTGTGTGGCAGAAGAAAAGGCTGGAAGTGGGTTGGGAACAGCCACAGCAGAGCAGACTGAATAGGTAGGATTGTGGCAGGAGACCTGCCGGGGGCTACGAATGTGGTCCAGGTGAGAGGTGAGTGGAGCAGTGATGCTACCAGTGGTGGAAATGGAGGAGAGGAGATCAATTCAAGATACATTTACAGGGCTTCCCTGGTGGCTCAGTGGTAAAGAACCTGCCTGCCAGCGCAGTAGACATGGGTTTGAGCCCTGGTCTGAGACGATCTCAAATGCTATGGAGCAGCTAAAGCTTGTGCACCCCATCAAGACAAAGCACCGCAATGAGAAGCTCATGCACCACAACTAGAGAGTAGCCCCTGCTTGCTGCAACCAGGGAAAAGCCTGCACACAGCAACAAAGACCCAGCACAACCATAAACAGATTTTTAAAAAAATGATACATTTAGAAGCAAAAGTCAGGAGTGTGTGAATGTATGTGTTTAAGTACACGGAGTGGGCATTCACCAGAGGAAGACTGGGCTTTTGGCTTCTCTTCCTCAGAGGCCCTGTAGGTAGGGTTCAGCCTTTCCCCACAGGGAGAATCCTCTTCTTGCTCCCACTCATTGGGCCCAATGTCCCCTGGCCCAGATGCCTCTCACTATGTCTAACTCCCCCAGCTTGTTTCAGGATTATTTCATAAAGCAGGAGGTGGGTGGGTCTTCAAGCCTACTGTTGCTGGCTCTTCCCAGGCTGTCTGAGTAGTCCTGGTAGAGCTGTCAAGGGCTGCTCAGTTTCAGGCTGGCAGCTAGGCACTTTCCCTGTCTGTCTGGGGACACAGTGCTTCTGGGCAGTTGAGTAAGAGCAGGGCCCTCAGCAACAAACAGGCTTGTCTCTATCGGTGGGCCAGCCAGCAGGTACGCAGGAAGGTTGGAGGTCGAGGGTTTAGGGGGAACTTTCATGAGGAATTCAGGCCCACACCTTGTAAAACTTTCCAGGAAGCATTTTTCTACTGGAGAAGCACCGAGCTACTAGGGCACTTCTTAACCCCTTGCTGCTGCTGCTAAGTCGCTTCAGTTGTTTCCAACCCTGTGCGACCCCATAGACGGCAGCCCACCAGGCTCCTCTGGCCCTGGGATTCTCCAGGCAAGAATACTGGAGAGGGCTGCCATTTCCTTCTCCAATGCATGAAAGTGAAAAGTGAAAGTGAAGTCACTCAGTCATGTCCGACTCTTCAAGACCCCAAGGACTGTAGCCTACCAGGCTCCTCCGTCCATGGGACTTTCCAGGCAAGAGTACTGGAGTGGGTTGCCATTGCCTTCTCCTTTTAACCCCTTAGGTGCCAGAAAAGGGAGGTAACCTCGTCTTAACCTCTTAACCCGCGAGGTGCCAGAAAAGGGAGGTAAGCATGGGGAGGCAGCTGAGGTCATCCCTCTTTGAACCTCCACGTGGTATTTACTCAGAACGATTGTTGCCAGAGGCCCAGGTCCTGGACTATAAAGCGGAATGTCTGCTCTCTGTGCCCAGAACTGAGCAGGTGAGCAGCTGGGGCAGAGGGATGTGGGTCGGCTTCCTAAGGGAGGAGATTGAGCAGAGCTGGAGGTGGGGACTAAGAACTAAGGACCTCCTCTTGGAGCACTGTGGCAGAATTTCTTCTTCCCTCCACCCCAACCTCAGTTTTCCCAACAGTGAAACAGGGGCAGAAATAAGTGAGCAGGGGGAATGGGGGCAGAAGTGGCTGACAGAGCCGCTCCTGGGGTCTGGGGGCAGTGGATGGGAGGGAAATTTTACTAAGCAGTTTGAGCTCCACACTCCATATGATCTGATGAGATGAAAAAGGAGCATCCCACTCCATCCCAGGAAGATATCCCTTCCCTTGCAGCCACGTTCAACTCAGTCAGTCCTTTTGACCCCTGACAGCTTGTGCTGCCTACACCCCAGGGAAGGGTTAACAGATTTGAGGGCAGGGCCCCCTGGGGCAAGTCCCCTGGGAGGTGTCCCTTCTTTGTCTCTTCAGTTCCATCAGGCCTCCTTTCACCTTTCTTCTCAGAGAACATCATGGCAAGTGTGGCTGCGGTTCTGACCTGGGCTCTGGCCCTCCTCTCATGTGAGTCTCCAACACTGACTTCTCCGTGGAGGTGTGGGTGGACTCTTCTCCCTGGAGGTGTGGGTGGACTGAGGGGTCCCTCACTCTGAGGGGAGGAAACCTAGCCCCTGTTCACCCCCTCTTCACAGTGCTTTCAGCCACGGAGGCACGGAAAGGCTTCTGGGACTACTTCAGCCAGAGCAGCGGGGACAAAGGCAAGGTGGAGCAGCAGCAGAAGCTGGCAAGAGAGCCCCGTGAGTGGCCAGGGCAAGGGGGTGAAGGAGAAGGGAGGACACCAGAGGGTGGGATGGCTGCTGCTGTCTGGTTCCTTAGCCTCCCAGTACTCCCTGGGAAGAGAACATGTCTGCTGAGTCACCTGAGTCATCTCCGTCTCTTTGCGACCCTATGGACCATAGCCCACCGGGCTCTTCTGTCCATGGGATTCTCCAGGAGAGGGTTGCCGTGCCCTTCTCTAGGGGATCTTCCCCACCCAGGGATCGAACCCGCGTATTTTACATCTCCTACCGTGGCAGGTGGGTTCCTTGCCACTAGCGCCACCTGGGAAGAGAACAGAGCGGTGCTAGTTTTGCCCGCTATCCAGGCAGTCCTGGACTGTTTGGCACCCTCTGCCGGCAGCCGCCTCTGATTTCTCTGTATCTGCTGCCTTCATGTCCGCTAGAACGTGGGACCAGGGAGCAGGGAAAGGGACTCCCGGTTGCAGCTTCCAGAACGAAAGGAATATGTGAGAGTCCAGGTGCCTCTGTGCACAAGCAATTGAACAGTGTTGATCTGGACCTGTGCTGTCCAGATCACTGTTGATCTTTGCCACATTTGTAATTCCTGCCTTAGGAGTCGCCGTTGGCTTGGGACCACCGCCCTGCATTCCTGGTTTTCCCAGGGGATCAGTGAGCAACGTCTTTGGAGCAGAGGTGAGTGGGCTAGCAGACTGATGGCTCGATTGTCTGTCCCCTCCCCCAGGAGCCTGAAAGACAGACTTGAGCCAGACCTCAGCGATATGGACAAGTTCCTGGAAAAGCTGGGCCCTCTGAACGGGCAGGGGGAGGGAGCCTCCCAGGCTCCCACGCGACCCAGTGGGCATGTGGCAGCAACTGCAGGAGGAGCTGGAGGAGGTGCGGGCGCGTTTGGAGCCCTACATGGCGGAGGTGCACGAGCGCGTGGGCTGGAATCTGGAGGGGCTGCGGCGGCAGCTGCAGCCCTACACGGTGGAGCTCATGGAGCAGGTGGCCCTGCGCGTGCACGAGCTGCAGGAGCAGTTGCGCGTGGTCGGAGAGGGCACCAAGGCCCAGTTGCTGGGGGTGTGGACGAGGTGCGGGGCCTGCTGCAGGACCTGCAGAACCGCGTGGCGCACCACACTGGCCGCGTCAAGGCCCTCTTCCACCCCTACGCCGAGCGCCTGGTGTCCGGCATCGGGCACCACGTGCAAGAGCTGCACCGCAGCGTGGCGCCGCACGCCATCGCCAGCCCCGCGCGCCTCAGCCGCTGCGTGCAGATGCTCTCTCGCAAGCTCACGCTCAAGGCCAAGGCCCTGCACCAGCGCATCCAGCAGAACCTAGACCAGCTGCGCGAGGAGCTCAGCGCCTTTGCTGGTGCTCGCGCTGACGATGTGGAGGAAGCGGCTCAACCGGATCCCGAGGTGCTGTCCCAGGAGGTGCGCCAACGACTCCAGGCTTTCCGCCAGGACACCTTCCGGCAAATTGCCGCCTTCACTCACGCCATTGACCGAGAGACTGAGCAGGTCCAGCAGCAGCTGGCGCCGCCTCCGCCAGGCCACAGTGCCTTTGCCCCGGAGTTCCTCCAAGCCGACAGAGGCAAGGCCCGGAGCGAGCTGCAGGCCCGCTTCGACGACTTGTGGGAAGACATCAACTACAGCCTTCGCGACCATAGTCCAGGCCATCGGGAGAGCCCTGAGTGTCTACTTGTCCATGCGCTCTGGGGAGCCCGCAATCTGAGCCTCTAACGATGCTATGTGCGTGTCAGAGGCCAGCCGGGCAGAGGGTGGAGGATCCTGCACAGGATAGCTGAAGCCAACCAAAGGGCTGTCATTCTAGGCCTCGGGGCCTCCTGCAATTCCCCCATCCGGATGCATTACATTCACCAGGCTTTGCAAATCCGGCTTCCCGTGCTCATTTGGGAATCCTCCTGAGTTGCTCCATTCTGGGGTCTCGAGAGAGGGCAGAAAAAAGATACTCTGTGTAGGAGCTCATGACCTGTAATCCTGTTGCCACGGTGTTGGAGGCCTGCGTCCCTTTATCCCAAGGTCTGGTTCTGATCACTTCTGGTCACCTGGTGGCCATGACTACAGCTGGTCCACAGAGAGGAGCTCTTTTTTCCCTAGCGTTGTCATGACAGCTTCTGCTGGAGGAAGAGAAGGGAGAAAGAGAAGATAATAAGGGGAACCTGTGATGGGGTGTGTGTGTGTGTGTATGTGTGTATCTCTGCTGATGTGTGTGTGTGTGTGTGTGTGTGTGTGTGTGTGTGTATCTCTGCTGGCTGATGCTGATGGGGCCAAATGGTGTGGGCTGTGATGGGAGGGAGGTGAGCCTAGCCTGGATTTCCTGATATAACACTACATCTAAACAGTCCACCGAGCCTTCTAAACTATGGGGGGCTTCTTAAACTCTCTGGAGAGCCTACTGTGTGCCCTCCCCATCTCTGGCCCCTCCCTCCTGACTTCCAGGTGAAAGTCTAGACTTCTGACACAAGTGAAATAGATGCTTATTATGATGGAAGCTTATTTGCCTGGTGTGACTCTCATTTGGACTATGTCTGAAAGAAGTGGCCTCACCATTATCACCAAAGCACCCCATCCCCCCCTCCAGTCTCTCGCTACTCTTGCTCACTGACCCCCTGCCAGTCCAGTGCTGTTGGAGGGCTGCTGCTCTGCCTGGGCTGACAGCTGTTTGTGCCTGGTAGAGACCCTTTGGGCTTCCTAGGTGATGCTAGTGGTAAAGAACCTGCCTGTCATTGGCAGAAGACTCGAGATATGGGTTCGATTCCTGGGTCAGAAGGTCCCCTGGAGAAGGAAACGGCAACCCGCTCCAGCGTTCTTGCCTGGGAAATCCCATGGACAGAGGAACCTGGCAAGCTACAGTCCTTGGGGGTCACAGAGAGTCGGACGCAACTGAGCACACTAGAGACCCTTCCTTTGCACCTGCATGGTGCACCCATCCGTCCTGCTTATCGCAGGACAGTGTGCGTAAGATACAGGCTCCTGTGGTGGCCTGTCTTTGTTGTCTCTGCTGTTCCAGATTTTGAATGGCCTCTTTTTTGACAAGGTCTCTTTTTATGACTGACAATCTTCTCAACTGACAACCCTCAAAATCTTACATCCCCTGACCTCCACCATTCCCTATGTACAGATTCACCACTTGGGAGCAACCCAGCTCCTTAAAGCTCCCTGGGAAATGGAGGGAGGGTGAAGTGGAAGGAAGAGGAGAGGGTAAGCACACCTAGTCCTGTACCCTTGGGATGTCTTAGGCAGCATTCTTCCAGCTCAGGCTGCCCGGCACAGGGTTCTCACGGCCACACTCCCTCACAGCATGAACCCCACCTCGGTCTGGCCTCATAAGCCTGCAGATTGGACCTCTCCCATGACACCCTCGATTTAGCAGCTGAACTGGGGGAAACGTGTCCAGGGAAAGTTTACCCCCAGAAGAAAGCAGGCTGTTAGGAAACCAGGAGGGTTGAGTCAGCTGAGGTCCAATGTGGTGGGGATGACCAGGCAGGAGTAAATGTGGGGTGAAGGCTGTGTATTTGCGGCTGGAATTTGGGCAGGGGTTCACCTGGATAGAAACAGAGAGTGAGAAGAACAGATAGGGAGAGAGTGATCAAGGGACTAAGGAAGGGTGACTTAGAACTGATGCAGCATGTGGCCCAAAGGTAGATCCAAGCAAATCCAGGTCGGAGTGCACCTCCTCGGGGATAACTATGGATGGCTAGGCCCCTTGTGGTCAAGGCTCTTGTAGTTAGACTTGGGGACCAATAGTTAGAGCCTTGTGCTACGGAGCTATTGCAAGGGATCAATAAAACTGCCCTGGGTCTGAGAGGACGCCCTGGGGGCAGTGACACCGGAATTGAGGTGGAGGCAAAGCCTGGACCCGGCAGGCTTCGCAAGTCAGGACCGAATAATCCGGCAACTGGGGAACCAGGCCGGATACGTCACCCAGAGGAGTCCGCGGCCTCTTTAAGAAGGGGGCGGGGGCGGGAGGATGTGGGCAGAGCTGGCGGGAAGTGCCGGAGGAAGGGGTGGGGCCAAGAGAGGGAGGCAAAAGCCGGAAGTTGAGGCCTGATCTTCGCGTGGTGATGTCGGCCGGTGGAGCTGTGGAGCCTGGGCTCCCAGCGGCGGCTGCCGCTCCCTCGCCCGCCCCGGCTCGGGACCCCGGGCCCGGGCACTTGTTCCGGCCTATCAGTGCTGAGGACGAGGAGCAGCAGCCCACTGAGATCGAGTCGCTGTGCATGAACTGCTACCGCAATGTGAGACGGGGGTGCGGCCGCGGGCGGCTGGAGGGTTGGGCAGAGGCGGGGAGGAGCGGGGGTCGGCGATCCTGCCAGGCTGGCCCAACTGGGGACCTGGAGGCGAGGCACGCTTGGGGCTCAGTAGATGGGAGGTTGGGAGTTTCATTGGTACTCTCCTTAACTGTTTCTGCTTCCTCAGGGCATGACGCGCCTCCTGCTCACCAAGATCCCCTTCTTCAGAGAAATAATCGTGAGCTCCTTTTCCTGCGAGCACTGTGGCTGGAACAACACGGAGATCCAGTCGGCGGGCAGGGTCCAGGACCAGGGAGTGCGCTATACTTTGACTGTCAGGGCTCAGGAGGTGAGAGGGGCCCAGGGCAGTTACCCTGGTGTCCTAGGGAAAGCTTGGGGACTGGAGTGGGAGCTTCGGTCCAGGTGGTCAGACCTCAAATCCACTTAAGTGTCCAAACCTCAGTTTCCTCCTTTGTAAAATGGCGTTGGTGCCATCATCTGCTCAGGTGCGGTAAGATTTGTGAACATGCTTTGTAAGGTATCAGATGAAGCGGTAGATCAGGAGGTATCAAATGAGCAGTAGTTTATGAATAGTACTCTAACCAGTTGGGTAGCTGATTCACATCAAGGTGCTATTCCGCAGGAGCAGTCTGGACTGCCCCCAGTAGGGAGAAGAAAGAAAACAGCTAGGCTGGGGCCTCCTGTATTGTTGACTTCTGTGGACTGAAGGGTTTTTGTTCTACCCAGGATATGGACAGAGAAGTAGTGAAGACTGACTCTGCCACCACAAGGATCCCAGAGCTGGATTTTGAAATTCCTGCCTTCAGCCAGAAAGGAGGTATACTTAAGATCAGAGTGTTCATGCACTGTTCACGAATCTTACTGTCTTGCAAAACTCTTGGTGCCAGGTGTAGTGGCGTATGTATGGATTTGGCCACATCCTTGTGATCTTCATTGGTTTAACCTAAGAGAGCTTAGATAAAGTAGCTTAAGGTAGTATATAGTGATGGTAACACTGTGACGTACTTATTACAGAATTGTCTGTAATAATCACTCTTAACTAGAGGTGAATGGAACTTTGTTCCCTGCCTCCTTGACTTTATAGATGAAGTCAAGGCCCAGACGGTTCAGCGAACTGCCTAGGGTCATACCGGCACTTGACAGCAAAGCGAAGCCTGACCTGTCTTTTGTTCTTACTCACCAGCTCTGACTACTGTGGAAGGATTGATCAGCCGTGCCATCTCTGGCCTGGAGCAGGATCAGCCCACTCGAAGGGTGAGCTGGGGTTTTCTCATTGCAGCAGCTCAGAGAATAATTTCTTCTGTACACTTGTTCACCTTCTCATGTGGCTGAACTGTCTCTGACTGAATGTTGGAGAACTTTGAGGGGAACTGAATGGTGATGCTGTAGCTGCCTGGATGTTACATGTGTTGTACCACTGTCCTTTCTAGTTCCCCTCCTCCACTGTACATTGAGGCCTCTTCTCAGACAGACACTGTACCCTTATCTCTGAAGAGCTTTCTCTAACACGCTTGGGTTTATCTGTGCTTCCTGAGTGCTCCATTGTCTTATATGTATTATGACATCTTATATATACATATATTTATGTGAGATAATGTAATTAAAAATTTAGTCATCTGTCTTCTTAAGTGGACAGGTAAGTCTCTGGTTTTCTTAAACAGAGCCTCATGAAAGGGTTCTTGTTTATTTACTGTTGTCTGTTTAGTTCACAAATGCCTGAACTAAATAGTTGAATGAATGAGTAAAGGAGACTTGTCTGGCACCACCCATAAACTTCAAACTTATTTGCTACTTTTATTTATTTACTTTTAAAATTAATTTTTGGCTGCACTGGGTTTTCACTGCTGCGCATGGGCTCTCTCTAGTTGTGGCAAGTGGGAGCTCCTCTTCGTTGTGGTGCACAGGCTTCTCGTTGCAGTGATTCTCTTGTTGTGGAGCCCAGGCTCTAGGTGCATGGGCTTAGTTGCTCCACAGCCTGTGGAATCCTTCCAGGCCAGGGATCGAACCCATGTCCTGTGCATTGACAGGCGGATTCCTATCCTCTGGACCCCCAGGGACATCCTTATTTGCTACTTCTTATTGTGAAGCCCGAGTGTGTTCTCAGTTTCACTAAGATGGGTCGTGACTTCTTGTTGGAAGTGATGGGGGCATAAGGTCTATCCATCACCAGGGCTGATCTTCTACTCTCTGTTCCTGTCAGGCGAACGAAGAAGCTGTGGCTGAAAGAATTGACGAATTCATTGCCAAACTGAAAGAACTAAAGCAAGTGGCCTCTCCTTTCACATTAGTGAGTATAGAGGGACTCCAGGTGCCCTAAACTCACGGGAGGAGAGACCAATAAGACTGTCTGAGATTTTCCTGTGGTGCCTCAGTCTTAGATGAAGGATTGTATGTGATTTCTTGTTGTAACTGCTCTCTCTTTACCCATGTTAGATCATTGATGATCCCTCGGGGAACAGCTTTGTGGAAAACCCACATGCTCCCCGGAAAGATGATGCCCTGGTGATCACACATTATAATCGGACTCTACAGCAGGCGGAGATGCTGGGGCTTCAGGTGAGTGCATTGAAGAAGCAAAGAATGCTCTGGAATTACCTTGCACTCTGGATTACTTAGCGTCAACTCTGTTTTTCCCTTGACTAGGGCTTTGCTCTCTGACTTCCTTGTTACACCCACAAGGTGGCAGGTGACATAAGCAAGCTGGAGCATTTTCTCTCACCTCCAGGGGAGGCTGAGGTCCGTGTGCCAACATTTGATTTGCGACTCTTCTACTTTAGGCAGAGGCACCGGAAGAGAAGCCAGAAGAGGAAGATATCAGAAACGAAGTGAGTCACACTGGTTCTTGTGGAGGAAGCAGTGGTGGGCTGAGACTGACACTGTTCAGTGTCTCTTCCTGACCAACAACACGGGTGGCCACCAGTGTACCAGTAGAATGTCTGTAGCCTGAGCAGGGCTCCCCCCGCCTGGGAGGGCTCACCCTGCATCCCTATGTTTTGTTCCAGGTGCTCCAGTTCAACACAAATTGCCCAGAATGCAACGCTCCAGCCCAGACCAACATGAAGCTAGTTCGTATCTTTCATTGGGCCATTGGGTTGCTCTTCATCTGATTCAGGCAGGAACATTTATATTCAGTCTGGAAAATATTTCCTTCAAAGAAAGCATATGCTTTATTCTGAGTGATGAGGAGGATGTTGCCTTTGATGAGCCTGTGCTCTTGGCTTTTGGGTTCAAAGAGAGAATTAGGCCACGGTCTCTAGGCTCTTGTGTGCGGTCTGAGCCATGTTTTCGCACATCCATGAGCAGGGATCGCTGTGGGTGGTGACCTTGCCCTCTTCTGGGGGCTTATCTGATGTAGGCTTGTGATCTGTTTCCTGCAGTCCTGGGACCACCATCTGTTGTGTGGGAGGTTTGGGTTTGTTCTTTCCCAGTGGATGGTGTTGCTCTCCTGGAAGCAGATTTCCTTAATTCCCTCTTCCAGAAATCCCGCACTTTAAGGAGGTTATCATCATGGCTACCAACTGCGAGAATTGCGGCCATCGGACCAACGAGGTGGGTGGGCTTTGTCATTTGGGAAAAAGCCTAACTTGAGGGTAACCCCTACTGAACTTTCTTCCTTTCTAAAGCTGCTTAGGGTGAGGAGCTCTTGATGCAACTAGAAATTAGCTTAGAGGAGAAAAGTTAGAAATAGCATAACTTGTTGAAGACATTCAAAGTTAGTTATATGGAAGAGAGAGACCCATTTTTGACTCACCTCTCAGAGGGGTGAATGTACAGGGAGGCAGATTTTGGCTTAATAATAAAAAGCTTTCTGGGTCTGTCTGAAAATAGAGCACTCTGTCTTGGAGGGTTGTAAATTCCCTTTTCCTGGGTGTGTATAATCAAGCATAAATCTTAAATTCTTAAACGGAATCTACCCATTAGATGCAGCTAAAAGTCCCTTTCAACCTCGAGTCATTTTTTTCAAGGTGAATTCAGTTTCTGGGCAATCTGGGGTACGTTTTGGCAGGCTGCTGGTGCTAGGCACTCTGCTCCTGGCCTGCTCGCCCTGATTTCAGCATGGATGACTGCTGCCATTGTGGGTGTAGGAGGCACCGTCCTTGGAAGCCAGTAGTGGGCCTGAGTGGAGGTCCAAGCCTTTATCCCCTCCCCCTCCCCAGACTCCCCACACTGGGTGAGGATGGCGTCTCCTCTGCTGCTGCTGCTGACACTGTTGCCATCTGTGCAGGTGAAATCTGGAGGAGCTGTGGAGCCCTTGGGCACCAGGATCACCTTCCACATCACCGATCCCTCAGATATGACCAGAGATCTGCTCAAGGTGACAGCCTGCATGGGGACGTGACTCTCTTTCACACATGGCTCTGTGTCAAGCGGAAAATTTGTCTTCTCCCAATCATGTCCTGGGGTTGTGAGGTACCTCCTTACTCCCTTGGGTTTGAGGATCCCTGAGTAGAGTTAATTGATGGTCAGAAGTGCAGATTCAGAAGGTGACCCAGGAGTGCTTTCTGATGACTTGGCAGTCTTTTGCCTCTAGTGTCTGTAAGGGCCCTTGTTTTTGGACTCTTAATGACAGGATGCCTGCCAGCTTGGAGCCGTGACTCAGAATGTCCCCTTTTAAAATTGGCTTCAGGAGTGAGTCTGGGTTTAATTGGAGATCCAGACAAAACTGGGACTGCTGACTTTGTCCCCAAACTATTACTGGTAGTATTAATTTGGCAGGAGGACTCTGGTTAGCTTCCTGCAGGGGCTCCTGATTTAAAGCCTAATTTGATCTCTCACCTTGCAGTCTGAGACATGCCGTGTGGAAATCCCAGAGCTGGAATTTGAACTGGGAATGGCTGTCCTTGGGGGCAAGTTCACCACACTGGAGGGGATGTTGAAAGACATCCGGGAACTGGTGAGTCCCCTGAGGATAGTGCATGCAGCTTTACAGTGTGGCTGAGGGGGGAACGGGTTCGGAGGCCTCAAAGGTCCTGGGTTTTGGAGCTGATAACCGAGGTTGCTTTATTTTTAAGCTGATTTGAGTTAAACATTATTTTGGATTATGACATTAAGTTTATGGAAAGTTCAGAGTGGAAAATCTCAGGCCTGACTCTGGGCTGATACAGGTATTTTTTGGGTTTTGAGTAAGTCATTTATTTCACTGTAAGATGGGGGACGAGGGTCCTTTTACTGAAACTCCTGAACATACATGTACATGTATGTGTTGCTTTAACCCATATATTTGTTCTCTTAGTGAATCATTTCACTTAATTGATTCTCAGTTGTTAGGTATTTTGTCTTTGTAACTGAACTTTACTTTGTGTTTCTTCAAACAAGGACTAGAGTTCATATTTAAGAACCTTTCTGTAGCTTTTGTTTCATGTTGCCCATTATCACTTTGGCAGATTAATGCACACAGTCTTAGGAGTGGCTGCCTAGGTCAGAAGGTGGTGTAGAATAGAGAGACACCAAACCTCCACAGTGGGCATCCCTGGTCTACCCCCTCCCCCCAGCCCCCCCGCCTCCATCAGGTTTATGGTTAAACCTAACCAACGGTGAGCCACTATTCTAGCAATTTGGATGCCATTTATTGCAGGTAACCAAGAACCCTTTCACGCTGGGTGACAGCTCCAGTCCCGGCCAGACGGAGAAACTGCAGGAGTTTAGTCAGAAGTTGGACCAGGTGAGAGGACTCTGGTTGGTCAGTGTTTACGGTCCTGGGGGTTCCAGTGAACAAACAGGAGGCTATACACCCCTTCTTGCCACATATAAACATCTAACATGTTGCGATCTAACATGCTCTCCTGTTTCCGATATCCCATGCCATCTCCTTTTTGGTTTTCTCCCTTTTTTTTTAGAGCCTCTTTTCCAGTAGCATCATGAGAAAGTGCATGGGAAGTAGAATTCCTGGGATTTTGCGTGTCTGAAACTTTCTTTATTCTACTCTTGTGCTAGCTGAATGGCTGGAGATAGAATCTGGGTGGAAATAATTTTTTATCAGAATTTCTAAAGTCTTCCAATTTCCTGCTAATGTCTTTCAGTTTCTCAGTTTGGCTGTCGAGAGGTTGGAAGGCATTCTGCTTCCTGATCTTTTGTTTGTGACCTATCTTATACCTTTCTGTCTCCTGTGATGTGAGATTTTAGAATGTGCTTTGGTGTGGGTCAGTTTTCAACCACTGTTGCTAAGCACTTGGTGGGTTCTTTAAATTTGTTAAGTCATGTGGCTCAGTACTAGGGAGCTTGTAAAAAATGCTGTATTGCTTTTCTGTTTTCTCTTTTGAAATCCCTATGTTTTGGATGTTAGACTGACTGGTTGTCTGTAATTTTTCTTTTTTTTTTGGTCCTATTTTTTTTGTGTGTGTGTGTTTGCTCTACTGTCGGAGAATAATTTTCCAGCCCTTTAATTGAGTTTTTCATTTCCACTGACATTTTGATTTTCCAAGTGGCTTTTTTTGGTCTTTCAATACTTTCTGCTGTTTTTTTTTTTAAATAGCATCCTGTTGTATTGCTGCTAAGTCACATCAGTCGTGTCCGACTCTGTGCGATCCCATAGACGGTGGCCCACCAGGCTCCCGTCCCTGGGATTCTCCAGGCAAGAATAATGGAGTGGGTTGCCATTCCCTTCTCCAGTGCATGAAAGTAAAAAGTGAAAGTAAAGTCGCTCAGTCGTGTCCGATTCTTCGAGACACTATGGACTGCAGCCTACCAGGCTCCTCCATGTATGGGATTTCCCAGGCAAGAGTACTGGAGTGAGCTGCCATTGCCTTCTCCGTTCTGTTGTATTAAGGGTGTAGTATTTTTCTCTTTGAGAATAAATATTTTTTCTTATGTTTAATTTTCCTTGCATAGGTTCCATTTCCTCCTAGGTTTTTTTCCCCCATTTGGTTTCTATCTTTCAGTGTTAGGGGCTTTGCTCAGATGTCTGGTAATCCTTGGTTGTCTATTTAAAAGTAGAGGACTAAACCACCTGAGTGGGCTGAGTCTTGTTGACATTGGGTCATTGGAGGAGGATTCAGCTTAGCCATTTTGTTGAGGTGATTCCACTGCTTGAGTTGTTAAGTGTTTCCTCTTGGGCTGGTCAGATTCCCAGCAGTGCGTGTTCCATTTCCTGGCCTGAAGGCTTGGCTTGGCTGGCAGTGTTCTGAGAGCCCAGTGTGGAACAGGACTGGGGGTGTGTGTTTCCAATAAGGCTACATTCACTTACCTTCCTGTTCTTGATTCCTTCCGCCCCTACCCTCCACTGGGTCAGTGTCCCCCAGGCCACAGTGCTCTGTGCTCACTTCTCCATAGCATCCTCTGTCTGCTCTTGGGATGGAGGAAGGACAACTGTTGATCTGTTTGGGGTGAGAGAGGAGATAGGGATGCTTCTCAAGTAACTGTCAAAGACTCTTATTTTAGATCCTCTCCAATCCACCTCTAGAGGTACCTTCATTTCACTAGTTCTTAAAACTTTGGGGGATTCTGCAGTGTAAATTAGGTCGCTTGTAAATTACACTGGCAGACACAGCTCTTTCCTGCAAGGAGCTATGTAAGAGCTACATGATCATGCTGAATTCTCTCTCCTTCAGATCCTCGAGGGTATTTTGAAGGCTCACTTTATTATGGATGATCCAGCAGGAAATAGCTACTTGCAGGTACAGTAGACCTTCCCTGGTATTTCATAGAGATGTCTTTTCTAACCTTCCTTAAATACATATCACTTCTCCAAAAACTGAGACACTCAGTTCTAAATGAACTGCTTTTTATCAGGGAAACTTTTAGCAGAAATTGGAACATAAGGGAGGAAGGGGGGAGGTAGAAGGGACTGTGTGTCAAGAGGGAGAAAAGGAGACTCCCAGGTTCTTCTTCCTCTAGTCTAGCTGGAGTCCCAGCTCTCAGTACAACATGGCGTTTTCATTTTGTAAATCTGGCTGTAGAGTGAGGGAGAAATGGTGCCTCATCCAGAGGCCAAGATGGGAAACTTTAAGCTGACAAGAGAGATACTCTGGTGATTGATGGTAACTTTAAGTAGTTTGAGTAGTTATTATGGATCAGGCAAAACTTCTCTAAGATTGCTCCAAAATTAAGAGTATGCTACCTTCTTTGTAAGAAGGTGCAGATAGAAAGTTTTTCTCCCTGCAGTCCCACTCCAAGCCCATGTGAGCTCTGTTGCTGCCCATGAGTTGAGCCTAGTTGTTGGGTGTTGAAGGCCCTTTGAAACAATGAAGGGAATTCCCTGGTGGTCCAGTGGCTAGCACTCTGTGTTTCCATTGCAAGGGGCCATGGATTCAGTCCCTAGTTGGGGAACTAAGATCCTGCGTGCCACTTGGCAAAAAAGAATAAAAACTTATTAAGGTCTTGCTAAAGTGGCAATTTGGAAGTTGCCAGGGGAGGGGGATGGGAGGATGGCAGAGGCACTGATGGTCTGTCCTTGGCCTTGCAGAATGTATATGCACCTGAAGATGATCCTGAGATGAAGGTAGAGCATTATAAGCGCACGTTTGACCAAAACGAGGAGCTGGGGCTCAACGACATGAAGACAGAGGGCTATGAGACAGGGCTGCCTGCCCAGCGGTAGCAGTGGCAGTTCCTGGCCAGCCTCCAGTGCTACTCAGACGATGGGGTTATTTATTGCTTTTGGAAAAGGCTGGAGTTGCCCCCCTACCAGGCCTTGCCCGTGCAGGGAGGACACCTGGTCTAAATTGGAGATCTGGGCACACTTTCTGAACAGTTTGTGATGGAAATACAAACCTCTTGGGTTACTTGACCTTTGAAGGATTTAAATTGGCGTGGAAAGAAACCCAGAAACGAACCATCGGGCATGCCATTGTCACTTTTTCCCTTTCAAGTCTTTACCCTCCCTCCACACAGTGCTCTCTCATATAGGGCTGGAACTCTGAAGAGTTGGGAGAAGGTGGAAGACATCTACATCTGGAGTTTGGGAGTTGGGTTGGGCATATAAAATACTTTCAACAGAAAGAGTCTTCTGAGGGGAGGGAGTCTAGGACAGGTGAAGAAGTTCTCATTAAAATGGTGGCACTGGCCTCTGAATTCACCCTGTCTTTGTTTGATGTGCTGGTAGAATTCAACCTCCTGAAGAAAATTTTCTCTAGTGGAGCAACTGTAACTTGGGGAGTGGAGCTGGCATTTCATTCACTCCTTCAGTAGATGTTCAAGTGCTTGCTTTGTGCCAGGTACATCATAGAACTGAAGAAAATGAAGCTCTGCTTTCATGGAGCTTCAAGTGTAGTGGGGAAAGTTGTCAGAGCCAATAAGGAGAACAGTGTCAGATGACTGACCATGTTATGGAGGAAATGTCAAGCAGGGAAGGGGTCTGGGTAGTGCCAGGGAAGGCAGGGCATTTGCCTTATTAGATGGAACTGCAGAGAAAGGGCTAACCAGGGGTTGAATCCATGTCCCTCTTGGCCATGCCACTGGTTGTGAATTCATTTGATCCTTGAGCCCTGTGAGGTAGGCTGAAGACCTGAGCTTGGTCTTGTCAGGCTAAGGTTTGGTAGTGAGTAGAATGGTTAGCGGTGGAACTGAAGACAGAAATGGGCAGAAGGGCATTTGTTCAGAGAAGAAGCTGGACTGCTTGGGGCCTTGAAGAGAGGGAAATCAGCTGCTTCCTGTGGATCCTCAGAATCTACTTGGTTTCCCTGGCTCCTCCAGCTTGGGGTTTTGGTTGGCTGCCTAGCGCTTGATCGGCTGTGAGTGAGATCCCGAGAAAGGCTCCCGGTGACTGAGCTGTTGAGCATGGAGACCCTGGAATCTGTGACGTTTAAAGATGTAGCCGTCGACTTCACCCAGGAAGAGTGAAGCCTGCTAGACAAGTCCCAGAAAAACCTGTTCAGAAATGTGATGCTGGAAACTGTCACCCACCTGGTCTCTGTAGGCTATCAGATCAGCAAATCAGAGGTGATTTCCCAGCTGAAACAAGGAAAAGAGCTATGGCCTGAAGCAGCAGAAGGCCTCCAAGGTCAGAGTCCAGGCAGTGAAAGACCCCTTAGACAACAAGAAATGGTGTTCATGCAAAGTGTCTACAGGAGGCACACATCCCCTACCATGACCATGGTTTCTCACCTGCAAGGGGATCCTGCTGGATGCACGGATTTGAGAGATGAAGTTCCTTCTAGATATTCCCCTCAACATTCATCAGTTCGCTTTAAGGAAACGTAATGTCAGCAAACGGTGTGGAAAATCACTTAGTCAAGGGTCATTCCTTAACGCACAGGGTCACGTTCACAGTAGAGGCAAGTTGTGTGCATGTCCTCTGTGTAGGAAAGTATTTAGCAACTGCTTTAGCCTCAGACAACACAAGATGATTCATAGTGGAGAGAAGCCATACAAATGTGGTCTCTGTGGAAGTGGCTTTTTCAAAGTTCTGACCTTAGAAACCACAATCGGGTCCACACTGGAGAGAAACCATTTAAATGTCATGTGTGTGGGAAACTCTTTAGTCAAAGGTCCTACCTGAAACAACATGAGAAGATGCACACAGGAGAGAAGCCCTACAAATGTCGTCTGTATGAGAAAAATTTTAATCAAATTTCTTACCTTAGAAAACACGAGGAAATCCACCGCAAAGAAAAGCACTATGAATGTCATCAGTGTAGGAAAACATTTAGCCAAAACTCTGGCCTCAGTCAGCACAAGAGAATCCACACTGGAGAGAAACCTCACGTGTGTCCTGTGTGTGGGAAGGCCTTCAGTCAGAGTTCTGAACTGACTCGGCACAAAAGGACCCACACAGGAGAGAAACCCTATAAATGTCAGCGGTGTGGGAATGCCTTCAGTCAATATGCAAACCTGAGAAGGCACGAGAGAACACACACCGGTGAGCAGCCCTATGAGTGTCAGCTCTGTGGGAAGTGCTTTAGTCACAGCTCTTCCCTCAGACGACACGAGGGAACCCAGCACCAGAGAGAAATCCAGGAAGGCCCTCAGTAGACTCTTACCCGAGGTAACATGCTGTTCCTTCCACATTCCACACACAAGCAGCCACAGCATTAGCATTTAAACTCACCAAGTTCACACTAAAGTAACTGTCTGCAATCAATATGGAGGCTCCTTCAGGCATCGCCCTCCCTGGTCCAGACAGGAATCACCTATGGACATGGATCCCCATGTGCGCTGTCTCTGTGGCAAAGCCTTTAGTCACTGGCCTGACCTCAGGTAACTTAGCAGAACTCCCTCTAGATACAATATGGGTGTTTTCAGCAACAGTTCCCAACTCTGAAGCCCCTGAGTACCTAGAGGTCATGAGCAGAGGATAAGCAACCCCTAGTTCTTTCATAATTAGTTGTTCAACATGAGCCAGCCTCATGAAGGAAACCAGTAGGATTTTAATCACTGTTAACATTCAGCAGAGCCCCAGGCTTGATGTGCTCAAGAAATTCAATGAAAAAAATAAACATTAAAACAAGAACAAAGATGAAGACTCTTGAGAAATACTAAAATAAGTTGAGCAATACCAGGGCATACTTCTAAATAATTTATCCTAGCAAAGTGATTTCATGGAAGGTTCTGAGAAATTCTTTCTCAAGAATTAGGTTCAATTAGATTAAAGATGCTCCAGACGTACTCAGTCTGTATGACACACCCTCGGTGTTGTGAAGGAAGGGAAGTCTTTGGGGACTTACTTCTCAGTCAACATGAAATTATCACACAAGGGTGGAGCAATCCTAAAGTCACAGTGGAGCTACAGATAGATTTCATATCAGAAAAAGTGACCCTGTGTAGGAGGGGAAGCCTCCAAAGAAATCTGTAACACACAATCAGGCTTCCCAGGTGGTTGAGTGCTGAAGAATCCACCTGCAGTGCAAGAGATGGGTTCAGTCCCTGGTCTGGAAAGTTCCCTGGAGAAGGAAATGGCAACCCACTCCAGTAATCTTGCCTAGAGAACTCCATGGATAAAAGAGCCTGTGGGGGGGTCTATGATCGATGGGTTCACAACTTAGCGACTACACCACAACAACCATAACAACAAACACACAATCAGGCAGATTATGATTCAGGGAAATACGTTTTCATGAAAATGTGGCAAAAATGGAGCATGAAGAGACCTGGCAACATGGGATGTAGAGTTTTGTAAGAAATTTAAATGTGTATATAGAATAATAGTTGTTAATATTCAAACAAACAAAAAAAAAGAAATGGGCAGGAGGTGATGGGGTTGAGAGGACTGTTCAGGTGGACTAGCTGCCAAGGCGGTGTTGTGAATGGACCTGTGGGGCCTTCCAGCTAGGGAGGTCCTATCCATCCAGTCTCCCCCTCTCTCACAGGCCCTAAGACTCAGCCTTCTTGTCTTCCTTGGCCTGTGCTGTGACCACTCAGTATTCCAGCGGTTTAAAGTTCAGGCCTCAGGGCAGTAATCTCAAACCTCTTCTATCATGTATATTTTTTTGAACCTGTGTCCCAAGATATGAGTTTTTATTTATTAAGTATAATAATGCCTCGTTGACATATATATCTCTTAAAACAGTGACCAAAAAATTGAGCATATGGTGAGATAAGTAAAATATACAAACTAACTTATTTTTCAAAAATTTGGATTACCTCTTGCACCCTACTTTTTCAGTCTCTGATCCCAAGGGTCATATGTTCTAGCTATGTGAAGTTGGGCAGCTTAATCTCTCCAAACTTCAGTGTTCTCATCTGTAAGGTAAAGGTAATAAAACCATGTGAGAAATGTGAGGGTTAAATGAGAATTCAAGTACAGCTCTTAAAACCTCAAGAAGAAAAATCTTTCCAAACTTGAGTGTTAGAATTCATTCTCTTTAGCTTCTCTCTTTGCCATGCTGAAAACATCAATAGATCTAGGTTCTTTTCATTGGAAAGAGTTTGCACAAAATCTAGGGACAACCGGTATCAAATGCGGGTAAGTTACATAGGTTAGAAAATACCATATTTTTTATCATAATTATACTGGGTTTGGAATCCTGAATTCCTCTCTTGAAAGCCCCTTAAAGCAGATTCCTCTCCTCCTAAACATATTAATAAAAATTACTTAACCACAATGTGTCAGTTGTTGTTTAAAGCACTTTGCACAGTAATATTATCTTAGTCCACCTAATCATTGAGTTCCATGTCTTTATCCTCATTTTGTTAAGTAACTTGCCCCAGGCCTCACAGTTGGCAAGTTATTGAGCCAGAACTCAAACGTAGATGGACTGCAACTCACGTTCGCGTTAACTACTACTGTGGTTCTTCTGAAGCTGCTGGGGGCAGAAGTCTTGGAGTCATGGATGTATCCTCGCGACAAGTACAGCGCTTGCTGCACAGTTGTTTGAGCAGATGGAAGGACGAAGAGAAATTGCCGGGTCAGAGGGGACGTACAGTGGGCCCCGGAATTGTGCGTGTTCCTGTTCTTCAGTCCTCCAAGATTCCGAGACTCGCACATGTCTGCCCAGCACTTCCAGCATACCGTCACTTCCGGTCCTGGCCCCGCCCCCAGCTCGCCGCCGTTCCGTTTCGCGTTCAACAATTTTGTCCCCACCCCTGACCCGTCTCCCTCCGCTGCCATGGCGGCAGCTCCACCGCTCTCCAAGGCCGAGTACCTGAAGCGTTACTTGTCTGGGGCAGATGCCGGCGTCGACGGGGGCCCTGAGTCCGGCCGCAAGCGCCGCAAAAAGCGGCCGAAGCCTAGTGGGGCCAGCGGCAAGGGGTGAGTTGGCCCCGTCCGGGTGGGGGTCCGCCGGCCCGCCGCCCCTCACCTTCCCGCTCCGCCCTCGGCCCGGCTCTTGCTGGGCTCCTCGCCGGCGCCCCGCGCCCCGGACTGCTCGCCTGACCCTGCCTGTGCTCGGAGCCCTCTCAGGCCGCCGCTCGCGCCCCTGGGCAGTATCTCCAGTGTGTTCAGGCCGGGTTGTAGCTTTTATTAGTCTTTTCCCGCCTTTGTAGCATTCCGTTCTCCCTCAGAGAGTGAATACTGTTTGCTGAGAATAAAGGGGGAAACGAATCCGAAGGCTCTGTGCTGGTATATTAGCGGCCCAGAACCTGCCCGTGCGGGTTCTCCTAAGCCAAGGACTCGGGTCGCGACCTGTGCTCACTTCTGTTACTCTTGCTACAGCCCACAATAACAACTAACGTTTATACCGTTCTCGTCATGTGCCTGGTAATAGTGTGAGTACTTTAGACATGATTTTATTTAAGAGTCACAACAGTATTTAAGAAGTAGATATTTTTGCTATCTCCACTTTTCAAACGAGAAAACTTATGTGGCCTAGAGTGCTGGGTTGAGTATTGTCCCTCCCCTCCAAACCAGAACCTTAAATGTGACACTATTTATAAATAGGGTTTTTGCAGATATAATTAGTTAAGATGTCCAGTATAAACTGGTGTCCTTTAAGAAAAGAGAAATTTGGATACAGAAACAGGCTTAGAGGGAAAACTTCCCAGGTGAAGATGGGAGGCTGAGACTGGACTGGATTTATGCAGCTGACAGAGGCTTCCATAAGTTGGAAGAGTCAAGGAAAGATCTTTCCCTGGAGCCTTTCTTGGTGGACATTGCCTTGCACACACCTTGATTTCAGACTTGAAGTCTTCAGAACTGTGAGGGAAAACACTTAGGTTGTTTTAAGCCACTCAGCTTGTGGTCCTTTGTTAGGCAGCTCTAAGAAACTAATATACCCTGTAAAGTTAAAAGTTCCAAAGAACTAACCGGTTTAGTTATTTAACTCTGGTTGTTGTGTTATTCTTGGCTGTCTTTTCTCTCTGACTTGTGTGGATTTTCTGGAGGCATTGCCTTTTAGTGAAATTGTCTTGAGCTTTGAAGTAACATTGATCAGTCTTTCAGTCCTAGCTGTGCCATTTTATGAGTTGTGTGGACTTGGACAAGGTATTTCATCTCTCTAAGCCTCAGTTTTTTCATCTTTAAAGTCAGAGTAATATTGAACTATATCACTTACATTAAATGGTTGTTGTGATTAGTAATCTGGCTTTTCAAATAATAACTGTTAATAATAACGGTTTACATCATGGCAGTCATTATTCTTTGGACTCATCCATAGTTGATCCATGTAACAGACATTTATTGAGTACTTCGTCTGTCACAGTGAGGCTATCACTGTGAATGAGATATCACTGTCCCTACTCTGATGGAGCTTGTAGTTTAATGGGGATACAGTCTTTAAACAACTAATTATGCAACTAGTTGATTTATTTCCTTTGTGATAAATGAAAGTACACTCCAAGAGTGTGTAACGGATTCTTAGTTGGGAGAGGTACGGGGAATAGTTTTTAAGGTCTGCTCATGGAATTTATATATATGCTAGGATTTTAAGAATGACTAAGAGTTTCCCAGTAAAGAATAAGAACAGTAGGTTAGGCAGAGGGAAGGAACTAAATATATGAAAGTGATATGAAAAGGAATTTGGCTCATTCTAGGCATCAGAAGATGACTAGTGAGTAGTGAATTGAGACAGTGGTGCAAGATGAAATGGGCCATATTGGCAAAGAATGGACCATAGGATCTTGTAGGATTTTGAACTTTAGCCTAAAACCAGAGATGACTGTTTGTAGGCTGTTACCCAAGAATGATTCTTCTTTTTTGGTCTTTTTGTTTTCATGTTTAGAATGCGAATTGTGGATGATGACGTGAGCTGGACATCTATGTCAACTACTACAGCAGAAAAGGAGGAAGAGGAAGATGATGGAGATTTGCCTGTGGTGTGTATCTTTTGAGGCTCTGAGGACTTTGAAATGCAAGCCTCTTAATCTCGGCTCCCAATGCAGGGTAGATAGTAAGGAGGAAAGTTAAGGTCAGAGAAGAGGTGACATTTTCCAGGAGCTATTTTAAAATAGTTTTCTTTGATGATGCCTAGATACAGTCTTTGTATATGGAGGGCTCCATCTGCCTAGAAGTGGGAACTGACCACAAGGATTCCTCAGTGTCAATGATAAAGAGTTGTGATTAGAATTAGCCATGGTTCAATTTGTTGGAACTTACCTTAAAAACACTGTTCAGTTTCAATGAAAGGAAGTGTTATTTGCTCCTTTTATTTACTGATACAACTAAACTTTAAAATTGTATACTTTTGCCTAGGTACAGCAGATATGGAGATTAATAGACTATAGTGTTTATAATTTAGAGGTCATACCCTTAGAGTGGGAGACTGAGTTTCAAATAATTTCGGCAATATGATGAATGTTGGAGATATTGTTAACTAGTCGCTAATTTGTGTCTGACTCTTTTGCGGCCTCATGGATTGTAGACTGTCAGGCTCCTCTGTCTCTGGATTTCCCAGGCAAGAATACTGGAGTGGGTTTCCATTTCCTTCTCCAGGGATCTTCCTGACTCAGGGATTGAACTGTGTCTCCTGCATCACTTGCATTGCAGGTGGATTCTTGACCAGCTGCGCCAATAGGGAAGCCCCTCACGTACGTGCCAAGTGCTCTTAGAACCCAAGGGAGGGAGCACATTTTTTAGCCCATGAAGATGGGAGATTCCTTGAAGGATGGAGATATCTGAATTGAGTTTTGAAGGATAAGTAAGAGCCAGGTGGTCAAAAGCATAGGTAAATAAGTTAGCACTGGTGTGGCCATGGGACTTTTGCTCAGAATTGCTGAGAAACAAGGTGGAAAGGAGATGGTTGCATCTCTGAGCCATAATTTGCTCTTAGTAATGTGGAGCCTTTCTTTGCAGGGCTTTTGGGAAGACTGAGTGAGATAATACAAGTAAAGTACAAAACAGTGCTTTGCTCATAGTTGCAGGTCTGTCATGTGGAAAGAGGATCATTTGCATCAGAGGTCAGAACTTGGGTCGATAGAAAGAAGTTATAGGAAGGTAGATACGGGTCCAATACAACTAAGAACTTTCTAGCCCCCAGATGCAGCGGACCGCCTTGTAACATGAGTTCCCTGTCAGTGAATTGGTTCTGTCAGGAGGGACTACATGAGTGATCATTTATCAAGGGTACTGTAGGGAAGATTCCAGATTTATTTGGGAATTGGGGTGATAGGAAATATGATCTTATCCCTTAAAGATTCTATGAGTCTTTGTATGTTTTAATGACTTCTTTTGGTGGGATTCTAGAAAGACTATCATTGTGATCTACAGTAAAGCTTTCATAAGGAGTCCAAATTCCTTAATGAATGATAAGTATGACAGGAATCCTGCCTGTGTTTTTACTCTGAATGGAGTGGTAAACAGGTAAAAGGAGTTTAGCTTTTAGTTTTAAGTGGCAGTTGTTATACCAGGCAGGTTAATAAAAAGGTTTGTAATAAAAGAAATGAACATCTGGAGGGAAATTGATGAGTCAGAGAAAGATCTATAATTAAACCATCCAGTGACATTCACATGTTTATGGAGCACATGTAACTGAGGACCACTATCTGTTTCTTCAGGGCTGTTTTGAGTCTTTGTGAGCCATGTATTGTATTCCAAATAAATCTGGAATAGGAGTGGAATAGTCAAAGCTTTAGGTTCTTCATATAGCACTGCTACTTGGCTGGATCCTGTGGATTTCCTTAAAATGTTGTTCTCACTTCCACAGGTGGCTGAGTTTGTGGATGAGCGGCCAGAAGAGGTAAAGCAGATGGAAGCCTTTCGTTCCAGTGCTAAATGGAAGCTTCTGGGGAGTGAGTTCCAGTAACAGATAAATTTGAATTTCTCATTAATAGGAGAAGACTTTTATCTTTTTTTTCTTTTTTCTAAAATTGAAGTATCGCTGATTTACAATATTGTGTTAGTTTTAGGTATATGGTAAAGTCAGTTATGTGTATATGTATATTTTTAGATAATTTTTCATATAAGTTATTCTAGGATATTGAATATAGTTTCCTGACCTGTATAGTAATTCCTCGTGGCTTATCTATTTTATGTATAGTGGTTTGTATATGTTAATCCCATACTCTTAAGTTATTCCTTCCCCTTTCTCCTTTGGTAATCATAAGTGTGTTTTCTATGTCTGAGTGTGTTTCTGTTCTGTATACAGATTCATTTGTGTTATTTTTAGTTTCTACATGTAATATCTGTCATATAATACTTATCTTTCTATCTGACTTCACTTAGTATAATATTCTCTAGGTCCATCCGTGTTGCTACAAACGGCAATATCTCACTGTTTTTCATGGCTGAATAATATTCCTCTGTGTGTGTGTGTGTGTGTGTGTGTGTGTGTGTGTGTGTGTGTGTCTCTCTCACAACTTCTTAAACCAAAAATTGTGTCTATTTAAGTCTTATTTCCATTTTTTGATTGGGTTGGGTTTTATTTTTTGGTTGCTTCATTTGCAGATATTTCCTCCCATTCTATAAGCTTGTCTTTTATTTTGTTGATAGTTTCCTTTGCTGTGCAAAAGCTTTTAGTGTAATTAGGTCCCATTTGTTTACTTGTGCTTTTATTTCTTTTGCCTAAGGAAACTGAGCCAAGAAAATACTGTTATGATTTATGTCAAAGAATGTTCCACCTATATTTATTCTTACTAGTTTTGTAGTGTTAGGGCTTACATTTAGGTTTTTGAACCATTTGAGTTTATTTTTATATATGGTGTGAGGGAATGTTTTAATTTTATTGTTCTGCATGCATGTCCAGTTTTGCACCACCTATTGAAGAGACTGTCTTTTCTCCATTATATATTCTTGCCTCCTTTGTCATAGATTAATGGACCTTAGGTGGTTTATCTCTGGCTCTCTATACTGTCCCATTGATCTGTATTCCTCTTTTTGTGCCAGGACCATGCTGTTTTGATTATTATAGCTTTGTAGTATAGTCTGAAGTCTGGGAGGGTTATACCTCCAGCTTTTTATAAATATCATAGGATTTATCAACCATATGGATTAGATTTACTGTTAGGTACTTCCCAGGTGACACAAGTGGTAAAGAACCTTCCTGCCGTGCAGGAAACAGAAAAGATGCAGGTTCGATCCGTGGGTCAGGAAGAAAGATCCCCTGGAGGAGGGCATGGCAACCCTCTTCAGTATTCTTGTCTGGAGAATCCCATGGGCAGAGGAGCCTGGTGGGCTGCAGTCCATAGGGTTGCAAAGAGTCGGACATGACTGAAACAACTTAACTCACATGCACACACCCTACAGGTAGCTTTACTTTTCTTTGAAGGGTGGATTCTGGTCAGAGGAGCCTATTCTCCAAAGTAAAGGAAGTGACTTGTTTAATTCACCCATTAACAAATATTCATTGGATCCCACCCAACTTTTAGTAGTTTATATTTGCTTAGGGAGCTCAGTGATAAGAGATAGAAGAGGAAGAGAAACTGCATTTTGTCACTCTCTGGATTTGCTGTAAACATTTCATTCTGTTATATCTTTGAATATCAAAAGTTTCAAACTGTTTCCATTTTAAAGATTGTGGACTCTGGAGTCACACAGATCTGGGTTTGGATATTCATTTCACTAATGGTATGATTTTGGCAAATTACTTAGTCTTTCTGGGTATCAGCTTCTTTATCTATAATATGAGGAGAATAATATTTATCTCCTAGGCTTGTTGTGCGAATTAAATGAAATAATCTGTATAGACATGGGCATGCAGCAGGTGATCAGTAAAGTGCTGATCCGTCTTTCTTTCTGGTGCTCTTGCTGCTTTTAATAAGGCGCACAGTGGCATGGATTAAATAGCTCACAGGATTTCATTTTGATGTGGCATGGAATTATTCAGTTTGCCTTTTGAGAGAAGAGTAAGTGCAAACTGTGAATTGCTTAAGTTAGGTATCAGTGGGAACCTCTCATGGAGAATTCCATAACACTAAGGTTTGGGGAAGAGCATTGGATTGGGATTAGAAGGTCGGGGTTCTAGCCTGTCTCTTCGTTTTAGTGGCAGTGACCCCTAGGTAGGAAACCACTTAGCTTCTTAGGGTCTCTGTTTTCATGTCTATAAAACAAGGATACCTTCCCTGCTTACCTAACAAGATACAACATGAAAAATACAGTTAAAGTGCCTTGCAGATTATGACCTGTTAGGCAAATGTGAGCGGTTTATCTTAGGTTATTCATAAGTGCTACTTTACTGCCCTGAAGTAGCTGTGCATACCTTTTGGGCTTTCTTAGTAGTTTTGAGATGTATCCTGCTGGGGTGTTTCTTGAAACTTTGGTTATAGGGATGGCAGAGCATTTGTGGGAATCTGATTCTTTGCTATTTGTGTTTAGGCCAGAGTGAAGATATACTCTCACAGAGACAGTTCTGTCATGACACCCCAGACTCATCTCCTCCTAGGAAAATTCGTCACGACACCCCAGATCCATCTTCTCCTAGAAGAGTTCGTCATGACACTCCAGATCCATCTCCTCCTAGAAGGGTTCGTCATGACACCCCAGATCCATCTCCTCCTAGGAAGGTTCATCATGACACCCCGGATCCATCTCCTCCTAGGAAGGTTCGTCATGACACCCCCGGATCCATCTCCTCCTAGGAAGGTTCGTCATGACACCCCCGGATCCATCTCCTCCTAGGAAGGTTCGTCATGACACCCCGGATCCATCTCCTCCTAGAAGGACCCGTCATGACACCCCAGATTCATCTCCTCCTAGGAGGGCTCGACATGACACCCCAGATTCATCTCCTCCTAGGAGGACCTACCACAGTTTCTCAGATCTCTCTCCTGCCAGAAGGGCCCGTAATTGCTCCCCTGACACAGCTCAACCTAGAAGGACTCTTGACTCTGTGGATAGATCACTGCTCAGGAGGGCCCATCATACTTCCACTGACTTGGCTGCTAATGTTCCTCACTCACTGCCCAGAATCAAAAGCAGTGAAGCCCCAGAAAGCTCTAGCAAGACTTCTCCACATTGGAAGGGGCCAGGACCTTCTCATCCATCACTCCCAAAGAATAGTAAATACGAGTATGACTCAGACCTCTCTCCTTCAAGGAAAAAGCAGGCAACATCCCATGTTGGAAGTAAGCAACATGATTCTAAAGGTGAGCATTTGTCCACGAGAGGGACTTGTTCCTAGAGTGCTTTCTTTTGGATCTTTTAGTTGTTTTACTAGGTATTTGTGGTCTTTAGAAATGAGAATGGAGCTTTGGAGTTTTAAAAACTGGAGGAAATCGTGAGAGGTTGGGCTGAAGAGTGTTAAAAATTAACAGTAGTAGGGTAGAAGTTTTTATATATATATTTTTGTTCATTTTCCCCACCTCATGAAAATACTACATGTTTGTTGCAGAAACTTTGGAATGTATAGAAATGTAGAAAAAGATCACACACAATTCTGTCCAGTCAGAGGCAGTCTCTCTCTTGTAGCCAATGTTCTTTTAGTCTTTTTTCTAATCATTTTTGATGTAGTTCGGACGTGTCTGGGCAGTAAGTAAATATTGCATGTGTAATCATGCTTGCTTTTTCACTTAGCATTATCTTTCCTGAGTCATAAAGTATCTCTCTCTGTTAATATAATTTTTGTTGGTGTTCCATTAACCATTCCTCTAATATTGCGTATTTTAGGTTATTTCTAAACCTTTTCCGCTGTAATTCTGTAATGAACATCCTTATAAATAAACTGTTGCTCTGTTCTGGATTTCCGTATCTATTTCTAGATAGACTTCCTGGGAATTGAAGTGCTTCTAGATACGTTTCCTAGGGTACAAAGTAGAAATTGATTTACTGGCTCAGGGGGTTCTTTGCTTTTAGGACTGTTGATTAAGTATTGCGGATTGCCTTTGGGGAGGTGATTTGTGATGCCTATGTCTCCAGCTCACCTGTGCGATGAAATTTGTTTGCTCCATCTTTTGTCCCTAGGTACTGCTTTAGTTTTTAATTCAAATACATTGTTATGTTTTAGTCAGAAGACATCAGAATATATTCTCTGTGTGTGTGTTAGTCACTCACTTGTGTTTGACTCTTTCTGACCGTAGCCCACCAGGCTCCTCTGTCTATGGATTCTCCAGTAGAATACTGGAGTGAGTTGTCACTTCCTCCTCCAGGGGATCT
The DNA here is from genome assembly GCA_917880005.1 of Nanger dama. Taxonomy (NCBI): domain Eukaryota; kingdom Metazoa; phylum Chordata; class Mammalia; order Artiodactyla; family Bovidae; genus Nanger; species Nanger dama. Next base: position 27,664,757 of record CAKJTW010000014.1, on the reverse strand, counting down.
TCCTGACCCAGGGATCAAACCTGGGTCTCCTGCATTCGGGCAGATTCTTTACCATCTGTGCCACCAGGAAACCCAGAATATATTCTAGGTCATCTTAACTTGCTAGGGCTTCCTGGGTGGCTCAGATAGTAAAAGAATCTGCCTGCAGTGTGGAATACTTGGGTTTAATCCCTGGATCTGGATGAGCCCTTGAAAAGGGAATGGCAACCCACTCCAGTATTCTTGCCGGGAAAATTCCATGGAAGAGGAGCCTGGAGGACCACAGCCCATGGGGTTGCAAAGAGTCAGATACGATTGAGTGACTAACAGTGCCACTGAGCCCTGAGTTCAGTTTGTTTTGGCCACTCTGTGTGGATAAATAGGGCACAGATAAGGATGTTGAGATGTCTTGTGCTAGTCACAGTAACTAGTAACTTGGGAATAGAACCCCACCCATTGCTTTTAAAAGTTATCTCTGACTTTGCTCTTCTCCCTTGTCATTTATACTTATGTTTAGGTTAGTGATAGTTCCTCACAAGAGGACTAAATGAATGTTGAACATTAGCCTGGTACATTCTTTTTAGATTCTTCCAAGGGGATTAAAATCTTTACTCTTCAATTTCTAGGCTCTTCCTCCACCCATAGGAAACATCGCACAAGCTCTCCACCCAGGAAACATCAGAGTCACACATTGGACTCTTCTTCCTACCCAGGAGACAGTAGGAAAACCTCTGACTCAGATCTTTCTCCTCCACGGCACAAACAGAGTTCAGGGCTCCAGGATTCCGATTCCGATCTGTCACCTCCGCGGAATAGACCTAGGCATCGGAGCTCTGATTCTGACCTCTCTCCACCAAGGAGAAAGCAGAGGGCCAAATCTTCTGATTCTGATCTGTCTCCACCTCGAAGGAGCCAGCCTCTGGTAAAGAAGGTAAGAACTTTCAGGAGCCATGTCTGAGTTTAGAGTAACTCATCTTCTAGCTCTGTACAGGTTTCAGAGATCCAAGCCATAGAAATCTAGCTCACAGGACCTCTAGAGCTCTTTTCTTCTCTCTCGAAGGCAAGACTATCTAACTCAGCCCAGGGGAATTTGCAAGCAGCAGATTTCCTAAATAGCGTCTGCCTTTATGTTCTCTCAGTTCCACAAATCTCATTTTAATAGTTTAAATAAAACTTCCTATTTTTTATGAACAAATTGAGAATGTAGTTTACAGAGTGGACTTAGGAGCACGAACTTTGTGTCAAACAGATCCCACATATAATTCTAATTCTTAGGTGAGATTTGAGCAAGATAACATAATATCTCTAAACCTCAGCTTCTTCATCTTTAAAATGTAGATGATAGTAGTACATACTCCAGGTTCTTTTGAGAATCAAGTGTGGTAGTGTAAGTAAAACTCTTAGCCTGGGGCCTGGGACAAAGTAACCATTTAGTGTAAGCCATTTACTATTATAAATTGAACTGTAGGTCTCTGTATCCAGAGCTTAAAGAGAGGCATTTAAAATATAAAACGACTTTAAAAATCATATTGCCTGGGAAGTAAGGGTTTTGTATTATTTTAAATCTGTGATGAAGGCTGAATTAACAAAATCCACATGAACCCCATGTAATTGTGTTATAAAGAACACCACTACTAGTACAGAAATGTTATTCCAAAAACAAAAAAGAAAAGGAAAAAAAGAACTGTTATTTCAGTGAGTTGGTTAAGAAAGAGCCTGTGATGTGCATGTTACCTCAACACAGACTTTTCGGGACTACACAGACTCCTCTGTAGTCCATGTGGTCCTGGTAGGGTGGACCAGTCAGTCCCTAACCCAGGATGTGGGGAACCAAGTGAGGTCAGTGTTTCAGCTAGACCCAGTGACATTTTTATGTATCTGGTTAGTCCATGGAGAATTTAATATTAATCAGATTTAGCATGTTGCTTTTTTTTTGACCATGTCGCATGGTATGCAGGATCTTTATTCATTTCCCCAACCAAGTATTGAAAACCACTGGACTTCCAGGGAAGTACCTAGTAGATTGCTTAAGGATATTAGGATATAATTTATATACATTGATTGTTGGGTGATTTGTTATTTTGATACAGGGTGGGTTTTAGTAAAAAATTTGGATTTGGTCATATCTTGTCATTATCCTGAAATATAGCCACAATTTCAGGTTTGAAATTGATAGGTTTGCTTGACTTTGTGATTTAAATGGAATATTTTATCAGTGTTGATCTCTGCTGAAGGGCTCAGAGCTTGATAGAGGTTTCTGATCAGGTGACCTGAGAGTCTTCATGTATGCAGTTTATATGCTGAAAAGTCAGAAATACAGATGCTTAGCCTGCCCTTTGGCTCAGATGGTAAAGAATCTGCTTGCAGTGTAGGAGATTCGGATTTGATCCCTGAGTGGGGAAGATTCCCTGGAGAAGGGAATGGCTACCCATTCCGGTATTCTTGCCTGGAGAATTCCATGGACAGAGGAACCAGGCAGGCTACAGTCCATGGGGTCACAAAGAGTTGGACATGACTGAACGACTGAAAGTTCCACTTTTTCAGCCTTCCATTTAGTAAATTGTTGGTTTGTGTTTCTGTTTGCTCTTAAACTTAACAATACTGTTAATTTTCCATGAAATTCAGTTTTATTTCTTCTATTTTGCCAATCCTATGGTTGATAATGAGAATATAAGGTAGCGTTTTGGTTTGGTAATTGCTGATCCTCAGACACAACTGTACACCCACGGAGCCTGTTGCCACATTGTCTCATTAATGTTGGATGCTCCCTTTTCCATTGCATAGGCTGCGCACATGTATTCTGGGGCTAAAACTGGGTTGGTGTTAACTGACATACAGCGAGAGCAGCAGGAGCTCAAGAAACGGGACCAAGAGACCGTGGCATTTGAAGGTAAAAACGTGAAAGTGCAGAGACCAATTGAGGCTTATGTAGCTTTTACTTAAAAAAAAAAAAAAGCTAATTTACCTGATATTTAAAAATTTTAATTGCTATCAAATTTCAGTTCTGGTTTTCTGCTTTGTTTTAACTTCTCATTGGGTTCAAGTGGATCTTTTCCTTCTTAAAAATGTTAATTTTCAGAATCATCACCAATATGCACTTAGATGTTGGTAAGGACTACTTGGGGTCTGGTGGTGAAAGTTCTTATCCTGCATCAGAACACTAACTGGTTGACTTCAGCTGTTAGAATGTTATTTCTGATATTGACACCTTTTTGTTTATCTTTAAAACTGTACTTTTCCTTTGCAGCTGAATTCCAACATGCTGAAACTGTATTTCGAGATAAGTCTGGTCGTAAGAGGAATTTGAAACTGGAACGTTTAGAGCAGAGGCGAAAAGCAGAGAAGGACTCGAAGAGAGAAGAGCTGTATGCTCAGTGGGGCAAAGGGTAAGAGAGCCACAAGACTGCAGTTACTGGAGGAAGTAATCTCTCTCATCTCCTGACCAGTTAGTCCATTGTTCTGCCTTTAAAGCTGTTTTCAGGAATGGGAGCCTCAGTGTGCTCAGTCTGCTTCCTACAATACTGACGTATTTCACACTTCTGGTTGGTATTCTGGGAATTTTACCTTTTTCAGTATTTGCCATAGACTGCTAGGAAGAGGAAGCAGTATGGTCCATCTCAGTGTTGTAAGAGTGGAGATGTTACACAGGATAGCAGACACTCCTGGTTCTTTTGTCCAGGCTTGCCCAGACCAGGCAGCAGCAACAAAATGTGGAGGATGCAATGAAGGAGATGCAAAAGCCTCTGGCCCGCTATATTGATGATGAAGATTTGGATCGGATGCTGAGAGAACAGGAAAGAGAGGGGGACCCCATGGCCAACTTTATCAAGAAGAGTAAGGCCAAGGAGAACAAGAATAAGAAAGGTGAGCCTTCTAGGAATCATCAGAAATAGAGGTGATGTATGTGAAGAGAGAGAATCATTAGAATGATGACACTAAATATGTGCAAAGAAGGCGTTCCTGTATAATTTCAGATTCCTTGTATTTGGGAATTTAAGTTGAACTTGATCAGAGATTTCCGTATAAAAATTTTTTTTCCTCACTGCCATTCAGCTCTGAATTAAATTATGTAGGTAACTAACTTTTCTCTCTCTCCTATCTTTAGTGAGACCTCGCTACAGTGGCCCTGCGCCCCCTCCCAACAGATTTAATATCTGGCCAGGTTATCGCTGGGATGGAGTGGACAGGTAAGCCTGAGTATTTCCTACAGTTTTGTTTCTCTTCCTTGTAACGCTAACCTTCCCTGACTGTTCTCAAATCATTGTACACTCTGCCTCATTCTCTGCTCTAACCGCAAAGTTAGTAGTGTGCGGTGTACTTGCTTCTGTTTCTCAAATCCCATTTCCCATGCTCATAACACTCTTTCTCTTCTTTCCCTTTTCAAAGCTTTTTAAAGCTCTGGGTAAATAGCTGAGGTGGTCCAGATAGATACCTTTTTTTTTTCTTAAGGTTTAGAGGGGATTGAGTGATGGGTGCCAGTCTGTAGCCTTCTGTATATTGTATCTTTAAAATGTAGCCCTTGAACCTTTTCTTCACTGCGTTAGGAGTGAGTCACTTGTAATGTCGCACTGACCCCTACCACCTTACCTGTTCACCTACACATGTCTGTACCCACATACACTTAACTTTCTGTATGCTATCATGGGTGAATCGTATGTGCCCCTGTCTGCAGTCAGTGCCTCTACTTCTGTAGGATTCCATTTCTTGCCTGCTAAAGGACATTGTTCTATTATGTAGCATAGTGACTTTCAAACTTTGTAATCTCAAGATCCCTTTATACTCTTAAAGATTATTTAGGACTCCAAGATGTTTTATGTGGGTTATGTCTGTTAATATTTACCATGTTAGAAATTAAGTAGTTTTAAAAGTATTTATTCTTTTAAAAAGTCATTAAAATAGCAGTTACCCTGCTTTTAAAGAAAAATATATTTTCTGAATGAAAATGTGAGAAGAATAGCTTTGATTTGCATTTTTGCAACTCTCATTAATGTCTTGGCTAATAGAATACATTGGGATTTAATCTGTTGCAATATGTTTAGTTGAAATATAGGAAGAAAATTCAACTTTATACACAGGTAGTTAAGAAAGGAAGGTATATTAGAGTTTTTTTAATATGCCACAAAAACTCAGTAAGTTTCTTAAAGATTACTTATGGAATCAGAAACCATATCAAAAATCTTTTCATTCTGTTAGATTAAAATTTATTGGTCTTTTTTCTACTTTGTTTTGATCTTTTACTCATATGTGATTTTATAGCATCATCTACTGTTCATTAGTTTGTTGAGTTTTTCAGGCCTTTCAAATGTTGACATATTTCATGTGCAATATCAGATAATGATTGTATACTAACATTAACTCTGATCTCATCACAGAAAATCTTTAAATAACTAGAAGCTAAAGGAGTCTGTGGTAATTTGTTACCATATTACCAAAGCTAAAGTTTAAAAAATTCTAATTTATGCTCAAAAGCTCCAATTTTATCATTAGCAATAACCCAATATTATATCAACCACTTTCCTTGAAGCAAAGGTCACTTCATACAATGGCGTTTTGTAGCTTCTACCAATTTTGAACCTTGAGGATTGCGTCTTCTGTGAATATAGACAGTGTTATTTCTTCCTTTACAATCCAGATGCCTTTTGTTTCTTTTTCTTGCCCTGTTACACTAGCTAGAACTTCCAGTGTGTATGTTGAGTGGAAGTAGTCAGAGCAGACATCTTTTACCTTATTGCTAACCTTAGGAGGAAAAAATTCAGTCTTTTCACCATTAAATTTTGTAAACTATAGTTTTTGTTGGGGGGTAAATTTCCTTTATTGAGTTGAGAAATTTTCTATTCCCAGTTGGCTAAGGAAAGTCTTTTTTCAAGAATGTATGTTGGATTTTGTTAAAAATATTTTCCGCTTTTCTTTTTGGTTCACTCTCTGACCCATGAATTACTTAGAAGTGTATTTTAGAATTCCAAACATTTAGACTAGTTTAGATATCTTATTGATTTCCATTGTAATTCCATTGAGGTTAGAGAATATACTCTAATATTTTGAAATTAATGCTATAATATTTTGATCTTTTTAAATTTGTTAAGACATGTTTAGTGGCCCAGTATATGGTTTACCTCGGTGAATACCCCATTTGCACTTGAAGATAATGTGTATTTTGCAGTTGTTTGGGGGTAGTGTTTTGAAAAAGTATTTGTATTCTATTTGTTTTGGAATAGTTTTATATATATATAAAATCTGCAAACAATTCTTATATATACCTTATTTAATTTTGTTACCATATTACCATGATACAGTAATCAAATCTAGGAACCAACATTAGCATATTATTAACACACCAGATTTTATTTGGATCTCATCAGCTTTCTATTAATTTCTTCGTCTGCTCACGGATGCATTTCAGTATACCATATTGTCCTTAGTTGTCCTGTCTCCTCAGTCTCTCCTGCTCTGTAACAGTTTCTCGGTCTTTTCGCTTTTGTAACCTTAACTGTTTTGTGGGGGTATTGTCAGGTATTTTTGTGAAGGTGAGGTGAAGTCACTCAGTCGTGTCTGACTCTTTGCGACCCCGTGGACTGTAACCTACTAGGCTTCTCCGTCCATGGGATTCTCCAGGCAAGAATACTGGAGTGGATTGCCATTTCCTTCTCCAGGGGATCTTCCCAACCCAGGGATTGAACCCAGGTCTCCCGCATTGGAGGCAGACGCTTTAACCTCTGAGCAACCAGGGAAGCCCATTCCTCAAATTGAGTTTGTTTGATGTTTTTTGAATGGTTAGCCTGGATGTTATGGGTTTTTGCAAAGAATTCCACACTAGTGAAATGTCCTTCTCATCACGTCATTTTAGGGGTTACATGATATTCACATGACATCACTAGTAATGTTAACCGGGATCACTTGGTTAAGGTAGTGAGTGTTTGCCAGGTTTCTCAACTTTAAAATTACTCTTCTTTTTCTTTTATACTCTCTTTTCTGGAAGTGAGTCACTGAGTTCAGCTTATACTCAGAAGAACTATGGAAGGGCATCTCCATGTATTATTTAGATTTTTTTCTGTAAGGAAGATCTGTTTTACCTCCCCACTTATTTGTTCAATCATTTATTTATATTAGTATGGACTCATGTATATTTTATGTTATACTTTGTACTGTAATCTAGTGGTATATTATTTATTTTGTTGCTTATGTTATATTTTTTGTTCCATTCCTTGAATACTGGAAATTCTGTTGGGTGTCCCTTTTACTGCCCCAGCCGTTTCCTTTTTGAGCGTTCTTTTACTTCCTTATATTTTCTCTGCCCCAGCCCTAAGGAATTGCCTTTTCTCTAAGAAACCCTGGCAGCTTTTAATGGAGAATGGTATTTGGAAACCAAGATACAACTGCTAGAATGCTTATTATTACTGGAGTGTCATTGCTTCCAGATCCTCTCAGCAAACAGAGCTCGGTAATGCATGTATAGTAGTCTGTATATATGTGTACACACATAACTTTAATTGTTTCTGTGTCCCTCTGGAAGTATGTTATATATATGCATATATACATATGAGTTCATACTGATGTAACTGACTCTAACCAAGTATTACCTTTCTTTTTTCCTTACTTATAAATTCCCTCCCCAACATTGAGAAAGGGTCACCCACTATCCACTGTTCATTTTGTTCATCCCAAGATGCACATAAAACAGTTTCAAAATTGAGAAATTTAGAAATGAGAAACTCATTTGCCATCTAAGCATGGATATATGTGTAGTTCTTTCATGTGTAGACATAAAGAATCTGTCTCCTCCCCCCGCCCCCAGATGTCCTGGGTAATTTTTTTCTGTTATAATTTACTTATATCAGTGTTTAGTCTTTCTGGTGTAAGTTCTATTGGATTTCACAAGTGAGTAGAGTCATTTATTCACCACCCTAGTACTGTACGGGATAGTTTCATCATTTTAAAATTTCCTGTGTAAGTCACCTTTTAGTTCCTTACTTCTCCTCCACCAGCCCCTTGCAATTTCTGCTCTTGCTTTCCATCTCTATAGTTTTATCTTTTCCAGGTTGTTATATGAATGGAATTGTACAGTATGTAACCTTTTGAGTCAGACTTTTTGAAAGGCAACTATGCTAACCACTATACCACCAACGCTTGAGTCAGACTTTTGCACTTAGCAAAGTGCATTTAAGATTCATCTGTGTTCTTGAATGAATCAGTACTTCATTCCTTGTTTATCACTGAGTATTGCATTGTATGGGTATACCACAGTCTGTTTATTCCCCAGTTGAAGGACATCTTGGTTGCTCCTGGTTTTTAACGTTGTGGATAAAGCTGCAGTAAACATTTGTGTATGGCTTTTAATGTGGATATAGTTTTCAATTTACTTGGGTAAATACACAACAAATGTTATTTTGTTTTGTTGAAATCATGTTCACTTTTATAAGACACTGCCAGTTGTCTTCCAAAGTGGCTATATCATTTTACATTACTGCAAAGGGTGGAGATTTCTGTTGTTCCATATCCTATCCAGAATTTGATATTGTCAGTATTTTAGACATCAGATGTGTGGATTTAGTTTTGAACCTTAATTGCTTTGTTTTCCTTTTAGTTATACCTCTGCAGTTTTTTTTTTTTTTAGTTTTTGCTGTAAGGATCACAATATATATCTTTAACTTATCATAGCCTACTGATAGTTATAATTGTTCTATTTCACATGAAATGTAAGAACCTTGCAACACTGTATTTCCACTTAATCTGTTTTTGTTGCTATTATTTTCATGTTGTTCAGTCACTCAGTCATGTCCGGCTCCTTGTGACTCCATGGACAGCAGCACATCAGGCTTCCCTGTCCTTCACCCTCTCCCAGGGCTTGCTGAAACTTGTGTCCGTTGAGTCAGTGATGCCATCCAACCATCTCATCCTCTGTCATCCCCTTCTCCTCCTGCCTTCAGTCTTTCCCGGCATCAGGGTGTTTTCTAATGAGTTGGCTCTTCTCATCAGGTGGCCAAAGTATTGGAGCTTCAACTTCAACTTCAGTCCTTCTAATGAATTTTCAGGATTGATTTCCTTTAGGATTGACTGGTTTGATCTCCTTGCAGTCCAAGGGACTCTCAAATGTCTTCTCCAGCACTACAGCTCAAAAGCATTAATTCTTTGGCATTCAGCCTGCTTTATGGTCCAACTCTCATATCCATACATGTCTGCTGGAAAAACCATAGCTTTGACTAGATGGACCTTTGTTGGCAGAGTGATGTCTCTGCTTTTTAATATGCTGTCTAGGTTGGTCATAGCTTTTCTTCCAAGAGCAAGCGTCTTTTAATATCACGGCTGCAGTCACCATCTGCAGTGATTTTTGAGCCCAAGAAAATAAAGTCTCATTGTTTCCATTGTTTCCCTGTCTGTTTGCTATGAAGTGATGGGACCAGGTACCATGATCTTAAGTTTTTGAATGTTGAATTTTAAGCCAGCTTTTTCACTGTCCTCTTTTACCTTCATCAAGAGGCTCTTTAGTTCCTCTTTACTTTCTGCCATAAGGGTGGTGTCATCTGCATATCTGAGATATTGATATTTCTCCCAGCAGTCTTGATTCCAGCTTGTGCTTCATCCAGCCCAGCATTTCACATGATATACTCTGCATAGAAGTGAAATAAGCAGGGTGACAATATACAGTCTTGACGTACTACTTTCCCTATTTGAAACCAGTCCGTTGTTCCAATTCCGGTTCTAACTGTTGCTTCTTGCCCTTCATACAGATTCTCAGGAGGCAGGTAAGGTGGTCTGGTATTCCCGTCTCTCGAAGACTTTTCCACAGTTTGTTGAGATCCACACAGTCAAAGGCTTTGGCGTAGTCAGTAAAGCAGAAATAGATGTTTTTCTGAAACTCTCTTGGTTTTTCTATGGTCCAGTGGATGTTGGTGATTTGATCTCTGGTTCCTCTGCCTTTTATAAATCCAGCTTGAACATCTGGAAGTTCTTGGTTCATGTACTATTAAAGCCTCACTTGGAGAATTTTCAACATTACTTTGCTAGCATGTGAGATGAGTGTAATTGTGCGGTAGTTTGAACATTCTTTGGCATTGCCTTTCTATGGAATTAGAATGAAAATTGACCTTTTCCAGTCCTGAGGCCACTGCTGAGTTTTGCTGGCATATTGAGTGCAGCACTTTTACAGCATCATCTTTTAGAATTTTAAGTAGCTCAACTGGAATTCCATCACCTTCACTAGCTTTGTTCGTAGTGATGCTTCCCAAGGCCTACTTGACTTCACATTCCAGGATATCTGGTGCTAGGTGAGTGATCACACCATCATGGTTATTTTGGTCTTGAAGATATTTTTGTATAGTTTTTCTGTGTATTCTTGCCACCTCTTAATATCTTCTGCTTCTTTTAGGTCCATACCATTTCTGTCCTTTATTATGCCCATCTTTGCATGAAATGTTCCCTTGGTATCTCTAATTTTCTTGAAGAGATCTTTAAGCTTTCCCATTCTCTTGTTTTCTTTTCTTTCTTTGCTTTGTTCACTTAGGGAGGCTTTCTTATCTCTCCTTGCTCTTCTTTGAAGCTGTGCATAAAAAATAAATATTTTTGTAGATATTACTTAAAAATATAATAGATCTCATAATACAGTGCTAAAATTTTTACTTTGCAGTTGTGTATTTTTTTTTGCAGTAGTGTATTTTTAAAGAAACTAAGATAACCAAACAAAAAAATTGTAGTTGTTAGTATTTTCTCATATAGTTATCATTTCTCGTGTTCTTTTTTCTTAAAGAAATTAGGAAATTTTAATATTCCTTCAATACAGATCCATTGGCAACATATACAGTTTTGTTGAAATGAAGATGTCTTTATTTCACCTTTATTTTTTAAAAGCTTTAATTTTGGAATAGTCTTGGACTCAGAAAACCCTGAAAAAATATTAGTGTACCCTTCAGCCAATTTCTTCCAGTGATAACATCTTATATAACCATAGTACATTATCAAAGCCAGGAGTTGGCATTGGCATAATTCCGTTAATTAAATCAGAGAACTTTTTCTCACCTTTGTTTCTGAAGGATTGTTTCACTAGCAGTATTGGAGGAGGTTATTGAGAGGATGTGACCATTGGTTGACCCATAAACTGGACCCAGGAAGTTGGAGGCCCTTATCTCTCCCCTGTCCTTGGAATGTGCATCATGCCTACTCTTCCCATACTGCAGCTTTTTCAAGGATGCTGCCTTGAGAGAGTAGGGTGTTGAGATCGTCTGGACTGAATATGTGACTGAACCCATAAGGGCTCTATATAAGCATTTAAAGTTCTGAGCGGCAGGTGCAGAGATCTGTTTTTTTGTGGGGTTGCCCAAGATAAAAAACCTTTTATGTAAATTTCCTTGCTTATTAAACCTGCCAACTGCCAATCTGGACTGGTCTACCTCTTTCTTTGGTCTTTCCTTGTCCTCCGTATATGGGAGCCAATTTCAAATTGCACCCAGGAAACTCCTGAGGTTTCAAACCAACACATGGAACTCTAGGTTGACAGTTCTAGACTTCAATGACAGCTCTTTAAACATCTTTCATCACTTTCTGGCCACCATTGTTTCCAATTGGAAGTCAGTTTGTTTAATTGTCCCACTCCCCCAACCTCAACATACACACATTATAATATATTGGTTTTCTCTGGCAGCTTTCAAAATTTTCTTCTGGTCTTTGGTTTTCAGCAGTTTGATTGTAATGTACCTACGTATGGTTTTTCTTTGTGTTAATCCTTTTTGAGTTTGTTGAGCTTTTGGATTTACGAGTGCATGTTTTTCACATTTGGCTATTTTTCTGCCCATTTATTATTTTTTAAAACCACTCTCCCTCCTCCAATTGTATTGTTTCCACTATTTGATATTATACCACAGTTGTCTGAAGCCCTGCTCATTTTTCTATCATGATTTTCCTCTCTGTTCTTAAGATGAAATAATTTCTGTTGATCTCATTTCAAGTTGATTGACTCATCTGCCATCTTTAGCTTATTACTCATAAACTGATTTTTTTTTCAGCTAGTATATTCTTCAACTCTAGAATTCCCATTTGACATATTTCTCTGCTGAGATTTCCTACCTATTCATTCATTGCGAATCAATTTATTTTCCCTTGAGAATATTTATAATTGGTGCTTTGAAGTCCTGTCTGCTAATTGCAACATTTGGGTTATCTCAGCATTGGTTTCTAGTCATGGCTTTTCTTGAGTTTGATCACTGTTTCTGTACATATCTGATCATTTAAAAATGCTATATTGGACATTATGAATGATACATTGTGGAGACTTTGAGTTCTGATAATTCCTTTGAGGTGTGTTGATTTTTATTCCAGCAGACAGTTAACTTGAGTGTATTTGAACTCCAAACACTTACCTCCTTCACAGTGGCAGCAACTGAATTCCTGCTCAGTTGTTTTAGTCTCTAGCTGCTGCTTTTTCAGTGGGCCCATTGGGGTTTCCCCTGCGTGAGCATAGGTTAGCAATTAGCCAAAAATTTGGGTGCAGTTTGTATGTAGATTTGGGGGTTTGTCCCTTTTGAAGCTTCCTCCCATTCAGTGTCTCTTCCTCCCATTTTTGTCTCTGATTTTTTGGCTGCTCTGCCTACTTTTTACTCCTACCTAAAGCCAGTAAGCCTGTGGCCTTCTGCCTCCATGAGCTGTGCAGTTTGGGAAGTGCCCTCCAGCGAAAAGCTTCACAAATCTCTTCCCACAGTAAACTCCCACTCAAGTTCTGCCTGCTTTTGGTCACTCATGCCTTCAAATATTTCACATACTGTATTTTGTCCAGATTTTGTAATTGTTCCCTTCTTGAGTTAGTCTGCTTGAGTTCTCTGCCATGATTGGAATCTATTGCACTGCTGTATATGGGTCCAAGGCATTATCTTCTGTCCCTCAAGCTGCCATCTAAATCCAGAGCTCTAGTTCCTGATATTGGCAGGTACTGTCAGGTTGGCTGTGGCTTCAGGCTTGTTTCCTGCTTTGGTTTGCAGGATATTGTATATCAGCTCTTTGGTAGCAGGATTTTTCAGAATACTCATTTGCTGTGTAGCCAGAAGTAGATCTTTTTATAGCCACAACCCTAAAGATAATCCCTGCTATATTGAGTTCTTTCTTTTCTCTCTTTTTTTTTTTTTCAAATTTCTGGACCCAAAACTTAGAAACTCTCCTTGACCTGGTTTTTTACTGGTATAATTTGTCTCCATCTCTCCCTGTAGTTATCCCACACTTTTCATATTTTCTCCTAGAGTTTTCCTTTTTAGTTTTATTTCTCATCTTTGCTTTATTTTTGATTATTAATTCTTTCATTGCCTTTTCTACTCTTGTCTATTTTTGGAAGTGAATATTTCTAGAATAAATCTATAGTATGTTATAGTTAGAAAAACCCATGAGGTCAGTTAATTTAACTTAACAGTATTTAAAGAGAAACTGAGCCTCTGATAAATTTCACAACTTACTTAGAGTTTTTCAGCTCACCTGAAAAAGCTGGAATAAGATCTGGGACATCTGATTCTTTAGTCTAAAGCTCTTTCCACTGTAAGTTCTCTTGCAGTTTGCATTTTTGATTCTATTTAGGGTTTGGTTTTTTATTCATAGGACTTTTGTACCATCATAGTAGTGTTGATTCTCTTAAGTACTTATTCCTCAGGCAAGAGGAATAATGGTTTCCTTGGGCTCTAGAACACCACTCATGCTTCTAAGGTTGGAGATGATGCCATTCTTAATAAGCTTCACTTCTTACTGAGCCTTTCATTACTCACCCAACTCATCCCTTAGGTAAGGCCTGAAGAAAGGGGGAAACCTGTCATCCCTATCAGTTCAGTAACACTTAGCACACGTTATAACATAAGCAGCTGTGTACTAGGTGTCAGGGTCTCACAATTAGTAACAGACGGTCCTGGAGCACACCAACTCACTTTCTATCTACAGAAAAAGACAGACGAGTAAATAATTTCAGTGCTGCTTGCTACGTGTTACTGTAGAGGGTGTTCAAGGTGCCTTGGGAGCACAAAGGAAGAGTAGATTCAGCCCTGGGAGATTGTGACCAGGGAATGAATGCTACCTCGAGGAGGTGATACATGAGACATGAGTAGGAGACCTGGGTTTGATCCTGGTTTGGGAAGATCCTCTGGAGAAGGTAAAGGCTACCCATTCCAGTATTCTGGCCTGGAGAATTCCATGGACTGTATAGTCCATGGGGTCACAAAGAGTCGGACATGACTGAGGGACTTTCATTTTTCATTTCATATGTATATGTATAACTGATTCACTTTGTTCTATACCTGAAACTAACATGACATTGTAAATCAGCTGTATGCCAGTGAACAGTTTTGAAAGAATCAGTGCTCACCGTGTGCAATCTGCACCTCGCATTCTGTCCTGTGTGCTTATTATGTTGGGGCCTCTGCCTGCCTCTCTAACTTTGGCTCGTGCTGCTCTGTTTGTACTTCAGCTCCAGCCATAATTCGACTTTGGTTCCTTGCGTGTACCATACCATTTCTTATTTTTGTGCCTCTGCTCTTGTTGCTTCTGCTGTGCTGTGTGCTGAAATGTCCTCCTAACCCCCTGACTCTTTGCTTCACTCTGTCTTTTCAGACTTAGCATAAGGACCCCCTCCATGAAGTGTTTCCTGATCATTCTTGTCCACCCTACTTCCAAGCTGAGCAAGGTCCCCTTTCTGCTTCTTTGATACCCAGTGCATATTTCTACCAGAACCTATGCCTTTTGTTTTAATTATTTGTTTAAATGTCAGTCTCCTCCACTAGTCTTTATCAGGACAGGTGCTATGTTATACTTGTTTTCGTGACACAGTACCGAGCATAATAAGAATTCACTAAATGTGTAATGCATGGATAAAGTATAATATGTAGACATCAGTTGAGAGTGAGTTGGACCTTTAGAGAGTGGTAAATATTTGAAACAGTTGTCAAAATAAGAGGGGAAAAGGCTCTGAACAAAGACTAATAAAAGGGTGGATTATGTATTTTGTCTTTCTGATTCTGTTGCTTATGTCTTAAATATTTTCACTTTCCTTTTTGTTCATTAGATTGTGAGTTCTTTATTTCAGACGTACATGTTCAGTTCAGGATTCTGGCTGATCAGTATCTCTTGATTGCAGATCCAATGGATTTGAACAGAAGCGCTTTGCCAGGCTTGCCAGCAAGAAGGCGGTGGAGGAACTTGCCTACAAGTGGAGTGTTGAGGATATGTAATTTTTTTTGAGGCTGTGGGAGTGACTGTGTGTTGTGGTAGTGGACGTAGGGCAGCTGTTACAGACATTCAGCTGTAACAGTCGTCTATGCTAATAATCAGGGCCACAGACCAGCAACTTGTTGAATGCCAATTTTGACTACAGAAGAATATTTGAGACGTAATATTTGGATGAAGGACCCATACATCTCAGGTGTGCTGACACTGCCGGATGCTGGCTTTCAGAGGAAGTGTTGATTTCTTTGTGTCCCAGGGCTTGTTCTTGGTTATGGTATTCCTTTTTTAATAAACACACATTTATTTTTTTAAAATAATTTCTTAATTGGATATTCTGTTTTGGGGAAGAATACAAGCCTTTTGGGGAAGAATACAAGCTAGTTTTGGGGGTTGGTAGTTGGATTTTTCATTCATCTAGGAGGCAGGATGAGTAATAACTTTCATGGTGATCATTCCATTTAGAAAATAAGAATTATTGCTAAACTAGACTTTGGAATGGACATGGGTATTTGGAGACATGGTATCTGATAGAGGTATGTCACAAATTAGTGGGCAAGAGGTGGATAATGGTTCTTAGAAAATTGACTTATTATATGGACAAAAATAAAGTTGAATATCTCCCTTAAACCACATAAGGCAAAGACAAATTCCAAAGTGAATTTACCTAAATGAAAGGTGAAATACTAAGGCCAATAAGAAAAAAATGGAGAATGTATTTGTGACTTTGGGATAAGGATAAATCTGTTAAGTTAGATCTCCAAATCACAGTCCATAAGGTTTGATAACTTTGCCTAATTCATATTTAAATATTTCTAGTCACCAAATCACCCAGTAGTCAAAGCTAAAGATAGGTGTAGATTAGGAGAAAATATACCAATGTCTAAAACTGACAAAGTATTACATTTATTAGAGATTGAATATAGAAGGAACTACTGCAGATCAGAAAGAAAACACACAAAATAAGAATAGGCAAAGGATATGAATATGTGAAATCTAAAGGGAAAACCAGAATGGCTAATAAGTATATTACCACTTGTAATTAGAGAAATAGAAATCAAACATCAATGAGTTCTACTTTGTATCTATTAGTAAAAGTAAGCAAGAGACTGGATTCTCATGGGGAATCGATACTCATGGAAGATTTCATCTAGGGCCTCCATTCTGGAGAACAAATGGGCAGCACTTAACTGAAAGTAAGTAATATCTGGGATGCAGTGTTGCAGAATTTTTAATCGAATACTGTCTTGAGTTTGAATCCCAGGTATGTCTTTTACTGGTAGGCCACTCTTCTGTGTTTTAGTCTCGTCATCTTTGAAATGGAGGTGTTACCCACCTTACAGGTTTATTGTGCGCCTAGAACAGTGCCTGGAATGTGGTATGTGTCACAGAATTGTTAGCTGTTGGCTGTCATTGTCTTCCTAGCCATCACGTGTTGACAGCCAGCTTCCAACATGGCCCTCAAGTGATCCTGACTCCTGATAGTTAAGCCCTGGTGTCATCCCCTCCCTGCAGTGAACAGGGCTGACCTAGGTACATGATAGAGTGTCCTAGAAACGTGCGACTGAGTCAGAAAAAGACAGTGAAGGCTCTGCCTTGTACTCTCTTGGATCACTTGCTGTGGAAGAAGCTGGCTACTGTGTCATGAAGACACTTATGTGGCCCTTGGGAGAGACCCATGTGGAGAATAACTGAGGCCTCAGTGGTAGACCCACCAGGTTATCAACCATGTGAGTGAGCCGCTGTGGAAGTGGGTCCTTCAGCTCCATTCAGGCCTTTAGCTGTGCATAGCTCTGATCAACAATGTGGCCACCACGTCATGAGAGATCCTGAGTCAGAATCACCCAGCTCCAAATTCTTGACCCAAAGAAACTGAGGTAGTAGTTGTTTATTATCTCTTAACGGCTTGAGATGTAATTCATGTAACTATAGTGTTTACTTGTTTAACGTACAACAATTTAGTGGTTTTTAGTAGATGGTGGAGTTGAAGTATAACTTCATCATAGTTAATTAATTTTGAAACATTTTGGATTCAGGGAACTTTATATATCCATTAGCAGTCACTCTTTACGTGTCTCCATCTCCCCCAGCTCTAGGCAACCGGCAGTTTTTTCTGTTTTAGATTCATTTCATATAATGTGTGGATGGACTGTCATACAATGTGTAGCCTTGTGTGTGTAGCTCTTTTCACTTAGCATAATGTTTTCAAGGCTCATCTGTGTTGTAGTATGTATCAACATTACATTCCTTTTATGGCTGAATAATATTCCCTTGTGTGGGTATAACACATCTTTAATTATCCATGCATTGTGTAGCCACTTTTTGGCTCTTGTGAATAATACTGCTGTGAATATTCATATACAAGTTTTTGTATGGACTTATGTTTTCACTTTTCTTGGAGTAGAATTTTTGGTTCCATATGGTAACTCCAAGGCTTCCCTGGTGGCTCAGCAGTAAAGGATCTGCTTGCAATGCAGGAGCTGCGGGTTCAGTCCCTGGGTCAGGAGGAGGAAATGGCAACCCACTCCCAGGATAATCCCACGGACAGGGGAGCCTGGTGGGGTTCAGACCATAGGATCACAAAGATTCAGACATGGCTGGAGCGACTGAGCCACAGGCACACGTGATAACTCCATGTTTTGCTTTTTGAGGAACTACCAAACATCCAAAGCCGTGTAAAAGTTCCAGTTTCTCCACATCCTTGCCAGTTCTTGTTTCTGTTTCTGACCATCCTGCATGACTTTCAGGATCTTAGTTCCCAACCAGGATTGAACCCAGGCCGTGGCAGTGAAAGTGCCACCTCTCAACTGCTGGACCATCAGGGAACTCCCGCCAGTACTTTCTGTCTTTTTATATAGCTATCCTAATGGTATAAAGCTAGCTGTAATCAAAAAGATAGTAAGTATTGATAAAAGTGGTATGTTGTTGTGTTTTTGATTTGCATTTCCCTAATGCCTAATGTTGAATATATTTTTTGGAAAATGTTTGTTTAAATCCTTTGCTCATTTTTTTCAGCTGAGTTGTTTATCACACACACACAGACACATACATGCACACACACTCTTACGTAGAATTCTGTATATATTTTGGTAAAAATTCTCTTATCAGAAGATTTACAAAAATTTCTTCTCATTCTGTGGCTGTTATTAGTTTTAAACTGCTAAATTTTGAAGTAATTTGTACACAACAGTAGATAACTGATTCATTAAGTTTGTGCATACCCTTAATCAAAGCAGTTCCATTCCTGGTTTTAGCCTTCAGAGAAAGTTGCACAGATCCACAAGGAGTTAGGTATAAGGATGTTTATCTATATGTAGTTTGGGTAGCAAGAAGCTGAAAACAGCTTAGATGCCTGTCTATAAAGGAATTGATTAGTAAAAAATGTGGTATATGCATATGATGAAATATTAAAAGCAGTCAGATGCAGCTACTAGGACATGATAGACTCCAGGTGAGGAAAAGAAGGGATAATGGAGTTTACAGCAAAAATTAGCTAAGTAAATTGAACACAGAAAACAGAAACACAGAAGGCAGTTTTAAAGGAGAATTTATACCTTAACTCACTGGAATGGGATCTGTGGGAGGGAACAGAATGGGACTAGAGTGGGGAATGAAAGAGGGAAAGAGAAACAGAGGAGGATAAATGAGATAATGTGTCCTAAACTTAGGCATGCGATCCACTCTGTTTTCTGTGCCTGTGGCTCTAAGCACACATCCAGAAGCAAGATCTTACTCTAATGGAATTGACGTTTAGTACCTGTATCAGTTGGGGTAGGCTAAACTGCTGTGACAGCCAAATGGACTGGCCGAAACAATGAAAGTTTGTTCTCCCTCCTCACTCATGTCCAGGGAAGTTTCAGATTGGGGCAGAGGGAGGGGGGGATCCGTACGCCATGCAGTCATTCGGGGCCAGGCTGGTGTCGACATTAACATGGCTTCCAGGTTGCTTGGGGCATCGGCATTCTGGTGAGTCAGCAGAGCCTGGAGGTTCCCTGGTGGGTGTCACGACAAGCTCTGGAAGTGGCGCGCTGCCCCTCACATGCTGTGCTGCCTCTTCACGCAAAGCAGCTTGAGAAAGGTACACCCAGGGAGAAGGGGAAGTTGAATGTTGTGGGACAGCCATTCTCTCTGCTGCAGTCCTGAAGAAAGGCTCTCTGCCCCCAGGCATTTGAGAGAGGCATGGATTTTATTAAAATAATTTTAAGATCTGAAAATCCCAGGGAGACTCCATTCTCTAACTGGGGAGTCTCAGCTGAAGTCACTACCAAGTGGGGAATATCTCTTCTCTAATTGGTTCATGGCTGTCAGACAAGAGGTTAGGCAGGGAGATGAAGGCTAAACTTACCTGGAAAATGCCATGGATGGAGGAGCCTGGTGGGCTGCAATCCATGGGGTCGCTGAGTCGGACACGACTGAGTGACTTCACTTTGACTTCTCTTTCCTGCATTGGAGAAGGAGATGGCAACCCACTCCAGTATTCTTGCCTAGAGAATCCCATTAGTTACCAAGTCTGCTGGTGCCTCGATCTTGGACTTCCGAGCTTCCAGAACTATAAGAAATATTTGTTATTAAAGCCATGCTGTGGTGTTTTTGTTACAGCAGTGTGAATGGACTGAGAGATTCAGATACTTTGAAAATCTTAAACAATCAAATTTTTTTCTCCTTAACAAAAGAATTTATCACCTGTTTTCAAGCAGAGACTGAGGTAGAAGGGAAGCAGAGTCTATCCCAGATAAGTTTTATGTTTAGTGGACATTGGTGAAAATGTGTGAATTCCTCCTCCCCCAATTTCTCTGCCTTTACAAGTATGAGCACAGTACATCCTTAGGGCAGAGATCTGTTCAGCTGAAAGCTGGGTGTGATTCACTAGGCTGGCTGCTAGAGGGCAGTGTAATACATGTTTTCTAGACTAGGGAAGCAGGGCCCTGGGTCCGAGCAGGTTTTTTCAAGATAATAAGTCGTAGAATCTTTCAGGGGCTTCCCTGGTGGCTCAGATGGTAAAGAATCTTCTTCCAATGCAGGAGACCTGGGTTTGATCCCTGGGTCAGAAAGGTCCCCTGGAGAACGGAATAGCAACCCACTCCAGTATTCTTGCCTGGAGAATCCCATGGACAGAGGAGCCTGGTGGGCTGTAGTCCGTAGGAGCCCAAAGAATCGGACATGACTGAGTGACTAAGCACACAGAATCTTTCAAGGATATAGATGGCTAAATTCAGTTGCAGATTCCTCTACTTCTTATCCCTACCTTAGATCCAGAAATATAATCCTGACTTCAATTTGCTAACTATTTTCAAGGGACAAACCTACTGTTTAGATTTTGAACAGAATCTACCTTACTTGAGCTTTGGAAACCTTTCTCTACATGGAAGACTTATTATTTTTTTAATTTTTAATCATATTCAGACCTTCTTGCTCTCTTTCTTTTCCTAGTCCTTCTTCAGTTTGAAGTTTAGATTTAAGGAGCAGTGAGCAATACTAAAAACTACAGAGTTGTACACTTTACAAGAGTACATTTTATGGTATGTGGAATATATCTCAAAAAATATGAAGAGAAAGAAACAGTAGTGAGCAGAGGCTATATCTCAAATAGAATATAATTAATTGATGGTACTGATTTGAGAAGCCTTCATGCTTTGCCATTGGCTTATTAGCAAGAGGGAAGAACTCTGATCTCTCTTTCCCTCAAGTTTCTCGGAATGCGCTGCTCTTCTAGGACACAGAGGGCATTATTCCTGTCTAAAGAGGTCACTCACCCTAGTCAAAGAGCAGGACTAGGGTTAGGGTTTGCCTGGGAAATGCCAGTGAGACGGCCGAGTCTGGGCTGTGAGGTTTCTATCTTGAGGCCTGAGTTTTATGTTTGAGTTTGTTAAGACATGTGTGTTCTGAACTCATTTCTGCATAGGTTATTTGGGTAGTTTCTTTATTCCAATTTCTTTCTCTTTCTCCCTCTTTTTTTCAGTGTTGAGTCCTGTTTTTGGCATAAATATGTCTGGAACTGGTTCACGGGCAGCTGGACTGACCTGTGAAAACAAGTAGAGAGATCATGGTCCAGGCTGGAGCCGAGTCTCGTCTCGCATGGCGCTGGCCTTTTGCCATGTGCCAGTGACATTACTTACCTGGGAATGACTCAGCGTCTCCTTTGTACCTGAATGTTTTCCTCTGCTCAGTAGAGGAAGTATGTGTGTCTCACATTTGATGCTGTTGACCTTGGGCTTACACAGGTTCACCCTTTCGGAAAATAAGGGCAGGTAGGAGGTCCTGGTTGTCGTTTGATCCTCAGCTGGTGCCTGTGAAGCCGTACCCTTGGGAGGGGACAGAGAGCAGTTAGCCAAAAAAGGGATCAGTCTTCTTCCTGCATATTATGTTCCAGCACCCTCTGTCAGCTGAGGAATGAAAGGAGTCACAGGTCAAAATGAAATGTCTAGTGCTTAGTAAGCAGGGCCTGTTTTCTTTCTCTTTCTTTTGGTAAGAGAGGTTAACTTGCTCAGAATCTCTCTGAACTGCAAAGGACCCCCGGAGTTAAACATCAGACTCCTCTCTCAGCAGCGCTTCCCCCATCCCTCCTCACCCTGGTGGCCAGGTGAGAGTTCAAGGGGAGAGTCCCGGGACAGTCCTCTGCCGACTGAAGGAGCGCCTGCCAGGGCATTCTCATTGCCTCTGTGATGAGGGTCTCCATTGTGTACTCTGGGCTGAGTTCCACAGTCCTGGAAGCATTGCTTGCTGCGAGTTTCGGCTTGGAGCTTGGCTTTGAAGAGCCTGAATGTACTAGAGGGGCAGTTAACCTTGACTCTTTTTCCAGGGATTGGAGAGGAGGTAGATAAGACATCTGGGAAGAGAGGAATGTATGTCTGGGGAAATAATAATAGCAGCAACAATGATATTAATTGCTATCTTTTATTAAGTACTTACCGTATGTCAGGCATATGTTAAGTGCATACATACCTCACCTCCATGGTCAGGAAGAGTTCAGAGTCTGTAAGTGGCTGTGGATTTGGGAAGGCCAAGTTTCTTAATTTCTTAAGAAAAGTGGCATGGGGGTATCTTGGCAGGGTAAATTCTTTTTTTTTTTGGTTCCCTGCATGCGATCTTGGGATGAGGGAGTTGCTAGGATCTTTATGTGATTCCTTTTGACAGAGAGCTTGGGCACTTTACCCTGGTCACTGTGTCTCCATCAGACTTGGGAGCCCTCTTCCCACCCAGGATGGACGTCTCCTGCTTCGGCCAGTTCAGCTTCTCATGCCTATGCGTAGTGGGCTGCCAGACAGGAGCCAGGAGCCTCCGCACGGTCTGGATATATTTGCTGCATGGGGTAAAAAATATTTCTGTCAGTCTGAGTCTGTAACTCTGAGCCAGTCCAGTGATGCCAAACACAAAGGCAGCGGGGCCTTTGCGAGCTTGCCTTGGTGGTCATTTGTGTGCCTGCCTAAATCATGCAGTGTATTTTCAGGTCATTTCAGATGAAAACTTATTTCTTTTCTGAAAACAAAAATTTATTTTATCTCCATTTGTTTTCATACTCCCAGGTTATCAGGCTGAGACCCGGCAGAGAGGATGTGACGCCTGCAGCTGAAGGATAGGGCAAGAGAGGGAATTTCTGAATCACCCTGTTAGGTAGCTTGAGGCTACAGCTTAGAGAATGTGGTCTTGGGAAACAGGAACTTGGAAGTATGTTTGCTGGAGGGGGCAGGGCGGGGGGCGGGGGGGGGTGGTTCTGTTGCTAGGCTGGTGTCCCTGATCACTTTGGGGTGAAGGTTATATTTTCATCTACCATCTTAGAAGGGCTTCCCCAATGGCTCAGCAAGTAAAGAATCCACCTTCAGTGCAGGAGATGTGGGTTTGATCCCTGAGTTGGGAAGATTCCTTGGAGAAGGCAGTGGCAACCCACCCCAGTATTTTTGTCTGGGAAATCCCATGAGCAGCAGAGCCTGTGGGCTACAGTCCATGGGGTCTCAAAGAGTCAGACAAGACTTAGAATAGGATGGCTGTTTCTGTAACATTTGTATAACATGGTGTGCGTGTTACTGGCTTCTGGTTGGAGCTGGGCCTTCTAACTTTCAGGAGTGAGTCAGAGGTATGTAGAGGGCCATTCCAAGCCCCCCAGAGAATCAGGCTTTAATAGCAGAGAAGCTAAGACGAGATTGGACAAGTGGAATGTCCGATTCTCAATAATTTCACAGGCACTGGATAAGCCTGGCTGCCCTACCTCTTGGCTTGCAATTAGAGTTCACATCTCTCAAGATGCCTAAGAGAAGAGCTGAGTACCCCTGGTTATGAACAGCATGCAGTTTGTCCTTGCTCAACACTTATGTGAGGTTAGAGGTTGAACTAGATGGAGATGCAAGATTATCAGTTAGTCCTCCGCACAATTGCCTTCTCCAGTTATGTGTCTCAACTGGCAGAAGTTCTGAAGTTACTACCTATGGGAGACAGAGCCCTCCTCCGGCCCCCTCCCCCACAGCAAAATTACTAGTTTGCCCATAGTTGGGGTCACTCACTTGATCCCCTGGCTGCTCTTGTCTGGGTCAGGTTTGAGGACTTGATTGCACTCTGGAGCTTGGAAGTCTCTCTGACACTGGTTGATACAGTCCTGGTAGTCTGGATGTATTACTGATGCGATTTTTCTCCCTGGATGTAAACTGGGAACATTGACTGGCCCAGGGGAGAGTTCTGGAAGGCAATCTGATGAGGAGTGGCCAGGTAGTGGTCACCTAAGGGGAGCGAGAGAGTGTGCAGAGCACCTCCTGTCTGTGCGAAGGGCATGAGATGAAAGGCGGAGATGTGGATGCCAGCTGGGCAACTGAGCCAAGCCTTTTATATGGAAATAGCAGATGCCAGAGGGCTTCCCAGGTGGCTCAGGGGTAAAGAACCTGCCCGCCAATGCAGGAGACCCAGGAGACCTGGGTTCGATCCCTGGGTTGAGAAGATCCCCTGGAGGAGGACATGGCAACCTCTTGCTTGGAGAATCCCATGGAGAGAGATCCCCTGGCGGGGGATCGCAAAGAGCCAGCCACGACTGTGTGACTGAGCACCAGCACCAGCAGATCCCAGATGTATACCCATATTGCCCCCTCCACCCCCTGACCTTTAGAGTCATCTCCCGAGACCAGAAAGAGTCCTTAGTGTGGGAGTTTCAGAGTGGCCTTGCAGCCCCTTTTAGGTAATTTGAGCTTTGACAGCCTGGACTACAGAGCTGCTGCTGGTCCAGCCCAAACCGGAAAGGAGGAGGGTCGGCTGGGAAAGGGTAGTGGGTGCCCTTCCAGAAGGGTCCTGGCTAACAGTGTAGCTAGGTATGGCCTGCGAGCCTCTTGCAGGGTCACTTGCTGCTTATTGCATTCTGCTGGGTTGGTATTGCCCATGCCTGGGATCTGCCTGGGGGACAGGAGTGCCATGGTTAGGCTGGAGACAGAGGGATCAGTTTCTGCTTTATGCAGAGTGCCACTCTGCCCCCTATTACCTTGCACCCCGCCATGCTAAGTCTCACCTGGATGGGAGGGCTCCTCTTCATGGTAAGTCCAGGGCTTGTGGCTTTTCCATAGGTTGTACTGAGGGGAATCCATGGAGGCTTGGGCTCGCTGAAGTAGCTTAGGTGTTGTAGCTGGAGTGGAGCCTTGGGAAGGATCTCCAGGTGATATTTAACATCTTCTGGGGCTATTTCATTCTGGGCTTCTGACTCCTGCAAAGCAACCCTCTCTTGCTGCTTCCCCATCGCGGGAAGTTCACTTCCGCCTCTGTTCAGAAGGGTCCTTCTTATCTTCCTCTCATTATTAGTGAAAGTTGGTGGGAATGTGTCTCCTAGAGTGAGAGTTTGGCAGAAACTAGGCAGGTGCTCCCATCTAGCAAGTTCCTTAAATTATCTGAGCCACAATGTCCTTATTTGAGAGGATCTGAAATAAAGTACCTAGCATAGTGCCTGGCATGTAGTAGGTGCTTCATAGATAGTATCTTCTCTTAAAATGTTACTGTTAAGATATTTAGAGAGGTGCCTGCTGCATCAGTGGCACGTGCCCCTGTTGATTCCACTCTCACCTCACTCCTGACCTCACCTGAGCAGCAGGATGGCTTTTCCTTGGCAGGGCTTGGTGAGCCAGCATCTCTTGCTGGGTGGGGTTGAGGGCTAGGCCATTTGAAGCAGGGTACTGAAATGGGTCGGGTCTTCTGTCCCCAGGAGAGGGAGTGTCTAGAGCAAGGGGAGGAGTCGTGATTTAGTATTTCAACTCTGTCTCTCTCTGTGTGTGTTTTTTTTTTTGGCCTTGGGAGTAGTGCTGGCTCCGGAGGGGTGGACTCACTGAAAAGTGGGTGGAGCCCCAGATAGGCCGCTACCGGCTCCAGGGCTTGTTGTGTTTGTGCCGGTGTCTGTGATTCCTAAGGGGCAGAGGAAAGAGTGGTCTAGGAGCCCAGGAAAGTGAGAACCCCAGGGGACTTGTTCCTTGCCTGCTTCTAAAGCTGTAAGGATACACTCCCCTGGGGCCACTGGAAAGCCCTCCAGATCCTCAGAGATGGCAGAAGGTGGCCTTTTTTCCGGCTACACTGACTCAGCATTTGAATTTTGAGGGTGGCAGATGAGGAGAGGGTGCGCTGCTGCTCATTCTAAGCACCTTTTGATGGGTGAAGAAAACATTTTTGACTGGCCAGCGTGAGATGGAGGAGGCAGGGCAGGGTATCTGGTGTGCTTAGGATGGAGAAAGAGGCTGCTGAAGGGCCGTTTTACCTCTGGTAGGTAGTGGAGAGCAGGTAAGGAGAACTCTGTGAGAAGACTTCCCTCGACCCCTCAAGGTCCAGGTGAGTCCTGGGCCAGAACCATACCCAGGACAGGGAGTGTCCTGTGTCCTCTTCTGTCAGCCTTACACCAGAGTGCAGAAGAGAGGCGGGCGCTTTGGATACAGGTATGGGAGTGGGATGGCAGTCCTGGGGTGGGTAACTGGACCCTCACCCCCAGTGACAGGAGCGCACAGAGAGGCTGCAGGTGGGCACTTGGGCCCACTGGCTTTCTGGGCTGTGTTGCCACCAGCTTCTGTGCCTGACCCTGTCCTCTGTCCCCGCTCCCGACTGAGTGCCTGTGCTTTGGCATATTGGCATATTGGTTCTGAGCTCTGGTGACTGCTGTGTCTGCCTCCGTGAATGTGCGAGCCGCTGCACTGGCTTTGCAGGGGAAGCGGGGGCTGCTGTGTTCCTAACACAGGAATGCTGCAGCTTGGGAGGGGTGGGGGGGCTTGGGCCTGCTCAGGCCTGGTTTCTGCTGCCAGCCTCAAATCCCACTCCGGATTTCTACTCTGTGTGTGAAGTGTGTGAGCCCAAGCTCCGGCCCTTCAGATGCCTGTCCTTTCCTGCCTTCTGCACACACACACACACACACACACACACACACACACACACACACTGGATCTCCACTGAGTGTGTGAAGTGTGTGAGCCCAAGCTCCGGCCCTTCAGATGCCTGTCCTTTCCTGCCTTCTGCACGCACACACACACACACACACACACACACACACACACACACTCTGGATCTCCACTGAGTGTATGAAGTATATCAGCCCAAGCTCTGGCCCTTCAGATGCCTGTCCTTTCCTGCTCTCTTCTCCACCCAGCGCGCACACACACACACACACACACTCAAACACATACACACAAACACACCCACCAGGTGTTGTTTTGAGACAGAAGATCGACTGGCATCTTAGCTGTATAGATTTGCCAGTGGCTGACACTCTTTCAGAACCTGTAATCACAAAAGAGTAATCTCAGAGTTGGAAGATACCTTAAAGAACTTCATACACTACCCTCTATCACACGAGTTAATTTAAAAGTATTTTCCATCAGTTCAGTTTATTAGCTCAACTGCTGTCCCAACTTCTGGTCTCATGGAGGGGCAGTGCTATTTGTCTTAATCCTAGAATCAGAGTTGGAAAGTGTTATAAAGAGATCTAACCATCACACCCACTCTATTGCCGGAGTTCAAAGGCAAGTATTTGTGGGAAGGGCCACACCCACCCGTGTTTAAGCACTTTCCTCCCTGTCTCCACCTCCTGGGACAGAATGTATTCCATTTGTGGGCAGCTCCAGCAACATTTGTGTTTCCTGTGGCTTCACCATTTGTCTGCATTCTCTGTCTTGAAAGTGAAGTTGCTCAGTCATATCTGACTCTTAGCGAACCAATGGACTGCAGCCTACTAGTCTCCTCCGCCCATGGGATTCTCCAGGCAGGAACACTGGAGTGGGTTGCCATTTTCTTCTCCAATGCATGAAGGAGAAAAGTGAAAGGGAAGTCGCTCAGTTGTATCTGACTCAGCAAACCCACAGACTGCAGCCGACCAGGCTCCTCTGTCCATAGCATTTTCCAGGCAAGAGTACTGGAGTGGGGTGCCATCGCCTTCTCCGTCTTGGGGCTTACAGAAATAGACTCAAAACCCCTTCTCTACCTGGCAGCACTGAATGTGTTGGGACACACTTTTCCCATGCCCTACCTGCTGCCCTCCCTGGAGCCATAAGGTAACAGGAGGAGAGTTATGTATTGAAATTTGTGTAAGAAAGGAAACAAAACCATTTTTATATAATAAGATGGTAAGAAATTACTCTTCATACTTAGAGGGTTTAATTGTGTTTACAGATGCTTTATACAGGGACTCTTCCCTCCCTTCACAGCCAGTCCAGCAGCAGAAGTAAGCATGACCGCCCTGTCATGTCAGCTAGGGGCTGACAGGAGAGGAGGAGGTGGGAGGAAGAGGATGGAGGACCGGAGGAGAGGACCAAGCTGGTCATGGGAGGCGTCTGGAGGCCTGCTCAAGTTAACCTGGAAGGGTGGTCTCAGGCTGGGTCAGAGCCATAAATGAAGAGCAGGGGGACTCAGTAGGTTGGAGGAACTATTCAACAGACTAGCCCGGCCAGCATAGTCTCATGCTGGAGAGGAGCTAACTTGTAAGTCACAATGTGAGGAGCCTTTTGATGTGTACTAAGGAGAAAGTGCTGACGAAGGCAAATGCAAGCAACCTCCTGAGGTGCTGGGAGACCCCCAGGTTATGGGGCAGAGGCTGGAAGGGCCTGTCTTCCCACTTCTGCTTCAGAACTCAGAATGCAGACTCATGGGATTTCCTTGGAGGTCCAGCGGCTGAGACTCCATGCTGCCAAGGTGGCGGGGGTGGGGGGAGGCAGGAAGGGGGGAGGGCTGGGTTCAATCCCCGTCAGGGAATTAGATCCCACATGTGATAGCTAGGAGTTTGCACGCCTCAGCTAACGATCCCATATGCCGCATATCCCATATCCTAGGAACCAAGGATCAAAGACCTTGTATGCTGCAACTAAGAGCTGACACAGCCAAATAAATAAAATGTTAAAAGAATACAGACTCCCGCTCCCGCTCCCAGGCACGCTGCTGCTCTCTCTGGGTCTCCATGGCACTTTGGACCCAACATTCATCATGCTGCTTTATGAGTCGTGAGCTCCTCTGGCCAGAACTCTACTCACTTTCTGATTATTATTTATTATTTGCTTATTCAGGTCTCTTACCCACTTTCAAATCTCCAGCTTGTAGCCTGAGGCACTACCCCTCAGAACTAATAGCTTTCATTAATTTGGGCTACTATGTGCCAGGCCTCTCCATACATTAATCTCATAAAACCAAACACATCTGATGCTAATGTTTTCATTTTGCAGATGAGGAAGCTGAGGCTAAAGACCACAGCACTACCAAAGCTTATGCTCTCTGTCCAGCTGAATGAGTGGGTCTTGAGGGAGTTGCTCTAGGTAAGAACAGGCCAAAGTGGGCTTGGTGCTTTCAGGTACCCCTACTCAGCTTAATCTCTGACTAGCTTGCTAACTGATTATCATGTCTGCAACGTGAGGTGAATGCCTAATTAGCATATGGACCTCCTGGTATATATTCATGGAGTGGCTCTGCCAGCCGTCCCAGGCCCAGGGACAGGGAGCTTGAAGCTTTTGTGGGAACCAGGGATGGGAAGCATGATTTTCCCATTGTTGGCGGGGACCATGGAGGATATTGGGGTCACATGGGAGGTAGGCTGAGGACGAAGCCTTGCCTGCAGGATGTCCAGTCTCCTCAGTGTCCTGTCAAGGACCCTTGGGACCTGACCTATGAGCCCTTCCCCTGTACCGTCTGGACTTGTCACATCCTTTGGTCCAGTGCCACTGGTTCAGGCCTCCGTGCTTTTCCAAGCTGCCATTTCTGCCCTGTTCTTCCTTCCCCAAGCAGAACCTCCTCCCTTACTCTCCTTCAGGGCCAAGCTCAGATGTCATTTTCTTTGTGGAGTTTTCCCTGGCTGCCTAGCTATGGGCAGAGAGGCAGAATGAAATGCCTCCTCTTCAGGCGTATCCCTCATAACACTTGTTCGTATCTGACTCTAGCGTTAATCTCTTTATGTGATAGTGAACATGGCTTTTCCCCCAGCCTGACTTAGAGCTTTCTAAAGTCAGAGAGCACAGTCTGCAGCATCCAACATGAAACCTGGCGTAGGCTTTACTAAATAGGAAACACACTTAATAAATATTTGCTGAATTCAACTAAATGCTTGGTTGAGGTTTCATAAGACCTGGGCAAATGTGAACTTCCAGAATTCAACAAGTGATGTGCAAGTATAGGTAGAGTGTTTTTGGAAACCTTTGTAAGGATTTTGTGGTTCATATTTTCCCTTTTCATCATAATCCTCTCCTGTGGGAGGAAAAGGGGTAAAATCCCCTTTTGGCCAGGGCTTCCCAGGTGGCACTAGTGGTAAAGAACCTGCCTGCCGATGAAGGAGCCGCAAGAGATGCGGGTTTGACACGTGGTTGGGGCAGATCCCCTGGAGGAGGAGATGGCAACCCACTCAAGTATCTGCCTGGAGAATCCCATGGACAGAGGAGCCTCGCAGGCTACAGTCCTGGGGGTCACAAAGAGTCGGACACAACTGAAGGGACTTAGCATGCACACACATGCTGGGAGAGCCGTGGCGTTGGGCTGGAGGAGAAGTGGTGGAGGCGTGGGACTGAGCCCAAGGGCCAACCAGCCAGACCAGGAGCCACTTGAGTGCAGGATGTGAGTCCGGCTGCCTCCAGCAGGGTCGGGCCATGTGCTTCACGCGGGGCCAGGCGGCAGGCGCCTGAGAGTGGGGAGGCAGTGCAGGAAAAGCCCCGTGTGCCTGCCGGGCTCTCTCTTCCCACGGATCTCACACTGCTCTGTGGAGGAGTTATTGCTGTCTGAGTCCCCCTCACGCCACCACTCTTGCTTCCTGGTGTAGATGGCGGGCGGTTGTATATTACTTTATACCCAGCTTGTATGAACTTCTCTAAGTGACAGAGGTATAGAAACTCCCTGATTTCTGTGACTCCATTGTGTTTAGTAGCTCAGTCCTGTCTGACTGTTTGTGACTCTATGGCCACCAGGCTCCTTGGTCCATGGGATTTTCCTGAAAAGAATACTGGAGTGGGTAGCCATTTCCTCCTCCAGGGGATCTTTCTGACACAGGGATTGAACCCCCATCTCCTGTGGCTCCTGCATTGCTGGTTGGTACTTTATTGAGCCCCTGGGGAAGCCCCTTGACTCCACTCCCATCCCAAAGAAACACAGTGGTCTCTATACCTCTGTGCATAGGTATCCTAACCCAGATGGGTAGAGAAGAAGGGTTTCCCTAGGAACCTTGCATCAACCAGGCAGTGGCATGACAGGAAGGGATTCAGGAGTTCTGTGACCCCCAATTTGGTTTCTGACTTCCCTCCTTCATTTCTTAGGTTGAGGGGTGTGTGTGTGTGTGTGTGTGTGTGTCATGTCATGTCTTCATTTATTGAATTTTGCAGTTCAGGCTAGGGAGTCAGCTGGGGAAAAGCAGGTGTAAAGTAAAGGGGGGAGAGAGGCTTTGTAGAGGGCAGAGGCCACACCTCAGAACCGGAGAAGGCAAACCCATTGGGTCAGGCTGCCCTGCTGCCCTGGGAATGGGTGGATGCAGACTGCTCTGTGTTGCCACCTGCTGGGCACATGTGGAAACAACACTTTACTCCCTCCCTTTTACTGAGTTTTCTACAGTATCTTCTGCTGTAGGTTCCTTTTTCAAGCATTTCCTCTGATGTAAAGGACCTACTTTCCCTCTCTCCCCAGGCAGGAATGTCAAAAGACACCTCTGCTCTGCCCCAGGACAGGGCTCCTGTGTAGCCTAAAAGGGAGTAACTCTGGGAGGGGGTAGAGAAATTGCTTATCTCCGTACTTGGAGTTTCTCTACCTTCTTCCCAGGCTTTCTGGGGAACCTGAACTGGGCTGTGATTAGGGAGATCATTTAGTTTATCATCCCAACCAGGACCACTGTGAGAGTGAACGGCATGTGAGCTCTTAATAACTGTGCTGAGACAGCGGATGTAAACCAGGCCTCTCCCAGGTCAATGACTGGCGTTCATGGTGGGCCTGGTTCTGAGGGGCTTTCTTTTCCTGCCAAGGTCGGGTGTGGGAGGTGAGGGTGGCCAGCAGAGGCCGCTGCAGCACTAGCTGAATGTGCAGGCTTGCTGTCTTTGGGGCCCTCTTGGCCGCTTGGGCTGAGGGGGAGCAGAGAGCTGGATGTGGTGGGGGCAGCTGGGTGTCATAAGGGCTTGGTCCCCTGAGTGACAGTGTAACAGAGAGTGAAGTCCATCCGGCTCATCTGAGCTTGATTTAAAATGTGATGAGAGGGCTGTGTGCACCCTCTCGGGGTTGAAGCCCAAAGCCCCGAGGCACGGTTTATCCCTGCAGTTCGTGGGTACCTCCCTGAGTCCTGGTAACTCTCATCCTGCCCCTTCAGGCAAAGACTGGGCAAGTGGTTTCTGGAGCTACCAGTCCTAGAGACTGGTGCCCTCCTAGGTGGATAAGACTTGACTGGAGGGCCCATGGATACCCTGGGCTGGTTGAGGTTGGTGGCGGGGGGGACTCTGGGATGTCTAGAATTCTCTACCAGAATGGCCTGACTGACCTGCAGTTGGGGAACACAGAGCAGCGTGGGATCCCGAGAAGGAGAAGGGCTCCCCTGGAAACATGCAGCCCTCCCTTCTCTCACCTAGCTCGAAATCTGGCAGCAAGACCCTACTTCCCTCTTTTCCGTCTGGGGGACTTCCCTCCCTTGCACCGTAAGGGCAGGGTTTGGAGACCCTGTTCCTTGAGAGGAAGGAATTTCTGTGGTTGGACAGGGTCCTTCCCCCTACTCTGGCCTGGGGAAGGCCTCCCAGCCCCAACCCACTCCATCTTTCCTCTCCACACACCTGAAGGGAGAGGCCAGTGTCTGACTTCGCAGACTGTGTGTGGGTGATCATGCCCCTGCTCCTCGCCCTTTGTGCTCAGCAATGGCAAAGGGGAGGTGTTCTCAGCAGGCTGTGGGGTGCGCTGCCAGCCTAAGCAGAGAATTCTGGAGCAGCAATGGGTATCCAGGGCAGCCTTGGGATTACCATGGCAACAAGCGATAGTGGTGGGGAGGCGGGGTTGGAGCTGAATTCCTGGGGTGGTCAGAGAGGGGCTAGAGGGTACGAAGGAGAGAGAAACCCCCTGAAGCCTCCTGACAGAGGGCAGTGTGCCCCTGCTGGTTGCCCCTGGTCCATCAGAACTCACACTGTATCCACAAAGGCACCCCGCTGAGGCTGGGCAGAGGGTCTGCTGGTGTGTGTGGAGTGGTGGCTGCTCTCGAGGGGAGTGGGGGAACCAAACTCAGCGGCGGCGATTTTGTTTTCTTGATCCATCTGAAGAATGGTCATGGGTTTTAGACTGCTCCAGCCGGCTTCCTATCTGGGGGACCCTGAGCCATCAAAGTTAACCTAGACTAGCAACTGGGGATCAATTACATGCCTGTAATGTGCTTTGCAACTACCCCCTTAACAAAAAGCAGCCTGTTTGGGAAAATAAAAGGATTGAAAATGTTTTTCTCATCTCTGGGGCCACTGGGCCAGTGAGACCCCCTCCCTCCACAGTGCCTTTGCCCACTCCTCATTCATTACCTCTGTAGTTTAGGCAAGACTGGGTTAACCCTTCAAGTGTTGGGTTTGTGGTGAGGGGTGGCTGCTGTTGCCGTCTCCAGACAAGCCCTCCTCCCAGACCGTTCTCAGGAGCGCAGAGTGGGCCAAGTCCAGTGCCTGCCAGCCTTCCCACCCTCCCTCTGGCTGCCAAATCTGACTTTGATTAGCGTGTGGAGGGGGAAGAAAGCAGGAAAATAGAATATTAAAATCTTAATTCAATTTAAAGCACTGTCATTCACAGGCATGCCAAACAGTGAGATGACTAATTATTATGCAAATTAGGCAGATAGAAAAGTGATTAATAATTGCACAAATTAAAAATTATTGTAAACATCCTGTGACGAGCGATAAGTCCGTTGGAGAGGCGAGGGCGGTGGGCTGGGGAGGCCATGGTGGAGCCGGCTCCTGCATCCTTATTTCCTCATTAGGAGGATTTAATTAGCGCCCGATGATGGGGCTCAGTGCTGTTACGGGCAAAGGAGTGGGGGCTGGCCGTGCTGATCTGCAGGCCCCCTCCTGCTCCTCCTCAGCTCCTGGCATCCGCGCTGGACTGGCTGGACGGGGGGTGGAGGTTGGGGGTGCAGGCCAGTCACCCTGAAAGGATGGGTGCCGACAGCTCCTCTGCTGCTGCACCAGCTGCTCCCTCAGGTCTGGGTCGGAGGTGATGGGGAGCAGGCCTCTGGGTGGTGGGCATATCCTGGTTCAGCCACGCAGGCCTGGTGAAGGGACACACAGAGCAGTCCTGGAAGTTCAAGTGAGAGTGGACAGGTGCACAATGCTGCCTGGATCCAGGGTTCCCTAGTTCTGGGGGGTGGGGCATGGAGGAACTAACTCAGTGCCTTGAGCTGAGCGACTCTTCTCCAAGTCCACACCTCCCCAGACGGGCATGTGTAACAGCTGCTTCAGTGGCCACGCTCCTCTGGCCTGGCAGCACTGCTGGGGCTTTCTAGGGCAGGCCGCTCTCCATCGGCTGAAACAGCAGCAGCTGGATTCTCTTTAACAAAACATGCCCACTAGCTGAAGCACAGCTGCCTCCCCACCTCCTCTGGAGCCCGGAGCCCTGAGCAGGTGTGGACAGGGCTGGGGCCAGGCCTGGGACAGGTGGCTGATCCATCCCGCTGCTCTCCCCAAGTCACCATGGGCCTCAAAGAGGTGGTCTTCCATGTCCAAAGAAGACCGCAGAACAGGCCAGCAGGTCAAGGGCCTGGTGAGGGGCTCTGATCACACACAAGGGCAGTGCATGCTGGAAACAGGGGAGGCTCCTAGGGAAGGCTGGGGTCGGGAGGATGCAGAAAGAGGGTAGGAAGTGGGGAAAAGAGACAGAAAGGTCATCCAAGTTTTCATTTCCTCCCAAGGATCCCAGATTCCCCAGTGGCCATTACCAGGCAGGGCTAAGAAGCTGAGGTTTGTTTTGCACAGGCTGGAGGTCTAGTTTGTGTGCCCCCAAATTTCTCTTCCTGAGTCTGGAATACACATTCACCCCCAGCCCCTGTGGGCTTAGTCCCCATTAGTGTAGGCTTAGTGACTGCCCTCCTCACAGCCATGTCACCACGGGCAGCACTGGCTGATGTCCCCATCCTAGTATCCTGTCTTCACTCCATCCCTATTCTGATTCCTGGAGAAGGACACTGTTTCCCTACTGGGATTCCAATGATAACTTCCTGAAACTTCCTGGTCTCTGAAGCCCCTTCCTTCACTGGGAGCTGTTTGACCACCAGGTACTGACCTTTCACAACCCTTGCCCCCCAGCTCCTTGACCTCTACTGACACCTGTTTGTGATGCTCCTGAACCCAGTTTGGGTTCTTTTTTTTTCGGCTGTACCTCATGGCTTGTGGAGAAGGCAGTGGCATCCCACTCCAGTACTCTTGCCTGGAAAATCCCATGGATGGAGGAGCCTGGTGGGCTGCAGTCCATGGGGTCGCTAAGAGTCGCACACGACTGAGCAAGTTCACTTTCACTTTTCACTTTCATGCATTGGAGAAGGAAATGGCAACCCACTCTACTGTTCTTGCCTGGAGAATCCCAGGGATGGGGGAGCCTGGTGGGCTGCCATCTATGGGGTCGCACAAAGTTCGACATGGCTGAAGCGACTTAGCAGCAGCAGCAGCAGCAGCAGCATGGCTTGTGGAATCTTGATTCCCTGACCGGGGATCAAACCCCCGCCCCCTGCAGTGAAAGCATGGAGTTTTAACCACTGGACTGCCAGGAGAGTCCCCTATCCTGGGTTCTTACCCTGTTTTTTCCTTTGTGTTGGGTGTTCCCATCAGGGATTTTCTGATGAGGCTGCTGATTCTGTGTGACCTCAGGCAAGTTGCTCTACTTTCTCTGTATCTGTTTCTTCATTGTCATGATGGGGAAGATACTACAACCTCCTGAGAGATCAGTTTATCCTTTCATGAGTTTTTTAATTTATCCTTTCCCATGAGTACCCCCTCATTCGTTCAGTCACTTCCATGTTCCAAGGGCTGGCGATGAAAAGCTGCAGGCAGTTTCGAGGATTTGTGGGAGACAGAGAAGAGAGGAGCATGCGCAGAGGCCCTGGGGAGCGAGAGGAACAAATTTAGAGATTGACAAGGAGTTACGAGGGACTGGAGGACAGGTTGTGTTAGGGAGCCACTGGCCTGAAGGGCATTGTAGTCCATGGAATTTTGATAGTGTTTTGTAGGCTCTGAGCTGGCAAGAGTGGGCTTTGTGCAGGAGGCAGGGATGACCAGAATGGTTGTGGAAAGACCGCTTTCCAACACTGTGGAGATGGGCAAGGCCAGAGGCAGGGTCCCAACCGCTCGGCGATCTGCCTGCAAGTGAACTGTAGCTGTGGCGTGGGGCCCGAGCAGGAGGAGAGAGACAGGCATGAGGCAGAAAAGGCAGGATCTGGCCTCTTGAGTGGTCATGAGCAGAGCTGGGTCCAGGCTTCTGGTGTGGAGGGGTGCTGTTCTCTGAGAAGAGGAGGGATGTGGGGCAGAAGGAGAGATGCCGGCGTTGCTGGGGACACCGTGGGGGTGAGGCCTATGTTTGATGAGGTCACTTGGGATGTAGAAGATGCTGAAAGCCTACTCATTGATAATGAACGTGCTCAAGTTCGGGGCTTTGTCTGTCTTGTCTTTTTTTTCTCTCTGTCTGATCACATCTAGATCTTTAAAAGGAGCCTGACCCTTTCCTGGAAGCTGACCTTAACCTTCCCCTTCCAACCTTTCTGTTAGTGGGCATCTGCACTGCATGCCTGCGTGTAGCAGGACTCTGAGGTTAGCCCTCTGACACTGAGTTTTGCCTGCATTCCCATCGCCTCCTCTGTAGGCTCCTCTGGGATCGTGGGTTCCCACTCATGAGCCTGTGGCCTGGCTTGGGTTGCTATTAACCTCCCTCTAGTTCTGCAGCCACAGAGAGGGAGGCCATTCTATGAGTACCTTCCAGATCCCTGTGCTCCAGCTCCAGGAACACAGAGGAGGCCTTGTGGCTGATGAGGCCCCTGCCAGCCACCCTGCAGGTCTCATGGCTTCAGCCCTGAGAGGGTCCTTGCTGCCAGCAGTCCCACCTCCTGGAGCCCTGGTATTCTGTCACCTAGGGGTGGCTGTAGGGCTCCGACTCTGGGGCCCTGACAGCAGGCAGGGTTCCAGCAGTCAAGTGGAGCTGCTCCCCCCTTCAGGACTGGTTTCTGAACCAGCCTGTGCGGTCCCTGAGGGTGCTGCCACACGGCAGAAGAGCAAGTTGGTGACCGCTGCCCAAGGTCCAGCTGCTTACTCTCCTCTCTGGGGCAGTGCGGGTGGAGTTTGGCTCCCGGTAGACTCCCTCCCCCACCCCCCACCCCAGGCTCCCCATCAAGAGAAGAGCAGCTAAGAGTGAGTGCCTTGTGGAAGCTGTGATGAGGAGCCCCTGGTGGCCCCCAGAGGGCCCCAGTGGGCACTGTGCCCCTGCGGTCCCAGATTGCCCTGGCGATGCCTGGGGCTGTGCTTTTGCTCCCAGTGACACCCCAGAGAGTTTCCCAGTAACCTTTCAGTGTCTCCAGTGGCCCCTTTGTGTCCTCATTGTGCTTTAGTATCTCTCCAGTGGAGACCCCATAAGGCCCCCAGCACTCGTGGTGGGGATCCCAGGAACACTCCGGTACCTGCCAGGAAGCTCCCAGTTGTGCCCAGGCTGGTCTCACCCCAGACACCTCACAGTATCTCAGCGTGTGCCCAGGAGGATGCGGTGTTCCCCTCAAATGTTCCAGCATGTTCCCAAGAACGTGCCGACACAGGGCCCCAAGATCCCACTGTTCCTGCAGGGTTTCCGGTGAACTCTCGCTCCCAGAGTGCCAGTGCCAGCTAGGGACGGTGCCGAGAGAAGGGTCTGCAGCCCCTCTCTGCCCGGCCTTGCCCCTCGAGGGGGAGAGAGTTTCTCCTGTGGGAAGGCGTGGGAAGGAGAGGGGGTGGAAACTAACATCTGCTGAGTGCCAACTGTGTCTTAAGCATTTTGTCCACTGCCATAAACCACAGGGTGGGTGGTTTCCCATGTTAGAGAAACTGTCACCTGGAGAAGTTCAGTGATTTTTCTGAGTCAGTAAGAGGCAGGGAGCGATCTGAAGGCAGATCTGTGGGCTCCGACTCCACTGCTGCCTGTCCAGAGCCTCAGAGAACCAGGGAGGGAGGCAGTTCCTGACCAGAGATGCATGGGGGTGGGGGGCACGGTGGGGCAGTGGGCTCTAGGCTCCTTCCTGCCCTCCATACTTTGTTGTCTCTATTCCCAGGAAAGACAGTGTGGGGCCTACAGTTTCTTTGGGTGAAGCTCTGACTCCTGGGAGCGTCGATGCTCTCAGGCAAGTTGCGGGGGTCAGATCCACCCCTTCCAGTTTCCCAAGCCCTTTCAGGTTCCAGATGTGACAGCCACGGCCCACCAGACCGGCAGGCCAGTCCCGGGGTCAGCCTGAGGTTCTGGGCTCATTCTTAGAACCTGCCCACAGTCCAGGTTCCAGACACTGTGGCAGCCTCCCCGTTCCTCCCCGCTGCTCGCTGTAGCTGCTCCTCCTTGCTGCCCATATCTGTGGCCCGTCTGCCTCTCTCCCCACTCGGGAGACACTTGCAGGGTGACTTTGAACAGTGCAGACTCAGTGGGAGCGCAGCCCTGCAGGTAGGGAAACGGGGGCCAGACTGGGTCCGTCTGCCCTTAGAAGCATGGATGGAAGGGCAGAGAGGACAGGGAACCAGAGGTTGAGGGCGTGACTGGGGGTTCCTGTGCTGGTGGGTTGGGCTTCCCAGGTGGTCAGTGGTAAAGAACCCACCTGCTAGGGCAGGAACCATAGGAGACTTGGGTTTGATCCCTGGGTTGGGAAGATCCCCTGGAGGAGGAAATGGCAACCCACTCCAGTATTCTTGCCTGGGAAATCCCGTGGACAGAGGAGCCTGGAGGGCTGCAATCCATGGGGTGGCAAAGAGTCAGATACAACTCAGCAGCTGAGAACGGATGGACTTGCTGGTGGGTTGGTTTCCCCTGACCAAAGGCTCTGACCCCTTGCTCCCACCTGGG
Organism: Nanger dama; assembly: GCA_917880005.1. Taxonomy (NCBI): domain Eukaryota; kingdom Metazoa; phylum Chordata; class Mammalia; order Artiodactyla; family Bovidae; genus Nanger; species Nanger dama. Next base: position 27,626,159 of record CAKJTW010000014.1, on the reverse strand, counting down.
GCAGGGGGAAGAGAGGAGAAAGGACTCAGAGCCTATATTGGGCAGTGGCCTTGTCACGTGGAATGGACAGAGGAATGTTTTATTACACCTTGGCTCCCTAACCATTTCCTCCCCCGCCACAACACCATGCATGTCATAGAGACAGCTTAGGCAATATAGAGACGTTTCAGTTCAGTTCAGTCACTCAGTCGTGTCCGACTCTTTGCGACCCCATGAATCACAGCACGCCAGACCTCCCTGTCCATCACCAACTCCCGGAGTTCACTCAGACTCTCGTCCATCGAGTCAGTGATGCCATCCAGCCATCTCATCCTCTGTCATCCCCTTCTTCTCCTGCCCCCAATCCCTCCCAGCATCAGAGTCTTTTCCAATGAGTCAACTCTTCGCATGAGGTGGCCAAAGTAGGAGAAGCCAATGGCACCCCACTCCAGCACTCTTGCCTGGAAAATCCCATGGACGGAGGAGCCTGGTGGGCTGCAGTCCGTGGGGTCTCGAAGAGTCGGACACCACTGAGCGACTTCACTTTCACTTTTCACTTTCATGCCTCAGAGAAGGCAATGGCAACCCACTCCAGTGTTCTTGCCTGGAGAATCCCAGGGATGGGGGAGCCTGGTGGGCTGCTGTCTTTGGGGTCACACAGAGTTGGACACGACTGAAGCAACTTAGCAGCAGCAGCAGGCAGTTTAGAGGTAGACTGCTAGGTTCATATCTCTCTCTCTCACCTTGGACACATTAGAGTCTCTGAACCCCAATTTCTTCGTTCATAAACTGCAACCAATAATATTACTTACTTGTCACATAGTAAATGCTGTTAAAAAAATGCTAATGGAAGGTGCACTTCTTCGCATGGATGTTACACTCCAGACACTCATACCTGCATGTGTATGTGGTGTGTGGGCTTTCCATGTGCTCTGCCCTTCCCTGCTTTGCTCTTTCCTGCTGCCTCTAGAGGGTTGGGTGGAGGTGGGAAAGCTCCTGACCACTCTGGCTCCTGGGGGCTGGATTCGCTAAAGCTGCTCAGGAGAGTCAGGTTCAGAGGGGAGGGAGCTTAGCCTAGGGCAGGGGAGCCAGGGTCTGGCAGGGAGATTGGGGGGCAGGTGGGGAGGAAGGAGGACTGGGAGGGTGGCCAGGGGTGTAGCAGGTATCTCAAGGCTGCAGAAGCTTGAAGCAGTTGGGTGGCTGCCTTCCCGCTGGAGCTCACCCGTCCATCCTCCTTGCGGGAGACCCAGCCGTGCCTCTGTCAGGGCCCTGGCCCAGGAGTGTGTGGGCATCTGCACCTGCCACTTGCCTCTGGGGGAGATTTTTTGCTGGGGTAGAGGGGTTTTGGGCTCTCTCAGGTTAGCTCCTCCAGCTGGTTTACCCTAAACAGGGAACAGTTTGCTGAGAATGGGAGACAGCTGTGAGGCAGGCATTGATGGAGTCTGTGGGTCTCTGCCCCTTCCGGGAGGTGTCAGGGACAGGATGGCCTCTGGAAGCTTCTGCAGGAGAGGCCTCTCTGCTAAGAGGCTTTGGGGTGGGGGCATCCTGGCCTCAGGAGCTGGGGTTGGCTGGCCGGTCTGAGGGAGGGGCTCCTTCTTCTGTGTCCTCTCTGCACCCTACTCCTCCCTGCGGCCTTTTGCCCTGACAGGGACAGAAGAAGGTGGGGAGGAGGGAGATGGTCCCTGACCACAGTGGTATCTCTGGTGACAGTGAATTCAGGACTAAAAATCAATAATGCTGATGTATGCCAGCCATGCTTAATTACAGAATAACTAAGGACAATCTGAGGTTAAAAGGGGCTTTTCCGGTGGCCCAGTAGTAGAGAGTCTGCCTGCCATGCAGGGGACATGGGTTTGACTCCTGACCTGGGAGATCCCACATGCTGTGGAGCAGCTAAGCCCGTGCTCCACAGCAAGAGAGGCCCGTGGCAGTGAGAAGCCCATGGGCTGCAATCAGAGAGTAGCCCCGCCCAGTGCAGCTAGGGGAAGAGCCTGCCCAGCAATGGAGACCCCGTGCAGCCAAAAATAAATGATTTATTTTAAAAATCGTTAAAAACATTGACCAGAGTCCTCAGATTTGTGCCTCCTTCCCACATCTTCAATATAAAATAAATCTCCCTGCACCTGTAAAGCTTCTGCTGAGCATTTCTCAACAGAAGAAGTGCATGTGGGGCAGGCAGCTTACTTCCCCCAGGTCTGGTTCCCTCACCAAATACCCGTGGAAAGTGGGCGGGAGCACATGGGGAAATACTGTGAGAAAGAAAGGCCATGGTGTGGGCAGGGCCCACGTCGGGTAGGCGGCTCTGCTCCCGCTCCGCCGCCTCCTCCCCCTCAGTGAGAGTGAAGAGAACAGGCGCCTGGGAATGTTTATGAGCCTCTTGCTTCTCTTTTTCTTTTCAATTATAATGATATCTCAGGTAATTAACTACTAATAACCTTGTTAATTTTAAATGGATCCTCTCCGTTTTGGCCATCTCAGGAAGACTTAAGTCACAAAGAGTCAGCGGTTTGGAGGAAAGGGGATGCAGAAGAGAAGGTAAGAGGATCTGGGTGGGTGTACAGAGCTGGTTCCTGGTCAGCCTGCAGGAGAGGAGAGACTCCTTACCGGGAGAGGCCTCGTGGCTGTGGGAGTCCAGGGGCACTGAAATCACTTCCGCCCTCCACATTCCCAGATGACACCCTGTGTCACCCCAGAGCAGCACTCGACTTGGAAAGAGAGCTTGAGGGCCCAGCACACTGGGCTTTTATTATGGTCCAGTACTCAGCCTAAGGCAGTGACCTCTTAGGAACTGTCACTCATGATCCTGGAAACACAACCTGCTAAGTGACAGTCTCTTCTCCCACCTCCACTTTTTCCCAATCTTAGGGATTTGAGATCTATTCAGAAAGAGAATAAGCTTCTCATTCTGGTTGGTTAAACATTTGTCAAAAGTCAGGCATCCGAATGAGAAATCTGTGATCTTTTTGAGTTCAAAAGATGTATCCATTTGACAACTTACCAAGTGCAGCCCAGGTCTTAGTGATACAAAGATGAGGAAAGATATGGTCCTGTCCTCAAGGAGCTTGTGGTTTCATGGCCAGAATCTGACAAATTAACACATAATTAGAACGTAAATCATGTAGAGTGCAGGCAGGAAGATACCTGACCTTGTATAAGGGCATGGGAATCCGAAGGCTCTGCAGACGAAGGGGTATTTGAACTGGACCTTGTCGGGCTTCCCTGGTGGCTCAGAGATTAAAGCGTCTGCCTGCAGTGCAGGAGACCTGGGTTTGATCTCTGGGTCGGGGGATCCCCTGGAGAAGGAAATGGCAACCCTCTCCAGTATTCTTGCCTGGAGAATCCCATGGACAGAGGGAGCCAGGTGGGCTACAGTCCACGGGGTCGCAAAGGGTCGGACACGACTGAGTGACTTCACTCACTTGTCGGGTGAGGAAGAGTCTGCTAGGTGGGGAACACAGAGAACAGGAAGACCTTTCCAGCAGAAAGAATAGTATGGAAGGAGAGGGCATGGCTCCTGGGGGAACGTGCTTTGATATGGATGAAAGTGAAAGTGAAGTTGCTCAGTCCTGTCGACTCTTTGAGACCCCATGGACTGTAGCCTACCAGGCTCCTCCCTCCATGGGATTCTCCAGGCAAGAGTACTGGAGTGGGTTGCCATTTCCTTCTCCAGGGGATCTTCCCGACCCAGGGATGGAACAGTGAATATGGGATGAAGAAGTGGCTGGAAAGAGAAGCAGAGCCAGATCATGAAGAGTTGGTAGGATTTCTTCTGAGAGGTGACCTCCTGGCCTGTGGGAACTTAGCCAGGGGCCGCCACTTAGCCACAGCTGGATGCCTAGGGAGACTCCAGCCTTGTGACATTAGCTCCAGGAAGGTTTGGCAAGGAGTTCTCATTGCTCTGCTCTCATTGCCCTGACAAGAGGTTGGCGCGTGGGGTGAGGGGACAGCTAGAGATTTCAGGATAAAAGGTCCTCTGGTTTGGTTTCTCTCTGTCCCACCCAGTGCTTTGTGATCATTTGGAGACTTTTAACAGTGAATCCCAGGGTGTGTGAGGACCTCTTCTCCCTGCCTGGGGAACCCACTGCTTAGAAGCTGGGACTCTTTGTTTCCAAAGAATCTGCTATTCCAAGATGGGTCCCTGAGCTTGGTCTGGTAATACCCACTTTCCTTAGCTCTGGCAAGAGGTCTGGGTGCAGGTGGGTGGTGCAGTTCTTAGCAGGTTGACTGCTGAGGGACACCACTCCTGTCCAGGAGGGGTAAGATGACCTTTGGAAGCTCCAAGCCTAAGATTTGGGAGCTAAAGCCATCCTGGGGGCCATCAGCCTGCTCTCCCAACAGACCTGGTCACCACCTGCAGACCCCGTGGCCCCCAGAGGGCAGCATCATTGTCTTCTGAGTAGAGCCTCAACAGTCTGAGCCTCCCTTCTCTTGTCCCCCTTCCTGCTGTTTCAGTTTTTTTTTCAAGACAAACAGCCGCAAAGCTCCATCTCTTAATGAAACTGTTTGATGTTGATTAATTATGCAGCTGCCTCATTTGCATGCATAGGCTGTGGCTTTCCAGCTTCTCTCCCACCCTCCTCTGCAGGAGCCCTCTGTGTCTCAGGCAAAAGGGAGACCTGGTAACTCCGGTGTCTGCCCACTCCCAGGCCAACCTCCCATCACCCCATATCTACAGTGGGTGGCAGAGGCTGGACTGCAGGGTCACAGTTGGGGCCTCCAGGTAGGGGTGTGTGCTGTGAACTCTTGAACCTAAGAAGACGGGGTGCTTGGGTTTTACCTGGCTGCTCTCCTTTACTTACCAACTGTTTGGCCTTAGACAAGCCATCAACCCCTCTGATGTCAGTTGCCTTTTCTGTAAACCGGGAGCCCCATTAACACGATCCCAGTGGGCCATATCTTGTGTGTCTGTCTATCTCCGGTGTCAGGTACAGTGAATGTGCTATTTGAAGTGGGTTTTTGAATGATTGGCTGGACCAGATCTTGGGATCTCTTTAAGATGTTACTCCAGGGTTCCATGGGATCCCCACTTGTGCCAGAGTCCCCATTCCACCTGCTGTAACCAAAGGCCCTTTAACTTCTAATGGTCACAGCATTGATGTAGCATCCACTATTTTAGAATCCCGTCCTCAACAAGGAGACCCTCCAGGGACAGAACACACCAGAGGACTCTGTTTTGGGGGATATATAGTAGGAAGAATGGTGTGGTTCATGGACTAAGCCCCTGGTAGAGGCCATGGCTTGTGCTGAGGCCAACGCCATGGAGAAGGGACCAAGAGTCTGTGATGTCCCCGAAATTCATGTAGATGTCGGGCCAGGTAGGAGGAATCTTGTCAAGTGGGCTTTGAAAGGGCAAAATTCACACTGAGTTACAAAGAATGGAATCTGAGCTATCATGGATGAGATGGAAGAGAATTTGGGGTTTCCAGGCAGATCTCAAGCTTTCTGGGATCAGGGAACCCTTCAGCTATGGACTTCTATTCCTACAAAATGTGTATTTGTTGCTGTAAGCCCAAAAGTATATTGAGGGCCTTCTTGGGGCTCTTGGACCCGAGGCAAAGGACTCTACTCTGGTCTTGGCAAAAAACATTTGGGGTTCTTAGAAAACCAGAGGAAACAACAGGTACAATGGGAGCCAGAGGGCCTGCCCAGTGTCTCTGTGGGGATCTGAGTGGTCTCCTGGGGAGGGACAGAATTCACCGTGGGAAGAAGCTTTCTCTGAAGACCAAGGAATGGCCCTTGGGGGCAAAGGCCAAGCAGGCTGCTGCAGCAGAAACACAGGAGCTGAAGGAGAAAGGGCCCTGATGTGGCCCGTGGGGACAGAGGTGGAGATGGACGCAGGATCAAGGAAGAATGCCCCATCCTTGGGATGGTGGGTGAGACCCCAGGCAGAGCCATGAGGCTGTGGTGAAAAGGCCTCCAGAGTGGGGTGGGGAAGGCCTGGAAAGTTAACACCTGGGCTACAGTGTTCAGAGTGAAGAGGCTAGGAGGCTAGAGGGAACCAGGGAACTGAGACAAGCCCATGACTTCACCTCCTCACTGATTCACACTTCAGAGAAACGTGCGATAGGTGTGGACAGGGAGATGGACTTGGAGAGGTTAGGAACCAGATTCAGTGAGATGGAGGGAGACACCGGGATTTTGAGTCAAATCTATGTGACTGCAAGCCGGGCTCTGTCCACCCTGCACCATCTGTACTCGGTTCTTGGCTCTTCCGTGGGGCCTCATGCTCCAGATGCCACTATCTTTCCTCTACAGTCGGCAGTCAGGTGTGTTCACAGTAGATGGTCAGAGGGCTTCCTTGTCTCTAATCCATGGTCACTGGGCTTTGGGGACCCTGCTGTTATTGTGGGAGCCCAGTTGGCAGTAGCTTGGTTTCTGAAAAATTGCCAGAGAAAGGATTAGAACAAGAGCTTCAGAAGGATGGCATTTCTTGGCTAAGCACATTCAAGAAACCAAATGAGAGAGATAGTTTTGGGTGTTGGAAAGTGTGCCAGATGGGGAGCTGGTGAACTGGGGCTTCATGCTGGTCTGCTGGTAGCCGTCTGATAGGTCTTCAGTAAGTTACTTTCTCTCTTTAAGGCCTCTGTTTTTTAAACTGTGAATGGGATAATTATCCATTCATCCACCTGTCCACCCATTATTGTCCCATCCATCATCCATCCATCCAGGCAGCAACATTTATTGAATGCCAGCTCTAGGATGGGTGCTATAGGCAGCAGTGGGCTTATATAGGAATGACAAAGCTGACATGGTCCCTTCCCTTGTGAATGTTAGAGTAGGCCAAAGAAGAAAGATAAGGGAAAAAAACGTCTGTCTCCCAGGTTGTTTGGAGACTAAAGTAATGAGAGTGGGAAGGGGCTTTGTATCATGAAGTGCTTTCTTGGTAGGAGTTCTTGTTATTACAGAGGTTCAGTCCAACCAAGAGCTAGTGGAAGTGAAAGTGTTAGCTGCTCAGCTGTGTCCAACTCTTTGTGACCCCATGGATTGTAGCCCGTCAGATTCCTGTGACCAGGAATTCTCCAAGAAAGAATACTGTAGTGGGTTGCCATTTCCTTCTCCAGAGGAACTTCTCAACCCAGGGACTGAACCCAGGTCTCCTGCATTATAGGCAGATTCTTTACCACCAGGGAAGCCCAAGAGCTAGAGAGGCCTTCGGGTCATTGAGCCTATGATTCAAAGTGTTTAGTCCCATACTCCTCCGTTCCCTCCCTGTTATCCACCTCAGCTAAGCCCTGGAGCCACTCCAGCTGTGCTGTCCCTGTGGGAGGGAAAGGAAGCCTTCGTGATCAGCTGTGTCCCAGTCCTGGCAGGGGGGCATGGGGGAAAGCTGAGCTGATTGATACTGATGAGCAGTACTGAACCTTGGCCAAGTGGGAGAGGCAGATAAAGGGAGGGGTGTGTGTGTGTGTGTGTGTGTGTGTGTGTGTGTGTGTGTGTGTGTGTGTGTGTAGTTTGAGGGTACTCCTGCTGAGGGTGTCATAAATTTTCTAGGAATTGGTCTTGATGTAACCCCTCTCCCATGCCACCCTTGGCTGTGTCCAGCCAGTGTCACCCGTGAATGCACAGTGGAGAGGGTAGAGCTATGGTAGAAGAAGAGGATGGTCCAGAGGGAAGACCCTTCCAACAGTGATCTCCAGATTCAGGGGAGGGAGCCTACTCACTTTCAGTGTTTTTAATACTTGAATTACAGTTGATTTACAATGTTGTGTTTCAGGTATACAGCCTAATGATTCAGTATTTTTGCAAATTATACTCCCTTATAGGGTATTAAATCCCATGGATGGAGGAGCCTGGTAGGCTGCAGTCCATGGGGTCACTAGGAGTCGGACACAACTGAGTGACTTCACTTTCACTTTCATGCACTGGAGAAGGAAATGGCAACCCACTCCAGTGTTCTTACCTGGAGGATCCCAGGGACGGGGAGCCTGGTGGGCTGCCGTCTGTGGGGTTGCACAGAGTCGGACACGACTGAAGCAACTTAGCAGCAGCAGCATAGGGCATTAAAAGATAATGGGTATAATTCCCTGTGTTATACAGTATATTCTTCTTGCTTATCTATTTTATATATAGGAGTTTGAATATGTTAATCCCATACCCCTGATTTGTCCCTCTCCCCTCCTCTCTTCCCTTTGGTGACCATGTTTGTTTTCTATATCTGTGAGGCTGTTTCTGTTTTGCATATGTATTCATTTGTACTGTTTTTTAGATTCACACATAAGTGATAACATGCAGTATTCATCTGTCTCTGTCTGGCTTATTTCACTAAGCATAATATTCTGTAGGTTCATCCATATCTCTGCACGTGGCAGTGTTTCATTCTTTTTTATGGCTTACAGTCCGTATTCTATATGCATACCACAGCTTCTTAATCCAGTTGTCTATTGATGGGAACTTGTGTTGCTTCCATGTCTTGGCTTTAGAAATAGTGCTGTTGTGACTACTGAGGTACATATATCTTTTGAATTAGTGGTTTTATTCTTTCTGGGTATATACCCAGGAGTGGCATTGTTGGATCATATAGTAGCTCTATTTTTAGTTTTTCATGAACCTCCATAGTGTTTTTCATAGTGACTGTACCAACTTACATTCCCACCAACAGTGTAAGAGAGTTCCTTTTTCCACATCCTCTCCAACATTTGTTATTGGTAGACTTTTGATGATAGCCATTCTGACAGGTGTGAGAATGGCTACACCATAGGTGTGGTGTGTAGGTTTTTCTCTAATGATTAGTGATGTTGAGCATCTTTTCACGTGCTTGTTAGACATCTATATGTCTTCTTTGGAAAAATGTCTATTCAGGTCTTCTGCCTATTTTTTAAATTGGGTCCTTTTTAATTTATTTTTTATTTTAAGATACTTAGTTGTATGAACTGTTTGTGTATTTTGGATATTAACACCTTTTTGGTCTCTTTGTTTGAAGTTATTTTCTCCCATTCCATAGACTGTCTTTTGGTTTGTTGATGGTTTTCTTTGCTGTGTAAAAGCTTTTAAATGCAATTAGGTCCCATACTTTTATTCTTTTGCCTGAGGAGACTGAGCCAAGAAAATATTGCTACAGTTTATGTCAAAGAATATTGTGCCTATCTTGTTCTCTAGGAGTTTTGTAGTTTTAGGGCTTATATTTAGGTTTTTAAACCATTTGAGTTTATTTTTGTATATGGTGTGAGGAAATTTTTTTTTCCTCCAAAAATGTTTCAATTTCATTGTTTTACATGTGGCTGCTAGGTTTTCTCAGCACCAGTTGTTGAAGAGACTGTCTTTTCTTACCTCCTTTGTCATAGATTAATAGACCATAGGTGTGATGTGTAGGTTTATTTCTGGGCTGTTTTCTGTTCTACTGATTTATGTGTCTGTTTTTGTTCCAATACCATGATGTTTTGATTACTGTAGCTTTGTAGAATAGTCTGAAGTCGGTAGGGTTATACCTCCAACTTTGTTCTTCTTTTATCAGGATTGCTTTTGCAATTCTGGGTCTTTCGTGATTCCGTATAAATTTTAGGATTATTTGTTCTAGGTCTATGAAAAATGTCATAGGTATTTTGATAGGGACTGCATTAAATCTATTGATTGCTTTGAGTAGGCCATTTTAACAATATTCTTCCAATCCATGAGCACAGGATATCCTTCAGTTTCTTTGAATCATCTTCAGTTTTCTTCACTAGTGTTATATAGTTTTCAAAGTGTAGGTCTTTAACTTCCTTGGTTAAATATATTCCTAGGTATTTTATTCTTCTTGGTGTTAAAATAGGATTTTTTTTTCACTTTCTCTTTCTGGTATTTCTTTACTAGTATAAAGAAACACAACAGATTTCTGTATATTTATTTTGCTACATTGCTGAATTCATTTATTAGTCCTAATAGTTTTTGTGTGAAGACTTTAGGATTGTCTGTGTCTATCATATCATCTACAAATAGTGACTGTTTAACCTTTTTCCTTCCAACTTGGATACCTTTTACTTCTTTTTCTCGTCTGATTGCTGTAGATAGGAGTTCCAATACTATGTTAAATAGAAGCAGTGAGAGTGGCCACTCTTATCTCATTCCTAAATTTAGCAGGAAGGCTTTCAGCTTTTTGGTATTGAGCACTATGTTGGCTGTGGGTTTGTCATAAATGGCCTTTGTTATGTTTTGATATGTTCCCTCTATACCCACTTTGATGAGAATTTTTACCCTTAATGGATGTTATCAAATACTTTTTCTGGATCTATTGAGATAATCATGTGATATTTGTCTTTTGTTTTGTTAATGTGGTGCATTACATTGATTGATTTGTGAATGTTGAACTATCTTTGTAACCCTGGAGTAAATCCAGCTTGATCATGGTGTATAATCCTTTTATGCATTGTTGGATTCAGTTTGCTAATAATTTATATTCATCAAAGATATTGGCCTCTAACTTTTTGTAGTGTCTTTGTTTTGTTTTGGTATCAGTATAATGGTGGACTTGTAGAATTAATTTGGGAGTGTTCCCTCCTCTTCAGTTTTTGGAATAGTCTGAGAAGGATAGGTATTAGTTTTTCTTTATATGTTTGGTGGAATTCCCCTGTGAAACCACCTGGTCCTGGACTTTTGTTTGCTGGGAGATTTTTTTGTTACAAATTCGACTTCACTTCTAGTGATTGGTCTGTTCAAACTGTCTGTTTCTTCTTGACTTAGTCTTGGCAATCTGTATGTTTCTAGAAATTATGTCCATTTCTTCTAGGTTGTCCAATTTGTTGGCATATAGCTATTCATAGTATTCTCATGATTTTTGTATCTCTGTGGTATCAGTTGTTATTTCTTCTCTTTCATTTCTCATTTTATTTGCATTCTCTCTTTTTTTCTTAGTGACTCTGGCTAAAGTTTTATCAATTTTGTTTAATTTTCAAAAAACTAGCTTGTAGTTCCATTGATTTTTTTCTATTTTTGATCTCTGTTTTATTTACTTCTCCCTGATCTTTATTATTTCCTTCCTTCTGTTGACTTTGGGTTATGTGTGTTCTTCTTTTCCTAATTCTTTTAGGTAATATACATGTGTGCATGCTAAGTTGCTTCAGTCATGTCTGACTCTCTATGCTGCTAGGGACTGTAATGTGCCAGGCTCTTCTGTCCATGGACGTCTCCAGGCAGGAATACCAGAGTGGGTTGCCATGGCCTCCTCCAGGGGTCCTCCTAATCCAGGGATTGAACCCACTTTTTTGTGTCTCCTTCTTTGGCAGGTGGATTCTTTACCACTGGTGACACTGGGAAGCTCCCTTTAGTGGGATAGGTTGTTTATTTTAGATTTTTTTTGTTTCTTGAGGAAAGACTGTATCACTTGGAACTGATTTTGTTGCATCCCATAGCTTTTAGAAAGTTGTGTTTCCATTTTCATTTGTCTCAAAGTATTTTCTGATTTCCTCTTTGATTTCATCATGGACCTTTCGTCTTTTTAGTAGCATGTTGTTTAGTCTCCATGTGTTTGTTCTGTTTTCTTTTTTTCTTTCAGTAGCTGATTTCTAGTTTCGTACTGTTGTGGTCAGAAAAATGCTTGATATAATTTCTTTTTGTCACTTTACATTTGTTGAGGCTTGTTTTGTGTCCTAGTATGTGACCCATCCCGGAGAACATTCTATGTGCACTTGAAAAGAATGCATATTCTGTTGTTTGGGGATGTAATGCCCTATGGTTACCAATTAAGTCCAACTGGTCTATTGTATCATTTTCACTCTTAGTGTTTTCATCTCCAGTCATCTACTTGGGCCATCTCCTCTGCAAGAAATGCCCTGTTTTTTCATCTCTGCATTCCATCTGTCCTTCCAAACCAGAGCAGACATCATCTCCGACACATCTGGCCTCCCTCCTAGTTGGAAGGAGTACCTTCTTGCTCTCAATGCTCACAGTACTTGGTTCAGACCTCTCTTGTGACACATGTTCTGTTCTCCTTTGAATCACACTTGTTGGGTGCTTCTTTTGTCTCCAGCATTCTTAGGGAGACTCCCTTCATCAATAGCACATCACACTATGCCTGACACTTAGTAAGTGATCAACAAAGTTCACCAAAAGATGCAAGAATGTCCTTGAAGGTGTATTTTACAGATGAAGAAACCGGGGATCAGAGAGGCAAAGAGTTCTGCTCAAAGACTAACAGGTAATGAGAAGTAGATAGAGACTTCAAAGTCAGATTTGTTTTAAGGTAGTTTATTATTTGAGGGGACTTCTACAGACAACAGGTTCAAACATTTAAATTGTAAGTGATAAAAAATAGCCAGGCCAGGCATTACCCTTGTCTTTACTAGTGGAAACTACATTAAAAGTCCATACCTGATTGTCTACCTGTGTTTCAGAATCACAAATGTGGTCAACCCTTTCTAGAGAACAGATTGTTAATGGTGATGACCTGGGATGACCTGGACCCCAGAGGCAAATTCACATTTATGCTTTGTTTCATGAGGACTGTCCCTGCCCTAGTGACTGTACTGGAGGGTGTGTGTGTAAAGTCCAAGGTCCTCTCATTCCAGGCCCAGAACCCCTCCCAGCCCACCAATATTTGGCTCCGTCTGCTGGTCAGACCTTCTGATTCCTGGGTTCTGCCCTGGGTCGGGGGGGGGGGGTACCCTCTCTGGACAGTGGATGTGTGGCAGTGGGAGCAGGAACTGGCAGCCAGTTCCTCGAGTTTGGCCTGGTGTGAGCCATGGGGCTTTATCTTGCCATTAATGGTTTTCTAAATTGGTGGCAGTGGAGCAAAAACCCAATTTGCGCCTGGAGCATGCATGATTACTATTGTAATAACCTCAGCTAATAAGAATATGATGTGGGGCTAGGCTGGGAGAGAAAACACATTTCTCATTAGCTTTTGATTAATTACTCTACATAATTTCTTAGTTGTGGTGGCCAAGGGGTGGGATGTTGCCCTCTCCTCACCTCTCCCTTAACCCCAGGGGCTAGGCGTGCTCTAGGGATGGTGGTGTTTCCACAGTGGCCATGGAGGGAGAAGGCCTGGTCTCTCCTCCCACTTCTCTCTCTTCCTCACATCCTTTCCCTGGCTTCTCTCCCGCTTCCCTTTCCAGCTCTCCTCTGTCCAGCCCCCTCTTTCCCTGCCTTCTTAATTTCTTCTTTTCTCTTTCCCTCCCTCCTCAGCCTTTTGATGGTCTCCGTGGGTGTCTGACTGGCTCTTGGTGACAGCCTGCACTGTCCCCTTGCACTGCCAGGGAGGTAGGTGATGGCTAGTTTTCAGGTCCTGACAGCTCAGATTGGGTATTCTCTCCTGCTCCCCTCTCCTGTCCCTAGACCTCCCCGGTCTGACCTGGGGACCTCTTTTTGGCTCACCTGCTCCTGACACAGGATCATTTCTGCCTGGCTCTATGCAGTTTGGAATTGTTCTTGCCCTTCCACCACTTTACCACAGGCAGAGGCGCCTCCTGGCCTGAGGGCTCTGCCCCTTTCTCTTGGTCCCCGGCAGTTAGGTCCAGGCTGGACAGTCCCTCGTGTCCTTCCACCTGGGATCTAAGTGCTCAATAGGACAGTGGCTGGAACATTTCCATTTTATTTGTTACTCAGCAAATTTCTGTTGACCTCTTCTCTATACTCAGAACTGTGCCAGGCACCATGGGGGTCTAAGAGAAAGGACAGGCGTCGTTTTGCCATCAGGTTGGGAAGGGTGTTGAGGAGGGACAGACACCAACACAAGGCAGTGTGTACCCAGTGCCCGGTGGGTGAGGCAGAGAGAGGAGCCTCACAGGAGCAAGGCTTCTCAGGGGGGAGGTTTCAGAGGCTTCATGGAGGAGGGGGACTCAGATTTGGATAACAGAGGGGAGAAGACAGGAGAAGGAATTCCTCACTAGGGCATAGTGTGAGCAAAGGCCTGGAGGTAGGAATGCTTGAGGCAGTTTTGGAGGATGTGAATGTGGCTAGTGTATAGTTGAAGGCTGACTCTTGAACATCTCAATATTTGGGACATATGTGATATCTGGTTGGGAATCCTGAAAGGTACTCCAGTGTGAAGGTGATCTCATAGCAGTGGGTTGCTAAATGGATAATGGTGGGGTATGTAAGTTTTACATTGCTACTGTAATAAAATCAGCAGCTTAAAATAACACAGACATATTATGTCATGGTTCTGTGGGTCAGAAGTCTAGGTTGGCTTGACTGATTTCTCTGCTCTGGGTTATACAAGAAGTCAAGGTGTCTGCTGGTTGGGCTCTAGGAATAATTCACTTTAGCTTCATTCAGGTGGTAGGCAGAATCCTGTTCCTTGTGGTTGTAGGACTGAGCACCCCCCTACTTCCATTCCCTTGCTGTATGTAAGCTGGGGCCACTCTTATGTCCTGGAAACCCCTCCCAGTTCTTGCACATGGGCCCCTATATCTCAGAGTCAGCAACAGTGTCTCAAATCCTGTTCCTGGAAGCTCAGTGACTTCCCCTTCTGTTGCGTCTCTTCAACCATTTTCCTGCTTTCTCTTTTGTTGCATCTCTCCGACCTCAACTGAGTAAAGTTTTGTGCTTTTAAGGGATTATATGACTAGATGGGGGCCTACCCAGATAATCCAGGATAATCTCTATTTTAAGGTTCATAATCTTAATTTTAGACATCTGCAATGTCCTTTTGCCATGTAACGTACCATCCAAGTTCCATGGATTAGGGAATGGGCATTTTTGGGTAGGGGGTTATTCTACCTATCCCATGGGGCAAGGCAGATTAGGTGGTTCCTGCATCGGCCTGGTGAATGGAAATAAGGGCTGGAACCTGGGTAGAATGAGAATGGAAAGGCAGGGAGGGGACATATCATTTCAAAGGAACCTAGAGGCTGCTTGGTGATTGGTTGCATGTGTATGGATGGGTGGGAGGGAGTAAAGGGGGAGAGGAGGAGTTATCCTTGGAGATCCCCTGGAGTAGGAAATGGCAACCCACTCCAGTATTCTTGCTTGGAAAATTCCATGGGCAGAGGAGCCTGGCGGGCTACAGTCCATGAGGCTGCGAAGAGTTAGACACGACTGAGCGACTGAGCCGCCAGCTTAGGAAACAGGAGCAAAATGGTACTCCGTCGGTCACTCTAGGAGAGGCCCTGGTTATGGAGGGCAGATGATGCATTTGTTCCTGGCAGGTGACTCAGGGATGATAGCACCTATGAGCAGGAGGGAACACTCACCAGAAATGTTAGACCAGGTGATACTCATTTGTGAACTATTCCCATGAAAGCAGTGGTTGAAGGCTTGGGGAGACAGGATAGAAAGGAAACTGGACTAGAACACTGAGGGATGACCAGACAAGAGATGGGGGAGGAAGAAGAGCTGGAGAGAGTGAAAGAGCAGGCACAGCTGGGCAGCTGGAGAGGAAGGAGACAAGCTAGGAGAGGGCCCATCTATGGGGCCAGGCGGCACTGGTGCTCAGGGTTAGAAAGGGCAGAGGGTGGGCAGGAGAGTGGGATGAAGGCTGGGCAGTCGGTGATGGGATGATTGTGGTGATGGGGACAAGGTGATTCTTTTTCAAAAATATTATTTTAAGTACAGTTTATTTTCACTACTATACTGTGTTAATTTCTGCCGTACAGCAAAGTGATTCAGTCATACACACACACACATATACACACATTCTTTTTCACATTATCACAGGATATTGAATACAGTTCCCTGTGCTATAAGGTAGAACCTTGTTTTTCCATCCTGTGTATAACAGTCTGCATCTGCTAACCCCAAACTCCCTGTCCATCCCTTCTCTGCCTCCTCTCCTGCTTTGCAACCAAAATCTGTTCTCTGCGGGGGACAGGTATTTCTCAGTGAGATCAGGAGGAGAGACTCAGTGTGTGGAGAGAGAGAGTGAGGACACCCACTAGGCTCAGTGGGGCCCACAGGCACTGTATGTCAGCATGGAGGGAGGGGGCAAGGCCAAGAAAACAGAGCAGAGGAAGTAACTGGCACTGCTGGAGGAGAGAGAGGGGCATGATTCAGGAACAAGGTCCCCAAAGTGGCAGGGCCTGGAGTCCAGAGCCGGGGCCTTGGGTGGGCCTGGCTGGGCATGGGCTGTGGGCTTCTTGGAACAGAATTTGGGGACAGAGGACAGGCCAAGTAGGGCAGCAGAGGTAGCCATCCTGGGGTCCTTCTTATTTTGGAACCATCTTCCCTCCCCTGAGTATCTGGTGTGTGTGAGGGGTTGGTTCTCCATAGCACAAAAGCTCCTGGAGTGAAAGGAGTTATCTAATTCCAGGGGTCTGGGGAAAGGAGGCTAAAGGGTCCTTTGGGAGATGGAGAGCACCATTGTCTCCCTACTTCCTTGGCTCCATCAGCGCAATGTCAACCCCTTTGGCCCTCCATGTGCAAAAAAGCCCGTGTGAATCCCGGCCTCCCCGCTACTTCTGACATTTCCAGAGCCATTGTTTGAGGCCTAATTGCCTGCCACAGCACACTGCTCAGAGCCCCCGCCAGCCATGTCACCCGCTGGTCCTCAGGGCTGCTCAGAGCTGGCTCCCACTGTTTGAGGTGGCCGGATGCCAACAGGCAGGCCCTGAATAAACCAGCTGCGAAGGATGGGCGCAGTCTTTGCAGGTGGCGGATGTGGGCCCTCGACGTGTGTGTGTCCGTGCAAGTCTGCGTGGACCTGTGGGCCTGGGAGCTGTCCACAGCTCAGATCTCAGTGGACTTCAGGGTTGGGGGTCAGGGACATGGGCATAGGAGGTGCACAGGGGCTGGCATGGTGATGGAGGCTCTGAGAGGCTGGCCCACGTTCCAAGAAGGGCTGGGGGAGGATGCCTGCGGATGGCTGGAGGAAGGCCTGGAGGCCCAGGGTTCAGCACAGCTTCCCTCCGCCTGTGCCCCAGCGTTCCCCAGATAGATCCTGGGCCTGTCCTGCCCCCTGAGGCCACCACATGCCCTGCCCCCAACACTCCCTGACCTGTTGCGTTGCCTGCGTCCCCTCCCACCCTAGGAGGGAAGAGGAAATCTCGCTGGAGATCCACATAAAAATAGATGTATTTCTGGATAAGCAGCGAGCCTGAAAAACGGCTGAGCCAGAGTCTGCTCCGCTGACAGAAGATCTATGTACCAAATTCCTCTTCAAAATCTATTTCTCTGGAGATTTATTCTTGCCGAGCTGGGGGAAGTTCTGGGCATTGGGGCGTCTGGGTAGCTGCTGTTCCGCCCTTTCCCAGCTGAGCAGTGGTCACAGTAGTCAGCAGCGGCCAGCTCAGGTCGGTCAGAGCAGAAAAGTCAAGAGGGATTTGAATGGCAAAAAGGTCATTCTCATACATTACCCTGGTTGGGTCGGAAGCTGGCGTGATGCAGCGTGACACCCATCCTGGCGGCTGAGAGAATAAGTGATGGCTATATTTATGTTTCCATCTAAATGCATGGATCAAAGCAGACACTTTAATCTATTCAACAACAGCCCGAGGATTAAAAGTTGCAGGCAAATCACACTCTTAAATTGGTAATATATTTTTGCTTGTCACTTGACAAATCATTTTAGAGAGTGACTCCAGGCCGGGTGGGGGACCTGGAGATTTGAACCTGGCTCCCTCCTGGAGAGTGGCCCCAGCACCCCCAGATAGGATGTGGGTTCCCTCATTTGCTGTGGTCCCTGTGAGTCCCCACACAGGACTCCTGGGTGGGGGAAGTAGTGGGGAGTATCACATCTGGAAATCTGTTTTAATCTCTAAACAGCCTAGCAGGTAGGCACTGTAATGACCCCCATTTTACCGACCAGGAGAATGATATGCATGGCTTGCCCGGGGCACACAGTCCTAAGTCGGAGAGTGGGATGCAAAGCCAGAAGTCCCCACCCCAGGTCCAGTGCTCTCGTTTGCTGGAGCTGCAAGGACAGCTGACAGCAGCAGAGAGTGCTCTGCCAAGTGTCTGTGTCTGCAAGTTCTTCACTTCCCAGTTTCCTTGTCTGCAAAAACGGGGATAACGATGGGGTCGTCCTCAGGAGTTAGTGAGATGACTGACGGAGTAAGTGAGATGCTGTAGGAAAGACACTGATAGCTCTTTCAACGTGGTATCTGACATGTGATGAGAACACATGTTTGTGCTGAGCTCTGGAGGACAGGACCAGACAGGTGTATGTCTGGAGCCTGAGAAAGAAACTCACAACCATGCCTTTTGAGGAATGGTTGAAGGAACTGGGGCCCCTGAATCAGGAAGAGAGAAGGCGGCCTCCTAATGGAGGCTGGGTTGTGAAAAGAAAGGGAGATATGCTTTGTACCCTGTGGCCTCAAGAGGCTCAGCTGGATTCTTAGGGAGACTGGTGGGTTTCAGCTGAAGAAAAGCCAGAACTTTCTAATCACCAGCCTTGGGCAGAGATGAGCTCAGGGTTCTGGGAGCTACGTAGGCTGAGGCCCTTTAAGCCCTTGGTGGTGGTGATACTACCCAGGCTCAGCATTTAGATGAGATTTCTTTAAATGTTCTTTCCAAATAGCAGAGTCTAAAATTCCATAGTAGTAGGGTTAGCTCCCAGTCACTTCCAGTGGCAGGACAAGAATAGTTGGGTAGTTTACTGGGAACATATTGATTTATGCTTAGCTCAGATCCCCACAAACCTTGGGGGATGTGAGGTGGTATGGTGGTTCAGGAGTCGGCTGGGTGGCATGGGAAATGGCAAGGCAGTTGTGCTCGAAGGGAGGCAAAGCTAGCCTTGGGTGAAGGAAGGCCAGAGTGGTCCAAGGAACTGGGGCAATGCCACCCAACGGTGGGCTTGGAGCTCGGGAGACTTGGGTTTCCATCTGGCTCCATTTATTAACATCTCTGTGTCCAGCCTAAAGTCCCCTAATCTTTCCGAGCCTCAGTTTCCCCCGCGTGGGAAACAGAGCTTCACTCCCTGCTCACCTTTCAGAGAATTGGGGAAAGGCTGGCTTTGCCGCTGCCTTGGCCGTGGGAGAGGGGCGCTATTCCAAGAAGGGAAAGGGTGCCTTGGGCATCCCGTGGTTTGACTGGTCCCAGTCCTCTCCAAGTGCTCGTCCAGGCGCTCCCCAGGCAGGGGCCCCTCCCATCGGCGCCCAGCCGGCTGCAGGGCGTGTTCGCGAGCTTACAGGTCGCTGGCGCGCGGCCAAATCGCACCATCTGCCTGAACGGAAACGCAGCGCGTGTGTGGGTTTGGAGCACAGGTACTTGCTGATGGCTGAGCTAGCTCTTCCGGTATATGGTTCCTGGGCAGCGGCAGCGGCCCGCCTGGTCCCCCGTTGGGCCCACGCTCTGCGCCTTCCTGCGCCTTCAGCCGGTTCCTGCCTGTGAGCTACAGAACAGCTAAGCCGGGAGGTCAGGGCATTATCGGATTCGTTTTACCAGCGTGGAAATCAAGAACCAGAGGTTAAATCTCTGGTCTAGGGTCCTGGAACCAGTCAATAATGGGCCTGAACCAGCCCTCCAGGTCACCCGACTGTTAATTCCATTTTCCTCGCGTGACCCGCGGCTCCGCAGAGTTCAGCAAACATTTATGGAGGGCCTTGTATGGGTCAGGCGCCGTGCTGGGTGCGAGGGTGCAGACCTGCGCTCTGGCTCTGTTCTTGGGAGGGTGCAATTTGAACCCTTCTGTTTGGCCCCAAGGTTCCCAGTCATATCCCACAACCCTGCGTCAGACATGCGTCGGACACCCAGGGACCGGTGCAGGTCCTGGAGGGTTTACGCAGGTAATGATTCGCTGGGAAAACTCCTTGGCTTGTGGTGCAAGGCCTTTCTGAATGTGACCTGAGTCTACTTTTGTGCATACTCAGTTGCTTCAGTCATATCTGACTCTGTGACCCCATCCATGGTCTGTAGCCCACCAGGCTCCTTTGTCCACGGGCTTTTACCTGTGAGAATGCTGGAGTGGGTTGCCATTTCTTCCTCCAGGGGATCTTTGGGACCTAGAGGTGGAACCCGCGTCTCCTGCAATGCAGGCAGATTCTTTACTGCTGACTCCTTTGTGGCTCCATTCTTCTCCATACCCTCCTGGACCCCTGAGTCTAGCTGCCCACGTCGACCACCCCACTGTTCTACAACTGTGCCCGGGCCTCAATTCTCCTTTCTAGCCATGAACATGGCTTGTCTAAACCCACCTGTGAGTTCAACCTGGCTCAAGTGTGACCTCCTCCCCTCAGTCCTCTTTGATTCATCCTAATTCTTCCCCGTCAACACACGATCCCTGTCCCTCTGCTTAATGCCCTTTGCATTGGCCTTTGTGATGCACAAGGCTGCACAGGCTGCAGTTTCGATGTGGCTGCCCCGCTCCTTCCCTGCTGGACTGTGGGCTTCTCAGTACCCAGCTCTGGGTCTTCTTAATCTGTGACCCTCCCCCACCCCTCCCCCACCCCGACCCCGCACACACTCCAGCTTGATGCCTATCCCACAGGAGAGGCTCAGAGACACAAAGGAGATGGTGTGTGTGAAACTGTTTTGTGAAGTACCACACGGCACCAGTCCTGCTGCTGCTAAAACTGAAGTGTTTAAAGTGAAAGTGAAAGTGAAGTTGCTCAGTCGTGTCCGACTCTTTGCGACCCCATGGACTGTAGCCTACCAGGCTTCTCCTCCATGGGATTCTCCAGGCAAGAGTACTGGAGTGGGTTACCATTCCCTTCTCCAGGGGATCTTCCTGACCCAGGGATCGAACCCGGGTATCCCGCATTGGAGGCAGATACTTTAAAACTCTGTGAAATAAGGAGGTTCATCTCCACAACCCCGAAATTTTAAGTTCTAGATGATTTTCAGTATCAATTTAAAAATCACAATAATAACAGTAGCTTAGCATTTATTGGCGTTGTGTGCCTGCATTAGCTATCATTATTGTAATAGGAATGTATGTGCTGTGCTGTGCTAAGTCACTTCAGTCATGTCTGATTCTTGGCAACTCAGTTTACTGTAGCCCACCAGGCTCTGCTGTCCATGGGATTCTCCAGGCAAGAATACTGGAGCGGGTTGCCGTTTCCTTCTCCAAGGGATCTTCCTGACCCAGGGATTAAACCCCTAGTCTCTTACATCTGCATTCTCTATACCATTAGCGCCACCTGGGAAGCCAGAAATATGTATGCAGGTATATAATTTTTCCATTTCTCTATTATATTATTTAAATGATCATTAAGGCAGCATTGAAATAATGCCACAAATATTCCCATATGCTTCAAGAAATTCTCAACAAAATGTCCCCCACCCTTCCCCCAAGTGCCCACATGACCTCTGGCTGTCAAGGGCCTCAGTAGATGGAGGCTGCAGTTGTCAGTTTTCCCCACTAGATCAGGAGCTAAGCCCTGAGTAGCTCTGTGATTTTGTCCCTTTTTCCTAGGAGTGCAGCCAGCAGGCCTCTTCTACTTGCCTTCTGGGGCCAGTGGGCAGTGAACCAGGGATGGGCAGCCCCTTCACAGAGCTGAACACAACAAGGAACATGCATCTCTGAGTCTGTTATCAGAATTTTTATGTCAAGTCTGCACGACGAGAGAATTGTTGGGTTTCTGTCCTTTTGGTGTTTATGGAGTACATAAAAAGAACTACTCTGAGTAAATAAACAGAAGATTAGAGGCTTCCTCAGTGGGGGGCACCGTTTATGAGACAACAAGCGAGGAGAGTTGTGGCTGGGGCTCTGTGATGCTGCTGAGTTGGAACCGTATCTCATTTCTGACTTGGTGCAGGGAGTTTGGGCTCCTCAGCTTCTGAGTCTTAGCATCCAGAGGCTGTGATCTCCGTCCATGTGTGTGTGCTATGAATGTCCCCACGAGCATACAGGTGAGTGCATTTCTCCCTGTAAATGTGGGCTGTGTGTGTCTAAAGGTGAGTGTGTATGCCATCTGTGCAGGTGGGTGTGTGTAGAGAATGTGCATTGGGGTGAGTCTGGATCTTTCTAGGGGTACAGCTTATATATTGTGGACAAATGTGTGTTTGTATGCAGGGGTCTATGTTTTTGAGTGTGGAAATTGTGCAGGGTGGAAGTGGGGTGTATTTGCTGTGAACAGGTGTCTGAGTTTGTGAGCATGTGTTCACGGTGCAGTGTGGATGTGCATTTCTCAGCACATGCCTCTGCCTGAGTGGGTGGGGTGAGAGGTCGTAGGTGAGAGAGGGTCATGGGTGAGTGGACACATACGCACTCCCCAATATGCAAGCTCTGAAGACAGGTTTCTGCAGACTCCGAATGCCCAGCTCCTGCGGCTCCTGCTGGCTTGGTTGCTGCCTCTGGTCCCTGGTGGTTCTGCCTTGCTGGTCCGCAGAGAGATCAACACCCTTCAAACCAGCTGCCTCGTTGGCTGCGGCTCACTCGGTCAGCCTCCCGATGCCTGCAGTTGCCATGGAAACCAAAGTAGGTCTGCCACCAGGTCCCTGGGCTAGGGCAGCTGTGGGCCAAAGCCACTGTGGTGAGGGCTGGCTGTGCGGGAAGCGAGGAGAGGGCTGGGGGACCCTCTGAACCTGTTTCTCTCTACATCCTACTGGAGCCTCCTTTCTGTCTCCAAACACAAGAGCAGGTCCCTGCTGTCGGACAGCTGGGATCAAAACAGCCCTGTTAGGCAAGGCTCTGAGCAGTTGACTCTTTCACACACATACAGAATCCTGAAAAAAAATTCAAGACATAGGCTAAGTCCACATTACTCTGAATGTCGTTTGTATATCATTAATTCAGTGCCTAAAATAAAATGGGTTTTAGGAGAGAGCAGGTGCTATCTGATAGGAGAACTCTACACATGCTTTTGTGGTCTGATTTTGTGTGTGTGTGGTCTGCTTTTATAATAGGCATCTTCTCAGAGTTCACCACATTGGGAGAACTTGAATATAACACTGTTAAGCATTGACGAGATCACAGATCCTATTTAGTTTTGAAAAACCAAGTAGCAAGCACAAACCTAGCTGTGTAAGCAAAGGGCAGTGCATTGTTAGGGAGACGCATAAAAGTGACAGAGCCATAAAGTAAAGCTAGGGGATGATTAATATGAGAGTTAGGATAGTGCTTAACTCCATTGGTTAATGGGGAGGGTCACAAGAGAGGGGGCTGGGAAAATGAGGGCTTCTAAGGCACTAATAACATTGTAGGTCCTAACCCAGGTGGTGGAGAATCAGGTGATTGTTGCTTTTTCAAGCACATACATATTTATACTCTTCTGTATGTGCTGTGCCTATGATCACAAATCACCCATGCTGAGCCTGAGGTCCTGGCTTGATTCGAGTAGGTAATAAGAGGCAGTGTGGGGTCGAGGAAAGAGGACAGGGTGGGAATTGGGCTTTTATGGGTTCCAAAGCTGCCTCCAGCACCGGCTGGCCAACATGTGACCTCGAGGAGCTTTTCAAGTCCTCCCAGCTGTAGTTTCCTTGTCTGTAACATGACGATGAATGCATTAGACTTATTCAAGTGAAAATTAGTTTTGAGCTTTGTGCAGGACATTGTGCTCGGAGGACAGATGTCACATTCAGATGTCACGGAAGCTCAGGATGGAGCGAGGTGAGCGCCCTGGAAGGGCATAGTGTGATGAGAGAGGCTCTGCGGGAGTAGTCAGTGCTGGGGGAGAGATGGCCGTGGAGGAAGCGAGTTTTGAATTGGTTCTTAAATGATGGGCCAGATCTCCGGTGGCTAGACAGGGAAGGAGGAAGTGAGGAAGGGGAGGCTCAGTGCTGTCAAGGGGAGAGGTACTTGGAGAAGCGTGTGTGTGGAGGATGGCCGAGGTGTGATATTTACAATGAGAAACTCCCCAGACTCGGCCGGAGAAGAGGACAGCTGGCCCAGCTGAGGGCAGGGGGTGGGGCAGAGGGAGAGGGAGTGAATCAGGTGCTGCTGCTAATCCCCCTCGTCCACAAGACCCTGCTGCTCAAGACTGTGGGCCTCTCAAGACAATCTGGGCCACATACTGCCCCTGCCCTTCCAGCCAGCCCCAGGCCTCTGCATTGGGCAGGCTGTGAGAAAAAGACCCTCCCTCAGAGGGAAACCTTTGGGCCCCAGGCACATGAGGTACCCACCTCCCCACACTCATCCAGACAAGCCCCCATCCCAGCCAGCTGCCAGAACAGGTGTGTGTGGCAGCAGCGCCCTCTGGAAAGTTCCTGGGGCTAGGACACCACTGGCCAGGATGTCTCTAGTGGCCTTCAGGACGGCCTCCCCCTGCCCTGCCCTGCCCCCACACTGGCCTGTTCCCTGTAACTTTGAGTGTGCAATGATAAGGGAAGGAGGTCTGAACTTGGGAACAGAGAAGCTAGGTCCACATCCTGGCTCCATCTTTTTGGAAGAGAGACAAGTCTCCAGCCTTCTTGATAGGTCTGAGGTATCCTTGTCTCCAAAGTCAGGGGTGGAACAGTCATCACACAAGAATGTTCCACGTAGAACAGTTTGCCCCCTTCCAAAGGGGGAGTGACTTGCTCACCTCTGACCCTTGCCTGCTGGGTACCATTCTCAGGAAACCATGCTGCTTTGTCTTCGTGAAGATGATGTCTCAATGGTGAAATGAGTGAAATGCTTTTGATGTTGCAAGAGGACAGTGTCAGGGATTCAGAGCGTCTTTTCCCTAGGGGCTGCCTGAACGATGACTTGTTGGAGAGGTCCTGGGGAAGCAGGGTCGCTTGTGTTTGATTGTTCTTGGTGGATAGGACCTGGTGGGCAGATGAGCTTTGTGAGCAAGCTGAGAACTGCAGATTACCAGAGGCAGGGCCAAATAAGAGGTGTTTCTCCTCACTGTTTGATGCTGAGAACCCGCATTGGAGATGGGAGGCCCACGGTCAGAGAGCACCTGCCCCAGGCAAGGTGGTGTCCACCTCAAGGACTGTGACAGCTCCAGGAGAGGGAGTTGATGCCTGTCATTTATGTATTCACTGAACACATGGTTGTTTTTGTTTAGCTGCTAAGTCATGTCCAACTCTTTTGTGACCCTATGGACTATATGGCTCACCAGGCTCCTCTGTCCATGGGATTCTCCAGGCAAGAAATGGATTGCCATTTCCTTCTCCAGGAGACCTTTCTGACCCAGGGATTGAACCTGAGTCTCCTGCTTGGCAGGACGGTTCTTTACCACCACACCACCAGGGAAGCCCCGAACACGTGGTTGGTGCTCAGTATTTATTGAACAAGTGTCTCTGGGGCAAATTCAGTGTGATTGGTATTATTGAATCTTATGATTGGTGAAGATCTGAGGAGGCAGACTGGTGGTGTCAGAGGTCCACCATCACTACTGTTGGTCGTAGAGAGCATGGGTTTTGAAACAGGTAGGGGTCTGAGTCCTGGCTCTTACATTTACTGTGTGACCTTGGCCTTCTCTAACCTCCAGTTTTTTCATCTCCAAACTGAGTGTCTTTGGTGCCTGAGTACAGCACATGAGGATCAGATGAGATGGGTCACGTAGAGGACTCAGCACTGTGCTTGGCACATAGTGAATGCCAGGAACTGCTCAGCCCACTGCAGATGGTGGCTTAGGTAGTGTGGTCACTCGGGTGGGAGGGGTGCAGTGCAGAATGTGGAGAGAAGCGTCTGGCAGGAGGGCAGGTGGGTTTGTATCAAGGCTTGTCTGTCAGTCAGGTGGAGGGCAGCGGGGGGTCATCAGGTCAGTGCTGTGTGGAGCTGAGAGTGAGAAGGATGAGCCTGGGTGAAGAGGAGAGCCATGCTTAGCATCAGGCAGGATGTTCAGGTGGCCTGCTCATCCCTTCATGAACCTGCTCATTGAGCGAAGGTGCACTCAGCATTCACAGTGCTCTGGACACGGACACTTACTCTGCCAAAACCCTGTGAGATTTCTTCATCATTCAACACATGTTTGAGGCATTTGTCCATTGCGTGATTTTGTATTTACCTGCCCTGTGCTTTCTAGTAAAAGTCTTTTGCAGAATGTTTTAACCTTGCCTGGGCAGACTATGAAGGAAAGGGAAAATCTATCCACATTTCGATCAGGAGAAATGGGCTGTGGGGACAGGTTGAGTCATGAGACCAAGGAGGGACCCAGCTCTGCTGGGAGCCCTGGAGGAGGCGGTTTCTGAGCTTGATGCCGATGGGAAATTCAGGCCAGGAATTCAGCCGAGCAGCGGGTCCCCTTCCCCCTGGCTCCTGCTCCTTCATCCAGCTGGGACCTTGCACCTCATGGCTGACATGGCTGTGGCCTGGCTGACTCCAGATTTTGCCCCATTCTTGACCATCACTGGCCTCCCCGCCGCCCACCCAGGCTGTGGCCCCTGAGCCTTCTCCCTAAACATTCCTTGTCCTGAAAAAAGCAGTAGCATCAGGACCAGAGAGAACTACACACAGTCTCTTGGAAATAGCCCCTCTCTCAAGGGTCAAGATTATTTAAGGCCAGTAGAATTGGCAGTCATGGTGATATGGCCCTGTGTGGTGTTCTGGTAGGTTCTTGGACCCTGTCTACAAGGATGCTTTGCTGGGTGGCTTAGGAGATCTACTGACCCCCAAATTGTGACACACCCATAGGGCAGTGTCAGTAACTCTGAGAGCCACACCCTGTCCTGGGGATGCTATGTTGGTCCGGGTTCTCCAGAGAAGCAGACTAATAGGATATAGAAATGTATCTATTTAATTATTGTATTTATTGGCTCATGTACTTATAGAGGCCAAGAAGTCCCCCAATCTGCCGTAAGCAAGCGGGAGAACCGGGAGGGCCAGTGATGTAATTCAGGCCAAGTCACAAGGTCAGAGAACTGGAGACCCGATGGTGCAAGTCCCAGTCTGCGTCTAGTCCCCAGAACCAGGAGCACTGGCAGATGTCCCAGCTCAAGCTAAGAGCAAATTCTCCCTTCCTCTGCCCTTTGGTTCTATTCAGGTCCTCAACACTTTGGTGGAGGCAATCTTCTTTACTTAGTCTATTGATTCAAATGCTAATCTCTTCCGAAGACACCCTTGCAAACACACCCAGGAGCAGTGTTTTGCCATCTGGGCATTCCTTAGCCCAGTCAAGCTGACACATAAAATCAACCACCACACACGCTCAGCCCATCTTCCAGCCTGGCCAACGGCCTAGTTGCTGTGTGTGTGCTCAGTACGCAGTTGCGTCCGGCTCTTGGCGACCCCATGGTACCATCCACCAGGCGCCTCTGCCCATGGCGTTTTTCCAGGCAAGAATACTGGATCGGGTTGCCTAGTTGCTAGAACTCACTTTATTCACTCTTGCATCTGGGCCTTTGCTCCAGTACATTCCACTGCTGAGCTTAAGTGAGTCTGACCTGTGGAAGCACCGAGTCAGAAAGAACATAGCCTCTGGCGTGGATGAATGCAAGTACAAATTTCCAACTCTGCCCTTTTCTGTAGAATTTGGGTGAGTCACGTAAGCTCTGGCCTCTGCTTCCCCGTAGGTGGGAGGAACCTTGCAGGAAGGCTCGGAGGTGATGCGGGTGTGTGCCCCTGGCATCTGAGAACGCACTCAGCAGATGACCAGATTCAGCGACTTTGTTTCCTTTCTGGAAAAGGACTGGGTGTGCAGACTTTATTTTAAATGTAGCTGCTAAAAAGTCCACCTCCTCCACGAAGTCATCTTCTGTAGCCCTGTGCCGCTCTTCGGCCCCAGGCCCTTGGTGACATCCCCCTGGAAAGCCAGCTTGTATGTTTGTGTTGTTGTGGCCAGCGTGGAGGGGAGTGTCTGTCACTTTTACTCCCAGTCATGGAGCGCATACAGTGCATGGAGACTGTTGGCTGATTTGTGGACAGTGGGCAGGGGCTGAGGAGCTGAGGGCTGGTCTTAGGGCCTTGACAGTCAGGACCTATCCAGGCTGGCTGCAGGTAGTGATGCGGAGGGGCCTGCAGCCATCTTCCTCGCTCCCCTTCCCATCTCCATCTGGGGACTCCCACCCCCTCCTCCCTGACCTTGTTTCTCTTCGGCTCAGCCCTGTCCTGCTAACGAGCTGAGCCAGCCACTTGGCACCCGCCTCTCTGATGTGCTGACTCAGTCCTGTGGCTCCCGCTTCCTCTGCCCTTGTTTGAAAACGCCAAGTTAATTGCTCTCCAGCTTCAAGCTGCACTGGCAGGGACTTGGCCCCCACCTCTTTCTTTCACCCTTCCCCGCGACCTGAGAGGGAGACAGGCCGGCCGGCAGTCCCTAGCCCAGGGCCTGCCCTCTGTGGACAGGGCGGGGGGTTTGGGGAGAGGGTCCCTGGAGCAGAGAGGGGGCCGGCTGTCACTGTCCATCAGGGAGAAGTGGAGCGAGGCTGGCCCTCTTAGAGCCTGGTCCCCATATTTCCTGGCTTCTGGGATCTGAGAGATACCAGCCGCTGCCAGAGTGGTCCTGGGAAGGACGGGACAGGGGCTGTTGTAAGCACTATTTGGAGGCCTCTCAGATCTGTGTCAGAGCCGAGGGCCAGGAACGGGAGCCAGCAGGAAGACCTCAGGTTTCAAACAGGAAGGAAGAAAGGAAGAGATGGAGGGAAAAAGCATGAGGGAAGGAGGAGAGGAGTGATGGGGGTGGTGAGAGAGGGAAGGAGGGGAGGGAGCGAGGGAGGGAGGGAGGGAGGGAGGGAGGAGGCCAGTGGAGATTCTTGCTCGAACTCTCAGGTCATAATCCCTGCAGGATGGACCACAGGTGCACTCTCCAGGGTGGGAGCCACAGTGTTTAACAGGATTGAGCAGCAGCCCTGCTAGCTAGGATGGATGCGGGCCAGGAGCTGGGGAGGGTCCTGGAGGCCCCTGAGCTGTGCCAGAAGTTAACCCTTTGGTTGCTGGGTCATGAGGAGGTAGGGGAGGGAAGAGCCGGTGTTGGTAAATTCACTAGTTCGAGTGAGGTGTTTCAGTATTTTCACAGCAGCAGCTCTGCAGTGGCTGGGCTCTCCGTCTGTTTGCTCTAGTCTTTGTTGAGTGAGTAGGTACACGGGGAGGGTGAATGTCAGCCTGGAGCTGACGGGGTGGGGGAGGGGGCAGACCTCAGTGGGACATGACAGAACACAGCCCTGTGACAGCGAGTCAGGGAAGATTCCCCCGAGGGTCTGCAGGGCAGAGGATGGGTGAGGGCAGGGGCTGGGCAGAGGCCCGGGGGAGGCCTTCCATGAGGCACGCTAATTTAGACTTTAGAATTATTGTGACAGAGAGGAGGAAGGAAAGGAGGAGATGGGATTAGAGAGGAAGCCCTATTCCCTGGGGATGGGAAGGTGTAGATGGATGGAAGGCCTCTCTGGGGAGGGGAGGTTTTTGCCTCCTGGGGGAGCATCCTGTGTTTCCAGGTGGGTTTTCTGGCCTTGGTGTCCTTGAAATGACCTGGGTAAAGGGAGCAGGCCCTCTTTCTTTCTTTCTCTCCTTCTGTGGGAGCCTAGAGAAGTTGGTGGGGTGTGGAGGTGTGTGAGGGTTATGGGGGAGTGGGGCTGGGAGGCGGGTAATGAGGAGGGCAGGGAGAACCAGCTAGGAACCCCCTCTCAGCTCTGTTCTCCCCGAGAGCTTTTTCTGTTTATCTTCTTCTCTCCAAGAATGGAGACATTTTCTAATCATCTTCCAACGTCTCAGACCAGAGGCTTTCCGCAGGCTGCACAGCAGGGAGAGAGGAGGGGAGAGAAGCGCGGAGAAACGGTGGGCTTGCCAAGTGCAGGACGTCTACTCTGGATTCCAACCCCAGATGTCCCAGGGGTTAGCATTAGGGCCCCGGGGACCCATGGACGGGCAGGTTTCAGTGCTTCTCAGGGCCCTGGCGGGAGTCCAGCTTGGGCAGACCAACTCCCTCCCCAGCACCCGGCACTCTGGGGCCTGCGGTCACGTGTTTCTCTTCTCTTCCTTCCGTGGGTCTCCAGCCAGCCCGCCGGCTTGATGAATTAGCCCCATAGATATTCCGTCGGGAAAGCAAACACATATCATATATATCTTTGACAAGTTATTATTCTCCCTTATCAGGATTCGGGTGCATCCTGCACCCGCCATTACTCACACCGCACCCCGCCCGCTGCTCTGCAGTGCTGGGCTGTGTGCCCTGCCCAGTGTCTGAGGTGTGGTGTGTGCGTGTGCTTGTGTGTGTCTGAATGTGTGTGCAGAGCTCTGAGCCTGTCCTCTGGCCCGGGACCTGAGGAGGAACCAACCTGACCCCCTTTAGACCCAGGACACTGGATGTCCTTCCCTAGGTAGCAGCGGGGCCTAAGACGGGCCTGGTGGCTTTCTTTGGTTCTCTCATAGGAACCAGAAGCAGGGGTTTTGTCCCAAGGAATGTTCAGGTTTGGGCCTCACTCATGTCTTCGTGGGCTTTGCTGGCAGCTCAGTGGTAAAGAATCCACCTGCAGTGAAGGAGACTTTAGAGATGTGGGTTCAATCCCTGAGTTGGGAAGATCCCCTGGAGGGAGGCATGGCAACCCACTCCATTATTCTTGCTTGGATAATCCCATGGACAGAGGAGCCTGGTGGGCTACAGTCCATAGAGTTGCAAAGAGTCAGACACGACTGAAGCGACTTAGCACGCGTGCACGCTAAGAACCCAGGTCTGCGTAGGGACCTGGGTTCCCCCTCTACCCCCCCACCCTTGTTCCCCTTTGCTGCGGGGCCCATTCCTGACTGCACATAGGACTGACTCTCTGGCCACCTCCATCATCCCAGGGCTTCTTGGAGCCCAGAGGGACCTCTCAGGGCTGACGACACCTCCCCACCCTCCGACCCTCAGGCCCCTAAGATGGTTGGGGCCCCAGTGGCTGGGAGGCCTGCGGAGGAGGCCCTGATGAATGAGATGTAAGTGAGTATCATGCTCTCAGCCTGGCCACTGGGTGCCAGTTTGTCATCTCACCCCAGCATCCCATGTCCCCAGAGGCAGGCTCCATATTAACAAGTCCTCTACTTAGGAATATAAATGGGGCCTTTGGCATCCTCCTGACAGCCTGGAAGGCCGCTCCTGCGGCCTTGGGGTGGGGTGGGGAGGGACCTCAGGCTGGCGGAGTGGGAGCAGACACTCTGGGAGTCTGCCTGCTTCTAAGGTGGGGGGCTCCCTCCTGCCTCAGGTGGGCTGGGGTGGCCTGGGACTCCTCCCCCCCCCTGCTGGAAACTGTGAGGGGACTGGCCCCCGGCCCTCAGGCACAGCCCTACCGAGGTCAGGTCCGGAGCCAGCACAGCACCCCCGCCCTGCCCCCCACCAGCTCAGCGGGGAGAAGCCCTTCCTCCAGCTTCCTGGTGGGAACCCTCCTTTGGGTCATGGAGAGGGTGGGGCAGGAGCCTGCCATGTGGCTGCCCATGGACCTGGTGTGCCCCCCCTGTGGTTAGGGTGGGCACCAGAGACATCCAAGTCTCAACCCTGCCCTCAGGGGTTCCCAGTCTGCTGGAGGAGGGCTGGGGGAGGGGAAGACTGATGTTTTTAACAGTGTTCTGGGCCTATTGCCGAGAGGTACCTGGTGTCCCCTCTGGAGATAACTGTCAGCCTAGGGGAGAGTGGGGGACTGAGGGCTCAGAACAGGCGTCCTGGAGCGGGGAGTGCTGGGCCAGCAGGACTTAGATGAGGGGTTGAGTTCCTCCTGGAGAGGAGTGGTTGAGAGCATTGCTCGGAGGGCAAGGCCATTTGGGGAATGCTGTGGGCCTCCCTTCAGGGTTTCCGTCATTGCCCCGGGCCAGAATCCTGCCCTCCAGGGGAGCCGTCCTTCAGACTTCCAATGCTCACATCAGATGGGGTGAGTGGGAGTCAGGCGTGGTTTGGCCTCTTGGAGCCGGATCATCTAGGCCTCTGAGCTCCATTCCCTGGTATCTTGGGGATCCAGTGCTGCCACATGGGGGCATGCAGGCTCCCCTTTTCCCTGGGGCTCTGGGTGCTTGCACCCGACCTGAAAATGTGAAAGCGTTGGTTGCAGTTAGTCTCACAGCCACTAGGGGGCAGTCCCAGCCCACGTTTCCATCTTTTCCAGACAGCAAAGGGTCCAGGTAGGGATGGGGACTGGGGCTGGTGGGGTGACATACTGGGTTCCTAGTGCTGTACTGCTGCCTCTCTGGGTTGGGTCCTACAAGTGCCTGAGTTCCTCAGTCCTGAGTTAGGGAAGAAAAAAAAATCTCTGGTAATTTTGAAGAAATGAGAAAAAGGCATTTTGTTTAAACATTTTAACATGATACTTATTTTAGTATCTTCTACAAAAGTGGGTATGAACATTAAAAGACTGTAGAATATCGTGTATCTAGTGGTCACTATCATGGGCCGTGGGGCCAGACCTCCTGGTTGGAATCCCAGCCCCACCGTCTAATTGCTGAGTGACCTTGGGTTGGTGAAATAACCTCTTCAAGCCTCAGTTGCCCTTTTTGTAAAATGGGGATCATATAGTACCTATGTGGTAGGGTTATTGGAAGAAGAGACACTGTAAGGCCACTTAGCTCGTGCCCAGCATGTACTCCAGTGCAGCTCTTTTGTTTTCATAATAAGCAATTACATTTGATTTATATGGAAGAGTAAAGGCCTCAGACTTAAAGCAAAAACACTATTTTTCTTTCTGTTGATATTTAAAGGATCCCCCACGACCCAGTAAAGTAAAAGAGTTGGAAGAATCTCTCCCAACCCTGACCATTTTTCGCCTTTGTACAGAATGAGTGAGTGCCAATTCGAACCTTAACTTATATCTCACTTTTTCTGAGTGTTGTTGCCTGCTGTGCCCCTCGGGGCCCCTCTGGGATGGAGTGGGGCCATGCAGTGGTCCGCATCCCCCTTACCACATCATTGGTTGCCGGCTCTGTGAGCCAGTGTCCCTGATCCAGGACCCACCTTGGAACCCTCTGGCTGGGCTTCTCCACCCCAGCTGCAGATGGGAATCATGTTACTCTGCTGTAAAAGCTATCACTGCCTGAACCCCACCCTCTGGGTTCTGATTCGCTTGGACTGGGGGTGGTGTCCGGGCATCATGGTGCTTAAAGGCTGCCTGGGTGATGCCACAGAGAGTGAGTGCAGGCTGGAGGGCCAGGTGAAGGGAGGTGCTCCCTGCCCACCAACTCTGCAGCCTCCCAGAATTCTGTATAAACTTAGAAAGAGATGTTTGTCTTGATGTAGGAAAGCCCTTTGGGTGTTGGTGAGGAGGCCTGGGTTGTAGTTCCAGTTTGGTGGTTAACTTTGGTGCAGGCTTTTTGGGAAGCCCCATGCCTCCGGGCCTCAGACTCCTCATCCGTCAGATGGGCTGAGGAGCACCTGTTGGGCCTAAGGAGTCAGGTGACGTGAGGATCCGACATGGACGTGAGAGTGAGCACGCTTGGAAACCGTGAAACCAAGACGTGGTTTCTCTCGCTCCCCTTTCAGAGGAAAGGAGTGAATTCGTTTCCTAAGATTGTGGTAATGCAGATGGGATGGCTTCAGCTCAGAAATGTGCTGTCTCCCGGCTCTGGAGGCTGGAAGTCGGGATCAGGGTGTTGGCAGGGCTGGCTGCTCTGAGGGCTCTGTGTGTGTGTGTGTGGGGGGGCATTCCACGCCAACTGACTTCGACGCCGTCTCATCCTGTGTCTTTGCAACCTCTTCGTCAGTGTGTCTCTCTGTGTCCTTGTATATGGACACCTGTGCTGTTGGGGTAGGGCCTATCCTAGTGATCTGTGTTTCAAAAATTAGTTAACTGATCCTTGGCTGCGCTGGGTCTATGCTGCTGCCCGTGGGCTTTCTCTGGTTGTGGAGACCGGGGCAGCGGGGTGGGGAGCCGCTCTTGGCTGTGCTGCGTGGGCATCTCCCTGCAGCGTGTTCTCTCTGGTTGTGGAGCACCGGCTGCAGGTGCCCAGGCTTCAAGTAGCTGCAGCACTCAGGCTCGGGAGTTGTGGTGGCTGGGGCTAGTTGCTCCACTGCGAGTGGGAGCAGGGATCGCATCTGTGTCTCCTGCATGGGCAGGTGGACCCTCAACTATTAGACCCCCAGGGAAGTCACCCGGCAACCCCATTCTAACTTATCTCTGTCGAGCAGGTGGCTCAGTGGTAAAGAATCTGCCTGCCAACGCAGGAGACATGGTTCGATCCCTGGGTTGGGAAGATCCCCTGGAGGAGGAAATGGCAACCCACTCCAGTATTCTTGCCTTGGAAATCCCATGGACAGGGGAGCCTGGTGGGCTACAATCCATGGGGTCACAAAGAGTCTGGCACGACTAAAGTGACTGGGCACACGTGCATGTGAAGTGCTTATCTCCAAATACTGTCACCTTCTGAGGTCCTGGGGCCTGGAATGTCTATGTAGCAGTTTTAAGGGACACAGTTCAATGTGTGACAGGGACTGAATAAGTGCCCAAGGGCTTGATTCAGGAAAGAGCAGCAAGAACAAAGCCCCCCCCGTGCCCCCCTGCCCCCCGACTGCGCACCGCGCGCACCCCCCCCCACCCCGCCTCCCCCGCAACCCTGGAAGGAAGCAGTGGCGGCTGAGCCTGGTCTCCGCCTGCTGCAGTTCCCTCTCTTTGCTGTCTCACCTGGAGCGGGGGCCTTCCAGGTTAGGGGTATGTGGGTGTGGTGGGGGTGTGGGACAACACCCGAGGGGGACAGAGTGTCTCTGGTCCAGCTCTAGAGCAGCAGGCACACTGCAGTCGATACAGGAGATGCCTCATGAGCATGACTTGCACACTTGTGGGGTCCTGAGAGGGACAGCAGGGAGGGGACAGGGCTCTGCTTGGTGGCGCTTTTCAGTTACAGAGCAGGTAGGATGCAGGCTTGGCCAGCTCCCTTCCTGTCTTGATGCTGGCTGAGAAGAGAGGCGAGATCAGGAATACAGGGGGAGAAAGGGTCTCGTGTAATACTCAGCCAGGCGGGGCCCAGAGCTTGTAAGTGACAAGCACACGGCCGCCTCTCTTCCTCCCTCCCTCCCCTCCTTGTCTGCACCCAGCGGTCCAGCAGGCGGAGGGTGGGGGTGTCTGTGGGGAGTGAGCCTGCTGCCGCCAGGTGTGTATCCATATTTATCAGGGGCGAGTCCCTGGGAAGCAGTGGATGCCGAGTGCACCAGGCAAGCTGTTGGGGCCAGCTGCCCCGTTCGTGTGCAACCACCAGGAGGAGGAGCTTCTGGAACGCCAGTCTCAACAACAGTACCTGGATTTGAAATGTTTGCACATTTCTGTGGTGTAAGGACTCCCACCATGGCTGATTTCATGCTGTCTACATGAAGACAAAATGGGCTGACAGATGTCCTGAACATGTAACATTGTGGTCCAGCCACCTTGGTATAAAGAAGGTATGGAGGCCCAGAGGTGGAATAGCCCAAGGTCAGGCAGCAAGTTGCCGAGGGGCTCAGCTGGACTTTGTTGCCACATTGAGTTGGAGTGTGTCCATCGTCCCGGCATCCCCGTTGAGAATGGGTCCTGTGTGACAGGGAGATGGGGGTGGACCGGCAATCCAGGAGGGAAGCTCTGGAGCTCGACTTCCCAGCCTGCTCGATAATAACACCCGGTATCACAGAGCCCCTTGTCATTTACCAAGTGCTGTCTTACCTGTTATCTCCATATTTAATTTCCACAGCAGTCCAGGGGGACAGATGTTGTTACTAGATTTTATAGACAAGAAAACTGAGGCTCAGAGTGACTGTATGGTTTCTAGGTCTCATGACTACTAATGGCCGTGCATTCCTCCAAACCTCGGTCTTCTGAGACCAATCCTAGTTCTTCCTTGTCCCTGGGATGCTGAGGTCATGATGCCTCTCCAGTGGTCTGATGACCCTCCACCTACAGGAGGCCTGGAGCCCCTGCCGTTCACCCTGATAACAGCCTGGTACATAGAGATCCCACAGTTAGTGCCTGCTGGTGGGTGAGCTGACCCTTGGGCATTGGCCAGGAGCTAACCTTTACCCTCTGCTGCTTCCTGAGGGTCGTGCCCTTGATGCCTGGGTGCTGGCCACTCTCATCCCATATTGTTTCTCCTCATCCAGGTCTGGGACCCCAGCTAACTTCATGTCAGGTCTTCTCAGGGCTGTCCCCACCCCTCAGCCTCAGCCTCTGCCTCTCTCTGCACCACAGCACAGCTTCCCACGACTTTTCTTCCAAGGCCTTACCTGGCACAGGTGAGGAAGGTGTTCATGTGTACAGTTTCACTGTGGTTCCTTGCCTGGAATAAGTTCTTTTTCTGATCCAGGAAGTCGTGGCCTCAGTCCCATCTTCATCCCCTGGGCAGGGCCCAGCATGTTGAAGGAAACTGCAGCTTGTGTGGGAGTTAGGCAGACAGACATACAGAGGGAGGAAAAGCGAGAAAGGCACCAAAGAAGAGAGACGTGAAGGGAAACAGTAAAAAGCAGATAAGCAGAGCTGATTTGTGCCAGGCACTGTGCTAAATCCTTACAGTACCCCTCTGAGGTAAATACTATTTGATCCTCATCTGAGAGTTGAGGAAACTGAGGCTCAGGGAAGTTGATTGTCTTGCCCAAGATTGCACAGCCAATGACTATGAAATACAAACCCTGTATGTCTATTCTTACCCATCACGTTACTAGGCATTCTGGCTAACAAGAAGGGGATCAAGGTGAGTGAGGCAAGGAGAGTAAGAGGTAAGAGAGTGAATGGCAGAGGCTGGGTGTCCACCCCATCACCCTTATGTATCTTGGGGGCAGCTTGGGGTGCTAGAGTCAAGAGAGAGTGCAGTGTACCAAGGAGAAGGAGAAACTGATGAAAAGTCAGGTTAACTTTTGCTAGCTGTGTGGCCTTGGGCAAATCACCTTACCTTTCTTAGAGTCTCAACAGGCAGCTGTGCACATCTTTCTGGAGTAGCCTGCACACAGCTTGCAGGAGCCAGAGTGGGCCAGAAGGACCCTGTCCTCCAAATACTGAGGATCTGTGCTCTGATTGCTGCTTCTGATCACAGAGGTGTGAACAAAAGGATTGGTGGCCATTTTTGTTGTACTTCTATTGTTTCAAGCCCCTCCCCTCTGACCGAAGTGACTTACAGGGTATTTAGGGGCTGGCACCTTTTGCTCTAATCTTCCTTTTTCTCCCCTTTGGGAGCCAGGTATTAAAAATGAGGACATTTAGAAACAAATCCATATATGGGGAAAATTAGAAAGCAATAGTGCCTGCTCTTGGAAAGGCTCAGAAAAGAACCAAGAAAACTTTAAGTTTACATCTTAGGTGATCCTTGACACAGAGACAACGTGTGGTGCAACAATCAAAATAATAACAGAAGCAGCAAACCCTGGGGTAAGGAGAGAATCTGATTTTGAGTTCCAACATTATTAGATTTAAATGTCCAGTGTTTAACAACAACAAAAATCACAAGACATACAAAAAATAAGAAAGTATGGCCTATCCAAAGGCATCCTTAATGAGATTATCAGCAGACTTCTCATAAGAAACTTTGGAGGCTAGAAGACAGTAGGTCAAAAGTAGATAACCACATACAGAAGAATAAAATTGGACTCCCATCTTACATCATCCATAAAAATTAATGCTAAATGGATTAAAGACTTAAGCATAAGACCTGAAATCATAAAACTCCCATAAGAAAATGACATGTGCTCCTTCATATTAGTCTTGGCCATTATTTTTTCTTTTTTGGATATGACACCAGAGGCACAGGCAATAATAGCAAAAATTAGTAAGTGAGACTACATCAAACTGAAGAGTTTCGTCATAGCAAAGCAAACAATGAATAAAATGAAAAGGCATTCTAGGGAATGAAAGAATATTTGTAAATCATGTATCTCATATGGGGTTAATATCCAAAATACATACAGAACTGATACAATTCAGTAGCAAAAGCACAAACAATCCAATTAAAAATGGATGGAGAAGCTGAATAAGCGTTTTCCCAAAGAAGACGTACAAATGGCTAAGAGGTGCATGAAAAAATGCTCAACATCACTAATCATCAATGCAAATCAAAACCACAACGAGATATCACCTTTCACCAATTAGAATGGATTTCATCAAAAATACCGGATGTAACAAGTGTTGGTGAAGTTGTGGAGTAAGGGAGTCCTTGTGCACTGTTGGTGGAAATGTAAATTGGTATGCCTCTATGGAAAAATGGTACAGAAATTCCTTAACAGAAATAGAAGTACCATGTGATCTAGCGCTTCCACTTCTGAGTGTATACTTAGAAGAAATGAAGCAGAGTCTTGAAGACATATTTGCACTCCTATGTTTATTGCAGTTATTTGAAATAGCCAAGAAACAATGTTAAGTATCCATCAGTGAATGAAAACTGGTATATCTACCTATATATATCACTATATACGTACATAGTTATGGGGATGGATGGTGCTGATGGTTGCACATTATGAATGTATTTAATATCACGAAATTATACACTTAAAATGGTTAAGATGGTAAGTTTTATGTTATGTTTACTTTCTAACAATAAAAATTGAAAAAAGGAATATGATCACACAATTGTTCATCCAATAAAATGTACTGAGGATTTACCATGTGCTGGGCACTGAGAATAAGAGTAAGCAAGGCAAATACCATCTGAGTTCCCTTTGGAGCTTCCAATCTAGAGAGTGATACAGGTCAATATAATAGAGAGGGCTAAGTGGTAATCAAAGGAGGAGTGCTTGACCCAGTTTAGGGTGTCAGGGAAGGCTTCCTGGAGGAAATGACACTGAAGCTGAGACGGGACAGCAAGTAAGAGTTGGTTACGATAAAGTTTGGATAATGGAAGAGGGAGGGTGTTACAGGAGACAGCAGAGAGGGACTGAAAATAGTTGGAATCAACTGTGTAAAATGTTCTTTTATTTGCCTACAATGTGCCTTGATCAAATTTTAACGGTGTCTTTCAGCTCTAGTAGTTAGATTTTGTGCCCTAAGAACTCTTTGCCCAACTCAAGGTAATACATATTTTCTTCTAGAACTTTATAGTTTTAGGTCTACATGTAGGCCCATGATTCAAGTTAACTTTTGTGAATATAAGGTATAAGATATGTGTTGAGGTTCTCTTTCACAGTCTCACCCTCAGTCTTCCTGTCTCTCTTTCTGCACAATTTGTTGAGAACACTTTCTTTTTCCACGGAATTTACTTGGTATCTTTGTGAAAAATCAGTTGGTCATATGTGCTGGTGATATTTTTGGCCTCTTCTATTCTATGAAACTATATGTCTATCCTTACCCTATTACCACACTGCCACGATTACTGTAGCTTTATCATAAGTCTTGAAGTTAAGTAGTGTGAGTCCTCCAAATGTCCGCCCTGTCTGTCCTAGGTCTTCTGCATTTCCTTTAGAATTAGGCTGTTGATTTCTGAAAACATCCCACTGGTCTTTTGATAAAGCATTCATTGAATCTATAGTTCTCTGTGGGGAGGAGTAGCATCTTAACAATACTGAGTATTGTGATCCATGAACGTGTTACATTTTTCTATTTATTTAGGCTTGCTTTATATCTCTCAGTAATGTGTTAAATTTATCCCTGAAGTTTTTTTTTTAGCACAATTACTTTTTCAATTTTATCTTCCAGTTGTTTATTCTCAGTATATAGAAATACAATTGTTTTCTCTGAGCCTTGGGTTATTGCAAATAATAGTTCAGTCATGGTACCACTTCGGGTCATGGTGATGGTTTAAAGAAATAAAATTAGTGATCATTATTGCACACACAGAAAAAGAAATATAATTTTCTATTTAGCCTTGTATCCTGCTTCTCTTAATCTCTTTTACTTATAGTTCTAATAGCTTTTATGTAAATTGATTTTTTTTTTTTTTTACAGAGACTATCTTGCCATGTGATAAAGACAGTTTTAACATTCACTTCAAATCTGAGTGCCATTAT
Organism: Nanger dama; assembly: GCA_917880005.1. Lineage (NCBI taxonomy): Eukaryota > Metazoa > Chordata > Mammalia > Artiodactyla > Bovidae > Nanger > Nanger dama. The sequence goes on along the minus strand of CAKJTW010000014.1, from coordinate 27,586,749 downwards.
TCCTTTTTCTTGTCTTATTGCACTGGCTTGGATTGCCTGTGCAGTGTTAAATAGAAGTGATGAGAGCTAACATCTTTGCTTTGTTCCTGGTTTTAATAGAAAATCATTCAGTCTTCTACCACTATATAAATACAGGAATTTTAAAATGCCCTTATTGGGTTTAGGAAATTATCTTCTATTTATAATTTGCTGAGAGTTAAAAATATCAGAAATAGATTTAAATTTTGTTAAATGACTCTTTTTGTATCTACTGAGATGGTTATATACAGATCTTCCTTGACTTGGGGAAGATCTGATGGGGATGCATTCGGATAAACTCACTGTAAGTTGAAAATACTTTAAGTTGAAAATGTGGTCAAATACCTCTAACTTACCAAATATCATAGCTTAACCTCAGTTCAGTTCAGTTGCCCAGTCCTGTCCAACTCTTTGCGACCCCATGGACTGCAGCATGCCAGGCTTCCCCGTCCATCACCAACTCCTGGAACTTGCTCAAACTCTTGTCCATCAAATCGGTGATGCCATCCAACCATCTCATCCTCTGTCGTCCCCTTCTCCCCCACCTTCAATATTTCCCAGCATCAGGGTCTTTTCCAATGAGTCAGTTCTTTGCATCAAGTGGCCAGAGTGTTGGAGCTTCAGCTTCAGCATCAGTCCTTCCAATGAATATTCAGGACTGATTTCCTTTAGGATTGACTGGTTTTATCTTCTGGTAATCCAAGGGACTCACAAGAGTCTTCTCTAACATCATAGTTCAAAAGCGTCAATTCTTCAGTGCTCAGCTTTCTTTATGGTCCAACTCTCCCATCCGTACATGACTACTGGGAAAACCATAACTTTGACTAGATGGACCTTTGTCAGTAAAGTAATGTCTCTGCTTTTTAATATGTCTAGGTTGGTCATCAGAGAAGGCAATGGCACCCCACTCCAGTACTCTTGCCCGGAAAATCCCGTGGATGGAGGAGCCTGGTGGGCTACAGTCTATGGGGTCGCACAGAGTTGGACACAACTGAGCGACTTCACTTTCACTTTTCACTTTTATGTACTGGAGAAGGAAATGGCAACCCACTCCAGTGTTCTTGCCTGGAGAATCCTGGGGATGGGGGAGCCTGGTGGGCTGCCGTCTATGGGGTCGCACAGAGTCGGATATGACTGAAGCGATTTAGCAGCAGCAGCAGCAGCAGCAGCAGCAGGGTTGGTCATAGCTTTTCTTCCAAGGAGCAAGCATCTTGTAATTTCATGGCTGCAGTAACCATCTGCAGAGATTTTGGAGCCCAAGAAAATAAAGTCTCTCACTGTTTCCATTGTTTCCCCATCTATTTGCCATGAAGCAATGGGACCAGATGCCATGATCTTCATTTTTGAATGTTGAGTTTTAAGCCACCTTTTTCACTCTCCTCTTTCATTTTCATCAAGAGTCTCTTCAGTTCCTCTTTGCTTTCTGCCGTAAGGGTGATGTCATCTGCATATCTGAGACTATTGATATTTCTCCTGGCAATCTTGATTCCAGCTTATGCTTCATCCAGCTCAGCGTTTGTATGATGTACGCTGCATATATAAGCAGGATGCCAATATACAACCTTGACGTACTCCTTACTCAGTTTGAAACCAGTCCATTGTTCCATGTCCAGTTCCAACTGTTGCTTCTTGACCTGTATACAGATACTCAGGAGGCAGGTAAGATGGTCTGGTATTCTCATCTCTTGAAGAATTTTCCAGTTTGTTGTGATCTACACAGTCAAAGGCTTTGACATAGTGAATAGAGCAGAAGTAGATGTTTTTCTGGAACTTTCTTTTTCTGTGATCCAGCAGATGTTGGCAATTTGATCTGATTCCTCTGCCTTCTCCAAATCCAGCTTGAACATCTGGAAGTTCTTGATTCACATACTGTTGAAGCTTCATTTGGAGAATTTTGTACATTACTAGCATGTGAGATGAGTGCAATTGTGCAGTAGTTTGAACATTCTTTGGCATTGTGTTTCTTTGGGATTGGAATGAAAACTGACCTTTTCCAGTCCTGTGGCCACTGCTGAGTTTTCCAAATTTGCTGGTATATTGAGTGTGGCACTTTCACGGCATCATCTTTTAGGATTTGAAATATCTCAACTGGAATTCTATCACCTCCACTAGCTTTGTTCATAGTGATGCTTCCTAAGGCCCACTTGAATTTGCATTCCAGGTTGTGTGGCTCTAGGTGAGCACACCATCGTGGTTATCTGGGTCATGAAGATCTTTTTGTATAGTTCTGTGTATTCTTACCACCTCTTCTTAATAGCTTCTGCTTCTGTTAGGTCCATACTGTTTCTGTCCTTTATTGTGCCCATCTTTGCACAAAATGTTCCCTTGTTATCTCTAATTTTCTTGAAGAGATCTCTAGTCTTTCCCATTATATTGTTTTCCTCTATTTCTTTCCATTCATAATTAAGGAAGGCTTTCTTATCTCTTCATGCTATTCTTTGGAACTCTGCATTCAGATGCTTATATCTTTCCTTTTCTCTTTATCTTTCCTTTTCTCTTTTGCCTTTCACTTCTTTTTTTCTCAGCTACTTGTAAGGCCTTCTCAGACAGCCATTTTGCCTTTTCGTGTTTCTTTTTCTTGGGGATAGTCTTGGTCACCACCTCCTGTACAATGTCACGAACTGCTGTCTATAGTTCTTCTGGCACTCTGTCTATATGATCTATACCCTGGAATCTATTTTTCACTTCCACTGTGTGATCGTAAGGAATATGATTTAGGTCATACCTGAATGGTCTAGTGGTTTTCCTTACTTTCTTCAGTTTAAGTCTGAATTTTGCAATAAGGAGTTCATGATCTGAGCCACAGTCAGCTCCTGGTCTTGTTTATGCTGACTGTATAGAACGTCTCCATCTTCAGCTGCAAAGAATATAATCAGTCTGATTTTGATATTGACCATCTGGTGATGTCCATGTGTAGAGTCATCTCTTATGTTGTTGGAAGAGGTTGTCTGCTATGACCAGTGCCTTCTCTTGGCAAAATTCTGTTAGCCTTTGCCTGCTTTGTTTTATATTCCAAAGCCAAACTTGCCTGATACTCCACATATCTCTTGACTTCCTACTTTTGCATTCCAGTCCCCTATGATGAAAAGGACATTTTTTTTTTGGTATTAGTTCTAGGAGGTCTTGTAGATCTTCATAGAACCATTCAACTTCAGCTTCTTTGGCATTAGTGGTTGGGGCATAGTCTTGGATTACTGTAATATTGAATGGTTTGCCTTGGAAACGAACAGCGATCGTTCTGGCATTTTTGGGATTGCACCCAAGTACTGCATTTTAGACTCACTTGTTGACTATGAGGGCTATTCCATTTCTTCTAAGGAATTTCTTCTTAGCCTAGCATAACAGCAACCCACTCCAGTACTCTTGCCTGGAAAGTCCCATGGACGGAAGGGCCTGGTTAGGAGTCAGACACGACCAAACGACTTCATTTTCACTTTTCCTTTCATGCATTGGAGAAGGAAATGGCAACCCACTCCAGTGTTCTTGCCTGGAGAATCCCAGGGACGGGGGGAGCCTGGTGGGCTGCCGTCTATGGGACTGCACAGAGTTGGACACGACTGAAGCGACTTAGCAGCTAGCATATCTTAAATGTGCTCAGAATAGTTACATTAATGTACAGCTGGGAAAAAATAATCTGACAGAGCATATTTTATAATAAACTATTAAATATTTCTTCTAATTTATTGAATTCTGTACAGAAAATGAGAAACAGATTAATTGTACCATAGTAAATGGTTGTTTACCTCATGATTGCGTGGCTGACTATGAGATGAGACTTGCTGCTGCTGCCCTGAATCACAAGGAGGTAGCATGCTGCATATCACCAGCCCAGAAAAGATCAGACTTCAAAAGCAGAAGCACAGTTTCTCCTGAATGAATATCACTTATGCACCATCCTAAACTTGAAAAATCTTAAGTTGAATTATATGTTGGGTATTATCTGTATTTGTTTTGTTAATATGGTGTATTATACTTACAGATCTCTGTTAGTTTTTGTTTCATATATTTTGATGTCCTTTGTTAGGGATCGACACATTTAAGATTGCTATGTTCTCTTGAATAACTGACTTCTTTATCATTATGAAATGTCCTTATTTTCCTGTTAATATTCTTTGCCCAACAAACTACTTTGTCTGATATTAATAGAGCCACTTCAGCCTTCTTTTGAATAGTGTTTACATGCTATATCTCTTTCCAGTCTTTTACATTTAATCTAGCTGTGTCTTTTATATTTCAAGTGTTGGGTCTTGCTTTTTTATCCAGCTTTATGATCTTTGTCTTTTAATTTGGGTATTTAGACGATTTACATTTAATGTTATTAATATTGTCAACACAGTGGGGTTTAAATGTACATCCTTGCTATTTTTTTTTTCTGTCATTTCTGTTATTTGTTACTACCTTCCTATTTTCTTTTGGACTGAGTTTTAAGAAGTATCATTCATTAATCTGCAGTATTGAAAATCAGTGCTTTAAATAGCTGTACTATTTCCTCTCTCATGAAACCCTCAAACAGCTCCTGGGTATGGAGTAGGCTGCCTGGGGATATGACAAGGGAAATAATGCGTTAAAAACAGGTCTCACATCTTGAAATAAATAACTACTTTATAGATCCAAAAGCCTGTACAATTTATGAGTCTTTCATCTAGCTCCCTCTCTTCTGAAACGTCTCACCACCTCAGCTTCTGAGAGTCTTCAGGGTAGTATAAGCTGTGCCATCAGTCAAAGCCAGAGGAAGAGACCTAAAATGTGAAATTCCTAGAACTCCTCAGCCCCCCCTTCCATTCTGAGAGACAGATCATTTCCACCATGATTGCTAGGGCAGTGGGCCCTAGCCCAATGAAAATCCCCACCCTCTTGAATAATCACTCACTGCTGGAGAATTAAGAGACATTTGTTACTTTTCTAACTACTTTAACCCCTGGAAGTAGACTGGGCCAGTATAGCCTTGTAGGATCTCTGTATTTTTATCCTCCAGTATCCGTAACAGATATATTATAAAAATTAGAGTTGTAAAGAAGTACAGGTAGAATTTTGTATAGTCAGTTTTTTTTTTTTTTTTTAAATTATGGAGATATTCAAGTTGGAGTCAGACAACTACTTAGCAAGCAAGGAAAGTTGCACAGTTTTCAGTATTGGATGGGACAGGAACTTCCCTGGTTGTTCAGTGGTTAAGACTTCGAGCTCCCAATGCAAGGGGAATGAGTTCAGTCCCTGGTCAGAGAGCTAGATCCCACATGCTACAACTAAGAGTTCACATGCTGCAATTAAAAATCTTACATGCTGCAGTGAAGATCGAAGGTCCTGCATGCCACAACTAAGACCTGGCACAGCCAAATAAATAAATATTTAAAAAAGGTGAATAGGACAGTGGTTACTCTCAGTTCAGTTCAGTTCAGTTCAGTCGCTCAGTCGTGTCCGACTCTTTGCGACCCCATGAATTGCAGCACACCAGGCCTCCCTGTCCATCACCATCTCCCAGAGTTCACTCAGACTCACATCCATTGAGTCGGTGATGCCATCCAGCCATCTCATCCTCTGTTGTCTCCTTTTCCTCCTGCCCCTAATCCCTTCCAGCATCAGAGTTTTTTCCACTGAGTCAACTCTTCGCATGAGGTGGCCAAAGTACTGGAGTTTCAGCTTTAGCATCATTCCTTCCAAAGAAATCCCAGGGCTGATCTTTAGAATGGACTTGTTGGATCTCTTTGCCTGCACATCGGAATTACCTAAATGTGTGGGATTCTGTTTGGCTTTAATTTTAATTTTCTTGATGGCAGTATATGCCTATAGTAAATAATACCAGAAAGTTTATAATCAAATATAGTGGTTTCCTCTTCCATCCTTCTCTCCTCTCCCCAATCTTCCTCCTCAGAGGCAACATCTCTGTTTTAACTTTTTTTCCATATATATATTAATATATATATACACACACACACATATATATATACATACACTATATTTGTATTATGTAAATATGTTTCATTCTTCTGCTGCTGCTAAGTCGCTTCAGTCGTCTCTGACCCTGTGTGACCCCATAGATGGCAACCCACCAGGCTCCCCCATCCCTGGGATTCTCCAAGCAAGAACACTGGAGTGGGTTGGTATTTCCTTCTCCAGTACATGAAAGTGAAAAGTGAAAGTGAAGTCGCTTAGTCGTGTCCGACTCTTCGTGATCCCAAGGATTGCAGCCTACCAGGCTCCTCTGTCCATGGGATTTTCCAGGCAAGAGTACCGGAGTGGGATGCCATTGCCCTCTCCAATCTGTAAATACTAATATCTTTTAATTAACTACTTTTAGACATCCATGCACTTTTATTTATGATAGATAAATGTTTACTTAACTCACCAATATCACTATTTTGCAATTTTAAATATATCAACGTTTAGTATATACATCATATATCTATACAGCTATTCACAACTGAATGTATATTATGGTATACTTTATTTATTTCTTCTAATTTCTCCTAAAGTTGCCTTGGTTTTTAGTTTATTTAGTTTTATGTTTACTCATTATTAATTCTTCTACCCCTCATTATTAATTCTTCTACCCCTCATTATAGCCTCTCAGTATTATTACCACAAGGCCAGTCTCATCAGGCAATCTATTACTTTCATTAAAAAAAAATTAGAGACATCCCTTCTGAAGACCTATATTTTCCTTCTTTTTGGAGTGATGACTCTTAAGGTCATCAGGCTACTCTCCAGTCATCCTGGGTATTTCTTTTGCTGCCATTCTGGTTTTCCCTGTCTCTTTCCTGGACTGGATTAATTGTTTGCAAATCTTGTCTTTTTCTGTCTTGCTTTTCTTCTTTGTTTTGATAAAGTGCATCCTCTGGCAATTTTGGATCCATGGTGCAAATGGAAAGGTATTGTGAGGACATTCTATCTCTTGATCCATACTTCTCCAATGTGAACTCTGTGTGTTGTGGATACTTGTTATTCTAGGATCTCTATCTTCATCTAGGAGATTCCCTTTGCTTTGTCAATGCCTGCCCCCTTTTATGACTTACTCTATTGTTTTGCTTTGAAGCCTTATGAAACAGTATAGAAGAAAGATAAACTTTTTGAGATTTTACAGAATTGAACATTTTAGTTATTATATTTCATATCAAATGGCAGCCTAGCTGGGTATAGAATTTAGACTAGCATTTAATGTCATTCACAAATTCATTACAGGATTGCATATCCTTATCTTCTTGAAGTTAGGCATTGCAGTGTGATTTGCTTTTGAAAACAAAATGTGAGTAGAAGATTGTCTTTGAACAGAGGCCTTAAAAGATGGTATGTAATTCACTGTTTCCTTTCTGCTGTTGTGACTGATACATTTGAGATGCTGGAGATGCTGTCAGCCTGGGTCCCTGAGTGAGAATGAATTGAGATATATATCTCTCCACCATATAGTAGAAAAAGAACTAAAACTTTCATTGTTTTAAGCCATTCAGATTTAGGAGTTGTTTGTTGTCATGTTATAATCTAGCTCATCCTGACAGATCAATATAGATGATTAGAAATGGAGTACTTATTTAAAAAAAAAAAACCAACCCTTTATATAAAAAATAACCTGGCCTAGGGGCTGTACAGTGAACTATAAAAAACTTTATTAGAGGGTACAGAGGTGACACTTTACATGATGCAGTTCAGTTCAGTTCAGTCGCTCAGTCATGTCCGACTCTTTGCGACCCCATGAATCGCAGCACACCAGGCCTCCCTGTCCATCACCAACTCCCGGAGTTTGCTCAGACTCACGTCCATCGAGTCAGTGATGCCATCCAGCCATTTCATCGTCTCTTGTCCCCTACTCCTCCTGCCCCCAATCCCTCCCAGCATCAGAGTCTTTTCCAATGAGTCAACTCTTCACATGAGGTGGCCAAAGTACTGGAGTTTCAGCTTTAGCATCGTTCCTTCCAAAGAAATCCCAGGGTTGATCTCCTTCAGAATGGACTGGTTGGATCTCCTTGCAGTCCAAGGGACTCTCAAGAGTCTTCTCCAACACCACAGTTCAAAAGCATCAATTCTTCGGCACTCAGCCTTCTTCACAGTCCAGCTCTCACATCCATACATGACCACAGGAAAAACCATAGCCTTGACTAGATGGACCTTAGTTGGCAAAGTAATGTCTCTGCTTTTGAATATGCTATCTAGGTTGGTCATAACTTTTCTTCCAAGGAGTAAGCGTCTTTTAATTTCATGGCTGCAGTCACCATCTACAGTGATTGTGGAGCCCCCCAAAATAAAGTCTGCCACTGTTTCCACTGTTTGCCCATCTATTTCCCATGAAGAGATGGGACCAGATGCCATGATTTTTGTTTTCTGAATGTTGAGCTTTAAGCCAACTTTTTCACTCTCACTTTCATCAAAAGACTTTTTAGTTCCTCCTTACTTTCTCCCATAAGGGTGGTGTCATCTGCATATCTGAGGTTATTGATATTTCTCCCGGCAATCTTGAGTCCAGCTTGTGCTTCTTCCAGTCCACCGTTTCTCATGATGTACTCTGCATATAAGTTAAATAGCAGGGTGACAATATACAGCCTTGATGCACTCCTTTTCCTATTTGGAGCCAGTCTGTTGTTCCATGTCCAGTTCTAACTGTTGCTTCTTGACCTGCATACAGATTTCTCAAGAGGCAGGGAGATACTTAATAAAATTGTCTGTGGGTCAGATCACATTCTTAAGGAAATTTAAATTCAAGATGAAGGTATGGGAAAACAGCATGTTAGCATATGATTGGTTATTATTGACTATGTTTGGCAAAATCATTAGAGTGTTCTCAGAAAAGAATTGTCCAATATAGAAGAAATAAAAGTGAATAGAGAATTCCAAGAATTTGCTGCTGCAGCTGTTTAATCACTTAGTCATGTCCAACTCCTTGTGACCCCATGGACTGTAGCCTGCCAGGCTCCTCTGTCCATCGGATTCTCCAGGCAAGAATACTGGAGTGGGTTGCCATTTCCTCCTCCGGGGGATCTTCCTGACCCAGGGATTGAACCCAGGTTTCTTGTGGCTCCTGCATTGCAGGCAGATTCTTTACCACTGAGCCACAGGGGAAGCCCCTCCAAAAATTTAGAGCCTTGAAAAAGTCAGGAAAGCCACTTAACTTTGGAGTCCAAATAGTAGGAGATAAAATTAACAGAAGTTTTGAATAAGAAAGGCCACTTAAAGTTGATTGTTATGGAAAAGGCCAAAATAAGGGCATGGTCATCACTTCCACTGTTAGAAACTGACTAGGGTAAGATGTTTAAGATAAAGATCCTTCAAGGATGTGGCACACAGCTATTACTTTGATAAGACCAATATTTCAAGGGAAATAGGATCTCCCTTGAAATCTGGATAGGCTCAAGGTGCACTGATCTTTAGGTAGAGAGAGAAAATATGGAGATGAGAAAAAGACCAAAACTTTAGAAACTATGTCTCTAGAAGAATGTGGGCATGATTACTGGATTCTATTGCTAAAAGAATCAAATAGGTAAAAATACAAGATATTGAAAGAGTATTGGTGGTCTTAAGATGGCAGAGGAATAGGATGGGGAGCCCACTTTTCCCCCCACAAATTCATCAAAAGAACATCTGAATGCTGAGTAAATTCCACAAAACAACTTCTGAATGCTGGCAGAGGACATCAGGCACCCAGAAAAGTAGACCATTGTCTTTGAAAGGAGGTAGGAAAAATATAAAAGATAAAAAGAGAGACAAAAGAGGTAGGGGCAGAGATCTGTTCTAGGAAGCGAGTCTTAAAAAGAGAGAAGTTTCCAAACACTAGGAACACTTTCACTGGCGAGTCTGTGGCAAGCCTTGGAACCTCAGAGGGCAATATAACTGGGAGAAAAAATAAATAAATAATTAAACTCCATAGATTATGTGCCTAATGGCAACTCCCAGTGGAGAAGCAGCGCAGATGCTTGCATCCGCCACTAGCAAGCAGGGGCTGGTCAGGGAGGCACAGGCTGCATTGCTTAAGGTAAGGATGGGGCCTGAATGCCCCAAGGGCAGTCTGAGGGAACTGACTTGAGATAGCAATCCAGACTGTGGGATAGCTATCCTGCGAAAAGCCCTAAGACACCGCCAAGCCAACTCACAGAACAAAGAACTGAGCAGAGCCAGAGAGCTGCGGACCAGCCCATCCCCCATCAGAGACAGGCAGGCGAGGGCAGCCAGAGCTGGAAGGGGGCAATCGTGGCCCCAGAGAGGCATCATCTACCAAACTGCAAGCAGGCTTTGTTGCTAACCAGGACTTCTTGGGATTCTGGATGGTCGACATCTGCCAGGAGGGTCGCAACCAGAGATCAGCTCCCCAGAAGAGAGACATGATTGCACACCCAGAAAACTGAGCGGTGGGGATGGGGGAGGCGATAAGTCACAGCTTTCAATTGGGGGCGACCGCGTTTGCCAAGCACTTGGTCACCTGAGGTGCTCGGACCTGGGAAGGGCACAAAATGCAGGCCCAACCGGGTCTGCGCCTTTGTAGAGTACCCAACAACCTGAACATAAGTGGCTCAGACCTGGGAAGTGCATACAACCCAGGGCCGGCCTCAGACAGTTCCTGGCAGAGCAACCTAGAACCTAAGCAGTGGAGACTAGGAAAGCACGCACACCGTGAGCAGGGGCAAGCCCAGTGTTGTTCAGACACTGCAAGTACACTCCAGTGTTATTTGTTTGCAGTGTTCCTCCCTCCCCACAGCAGGACTGAACAACTGAGCCTAAAAAGTGACCACCACCGCCCCCTGTGTCAGGGCGGAAATTAGACACTGAAGAGACCAGCAAACAGAAGAAGCTAAAACAAACAGAGGGAACCGCCTTGGAAGTGACAGGTGCAATAGACTGAAACCCTGTAGATAGCACTGACTACATAGGAAGAGGATTATAGATCTTAAGAAGTATAAGCCAGATCAAGGAACTATCTGAAAATGAACTGACCCCACACTGTCTACAACAACACTCGAGAAAGTCCTAGATATATTTTTACTGTTATCATATTTTAAATTAAAAAAATTTATTTTTAAGTCCTCTATTACTCCTTTAATTTTCATTTTTATAAACTACTATTACTTTGTAAAGAAAAAAAGACCCTATTTTTTTTTTAAAGCAAACTTCATATATATATTTTATAATTTTTGTGACTTTGTTTTTCTTTAATATTGTATTTTTGAGAATCCAACCTCTACTCTAGGTTTTTAATCTTTGCTTTTTGGTATTTGTTATCAATTTTGTACCTTTAAGAACCCAATCTTAAGTACCCATTTTTACTTGGGAGTGAGATTACTGGCTTGACTGCTCTCTCCCCTTTGGACTCTCCTTTTTCTCCACCAGGTCACCTCTATCTCCTTCCTCCCCCTTCTCTTCTCTACCCAACTCTGTGAATCTCTGTGTGTTCCGGGCTGTGGAGAACACTTAGGGAACTGATTACTGGCTGGATCCGTCTCTCTCCTTTTGATTCCCCCTTTTCTCCTCCTGGCCACCTCTGTCTCCTTCCTCCCTCTTCTCTTCTCTGTGTAACTCCGTGAACATCTTTGAGGGGTCCAGACTGTGGAGAGCACATAGGGAAGTGATTACTGGCTAGGTTGCTCTCACCCCGTTTGATTCCCCCTCTTTTCCTCCTAGTCATCTCTATCTCCCTCCTCCCTCTTCTCTTCTCCATGTAACTCTGTGAACCTCTCTGGGTGTCCCTCACTGTGGAGAAACTTTTCATCTTTAACCTAGATTTTCTATCATCAGTGCTGTATAGATGGAGAAGTCTTGAGGCTGCTGTAGGAATAAGACTGAAAACCAGAGGCAAAAGGCTTAAGTCCAAATCCTGAGAACACCAGAGAACTCCTGACTCTAGGGAACATTAATTGATAAGAGTTCATCAAACACCTCCATCAGTTCAATTCAGTTCAGTTCAGTTAAGTCGCTCGGTCATGTCCAACTCTATTACCCCATGAATCGCAGCACGCCAGGCCTCCCTGTCCATCACCATCTCCTGGAGTTCACTCAGACTCACGTCCATCAAGTCCGTGATGCCATCCAGCCATCTCATCCTCTGTTGTCCCCTACTTCTCCTGCCCCCAATCCCTCCCAGCATCAGGGTCTTTTCCAATGAGTCAACTCTTCGCATGAGGTGGCCAAAGTACTGGAGTTTCAGCTTTAGCATCATTCCTTCCAAAGAAATCCCAGGGTTGATCTCCTTCAGAATGGACTGGTTGGATCTCCTTGCAGTCCAAGGGACTCTCAAGAGTCTTCTCCAACACCATGGTTCAAAAGCATCAATTCTTTGGCGCTCAGCTTTCTTCATAGTCCAACTCTCACATCCATAGATGACCACAGGAAAAACCATAGCCTTGACTAGACGGACCTTAGTTGGCAAAGTAATGTCTCTGCTTTTGAATATGCTATCTAGGTTGGTCATAACTTTCCTTCCAAGGAGAAAATGTCTTTTAATTTCATGGCTTCAGTCACCATCTACAGTGATTTTGGAGCCCCCCAAAATAAAGTCAGACACTGTTTCCACTGTTTGCTCATCTATTTCCCATGAAGTGATGGGACCAGATGCCATGATCTTCTTTTTCTGAATGTTGAGCTTTAAGCCAACTTTTTGCTTTCCTCTTTACTTTCATCAAGAGGCTTTTTAGTTCCTCTTCACTTTCTGCCATAATGGTGGTGTCATCTGCATATCTGAGGTTATTGATATTTCTCCCAGCAATCCTGATTCCAGCTTGTGTTTCTTCCAGTCCAGCATTTCTCGTGATGTACTCTGCATATAAGTTAAATAAGCAGGGTGACAATATACAGCCTTGACGTACCCCTTTTCCTATTTGGAACCAGTACCTGCACTGAAACCAAGCACCATCCAAAGGCCAAAAAGTTCCAGAGCAAGATATACCACACAAATTCTCCAGCAACACAGGAACATAGCCCTGAGCTTCAATATACAGGCTGCCCAAAGTCACACCAAACCCACTGACATCTCACAACTCATTACTGGACACTTCATTGCACTCCAGAGAGAATAAATCCATCTCCACCCACCAGAACACCAACACAAGCTTCCCTAACTGGGAAACCTTGACAAGCCACCCATCCATCCCCACTGACAGTGAGGAAACTCCACAATAAAGAGGAACCACAAACTGCCAGAATACAGAAAGGCCACCCCAAACACAGCAATATAAACAAGACGAAAAGGTTGAGAAATACCCAGCAGGCAAAGGAACAGGATAAATGCCCACCAAACCAAACAAAAGAGGAAGAGATAGGGAATCTACCTGATAAAGAATTCTGAATAATGATAGTGAAAATGATCCAAAATCTTGAAAACAAAATGAAGTTACAGACAAATAGCCTGGAGACAAGGATTGAGAAGATGCAAAAAAGGTTTAACAAGCACCTAGAAGAAATAAAAAGAGTCAATACATAATGAATAATGCAATAAATGAGATAAAAAACACTCTGGAGGGAACCAACAGTAGAGTAATGGAGGCAGAAGATAGGATAAGTGAGGCAGAAGATAGAATGGTAGAAATAAATGAAACAGAGAGGAAAAAGAAAAATGAAAGAAATGTGGACAATCTCAGAGACCTCTGGGACAATGTTAAACCCCCAACATTCAAATCATAGGAATCTCTGAAGAAGAAGACAGAAAGAAAGACCATGAGAAAATACTTGAGGAGATAATAGTTAAAAACCTCCTTAAAATGGGGAAGGAAATAGTCACCCAAGTCCAAGAAACCCAGAGAGTCCCAAACAGGATAAACCCAAGGCAAAACACCCCAAGACACATATTAATCAAATTAAAAAGATCAAACACAAAGAACAAATATTAAAAGCAGCAGGGAAAAACAACAAATAACACACAAGGGGATTCCCATAAGCATAACAGCTGATCTTCGAATAGAAACTCTTCAGGCCAGGAGGGAATGGCAGGACATACTTAAAGTGATAAAACAAAATTACTGACAGCCCAGATTACTGTACCCAGCAAGGATCTCATTCAAATGTGAAGGAGAAATCAAAAGCTTTACAGACAAGCAAAAGCTGAGAGAATTCAGCACCACCAAACCAGCTCTCCCACAAATGCTAAAGGATCTTCTCTAGACAGGAAACACAGAAAGTGTGTATAAACTTGAACCCCAAACAATAAAGTAAATGGCAATGGGATCATACTTATCAATAATTACCGTAAATGTAAATGGGTTGAATGCCCCAACCAAAAGACAAAGACTGGCTGAATGGATACAAAAACAAGACCCCTATATATGTTGTCTACAAGAGACTCACCTCAAAACAAGGGAGACATACAGACTGAAAGTGAAGGGCTGGAAAAAGATATTCCATGCAAATAGAGACCAAAAGAAAGCAGGAGTAGCAATACTCATATCAGATAAAATAGACTTTAAAACAAAGGCTGTAAAAAGAGACAAAGAAGGACACTCCATAATGATCAAAGGATCAATCCAAGAAGAAGATATAACAATTATAAATATATATGCACCCAACATAGGAGCCCCAAATATGTAAGACAAATGCTAACAAGTATGAAAGCAGAAATGAACAATAACACAATAATAGTGGGAGACTTTAATACCCCATTCACGCCTATGGATAGATCAACTAAACAGAAAATTAACAAGGAAACACAAACTTTAAATGATACAATAGACCAGTTAGACCTAATATCTATAGGACATTGCACCCCAAAACAGTGAATTTCACCTTTTTCTTAATTGCACACAGAACCTTCTCCAGGATAGATCACATCCTGGGCCATAAATCTAGCTTTGGTAAATTCAAAAAAATTAAAATCATTCCAAGCATCTTTTCTGACCACAATGCAGTAAGATTAGATGTCAATTATAGGAGAAAAACTATTACAAATTCCAGCCTATGGAGACTGAACAACATGCTGCTGAATAACCAACAAATCACAGAAGAAATCAAAAAAGAAATCAAAATATGCATAGAAATGAATGAATATGAAAACACAACAACCCCAAACATGTGGGACACTGTAAAAGCAGTGCTAAGGGGAAGGTTCATAGCAATACAGGCATACCTCAAGAAACAAGAAAAAAGTCAAATAAATAACCTAACTCCACACCTACAGCAACTAGAAAAGAAAGAAATGAAGAACCCCAGGGTTTGTAGAAGGAAAGAAATCTTAAAAATTAGAGCAGAAATAAATGCAGAAGAAACAAAAGAGACCATAGCAAAAATCAACAAAGCCAAAAGCTGGTTCTTTGAGAAGAAAAATAAAACTGACAAACCATTAGCCAGACTCATCAAGAAACAAAGGGAGAAAAATCAAATCAATAAAATTAGAAATGAAAATGGAGAGATCACGACAGACAACACAGAAATACAAAGGGTCATAAGAGACTACTATCAGCAACTATATGCCAATAAAACGGACAATTTGGAAGAAAATGGACAAATACTTAGAAAAGTACAACTTTCCAAAACTGAACCAGGAAGAAACAGAAACTCTTAACAAGCCCATCACAAGCATGGAAATTGAAACTGTAATCAGAAATCTTCCAGCAAACAAAAGCCCAGGATCAGATGGCTTCACAGCTGAATTCTACCAAAAATTTAGAAAAGAGCTAACACCTATCCTACTCAAACTCTTCCAGAAAAGTGCAGAGGAAGGTAAACTTCCAAACTCCTTCTATGAGGCCACCATCACCCTAATACCCAAACCTGACAAAGATGCCATACACACACACAAAAAGAAAACTACAGGTCAATATCACTGATGAACATAGATTCAAAAATCCTTAACAAAATGCTAGCAAACAGAATCCAACAACATATTAAAAAGATCATACATCATGATCAAGTGGGCTTTATCCCAGGGATGCAAGGATTCTTCAGTATCTGCAAATCAATCAATGTAATACACCACATTAACAAATTGAAAAATAAAAACCATATGATTATCTCAGTAGATGCAGAGAAAGCCTTTGACAAAATTCAACATCCATTTATGATAAAAACCCTCCAGAAAGCAGGAATAGAAGGAACATACCTCGACATAATAAGAGCTATGTATGACAAACCCACAGCAAACGTTATCCTCAATGGTGAAAAATTGAAAGCATTTCCCCTAAAGTCAGGAACAAGACACGCGTGCCCACTCTCACCACTACTATTCAACATAGTTTTGGAAGTTTTGGCTACAGCAATCAGAGCAGAAAAAGAAATAAAAGGAATCCATATTGGAAAAGAATTATTAAAACTGTCACTGTTTGCAGATGACATGATCCTCTACATAGAAAACCCTAAAGAATCCACCAGAAAATTACTAGAGCTAATCAATGAATATAGTAAAGTTGCAGGATATAAAATCAACACTCAGAAATCTCCTGCATTCCTATACACTAATAATGAGAAAATAGAAAGAGAAATTAATGAAACAATTCCATTCACCATTGCAATGAAAAGAATAAAATACTTAGGAATATATCTACCTAAAGAAACTAAAGACCTATATATCAAAAACTATAAAACACTGGCAAAAGAAATCAGAGGACACAAATAGATGGAGAAATATACCATGTACATGGATTGGAAGAATCAGTATAGTGAAAATGAGTATACTACCCAAAGCAATCTATGTTCCAATGTTCATCGCAGCACTGTTTATAATATCCAGGACGTGGAAGCAACCTAGATGTCCATCAGCAGACGAATGGATAAGAAAGCTGTGGTACATATACACAATGGTGTATTACTCAGCCATTAAAAAGAATATATTTGAATCAGTTCTAATGAGGTGGATGAAACTGGAGCCGATTATACAGAGTGAAGTAAGCCAGAAAGAAAAACATCAATATAGTATAATAGCACATATATATATGGAATTTAGAAACATGGTAATGATAACCCTGTATGCAAGACAGCAAAAGAGACACAGATGAATAGAACAGTCTTTTGAATTCTGTGGGAGAGGGGATTTGATTTGGAAGAATGGCATTGAAACATGTATATTATCATATGTGAAATGAATTGCCAGTCCAGGTTCGATGCATGATACAGGGTGCTTGGGGCTGGTGCACTGGGATGACCCAGATGGGTGGGAGGGGGTTCAGGATGGGGAACACATGTACACCCGTGGTAGAGTCATGTCAATGTATGGCAAAACCAATTCAATATTGTAAACTAATTAGTCTCCAATTAAAATAAATTATATAAAATAAATAAAATTTTAAAAAGAAAGAGTATTGTGAAAAGAATACCAGTCTATACTAATACTGTTTTTCAAAAATTTTATTGAAATATAATTGATTTATAATGTCATGTCAATTTCTTGTACACAGCAAAGTGATTCAGTTATATGTATTGTTTTTTCATATTCTTTTCACAGTCTTTTCCATTATGATTCAAGTGCGGACGGCTGCGAGAGCTGGGCCGGCGCGCTAAGCGCAGATGAGAGGAGCTACCCCACATCCGAAGTCAGGGGCAGCAGCCTACAGTACAAGGCTGCGACGCCACAGGAACGCCGGGAGGAGCTACCCGCGTCTGAGGTCAGGGCGGCGGCTGGGTGGAGCTACCCTGCGTGGAAAGCCAGGGCAGCCGGGAGGGGGGGCGGTCACAGTGGAGAGGTCTGACAGAACGTGGTCCACTGGAGAAGGGAATGGCAAGCCACTCAGTATTCTTACCTTGAGAACCCCATGAACAGAATGAAAAGTCAAAATGATAGGATACCAAAAGAGGAACTCCCCAGGTCAGTAGGTGCCCAATATGCTTCTGGAGATCAGTCGAGAAATAACTCCAGAAAAACGAAGGGATGGAGCCAAAGCCAAAACAGTACCCAGCTGTGGCTGTGACTGGTGATAGAAGCAAGGTCCAATGTTGTAAAGAGCAATATTGCGTAGGAACCTGGAATGTCAGATCCATGAATCAAGGCAAATTGGAAGTGGTCAAACAAGAGATGGCAAGGGTGAAAGTTGACATTCTAGGAATCAGCAAACTAAAATGGACTGGAATGGGTGAATTTAACTCAGATGACCATTATATCTACTACTGTGGGCAGGAATCCCTCAGAAGAAATGGAGTAGCCATCATGGTCAACAAAAGAGTCCGAAATGCAGTACTTGGATGCAATCTCAAAAATGACAGAATAATCTCTGTTTGTTTCCAAGGCAAACCATTCAGTATCACAGTTATCCAAGTCTATGCCCCAACCAGTAACGCTGAAGAAGCCTAAGTCGAATGGTTTTATGAAGACCTACAAGACCTTTTAAAACTAACACCCAAAAAGATGTCCTTTTCATTATAGGGGACTGAAATGCTAAAGTAGGAAGTCAAGAAACACCTGGAGTAACAGGCAAATTTGGCCTTGGAGTGCGGAATGAAGCAGGGCAAAGACTAATAGAGTTTTGCCAAGAAAATGCACTGGTCATAGCAAACACTCTCTTCCAACAACACAAGAGAAGACTGTACATGTGGACATCACCAGATGGTCAACACCAAAATCAGACTGATTATATTCTTTGCAGCCAAAGATGGAGAAGCTCTATACAGTCAACAAAAACAAGACCAGGAGCTGACTGTGGCTTAGATCATGAACTCCTTATTGGCAAATTCAGACTTAAATTGAAGAAAGTAGGGAAAACCGCTAGGCCATTCGGGTATGACCTAAATCAAATCTCTCATGATTATACAGTGGAAGTGAGAAATAGATTTAAGGGCCTAGATCTGATAGTTAGAGTGCCTGATGAACTATGGAAGGAGGTTCGTGACATTGTACAGGAGACAGGGATCAAGATCAATTTCTTTTCCCCGTGGAAAAGAAATGCAAAAAAAAAAATGGCTGTCTGGGGAGGCCTTACAAATAGCTGTGAAAAGAAGAGAGGTGAAAAGCAAAGGAGAAAAGGAAAGATATAAGCATCTGAATGCAGAATTCCAAAGAATAGCAAGAAGAGATAAGAAAGCCTTCTTCAGTGATCAATGCAAAGAAATAGAGGAAAAGAACAGAATGGGAAAGACTAGAGATCTCTTCAAGAAAATTAGAGATACCAAGGGAACATTTCCTGCAAAGATGGGCTCGATAAAGGACAGAAATGGTATGGACCTAACAGAAGCAGAAGATATTAAGAAGAGGTGGCAAGAATACACAGAAGAACTGTACAAAAAGATCTCCCGACCCAGATAATCACGATGGTCTGATCACTCATCTAGAGCCAGACACTTTGGAATGTGAAGTCAAGTGGGCCTTAGAAAGCATCACTACAAACAAAGCTAGTGGAGGTGATGGCATTTCAGTGGAGCTGTTTCAAATCCTGAAAGATGATGCTGTGAAAGTGCTGCACTCAATATGCCAGCAAATTTGGAAAACTCAGCAATGGCCACAGGACTGGAAGAGGTCAGTTTTCATTCCAATTCCAAACGAAGGCAATGCCAAAGAATGCTCAAACTACCGCACAATTGCACTCATCTCACATGCTAGTAAAGTAATGTTCAAAATTCTGCAAGCCAGGCTCAGCAATATGTGAACCGTGAACTTACTAATGTTCAAGCTGGTTTTAGAAAAGGCAGCGGAACCAGAGATCAAATTGCCAACATCCGCTGGATCATGGAGAAAGCAAGAGAGTTCCAGAAAAACATCTATTTCTGCTTTATTGACTTCCAAAGCCTTTGACAGTGTGGATCACAGTAAACTTTGGAAAATTCTTCAAGAGATGGGAATACCAGACCACCTGACCCGCCTCTTGAGAAATCTGTATGCAGGTCAGGAAGCAATAGTTAGAACTGGACATGGAACAACAGACTGGTTCCAAATAGGAAAAGGAGTACGTCAAGGCTGTATATTGCCACCCTCCTTATTTAACTTATACGCAGAGTACATCATGAGAAATACTGGGCTGGAAGAAACACAAGCTTGGAATCAAGATTGCCGGGAGAAATATCAGTAACCTCAGATATGCAGATGACACCACCCTTATAGCAGAAAGTGAAGAGGAGCTAAAGGGCCTCTTGATGAAGGTGAAAGAGGAGAGTGAAAAAGTTGGCTTAAAGCTCAACATTCAGAAAACGAAGATCAATGCATCTGGTCCCATCACTTCATGGGAAATAGATGGGCAAACAGTGGAAACAGTGTCTGATTTATTTTTGGGGGCTCCAAAATCACTGCAGATGGTGATTGTAGCCATGAAATTAAAAGACGCTTGCTCCTTGGAAGAAAAGCTATGACCAACCTAGATAGCATATTCAAAAGCAGAGACATTACTTTGCCGACTAAGGTCCGTCTAGTCAAGGCTATGGTTTTTCCTGGAAAAACCATATGGTCATATGTGGATGTGAGAGTTGGACTGTGAAGAAGGCTGAGCGCCCAAGAATTGATGCTTTTGAACTATGGTGTTGGAGAAGACTCTTGAGAGTCCCTTGGACTGCAAGGAGATCCAACCAGTCCATTCTGAAGGAGATCAACCCTGGGATTTCTTTGGAAGGAATGATGCTAAAGCTGAAACTTCAGTACTTTGGCCACCTCATGCGAAGAGTTGACTCATTGGAAAAGACTCTGATGCTGGGAGGGATTTGGGGCAGGAGGAGAACGGGACGACCGAGGATGAGATGGCTGGATGGCATCACGGACTCAATGGACGTGAGTCTGAGTGAACTCCGAGAGATGGTGATGGACAAGGAGGCCTGGAGTGCTGCGATTCATGGGGTCACAAAGAGTCGGACATGACTGAGCGACTGAACCGAACCAAACAGGATATTGAATACAGTTTCCTGTGCTGTACAATAGGACCTTGTCTACCCATTCTATATATAACAGTTTGTCTCTGGTAATTCCAAACTCCCATTTCTTCCCTTCCCTACCTATCCCCTGCCCCCTTGCTTAGCAACTACATGTCTGTTCTCTGAGTCCATTTTTAAAAAGACTTTTTTATTTTGGAGTATAAGATATTAACAGTTGGACAACAAGGGAACTCAGCCATACATATACATGTATCTACTCTCCCCTAAACTCCCTTCCCATCCTGGCTGCCCCATAAGAATCTGTTTTTGTTTCATAGGTACATTGATTTGTATTATATTTTAGATTCCATGTGTAAGTGATGTCATAAGGTATTTGTCTTTCTGAGAAAGACTATTTAAGAACCTAAAATAATTCTATTAGTAGGAAGTGATCTGAGAAAGAGGCTTAACTCTCAAAAGTTCATATTCTCCTATATTTACTTCAGCTGTGGCCAAAGAACATAATGGAAAAGAATTTTGTAGAGGAAAGAGCCAGGAGCAATGGAGTATAATGGACAAAGGACTTACTCACAGGGAGCATAATGGAAGCCTAATCCAGCAACAATCTTGCTCCCAGGAATGGGGCCCTGAAAGTGTCTGCCCAGCAGGATTTCAGAATTGCTATGGACCAGTGTCTTCTGGCTAATTCCGTTCTTTCTCTTTCTGAGTGGTAATGGTTATTGGGGTTATCCTATTCTTGTTTCACCACTGTATATTGGGTATGAGGAGCATGAACTTATTATACTTCATGGGCCTATAAATTAAAAAAGCAGAATCTTGTAACCCCTGTGATATGTTGGGGTTGTACTTTGAGAGATATGGAGCTTTGTATTTGTTACTATTTCTACCTGGAACTTTTGGGTTGTTGCCCTTGGGGAGATGGTCAGTATATGTTCCTTGGTAAGGAGAGTAAAGTCACTTGGTAAGGAGAGTGAGGTTGCTCACTAGATAGCGACCGAGAGTAGACTGGTAATTATGTGAATTTAGTCCTTTCTCTGGGTACACGGTAGCACTGCACTTTCTGATTCTTTATGGAATTAGTCAAATCCATGTAGCCTAGGAAACTTGAACAAGTATGATGTATAGCACTTACTATAGAGTTCTTAAAAGAGGTGTGACCCATTCGTCATGTTTGCTTTTCTGCCATATAAATAGGTAGTAACTACAACAACCCAGTCCATTTTAGTTTGCTGATTCCTAGAACGTTGACATTCACTCTTGCCATCTCTTGTTTGACCACTTCCAATTTGCCTTGATTCATGGACCTGACATTCCAGGTTCCTATGCAATGTTGCTGTTTACAGCATCGGACCTTGCTTCTGTCACCAGTCGCATCCACAGCTGGATATTGTTTATGCTTTGGCTTCATCCCTTCATTCTTTCTGGAGTTATTTCTCGACTGATCTCCAGTAGCATATTGGGCACCTACCGACCCAGGGAGTTCCTCCTCCAGTATCCTATCATTTTGCCTTTCCATACTGTTCATGGGGTTCTCAAGGCAAAAATACTGAAGTGATTTGCCATTCCCTTCTCCAGTGGACCACATTCTGTCAGACCTTTCCACCATGACCTGCCCGTCTTGGGTGGCCCCATAAGGCATGGCTTAGTTTCAGTGAAGTAGTCCATGTGATCAGATTGGCTAGTTTTCTGTGATTATCATTTCAGTGTGTCTGCCCTCTTAATGCCCTCTTGCAACACCTACTGTCTTACTTGGGTTTCTCTTACCTTGGACTTGGGGGTATCTCTTCACGACTGGTCCAGCAAAATGCAGCCGCTGCTCCTTAACTTTGGACGAGGGGTATCTCCTCATGGCCACCCCTCCTGACCTTGAACGTAGAGTAGCTCCTCTCGGCCCTCCTGTGCCCACACAGCTGCCACTCCTTGGACATGGAGTTGCTCCTCTTGGCCACTTCCCCTGACCTCGGGCGTGGGGTAGTTCCTCTCCGCCACCGCCCCTAACCTCGGACATGGGGTAGCTCCTCTTGGCTGCTTCTGTGCCGATAGAGCCTGGCATTCTCCATCGCTGCCCCTGACCTTGGGTGAGGGGTAGCTCCTCTCGGCCGTGCTTCTGCGTGGTCCATTGCAGCCAGCGCACTTCCTCAGATATGCAGATGATACCACCCTTATGTCAGAAAATGAAGAGGAACTAAAAATCTTCTTGAGGAAAGGGAAAGAGGAGAGTGAAAAAGTTGGCTTAAAGCTCAACATTCAGAAAACTAAGATCATGGCATCTGGTCCCATCACTTCATGGGAAATAGATGGGAAAACAATGGAAACAGTGGCAGACTTTATTTTGGGGGCCTCCAAAATCACTGCAGATGGTGATTGCAGCCATGAAATTAAAAGACGCTTATTCCTTGGAAGGAAAGTTATGACCAGCCTAGATGGCATATTGAAAAGCAGAGACATTACTTTGCCAACAAAGGTCCATCTAGTCAAGGCTATGGTTTTTCCAGTGATTATGTATGGATGTGAGAGTTGGACTGTGAAGAAAGCTGAGCACCGAAGAATTGATGCTTTTGAACAGTGGTGTTGGAGAAGACTCTTGAGAATCCCTTGGACTGCAAGGAGATCCAACCAGTCCATTCTAAAGGAGATCAGTCCTGGGTGTTCATTGGAAGGATTGATGCTGAAGCTGAAACTCCAATACTTTGGCCACCTCATGCGAAGAGTTGACTCACTGGAAAAGATCCCGATGCTGGGAAAGATTGAAGGTAGGAGAGGAAGGGGACCATAGAGGATGAGATGGTTGGATGGCTTCACCTACTCAATGGACATGTTATGTTATGTTATTGAGTTGCTCAGTTGTGTTCGAGTCTTTGCGACCCCATGGACTGTAGAAGACCAGGCTCCTCTGTCCATGGGATTCTCCAGGCAAGAATACTGGAGCGGGTTGCCATTTCCTTCTCCAGGGTATCTTCCCGATCCAGGGATCGAAACCAGGTCTCCCGCATTGCAGGCAGACGCTTTAACCTCTGAGCCACCAGGGAAGCTTGAGCAAACTCTGGGAGATAGTGAAGGACATGGAAGCCTGGCATGCATCCATGGGGTTGCAGAGTCCGACACGACTTAGCGACTGAACAATAAGAATGTTAAATACATTGCTCTGTTGCCTTCTTGAGCTTACTATTGTTGAAGTCTAAAACCATGCTTATTCCTGATACTTGTACTGCGACCACCCTTCCTTTTCCATTTTGGGTTTTCTCTTTAACCTCGTTAGTATTCCAAAATTTCAGTTATGTGTCTTAGTGTGAATTGATTTTCATCAGTTGTGCTCAGTGTATGGTATACCCTTTCTATCTGAAAATTCATACTCTTTGGGGAAATTTTCATAAATTCTTTTATTGGTAATTTCTCTCTCCTTTTTTTCCTTGTTCTTTCATTATTTGATGTTGAGTCTCCTGAAACAGTGTTCTGGATTTCTTATTTTTTTCTCCTGCTTTCCATCCTTTTGCTGTACTTCCTGGGCTGTTTCCTCAATCTTATTTTCAATATTTTCTGTTGAATTTATCATTTTTACTATCAGAAATTCCCAAAAGGTCTTTTTTTTCCCTTTCAATATATTTTTCTTTTAGCATCCTATTCTTATTTTGTGGGTGCAGTATCTTCTCTTATCTCTGAGAATATTAATGCTTAAACATTTTCTTTCTTCCTCCACATAGTTTCCTCTGAGTTACGTTTTCCCATTTGTTGACTTTGGCTTCTATCTTTTGTATTAGAGGCTTTTCCCTCTTTCAAATATCTAATAATCCTTTACTGTCTCTTCAGGTTCCAGTAGCAAAATCAAAGCGCTGATTAGAAGCTTTGAGTTTGAGGAAATTGCTTGTCAGCTTCAGTGGTTGTTTGTTGGGGAATGTCAGTGTCTTAGGTCTGTCCTCTGACTGGTCCCCAGAGAGTCTCTACCAAACTTCTGCCTGAAGGATAAAAGTTGCCAGCATTTTGGAACCACATGGATGATCAGGACTGGAAGTTCCAGAACCCTATATTTAACATTACATAATAAGTAATTTTCATTGTTTATGGTCTGGTGCTCATCCCCTCAATTGTGCTGCTTGACCCCTAGTCCAGAGATTGTGTTTTACCCTGTTTCCTGAGAATAAACCTCCAGTCTTTTGCCACAGGTGGGGGTGGGGCAGGAGCATATCAGCGTAGGGTGGGGAGGGAAGAATCAGGAAAGGAGACTGAGAAGGAGTGCCCGGTTAAGCTGTAGGACAATTCAGTGAGAGTGGTAGCCCTGAGGCAAGTGAAGAAGAGGTTTTAGGGAAGAGAGAGTGGATCACTTGTGACAAATAGTCTGATGAGTAAGATGAGCACAGAGAACTAACCACTGGACCTGGCAATGTAGACGTCATTGGTGACCTTGATGAAAGCTGTCTCCTGGACTCAGGGATAAGAGCCTGGTTGGAATGAGTTCTAGAGAGAATGGTAGGAGAGCATGCAGTGACCTTGAGTGTGGACAATTCTTTCCATTTGATTCATTCCTCTTAAAATAACCCTGTGTGATAGGCAGTCATCCCTGTTGAGTAGATTTGAAATTTAGGGAGCAGTCTCAGAGAGGTTTACATGAATGTGCTGATGGCCTCACAGCTAGGTGCTTCTCCAAACAGCATTTATATAATCTTTCTTATATTAGGGGTCCCCCCGCCCCCACAACACCCAACTTCTGGTTGCAAAGATATCTGATGGTGTCCGTTCCTGAGGCTTTTGCAGTGTAAATTGTGTTGATTCTCAGCTTCTCCAGTTGCTAGCTGAGGATTCAGCGTTCTTGGGTCCACTAAGTCATTCATCACTTATCTTGCCTTTCAGCTTTTAGCTTCCAAAATTTTGAGATTGTTTTCTAAAAAGAGGGATTTCAGGCTCCAGTGAACCTCATCTGGCCCTCCAGTGCCCCTCCTCATCTTCTTTGATGATTCTTCCTCATCTCCCCAAACTCTCAGACTCAGTCCTTGGACTTCTCTTTCTTCCTGGGTGATTTAATCCAGTTTCTGGACTTTAAACACCTTCTTCATGACCATGGTTCCCATTATATTTCTAACCTTTGATCTCCAGCTTCCTATATCCACTTGCCTACTCAATATCTCCAGTTCAATACTTAACATTGTCAATTTGACGTGTCCAAAACTCAGCTTCTAATTTTCTCCCCCAGACCCTCTCATCCCACAGTCTTCTTTTTTTTTTGTTGTTGTTGAAATATTTTATTTTTTTAATTTTTTTAAAATACTTTATTCTACATTACTATACTGTATTTGTTCTGCCATACATTGACATGAATCAGCCACAGGTGTACACGATCTCCCAATGCCGAAGCCCCCTCCCACCTCCCACCCCACATCACAGTCTTCTTACTTTCCTAAATCCAGCTCCCAGGAAACCCCTGAGGTCATCCTTGACTTTATTCTTTTTCTCACACCCCTCATCCTATAAGTCAGCAGTTCTTGTTGACTCATTCCAGCTTGGGTTGGGATCCTGCTTGCCCCACAGACTGAGTGACTATATTAGTTTTCTGTGGCTGCTGTAACAAATTATTGCAAACTCTGCAGCCCACATAGCAAATTCATTATCTTACAGTTATGTAGGTGAGAATCTGACAAGTCTCTCTGGGCTAAAATCAAGGTGTTGACAGGGCTGCATTCCTTTCTGTCAGCTCTGATGCGATCTATTTCTTTGAATTTTCCAGCTTCTAGAGGTCACCCACATTCCTTGCTTTGTGATCCTTTCCTCTGTTTTCAAAGCCAGCAAAAGGAAGTTGAGTTCTTCTCACATTGCATTACTCTGAGTTTCTGTTTGCCTATTCCATTTTCTCTTGTGTGGGACTTTTAGTTTTTACTCTATGTTCTATTATATCATTTGAATTAAAAATTTAAAAATTTATTGAGGTAACATTGACTTAGAATGAGATATTAGTTTTATATGTACATTATATTTCAACTTCTATATACACAACAGTGTGTTCACCACCAAAGTTTAGTTTCTATCCATCACCACCCTGTTGATCCTCATTACCCATTTCACCTTAGGTAATCACTACTCTGTTCTCTGTATCTGTGTGTTTGTTTATGTATGGTTTGATTGGTTTATTTTTTGTTGTTGTTGTTGTTTGTTTGTTTTATTAATATATTTCCACATATGAGTGAATTCATACAATCTTTGATTTCTCCATCTGACTTATTTCATTTGGCATAATAGCCTCAAGGTCTGTTTATGTTGTTGCAAATGACAGTATTTCACTTTTATGGCTTAATAGGAGTCTATCATATATGTGTATCTATTTTTAAAATATTTATTTATTTTATTTGGCTGCCTTGGGTCTTGGAGCATGTGGAACCTTTAGTTGCAGCATGTGAACTCTTAGTTGCGGCATGTGGGCACTCACTAGTCCCCTGACCAGGGATTGAACCTAAGCGCCCTGCTTTGGGAGTGTGGAGTCTTAGCCACCGGACCAGTAGGGAAGTTCCAACTTTCATTTCTTAAATATCTTTTACTATTGAGTCAAGGGAGGTATGATTACTCACATATTTTAGATAAAGAAATTGAAAATCAAAAGGTTTTTGCTCCAGGTGAGTGAGGAGGTCGGAATTCCATCCTGGGTGTGTGTCTGCCTCTGTATTTGCTGCCTATAGATGAGGTAATATATGTCCATACCTGGGACCCCGTGTGCATGTGTGGAGGTGGGGGCAATGCTGTGTACCTCCGTGGCACCTGTGGGGTCACCCCAGTGGATCCTTAAGCCTCCCTGATCCCAGGTTGGGAAAGGAGCAACCCCACCCCCTATCCCTGGCTGGGTGCAGGGTTTGTACCCCTTGGGCTGGGAATGCAGCCTGGCAACCTCATGGAGGATGGTGGGTCTGGCTTCCGAGCTCAGCCTACACTTGGGAGCAATAGTCCTGGAAATTGTTGGCTCAGTGATCTTTGCGAGATGCCAGTGAGCAGTTCTGAGAGAGGGCAGGGATCAGAAGATGAAGGGGAAGGATTTCTTTTGTTCGTTGCTATCCCCTCTTGCTGTCTCCCCCAGAAGGAGGAGGGGGGCGGTGTGGGCCACCTGCCCCTCCTGCCCCTTGTCTGCTCATCAACACGCAGTGCCTGCTACTGTGAGAAGGTCCTTGCTGGCTTTGTGCCTTCAAGGTTATGGCCAAGGTGGCTTTGGCAGGGAAGCAGAGAGGGGTGTTAGCTAGGCCTCACCAGACCCCACTGGGAAACAGGGTCCAGGCAGAAATCCAGGCTTCCCTAAACCTCGCAGTTTGTGTGTGGCTCCTAGCAGTGTCCTGCCCTCAGGAGGGGACCTCATTTCCTTCGAAAGCCTCATGTGCCCTTTCAAACACTGGCCCCTGTGATGGGCCCCCAGGGACTCGCTGTCCAGTGGTAGAATTAGACCGGAAATGGTCAAGTGTAACAAGCAGTGATGATAGTGGCTGCAAGGAAGAGAGCAGGATGGGGGACCACAGGGCTAGGAGTACTTGCCTTGTTTGATTGGGGTGTGTTGGGGAGTCTGTTTGGGGGATGTTTAGAATTTTTCCAGGTGGAAAGGAAACAGTTCCACATGCAAAGTCCTGGAGGCGTGAATGTAGGAGTGTGTTGTTGTTTAGGTGCTCGATTGTGTCTGACTCTTTGCGATTGCATGGACTATAGCCCACCTGGCTCCTCTGTCCATGGAATTTCCCACGCAAGAATACAGGAGTGGATTGACATTTCCTTCTCCAAGGATCTTCCTGACCCAATCTGATCCCTCCAGGGATCAAACCTGTGACTCCTGTATTAGCAGGGAGATTCTTTACCATCAAGCCACCAGGAAAGTGCAGATGTGAGGCTCAGGACTAAAAAGGTCTTGGGTATAGTGGGCCTCGGGAGGGTGCAGTGGAGGATGCAGTGAGAGAAGGAGGAGAAGCCCACAGAGGTGAGCTGGAGCGGAAAGTTGGGAGGGTGTCCAGATGGTGACTGTGTTTCCTGCCTCACTAGAGTTTGGCCTTTCCTGGAGATCCCCACATCTTGTATGTTTGGAAGCAGTGGCATGGTGAAATCTGTGCTTTGGTCTCTCTGAGGGGGTAGGTTAGAGGGAGAAGGCTTGTAGGGAAGACACCAGACAGGAGTCTCATGGGTGTTCTGGGTCAAAGTGCAGGTTGGGGTATTGAGAAAATTGTGCCTAGAGGTAGCTGGAGCCAGACCTGGTGGGCTTGTTGCCACCTGGCTGTGAGGTCAGACAGAGCTGCTCCCAGGATTCTCCCAGGTGCAAGGGTCTGTAGTGAACTCCTTAACCAAGAGAAGGACAGGAGACTTCAGAAAGGTGATGGTGAGCCAAACTTGGGATATGCTGTGTTGGAACATGGAGGTGCATGTAACAAGGAGGTGGTTAGAAATTCAGGTCCAGATTTTAGGAGAGAGGTCTGGGCCAGAAATGAGGGCTTGAGGAAAGGCAGTGCCTGAGGTGGGGGTGTGGGTGAGTCTATCAGGGAAAAAGACCTGGAAGAGGAGAAGGAAGGGAGAGAGGGTGGAAGTTGCTGCCTGTGAAACACTGTCACTGAAGGAGGAGGCTAAGGACCCCTGACAGGAGGCAGAGGAGGTGAGGTCGGAGGAGCAGAAGGAAAACCAGAGAGGACAAGTCCTGCAGCCAAGAGAAGAGGAAAGCCTGGAAGAAAAACTGCGTGCATGCTAAGTCACTTCAGTTGTGTCCAACTCTTTGTGACCCTGTGGATCATAGTCCACCAAGCTCCTCTGTCCATGAGATTCTCCAGGCAAGAATATCGGAGTGGGTTGCCATGCCCTCCTGCAGGGGATCTTCCCGACCCAGGGCCAGAACCTGCGTCTCTCACGTCTCCTGCACTGGCAGGCGGGTTCTTTACCACTAGTGCTACCTGGGAAGCCCAGAAGAAAGACTAAAGCAAAGTCATTGCTCCTGGCAACTTTGTGGTCCTAGGAGACCTATGATTTCTAAGTATTTGGGATTGAGGGACTGAGGGGGACATTTTATTCAATTCTTCTCAGCAGGTGGGTTGGAGGGCCCACTGTGTCCTCAGTGATACGTTGCATCCTTGGTTTCCCCTTCCCTCCAGGATGTGTCTGGGCCCCAGGGAAGAATGAAGAGGCTGGTGAGAAAGAGCCACTGCTGAGAAACTCCACATGGCATTGAAATGTGAGACTGAACTGCTGGGAAGCCCCCAAGAGTATCACTCAGAAAGTGGGGACAGAAGAGGGGCAGAACTGCCTATTGCTTACCAGAGTCCACAGCCATGCTTCTCTGGGCTGCAGGTGCCTGGACTACATTTCCCAGCCTCCTGTGCGACTAGGTGTGATCCTCCCTTGAATGTGAGAGTTGGACTATAAAGAAGGCTGAGCACCAAAGAACTGATGAACTGTGGTATCAGAGAAGACTCTTGAGAGTCCCTTGGACAGCAAGGAGATCCAACCAGTCCATCCTAAAGGAAATCAGTCCTGAATATTCATTGAAGGACTGATGCTGAAGCTGAAGCTCCAATATTTTGGCCACCTGATCCCAAGAACTGACTCATTGGAAAAGACCCTAATGCTGGGAAAGATTGAAGGCCGGAGGAGAAGGGGATGACAGAGGATGAGAGAGTTGGATGGCATCACTGACTCGATGGACATGAGTTTGAGTAAGCTCCAGGAGTTGGTGATGGACAGGGAAGCCTGGCGTGCTGCAGTCCATGGGGTCGCCAGACACGACTGAGTGACTGAACTGAACTGTGACTAGATGTGACCATATGGCTGAGCCCTGACCAATGGGATATGAACAGGGGTAATGCGGCCACTTCCAGCCAGGGCCCCTTAGGACCTCCCTTGTGCAATCCTTGCTCTCTTCTTCCATTTGTTGTAAAACAGGGAAGACTCTGAGGTCCTAAAGGAGGGTGGAACCACAAGATAGAAGGAGCCTGGGGTTACAAATTGGCGGGGAACCAACTCCCTTTTGGGCTGTGCTGTGAATAAGAGATAAACTTTTACTGTGTTTGGTCCATGAGATTTAGTTATTTATCTGCATAGCAGCTAGTGTCAACTAATACAGAGATTTTCCTTTCCTTGCTGGTCAGCTGCCTTGCAGATGTGGCCCGTCTTGGACTGAGAGCCTGGAGTGAGCAGAGGGGACCAGTGTCGGTCCCAAGGACTGGCCAGTGGGGAGGAATCCAGGGGAAAGGTTGGCACCACCTGGCAGAGAGGATGCCCGTGGGTGGCCGACTAGACCAGTACTTTGTACGCAGCACATGTGACATATTTCTTAGGGATGGTCAGAAATAGCACTGTCTCCTAGGGGTGGCCTAGCAATTGCAGTGGGGCAGAAATGGAAGCTATCATGCTGGTGCTGTCCCGTTGCATCAAGTGTGTACTAGGACAGCGCCTGGCACAGAGTGCACGCCTCTTCAGTGTGGATGCTGATGGCCCCGAAGCTGGTGTGACCAGGGAAGCCAGGTTACACATGATGCTGTGCTGTTGAACTTGTACCTTCTATGCCTCCCGCCCGTCTTTCTCTCCCAGATGTAGGGCCAGACAGACTGTGGAACTATAAGATGGAAGCCAGGCAGCCTTGTGACCAGGTTTCTTTTCCACATTGTATGTGCATTAGGAATTTGACACAGTGAGTTAGGTATTAATGACTCTAGAGTCTGCTTTAGGGTTAAACTAGGAGATGGCATGACACTAAATTTGCATTAGTGTCATTGCTGGTCACAACCCAGGTCTCCTGACTCCACAGCCGGGGTTCTCCAAATTAGGAAATTAACAGTATACTGATTAAAAAAAAAGAAATAAGAGAGAGGTGCCTCGTATCCTCACACTTCAGTTCAGTTCAGTTCAGTTCAGTTCAGTCGCTCAGTTGTGTCTGACTCTTTGCGACACCATGAATCGCAGCACGCCAGGCCTCCCTGTCCATCACCACCTCCTGGAGTTCACTCAGACTCACATCCATCGAGTCCGTGATGCCATCCAGCCATCTCATCCTCGGTCGTCCCCTTCTCCTCCTGCCCCCAATCCCTCCCAGCATCAGAGTCTTTTCCAGTGAGTCAGCTCTTCCCATGAGGTGGCCAAAGCATTGGAGTTTCAGCTTTAGCATCATTCCTTCCAAAGAAATCCCAGGGTTGATCTCCTTCAGAATGGACTGGTTGGATCTCCTTGCAGTCCAAGGGACTCTCAAGAATCTTCTCCAACACCACAGTTCAAAAGCATCAATTCTTTGGCGCTCAGCCTTCTTCGCAGTCCAACTCTCACATCCATACATGACCACAGGAAAAACCATAGCCTTAACTAGACGGACCTTAGTCACACTTAGATATCGTTAACATTTTAGTTTATATCCTTCCATCATTTTTTCATATTTGTTTACACATACACATTACATATGTGGAACAGTATATATACAACATATTTATACCATGTGTATAACATACATATGTATATATACATAAAAACTAAGAGGAAAATGAATTCATGCTGTACATATTGCCTTGTAAACTGCTTTTCCCACAAAAATCACAAGATTATTTTCTATATTATTAAATATTATTTTGCACTATTTTATATGGCCATACTATCATTTGTTTAACCTATCTCTAATTGTTGAATAACAAATTATTGCCAGTTTTTGCTGTTATAAAAGCTCTGGAGGTAAGCATTTGCCACTGCACATTTGGTGATTTTTTTTTTTTTTTTTGCATAAAGTCCTACATGTGGAATTTTTGGATCCAAAAGTTAAAAAAAAAAAAAAAACTAAAATTTTGGTTTTGATACACAAAAACAAACTGGTCTCCAGACAGCCTGGGTGAATTTACACTTCCATCAGTGGTGAAGGGGAGAGGCCATCTATTTATGCCCTTGTCAGCACTGGGTAATATAATTTTCCCTGGGCTCCTTTCATTCCTGGGCTATAGCAGAGGGAGGAAAGCAAGCCTTATCCTGAGCCCCCAAGTCTGTTCCTCCTGGGGGTGGGCAAGCTTTGATAAGATGGACCAAACTCAGGTGGGAGGGTGGGCAGGGGTGTGGCTGTTTGGGAGGTGCTGGTACTCAGAAGAGAGAGGGCTTGGAGCTTTCCCCTGGGCATCTGACCACTCCCTGGAGCTCTGGCCATGGAACCTAAGGGCACACCAGCCTTGTTCTGGGTAGATGGGTTGGGCCAATGGAGTGCCAGTGATGGGCCTGGGAGACAAGGTAGATGAGGATGGAGTAAGGTGGACACCACTCATCGTTGGCTCCAGGAGCTGTAACAAAAGCAAATATTTGGAGGCTGGGATTGCTTAACTTTCTCCTTAGAATCAGCAGACTCTCGGAGGCTTGGATTAATTTGAAGAAATTTACTAGCGGAGTTTGTGGCAGATAAAACAGTTTGCTTATTTCACACTTGTATGGCCACCTGCTAGGAACTGTTTGTTCAGTTTCGGATTCTTTAATTAAAATCAACATAAAACAGATTGAAAACATCCCAAGAAGGGGATGCTTGATTTGCTGGAGGATATTGCAGAAAGATGGAGCAAAGTGGTTCAGAAAGTGCTTCGTCACTAAGGGAGCAGAGGGGTAGAAACACGTAGCTTGAGTAACTGTGGGGCTTGAGTATGCACATCCCTGTGGGCAAGTGGCCATCAGAGGAGCAGAGAACTCACATGAGCCTTTCCATGATGATGGTGGGCAGGGTGGAAAAGTGAGAGGTCTGTGTTTCCACTACTCAGAAAAGGCCAGCTCCATTTTTTTTTTTTTCTTTTAGCAAATAGTCATTGAATTCCTCTGTGTCAGAAATTGTGGATAGCATGCAATCTCCGACTTCAGGAAGAGAGACAGGAAAGTGAAATGGAAATGGTCACCCAGTTTGTGCTGAAGTGCTGGAAAAAGAGTAAATCCTAGGTGCCAGGGGAGCCCAGAGGGGGAGCTGCTGCTGCTAAGTCGCTTCAGTTGTGTCTGATTTTGTACAACCCCACAGACGGCAGCCGACCAGGCTCCCCGTCCCTGGGATGCTCCAGGCAGGAACATTGGAGTGGATCGCCATTTCCTTCTCCAGTGTGTGAAAGTGAAAAGTGAAAGTGAAGTCGCTTAGTTGTATCCAACTCGCAGCGACCCCATGGACTGCAGCCCACCAGGCTCCTCCATCAATGGGATTTTCTAGGAAAGAGTAGAGGGGGAGCACCTGACCTTAAATTGGTGAGGGGTTCAGGTCAGACTTCTGAGAAGAAATGACATCTGCCTCAGGTGAGGTCTGATGAATGGATGGAAATGATTCAGGTTAAAATGACCTATCAATTAGCTGTTACTACCATCTGCTGTGTAACAAGCATCTGTAATATTTCAATGGCATATAACAATGACCACTTATTTAATTCATGCTTCTGTGAACTGGCTGAGAGTCAGCTGATCTGGGCTGGATCTAGTCAGGCAGTCCTGCTCCATGAGTCTCTTCTCTTCCTCCTGGGACCAGCAGGTATGATGGAAAAAGCACAAGAGAGTCAGCTCAATTGTACAACTACTTTTCATGCCTTTAGTCATGTCATTCCCTTTAACATTCCATTGGCCAAAGCAAGTCATATGTCTGAACCCAAGATCAAGGAGAAAAGAAATATATTCTTCCTCTTTAGTGGGGTAATATACTCTGGGCTTCCCAGGTGGTGCTTGTGGTAAGGATCTTGCCTGCCAGCGCAGGAAACATAAGAGAGGCAGGTTTGATCCCTGGGTTGGGAAGATCCCCTGGAGGAAGGCATGGCAACCCACTCCAGTATTCTTGCCTGGAGAATTCCTAGGACAGAGGAGCCTGGCAGGCTACAGTCCATAGGGTCACAAAGAGTCAGACCCGACTGAAGTGACTTAGCACACACGCATCATACTCTGCCTCTTTAGAGTGGTGGCCTCAATACAATCTATCAGGCATGGGTGGAGAAGGGTGGTGGTGGTGGTGGGCTGTTGTGGGGTCAGGGAACAGCATGCAGGGGATCAGGTTGGGCACATGTTGAACTATCTGCTAGGGGCATTGATTATGAGGAGGGCTTACAAACTGGAGGCTCCTGGAAAGGCATCAGGAGGAGATGAGGAAGGGTCTTATCTGTGGGCAAAGCTTGGAGAGATTATCCCCTAGGCAGGAGGGAAGAACTGATGGATTTTAAAGTGGGGGAGTGACATGACCAGAGTTGTCTGCTCTGGCTTCAGGGAGGAAACAGAGAGAAGGGGACGCACAGAGAGGGTCAGGAGGCAGGTCAGGAGACTGAGCTGCTCAGGCTTCCTTGGGAGTTGATCTCATAATCAGGCGACCCATGTCATGAACCCTCCACTGCTTTTACAAGGGTTTTTCCAAGTACTTAGCAATCTTTGAAAGTGCTAATCGCTCAGTTGTGTCCATCCCTTTCTGAACCCATGGACTGTAACCCGCCAGGCTTCTCTGTCCACGGAATTCTCCAGGTAAGAATACTGGAGAAGGTTGCCTACTCCAAGGGGATCTTCTCAGCCCGGGGATCAAACCTGCATCTCCTGCATCGCAGGTGCATTCTTTACCATTTGAGCCACCAGGGAAGCCCCTGGGTGGGGCAATCTTTATCTCTCGGCATATCAGCACGTAGCAAAAAGTTTCACTGCTACCAAAGCAAGTAGATAGGCTGAGTTGGTTAAGCATAAGGAGGTTTACGTCTCCTGAGGCATCCCACCCACCTTGGTCTTGACTCAGAGCAGTTGGTCCACTGAATCTCCATCATCTTTCTCCAGGCTCCACCAGCAATCGGACAGCCAGAAGCTAGAGGTCTCTACCCTTGTACGAATCACTCAGCTCACCCTCCAATGGTTGATCTCACCCCCTCCCTTTCCTTTTGGAATCACAACACTCTGTAGATACAGCTGGGCATAGGACTTCCTGCTGGAGATTTAGGGTCCCAGGGCCCTGTAGGGAAGCCTCAGGCCAGTGCCCATGTCTGGACACTTGGTTTTAACTCCTGATTATAAACTAGCCACGTTACATTTTGCACTCCATACCTAACAGCCTTGGTGCAGTAGAGAAAAACTTAGTACTTAGGGTCCAAAGACCTGGAATGGGGACTCATTCTAGCTCCTTGCAAGCCCTGTGATCTTGAACAAGTCGTAGGGGCTCTCTGGGTCTTGGTTTTCTCATGATTGGTCTACCCCAGCAGGTAAAATCGTTAAATGATGTCATGGGTGTGGAGGTTCCTGGTCAACCTCTCATCTCTTGATTTCCTGCTGAGCTCATCCCTACATAGCCTTGAAATGACAGCTTAAAGTGACCTCCTCTTCCTGAGGGCCAGGGAGACCTCTGCTAAACTCTTACGGCTTTAAACATGGCTCACACTAGAGTGAATGCCACTCATCAGTGCTTATTCATCTCTAAGGCCCCGGGCCCTGGTGTAGAGCTGGCAGGGCCTAGGTAAACGGTGTTGAAGGAATGAGTGTTAGTTAACTTTTGTTCACTGAACCTGGCCTGGAAAATTCATCCAACCCCCTCCTCTTTCTTCTTCTGAAGACACTTCCACCTCATTGCCCCCCAGCCTGCCTCCTCCTTCTTTCCCACCCTCTCTCCTCCCAGGGACCACTGCCTCTGTGGCTTGGGCCCGAGCATGACTGTGGGTCTCTAGTGTGCCCTCTACTCTCTTCCAGCCCTGGAGGCCCCTGAGGATGACATTCCTCTCTTCTGTCCCATCCATACCCCTGACTGCTCAGCTCGCCCCCAGGACCAGTTGTCACATCTCATGTGTATGAATTATGATGTTGACATACCATAGATGGGGTGGTTTAAACAGCAGATTTTATTTATGGTTCTGGAGACTGGAAGTCCAAGATCAGAGTGCCTGCAGATTTGGTGTTTCTTACAAGGGCATTAATTCTATCAAGAAAGTCCCACCCTCATGACCTCATCTGAACCTGTTCACCTCCTGAAGACCCCCCACCTCCAAATACCATCACAGTGGGGGCCTGAGGCTTGGTAAGGGGACATGATTTCGTCCACAGCATCCAGGCAGCCCTGTGTTTGGGCTTCTTCCTCCTCCCTCCCACCTCACTGGGCAATAGGGCCACAGTGGCCTGGTCTTGGGTTTGTGGCTGAAATCTGAGGTTCCAGACATCTCAGTGCTGCCACTCACTGCATATGTGGCCTGGAAAACTCACTGACATCTCTGCGCTGAGTTTCTGCATGCGGAAAATGGGGGTGATATAACTGCTGCTGGTCTCTGCGCCTTGTGTGGGAGGGACCGGGTGCCCTCGGTTGCTGTTTAATCACAAAGTCATATCCAGTTCTTTTGTGACCCCACGGACTGTAGCCCGCCAGGCTCCTTGGTCCATGGGATTCTCCAGGCATTAACACTGGAGTGGGTAGCCATTTCCTTCACCAGGGGATCTTCCTGACCCAGGGATCGTACCCACATCTGCTGCATTAGCAGGCTGATTCTTTACACTTGAGCCACCAGGGTTACTAGGTATGAAAACTGGCATCACCGCCAGCGTCGTCACATCATCACAGTGCTGGGGCTGCCAGTCCTTGCCAGCTTGCCGTGGTCCAGACGAAGCTGGCTCCCTGTGAATATTACGTTAACCCACACACGCTCCTGCAAGGCTCCGCTTCTTGTTTCCAGGTACCTCCTGCCTACTTTGGAGGTTGCTGTGAGGAGCAAGGGAAATGATGCATGTTAATGCCTTTATGTTAATCACTGCCAGGTTTAGGAGAGGGCAGCTGGGGGGTTGCGGGGGGAGTGGAGCGGGGGAGACAGAGGAAGAGTGGACGGGTCCTCCCACCTCATTCAAGGAGAAGCAGCTCAGGTAAGAGCAATCTGCTGGAGATGAAGATAGCAGGTTTGAATCCCAGCTCTGCCACTTTCTACTGTAAGGTTTTGGGCAAGACACTTAGCTACTCTGAGCCTCAGTTTCCTTATCTGCAAAAAGGTTAAGATTCCCCACTTTGAAGATTTCGGGAGCTAAGGAGTAAATACAGAGCAGTCAGCAGTGAGCATAGCGTGATTATGTACTCTGTAGATGAGCAGTCCCCAAACTTTTGGTTTCATGGAAGACAATTTTCCCACGGAAGGGGGTATGGTTTCAGGATGATTCAAGAGTATTACGTTTATTGTGCACTTTATTATGATTACGTCAGCTCCACCTCAGAGCTCAGAGGCTGGGGACCTCTATTTTAGATTGTAAAGTGGTGGTTAGCTGGCTGACAGAATCCTCAAAGATGAAACTTCCTTTTCTGGATTTTATTTTTAGATTGTCATCAAATGAGTCTCAGGGAAGGTAAAGAGGGTTCTGATCATCCAGAGGAGAAACTGGGGTTCAGAAAGGTTGTGTGATTTACCCTAGGCCACAGGTGAACAATCCCAAGGTGGTTCCTGACCCCGGGCCCCGGCTCACCTGCAACCTCAGTGATCTTGCTGACCCAGCCACCTGCCTCCTGGTGTCTTCATGCTGGCCCTGGGCCTGGGGCACTGCCTGGGCCCTGTGTTGTCCCGTGACTGACCTGAGCCCTCTCCCCGGCCCTGTCACTGGCTCCCTGGAGTCTGGTCCTCACCGTGGACCCACTGCTGTGAGTCAGCCTCCTTTGTGGCGTTGATTAGAGGCCTCCTCCTACAAACATCAAAGCTTCAATTAACATGGGCCGCTTGCAACCCTCTTGCAAAACTCTGATAAGAATAGAATTTTCTCTTGGAAAATGGATTTTTATTTAGTTGTGTGTACTGTTGGTTAAATGACCTACTCTATACACTGGCGCAGAGATTCTGGGGACAATTAGGGGGCTCGTCAGGAACTGGTTATCTGAAGGAAACAGGCGCCGGGCTGTTTAGCTGTCTAATATCCTGACGGGGGCGGGGGACAGAGACAAATTAAAAAAAGGCTTCTCTCCTTCTCCAGACATGGGGTGCTGAGGGCGCTTTGCTGAGTTGGAGCTTTGTGGAGGGAGATGGGGTAGCCCCAGCTCATGCTCTCTGCAAGGGTGTGGCTGGGTTGGGGTTCCCCAGCCTTCTATCTGGAACTGGTGTGTATGTGTGTGCACGTTTGTGTGTGCGCACACCTGCCTGTTCATGTCAGTTTCTGGATGCTGTTGAGAATACATCCTGGCCTCTTTCAGGGAGGCTTGGGGGAGGCTGGCCATTGGGTAGGGAGGGGCTGGGGACACCTGAGTTGGGGAAAAGGGGGTGCTGAGATTGATTGGCCCCTTACTTTTTTATATACAATTGTATTTATTTGGTATTTTGGCTGTGCTGAGTCTTCGTTGCTGGGGGGGATTTTCTGTAGTTGCGGCGCGCGGGGCTACTCTGTAATTGTGCTTGGGCTTCTCGCTGGGGTGGCTTCCCTTGTTGTGGAGCAAGGACTCCCGGCTTCAGTTGTGGCGGTTCCCTGGGCTCCAGATCACAGGCTCAATAGCTGTGGTACACGGGATTCGTTGCTCTATAGCATGTGGGGTTTTCCCGGACCAGGGATGGAACCCGTGTCTCCTGCATTGGCCGGCAGATTATTTACCACTGAGCCACCATGGAAGCCAGCTCGATACTTTTTTTATGGTCACCTCTCCTATTAAACTTGGCCTCTTCTGTGAGATGGGGTGGGATAACTCGGGGAAATGCTGTCTCCTTGATCTCAGTGCCTCTGGGGAAGGAGACGAAATAGTCTTCCCTCAGCTCAGGATATAAATGCCTGTCCTCTGAATAGCAGAGACACAGGTCACTGAGGGGTTATTGAGTCTATACCCCCGACTGAGGCCACCATCCTGCTTGAATGTTTTTGGTTCAGAAGATCCTTTGGAAAAGGGGAGTCCTGTATTCCTACCAACACTTCTTGGGCTTGAGAAGTTCTGCCTGTTGTCTGACCACATCCCTCTAGCTACACTCTATTTTGAATCAAGCAGATAAGTCTGATGGAGGTTCAGGGAGTGGCCTGTTGGGAGAGGGAGTGTTTGGTTGAGGTGGGGTGGGGTGAGGGGATGGCTGGGGACAGCAGAGGGCAGGAGTACGAGGAAGAGTAGCTTGCCGACCAGCGTCTCCTCAAGTCAGGGAAGCCTGGCGTAGCATGACTATATTGATTCAATTATTCCCTACAATGTAATACTCTGCATCTGTGTGATAGCAACAAACAGAGTTGAAAGACATACAAAAATAAATGATCTGAAAGTTAATATGGATGAATGGGCATCTATGAATTCGAGGAGAGAGGTTTTGTTTTACATTGTAAAATCAATAGCGTGCAGAACAATGTCCTAACTTCCCCCGGGGACCCTAGCAAACCCTCCCGTATCGATCGCCATGCAAATTAATTGAATTCATGAAATCCACATTGCTGGGTAATTGATGCTTCTTATAATTACCTCCGAGTTATGAGCTTTTAGGGGATTGCATTGATTCCTGGGCAGTGGGGAGGGCAGGGGAGGAAAAAGGCTGGGTTCCTGGAAATGCTGGCAGCAGCTACCCAGGTGGGCACTGGGCAAGTGGGGGATGGTCAAGGCCTGGGTGTGTGTGGGGGTGGGATTTACCTGGTGGTAGAGGGATCCTCACCCCACAGGTTTACTGACCCAGCCGGGTGAGGCTGGAAGTTGGAACAGACCTGAGCAGCTACACTTGGACATTTGAAGGAGCCCCCTCCCCACCCCCACCCCCCAAGAAGGATGGCTTCTCCTGGGAAACTGAGACTATTCAGGCAGTAATAATAGCAAACACTAATTTAGCATTTATTATGAGCCAGGCATTGTTCCAGGTATTGACGTGTATAAGACTCATTCAATCCTCAAAACAACCCAGGAGGCATGTACTATTACTGACCCCTTTGATTATTAAAAAAAAAAGAAAAACTGAGGCACAGAGAGGTTAAGTAAATTTCCCAAGGTCACACAGTAGCAGAGCTGGAATCCTCGACTACCAGCTAATCCCTGAATGAGCTTTAGGAGCAAGCCTCCTTAGGTCACATGAGCAGTCTGCATGGTACATATGAGTATTTTTCAGTGGTAGGATCTGTAACTTGCGTCAGATGACCACTGGGGCAAATATTTGTTATGGAACCATTATTTCTGTTGTTTGTACAGTGGTGAGCTTTTGGTCAAGGCTATGGTTTTTCCAGTAGTCATGTATGGATGTGAGAGTTGGACTATAAAGAAAGCTGAGTGCTGAAGAATTGATGCTTTTGAACTGTGGTGTTGGAGAAGACTCTTGAGAGTCCCTTGGACTGCAAGGAGCTCCAACCAGTCCATCCTAAAGGAAATCAGTCCTGAATATTCATTGGAAGGACTGATGCTGAAACTCCAATACTTTGGCCACCTGATGCGAAGAACTGACTCATTGGAAAAGATGCTGGGAGGGATTGGGGGCAGGAGGAGAAGGGGATGACAGAGGATGAGATGGTTGGATGGCATTGCTGACTCAAAGGACATGATTTTGAGTAAGCTCCAGGAGTTGATGATTGACAGGGAGGCCTGGCATGCTGCAGTCCATGGGGTTGCAAAGAGTCAGACACAACTGAGCTACTGAACTGAACTGAGCTTTTGGATCTACATTCTAGTACAACTGTGTGACCTTGGAGAAGTCACCTAACTTATCTGAGCCTCTTCCACAGCTGCAAAACTAGGAGGGGCAGGTGTTTCCCTGGCTTGTTGGCAGCTCTGGCTGTCTCTGACTGACACAGAGCCATTACTTCCCAGGAAGCCATGAACTGAGGGGAATGTGGGGCAGAAATGATGCCCAGGAAACTTAGACACAGAAGGGCTTGTTCCCCTGTGGAAGACCACATGGCGGGTTCATGGCAGGAGCAAGACGAGGGCAGGTGACGCCAGTCCCAAGCCAGACACAGCTCAAGCCACCATCCCTTGTCTGCCTAGAGACCCTCCTGTGGATCAGCAAAACCAAGGCGAGCCTGATGTGGTGCCCTGCAGCCTGCATGTCAGCCCCTGTCCCTGAGCACAGAGCCCAGTTGGCCTTGAAGAGCTCTCCGCTCCCCACTGCTGCCTCTTGGAAAAAGCCATTGCCCCTCCCTGGGTTCAGCCCTTTGTCTGTGCAGTGGGAGAAGGACTTTGGGCCTGTGTCCAGCAGGGAGTGCTCACGGCCACAGAGCGAGAAGCCTGGGTTGGCGCGCGGAAGGAGGCAAAGTGTCCTAACAGATACTGTCTCCACCCTTCCCAGAAATGCCTGGGTGATGCTGGCCTCCTGTCGTCCTTCCCTGGACCTGGTGGAAGGTGAGAGTTAGCCATTTTCATTGCTCATTCCACCTCCCTGGGTCTGTTTCAGAGCTGTTGAGGCCACGGTTCAGAGAGACTCATCCTCTGATTGGTGGAGTCTGACCTGGTGGAGCTGAAGCACTCTGAGCCGCTGTCCATGCTGGAGATCTGGCCTGGCTCCATGTCCTTCCCAGGGCTGTCTGCGCTGGCCAGGTGGCACTCACAGCAGGGAGGGCAGGGCTCAGGGTTCAAGGTGGTGACTGGGTTACACTGGCAGCTCAGCCCTCCTTCCCTGTGGCTGGAGCTTCTGCCTGGCCCTTGAGGACTTGGTGGAGGAGGATGTGACCAGGAGCTCCTTGTTGGCACTAGGCAGTGGCCCGCCTTTCCATCTCCCAGAAGGTGCAGGGCTGGGAGGGGGAGGGCACTGGCTCCCTCCAGGGCAGCACCTCTGTAGGGAAAGCAGAGTGTGTGGCCTGTTCAGAGGCTCCCCTCACTGTCACAGTCTCCTTGCCAGCCTGCACCTTATCCGCCTCCCCATTGGTCTGAGGTGCAGGCTCTGTTAGGGTGTCTTTCCCAACACTAGTTACAGGTTTGGAGAAGGGGCTCAGAGGCTGAATCACTGAGGCCCTGGATAGCCGGCCAGGGGGTGGAAGTCTCCATACTCCATCCTGGTGTCCAGATCAGGAGTTCCTGAGTGACCTTGAAGCTTCTCCTGGACTCATGAGTCTTGAGAGGTGGGAGGGGTCTTACAAGATCAGCCAATCCAACTTCCTCACTGAAATGGGGCTCCAAGAGGTCCTACGACTTGCCCACAGCCAG
Organism: Nanger dama; assembly: GCA_917880005.1. NCBI lineage: Eukaryota > Metazoa > Chordata > Mammalia > Artiodactyla > Bovidae > Nanger > Nanger dama. The sequence continues at coordinate 27,544,100 of CAKJTW010000014.1, read as the reverse complement.
CATTTACATGGTTGAGTCTTCAGGCCAAGGCCTCCGACTCTCAAGTTCAGGTTCTTTCCATGACACCAAAAGCCATTGACCAGCCCCATCTCTTCTCTGGGTGACTTCTAGGCATCACTGGGCCGAGGGCAGTGGTGGGGTACCCAGGGAGGAATCTTTGCTCCCCTTCCTGTCTCCCAGCCTTCATCCTAGAGGATTCTAAGACTCCGTGGAGACTGAGGACACAGTGTAAGTCTCCCACTTTGCTGCCTGGGCCTTCCCCTCAGGCTGCTGGGCCCCCTGAACTGTGAAGGGCATAAGCTTCTAGATCTAACTAGAGTCCTTCCTCCCTCACTTCTGGGGGAGAAATGCCCAGCCTCCCTCAGCACACCGTAAGGCAGAGACGGCTCTAAGACAGCCTAATTAGGTGAGGTTGATGAACTCATCAGAGATGTGTTTAATTATGATTGAGAACAAATTGTGGGATGGCTGTCTCTTTTCTGCAAGAGAGGAATTCTTTGTCCACACTGAGCACTAAGAAAGGACTAGAATTACGTCTGGCATGAGGCCTAGGGTGAAGGACATCCTCTAATCATCCTTATATCTGTCTATTCATCCATCCACCCATCCATCCATCCATCCATCTATCCATTTATTTATCCATTCACCAATTCATCCATCCATTATCTAATCATCCATATTTTTTTGCCCATTTACCCATCCATCCATCCATCCATCCATCCACCCATCCATCCATTTATCCATCCAACCATTCATCCATCCATCCATTTATTCATCCATTCTCCAGTTCATCTATCCATTATCTAATCATTCAGGTTTTTTTTTGCCCATTCACCCATCCATCCATCTACCCATCCATTTATTCATCTGCCTGCCCACACAGCCGTCTGACATGTCCTTACCCTACTCTGTGCAGGCATTGTGGTGGGAGGTGTATTCATGGGTACAGAGATGAATGAAGGCTGGAAAGTGAGGGCCATAGGTGTGTAGAGAGGAGGATAGAGTCTACCCCATGTCAGAATTTCTTGGGGTTCCCTACAATTATTACCTGAGGAGAAGGCCTCGGAAGAATGTACCTCCATCTGAGCTGTTTATATTCTGTGCTACAAGCACATGACCTGATTTGGTATCATAGCTGGGACTTCCCTGGTGGCTCAGTAGGTAAAGAATCCATCTGCAATGCAGGAGACTGCCTGTAATGCAGGAGACCCGGGTTTAATCCTTGTGTCAGGAAGATCCCTGGAGAAGGGCATGGCAATCCACTCCAGTATTCTTGCCTGGAGAATCCCATGGACAGGAGTTTGGCGGGCTGTAGTCCATAGGGCTGCACAGAGTCAACATGACTGAAGCAACTCAGCACGTGTGCGCCCCCCTGGAGCTAACGTCATCATCATCTCAATCATCCTGCACATTGAAGAGGTCCCACCAGGCCTGGTCCCCTGTGATCCCATTTAACTCTCATAAACACTGTGGACCTCATTCTGTTATTACCCCTGTTTTGCAGAGAAGGAAACTGAGGCTTAGAGAGGTTAGCAGAGCAAAGGTAGCTGATGAGTAGTAACCCAGGGTTGTGAGAAGATGAGTGAGATCAAAGCCAAAGATCAAAGTTTGCTCTGTAAACAAGCCCTCAACTCAGAATTGTTATGGGACAGGAGTGAACAGTGTCCCCCACCTTTTACTTTTAACCTTTTCCTTTAAGCTCCTCCTGCAAATTATTTCAGGTCTCAAAGGAAATGGGCAAGTTGGGAGTCAGAGGTAAATAAAAAATGGGAGAGCTTCAGCCAGACCTGTTCTCCGGTCTTTAAGGGATAGGTGTTCCAGGACTTCAGCTTTGAACTTGATATCATGTATTTATTTCTCATTTGATTTTCATGCAGTGAAACTCTTTTCCATGCCATGAGAATAATACCTGAAGAAGCCAGGCTTATCATTATTTTACAGATGAGCAATGGAGGCAAAGACTCAAGGTCATTTATGCAAGATAAGCCAGGTAGTAAGTGGTGGACTGAGGTAAGGCCAGGTGAGGCAAATGCCATTTTGGTCTTATTTCTACTCTGACCTGCCTGCTGCTGCTGCTAAGTCGCTTCAGTCGTGTCCGCCTGCTAACCTGGAGAAGCCACAGGGCTGTGTCAATGTGGAAAGAGCCAGGGGATGATGGAGACCTGCTTTTCCTGGGTTTATAACCTAGGTCCCCAGGGGTCACTGTGGGAGTGTGGCTCTAGACCCAACCACAATCCCCTGTGTAAGCCCCAGTGCTTTGTAAACATTAGCATACAATGCAGGAGCTTACTATACAGGTTTGTTAACGCATACTCTCTGTGAGTCAGGAGCTTAGGAGAGTCTTAGCTGGGTGGTTTGGGTTCCATGTCTCTCCAGTGTTTCTCAGCTGAAACCAAGATTGGCACACAAGGCGAGGGGCATCATCTGAAGGCTTGACTGTGGGCGGAGCAGCCCCTTCCAAGACCCACTCACACACCTCGATTCCCTGCTCTGTGAACCTCTCCATAGGACTGCTGGAGGGTCTTCACAGTGTGGCTGGTGCCCAAGTGAGTGACCCAAGGGGGAGCCATGAGGAAGCTGCAGCACCTTTTGTGGCCTAGCCTAGTATCAGAAGTCACACTGTCACTTCAGCCACATTTCTGTTGTTAGAAGCAAGTTACTAAGTCTGGCCCCATATGAGTGGAGGGGACTTTAGTTTTAGAAGGGAGGCGAGTTATAAAAGATTGTGAACCTATTTTAAAATCACCACACTCTCAACTGCTTTTTTTGTTGGTAAAGATAAACCACCCAGTTTTTGAAAATTAATCATTTTTTACTTTTTAATTGGAATATAATTGCTTTACAGTGTTGTGATTGTTTTTGTTGTACAACAAAGTGAATCAGCTGTGTGTACACATATATCCCTTCTTGAAGTCCCTCTCACCCCCACCCTGCCATCCCACCCTTATCTGGTAAAAACTGGGTGACAACTACGTAGTTTTTACCAGATACCAACCAGGGCTCCACCAAACCGCTTTTGAGGGGAGAACTTGCACCCCATTGTCGCTGCCAGTGGCTTCTGAATGCTGGGAGGGTCTGCAACCTCAGCCTCTAGTTAATCCAGCCTCCTCATTCTTGACATTGAAGGCCTCCTTGCTACAGCTTAAACCTCCCTTTCCAGCCCACCTCTGGCCATTTCCTTTTAAACAGGTGCTATGTTTCCTATTTATTCTTTATAACAATAACAGCTGACATTTATTGAGCTTCTGTGTGTCAGGCACTATCCAGATGTTATCGATAATTCTTAATTCTGCAAGGTGGAGAAAGAGGTTCAGAAAAGTTGAATAACTTGCCCAAGAACACACAGCTCGCCAGCAGCTGTGGATTCAGAGCAGGCTTTTTCTTTCCTGACTCCTGCGGCCCTCCAGCTGAAAAGCGGTTCCTCTCTATCTAGGCCCTTCCAGCCTCTGAAGCCAGGCTCAAGCGCATCCAGGGGAGGCTTTCTGGGATGTGCCCCCGGCTGTCAATACCCGCCCGTGGCTGTTAGCCAATGAGAGTGCTTGAGGGCATATGTTTGTCTAATGGTCCCTGCGTCCCCAGAGTGCCCGGCTCACACCTGGCACATAGTAGGAACTCAGCAAGAATTTAGGACACGGTGAGTGGAATGGTACCCCAGCCAACCCGCTGGGATGCAGAGAGCCTGCGTTCCCAGCTGGGGGTGGCTGTGTAGCGATGCCCCCAGTCAGTCTAACGGAAAGGGTCAGAAATCGGAGGCCCTCCCGGCCAGTTGGCAGTGAGTGTTTTTGCTAGGGCCCTGGCCCCTCCTGGCTCCAGCTCAACAGCCATCTGCTCTGGCTTCTTCTGGCCTCATCTCCACCGTGTTTCCTCCATTCCTATTACCGCAGCTCCCAAAACTCCTTGCGCTTTCTTCCCTAAACTGGTTCTCAGCAAAACCTGTCTTTGTTCCGCTCCTCAGGCCCCTGTAGGTTGTTCCCGGAGCTTCTGCTCCCCTCCCCCAGCTCATCCGAGGGCCCCTCCCCAGCCTCCGCGCCCCGCCCCACCCCTTCGCGGACCTGTTGCGGGTCTTCCTGCCTCCCTCCTGCTGCGGCGCCCCACCCTGCGCCTGGCTCCCTGGCTCTCGTCTCCAAGGTTACCCAGCGACTTTGCCCGGCTCTGCTTCCTCTCCCCGCCTCCCGTTTCTTACTGTGCCTGCGGGGAGGGTGGAAGCGGGGCTGGGGCCTCCTGGAGAGATGGTGCGGGCTTCCTCCTCCCTGGTCCTTTCCTTTCACTGTTGTCTCATCCCTTTGTCTCCTTCTCCGGCCTCTCTTGCCGCAGCCCGCCCCCCAACCACCAACCCCCACTCCCCCGCAAGAAGCTTCCTTGTCGCTCCTGCTTTGTAAGCTTCTCTCCTGTTTCTGTCTCATCCTCTCCTTTTTCCCTACTTCTTTTCTCTCTCTCCATCTTTCCTTTTCTCCCTGTCTCTCACTTTCCATCTCTCTCTGGGTATCTTTGAGACTCTTTCTGTCATTGGGCCTTTGTACCGTCCTCTGAGCTCCGGTTTTGAATCAGAAACAGAGAAAAGAGTTACCCTGCCCACCCCCCGAGGGGCCCTTACCAGCACCCCGTCTCTCCAGATTTTGGTGTTACAGGGCTTTGCGGGAGGATATGTAAAGTGGAAGCCCAGAGTTGCCCCAGGCGAGTAGGGGAGGGGCATGGGCAGGAACCCTACACCTAGGCGACAGGCGAGGCCGCCGCCGCCCGCCCCGGGCTCGGCACGTGCCTGTAGTCTGCACGGGTCCCTCCTGTCACGTCAGGGGGTGCACAGGACGAGCCTGGTCAGAGCCCGGGTGCACGGCACTGCCTACTACCTGTGTCTCCTGGGCAGGGACTTGCATGGCCCCTCTGCCTCCTTGTTTATAGGTGTCATGTGACATTCTAGAGGGGAAGTAAAGCTTCTTTCTTCCAAAAAAGAACCCGCTGAGGGACTTTTGCAGAAGAATTAAGATAATCATTTTTTCTCCTTTAGGAAATGTCCATTTCCTTCTGTTGAAAATTTTCCATTTTTCTCCAGACTTTCATACCCGTACTAAAACACAGTAAATGGCTTCTATATTTCAACACGATCGTTACATCTTAATGCAGCTATGTTCCTAAACTAATAGTGATATTATAAAGGGCCCTAAAAACAAGACCTTGCATAAATTTGGACCCCTTCCTGTTTTCCCCTTAGCTTCAGCATTTCTGGTCTTCTCTCCCATGTGTCTCTGAACCAGTGGTCCCCAAGCTTTTTGGCACCAGGGGCTGGTTTTGTGGCAGACAGTTTTCCCATGGACCGAGGGGTAGAGTGGGGTGGGGGGATGGTTTCAGGATGATTCAAGTGCATTACGTTTATTGTGCCCTTTATTTTTATTATTATTACATCAACCCCGCCTCAGACCATCAGGCATTATATGTCGGAGGTTGGGGACCCCTGCTGTAAGCTCAAGCCCTGGGAGATGAGACCGAGATGATGGTGGTAGGCGCTCCTGAACACAGGGGCAAGGAAGAAGCTGCTAGCTCAGCCAGGCCCAGCTGCTCAGACCTGGTCAGACCCCATCCAGTGCCATCAACCAGGCTCAGCCAGACTCCGTCAGGCCCCGAGCTAGGCTGCCCTGAGCTTCAGTTCTTGGTGAGTGCTTCTCGGTTCCAGAGAGGAGCTCTTTCCAACTTCTGTCCCAGATTCCTAGAATGAGCAAAAACATCCCTCATCCACCTGTGTGTGGGGAGGACAGAGCATGCCGTTCTCCAGCTTCCTCCTCCCCTATGAGAACTTGGAAGCACACAGTTACTGGGTGCCAGCTCTAGCCATCCTCCACCTCCTGGGATGCTTCGCATCATCTCTGTTGATCTCCTACCATTGCCTTTGCAAAAATGAGTGTATAACTCACCTCCTCCTGGAAGCCTTCCCTGATTAACTCCATTCATTCACTCAAAAGGGATGCTGGGAATACCTTAGTGAGCAATGCAAGTGAGGTCTCTGTCCTCACAAAGCTTACATGAAAGGAACAGACAGTAAACAGAAAAATGGGTGCTGTGGGACTAATAGGGGATCACACCATGACTGGAGTGGTCTTGCAAGCCACAGTCCACTCTGAAAGAGGAATGAGCGTGTCCTGAGAAAAGAAGTTCCAGTTCTGACTCTCCAGTGACTGTTGGTGTGATCTCGGGCAAGTCACCATTTCTGAGCTAATTTTTCTTATCTGTGAAAGAAAGGAGTTTGGAAAAATGTTGCTTTTTGCTTTAGAATTATTGTGTCTTTACTTAAAAGCCAATTTACTTTCAGGTAAGTTTATAAACGGGCTTCCCTGGTGGCTCAGATGGTAAAGAATCTGCCTGCAATGCAGGAGATCAGGGTTCAGTCCCTGGGTTGGGAAGATCCCCTGGAGAATGAAATGGCTAACCAGGCCAGGAATAATAATCTTACCTGGGAAATCCCATGGACAGAGGAACCTGGCAGTCTACAGTCCATGGGGTCGCAACACCACTGAGTGACTAACACATACAAGTTTATAAACATATCACATTATTTCTTGAGGCTTACTTGGGCATTGTAGAAAAATGTAAAATTCCAGTTAAACATAAAGAAGAAAAAGAAATAAACACAGCCCAACAAACAAATTGGCAAACAAACTAACAAAAACATACTCATTAATTAACCGCAATCCTTTCTCTAGAGGTGAGGGCATCTGGCTCTCTGGACACCTCAGAGATGCTGGCATGAACCTCCCCTGCCCCAGATCTCTGGAGGTGATCTCTCTCCCTCTCAGCCTTTCCCAGCACAAGTCCAGGCATCGGGTCAGGCACGGGCAACCTCAGGGTGCCCTGGGCCCCTTGGGGCCTGGGGTACCCGGTCCCTCTCCTAGGGCAGAGGGCCCCATTGTGACTGCCTGGGCTGGTTTGGAGTCTTGGGCCATGGCTGAGGCTGAGAAGCCATCCTACCAGGGCTCACAGAGGAGGACCTCCTTCCAGACACGGATCCTGCAAGACAGGCTGTTGGCCTGTGCCCTTGGGGGCTGCGGTTCTGGCTGAGTTCACCCCATAGGGCACGCAGGGCTGCAGTGCAGTGTGTGGCCAAAAGATGGCAGCACTACACTGCCTCAGGCCCGCACTACAGTTGGGCCGCTGGAGGGGCCCATCCAGCAGGGTGTGTGTGTGCCAGGGTCTGGGAAGGGGGCTGGTCCTTTGTCCTCCAGGGCTCCCAGTGGGGACTGCTGCTTTGGCTGGGCCTCATGGAATGTGTGGCTCATATGGCCTCGACCCAGAGTGACAGGAGGATCATTGCATTCTGGAGGCCTCTGCCCTGGCCTCTATCCCAGAATTGTTCCCTAAACCTCCTGGGTCGTTTACTGTTTCAGTGCAGAACAGTCTGGGGTTAGGACCTCAAGTCCCCGGATAACTGTAGCCTGGCCCACCTGCCATCCTCTCCCTCTGCCAACCCCACATCCCAACAGGTCTTCCCTGTTGATACCAGGACTGGGAGGGGACAGGGGGAGGAGGGCGGGCAAGGATGGCTAAAATCTTAGTTCCATTCTCACTGCCTGGCCTCCAAGCCCAGTTCTGTGACTTGCTTGCTGGATTACCTTAGGTAAGTAAATTAACCTCTCAGAATTCTTTCCTCTCTGAAAGGAGGCAGTGAGAACAATGTTAGGTTTTATTATTGCTAGCTGTTTTAATCATAGCTCTAAAAGACCTCCTCTCCTCAGTATATTAGAAATTCAGAAACATAAATTTTTTAGAAACATTTCTTAGTGGTCTTATTTCTAATTAATCCTTGTGCTTGTCCTTTCCCCCTGGTTCAGGACAGCCAAACTCTACATCTTTCTGCTCAATCTTAGTTTGGCAATAGTAGTGAAAGTTGCTCAGTCGTATCCGACTCTATGTGACCCCATGGACTGTGGTCCTCCAGGCTTCTCTGTCCATGGAATTTTCCAGGCAAGAATACTGGAGTGGGTTGCCATTCCCTTCTCCAGGGGATCTTCCCAACTCAGGGATCAAACCTGGGTCTTCTGCATTGGAGGCAGATTCTTTACCATCAAAGCCACCTGCTATTTACTGAGTATGGACATCATCCTGGTCACTATGCATACATTTCAATGATCCCTTATAAGAAAGCTTTGAGGCACCACCTTATACAAATAGGGCAACGAAAGCTCAGAAAGATGAAGTAACTTGCTCAAGGCCACACAGTAGAGTCATGATCCCACCCCAGGAGTCCCAGTCTTAGACACTCTTCCTCTGGACCCTGGGCCCCAGTGTGCCAAGCCTCGCTCCTTCTTCCTGTTCAGATCCTGGTCAGGGCCCAGAGGCCCCTTCTCGGGGATTCTGGCCTTGCTCCAAACCCTGGGTATGTTGGTATAGCTGTTAAGCTTCTGAGCACTGTGAGTGGAGGGAGAGGGCAGGACGGAGACTCAGGCTGCCCTTGGGTGAGTGTCCTCTGTGTGCATGGGCAAGGGAGGACAGAATAATTCCCAGAGGCTGGTGCCCAGCCTGCCTGTGTCCCCCACTAGTGCTGACTTGTGAGGCTGAGGGAGCTGACACCCCTAACAGCGCCTCTCAGACTCCAATGAGTTGATGATGTGGAAACTGGTTATTAAGTGTAATAACAGTGGTTTGGTTTTTCCACGGTTCGGCCTGTAAGTGCCTAGGTGACAGCTGGCTTGTGCCACAGTGCTGCATCCTAAGTGGCCTGAGGATGGGGCATTGTGAAGAAGGTGCAGGGCCTCCCGGGATGTAGGGTGGAAGAAGAGCAGGAGGTGCTGCCTCCAACCCTGCCCATCTTCTGTGGACAAGGCCTTACAGGTCAGGTGGGAGACTGGACCTGACCAATCTGGACCAGCAACTGGGCTAGATGGAAATCAAACCACATAGTCATGTGTCTCCAAACCCACCGGATTCTCAGATGTCTGCTCCCAGAGTCCACAGTTTAAGAACTGGATTAGAAATCTGGAGGCATAGGGTCTAAGCTTTGTCCCTAATCGCTTGTGACCTCAGGACCGTGATTTAAGTCTTGGAGTTGTCCCCTCTGTACAATGAAGGGTCTGAACAGGGTTGATTTATCCCTTTATCTACAAGTGTCAGCAGATGGAACTTGCTGTTAGGCATATTTTGTCTGGCCCATACAGTGCCTTACATTTACATGCCAACATTTAAAATTCTAGACTCTCTTTTTTTTTTTTTTAATTTTGGGCTCTGTTGCGTGTAAAATTTTTTTGTAAAGATCTTTATTTCTGGCATTTCTTAAAAAAAAAAAAGAATTGGTAACACTGAGCCTGCATGCCTATATAGCAATGATTGGCTACAGGAATACCCACCTCAGACAGGTTTATATTCTCCACCACAGTCCCCACCACTCCCTATCGGACCCGGACACTGAGACTGAGTGCAGGCGGCTGTTTGAGTTGTTAGCCCTGATCTGCCTCACTCGTCTCCCTGCAGTACTCGACCCTGCATCAGATATTCACCGGCCCACTTTGTGCATGATGTCACGTTTTTCATTTCAGAAATGATAAGTCAAAGAGCTTAGAACAGGGAACTGAGCCCTATATCTGATCTTAGTATAAAGAGATAAGAGACATCTCCATCATCCTTTTCAGCTTAAAAATTCTTGGAATCTGTAAGACCATGATTCTCTGATGCTCTCTCTCTGAACTAGAATAATGAAATATTTCATTTGGGCTAATCTCCATCTCCATGCTACAGTTTGAAAGGAGATTGTTCCCTTCCCCTGTCCTCATCAGGCCTCACCTGACCCTCCAAATAGCTTAGCCTCCCTGGATGTATGTGAGGGTGGTCGTAATCTCACCAGGTACTCTCTGCCTCAGTTTCCTCATCTGGAAAACAGGCTGTTGGGTTGTACACAATTTTTGAGTTTTAAGTTTGAGTTTTTCAGGCTACTTATTATTCGGAGAAGACAATTGCAACCCACTCCAGTACTCTTGCCTGGAAAATCCCATGGACAGAGGAGACTGGTAGGCTGCAGTCCATGGGGTCGCTAAGAGTTGGGCACGACTGAGCGACTTCACTTTCACTTTTCACTTTCATGCATTGGAGAAGGAAATGGCAACCCACTCCAGTGTTCTTGCCTGGAGAATCCCAGGGACAGAGGAGCCTAGTGGGCTGCCATCTATGGGGTTGCACAGAGTTGGACACGACTGAAGCGATTTAGCAGTAACAGCAGCAGCATTATTCCCTGAGAGACTTTGGACAAGTTACTTGATCTCCCTAAGTCTTCTCCTTTGCAAAATGGGAAATGTACTGAATTCTTTTTGTAGGAAAAGGTCTTCTGGAAATTGGAAAGTGCTTCCCAGGTGGCACTAGTGGTAAAGAACCCACCTGCCAATGCAGGAGATGCAGGAGACACGGGTTCAGTCCCTGGGTCAGGAGGATCCCCTAGAGGAGGGCATGGCAAGCCACACTAGTACTCTTGCCTGGAGAACCCCATGGGCAGGGGAGCCTGGGGGGCTACAGTCCACGGGGTCACAGATAATTGGACGCAACTGAAGTGACTTAGGACATACAAATCGAAAACTAATATTTTTAATTTTGTAAGTGTTGTAAGCAACAGAAAATAAGAGGATGGCAGGAGAATAATGTGAAGTGATATGTGTGGTGGTTGGTGCCTTGAAGAGAAACTGTCCCAGTCCACAGAGGATTCCTCTATTGTGATTATGAATATAGTTTTACCAAATGGTCTTGGCTGGAAGCCCAAAGGGGTAGCAGCTGCTGAGACTCGGCACTCTCCACCATCATGGATCCTGTCTGACTTCTGCTGAAGGCAACACCAGTCTTTTCCTTCCCTCCAGGCTGGCTTTGCTCAGCCCCTTAGGAGGTATCCCAACCACCCTTCCCCACCAGCCTTCCCGACTAACTCATCTCTGTCTGCCTCCTGTCTGCCCTTGCTTCCTGGGCCCAGATGTCAAGAGCCATTGAGTGTCCATCTCGGAGGGTGCTGAGTGGGCACCTAATGATTCATTCAATGGAGAAATTATTTTCTGAGCCCCTGCCATGTACCAGACACACGTGCTGTGTACAGAGTAGGTACCATTTGGGAAATTGGTGTTAGAGTGATAAATAAGACCAGTGAAGTCCTTGGTTTGTGGAGCTTATAGTGGGAGGACACAGACATAATATACAAGCAAACAAATGAATACAAATGGTGAGACACTTAAAAAATATATTTATCTTTGTTTGGCTGCGTCAGATCTTAGTTGCAGCGCGCAGGATTTCAGTCTTCATTGCGGCATGTGGGATCTCTAGCTGTGGCATGTGAACCCTTTAGTTATGGCATGTGGGATTTAGTTCCCTTACCAGGGGTCGAACCTGGGCCCCTGCACTGGGAGAGAGGCATCTTAGCCAATGGACCACCAGGGAAGTCCCCTGGGGTAATTTAGATACTTGTAGGTCCTATGGGGGCTTCCCAGGTGGCACTAGAGGTAAAGAAACCCACCCCCCTCCACACACACACCCCCAACGCCGCTACCGTCACTGCAGGAGAGGCAAGAGATACAGGTTCAATCCCTGAGTCAGGAAGATCCCCTGGAGGAGGGCATGGCAACCTACTCCAGTATTCTTGCCTGGAGAATCCCCATGAACAGAGGAGCTTGGCGGGCTACAGTCTGTGGGATCACAAAGGGTTGGACATGACTGAAGCAACTGAGCACTCGTGTACAGGCCCCATGAAGAAAATAAAAGAGAAAACGTGCTACAGATTAGTAGGGTGGCTAGGAATAGGTGGCTAGGAATAGGTGGTCGGGAGGCTTCTTGGATAAGCGGATATGAGAGCTGAGACCTGGATGGTGGAATGAAGCAGCCGGGGAAAAGCAGAAGGAGATATGTTCCAGGCAGAGGGAATGAGCTTGGCTTGTCCAGGCTCCTGAATTAACTGATGCAGAACAGAGAGGGGAAGTTTCTTGTACAAGGTTGCACAGCCAGTCAGCAGCGGTAGAGCAGGCTCCCAGGCCAGTGCTGTGCCAGTGCAGCCCTCATTTCTTCTTAATGAAATGTCAGCTTCTCCAGGGCAAGGCTGGGCCTCTAGGGAACTCCCCACCTGTCAGTCATCTTTCTGCACCCCAGCAGCCGTGACTCTGCTCCAGCCCCCGCCCTCTGGAGGTAAAAGGGACCAGACCGAAAGCAGAGTGGCCAAGTGGTTCCTGCCATTAATTGCTAAGTGCAATAAACCCGGCGGAATCCCAGCCTTATAATAGCCTCGTTTAATTAATGCTAAATGACTGTGGGACCCGTATGGATTTATACATTAGATCCACATTAACACCAAATCGTTTGATCACGAATAACTGTTAAAATAATGAACACAAGGCGCTTTACAACTAGATGAGAAGGATGGGACTCAGCCTCGCCCAGCCTTTGGGGAGCAAAGCTCTCTTCTCAAGGTTCTGCCTCCTTGCTTCCTTTCCCTCCCTCTTGCTCTGGAAATCGTTATTTCTGAAGGGCATATATTGAGCCGTCCATGTGCCAGGCATTGTGTTGGCACTGTGTGTGTGTGCTGTGTGTGTGTGTTTTATAAAACTGCCCTCCTGGAGCTTGCAGTTTAGATGAGAAGGTGAGGTGTGTGCTTGAAAATAAAGCATATTACAAGAGAAATACATGTATCAAGTATCAGACATCTACTGAGTTCTGGGGCCTTGCGAATATCTTATGTAATCCTCTTAATATTGAGAGAAAGACATATCATGGTCACTTGTTATCTGGCAGATGCGAAGGTCGTCCTTGTTCAGGATGAGTACGCTGCCCAAGGTCACCCATCTAGTTGATGTGAAACTGAAAATGAAACCCAGATTGAGCCTCCTGAGCCCTTGTTAATTCCACTGCAGGGTCCTGCTTCCTAAGATACCTGTCTGGAGGGAGTGGTCCTCAACCTTGGCTGTGCTTCTGGCACTTCTGGCTGGGGTACTCTGGGAAGGCTCCGTGGAGGAGGAGGGCTTTGAGGGGTGCCTGTAGTTGTGTGCTGGGGGTGGGGAACCAGTAGCTAGAACTCTTGGATGGTGGTAAAGGGGCTTTTGCCTCTCCTCTTCCCCTCATCCCTCCCTGCTGTCCCTCTTGCCCTCTCTGCTCAGACATTGCTTCTGCACAGTTTCCGAGTTCTCCTCATTCTAGCTGACTACACTGGAGTCTCTTCCTGAGAATCAGGTTATTCACTTCCCTCATTGGGAGGGCCATGGGCCTCTACCCACCAGTCGCATGGCCTCAGGAGGGGATCACTCTTCCTTCCCATTGTTTCCTCCATCACATGTCCCATCCCCGGTGTCAACCAAGGAGCAGACAGGAATGGCCCATGAATGGATGGACAGTGATGAGCTCAGCAGTAAGCAGAGAGGACAGGACCACTTGCTGGGCATGGTCAGGGGGAAGGGATGCAGAGATGCTCATTCTCCTCTGGGTCCTCCAACCTCTAGAAATCTTATATCCCTACTCTTTCACCCACCGTGCTGTACTGCATGGGTCTGCCCTGAACAGGGATGTTAGGAATGTCCCTGAGAAGGTCTGACAGTGGACCCTAGGGAGCTCCTAGAACAATTGAAAATTCTTCCTCATTGGTGAAGATTTCTGCCCTTCATGCCCAAGCAGGTGAAATGAGGTCCTGGACTGAAGATCCCTGTCCTGGGGTTTTGCGCTCCAGTAGGTGCTGGGTAATATGCTGACTTCATTCCTACTTACATCTTTGGCACAAGCTTTCCCTTCCTTTCTGCTCTTCCAGGCCAGCTATTACTTATCCTGTAAGACTCTCCTCAGTCACCTCCACTGAGAAGCCAACCAGACTTCACTGTGGAGAATTAACCACTTCTGTTTTGCATTTTCCTGGCATATGGCCTAAGCAGAGCACAGATCTCTCTGAATTACATGTCTATATGTATATCTGCTTTCTGGGTAGCTGTATGTAGGTGTCCACTCAAGAGAGATAAAGGTTTGGAGGGAGCTGGATTCTCTCTGACCAGAGAGTGCTGGGTGTGCCAGACCAGGCAGAGCCTAGCCATCTCCATTTTGAGTGGAAAGAGGGGGAAAAAAAAAAAAAAATTAGGATTAGGACTAGAGATTTCTCCATTCAGTGAGTCATGCGCTTTGGGCTTGTGTGTGTGTGTGCACACGCACTCTGAATTCAGAAAGCTCCGTAAGCAAGTCCTGGGCAGGGAGGAGCACCTTCAAGAGGCCCTGGGTTGACATTTCTCTGGGGTTGTAGGCTGGCCTTTGTCTTCTGGGCTGAGCTATCAAATTCAGCTACCGGAGGAGCTGAGAGGACCAGGCTGGCCAGCAGGTGAGAGATGACCTTGTTTAACCATCCATGGCTCAAACAAATGGGCACAATATTTTGGGTTCCTTTTCCCTTAACCAGGGCATAAATCAGTTCTCTGGAGGGAGTTCAGAACAATATTTTGGAATTAGGTTCTGGAAATGGAGATGAGCCCAGCGGGAGTCCAAGGATTGACCAATGGGAGCTCTGCCCGAGTGGGCCTGAGAGTGATGTGACAACCGCAGGTGGCCGTGCTGCCTCTCAGCACATGCAGCTGCCCTGGGCGCTTCTCCTGACTGTATTTTGAAATGAGGCTGAACATTTTAGACTTGATTCTCTAGGAAATAAGACCACTGTCTGACGAGACTAGATCACAGAGGGTCTAGAATGCCAGAACCTTTGTTCTTAGTTACTTAAGGCAAGCGCCTGATATGTGTATCACAGCTGTATAGTCTTTCGTTTGTTTTTGGCTCACTGCGTCTTTGTTGTGACCTGTGGGCTTTTTGTTGCTGTGCTTGTGGGCTCCTCTTGTTGCAGAGCATGGGCTCTAGAGTGCAGGCTCAGCAGTTGTGATGCACAGACTCTCTAGTTGTGACGTGTAGGCTTAGCTGTCCTGTGGCATGTGGGATCTTAGTTCCCTGACCAGGGATCGAGCCCAGGTCCCCTGCATTGGAAGGGGAATTCTTAACCTTTGGACCACAGGAGAAGTTCCCCTCAAGACTGTACTCTTTCTCACTCATGCCAAATATCAGGATTTGATCACAGCACCTTTCTTCAGTGAATCTGTACTTGCCCTCAGAATTTTTCTGAATCAAATGCTCCAGATGGCTGTTACAACAATTTCATTTGGTACTCAATAAGGAAATCTATTTGCTGTCTTTAGATCCATGCTCCTCAGTGTATATATAAAGAAACTGAGGCAAAGAGAGATCGTATGACCTGCCCAGGATCATCCTTAATTTAGTATGAGGATGCAACAAAGGCAAATCTTTGGACAGGGGTGGGACATGAAAATAAGATTAATCTAGCAGGACAGGACAGGGACTAGTGGGAGGTGAGCCGGGTGCTTGGATGGAGGATTTAAAGAAACACCACTTTCTGCTGTCAACCACATGCTTGCAGCCCCCTGAGAATGATGCCTCCTTACATATTGCCCCTGGGTGCTTTGCTGGCCTCACCTAGTCCCTGCCCTGGCTGCGAGACTAGTTAGAAGCTAACTTCTGCTGAGCCTTGGCATCCGATGGAGCAGTGACAGCAGGAACACACGAAAAACCAGGTCAAAGTCGACAGACGTTGTGAAGAAATGAGCAGCAGGACTTGGTGGCAGACTGGCCATCAAGAAAAAGAGAAAGGGACATCTTTGAGTCTGGAAGTGACTCTAAGAATGGAGGATACCTGACAGGAACAGGGAACAGGGTTAGAGGTTATCAGTAGGCTTGTCATTTTGTCTTTCTGGTGAGTGTTATTCCACACTGGCCCTATCTTCTATTTTTCATTAATATTTTAAAAATGTAGTATAAGGCACATAGAGAAAAACACACATACTATAAGTGGGGAATTCTCAAAAAAAAAAAAAAAAATTAAACCACTCAACTACTATCCAGGTCAAGAAACAAAACATCCCCAGTGCCCCAGAAATCCCTGTTACTCTCCTAGTCTTCACCCCACCCAGCCCCCAAAGGTAGGCAGTGTCCAGAATTCTAACACTGTGCATTCGTTTTTCTTGGTTTTGTACTTTATATAAATGGAATCTCATGGTTTGCACTCTTTTGCCTTGGCTCCCTTTACTCAGTCTTCTGTTTGTGAGATCCATCCATGTTGTGAGTAATTGTATATTATCCATTCTTCTTGCTGTATAAGGTCATACTGTGTGAATATACCATGATTTATTTACCCATCTGACTGTTCATAAGCATTTGGGTAATTTCCAGTTTTGAGCTATTATGAATAGAGCTGCTGTGAACATTACTGTGCATGTCTTTTGGTGACAATATATGTGCATTTCTTTCTCTTTTTTTTTTTTTGGACCAAGGATATTTTCCTTTATTTTATTATTTTTTAATACTTTATTCTACAATACAATACTGTATTTGTTTTGCCATACATTGACATGAATCGGCCACAGGTGTACACGATCTCCCAATGCCGAAGCCCCCTCCCACCTCCCATCCCATATCATCTCCCTGGATCATCCCGTGCACCAGCCCCAAGCATCCTGTATCCTGTATTGAACATAGACTGGCGCTTTGTTTCTTACATGATAGTATACATGTTTCAATGCCATTCTCCCAAATCATCCCACCCTCTCCCTCTCCTTCAGAGTCCAAAAGTCCATTCTATACCTCTGTGTCTCTTTTGTTGTCTCACATAGAGGGTCATCATTACTATCTTTCTAAATTCCGTATATATGTGTCAGTATACTGTATTGGTGTTTTTCTTTCTGGCTTACTTCACTCTGTATAATCGTCTCCAGTTTCATCCATCTCATTAGAACTGAGTCAAATTTATTCTTTTTAAGGGCTGAGTAATACTCCATTGTGTATATGTACCACAACTTTCTTATCCATTCATCTGCTGATGGACATCTAGGTTGTGTCCATGTCCTGGCTATTATAAATAATGCTGCAATGAACATTGGGGTACATGTGTCTCTTTCAATTCTGGTTTCCTTGGTGTGTATGCCCAGCAGGGGGATTGCTGGGTCATAAGGCAGTTCTATTTGCAATTTTTAAGGAATCTCCACACTGTTTTCCATAGTGCCTGTACTAGTTTGCATTCCCACCAACAGTGTAAGAGGGTTCCCTTTTCTCCACATCCTCTCCAGCATTTATTGCTTGTAGACTTTTGGATCGCAGCCATTCTGACTGGTGTGAAATGGTACCTCATTGTGGTCTTGATTTGCATTTCTCTGATAATGGGTGATGTTGAGCCTCTTTTCATGTGTTTGTTAGCCATCCATATGTCTTCTTTGGAGAAATGCCTATTTAGTTCTTTGGCCCATTTTTTGATTGGTTCGTTTATTTTTCTGGAGTTGAGCTGCATAAGTTGCTTGTATATCTTTGAAATTAGTTGTTTGTCAGTTGTTTCATTTGCTATTGTTTTCTCCCATTCAGAAGGCTGTCTTTTCCCCTTGCTTATAGTTTCCTTTGTTGTGCAGAAGCTTTTAATTTTAATTAGATCCCATTTGTTTAGTTTTGCTTTTATTTCCAGTATATTGGGAGGTGGATCATGGAGGATCCTGCTGTGATTTATGTCGGAGAGTGTTTTGCCTATGTTTTCCTATGTTTTATAGTTTCTGGTCTTACATTTAGATCTTTAATCCATTTTGAGTTTATTTTTGTGTGTGGTGTTAGAAAGAGGTCTAGTTTCATTCTTTTACAAGTGGTTGACCAGTTTTCCCAGCACCACCTGTTAAAGAGACTGTCTTTATTCCATTGTATATTCTTGCCTCCTTTGTCGAAGATAAGGTGTCCATAGGTGTGTGGATTTATCTCAGGGCTTTCTATTTTGTTCCATTGATCTATATTTCTGTCTTTGTGCCAGTACCTTACTGTCTTAATGACTGTGGCTTTGTAGTAGAGCCTGAAGTCAGGCAAGTTGATTCCTCCAGTTCCATTCTTCTTTCTCAAGATTGCTTTTGCTATTCGAGGTTTCTTGTATTTCCACACAAATCTTGAGATTATTTGATCTAGTTCTGTGAAAAATACTGCTGGTAGCTTGATAGGAATTGCATTGAATCTGTAGATTGCTTTGGGTAATATACTCATTTTCACTATATTGACTCTTCCGACCCATGAACATGGTATATTTCCCATCTATTAGTGTCCTCTTTGATGTCTTTCATCAGTGTTTTATAGTTTTCGATATATAGGTCTTTGGTTTCTTTAGGTAGGTATATTCCTAAGTATTTTATTCTTTTCATTGCAATGGTGAATGGAATTATTTCCTTAACTTCTTTTTCTACTTTCTCATTATTAGTGTACAGGAATACAAGGGATTTCTGAGTGATGACCAAGTGGGCTTTATCCCAGGGATGCAAGGATTCTTCAGTATCCGCAAATCAATCAATGTAATTCACCACATTAACAAATTGAAAAATAAAAATCATATGATTATCTCAATAGATGCAGAGAAGGCCTTTGACAAAATTCAACATCCATTTATGATAAAAACTCTCCAGAAAGCAGGAATAGAAGGAACGTACCTCAACATAATAAAAGCTATATATGACAAACCCACAGCTAACATTATCCTCAATGGTGAAAAATTGAAAGCATTTCCCCTAAAGTCAGGAACAAGACAAGGGTGTCCACTTTCACCACTACTATTCAATATAGTTCTGGAAGTTTTGGCCACAGCAATCAGAGCAGAAAAAGAAATAAAAGGAATTCAAATTGGAAAAGAAGAAGTAAAACTCTCACTGTTTGCAGATGACATGATCCTCTACATAAAAATCCTAAAGAGTCTACCAGACAACTACTAGAGCTAATCAATGAATATAGTAAAGTTGCAGGATATAAAATCAGCACTCAGAAATCCCTTGCATTCCTATATTTTCCTTTAAAAAAAAATTATAAATACTTTTTCATTTATCATTGTTGATCAAAGAACCCCCAAATATTGAATCTTCTTCCTTTTTCAGGAATTATTCATTTCCAGAGCAGACCTCCATTTCATATCTTTTTTAAAGAAACATTTATTTACTTGGCAGCATCAAGTCTCAACCGTGGCACACAGGATCTGTCACTGCTGTGTACAGGCTCTCTGTTGTGGACTCCGAGGACATGTGGGCTCTGTAGTTGTGCCTCGCAGGCTTAGTTGTCATGTGGCATGTGGGATCTTATGCCCTGATGAGGGACTGAACTCATGTCCTCTGCATTGGAAGGCGAATTCTGAACAACTAGACCACCAAGAAAGTCCCAGCATTTCATATCTTAAATCCCAGGGCTCTCATGCACTCCTTGTGGGTCTCAGTTAACTGTCCACAGTGCTCTTCTTTCTCAGTGATGCTCTCATCATGTGCTTTCCTGGCTTCTGGGCAGGCGCAGTGGCTTCTCTTGTGACTCTGATGGGGCAGATAGGCCTTGTGGTCGCCAGATCTGGCATTTTTCACACTGAAAGTAGCAACTAACACAGGCACTCTAAACTCTCCAGCCTCTGAAATTTTATCTGCAGTCACTTCTGGCAGTTGCTCTGAAAAACCTTATGCATTTCTGTGTGTGTGTGTGTGTGTGTGTGTGTGTGTATGAAAAGAATTGTCTAACTCAATGAAACTAAGCCATGCCTGTGGGGCAATGCAAGATGGATGGGTCATGGTGGAGAGGTCTGAGAGAATGTGGTCCACTGGAGAAGGGAATGGCAAATCACTTCAGTATTCTTGCCTTGAGAACCCCATGAACAGTATGAAAAGGCAAAATGATAGGATACTGAAAGGAGAAATGCCCAGGTCAGAAGGTGCCCAATATGCTACTGGAGATCAGTGGAGAAATAACTCTAGAAAAAATGAAGGGATGGAGTCAAAGCAAAAACAATACCCAGCTGTGGATGTGACTGGTGATAGAAGCAAGGTCCGATGCTATAAAGAGCAATATTGCATAGGAACCTGGAATGTCAGATCTATGAATCAAGGCAAATTGGATGTGGTCAAACAAGGGATGGCAAGAGTGAACAGTGACATTCTAGGAAACAGTGAACTAAAATGGACTGGAATGGGTGAATTTAACTCAGATGACCATTATATCTACTACTGCGGGCAGGAATCCCTCAGAAGAAATAGAATAGCAATCATGGACAACAAAAGAGTCCGAAATGCAGTACTTGGATGGAATCTCAAAATGACAGATTGATCTCTGTTCTTCTCCAAGGCAAACCATTCAATATCACGGAAATCCCAAGTCTATGCCCTAACCAGTAACACTGAAGAAGCTGATGTTGAACGGTTCTATGAAGACCTACAAGACCTTTTAGAACTAACACCTAAAAAGATGTCCTTTTCATTTTAGGGGACTGGAATGCAAAAGTAGGAAGTCAAGAAACACCTGGAGTAACAGGCAAATTTGGCCTTGGAATGCGGAATGAAGCAGGGCAAAGACTAATAGAGTTTTGCCAAGAAAATGCACTGGTCATAGCAAACACTCTCTTCCAACAACACAAGAGAAGACTGTACATGTGGACATCACCAGATGGTCAACACCAAAATCAGACTGATTATATTCTTTGCAGCCAAAGATGGAGAAGCTCTATACAGTCAACAAAAACAAGACCAGGAGCTGACTGTGGCTTAGATCATGAACTCCTTATTGGCAAATTCAGACTTAAATTGAAGAAAGTAGGGAAAACCGCTAGGCCATTCGGGTATGACCTAAATCAAATCTCTCATGATTATACAGTGGAAGTGAGAAATAGATTTAAGGGCCTAGATCTGATAGATAGAGTGCCTGATGAACTATGGAAGGAGGTTGGTGACATTGTACAGGAGACAGGGATCAAGACCATCCCCGTGGAAAATAAATGCAAAAAAGCAAAATGGCTGTCTGGGGAGGCCTTACAAATAGCTGTGAAAAGAAGAGAGGTGAAAAGTAAAGGAGAAAAGGAAAGATATAAGCATCTGAATGCAGAGTTCCAAAGAATAGCAAGAAGAGATAAGAAAGCCTTCTTCAGTGATCAATGCAAAGAAATAGAGGAGAAGAACAGAATGAGAAAGGCTAGAGATCTCTTCAAGAAAATTAGAGATACCAAGGGAACATTTCCTGCAAAGATGGGCTCGATAAAGGACAGAAATGGTATGGACCTAACAGAAGCAGAAGATATTAAGAAGAGGTGGCAAGAATACACAGAAGAACTGTACAAAAAGATCTTCGTGACCCAGATAATCACGATGGTGTGATCACTCATCTAGAGCCAGACATCCTGGAAAGTTAAGTCAAGTGGGCCCTAGAAAGCATCACTATGAACAAAGCTAGTGGTGATGATGGCATTCCAGTGTAGCTGTTTCAAATCCTGAAAGATGATGCTGTGAAAGTGCTGCACTCAATATGTCAGCAAATTTGGAAAACTCAGCAGTGGCCACAGGACTGGAAAAGGTCAGTTTTCATTCCAATCCCAAAGAAAGGCAATGCCAAAGAATGCTCAAACTACTGCACAATTGCACTCATCTCACATGCTAGTAAAGTAATGCTCAAAATTCTCCAAGCCAGGCTTCAGCAATACATGAACCATGAACTCACTGATGTTCAAGTTGGTTTTAGAAAAGGCAGAGGAACCAGAGATCAAATTGCCAACATCCACTGTATCATTAAAAAAGCAAGAGAGTTTCAGAAAAACATCTATTTCTGCTTTATTGACTATGCCAAAACCTTTGACTGTGTGGATCACTATAAACTGCGGGAAAATTCTGAAAGAGATGGGAATACCAGACCACCTGACCTGCCTCTTGAGAAATCTGTATGCAGGTCAGGAAGCAACAGTTAGAACTGGACATGGAACCACAGACTGGCTCCAGATAGGAAAAGGAATACGTCAAGGCTGTATATTGTCACCCTGCTGATTTAACTTATATGCAGAGTACATCATGAGAAACGCTGGACTGGAAGAAGCACAAGCTGGAATCAAGATTGCTGGGAGAAATATCAATAACCTCAGATATGAAGATGACAACACTCTTATGGCAGACAGTGAAGAGGAACTAAAAAGCCTCTTGATGAAAGTGAAAGAGGAGAGTGAGAAGTTGGCTTAAAGCTCAACATTCAGAAAATGAAGATCATGGCATCTGGTCCCATCACTTCATGGGAAATAGATGGGCAAACAGTGGAAACCGTGTCAGATTTTATTTTTTTGGGCTCCAAAATCACTGCAGATGGTGACTGCAGCCATGAAATTAAAAGACGCTTACTCCTTGGAAGGAAAGCTATGACCAACCTAGACAGCATATTCAAAAGCAGAGACATTACTTTGCCGACTAAGGTCCGTCTAATCAAGGCTGTGGTTTTTCCAGTAGCCATGTATGGATGTGAGAGTTGGACTGTGAAGAAAGCTGAGCGCCAAAGAACTGATGCTTTTAAACTGTGGTGTTAGAGAAGACTCTTGAGAGTCCCTTGGACTTCAAAGAGATCCAACCTGTCCATTCTGAAGGAGATCGGCCCTGGGATTTCTTTGGAAGGAATGATGCTAAAGCTGAAACTCCAGTACTTTGGCCACCTCATGCGAAGAGTTGACTCACTGGAAAAGACTGATGCTGGGAGGGACTGGGGGCAGGAGGAGAAGGGGACGACAGAGGATGAGATGGCTGAAGGGCATCACTAACTTGATGGATGTGAATCTGAGTGAACTCTGAGAGTTGGTGACAAGACAGGGAGGCCTGGCGTGCTGTAATTCATGGGGTTGCAAAGAGTCGGACACGACTGAGCGACTGCACTGAACTGAACTGGGGGAGGGTGTATGTCCAGCTATGGGAGGGTCTGTACTGGCGGACTCCTGTCTTCCCCAAGATCAGGGCCTCCAAGGAGTGAAAGCCAGGGTGGGATTTGGGATGCAAGAGATTCACTAAGGGATACTTTGTGAAGGACAAAGGGGAGAGAGCAGGAGTAGGTAGTGTGACTGTCGGAAAGGAGAGGAGGGAGGAAGGAAGATTGTATAGGAAGAATCTGAGACCCAGCACAGCTCTAAAAGGCATTGGCTAGGCTGATGGAGAGTTCCCAGCCAAAGCTACCAAGAGAAGAGCCCATCAGCTGTGCTTGGCTTTGCCCGGGAGCAGTTTGGGGGAGGCAGGCCCTCGGCATGAATGTGGTTTTGGATCTAGAGGAATGGCAGCTATGTTTCCCACAGCAGGAGATCTGAGCCATGGACATTCATGGCCACCAAGTGAGAATTATGAACCCTATGGGTGATTGACAGAAGTATAATGAAGTGTTTAAGAACTTTGGTTTTGGAATTAGCCAGGTTGAGCTCAAGTCTCAGCCCAATCGTTCGCTAGCTCTTTGACCTCTCATAGATTGCCTAAACCCTCTAAACCTCAGTCTCCAAGTCAGTAAAATGGAAGTAATAATGACTAACTTATATGGCTGTTGAAAGGATTAAATGAAAGCATTTGATACACAGTAATCACTTGATAAATATTAATAGTTCATTGTTCCTTCAACACATTTATTGAGCACCTATGCCAGGCACTGTTCTAGACTTGGGATGCAGCAGTGAGCAAAGCAAAATGAGTATTCTAGTAAAGTGAGATGGATAATAAACAGACAAACAAGCAAAACATAGAGAGTGTCAGAGAGTTGGAACTGTGATAGAGAGAAATAAACATTAGTTACCAGAGTGGTCAAGGAAGCCTCCCCCTCAGAAATGACATTAGAGCATGAACTTCAAGGGAAAGAGGAGTCATGCCATGAATGGGTAAGCATATTCTAAGCACGTGAAGCAGGTGCCAAGACCCTGGGGTTGAAGTGTGCTTGGCATGCTTGAAACAGCAAGGAGGCTGGTGGGCTGCAGCAGAGAGACGGAGACAGAAGATGGCTGGAGATGAGGCTGAAGAAGCAGTTGGACCAGGAAATGGAAGGCTTTGTGGGTATTACTCTGAGCAAGATTGAAAATCAATATAAATTATGTAGCGTCCCATTCCTCCACATTCTTGCCAATACTTTGTATTACCAAGCTTGATTTTTCTACCCAAAATTATGGACATAAAGTAGAATTTACTTGTTTTAATTTCTCCTATTATTAATGAGATCTAATAGCTCTTTATAAAAGTTTTATTCATTTGAGTTTCTGCTTCTGTGGATTGCCCACTCATATCCTTTGCCTCTTTCTAAAGGGTTTTCTATTTTGCTGATTCACAGTCTTCTTACGTGTTAGAGATAGTAGTCTTTAATGATTTTAGACTTTAAAATATTTTCTATCAGTAGTCCCTTGCTTATTAATTTTGTCCATAGCATCTGCAGTAGGTTGAATTGTGTCTTCCAAGAAGTCATGTCACCTGGAACCTCAGGATGTGACCTTATTTGGAAATAGGATCTTTGCACAGATGCAACTAGTTAAGGATCTTGAGATGAAATCTAATGACTAGTGTCCTTAAAAGAAGAGGAGAGGACACAGAAAGACATGTAAAAGAAAACCACGTAAAGACAGAACCAGAGATGGGAGTTACGCTGCCATATGCCAGGGAATGTCTGGGGCCCTCAGAAACTGAAAGGGACAAAGAAGGGTTATTTTCTATAACCTTCAGAGATAGCATGGTCCTGCTGACATTTTGACGTCAGACTTCTAGTCTCCAGAACTGTGAGAGGATAAACTTATGTTGTTTTAAGTTACCTAGTTTATTTAACTATTTCATGACAGCCCTAGGGAACTAGTCTAGATTTTGGAACTGGGTAGTGAAGTATTTGCTATAACAAAGGCCTAAAAATGTGAAAGTGGCTTTTGAATTAGGTAATGGGCAGAGGCTAGAAGAAGTTGGGGTTCATTATAGAAAATTCCTATGTTAAATGGAAGAGATTGTTGGTGGAAATATGAATGTTAAAGCTATTCTAGTGAGGGCTCAGATAGACGAGCACAGGTGAGAAAGCTTCTATCATTTTGGAGAACACAGTCCTCATCATGCATAGAACGGTGCAAGAAATAGTAACATTAAAGGTGTTTCTGCTGAGGCCTGAGAAGAAAACGAGGACCATGTTATTGGAAATTGGAAAAAGAGCAGTTCTTATTATAAAGTAGTAAAAAACTTGGCTGATTTATGTTCTGTTTTGGGTAAAAATCAGGACTCAACTTAGAAATTTAGATTTCCAATCAAATTGTGGAGAGTGTGGCCTGGTTTCTCTTTACTGCTGATAGCAAGTTCCAAGAGGAAAGAGATAAATTGAGAAAGAAATTGTTCAAAGTTAACTTGATGGTTTGGGAGTTACTTGGCTCCTGCTGATTGTCAAAATTAGAAAATTCAGTGTTGAGTAAGAACACTCTGCAGGGCACACCAAGAGTGTGCCTTGGACAGCATTTTGCTAAAAAGAGTTAGGTAGATAACTCTTTAGTTAGGTCAAACCAGATCTCAGCAGAAGCCAGAAATAGATGCAGGATTATGCAAGGAGTCTCTGTGGGGAATAGTTGTGTCTAATGGCATAGGTGTCTTTGACATACACAGGAGACACACAAGGGTTGTGGAAATTTATATTGGTGGAAACACTGTCAGCTTGCACTGACAATGCAAAGACTAGATAAAACAAAGAAAGCTGTCAGACTTCTGGGATTCTGTTAATATCGAAAGGAAAGTAGGGGATAGAGCTATTCAACCACAAATGTGCTACTCTTGAAGAAAAAGATGAGTCACTTTGAGATCACATATCCACAGATACAAAGGCAGAGACCAAAGAGGCAACAGCTATCATTACAGGCCCAGAGGACAGAGCATCATGCCACAGAGAATTAATTTCAGACCCTAAGTTGTTCTTCTGGGATTCAGACTTGTTTGAGAATGGTGGCCTTTTTATTTCTTTGCATGTGTGTACTTAGTTGTATACAACTCTTTCAGACCCACAAGGACTATACTTGACCAGGCTCCTTTGTCCATGGACTTTTCCAGGCAAGAATACTGGAAGGGTTGTCATTTCCTACCCATTCTATTCTTTTAAATTCCTCCCTTTTAGAATGGGAATGTTTATTCTATGTCTGTCCCATTATTGTATTTTGGAAGCAGATAACTTGTTTTCTAGTTTCAGAGGTCCACAGAGGGAGAGGAATTTTGTCCCCAAATGGATCATACCCAGAATCTCATCTATACCTGATTTAGATGATGAGATTTGGAACTTGGTGAGTTGATAATGTTTAGATAAGGTTTTAGACCTAGAATTGTTGCTGGAATGAGTTAAGACTTGTGAGTTGTTAGGATGGGGTGAATGTATTTTGCATGTGGGTAGGATGTAAATTTGGGGTGGAGAGTATAGCGTAGACATAGTGGGTTGAATACTTTCCTAGAAAGACATGTTGAAGTCATAACCCCTAGTATCTGTGAATGTGACCTTATTTGGAAATCAGGTCTTGTGATTATAAATCCTATATGACTTCTGTCTTATAAGAAGAGGAAAATACCATACAAAAACAGAGACATACAGGGAGAAGATGGCCTTGTGGTGATAAAGGCAGAGATTAGAGTGATCACCTACAAATCAAAGAATGCCAAGGAATGCTGGCAAAGACCAGAAGCGAGAAGAAGCACGGGAAGATTCTCCCCTAAAAGTTTCAGAGGGAAAAGCCTGGATGACACCTTGCCTTCAGACTTCTTGCCTCTAGAATGATGAGACAATAAATTTTGGTTTTAAGCTCCTTAGTTGTGGTATTCTCTTATGGCAGCCCTTCGAAGTGAATGTAGCATCCTTTCAGTTAATATAAATCTTTGGTAGTTATAGTCAAGTCAATCAGTTTTTGCCTTATGGCTTTTGCTATTTGGGTTTTGATGATGAAGTTTCATCCCTGACAAAGATCACAAGAAGAGTTTTATTCATTTTTATTCTATTTTACCTATTATTTTGCCTTTCAATTTTAGGTCTTTAATCTTCCTGGAATTCACCTTTGTATATGGTATGAGATAGAGGCTTTTTTTTGTGTGTGTGCAAATTATCAACTAAATGAGTCATCGTTTTCCTACTTATTTGTGATGTTATCTTGATCATATATTAAGTTTCTATATATATGTAAGCATTTTCTCGTCTTCTTCATTGGATTTATATCTGTTCTTGAGTTATAAGCAAACATTTTAAAAATTATATAGCTCTATATTATGTACTAATATTTGCTACAGCAAATCACCATGCTTTGCTCTTTCAAAAAATTGATCTAGCTATTTGTGGACTTTGAACCTTCATTTTTCTACATGTTAATTTTAGACTCAATTTATCAGCTTTATAAAAAATTGCTAGAATTTTGATTGAAATTTCATTGAATTTAGAAGTGATTGAGCTTTCATGAAATTTTCATCAAATTTGCAGTTAGATCTAGAGAGTCGGTCAACTTTGACCTATCTATACATGTATACCTAAATCTATCTCTATCTACATTTAACCTGTCTATCCATATTGATATCTATATATACACACATTTTTTTACATGACTGCCTTGTAAGTGGGTTATGTTCTTCCTTTAAGAGGAACATAATGACAGTGTCTGGTTGACTCTCTTTTATTGGTTTTAGGAGCCATTGATGATAAATGGCTAGATCAATTAATTCATTAGGAGTTGCAATAAGGTGGCATTTTAACTTAAGTCATTTTTTATTGATTCTTATGCCTTTTTTTCTTTTATAGTTTTCTTCCCTGAGTTTACTTAGTAATCTTTTTTTTTCTCTAAATTCCTGAGTTACTTAGCTCATTATTTCCATCTTTGTTGTTTTCTGGTAAGTATAGTTAAAGCCATTAATTTTCCTGAAGTCTTTCTTTAGTCTTACAAATTTTGACATGTAGTGTTTTTATTGTCATTCAGATCTAAGTATTTTGTAATTTCCCCTATTATTTCCTGTTTAATATAAAGTGTTATTAAGTTTCTTTTCTTTTTCAGTTTCTATACCTTTGAGATTAATAAAAGCTTGTCTTTTGTATTGATTCCTATTTTTGTTTTGGTCTTTGGAAATAGTTGAATCATCATCCTTTGTAGCCTAGCTCAAGGTGTATTTTTTATTTTTTTAGAGTGTCCTATGTGAGGCCAGGGGTGGTGGCCAAGAGGAGCTACCCCATGTCCGAGGTCAGAGGCAGCAGGGGGAGCCACTCCGCATCCGAGACCAGGGGCGGTGGCCGGGAGGAGCAACCCCACGTCCAAGGAGCGCTGGCTCCACGGGTGAAGGAGGGCCTAGAGGAGCCATCCAATGTTGAAGGTCAGGAAGGGTGGTGGTTAGGAGATACCCTTCGTCCAAGGTAGGGAGCACAGCTGCACTTTGCTGGAGCAGCCGTGAAGAGGTACCCCACACCCAAGGTAAGAGAAACCCAAGTAAGATGGTAGGCGTTGCAAGAGGGCATCAGAGGGCACACACACTGAAACTATACTCACAGAAAACTAGTCAATCTAATCACACTAGGACCGCAGCCTTGTTTAACTCAATGAAACTAAGCCATGCCTGTAGGGCAACCCAAGACAGGTGGGTCATGGTGGAGAGTTCTGAAGAATGTGGTCTACTGGAGAAGGGAATGGCAAATCACTTCAATATTCTTGCCTTGAGAACCCCATGAACAGTATGAAAAGTCAAAATGATAGGATACTGAAAGAGGAACTCCCCCGGTCGGTAGCTGCCCAATATGCTACTGGATATCAGTGGAGAAATAACTCTAGAAAGAATGAAGGGATGGAGCCAAAGCAAAAACAGTACCCAGCTGTGGATGTGACTGGTGATAGAAGCAAGGTCCGATGCTGTAAAGAGCAATATTGCATAGGAACCTGGAATGTCAGGTCCATGAATCAAGGCAAATTGGAAGTGGTCAAACAGGAGATGGCAAGAGTGAACGTTGACATTCTAGGAATCAGTGAACTAAAATGGACTGGAATGGGTGAATTTAACTCAGATAACCATTATATCTACTACTGCAGGCAGGAATCCCTGAGAAGAAATGCAGTAGCCATCACGGTCAACAAGAGAGTCTGAAATGCAGTACTTGGATGCAGTCTCAAAAACGACAGAATGATCTCTGTTCATCTCCAAGGCAAACCATTCAATATCACAGTAATCCAAGTCTATGCCCCAAAGAGTAACACGGAAGAAGCTGATGTTGAACAGTTCTATGAAGACCTACAAGACCTTTTAGAACTAACACCCCAAAAAGATGTCCTTTTCATTATAGGGGACTGGAATGCAAAAGTAGGAAGTCAAGAAACACCTGGAGTAACAGGCAAATTTGGCCTTAGAATGCGGAATGAAGCAGAGCAAAGACTAACAGAGTTTTGCCAAGAAAACGCACTGGTCATAGCAAATACCCAGCAACACAGGAGAAGACTCTACACATGGAGATCACCAGATGGTCAACATCGAAATCAGATTGATTATATTCTTTGCAGCCAAAGATGGAGAAGCTCTATACAGTCAACAAAAACAAGACCAGGAGCTGACTGTGGCTCAGATCATGAACTCCTTATTGCCAAATTCAGACTTAAATTGAAGAAAGTAGGGAAAACCACTAGACCATTCAGGTATGACCTAAATCAAATCCCTCATGATTATACAGTGGAAGTGAGAAATAGATTTAAAGGCCTAGATCTGATAGTTAGAGTGCCTGATGAACTATGGAAGGAGGTTCGTGACATTGTACAGGAGACAGGGATCAAGACCATCCCCATGGAAAAGAAATGCAAAAAAGCAAAATGGCTGTCTGGGGAGGCCTTACAAATAGCTGTGAAAAGAAGAGAGGTGAAAAGTAAAGGAGAAAAGGAAAGATATAAGCATCTGAATGCAGAGTTCCAAAGAATAGCAAGAAGAGATAAGAAAGCCTTCTTCAGTGATCAATGCAAAGAAATAGAGGAAAAGAACAGAATGAGAAAGACTAGAGATCTCTTCAAGAAAATTAGAGATACCAAGGGAACATTTCCTGCAAAGATGGGCTCGATAAAGGACAGATAAATGGACCTAACAGAAGCAGAAGATAATAAGAAGAGGTGGCAAGGATACACAGAAGAACTGTACAAAAAGATCTTCATGACCCAGATAATCACGATGGTGTGATCACTCATCTAGAGCCAGACATCCTGGAAAGTTAAGTCAAGTGGGCCCTAGAAAGCATCACTATGAACAAAGCTAGTGGAGGTGATGGCATTCCAGTGGAGCTGTTTCAAATCCTGAAAGATGATGCTGTGAAAGTGCTGTACTCAATATGCCAGCAAATTTGGAAAACTCAGCACAGGACTCGAAAAGGTCATTTTTCATTCCAATTCCAAAGAAAGGCAGTGCCAAAGAATTCTCAAACTACTGCACAATTGCACTCATCTGACATTGTAGTAAAGTAATTCTCCAAGCCAATCTTGGAGAACCTCCAAGCCTGGTTACATGAACCATGAACTTCCTGATCAAGCTGGTTTTAGAAAAGGCAGAGGAACCAGAGATCAAATTGCCAACATCCGCTGGATCATGGAAAAAGCAAGACAGTTCCAAAAAAACATCTATTTCTGCTTTATTGACTATGCCAAAGCCTTTGACTGTGTGGATCACAATAAACTGTGGAAAATTCTGAAAGAGATGGGAATACCAAACCACCTGACCTGCCTCTTGAGAAATCTGTATGCAGGTCAGGAAGCAACAGTTAGAACTGGACATGGAACAACAGACTGGCTCCAAATAGGAAAAGGAGTACGTCAAGGCTGTATATTGTCACCCTGCTTATTTAACTTATACACAGAGTACATCATGAGAAACGCTGGACTGGAAGAAGCACAAGCTGGAATCAAGATTGCCAGAAGAAATAGCAGTAACCTCAGATATGCAGATGACACCACCCTTATGGCAGAAAGTGAAGAGGAACTAAAAGCCTCTTGATGAAAGTGAAAGAGGAGAGTGAAAAAGTTGGCTTAAAGCTCAACATTCAGAAAACGAAGATCATGGCATCTGGTCCCATCACTTCATGGGAAATAGATGGAGAAACAGTGTCAGACTTTATTTTTTTGAGCTCCAGATCCCTGCAGATGGTGATTGCAGCCATGAAATTAAAAGATGCTTACTCCTTGGAAGAAAAGTTATTACCAACCTAGAGAGCATATTCAAAAGCAGAGACATTACTTTGCCGACTATGGTCCGTCTAGTCAAGGCTATGGTTTTTCCTGTGGTCATGTATGGATGTGAGTTGGAAGAAGTCTCTGCGCCGATGAATTGATGCTTTTGAACTGTGGTGTTTGGAGAAGACTCTTGAGAGTCCATTGGACTGCAAGGAGATCCATCCAATCCTTTCTGAAAGAGATCAACCCTGGGATTTCTTTGGAGAGAATGATGCTAAAGCTAAAACTCCAGTACTTTGGCCACCTCATGTGAAGAGTTGACTCACTGGGAAAGACTCTGATGCTGGGAGGGATTGGGGGCAGGAGGAGAAGGGGACGACCGAGGATGAGATGGCTGGATGGCATCACTGACTCGATGAACGTGAGTCTGAGTGAACTCCGGGAGATGGTGATGGACAGTAAGGCCTGGCGCGCTGCACTTCATGGGCTTGCAAAGAGTCAGACAGGACTGAGAGACTGAACTTACTGCCTGATGTGAGCTAAGGGCTTCACTGGTGGCTCAGCCGGTAAAGAATCTACCTAAGGCAGGAGACCTGGGTTTCATCCCTGGGTTCGGAAGATCCCCCGGAGGAGGGCTTTGCAACCCACTCCAGTATTCTTGCCTGGAGAATCCCATGGACAGAGGAAGCTGCCGGGCTCCTATTAATGGGTTCACAAATAGTAGGACATGACTGAGTGACTGAGCACAGCACTGCACATGTGAACTAAAAAATAATACACATTTCTCATGTCTTGGGTGTAAAGTTCTTCATTATATCTCAGTTCACAATGATCAGTTCTATTATTCAAGTCTATCTTGTCACTTTTGTCTTCTTTTTTAAAATTTATTTTTATTTTGTTTCATTTTTCACTTTTGTCTTCTTGGTCTGTTGGTTTCTGAGAGACTATGTTAGATTCCTTAACTGCATTTTCTCATGTGTCTCGTTTCCCCATAGTACTTGTCAGCTGTTGCTTTATAGCCTTTGTGACCGTATTATTAAACACACATATATTCATGATCTTTATTGTCCTGATATATTGATGGAATTCCAGTTGAGCTATAGCTATTTCAAATCTAAAAGATGATGCTGTTAAAGTGTTGCACTCAATATACCAGCAAATGTGGAAAACTCAGCAATGACCACAGGACTGAAAAAGATCAGTGTTCTTTCCAATCCCAAAGAAGGGCAATGCCAATGGATGTTCAGACTACCACACAATTGCACTCATCTCACATGCTAGCAAAGTAATGCTCAAAATTCTCCAAGTGAGGCTTTAACAGTACGTGAACTGTGAACTTCCACATGTTCAAGCTGGATTTAGAAAAAGCAGAAGAACTAGAGATCAAATTGCCAGCATCTGTTGGATCATAGTAAAAGCAAGAGAATTGCAGAAAAACATCTACTTCTGCTTTATTGACTATACCAATTCCTTTGACTATGTGGATCACAGCAAACTGTGGAAAATTCTTCAAGAGATGGGAATACCAGACCACCTTACCATCCGTGAAATCTATATGCAGGTCAAGAAGCAACAGTTAGAACCGGACATGGAACAACAGACTGGTTCCAAATAGGAAAAGGAGTACGTCAAGGATGTGTGTTGTCACCCTGCTTATTTAACTTATCTGCAAAGCATATCATGAGAACTGCTTGGCTGGATGAAGCACAAGCTGGAATCAAGATTGCCAGGAGACATATCAGTAACCTCAGATATGCAGATGACAACACCCTTATGGCAGAAAGTGAAGAGGAACTGAAGAGCCTCTTGATGAAAGTAAAAGAGGAGAGTGTAAAAGTAGGCTTAAAACTCAACATTCATAAAACTAAGATCATGGCATCTGGTCCCATCATTTCATGGCAAATAGAGGGGGAAACAATGGAAACAGTGAGAGACTTTATTTTGGGGGCTCCAAATTCACTTCAGATGGTGACCGCAGCCGTGAAATTAAAAGATGCTTGCTCCTTGGAAGAAAAGCTATGGCCAACCTAGATAGCATATTAAAAAGCCAAGACATTACTCTGCCAATAACGGTCCATCTTGTCAAAGCTATGATTTTTCTGTTAATCATGTATAGATGTGAGAGTTAGACTATAAAGAAAGCTGAATGCTGAAGAATTGATGCTTTTGAACTGTAGTGTTGGAAAAGACTCTTGAGAATCCCTTGTACTGCAAGGAGATCCAACCTGTCCATCCTAAAGGAAATCAGTCCTGAATATTCATTGGAAGGACTGATGCTGAAGCTGAAACTCCAACACTTTGGCCACCTGATGCGAAGAACTGACTCACTAGAAAAGACTCTGTTGCTGGGAAAGATTGAAGGCAGGAGGAGAAGGGGACGACAAAGGATGAGATGATTGGATGGAGTCACCGACTCGATGATCATGAGTTTGAGCAAGTCCCGGGAGTTGGTGATGGACATGGAAGCCTGGCATGCTGCCGTCCATGAGGTCTCCGAGTTGGACACAACTGGGCGACTGAACTGAACTGATTGTTCTTTTATAGTTTATAACTTCCTTCTTTGTCTCTTGTAGTTTTCTTTTGGCCTGGAATTCTACCTGGTCTTAAAATAAACCTGTGATTTATTTCTCCATGAAATATCTCTTATTTGTATTAATTAGGTTCAGATTCAACTGTAGTCAGAGAAAGCCTAAAATACCCGTGTCCCAAAAAGGTAGAAATTTATTTCATAAAAGCCAGAAGAAACCTAGGCTGGTACTGCTTAAACACAGTAGAAGTTTATTTCTTTTTAATTAAGCATAGGCAGATGAGACCAGTTATGGCAACTACATGAAGTCCTTAGGGACGCAGAGTCTTTCTGCAAGGACATGGTCCTTCCTAGGTTATGTCCTTTGTGCTCATGATTTAGTAAGAAGGGGAAGGAGAAGGGCATGCCTGCTTTCTTTTTTTTCCTTCAATTTCTGTTTATTTAATTTTTTTTGCTGTGCTGGGTCCTGGTAATGGCACACATGATCTTTGATCTTCGTTGCAGTGTGTGGGATCCAGTTCCCTGACTAGGGACTGAGCCTGGGTCCCCTGCATTGGGAGCATGGAATCTTAGCCACTGGACTATCAGGGAAGTGCCACTCTTTCTTTAAGAACACTTCCTGGAAAAAGAAAAAGAATATTTTCTGGAAGTTGAATACATTATTACTGCTTATATCCTGAGATTGGAATTTAGTTACAGGCCACTCTTAGCTTCAAAAGAAGTTGGGAATGTAGTCTATTCCTGGAAGCCCATGCATCCAGTTGAAATTGTATTATATAGAAGAGGGTAAGAATGAATATAATTGATAGTCTTCCATTTCTGCCATATCGTATCTTTTTCAACTTTTCTATAGACTTTGTTGTTTTAATTAAAATTTTTGAGATAATTGTTGATTCACATACATTATATGAGATATGGGGAGATCCATTCAGTGTTACACTTTAACCAGTTTTTCCTAATAATAATGTTATAGAAAACTGTAGTGTAATTTCCCAAGCAAGATATTGACATTGATACAGTCCACCAATCTTATTCCGTATTCAGATGTTCTCACTTTTACTTGTACTCACTTGTGTGGGGGGTTAAATCTTTGTGTGTGCACATTTAGTTCTTTACAGTTTTATCACACCTGTTGGTTTGTGTATCCACCACCACAGTCAAGATGCTGAACAGCTCTGTTACCACAAGGATCCTTATTGTCCTTTCACAGTCACATCAACCTCCATCTTCCCTCTCCAACTATTCCTAATCCTTGGTAGCCACTAATTTGTTGTTGAAAGAGATGTTATTTAAATGTAATCATGTAATATGTAAAATTTTGAGATTGACTTTTCTCACTTGGCATAATTCTCAGGAGATTTATCCAAGATTATATCAATAATTTATTCTTTTCTTTTAAAAATGATATACTGATATTCTAATTTGTTTTTTTGCCAGACCATGTGGCATGTGGGATCTTAGTTCTCCAACCAGGGATCGAACCTGTGCCCCCTGCAGTGGAAGTGGGGAGTCTTAACCACTGGGCCCCCAGGAAGTCCCAATAGTTCATTGTTTTTAATTGCTAAGTATAGTGTTCCATGGTATGTCTGCATTGCAGTTTGTCCTTCATCTATTGAAGGACATCTGAAATGTCCATTGTTTGGCTATTACAAACTAAGCTGTTATTTGTGTGAAAGTGAAAGTGAAGTCATTTAGTCATGTCCGACCCTCAGCGACCCCATGGACTGCAGCCTATCAGGCTCCTCTGTCCATGGGATTTTCCAGACAAGAATACTGGAGTGGGGTGCTATTGCCTTCTCTGGTGGGAAAACACAAACATTCACAATTCTGAATCAAGGAAGCATTTCAGAAGACTTAGGTTATGAATGTGAAAGAGTCTTAGAAATAACTGATTTATTTAGCTTCTTTAAATTTCTTACTGTATCTGCAAATGTGATGTAAGAAAAATCTGTATGTTTAAATATATCTTAAAAAGCACTTTCAGTAAACACAGAATGAAATTCTAAGTGATAAAGAACTCAGGTTTATGGGCAATATGTATTCTCTGTGGTATAAAATGGTGTGTCTTAATATCAGTGTGTTAGGGGAAGCACCCTGACTGAAATCTATATATATATATATTTTTTTTTTGTTTTGTTTTGTTTTGGTAAACATACATTTTTTCCCCACTCTGAGATCAAGAGTGGGATGCTGGGCTATATGGTAATTGCTTGTTTAGTTTTACAAGAAACTATTTTCCAGAGTGGCGGTACCATTTTACTTCTCATCAGCAATGAATGAGTGACCCCGTTTTTCCACATCTTTCCCAGCATTTGGTGTTGCTCCTGTTTCTTATTTTAGTCATAATGAGAGGTAGGCAGCGACATCTCACTGTGGTTTTCATCCACATTTGTCTGATGGTTAATGGCGTTGAGCATCTTTCCCTGTGCCTGTTTGCCATCTGTTTGTCCTCTTTGGTGAAGTGTTTGTCCACGTAGTCTGCTCACTTTCTAATTATATATTTGCTTATGGGCATCCAATTTCTCCAACATTAGTTGCTTCTAATTGTATATGTGTATTTTCTTTATATTTTCTAGATGCTATTCTTTTATTGTGATGTGGTTTGCAAATATTCTTTCCATTGTGTAACTTGTCATGTAGACTTTCATGGAACAAAAGTTTTTGATATGAAATGTAATATATCAGGTTTTTCCTTTACAAATCTTGCTTTTGGTATCAAATCTAAGAACACATTACCCAGCTCTAGAACCAGGAGATTTTTCTCATACTTTTTTTTCAAATAAAAGTTTTATAGTTCTATAACTATATACTTAAATTTGTGATCCACTTTGAGTTAATTTTGTATAAGCTGTCAGATTTAGGTCAGAGTTCATTTTTTTGCTAATGGACATCCAATCGTTCCAGCAGCATTTGTTGAGAACATTATTCTTCTTCCATTGAATTGCTTTTGTATTTTTGTCAAAAATCGGTTAAGTGTATTTGTGTAGATCTATTTCTGGGTTCTCTCTTGTGTTCCATTGATCTATGTGTTTATCTCTTTGTCAATACCACATTGTCCTGATTGCTATGGCTATAAAGTAACTGTTAATATCAGGAAGAGTGTTTTCTCTCACTTTATTCTTCATTGTCAAAATTGTTTTAGCAATTCAAGAGCCTATGCCCTTTCATATACAGTCATCCCTCATTATCTACAGGACATTGGTTCTGCACCCCCCCACCCCCCGACACCCCCACCAATGAAGCAGATACCAGATCCTCAGATGCTCCTCTCTTATATCAACTGGTGTTATATAGTCAGCTCCTCATATCTGTGGGATCCACATCTGTGCATACAGAGGGCCAACTATAAATTATAGAATAAGCTTGTCTACTGTGATGGTTAATTTTTAAATTTTATTTTTGTCTTTTTTTTTTTTAATATGTCACCTTGCCCAGATATTTGATTAACCATTATTCTGGGTGTGTCTGTGAGAGTGTGTGGATATTCCAGATGAGATTAACATTTGTATCCCTAGAATGAGTAAAGCAGATTGCCCTCCCCTAAAGTGGGTTAGCCTCATCTAAAGCACTGAAGTCTTGAATAAACTGAGACTGAGTAAGGGAGAATTTGTTCTCTCTCTGCCTGACAGTGTTCAAGCTGAAACATCAATCTTCCCCTGTCTTCAGGCTTGGACTCAGACAGGAACTGTATAAGAAACATCATAATTAAACATCTGAAAGCCAAAGTTGGGAAAAAGCATGGGGGATCTAGGTCCCTGACCAGTGATCAAACCTGGGTCTCTGCATTGGGAGCATGGAGTCTTAGCCACTGCACTACCAGGGAAGCCCCTCTCAGCTTCCCTCTCAGCTGTGGATCTTGGGACTCATCAGCCTCCATAATCATATTAGCCAATTCCTTATAATAAATCTCTCCCCCTCTCATCTTACTGTTTCTTTGTTTACAAAAAAAGTGTTGATAAGAATTGCATTCAACAAAGCCTTTGACTGTGTGGATCACAATAAA
Organism: Nanger dama; assembly: GCA_917880005.1. Classification (NCBI taxonomy): domain Eukaryota; kingdom Metazoa; phylum Chordata; class Mammalia; order Artiodactyla; family Bovidae; genus Nanger; species Nanger dama. The sequence goes on along the minus strand of CAKJTW010000014.1, from coordinate 27,506,645 downwards.
CTGTGGAAAATTCTGAAAGAGATGGGAATACCAGACCACCTAACCTGCCTCTTGAGAAATCTGTATGGAGGTCAGGAAGCAACAGTTAGAACTGGACATGGAACAACAGACTGGTTCCAAATAGGAAAAGGAGTATGTCAAGGTGGTATATTGTCACCCTGCTTATTTAACTTAGATGCAGAGTACATCATGAGAAATGCTGGGCTGGAAGAAACAAGCTGGAATCAAGATTGCTGGGAGAAATATCAATAACCTCAGATATGCAGATGACACCACCCTTATGGCAGAAAATGAAGAGGAGCTAAAAAGCCTCTTGATGAAAGTGAAAGAGGAAAGTGAAAAAGTTGGTTTAAAGCTCAACATTTGGAAAATGAAGATCATGGCATCCGGTCCCATCATTTCATGGGAAATAGATGGGCAAACAGTGGAAACCGTGTCAGACTTTATTTTTGTGGGCTCCAAAATCACTGCAGATGGTGACTGCAGCCATGAAATTAAAAGACGCTTACTCCTTGGAAGAAAAGTTATGACCAACCTAGAAAGCATATTCAAAAGCAGAGACATTACTTTGCCAACTAAGGTCCATCTAGTCAAGACTATGGTTTTTCCTGTGGTCATGTATGGATGTGAGAGAAGGCTGAGTGCCGACAAATTGATGCTTTTGAACTGTGGTATTGGAGAAGACTCTTGAGAGTCCCTTGGAGTGCAAGGAGATTCAACCAGTCCATTCTGAAGGAGATCAGCCCTGGGATTTCTTTGGAAGGAATGATGCTAAAGCTGAAACTCCAGTACTTTGGCCACCTCATGTGAAGAGTTGACTCATTGGGAAAGACTGTGATGCTGGGAGGGATTGAGGGCAGGAGGAGAAGGGAACGACAGAGGATGAGATAGTTGGATGGCATCACGGACTCAATGAACGTGAGTCTGAGTGAACTCCAGGAGCTGGTGATGGACAGGGAGGCCTGGCGTGCTGTGATTCATGGGGTCGCTAAGAGTCGGACAATACTGAGCAACTGAAGTGAACTGAACTATAAATCAGTTTCAGGAGCATTGACATCTTTACTATGTTGAGTCTCCCCAATCTGTGAACCTGGTGTGTCTCTTCAGTTATTTTAGATCTTCTTTAATGTATTTCATCAGCATTTTGTATATTTCAGGATACAGATTCTGCATATATTTTGTTAAGCTCATGCCTAAACATTTCATTCTTTGGAGTAAATGGTATTGTGCTTTTAAATTTCTGCTTCTGAATGCTCACGGATAGTGGACTACGTTGACTTTTGAATACTGAACTAGCCTTGCAAGCCTAGAATAAATCCCACTCAGTCATACGTATAATTCTTTTTATATGTTATTGGATTCAGTTTGCCATTTTATTAAGGATTTTTCCTAGTTGTGAGAGATACTGGTCTGTAGTTTTCCTTTTTTTTTTTTTTTGTACTTTCTTTTTCTAGTTTTGTTACCAAAACTGGCCTTGTAGAATTGAGGAAATTTTCCTCCTTTTCTGTTTTTAGTAGAGCTGTGTAAAAGTGGTGTCAATTATTTTTGAAGTGTTTGCATAAATTCTTCAAATTTCAGGAGCTTGAGTATCAGGTGATGTTACAATTTTTGTTTCAGTCATCAAGTCTGAGGAATAAGATAGTATTTTGTATGCACCATTATTTTTTGTTCTTCCTTCCTGATGCTCCAATATTATTCTTCTTTAAAATAATTTCTTTTCTGTTTGAAAAAATTTCTTTCATCAGTCTCTAAGTGTAGGTTTCAGCTCTGGTAGCAAAAGCATTCTTTTTGTTTTTGTTTGTCTGAGAATGTCTTTATTTTCTCTTCATTTCTAAAGGAGCATTTTCACTGGACATGGAATTTGTAGTTGGTAGTTCATTTCTTTGAGAACTTGAAAAATGTTGTGTCGCATCCTTCTGACCTGCATGATTTCAGATGAAAAATCCACTGTCATTTGGTGGATTTGAATTGGTGTTTCCCTATAGGTTCATGTGTCATTTCTCTCTGACTGCTTTCAAAAATTTGATTTGTCTTTGGTTTTCAGAAGTTTAATTATGATGCTTCTTGGCCTGAATTTTTTTGAGTTTATTCTGTTTGCTCAGCTTCTTGAATCTGTAGGTCTGTTTCCTTGGCCATGTTTGAAGAGTTTTCAGCCATATTTCTTAAAATAATCTTTCAGCCACACTCTCTTCTTCTTTTATATCGGGGCTCTGATTATTTGAATGTTGGATCTTTTGTTATTATTCCCCACATCCTGGAGGCTCTGCTCATTTTGTCTTTTTTGTTTTTTATATTTTCTCTCCATCATTTCAATTGTGTGAAATCTATTTATCTGTGCTCAAGTTCACTGATTTTATCCTCTATCATCTTTACTCTTTCACTGAGGTTTTCTTTAAAAACATTTCTGAAATTTTAAAACTCTATAATGTCCTTTGGTTTTCTCAAAAAATCACTTTAATCTTTGCTAAGATTGTGTATTGTTTTCATTTGTTTCAGGAGAATTTCTAATTGTTTATTGAAGCATTTTATGAGAGTTCTTTAGAAATATATTGTCAGACAATTCCAACATCTGATTCATCTCAGTGTTGGCATAGTTGATTACCTTTTAAAATTCAAACTGATTTTTCTTGATTCTTGGTATGACAGTTAATTGTTTCCTGGACATTTTATATATTATGTTATGAGTCTCAGGGTCCTATGTAAACTCAGCCTTTCAGCACCTTTGCTTCTGGCATAATTTCCAGGTTTTATAGCACTGAGTTGGGGAAGAGCAGGAAAATGGATCTACATTACCTTATCCAGACTGGAGAACTAAATTTTGCTTTTAAACTTATCTCTTATAGAAAATATATTACTGGCTTTTGCTTTTTTCAAGAAAATTCAACACATATGTGATTCCATATCTTTGTTATTTTTTTAAAAAGTTGAATGTCACCACTTACTTCTTTAAGAAAGTGTTTCTTTCTGGCTGCACTAGGTCTGTGCTGCTACGTGGGGGGGGAGGTGCAGCGCTGCTCCTTGCTGGTGTGCGTGGGCTTCTCATTGCGTGGCTTCTCTTGTTCAGGAGCTTCTCTTGTTGAGGGGGCTCTTGGGCGTATGGGTTTCAGTAGTTGTGGCTCATGGGCTGTAGCTGCTGCTGCTGCTGCTGCTAAGTCGCCTCAGTCGTGTCTGACTCTGTGCGACCCCATAGACGGCAGCCCACCAGGCTCCACTGTCCCTGGGATTCTCCAGGCAAGAACACTGGAGTGGGTTGCCATTTCCTTCTCCACAGGGGCTGTAGAGGACAGGCTAGTAGTTGTGGCACACTGGCTTAGTTGCTCCACAACATGTGGGATCTTCCCAAATCAGGGGTCATTGAACCTGTGTCTCCTGCACTGGCAGGCGATTCTTTACCACTGAGCCACCAGGGAGCCCCCTATCTTTGTCATAATTTTTGTTTATTTTAGTACTCCTTTCTGCTGTCTTATGTCATGACTTATATACTTTTCTAGCCCCTCTCCCATTTTATGCCTTATATGAATTAGAGTGACTTTTCTTTTCCTGGTTTCAAAGATGTGACCATCCTCCCTCAGGAAGATTATACATTCCTGCCTTTGTGCTGTGACTTGCTGCCTTTCTCTATGAGATGATTATACTTTCCTGTTCTGTTAACATCAAGCATGGCTTGAGATTTACTTGACAAATGGAATATGAGTCAGAAAGATAGGACCATGATTTCTGAGCAGAAGCATTAAGTACCATCGTGTGGTTCCCTTTACGGCACGTTTTTCTCTGCCTTGAGGCTGAGATAAGGCTTGTTCTGTCAGCCAGGTTCTGGAATGGGGAGATATATCAAACACACCTGCAGTAGCTGGCCTGCAGCCAACACCTGAATGAGAAATAAACCTTTATTGTTGCAAGCCACTGAGATGGAGTTGCTTGTTACTGTAGCATGACCTTGTAAAAGCTGAGTGGTCAAAAGTAATTCATTCTATTTTTAATTTTTCTGTTGGTTGCCCTTTTAAGACTTCTTTATTTTTAAAATTTGCACTGGGTCTTAGTTGTAGCATGAGGGATTCGTTGCTCTGTGGCACGTGAAATCTCCGACCCCATGGAATCTTCCTGGACCAGGGATCAAACCTGCATCGCCTGCATTGAAGGCCGATTCTTTACCACTGTGCTACCAGGGAAACCCCTTTAAGACTTCTGATGACCTTTTCCTCCTTAAGTTCTGAAGTATATTCATATTTTTCCATTCCCCTGAATATAGTCCTTAACAGGTATCTCTCACTTGAGTGATGATTCCCACCTTGTTTCACCGTGTTGCGTGCGTGCTTGCTAAGCCGCTTCAGTCGTGTTCGAGTCTTTGCAGCCCTTTGGACTGTAGCCCACCAGTCTCCTTTGTCCATGGGATTCTTTGAGCAAGAATACTGAAGTGGGTTTCCATGTCCTCCTCCAGGGGATCTTCTCGATCTGGATTGAACCTGTGTCTCTTATGTCTCCTGCATTGGCAGGTGGGTTCTTTACCATTAGTGCCATTTGGGAAGCTTGTCTTACCATGTTAGATTTGCTTAAATTTTACTTCTAGATTGTGATGGTTGCACTCTGGTTTCCTAGGTGGCACCGTAGTAAAGAATCCACTTGTGAAAAGACCCTGATGCTGGGAAAGATTAAAGGCAGGAGGAGAGGAGAAGAGGATGACAGAGGATGAGATGGTAGGATGGCATTACCAACTCGATGGACATGAGTTTGAGCAAGCTCTGGGAGTTGATGGACAGGGAAGCCTAGTGTGCTGCAGTCCATGGCATTGCTAAGAGCTGGATATGACTGAGTGACTGAACTGACTGACTGACTCTCTCCAAGAGTTTCTCAAGAGAATAGTCCGAGATCTCATCTGCCTGTTACTAATCCTTCATTTTGATCTTATTTTTAAATAGGAGTTACTTGGATATGAAATTATAGGTTTAAAGTTTTATTTTTTCTGCACACTGAAAATATTACTGTATTGCTCTTTTTTTCTTTTGTATTTAGGATCACTATTGGAAAGTCTGACATTTCCACCCCCCACACCCCTGCCCCGATTCATCCTGTATGAGGCACTATATAAGCCTTTTCAATCTGAGGTGTTTCAACTTCCTTTAATTATGAGTTCTCAATCATTATTCCTTGGAAATATTTCTCCCCTCTGTTCATTTTTTTCTCTTTGGAGGATTCCTATTAAATATATATTGACATTTTTACTTCTGTGTTTCATATATCTTTACTTTTCCTTTACATTTTACAACTCTTTATCCCTTTATGGTACTGTTTAGCATTGATCTAATCTTGTTCTTTAGCTGAATCTGTTCTGCTGTTCAACTGATCTACTGACTTTTTTATTTCAACCATGATGTTTATCCTACTGGAATTTTCAACTGCCTCTTTTTAGAAGCTGTGTATTCCTGCTTCATTCACCAGTGCCTTCCCGTATCTCTTAGAGAATCATTATTATAAAGTTATTTTAAATTCTTGTTCTTTTTATTCTTTTAATTCAATTTTTGTCTGCTGTACTTTCTTATCTTTTTTTTTTTAAATAAAAAGAGTTGCCTTCCTCAGATACTTTATCATTTTCCTTTGTGAACTGATAGTCTCCAGAGGTGTCAGTCATCTTGGCTGTTACACATACTGAGCAGGGAGCAGATGAATCTCATCCCCACCTGGTGCCGCTTCAGGTAACTTTAGGGTTTCTTGGGGGTGGTGGGAGGATGGATAAGGGAACATCAATGTGCAGAACCCTGGTAGTATAGCCAGTGTCCGATCTATGGAACCGCCACCATCCCCTTCTCTGTTAGGTGACCCTGACCCCCAGGGAACTGCCTTAAGTTTTAATCCTAGTCTTTATGGTGTGTGTGTATGGGTGTGTGTGGTTGTGTGGTTTTTTTTGTGTGTGTATGTGGTTGTGGTGGGAGGCTTTCAATGTCCACCTGGATATAACTCTCCTGATGGCCCACCCTGGGCTTGCTCTGAAGTTTTCTGCCCCATGGTGGTGACGGGGTGAGCTGGCATCTCCTTCCCAAGGCACCATGGGGAACTCACCATCTGTCTCATGATCACTATTTCATTCTTGCCTTTGTTTCTCCCTCTTGCTTCCCTGATGTCCCCAGGGCTGGGGAAGGACCAGGGAGCCATTAGTCTCTGGTTCTTCCCTACATTTCTGCAAATGGGAAGTTGGCACTCTGACTTTCCTTTCTGTTCTCTTTCCCTTGTGACTTTCAAGGGACTCTTTGTCTCAAGTGGTGCTTTCTTTCACAGATGTGGGCAAAATCTGGGGGAAGGCACACTGTTTCTGGAGCCCAGAGCATCTGTGCTGAAGAGGGAGGGCGGCTGGAGCAGAAACAGGGCTGTGCAGTGTAGGCCAGGCTAGGGCGGCTCTGGGGACCAGAGCAAACACTGTGAGTAGGATCATCTTCCTTTCACACTCCTGGTGACTCCACCTTGAGCAAGGGGGACCTGGGGAGCACTGGTGGGTGAGAATGTGGGAGAAAGTGGTCCAGGGGCAGGCTGGGCTCAGGAGAAGGATGCAGCTTCAGGGCTGGACCCCCAAGCTCCAGCCCTTCCCAGCTCAGTACTGAGAGGGTTAATGGGAGCAGCCTTAGAGAGACCAAGGAGATGAGAGAGGAGGAAGGA